>JASDDO010000022.1:120449760-123346249 GCA_030015575.1 Agapanthus africanus | reverse complement strand
AAGCCCATAGTGGAATTCCTTAAGGATGGAACACTCTCCGAGGACCGAGCAGAAGCATGCAAACTCCGCATGAAAGCTCGTCACTTCGTGTGGAGCAAATGTAATTTATATAAAAAGTCATATACCCAGCCTTTGCTTAGATCTGTCAATTCCGATAAAGCTGAGTACGTTTTTCAGGAGATACACGAAGGAGTCGGTGGCGCACATCATGGGGCCCGCAATCTGATCCAAAAGATGCTGCTACAGGACTATTATTAGTCGACGATACGCACCGATGCGGAGAAACTCGTGCGAAGGTGCAAGGCGTGTCAACTCTTTGGCAGCATTTCTCGGCTACCAGCCGCTGAGTTAACGCCGCTGAGCTCCCCTTGGCCATTCGCCTAGTGGGGAATGGACATGATTGGACAGCTCCCAATAGGCACAGAGGGGCACAAGTATATTCTCATCGCCATAGATTACTTTACAAAGTGGTTCGAAGCCATGCCGATCAGGAAGCCAGATGTCGCCTCCACAATGAAGTTCCTGTAGAATAACATAATTGTACGGTTTGGAATTCCGAGGTGTATCATCACCGACCACGGGATCAACTTCAAGAACGATAAAATCAGAGAGTTCTGCAGCGACTACCACATACTAATGAAGTTCTCTGCGGTCGCTCATCCCCAGTGTAACGGGCAAGCCAAGGTAACTAACCGAGGTGTCATCCAGGGGCTCAGAGCCCTAATGGAAGGTAGGCAAGGTGGATGGGATAGGTCGAAGAACTTCGCCCCGGTACTCTGGGCATTGCGAACGTCGAGGAAAACACCCACGGGGGAAACCTTGTTCAGTCTCTGTTATGGCACCGAGGCAATGGTTCCTACAGAAATCAGTCTACCCAGTTACCGGGTAGAACACTTCGACGAAGAAGCCAACGTCTTGGCACTTCGACGAAGAAGCCAACGTCTTGGCCCTTCGAAGCAATCTAGACAACCTGCTGGAGAAGGGAGGCCAGGCATAAATAAAGATAGCCACATATCAGCAGCAGGCCGCCTGGTACTACAATACTCGGGTGAAATACCGAGCATTCAAATCAGGAGACTTAGTCCTCCGACGCAATGAATTCGAGGACCAAGGAAAGTTGCACAAATTCTCTCCGAAATGGGACGGCCCCTTCCTCGTGACCGAAGTATTGCCTGGAGGAGCGTACCAGCTCCAAGATTCCTTGGGACGTAATCTTCCGCGGCCATATAATGTAGAAAAGCTTAAATTGTATTGTTAAATTTGTATTCTCTTTAATAATAAAGATTCTTACTTCTCTGCAATCTAGATTGGTTCTCTCGTTTCCAAGCTAAGACACCGTTCAAGGCCAGCGGGCAGCTTCTTGCCCATTGCGCCCATTCACAGCGAGTAGATTTCTACCCGACCTAAGCTGTGGGTCTGAAGCCCTCTCACGAGCCGATAGGCTGATTCCAGCCCAGCTCGGAGGCAAGGTAAATATCCCAAACCGACCCTTTACTTAATTAAATGAAATGCGGGTATACCTCTAGGTAGCCAACCTAAGTCTCAATCCACTCATCTTACCTCATGTCCAGGGGAAGGGAGGGGATACCGGGCTATATAAACTTAAAAGGTTTACCATGGGTTTTCCAAGTGTCGCTCCACCCACAGTACCTCGTCTCCGAGGGCACTCTAACCTAATGTTCACTAGACTCACATTATCTCGTCTTCAGGATGAAGAGAGGGCACCAGTCTATCTACACATGAAAAACAAAAATGAAAATTTTCATTCTAAGCAAAAAGAAATTCATTGATAAGAGGTATTTTCGGCTGCTTGGCTATACAAAAAATGACCGGGGGCTTACATGGGAAGGCGTTGTTATGCCACTTAACAATTACAACTAATGAGGAAGAGGAGCATGAACACATTGGTCATGGTACTCAAAACAAAGGCCATGCAGGATTTCCCAGGCAGCATCCTTTTGCTCCCCGTGCCTACGTCCATGGACCCAAGAAGCTGGAGTCTCATCAGGGATTCCTACCATCGCACATGAAGCTATAATCAATCTCTATTGGAAAGATTGGTGTAGGAAATTTATCGAATGATCTCGTATGCTCTTCGAGATCAAGCCCAACTTATGGATCGTGCACATCTTATTGATGGCTTCATCTAGTGCTTGTTGGGAGAACGCCCTAAAAAGACTGGGGGATGACCTCCAGATTGCGTGGATGAGAACATACAGGAGAAAGGATCGGCGTGGAAGTAACCGTCTATAATGGTTTTGCAGACGACCTATCATGGCCTCATATGTGGCATCGGAGCTGTTGAAGTCGTAATGATAGATGTCGTTGAAAGAGACGATCTCTCGAATGTTGTACGTGTTGCCGACCATCGGACCTAAAACACACAAGGCAAAATGACATCAATAAAATGATCAACTACAAAAGTTGAAGGGAGAAAAAACTAGGTGCCAACCAAAGTTTGGAGCGCCGAGCAATCTGAAGACAACTAAAAGAAAATGGGTGAAAGTTCCTAAAGGGGGAATGAGACTTCTATTTATAGCCTCAGCAAAAATTCCCTTATAGTTAAGATTCTCTCCCACCAAGGGTCGAAATACAGGGCAGATGGGGCATCGTAACACGGCTTTCGGCCATTGGCTGCCTCCCTTTCACGCGAATCCGAGATGATTGGACGACTCCGCTAGAAAATACGTGTGAATTCCAAGATACCTTCCAGATGCTACATGGCCCCGGGATTCAGAGGAGCGCAAATGTCCACGTCACGGCGATTTGACCTTATTCACCACACGATTTACCACGGATAGCTTCCTGCCCGGCCAATTCACAGCGAGTAGATTCCTGCCCGGCCTAAACTATGAATCCTAAGTCCTCGCATGGGTATACTCCTGCTCGGTGCCGAGGCACACCCAGTCATAGCGAGAAGATTCCTACCCGGCCCACACTGTGAATCCTAAGTCCTCATGTGGGTAGATTCCTGCTCGCCACCGAGGCACACCCATCCATAGTAAGCAGATTCCTTCTCGGCTCGACCTGTGGATCTGAAGTTCTCTCACGAGGCCGCCGGGTAGCTTCTTGCCTGGCCAATTCACAGCAAGTAGATTCTTGCTCGGCCTAAACTGTCAATCCCAAGTCCTCGTGTGGGTATATTCCCACTCGCCACCGAGGCACACATATCCAAAGCAAGCAGATTCCTTCTCAGCTCGACCTGTGGATCTGAAGCCCTCTCACGAGGCCGCTAGGTAGCTTCTTGTCCGGCCAATTCACAGCGAGTAGATTCTTGCTCGGCCTAAACTGTGAATCCTAAGTCCTCACGTGGGTAGACTCTTTCTTGGCGCCGAGGCACACCCATTCATAATGAGCAGGTTCATACTCGGTCCGAACTATGAATCCTAGGACCTCACATGAGACCGGCGGGTAGACTCCTACCCGGCACGCATACTTGAAGTAGGCAGACTCCTGCGTAACCCAAGTAAAGAAAGCTCGTCTATAATCGACAGCTAATCCAATTCTTGTTCCACTCGAATTACCTCGTCTCTGGGGAAGAGGAGGTATTACCGAGCTATACAAAGTTTCTAGAGTTTCCAAGGGGATACCGTGCTATATAAGCTTGAAAAAGTCTATCCTAGGTTCTCCAAGTGTCGCTCTGCCCGTTGTACCTTGTCTCCGAGGGCGCTCCGACCTAATGTTCGCTCGACTCACATTACCTCATCTCCGAGGGAAGGGAGGGGATACCGGGCTACATAAACTTAAAAGGTTTATCCTGGGTTTTCCAAGTGTCGCTCTACCCACAGTACCTCATCTCCGAAGGCACTCTGAACTAATATTTGCTCGACTCACATTAACTCATCTCCCGGGTGAAGAGGGGGCACCGGTCTATCTACACTTGGAAAAATATTCGCTCGACTCATATTACCTTGTCTCCGGGGTGAAGAGGGGACACCGGGCTATCTACACCTGGAAAACAGAAATCAAATTTTTTAAGGAATTACATTACAGATGAGCAAAAATGTTATATACACTGTAGATGAACAAAAATACATCATTAATTTCAAAATTAATATACAAGATATTGTGAGCTCCTTAGCTTTACAAAATTTCCTGGAGGCTTACAAAGGAAAACAAAAATAAAAAGTGTGGTGACTTCAAGTCTTCTTCTTGGGGTTATCCTGCTCACCAATATGTTATCTCATCCTGCTCGGTGGCGTCCCCCCAGGCCACGACTACATTGGACTGTGAAGGAGGAGCAGTAGTTGTTTTGGCGGCACCCGAGGTCCCATGTCCGCCCGTCTGCCCGGTGTCTCCGCCCTTGGGCTCTTCCTCAGGGAGGTGGTACCTCGCACAGAGCTCCTTGTCATCAAGCCTGGGCATAATTTCCTTGACGACGTCAAGGGAATTATGCCACCCAATGGCCACAGAATCGGCTAGGTCGAAGTAGAACTGGTCGGATGATTTATAGTCCTCCACAGCCTTCTCCATCCTCTCCACGTCCTGTTTCGCCGCTTCATTGGCCATCTGGGGATCTTTCTTGAACGAATCTCTCTGCTTCTTCATCGCGTCGAAGAGATTTTTGACTTCGCCGACCTGGGCCTGGAAGGCCAGGAGAGTCCGGTTGGACTCGGTCAGCCTTACAGCCTTCAGCTCCTCCGAGACCAACCGCGACTCGAGGGAGTCAACGTTTTCCTCGGCCTCCTTCAACCTGGCGAGAATTTCTTCCTTGCACGAAGAGGTCTCCCATGCCCTATTTATCGCCGGGGTAACCTCTTCAACCTCCATGGCAGCCAAGAGGGCATAGTGATAGAGAACTCACAGAAGGAAGTAAACAGTATCTATCAGGAATTGAACAGGGGAAAAATTACTTCAAGAAAATTTATGGAGAGCTCATTAACCTGGACAGCCTCCTAGGCTATCGCGGCAACCTGGGCTTTCCTGGTGCCCTGAGGTATTTTGGCCCCCGCCGCTTTTTCCTTATCCGCCAGGAGGCTGTCGGCCACAGACAGTCCTGATAGCACCTCGAAGCGGAGATCTCCTTCCTGAATATGTACCCTGGCTGACTCCTTCCAGGAAACCACTTTCTTTTTCCTCTTGGACGGAGGCTCAGCAGAAGAAGGTGCCTTCGACCTTACCCAGATAGTTTGCTCCCAGGTTTGTTTCTGCCCACTTCTCTTGTGCTCCTTGGGGATTGGTGAGGGGAAAACAGTCTTTGCAGAAGGCTTCTGGCGAGACGTTCTGCTTGGCGCGGGCTTAGACGAGCTAGCGTGCCGCCCTTCCTACCTTGTGCCTTGGTGGCCATGGTGGCCATAATCTTTGACCGGCCCATGGGCTCTATGAGGAGGAACAAGAAAGGGTTAGAAACGAAAGCAACAAAATATATCAAGTTTAAATTAAGCGGCTGAGACCTTACTTACCTAGGAAACGCGCGGGATTGAGTCCCACCCAGCTCAGGGCTTGCTCGGAAAGTAAGGCGTCAGTGCGTTAGAATGGGGCCACCGAGACACAATCCCCGCTTCTGGGGTATTTGGCAACTTGGCCTTCGGGCAACCACCCTATGCCATTTGGTGGGCATCGGCCAGTCCTCTCACTTTGTAAAAACGACGAGGATAAACTTCTCTTTCCACTCATGGATGGAAGAAAGGACAACCACTACACCTGACCCGATCGCCCTACCCTTGTGCTTCTTAAAAGAAAATACAACTAACTCGGCTCGTTCTTGCGGGTGTTCGGATGGTTCTTGTAGTAGAGAAAGGATAAGAGGAGCCCTAGGTTGAAGGGGATTCGATCGATTTTGAGTTGGACCATGAATCCGAGGAGAATCCTCCATGAATTCAGCGCTAGCTAACCCGGGGCGAGTTGGAAACAATGAAGGTCTGCACAAACCTCGGGCGAAAAGGGAAGACACATCCTTGCTCGGAAAGCTTCCAAGTACAGGGCTGTCTCATTACCATGTACCCGGTCTGCCCATTCACCTTCCCTGGCCAAATGAAGAGTGTAGACAAAGGGAATGTGAAAGCGATCTCGTATATTGGAAAGCTCGCCCAATTTGTTCAACACCGAGGTAGCGTCACGAGAGTTCTTGAAGCGCACCTTAGAGGCCTTTTTATCTTCTCGGTGTTGGGGAACAGGGGAATTGCCACCCCTTGGAGGTGAACCCGACACGATAGAAGAAGAGCATCCTCGTCCATCAGAAGCCGAGGAAGACGAAGAGGACTCACTAGACCCGGCTTCAGAGGACGAGGCGTCATCGCCAGACTCAACCTTAACTACATCAACTAGGAGATCAGAGGAAGACATCTGACCTGATTCAAAGAAAGGGAGAGCTGAGAAAGGTTTTGAACTGCAAAGCCGACCTGAGAGCGGGAGCGCCGAGCAATCTAAAGACAACAGGAGAGAAAGTGAGCAAAGGTGTTTCATAGGGGCAGACCACCCCTATTTATACCCTTAGCGAAGGCCATCCTACGGCCCAGATCCTCTCCCGCCAAAATGAACCGTCGCACCTAATGATCCATGTGGCGCCACGTGGCAGCCGACCATTGGACGGCTTCCCCTCACGCTGATCCGATCGGTTGAAGTGAAGTCTTACATCCGCCGTATGAATATGGCCACGTGGCACGAAATCGACGGCCAACTCGACGCTATGACGATCTGGGCAGGCGAAGTGATGTTGCCTTAATGATGTCGTCCCATCAATAATCCGCTGACGTCATCCGAAAATACGCTCGAAGATTAAAGCGCTTCAGGATCACCACATGGCCATGGGGATCGATGAGGCACGACCGCCAAGCGCCATGTAGTTCTCGAACGATCCACCGCGCAGATTCCTCAGCAAAAAGCTGAAGAGAGAAGACCAGGCAATCCACCTTCGACCTAACCCATAAATAGGCCGGAATAAGTGTGGAGGGATAATGATGGCGCTCACCAGTGGGGATTCCCCTGATCGAGACATGTGGCAGATGGCAAGTCTCCCACGTGCACCAACTAGATACTTAAAGTCTACGAAACTGAGATAAGTACCATGGAAGGGGGGCATTCCTCGGCGCCTTGCCTTCGAGGTAGCATCTGGCCTTTGGGGGGGCCTTCCTTGAGTACGTTCCCTCTTCGCCTAACCACCAGCTAATAGCTCATCTCCGAGCAATCATAGAGTTGAGCTTCCTCGGCTTCCTTGCTCGTTTCTGAGCTATCCTATAACTGAGATTCCTCAACGTTCCTATTTGGCAGGGAGCATGGATCACGAGCGTCTTCGTAATGGCTCCGTATATCTCGCCATGCGAGATCTCCGCCACTCCACGTCCCGCATCCCACGCTAGCGTATCTCGCTATTAATGAGTGTATATCGCCATCAATACGGACGTGACGCATGGGCAAAATGGGCGGCGAGAATCTCGTATCGGCTCGCCCTCAGAAGACCTCTATATAAACCCCTCCTCTAGATGACTCAGGTAACTTGAACTCATTCCAATACGCCGCTACTTTGCCTAAATATTCCCCGGTACTTACTTGATCGTCGGAGGGTCCTACGATGGTTTCTTACCCCGGGACTTCTTTTGCAGGTAACTCGGTGTGAACATCAATCATCAAACTCATTGAGATCCACACGACCAATCTTCCATAACAAATCTCGGCCTTTCAGCCTCGCTGGCCACATGATCAACGGAGGACAACATCTAAGGGAGATTCCGACCTCCATCACTGTTATTTCATTCCCCCACCAATATTATCGATGCCCTTATTGTTAGGTTATTTTGATTTTATATATAAATTTTGATAAATAATTTTGATTTATTTATTTTGGGATTTGGTGATTGATTTATACAATAAATCATAAAAAGAGGTTTAAAAATTACTCAGGAATTATTTGCTTGTAACTGGAAAGGTTAAGGATTAAATATGCCTTATGTAAAATTAGCAGTCAAAGTATACTTTAACACTTGAAAGCCTTCAATGGGTTCATGTTAGAATAATTTTTAGTCAATTGATTAGTCAAAAATATTGCACATTTGTATGAACATTTTTCCTACTATTATTAACTGCTAAAATGTGTTAATTGTAAATAAAGAACATATAGGGGTTTATTTGTAAAAGTTTATTATCATATGTTTCTACATTTAAAATTAATATAATAAGGGAAAATGTATGCATATAATATTTAAATGAAATATTAGTAATTGAAATATTCATATCATATCAAATATTCCTAATCAATATTCTTAAGATATTATATCATATAAATGGTTGGAATAATATCTCAAAAATACCAAATGCGACCAACAATTTGATTTGAGATATTGTGCGGGTATTAGCTCAGGTCTGAAATCCAAGTAAGAGATCCAGGTCAAATCGGGATATCGAAACCGAATCTGCTAAATTTTAGAAGCAAATCGAGGAATCTAGCAATGGCAAAGACTAAGGGAAATATTTTTAAATCTATATATCAATAGGATCTCCAAATATCAAGAAGAAAAGGCAGAAAAAATCCCAACACCTAAAACCACCAAGTGGCGGCAGAACCGCGGTCAACAAGGGGTAAGGGCGGCGGTTTTGCGGTCTTCTGGTGGCCGTTGGATCTGGGATTTTGAGGGCATGATCGTAATCTCACTTGCTCCAACATGGCATCTAGGGTTTATACTTTCAGGGGTTATATAAAGGACATGGAGCCGTTCATTAAAAATATCATCACAATCATCTCATTATCTATTCATCTACCTCCATAAAGAGAGAAATCGAGAGCGAAACTAGGGTTCTTGTAATCTACTTTATAAGGAGAAAAGTTGTAATGCAATAGTTGATTAATAAAGGTAGTTTTTGTTTTAATTCTTTTTGCATTTACTTTTTCCGCATTTACTTTACGCATTAATTTTACGCATTACTTTTTTGCATCATAATTATGGTTTCATTCATCTTCAACCTCTGTATTACGCTGCTAACCATGAGCGAGTAACTTCTTGCTTGCTAGGGTTTGTAGGATAGGGTAGAATAATGGATGAAATATCTTTTAATTTCTTTTGACATTTTAATATTTATAAATATTAGTAAAATAAATGTTAACCTTCTAATCGGGCGTGCTAGCAATTTATTGATAGTCACAACCACGATTTGAGATTAGTTAAACACTTGTTTTGATAAGGGCTTGAGATTAATAGAGATCAACGGAAGGACAAGGGGCAGTAGAGGGAAACCCTAATCCCTCCAAGAACCCTAATCCACATTCATCGCTATCTCTCTAGTTTTAAACTATTACAAGATAAAAAGAGTCATTTCTAAACATTCATCCATTAGCTACTAAGTCCTATAAACCTTACAAGCCGTTCTATTATGAATTTTATATCCATCTTAAAATAAAATGACAACAATCCTTCCTCTCTTTTATCCACTCGTCTAAAGCAAGAAAAGAAGTTCACGTTTCCCTGCGGATGACCCGTACTCATCGCGGCTAGCTATTTGCGACACCGTTTTGATTGCGGTTATTTACAGAACACTTTTTTTCACGATCAATCAAATGGCGTCGTTGCCGGGAAAACGGTCGTAATTTTTTTTCTTGTTATTCAGGTTGATTTCTTATAAAAACCAAGAACATAAAAATAGAAATAAAAAAACCGCATATTGATTTTTATGCGAGTTTTGCGAGAAATCTGGAACACTTGGAGCGAACCATCAGGGATTCAGAGACTTTTAAATTGGACCAGAGGAGCAGTTGAGTGCTTTGAAGAAGTTTGGATGGAAGATTACACCACCCGGCGGAGGAAACGCGGCCAAAATAGGCATTGGGCGGCGGAACCATAGCCCTATTGAAGAATTGGGTCCCCAATCTTTCCTGGTATTCTCCTATAGCCTCTCTCTCTCTCCTTTAAAGCTCCAATAAATTGTTTTTACATGCAGGATTCTTTGCAAACATCGCCGCTAAAAATCTTTTTGCGTGTTTTAGATTTTGGTTTGTATTGCATATCTAAAACGGACATTAAGAGGCGATAAACCTAAATTCAGATTATGTGGGAATTTGATCACCCTTCCTAGGCCCCACAAAGCACAAACGAGTATACGCATAACCCTAAATTAATAAAAAATATCTAGACCAAGACTCTAAATACATTCGTGCTCAATTAGGACAAAAGAGGGTCGTGGGTAATCTATTGCTTATTCGCATTTCTCTTATGGTGTCTAAGGCAAGTGTGACTAAGAAAAGTTGTTACTTAATTAGGCCCATTATTTCGGTGATTCGTATAGCGGATACCTCCCACTTACCTGGCACTTATCTAGCCGCAATATTGATAAGGAGGTGGTAGAGGATTGATCCTACGTTTTGTCCTTTGGAAGTCTAGGAGCGGTCTAGTAAATTGACCTAGGTGGCCCTAGTTCTAGGTATTGTTTGTGCACGTTTGTCGAGTCCCTCTTTCAAAGTAAAACAATTTCCAAAATCCGAAAAGGGGCTTAAATTATTACCATTTCACCCTCTTTTCTTTTCACTTTCTTATAATGGGTAACCCAAACAGACGAACTTTTGCCGAGCTTTGCTATCCAGAACCAGATATTTCTTATTTTCGTAATTGCTTCGGTGCAAATTCCAACTCTACCATGTCTTTAAGGGATAAGATAGAACACACTAGAAATAACAGTTGGACACCTTACTCAAAGTCCTATCAACAGTTTCAAAATTCAACACCTCCTTATGCTGATAATCTGTCTAAGGCTAATGAGGCAACTACAAAACGTATATCCATTGCTGAGCATATTGCGAAGGCTCGTAACCAAAGTTTCATACCTTTCATTAATCCAAAACCGTTAGGACAACAATACCCATCAGTTCCATATGAAAATGTTGATACTCGTTTTGAGGCAAATATGGCATCTTTTACACCCATGACCATTGCTGAACAAATAACAATTGCCAGTCGCAAACTAACCAACCAATCTCAATATTCTTCATATCGCAATGTTGATCCTAATCATGTTTATGAAACTTGGATACACCCTTCTAATTCTTATCAACAGTACCAAATTTTTACACGCTCTCACGTTGACACTTCTCTTGAGGCTAATGGGGCAAGTCGTAAATGCATGTCAATTGCGGAACACATTGAACTCGCCTGTAACCAAAAATTAAAACCATGTCATGTTGATACTTCTCTTGAGGCTAATGGGGCAAATCATAAATGCATGTCGATTGCGGAACACATTGAACTCGCCCGTAGCCAACAATTAAAACCATCTCATGTTGATACTTCTCTTGAGGCTAATGAGGCAAATCATAAACGCATATCGATTGCGGAACACATTGAACTTGCCTGTAGCAAAAAATTAAACGCATTCCAACCATACTCAACCTTTTCACCTTATCTAGATAATGCTTTTGAAAGTCAATTAGGAAGTTCCACGATGCAAAGAGAATCCTCCATTGGAACTTCTTCACAAGCCATGTTTAGTCTTGAAGTAGAGTTGGAATTGAGTAGTGAAAAAGAATAAGAGATCCATCAAAGTCAAACCAAAACCAATTCTTTTGATCTCGACACCTTCCATCCTGCACCCCAACCGAATGTATTTAATGATCAACCGCTTCATAATCCAAGTGCCGAGGTGCCCGAGAATAGCATGTTTGACTTTTCCAACAGTGAGTGTGAAAGAGAACCTTACTCCTACTACTACAATAAAAGGTTGCCCCTACGGGTACAGGAATCCGTAGGGGCAACTTTTTATTGCCCTTACGGATTAATCCGTAAGTCCCCATGGTTTCCCCTACGGTGCCCTACGGATTAATTTAAAAATATTAAAACGTAATTTTTTATTTGGCCCTACGGAGCCGCAAAAGAAGGCCATGCGGTTTAATCCGTAGGGGCATATATGGGTTATTTATAAAAAAAAATAAAACACAGAAAACTCCTCGTTCCCAAAATTTCCTCGCTCTCACTCCTTTCCCGCGAACGCCTCGTCGTCTCCGACATCATCGTCGACTTCCTCGTCGACGGTAGGAAGTCTCTCGTCACCGATCTCCCCCTTGCGTCGTCGGGACTGTAGAATCGCCGAGTTAAGGTTAGTAAATTTCATTTTTTAACTTCTAATTATTCATGTATTTGTGTTATTGTTGATTATTGGGTTGCTACTAGGGCTTAGAGTTAGGGTTCGGCCTAGGGTTTATGCTAGGGTTTGGGTTAATTAGTTAGGGTTAGGGTTCAGTGTAGGGTTAGGGTTCGGTTCAGGAATAGGGTTAGGGTTCAGTTTAGGGTTAGGGTTCGGTTCAGGAATAGGGTTAGGGTTCAGTTTAGGGTTAGGGTTGGGTTCGGTTCAATTCAGGTTAGGGTTAATTAGTTAGGGTTAGGGTTACGGTTCAGTTTAGGGTTAGGGTTCGGTTCAGGGTTAGGGTTAGAGACTAGGGTTAATTTGGGTTAATTAGGTAAAATAGAGTGTATTTGTGTTAGGGTGTTGATTAGGGTTAATTGGGTTAATTAGTGATAATTTGAAGGGTTAGGGTGTTGATTAGGGTTAATTAGGTTAATTTGGGTTAATTGGGTTAAGTTTGGGTTAATTAGGGATAATTCGTGTTAGGGTGACGATTAGGGTTAATTGGGGTTAATTAGGTTAATTTGGGTTAGGGTTTAGGGTGCACTAGTTTCTTTAGTATGATACTCAATGAAAACGTAAACGTACAATTTTACCGTAAATGCAAGAAAAATTTACCCTAAACTTGAAACTTCGAACCCTTAATAACGAAACGTAAACGTAAAACCTATTCATGTTAAATGCTCAAGTTAAAACCAATATATGATACTCGATGATAATATGAAACTTTCATATTCTCATCGATACTCATATGTGAAAATCAAAGTGCGACTTAGTCCCCGTCTATCAGTTAACATACATTCGATGTTCGTCGTGACATAGAACTATACGAAGGTTGTTAAATATCGGACGGTATAGTTCGGTACTAACAACCGTTGTGCATGTGATGAGAAGATTCAATCGTATGATAACCGATAGATTTGTCCAGTGTGGACAAGTTAGGAATGTATAAAGTAAACACCTGCATTCACTTGTGTTTTCATTCATTTCAAGTTATTTCGTCAGTACTTTTCCGCTGGTTCTCCGTGTACAAAGATAGATTAGATGTTCATTTCAACATTGTTTCACAGCTTTGAAATGATTATCTATTCTATTACAGTGTACTCGGATAACAGCGGGGAGGTGCTGCCGAAATTTACTCGAAACGGTTGAAAGCACAAGCAAATGGGTGTCTGCTCTATGCATTCTTAATGGGATAGAAGACTTACCCCTGACAGCCAAAACACACACATACAACACGAATACATAACAAACGCACACACAACACATACACACTAACAACCCTACACTTAAGCGAAATCATAAATTGAAACACAGATATACAGAATACAACTCATACTTGGGTATCCTCAAATCTAACTTTGTTTATCAATAATTTATTCTTTTCAATGATAAACGCACACATAAAGCACATACACAGATTTTCTCCTTTGTCGGTAACCATCCCGTTTTAAGATTTCTCAATATAGTCATCATAACCTACAATTTATATGTTATACAGTCTAACATGGCCCATGAGTACATCAGACTTAAGGACTGGATGTATGTGGATTGGCAACAACGTATGCAACCTAAGTTTGTTGCAGGAGTTGCTGCTTTAACTGAATTTGCATGCGCACATAATAAGATCGTGTCAGAGAAGATTCTCTGCCCGTGCGATAGATGTGGGAATAAGTATTGACAGAAGGTAGAATTCGCAGAGCTTCATATCGTTAAACATGATTTTACTAGACTTTATACAACTTGGCTATATCACGGGGAAGGAGAAGAAGATAGTAATGCGGTAGAAGAAGAAGGAGAAGACGGTAATGCAGCAAAAGAAGAAGACGGTAAATTCTTTCCAGGAGAAGAAATGGAGGATATAGTAAATGCTTCCCTAGGTGAATCTATTCGTACCGAAGATAACATTCCTTCCGGTCAATGACCGCGTGCGGATAAGTATGAAAAGTTCATGAATGATGCTAGAAAACCAATTTATGAGAATGCAAAGTATTACACCCTCTCATGGTTCGTCCAACTTTTCCAGATTAAGTGCCTAAATGGATGGAGCAACAAGTCATTCACAATGCTTCTGAAGTTCTTGAAAGATTCAATGCCCATAGGGAATAACGTGCCCGACAGCTGGTACGGAGCCCAGAAGATGATGTCTGATTTGGGTCTGAAGTGTGAGAAGATTCAAGCATGTCCCAAAAATTGCGTGTTGTACCGGAAAGAGAATTCAGATTTGAAAGAGTGTCCAACATGCGGAGAGGCCAGGTATAAGCCGAAAGATTCTGATAAGAAGCCCGATATACCTGTCAAGATAGCACGATACTTTTCCATAACACAGAGGCTGCAGAGGCTATTCAGGTCTAAGAAAACAGCCGAGGCAATTATTTGGCATCACCATGCTCCTCCAAGTGAAGATGGAAAAATGAGTCATCGAAGAGATTCACCGACATGGAAGGATTTCGATAGGAGGCACGAAATATTCAGTAGCAATCCTTTTAATGTCAGGCTCGGACTCGCTAGTGATGGCTTTTGCCCATTTAACTATATGGCTGGAAGCCACAACACATGGCCCATTGTAATAATAGTTTATAATTTGTCGCCTTGGTTGGCTATGGATCAATCATACTTTATGATGCCTCATCTAATTGACGGACCAAATTCACCGGGAAACAATATCGACGTCTACCTCCAACCTTTGATCGATGAGTTAAAATCTTTATTCATTGATGGTGTAGAGACTTACGATGCAAACACAAATACAACCTTCATACTGCGTGCGGCTTTAATGTGGACAATTAATGACTTTCCTGTGTATAAAATGCTATCAGGTTGGTCCGTACATGGTCACAAAGCATGTCCTTATTGCCATCAACATATAACATCGAAATTCTTGAATTTTAGCAGGAAATTTTGGTATTGCGGCCATCGACATTTTTTGCCTCTAGACCATCCCTACAAATTAGACATTGTTCACTTTGATGGTCATCAGGAGCTTCTTGGACCTCCAGCTCCATTGTCCGGAGAGGACGTGACTGCTCAGTGGGATGATTACAAAAATATGACCTTCGGGATAGATCCGACAAAACAGGTCAAACCACCATTCTGGAACAAGTTAAGCATTTTCTTCGAGCTTCCGTACTTGTCAACAAATTTAGTGCATCATTGTCTGGACGTCATGCACATAGAGAAGGGAGTATCCGAGCACATACTCAACTTGCTTCTTTGTAAAGACGGAAAATCGAAAGACAACCTCCATGCTCGGATGAATCTTCAAGATTGGGAAATTAGAAGTGAATTGCATCCTAAACCGATAGCGGGTAAACCAGGAAAGTTTATACTTCCCAATGCCGCGTATCATATGTCACAATCGGAGAAGAAAAGATTCCTGCAAGTGTTGCATGATTTGAAAGTTCTCACAGATTTCTCAGGATCATTTAGCAAGAAGATAAAAATTGTGAAAGGCAAGATCGATGGGCTGAAAAGTCATGATCACCATATTATTATGGAGCACCTTCTCCCATTAGCCCTCAGGACTTCCTTTCCCCAATCGGTTGGTCTAGTAATCAATGACCTATGTTGCTTTTTAGAGAATTATGCGCTAAAACCCTGGATGTTGTGACGCTGGAGAAACTAGAAAATTCTATTTCGTTGATACTTTGCAAGTTTGAGCATATTTTCCCACCGTCATTCTTCGGTATCATAATACACCTGACGGTTCATCTTGCAATTGAGGCTAAGTTAGCCGGACCGGTACAATATCGATGGATGTATCCCGTTGAAAAATACGTGGAATTTTTCGTTTCGCGCAATTTGTAAAATTATTGTTGTCTTATATGCCCGTATTTATTTATTTAACATATTTTTTTTAGGTATCTCTACACTCTAAAAAAGTATATACGCAATAGAAATCGACCAGAGTGTTCTATCATGCAAGGTTATCTTCTAGATGAAGCAACCACATTTTATTCCCGCTATTTGGACGAGAACATTGAGACGAAACTTAACCGGCCTCGAAGAATTCAGGACGGGTCATATGGTAAAGCTGATTATAAGAGAGTAGACACTATGTTTATCAACAAGATATATCGGTTTATCCTCCTCAATAGCGCATGTCTTGAAGAAATTAGAGAGTAAGTTTTTTTGGATTAATTGTTATATTTGTGTTTGTGTGTGTATGAAATGAAATAATATTAATGTCATAATTTATTGTTGAGAACAGAATTCATTTTAACGAGATACATGAGAGGCATCCTAATTGGACTGATGAACGATTGGAAAATATCATCAGGATAATTTTTGTGATTGGGTTGCAGATCATGTAAGTTGTTTGAATAACATGTTATTGCTACCAGTCTTAATCTAAACTTATATCGTTATGTATTTGTCGTAAAAAAAATTTTTCCAGATCCACGATCCGAACTTATCTGCATCATTAGAGAATGATTCAAGATGTTTAGCTCAGTTTCATAGTATGGAGATTGCATATTATAAAGGATTCGGTGTCTTTGGATACAAATTCGAACTTAAGGACATAGAAACATCTCGAACCACTCAGAATAGTGGGATTATGACGGTAGGATCGGATGGTGTGATTTATTATGGATACTTAAATTGCATACTTGGCATCCAATATCCCGGACGATCAGAACCGTTTTATATATTTCAGTGTACTTGGTACAATACATGAATTGATACGGATAAGTGGAGAAACAATCTCGGGGCTTGGAAAGATGAATATGGATTGACCAGTGTGAACACACTTCGATTTTACGGTCAGGACGATCCGTTTATCTTTCCGAACTAAGCGTTTCAAGTATGCTACTCACAGTGTTTGAAGCATCCGGGATGGAGTGTCGTATGCCGTTGGAAACCCAGGGATGTTTATGATGTCCGAGAATTCGAGGACAGTAATGAGGATGAGGATGAGGAAGAGAGAAGACTTAGAGTGCTCCGACCGTCTGTTTCAAAAGACGGGTTGTCTTCGGCTGATGATGAAGTTACGTGGGTTAGAAATGATATCGATGATAAAATCCAAGTAGATATGTCTAATGCGTCCACGAAACGAAAAAGGTTATCAGTAATGTTATATTATTACTTCATATTTTACGATCTATACATATATAGCATGCATATGTAATGATTGTACTATTGTCTAGATTTGATTACGATGACGGGAGCAGCGAGGGGCGGCAGGAGCACCAGCCGCATCACCGGCAGAGGCAGAGCGGTTCTGCCGCCCAGAGAGCTGCGTAGGGAGCTTCAGAGGGCCGGTCTTGCACCCCGATCGGTGATCCCTTCGGATGCCTCCTTCCGTGTGGAATTTTCCACACCTCCAGGTATATTGCACGCATATTCATTTTGAATGTAATATTATAGATATACATGCATATTTATGTCAAAATTACTTATATAGTCAATGTTTGATTGTATAGCTGTTAGTGATGCGTCCACATCAGAGGCAGAGGCTACTCCTGCACCTCCAGGTATGTTTATATATCCTATAGTGTATGCATGTTGATTTAGAATGTTATATTATTGATATAAACATTATTTTTTCAATTACTTATATATTCAATGTTTGATAGTCTAATTATAGGTGGTGCGTCCACGTCTGGTGCAGGGGCCACTCCCGCTACTTCTATACCCTCCGCTCAGTCTGCAGTTTAGTATGAATAAATATAAAATATTTTTTCATTTTACTTATCCTTTAGGAATAAACATGAACTTCATGTAATTTTATCGATATTTATTTTCTAGTTGGGGGGGATGCGTCCACGTCCGGGTCACACGCTGTTCCTCACCGGAGGAACTATCGTCCCGCTCGTGCTGCTACCCGGGCCCAGGCTCGTGCTCCTATCGCCGGAGGTATATATCACACTTCAATTTTCGTTAAACCTTGATTTCTTAATACCACTTTGTTTTAATATTGATTGTCTTAATATTTCTTGTAGATGTAGGGCAGCCCCATCCCGAGAGGGGGACTCGAGGCCCGAATCAGTCCTACAAGCTGAGGCCCGACAGAGCTAGGGGAGGCAGCATTCCCCCTCTTCTTTATCCCCGATTATCTCTATACCGGCGATTATGCTGAGAGGTTCGGCCGGTATATGGGGATAAGAGCCGTCTCGTGAAGAAGTATCCACTTCACGTTGAGTGGGGCGATCAACACCGGTGCTCATTTGCCCTCTTCTGGGATCAGGCTCGGATATTAATATATATTTTCATTTGACTTATCCAATATATTTATTATTATTTAACACTTTCAATTTAATAACATTGTTTTTTTTGTATTTGCAGTTGGATTACGACTTTCAGCCTGTACCCGACCCTGATCACCCTGAGAGAGTGCTCAATCATCATGCTCTGTACAATAGCCTGATGAAGAACATGCAATCAAAGGTCCGATACAATAGGAACGAGCTGAATATCGACTTCTATTCCCTGTGGATGGCGACCCTCGAGGCAGAGAGAGCGGTTCTCCTACATACTCCGGCCTTTGCGAGAGTCGACGTAGATACATAACCTCTCTTATGCCAATATTTCGACTCTCAGTGCAAACATGTTTCTAATTTAAATGTAATTCATTATTTAGTATATAATTTTTTTTGTGTTGCTTAATTAGAAAATTAAAACTGAATGTGTTGTGCAGAAACATGCCAATCAAAATAAAGAGAATAGGAAGTCGGCGAGAGGGGTCGCCCCACTTATACAGGCGGCTCGAGGAATATTACTCGTGCCATGGAGGCATCGGTAAATTACAATAGATCTACTCTGATATAATTTAATTTTAAGAGTTATTTTATAATATATGTAATTTTTTTGCGAATTGCAGAGAGCTCAGACCCTGGCGTAGTGTGGTACACCGAGCGTGCTGACCGCGTATCTTGCCGTCCACGGCACCTCGACAGCTCCCGCCATAGGTGATATTACCTCATAAAACTATCAGGAAAACCCCCAATAGGCCATCACGTGCCCATACGTGACCAAGGGTCATGTGCTGACACGTGCTGGTTTCCTGGGGACTCTGTTATAATAGAATTGAATTCTAATCAACGGGAGTCATGTGCCAACACGTGATGAGCCTTTAAGCCCACTAAAAAGAATTAAAAATATAATAAAACAACAAGGAAAGATCCCAATAGGGCATCACGTGTCTACACGTGACCAAGGGTCATTTGCTGACACATGATGATTCCTTAGCTCTTTAAAACAACAGAATTAAATTTTGGTTAAAATGTTTAATCGGGAGGGGTCACGTGTCAACACGTGATGGGTTCCTAAGCTCTTTAATTAATAGAATTAAATTCTATTTAAAATGATCAAACATTGGGATCATGTGCCAACACGTGATAGGCTCTAAGCCTTCTGAACTAATAGAATTAAATTCTAATAAAGAGGGAATCGAGAACCCTAACTAGAAAAATATTTCTCTAAATTTTTCCAAACAAAAAAGATTGTGCTCTGTAAACTGGAGCACCGTTGGATTAAAAATCCAATGGTGATTAAAAATCACCAACTTATAGAAAGATTCTATACAAAGAAAGATTTCCCTGAAATTCACCAAGAATAACAAACAGAATATCTTTTGGATTAAAAATACAATGGTGAATAAAATTCACTGAGTAATCTAAAAGATCATGTTGGTTACAAAATCAATTAAAATCTTTCAATGAAAGATTGATTAAACAAACTGATTGTTTTCTTTCTCCTATAAATAGGAGCCAAGAAGAGAAGAGAAGGATCCTTGGAATTTTTTTTAGAAAATACAACAACAGAGAGAAAAGAATTCTTGAGAAGAGAAAGAAACCTTAGGTGAGAGAGGGGAAAGACATCTAAGTTTCGTAAAACAAAAGAGAATTTAATTCTCAATTTAAGAGTTTAACTCTTCTGTTTAAGAACTTAGTTCTTCCTTTGGTTGAAGATCTGCAGAAGCAGATCTCCCCACAAGTTGAGAATTTAATTCTCATCGGGGAGATTCTGCCATGCAGATCCAAAACTTAGAGGGAGAATTAAGTTTAAAGAATTTAATTCTTCCAAATTCATAGGAAGTTAATTCCTCCAAATGAAACTAGGGTTTAACCCTATTTAAGAATTTAATTCTTCCAAATTCATAGGAATTTAATTCCTCCAAATGAAACTAGGGTTTAACCCTACATAAGGATTTAATCCTTCCAAATGTATAGCAATTTAATTCCTCTAAATGAAACTAGGGTTTAACCCTACATAAGAATTTAATTCTTAAACAAGGGACTTAACTCTCCATGCACGTAAAGAGATCAATACCAAACCTGGTCACGTGGTAACACGTGACCCTCATCCTCAATGAGTAAAAAAAGAACGAACAAGACTAAGTCACGTGCCCTCTAAACAGACTCCTCAAAATGAGAAAGAATTAGCCCAGAGGCAATGCCTCACGTGCTCCCACGTGACCCTCAAAACAAAATGGAACAAATCTAAAGGCAGAATTAATTTTGGGCGCCCTCACGTATCCCTACGTGACCCCTAATAAACACTTTAATAAATCAATGCATGGGCACCCATTACATGCCCACACGTGATGGACGTGAAAACTTAAGTGTTTACACTTATTTGAATATTCTGAGAATAAAATAAAGGAAGCATAGTCCAATCCTAGGGCGCCTCACGTGTCCTCACGTGAGCGCTTCATCTTTGTAGTGTTTAACACTATTCTAAATTCATCACGTGGGAACATGTGACCGCTAAATATGTGCTAGTGTTTAGCACTAATTTCAAGCCATTCTTAGCCCAAATTGGCTAAGTCTTTCTAAAGCAAGACTTCCCTTTTGACTGAGCCTCAAATACACATTTGTTTTCCAAAGTTAGTCATCTCATATGGCATATGAGTGCTCCGCACTCGACACAAGACAAAATATGGTCAGAATCCAAACCCCTATGTAGCATTGCTAAATAATAAAGGACTGAACCCAGACAAATGTTCAACAGTCCAAACAAAGGTTTAACATTTTAAACTTAATTGGACTTAGCCCAAGTTGACCATAAGTTCTCAATTCAAATTTAACTGAGCCCATGTGCTCATAATCCAATTAATTGATCTTAGTCCTAAATTGGACAACAGATTCCCCAATCAACTTTGGTTCAAGGGTACATCTCTTCACTCCTCTGATATTTGTCGTTGTAATCCTTCAACGTTTTCAGAGAGGCGACGGGTCCCGATAAACAATCATTCCATGGACTTTGGGGGTCCTTAAACTCATGGACTATGATGTCCTTAACCTAGACTGTGGGGTCCTTAAGCCCATGGACTATGATGTCCTTAACCTCGAACTGTGGGGTCCCTTTAAACCCACGGACTATGATGTCCTTAACCTCGAACTGTGGGGTCCTTAAGCCTATGGACTATGATGTCCATAACCTTGTACCGAGATGTCCTTAAACTAACGATGGACCACCATGTCCTTAAACTGGTAATCGACCGCAATGTCCCTACCGCAATGTCCCTAAACTAAACAATAGAGCCCAAATGCTCTTTTGTTGGATCTAAACGATCCCGTTAAGTTGATATTAGTCTGATATTAGACTAACGTATCCTTAACAAACGTTTAAGTTGATCTTAATCTAAAAGGAGACTAACATATTCTTAAACCCAACCCCAAACCCAAATCTAAGAAAATACAGATTTGGACTAATCTACGCCCTACGGGCGACAACATAAATTAGTCTCCGTATACAATCCACGGGCAACCAAAAACAAAACAAACACCCGCGACATGAAGTGACCACGTGGAGAAGGAGAAAGTGGTTACCGCGATGCGGTAGCGTAATTAACTGCAGAGGCTTGCGCCTGTAGGGAAGAGCGTCCCCACAATCAAAAACCCCTCAACGAGGGGGAATTTGACGAAGTCTTCTATATCGGCTGCATCCATTTAAACCTTCGATACATGGTGTCATAAATCAACTTGGCATCTTCGCAGAGGTGGACGGATAGAAACAATTAGCATCTGCCCTAAAATTCAGGCAAGACGGACCTACACAGTTGCGTCTCCGTATTCCGACGGGGCACAGATTCTGGCACGCCCGGTGGGACCTCTTCCTCTTTCCACTCCATACTTCGTGTGTTGTGTTCACGAGCGAATCGTGGTTTAATATGGTTTCCCTTGGGTTCGAGATACTAAGATTTGGTTTTGCTCCGGTGCAGAAAAAAAAGAAGATCAAATGGCTTTCAACTGCACAAGCTGTAACAATGGCAATAACTCTCACGCCATCCCCGCAGGAGGAGTGACCTACGGGCCTCAGGCAGCCTCTGTCTTTACAATGCCGGTGGACCAGGTAACTCAGGCCACCACTGGGATATTCTTCGGGACCATGCTCCCACCCATGAACTTCAATGCCCCGCTGCCGTTGCAGGAAGCCCTAAAGAAGTCGGTCTTTAATCGACTTACCATTTCCGCGGCCCCTCTCAACGGGTCTCCCAAATTCAGTGCCTCAGTTTTCAACAGACTGGGCTAGAACGCCAACAAGCTCGCGATACCTGAAGCAGCCATCCCGGCTCAAGCAGGAGAAATCATCAGAGAGGCTTCTTCTGCCAAGAAGTTAGTCTTCACAAGGCTGGCCATTCCGGCTCCTGCTCCAGGCGAAGTCCCTAAAGCTGCTTCCCTTGCCCAGAGGTCTGTCTTTGACAGATTGGACATTGCTTCTAAATGAACATTGGTCTTTAAGAAGCTGACGCCGGCGACAACCCTTCGCCAAAACAGGGGGCATGATGAAGTCACCGCTACAGCTGAGACAATCCCATCAGCACGACATGCTCGTCGTCGTCACTGGCACCGAGTAAGGAAGGCTGGAGGCAACTCTCCTTCTGGATTGACTCCGCCGGCTCCAGCGGTGGAAATCAATGCTACTGTTCCAACTGGGAACAAATTTGAACCGCTTAGGAGGGTTCGCAAGAACTCTCCAACTGCCATGTTGAAAAGATCTCCTCCACCTGTGGAGAATGCTATAGAAAAAAAGCCGGAGCAGCCCCCTTAGCGGCTGTCCTCAAAAATTTACAAAGTTTGGCGACAGGTTCAGGACTCAGTAATTGATCAAGATTACTCTCGCCGACAGAAAAAAGTGAAGGTTCGGCAAGAAGAGAACTATTCTGTCAAGCCACAAAAGGCGACAGCTACTTGGGTTCCCACTGCAACGGCTCCCTCAACTTTAACCGCTCACAAGAGAAGGAGGCCGGAGAAAACCACTGTGACCGCAGCGAACCACAAGGACGCTGAATCTAAACGCCCCATGTCTGGGGGCATGGTAACACATACCATTTATATGGCTTCCGGAAAAGAGGAAAGCCGTGCTTCTACGGGTCATCGACCGCTTACCCGATCAATAACAAAGGCTTGGGAGCAACAGCAGCAAAAACTTCAGGAGATGCTGACTACAATGGCCGCACTCACTGGGCCAAAAGAGAATCCATAGACCTCAGAGCAGCGTCAGGAACAAGAGACTGATGCTGAATTGCTCCGAAGAATGCTCGAGAGGAAAGGAAAAGAGGCCGCGGAACAGGCGGCCAACATAAAACGAATGGCTCTTTTGTTCCAAGACATGGATGGGATGATGTTACAGCCGGAACCTCCAGCTGAAGACCCCTCGATTATCATTGAAGATGACAGAGGAGAGACATCGAACCCTCCTCCGGCTCTTTCAATAGCCAAAGAGGAGACCATCTCCAAGGCCGCTCTAGATGATTACATCGCTCAGTTGATACGAGTTCACCAAGCGAATAAAGCGGCTGGGAAAATTGTTAGAACTGGGAGACCATATCCAGGATGGTACGATCAAATCAAGTATTCGCCAGGATACACGATCCCCAAATTCCACATATATAAGGGGACGGGAAATCCGCATCAGCACATCGCTCAGTTCAGAGCCTTATGCGGCAACACTGGAGGTGATAATAAACTTCTGCTCCGCCAGTTTGTTGGCAGCTTGTCGGAGACGGCGTTCGAGTGGTATTCTGAACTTCCAAATGACTCTATCAAGATATTTGCAGAGATGGAGCTGCTGTTTACACAAAGATTCGCAATCACTAGCGAGCGCACTCCGATCACCGCATTAATTAATGCCCGGGTAAAGCCAGGCGAAACATGGGTGCAATACGCAATACGATGGCGGAATTTATGGTCGAAGTGCGAGCAGCGCATTGAAGAAGCGCCTGCGGTAGGCATGTTCGTGGGGACCCTCGACCCTCAGGCGACCATTTCGCAGTTTATGATGTTCTTCAAGCCGACCACTTTCCAAGCCTTGATCGATAAGCTGGCCCAAATGGACCAAATGGGCCACAGGCCTTCCTCTTCGAAGCCGGAGCCACGGAATGAAAAAGGGAAAGGGAAAGGGAAAGCGACCTTCGTCGCCAATGCTCAACAGCAGCCCAGCGGTCCAAAATTAACTGATCGCCTAGACGAGAAACGGAGATTCTATAATGAGAAAATAAAGCGCTCTTATTTGTTTCCCCAGGACAAAACGAGAAGATTGTTCGAGCTGGCGGTGCACAACAGGCTCATTAATTTGCCGAATCCAAAACACCCATTGCAACCCGGTGAGGCTAATAATCTCAATTATTGCCCCTATCACCAAACGACAGGCCATCCAATTGAAGATAAACTGGGTTGAAGACCAATACCAACAGGGCAAGTTCGCGCTATCTGAAAACTGGAAGGTGAATCCACCACAACAGCACACTCCTAAAAGGGTGGACACGCCGGGGGCATCATGCTCTTTTATAGAGGAAGCTCCATGGGAAGTCGTTCTTTCGGCAAAAGCTAAAAGAATGCTGAAAGATCTTCAAACATGCCCGGCGATCAGGTAGAAAAGCTCGCTAGAGCCGGAGATCATCGAGGGGGTGCTGAAACCACGCCCAACATTGGGAGTTAATAGTGATAGTGGAAAAAACATTCGGGCCCAGCCGTCAAAGTCTTTGAAGAAAAAGAAGAATATCAAAAAGCACGCGCAGTTTGATGACAAGCGCACAGATCTGCAAAAGCATATTGACGCGCTGGAGGAATATAACAAGAAGACGCGGACCCCGGTCACACTCTAAGAATTTCTCAACAATATCCTTAAGAGCGGAGATAACGACAATAACGACGGGGATGACTCGTCAGAAGAATCTGAGGACTATGTGGCAAGTTGCCACATGATCTCTCATTCGACGTTAACTAACGAAGAAGCTCACTCGGCGATAGAAGACAACAAAAAAGAGCTGTGTGCAGAATCGAAGCCAAAACCCTTGGAACCGTCTGACGAAATGATCGACTTGCTACTGAACGAAGCCCGTCAGAAAAGAAAAGCCAATCGAGAGCACGAAATGGCCATATACGAAAAAGCCAAACGCCGACGACTAAATGAAAAGGTCAAGGCACCCCAACCGGATCGAAGCATCCCTATTGCCAGCAAAAGGAAGCTTAAAGCAAGGAAATGATTCGCTAAGGCCCTGTCAATAAGAATGAAGTTTCCCTCTTTCAGAGGAAATTCTCCTGGCGGTATACATCTTGATAAAGAGGACATACATCCTAACTTCTGCTTATACCATCAGAAGATTGCACACCCTATCGAGGAGTGCATAGCCTTTAAAAACTGGTGACAGGGATATATTGCCCACCGACAACACGTTCAACGAGTGAGGCACAAGGCTCTTCGGGAACAGAAAAGCACGACAGATGAGCGCAAAAAAGCCGCTGGCAACTGTCACATAGTCGACACTAAGGGATCGCAAGTTATCACCTTTAGAAGCGACTCTAACGAAGAAATCGCCCTCAGCCCTCTCTTCAAGGAATCCACCTCCGACACAAAAGATGCGTTGATTTGAGAGAAAATCTAGCTGCGTAATCATACGTTGCCCGAAAAATCTCGGACCTAAGACCGAAACGTCTTTAAACTAACGATAGACCACTATGTCCTAAAATTGGCTGTTGACCGAGACATCGATAAACTACTACCGACCGCAGCATCCCAAGGCTGACAAAAAAAAATGGTATGTCCATAAGCAAAATGGGCACGGATGAAAACCCGAAAGGGCTCCATGAGTAAAAACAGCAGGGCTGCCGGTGAGTTTTGTGAAAACCCGAAAGGGCGCAATCTCGTTAACAAGACACTTACGAGGTCCTCTGGACCCTGTAACGACTCACAAGGGAGAAACACACTTAGGGATCCCCACGATACCTAAGGAGAAATTGCACTTGCGATATCCTCACGACTCGTAAGGAGAACCCTCTTATGAGACCCTCACGGCTCATAAGATTCAAAATCCTTAAACTACATGGATCTGAAACTGTTCTTAAGCCATCACAACCTCCAGCATTGCCCTACAAGCGGTTCAGTATTGACCCTTGTATACAATCCACAGGCGCGAATAAACATTTCCCTAACAAAGTCCTACCCACGACCGGGGATATGTTTACACGATGAACAATCCTTGTAAGTCCTCTCGATTTATAAGGAGAAAACACTCTTGTAAGATCCTTACGACTTACAAGAAGCCATACACTTAAAACTCCTTACGATTCTCAAGGAGAAAACGCACCTACGAGATCCTCACGACTCATAGGGAGAAATACCTTTATGAGACCTTACGACTCGTTGAGACCTTACGACTCGTAAAGTTAAAAGCCTTAGTTGACAGAATCCTAACCCTGTTTACTAAGCCAGCTTTGTTCGGCATCGACAAAGGCAAATGATGATTCGCTCCTGGTAATGTCCCAGTTGTAGCGATGCCGATGCCTAAAATCGGTATCAAATCCCAAATTCGCAGCAAAAATCCAGCAATCCACAAATGCATATGAAATAGCCGAATTGATGGGGCAACTTGCAACAAAATCAGCAAGTAAAAGTGTATGCATGAAAAATAGCCGAAATGATTGGGCAAATCATAATAAAAAGCAGCGAGTAAATAAAATAAATAGCCGAAATCATTGGGCACCGCGAAAAATAGCCGAAATGATTGGGAAATCGCGACTTTCGTGATATAAAAGCTGAAATGATAGAGCATCGCGGAAAGAAAGTATATAAAATGAAACTTTTTTCCCTACAGGTGAGATCACATCGATCCCTGTATACAATCCAGGGGCACAAACAAAGAGAGAACCATACCTTCTTACCAGGCTCCATCAGAAAAAGAAGCCAAATCTCAACAGTTCACAGACAACTTGGAGATCATCTCAACGTTCGTCTCATTACAACAGACGTAACATCAGCAGAGCGGAGCCGCGGAAAAGCTCCCAGTTTCATAACTCGACGATGCACAGACAACCGAGAGTCAACCCCTCCTGGTCCTTGCGGAACACGGCTTATGTCAATCCTGACCCCGTGGGAAGCGTCCAGAGCGGATCCTGGTCCTTGCGGAACACGGCTTATATCAATCCTGACCCCGTGGGAAGCGCCTAGAACAAATCTTGGTTTCGTGGAACATGGCTTATGTCAATCCTAACCATGTGGAAGCGTCCAGAGCGGATCCTGGTCCTTGCGGAACACGACTTATGTCAATCCTGACCATGTGGGAAGCATCCAGAGCGGAACCTGGTCCTTGCGGAACACGGCTTATGTCAATCCTGACCCCGTGGGAAGCGCCCAAAGAAAATCCCGATTTCCTAGAACACGGCTTATGTTAATCCTGACCCAGTGGAAGCGTCCAGAGCGGATCTTGGTCCTTGTGGAACACGGCTTATGTCAATCCTGACCCCGTGGGAAGCGCCCAGAGTAAATCCTGGTTTCGTGGAACACGGCTTATGTCAATCTTGACCCCGTGGGAAGCATCCAGAGCGGATCCTGGTCCTTGTGGAACACGGCTTATGTCAATCCTGACCCCGTGGGAAGAGTCCAGAGCGGAACCTGGTCCTTGTGGAACACGGCTATGTCAATCCTGACCCCATGGGAAGCGTCCAGAGCGGAACCTGGTCCTTGCGGAACACGGCTATGTCAATCCTGACCCTGTAGGAAGCATCCAGAGCAAATCCTGGTCACGTAGAACACGGTTTATGTCAATCCTGACCCCGTGGGAAGCGTCCAGAGGGGATCCTGGTCCTTGCGGAACACGGCTATGTCAATCCTGACCCCGTGGAAAGCATCCAGAGCAAATCCTGGTTTCATGGAACACGGATTATGTCAATCCTGACCCCGTGGGAAGCGTCTAAAGCAACCTTTGACCCCGTGAAATGTGGATCATGTCAACCTCATCCATCACTTTCGGGTCCTTTCGACTCGTAAGGAAGAAAATTCTTTTATGAGATCCTTACGACTCTCAAGAGAAAACGCACTTAGGAATCCTCACGGTTCTTAAGGAGAAGATACACCTACGGGATCCTCTCGACCGGTAGGGAGAAAATTCTTTATGAGACCCTCATGGCTCATAAATTTGAAATGTCTTGGACGGCAGATCCTAACCCTGTCTCCTGAGCCATCACTGCCTCATGGAGAGGTCAAGGTAAATTTTCTACAGGTCACACTCTCCGACAAGAAAGAAAACAATCACTTACGGGTCCTTTCAACTCGTAAGAAAGAAAACTCTTTTGTGAGATCCTTACGACTCTCAAGAGAAAACACACTTAGGAATCCTCACGATTCTTAAGGAGAAATTACACTTACGAGATCCTCACGACTCGTAAGGACAAATACCTTTATGAGACCCTCACGGCACATAAAGTTGGAAAGCCTTAGGAGGCAGATCTGAACCTGACTCCTAAGCCATCGCTGTCCTATAAGGAAATCAAAATAGATTATCCACAAAATGCATTTACTAAAAAGGACACACCATCATGAAGCAAAATATGTCTTTTATTCGTGAATCAAAATGAATACAAAGTACAATTTATGAAAGAATAAAAAAATATGTACTCTCATTCAGGAGTATGTACAAAAGAAGAATAAAAAATATACAATTATTCAAGCCGGCGGACGATTTAATAAGTTTGCCAGTTCATCCTTGTTCCGTTGGGCCTCGGCTTCATGATTCATTATCACTAGGAGACGGGCCTCCGCTTGAGACTGCAAAGCCTGGTATGAGGCACGCCAGCTTTCAAGTTCTTTTTCGGTAACTTTATGAGCTTCGACCATTTCGCGAGTGAAAATGACGACTTTATCAATGGCTACCACCTCCTTGATAGCCTCTTGAAGCCCTCGCCAAAGTTCATACGCTTGAGTGGTCTTGGCCGTAAGATTAGCTTGAAGTTCCCCTAGCGCAGTTGAAGCCAGCTTCCTTTCTGAGAATTTTCGGCTGAGCCTCTTCTCGCATGACAGCATATTTGTGGCACACCGTTTGATCAGCCCCTGCAAGCTTGACTTTGCATCCACAACCTCTGAAGGAAGACGTGTACATTCAAGAATATGCAAGCAAGCCTCCACCTGATGACAGAACTCAACCCAGACTTGCACCAATGTTTCACTACGGTAAGTAGAAAGAAAGGGAAGAAAACTGTTGGCTTCAGCGGCAAATGCTTTGGCCGTGATCAGACTGCCAGCATGAAGGTCTTCAATCAGAGCTGACAATGAGTGAAGGCTTAGCTTTGCCATCCGTTCCAAGGCACGTAGAGCGTAGGGGATGGACGACATGACGATGCGAGATTCCAGCACGGTAAGAACTAGCAAAGCTGTTAAGATTCATAAAAAGAAATCAGCAAGACTTGTAAGCAAAGAGCAGGTGGAAAAGTGTCGAAACTTTACTTACCCACAGTCATGCAAGAAGGGTCTGAAGGCTCCCCAGGCCCGTCAAGAATCTCAACTTCGTCATCAGCTTCCAGAACTGTAGAAGACATCAGTGTTATTATATGAAATAATAATAATGCCGTGAGGAGAAGGCAAATAATGCTAACCTTACCCGGAAGAGAGAATGATAAGTTGAGGAGATATTGCCTGCGGAGCGGCCATCTCTAGCAGATGCTGAAAGGACTTCCTGGTAGACAAGTCCACAATGGACGCTGCCAATCCTCGTAGCTCTGAAAAGATATGAAGGTTCAGATAATGAAGAGATTATTAAAACAAAAGATAGAAGAATACCTTCGATGCTCCTTCCACCCTGGACTGGAAGAATAGCAGCTTCAGCGGCCTCCTCCATGATCCCAGGCACATCATCGGGGACGTGGGTCGGTATGACAATTTCCGATTGAGGAGCAGTGGCCATCGCTGCAGGCTCCAATGGAAGGACGGTGGCCTCGACTACCTGTCCCCTAGCCTCCGGGCCGTCCCCAGAAAGATCCATTGAATCCGCGGCCAATGAAGATGCCACTTCTGAGGGAGCAAGAACGTGGGGAACGGGAGTCACCGAGGGGAGCTCCGTGGCAGGAACAATAGTTGTATCGACCCCCTCCACACTTACTAGTGTCTCATTGGGGATATTTGTAGAGTCCATAATCAAGGAGCGACTCGAACTCAGATCCTCTGCTATTGCCGAAGTCCCTGCAAAGTTTTCATGAGGATAAGGATATATATATATATATATATATATATATATATATATATATATATATATATATATATATATATATAAGCAGTGCAAAATACTACAAAAGGATATATAAGTATACCAATGCGCAAAGGAGTTTCTAGTATGGCTTGTTCAAGCCAGCGTTCCATCTTGAGGAGGTATGCTCGCCGGGGTTCAAGGGTAGACTCATGGACACCAGTCTATAAAGAAAGCGCATCTTCGGCATCAGCCGAGATAGGCTGTTTAAGAGCTATCTCGCCTCCCTCTTCCAAAGGACCTATAAATATTCGCCGTATCGATGAAGGATCTTCGTAAAAGATGACGGCAGGATAAGGCCTCTTCGGGATCCTTACATTCTCAGATTCATCCTGTGAGCATATTATAGCCTCGGCCAATTGTGCGACTTCCTCGGCAAATGAACCCGGGAAAAGTAAACCACCATCCGATTCTTGCATGGCTAGTGGTTCATCTTGAAGGATAGGCTCTGATTCCACTAAAAAGTCAAGCAGATTGGTGACCATCTTCTTTCGCCTCTTGGACCCAGAACTAACTGCAGAAGATGAATGCCTCTTTCCCCTCAGTTCTTTAGTGCGATGCGGACCCACTTCGCCTTCAATATCCTCACTCGACGGTGCTACCGACGACGACACTGCCATTGCTGACGCCGCAGCTGATGATACTGCTACTGGCGCTCTATTGGCCCTTGATTGAGCTCTAGTTCGCGGAGGCATACCAACTGTAGGAATTAGATCCACCTCCACCACCTCCGGAATAAGCACGATACCAGTATCTCTCAGGGGAGGGCGAACCACTGCCCGCGGTCACGGCGGAACTCCCGTGGCCTGGATCGGAGTGGGAACCTTATATCCAAGGAGCATCCTCCTCTCCTCAACAATGATAGGGCTGACTCGGTGGAGATACCAGCCCGTGAAAGCCCCCACACACCGAGGAATATAGTCAGCTTCAGGAATCACGAAGCGAGAGCCGGTGTTCAGCCTCATGAAGTGATGAGCGGAGTCACGAACAACTTCTGACGACGGGCTGGGCTCCACTGTAAACGCCTCAAAGGGGACACCCTGATCATATCCCAGTTGCCGAGCAAAGCGGTGTGGGTTGTACCGCATAAAAAGGGCCGCACCGTTTTGACGAAATACCAGATAACCCGGTCCGATCGAATATAAGTGCATGGCTTCCTTGGGCTTCAGGGAGGGTACTCCCACTTTTGACGAGTCACAAAGCTATTGAATCGGTCCTGAAGGAGCAGAGAGGACTCGATCGTTGAATACCATCCCGCCCGCATTGGCATAGAGACTAAGCAGCATACGAATAGCTCCGGATTGAGTATGATCAGGAGCAGAGGCGTTCACCAACCTCATAAGCCGCGGAAAAGTGTAGGCATCATAAAAGATGGATCTCTGATGCGCAGCAAATGCCCCTAACATGTGCATCTCAATCCATGACATAAAGTAATGAAGAGAGAAACTCACTACGTTCACGCCTGGGGTTGAGGTATTGGCTGCAGCGCTTAGCTCACGATACAGATGCGCTAGCCCCGCAATACCAACGGCTAGTCGCGTCCCTCCAGTGATGCGATGTGCAGAGTAAATGACCGAAGCTTTCATGCATCGACGGTGCGTTGGAATAACAAACCGATTGAGCCAGACACTGATAAACCCACGAAGAAAGTCTCTTCATCTATGCCAGGAGCTGCGATCGATTCAAAAAGTACAGCCGACAGGATTGGAATGTAGAACTGCGGCAAATCCTCTTCTTTAGCCAGTAGCTTATTTAAACCGAACCCGAAGGGGTCGTTGATACTCACAAACTTCGGAGCCGTCTTTGATAGAACGTCTCCGCGAAGGAAGCAGGCGATAGAGCTTTTGAAAGTGACACCCTGCTCCTCTGACTCTGTGAATAGCTTCTCAAAAATGCCCAGAGTCTTGATTAGACTTGGGTGCTTGTGGCGGAAGGCATTTTCAGTCGACAGGCCGTCAAGCATAGCAGGCTCAGTTTCAAAAACATACTCATCAGGAAGCAGCAGTTCTTCATAGAGCGTCCCCCTAATCGGCAACCCTAGATCTCGCGAAACTCTTCCAGAGAAATTGAAACTTCGCGGTCCCCTAGCAAGAAGGTGTTGGTGGGAAGATTCCATTGATTTAAGAAAGGCTTAACCCACCAGACATGGGGGGACTGATAGTGGAAGAGAGACGCGTACACCGCCTGATAGAGCCCAACCCTCTGCAGTCGCGCGCGATGGGTAGACAGGATATAACGAGCCCAGAGAAGGTAACCCGTGGGTTGTCGAGGAGTAAGCCCTATTTTGTAAACTTGTTCCCAGGGCTGGGCTTCACCTTGGCAGATACGACACCCTAAAATATCTATAGCTGGCACAGGGTGGTTTGGAATCCCAGTTGTTGACGGCTCAAGCCGTCCCGTAGGGGTCCAGTTCAACATCTCCACAGGAAAGGCGGTCCGTGGACGCTCCATCGGCAAAAATGGGTAAGTGGGCTCCGTTGGCATCTCGCAAAGAAAGCTGCGGCGACCACGGATGATATGACCATACCAGGTCCCCCATAAAAGCAAGTTGGTGCAATTAAGGTCGTGAGCTCTAATCATCGCCATCACCTCTTCATCAGACGGTGACTGAGGAAAGGCAGCCTCCGAGCGAGTGAAAGGGAAGTACGGAAGAGAAGCCATTATTCCTGAAACAGATGAAAGGAAACTGTTAATGAAGCCCACACGTGTATATTTATTTATAAATATATATATATATATAAAAGGACAGTGGAAGAAAACGATAAACAACTTATTTTATGGGACCATTGGTTACAAAACATAGGGGCCCCGCAAAATCAAAATGGCGGCTCACTAATGATGAGGCAGGGTAATCGTTATGGGAATAAAAAGAAGATTTCAATAAATGAGCTGTGGATTTTAAACAACTCTGAACATTCCCCCAAGGAGACAGAAGCTCTGTGCAAATCGAGAAGGATCTCTGCAAGAACAACTCAGGATGAAAAATCCCAAGAACTAAGTTCTTAAGAGGAATTAAATTCCTTTTGAACAAGAGTAATTAAATTCCCAGAAAACATTTTCAGAGCTAAAGAATCTTTGGAATAGAATTAAATTCCAGAGGGGACAAGTATCACCATCGATCCCTAAGATCAGAGAAGCCCTAACCAAAAGGAGTTTATTATTTAAAGGATGGACATTATTTTGAGGAACTTGGAAAGATGTGTCCTTGTTAAAGGGAAAAACCCTTGGTGTGGATTTAAAATCCAAAGAAAATTTCTATAAGAAGTTTTTCAGCCGTTCAAGATCCTTACCTGAAAAAGGAAATCTTTTGTTGACAGAGTTAAACTCTGGAAATTTTTGGGACAGAGAACTAAGCTCTGAGAGAGAGAATTAAATTCTCAAGGAAAGAACAAGCAAGGAAGAAGATGAGAAGTGGAGGCGTTTCTGAAGAGACCTCTGCATTTATAGGATGTGATGGGAAACGATTCATCTGCCCCCTTCCCTAGGCAGATCCAATGGCCACAAAAGATGACAGCGTTGCAATCACGTGCAAACATATGAGAACAACGCTGTGGGGGCATTTGTTACCTCATAAAAATATCAGGAAAAACCCCAATGGGGCATCACGTGCTCACACGTGACCAAGGGTCACGTGCTGACACGTGATGGTTTCCTGGGGACTCTGTTATGATAGAATTGAATTCTAATCAACGGGAGTCACGTGCCAACACGTGATGAGCCTTTAAGCCCACTAAAAGAATTAAAAATATAATAACAGCAAGGAAAGAACCCAATGGGGCATCACGTGTCTACACGTGACCAAGGGTCACGTGCTGACACGTGATGATTCCTTAGCTCTTTAAAATAGCAGAATTAAATTCTGGTTAAAATGTTTAATCAGGGGGCCCACATGTCAACACGTGATGGGTTCCTAAGCTCTTTAATTAATAGAATTAAATTCTATTTAAAATGGTCAAACATTGGGATCACGTGCCAACACGTGATAGGCTCTAAGCCTTCTGAACTAATAGAATTAAATTCTAATTAAGAGGGAATCGAGAACCCTAACTAGAAAAATATTTATCTAAATCTTTCCATACAAAAAAGATTGTGCTCTGTAAAGTGGAGCACCATTGGATTAAAAATCACCAACTTATAGAAACATTCTATACAAGGAAAGATTTCCCTGAAATTCACCAAGAATAACAAACAGAACATCTTTTGGATTAAAAATCCAATGGTGAATAAAATTCACTGAGTAATCTAAAAGATCATGTTAGTTACAAAATCAATTAAAATCTTTCAATGAAAGATTGAATAAACAAACTGATTCTTTTCTTTCTCCTGTAAATAAGAGCCAAGAAGAGAAGAGAAGGATCCTTGGAATTTTTTTTAGAAAATACAACAACAGAGAGAAAATAATATTTCTTGAGAAGAGAAAGAAACCCTAGGTGGGAGAGGGGAAAGAGATCTAAGCTCCATAAAACAAAAGAGAATTTAATTCTCAATTTAAGAGTTTAACTCTTCTGATTAAGAACTTAGTTCTTCCTTTGGTTGAAGATCTGCAGAAGCAAATCTCCCCACAAGTTGAGAATTTAATTCTCATCGGGGAGATTCTGCCATGCAGATCCAAAACTTAGAGGGAGAATTAAGTTTAAAGAATTTAATTCTTCCAAATTCATAGGAATTTAATTCCTCCAAATGAAACTAGGGTTTAACCCTATATAAGAATTTAATTCTTCCAAATTCATAGGAATTTAATTCCTCCAAATGAAACTAGGGTTTAACCCTACATAAGGATTTAATCCTTCCAAATATATAGGAATTTAATTCCTCTAAATGAAACTAGGGTTTAACCCTACATAAGAATTTAATTCTTAAACAAGGGACTTAACTCTCCATGCACGTAAAGGGATCAATACCCAACCTGGTCACGTGATAACACGTGACCCTCATCCTCAATGAGTAAAAAAAGAACGAATAAGACTAGGTCACGAGCCCCCACGTGCCCCCTAAAAAGACTCCTCAAAATGAGAAAGAATTAGCCCAGAGGCAATGCCTCACATGCTCCCATGTAACCCTCAAAACAAAAGGGAACAAATCAAAAGGCAGAATTAATTTTGGGTGCCCTCACGTGTCCCCACGTGACCCCTAATAAACACTTTAATAAATCAATGCATATGCACCCATCACGTTCCCACACGTGATGGCGGTGAAAACTTAAGTGTTTAACACTTATTTGAATATTCTGAGAATAAAATAAATGAAGCTTAATCCAATCCTAAGGCGCCTCACTTGTCCTCACGTGAGCGCTTCATCTTTTTAGTGTTTGACACTATTCTAAATTCATCACGTGGGAACACGTGACCGCTAAATATGTGCTAGTGTTTAACACTATTTTCAAACCATTCTTAGCCCAAATTGGCTAAGTCTTTCTAAAGCAAGACTTCCCTTTTGACTGAGCCTCAAATACACTTTTGTTTTCCAAATTTGGTCATCTCATATGGCATTTGAGTGCTCGGCACTCGACACAAGACAAAATATGGTCAGAATTCAAACCCCTGTGTAGCATTGCTAAATAATAATGGGCTGAACCCAGACAAATGTTCAACAGTCCAAACAAAGGTTTAACATTTTAAACTTAATTGGACTTAGCCCAAGTTGACCATAAGTCCTCAATTCAGATTTAACTGAGCCTATGTGCTCATAATCCAATTAATTGATCTTAGTCCTAAATTGGACAACAGATTTCCCAATCAACTTTGGTTCAAGGGTGCATCTCTTCACTCCTATGATATTTATCGTTGTAATCCTTCAACGTCTTCAGAGAGGCGACGGGTCCCGATAACCAATCATTCCATGGACTGTGGGGGTCCTTAAACTCATGGACTATAAAGTCCTTAACCTAGACTGTGGGGTCCTTAAGCCCATGGACTATGATGTCCTTAACCTCGGACTGTGGGGTCCCTTTAAACCCACGGACTATGATGTCCTTAACCTCGGACTATGGGGTCCTTAAACCCATGGACTATGATGTCCATAACCTTGGACCGAGATGTCCTTAAACTAAGGATGGACCACCATGTCCTTAAACTGGTAATCGGCCGCAATGTCCCTAAACTAAACAATAGAGCCCAAATGCTCTTTTGTTGGATCTAAATGATCCCGTTAAGTTGATCTTAGTCTGAAATTAGACTAACGTATCATTAACAAACATTTAAGTTGATCTTAGTCTCAAAGGAGACTAACGTATCCTTAAACCCAATCCCAAACCCAAATCTAAGAAAATACGGATTTGGACTAATCCACGCCCTACGGACGACAACATAAATTAGTCTCCGTATACAATCCACGGGCAACCAAAAACAAAACAAACACCCGCGACACGAAGTGACCACCTGGAGAAGGAGAAAGTGGTTACCGCGATGCGGTAGCGTAATTAACTGCAGGGGCTTGCGCTTGCAGGGAAGAGCGTCCCCACAATCAAAAACCCCTCAACGAGGGGGAATCTGACGAAGTCTGCTACATCGGCCGCATCCGTTTAAAACTTCGATATATGGTGTCTTAAATCAACTTGGCATCTTCGGAGAGGTGGACGGATAGCACCAATTAGCGTCTGCCCTGAAATTTAGGCAAGATGGACCTACACGGTCGTGCCTCCGTATTCCGGCAGGGCAAAGGCGAGCTTCGATTCCCCGACACCTTTACCCAGGAGTATTGCGTAAGTGTTAATATTTATTCTAACAGGTTTGAAATTTTTGTTTAGAAAAATTCAAATTTAAATGATATACTTATATTTTAATGGTTAATGTGGTTGTAGGAGTGGGTGGTGGAGCAGGCGGAGGTATCGGGGATCGATTTTACTGGACAGAACGATCCGATGCTGCTGACCCAGTTCAAGACGCCGCACACGGAGGGCACCATGGAGGTTGGGAGAGAAGCCGGGGACTGGGTCCTAGCAGGGCCTATATGAGGTTAGACTCCACTCCGGCGGTTACTTCCCCTACCCCCGTGAGCGACGTCTAGAGCATGATGTTGCCGCCTTGAAGACCACCATCGAGGAGTTGAAGGAGATGTTGGTACGTATACTACTTAATAGTAAACTATTATATCACATTATAGATAGTAACATATGCAATATTAGTAGCCTAAGCTTATTTGGTTGTAGATTTAGCTTTGATTAATCATACTTACATAAATCTGTCTAATTAAAATAAACTACGGTTTTCCAAACTAGATATCCAAACGAGGCCTAAGTCCCTAAGTATTCTTAAATTGGGGTTTCGCAATAACCTGATAATGATACGAATTCGACTAAAATCTAATATACAGTTCTTACTCGTTTATTACACACAAAACTGAACAGATGCGACAGCCTGCTTCGGCTGCGGCTCCACAAGCATCTTCTTTGGCTGCGGCTCCGCAAGCTACTACCTCGGCTATGGTTGCGCAGACCACTCCTGCAGCTCCACGGCCCGCTCAGACTCCCGCACAGTCCGCTCCTTCATTGGTCGAGTTTTTGACGACTCAGGGCTGCACCGAGGAGCCGATGCGTCAGATTACGGTGTTTATCAGAGGTGGAAGAGCTGGACCGAGCTAGGGTAGCTTTTTTTTATATATATTTTAAGCATATATGTACTTATATGATACATATTGTATATATTTTGGACGATATTGGTGTTGTTTGCGTGTTCACGATGATTTAGATTGATATCGTATTTTGTTTGTTTATTTCTTTTATATATTATGCATGAGATGTTGATTATGAATACTGCGGTATTTGGTATATGATGTATATATTATTGTGCACACGGCGGGGAAAAAATAGGAAGTCCATTTTAAAAAAAACCCTGATATTTTGTCCCTACGGATTAATCCGTAAGGCCATATTTTGCACCTACGGATTAATCCGTAGGTGAAATGTTACCCCTACACAGTTAGCCGTATGGACAAAATATCAGGATACCTGATATTTTGCCCTTTTTGACTCAGTAACAGGCGTTAAACTTGTCCCTACGCATGTATCCATAGGGGCTTCTATCTGGACCTACGCATGTATCCGTAGGGGCTTTTATCTTGACCTACGGAAAACACCGTAGGGGAATGTACAGGCCCTATGAAGTTCTCTATAGGGGCAAGTATTTTATTTTATAAAACAATAAATTAATCAAATATTTTGTCCAGATGGACCTACGAATAAATCCGTAGGGGTTAATATCTGGTCCTACGCAGAACACCGTAGGGGCATATTAAGGCCCTACGACGTTATCCGTAGGGGAAAGTATTTTATTTTATAAACTGATAAATTAAATAAATATTTTGTCCCTACGGATAAAGCCGTAGGGGTACCAGTCCAAATCAAACCGATCCTTATTCAACTGCACGTGATATTTCAAACCTTTCAATTCCATCAAGTGACTAAGTGATTTATCGATTGAGGATAGTATAATTGATGAATTTTTAAAGACCCATACATTTGATTTGACCGAAAGTGTTAGTGAGAGCGGTGATGAGAATATCGTTGAAGATGAACCCGTTATATTGGATGAGTTAGATTTTCCTACCCATCATGTCATTTCCATTGAATGTGAACATCTTCCTGTACATTTAACCGATCCTATTTTTACCACCGATCTATCCGATATGCAAAATGATATTCAGCCTTCATCTCCCACATCTGGTTCAACAACGCTCAACACCCAAGTTTGTTTAACCATTTCATCACCCACTTTCTCTGGTTCTTCTAATCTTCTTTCAACTCCACCGAGTTTTGATGAACCACACTCCGATATTTCGAGTTTTATGATTCTTGAAAGACCACATGATTTAGACTCTTTTGAAAATAAGGTAGATGAGCTTTTCGAGTCTCCTACCTCCATAATTTCTGACAAATCAAGTGTGTTGAATTCTGGCGCGAAACAGATTGATCTTGAAACTTTCAGTCTTCTTAGTGAATCTGCCTATTCCACTAATTCTTTTCCTTCTGATGGGATCATCATCGATGAATGTTTCGAAAATATTTTCGCTGAAGAACTCGCGTTCCTTAAAGACTTGGATGTTGTGATGAATCAACCTCCATTTGAAATTCGTGCGCCTCCCTTTGAGGCCGGAAAAGTTGAACCACCAAACCATTCTTCTTATCCCATATGATAATGAGACTATTCCACCCATTCCTAATCATTCACGGTCTCGTTTTCAATCATACTCACTTTTTCGTCTCTACCAACCGAGACGTAAATCCTTTCAATTACACCTCTTATCTCTTCCCCACTTCTTCACGTCTATCTGTAATATGATCTTCTACCAACCATGGTGTTACCTGGATAAAATATTTGAATGGTTGGTGTTGACTTTTGGTCTTTGTAAAGATCTATGTAGACCAATAATATCTCCTCCCTCTTATGTTAGATTTCAATGCTTAAATAATGAAAACAATGATTTACTCAAGTTTGGGGGGGAGAAGAAAAATATTTTTTGGATCTTGAAAGAATGGAAATTTTTATACGATTGTGAGCCAAGAACAAGTTTGGGGGAAGATTTCACGATCATTCACTCTTAACCCCTTCTTTTTACCATCTTATTGAACTATTCCTCTTAGTCTTCAGGTTTTGAGCTTACAAGATAGCATCAGTGAGGACACTACTGCAAACAAATTTGGGGGGATGGTTTGTATGGATGGTTTGTATATATCTATGCATCATATGTAAATATTGCATTGCATAATTGTTTTTTGAAAATAAAAGTTAGAAGTGAAAAATACATATGAAAGAGGGGAAAAGATTTAAGGAAAGCAAGAAAATTAGATGTTTTAAAACAAAACGAGTAATAGGTAGTCATAAGCTGTTGTCCCAAGGGTTAGTAAGATAAAAGAAACCACTAATCTGAGGATAGAAATAAGTTTGATAAATAGTCCCTATTCTTGAGTTCAAACTTCTGAATGTTGATACCCCACTATACGCACTTGCACACATCTTGAAACTTGGTATAGTAGAGAATACCTTGAAATGCTCTTGTCTAAAAGCCTTAGTATGAAAAAAAATATAAATCAACAAAATATAAACGACACATAAAATATAAAATGGTGAAGAAAAATGAACACTGGTTTTGTAATTACTTAAGGCAGCATAAAAAAATATAGCGAGGGTTCCTTATCACCTAGTGCCTTAGACCAACTGGTTTGGGAGTCACTGCTAAGCCTTAAGTGTTATAAGACTAGGATATTGCTAATTATGCCTTAATGAGTGAGCACATTTGGTAATCGGTTGGTTAGAACCTCAAGAAGTATTAACGGTCGTATGAAGAATGTGTGAGCAATTCCATCTAAAAACATTCACCGACTAAAAAGTATTAAGAAAGATGGACAAGGGTATGATAGCTTGAATTGAGTTCTCTAAGTGTAGGGATATCTTTTACACACACGCAGGGGTATATGATCGATGTTTGGAAGAAAGGTAGGGAGGAAGACTAAAGACGGTATTTTATTGAGGGATGATGTGATTTCTGACATTTTCTCAAGACCAATAAGATAGGGCTCATGACAACTAAAAAGCTAGTGTAGCTTGAAACACTTATTTTCAACTTCTTCTTTTTTATATGTTCCTCATCTTTGTATATAAATTTCATCTTCTTTTTTTTATTATGGGATTTTGTGGATGTAATCCGCTGAAAATCCTCAGGAGACAACACTCCTCCTACTAGGAACACCTAGAGGTTTAAAGGTTTGTTGCACGTGCTAAGTGCAATCGTTTTGCCTATGAAAGTGTGCTAGGTTTTTTTCTTTTTCCTTTTAATAAATAGTTTGCTTAGGACGATCAAAGATAAGTTTTGGAGTATTTGATTAGTAAAAAATATTGCACATTTGTATGAACATTTTTCCTACTATTATTAACTGCTGAAATGTGTTAATTGTAAATAAAGAACATATAGGGGTTTATTTGTAAAAGTTTATTATCATATGTTTCTACATTTATAATTAATATAATAAAGGAAAATATATGCATATAATATTTAAATGAAATATTAGTAATTAAAATATGCATATCATATCAAATGTTCCTAATAAATATTCTTAAGATATTATATCATATAAATGGTTGGAATAATATCTCAAAAATACCAAATGCTACTAACAATTTGATTTGAGATATTGTGCAAGTATTAGCTCAGGTCTGAAATCCAAGTAAGAGATCCAAGTCAAATCGGGATATCGAAACCGAATCTGCCAAATTTTATAAGCAAATCGAGGAATCTAGAAACGACAGAGACTAAGGGCAATATTTTCAGAATCTATATATCAATAGGATCTCCAAATATCAAGAAGAAAAGGAAGAAAAAATCCCGACACCCAAAACCACCAAGTGGCGGCAGTACCGCGATCAACAAGGGGTAAGGGCGACGGTCCCGCAGTCTCATAGTGGCCGTTAGATCTTGGATTTTGAGGACATGATTGTAATCTCACTTGCTCCAACATGGCATCTAGAGTTTGTACTTTCAGGGGTCATATAAAGGACAGGGAGCCGTTCATTCAAAAAATCATCACAATCATCTCATTGTATATTCATCTACCTCCATAAAGAGAGAGATCGAGAGCGAAACTAGGGTTCTTGTAATCTACTTTCTAAGGAGAAAAGTTGTAATGCAATAGTTGATTAATAAATGTAGTTTTTGTTTTAATTCTTTCCGCATTTACTTTTTCCGCATTTACTTTATGCATTACTTTCCGCATTAATTTTACGCATTACTTTTCTGCATCTTAATTATGGTTTCATTCATCTTCAAGCTCTTTATTACGCTGCTAACCATGAGCGAGTAAGTTCTTGCTTGCTAGGGTTTGTAGGATAGGGTAGAATAATTGATGAAATATCTTTTGACATTTTAATATTTATAAACTTTAGCAAAATAAATGTTAACCTTCTAATCGGGCGCGCTATCAATTTATTGATAGCCACGACCACGATTTGAGATCAGTTAAACACTTTTTTTGATAAAGGTTTAATATTAATAGAGATTAATGGAAGGACAAGGGGTATTAGAAGGAAACCCTAATTCCTCCAAGAAGCCTAATCCACATTCATCGCCATCTCTCTAGTTTTAAACTATTAAAAGATAAAAAGAGTCATTTCTAAACATTCATCCATTAACTACTAAGTCCTATAAACCCTACAAGCCCTTCTATTATAAATTTTATATCCATCTTAAAATAAAACGACAACAATCCCTCATCTCTTTTATCAACTCGTCTAAAGTAAGAAAAGAAGTTCACGTTTCCCTGCAGACGACCCGTACTCATCGCGGCTAATTATTTGCGACACCGTTATGATTGCGGTTATTTACAAAACACTTTTTTCACGATCAATCATCAATGTATTCATGATTTTGTAGTGTTCAGAAGGAAAAATAGGACCTTATATTTGGATGGATATTTTAAGCACATCCATGTTCATGTTTATCACTAAGTGGTGCTTCTAACCTTAAAAGCCCATGAAGCCCAAATTCCTTCTGAATAGAACCAGATAATTTTATTGTTTGATTTGAACTCAAAAGTTGCAACCTTTCTAATTACAACTCTTGTGTGTCTCTGTAAGATATAGGTGTCCTGGAGACAATTATTGTAATTGTATATTGACCTATATAAATAAAACAATCTTGTTTGAAATGATAGTATGTTATCTGGTTTGCCTTATCAGTTATGCGTATATATTTTGATTGATATTACGTATCGCTAAGACAAGTTGATAAGGTCCTTAGGATGTTACGGGGCTACCAAGATTATGATGAGATCATAATAATAGAGCTTAGATAGTTGACTAGCGCATTCTAAAAAGTTCCTAGTCATGAGAGTGTCGAGACAGGACATCAGAATTCCAATGTAGACTAGTGTATGCTTTACTTGGCCCAGTTGGAGGCCGATGGCGGGTCCCATAGCCATTGGTGTTTGACACTGTGGGATTGTATACATGTGCTCATTGGAAAATGAGTTCACTAAACGGACTCACCGAGAATTTCTAGTTGGTATCGTACACAACTGTCGGGTAGAAATTCTCAGGTGATAATGGTACATGTTATTCTTAAGATCTTAGATCGTCACAGTTACCTTGTGTGTAGAGGGCTATACTTTGATCAACTGTAACTCATTTTATGAAGTTATGTAATCTTTTTGGGTACAGCCTGAAGCACATGGAGTTAGGTGAGCGATCGAGAAGGGATTCGTCTCTCCCAATATAGGGAGTTGATGTCGTTCATTATTTTGATATAACTGTAACAAGAAATCCTTAGCCAAGGTGGATAAAATAAACTGATAAAGGTTATTAGTTGTATCTTGGAGGTTATCGGTAAATATCAACATAATTTATTAAGTTATTAGGGCATGACAGTTTACCATACCCTAGACTCAATATACGACATGTTCTGACAAAGAGACCGAATTGTACGGTAGTCGTTACGGACAGGTTGTGACTAGTTCGGATGAGCTAGCTCACCGACCTACTCTTTCGACGCATGCCTGGGTAGCCTTCACATGCAGCTAGCGTCACTCTTGTGCTTGTGGGTTATACTATTTGTGGGTGGGATTAATTTAAAAGTTTTTCAGATGTAATCGAATTAGTGTAATCCTATTAACCCACTGCCAGCGTAATGTCGGGCCTTAAGAGTCTCATAACTGAGGTTATTCTCTCCAATATAAATGATTTTAAGGAATAGACGTGTATGTATAGCTGATACGGGATTTTAATTAAATAAGTACATCAGATATACATATGTTAATTAAACATCGATAATACTAGACGAAGTATTTGTGCTGACTATTTATGTCAATTGTTGACTAAATAGTTGTATTGATTGATAACATAGCTTGTCTATGGTTATGCCTAATAAATTAGTTATTACAAGTAGTTGTAATATAAATAATTTATAAGGGGCAATGTGCAAAATAGTATCCATATGAGATATGGATTATTACTAGTGTTCTCAAAGTATTCTCTCTTGTATTTGTAAAGTATAAGATATTTCTTATACTCTTCTAAAAGTATAGCGTAGAGACATTACATGACAAAAGAGACAACATAACTCAAAAGTCAAGAAGAGAGAAAGAAAAAAGGGTGAGAGTGGGTGGGTGTTCCCTTTACATTATTAGAAATAGAGAAGAAATGAGACAGCTCTATATCTGTTATGCTCTCTCTTCATTTTCTCACTTGATCCCCCTCTTCATCATCACCTTCATCTTCCTCTATCATATGTTGAGAATATAAGTAGAAAAGAGAGAGAAAGTAAGTTTTTCCTTTTGCATTCCTTCCTCTTGCAAACTAGCAATTTGTGAGAGCAAGTTGCTCCACTAAGAGTGTTCTTAGTAGAAGTTGGAGTTGGAGTAGTATAGCTTCAAGGTGAATCATATTTAATGCATAGCAAGAAGATCAAATTTCATCCAAACTTTAAGAATGAGATCAAAGTTAAGGGTTGTTCGCTAATTGTAATGAATCACACGACAAAGGTTGTTGCACCTAAAACCTTAGTTAATCGAGTATAGTTTTTGTTATTTACAATTACATGCTTGGTGGTGTTTCTTGGTTGTAGTTCATAGTGAAAGTTTAGAAATTTTTGTTCTATATTCCGCCTACGGTAGCAAATGTTGCGAGCGAGTCACCGTGAACTTACATTCCTGCAGCCTTTAGAAACAACAGGTAAAATTTTATTTAAAAGCTCAAATTGTCAAAAATCCTCTGACCCGCTTAGAACTTCTGTAAAAACCTTGGGCTTTTTGACCTTATTAAAAAACCCTGGGCGCAATAAACCCCCTTGGTGTACAATTCCCCACCTGTATTTTCATATAACCCTAAATGCCCATTGTCTATATGGGTTGACAGTCCTTTACAGCTGGATTTAAAGAGGTTATAGTACAGAAAAGTTGCCTGTAATATCTAGAGACTTTCCTGTAATATCTATTTTGTTTTCCCTTTTCCCTCCAAATATACTTCTTTCCCACCAATAATCTAATTTCCCGCAAATAATCTAATTTCCTGTCAAATATATTTGTTTCCCGCCAAAACCTTTTAAAATATCTTTCCACTTTCATGTAATATCTAAGATATTGCATGTAATATCTAAGTTGTTGCATGCGTTTCGTGTAATATTTAAGTAGTTGCATGTAATATCCAAGTAGTTACCTGTAATATCTAAGCATCACCCAGAAAGGGAGGGATATTTTTGTAATTGCATTTAAAATAGAATATAAGAGTTAAATGAAATACAGCCTAGGGTTATTTCACAAAGATTTTGAACTTTAGGCCCTTCCTAACAATTTTGGAAATACTATGGGTTTTTGACAACCTCGGGCGAGCCAGGGGCTTTTTGACAATTTACCTATCCAATTACTCACAACACCAAAAAGAAATCTTCTTTCTATGTCGCCTTTATTCCCAAACCGGCAAACCAATAAATACGTCAAATTCCGTGATTCCTTTTGTATTGTTTTCGTTTTCTCGGACACTACATGACTAGAGATAAAAACCAAAGCATCTTTTGTGGTTTGTACTCAATAGTGATTCAGACGGGCTGAGCAGTGTTGTACCTTAGGAACGTTTTTATCGCTACAATCCATACGAGTGACGGTATGTTTTGTGAGCAGTGCAGCTATCTGCATGCCTCCTTTCACTAGGCTCGATTTTCTAACTTCTACATTATATTTCGATATTGTTTAAGTGATCGTATTTTCAAATAAATATTTTATAAAATCATATTTTATATTATACCCTTCGCATTCTTCTTCCATCAATTAGCAATTATTTTATTTTATTTAGCAATTTCCCCTATTTTTTCCAACAATTATACCCTTCGCATTCTTCTTCCAACAATTAGCAATTATTTCCCTATTTTTCCCCACCAATTGTACCCTTCACATTCTTGTTCTTCCAAGCTTTGCGAGCGTTGAATCCCTTATGTTCAACATATGCCTCATAGAATAAGTATGCAATATTTTTGTTCCCGAACTTCATATCAACTTTCAGAATTAAGTTTGGGCTGTCTACATTCTTCATGGGAGTTGGAGGCTCAGTTGCGGCTGAAAACTCCACTTCTTCAGACATATTAACCTTTAAATTACAAGGAAAGCCTAATTAACTTATATTAAATATAATGCAATTATTGTTATATTATTTGTATTATATAAGTAATTTCAGTAAATTAAATTTTCTATTTTGGTTTTTTATAGTTGACAGTGGTCAAACTCATTTGAATTTAAATCTCCCTCCTATTTTCTTAGAGGGAGTAGTTAATGGGAGTTGTAGGTAGTTATGAGAATTATAGGTAGTTATGGGGATTTAAATTTTGAATTCAAATGGTGAAAGAATTCCATTCGCATCATTTCAACTTTTATTTATACCAACTTGCTTTCTTTGTTCCGTAGACACAATAATAATTATTTTCTTCTCTTATATTTTTAGTTTTTGGTACTCAAAAGATCAAGTTTTCGGAGAAATTCTCTGTGAATGCAATGCGGAGGATTGAAATACAAGATTGGGTTGTATCCTGGAAGCAATTCACACAAACCCTTGTTGCATTGTAAGGAGCGAAAATTGCTTTAAAGATAGCGTTTACGTGTCTCAACTCAATATATCGTGTTTTTTAGCCATTGTATTCAACTAGTGCAACAACAATTTAAATCGATTTTTTATGTTTACCAATGGCACCGGAAACATCTACGATGAAGATGACAAGTCACAAATTTGTCAAACTCGACTGCTTCAATGGTATCAACTTCAAGCACTGGAAGAAGAAGGTTCATTTCCTTATAACAACTCATAACATCGTCTACGTACTCACTACTCCGAAGCCCAATGCACCGGAAAATGAAGAGAATGAAATGCTCGCAGAAAGCAGGAAGAGGCAGAAATGGTAACAAGATGATTATCTTTGCGAGGGCCACATCCTAAATTCAATGGCGGACACCTTGTTCGATGTGTTCCAACACATAGAAACGACGAAGGAATTGTGGGAGTCACTTGAAGAAAAATACAAGACCGAAGATTCGGAAAGAAGAACTTTCTGGTAAACAAGTATCTAGATTTTAAATTTACCGATAATAAGCCCATTCTTGATCAAGTTTACGGATTACATAATTATCTTACCGAAATTCGTCAACTTGGAATTTCTCTTGAGACATTCCATATTCATGCTATTATCCATAAACTACCCGACTCTTGGAAAGATTACAAAAAAATTCTTAAACATGATACAACAGAATTTTCTTTTGAGTCATTATGCAACCATCTTCGAGTAGAAGAGAAATTGTGTCTTCGTGACAAGAAAGATGAGCAAAAAGAAATAACTTCCAGGGCTCATATGGCGGAAAGCAACGATCAAAAGAAAATGAAGACTCAAAAGACTACCAAATTCAAGAAGAAAGGCCAAAAGAAAGATCTAAAACGTTTCCATTTCAAAAGGCCCGGTCATTTCAAGAAAGATTGTCGACTCCTCAAAAAGGAGAAGAAATCAGAAGCAAACATGGCCAAGAGTGGATTCGTCGGAATGATTTCTGAAATCAATGCAGTTGGAAGTGACATAGATTGGTACTTGGATTCAGGTGCCACTAAGTGTCACACCCCGCTTCCCAAAATACGGAATACGAGGATGACTGGGCCAGCCATGCTCCTACGGTCTAGGGATAATCTCACTATAGTCACACTTCGGCTTCTAGCAGTTACATGGTAAGCAGTATACACAACATAAAGTAAAGATATATAACAGTCACTATGATACAAGGATATAAGCGGTTAAATAAACAACTAACTAATGATGACAATTGCTCTCCTAAGAATGCAAAAATGAACGATGAGCAGGTATCGCTAGTATAGGTCTCCATGATCTTCTCGAAATAAGGCAGGTCCTACTCTGGACTGGGTCCACTTCTTTCTCTGAGTATGCATACTCAGGTCATCAGGGCGACACAATATATCAATATGATAATATATCTCAATGTGGCAAGGACAATAAATACGAACTAGAACTATAAAACAGCAACACAAGAATGTATATGTCATGAAAAGTAAGCAATAACCCGTGTGAACTATAGCACCAACATAAGGTAATATGCATGTCACTAACCTAACTGTCTTTATGTCAGTTGAAATAGATCGGTGGAATATATCCTTATGTTTAGCAAGGGTCTCATGCATGCCCGAGACTATGATCAAAACTGTGTCCGGAACATATCCTGTTAGCCGTAGTGCTAGGCACAACTACCTAAATATATCACTATCACTAATATCGAATGATCATCCTCTAAATAACTGAACCTTGCTAAATACGAGTTCACTTCCATCATGATTTCCCCAGGGTATAGCATGTGTTCAGCTATTAGATGGGTTAGGAACAAGCACGTATCACTTTTGCTATTCAGTCACGCTTTCGCTTATCAGTATCACTTTCAATCACTGTTTCACTATCGTATTTGTCACAACCCAATCACTAACAATTATCAATCGATAATGCAATCGGTATCTATGGTTTCAATATAAACGATCACTAAGCAAAGGGTGTAAAGCAATCACAAGATATGGTAGAAATGCGTTAAGTAAATGTTAGCTAAATTATGGGCAGCCAGTGTCATATGGCTTGCAAAATTCACTATAAATCACATGTGCAAAATTGAGAAAAACAATATAAAAGGAATTTGAATTATACTTGATTATATAATCATGAAAATTATTTTCATATCAATAGGTTTGCCGATTAAGAAGTTATGTTCATTTTAAAATAGGGTTGGGCTGCTGGAATTCCAGTTTCAGAACTGGAAGTCTAATTTCAAGCGCAGTTTTCTATAGTTTGTGATCAGATTTAGGGAGTGCTACAGTTGAATAAAATATATACCTATTGGTTAGGTTTCCAACAAAATAGACGGATTAATAATAACCGATTTATACGGGGAGATATGTTCAGTTTAATGTCAATGTGTATAAACTGTCACTGCAGAAAACTGCAGGACATGTCGACGAGCTAAAATACTTTTAAAATAGCAAATGGTACTTAGATTAAATAAAACCAAAACCATTTGTTAGATAGATTAATTATATACACGGCGATATAGGACTTCGCATATTTTTAGATTTATAAAGGGATGTACATGCATTTAAAATCAGGTGTCATCAGAAAATACTGCTCCGGACTGCAGTCCAGAGCCGTATTTCCCTCAAGTTTTCATTATCGTATCGAGCACATATTAAATAAAAATTTGCAGATAGTTCTAGGTTATCTAGTTGGATTCGATACGAGCCCTAGAAAATAACGTTTCGAGTTGCTTTTAATTTACCATGATTTTAATAAGGCGACATGCGCGGTAAAATTTCAGATTTGACGTCACTAAATGGAGGTATCATTTCAAAGTGATAAGTCAATATTTTTCTTTCAAATTCTTACATGTTATTCTTTATCATTAAAGGGATTTATGAGTCATAAATTCTGCCATTTTTATATGGGTTTTCATTAGGGTAACATATCGAACACTTGCAATATATATATCACGATCGACACTTCGTTTTCTTTCAACCAAACAATAATAATACGCATTATCAACTCGATCATGTTTCAACCATCATAACTATGAGTGTAAATAAAATGTAACGATTATACGATATAATATATAAATGTGTTTATATTTTAGATTACCCGTTCTAATATAATACGATAACATGAGTAGCAAGCGAGGAGTTTCACTTTCCTTTGACGATAGCGACGATGACGACGACGACGACGGCAACGGCATGAGAAACAGTGATAAGGCAGAAACAATTAGGGGTGTTCGGCTATGGAGAGGATCTTGGCCTCAGCACAGTGAAGCTTGAGCTGAAGGAGGATGAGACGATGGCGATGATGGCAGCGTCGAGAGGAGATGGTGATCAACGACGATCTAGGGATCTCTGTCGAAGGTGGCAGTGAAGGCTCGGGTTGGAGGTTAGGGAGTGAGGCTCGAGATTGTCGGCCGAGGAGAGGTGAAGGTGGTGAGGGCTGAGCTTGGAGAAAAGGTTGGATGCTCGGAGGTGGTTGTGTTCGACGAGGGGTTCGCCGATGAGAGAAGGCAACTGTTGTAGGAGTGTTGGCGGTGATGATGGTTTGAGAAGAGGAGGCGATGGCGTGGTGAGGAGCTTGTCGACGACGAGGCAGTGAGCTGGGGAGAGTGAGTTTGAGAGAGAAGTTTGAGAATGAGAGATGGAGAGAGGGATTGAGAGTTATGGATAGGGAGAGGGGCTCGATTAGAGCGATGAGGGGATTTAGAGGAGGGTATCTAGGGGAGTCGTTGGTGATGGGCACGTTGAAGAGGAGAGGGTCATGAGGGGGGGGCATTGCGAGGAAGAAGGAGAAGAAGACGCGGGGGCTTGGTGAAAATAAAGAAGAAAGAAAAGAAGAATGAAATGGAGAGTGGGAAGTGGTTAGGGCTCGGGTGTGGGTGTGGGTTTGGGTATTGGGCTTGGGCCAGGGTGTGAGTTAGGGTTTTGTTTAGGTTTTAATTTAGGAAAATAGTTAGGAAATATTAATTAGGAGATTAAAATAGGAAAAATATTTAGAGAACAAATATTTTAAAAGAAATTTTTATTCAAAATACGGAAATTCAAACTTAAGGTATCGGTTATTACACTAGGCATGTATCGAATAATAGATCTATTTTTGCAACTTTGAAAGAAGAAACTGATGGAAAATAACTCTTCATGAGAAACGAATCGACTGCAACAGTCAAGGGCATAGGAACAATCAATTTAAAATTCACTTCGAACAAGTTGATTAAATTAACCGATGTGTTGTATGTTTCTAAAATTCGTAAGAGTTTAATGTCCGTAAGTTTGCTAAGTAAACATGGTTTTAAAGTAGTATTTGAGTCCGACAAAGTTGTAATCACTAAGAGTAGAGTGTTTGTGGGAAAGGGTTATGTTTGTAATTGAATCTTCAAGATGAACATAATAAATAAAAAAAGCTATATCTGTTTATATCGTTGACTCTTTTCCTTTATGGCATGATAGATTATGACATGTTCATTTTCGTCGTATGAAAAGCATGATTAATTTATGACTTATTCCTTCATGTTCTAATGGAAATATTGAAAAGTGTAGAATTTGTGTTCAATCTAAAATTACTAGAAAACCTTTTCATAAAATGGATTTGCGAAAATCTTTACTTTTAGAATTGAGTCACAGTGATTTATGTTATTTGAATCAAATTTTAACTAGAGGCGGTAAAAGGTATTTTATGAACTTTATTGATAATTTTTCAAAATATACTTATGTTTATTTGCTAAGTCATAAAGATCATGCATTAAATAATTTTAAAATTTATAAATAGGAAGTTGAGAATTAACTTAACACCAAAATCAAGACTTTAAAGTCTGATAGAGGTGGTGAGTATGTTGATATAGATAGATTTTGTGAATCGGTTGGTATTGTTCATATTACCACTGCGCCATATGCACCTCAATAAAATGGAACCGCGGAACGGAAAAATAGAATTTTAATCGAAATGGTTAATGCTATGATTTCTAATTCAGATTAAAATGCAAATTTGTGGGGGTGAAATCTTATTTGCTGCATGTCACATACTTAATAGAGTTTCTCAGAAAAATAAAAATGTGACACCTTATGAAGTTTGAAAAAAAGAAAACCAAATCTTAGTTATTTTAAAATGTGGGGATGGCGTGCTCTCGTTAGGCTTCCCGAGCCTAAACGACCCAAGTTGGGTAACAGAGTAATTGAATGCATTTTTATTGGTTATTCTTTGACTAGCAAAACAAATAGATTCTTGGTTACTGAGTTGCATGGTGCTATTTCTCAAAATAGTATTATTAAATCTCGAGATGCGGAATTTTTTGAAAATCATATTTCTAAAATACCTAGAATTAATTATAATAATTCTGATTTTCTTATTTTTATTAATTCAAATTCTAATTCCGAATCGACTATTAATTCAAATTCTAATGATGAGAAATTAGAACCTAGAAGAAGTAAAAGAGCAAGAGTAGAAAAACTTATGGTCTATATTTTCAAATGTATTTAGATGAAGTATCTAGAGATAAACCGTTAGTGAAAATCCCATTTACATATTCTGTAGAAAGTGATCCATTAATATATAATGATGCTATTTATTCTCAAGATTCTGTATATTGGAAAAATGCTATTAATGATCAGTTGGATTCTTTAATGATTAATCAAACATGAAAATTAGTATAACTTCCAAGGAGGACTAAACCAATTGGTTCTAAATGGATATTTAAAAGGAAACTTAGATCAGTTGGAACCATCGATAAATATAAAGCTAGACTTATATATTGTTAAGGGGTATAGAAAAATGGAAGTGATTAATTTCTTTTATACGTTTGCTCTTGTTGCTAGAATTACAACTATTAGATTATTAATTTCGCTTGCATCTATTTGTAAGTTACATGTGCATCAAATGGATGTGAAAATTGCATTTTTAAATAGTAACTTAGAGGAGGAAATTTATATGGAACAACCGGTGGGTTGTGCCATTATGGGGTAAGGACATAAAGTTTGCAAACTGCTTAAGTAGTCTTTGTATGGTTTAAAGTAGGCTCCAAAACAGTGGCATAATAAATTCAAAAGTGTTGTTTCATATGATTTCAAACCGAAGGAATCTGAAAAATGTATTTATAGCAAAGTAATTAATAATAAGGCAGTTATTATATATCTCTATGTAGATGACATGCTAATATTCAGTTCCAGCATGGATCTTATAAACGACACTAAATCTTTTCTCTCTTCAAAATTTGATATGAAAGATTTAAGGTTGGCCGAGATTATCTTGGGAATTAAGATTATCAGATACTCTGATATTATCACAATCTCATTATGTAAATAATGTATTACAGAAATACAATGGATTGAGTGAAAGAACCGTATCTACGCCTTTAGATCCTAGTATTAAATTAGAATCTAATAAGGATAGAGCAATTTTCAATTGAAATATGCTAGTGTCATTGGTAGTCTTATGTATATTATGCATACTGCAAGACCTAATCTAGCATATCTTATTCGACGACTTAGTCGGTATACTAGTTGTCCGGGTAATGAGCATTGGATAGCAATATCAAGAGTATTTGTATATTTGAGGAAAACCATAGACTACGGTCTATATTATACCGGTTATCCTACAGTTTTATAAGGATATAATGATGCTAATTGGAACTCAATTTTGGGTGAGTCGTTATCAACTAGTGATTGGGTTTTTACTCTAGTGGGTGTTGCGATTTCTTGGAAATCAAAGAAGCAAACCATTATTACTCATTCCACAATAGAATCAAAGTTTATTGCTCTTGTTGGTTGTGGCAAGGAAGCAAAGTGGCTAAGAATCTTCTTTAAGAGATACCTTTGTGGTATAATCCTATATATGCCACCGATTGTCATTAATTATGACAGTGATACTGCTGGATCGGTGGCCCATAATAAAGTTTATAATGGAAAATCTAGACATCTAAGTCTAAGACAAGGTTATATCCTATAATTACTCAATGATGAGGGAATAATTGGGATTAACTATATTCGTACAAATTGGAATCTTGCCGGCCCTTTTTCTAAAGGATTGTTAAGAGAATTGATACTGAAACTATCATTGGGGATAGGATTAAAACCTTACAAAAAGATCAACTATCATTGAAATCCTACTCGATACTTGTGTTCCAAGTACAGTGAGTTTAAAGGAAGAGTGGATGATATGATTGATTGAATAAACATGGAAACTTATACTTATCCTTGAAATGACTATGCCTTGATCTTGTAGGAAAACAAAGAGAATGAATTATATTCTTAATGGGTGATATCATAAAGTGTGATACTACAAGACACACTAGATTATCTACCTTTATAAATATGGGGGTGCGGCCACCTTCTATGAGATTAAAAGATTTTATCAGAAGTATTCATAAAACCAGGACATACACATGGCCATAATAATGCAGACTAATGAATAATTTTATCTTTGAAATGTAAGTATGTGCTTTATATCCGGTACTTTCACAAACAGATCCTCGGTTCAAAACTTCGGTTACCATGCACCTTGATTGAACTTTGATGTAAATGTATTAGGTGGAGATTCAAGTTCAGAAGACATCTTCATGGTATGTATGTACAGTTAGTACCAACTTTTGTTTGTTTTTGGAATTTTTTGAAATTGGTGGGGAATATTATATTATTTGTATAATATAAGTAATTTCAATAAATTAAACTTCTATTTTGGTTTTTTATAGTTGATCGTGATACTTCAAACTCATTTGAATTCAAATCTCCCTTCCATTTTGTTAGAGAGAATAGTTATGCGAGTTATAGGTGGTTATGGGGACTTAAATTTTGAATTCAAATGGTGAAAAGATTCCATTCGCATTCTTTCAACTCTTATTTATATCAACTTGTTTTCTTTATTTTATAGACACAATAACAATTATTTTCTTTTCTTCTCTTTTTGGTTTTTGGTACTCAAAAGATCAAGTTTTCGGAACAATTCTCTGCGACTGCAACGTGGAGGATTGAAACACAAGATTGGGTTGTTGTATCGTGGAAGCAATTCGTACAAACCCATGTTGCATTGTAGGGAGCGAAAATTGCTTTAAAGATGGCGATTACATAGCACAACTCAATTTTATTGTGTTTTTTAGCCTTTGTATCCAACTAGGGCAACAACATTAATTATCGATTTCCTACTTATTGAGCAATAAACCAAACAAAATTATATCTATGATAGAAGGAATGACTATTCTGTTATGGGGTTAAAAATCCTAAAATTGAATTACTAAATGAAATAGAAGAAGGAAAGCTAGGTTCGATATAAATCAAAAAAAATTAAAAAAAAATTATATGAAAAGGAAATATAAGTGATGTGTATTGATTACCTTGTAGTTTTTGAGCAGAATTTTAGAGTCAAGTGATGTGTATAAATCAATATCTCCACCGAACTTTGCAGTTCGGGTTTTAATTATGTGATTCACTAGATGCCTCGATTGGATTTGTAACAGCAATCTCATTTGAAACATGGCATGATTTCTTAAATAACAATGCAAAAATAAATCTGCATAGTTCAGGTGTAGTCACAATATTGAAGCAGGAACTATTTTAAGTAATCTCACATTGAGCTCCACCAAAACCTTAAGCTGCAATTTAGCTTGATAATTTTATGGTGAAAGTAAAAAATTTATTAATCCAATGTAGACATTCGATTAAGGCGATCTGATTGATCAAAACATAATCATATGCCTAACACGTAACAAGAGTCCTCATTAATCTCAGACTAAAATGGACCATAACTATCCGTTATATATCTAAACCTATAACTGTTTTAATAATTTAAATATGAAAAGTCCATCTATATATAGCTTTTTTTAATGCTCTATATTGTTTAATTTTGAGGCTAAACGTTGTAAATTAGCTATTTAAATTTGTAGTAGTAATGAGCGACAGCATAATTTGTATAGTTTTGTTTTGGCATATACATTCTTCATTATTTTATATAGAATGAATCAAAAGCTTTTATATGTCAAGAATCAAAACCTAAATATGGATTAATTATATTCAGTGAACCATATTTCGGTTATGCCTTTGTTATATGCATATTCATTCTTTGTACATGTAATCAAATTTCATTTTTGGCACCATAATATGCTTGAATGGCATGCTTTTATGTGCACGATTTCATACATTGAATCTGAAAAAAGTAATTCATGAATCTAGAAAATACATTGCATATGTATGCCAGCTGTATTGTGACTATTAAGCCTATAAAAGAGCTTGACCATCATCATAATTTCTTCACAATAACATGATAGACCCTCTCTCCCATACACCACATACATCTAAAGAGGTTTCAATTCCTCTCCCATGGCAAATCCGTGAAAACTAGATTAATAAATATTGGAGAGGCTCAAAGATGACGCTTTGTAAGTATCAACTATTCATTTATTTATTTTTGTTTGAAATTTTTAGATTTCTTATTATGAAGTATCAAAAATAGAACAATCTTCCCTTTGCAGTCTCTTTTATTACTATTTTAATTAAATAATTTAAATGGGGTCATGCTCCTGGACTTCTTTAATAATATTGCAACAAAAATATCTGTCATCTCTATTTCACAATTGTAGATTTGTAGCTATCAATTATCTACTATTTTTTGGCTATTCTACATTAAGGGTTGTTGTTATATAAAGCATTATCTTATTGCTAGATGCTTCCAAGCTATAATTCTCACCCAATCTGGGTATATGATGCTTAAGTCGTGTGTTACTCCATGTTAAAGTGATAATGATAAGACGAGGAAACATGGCCTAAAGTGTCACTGTAGTTGGAAGCCCACAAGTGACACTCTAGGCTCTGTTCCCTCATATTAGACATTAGTCACACATAACTGCATATCGGCTCAATATTTTCCGTGTTACATACACTGTTATAATTGTTCTTAGAGCTAGGGACTACTTAATTTTTCTTCTCGGGTCCCGAGAATAATGCCTCTCCCACATCGTTTATGTTAATTATTAACAATCTATATATGATCATTTCTTATGTGTTTAAAAGTACAATATCAGTGAACCAAACGCCTTCTGTTAAGCCTATACCTTCTACACTACGTGCGTACGCGCACCATAGACAACACCACTAGTATAGATCATAGAAGGCCAAAGAGCATTCCATATAAAGATCCTTGTACTAAAGAAACTTCAATGTGATTAGATTCAAGCTAAGGATATTCTGCAATAGAATTTCTATGAGCACGCAATTACTCATTTCTCCTGTATCATTCTTCTGCAGGGCTGGACTGTGGCTTGGAGTTGAGTAATAAGGATATCCTTGTACTCAAAAGGAGGAGAGGGAGATGCCACTCAGGGGAGCCACTGCACACGCGAAACAATTGTACAACAAAGAGAGTTTAAGGCTACAAAAAGGGAAACAAAAAAAAGTACATTGCTGAGTTTAGTAGAATTGTATATGTATTTTCCTTAAAAGACCGATTGTTTTTGTTCTTCTGTTTGATTGATAATGGATGTGCTTGTTCTTCTGTTTGATTACACTGTTTGAAAGCTGATAAGTATGCGTGCATTGTTATCTTCCTTAAACATTTTTACTTTCTATTAAATATTAATATGCTCACAAAATTAAAGTTGTAAGAAATAAATAGTAGAAGTTTATTCAATTAATTTAAGCAAGAGTGGGTTCCAAGAAGGCTAAAACATTTTAAGTTGTATTTTGATAATTCTAACCAAATTTTGTAGTTTCCATGGATGGTGCTGATCATTGAGAAAAACGATGGAGGATATACTTTTCTGGACGTCGTAGAAAGGTTTGCCTCCTAGGACCTTTCTTAACTTGATTTATTCTCAAACCCAAAGAAGTCCAAAAATGTGGGGAAAACCTAAATTTGTATTATTAATTTATTTCAAACGAAACTTATATTTGTATATTTATTATCAATAATACCCTTTTTAAGATTTCATCAATATATTTTTATGATTTGATGAATAAAGTTGTATTTTGATAAATAATTGTGATTTAATAAACAATATTATGGTTTGATAATTACCATATAATTTGATATATATAATGTTATATTTGAATTAAAAAATTATTAAAGTTAATATGCCTATAGCATGAGAGAAATTAAGTTGGCATAAGTAGTTGGGATCAAATCACTGCACTCTCCCACGAGAGGGAAAGGCCATGCCAACTGAGCTATTGCTCATTGGTAGTTTAAAAATTAGTTTGCAAAAACTGCACCGAGAAACAAATTTCTCAAAACATAATAATATAATCCCTTCACATATCGGTGAAATTGGATGGAATTTATCACTTTACATCATGTTAGCGGATCAAGACCCCTTTCCCTATTAAATTCCATTATGTAATGCTTTCAAACAAACAATAAAACTGATATGTTAAGATTGGAGTGTGATCTTCATCCATGATGATAAATACTAGAAATGTGATTCCAAAAGGACAGGGGATATCATGGAACTATAACACCAATTCAAACAATCCCAAAAATAAAATTGAGATTTGCATATGCGCCGATCCTTTTGGAATGAAGCTAAACAGTACACAACATTTTTTCGGTTGCAGGCAAAACTTACTATTCCTGTGGAAAAACAAAAGTAACAAGAATTAGAGAGTCCCAAAAATGTAGCACTTACAACAACAAACTCTAGAACATCATTTGTTGTGAAAAAACAAAAGCAACAAGAATTACAGAGTCCCAAAAAAAAGCGTCGTTTTCAGTGAAATTAAAGTGCAACATAGATTGTAAAATTCTAGAAGATATTTGAAGACTCTACAAGAAATGAGCTTCAGTTTCCACGCACACATCCCCCCCCCCCCAGAAAAACATACCTCTGTGTGTGTAGAGAAAAAGTCTAGGATCCATCCGATAGAATCTGGACGGAAATTCTATCATGCCTTAAGATATTGAATTCGTTTTGAGATATGAGCAAACAATGATATCATATGAATGGGAGCTTTTCAATTTCTTTTCGGGGGGTGGGGGTAGGGTTGGTTAGCGAACATAGGAGGGAATTTTCTGCTACGGCAGTCAAAAAAATCAACTTCCACTTTTTAATTCAATGATCAATACCACAAATATTGATCTTCATGGTTTAAAACTTACAATAAAAGCATGTGGTTTTCAAGCTCTTTGCTCGTAAATCTAGTTATTTTATAGCATGAAGATCAACACGAATGGTGTTGATCATATATCCAAAGTAAGTTTATGGCCACTGTGGGAGAATAATACTCTTTCCTATGGTGGTTAAGATTCCGATACACGCGCACAAGCGCGCAAACACACTAGCATTGTTCTCGGCGCTACGCGCGGAGAAACATAAATCAAGGGTAATGAGATTTTGAAATAAATTCTATGTTACATTTGGATTCTATTCAGACTCAATTCTCTATCCTGAAACCTACATTGATTATACTCAGTTTTTAAGTTTAAGAAGTTATAAGATACATTTTTATTCTACATTAGAATTAAGAATTTATGTTTCCCTTTATTTTCTTAGAATATGTATGCAACAAAGCAACAATAGATAATAGGACCATAAGAAAATACATGACTAACATTCTAGGCGTACAAATCCTCAAAATACAAATAAAATAAATACAATAATTATTAGAACATTGTTCTCATATCTCAGACATCATCATCATCCATCTCAATATCATCGTCGTCGTCATTGAGTACAAAAGGATCAAAAACACGTTCAACTTAATTTGGATATGGGATATCCATGTGATTGTAGTGAGCCAAATTAAGTTCTCGATGGTCGTATTGGTCTTCATTATATAAGTGTACCATTTGCACGTTGCAAAATGTTCATTGAATTCGTTTCACCCATTGTATTGTATGATAACATTTAAAAGTCAATAAAAGTATATAGACTTTTTTATATATAGTTGCATGAAATGTAAAGTAAGAGTTCTAACTTTACTGTAAACAAATTGTGAATATTAAATAGGTTGGCAAACGAATGTTTCAATTTCATTGTCATAGAGAATTACGCGTTTCTCACATGTATGATCAACAATCCTGACTCTAATTTTATACTTGAAAAAAGTATACATTAAATAAGAATAAGCTAAAATTGATGATTTTTAATATAATATGCAACTATATGCAATAGTACTCCATGCGATACCTTGGCAAAAATTTTGCAGACAGATGTCGGCATACATTGCAGACATTTAGATTGTAAAATGCATGATATTGCCTTTTATTGCAATGCGAGCAAATACTATACCAAAAGGCAGTATCGGTGTATACTACCACAATCGTAGCTTTAATGGAAAATTCAAACACCTATACAATCATGTAGTTTAATAAACTTATATTATCATAATGCAATATAATGTTTAATAAATTATATCGTTTCTTACAATATTAGCTGGGGTATCTGTAAGCACGATCAATTGCTCGATAGTGATGAGATTAAAAGGAAGAGTTTGAAAAATATGAATAGACCAACTGAAATCGTATTTCATCCTATAGTAAAAAAGATAACAATATGTCATTAACAATATATTGCAGTTATATTGAGGAATATTTCATATAGAAAGGGTATTTATAAAGCTTACCATCTAGCAAGGTGTAAGACATCTTAATTATTATTATCTTGGTCAAACTGTATAAACTTCGTAGATTCTTAAGAAAATTTATCTGTAGGAAATATATTAATTGAAAATGGTATAAACTTCAAGTAAAAAATTATTTTGCGTTTAGAGAAGCATGTATTTAAGAAAAAAATAATAAATAAAATTAAACCTTCATTAAAAAATAATGTTCAGACCACTTGCAATCACAACATTTCGTTGTAGATAAGCATCTATAAAAAGTTTCATCTTTTCTTTTAATATATCGTCCCACACAATCAGTGGCGGAACCAGAAAAATTTTTCTGGGGAGGCCAAGTTAAAATACATAATAGTAAAAATATACCAATACTTTAAAAATACTACTAAATATTTTTAAAAAGCCATAATTCTTTAATACACTATACCATATTTTTTAAAAGCCATAATTCTTTAATACACTATACCATTTCTACTCTAACGAGAAATGAAATTATAAACATCTAAATGTGAACTTTAATATTTTTAAAAAAAAATTAAGTTGTGGGTAACCAAGGTCTCTGAGGCTCAAAACCTATGTATTTACCACTAGGATAAATCTAAACTCATTATAAGCTTTATGAATTTATATATTTATAGTAATATACATAAACCGATGAGTATTATATGCACTATTTGTTGGGGGCTTGCCGGGGTCGAGGCCCACACCAGTCTTCTTTTGATTCCACCCATGCACACAATTAGAGATATAATATGATCATAGTATATTTCATCTATCACATATATTTCATTGTACTTTTTCAATCTTCCATCCTCTCTAGTTTTAGTAGTTACGGAGCCGATATCAATTATGAATATTAAAATATCTGAAATATTAGAAACTTAATTAGTTCATCAGATAGAAATTAAAATAATAAGTTAATTTTATAGATAGTTAGAAGAACATACCTAATAAAACGGTTGATATTTTTCTACATATCGATAATTGATGCAGTTTCTTAACATTGCAAAGCGATGGAAGATGAATTAATGTTGGATCGATATCTTCTTCGGTGATTGCAGAAATTTTTGTCAACCGAAGATGCCAATCTTTATCTATTATCTTATAGCGAGTACGTGAGATACACTTGATGATATTGGTAATCTTATACACACGACCTTTTAATATCTTGTCATGCCAATACTGAGATAATTTATCAAATACCAAATCTTAGTTTCACAATCCTAAATATAAAAAAAATTAGTTATAAAATGGGTTATGTATAATTGAATATGAAACAAATTTACTCACCATTAGATCTTTTTCGATAAAAGTAAAGGAAGGGAAACTATGTTGAGCATATAACACTCCATACCAACTTCGAGTTACTCGAACTACAATATAGTAGAGTTTTTCTAAGATTTTCATATGGAAATGGGATGAATATTTCGCAAATTATATGGTATTGGATGCAGATAGATGCATGGAAAAGAAATGAACTGGTTGTATATAGAGAAAAGTGGAATCTAGAAAAGTAAAAAATGATATAATAAGGTACGAATAAGTACAGTGTGATCATTTAATTCTTAATAATAATAAATTAATATATTTACTTACAAACTATTCGATGTGACATCCCATTTGGATATTCAAGATTTATATATAATGTTTTCTTGCTATATTGTACTGTTGAATAATTCACAACTAATAAATTCTTTTTTATTATTATGTGGGAATTGTATATATATAGATCTTGTGCGGTGGATATAGTTTTTTCATTACTATCAAATCCGAAAATATATCTCTCCTTATACATATCCTTATCTGCTTGGATCCCAAATTATGTATGTGTACCCGAAGAATATAGGGATCCTGATCCGGATCTGGATAAATATCGGAATATTCATATCCTAACGCAATCCTATTTCCACTCCATGAATTTATAATATTTTCATAACAAATCACTTCACACACTCAAAATAGGTTGGCTCAGCATCCTCTTAGAGCTGATCAAATATAGAAGAAAAATGAGATAATAATAGTCAAATATCTTTTGATTTATAAACCTCACACATAATTGCTTTTGTCCATTTGTCTCTTTTAGTATTGTAGACATGAAGAAATTACTCTGCATATGAACATTGCCCTACCCACTTAGTCATAAAAGAACAAAAGAGCGGGTGAAGCAAGCGATTTGAAGCCAATTTCAATATATGTAAAATCTTTTGTTCTTCTTGCCTTGTCTTGTCTTTTCTCCATTTTTTTGTCTTATCGCTTATACTACACTATACTCTTCACGTTGTACTCGTGTCTTCCGGTAGGATAATAATTAATAAATTAAAGGAAGGGGAAGAAAAAGATGTAGGCTTATGTGCAAGTGCAAATTAAGGAAGGTTGTCAATCATGGGTGCTTTCTAGTGTGCAAGTGCACATAAATGATGAGTCCCACAATTTAATTAAAGTGGATTCCCACATCATATTAGAGAGATAAAGAAATAATGAGAAGTCACAATTTTTAATACCCCAAATTTTTCACAGCCAAATTGTCCCAATAACCATAACCAGCTTTGCGGAGTTCACAAATATAATACATCCAACTTTCATATATTTATTTTTCCTATCTTATCTAGGGAGAGATTTTTTGAAGTACTTTTGCATAAAAAATATTTTAAAATATAAGACACTCATCCAATTAGAGGTACCATCATCGGATCGACCCGATCTTCTAGTTTGTGGTTCTACTCAGCCCACATAAATAAAAAGTCAACTGACTTTACATTTATTTATATACTTGTTAGGGTCAAAATTTACACCTCTGTGTCCAAAAAGTCATAGTATAAAAATCAAGGTCAACACCCAAGCAAGCGGGTCCGAGCCCAAGTCTAGCCCAAGTATGGAGGCCGGCCCCATGCCAAAAGAAGAAAAGAATTGTGTAATAAATAAATTTAAATATAGTTTCTAGAAATAAATGTAAGAGAAATATGCAAAAAACCAAAATTATAAAGCCCATGGGCTATGTGTAAAGATGTAAGCCTATATAAGGCAAACATATGAAGAAATAAAAAAAAACTTTTATACCCCTAATCACTCTAGGGTTTCGAGCCTCTTCTCTCTCTCTCTCTCTTCATATTCTCCAAATTATTCTAGAGAAAAAAGCTCATTTTTCTGAAATAAACTAGATAAATCCACAAATCCATAGAGAGAGAACTCCTTTCTTCAATCAAATCTTATAAAGGAGAACCCATCACTTGAAGAAGAAAGCTCATATCAAAAGTCTAAGTTCCAAGATCAAGACCAAGAAAAGGAACAAACTTTCTTCATCAAGTTTGAAGAGCATAAGGAGCATAGGCTTTCATCCAGTTTTTTTTCTTTTTTTGAATAGGGAATTCGACGAAAGCCTCCGTGCCCCGTGAAGGGGTGACCCTTGTCAGATACCCCATAAATGGGTTATCCACTACCTTCAGAGATCCCCTCAAGGGGATTTTTCGCCCTATCAGGAGCCCTCCAAAGGGGGTTTCCGCCGTCGGGGACCCCTTTAGGGGTCCCCACCGTCTCGGGAGGCACCAAAATCACTTTCTCTCTCCTCCCCCTTGTCAGGGACTCTTCAGACACACATTTCACTTTGAGTTTGCATGACTTATATAACCCGTTAATCGGAGGTTCTTTCGTCTCAAAGCGAGAAGTAATTAATGGCTGCTTTGTCCGCAGCTGCCGGCGATTAGAATCCCTACAATTAATAAACCTGTCTATTTGAGGCAGGGGGAATCTGTACAACGTCTGACAAGCGAGCGCATTCTTATCTCAATAGGATGACGAAAAACACCATATAGATTCTGGCATGCCCGGTGGGACCTACCTTTCCTCCCATATTTCGGGTCAAATGATCATGCGAACTTAATTTACATATATATCGTTTTCTGTACTGAAATCATGTTCCTTCATGCAGATCAACGGCTATCAACTCCCAACCATTCTCAACAAAAACCCACATTGTTCAACGATGTCTCAACAAACAAGATCGGCTTCCAACGCGACCACCGTCGCATACACTCTCAAGATATCCATCAGAACTCATGCACCAACGGACAGAGCATCCACTCCAATTCAGCTCCATTTCATTCGCCTAGCTAGCAGCGTTCCTGTCCCTCAAGCTCCAGTGATGGATAGACTGGTCTCAAAAGGGAGGAGACCAAATGTTGTAATTACAAGGGTGCTCGAGCCTAAACACTAGTCAGTTTTTGAACGGCTCTCTGCTGCTCCAGCCAGGGGTAATTTCTTTAACATCAGGAAAAAGACAGGGCGTCTCGGGCAAGCTTAGGCGGTGCCCTTCACAACTGCACGATCGGGTGTCTTTTCTGAACTCCCCGTCAATCGGCCTACGGTGGCTTCCAGGAGAGTAGATACCCGCCAAGCCCTAAAAAATGAAAAGTTAAGATAGAAACGGCTTAGATATAGAGACACTAGGGCTCCTGCAAAGTTGAATTTCGTGAGGTTTCTAGAATAGGGTTACCCCACGACAACAGCTAAGTCCGCCTTAAAGATCAGCAACTCTTTCTAACCCTTAAAGTTGGTTCTGAAAAACGCCATGACTGCAAAAATCAAGAAGACGAAGATTCGAAAAATACCGCGAAGAGATGTGTCTAAGCCTTAATACAGAAAGCTTGACACCGTCTACTTAAGAGTTTACTAAGCACTCTTCGCCGTGCAAAAGCAACGGGGAGAATTCATAAAGGGGTACTAGTGCCACCCAAGAACCCAGCCATGTCAATTATCTTCAGTCACTTTTCCTTTCCAGAAAAGGAAGGGCTACGATGAAGGTCCAAAAGACTGGCCGCCAACAATAAAGAGAGGGTCGGATGCATAGTTCATATGGTCTATATGAAAAGAATGCGCCCCAGTGATAACCTTCACAGCAAGATCGAAGATGGAGATGCAACTTCCCATGCCCAGCCTCCTCTGAAAGACAATGAAAATCCTTTTGGTGAGGCTGCTAGGAAAAAAGATTCCTTAATTCATGAAGAGTCGAGCTCGAAAAGCGATGAGGAGCCAACTTTCGTCCCTAAGACCGCAAAACAATAGCTTCTCCAAGAACTCTGGAAACAACATAAAAGCAAAGACAAGAAGATGACCAAGTTCTACTAAAAAATTGATGATTTTATGAATGTCGTAATGCACCTCACGGCCTAAGTTGCCCGGCCGCAGGCTAATCAAGTGTAAGGCTCTACGCATGAGCTAGGTGACAACGACCCGAAGCAGCTGACGCCCATCCCCATAAGTCCAAAGGTAGGAGAGCCGCATGAAAGTCGACCACATTCAGCTTCAGGAAATTCCTTGACTCTCGACAACAATAGCGCGCTAACTCAAGATAAAATAACGGGCTTGGTCACTAACAAAGTCAAGACATTGATGGCCGACGCCGAAGTGCAGAAAAATGTCGGCGGTAGTGGGAGACCGTACTCTGCACGATATGATCTCGTAGAGATTCCCAGCAGCTACATTATTCCTAAATTCGGAAGGTTTGACAGAATATGAAATGCAAGCCAGCACATTGCCCACTTTAAAGTATCGTGCGGAAATACCGGGGGAAATGATGCGCTTCTCCTCTGGTAGTTCATTAATGGCTTGACCGATGTTGCCTTCGACCGGTAAACAAGCGTTCCAGACGACTCGGTCACGACGTTCGTTAAAATGGAATCTCTGTTCAAGCAAAGATTCATGAGTGTCTGCGATAAAATCACCGTTGCTGACCTTATGAAGACCAAGCCAGAAAACAACGAAAGCAACATGGATTTTATAACCTGATGGCGTAATCTCACCGTTAAATGCGAACTTCCGTTAGAGCAGGACCAATCCATCAGCCTTCTTATATGAAATTTCGGCAACTGGATGATTACTTTCTTATGCACAGTTGGTCTCAAAACATTCCAGGAATAGACTAAGAAGGTTCATATATTGGAACACTCAAACCCTGAGTTCATTCAGGACCTCCAATTTATTAACAAGCCAAAGAATTGGAGGGACGAAAACTACAAAGGGGAAAGTTCCAACAGTGCCGATTCTTTCAGCAAGTAAGGAATGGGCGAAGCAAAGACTGACTAGTCTCAAAAGCCAGTACTGGGAGTAGAAAGATCGACTCTAGAAGAGAAAAAGAATAAGGTCTGCTCTTTTAGAAGAGACAAAGTCCGTAAAATTTTCAAGAACGCCCTGAACAACGGTCTACAACTGCCAGAGTCGAAGAGACCTCATGAAACAAAGATGACCTACAATCCCCTGTATTGCCTATACCACAGAGTAGTGAGTCATGCAATCAAAGACTGCCATGTTTTCAAGAATTGTGTTGAGAAACAATACAAGACTGGAGAAATCTCACTGTCCCCTGGCATATTGGCTAAAGATCAAGCCACGGCTGCCAATTTTATACAAACAGAGACCGAATTCTTTTGGGAACCGACTGATCTCGGTTGTTTGTCCTTCTCTAAAAGGAGCGGGCCATGGCAACGGTCCAAAAGCTCGTCAAGTATTGTTATCAATGATGAGGGAATAAATAGATACATGATCCATACAGTCTACATGGTGGGGCTTGGAAGAATAAGTCCTCCTAAACTTTGTAGTCAAAATGAAGATATGGCCATCATTCCTCGGCCTTAGCTTGGTTCAGATGTAGCTGCCACTTTCCAGTCTCAGTTCGGATCAAACAATGATGAAAACTCTATCCACCAGGCTAAGTCAAAAGAGCCAATGCTTCCTAGAGACACAGATGGTGAGGATGACCCAGTCTATGTTCCAAAAAACGCAGAGCAGACATCGCTTCAAGGCCTTCAAAAGCGACTCCAAGAGATAGATAGAGAGTTGGCTATGGTCCATTCCAAGCTTGATGATATGATAAGCATCATTGCACAACTCACGGCTCAAGTTGCTCGAATGGAGACATAACAAATGTGGGAGTCCATCTATAAACCAGAGGATGACCTCTCAAAGCAACCAACGACCATCCCCTGCAATCCAAGCATGCGGCAGCATCATGAAGCTCAGACACATTCAACTTTGGGAAGAACCTCAATACTAGATGATGACAGGTTCATCCAAGAAAAGATCATGGACTTAGCCGCTGGAAGAGTCAAAACATTGGCAGCTGAAGCCGAGACACAGAAAGAATATATCTACAGTGGGAGCTCATATACCACGGAATACGACCATGTAGAATACCCGAGCAGTTATATTATCCCTGAGTTCAAAATATTACGACATCGGGGACGCCAATCCGCATATTGCTCATTTCAAAGCGTCATGCGACAACACTGGGGGCAATGATGCGGTGCTCCTCAGGCAGTTCGTCCTAAGTCTAACTGACATGGCTTTCGAATGGTACATAAGCATACCTGACAGCTCGGTCAAGACATTCACTCAAATGGAATATCTATTCAAACAAAGATTCTTGAATGCCGGTGATAAAATTATCACTGCTGACCTGCTTAAAATCAAAAGGAATGATAATGGGAGCATCGCGGATTATATAACTCGATGGCATGATCTCGACACCAAATGTTAATCGCCATTAGGCCAGGAGAAAGCTGTTAGGCTTCTGATAGAAACCATTGACAATTGGATGATGTCTCGCTTATATGCATCGAGCATCAAAACCTTCCAGGACTTAATTAAAAGAGTCTAGATGTTGGAACATGAAAATCCCGAGTCTTTTCCAGACTTCTAATCTAATAACAAACTCAAACGACCGGAGGACGACAACCACAAAGGCGAAAGTTCCAACAATACCGATTCTTTCAACAAGCAAGGAATGGGGGGGTCGAATACCAACAAACCTCGAAAGCCAGTATTGGGAGGAGAATTGCTCCCGGAGGAGAAGTCGAATAAAATCTATTCCTTCAGAAGGGACAAATTCCATAAAATATTCAAGGACGCCCTAAGCAACGTTCTTTGCCAAAATCGAAAAGACCATAACAAGAGAATATGACTGACGACCCCAAATACTGCTCATATCACAAAGTGGTGAGTCATACCATTGAAGACTGCTTTGTTTTCAAGGATTGAGTCGAGAAGTAATACAAAACGGGGAAAATCTCGATGTCCTCTACTGTGCTGATGAACAATCAAACCACAACCACCGATCTAGTTCCATAAAATTCAAACTCTAAGAATCTCAAAAACTTTGCAACAAGGCACCCACAAGGACAAACAAAGAATAAGCGCGACATTGACCCCTAAGTCGTTAAATCGGAGGGGGGGAAATGGTCAGTCCACAAGCAAAAAGGGTATGAATAAAAACATGAAAAGGTTTCATGAGTAAAAACAGCGAGACTATCCGTGAGCTTATGAAACCCCGCATGGGCACAATCTCGTAAAAAAAAAACCAACGGCGAATGATCAGTTGCTCCTGGTACTATTCCAGTGTAGCGATACAGACACTAACCAAAATACAAATTTCCAAATCCTCCAATGACGAATGATGAGTCGCACTTGGTACCATTCCAGTGTAGTGATGCAGACGCCAACCAAAATCCAAATCTCTAAATCCATCAACGAAAAATGATGATTCGCTCCTGAAACCATGCTTCAGTGTTAGCGATACTGATGTCAACAAAAATTCAAATTTCTAAATTCCCCGTCAGCGAATGATGAGCTGCTCCTGCTACCATACTCCACTTTAGCGATGCAGATGCCAACCAAGATCCAAATTCAAAATCCTCTAACGGCGAATGATGAGTCGATCCTGGTACCATTTCAGTATTAGCGATGCAGACGCCAACAAAATTTCAAATCCCCTGTTCGCACCTGTTCAAGTGCGCACTTTATGAAAAATGACCCGATTGACTTACACACCTATATATATACGTGTGCACATAAAGGCTAATACATGATACAAGCGCATATGCTATCGACGGGCTCTTACAACAAAAGCAAAGCCATTTTAAAAAATAAATTTATTATGTCCCGTGTCCGCTCCTTGCTTCATAGTAAAATTTCTTTAAAAGAATATAATATATTTGACGGGGCCACTACTTTATGAATGTTGTTTAATTTTTGCAAGAATTGTTCTCGAAATATAAATTTTTATTCTTTTTCCTTTCTTGTTAACCCTTTAAATATATGGTGTTGGATATTTGATCTAAAATAGCCCAAAATTTAAAATCTAAATTGCTGTCATTCTTTGGTATTAAACGATTTGGACTTTGACCCACTTGTTTAACTTTTTTGTTTTCCTTTATAGTTAAGTTGATACCTCTCTATATTGTTTTTGCAGTTAATTGATTCATAAAACTATAAGGACCGACCCCATTATAGTAGAATCTCATTAAGTAAACTAGATAGGCGCCGTTCCTAAAAGAGTAATTGAAACTTTGGTAACTTTAAAATAATATTCAATTGAGATAATTCCTTATTCATAAGACAAGAGATGGTAGAGTTTTAAATCTCAAGATTTGGTAGCTATGAAGCTTTTGGTAAAATGCTAAATAGTGTACTAATGAAGAAGATGATGGTTGGATGAGAATTGTAGTTGGAATGGTGGGTTGGGTCCTCAATGCTAATTCATGTCCTTAAATTTGGAAGTCGTATTCAACTCTACGATCCTTTCCAAATATGAAGCTTCAGTTCTCACCAATCCAACCAATCGTTTCGGCCTCGTAATGCAGACCCGAAGACTTTTCATATGAAGCATGTTGCATTATATTTTGTGATAGGACTAGAGGGCTAGTTACAATAACTGATGAATATATGACATGATCGACAATGCAGAAGCGCCGAAGCTTGCTAAGTGCTCAAAACAGAAAAGCTAAGACGGAAGCGGCTTAGATAAAGAGCCAACAAAAAGGCCAGGGCTCTGGCCAAGTTGAATTTTGTGAGGTTCCAAGTACAGGATTATCCCGCAACGACAGCTGAGTCGGCCGTAAAAGTCAGCAATTCTTTCGATCCCCTGAAGTGGGTTCGGAAAAACGCCATGACCGCCAAAATCAAGAAGACAGCAATCCGAACGATACTACAAAGAGACGTGTCACGGCCCCAACATAGAAAGAATGACTCCGTCTTTTCAAGAGTCTATTAGAAGCTCTGTGCCGCGCGAAAGCAGCGGCGCAAAGACAGAAAAGAAGCGCAAGCAACACTCAAGAACCCGGTCGGGCCAACCGTCTTCAATCGATTGTCCATTCCCGAAATAGAAAGACAACGAAAACCGTCCATGAAGTCAGTTGCCGGTGGTGAAAAGATGGTCGGATGTGTTATCCATACGGTCTACATGGTGGGCACACGTCCCAGCGACAACCTTCACAGCAAAGGTAAGGATAGGGCTACCACATCCCAAGCCCAATCTGGCTTGAATGTAGTTGCCGCTTCCCAAGATCAGCCGCCTCCGCATGACGATGAAAGCCCTCTTGATGAGGCCGATAGGCAGAAAGACACCTTCAGTCCATGTGGAGCCAAGCTCGGACAGCGAGAAAGAACCAACTTTCCGCCCCAGGACCGCAGAGAAAGAGCTGCTTTAAGAGCTCCAAAAACAGCACAGGAGCAAAGATAAAGAGATGGCCAAGCTTTACTCAAAAATCGATGACCTGACGAACGTCGTGAAGCAGCTCACGGCTCAATTCGGTCGGTGTTAGTTATATGTATGCCCTAGAGGCTATTATTATACATGACTGTATATTATAGTGGATGCTTGGACATATATAGAGAGGACTTTCTTGCTCGACATGATAGTAAGCTATCTGGTTGCTCTTTATCTTAACATGTACGCTTATGTATCTTTATACTGTCTATGTGTTACATGTTGATAAAGCCTTTAGGATGTGAACTTGACTATCAGGACTATGATGTAGATCATACTAGTGGGGTCAGGGTAGTCCACAAGTACATCCTTTAATTGTTCCTAGTCGAGGGAGTATCGAGACGGGGCATCGATATTCCAGTGTAGACTAGTGTGTATGATTCTTGACCCTGTATGGGGCGATGGTTGATCCCACAACAATTGGTGTTTGACATCAGAGAATGTGCGCAGGTGCTCATTAGAGAATGGGTACACCGAACAGGACTCGCTGAGAACTCCTAGATGGTATTATACCTAACGTCGGATAGCAGTTCTCTGGTGACACTGGTACAGGTTAGTCTGTAAACCTGAGATCGTCATAGAGTCTTGTGTGATTCCCACTGTGCTTTGATTTCCATCATACCACGTTCAAGAGAACGTGCAAACCGGTGGCTTTTGGGTACAGTCCCGAATCACATGAAGGCAATGAGCGATAGGAGGAGTTTCGTCTCTCCCGGTATTGGGGGCTGATGTTGCGCTGTGCTCGATTGACCATAACAGGAAATCCCTGGCCAGGGTTGCTGAGATTTACTGGTAAGTGTTATCAGTAGTTTCTCGAACCGTTATGGACCTCACATCGACATGACATATCCAGTTACTAGGGTCTGACGTTTACCACCCCTAGACTCGATATGCGACATATCAGACGAAGAGACCGGACTCTATGGTAGTGTTACTTGTTGGATTCACAGGAGTATGAGCAGGCTTGCTTGTTGATCTTCTGATCGCTCAATACCCGGGTAGCCGTTACGTTTGGCAGATCGCTTCGGCTTATGGATGACTGATATGATCACCACCTACTGCCGACGTATTGACGAGTCTTTAGAGTCCTACACAGAGGTTTTCTGGCTCAAGCGAAATGAAGTATGGCACATATGTGATACGTGCGGGACCGAGATAGATACGTGTATATGATACCGTATTCTTTTTTCACGATATAAGTTATATGTGATATAACCGGATTATTGGATCAAGTGTTGATTCAATGATTTGATATTAGTCGGGTATATGTGATATAACCGGATTATTAAATCAAGTATTGATTTAATAATTTAATATATATATATATATATATATTTGATATATTAATATATATTAACTAATATAAATGCTCACTTAAGAATTTTCTTTTCTACATTTACATTTAACACATATGTGTGTGTGTGTGTGTGTGTGTGTGTGTGTATTTAGAATATTGTATCATGCTTGATGATACATGGAACTTGGGTGTATGAGACTAACACTTAAGTTAAGATAATGTATGGGTTTTTATTATTTAGAGAAAATAAAAAAGAGGTGGAAATTAGCATGGTTGTGAAGCCTGGAGAAGCTTGTACAACTTTGACTAAACTCCATTGACTTTTGTTTTACTCTAGATATTATTTAACCTAACCATTCTCTTAGCCTTAGTTAAGTCTCTACAAGAGTTTATATTAGATATTTTCTCACCCTTGGTTAATTAGACGCTTCATCTTCTTCATCCTTTTTTCTTGACTTGATTTTCTTGAGGTGAAAAAGAATGAGAGGAAAAATATTCTAAAGTGAGCTAAATTCCTACTTCATCAATCTATACCCTATTAGCCATTTTGTATAGGTTGTTTGCTTCACTTATTCATACATTAGTGAAGAGGTAGATTGAGTTGAGTCTCCTCAAAGTAGATCATCTTTGGCTTCGAAGATCATTAAGCAAGCTCGTTCATTTCGACTAGTGGAACCTACGGAGAGTCCGGAACACTACTACTTGGAGCGAAGGGACTTCTACACGGAGCATTTGAAGTGATGGACCGGTCTACAAAGGTTGTATTCCATAATCACTTATGTTTATGCTTGCTTATTTGATGTAAAACCCTAATTTTCTAGTACGATTCTAAGTTTGAGTTCATTAGCACACTATTTTTTTAAAATTGTATACTCGATTCTAAGTTCGATTCTAAGTTTGGATCAAAACTTCGTCGCAATCACGTAGCGTACGCGAATACTCGCCGGGTAACATTACTAGATAGCCACGCCCCATAGCCCCGACCAAGTGACTATAGGAGAACTCCGTTGCCAAAAGCATTCGCTCGGATACTCGCGGCCACGGTGTTCCGCTTAAGTGCACTTCGTCGACGGCATCGGGGGTGCGGCCGTCTACTAATGTTTCCGACGCGCATTCGATCATGTTGTTGAGAATCCTGTTGAATTACCCGACTAATTATTGAAAAGTGTTTTCAAATCGAGACTAAAATGCGGGGTTTATAAAGTTAGGCAAGAAATTCGGAATATCTGATATTCCGGGTTTATGATGTCGAAGGGATTTGATGTGTTAGGCATGAAATCCGAAATATGTGATATTTTGGGTTTATGATGTCTAAAGATGATTGTGGATTCTAATTATTGTAGTTCACATTTCTATTCTGCGACCGTAAGTGTAATATGTGGTGTATCGCCGGTTTCGTTACTATACGACAACGACAATTGGGATACGCATATTTACTTACGTTGATGACACGTGTTGTTATGTGTTGCTGTGATATGATATATTGGATCGTCGTGATAGAATGGCCGGGGGTTTATGTGAGATGAGATTTTTTCTTTTCATTCATGTAAAATTCATTGTATGTAAGATTCTTTTATTGGGGCACTTCCGGGTTGAGGATGATGTCACCATTGATGTATATTATTTATTTTTCCGCATTAGGATAGACCCAAGGAAGGGAGGATAAGTAACCGGGTTCTAGGGTCCAGTGGGAGACCATCTCGAGGAGTCGAGCCTTGTCTCCTAACCCTAGAATTGGTAGGGTTACTTGCCGCTCTCATAGGGGTCTAGTGATGTGGGTTTGGCTATTCATCACGATCGTGGAATCCATGTTTTTTACTAGCTTAATTTAAAACACGGAAATCCTAGTATATCTAATATCTCATATGTTGACTTCTGCTGCAATGTTCTGTGATGAGATCATATTACTGCCTGAGACGAATGTTTTATTATTATATATATGATATATAATAGACGTTGCTTATGTCTTACATCCGCGCTAGTCCCGCCCCGCTATGTCGTTAGTTAAGTAACCTAACGGTGCATAATGGGACAAAGTGGCGAATGCGTATGGCATAAGCGTACGTTGTATTTTCGTTTCTTTATCTGTGATGCTTAGGAAGCATAAATGATGGGACTTCATTAATGAGATTAATGAAAAGGAAAGAAACCTAAAGATACTGTGGAATCAAATTTTTAAAAAAGGATAGCTCTAGTTCTTGCTTTGCATAGTGGTATTCCTTGTAGAATATTTAGCACCTTATTCGATAAGGAAAGAGCCGAGATCCTTTCGCCGGGAGTGACCTCTTTAACGAAACTAGAAGATACTACAACCCACGTGGTTTTGTTTTTGATTGCTTTTTTAGTTTTTTCTTTGCATAGTGGTATTCCTTGTAAAATATCCAGCACCTTATTCGATAAGGAAAGAGCTAAGATCTTTTCACCGGGAGTGACTTCTTTAGAGAAACTAGTAAAAGCCTCAAAAACACTCCTTTTCAAAATCACTAGATTCCGCAACGATATCAAGTTCATTACGCAAAAGGTTTTCTTAAAAACCTGTCGTAGCCCTCTGTAATTTCAGATAGGTACTATTTAGTATTCGTGCTGCGTTTGTTGGCCCGCGTCAAGCCGTAGTGTGCGGTAGCTGATTAGTACTTATCTGCTAGCATGTGATGCGATTGGATTAGAGTAGTCGTACGACTTTGTTGGCCTACGTCAAGGGTCGTGCGAGTGGGTTTAATTCAATCAAGAAATCTATCGACAGAACTTGACTAGTGTCTATGGTTTGTTGTCCTGCGTCAAGGTCATAGGACGCTAGGGGCAAAAGAATATCGCGAATTTCATGTGTTGAAATTTGCAATGAGATTGCATACCTTCTATGAGATAGTTGGATCCCGATACCTGCTGCGAGTAAGAGTTACTCCTGAGAGAGTTTTGCACTATACAATTAGCTAATATATTAGGTGTCTAGAAAGATGTCAATGGGGTTATGCCTCTGGGAAAACGAGATTTATTTTAATTAGGTCTGTGCGAAAGCATGGGGAACCTCCCTCAAAGTACCGACACTAGCCTAGCTGACCGGTTAGCGAACTTGTAGCGTGTAATTAATCCCGGCTAGTCTTACCTTTTAGGTTTTGAAGGAAGATTTGATAAAAAAGCAGTGGAAGCCATCCTGATTAGATAAGATAATAACCAAATCTAATCTTGCAAGAGCATACGCTAAAGTGTATTTCATCTCTCTCCAGGTAGCGACCTTGACATACCTTAATCAAGATAATAATATGGATGTATTGACCGAACATGCTTATTATACTGAGCTGGGGGACGTTGGTTCCGCTCTTCCTTATAACTGTTATAATACCGAGCAGGAAATAGGGGAATACCAGGATTCACATGCCACCCAAATGAGGAATGAGCATATTGATACGTCTTTTCGGGTGTGTTCGTTACCGAGAACTGTTTCTCAATACACTTTACGTCCTGGGTATTATATACCGGATCAGGATCCCATATATGTAATCTGTTACAAGAGCTTAGAAGAGGTAGAGAACTGGGAAAAGGTGAACATTCCATAAAAGTTGGGAATGGTGCAACTGTTGCAGTCAAAGAAGTTGGCGAATATCACCTTGTATTGCCAAACGGTAATACACTGATCTTGAACGACTGTTACTACGTACCATCTATGATGTGCAATTTAATATCAATTTCTTTATTAGATAAAGAAGGATATAACTTTGTAGTAGAGAAAAATGTTACGAACATTTTCCTAAATCAAGTGTTGATTGGGTTTGGTGCGCTATGTAATGGATTATACGTTCTGAATCAGAATACAGTTCTTAATGTATAGAACATACACAAGAGGAAAAGTTCAAAAATGAACGAATCCTTCTTGTGGAATTGTAAACTAGGTCATATCAATGCGACACGGCTAGCTAAGTTATATAAGGATAGATATTTAAATCCGTTTGAACTTTCATCTTATGAAACTTTCCAGTCATGTTTCAAAGGCAATATGACCAAAACTCTGTTTACTGGATACAGAGAAAGAGCTACTGAACTCTTGGGACTGATACATAGTGATGTATGCGATCCTATGTCTACACATGCCAGGAATGGTTTCTCATACTTCATTACATTCACCGACGATCTCTCAAGATTCGTACATGTGTTCCTATTGAAACAATAGTCTGAAGCTTTTGATAAATTCAAAGAATATAAAAGCGAAGTTGAGAACCAAATGGGTAAAAGTATTAAAATCCTTCGATTTGATCGGGGAAGAGAATACTTGAGCATGGATTTCCTGGACTATTTAAAAGAGAATGGGATTCTCTCTCAGCTTACTCCTCCGTATACACCACATCACAATGGTGTATCGGAGCGGAGGAATCACACCCTATTAGATATGGTGTGCTCTATGATGAGTATTGCTGAGTTACTTATCTCCTTTTGGGGTTATGCACTGGAGACGGCTGTAGACTTATTGAATATGGTTCCTACCAAATCCGTGCCTATCACTCCATATGAGATATGGAAAGGGAAGAGACCATGTCTTAATTATGTTAAGATATGGGGTTGTCCGGCCTATGTTAAAAAGCAAAATCCGTGTAAACTCGAGGCAAGATCTGTTATGTGCAAGTTTGTTGGATATCCCAAACATTCGCGAGGGTATATCTTCTACCACACCGAGGAACAAAAGGTGTTTGTTTCTCGGAATGCCACTTTTTTAGAAAAGGAATTTCTTGAAAAAGAAATTATTGGTCATGAGGTAGAACTGGAAGAAGTTCCAGCTACACAAACTGCGACTGATGATTTAGTAGAACCAGAGGATTCGATAGCCCCCAATGAACCTAAGCCTCTCCACCGATCTACTAGGGTTCCTCATCCGCCTGAGAGATACTACGGTTTTCTCATAGACGGTGGGAAAGAGGATTGCATCATTGAAGATGATGACCCTACTAGCTTCGAGCAGGCCATCACGAGTGGCGACTCTGTGAAATGGCTGGATGCTATGCGATCTGAGATGGAATCCATATACACCAACAAAGTATGGACTTTTGAAGATGCTCCTGAAGGGGTAAAACCTATTGGGAGCAAGTGGATCTTCAAGAAGAAATTTGTTGTAGATGGAAAAGTTGAGACTTTCAAAGCTAGACTTGAAGCAAAAGGTTTTCGTCAACGACCAGGTATGGATTATGACGAAACTTTTTCTCCAGTGGCTATGCTTAAGTCCATCCGGATCTTACTTGCCATCATTGCATACCATGACTACGAAATCTGGCAGATGGACGTCAAGACCGCTTTTCTAAATGGTGATTTAGAAGAGAGCGTGTATATGACTCAGCCAGAGGGCTTCGTAGATAGTGGGAGCAGTGGAAAGGTGTGCAAACTGCTTAAATCAATCTACGGGTTAAAGCAGGCATCGCGGAGTTGGAACATCTGTTTTGATATTGCAGTCAAAGAGTTTGACTTCATCAAAAACGTAGATGAACCTTGTATATACAAGAAGGTTGCAGAGAGTAAGATTGTCTTTCTCGTATTGTACGTGGATGACATACTCTTGATAGGAAATGATGTTCCTATGCCGCACTCGGTTAAGCTCTTCTTATCACACAGATTCTCCATGAAAGATCTAGGTGATGCCTCATGCATTCTGGAGATTAAGATCTATAGAGATAGATCTAAACGGATATTGGGATTGTCCTAATCCAGGTACATTGACACCATACTAAAGATGTTTAGTATGGAATATTCCAAGCGTGGTGGTTTACCCACCATTTCTGGAATCACTCTTTCCAAAGAGATGTCTCCCAAGACTGATTTGGAGAGGGCTCGCATTCAAGGGATACCCTATGCTTCGGCAGTAGGCTCTATCATGTATGTGATGCTATGTACCAGACCAAATGTAGCTTATTCACTAAGTGTAGAGCAGGTATAAATCAGATCCTGGGGAGAATCAATGGACAGCTATGAAGAACATTCTTAACTACTTGAGAATGACTAAAGAAATGTTCTTGGTGTATGGTAACGGTGAACTCCAGATGGAGTCCTTTACCGATTCGAGCTTCCAGAGTGATAAGGACGACAGTAAATCGGTTTCGGGCTTTATCTTCACCCTCAATGGAGGGACGGTATGTTGGAAGAGTTCCAAGCAAAATACCGTGGCAGACTCGACGATGGAGGCTGAATACATCGCTGCCAATGATGCCGCCAAGGAGGCTGTCCGGATAAAGAAGTTCATAACTGAACTTGGTGTGGTTTCATCCATTGAGCATCCAATACCTTTGTATTGCGATAAAATTGGAGCAGTAGCTTTGGCCAAGGAACCCAGGTCCAATCAGAAGTCCAGACACATTCTTAGACGGTATCACCTGATCTGGGAGATAGTTGATCACCGGGAGATCGAGGTCAGGAGAGTTGACACGAAGAATAACACAGCGGATCCACTCACGAAGGCCATACCCCAGATACAGTTTGAGAGACTCTTAGGGATGTTGGGTATAAGATACTACAACAGCTGGCCTTAGTGCAAGTGGGAGATTGTTAGTTATATGTATGCCCTAGAGGCCATTATTATACATGACTCTATATTGTAGTGGATGCTTGGAGATATATAGAGAGGACTTTCTTGCTCGATATGATAGTATGCTATCTGGTTGCTCTTTATCTTAACATGTACGCTTATGTATCTTTATACTGTCTCTGTGTTACATATTGATAAAGCCCTTAGGATGTGAACTTGACTACCAGGACTATGATGTAGATCATACTAGTGGGGCCAGGGTAGTCCACAAGTACATCCTTTAATTGTTCCTAGTCGAGGAAGTATCGAAACGGGGCATCGATATTCCAGTGTAGACTAGTGTGTACGATTCTTGACCCTGCATGGGGCGATGGTTGATCCCACAACCATTGGTGTTTGACATCAGAGAATGTGCACAGGTGCTCATTAGAGAAAGGGTACACCGAACAGCACTCGTCGAGAACTCCAAGATGGTATTATACCTAACATCAGATAGTAGTTCTCTGGTGACACTGGTACAGGTTAGTCTGTAGTCCCGATATCGTCAAAGAGTCTTGTGTGATTCCCACTGTGCTTTGATTTCCATCATACCACGTTCAAGAGAACGTGCAAACCGGTGGCTTTTCGGTACAGTCCCGAATCACATGGAGGAAACGAGCGATAGGAGGGGTTTTGTCTCTCCCGGTATTGGGGGTTGATGTTGCGCTGTGCTCGATTGGCCATAACAGGAAATCCCTGGCCAGATTTGCTGAGATTTACTGGTAAGTGTTATCAGTAGTTTCTCGAACCGTTATGGACCTCACATCGGCATGACTTATCAAGTTACTGGGGTCTGACGTTTACCACCCCTAGACTCGATATGCGACATATCAGACGAAGAGACCGGACTGTACGGTAGTGTTACTTGTTGGATTCCCAGGAGTATGAGCAGGCTTGCTTGTTGATCTTCTGATAGCTCAATACCCGGGTGGCCGTTACGTTTGGCAAACCGCTTGCGGCTTGTGGGTGACCGATATGATCACCACCTACTGCCGGCATATTGACGAGTCTTTAGAGTCCTACACAGAGGTTTCCTGGCTTAAGCAAAACGAAGTAGGGCACATATGTGATACGTGCAGGACCGAGATAAATACGTGTATATGATACCGTATTCTAATTTCGCGATATAAGTTATATGTGATATAACTGGATTATTGGATCAAATGTTTATTCGATGATTTGATATTAGTCGGGTATATGTGATATAACCGGATTATTAAATCAAGTATTGATTTAATAATTTAATATATATATATATATATGATATATTAATATATATTAACTAATATAAATGCTCACTTAAGAATTTTCTTTTCTACATTTACATTTAACACATATGTATATATATATTTAAATGTATTTAGAATATTGTATCATGCTTGATGATACATGGAACTTGGTTATATGAGACTAACACTTAAGTTAAGATAATGTATTGGTTTTTATTATTTAGAGAAAATAAAAAAGAGGTGGAAATTAGCATGGTTGTGAAGCTTGTAGAAACTTTGACTAAACTCCATTGACTTTTGTTTTACTCTAGATATTATTTAACCTAACCATTCTTTTAGCCTTAGTTAAGTCTCTACAAGAGTTTATATTAGATTTTTTCTCACCATTGGTTAATTAGATGCTTCATCTTCTGCATCCTTTTTTCTTGACTTGATTTCCTTGAGGTGAAAAAGAATGAGAGGAAAAATATTCTAAAGTGAGCTAAATTCCTACTTCATCAAGCTATACCCTATTAGCCATTTTGTATAGGTTGTTTGCTTCACTTATTCATACATTAGTGAAGAGGTAGCTTGAGTTGAGTCTCCTCAAAGTAGATCATCTTTGGCTTCGAAGATCATTAAGCAAGCTCGTTCATTTCGACTAGTGGAGCCTACGGAGAGTCCGGAACACCACTACTTGGAGCGAAGGGACTTCTACACGGAGCATTTGAAGTGATAGACCGGTCTACAAAGGTTGTATTCCATAATCACTTATGTTTATGCTTGCTTATTTGATGTAAAACCCTAATTCTCTAGTTCGATTCTAAGTTTGAGTTCATTAGCACACTATTTTTTTTAAAATTGTATACTTGATACACCATGAAATCCTAGTAGATGTGCTAAGAAACTCCAACACTCAGGTGCTGTTCATACCAGAATATTGCATTTTATACCGCCCATTCTTATGCTCGTTTGTTTATAGGTAGGTGCTTTTAATCCGTGTTTGCTACATATTTACAGGTTACAGGTTTCCAGTCCAAATATTGCAAATCAACACAAAATCTCCACAGTTACACCAAAATCCAGAACATCTGTCATAGACAGATATAAGCCGGGTTCCAGTCATCCGCATCCGTCTAGTACCGTTTACCAGTTCAAAAGACAAGACGAAAATAGTCGTCATTTCTGGTCAAGCATGGGGCCCAATGAAGATATTTAAAGATATGTGGGGCCCAATGAAGATATTCAAAGATGTGCGGGGCCCAATGAAGATATTCAAAGATATGTGGGACCCGAGGGAGATAAATTCAAATGTGTTGAAAAATGAAGCCATCATTGTTGACTTCTGGAAATTGAAGAAATCAAGGAAGAATATTGATAATCTGCATATGTTAAACAGAAGAAAATGCAAACACAAGACCCCCAAAGAAACCCGACCCCCTAATTCCTCCACATGGCCGCGGATCCGCGGCCAACATGGGGTCTAGGCCGCGGATCCGCGGCCGTTTAGGCTCCGCAATTGGTGCAATTTTGGTGGTAGTTGACACATGGTATTTGGGCATATAATATTGCCCTAGGGTTTCAGAAATAAGCCTATAAATACCACGGTTCTGAGCCATTGTAAGATATAGATTCTTTAGCCTCTTTTAGTGTAGTTTTGTTCTTCTTCTTCTTCTTCTTCTTCATCTTTCCTCCATAAAAATGTAGTGAGAGCATTGAGTGGATGTTAAATGAAGATGAGGGTTTTTGTATCATTCTTGTTTATTTAGCTTCCCCTTGAGATTCTTGCTTTCTCTTGATCTTTCAACCTCTTCATTGAGCTTGAAAGTTTAAGGGTTTGTTATTGATCTCAAGGGTTGTATTTTCTTATGGAATTAGTGCTTCATTTCACATGAGTTCTTTACCCTTCTCTTGATCTTGCAACCTCTTGATCGAGCTTGCAAGTTTAAGGGTTGGCTATTGATCCCATGCTTGTCTTGAGTTCTAGTTTCTAATTCTTTTTATTGCTTATTTCTTTTTTGCTTTTTATTACCTTGCTTTACTTTCATGCACTTAAATTCCATGTCCTTACTTACTTGTAATCTTTTCTTTTCCTTTGCTCTTTTTGGTACTTTTTGTGAATGGTTGTAATTATTGTTGTTGTTAAGAATCAATACGATATTGTAAGTTAACGTTTCTTTGCTCATTTCCTTTTCCCGATATTTTCCATTGAACTCCGCCCAAACGTTACGTAAGCGCTCCGTTAGGCACCCTACCCTAACAAGGTAACGGTGATTCCTAACCGCGACCGGTTGCGTTCGGTTTGGCCGGAGGCCAAAGCAAGAGACAAGAACGGAAGGACAAGGGTAAATAAGCCGGATTCCATGAATACCGTGCTTAAAACCCCTAATCCACATTGTTGCCGATTGCTCTAGCTTCAATTGGTCAAGACTCGGCTCAAAGGTTTTGAGTACGGATTTCTTTAGCTTACATTTTCGTATCTTTTCTTAACAACTTTATACTTGCAAATAATACACATAGGTTAGATTGAACAAACATATACTCATTCTTTATTGACTCGTCTAAAACAAGAACGGACATACAACCATCTCCCTGTTGATCGACCCGTGCTCAACCGGCTAGCTGCATAGCGACACCGTCCTGATCGCGGTAAACTTTAGAACTTTGAACATCTGACACGCTCTCGGCGTGCGATCAAATGGCGCCGTTGCCGGGGAGACGGTAGCGTATTTTCTTTCTTGTTATTCGGGTTAATATTCTTTTTGTATATATATATAAAAAAAATCTTTTTGTTTTTTTTTTGATAATTTTTTAGAGCAAGTCTGCAGATTTTTGCGGATTTGCAAACGGCGATTGTAGGGAGCAAAGTGTACGTTCAAGGCTAAGGTGATTGCAAAGTACAGTGCCAAAGATCCGGGTAGTTTGACCTGCGCAAGCGAACTTTTCAAGCTTACCGGATTTGATTCAACGGGGGTTTTCTAACCCAAAAAACTTAACGGTACGTACTTTACTAACACCTTCTTCTCAAATCCGACGCATCCAATATACTATTCTTTGCAGGATTCTTTGCAAGTTCGCTAGAAAACGCTAAAAATTGACTGACCCGTATTTGTTGCAGTGCCGTGCTTAAACTAAAAAACGATTGTTTGATTCTTTATAGAATTTTTTGAATTGCGCATTGCATACATTAATACGGACTTAAGGGTAAGCGAACCCCAAAATATACGGTAAAGGATTTCATTACCTTTTCCGTGGCCCACAAATCACGAACTTGAGCATAATGTTTACCCGCACAAAATTTAAAAGAAACTAGACTTTAAGCCTTAAGGACTTCGCGCTCATTAGGAGAAGTTAACCGTGTTTAGAACCTCGCTTAACGGTACATTGTTTACGGGGTGTCTAGGAAAGTGTTAACGGCGAAACAGCCAAAAGATAAAGGGTTATTTAATTAAGGAACTTCGCGAAAGTGTTGGAAAACCTCCCCTTATCTCTGCACTTACCTGGCCTCATGATCAGTGTATCTTGAGCCCGTTTCTCGACACATTTTTACTTCGACAATCAAGTTCTGGAGCAGGTCTAGTTGACCTAGGTGAACCCTACAACGATTAGGTGTGTGGTATTTTTGTGTCGTGATTTTTTTTTTCCAAATTCTTTTTGTATGTATATTTCATTATTTTGTTAATATCTAACTAACAAAAACCAAAAAAAAATTAAAAAAAAAATCACATTCTTTTTTCCCTCCTTTTCTCTTCCTTTCTTTCTTTCTCTTTTCATATCATGGGTACCCCACCTCGAAAAACTCTTGCCGAACTTTGCACAACCAGACATTACTTCTTACGGTTCTTGCTTTGGCCGAACATCGAACGACCCCTCCATGCCCAAAGTTTCACTGAAAGATCGCATAGCAGCGTCTAGGACAAACACTTGCACTCCTCATTCCACTTTGTATCAACCTTTTCAACTGAAAGGTTCCTAGGCACTCTTGTGAAGGTTCATAAGGCATCAAACATGCCCGGATAAAAATTTAGACGTGCCGAACAACCCAAAGCCGGGATCTTTGCTAGATTATTAGGGTTAAACATGCAAGATAATAACTTTTATCTAAGTGTGAGGGATTACAACCTTTGTAGTCCGCTCCTTCGCTTCACAAGCTCCGAGTAGAAGTCCCTTTGCCACGATCCATGATCTCCCAGACTCATGAGAGGCTCCACGACTCGAACGATCCATGCTAGCTTGAAGTGTTCCAAATCTCCGATGATCTACGTCGAAGTTGCAAAGACTCAAGCTATCTCTCTCTAAAGAGATGAACACACTAATCTCATGGGCTAGATAAGATGAGGATGAGAGAGTAGTATTTTTTCTTTCTTTTTAAATCATTTTCTCATATTTATTCATCACATAAAGAATTTCAAGTGAGCTTTTTCAAGAGAGAAGAAGATGATAATGGAAATGATAATCATAAAATCCTTTTGTGATGAATAGAAAGAAAGTATATGATTGATGTATAAACCATGGTCAAGGATGAGTGGCTAAGATTTTGTAGAGAATAAACTAGAGTTAGAGTTTGGTTGGGTTAGAAATGTGTCATCACAAAATATCTTAACCATGACAAAAGAAAATTGCTTCTAGAAGGTTCAAGAAGCAACTAACCCTAATCAAACCCTAACCTCATTTAATCATCCTTAAACATGTTTAACAATAAATCATATCATGTCACAATAATATATATTACATATATATTATATATTTGCAACAAAAGAAAATAATGCAATTAACATATATCGCATATATATCAATGTATCATCCAGTGAGAAAATGAAATAATAAAGCGAGCCAATATTAGATAATGTAATACAATATATCATATATATTATTATACATTAAATCATCGAATCAACACTTGATCCGACGATTCGGCTATATCGAATATTACCGACTAATATATCATGTACCGATTCATCGAACCAACACTTGATCCGATGACCCGGTTCATATCCAAATATCGCAAGAATATAATACGGTATCTCATATCGCATTATCCTCGGTCCTGCGCATATCACATATGTGCCACTACTCCGTTTCGCCTGAGCCAAGAAACCTCTGTGTAGGACTCTAAAGAATCGTCAATACGCCGGTAGAAGGTGATGATCATATCAAACACCCACAAGCTGCAAGCGGTCAGCTAAACGTAACAGCCACCCAGGTATTGAGCGATCAGAAGATCAACAAGCTAGCCTGTGCGTTCTCCTGTGAATCCAATCAGTAACACTCCCGTACAGTCCGGTCTGTTCGTCTGATATGTTGCATATCAAGTCTAAGGGTGGTATACGTCAGACCCTAGTAACCGATAAGTCGTGTCGATGTGTGGCTCATAACGGGTCGAGAAACTACTAGTAACACTTACCAGTAAATCTCTATATCAGCTCTGGCCAGGGACTTCCAGTTATAGCCAATCGAACAAAGCACAACATCAACTCGCTATACCGGGAGAGACGAATCCCCTCCTATCGCTCATTGCCTCCATGTGATTCGGGACTGTACCCAAAATCCACTGTTTTGCACGCCCTCTTGGACGTGGTAAGGTGGAAATCAAAGCACAGTGGGAATCACACAAGACTCCATGACGATCTCGGGTCTACAGACTACCCTGTACCAGTGTCACCGGAGAACTGCCATCTGACGTGTGGTATATCACCATCTGGGAGTTCTCGGTGAGTCCGTCCAGTGTACCTAGTCTCCACTGAGCACCCGTACACCATCTCTGATGTCAAACACCGATGGATATCGGATCATCCATCGCCCATCATATGGGTCAAGATGCATATACGCTGGTCTACTCTGGTGTATCGATGCCCTGTCTCGATATACCCTCGACTAGGAATAGTTATAGGATGTACTCATCGACTACCGTGGCCCCACTAGTATGATCTCATCATAGTCACAGTAGTCGAGTACAGATCCTAAGGGCTTTATCAACATGTGAGAGTAAAACAGTAAACCAATACAAAGTCAACATGTTAAGATAAAGTGAAACCAAATAGCATACTATCATGACGAGCAAGAAAGTCATCTCTATATATATCCAAGCATCCATTATAATATACATCATATGTACAACAATGGCCTCTAGGGCATATACATAACTAACAATCTCCCACTTGCACTAAGGCCAGCTGCTGTAGTATCTCATACCTAGCATCCTGAATAATCTCTCAAACTGTATCTGAGGAATAGCCTTCGTGAATGGATCCGCAGTGTTGTCCTTCGTATCTACTCTCCTGACCTCGATCTCCCGGCGATCAACTATCTCCCTGATCAGGTGATACCGCCTCAGAATATGTCTGGACTTTTGATGGGACCTGGGTTCCTTGGCTAACGCCACAGCTCCATTGTTATCGCAATACAGAGGTATTGGATGCTCAATGGATGGAACCACACCAAGTTCACTAATGAACTTCTTGATCCAGACAGCCTCTTTGGCAGCATCGTTGGCAGCGATGTATTCAGCCTCCATCGTCGAGTCTGCAATGGTATCCTGTTTGGAACTCTTCCAACATACCGCCCCTCCATTGAGGGTAAAGACAAAACCCGAATGCGACTTAGAGTCGTCCTTATCACTTTGGAAGCTGGAATCGGTAAAGGACTCCACCTGGAGTTCTCCGTTACCATACACCAAGAACATCTCCTTAGTCCTTCGTAAGTACTTGAGAATGTTCTTCACTGCTGTCCAATGACTCTCTCCAGGATCTGCTTGATACCGACTCACTACACTTAGTGAGTATGCTACATCGGGTCTGGTACATAGCATCGCATACATGATAGAGCCTACTGCCGAAGCATAGGGTATCCCTTGCATGCGAGCTCTCTCCAAATCAGTCTTGGGAGACATCTCTTTGGAGAGAGTGAGTCCAGAGATCGTGGGTTGGTTCCCACGCTTGGATTCTTCCATACTAAACCTCTTTAGTATGGTGTCAATGTACCTGGATTGGGACAATCCCAGTATCCGTTTAGATCTATCTCTATAGATCATGATTCCCAATACGCAGGAGGCATCACCTAGATCTTTCATTGAGAATCTCTGTGATAAGAAGAGCTTGACTGATTGCAGCATAGGAATATCATTTCCTATCAAGAGTATGTCATCCACGTATAATACGAGGAAGACAGCCTTACCCTCTGCTACCTTCTTATAGATGCAAGGTTCATCTATATTTTTGATGAAGTCAAACTCTTTGACTACAACATCAAAACAGATGTTCCAACTCCGCGATGCTTGCTTTAACCCATAAATAGATTTAAGCAGCTTGCACACCTTTCCGCTGCTCCCACTGTCTACGAAGCCCTCTGGCTGAGTCATGTACACGCACTCTTCTAAATCACCGTTTAGAAAGGCGGTCTTAACATCCATTTGCCAGATTTCGTAGTCATGGTATGCAGCAATGGCAAGTAAGATCCGGATGGACTTAAGCATAGCCACTGGAGAAAAGGTTTCGTCATAATCCACACCTGGTCGTTGACGAAAACCCTTTGCTACAAGTCTAGCTTTGAAAGTCTCAACTTTTCCATCTACACCAAATTTCCTTTTAAAAATCCACTTGCTCCCAATGGGTTTTACCCCTTCAGGAGCATTTTCCAAAATCCATACTTTATTGGTGTACATGGATTCCATCTCAGATCGCATTGCATCCAGCCATTTCACAGAGTCACCACTCGTGATGGCCTGCTCGAAACTAGTCGGGTCATCATCGTCCATGATACAATCCTCACTTCCACCATCAATGAGAAAACCGTAGTATCTCTCAGGTGGATGAGAAACCCTACTAGATCGGCGGAGAGGCCGGGGTTCGTCGGGTACTACTGAATCCTCTGGTTCCATTAAATCATCTGCCGTAGTTTGTGTTGCTGGAACCTCTTCCAGTTCTACCTCATTGCCATCAATTTCTTTCATAAGAAAACCCTTTTCTAAAAAGGTGGCATGTCGAGAAACAAACACTTTTTGTTCCTCGGAGTGGTAGAAGATATACCCTCGCGAATGTTTGGGATATCCAATAAACTTACATAAGACAGATCTTGCCTCGAGCTTGTCCGGATTTTGTCTTTTGACATAGGCTGGACAACCCCATATCTTAATATACATAAGAGATGGTCTCTTCCCTTTCCATATCTCATATGGAGTGGTAGGCACTGATTTGGTAGGAACCATATTCAATAGATGTATGGTTGTCTCAAGCGCATACCCCCAGAAGGAAATAGGTAACTCAGCCTCACTCATCATAGAGCGCACCATATCTAATAGGGTGCGATTCCTTCGCTCATATACACCGTTGTGCTGTGGTGTATAAGGAGGAGTAAGCTGAGAGAGAATCCCATTCTCTTTTAGATAATCTAAAAACTCACCGCTTAAGTATTCACCTCCTCGATCAGATCGAAGAATCTTAATACTTTTGCCCGTTTGGTTCTCTACTTCGTGCTTATATTCTCTGAATTTCTCAAAAGCTTCAGACTTGTGTTTCATCAGAAACACATGTCCGTATCTAGAGAGATCGTCAGTGAATGTAATGAAGTAGGAAGAACCGTTCCTGGCATGCGTAGACATGGGACCGCATACATCACTATGTATTAGTCCTAAGAGTTCAGTAACTCTTTCTCCGTGTCCTCTAAACGGAGCTTTGGTCATTTTTCCTTTGAGACATGAATGGCAAGTATCATAAGATGATAATTCGAACGGATTCAAATAACCATCCTTATGTAACTTAGCCAGTCGTGTCGCATTGATATGACCAAGTCTGCAATGCCACAAGTAGGATTCGTTCATATCTGAACTTTTCCTTTTGTGTGTGTTTTGTATATTCAGGACTGTATTCTGATTTAGAATGAATATGCCATTATGTAACGAGCCTGATGCAATCAACTTTTGATCTAGGAATATGTTCATAGCATTATCCTTTACTACAAAATTATATCCTTCTTTACTTAATAAAGAAACTGATATAATATTGCACATCATGTTCGGTATATAATAGCACTCATTTAGAATCAGTGTATCACTACTTGGTAATACTAGGTGATATTCGCCAACTGCTTTGGCTGCAACATTTGCACCATTCCCTACTTGAACGGAATGATCACCTTTTCCTAGTTCTCTACCTTTACGTAGCCCATGTAACTGTTTACATATATGGGATCCTGATCCGGTATCTAATACCCAGGACGTAGGGTGAACTGAGAAACAGTTCTCAATAACTAACACACCCGAAGAAGATGCATCAACATGCATGTTCTTTTGGGCGGCTTGAGAATCCAGATATTCTCCTATTTCCTGTTCAGTCTTATAACTCTTATAAGAAAGAACGGGTCCAACATTCCCTAGCTCAGTACAATAATTGGGTTCAGTCAATACATCCATATTATTATCTTGATTATGGCCTGACATGATCGCTACCTGGAGAGAGAGAGAAGAAAACACTTTAGCGTATGCTCTTGCAAGATTAGATTGGTTATTATCTTATCTAATCAGGATGTCTCCCACTGTTTTTATCAAATCTACCTTAAAACCCTAAAAGGTAAGATTAGCCGGGATTAATTACACCCTACAACTTCGTCAATCTTTCAGCCAGATCAGTGTCGGTACTTTGAGGGAGGTTCCCCGTGCTTTCGCACGGACCTAATTAAAGTAAACCTCATTTTCCCAGAGGCGTAACCCCGTTAACACTTTTCTAGACACCTACTTGAATGACTAATTGTCCTGTGTAAAACTCTCCCAGGAGTAACACTTACTCGCAGTGGGTATCGGGATCCAACTATCTCATAGGAGGTATGCAATCTCATTGCAAATTTCAACACTTGAAATTCCCGATAATATTTTGCCCCCAGCGTCCCATGACCTTGACGAAGGCCAAACTACCCATAGGGCGCTAGTCAAGTTCAACCCGTTCATTTCTTGATTGAATTAAACCCACCCATACGACCCTTGACGAAAGCCAAACTACGCCGTACGAATACCCTAATCCAATCTCATCGTATGCTAACAGATAAGTACTAGTTAGCTACCGTACACTACGCCTTGACGAAGGCCAAACTACCGTAGCACGAATACTAAGTAGTATTTATCTGAAATGACGGAGGGCTACACAGGTTTTCAGAAAAACCCTGAGCGTATTGAACTTGATATCGCCGTAGAATCATGTAGTTTTTGAAAAGGAGTGTTTTTTAGGCTTTTCTTAGTTTCTCTAAAGGGGTCACTCCCGGTGAAGGGATCGTCGGCCCTTTCCTTATCGAATAAGGTGTAGGATATATCATATATACCGCTGTGCAAAGCAAAACACTAAAAGGATTCAAAAGACAAACCGTGTTTTGTAGCATCTGCCAGTTTCGCTAAAGAGGTCACTCCCGGTGAAGGGATCGTCGGCTCTTTCCCCATCAAATAAGGTGCAGGATATATCATATATATCATTGTGCAAAGCAAAACTGTAGCTACCCCTTTTTATAAAGTTTTGATTCTACAACATCTTTAGGTTTCTTTTCTTTTATTAATCTCATTAATAAAAATCCCATTAGCTTATGCTTCCTAAGCATCACAGAAGAAACGAAAGCAGTAATATTTATATATCAGCATATATATATAGTATAAGCATTCGTCTTAGGCAGTAATATGATCTCATCACAGAACATTGCAGCAGAAGAACATATATGAAATATTGGATATACTAGGACGTCCGTGTTTTCAATACGAGCCTGTATAAAACACGGATTCCACAGTCGCGGCGAATAGCCAAACCCACATCCCAAGACCCCTACGAGAGCGGCAAGTAACACTGCCAATTCTAGGGTTAGGAGACCCGGTCTCGACTCCTCGAGATGGCCTCCCACTGGACCCTAGAACCCGGTTACTTGTGCTCCCCTCCTTGGGTCTACCTAATGCGGAAAAGTAAATAATATACACTGGTGACATCAACCTCAACCTGGAAGTGCCCCAAATAAAAGAATATTACATTACAAATGAATTTTACATGAATGAAAATAAAAAAAACCTCATCTCACATAAAACCCCCCGGCTATTCAGAACGCGACGATCCAATATAACATATCACAGCAACACATAATATCACATATCATCAACGTAAGTAAATATACGCATCCCAATTGTCGTTGACATATAGCAACGAAACCGGCGATATCATATATTACACTTACGGTCACAGAAAAGAAAATGTAAAACTACAACATTTGGAATCCACAATCACTTTAGACATCGTAAATCCGAAATATCACATACTTCGCATTTCATGCCTAACTCTATGAATTCCACATATTGTATCACATTCCAGATAAATAGACAGTATTAAACTTTCCGAACAGATAATCAAACACCCAAGATTTCCCAAAGTGCTCAACTCTTGAGCGGAGTTCAAATAATCCCAGAATATGTCAAAGTACCAGTGATCCAGCCGTAGAAGGGTCAAGCCAACGCCTCACATGTGGCACGCCGTACTGCCCCAAACCCGAAGGTTCAAAAGGCAGTTCAAGACGGTCACATAATCGAGTTAAGGTTTGTTGTCTTCTAGAGGGTCCACCGCTTATCTTGTACAATTTTTCCGAAATATTTAAACTCGATAAAAATTCAACACTTGAAAATTTGCCGTACCGGGAAACAGTGAGTTAATGATATCCGTTCAAATAGTTTAACAGTTTCTAAATATCCGGAAAGAAATACGAATTTAAAATTTCCGATCGAGTCTACTATTACAAAACAAACCCCAGATCACTCAACTTTTGAGTCAATATAAAAATACCAGAAACTATAAAACCACAAATAAAGAATTACTGTGCAAAAATCAAAGTCCAATTAAACAATACAGCCGTGGAACCGCGGCCTAAGCAGGCAATAGCCGCGATTCCGTGGTCGTTTGTACGGATCACAATCTCGAATTTCACAGTTATTCTTATTTTTGTCTGCTGTATTTTTCAGGTATTTTTAATTCAGAAAAAATCCAGATTTTAAAAAATTTCCAGAGAGGGGGTAAATTTTGTCGGTTCGGGTTCGATCGGAGTTTTAACTTCGTAAACACATCGCCTAATGATCTAGCTAGGCTCTGATACCACTGAAAGGTTCCTAGGCACTCTTGTGAAGGTTCATAAGGCATCAAACATGCCCGGATAAAAATTTAGACGTGCCGAACAACCCAAAGCCGGGATCTTTGCTAGATTATTAGGGTTAAACATGCAAGATGATAACTTTTATCTAAGTGTGAGGGATTACAACCTTTGTAGTCCGCTCCTACGCTTCACAAGCTTCGAGTAGAAGTCCCTTTGCCGCGATCCACGATCTCCCGGACTCATGAGAGGCTCCATGACTCGAACGATCCATGCTAGCTTGAAGTGTTCCAAATCTCCGATGATCTACGTCGAAGTTGCAAAGACTCAAGCTATCTCACTCTAAAGAGATGAACACACTAATCTCATAGGCTAGATGAGATGAGGATGAGAGAGTAGTATTTTTGCTTTCTTTTTAAATCATTTTCTCATATTTATTCATCACATAAAGAATTTCAAGTGAGCTTTTTCAAGAGAGAAGAAGATGATAATGGAAATGATAATCATAAAATCCTTTTGTGATGAATAGAAAGAAAGTATATGATTGATGTATAAACCATGGTCAAGGATGAATGGCTAAGATTTTGTAGAGAATAAACTAGAGTTAGAGTTTGGTTGGGTTAGAAATGTGTCATCACAAAATATCTTAACCATGACAAAAGAAAATTGCTTCTAGAAGGTTCAAGAAGCAACTAACCCTAATCAAACCCTAACCTCATTTAATCATCCTTAAACATGTTTAACAATAAATCATATCATGTCACAATAATATATATCACATATATATTATATATTTGCAACAAAAGAAAATAATACAGTTAACATATATCGCATATATATCAATGTATCATCCAGTGAGAAAATGAAATAATAAAGCGAGCCAATATTAGATAATGTAATACAATATATCATATATATTATTATACATTAAATTATCGAATCAACACTTGATCCGACGATTCGGCTATATCGAATATTACCGACTAATATATCATGTACCGATTCATCGAACCAACACTTGATCCGATGACCCGGTTCATATCCAAATATCGCGAGAATATAATACGGTATCTCATAAAGCATTATCCTCGGTCCTACGCATATCACATATGTGCCTCTACTCCGTTTCGCCTGAGCCAAGAAACCTCTGTGTAGGACTCTAAAGAATCGTCAATACGCCGGTAGAAGGTGACGATCATATCAAACACCCACAAGCTGCAAGCGGTCAGCTAAACGTAACAGCCACCCAGGTATTGAGCGATCAGAAGATCAACAAGCTAGCCTGTGCGTTCTCCTGTGAATCCAATCAGTAACACTCCCGTACAGTCCGGTCTGTTCGTCTGATATGTTGCATATCAAGTCTAGGGGTGGTATACGTCAGACCCCAGTAACCGATAAGTCATGTCGATGTGTGGCTCATAACGGGTCGAGAAACTACTAGTAACACTTACCAGTAAATCTCTATATCAGCCCTGGCCAGGGACTTCCAGTTATAGCCAATCGAACACAGCACAACATCAACTCCCTATACCGGGAGAGACGAATCCCCTCCTATCGCTCATTGCCTCCATGTGATTCGGGACTGTACCCAAAAGCCACCGTTTTGCACGCCCTCTTGGACGTGGTAAGGTGGAAATCAAAGCACAGTGGGAATCACATAAGACTCCATGACGATCTCGGGTCTACAGACTACCCTGTACCAGTGTCACCGGAGAACTGCCATCTGACGGTGGTATATCACCATCTGGGAGTTCTCGGCGAGTCCGTCCAGTGTACCCAGTCTCCACTGAGCACCCGTACACCATCTCTGATGTCAAACACCGATGGATATGGGATCATCCATCGCCCATCATATGGGTCAAGATGCGTATGCGCTAGTCTACTCTGGTGTATCGATGCCCTGTCTCGATATACCCTCGACTAGGAACAGTTATAGGATGTACTCATCGACTACCGTGGCCCCACTAGTATGATCTCATCATAGTCCCAGTAGTCGAGTACAGATCCTAAGGGCTTTATCAACATGTGAAAGTAAAACAGTAAACCAATACAAGTCAACATGTTAAGATAAAGTGAAACCAAATAGCATACTATCATGACGAGCAAGAAAGTCATCTCTATATATATCCAAGCATCCATTATAATATACATCATATGTACAACAATGGCCTCTAGGGCATATACATAACTAACATCAACCTCCCACACCCGCTTATGTTGATACCCCTTTTGCAAGTCGTCCTTTATCCATCGCTGAACGTATTGAACAATCCCGTAGCCGATCTTTCACTCCTTTCACTCCTTCAAATTCTTGGGATCAACAATTCCATTCACCTTCTTATCCAAATGTTGATCCTGCTCCTGTCCAGCCATTCAATTCCTACCAATCCTACCCTACTTTTGCACCTTCCCTAGACATTGCTTCAGAACCGCCATTTGGGAGTTTTCAGTATCCAAACAACTTTGAATTTTTTACTGAAACCCCTTCACAACCCATGTCTAGTCTGGAACAGCCGTTGGAAGACTTTAGGGTAGCGTCAAGCCAACAGATGATGGATTTGAATGCGTCCATGGCCGCTCTCATACAACCTACTGACCCGGTAGCTAGTTTCCAGCTAGCTCTAAATTTTCCAATGTATGAAGAGGCGGTAGGACAGGCTGAGAATTTGAGTGGAGAAAGTGAGCTGTATACCCTTCCAAATCAACCCTACCCGTTTCAAATTGAATCCCACAACTCCTGTGTTGAAAGTCTATCAGGTGTCCCAAATGAATTATCAGTTGAAGATAGAATGTTTAATGAGTTGTATGGCTTCGTAGTGTTTGATTTACCCGATTGTGAAGGGCCCCTTTTGAGTGAAACCACACCCAATCTTTTTGACCTCTACACCTCCATCTTAGAACTAGAATCGATTGAAATCCATGCTTTTGATGAGGTATCTGAGAAAATTGATTTTCACTTGATTGAGAATATTGACGCTGGGAATATTTTGGATGATGAACCCATAGATTTGGCTGAATTTTTCTCTCCAATTCATCATCCCAAGTCATTAAATATTTTTCCCGAACTTCATATGCGTCTTGATATTGATGATAAAGGCATGGATGAGATAAATTTTGAGGAGAATATTGAGGATAGTACTGAGGATGAAACAGTTTTAATTGATGAGTCGGATTTTCCAATTCATCCTGTTCCTATCATTGACTGTGTGCACCCTCCCGAAACCTTAACCGATACCCCTCCTCGATCCCTTCCCTCCATCCTTCCCATCGTTCCGACCTTGCAAGAAACCATAGCATTTCCACTTCCTGTGTCTGGTTTACCAAGTTCGGCATACCCATGGTTTCTCACGAATCTTGAGGGATTTGACCCCATTTCTCGACGGGTAAATATATTAGCACAATCTCTTTTCAAGCATCGGTCATCAGAAATTGTGCTAATCTATTTACTCCATTTGTACCCTCAAGTTCGTATTCCACTTCTTTTTCCCTTCCGCCGTTCTTCTTCTTCTCATATACCGAGACCGTATACCACTTCTATCTCCATACGGTCTCGCGTATTCTCCATCTCTTTTCTCTACGCCTTCTTTCACCAGCCACTGCTTTATCATGATAAGATCTTTGAATGGTTGGTGTTAACTTTTGTCCTGTGTAAGGCCTTGTATAGCTTGACACTGTTCTTTCCCCCTAATCCTGAACTTCATCGCTTAATAGTGGAAACACTGTTTCACTTAAGATTGGGGGGGACCCTTTTTGTGTATATATTTTTTGTTTTTGTTTTCCTTTTTGTTGTGTATATAATTTGTTTTTAGAAAGCGCCGACAATTTTGACCCTCTTGGTGTAGCCTGACAGTGAGGGCACTGTCAAATTTAAGTTTGGGGGTGTGCTCGGTAAGCTTTCTTCCTTCGCATTCATTTGCATATTTTGCATTTGCATACCTTATTAAAAACCCACAAAAATCGAAAAAATTTCCAAAAAATATAAAAACTTTGTCATCAAGTTAGCTAATAGGGTAACTTAGATCTTTATTCCGAAAGTTTAGTTGATGTATTAGAAATAACTAAATTTAGGCTTAGGAATTGAAAACCCTAAAAATAACCCTCATTCTGTCTAACTTTGGTAAGTATACGTTGAGTTCAGTTCTTGAGTTAAGTCAAGATGAGGGGAAAGTATTGAAGCTCTACTGAAGGATAAGTCTGAAAAATAGTTTCTTTTCTTGAGTTCAAATTTAGAAAGTATATACCCTACAAACTGCACTTACACGCACCTTGAAACTTGGGATAGTAGAGGATACCTAGAAATACTCTTGCCTGAAAGCCTAGTATGAAAGAAAAAACGGTATTTAAAGCTAAACACCAAAAGAGCATATTGAAAAAAATATCCGGTCTTGAAAAAGAAAAAAATAAAAAGAAAAAGAAAAAGAAAAATAGAATAAAGTCAAGACCTGGAAACTGCTATTTACGCTTTAAAGTTCACACATTCAGTAATCGGCCGCTAGTGCCTCAAGAAGCATTAATAGTCGCATGAAAGGTGTGTGAGCAAATCCGTCCATCCTTAATGAAAAGAAGTAGTATTAGGTATTAGGGCAAGGGTATTATAGCTTGAATTGAATTCTCAAAGTGTAGGGGTGCAAATATACACACACGTAGGGGTATACAATCGATGTTTGAATAAAAGATAGAAATAAAGAATAAGACTTGTTTTTCTATAAAGTTGATAAAAATCCCTGATTTGAGGCCGCACTTTAGAAGGAAAACTCAGGAGATACCAATATCTTTTTAAACTTTTTTGGTACGTATATGATCTAAGGTTGAATAGATTAGAGGCGTGAAGCATTAGGGTTGGATATTTCTAACTTAGAATGATAGAGTTTCTAACGTAAAAACTAAACTGTAGGAGTAGAATCAATGTTAACTTATGACACTAGCTTGACGGGATTTTGTGGGTAGTATCCGCTGAAAACCCTCAGGAGACAGCACTCCTCCTACTAGGGACACCTAGAGGTTTAACGGCTTGTTGCACACGCTCAGTGCAATCGCGTTCCCTGCGAAAGTGCGGTTAGGATTTTATTTTTGTGAATAAATGGTTTTGCTCGGGACGAGCAAAAGTTAAGTTTGGGGGTATTTGTTCATACAAGAATATTGCATTTTATACCGCCCATTCTTATGCTCGTTTGTTTATAGGTAAGTGATTTTAATCCGTGTTTGCTACATATTTACATGTTACAGGTTTCCAGTCCAAATATTGCAAATCAACACAAAATCTCCATAGTTACACCAAAATCCAGAACATCTGTCATAGACAGATAAAAGCCGGGTTCCAGTCATCCGCATCCGTCTAGTACCACTTACCAGTTCAAAAGACAGGACGAAAATAGTCATCATTTCTGGTCAAGCGTGAGGCCCAATGAAGATATTTAAAGATATGTGGGGCCCAATGAAGATATTCAAAGATGTGCGGGACCCAATGAAGATATTCAAAGATATGTGGGACCCGAGGGAGATAAATTCAAATGTGTTGAAAAATGAAGCCATCATTGTTGACTTCTGGAAATTGAAGAAATCAAGGAAGAATATTGATAATCTGCATATGTTAAACAGAAGAAAATGCAAACACAAGACCCCCAAAGAAACCCGACCCCCTAATTCCTCCACATGGCCGCGGATCCGCGGCAAACATGGGGTCTAGGCCGCGGATCCGCGGCCGTTTAGGCTCCGCAATTGGTGCAATTTTGGTGGTAGTTGGCACATGGTATTTGGGCATATAATATTGCCCTAGGGTTTCAGAAATAAGCCTATAAATACCCCGGTTCTGAGCCATTGTAAGATATAGATTCTTTAGCCTCTTTTAGTGTAGTTTTGTTCTTCTTCTTCTTCTTCTTCATCTTTCCTCCATAAAAATGTAGTGAGAGCATTGAGTGGATGTTAAATGAAGATGAGGGTTTTTCTATCATTCTTGTTTGTTTAGCTTCCCCTTGAGATTCTTGCTTTCTCTTGATCTTTCAACCTTTTCATTGAGCTTGAAAGTTTAAGGGTTTGTTATTGATCTCAAGGGTTGTATTTTCTTATGGAATTAGTGCTTCATTTCACATGAGTTCTTTACCCTTCTCTTGATCTTGCAACCTCTTGATCGAGCTTGCAAGTTTAAGGGTTGGCTATTGATCCCATGCTTGTCTTGAGTTCTAGTTTCTAGTTCTTTTTATTGCTTATTTATTTTTTGCTTTTTATTACCTTGCTTTACTTTCATGCACTTAAATTCCATGTCCTTACTTACTTGTAATCTTTTCTTTTCCTTTGCTCTTTTTGGTTCTTTTTGTGAATGGTTGTAATTATTGTTGTTGTTAAGAATCAATACGATATTGTAAGTTAACGTTTCTTTGCTCATTTCCTTTTCCCGTTATTTTCCATTGAACTACGTCTAAACGTTACGCAAGCGCTCCGTTAGGCACCCTACCCTAACAAGGTAACGGTGATTCCTAACCGCGACCGGTTGCGTTCGGTTTGGCCGGAGGCCAAAGCAAGAGACAAGAACGAAAGGACAAGGGTAAATAAGCCGGATTCCACGAATACCGTGCTTAAACCCCCTAATCCACGTTGTTGCTGATTGCTCTAGCTTCAATTGGTCAAGACTCGGCTCAAAGGTTTTGAGTACGGATTTCTTTAGCTTACATTTTCGTATCTTTTCTTAACAACTTTATACTTGCAAATAATACACATAGGTTAGATTGAACAAACATATACTCATTCTTTATTGACTCGTCTAAAACAAGAACGGACATACAACCATCTCCCTGTGGATCGACACGTGCTCAACCGGCTAGCTGCATAGCGACACCGTCCTGATCGCGATAAACTTTAGAATTTTGAACATCCGACACGCTCTCGGCGTGCGATCAGGTGCCCTCCAATCAAGCTCAAGTCTCTACTCATGAGTTGGGTGATAACAACCCGAAGTAACCGATGCCTGTCCCCTTAGGTCCAAGTTTGGGAGAGCCACACGAAAGCCGGCCACATTCCGCTTCTGGGGATGCCTTGGCCCCTGATGGCACCATCCCGCTAACACAAGATCGAATAATGGATTTGGTCACCAGCAAAGTCAAGACATTGGTGGCCGAAGCCGAGGCCCAGAAGGACGTCGGCAGCAGTGGGAGACCATAATCCGCACAATATGATCTGATTGAGTTCCCCAACGGCTACGTCATTTATAAATTCAGAAGATTTGACGGGACGGGAAACGCGAATCAGCACGTTGTCCACTTTAATGCATCATCTGGAAATACAGGGGGCAATGATGCACTCATTCTTCGTCAATTTATCAACATCCTGACCGGTGTCGCTTTCGACTGGTACGCGAGCATACCAGACGGGTTCGTCACTATTTTCCCCCAAATGGAGTCTTTGTTTCGGCAAAGATTTATAAGAGTCAACGATAAAATTTCCATTGCTGACCTTGTGAGAACCAAGTCGGGACAGAATGAAAGCAATACAGACTTTATCGCCCGATGGCGCAATCTCACTGTGAAGTGCGAGCTGCTGTTGGAGCAGGACCAGTCCGTCAGCCTTCTCATCGGGAACCTCAGCAATTGGATGGTACCATTTCTATGTACTGCGGGTCTCAAAACGTTTCAGGAGTTGACCAAGAGAGTTCAAATATTGGAACGCTCGAAACAAGAGTCTACCCCGGACTCTTAGGGTGACAAGCCTTGGAAAGCCGAAAGGATGACAACCGTAAAAACGGAAATTCCAAGAATACCAACGCCTTCAATGCGTCTGACAATGAGGACAAGCGAAAGGCGAGCGGACAAAAAACGGACTGGTCTCGAAAGCCAGTGCTAAGAGGAGAAGGGCCTTCCCTAGAGAAGAAAAAGAATAAGGTTTACTCTTTCAGGAGGGATAAGGTCCGCAAGATATTCAAGGATGCCCTGAACAACGGTCTACAATTTCCGGAGTCGAAGAGACCTCACGAAGCAAAAATGACCGACAATCCCCTGTATTGCCCGTACCACAGAGTAGTGAGCCATGCAATTGAGAATTGCTATATTTTTAAAGACTGGGTCGAAAAGCAATACAATACCGGAGAGATCGAGTTTTCCAAAAGCGTGTTGGTGAACAATCAAGCTGCGACCACCAACTTTATACAAACAAAAGCTGAAACCTTCTGGGAGCAGACAGCTGAATCCGCTGCCCCGAGAAATGAATCCGACTCGCTGCAGCCTTCATGGAGCATGCACATGTCTAAGAAGATGAAGAAGATATTAAAACTACTTCAGAAAGAGCCCAGAACAGAATGAGAAGGGCAGAAGGAGCCCACCGTTCCAGTTACCAATTTGGATCGATCAGGCTCGAAATCCAAAAAGCTCAAGAAGAAGAAAAATGCGGCTCGACGCGAAAAAGAGTCTGCGAGGAGATCGAAAATTCAAAAATACATCGATTCTCTTGAAAACTATGAGCAAAAGGAAAGAACTCTAATTCAGTTGAAGGAGTTCTTGCCCGTAGTAGCGGCTGAGATTCTGGAGGAGCCAGAAGAAGACTCTGATGACGAGATCCCTATTGTGACCTGCTACGTCGTCCACCTTGGTAGCGACTCTGAGGAAGAGCTCTGTCTTCCCGAAGAGGACAATGAGCTCTCCACAAAGGCCAACCATATCCAGTACAGAAGCGGCAAGGTTCTACCACTGAAGTAAGGCAACGCTCCGAAAGAGAAGGAAAAATAGGTCGTTAATGAAGAAGACGGTAGAGATACGACTCACGGAGACTCGAGCTCTTCCTCGATAAACTATAACGTCTTGCCTCACCTTCGGAAGCTTACATCCCTCTTAAGCATCTATGATGCTCTGGTCCTATTCAAGGAGCTTAGAGATGTTCTCATTCATGCTTTACAAAACCCCGAGCGCTATCAGGCTCACTTCACGGAAATTAATATGAAAGAAGCCCAATATACTCTTCATGTAGCCGCGGTCACGTTTAAGGATGAAGACATACTTCTGGGAACAGCTGAGCATAACCGGCCGCTTTACGTGACAGTGTACAGCGAAGGAGATTGAATTAATAGCATATTGATTGATCTGGGGTCCTCAATGAACATCATGAACTTGCGGACACTGAAGAGTTTGTCAATGGACGCCCGACACCTGTCAAGGGAAAGGATAGTCATCCAAGGCTTCAGTCAAAACTGCCAGCAAGTTCTGGGGTCCATAGCTTTGCCAATTAAATTTGGGGATCTGCAAACCGAAACTAAGATATACATGATCGAGGCCGACACGTCCTATAAGATTCTCCTAGGAAGGCCATGGCTTCGTGATTACAGTATCGTTCCATCAACTCTCCATCAGTGCATGAAGTATACCAAAATGGCAAAGAAAGACGCATTGACGGAGACATCCAGCCGTTCGGTATGCATGAAATCCGATATGAAGATTCTCAGTGCTTTGTGAACCCCCAAATTGCTAAGCCACAGCCGACCAAAGACAGAACAACCCCTAAACTCAAAAGCAAATCTGAGCCGGCTGTCGCTTTCAAAAGCAAAAACCCTAAGTGCGTCCGCGTTTTGGCAGCGACACTGATGATTCCGACGCTGGAAGTCCTTCATTCCGTAAAACTCGCCCTCATTTCGGTAGTGATACAGACGAGTCTGTCACCGAAGGCCCGTCCGGCAGCAAAATTTGCCCTCATTCAGGCAGCTACACTGAAGAGTCGGAGAAAGAGGACCCGTTTTGCAGCAGCTTTGCATATTAGGCTCTCGTGCAAAAATCGAAGCTAAGAGAGACCTTCGAAGTTACTGAAGGGTCCTTAGCCGTCACAAGGGTGCCGGAGCACATGTGCAAAGAGCTTGAAGTATTGTCAGTCTCTACCGTAGACCAGCTGAAAACCTTCTACGTTCCTGGAAGAAAGAGTGGACAGAAGGGCATCATGTTTTATAGGTTAAATCCTATCGTGCACCCGAACGATTTGTCCATTGCATGCCTTCCCTATGAGAGAGGCATAAGAGCAGTCCTCAATCCCAGATATTATGCGCCCAAGACGCGGGAATATTTTAAAAAGTGTGGGTGTTGGCTGTACCAAACGAACTCCGAAGCAAAGTTTTATGAAGGGCTATGGCATCCACCTCAGCTCCGATCACTCATCGATGGAAGAATCCCAGATAGACGGGGCATAGGTTTTATTCAACCCGATGTCAAGTCATGCTACATGATCCATGTTGGTGAAGCCAGCGAAAGGACAAATGATGACGACGAGCCAGAAGAAGCCTCTCGAGAGTTCAAAGATGGCGGACAAGCAACCTTCGACAAGCTAACCGAGATTGATTTGGGAATGCCCGATAATATAAGGCCGGCCTATATCATCCCACTCTTGTCAAAGGAAATGAAAGAACAAATAATCACCCTGCTATGGGAGTTCGTCGACTGCTTCGCGTGGACATACAAAGAAATGCCTGGCCTCTCCCCTGAAGTGGCAGTGCATAAGCTGGTTATATCTCCTGATACCAAGCAAGTCAAACAAGCTCCTCAAAGAATAAGAAGGGAACTGGAAGAAAAGGTCATCGAGGAAACCAAGAAACTCATCGATGCTGGCTTCATCAGAGAAGAGAAATACGTGGACTGGATCACATGCATCGTCCCAGTGAAAAAGAAGAATGGGCAGATCCGAGTCTGCGTCGATTTCAGAGACCTTAACAAGGCATGCCCTAAAGATGATTTCCTTCTTTCGGTCATGGAAATGATGGTCGACGACACCTCAAATTATGAGTTTTTTACTTTCATGGATGGTTCGTCTGGGTACAATCAAATAAAAATGGTGCCTGAGGATGAGAAGCATACATCATTTCGAACCCCGATCGGCATATAGTGTTACAAGATGATGTCGTTTGGACTAAAGAATACAGGTGCCACATATCAAAGGGCAATGACCAAGATCTTTGATGAGTTAATCCATAAATTCATCAAATGTTATGTTGATGATTTGGCCGTCAAGACTGAAGCCAAGGCCGATCACATCCAAGACCTCGGGACCGTTTTCCCCAGACTGAGGGAATATGATCTAAAGATGAATCCTCTGAAGTGCGCTTTTAGCGTGTCGTCGAGAAAATTCTTGGGCTTCATAGTCCGACATCGGGGGATCGAAGTTGACCCTTCAAAAATAAAGGCCATCATAGAGATGCCTCCTCCAAAGAATCTGACGCTGCTAAGATCCTTTCAAGACAAGCTCTTTTACATACGAAGGTTCATCTTGAACCTATCGGGGAGATGCCGTCCTTTCTCAAAGCTTATGAAGAAGGGAGCTCCCTTTGTCTGGGAAGTCGAATGTCAAGAAGCGTTTGAAAGTATCAAACGGTACCTATTGCATCATTCAGTGCTTGATGCTCCCATTCCAAATAAACAGTTGATTCTCTATACTTCTGCGCTAGATGAGTTACTCGGCGCACTCCTTATCCAGAACAATGAGGAGGGAAAAGAAAATTCCCTCTACTAGCTCAGTCAAACATTAGTCGGAGCAGAACGGTAGGGTTCCTATGAACGACAGCAAGGTTTCGGGAGGCATCATCCATGCCATTTTCAAAATTTTGCCGTTTTAAAGAACCCTAAACTAGAATCTTTAACTAGAGAATCATACGAAATGAAATGTAAACTACTTTACATCTAAGTGAACTAGAAATACAACCTTTGTAGATCGGTCATTCACTTCAATAGTTCCATGTAGTAGTCCCTTCGCTGCGATGAAGTGATCTTGCGGACTCTTGAACGGCTCCATGAGAAGAAAGCAACGAACTTGCTTGAAGTCTTCGAGGCCAAAGATGATCTACGCCGAGGAGACACTAACCCAAGCTACTACTTCATTAATGAGAGATTAGTGAAGCTAACACCCTATACTAAAGTGCTAATCTAGTAGAGGATGATGAAGTAGGATTTTTGCTCACTTTAGAATAGATTTTCTCAATAAAATTTCTCACTTGCTCAAAAGTTAAAGAGCTCTTGAGCTTTGAGAAAGAAGATGAAGAGAGATAATGTTGTGTGAGAGAATGGAAACCATGGGTGGGAAAATATCTAATATTACCCTTGTAGAGACTTAACCATGAGTTTAGATAATGGTTGGGTTAACAAATATCTAGTGTAAGACAAAACTAGTGGACTAAGTCAATGGGTCTCGAAGCTTCATGAAGCTTCATGCCATATAACAAATTTCCAACTAATAATTGAATTACCATAAACAAATAAACCCTACATTATCTTTATCATGGTGTAAGTCTCATACACCCATGTTGCATGTATCATCAACCATGACACATAAATAAAACACAATTAATATATATCACATATATATTAAGTGTGCACATGTGAGAAAAATAAATGTTTAAGTGAGCTAATATTAGTTAATGTAAATTAATATATCAAATATATAATTATACATTAAATAATTAAATGAACGCTTGGTTTAATAATCCGGTTATATCTCATATGACTGACTAATATTATTTGTATCATTATATCGAATCAACACTTGATTCGATAACCCCGGCTATATCACATATAACCGACCGATACTGTATCAACTTATCGAATCAACATTTGATTCGATAACCTGGCTATATCATATATAACCGATCGATACATTATATCACGAGAATAGAATACGGTATCACATACTCGTATTAATCTCGGTCCCGCACATATCATATATGTGCTCCTACTTCGTTTTGCCTGAGCTAGTGAAACCTCTGTGTAGGACTCTAAAGACTCGTCAATACGCCGACAGTAGGTGATAATCACATCAAGCACCCACAAGCCGTCAGCGGTACTAGCTGGACGTAACGGCTACCCGGGTATTGAACGATCAGAAGATCAGCAAGCAAGCCCGCTATAACTCCTGCAAAAGCCTGACAGTAACACTACTATGCAGTCCGGTCTCTTCGTCTGATATGTCGCATATCCAGTATAGGGGTGGTAAACGTCAGACCCCCAATAACCGATAAGTCGTGCCGATGTGAGGCTCATAACTGTTCGAGAAACTACTGATGACACTTATCAGTAAATCTCCGTAGCAGCCATGGCCAGGGACTTGTCGTTATGGACAATCGAGCACAGCGCAACATCAACTCCCAATACCGGGAGAAACGGATCCCCTCCTATCGCTCATTGCCTCCATGTGATTCGGGACTGTACCAAAAAGCCACCGTTTTACACGTTCTCATGAACATGGTAAGGTGGAAATCAAAGCTCAGTGGGAATCACACAAGACTCTATGACGATCTCGGGTCTACAGACTAACCTGTACTAGTGTTACCAGAGAACTGCTATCTGACGATAGGTATAATACCAACTAGGAGTTCTCGGCGATTCCGTTCAGTGTACCCAATCTCCACTGAGCATCCGTATACCATCTTTGATGTCAAGCACCAATGGATGTGGGATCATCCATCACCCATCATATGGGTCAAGATATGTATACGCTAGTCTATTCCGGAATATCGATGCCCTGTCTCGATACACCCTCAACTAGGAACAATTTTAGGGTGTACTTGTGGACTACTTTTGGCCCCCACTAGTATGATCTCCATCATAGTCCTGGTAGTCAAGTACACATCCTAAGGGCTCTATCAACATGTGAGAGCAAGACAACATCACATATACAAGTCAACAGGTTAAGATAAAGAGCAACCAGATAGCATAATATCATGTCGAGCAAGAAAGTCCTCTCTATATATATCCAAGCATCTACTATAATATACATCACATGTACAAGAATGGCCTCTAGGGCATACATATGACTAACAATCTCCTACTTGCACTAAGGCCAGTTGTTGTAGTATCTCATACCTAACATCCCAAAGAGTATCTCAAATTGTATCTGGGGAATTTCCTTAGTAAGTGGATCCGCCGTGTTGTCCTTCGTGTCAACTCTCCTGACCTCGATCTCCCGGCGATCATCTATCTCCCGGATCAGGTGATACCGCCTCAGAATATGTCTGAATCGCTGATAGGACTTGGGTTCCTTGGCCAAGGCCACAGCTTCATTGTTATCGCAACACAAAGGTATTGGACACTCAATGGATGGAATCACGCCAAGTTCAGTTATGAACTTTTTCATCTAGACAGCCTCTTTGGCAGCATCGTTGGCAGCGATGTATTCAGTCTCCATCGTCGAGTCTGCAACGGTTTCCTATTTGGAACTCTTCCAACAAACCGCCCCTCCATTGAGGGTAAAGACAAATCCCGAGACCGACTTAGAGTCGTCCTTATCACTCTGGAAGCTCGAATCGGTAAAGGACTCCACTTGGAGTTCTCCGTTACCATACACAAAGAACATATCTTTAGTCCTTCTAAAGTACTTGAGAATGTTCTTCACAGCTGTCCAGTGACTCTCTCCTGGATCTGCTTGATACCTACTCACAACACTTAGTGAGTATGCTACATTGGGTCTAGTACATAACATCGCATACATAATAGAGCCTACTGCCGAAGCATAGGGTATCCCTTGCAAGCGAGCTCTCTCCAAATTAGTTTTAGGAGACATCTCTTTGGAGAGAGTGAGTCCTGAGATCGTAGGTAAAAACCCACGCTTGGATTCTTCCATACTAAACCTATTTAGTATGGTGTCAATATACCTGGATTGGGACAATCCCAGTATCCATTTAGATCTATCTCTATAGATCTTAATCCCCAAGATGTAGGAGGCATCACCTAGATCTTTCATTGAGAATCTTTATGATAAGAAGAGCTTGACCGATTGGTCGCCCAAGGCAACCACTCACTTGTCTTTTCGCTTGTCTGGTTTGAACATCATTTCCTATCAAGAGTATGTCATCCAAGTACAATACGAGGAAGACAACCTTACTCTCTGCCACCTTCTTGTATATACAAGGTTCATCTATATATTTGATGCAGTCAAACTCTTTGACTACCACATCAAAACAGATGTTCCAACTCCGCGATGCTTGCTTTAACCTATAAATGGATTTAAGCAGCTTGCACTCCTTCCCGCTGCTCCCACTGTCCATGAAGCCCTCTGGCTGAGTCATGTAAACACACTCTTCTGAATCACCATTTAGAAAGGCGATCTTAACATCCATTTGCCAAATTTCGAAGTCATGGTATGCAGCGATAGCAAGCAGGATCCGGATGGACTTAAGCATAGCCACTGGAGAAAAGGTTTCATCATAGTCCATACCTGGTCGTTGATGAAAACCTTATGCAACAAGTCTAGCTTTGAAAGTCTCAACTTTTCTATCTACACCAAGTTTCTTCTTAAAGATCAATTTTCTCCCAATGTATTTTACCCCTTCAGGAGCAACTTCCAAAGTCCATACTTTGTTGGTGTACATGGATTCCATCTCAGATTGCATTACATCCAGCCATTTCACAGAGTCCCCACTTGTGATGGCATGCTCGAAGCTAGTTGGGTCATCATCTACCATGATGCAATCCTCGCTCCACCGTCAACAAGAAAACCGTAGTATCTCTCAGATGGATGAGGAACCCTACTAGATCGTCGGAGAGGCTAAGGTTTGTTGGGAACTATCGAATCCTCTGGTTCTACCAAATCCTCTGTCATAGTTTGTTCTGCTGGAACTTCTTCCAGTTCTACCTCCTTACCACTAATTTCTTTTTCAAGAAATTCCTTTTCTATAAAGGTGGCATGTCGAGAAACAAACACATTTTGTTCCTCAGGGTGGTAGAAGATATTTCCTCGCGAATGCTTGGGATATCCTACAAACTTGCACAGAATTGACCTTGCCTCGAGTTTGTCAGGATTTTGCTTTTTAACATAGGCCGGGAAATCCCATATCTTAACAAAATTAAGACACGGTCTCTTTCCCTCCCATATCTCATATGGAGTGGTAGGCACTGATTTGGTTGGAACTCTATTCAATAGGTATGCTGCTGTCTCAAGTGCATAACCCAAAAGGAAATAGGTAACTCAGCGGTGCTCATCATAGAGCGCACCATATCTAATAGGGTGCGATTCCTCCGCTCCGATACACCGTTGTGTTGTGGTGTATACGGAGGAGTAAGCTGAGAGAGAATCACATTCTCTTTTAGATAGTCCAGGAACTCATTGCTCAAGTATTCTCCTCCTCGATCAGATCAAAGAATTTTAATACTTTTACCCGTCTGGTTCTCAACTTCATGTTTATATTCTTTGAATTTCTCAAAAGCTTCAGACTTGTGTTTCAACAGAAACACATGTCCGTATCTTGAGAGATCGTCAGTGAATGTAATGAAGTATGAAGAACCATTGCTGGCATGTGTAGACATTGGACCGCATACATCAATATGTATCAGTCCCAAGAATTCCGTAACTCTTTCTCCGTGTCCTGTAAACGGAGTTTTTGTCATCTTTCCTTTGAGACATGAATGGCAAGTTTCATAAGATGATAATTCGAACGGATTCAAATATCCATCCTTATGCAACTTAGCTAGTCGTGTCGCATTGATATGACCTAGTCTACAATGCCACAAGAAGGATTCATTCATTTCTGAACTCTTCCTCTTGTGTGTGTTCTGTACGCTAAGAACTGTAGTTTGATTTAGAATGTATATGTCATTATTTAACGAGCCTGATCCAATCAACTTTTGATTCAGGAAGATGTTCATAACATTATCTTGTACTACAAAATTATATCCTTCTTTACTTAATAAAGAAACTGATATAAGATTGCATATCAGGGTCGGTATGTAATAGCATTCGTTCAGAATCAATGTATTACCATTTGGTAATACAAGATGATATTCGCCAACCGCTTTGGCTGCAACATTTACACCATTCCCTACTCTTACGGAATGATCACCCTCTCCCAGTCTCTACCTTTCTTTAGCCTATGTAACATATTACATATATGGGATCCCGATCCGGTATCTAATACCAAGGACATAGAGTGTACCGAGAAACAGTTCACGGTAACTAACACACCCGAAGAAGACGTATCAACATGCTCATTCTTCATTTGGGTGGCATGGAAATCCGGATATATTCCTAATTCCTGCTCGGACTTATAACAATTATAAGTTGGAGCGGAAGCAACGTTCCCCTGCTCGGCATAAAAAGCGGGTTCGGTCAATACATCCATATTATTATCTTGATTAAGGCCTGACATGGTCGCTACCTGGAGAGAGAGAGAATAAAACACTTAGCGTATGCTCTTGCAAAAATCAGATTGGTTATTTATCTTATCTAATCGATGTCTCCCACTGCTATTCTCTAATTTTCCTTCAAACTTTTAAAAAGAAAATTCAGCCAGGATTAATTGCATTCTACAACTTCGCTAACCGTTCAGCGAGGCTAGCGACGGTACTTCTGAGGGGGTTCCCCGCGCTTTCGCACGGACCTAATTAAAATAAACCTCATTTTCCCATAGGCGTAGCCCCGTTGACACCTTTCTAAACACCTAATGAGTTAGCTAATTGTAAAGTGCAAAACTCTCCCGGGAGCAACTCTTTCTCACAGTGGGATCGTGATCCTACTATCACATAGAAGGTATGAAAATCTCATTGCAAATTTCAACACTTGAAATTCCCGATAAGCTTTTACCCCTAGCGTCCTATGACCTTGACGGAAGCCAACAAACCATAGGTTGCTAGTCAAGTTCTACCCGTACATTTCATGATTGAATTAAACCCACCCGTATGACCCTTGACAGAGGCCAACAAAGTCGCATGACTACCCTAATCCAATCTCATCTCATGTTGCAGATAAGCACTAGTTAGCTACCGCACACTACGCCTTGACGGAGGCCAACAAACGTAGCACGAATACTAAGTAGTACTTATCTGAAATGACGGAGGGCTACGCAGGTTTTTAAGAAAACCATGAGTGTAATGAACTTAATATAGTTGTAGAAACTAGTGATTTTTGAAAATGTATGTTTTTGAGGCTTTTTACTAGTTTTGCTAAAGAGGTCACTCCCGGTGAAGGGATCTCGGCTCTTTCCTTATCGAATAAGGTGCAGGATATTTCACAAATACCACTATGCAAAGCAAAAACTAAAAGAAGCAATCAAAAGACAAAACTGAGTTGGTTGTAGCATCTGCTAGCTTTTTGCTAAAGAGGTCACTCCCGGTGAAGGGATCTCGGCTCTTTCCTTATCGAATAAGATGCTGGATATTCTACAAGGAATACCGCTATGCAAAGCAAAAACTAGAGCTACCCTTTTTGAAATATGATTTTACAATATCTTTTAGGTTTCTTTCTTTTTATTAATCTCATTAATGAATTCCCATCATTTATGCTTACTAAGCATCATAGAAGAAACGAAAATACAACGTGCATTTATGCCATCCGCATTCACCATAGTGTCCCGTTATGCACCGTTAGGTTACTTAACTAACGGCATAGCGGGGCGGGACTAGCGCGGGTGAAAAACATAAGCAACGTTTATTATATATCATATATACAATAATAAAGCATTCGTCTCAGATATATAAAGTGATCACATCACAGAATATCAGCAACAGAAGATAACATATGAAATATTGGATATACTAGGAATTCCGTGTTTTATTTTAAACCTGTATAAAACACGGATTCCACGGTCGCGATGAATAGCCAAACCCACATCCCTAGACCCCTACGAGAGCGGCAATCAACCCTACCAATTCTAGAGTTAGGAGACCCGGACTCGACTCCTCGAGCTGGTCTCCCACTGGACTCTAGAACCCGGTTACTTGTGCTCCCCTCCTTGGGTTTATCCTAATGCGGAAAAGTAAATAATATACAACAATGGTGACATCATCCTCAACCCGGAAGTGCCCCAATAAAAGAATATTACATACAATGAATTTTACATGAATGAAAATAAAAACTCTAATCTCACATAAAAAAAACCCCAGCTATTCAAAACACGACGATCCAATATAACATATCACAGCAACACATAACATCACATGTCATCAACGTAAGTAAATATGCGTATCCCAATTGTTGTTGACATATACCAACGAAACTGGCGATACACCACATATTACACTTACGGTCGCAGAAAAGAAAATGTCAAACTACAACATTTGGAATCCATAATAACCTTAGACATCATAAACCCAAAATATCACATACTTTGGATTTCATGCCTAACAATACGAATTACACATATTGTAGCACATTCTACAAATAGCTAGACGACGTTAAACATTCCGATCGAATCAACAAACACCCAAAATTACCCAAAAAGCTCAACACTTGAGCGTAGTTTAAAAATATTCAGCACATGCCACAGTACCAATGAACCAGCCGTAGAAGGGTCAACCAAACCCTCACATGTGGTACCGCTGAACTACCACAAACCCTAGGGTTCAATGGAGGTTCTGACGGTCACATGATCGAGTTAGGGTTTCTTTCTTCTAGAGGGTCAATCGCATTACTTGCATGATGTTTGAATGTTCTTTAACTTGCAAAAAATCCAACACTTGGAAATTCTTCCGGCAAGGGAAAAAGTGGGTATTTGATATCCATTCGAACTTTTTAACACCGTCTAAAATATCCCGAAAAACTGTTAGAATTACGACTACGAAACACTCCGAGTTGCCTTTGCAGAAAGTTAACATTACATGAAAATTTAGCAAAAACAAACAACACCTGAAACACCAAAACCTAGAGACTGGAACACAGTGCAAATTTCAACCCCAGACACCATCAAAAAACCGAGCAGGCCGGTTTTTGATCCCATGTGGCCGGCCAAAATCTGGGGGCTTGGATTAAAATTTGTGCTGTGTTCATGTTGCATCTCATACAACATTCTGCAATTGTTTAAAAAAAATTTAGAGCACGTTTTAAAATCGACAGAAACTAGGTAATCTTGTTTCAAGTTTCGGAGTTGTTTCGGTTTCGTAACTCTACACAATCCATCTAATTCTCTAGCTAGGATTTGATACCACTGTAGGGTTCCTATGAACGACAGCAAGGTTTCGGGAGACATCGTCCATGCCATTTTCAAAATTTTGTCGTTTTAAAGAACCCTAAACTAGAATCTTTAACTAGAGAATCATACGAAACGAAATGTTAACTACTTTAGATCTAAGTGAACTAGAAATACAACCTTTGTAGATCGGTCCTTCTTTTCAATAGCTCTTTGTAGTAGTCCCTTCGCTGCGATGAAGTGATCTTGCGGACTCTTGAACGGCTCCATGAGAAGAAAGCAACGAACTTGCTTGAAGTCTTCGAGGCCGAAGATAATCTACGTCGAGGAGACACTAACCCAAGCTACTACTTCACTAATGAGATATTAATAAAGCTAATACCCTATACTAAAGTGCTAATCTAGTAGAGGATGATGAAGTAGGATTTTTGCTCACTTTAGAATTGATTTTCTCACTAAAATTTCTCACTTGCTCAAAAGCTAGAGAGCTATTGAGCTTTGAGGAAGAAGATGAAGAGAGATAATGTTGTGAGAGAGAATGATAACCATGGGTAGGAAAATATCTAATATTACCCTGGTAGAGACTTAACCATGAGTTTAGATAATGGTTGGGTTAATAAATATCTAATGTAAGACAAAACTAATGGACTAAGTCAATGGGTCTCAAAGCTTCATGAAGCTTCATGCCATGTGACAAATTTCCAACTAATAATTGAATTACCATAAACAAATAAACCCTACATTATCTTTATCATGGTGTAAGTCTCATACACCCATGTTGCATGTATCATCAACCATGACATATAAATAAAACACAATTAATATATATCACATATATATTTAGTGTCCACATATGAGAAAAATAAATGTTTAAGTGAGCTAATATTAGTTAATGTAAATTAATATATCAAATATATAATTATACATTAAATCATTAAATGAACGCTTGATTTAATAATCCGGTTATATCTCATATGACCGACTAATATTATTTGTATCATTATATCGAATCAACACTTGATTCGATAACCCGGCTATATCACATATAACCGACCGATACTGTATCAACTTATCGAATCAACATTTGATTCGATAACCTGGCTATATCACATATAACCGATCGATACATTATATCGCGAGAATAGAATACGGTATCACATACTCGTATTAATCTCGGTCCCGCACATATCACATATGTTCTCCTACTTCGTTTTGCCTGAGCTAGTGAAACCTCTGTGTAGGACTCTAAAGACTCGTCAATACGCCGGCAGTAGGTGATGATCACACCAAGCACCCATAAGCCATCAGCGGTACTAGCTGGACGTAATGGCTACCCGGGTATTGAACGATCAGAAGATCAGCAAGCAAGCCTGCTCTAACTCTTTTAAAAGCCTGACAGTAACACTAGCATACAGTCCGGTCTCTTCGTCTGATATGTCGCATATCCAGTATAGGGGTGGTAAACGCCAGACCCCAATAACCGATAAGTCGTGCCGATGTGTGGCTCATAACTGGTCGAGAAACTACTGATAACACTTATCAGTAAATCTCCGTAGCATCCCTGGCCAGGGACTTGTCGTTATAGCCAATCGAGCATAACGCAACATCAACTCCCAATACCGGGAGAGACGAATCCCCTCCTATCGCTCATTGCCTCCATGTGATTCGGGACTGTACACAAAAGCCACCATTTTGCACGTTCTCATGAACGTGGTATGGTGGAAATAAAAGCACAGTGGGAATCACACAAGTCTCTATGACGGTCTCGGGTCTACAGACTAACCTGTACCCGTGTCACCAGAGAACTGCTATCTGACAATAGGTATAATACCAACTAGAATTTCTCGGCGATTCCATTTAGTGTACCCAGTCTCCACTGAGTACCCATATACCATCTTTGATGTCAAACACCAATGGATGTGGGATCATCTATCGCCCATCATATGGGTCAAGATGCGTATACGCTAGTCTATTCCGGAATATCGATGCCCTATCTCGATACACCCTCGACTAGGAACAATTTTAGGGTCTACTTGTGGACTACCTTTGGCCTCCACTAGTATGATCTCCATCATAGTCCTGGTAGTCAAGTACACATCCTAAGGGCTCTATCAACATGTGAGAGCAAGACAACATTACATATATAAGTCAACATGTTAAGATAAAGAGCATCCAAATAGCATACTATCATGTCGAGCAAGAAAGTCCTCTCCATATATATCCAAGCATCCACTATAATATATGATCATTCGAAAATATTGCATTCTCAACACGTAAATTTCCCTACTCTTATTGATCATATGAGGGTGTTTATTGTAAATATAACACAAATTACGAATTCATCTGGAAAATACCAAATACCATGTGTTCTACTTATAATCAACATTCTAAAGGGAAATTAAGTGTTTATTACTACTCGCATTGATTTCTATATCTCTACACTTTTATCAATATACATCACATGTACAATAATGGCCTCTTGGGCTTACATATGACTAACAAGAACATAACTATTCCCTGATCGAAAAGTAGTGCCTGGCCTGATATTTGCCGTGAAGAAGATAAGTCACTATCTTCTCGCTCATCGGGTTATGCTGATCTTCAAGGTCGACCTGCTTAAACACTTAATGACCAAGGCAAGCCTAACCGGCATAATGGTAAGATGGGCTATAATGCTGCTCGAGTTTGACATAATTTATACTCCCTAAAAAGCAGTAAAAGAGTAATCCCTCGCCGACTTCCTCGCTTCTCATCCCATACCGGAAGGGTCACCGCTAAATTGCGAGTTACCTAACGAACAAGTGTTGCATCTTGAAGATGACGAGCCATGCTGGGAGCTCTACTTTGATGGAGCCTCATCAATAAAGAACTCTAGCAAATCAAGCATCCCACAGATAAAAACAGAATATGATTGGTGTTCATCACGCCATCGGGAGAAATCCTACGACGTTCTTTCTTTCTCATCGAGCCTCGCATAAATAATGAGGCTGAGTACGAAGTTCTGATAGCTGGTCTGGAGCTCACTATAGAAATGGAAGTCCTTCGGCTACGGGTCCACAGTGATTCCCAGCTTGTCGTCAACCAAGTAAGTGGCGACTACAAGATATATAAACCCGAGTTAGCTCGATACAGAAGACGGGTAATGGAACTCATGAAGAAGTTCACTCACATTGAACTAATGAGAGTTTCTAGGGCGTTAAACAGAAAAGCCAACCTACTCGTTCGCCTAGCCAAAGAGCTAGCTGATCCTGAAATGGATGAAATTCTGATCACAGTCAGAAGCCGACAAATTCTACGTCCAGTCTCTTTACGAGAAGAGGAAAGTGCAGAACAAAATAGCAATCCTGCTATAGAAGCTCTGATCATTCAATACGAGACCGATTGGAGAGAGCCCTTCATAGAGTACCTCCGATACGACAAGATACCCGAAGAAAAATCCGCGAGGGTTCAGTTGAAGAAGTGAGCTCTCCGATATGTGTTTGTAAATAACAGGCTATACCGCAGATCGTATGACCAGTTTTGGCTCAGGTGTCTTTCTTTGGTCGAAGCCCAAAAGGTCATAAAGAAGTTCATTCAGGCGTCTGCGGAGCTCACCAATCTGGCCCCAAAATACGGCTTCAAATCAAATGGCTTAGATATTACTGGCCTACCATGATAAGGGATTGCGAAGAGCATGCGAAAAAATGTCATCTCTTCCAAATTCATGGTGACTTCATCCACAAGAATCCCAATCCGCTGCATCCTACGGTGGCATCGTGGCCCTTCGAAGTTTGGGGCACCGACATAGTTGGCCCAATTGATCCTTCGTCATCCAAGGGCCACCGGTTCATTTTAGCCGCAACTAACTATTTCTTCAGACGGGCTGAAGTTGTCCCACTAAAAGAAGTCAAGATAGAAGATATCCTAACATTCTTCTGGCATAATATTCTATACTGCTTCGGTACACCTAGAAGAATCATTTCTGACACCGGGCCTTCTTTCAAGAGCTTCAAAATATCAACGTTCGCTACTCAGCATAAGATAGACTGGAGATATTCCTCCATCTATAATCCAAGAGCCAATGGGCAAGCCGAAGCCTTCAATAAAACTGTATGCAAGCTCCTGAGGAAAAATGCTTCAGCCAACCAGAGTGACTGGAATCTCAAAACCAGTCCACTCCATACTCAGTACTCTTCGGAGTGGAGGCAATCCTACTCTTCGAAGTCAAAATTCCAAGCCTAAGAATGGTCGTCCAGCACAATTTGACGGAGGAGGAAAACGTTCTCCTTCGGCTCAAAGAACTTGACGCCCTCAAAGAAAAGAGACTCACAGTACAACAAAATCTAGAGTTGTGCGGAGCACAAATGTCATGGGCCTATAATAAGATGACTTGTCTTCGTGCTTTTAAGAAAGGCGAATTGGTGTTGGTCCTCAAAAGACCGATCATTCCCAATCGACATGCCAAGGGAAAATTCAAGCCAAACTGGGAAGGACCATACGCCATAGAGAAAGTGTTTGATGGAGGATCCTACCGGCTGATAAATGCCGAGGGAGAAAGGCCCATGTCATCCATCAATGGCCGATATCTCAAGAAATACTACGCGTGAATACTCCAAGTCGCGGACGAATTGAGCACACCGACCCGACGGTCTGGATCATACATCCTATAAAACCGTATACAATCCACGGGCGTAAACGACCCTATCTCTCCCAAGTCCTATATATGAGACTACATCTGAAGTCCTACTGGTGATGAAGCTCCACCAATGTGCAAAAAAAACGGCATGTCCACAAGCAAAACGGGCACGGATGAAAACTCGAAAGGGCTCCGTGAGTAAAAAAAATAAGCAGGACTGCCGGCGAATTTATGAAAGCCCGGAAGGGCGCAAACTTATGAAAAGAAGACAAAAATACACTCGCAAGGTCCTCTCGACCTTATGAGGAGAATATTCCCGCGTGATATCCTTATGACTCACAAAGGAGCAACATACTTAAGAACCCCCATGACTCCTAGAGAGAAAATACACCTGCGAGATCCTCTCGACTCATAGGGAGAAATGCTTTTATGAGACCTTTACGGCTCATAAAATTGAAAAGCCTTAGGTGATAGGAATCTAAACATGTCTCTTAAGCCATCGCTCCATAACGGGCAATGGCAAATGATGAGTCGCTCCTGGCATTACGCTTCAGTGTTAACGATGCCGATGCCGACCCAAAACCCAAATCCTAAGTCTTCCCAGGGCGAATGATGAGTTGCTCCTGACATTGCTTCAGTGTTAGCAGTGCTGATGCCGACCCAAAAACCAAATCTTAAGTCCTCCCAGGGAAAATGATGAGTTGCTCCTGGCATTATTCCAGCGCAGCAATGCTGATGCTAAACAAAATCCAAATTCTAAGTTCCTCTCAAATTCAAAATTCCTGCCAAACAAAGCAGAAATCAAACAGATCAAATCAACGTCCCACCCGGCAGCACTTCTAAGTTCAAAAGTCCCGCTGGACGGGTAGCGAACTCCTAAAACAAATCAAATCAAACAAGCCAACCAATCACCACATCGGTGGAATCAACCTCCATCTCTCCTTTTCTTCGTCCGTTTCTCCTCGCCCCAACTCCAAATCTTAACATTTTTCATCATTTTTCAAGAGTATTTTAAGACATCTGAGCTTTTCAACCTTGGGATCTATATAGGTAAGCATAAAATGAGCAAAATCACTTAGCTTGCTAAAGTTTTCTTCATCTCTAGTACCGTGATCATCATATCTAGTCTCTACTCTTAACGATCTCTCTTCTAAGCAACTAAATGCCCAGCCTTGAGGCTTTTTGTAATTTCTCATGCTTTATAAATCATTAGATCTGTAATTTTTCTCAATAATTTTTTGCTACTAAAATCATAGATGCAAACTTAAGATTTAGAACTTCGGAATCCGCAAAGAGAATCCTCAAAGCTAACATTTTTAACTCAAAGAACTGATTTTTATTCTCCTCAGCTTGATAAAAATTGATTTTTTATTTTTCCAGCATTCTTCATGCTACCCAGTTTCTTAATCAAAGAAAAGAAGAAACCATTTGCTTCATTCTTCTCAATCTCGGCAGATGAGATAAATCAAACTTTAAAAACTTTTTTATCTAAGATAAGTAATTATTTAGAATTTTTAAATCATGTCTACTTTAGTTTCCTTGATTCTTCATTGCTTGTTCTTTTCTTTTATTGTTGGGATATTTATGATACTTGTTTTTGGGTTGATCTTTCTTTGGGTTACTCGTAATGATGGTAAGCATTGTGATGCTCATCGCAGTGATAGTAAAAAAAAGTTGATAATTGTTATTTGCTTGCTAGATGAGAGGATGTGGTTTAATGGATTAGTTTTTATTTCTCACAATTCTTTGATCCAACTTTTTAGAGAATCGAATTTCAATTCGGTCATGGACAAGATAATCACATAGGTTTCCAAATTACTTCGCCAATCTGCATTTATATTTTTTCAGTGTTTGTTATCTTTACTCTACTTGTAATAATTTCTATGTGTTGAGAATTGTTTGTAAATTTCTGTTACTCTTTCTTTCTTTATTGGGATACACCATTGGAACTTTCTAAGTTTATAATAATGTAACAGCTACTAGATGTGATTGATGAAAAAAAGTTTCTCATAGACACCCTTATAATAACCACAACTTCACACATAATTATACAATATCATACTAAAATACTGGAAGCAATAATACTTAATTAAATATCATTATATAGATACTATAATCTTAGTACTAATCTTCACCATCATCTTCTCTAGTTGGCTCCAAAGCTGGGGATTTATAAAATTGACGAACAACCCTTTCTAGATTATTGACGGTAAATCTTCCACTTTGGATAAATTTATGATTATTATTAGTCACTCTTAGCTTTATCTTATATGCAATGGATGCATATTTATCAAGATATTTCTCATAATCATATGAATCTTTACTCTGCATCAACGAAAAAAGAATTGTTAGACATACATTTATTATTATGTTGTATTTGAAATTATTTTAACAATCTATGTTATACCGATGAATAAAGTTGCATCATATCATCCAGTGGATAATGGAGAAGAGTATGAGCTTGCTGATCAAAAGCTACAATATTTGTTTCATCAGTTTTGCCATCAATTTTTTCTTTAATACGGTACCTACAATATGTTTATATTGATCAAATATTATGTATTAATTTTATTCGGCAACCTATAAGTTTTTCTTTTAAAAAATACCTTTTTCTAGAATCCGACCCCATATGCCCACAATCCGAATAAAAGCAAGTATAATTTTACCTAGGTTGTACCTTTACACTTCACTTGCATTAAGAACATACATCATAGCACGGTTCATCGGGAAAGATGTAAATAATTGTGGCATTAATTATAAAATCCAGAACCTATATAGAAGTATAGAGATAAACAAATCCTTTTAATAAAACAAAAATATAAAAATATAACTTACTTTAGATTATATGCTAAATACATGTTAATATTAAATTATATATCATATATATTACATATAAATTATCATTTCATACCGTATTAGGTGGGGGACAAATTCTTGTTTCATTGATTAGATGTTCAATGTTACATGTTTCTACCGTCTGATTTGCATTATTGCTGTTGCTTCTTACTTGTCTCAAATACCCAATTTTCTTTGTTAGTAGATTAAATCGAACCCCAAAAGTATGACAGTCTTATCAACATTGCCTTTAACAAATGTAAAAATCTAATACTCAAAATATAAATACATGGTATACTACCATCTCATCAGCCGTTCTGTTTCGGAAATACCATCGGTTTTAAATCTCATTTTCATAAAGCGTGTTGTTTCTAACATGTAGCTTCCTATAATTGCATCATTTACCATATCAATAGTTCTATACATGTAAAAACTTAATAAGTATTGATAACCACTAAAGTTTAATTTTATTTTTAAAAAAACAAAAATTCTATGAGTGCAAGTAAAAAATTTACCTCTGAATTATTTAGCACATACACCTATTGCGGAAATTAAGAAACTATCAGTGTATCCTTCCCAAAAATACTCATGTACTTTGTCAGAAAATTCTCCCAGATCGTTAAAATGACCGATTTCTCGTAACAACCATCATCAATGAGTGATACTTCAACTAATTTACTTGTACCACTAGACTTTAAAGAGATTATGCGTTCATGGCTCACATCAACGACATATCCTACTATATCTGCAATTCACATAATTATTATAAAAGGTCATGAATATATAATTGTTGTAATGAATTATAGTAAAAAATTAAAAAGGTTAACGGTTATCAGTACACATCATCTTACTATAAATACATTCAGGGTTACGTGCAAGATTGCGTACCTTACACAACTTTTTAAGATGATAAGTACGGCCAGCCAATATTTTTTTCACAGAAACTTCATCAATCTCTGATTGTCTTATCAATGATAACTTCCATCTGTTTTCCAAAACTTTAATAGATTTACTGGTTATCAAAGTCACAACATTTTTATCACGTATACTTTATCAACGAATATCATGTTTTTTCCACTTTTCAGCATATAAATCATCAGCTAACAGCTCTCATTCAACACCCTGCATAAAGCTGTACAATTAATATTTAAATAACAAATTTTGCATCGAAAAAATAACTGTTGTCGTAAACAACAACTCACTTCTTCGTCTTTAACCACAAATGTAGGTGATTTTGATGACTTTGCATACAATCGACCATACCACAATCGCGTGATACATACCTTGATATTATACAATTTACCCTGTTCTACAATTTTTTCAAAAGTGGTGATCTCAAAAAGTGTAGGTAGTATTTTCTTCTTACTTTCTGGATAAATTCGTTAGAAATCAAAGTCGATGGATTCTTCTCATTCTTTCTTTTGCTTTCAAATTGGCTACTTGTTCCTTCATCTTTTAGTATAAGAAAATACGTTAGCAAAATTAGAACGAAGTTTTTTTTACAAATAAATAAAACGGATAATCGGTATACATATACCATTTTTATAATCCTTCTTTAAAGGAGTCACATGAGCATTTTTTTTACTATTTTCACATTGTCTCCATGATCCTTTTATTCTATTACTTGCAAGTTTTCCTTTGTTTTCACCTGCACAATGAGCTTGAATATTACCAATAACACAGTCGTCACGATCCTCCAAGTTTGAAATTGACATGCACAATAAAATGCAAGTAGTTCATTAAAATCCAAATATAATAAACATAAAATTTAAAATAATATTGTAGGAACTCATACCTTTTTTTCATATGAACCGATTTAATTTTTTTCCCACTTTTATTCAATATTTGCTCTCCTTTTAAAATGCCACGTGCTCTTTTCTGAGGTTTCTTATCATTGATACATTTATTTATTATTTCCCCAATGATAAGATTATCACCATCATTGTCATCCCCACCATCATTACTACTGTATTGATAATTGACTTCATCCTCAAAATTTTCAAGAAGAATGAACTCTTCATTCAAGAATATATTCACATCACAATCATTTGAATTATTTTTTTCCATTCCACATAGAAAATAGAAAAAATAAATCAATAACAATAAATATTACAATATAAAAAAATCTGACAAAGATGAATAGATCAGGTGGATGCATATATTACATAAAATTTAATGTAAGAACTACATATATACAACAAATGAAATCGAGTATTAATTCAATATTGGAAAGTAACACTCTGATTTAAAAATAAATTTACTGTAAAAGTATTTTTAAATCAGAGCGATACTTTCCAATATTGGGATTAATACCTGATTTCATTTATTTTGTATATAGTTCTTATGTATCTTTACCTTTGTAAGAACGCTCTGTAGAACTTCTTTATAAACAACATTTTTTGTACAATTTTTTGGTATGTCAATTTGTTCTTCTAGAAAAACTTTTAAGGATGAAGCAGATCGAGCTCTTGAGAACGCAATATACAATTGCCCATGACAAAAAACTGGTGTACGTAAATATAATCTAAATTTTCCCAAGGTTTCCCATTGACTTTTGTTTATAGTCATAGCATAGGAAACATGAATGGGGAATTGACGTCGTTTAAAGATGAAAGGGAAATCTTCATTAACTTGACATAATTATTCTTGGTATTGCCGTACATTTTCCAATATTTGTACCAGTCATGATTTCTGCTTTTATAACCCTTTCACCTAACTGTTTAATGATAAGACGTGTGCCATTACATAAACCAATACTTTTATCTAAATTACGAAGCAACATAATCGGTGTATTTACTTTAAGTTCAAGCGAATGAGGAGGCAATCCATAGTAAATCATTCAATTAACATTGTTTTCTTTGCTCACTCAAACTCCATTATTTCTTGAACACTGCCATCTTCTCTAAAGAAAGCCATTTGTTCACCAAAAAGATGATACTGCAACCGTTCAACAGCAGGATGACGTTTATTTATTTTAAATTCAAAAAGCCTCCATGAAGATTCAGATGCTGCAATAAATCTAGAATCTAAATATAATTTGACCTCGTCATATGTTTCGACCACATTGTGATGAATGATAGTTGTTGCAAAATTAGATCATTTATTCATATATTTAAATAAATATTTTATTGCTCGTTTATGATTGCATATTTGAACATTAAGATGGGATTGATATTTTAGTAGCAAATTTGTATTGTAAGGCATAACCCAACTGTTGTCAATATCCTTTCCATTTACAATGTAGGATCTTGATTTGCGTCTTCGGTAAATTGCATATCCATTTTCATCAATAATAGTATGGTCATTGAACATTTTAGAGAATTTTTTTGAGCATTTATTATTTTTCATGTAAACACATTTTGGATTATGTATACCACATGGCCTATGAATTATATGGGAAACTACCAAATCATGAAGTAAAGGTTCTATTTTAATGTCAGGAAGTTCAGCTCTAATTAAATTATCGATATCCTTTGCGAGTTTTTTTTTTTTTTGAACTTTCCAATGTAATAAGGATATGAGAATGTGGTAATTCTCGTTTTTGAAATTCTACCACAGATAGATGTACAAATAAAAAAATTAAACTTTTAAATATTAACATATAACAATACACAAAACTTATATCAACAAATAATGACAACAACCTACCAGAAATTACTTGTCCAAAATATTTATGTTTAATCAAATCATCAAGAATCTGCATCAGTTTTAAGTGAAAAATCTGGCAACAATATCAGGCCTATCAGATGCACTTTGACCACCAGCAATCAATAAAAAATCATGTATTTCTTTCCAATTAGGATTGCATGTAAAAGTAATAAATAAATCTGGAGGCCCGACCCATGCACAAATTGTCATAGCATCTTGATAGTTTTGAATCATGTATCGTGGACCTCCAATAAAGGATGAAGGCAAAATTATTTTTTTACCAATTGTGTGAGCATAATTATCACCATCATCATCAGCATCCTGCAAGCCTTGGTATAACTCACATCGTAAAGTTTTTTGATTATTACGAATCCATCCAAGACGATTCCCTTCAACAGACACAAAAGCATCAACTATATATTGCTGAAATAATTTTCCACCTCTCAACAACGTTGTTCCTTCATGACAACGCTGTTGTAATCTAAAAGCGTAGAAGTCTTTCTTTGAAACTTTATTCTTTTTTCTCTTCGTATTATTACCTTCAATATAATTATGCCAACTATCTTGTCCATATGGGAATAATAAGGGATTGTAATGGCATGTATTGTTGGATATGTATACCTTAGAGGCCATTATTGTATATGTAAACATGTGGATGCTTGGACATATATATGTACAGGACAATCTTGCTCGATATAATAGTATGCTATCTGATTTGTCTTTGTCTTAACATGTGCGTATGTTTTACTTGCTATTACATATCATTTATTCATATTGATAAAGCCCGTAGGATCATTACTAGACAGCCTGCGTTGTGATGGCGATCATACTTGTGGGAGCTGGGTAGTTGGTAAGTACATCCTTAAATAGTCCCTAGTCGTGGGAGTTCGAGACTGGGCATCGATATTCCGGAGTAGACTAGTGTATACGTTTCTAGACCACGACAAGGGGCGATGGTACGGTCCCGTAACCATTGGTCTTTCGCACCTAAGATCGTATACATATGCTCACTGGGTGTGAGTACACCGGACGGACTCAATGAGAACTTTTATATGGTATTATACCTATCGTCAGATGGAAGTTCTCAGGTGACATGAGTATAGGTTAGTCTTTAGACCTGAGATCATCATTTTTCTCATGTGAGTTCCCACTGTGCTTTGATCACTACCCTACCACGGCTCTACTGAGTCGTGCAAATAGGTTTTGGTTGGGTACAGTCCCGAGCCACATGGAGGCAGTGAGCGATTGTCGGGGATTCGTCTCTCCCGGTATAGAGAGTCGATATCGCACTGTGTTTGATTGGTCAGGACCATAAGACCTTGGCCAAGGCAGTTGAGATTTACTGATAGGCTGATCAGTAGTTTTCCGGATTGGTCCTGAGCCGCATCAGCATGAATTATCGGGTTATTAGGGTCTGACGTTTACCACCCCCTAGACCCGATATGCGATACTCTCAGACAAAGAGACCGGACTGTACGGAGATTGTCACGGATAGGCTCATTAGGGATTCGGATGAGTTTATTCGTCGGCCTTCCTTTTCGACAGGTACCCGGGTAGCCGTTACGTACAGCTAGTGCCGCTGACGTGCTTGTGGTTATGGATTTATCCAGCAACTCACTGCCGGCGTACTGTCGAGTCTTTAGAGTCCCACATAGAGGGTTTCCCTGGTTCAGGAGAAATGATGTAGTAAACGTATTGCATACGTGCAGGGTTCCGATCGATTGATGTACTGTGTACCCGGACTTTCGATCAGACAGTTGGTAATACTTGTCGGCTCGGGTTTGAGCCGGATTATTAAATCAGGTATTGATTTAATAATTTATATATATATATAAATGTATTTCGATATGTATATTCTAGTATTGCGTTCTTCGTGTTATCCTATCTGTTTGGGCATTCGTGTTTTTATCCGAATGCAGGTATGTATATACTGTTGACTGTAATCCGTATTATATTACGGGTAACATTCTAGAAGGTGGACACCTCATCATGGATTTTTTCATTTATTCATAAATGGAAATGAGGTGTAAATTGAAGGAGAGGAGGGTATGGTGAGAGCCATGGCTTCAATAGTTGACAAATAAATTATTTATTCCTTTGTGGCAACTATTGAAGCATGGTTGATATTGTTTATTCATGAATATTGTTTTACAAAACCATGGTGAGATATTTTCTCTCTCATGCTAGCCTCATCATTTTTCACCTCACCATTTTTCTTCACCCCCTTCTCCTTCTCTTGAGCTCCTCCACCTTCATCATCTTCCTTCTATTTACACTCTCATGTATTGAGAAACAAGAGAGGAGGTAAGATAGAGATAGAAAGTCACTTAGAAACTCACACTACATCCTAGACTTCTTGGATTAGCAACCCAAGTTCTCTAGTTGCTCCACTTGACATTTAGTGTGGAGCTAAAGCTATGGATCACATCTCTCGGGTGGATCATCTTCGACGGAGGAGGACCGAAGAGCAAGATCGATCATGGAGAACCGATGGAGCAAGAAAAGAAGATCAAGCGCGATCATGGTGGATACTAGGAGCATATGATGAGAAAAGAAGACCGAAAGACATGGATATTTTGGTGAGGCTTTCTTATCATAGTAGTTAGCTCCTCTTTGTTAGCTTGTTAGGTTTATGGTTAGATCCGGTTTATTGGGTTATTCTAGCGTCGTTTTAAAACCCTAGAAAATTTTTGTTCCGCAGACCGCCACGGTTGATGGCTTGGGCGTTAGTGTAACCCAACATGGTATCAGAGCCACCCTATAAAACCTATACTAGCTAGTTTTGACGTGTTTAGAATATCGATTGACCGAAATTTTCCCAAACCACGATTCAATTTCACACTTTCTGCCGATTTTTAAAAGTGGTCGAAAAATCTTTTTCAGTGTATTAAAAATTCATGCAGCTTTGCTAAGACTCCAGAAGAAAATTGGGCCCACAAGCCGCAGAACCGCGGCATAACATGCATGTTTACCACCGTTGCGCGGCCGCATAGGGGCCTCTGTGCATAATTTTTCTTCTGGGGCTCTTATGTTTTGACTTGTGGTTTCTGGGATATTTAGTTTCTGGCCTAGATTTGTTTGAGTACTGGATTAGCAGTTGGGGCCTATTTGGAAAAGTTTAGTCGATCGAAATTTTAAAATACGTGTGATTATCAGTACTTAGATTAGCATCTGCGACCATGAAGGTCATTTAATCGGTATAACCCGTCTAATTGCGATATGTTCTTTTAGACGAGTTTGCGAACATGACATTCACGTTGATGTTCTGTGATTGTGCTGATATTGAGGTTGGATTTTCGTGGTGGATAGTCGGTGGTGCAATGGTAGTAGTACAGTTTATATTCATTTGTACATTTGTTATTTACGGGGCGAGCGTCCGACATGTGGATTGTCGTTTCTGCCGTGTTGTATATTATTTGATTGGGGCACGACCGGGTTGAAGTCGATGTCATCTTTGTATATATATTTTTATTTTCTGTACTAGGATTACCCCGCGGTGGAGTGCTCGAATAGCCGGGTTCTATAGGGAAACAAGCCCGCATCTCATGGCGTTGAGACGGAGAGGGATTCACTCTTGAATTGGTGGGCTATTCGCCGCACTCGTAGGGGGTATAGGTATGACCCACGAAGGGGCGCTCAAGTTACCGGGTCCCGTGAGGTGCTGGGTGGCCCATTCACGTTGTTGATTAGGGTTGCCTCTCTTCTGAGATTGGTGGGTAACTTACCACGCTCATAGGGGTCCAGGTTTACATTGTACAGGCTATCCACATGACCGGGAACGTTGGGTTTTATTTGCGGCTCAAGTGAAACACGAGGCTCCAAGATTATCCGCCATTCTATGTTGCTTGCTGAGATTCTGTGATGTTTCTTATATCATGCCTGGAACGAATGTAATATATATTTATATATATAATAGTAGATGTTGTATATGTTTTGCACCCGTGCTAGTCCATCCCCCGCTCTGCCGTTAGTTAAGTAACCTAACGATGCATGACGAAGCCCCGTGGCGAATGCAGATGGCATATACGTACATTTTATTTTCGTTCTTTTCTGGTGTGATAGGCATTAACTGATGGGACCGCATTAATTTTGATTAATGCAAGAAAATAAATCTAAAAGATGTTGTGGGAACAACTTTCAAAAAACTATAGTTATATTCTTACGCTTTGCATAGTGATCTTCGGTCATGAATATCCAGCACCTCATTCAAGGAGGCAAGAGCCGAGATCCCTTCGCGGGGAGTGGCCTCTTAAGCAAAAGCGTATACTGTAGATTACTCGGTTTTCTTTAAAACCATGAGTTTTCAAAAGAGGAGTCTAAACCACTCCTTTTCAAAACTGCTTAGGTTCCTTCAACGATATCAAGTTCATTACGTTAAAGGGGTTTTCGCCAAAAACCCAGCCGTAGCCTTCCGTCATTTCGGATGAGTAGTACCTAGTATTCGTGTTACGTTTGTTGGCCTTTGTCAAGGAGTAGTGTACGGTAGCTGGATATTGCTTGTCTGTTGCATAGAGATGCTATTATCTAGGACAGTCGTATAGCCTTGTTGGACTTTGTCAAGGGTTTGTACGGGTGGGTATAGATTAACCAGGATTATGATGGGTTGAACTTGACTGGTGGTTTATGATTTTTTGGTTTTTGTCAAGGTCATGAAACCGCTAGGGGCAAAAACCACATCGGGAGTATCAAATATACAGGAAACTTGCTAGTGTTGCATACCTTCTGGAGTGTGGTGACTAGAGTGGATTCCATCTAGGTCATCACACAATGATAGTTGGATCCCGATCCCACTGATGAGTAAGATTACTCCTGGGAGATTTTCTCACTTAACAATCAATTCTATAAACCAAGTAGGTGTCTAGAACAGTGTTAGCGGGGCTACGCCTCCAGGAAAAAGAGGTTATGTAATTAAGGAACTTCACGAAAGCGTTGGAAAATCTCTCTCGAAGTACCGACATTAGCCTGGCCAAAAGGTTAAGCAAGTATTGTGACGTGCGATTAATCCTAATTATTTCTTCTTTTAGGGTTTGAAGAAGAATTCGAGGAAACAGTGGGAGCCATCCTGATTAGATAAACTAATAACCAATCTAATCTTGCAAGAGCGCACGCTGAGTGTTACTTTTCTCTCTCTCCAGGTAGCAACCAATTCACACCCTAATCAAGATAATAAAATGTATCACTTGACCAATCTGAATTCTTATTTAGGGATGAGGAACATCGGTTCGGCTCTAACTTATGACAACGGTCATGAATATGAGCAAGGGAAAGAGGATTGCATGAATTCCTTGATTACCCCATCGAAGAAGAAGCATACCAATGCGTCTCCTTCAGGTGTTCTTGTTTTTAAGAATTGCTTTTCGGTCAGTCCTACCTCCTGGGTACTAGATACCGAATCGGGATCTTATATCTATAATTTATTGCAGGGACTGAGAAAAAATAGGATAGTTGGACCTGGTGATATGTTCCTCAGAGTAGGGAACGGAGCACAAGTTGATGCTGCTGCCGTCAGTGAATATCACCTAGCATTGCCAAATGGAAATACTATGATTTTGAACAATGGCTACTATGTACTTTCCATGGTTTGCAACATCATATCAGTCTTTTTACTTGATACAGATGGATATAAGTTTGTTCTTGATAGAAATATCATGAACATTTACCTTAATCAGGTATTGGTTGCAGAAGGTACACCGTGTAATGGTATCTATGTTCTAAATTAAAACGCAGTTTTCAACATACAAAACACACGCACGAGGAAGAGTTCGGAAGAGAACGAATCCTACTTGTGGCATTGTAGACTTGGTTATATCGGAGAGAAAAGACTGAGTAAGTTACATAAAGAAGGATATTTGAACACGTTCGAATTTTCATCTTATGAAACTTGTCAGTCATGTCTCAAAGGAAAGATGACCAAATCTCCGTTCACCGGACACGGAGAAAGAGCGGTAGAGCTCTTGGGACTCATACACGGTGATGTATGTGGTCCAATATCTATACATGCAAGGGGTGGGATTTCGTACTTCATCACATTCACTGATGATCTCTCTAGGTTTGGATATGTGTATCCCATGAAACACAAATCTGAAGCTTTTGAAAAATTCAAAGAATTCATATACGAAGTAGAGAACCAGACTGGCAAACGTATCAAGATCCTCCGATCTGATAGAGGAGGGGAGTACTTAAGCACGGAATTCCTAGAATACCTAAAAGAGAATGGAATTCTCTCTCAGCTTACTCCTCCGTATACACCACAAAACAACGGTGTATCGGAGCAGAGGAACCGTACCCTGTTGGACATAGTTCGCTCCATGATGAGTAACGCCGAGTTGCCTCTTTCATTATGGAGATATGCGCTACATACAGAGGCATGTCTTTTGAATCAAGTTTCATCTAAATCCGTTCCTAAAACTCCATATGAAATATGGAGTGGCAAGAGTTTGTATCTTAAACGTGTTAAGATTTGGGGTTGCCCTGCTTATGTCAAAAAGCAGAACCCAGAAAAACTCGAGGCACGATCAGTTTTGTGTAAGTTTGTGGGATATCCTGTAGGGTTGTATAGCACGACAACAAGGTTTAGGAAGGCATCATCCATGCCATTTTATAAAATTTTGGGGTGCTATGAAACCCTAACCAAGATCTTAACTAGAGAATTAGGGTTAACTTTGCATGTAAACAACTTTACAACTAAGAGATGGGGATTACAACCTTTGTAGTTCGTTCCTTCGCTTCATAAGCTCCGAGTTGAGGTCCCTTCGCTACGATCATCAAGCACCCGGACTCTAGAAAAGCTCCATGAGGTGAATGATGCATCTTGCTTGAAGTCTTCGAAATCCAAGACGATCTACCTTGAGGAAACACAAACTCAAGCTAACTCTTTACTAATTTAGAATTAGTGAAGCTAACACACTAATCTATATGGCTAGTATAGAAGAGAATGATGAAGTAGGAATTTTGCTCTCATTAGTTTTCTTTTTCTCACTTTATTTCATCACAAACGAAAAGGCTAGCAAGCTTTTGGAGGAAGAAGAAGATCAAGTGATGAGATTAATTGTTGTGTATGGTTAGAAATGCAACCATGGGTAAAGTATATCATCCTTAACCCTTGTAGAGACTTAACCATGAGCTATGGTTAAACGTATGGTTGATAAATATCTTAAGCTAGACAAAAAGAGTGAACAAAGTCAAAGAAGACTACAAGCTTCAACCATGACAAAAATCCACAATATTTGAATTACTTAATGATAAATATAAACCCTAATATTAACCCTAGCATGGTTAAACTCTCATAAACCCTAGTTGCATTTATAACCTAGCATGTTGCAATTATACATATCACATATATATAATTTAGTAACAAAAGAAAAGAATACATTTAACATATATATCAATGTATCCAAAATGAGAAAAAGAATTACTTAAGTGAGCTTATAATAGTAATGTAATGTAATATATCACATATATAATTATACATTAAATTATCGAATCAATACTTGATCCGATAATCCGGCTATATCACATATAACCGACCAATATAACATGTATCTTTTTATCGAATCAACACTTGATCCGATAACCCGGTTATATCATATATAATTAGCCGATATCATATATCGTGAGAATAGAATATGGTATCACATATCGTATTAATCTCGGTCCCGCACATATCACATATGTGCTCCTACTCCGTTTCGCCTGAGCCAGGAAACCTCTGTGTAGGACTCTAAAGACTCGTCAATACGCCGGCGGTAGGTGATGATCATATCAAACACCTACAAGCTGCAAGCGGTCAGCTAAACGTAACAGCCACCCGGGTATTGAGCGATCAGAAGATCAACAAGCAAGCCTGTACACACTCCTGTGAATCTAATCAGTAACACTTCCGTACAATCCGGTCTCTTCGTCTGATATGTCGCATATCCAGTCTAGGAGTGGTAAACGTCAGACCCCAGTAACCGATAAGTCGTGTCGATGTGAGGCTCATAACGGATCGAGGATCTACTTATAACACTTACCAGTAGATCTCCATATCATCCCTGGCCAGGGACTTCCAGTTATAGCCAATCGAGCACAGCGCAACATCAACGCCCAATACCGGGAGAGAAGAAACCCCTCCTATCGCTCTTTGCCTCCATGTGATTCGGGACTATACCCAAAAGCCACCATTTTGCACGTTCTCGTGAACGTGGTAAGGTGGAAATCAAAGCACAGTGGGCATCATACAAGACTCTATGAAGATCTCGGGTCTACAGACTAACCTGTACCAGTGTCACCAGAGAACTGCTATCTGAAGATAGGTATAATACCATCTAGGAGTTCTCGGCGAGTCCGTTCAGTGTACTCAACCTCCACTAAGCACCCGTACACCATCTTTGATGTCAAACACCAATAGATGTGGGGATCATCCATCGCCCATCATATGGGTCAAGATGCGTTCACGCTAGTCTACTCTGAAGTATCGATACCCTGTCTCGATACACCCTCGACTAGGAACAATTATAGGATGTACTCGTTGACTATTATATCCCTACTAGTATGATCTACATCATAGTCCTAGTAGTCAAGTACATATCCTAAGGGCTTTATCAACATGTGAGAGCAAGACAGTAAACCAATACAAGTCAACATGTTTAGACAAAGTGAAACCAGATAGCATACTATCATATCGAGCAAGAAAGTCTTCTCTATATATATCCAAGCATCCACTATAATATACATCATATGTACAACAATGGCCTTTAGGGCATATACATAACTAACAAATCCAAAGGATTCTAATGCGTATCTATTCTACCACGCAGAGGATCAAAGGAGTATTGTTTCTCGGAATGCCAAATTTTTAGAATGGCAGTTTCTTGCAAATGAAACCAGTGAGAGCGCGGTAGAACTGGATGAAATTCCAGAAACACAAATTATAGCTGAAGATTTGGTGGAACCGCTAGATTCGGTAATACCTGACGAACCTCAGCCACTCCGCAGACCTAGTAAGATTTCTCATCCACCCGAGAGATACTACGGTTTTCTCATAGACGGGGATCGAGAGGATTGAATCTTTAAAGAAAATGATTCTACTAGTTTCAGGCAGGTCATTATCAGTAGGGACTCTGATAAGTGTCTGGATACTATGGGATCCGAAATGGAGTCCATGTACGCCAATAAAGTGTGGACCTTGGATATTGCTCCACCTGGAGTAAAACCCGTTAGATGCAAATGGATCTACAAAAATAAATTTGGTGTTGATAGGCAGGTGGAAACCTATAAGGCTAGACTTGTTGCAAAAGGTTTTCGTCAAAGAACAGGTGTGGACTATGACGAAACATTTTCTCCAGTGGCTATGCTTAAATCCATTCGGATCCTACTAGCCATTGCTGCCTTCTATGACTATGAAATCTGGCAGATGGACGTAAAAACGGCTTTTCTAAACGGAAGTTTATAGGAGTGTGTTTATATGGATCAGCCGGAAGGTTTTGTAGCCAGTGGCAGCAGCGGGAAGGTGTGCAAATTGCTTAAATCCATTTATGGATTAAAGCAGGCATCGCGGAGCTGGAACATCTGTTTTGATGAAACGGTCAAGGGATTTGACTTCATCAAAAACGAGGATGAGCCTTGTATATACAAGAAGATTGTAGGACGAACTATTGTATTCCTAGTCTTGTACGCGGACAACATTCTTTTGATAGGACATGATATTCCTATGCTACAATCGGTCAAGCTGTTCTTGTCACAAAGGTTCTCCATGAAGAACCTGGGTGATGCCTTGTACATTCTGGGGATTAAGATCTACAGAGATAGATCCAAGAGATTACTGGGACTTTCACAGTCTAGGTACATAGAGACCGTACTAAAGAGATTTAGTATGGAAGATTCCAAGCATGGTAACATACCCGCATTGCACGGAATCACCCTTTTCAAAGAGATGTCTTCAAGACTGATGAGGAGAGGGTTCGCATGAGCACTATACCCTACGCTTCCGTGGTAGGATCTATAATGTATGTGATGCTATGTACCCGACCAGATGTAGCTTATGCACTTAGCGTAGTGAGCCAGTATTAGTCTAACCCAGGTGAGAACCACTGGACAGCTGTTAAGAACATTCTTAAGTACCCGAGGAGGACTAAAGAACTGTTCCTGGTATTTGGTGATGGGGACCTCCAGGTGGAGTCTTATACCGATTCGAGCCTCCGGAGTGACAAGGATGACAGCAAGTCTGTCTAGGGTTTTGTGTTTATGCTCAACGGAGGGGCGGTCTGTTGGAAGAGTTCCAAACAGGACACCGTCGCAGACTCGACGATGGAGGGTGAATACATCGCTGCCAACGATACCGTAAAAGAAGCCGTCTGGATTAAGAAGTTCATTACTGAACTTCAGGTGGTTTCATCCATTGTTAACGCAATACCTTTATATTGCAACAACAATGGAGCTATGGCTTTAGCGAAGGAACCACGGTCCCATCAGAAATCTAGACACATCTTGAGGCGGTATCACCTGATCAGGGAGATCGTTGATCGCTGGGAGATCGAGGTGCAGAGAGTGGACACAAAAGACAACACGGCGGATTCATTCACCAAGGACCTTCCTCAAGCACAGTTCGAGATACTTTTTGAGATGTTGGGTATGCGATACGCCAACAGCTGGCCCTAAAGCAGACGTTGGGTACTCGGTACGCTAATATATGGCCTTAGTGCAAGTGGGAGATTGTGGGATATGTATGCCATAGAGGCTATTATTGTATATGTATACATGTGGATGCTTGGACATATATATGTACAGGACAATCTTGCTCGATATGATAGTATACTATCTGGTTTGTCTTTATCTTAACATGTGCGTATGTTTTACTTGCTATTACACATCATTTATTCATGTTGATAAAGCTCGTAGGATCATTGCTAGACTACCTGTATAGTGATGGCGATCATACTTGTGGGAGTTGGGTAGTTGGTAAGCATATCCTTAAATAGTCCCTAGTCGTGGGAGTATCGAGACTGTGCATCGATATTTCGGAGTAGACTATTGTATACGTTTCTACATCCCGACGAGGAGCGATGGTACGGTCTCGCAACCATTGGTCTTTCGCACCTAAGATCATATACATGTGCTCACTGGGTGTGAGTACACCGGACGAACTCGCCGAGAACTTTTAGATGGTATTATACCTATCGTCAGATGGAAGTTCTCAGGTAACATGAGTACAGGTTAGTATTTAGACCTGAGATTGTCATTTGTCTCGTGTGAGTTCCCACTGTGCTTTGATCACTACCCTACTACGACTCTACTGAGTCATGCAAACAGGTTTTGTTTGGGTATAGTCCCGAGCCACATAGAGGTAGTGAGCGATTGTCGGGGATTCGTCTCTCTCGGTATAGGGAGCCGATATCGTACTGTGTTCGATTGGTCATGACCATAAGACCTTGGCCAAGGCAGTTGGGATTTACTAATAGGCTGATCAGTAGTTTCCCCGATTGGTCCTGATCCGCATCAGCATGAATTATCGGGTTATTAGGGTCTGACGTTTACCACCCCCTAGACCCAGTATGCGATACTCTCAGACGAAGAGACCGTATTGTACAGAGATTGTCACAGATAGGCTCAGTAGGGATCCGAATAGTTTGCTCGTCGGCCTTCCTTTTCGACAGGTACCCGGGTAGCCGTTACGTACAGCTAGTGCCGCTGAAGTGCTTGTGGTTATGGATTTATCCAGTAACTCACTGCCGGCGTACTGTCGAGTCTTTAGTGTCCCACACAGAGGGTTTCTCTGGTTCAGGCGAAATGATGTAGTAGTCGTATTGGATACGTGCAGGGTTCCGATCGATTGATGTACTGTGTACCCGGACTTTCGATCGGACAGTTGGTAATACTAGCCGGCTCTGGTTTGAGCCGGATTATTAAATCAGGTATTGATTTAATAATTTACATATATGTATTTCGATATGTATATTCTAGTATTACATTCTTCGTGTTATTCTATCTCTTTGGGCATTCATGTTTTTATCCGAATGAAGGTATGTATATACTGTTGACTGTAATCCGTATTATATTACGGATAACAATCTAGAAGGTGGACACCTCATCATGGATTTTTCCATTTATTCATAAATGGAAATGAGGTGTAAATTGAAGGAGAGGGGGTATGGTGAGAGTCATGGCTTCAATAGTTGACAAATGAATTATTTATTCATTTGTGGCAACTATTGAAGCATGGTTGATATTGTTTATTCATGGATATTGTTTTACAAAACCATGGTGAGATATTTTCTCTCTCATGCTACCCTTATTATTTTGCATCTCACAATTTTGCTTCACCCCCTTCTCCTTCTCTTGAGCTCCTCCAGCTTCATCATCTTCCTTCTCTCTACACATTCATGTGTTGAGAAACAAGATAGGAGGTAAGATAGAGATAGAAAGTCACTTAGAACCTCACACTACATCCTAGACTTCTTGGATTGGCAACCCAAGTTCTCTAGTTGCTCCACTTGACATTTAGTGTAGGGCTAGAGCCATGGATCACATCCCTCGGGTGGATCATCTTCGACGGAGGAGGACCAAAGAGCAAGATCGATCGCGGAGAACCGATGGAGCAAGAAAAGAAGATCAAGCGCGATCATGGTTGCCACTAGGAGCATATGTTGAGAAAAGAAGACCGAAGGACACGAATCTTTTGGTGAGACTTTCTTATCATAGTAATTAGCACACTTAGCTTAGCTAATTAGGTTTATGGTAATATCCGGTTTAATGGGTTATTCTAGCATCGTTTTAAAATCTTAGAAAAATTTTGTTCCGCAAACCGCCACGGTTAATGGCTTAGGCATTAGTGCAACCCAACATGTATGCTGGATGATTCTCGCTAATTCTTTGATATCTTTTGTTTCGATCATTGACAATAACATCTCGAGTAGATGAAGAAAAAAATCATCATCAATCATCAAAGCAGCTATTTCTATCGAATTTGGTCTATTATATTGTTGACCCTTATGGTTTCTATTCTCTAAAATGCGCAAACTAAACTTTTTATCCTTATTGTTCTCATACCAATCACGTATGTATCGAAATTTCTTGACATATTTGTTGTATTTATCCAACATTTCTTTTAAACTTTTCACAATTTCTGAATCATACTCCGTAGCATTACAACTATCTCCAATAGATACAATTCGATTTTCAATTTCATGTTCGGTATCATATATATAAAGTTGTGCATATCTAGGTCGACTTCTGATAGCCGGTAGCAATGAACCTACTTTATGATAGTTTTGTTCATGAATTCGAAATGTATATGGTCCCCTTCCTTTCAAAATTTGATAATCTATTTTTGCACCAATAAAAGTAAAAGCAGACATAGAGTTGAACAAACGAATTTTTTCTAACATTGTTTAGCTTGTTCAGAAATATTTTGATAGTTCAAAAAGAGTCTAGCATTTCAGGTGTCTTCTCAAGAAGAGGTAGAGAGACTCTTCCACTCTTGCAACAAAGTGAATAATTTATTTTTTCTTATCATTGGTTCTAACCCTTTTTTCTTTCCACACAATTGCATCACATCTAGAATATTTTTCAGTAGGTCCTGAATAATGGAAACGACTACGCCAATCTATTAAATAATTATTGTTAAAACTGTTTTATCATGTATCATTATAAAACACACATTACAATTTAATCAGCAATAAGAAAATGTCATATATTATATTATAATATTTATGGAGGGTTTTAATTAAAATAATCTTATAGCTTTAAAAACATGTAAAATATTTGTAAATCAACAAAATTAAAAAATTTAAGATTTTTGAGTAATATGTTATATAAATATGCTTAATATCAAATATTCAAGTAAAATTAGATAAAACTTTGTGTTTTGTATGGATATATAATGAGAATGAAGCGTACCCTTACTATCATTATCGTTTTTTTGACTGCATGACAAATCCTGATGAATGTCTTTTTTTAACTATATGGTGATCATTCAAAATGCCCACTTCCGTAAAATGACACAAAGTGGTATCATTATCCATCAAAGATGTATTGCATTCAACATTGGCAAAAATATTAGGAACTTGTTTTAATGGTTTTTTGAAGTGCGTGATACCAAAATCAAATGTCTATCGCTTTCGCTTGGAAGAAAATTCATCATTTTTAGTGTCAGTGTTGGATGACTGTTTTTTTTATATCTTATTCTTTCACGTTCATGTTTACGTTGTTTTTGTGCTCCTAATAACTGTTTGCGAATGCATTTTGACTTATTCCCATGCATAGCTAAATAAAAAAACAAAAAATAATATTACAATAGAAACAATTATATAGATCAACACAAATGATTAACTAATAACAACAAATATGTCACATCATTTATTACTGATACCAATAGGAATTTAAATTTAAAGAACAAATAATTTACTTCTACATATAAGCATAAATAAATAAAAATCTTAAATACTGAATTTTTCGAATAATAGATTTTTTGTTAGCTTAGTTTTTATTCAAATTTTGTTGTTGACCAAATCCAACGAACACTTTCCTGTAAATGGAAAAAACATCAATTCAAGTCAAGTATTGCATTGATAATGACAGCTTTTAAAAATATTCTCATCAGTTAAAAAAATACAAAATGAAGAATGAAAAGTAATATGTTGAAAAAGAAAAGTTTAGTTATGGAAAAAATGTTTAGTGCAAACCATCCTGATTCATGATCATATATGTTGAAAAAGAAATCAAAGAAAGAGATAAAAATACTTACTGAAGCTATGGTTCTTTACAAGGAATCCAAGCTAAGAATTTAAGTTTCAAAAGTGTTGGAAAAGCCGGAATTTGGTAAGATTGAGCCTCTCTCTCTCTCTCTCTCTCTCTCTCTCTCTCTCTCTTCCTTTTTTTTAATTTTTCCTTTTTTTCTTCAAATGGGAAAGAAGATGAAGAACTCTGAATTAAATAAGGGACGAAGATAAGAAGGTATGATGTCAATAGGAGGTGGGGACAAAAACAAATTCAATTCAATTTTATTATTTTAAATTTTTGATAAAATATTTTGGTTTTATAATATGAATTTATTTTATTTACTATTTCTCATCACCACCAACGTCTCTATTTTCTACCGTCTTTTGGCATCTGGTAATGTGTCTCTCTTCTTCATTTTAATTTTTTTTTTGACATTTTCAGTCGTACTTGTCCTTTCCGTCCTGTTTATACCCGGTAACGTATTTATTTTTCTATGGTCAATCATGACTAGCTAATGTCCTTTTGCTGTTAAATCATGACTAATGCTCTTTTTCTGTCCATCATGACCAATGTCATTTTTCTGTCAAATCATGGCTAATATTAACGTCATTATTTTTCTACAGTCCATCAGGACTAATGTCATTTTTCTGTCAAATCATGACTAATATTAACGTTACTATTTTTCTACAGTCCAGCATGACTAATGTCATTTTTCTGTCAAATCATGACTAATGTCCTTTTTCTGGCCACCATGACCAATGTCCTTTTTTTTTCAAATCATAACTGATATTAACGTCACTATTTTTCTGCAGTCCATCATGACTAATGTCATTTTTCTGTCAAATCATGACTAATGTCCATTTTTTGTCAAATCAAGACCAATATTAACGTCACTATTTTTCTAGAGTTTGTCATGACTAATGTCCTTTTCTGTCAAATCACGGTCAATATTAACGTCACTATTTTTCTACAGTCTGTCATGACTAATGTCCTTTTACTGTCAAATCACGGCTAATGTTAACGTCACTATTTTTCTACACTCCGTCATGACTAATGTCATTTTTGTGTATTACCAATATTAACGTTACTATTTTTCTACAGTCCATCACGATTAATGCCTTTTTCCTGTCGTTAATTTGTCTACAATCGATCAGGAGTAATGTCCTTTTTCTGTCAAATCACGGCCAATATTAATGTCACTATTTTTCTACAGTCCGTCATGACCAATATTCTTTTCTGTCATTAACACTATTTTTCTACAGTCTATCATGACTAATGTTCTATTTTTGTCAAATCACGACCAATATTAACGTCACTATTTTTCTACAGTCCGTCATGACTGATGTCCTTTTTCTGTCAAATTATGAATAACGTTAACGCCACTATTTTTTTTTACAGTCCGTCATGATTAATGTCCTTTTTCTGTCAAATTATAAATAACGTTAACGCCACTATTTTTCTACAGTCAATCATGACTAATGTCCTTTTTCTGTCAAATCATTACTAATATTAAGGTCATTATTTTTTTTACAGTCCGTCATGACTAATGTTCTTTTTCTGTCGTTAACACTATGACCAATGTCTCTTTTCTGTCAAATCACGATCAATGTTAACGTCACTAATTTTCTACAGCCCGTCATAACTAATGTCATTTTTCTGTCAAATCACGACCAATATTAACATCATTATTTTTCTACAGCCCGTCATGACTAATGTCGTTTTTTTTATCAAATCACGAATAATGTTAACGTCACTATTTTTCTATTGTTAACACTGGTTTTTTTCGTGACCAATATCCTTTTTCTGTCATGTTTGTATCTGATAACATTTTTCCTCATATACGTACTCAACTGCATACACTTGAACGTGGACCTTTGTCCCCTATCAATCTATGCACTGGTATTATATCTTATTGATGCACGTCGCGTCTTGTTCAACCCGAGAATCCTGAACTCAATTTTATGCCTTATTTTTAGTAGTTTTTCTATTTTTAGTTGTTTTTTTATTAGAAAATTAGTTGTGATTTCGATTTTGCAATTGTAAGAGACAAATTTTGATTAAATAAAACCCTAGTTTGGAGAAATTGACATTGTTATCTTTCTATTCCTTCAATTCCTCTCAAATCAGTTTAGAAGTACTGCATCCCAAATCAAAGCTGCACCACTTACCAATTAAAAAAGAGAATCATGACTAATGTGTTTTTCTGTTTAATAATGCTTAATTATGATTGTTATGAATTATGACCATAACATGCATGTTTTCTAACCAAAAAGTATCTGTTAAAGCCAATTGGGAATATCATTGTTCCTTTTCATTTAAGTTTTTTCTACACCTGGACGCTGTCACCTTATCATTTTTTTTGTCATTTTCTGTCCTTTGTGAAAATTGATTGCAAAAATACGACCGAGTTAGAAAACTAAGTGATATATACATCATATGATCATCATATTAAATATATTAAACCAATTGAAAATATTAGAAAACACAATCAAAACTTGTGAAAATTGTTCATCTCTTCTTCGAAATTTACATGCCAAAATAACAGAAATAACAGACGGTTGATCAACAAAGAAAAACTAAAATTAACATCCTAATTTATTTGACATGAGTTCTCATATCGACATAGCGGACATCAGTTGTTGTTGAATAACCAAGGAACAATGCATTTCATGTGGAATGCATGATCACGGCACAACAACACTTCTTCGAACAAATCATCACTGCTACTCTTCTCAATTTCTTCGAAGCACACTGCACAAACAATATCGCCATTCTCATCCTTCAACTCTTGTCTTGATTGTCATCATTCTATCAACGCTAGTATAAACATATACCTTGATATAAAATTTAGTATTTGCTACCTCCACAGCTTCATGGACAAACTTGCTGATCTCCGTTTCAAGATACATGTGATGCTGATCTTGGATGGGGCATTTACGACGCATCACCCAGCAAGCGAAGCAACGACAATTCTCGGGCGAACGTAATTGAGAGGCTACATATTTGCGATACTTATAAGATGACATTTCATCCAAAATACACTTTGTACCATCACGAGGGCCAAAAGGAGAGGGGATGATCACTTGGGCAAAGTTTCAATGTACCCGTGGGTGCTGTTCAGACCTTAATATTGCATTTTTCATTCCCCTTTCTTATCCTTTTTATAAATAAACAGGTACTCTTGACGCACGTTTGTTGTATATTACAGGATACAGGTTTCTAGAGCAAATACAGTGAAAAAGACACAAAACAACAGAAAAAGGGACTTTTGACCAACAATTAGACGGATCCTAGTCAAGCCTAGAAGAAGAACAGTACAAGGTCCAAAATGTCAAGTGAACGGTCAAAAGATACGAACAAGTTTTCACTGAAGATCTGGAGAAGACCCAGAAGCCCAACAGAGAAAATACATATAAAAATACAGAGCCCGAGAACCACTGAACCAAGCCCAAAAAGTGCAGGGCCCAACTCCTTTCTTTGGCCGCGGAACCGCGGCCAAACCCAGCCTAGAGCCGCGGTTCCGCGGCCATCTAGTGCGCATGTCGGTGGAGTTTTTCTGAGCTGTTGCGTCGGTGCGGGTGTTGGGATTTTTAGGGGTCAAATCTGTAATTGCACATGTGCGAATCCCGTAACCCTAAATTCTCCTGTTTGCTTATAAATTGTAATCAAAAATTGTAAAACCCTATGCCTCTTTTCAATAAATAAAATTCAGAATTTCTGGGAATTATATTCAGATCTATTCTGTCTTCTACTTGGAGGGAGCCATCAAATCAGTAGGTAATTTTATTTCCTTGCTTTTAATTAAAATGTTTTCTCATCCCCTAATGAGCGAGTAATCTCCTCGCTTGTTAGGGTTAGCCTTAGGGAAAGGGTTGAGAGATGAGATCTCTCATCCCTTTCAATGCCACTTTCACCTAATGAATTAGAACTCCACGCATACGCGCACAACCGCTCCCTGTGGCATCCTACCCTTCGAGGTAACGATGAACCGTAGTATAAAGGGCCGGTTGCGCGCGTTTTCCGTGGGAGTTAGGGTAATTATCAACAAAGGAAGGATACAAATCTAGAGGAAGAAACATCTTCCCAAAAGATTTGGATCCACTTTATTAATAATTACCTTAATATCTAATAGATCTAAAAAAAAGAAGGCATTGAAAGCGGTGAAGAAAAACGTTAATCTCCAAAACTTCCTCTAAGCCTAACCCTAGCAAGACTTTTAATTAGATTAATTAGATCTAGTTTTCATAGATTTTTATAAACCAACCAAAACGACAAATTGAATCAACTCGTTAAAACACATAAAAGGAATTTACCCGTCTCTGTGGATCGACCCGTACTCATCGGCTAGCTGCGAAGCGACGCCGTTTCTGATTGCGGTAACTCATGTTTTTGACACTTAATCAAATGGCGCCGTTGCCGGGGATTGCTCGCTCATTAGGGGATGAGAAAACATTTTAATTAAAAGCAAGGAAATAAAATTACCTACTGATTTGATGGCTCCCTCCAAGTAGAAGACAGAATAGATCTGAATATAATTCCCAGAAATTCTGAATTTTATTTATTGAAAAGAGGCATAGGGTTTTACAATTTTTGATTACAATTTATAAGCAAACAGGAGAATTTAGGGTTACGGGATTCGCACATGTGCAATTACAGATTTGACCCCTAAAAATCCCAACACCCGCACCGACGCAACAGCTCAGAAAAACTCCACCGACATGCGCACTAGATGGCCGCGGAACCGCGGCTCCAGGCTGGGTTTGGCCGCGGTTCCGCGGCCAAAGAAAGGAGTTGGGCCCTGCACTTTTTGGGCTTGGTTCAGTGGTTCTCGGGCTCTGTATTTTTATATGTATTTTCTCTGTTGGGCTTCTGGGTCTTCTCCAGATCTTCAGTGAAAACTTGTTCGTATCTTTTGACCGTTCACTTGACATTTTGGACCTTGTACTGTTCTTCATCTAGGCTTGACTAGGATCCGTCTAATTGTTGGTCAAAAGTACCTTTTTCTGTTGTTTTGTGTCTTTTTCACTGTATTTGCTCTAGAAACTTGTATCCTGTAATATGCAACAAACGTGCGTCAAGAGTACCTGTTTATTTATAAAAAGGATAAGAAAAGGGGAATGAAAAATGCAATATTAAGGTCTGAACAAATACCCCCAAACTTATCTTTTGCTCATCCTCGAGCAAACTTATTATTTATTCACTAAAATCCTAACCGCACTTTCGCAAGGAAACACGATTGCACTGAGCACGTGCAACAAGCCGTTAAACCTCTAGGTGTCCCTAGTAGGAGGAGTGTTGTCTCCTGAGGGTTTTCAGCGGATTACACCCACAAAATCCTATCAATTTTGCTTTTCGACTTTAATTCTCCAATTAGGTTTTCTTACAAGGAATTATATTATCGTCGACCCGCAAATTATCCACCCATATTCTTCGCACTTCCTCATCATCTAACTTAAGATTATATATATTCTGTAGACTTACTTAGCTTTCGGCATCTCTTAAGTTTTCCTTCTAGGGTTACATCTCCACTCAGGAATTTCTATCAATTCTACTAAAGATACAAGTTCTATTCTTCATTCCTTTCTCTTATCTAAATTCCAATCACATATCCCTACGTGTGTGTATAGATCACCCCTACACTTGGAAATTCAAATCAAGCAATCATACTCTCGTCCATTGTCCAAAGAACTTATTAATTAGTGAATTTTTAAATGAAATTTGCTTACACATCCTTCATGCGACCGTTAATACTTCTTGAGGTACCAACAACCGATTACAAGATGCGTTAGCACTTTAAAGCGTACTTCCTAGTTTTGCAACACCCAAGGCTTTAGCAGTGACTCTCAAACCAGTTGGTCTAAGGCACTAGGTGATGAAGGATCCTCGCTAAATATTTTTCTATTTTTTATAGCCTTAAGTAATCACAAAAACCAGTGTCTATTTTTTTATTCTTTATTCACTTTTTTTTTATTTTCATTGTACTAAGGACTTTAGACAAGAGCACTTCAAGGTCCCTTCTACTATTCCAAGTTTCAAGGTGCGTGATTGTGCAAATTGTAGGGTATACGTTTTCAGAATCTAGACTTAAGCTAGGAACTATTTTTCAAACTTATACTCTAATAAGAACATCAATACTCTTCCCTTGATTCGAATTAGCCCAAGAAGTCAACCCAAAATTTGCCTATTTCTAAATAAACTACAAGGCATATACTTTCTACCGTTAAACTTTAAGGAAGGTTATTTTTAGGGTTTTTTAATTTACTAAGTCTAAGATCTAGTTGTTCCTAACCAGTTAACCTATTTGTCAAACTCAAGTCAAATAAGCCAAAATTGAATACGATAATTTTATAATATTTCAAATTTTTCAAATTTTTATGGGTTTTCAAATAAGTATGCAAATGCAAAAATATGTACAAATGAATGCGAAGGAAGAAGACGTATCGAGCATACCCCCAAACTTGAACTTGACAGTGTCCTCACTGTCATGCTAAACCAAGAGGGTCAAAATACCGATACTCCCCTGTTTATTTATTTATAGTTTTTTTTTATTTATTGTTAAGAAAAACAAAAATATATACAAAAAGACCCTCCCCCAAACTTCATTTAAACTATGTTAGACATTACTGCCAAATTTTGCATCGACCAAACGTCAACACCAACCATTTGAAAAATTTATCAGTAAAGAGTATTGGTTGGTGGAAGAATAAGTTGTAGCGATCCAAAAAGAATTGGGGAAGATAGAAGTGGTGGTATGGAAGGTGTGGAAACGAATATACATGAGGTGGTGATGCATCAACACGAGAATGTAAATGATCAGCAATCAGTGGAGTGTTGGCATTCTCGTAGCTTATTAAAAGAAATGGGGGTATTTCAACTTCTAAAGGAGGAGGTTGACTCACCACAATACCCCCAAGATGTTCCTGTGGGTCCTCTATTGATATGGCATCATCCATCAATTGTGTATGATATTCAATTATGAGGAAACTTATCTCCTCGATGTCCGCCATAGTCCAACCGAAAACTTGCCGCCTATCTTGTAAGACCGTTAAAAGGGCGTTCTCTTGCTCGAGGGCTAGAGAGGCCGATATGATAATGGGAAAGGTCTCATTCTCACCTATGTAAGCATATCTAAGGTGAGACGGCAAGGTTGTTAATTCGAGTTTCTGAGGCGAAAGAATCATTGCGGAATCTACCTCGAACTCAAAGGACTCTAACACAGGTTCGAAATCACTGCAAACAACCGATTCAGATGGTTCGACTGACTCATCCAAAAATTCAAACGACTCATATTCGGGCTGTGAGTCGTCATCACCCAAAAAAGTAAAACATTCATAATCAACATCGGTTGTGTCAATGGTGGTAGGCTCAAGGAGGGACGCACTAGTGGCGTCAAAACTGTTTTCATTAAACAAGAATCTTTCAAGCTCGCAGTCCTCCTGCGTGATTTCGTGAATAGAGCAAACTTCTCGTGTACTAGTTTTAGGCACGGGGGGCAGACTTCCCATCTTATAAATATTGAACTCACTAGATCTCTTTCCGAAGGATAGAGTCATGGAGCCATTGCGACAATTTATTACGGCATTGGAAGTGGCCAAAAATGGTCGACCAAGAATCACCGGAATTTGGTTTCTTGGGTTAGCAACAGGTTGTGTATCCATAACGATAAAATCAACGGGGAATATGAATTCCCCGACTTTGATCAACACATCCTCTAGTTGACCCCTTGGATGGGTGATTGATCGATCAGCCATTTGGAGAGTGCAACGAGTGGGTCTCAACTCTCCAACCCCTAATTGTTCGTACACGGAGTAGGGAATCAGGTTAACACTAGACCCAAGATCTAAAAGTGCTCGATTAATTTTCTTATCCCCAATTGTGATTGAAATAGTAGGACAGCCGGGGTCCTTTCGTTTTTGGGGTAAGGTTTGATGGTGGTTAATAGCATTGCTCACTGCACTAGCCACTAGCACTTTCTTGGGTACTTGAGATGCCTTTCTCTTCGAGGTGCATAAGCCCTTTAAGATTTTCGCGTATGAAGGGACTTGTTGGATAGCATCCAAGAGAGGTATATTTATGCTAACCTGCTTAAATATCTCCACAATCTTCTCCACTTGTGTATTTGGTTTATTAGGACTCAACCTATTTGGGAATGGAGCATTCTGAAAATTTGTTGAGTCAAAAGTCTGTGGAGTAGAATGTGGAGTAGGAACGGATCCCAGTGTGGATGTGTTCGTGTTGTGAGAAATGGGTTCGTTCGAGTCAGAAGAAGTAGAGCCGTGTGAAGGGTGGAGAATAGGCTCTAAAGAAGAAGGTGAAGAAAGAAGTGAAGAAAATGAAGAAGGGGAAGAAGAACCACCGGCGGGGATGTCATCACTAGTTCCCACATTATTTTGCAACTCTCTTCCGGATCTCAATGTGGTCACCGCATTTACATTGTGATTGTGATATGCGTTTTGTGTGTGACCGGGATTGGGCAATGGTTGAGATGGAAGCTTTCCCTTTTCTCTCTCGCTCAACGCAGCAGTTAATTGTGCAATTTGTGCCTCAATAAATTTGATACTTTGATCGTGTGAGGCATTGTTATTCATTAAAGATTGAACATAACTTTCAAATCTTGCTGCGGATTCTGTAGTTTGCTTAAGAAATGCATCTAGACTTTTTTCGAGCGAGATAACCTTATCATCATTTGGTTGAACCAAATTGTTCGTTTGATTTGTATAAGGTTGTTGTTGGAAAGGTTGCTGGTTTTGAGTTTGTAAAGGTGCTTGTTGTTGTTGTGGAGGAGGTCTTTGAAAATTGTTATTCCCTTGGAACTGTTGATTTGGGTGACTCCTCCACCCCTGATTGTATGCCGAAAAGTACGGATCGTTTCTTTGTCGTTGCTGAAATGCAGCATTGACTTGATCCTGTCCTTGAATAGGTGCATTATAAGGACACTCTTCGGTTAGATGTGATGGATTAGAACAAGCACAAACAGTTCGTGTGGGTAGAGTAGGGGCAGGAGAAGACGATGAGATTTTTGTCTCAATGGCTTCTAGCTTTTTCATAAGCGAGGCCATCTCGGCCTTCATAGCAATCGACATATCTATTTGATGTATGCCTGCCCTAGATTGACCAACTGAAGAAGATGATGTGGTCTTGGTACTCTCCCACTGAATTGTTTGCTCACTTAGGTCCTCAAGAAACTGCCAAGCTTCGTCGCTAGACTTGGAGAGAAAATGATCTTGACATATTGTTTCTAGCAACTGCTTCGTTGCTGCGTTCAATCCCTCATATAATGTTTGGTAAAGTTGCCAACTTTCGATCCCATGATGAGGGCATTGAACAAGTAGGTCTTTAAATCTCTCGAAGCACTTCCAGAATGGTTCGGAAGGAAGCTGTGAAATTTGTATAATCTCGTTTCGGATTCTAGCAGTTTTATGATGAGGATAGAAATTTTTCAGAAAAGCTCTTACAAACTCGTCCCAATTTCTAATGGAATGTGATGCGGTGCTGTATAGCCACTTCTCGGCTAGGTCACATAAGGTAAAAGGAATGACCCTTAGCCTTATTGCGTCATCACTTAATTGGGTTGTCTTCATCATGGCGCAAACGTTTTGGAATTTATTAATGAAAATATATGCATCTTCGGATTCTAAACCATGAAACTTAGGCAGCATATTGATGAAGTGTGGTTTTATTTCAAAATTATCCCCATTCGCCGGTGGGGGTGAAAGACATGTAGGTAAAGAAGTGCGGACGGGGTAGAAGAGATCCTGGAGCACGACTCGTGCGGGCGCTACAACAGGCGGAAGATTCGGGTTATTCGCACCTAACGAAGGTGGAATCATTCCCGTCGGTAAGGTATTGTTGGGGTTGTGTCCCGACATACCTTCGAAAGAAGAATTTGAAGGTGGAGGTAAAGAAATGGACGGAATGTCGACGAAGGGCTCGTCAAAGGGTTCGTTGGTCGGTACCAACGAAACACGGACTAATCGGGTGTTAGTATCCCTAGTCCAAAATGACATACACTAAAAGGGGTAGTGTAGTCAGAAAAAAAAATAGAAAAATAGAATGTGGGGATAAGATAACGTCAATGAAGGAGAAATGATGGAAGTGAGGTGCAAGTTTTCTTAGCGGCAAGTTGCAAGTTTTGAAAAGATTTTTCTTTATTTTTTTTTTATTGGAGAGTTTTGCGAGAGGTTTTAGAAAATGGGACTCGTAACACAAATGTATCAACCACACATGCACAATCAGGCCTAGATCTAGGGTTGCCTAGGTCTGCTAGACAGCTCCTAACTAGGGCTAGAAATAGGACCTCAAACCGCCTCTTCACGGACAAATACGGCCAGGTAAGTGGGAAGGAACCACCACTACAGTGGGCCTAATTAATAACCACTAGCCTAGACACCGCAAAGTCGGTTAGGATAAACGGCCGATGCCTATACTAGTCCTTCTCCTATTGAGCTCGATGTCCTTAGGTCTGAGTCTAATCTTTTTTAATTAATTGTGGTCGATGCAAAATGCTTTAGGTGTTTTCTGGGGTCCTGGGAAGGGTGATGAAATCCCCACCCAATCTGAGTTTGGTCAATTAGCCCCTTAAGTCCAATTAAATTATGCAAAACAAAAATTCACTTGCATTCAATTTTAGCGCGGCGCAAAGAAACCTGCAGAAAATCTGTTATTTAGAAGGGGGTAGAAGATTTTTTTTAGCGCAAAGAACCCTGCAGAAAATTTTTACAGTGGATATATTGTAGGTTACAGAGGGGAGAAGGAGGATCAAACTCACAAAATTTGAGGTGCTGACGTGGCCAAATGAGCGCGGAACCGCGGTGGGAGGCTACCAATGCGGCGAAAGCGCGGCGGGGAAGTGGATTCAGCCTCTGGAAAATTTTTTGCTGCTCTGTACTTGTGATTCCTCTCTGTTCTTATGTACTAATTTTTGTTTTGCCCTCTGTGAATTTCCAGATCCTCAATTCTTCGCTGTTTCTGCAAGATTCAAAAGATACACCCTTCAAACAGATCAAAGTTGATAATTTTTGTATTTTTTTTTTATATTTTTCAGATTTTTATAATTTTTAAAATTTATATCAACCCGAAAATTCACAAAAAGAAATATTACGCCGTCCCCGGCAACGGCGCCATTTGATTAAGTGTCAAAAACATGAGTTACCGCAATCAGAAACGGCGTCGCTTCGCAGCTAGCCGGTGAGTACGGGTCGATCCACAGAGACGGGTAAATTCCTTTTATGTGTTTTAACGAGTTGATTCAATTTGTCGTTTTGGTTGGTTTATAAAAATCTATGAAAACTAGATCTAATTAATCTAATTAAAAGTCTTGCTAGGGTTAGGCTTAGAGGAAGTTTTGGAGATTAACGTTTTTCTTCACAGCTTTCAATGCCTTCTTTTTTTTAGATCTATTAGATGTTAAGGTAATTATTAATAAAGTGGATCCAAATCTTTTGGGAAGATGTTTCTTCCTCTAGATTTGTATCCTTCCTTTGTTGATAATTACCCTAACCCCCACGGAAAACGCGCGCAACCGGCCCTTTATACTACGGTTCATCGTTACCTCGAAGGGTAGGATGCCGCAGGGAGCGGTTGTGCGCGTATGCGTGGAGTTCTAATTCATTAGGTGAAAGTGGCATTGAAATGGGTGAGAGATCTCATCTCTCAACCCTTTCCTTAAGGCTAACCCTAACAAGCGAGGAGATTACTCGCTCATTAGGGGATGAGAAAACATTTTAATTAAAAGCAAGGAAATAAAATTACCTACTGATTTGATAGCTCCCTCCAAGTAGAAGACAGAATAGATATAATTCCCAGAAATTCTGAATTTTATTTATTGAAAAGAGGCATAGGGTTTTACAATTTTTGATTACAATTTATAAGCAAACAGGAGAATTTAGGGTTACGGGATTCGCACATGTGCAATTACAGATTTGACCCCTAAAAATCCCAACACCCGCACCGACGCAACAGCTCAGAAAAACTCCACCGACATGCGCACTAGATGGCCGCGGAACCGCGGCTCCAGGCTGGGTTTGGCCGCGGTTCCGCGGCCAAAGAAAGGAGTTGGGCCCTGCACTTTTTGGGCTTGGTTCAGTGGTTCTTGGGCTCTGTATTTTTATATGTATTTTCTCTGTTGGGCTTCTGGGTCTTCTCCAGATCTTCGGTGAAAACTTGTTCGTATCTTTTGACCGTTCACTTGACATTTTGGACCTTGTACTGTTCTTCGTCTAGGCTTGACTAGGATCCGTCTAATTGTTGGCCAAAAGTCCATTTTTCTGTTGTTTTGTGTCTTTTTCATTGTATTTGCTCTAGAAACCTGTATCCTGTAATATGCAACAAACGTGCGTCAAGAGTACCTGTTTATTTATAAAAAGGATAAGAAAAGGGGAATGAAAAATGCAATATTAAGGTCTGAACAGGTGCAAACGGAAGGATGGACACCGTCGGTATCCGACTATGCGGGCGTCAGTTTTGCATGGAGGAAGAGAAACAGCGGCGGTTTGTTATATTCTTTGACCATTGAGAGAGACAACAACTGTTCTACATCAAGATTTTATGCCATTGAGAGATGCAAAATATCTCTGTCTTGCCCTTTTTTTACCCTTTCTCTTCTGTAGAGATTGAAAATGAAGTGCCTTGGTTTAAATAGAGCAGAGGTGGGCACATGTGCCAATAGGAGATGGGACATGTGGCAATAGGAGGTCGACATGGCTAATGTCCTTTTTCTGTCAAATCATGACCAATATTAACGTCACTATTTTTCTACAGTCCGTTAGGACTAATATCCTTTTTCTGTCAAACCATGGCCAATATTAACGTTACTATTTTTCTACAGTCCATCATGACTGATGTTCTTTACTGTCAAATCATACCTAATGTCCTTTTTCTGGCCATCATGACTAATGTATTTTTTTCTGTCAAATCATGACTAATATTAATGTCATTATTCTTCGACTGCATGCACTTGCACGTGGGCCTTTGTCCCCTTTCAGTCTATGCGTTAGTATTATGCATTATTGATACAGCCCTAGCCTACTTGGAGCGGCTCGATCGATCCAAAACACGTCGGGTCTAGTTCAATCCGAGAATCCCAAACTGTCAAATCTTGTCCGATTCGCGCGTTCCACCAGCCAAATCGAAAATCTCGCAAAATCGTCTGGGTCAATGGATATGCCACAGGTCAAAGATTTGCTCCGAACTTTGACTTTCGAATTAGGAATGAAATCAGCACCCGGATCAGTTAAGATTTGACAGGCAGTATCGGGAATCAATTTGGGACGCAATCAAATAATTAGTTTCTCGTTTTAACAACTTTTTATTTTTAGCAGTTTTTCTTTTGATCTATTCTGTCTTACTTGTCCTTCCTGTCCTATTTCTACCTGATAACGTCCCTATTTTTTTACAGTCCTTTTGCATATGATAACGTGTTTCTCTTTTTTCATGACTATTGTTTTTTCGGTTTAATAATTCTTACTTATGCTTGTTACGAATTATGATCATAAGCATGTTGTTCCAACCAAAAAAATATCCATTAAAACCAATTGGCAATTTCATTGTTTCTTTTCATTTGAGTTTTTTCTACACTTTCACGCTGGCACCTTCTCAATTTTTTGTCCTTTTCCGTCATTCGTCAAATTTAATTGCAAAACCACGACCGAGTTGGGAAATTAAGTGATTTATACTATATATCCATAAAATGTATCATATGATCATCATATTAACCATATTAAACCAATTGAAAATATTAGAAAACACAAATAGAACTTGTTAACATTATTCATTATTCTTCGAAATTACATGTTAAAATAACAGAAATAACAGACGATCGATCAACAAAGAAAAACTAACATTGACATCCTAAGCTATTTGACAGGACTCCTCACATCGACATAGCGGGCATGAGTTTTTCTTGAACAAACAAGAAACAATGCACTTCATGTGGAATGCATGATCATAACACAACTGCACTCGTTCGACTAAATCACCATTGCTACCCATCTCAATTTCTTCAAAACACACAGCACAAATATCGACATTCTCGTCCTTCAACCCTTGTCTTTTTCGCTTACGCGGTCTCTTGATTGTCACCATCTTATCAATTCCGGTACAAACATATATTTTTATATGAAACTTATTATCTGCTATCTCCACAACTTCATGGACAAACTCGCTGATTTTCGTTTCAAAATACAGACGATACTGATATTGGATAGGGAATGCGCGAAGAACCATCCAGCGAGCAAAACTACAACAATTCTCGAGCGAATATAATTAAGAGACTACATACTTGTGATGCTTGTAAGAGGGCACTTCGTCCAAAATAAATTTTGCACCATCATGAAGGTCATTGAAAAATGGGATGATCAGTTGGGCGGAGTCTTCAATGTACCCGTGGATGCACACGAAAGGATCGACACCTTTGGTAACCGACGACGTGGGCATCAGTTTTGCATGGAGAAAGAGAAACAATGGAGGTTTGTTGTACTCTTTGACCATTGAGAAAGGCAACGGCTGTTCTGCATCAAGATTTTGCGCTATTGAGAGAAATGCAAAATAAGAAAAGATCGTTAGAGTCTTAAAGGCCTTTCTTTATCCTCCCTCTTAACTTTTTCTTTAATCTTTAGCTTTTTTCTTTTGAGAGGATGAAGTGCTCTGTCTTAGATAGAGCAGAAGGTGGACACATGTGCCAATTGGAGATGGGACAGGTGGCAATAAGAGGTGGAAATACCAAAATTTGTGAGGGTAAAATTGGCATTTTGAAAATTATGTCACCTCTCTATGCCTTTACCAACCCCAACCCCAACCTAATACCAAACATTCAAGTAAAATTAGATAAAACTTTGTGTTTTATAAGAATATATAATGAGGATGAAGCGTGCTCTTACTATCATTATCGTTTTTTGACTGCATGACAAATCTTGATGAATATCTTTATTAACTATACGGTGATCATTCAAAAAACCCACTTCCGTAGAATGATACAAAACGGTATCATCATCCATCAAAGATGTGCTGCATTCAACATTGGTAAAAAAATTAGAAATTTGTTCTAATGGTCTTTTGAAGTGCGGGATACCAAAATTAAATGCCTCTCGCTTTCGCTTGAAAGAAAATTCATCATTTTTAGTATTAGTGTTGGATGACTGTTTTTTTTATATCTTATTCTTCCACGTTCACGTTTACGTTGTTTTTGTGCTTCTGATAACGGTTTGCGAATGTGTTTTGATTTATTCCCATGCATAGCTAAATAAAAGACAAAAGAAAATATCACAATAGAAACAATTATAGAGATCAACATAAATGATTAACTAATAACAATAATCATGTCACATCATTTATTAATAACTTAAATGGAAAACTGTAGAGATACCAATAGGAATTTAAATTTAGAGAACAAATAATTTACTTCTAATGTAAGAATAAATAAATAAAAATCTTAAATATTGAATTTTTCGAATAATAGATTTTTTGATACCTTATTTTTTACTCCAATTTGGTTGTTGACCAAATCAAACGAACGCTTTCCTGCAAATGGAAAAATTATCAATTCAAGTCAAGTATTGCATTAATAATGACAACTTTTAAAAATATTCCCATCAGTTAAAAAAATACTAAATGAAGAATGAAGAATAATACGTTGAAAAAGAAAAGTTTAGTTATGGAAAAAAAGTTTAGTGTAAACCATCCTGATTCATTATCATATATGTTGAAGAAGAAAACAAAGAAAGATATAAAAATACTTACTGAAGATATGATGCTTTGAAACGATCCAAGCCAAGGATTTAAGTTTCAAAAGTGTTGAAAAATCCAGAATATTGTAAGAATGGGATCTCTCCCTTTCTCTATTTTCTCTTTTTTTCAATATTTTCCCTTTTTTCTTCAAGTGAGAAAGAAAATGAAAAGCGCTGGATTAAATAGGGGAAGAAGATGATGAGGTATGACGTCAATAGGAGGTGGAGACAAAAACAAATTCAATTCAATTTTATTTTTTTAAATTTCTGATAAAATATTTTGGTTTTATCATATGAATTTATTTTATTTACTATTTATCATCACTACTAACGTTTTTATTTTTCTACCGTCCCTTTGCATCTGGTAACGTGTCTCTCTTCTTCATTTTATTTTTCTTTTGACATTTTCTGTCGTACATATCCTTTTCGTCCTGTTTATACGTGGTGACGTCTTTATTTTTCTGTAGTCAATCATGACTAATTTTTTTTGCTGTCAAAACAGGACTAATGCCTTTTTCTGTCCATTACAACTAATGTCTCTTTTTCGGTCAAATCATGACTAATATTAACATCATTATTTTTCTACAGTCCACTAGGAAAAATGTCCTTTTTCTGTCAAATCATCACTAACATTAACTTCACTATTTTTCTACAGTCCAGCATGACTAATGTCTTTTTCTATCAAATCATAACCAATGTACTTTTTTGCCACCATGACCAATGTATTTTTTCTTTCAAATCATGACTAATATTAACGTCACTATTTTTCTATAGTCTATCAAGACTAATGTCATTTTTCTGTCAAATCATGACTAATGTCCTTTTCTGTCAAATCACGACCAATGTTAACGTTACTATTTTTCTAGAGTCAAATCATGACTAATGTTCTTTTCTGTCAAATCACAGCCAAATCACGGTCATGAATAATGTCATTTTTCTGTCATCGGCACTATTTTCTAATATACTTTTTCTGTCAAATCACGACCAATGTTTACGTCGCTATTGTTCTATAGTCCGTCCTGACTATTGTCCTTTTTCTGTCATCAGCACTATTTTTCCACAGTCGATCGTGACTGATTTCTTTTTCTGTCAAATCATTTTCTGTCAAATCACGGTCAATATTAACATCACTATTGTTCTGCAGTCCGTCATGACTGATGTCCTTTTTCTGTCAAATCACGGCCAATATTAACGTCACTGTTGATCTGCAGCCCATCATGGCTGATGTTCTTTTTCTGTCAAATCATAAATAACGTTGACGTCACTGTTGTTCTGCAGTCTATCATAACTGATGTCTCTTTTTTGTCAAATCATGAATAACGTTAACGTTACTGTTGTTCTACAGTCCGTCATGACTAATGTCATTTTTCTGTCAAATCGTTACCAATGTTCAGGTTACTATTTTTCTACAGTCCGTCATGACTATTGTCCTTTTTCTGTCGTCAACACTATTTTTCTACAGTTCATCATGACTAATATAATTTTTCTGTCAAATCACGGTGTCAAATCATGAATAACGTTAACGTCATTGTTGTTCTGCAGTCCGTCAGGACTACTGTCCTTTTTCTGTCAAATCACGGCGAATATTAACGTCACTGTTGATCTGCAATCCGTCATGACTGATGTCCTTTTTCTGTCAAATCACGAATAACGTTAACGTCACTGTTGTTCTGCAGTCCGTCATGAATACTGTCCATTTTCTGTCAAATCATGAATAACGTTAACGTCACTGTTGTTTCTACAGTCCGTCATGACTAATGTCTTTTTCTGTCAAATCATTACCAATGTTCAGGTGGCTATTTTTCTACGGTCCGTCATGACTATAGTCCTTTTTCTGTCGTCAACACTATTTTTCTACAGTTCATCATGACTAATATACTTTTTCTATCAAATCATGAAAAATGTTAACGTCGCTATTTTTCTACAGTCTGTCATGACTATTGTCATTTTTCTGTCATCGGCACTATTTTTTTACACTCGATCGTGATTGATGTCCTTTTTCTGTCAAATCATTACCAATATTCAGGTTACTATTTTTCTACAGTCCGTCATGACTATTGTCCTTTTTCTGTTATCAGCACTATTTTTCTACAGTCCATCATGACTGATGTACTTTTTCTATCAAATCACGGTCAAAGTTAACGTCACTGTTGTTCTGCAGTCCTTCATGACTGATGTCCTTTTTCTGTCAAATCACGGTTAAAGTTAACGTCATTGTTGTTCTGCAGTCCTTCATGACTGATGTCCTTTTTCTGTCAAATCACGGTCAAAGTTAACGTCGCTGTTGATCTGCAGTCCGTCATGACTGATGCCATTTTTCTGTCAAATCACAATCAAGGTTAACGTCACTGTTGTTCTGCAGTCCGTCATGACTACTGTATCAATTCTGTCAAATCATGAATAACGTTAATGTCACTGTTGTTCTACAGTCCGTCATGACTACTGTCCTTTTTCTGTCAAATCAATACCAATGTTTAAGTCACTATTTTTCTACAGTCCGTCATTACTAATGTCCTTTTTCTGTCGTTAACTTTTTTTGTCAAATCACTATCAATGTTAACGTCACTATTTTCTACAGTCTATCATAACTAATGTTCTTTTTCTGTCAAATCAAGACTAATGTTAAGGTCACTATTTTCCTATCGTTAACACTATTTTTCTTCCATCGTGACCAATGTCCTTTTTCTGTCATGTTTGTACCTGATAACGTTTTTCCTCATATGCGTACTCAACTGTATGCACTTACACGCGAGCCTTTGTCCTTTATCAATTTATGCGCTAGTATTATGCCTCATTGATGCACGTCGTGTTTAGTTCAACCCGAAAATTCCGAACTTAGTTTTATGCCTTATTTTTAGCAGTTTTTTCTATTTTTAGAAGTTCTTCTTTCATTAGAAAATTAGTTGTGATTTAGATTTTGCAATTGTAAAAGGCAAATTTTAATTAAATAAAACCCTAGTTTGGTAAAATTGACATTGTTATCTTTCTATTCTTTCAATTTCTCATAAATCTGTTTAGAAGTGCTGCATCCCAAAGCAGAGCTGCACCACTTACCAATTAAAAAAGAGCATCATGACTAATGTGTTTTTCTGTTTAATAATTCTTAATTATGATTGTTACAAATTATGATTATAACATGCATGTTTTCCAACCAAAGAAGTATCCGTTAAAACCAATTGGTAATATCATTATTCCTTTTTATTTGAGTTTTTCTATACCTGGACGCCGTCACCTTCTCAATTTTTTGTCTTTTTCTGTCCTTTATCAAAATTGATTGCAAAAATACAACCGAGTTAGAAAATTAAGTGATTTATACTATATATCCAAATACATCATATGATCATCATATTAAATATATTAAACCATTGAAAATATTTGAAAACGCAATCAGAACTTGTGAACATTGTTCATTCCTTCTTCGAATTTTACATGCCAAAATAATAGAAATAACAGAAAGTTGATCAACAAAGAAAAACAAAAATTAACATCCTAATCTATTTTACATGGGTTCTCATATCGACATAGTGGACATGAGTTATTATTGAACCACCAAGGAACAATGCAATTCATATGGAATGCATGGTCACAGCACAACTGCACTCCTTCGAACAAATCACTACTGCTACTCTTCTCAATTTCTTCGAAGCACACCGCACAAACAATATCGTCAATCCCGTCCTTCAACTCTTGTCTCTTTCACTTACGCGATCTCTTAATTGTCACAGTCCTATCAACGCTAGTATAAACATATATCTTGATATGAAATTTAGCATTTGCTACCTCCCCGGCTTCATGGACGAATTTGCTGATCTCCGTTTCAAGATACATGTGATGCTGATCTTGGATGGGGCATTAACGACGCACCACCCAGTCGGGGAAGCTACGACAGTTCTCGGGCGAACGTAATTTAAAGGCTGCATATTTGCGATGCTTAAAAGATGGCATTTCGCCCAAAATACACTTTGTACCATCACGAGGGCCAACAGGAGAGGGAATGATCACTTGGGCGGAGTCTTCAATATACCCGTAGGTGCAAACGGAAGGATCAACACCGTCGGCATCCGACGACGTGGGCGTCAGTTTTGCATAGAGTAGGAGAAACAATGGCGGTTTGTTATACTCTTTGACCATTGAGAGAGGCAATGGCTGTCCTGCATCAAGATTTTGTGCCATTAAGAGATGCAAAATATTTCTGGCTTACCATTTTTTTACCCTTTCTCTTTTGTAGGGATTGAAAATGAAGTGCCTTGGTTTAAATAGAGTAAAGGTGGGGATATATGCCAATAAGAGATGGGACATATGGCAATAGGAGGTGGACATGACTAATGTCCTTTTTCTGTCAAATCATAACCAATGCTAACGTCATTATTTTTCGTATTGACTAATGTTCTTTTTCTGTTAAACGATAGCCAATGCTAACGTCACTATTTTTCTACAGTCCATCATGACCAATGTCCTTTTCCGTCAAATCATGCCTAATGTCCTTTTTTGGCCGTCATGACTAATGTCTTTTTCTGTCAAATTATAACTAATATTAACGTCACTATTTTGCGACTGCATGCACTTGCACGTGGGCCTTTGTACCCTCTCAGTCTATGCGCTGGTATTATGCCTTATTGACGCAGCCCTAGCCTACTTGGAGTTGCTCGACCGATCCCAAATACGTCGGGTCTAGTTCAACCCGAGAATCCCAAACTGTCAAATCTGGACCGATTCGTGCGTTCCACCAACCAAATCGAAGATCTCGCAAAATCGTTTGGGACAATGTGCATTTCATTGACGTCTCCCGGAATCTCGAAAATCCATCATTTAAGGCCCCGAAATAGCGGTCAAAGATTTGCTCCGAACTTTGACTTTCAAATTATGAGTGAAATTAGCACCCGAATCAGTTAAGATTTGACAGGAAGTATCGGGAATCAATTTGGGACGCAATCAAATAATTAGTTTCTCGTTCTAACAACTTTTTATTTTTAGCAGTTTTCTAATTTTAGCAGTTTTTCTTTTGATCTATTCCGTCCGACTTGTCATTTCTGTCCTATTTCTATCTGATAACGTCCCTATTTTTCTACAGTCTTTTTAGAAATGGTAAATTCTTTCTCTTTTTTCATGACTACTGCCTTTTTCGGCTTAATAATTCTTACTTATGCTTGTTACGAATTATGATCATAAATATGTTGTTCCAACCAAAGAAGTACCCATTAAAACCAATTGGCAATCTCATTGTTTTTTCATTTGAGTTTTTTCTACACCCGCATGCTGGCATCTTCTCAATTTTTTTCTCATTTTCCGTCATTTGTCAAATTTAATTGCAAAAACACGACCGAGTTAGAAAATTAAATGATTTATACCATATATCCATAAAATGTATCATTTGATCATCGTATTAACCATATTAAACCAATTGAAAATATTAGAAAACACAATCAGAACTTGTTAATATTGTTCATTCTTCTTCGAATTTTACATGTCAAAATAACAGAAATAACAGACGATCGATCAACAAAGAAAAACTAACAGTGGCATCTTAAGTTATTTGACGTGGCTTCTCATATCGACATAGTGGGCATGAGTTTTTCTTGAACAACCAAGAAATAATACACTTCATGTGGAATGTATGATCACAACACAACTGCACTCGTTCGACTAAATCACCGTTGCTACCTATCTCAATTTCTTCAAAACACACAGCACAAATATTGCCATTCTCGTCCTTCAACCCTGAAGGCAAAATAGGAAAAGAAGATCGGTAGAGTTTTAAAGGTCTTTCTCTCTCGTCTCTCTCAACTTTTTTTTATTTTTGGTTTTTCTCTTTTGAGTAGAGAATGAGGATGAAGTGTTACATCTTAAATAGAGCAGGAGGTGGGCATGGACGCCAATACGAGATGGGACATGTGGTAATAAGAAGTAGAAATACCAAAATTTGTGAGGGCAAAATTGGCATTTTGAAAAGGAGATGGGACAGGCGGTAGTAGAAAGTGGAAATATCAAAATTTATGAGGGCAAAATCGATCCAAAACACGTCGGGTCTAGTTCAACCCGAGAATCCCAAACTGTCAAATCTTTTCCGATTCGCGCGTTCCACCAGCCAAATCGAAGATCTCGCAAAATCGTCTGGGTCAATGGGCATTGGATTGACGTCTCCCGGAATCTCGAAAATCCATCATTTAAAGCCCCAAAATCGCGGTCAAAGATTTGCTCCGAACTTTGACTTTCGAATTAGGAGTGAAATTAGCACCCGAATCAGTTAAGATTTGACAGGAAATATCGGGAATCAATTTGGGACGCAATCAAATAATTAGTTTCTCGTTCTAACAACTTTTTATTTTTAGCAGTTTTCTAATTTTAGCAGTTTTCTTTTGATCTATTACGTCCGACTTGTCATTTCTGTCCTATTTCTATCTGATAACGTCCCTATTTTTCTACAGTCTTTTTGGAAATGGTAACGTCTTTCTCTTTTTTCATGACTACCGTCTTTTTCGGCTTAATAATTCTTACTTATGCTTGTTACGAATTATGATCATAAACATGTTGTTCCAACCAAAGAAGTACCCATTAAAACCAATTGGCAATCTCATTGTTTTTTTCATTTGAGTTTTTTCTACACCTGCATGCTGGCATCTTCTCAATTTTTTTCTCTTTTTCCGTCATTTGTCAAATTTAATTGCAAAAACACGACCGAGTCAGAAAATTAAATGATTTATACCATATATCCATAAAATGTATCATTTGATCATCGTATTAATCATATTAAACCAGTTGAAAATATTAGAAAACACAATCAGAACTTGTTAACATTGTTCATTCTTCTTCGAATTTTACATGTCAAAATAACAGAAACAACAGACGATCGATCAATAAAGAAAAACCAACAGTGACATCTTAGGTTATTTGACGTGGCTTCTCATATCGACATAGTGAGCATGAGTTTTTCTTGAACAATCAAGAAACAATACACTTCATGTGGAATGTATGATCACAACACAACTGCACTCGTTCGACTAAATCACCGTTGCTATCCATCTCAATTTCTTCAAAACACACAGCACAAATTTTGCCATTCTCGTCCTTCAACCCTGAATGCAAAATAGGAAAAGAAGATTAAAGGTCTTTCTCTCTCCACTCTCTCAACTTTTTTTATTTTTGGTTTTTCTCTTTTAAATGGAGGATGAGGATGAACTGCTCCATCTTAAATAGAGCAGGAGATGGGACATGTGGCAATAGGAAGTGGAAATACCAAAATTTGTGAGGGCAAAATTGGCATTTTGAAAAGGAGATGGGACATGTGGCAGTAGAAAGTGGAAATACCAAAATTTATGAGGGCAAAATTGGCATTTTGAAAATTCTGCCACCTCTCTGCACATTTACATTATGTATATAGATAGGATAGGATAGGATGGAACTAAAGAACTATTCAATCTCTTTAAATTTCTCAACCCGACAAAAGTACTCCAAATTTCTTTACCATCGGCAACATGATATTGAAACGCGTGATTCCTGAATCAGAACGAAATCTTTACCACCGGTAAATTTCCTCCGGGGCTTCTATGGAGTTTGGCTTCTTTTCCTGTACTCAGGAACTATAACTTTGCGAGTTTGTGTAAACATTAGCATTACAGGATATATGTGTTGTTTTCAGCAGAATTTAATAGCAAAATCCAGAGTTATTACTGAATTAGATGACTAAACAGAACATGATTAAGTCTAACAATATGCAACAGCATAAACAAACACTCAATTAACCATGCTTTGAAGAATGACTCATATTATCGAAAGTAACTGTGCTCGGAAACCCATTTCAGTAACAACAACATAGTCACTTTGGTATATCTATAATGATTTTGGTATATCAACATTCAATTAGCCCATAATTTCAAAGAAGGATTCTTATCAGATAAGCGAATCATTTTATACACATCACTGATATTAATCCTACAAATACTTACTCGACAAATCACACCTCACATTTACGACAGTGCTAATTCAATCTAATGCACCAACTTCAATTTCTCCTGCAAAACAAAACTATATATTATCGACCTCCAGATAGAGATATAGCAGAGAGGCTAGATATTGATGAAGACGACCTATAATAACTCGTGTACCCTTCATTTTTGAAGGGTGTTATGGTTTTAAACCCCAAATAACTCGGCGGCAACTCAGGGAGGGGTGCATCTCGGTCCAAAAACTGCACCACTTGTTGCATACTAGGCCTAGCTGTCGGCATCGGGTTCGAACATAGCAACCCAAGCCTCAACACTAACTCTACCTCAAACGCGCAATACTCTTCACCCAATCTGGAGTCCACTGTTTCAAGAACTAACCCCTTTTGCCAGCTAGCAAGCACCCATCCTATCAACATCACCTCCTCGTCTCGTGCACTTGGCTCGACCGGCCTCCTCCCGCAAGCCACCTCAAGAAGAAAGGCCCCAAAAGCAAAAACGTCGTTTGCGGTGGTGGCCTTGCCACTTCTTGCAAGCTCTGGTGCGAGATAACCCATGGTTCCAACAATATGAGTGGTCTGAGGATCAGTCCCATGATCATATAATCTCGCAAGGCCAAAATCTCCGAGCCTTCCATTTAATTCACTGTCTAATAATATATTGCTGGCCTTGATGTCTCTGTGGATCACAACCTTCTCCCAATCTTCGTGCAGGTATAAAAGGCCTGACGCCACGCCGCTGATGATCCGAAACCTTTGAGCCCAATTAAGAGTGGGCTTTGTTCGATCATATAAGAACTTGTCGAGGCTACCGTTGGGCATGAAATCATAGACCAAGAGGAGCTCTCCTCTGCGTCGGCTGGACCAGGTTCCGATGGCGGAGCTGGCCAATGCTGACAATTTCGGCCACAAATTCTTTCATTCCTTGTCTCGATCCGTGGGAGATTTTTTTAACGGCGACCTCCATCTTGGAAGTAGGCAACACTCCTCTGTAGACTCTGCCAAAGCCTCCGGCACCCAGTAACTCTTTCTCTTTGAACCCTTTCGTCGCTCGAAACAAATCCTTGTATGAGAACCGATGAGGCCCGTATTCGAGCTCCCAATCTTCACGTATCTCTGCAAATTTATTCCTCCTCCATACCAGAAAAATGGAAGCACCAATCGACAGAAGAAACAAAAACGAAGCGACGGGAACCCATATAGCGAAAACCATTGAGGTGCCTTTGGGTTTAGTAACAGGAAGAGAAGGAAGCTTTGCATAATCGATCGCCTCAGCAACCCCATTCATCTTGAAGCTCCACCCGAGAATGTAATGGGCAGTATGAAAAGCACCGTTGGACGAAGAAAATCCAACATACATAGTATCAAGCATCAAGCTCGAAAGATCAATGATTGAAGATAGGAGCGGCCTCCTAGGCTTAGGCATTCGCATTGGTGCTAAAGTAACATTGAGTTGCGTCGTCTTGCCATCAAAATCGACCTACACCTGCATTGGCTGGCCACTGATAAGGGTCAAGTTCTGAAACAAACCGGTACTGTCATCGTAGTAGCCGGCATTCGTGGACTTGCTGGATTTCAAGCTATTGATATCAATCCCAACATGGTTGTTATTAATATCCGCAAACTCGGGATTTATAACACTATCAAGCTCAACGGCAAAGATATGATTGGATGAGTTGCCATTGTTTTTATCATTGAAAACGCCCATGTACTGGCTCGCGAGAGCAGTAGAAAGGTTTGTGGTGGGAGAAATGAGAAAGGGGATGCCGTTGCCACCGATATCGGCAACCTCGGGCTGAACACCAAACACGTAAGTAGCTGAGAAGGAGCGAGTTTTACCAGAAGCAGACTTGAAGTGGAGAGGTTTCGGATAGAAGGCATGGCCCTTTGTATGCGACGTGCTGTTGATGAGCTCAAGGAGGCCATTCGCTCTAATGTTCGCGATGCCGTCACAACTCAGGTTGACTCCACTGAATCCATTGAAAGTGAAGTCGTCGTCGCTTGCAGCCGCGAGCTTTCGCAGGAGGAAGAAGAGGAGCAAGAAGAACATCTTCACAAACATTTCGAGATTCTTTCAATATTGAAATAATATTGAAAGAACAAGTGGCCTGTTTCAGTCCTTTCAAAATCATAGAGTTCGTTATATAGTTCTTATGAATTGATTGTCAAAGAATTTGCCAAATCTCAACATCACAACCTACAGATACCATTAAGACTTGGGGAATGCATCCATTTCAATACCTGATAAAAACAAATAATAAAAGACTTGACGATACATCCATTCCAGTGCCTAATAAAAGTCTGTAGACTTGAGGATGGTCAAAAGATGAGAAGAGCATCAAACAGATACCCCATCCCTCATTTGTCAAACTTGTCGACTGAAAAATTCCAAGATGAGATGAAGATGGCTAGCAACATTATTTATATCAGAGGGCCAAATGACAGTTCCAAATTGCAGGGCCAAATAACAGTTTGGATTAATATGTAGGCCTTGTTATTGCCAAAATTAATTTCGGATAAATTGCATAATAATTCCTCGATGTTCCACTGCTCTACAATTTAATACCTTATAGTTTTTTTATCAACATTTTAACGCCCTAATATAATTCGCCGTTAGCATTTTGCTAACTTCAACTATTACCGCCGTGTCCATTTTGAGGGGTTAGCGATCCCCTCAAACCACAAAGCAATTAGGTGAACAATTAAAATCAAGGAGAAAAACACTAAGACTTGTATGGTTTCTTCAAACCCGATTCTTCCTCAGGGAACAACAATAACAAGAGGGTTTTAACTATTGTGAAGCAAATAAAGGTTACAAGAGATGCATCGCTCTACCTCACGCACATCTCCCTCGTCTCTCATCCCTCTTTTACTGTCCGCACAAGAGAGTCAAAGTACATATGATACAACACAACCAAAAATGTTGTTTGATACCAAACAAGCAACTGCCAATTTATTTAATTTTCCTTTATGACTCTATGAACACTCAATCTAGTATGCTTTCAAAGCTGTCTCTTAGAAAACAAGAATTTTATATCCACTTTTTAAGAATCTGTCAACACATCAGCTTTATTATTCTCATATCAAACAGCCAACAATACGCCCTAGGTTTGAGCAAAGTACTAGTATACTACAAATACTAAAGAAGAAAGCAGCAGGTTCCATGACAAAAACTATCAGCAACATCTTGAGAAGTAAGAAAGAGTCGCAGCCGACGAACACATGATACAATCATCGAAACCTAAAGTGTTTGACAACGAGATGTTGCCAAAGCCCTATCAACTCGGTGAGAACAGGGGGAGTTCTACATTCCGGTTCAAGATCTGCATTGCCCTTTGCATGCTAGGCCTAACTGCTGGCATCGGATGCGAGCATAACAAACCAAGCTTCAACACTAACTCCACCTCCTGTGCGCAATACCCGTCTCTCAATCTCGGGTCCATTGTGTCTATCAAAGATCCACTTCGCCAACTCTCGAGGACCCAATCAATGAGTACCAGATCCTCACATGTGTGATGCCGGACAGGTCTCCTACCACAAGTAACTTCAAGCAGCAAGACACCAAATGCAAACACATCAGTCATGGTTGTCGCCTTGCCGGTCCTAGCAAGCTCAGGGGCGAGATAGCCCATGGTTCCAATTAAACGATCTGTCCCATTATCGCATAATCTTGCATGGAAGAAATCTCCAAGCTTCCCATTAAACTCATTATCTAACATCACGTTGCTGGCCTTGATGTCTCTATGAATCAAAACATGCGGCTCCCAGTTGTCATGAAGGTACGAGAGACCCGATGCTACTCCTTTGATGATTTTGAATCTTTGAGCCCAGTTAAGTTTAGGTTTTGTTTCGTCGTATAGGAATCTGTCGAGGCTACCATTAGGCATGAAATCATAGACCAAAATCAGTTCTCCTTTGCGTCGGCAGTAGCCTAAGATTTGGGCAAGGTTCTGGTGGCGAAGATGGATGATGCTAACAATTTCAGCAACAAACTCTTTCATTCCTCCCCTCGGTTCATGCGAGACTATTTTGATAGCAACCTCCTTACAGGAAGAAGGGAGCACCCCTCTGTAGACTCTACCAAAGCCTCCAGTTCCCACTAACCGCTCGTCTTTGAACCCCTTTGTCGCAAGAAATAAAGCTTTGTATGAGAATCGATGGGGCCTGTATTGACGCTCCCAATCTTCAATCAGCTCGGCATAGATGATCCTCCTCCTTACAATGAGCATAACAGCAACAAGGATCAATAACACAAAGGTACAGAAAGCTATAGGCAGCCATACTTCCAAAGGGTTGAAACTACGATCCTTGGTTTTAATACGAGGAAGTGATGGAAGCTTAGCATAATCAAGTGGTTCGGCTGTCCCATTCATCTTGAAGCTCCATCCAAGAATACAATGAGAAACAAGAACAGAACCAGTCGATGAAGAGAAGCCAACATACATCGGATCAAGCATCACGCTTGAAAGATTGACGGTCGAGGATAAAAGCGGCCGATTAGGTTTAGGCATTTGTATCGGAGATAAGGTAACGTTGAGTTGCATTTCTTGGCCATCATAATCCACCCACACCTGCATCGGCCGGCCGCTCATAAGACTCAAGTTCCTAAGCAAACCAGTGCCGTCCTCGTAGTAACCGGCAGTACTGGAACTGTAGGACTTCAAAGTATTGATATCAATTCCGACATGGTTGTCATCGATATCATTGAATTCGTGGTTTAAAATGGTGTCGAGCTCGACAGCAAAGATGTGATTGTTTGGGTTGCCGTCGTAGGTTGTATTGAAGAGGCCTAAGTACTGGCTTGGGAGAGCAGTAGAGAGGTCGGCCGTGGGAGAGACGAAGAATGTGATGCCATGGCCACTAAGATAAGAGATCGGAGAGAGAATTGCAAATGCAAAGGTAGTGGAGAATGAGAGAACTTTATTAGATTGAGACTTGAAGTGCAAAGGGATCAGATGGAAAGCATGGCCCTTTCTAACCTTTGCTTCGTTCGTTAGCTGAAGAAGGCCGCCGGGTGTGACAGATGCGATGCCATCAAGTTTCAGGTCGGAATTCTTGAATCCATTGTAAGTGAAGCCAGCTTCACTTGAGGTTGAGCTCGTAAGTTTTATAATGAAGAAGAAGCAGAAGAAGAGTGAAGTCTTTGTAAACATCTTCTTTGGTCCTACCTACAAACTTGGGAGCTGCCTCAAATTAAACTATATATAAGCACTTCAGACATTTAGATGTGGTCTCCATCAGCAAGACGACCATCACAAATTCACACAAACCTTTGTTTTTACTGTGGTGATTTCAGGGTATAATCCTTGTTTAAAAAACATTGTTCAGGTTAAGTCAATGAAGCAAGTCTCCACCACAACCCCATACATAATTTCCACCATCTCAAGTAATGGAAATATCTAAGCTCAATAATGAAATTCTAGATACAAGACTTGGAATGGTCTATCGTCAACTGATGAATCAATTTGGAGGTGGAGAGAGCACAGAAGGTCTCCATCTTGATTAAGAGAGCCAAAGATGGATCTTCTGCATTGAACTGTTGTGTTGAACCTAAAACCATCTGAATTGAAAGCTCTTTAATCATTCATCATGGAATTTCTACTTCTGCTTTGGCTAGGACTTCCAAAATGATAGAGATTTACAGGACTAATTGACGGTTCTTACGTGTAGAAGCGGAAATTGGGGGTGACAACAAAGAAACTTAAGAGGGCAAGAATGGAGCATTCGAAACCAAAATTTGACTGGAACAGGAGTCTTCAACACAATATTCATTCACTAGAAGAAAAAAAATCTTTTGTTTTTTCCCTTTATAAACGGTTTTGAGATTAAATAGAATGGTCATCCTGTAAGAAGTTGAGAATTTAACGTTGTTAAATCTTCAAATCACAGCCTAGAAACCCGGCCTAGCCATACAAGAATATGACTCCGTTTGGCAACGGGGAACGGTTTCGAAACCATGGTTTCATGGGGTTTCAAGCTAAACTTGTTCGGTCTAGTTTGGCAACAAGGATTCCGATCGATTAAGTTAAATCGAAACTATGTTTTGCATGAGTGCGAACCATGGTTTTATAAAATTGGGGTTTCGTGAAGTTAGGGTCTTTTAGCAACAAAGTTTACGAATTCAAGGTTTCGATTATCTTAACTTATTTCTAAGTGTCTGAGATAGAATAAAGAGTGACACGAAAAGCAAGACTCCACTGTTTTTGGAGTATAAAAAAATAGGGTTTTGAGCCCTCGAAACTTTATGAAACACGGTTTGAGAAACTCTATTTTGAACAAGCCATTGTTTCAATTTGTTTTAGTTTAGCAATAAAACCCCAAGAAACCGAGACCCGTTTGCGAACCAAAAATAGAGTTTCCAAAACCGCGGCTTCAAAAAGTTTCGAGAAATCAAAACCACATTTTTCTAAACTCCAAAAGGGCGAGTTTTGCAAAGTTCTCGAGCCTCTCTCTCTCTGGCGTCGTCAAAAAGAATTAACGCTCGACTCGATATCTTAAAAATAAAATTAAATCACAAGACTAACAAATAGTAGTAATTTTTCTTTTTTGAAAAAGAAATAAGCAGTGGATGGATAAACATAAGCCACATATGTTATTGTCAAAATTGTCTCTGCTCGTGTTAATTTAAGAGGGCCAAAAAGTAATTCTAGTCAAAATTGATTTTTCCTTTTTCCCAGGTTTTGTGTTCAAGTCAGGTATTGATGATATAAAGCTAATGCCAACACAGGATCAAGCAGATACAGGTCTTGCCTATACAGACAACAAGTCACGTCCGTCAGGACAACAAATCAAGATTGTCGGCATTAGTAATAAAATTCAAGTAACAAGTCTGGTAATATGTCGTGAATATGTCATGTACTATATATTAACCAAAATAGATACCAATGTAAAACTGTAACCAATATCGAAACACGGTAAACACAACTATTGCTTGGATGCATACGTATTTATCTGTAATAACCATTATGCGTCCATTACCTTGTATGATGCAAACTATACAACATATTGAACTGTTATAGTAGTATAATAACATTGTGATGTTCCGGCATGCAACTAGATAAGCTATTATTAGTACGGATACAGACGGATACTGAAAAACGGTAAATCGGTAATTTCTGCTGAATATTAAACACATGCACTATAATTTATCAAATAGATATTGATATAATAACATAGCATGTTGCAAGTTTAGAACATGACTCGGAAACAACGGTTGATGTGCAGGCGGCTCGGTGCGACACGACACGGTGCGTGAAGTGGCACGACACGGTGCGTGAAGTGGCACGACACGGTACTGGGTACGGTGAAGACACGGTCATAAGATGGTCTGGGTATGGTGATGACACGGTCATGGCATGGTGGTGGTCTGGTGGTGGCACGGTCATGGTCTGGTGGAGGTGCGATCGTGGTCTGGTGGTGTCATGGTCAAGGCATGGAAGTGGTGGCACTGTTGTGATGTGATGATGGTATGGTTGTGGTATGATGGTGGTAGGGTTATGGTATTGAGGTGGTATGGTAGAGGTAGAATAAGAGAAAGAGAGGGGTGATGGGGTCTGTTTTCTGAAGAGGTGGTGACAGGGATTGTCTAGGTCGTGCTCGTTGGCGAGGGGACAGGTGATCACGACGGTGATTGGCTCCGACGATTGATTGAAATGAGATTTTGCATCAAAGAATTGTTAACCGCAATCAAGAACGGTGTCGCTTGGTAGCTAGCCGGTGAGTACGGGTCGGTCCACAGGGATGTTGTGTATTTCCTAATTTGGTCTAACGAGTTAATTCCAAATGGTGTGGATGGATTATCACTAAAAAACTAAACTGATTTAAACTAGGATTAGAATCTTGCTACGGTTAGGTTTAGGTTAAGTTTGGAAATTGATGAAGATTTCCTCACCGCTTTCAATGCTCTGATTTAGATCTCTTTATGTGTTATGGTAATCATTAATAAAGGGGATTAGTACCATCGGAAAGAAACGATATTTCTTCCTCTACGTTCTTGTCCTTCCTTTCTTAATTATTACCCTAACCTCCATGGAAAACATACGCAACCGGTCGTTTAAACTACGGTATCACCGCTACCTCGTGGGGTAAGGTGCCGTAGGGAACGGTGTGTGTATGTATGCATGGAGTCCTCTTAATTATATATGATGAGCAAGAAAGGGGTGAGAGATATCCATCTCTCAAGCCTTCCCTATTCCTAACCCTAACAAGTGAGGAATTACTCACTCATTAGGGAATTGATAAACATTTTCTAACTATCTAATTAGGGCAGATAATAAAATTATACTAAGGCAGAATGTAAATTAACTAGGGCAATGAAATAAAAACCTTACTTTATTTGATGGCTCTCTCCAAACATTTACACCGAATTTAGAATTCTGAATAGATGAAATAAAAAGAGGCATACCTCCAAAAGAGATTTAGGATTTCTATTTATAGAACATAGAAACCCTAGGGTTACAATCGACTCACATCTGCATTTACAACTTTACCCCTAAAGAAGACTAGTCAACGCGCCGCTAGCTGCCACAACTTTTTTTGCACCGATACGGGTGACGCACGACCGCAGATCCGCGGCCAAGATCCAGGTTTGGCCACGGTTCCGCGGCCATGTAAGGAGCTTGTTGGTTCAATTTCCTAGGGCTTCTATCTGTTGCTGTTATCTTCTGTTTTCTTCAGTTGGTTCTTCAGAATGTCTTCTAGTTTTCTTCCAGTTTTTCATAATGTCGTGGACTTTTACCGTTGCTTCGTGTCGAAGTCTTGAACATTGCGCTGCCTTTATGCTTTATGAACTTGTTCATCGATCTTCACTTAGTCTTCAAGCTGTAGGCATGATCAAGATCTTTCCATTTGTTGGTCGTAGTCTCACTTTTGTATCGTCTTTTCATCGTTTTCACTGTTTTTGTTCCGAAAACCTGTAACCTGCAACTATGTAGCAGACATGGATCACAAGGACCTATTTATTTTTAAAATGAATAAGAATGGGAAATATAATAATGCAAAATTATGGTATGAACAAATACCCCCAAACTTATCTTTTGCTCGTCCTCGAGCAAACCTAGTTTATTCTTGAAAAAGACCTAGTCTCACTTTCGCAGGGAAACGCGATTGCACTGAGCTCGTGCAACAAGCCGTTAAATCTCTAGGTGTCCCTAGTAGGAGGAGTGTTGTCTCCTGAGGGTTTTCAGCGGATACTACCCACAAAATCCTATCAATTCGGCCTATTGACTTTTATTCTCCAATTAGGTTTTCCAACAAGGAATTCTATTATCTTCGACTCATAAATTATCCATCCGTATTTTTCACGCTTCTTTATCATTTAACTTAAAATTATATATGTTTGTAGACTTACTTAGCTTTTAGCATCTTTTAAGTTTTCCTTCTAGGGTTCTATCTCAACTTAGGAATTTTTATCATCTCTGTTAAAGATATAAGTCCAATGTTTCATTCCTATCTTTCATCTAAACCCCAATCACATATCTCTACATGTGTGTGTATATCACCCCTACACTTGGAAATTCAATTCAAGCTCTTATACTCCTGTCCATCGTCCAAAGTACTTTTCAATTGGTGAATTTTTAGATGAAATTTCTCACACATTCTTCATGCGACCGTTAATACTTCTTGAGATACTAACGACCGATTACAAAATGTGTTTGCATATTAAGGCGTAATTCCTAGTCAACACCTAAGGCTTTAGTAGTGACTTCCAAATTAGTTGGTCTAAGGCACCAGGTAATAAAGCACCCTCGCTAAATATTTTTTCTATTTATGCAGCCTTAAGTAATTACAAAAACCAGTGTTCATTTTTTTTATCTCTTTAATCACACTTGCATTTTTATTTTATTATTTTCCTTCATACTAAGGACTTTAGACAAGAGCATTTCAAGGTCTCTTCTACTATTCCAAGTTTCAAGGTTCGTGTTTGTGCAATTTGTAGGGGATATTTTTTTAGAATTTAGATTTAAGCTTAGGAATTATTTTTCAAACTTATACTTTAATAAAAATATCAATACTTTTCATTTGTTTTAACTTAGCCCAAGAAAACAACTCGAAATTTGCCTATTTCTAAATAAACTACAAATACATATACTTTCTACCGTTAAATTTTAAGAAAGCTTATTTTTAGGGTTTTTAATTTACTAAGTCTAAGATCTAGTTGTTCCTAATTAGTTAACCTTTATGTCAAATTCAAGTCAATTATGGCCAAAATTGAATATTTTTATAATTTTTCAATTTTTATGGGTTTTAAAATAAGTATGCAAATGCAAAAATATACACATGAATGCGAAGGAAGAAGGCTTACCGAGCACTCCCCCAAACTTAAACTTGACAGTGTCCTCACTGTCAGGCTATACCAAGAGGGTCAAAATGTCGGCACTCCCCTGTTTATTATTATTTTTCTATATTTTTTATTGTTAAAAGAAAACAAAATATATATACAAAAAGGACCCCCTAAACTTAAGTGAGACAGTGTTTCCACTGTTTTAGCATTAAAGTTCAGAGTTAGGGAGGAGAAAAATCAAACTATACAAGGCCTTACACAGGCCAAAGGTTAGCACCAACCATTCAAAAATTTTATCGTTATAATTGTAGGCTTGGTGGAAGAATGGAGTATAGAGAAAGGAGTTGAGAAACACACGAGACCGTGTCACGGCCCAAATTTGGCCCGTAACCGGCACTTAAACTACGTAACGTCTACGGGCGTATAAGCCGAAACCCAGAAATCTAAACCACCCAAAACTGGATCAACGGAGAAAACATAGTTTTAAACATTCGGAAATTTTCAAGTAAAAATCTTTAAGTTTAGTTTTCGTTCATAAAAATTTCGGCAGCACCTTCTTTGTAAAAACTAGCCCCGAAAACGGGTACAACATAGATAATAATAATAAAAGCATCCCAAACGGGAGCAAATCACGCCCAACGGCGGAGACAACCACCACAACATATATATGACGCCGAAGCGAAGGAATATAAAAGAAAACTGCATAAAGAAGTAAAACTTTTCAACAAAACTGGCTCCCACGAGCACAACACCCAAAGTCACCACAAAATATAACGCTGAATCCTCATAAGTCGTCTCTAAGTCATATACAACATAGTGGTAGATGGAGAATACTAGATCCAACAAAAAGATATACAAGGTATAAACAGATAACCGCAAACCCACCTAAAAGCAAGGCCTCACAGCCAACCGTAGCGGTATCCGCAAAAGTAGAGATGATAAGACGCCATGCCGCGACTACTCAGAGGGTAAGTCCTGCAAAACACTGTGGCATAATGGGGGTGAGTAGCCAACTCGTGAATAGTAAATAACATCATACAGTAATCGTAAGTATGCATAAACAACGATCTATCTATCACATGTAATCCGATAGCATAAGTATGATAAGTGAATATGCAACAGTCATGTAAAGGTACATCATCAGGGTACTACAACTACATGAAGCAATGCATATCAACATAATCCTGAGTGTAGGATGATATAATATAAAATCTCATGCAAAATCATTAGCATGGAAAAGCACCAGTGTCCTTCACTGACATATCAAATCCCAAATCCTCAGGCACCACATCCTCAGATCGGCCCTCACATCCTGTAAAAATCATGGAAACCTGAGTGTCTATCATCGAAAACCGAAACATCATGAAACTCGTGTCTAGCATCGACACGTAAATCCTCATAACTCAGGTGTTGTCACCATGAATGGACCTGACGATATGTCGTACATCACTCCGGTCGGTATCCCCACGATAACCGCCGAGTCCAAATACAATCACCGGTAGGTACTTGCCCACCTTCCAGGCTCATTGTCTGTACCAAGAACATCTTGCCGAGGGGAACCATACCGAGCCCCACCATGTACCCGCACACGGCCCACTCACTCCTCGCATTGGGTATATATCAAAAATCTCAGAACCGAGAAATCTCATGGTGGACGCATCAAATATCATATCAAGAGAAACCGGGTTTTGAAAGAATACATAGTTTCTTGAAAATACCCCCACGGTTCTCAAATCTATAAATCATATGAAATCCATATCTCAATGTGTAAAATTATGAAAACTGATATATGCAACATAAAACAACAATATGAGCATATCAAGGAAAATCCGCTCTTTTAAATGAATCCATCTTTAAAACATATCATGCGGTTCCCAAATCCTTCGAAAACAAATGCAGTATCATATGAGGTGTACATGTAAGTGTAGCAAGATTTAAGTATCTACATGTAATCGAGTATGTGGGTGTACATGTCAATATGTATGCATGATGTACAAGTAGCTATAGCAAGATATACGTGAAGTGGAATAAGGGTCACTACCTAAACTATTCCTGCCCAATGCAATATCACGTATGTATATGTCCACAGTATTTCATATGCACAATAGAATAAGAGTTACTACTCCAATCATTCCTATCCACTACCATATCACGTATGTAGGTGTTTGTGCGTGTCATGGCAATTACAGACGGTGTGGGTGTAGTATACAATTTAGTGCTCGTGCAACATGAACCATCAGTAATGTGTTATATCTAAAGGTATGAGTCAAGTACAACAGATAATGCTAAGCAATGACATTCATATGAAAGTAACTAATATGCAAATACATGCAGCTATCATATCATATTCTCCCCGACGCATAACGCCATACGGGCGATCTCCCCGTAGATATTAAATCTACTCACCGATGGTCCCAGCTATGAAAATCCGACCACCTGCTTCCCCTTGTCCGCAGCACCCGAAATCCCTGCTTGCAAACCTAAAATTTCATAAATACAACACATAAGCTAAATATCCTATGATGACAAAAAGACAACGAAACGCGATGAAAACGCCCGGAAAATTACACTGCGCGCTTAGAGCATCTATCGCGCACGATATCGGCCAAAACCCTAACTGGGGTCGCTAAACTACAAAACACCAAGTCTAGACCCCAATCGTCCCGATCGCGCAACACAACACAAATAATTACGAAGAATACAATAGGTATAATCTCGCAACGACCAAACGAACCCACGTCGGAAAAACCCCGAAACCTAGAAAGCGACCTATCGCAATATTTCGCACTAGTTTCAAGCTAACGCATATCTAGCGATTACAAATACCTTAAAATAGCTTAACTAAGCCATCTAAACCATTCCTATATTTTTAACACTCGCAAGTTATGTTTTAGCAAAAACCTAGTAAGCTAATTGCATAATTAAACAAAGTGTTCATTAGCAAAAATTAACATTTTCTACTAGGTTAATCTTTTCCAAAACACATTAACACTTTAAATGAACACTAATCACTTAAACAAACTTTAAATCTAACATGAATTTCTTAAACCAAATATAAATGAATTAATTATGATTTAAAAGCTAAACTAAACACATAATTAGCTAACTAAAATAACTAGACTAAGATTAAAACAAATATATAAGGATTAAGGTAAGAATTATACCTCCCCAAGAACACCAAAAAGAAACTTAATCCCTCCTCATAGCATCAAAAAACCATGCTTTGATGAAGATCCAAGAAGGATTAGTGAAGGAAAAGAAGGTTTTATTTTCATTTAGGATTTTTGTGGATTATTTTAGGAATTGTTTTGAAGAATTTTGAAGAAATAATGAAGAAATGAGCTTGGGAAATATTTTGGACAGAAATTTGAGATAAGGCTCGGCCATGGGGAGGTTGGGGGTATTTTTGTGAATTTTGGGTGAAGAAATTGCTAGGAAAATGAGTAATAAAAGCTAATAAATGCACTTTGCCATCTTTATACCTTTTCTTATCTTTTTAAAATAATTTCTTTTACACTCCAAAAATATCTAGATATTTAAAAAAGAAGTTTCCAAAATTTTTCTAGTGACAAAATTAATTTATTCACGAGAGAAAAAATTTCCCGATTTACGTGTACAAAATACCGCTTAAGATAATATTTTATTTGGCAAAAATTCTATCTGAACCAAAACCTCCCAAATACTTCCAAAATTCGCGCACAAGCTTTATTTTAGCTAAACTAGGTGCCGGTAAGTTTATACGGACGTTTGATCGAAATCGGATTAAAACGGGAAAAACCGACAATTTTGCCTTAAAACGGGAAAAATCGCAAAACGATTTCTAAAACGTTACAGACCGTATGGGAAGAAGGGTGGAATATGGTCTCGATATATTCGGAGAAGAATGGCGGAAGAGAGAAAGAAGTGTAGTACGAACTTGAGGATGTAAATTGAGTGAATAAATTAGCACAAATTGTGATGACCGATATGTTAAAAATGATTGTGCTAATTTATCAACCCGTCGAGAAATGGGATCAAATCTCTCAAGATTCGCAAGAAAACATGGGTACGGTGAACTTGGTAAACCATCCATTGAAAATGGAAGCGCGATGGATTCTTGCGTGGTCGAAACGATGGAAAGGACGGAGGGGAATGATTTAGGGATAGTCTTATTCTCACCTAAGTAAACTGTCTCGAACTCGAAGGATTCCATCAATGGTTTGAAATGACTGTAAGCAACCGAGTCTGATGGTTCAACTAACTCATCTGAAAATTCAAAGGACTCAAACTCGGGCGGTAAGTCTTCAAAATCGTTCGAAAAAGTGAAACACTCGTAATCGTTATCGGCTGTGAGAACTGTGTCAGATTCAAAGAGGAACGCACTAGTGGCGTCCAAACTGCTGTGATCGAACAGAAATTTTTCAAGCTCACAGTCCTCCTGCATGATCTTTTGCGTGGTCGGAACGATTGAAAGGAGGGGGGTGATTTAGGAAGTATAACAGTTAAACGTTCAGGAGGATGAATTGGAAAATCCGACACATCAAACAAAACTGGTTCATCCTCAATACTATCCTCGATACTCTCCTCAATACTATCCTCATAATTCTCCTCAAAAGTTATCTCATCCATGAAATTATCATCAAAATCAAGACGCATATGAAGTTCGGGAAAAACATTTAATGACTCGGGATGATGAATTAGAGAGAAAATTTCAGTCAAATCTACGGGTTCATCATCCAAATTATTCCCTGCGTCAATATCCTCAATCAAGTGAAAATCCATTTTTTTTAGACACCTCATCAAAGGCATAGATATTTATCAATTCAGGTTCTAGATTGGAGGTGTAGAGATCGAAAGGATTGGTAATGGTTTCACTCAAAAGGGACCCTTCACAATCTGGCAAATCAAGCACTACAAAGTCGCACAACTCATTAAATGTTCTATTTTCAACTGGTGAATCATTTGGGGTACTTGTTTGAAAACTGGAGTTGTAGGATTCAATTGGTGATGGGTAGGTTTGATTTAGAAGGGTGCACAGCTCACTCTCTCCACTCAAATTCTCAATCTGTCCAACCACCTCATCATACATTGGAAGATTTGGAGCTAGTTGAAAACTAGCTACCGGTTCACTAGGTTGCATAAGGGCGGCAATGGACGCATCCAAATTCCTCATCTGTTGATTTGTCGCTACAATATAAGCTTCCAACGACTTTTCCAGACTAGACATGGGTTGTGAAGGGGTTTCAGTAAAAGATTCAAAATTGTTTGGATTCTGGAAACTCCCAAATGGTTGTGTAGAAGCAATGTCTAGGGAAAGTGCGAAAGTCGGGTAGGACTGGTAGGAATTGAATGGTTGGACAGGAGTAGGATCAACATTTGGATAAAAAGGTGAATAGACTTGTTGATCCCAAGAACTAGAAGTGTTGAGAGGGGTGAAAGATCGGTTACGAGACTGTTCAATATGTTCAGCAATAGACATGGGTTTCGGAGTTACAATAGGACTCGAAAAAGGAGTATCAACGTAAGAAGGTGGTGAAGGTTGAAATGGTTGATACAAAGTGGATTGCGGAGTCGAACTGTTTCTCCTAGACGCTTCTATTCGATCTTTCAAAGAAATTTTGGGCATGGAGGGGTCGTCCGTAATTCGACCAAAACAATTCACGTAGGATGCAATGTTTGGATGAGGGTACCAAAGTTTGGCAAGAGTTTTGTGAGGTGAGGTACCCATGATGTAAGAAGGAGAAGAAAAAGAATGTGGGGTGCACGGATTTCTTAGCGACAAGTTGCAAGTTTTTGTAATTTTTTTTTCTTTTTGTGTTTTTTTATGGAGCTTTTTGCAAAAAAGATTTTCAATAAAAGGCTTAGACACACGTTCAATCAATCACAAATGCATAATCAAGCCCAGATCTAGAGTCACCTAGGTCAGCTAGACAGCTCCTAACTGTTCCAAAGAGCAAGATGTGAGGACCTCAAACCGCCTCTTCACCGCCAATTGTGGTCAGGTAAGCACAAATAGAGAAAGGAGGGATCCGCTCACGAATCACCATGAGACGAGCCTTTTAAACTTACCTTTCCCTACATCTCTAGCCTAGGCACCTGATTAGTTCAAAAATTTGTATTTACCGTAATCAGAAACGGCGTCGCTTTGCAGCTAGCCGGTGAGTACGGGTCGATCCACAGAGATGGGTAATTTTCTTAATGTGTTTTTACGAGTTGATTCCAAATGTTGTTTGGATTGATTAAATCTAAAACCTAGATCTATCACTAAACTAAATTAATCTAAATTAAAGTCTTGCTAGGGTTAGGTCTAGGGGAAGTTTGGAGATTAAAGATTTCCTCACCGCTTTCAATGCCTTATTTTAGATCTATTAGATGTTGTGGTAATTATCAATGAAGTGGATTAGAATCTTTTGGGAAGATGTTTCTTCCTCTAGATTCTTATCCTTCCTTTATCGATAATTACCCTAACCTCCATGGAAAACATGCGCAACCGGGCCTTTATACTACGGTGTCACCGTTACCTCGAGGGGTAGGGTGCCGTAGGGAGCGGTTGTGCGTGTATGCATGGAGTTCTAATTCTTGTGAAGGGACATGAAAGGGGTGAGAGATCTCATCTCTCAAACCTTTCCCTAAGGCTAACCCTAACAAGCGAGGAGATTACTCGCTCATTAGGGGATGAATAAACATACTAATTAAAAGACAATTAAAACAAAGAATAAAAAAATAATTTACTAATTTATTGATGGCTCCCTCCAAGCAAGAATACAGAACAGATCTGAATTTGTTTATTGAAAAGAGGTATGAGTTTTACAGATCTGTGATTACAATTTATAGGAAAACATGAAAACTAGGGTTACAGACTCTCGCACATGTGCAATTACAGATTTGCCCACGGAAAATCCCAACACCCGCACCGACGCACCGACTCACGAAATTTGCACCGACACGGGCTCTAAACGGCCGCGGAACCGCGGCAAATGTAGGGGTAGGGCCGCGGTTCCGCGGCCCTTTGGTGAGCTCAGCTCACCAAACTTCTGGGCTTCCTTATATGCTTCATGGGCTTTCCACTTTTATACTTCTTTTCTCTATTTAACTTCTGGGCCTTCTCCAGATCTTCAGTGAAAACTTGTAAAGATCTTTTGACCGTTCACTTTGACATTTCAGACTGCATTGCCTTATACAATTGTAAATTGTTCTTCGTGACTAGGATCCGTCTACTTGTTGGTCAAAAGTCCCTTTTCTGTATCAACTTTCGTCTTTTTCACTGTATTCGCTCCAAGAGCCTGTGTCCTGTAATATGCAACAAACGTACGTCAAGAGTACTTGTTTATTTATAAAACGGATAAGAATAGGAGAATGAAAAATGCAATATTATGATCTAAACAAATATCCCCAAACTTATCTTTTGCTCGTCCTCGAGCAAACTTATTTTTTATTCACTAAAATCCTAACCGCACTTTTGCAGGGAAACGCGATTGCAATGAGCACGTGCAACAAGCTGTTAAACCTCTAGGTGTCCCTACTAGGAGGAGTGTTGTCTCCTGAGGGTTTTCAGCGGATTACACCCACAAAATCCTATCAACTCGGCCCATTGACTTTTGTTCTCCAAATAGGTTTTCTAACAAGGAATTCTATTATCTATTGACTCGCAGATTATCCACCCACATTCTTCACACATCCTCATTATTTAACTTAAGATTATATATGTTACGTAAACCTACTTAGCTTTCGGCATCTCCTAAGTTTTCCTTCTAAAGCTCCATCTCTACTTAGTAATTTCTATCAACTCTATTAAAAATACAAGTTCTATTCTTCATTCCTTTCTCTTATCTAAACTCTAATCACATATCCCCACGTGTGTGTAAATATCACCCCTACACTTGGAAATTCAAATCAAGCAATCATACCCTTGTCCGTTGTCCAAAGTACTAATTAGTTGGTGAATTTTTAATTGAATTTTGCTTACACATCCTTCATGCGACCGTTAATACTTCTTGAGGTACCAACAACCGATTACAAGATGTGTTTGCACATTAAAGCGTAATTCCTAGTTTTGCGACACCCACGGCTTTTAGCAGTGACTCCCAAACCAGTTGGTTTAAGGCACTAGGTGATGAAGCACTCTTGCTAAATATTTTTCTATTTTTTACAGCCTTAAGTAATCACAAAAACCAGTGTTCATTTTTTTTATTCTTTATTCACACTTTTTTTTCTTTATTTTCATTATACTAAGGACTTAAGAGCATTTCAAGGTCTTTTCTACTATTCCAAGTTTCAAGGTGCGTGATTGTGGAAATTGTAGGGTATACATTTTCAGAATCTAGACTTAAGCTAGGAACTATTTTTCAAACTTATACTCTAATAAGAACATCAATACTCTTCCCTTGTTTCGACTTAGCCCAAGAAGTGAACCCAAAATTTGCCTATTTCTAAATAAACTACAAGGCATATACTTTCTACCGTTAAATTTTAAGGAATGTTATTTTTAGGGTGTTTAATTCACTAAGTCTAAGATCCAGTTGCTCCTAGCTAGTTAACCTATCTGTCAAACTCAAATCAAATATGGCCAAAATTGAATACAATAATTTTTATAATTTTTGAAAATTTTCAATTTTTTATGGGTTTTCAAATAAGTATGCAAATGCAAAAATATGTACAAATGAATATGAAGGAAGAAGACGTACTGAGCATACCCCAAACTTGAACTTGACAGTGTCCTCACTGTCATGCTAAACCAATAGGGTCAAAATACCGGCACTTCCCTGTTTATTTATTTAAATTTTTTTTATTGTTAAGAAAAACAAAAATATATACAAAAAGGCCCTCCCCCAAACTTCATTTAAACTATGTTAGACATTACTGCCAAACTTTGCATAGACCAAACGTCAACACCAACCAGTTGAAAATTTTATCAGTAACGAGTATTGGTTGGTGGAAGAATAAATTGTAGCGATCCACAAAAAATTGGGGAAGATAGAAGTAGTGGTATGGAAGGTGTGGAGGTAAATATACAGGCGATGATGATGCATCAAAACGAGAATGTAAATGATCAGCAATCAGTGGAATATTGGCATTCTCGTAGCTTATTAAAAGAAATGGGGGTGGTTTAACATCTAAAGGAGGAGGTTGACTAACCACAATACCCCCAAAATGTTTCTGTGGGTCCTCTATTGACTTGGCATCATCCATCAATTGCATATGATATTCAATTATAAGGGTGTAGGGTGTTTTTCGTCACCCCATTGAGATGGGAATACGCGAGCGCTTAACAGGCGTACTATAGATTCCCCCTGCCTAGGATAGGCCGGGGTTTAATGATTGTGGGGATCCGAATCTCCGGCAGCCGCGGACTAAGCTGCCGTTAATTACCCCTCGCCTTTGGGGCGAGGGAACCTCCGATTAACGGGTTAAAATGGTCATGCGAACTCAATGTGCAGTGTACGTATGTTGTGTTTTGAAAGGGGGGTTTGGATATATCGGGAGCCACGCAGAGTTTTTACGGGGGTCCCGCTACCCGAATAGCGGGCTGGGGGTTAAGGGGGCTAGCAGCCCCCTTACGGGATGCGGGGCAGCGCCCCATTAGAAAAAAAATTTCTAACAGGGACAGTGTCGTGGAGTATGTGTATGTGTACATTTGTATAAAAATGTATACATATACATATATATATAAATAAAGGGGAAAAGGCATCCAAAGGATGCGTGGGGCAGGACCTTGGGCGCTGTGCGCTTAGGTGCTGTGCGCTCAGGCGCAAGCGCTCCACGTGTCGGCACGTGGGCGCTTTGCGCATGAGCGCTGCGCACAGGAGTGCAAGCGCGCGCGCCACGTGTCGGCACGTGGGCGCTTTGCGCATGAGCGCTGCACGCTGGTGCGCAAGTGCGCGCGCCACGTGTCGGCACGTGGGTGCTTTGCGCATGAGCGCTGCGCGCTGGTGCGCAAGCGCACGCGCCACGTGTCGGCACGTGGGCGCTTTGCGCATGAGCGCTGCGCGCTGGAGCGCAAGCGCACTGGAGCGCAAGCGCGCGAGCCACGTGTCGGCACGTGGTCGCTTTGCGCATGAACGCTGCGCGCTAGAGCGCAAGCGCACTAGAGCGCAAGCGCGCGCGCCACGTGTCGGCACGTGGGCGCTTTGCGCTCGGGCGCAGTGCGCTGGAGAGGAAAAGAGGGCTTTTAGCCCCAAAAACTCTCGGAAGAGAAATTAGTGGAGTTAAACTCCTGAAAAAAAAGAAGAATGTTTTGGTTGGGGAAATGGGTTCTTCTTCTTCCTCCTCTGTTGGCTGGCTCAAGAGATGTGAGATCTAAAAATCTCTTCTTTTTGAGATCTAATGGAAGATCTGAGTTCCCCTTAATGGGTTTTGTGGTGGAAAACTATTTAGTTTTGAAAAAGGAAGAGTAAAACTCTTGATTTAATTCAAGAGAAAGAAGAAGGTTTTGGAACCTTGAAGATGGAAGAAAGAGCTCAGCTCTGAGACTTTTTTTGGAGAGAGAAAAAAGTTGTTGGGATATTTCATTATCCTTGCCTTTATAGGCCATTCATTTTACACATAGCCCCTTGGGCTTCACAAAATGGCATTTTGCCTATCCCATGGTTCATGTGCCATTTCTTTTTGCACATAAACCATGGGCTTACAAAAATTTGGCTTTATACCCATTTTGTTTACATTCATGCATAAAAATTACATAAAAATTATTTATTACATGATTTCATTTTTGGCATGGGGAGGGTCTGCCGCTTCATGTCTCGGACTCGACCTGGGCATGGGCCCACTTGACCTGGGCATGGGCCCACTTGACCTGGGCTTGGGCCCACCTGGCTTGGGGTTGACCTTGACTTTGACTCGGTCAACCGGGGTGTAAATGTTTACCCCAACAAAGTGCCCCCCATCAATAAATGCACACCGCACATTTGAGTTGTGTGCATGAAATTGATGGATCTTGAAGCTGAACTTCGAGGTGGAACATCATTCCGGGGGCGGAGCATCATCCCGGGGAGCATGATTCTCGGGGATCGGAGTATCATTCTGATTCGCGGAGCATAATTCCAGGGTCGGAGTATCGTTCTGATTCGCGGAGCATAATTCCAAGGATCAGAGCATCATTCCGAAGGGCGGAGCATGGTTCCAGGGATCGGAGCATCATTCCGATGAGCGGAGCATGGTTCCAGGGGATCGGAGCATGATTCCGATGGGCGGAGCATGATTCCAGGGATTCGGAGCATCATTCCGAAGGGCGGAGCATGATTCCAGGATTCGGAGCATCGTTCCGAAGGGCGGAGCATGATTCCAGGGATCGGAGCATCGTTCCGATGGGCGGAGCATGATTCCAGGGATCGGAGCATCGTTCCGATGGGCGGAGCATGATTCCAGGGGATCGGAGCATCGTTCCGATGGGCGGAGCATGGTTCAGGGGATCGGAGCATCGTTCCGATGGGCGGAGCATGGTTCCGGGGATCGGAGCATCATTCCGATGGGCGGAGCATGATTCCAGGGGATCGGAGCATCATTCCGATGGGCGGAGCATGATTCCAGGGGATCAGAGCATCATTCCGAAGGGCGGAGCATGATTCCAAGGATCGGAGCATCATTCCGAAGGGCGGAGCATGATTCTAAGGATCGGAGCATCGTTCCGATGGGCGGAGCATGGTTCCAGGGGATCGGAGCATCATTCCGATGGGCGGAGCATGGTTCCGGGGATCGGAGCATCATTCCGATGGGCGGAGCATAATTCCAGGGGATCGGAGCATCATTCCGAAGAGCGGAGCATAATTCTAGGGGATCGGAGCATCATTCCGAAGGGCGGAGCATGATTCCAAGGATCGGAGCATCGTTCCGATGGGCAGAGCATGGTTCCAGGGGATCGGAGCATCATTCCGATGGGCGGAGCATAATTCCAGAGATTCGGAGCATCATTCCGAAGAGCGGAGCATGGTTCCAGGGGATCGGAGCATCATTCCGATGAGCGAAGCATCATTCCAATTTGCGGAGCATAATTCCAAGGATCGGAGCATCATTCCGATGAGCGGAGCATAATTCCAGGATTCGGAGCATCATTCCGAAGGTTGACAGACATTCTAACCGAAGCATAATTTCGATGCGGAGGTTGATTCCCAGGCGAAGCGTAATTTCGACAAGGAAGGCAGATATTCCGAGGCGAAGCATTGATTTCGACACGGGATACATTCTGAGACGGAGCATGATTCCGGCGCAGAGCTTGTCGACTGACTTGATTCCGAGACGAAGCATAATTTCGACAGGGAAGGCAGGTACACCGAGGCGAAGCATCATTTCGACACGGGGTGCATTCTGAGACGAAGCATAATTCCGACGCAGAGTTTGCTGGTTGACTTGATTCCGAGGTGGAGCATAATTCTGACGAGGAGGTCGTTGGTTGATCCCGAGCCGAAGCATAATTCCGACAAGGAAGGCAGATACACCGAGGCGAAGTATCGTTTCGACATGGGGTGCATTCTGAGACGAAGCATAATTCCGACGCAGAGCTTGCTGGTTGACTTGATTCCGAGGTGGAGGATACTTCCGACGAGGAGGTCGTTGGTTGATTCCGAGCCGAAGCATAATTCCGACAGGGAAGGCAGATACACCGAGGCGAAGCATCATTTCGACACGGGATGCATATTCTGAGACGAAGCATGATTCCGACGCAAAGCTTGTTGGTTGATTTGATTCCGAGGCGGAGCATAATTTCGACAGGGAAGGAAGGTACACCGAGGAGAAGCATCATTTCGACACGGGGTGCACATTCTGAGACGAAGCTTGATTCCGACGCAGAGCTGGTTGGTTGATTTGATTTCGAGGCGGAGCATAATTCCGGCAGGGATGGTAGATATCCCGAGGCGAAGCATCATTTCGACACGGGGTAAATTCTGGGACGGAGCATGATTCCGGCGCAGAGTTTGTTGGTTTGATTTGATTTTGGTTGACATCAGCATCGCTACACTGGAATATGGTACCAGGAGCGAATCATCATTTGTCATGAGAGGATTTAGGAATTGGTGGTTTTTTTTTGTTTGGCATTTGCATTGCTGCACTGGAATAATGCCAGGAGCAACTCATCATTTGCCCCGAGAGGATTTGGGAATGGGTTTTTTTTTTGTTTGGCATCTGCATTGCTGCACTGGAATGATGCCAGGAGCAACTCATCATTTGCCTCGAGAGGATTTGGGGATTTTTTTTGTCGGCATCTGCATTGCTGCACTGGAATAATGCCAGGAGCAACTCATCATTTGCCCCGAGAGGATTTGGGGATTTTTTGCTTGGCATCAGTATCGCTACACTGGAATATGGTACCAGGAGCGAATCATCATTTGCGTTTGCTTATTAGGAAACGATGGCTTAGGAGACAGGTTTTAGGTCCCTATCGCCTAAGACTTTTCAACTTTGTGAGCCGTAAGGGTCTCACAAAGCATTTTGTCCCTACAGGTCGTAAGGATCCCGTAGGTGTATATTCTCCTTAGGAGTCGTGAGGACTCCTAAGTGTGTTTTTCCTTCGTGAGTCGTAAGGATCCCACAAAGGCTTGTTCTCCTCATGTATCGTGAGGACACATGAGTGGGTCTTCTCAATGGAGCATAATTCCAAAGGCGGAGACCAGCCGCGTAACTGGTAATTGCGGTGGGATATGGGTATGATGAGAATTATTTGAGCCCGTGGATTGTATACGGTAGTCAATTTGGGGACTGGCCGTAGGGCTGGGAGAATTTTGAAAAATTGGATTTTGGTTGGCGTCTGCATCGCTACACTGGAATATGGTACCAGGAGCGACTCATCATTCGCCGTTGTTTTTTTTTTTTTTGTTTTTACCGCGATTGCTCTATCATTTCAGCTTTTCTTATCGCGAAGGTCGCGATTGCCCTATCATTTCGGCTATTTATTCGCGGTTGCCCCATCATTTCGGCTTTATTTTCATCTTTATTTTACTCGCTGATTTTTATTGCGAGTTGCCCCATCATTTCGGCTTTTCTTTATTTTCCTTTTATTTACACATTTTTCGTTTATTTACATTTTTTTTACATTCCCAGTTTAACGACTTAGAGGTCGATTGTTCCCAGTTTAATGACGTGGCGGTCGATTGTTCCCAGTTTAATGACGTGGCGGTCGATTGTTCAGAGAAAGGCAGATGTCTGAGAGAATTAGTTTCACGAAGAACTTCGGTCTCCGTTTGTATGAAATTGGCGGTCGCATCTTGACTGTTTACTAACACGCCTTTGGACAGTTCTATCTCTCCTGCCTTGTATTGCTTTTCGACCCAATCTTTGAAGACGAAGCAGTCCTCAATGGCATGACCTATCACTCTATGATAGGGGCAGTATTTGGGGTCGTCGGTTCTATTCGCTTCCTGCGGTCTTTTTGACTCTGGCAGTTGTAGACCGTTCTTCAGGGCGTCTTTGAATATTTTACGGATTTTGTCCCTTCTGAAGGAATAGACCTTATCCAGCTTCTCTTTCAGTGGAGATTCTCCTCCCTCTCCGAACATTGGCTTCCGAAGCTGGTTGGCATTAGGCCCGCTCAACCCTTGCTTATTTCGGTTGGCCGAGGCATTGAAAGACTCAGAATCGTCGGAATTTCCGCCTTTGCGATTATCGTCCTTTCGGTTTCTCCATGACCTATTGTTATTTTGGGAATCCGAGGAGGACTCCTGCTTTGAGCGCTCCAGCATTTAAACTTTTCTGGTCAGTTCTTGGAATGTTTTGAGACCCGCGGTGCATAGAAACGGGGCCATCCAATTGTTGAGATTTCCGACGAGGAGACTGACAGATTGGTCTTGCTCTATCGGCGGTTCGCATTTGACGGAGAGATTGCGCCATCGGGTTATAAAATCCGTGCTGCTTTCATTGTTCTTGGGCTTGGTCCTTACGAGCTCGGCAATGGTGATCTTATCGCTGACGCTCATGAACCTTTGTCGAAACAAAGATTCCATTTGGACGAAAGTAGTAACGGAGCCATCCGGTATGCTCGCGTACCAGTCGAAAGCAACATCGGTCAAGCTATTAACGAACTGGCGGAGGAGAAGCGTGTCATTGCCCCCAGTATTCCCGCATGAGGCTTTAAAGTGGGCGATGTGCTGATTCGCATTTCCCGTCCCATCGAATCTTCTGAATTTGGGGATGACATAGCCGCTAGGAAATTCTACCAGATCATACTGAGCAGGATATGGTCTCCCACTACTGCTGATATCTCTTTGCGCTTCGGCTTCGGCCACCAATGTTTTGACTTTGCTGGCAACCAAATCCATAATTTGATCTTGAGTTAGCGGGCTACTGTCATCGGCAGCCAAGACATTTCCCGAGATAGGATGCAACCGATTTTCATGCGGTTCGTCCACTTTTGGATTTGAGGGAACGGGCGTCGGCTGTTTCGAGACACCGTTTCCTGGTTCATGAGAGCCCTGCGCTTGATTGGGCGGCTGAGAGGCAAGTTGGGCCGTGAGCTGTAGGACGACATTTGTCAAGTCGTCAATTTTGGAATAGAGCTTGGCCATCTCTTTGTCTTTGTTTCTAAGCTGCTTTCGGAGCTCTTGAAGCAGCTCTTGCTCCGCGGTCCTGGGGCGGAAAGTTGGCTCTTCTTCGCTTTCCGAGCCCGACTCCTCATGGACCGAAGGGTCTTTCCGCCTATTATCCTCATCAAGAGGGTTTTCATCACCCAGCAGAGGCGGCTGTTCTTGGGAAGCGGCCACCACATTCAAGCCAGATTGGGTTTGAGATGTGGTAGCCCCGTCCTTGCTCTTGCTGCGCGTGCCCACCATGTAGACAGTGTGGACCACATATCCAGCCATTTCTTTCTCATTGGCGGGGAGCTTAGAGAAAGCACCTGATCGAGCAGTTGTTGAGGGTACCATTGGAGCTTGCTCGAAACGCCTTGCAGCTTTGTTGGTGTCGATAGCCTTGCCCCCAGCTGGGGCCATGGAGAGTCGTTCGGAAACGGACTTGCGCTTGGGCTGAGGTGCCCTCGCGACCACCACATTTGGCCTTTTGCCTTTCGGGACTGGTTTGTCTGCCACCGGGGCTTGAGGAGCTGGGATGGCGCCAACTGGCATGAACATAATAGAGCCGAATGGTAGCAGCGGCTCCTCCCATTGTCGCCCGAGACTTGCCGGAAGGACCGTCCTAGAGTCTATCCTCATCGTGTAGGAGACGGGAGCTGAGTTCATCATCGAAGACATCGTCGGAAGGTGATTGCTTGAAAATCTGCATGAAAAAGCATTATTTTTAGTATAAATACAGGTATGTATATTGATTGAGTTCGCATGAACGCTTAACCCGAAATATAGGAGGAGAGATTCGTCCCACAGGGCGTGCCAGAGTCTGTAGGGTGTTTTTCGTCACCCCATTGAGATGGGAATACGCGCGCGCTTGTCAGGCGTACTACAGATTCCCCCTGCCTAGGGTAGGCCGGGGTTTAATGATTGTGGGGATCCGAATCTCCGGCAGCCGCGGACTAAGCTGCCGTTAATTACCCCTCGCCTTTGGGGCGAGGGAACCTCCGATTAACGGGTTAAAATGGTCATGCGAACTCAATGTGTAGTGTACGTGTGTTGTGTTTTGAAAGGGGGGTTTGGATATATCGGGAGCCACGCAGAGTTTTTACGAGGGTCCCGCTACCCGAATAGCGGGCTGGGGGTCAAGAGGGCTAGCAGCCCCCTTGCGGGGTGCGGGGCAGCGCCCCGTTAGAAAAAAAATTTCTAACAGGGACAGTGTCGTGGAGTATGTGTATGTGTACATTTGTATAAAAATGTATATATATACATATATATATAAATAAAGGGGAAAAGGCATCCAAAGGATGCGTGGGGCAGCACCTTGGGCGCTGTGCGCTCAGGTGCAAGTGCGCCACGTGTCGGCACGTGGGCGCTTTGCGCATGAGCGCTGCGCGCAGGAGTGCAAGCGCACGCGCCACGTGTCGGCACGTGGGCGCTTTGCGCATGAGCGCTGCACGCTGGTGCGCAAGTGCGCGCGCCACGTGTCGGCACGTGGGCGCTTTACGCAGGAGCGCTGCGCGCTGGTGCGCAAGCGCATGCGCCACATGTCGGCACGTGGGCGCTTTGCGCATGAACGCTGCGCGCTGGAGCGCAAGCGCACTGGAGCGCAAGCGCGCGCGCCACGTGTCGGCACGTGGTCGCTTTGCGCATGAATGCTGCGGGCTAGAGCGCAAGCGCACTAGAGCGCAAGCGCGCGCGCCACGTGTCGGCACGTGGTCGCTTTGCGCATGAACGCTGCGCGCTAGAGCGCAAGCGCACTAGAGCGCAAGCGCGTGCGCCACGTGTCGGCACGTGGGCGCTTTGCGCTCGGGCGCAGTGCGCTGGAGAGGAAAAGAGGGCTTTTAGCCCCAAAAACTCTCGGAAGAGAAATTAGTGGAGTTAAACTCCTGAAAAAAAAGAAGAATGTTTTGGTTGGGGAAATGGGTTCTTCTTCTTCCTCCTCTGTTGGCTGGCTCAAGAGATGTGAGATCTAAAAATCTCTTCTTTTTGAGATCTAATGGAAGATCTGAGTTCCCCTTAATGGGTTTTGTGGTGGAAAACTATTTAGTTTTGAAAAAGGAAGAGTAAAACTCTTGATTTAATTCAAGAGAAAGAAGAAGGTTTTGGAACCTTGAAGATGGAAGAAAGAGCTCAGCTCTGAGACTTTTTTTGGAGAGAGAAAAAAGTTGTTGGGATATTTCATTATCCTTGCCTTTATAGGCCATTCATTTTACACATAGCCCCTTAGGCTTCACAAAATGGCATTTTGCCTATCCCATGGTTCATGTGCCATTTCTTTTTGCACATAAACCATGGGCTTACAAAAATTTGGCTTTATACCCATTTTGTTTACATTCATGCATAAAAATTACATAAAAATTATTTATTACATGATTTCATTTTTGGCATGGGGAGGGTCGGCCGCTTCATGTCTCGGACTCGACCTGGGCATGGGCCCACTTGACCTGGGCTTGGACCCACCTGGCTTGGGGTTGACCTTGACTTTGACTCGGTCAACCGGGGTGTAAATTTTTACCCCAACAAAGGGAACTTATCTCCTTGATGTCCGCCATAGTCCAACCGAAAGCTTGCCGCCTATCTTGTAAGACCTTTAAAATAGCGTTCTCTTGCTTGAAGGCTAGAGAGGCTGATATTATAATGGGAAAGGTCTCATTCTCACCTATGTAAGCATATTTAAGGTGAGGTGGCAAGGACATGAGTTCGAGTTTCGGAGGCGAAAGAATCATTGCGGAATCTACCTCGAACTCAAAGGACTCCAACACAGGTTCGAAATCACTGCAAACAACCGATTCGGATGGTTCAACTAACTCATCCAAAAATTCAAAAGACTCATATTCGGGCTGTGAGTTGTCATCATCCGAAAAAGTGAAACATTCATAATCAATATCGGTTGTGTCAACGGTGGTAGGCTCAAGGAGGGACGCACTAGTGGCATCAAAACTGTTTTCATCAAACAAGAATCTTTCAAGCTCGCAGTCCTCCTGCGTGATTTCGTGAATAGAGCAAACTTCTCGTGTACTAGTTTTAGGCATAGGGGGCAGACTTCCCATCTTATAAATATTGAACTCACTAGACATCTTCCCAAAGGATAGAGTCATGGAGCCATTGCGACAATTTATTACGGCATTGGAAGTGGTCAAAAATGGTCGACCAAGAATCACCGGAATTTGGTTTCTTGGGTTAGCAACAAGTTGTGTATCCATAACAATAAAATCAACGGGGAATATGAACTCCCCAATTTTGATCAACACATCCTCTAGCTGACCCCTTGGATGGGTGATTGATCGATCGGCCATTTGGAGAGTACAACGAGTGGGTTTCAACTCTCCAACACCTAATTGTTCGTACCCGGAGTAGGGAATCAGGTTAACACTAGACCCAAGATCTAAAAGTGCTCGATTAATTTTCTTATCCCCAATTGTGATTGAAATCGTAGGACAGCCGGGGTCCTTTCGTTTTTAGGGTAAGGTTTGAGGGTGGTTAATAGCATTGCTCACTGCACTAGCCACTAGCACTTTCTTGGGTACTTGAGATGCCTTTCTCTTCGAGGTGCATAAGCCCTTTAAGATTTTCGCGTATGAAGGGACTTGTTGGATAGCATCCAAGAGAGGTATATTTATGCTAACCTGCTTAAATAATTCCACAATCTTCTCCACTTGTGCAGTTGGTTTATTGGGACTCAACCTGTTTGGAAATGGAGCATTTTGAAAATTTGTTGAGTCAAATATCTGTGGAGTAGAATGTGGAGTAGGAACGGATCCCAGTGTGGATGTGTTCGTGTTGTGAGAAATGGGTCCGTTCGAGTTAGAAGAAGTAGAGCCGTGTGAAGGGTGGAGAATAGGCTCTAAAGAAAAAGGTGAAGAAGAAAGTGAAGAAAATGAAGAAGAGGAAGATGACAATGGAGAAAAAGAAGAAGAAGAACCACCGGCGGGGATGTCATCACTAGTTCCCACATTATTTTGCAACACTCTTCCGGATCTCAACGTGGTCACCGCATTTACATTGTGATTGGGATATGCGTTTTGTATGTGACCTGAATTTGGCAATGGTTGAGATGGAAGCTTTCCCTTTTCTCTCTCGCTCAACGCAGCAGTTAATTGTGCAATTTGTGTCTCAATAGATTTGATATTTTGATCGTGTGAAGCATTGTTAGTCATCAAAGATTGAACATAATTTTCAAATCTTGCTGCGGATTTTGTAGATTGCTTGAGAAATGCATCTAGACTTTTTTCGAGCGAGATAACTTTATCATCATTTGGTTGAACCAAATTGTTCGTTTAATTTGTATAAGGTTGTTGTTGGAAAGGTTGCTGGTTTTGAGTTTGTGAAGGTGCTTGTTGTTGTTTTGGAGGAGGAGGTCTTTGAAAATTGTTATTTCCTTGGACTTGTTGATTTTGGTTCCAAGCGAAATTTGGATGACTCCTCCACCCCGAATTGTATGTCGAAGAGTACGGATCGTTTCTTTGTCGTTGCTGAAATGCAGCATTGACTTGATCTTGTCCTTGAATAGGTGCATTATAAGGACACTCTTCGGTTAGATGCGATGGATTCGAACAACAAGCATAAACAGTTCGTGTGGGTAAAGCAGGGGCAGGAGAAGACGATGAGATTTTGGTCTCAATGGCTTCTAGCTTTTTCATAAGTGCGGCCATCTCGGCCTTCATAGCAATCGACATATCTACTTGATGTATGCCTGCCCTAGATTGACCAACAGAAGAAGATGATGTGGTCTTGGTACTCTCCCACTGAATTGTTTGCTCACTAAGATCCTCAAGAAACTGCCACGCTTCGTCGCTAGAATTGGAAAGAAAATGACCTTGACATATAGTTTCTAGCAACTGCTTTGTTGTCGAGTTCAATCCCTCGTATAATGTTTGGCAAAGTTGCCAACTTTCGATCCCATGATGAGGGCATTGAACAAGTAGGTCTTTAAATCTCTCGAAGCACTTCCAAAATGGTTCGGAAGGAAGCTGTGAAAATTGTATAATCTCGTTACGGATTCTAGCAGTTTTGTGATGAGGATAGAACTTTTTCAGAAAAGCTCTCACAAACTCGTCCCAATTTCTAATGGAATGTGATGCGGTGCTATATAGCCACTTCTCGGCTAGCTCACATAAGGTGAAAGGAATGACCCTTAGCCTTATATTTTCATCACTTAATTGGGTCGTTTTCATCATAGCGCAAACGTTTTGGAATTTATTGATAAAGATATATGCATCTTCGGATTCCAAACCATGAAATTTTGGCAGCATATTGATGAAATGTGGTTTTATTTCAAAGTTGTCCCCATTTGCCGGTGGGGGTGAAAGACATGTAGGTAAAGAAGTGCGGACGGGGTAGAAGAGATCCTGGTGCGCAACTTGTGCGGGCGCTACAACAGGCGGAAGATTCGGGTTATTCGCACCTAACGGAGGTGGAATCATTCCCGTCGGTAATGTATCGTTGGGGTCGTGTCCCGACATACCTTCGAACGAAGAATTTGAAGGTGGAGGTAAGGAAATGGAGGGAATTTCGACTTCGGTGTCAAAAGGTTCGTCGGTCGGTACCAACGAAACACGGACTAATCGGGCGTTAGTATCCCTAGTCCAAAGTGACATACACTAAAGGAGTAGTGTAGTCAGAAAAATAGAAAAACAGAATGTGGGGGTAAGATAACATCAATGGAGGGAAGTAGTGGAAGTGAGTTGCAAGGTTTCTTAGCGACAAGTTGCAAGTTTTGAAAAGATTTTTCCCTTTTTTTTTTATGTGAGAGTTTTGCAAAGAAGTTTTTGAAATGGGACTTGTGACACAAATGTATCAACCACACATGCACAATCAGGCATAGATCTAGGGTCACCTAGGTCTGCTAGACAGCTCCTAACTAGGGCTAGAAATAGGACCTCAAACCGCCTCTTCACCGACAAGTACGGCCAGGTAAGTGGGAAGGAACCACAGTAGTGGGCCTAATTAAAAACCACTAGCCTAGACACCGCAAAATCAGTTAGGATCAACGGTCGATGCCTATACTAGTCCTTTTCCTATTGAGCTCGATGTCCTTAGGTCTGAGTCTAGTATTTTTTAATTAATTGTAGTCGATGCACATGCTTTAAGTGTTTTCTGGGGTCCTGGGAAGGGTGATGAAATCCCCACCCAATCTGAGTTTGGTCAATTAGCCCCTTAAAGTCCGATTAAATTATGCAAAACAATAAAATTCACTTGCAATCAATTTTTAGCGCGGCGTAAAGAAACCTGCAGAAAATCTGTTATTTAGAAGGGAGAAAGAATTTTTAGTGCAAAGAATTCCTGCAGAAAGTTTTTACAGAGAGATATATGGAGGTTGACAGAGGGGAGAAGGAGGAACAAACCCACAAAATTTGAGGTGCTGACGTGGCCAAATGGCCGCGGAACTGCGGTCTGGGGGGGTCTTTTGCCGCGGAAGCACGGTCAGGAAGTGGGTTCAGCCTCTGGAAAAATTTGTGTAGCTCCTGTTCACCAATTCTCCTCTGTTCTGATGTTCACTTTTCTGTTTAACCTTCTGTAAATTTCCAGATTCGCAATCCTTCGCTGTTCCTGCAAGATTCAAACCATAAAAACCTTCAAACAGATAAAAATCGATAAAATGTTTTTGTATTTTTGTATTTTCTGATTTTTATGATTTTTTTAAAATTTAAATCAACCCGAAATTACACAAAAGAAAGATTACGCCATCCCCGGCAACAGCGCCATTTGATTAGTCCAAAAATTTGTATTTACCGTAATCAGAAACGGCGTCGCTTTGCAGCTAGCCGGTGAGTACGGGTCGATCTACAGAGATAGGTAATTTTCTTAATGTGTTTTTACGAGTTGATTCCAAATGTTGTTTGGATTGATTAAATCTAAAACCTAGATCTATCACTAAACTAAATTAATCTAAATTAAAGTCTTGCTTGAAAGGTTCCTAGGCACACTATAGAGGTCTTACAAGGCATCAACCATGCCAATTTCAAAAATATGAGTGCCGAGAAACCCTAAAACGGATCATTGACTAGAAATCTAGGCGAAAAACGAATCTAGTTAACAATTTAACTAAAGATCAGAAGCTACAACCTTTGTAGATCCGGATATCCACTTCCTTAGCTCCACGTAGGCGTCCTCTCGCTGTCCATCTAGAATCCCGAACTCAATCGTCGGCTTCATCGGGAAAAAGGGCGGACTAGGTCGTCGGCTTCGTGCCGAAGATGATCTACGTCGAGGCATCACAAGTTCAAGCTCCGACTTCACAAATTTGTGAAACTTGTGAAGAAAACACCCAAAACAACTTGGCAAGAGGTAGAGGGTGAAGAAATAGGAGGTGGGTTCACTTTAGAATTTGATTTCTCACTTTAGAACTCAAGTTGCCATTGATGGCATCAAGCTTTTTCTTTTGAAGATGAAGAAGAAGATGAAGCTAGAATATGATGAGTATTATTTTAAAATGAAAAATAAATGAATACTTATCATATACTAACTAGGGTAGAGTGTAGAGAATAGACCATGGTTACTTGGATGGGTTAGGGTTAAGCATGAAGACAAGAATGGTTAAGAAGTCAAAGCTTCATGAAGCTTCAACTAGAAACAAAAGAAGCCACCATTCTTATCTAAATCATTTCCAAATAAATAAATGAACTAATAAATAAATAAATGAACAAGCAAAACCCTAATCATCAAATTAACCATGGTTTAATTCTATACACTTAACTAAATGATCAAGCATCATCAAACATCATACAAAAATGTGCACAAAAGTATATCACATATACTTCTTGCATATCAAGTGAGAAAATCCATATAAAGTGAACCAATACTAGCTAATGCAAAGTAATATATCAAATATATAATTATACATTAAATCATTAAATCAACACTTGATTTAACGATCCGGTCATATCGCATATAACCGACTAGTATCCTATGTATCGGCTTATCAAATCAATCCTTGATTCAATAACTAGGTTATATCGAATATAACCAGTCGATACATTCATCGCGAGAATTGAATACGGTATCACATACACGCATTATTCTCGGTCCTGCACATATCTCATATGCGCTCCTATTTCGTTTCGCTTGAGCCAGGAAACCTCTGTGTAGGACTCTAAAGACTCGTCAATACGCCGGCAGCAGATGATGATCATATCAAGCACCCACAAGCCGCAAGCGGTCTGCTAAACGTAACGGCCACCCGGGTATTGAGCGATCAGAAGATCGACGAGCTAGCCCGCTCACACTCCTGTGAATCCAACCAGTAACACTTACCGAACAGTCCGGTCTGTTCGTCTGATATGTCGCATATCAAGTCTAGGGGTGGTAATCGTCAGACCCCAATAACCGATAAGTCGTGCCGATGTGAGGCTCATAACGGGTCGAGAAACTACTGGTAACACTTACCAGCAAATCTCTGATCAGCCCTGGCCAGGGACTTCCCTGTTACGGCCAATCGAGCACAGCGCAACATCAACCCCCAATACCGGGAGAGACGAAACCCCTCCTATCGCTCATTGCCTCCATGTGACTCGGGACTGTACCCAAAGACCACCGTTTTGCATGCCCTCATGGACGTGGTAAGGTGGAGATCAAAGCACAGTGGGAATCACACAAGACTCTATGACGATCTCGGGTCTACAGACTAACCTGTACAAGTGTCACCTGAGAACTGCCATCTGACGTGAGGTATAATACCATCTGGGAGTTCTCGGCGAGTCCGTCCAGTGTACCCAGTCTCCACTGAGCACCCGTATACCATCTCTGATGTCAAACACCAATGGATATGGGATCATCCATCGCCCATCTCATGGGTCGAGAAGCGTATACGCTAGTCTACTCTGGTATATCGATGCCCCGTCTCGATACACCCACGACTAGGGACCTTGAAGGATGTACTTATGGACTACCATATCCCCACTAGTATGATCTGCATCATAGTCCAGATAGTCAAGTACGCATCCTAACGGCTTTACCAACATGTAACCATAAGACAGTTTAAAGAGACTAGTATACATGTTAAGATAAAGAGTAACCAGATAGCATACTATCATATCGAGCAAGAAAGTCATCTCTATATATGTCCAAGCATCCAATATAATATACATCATCTGTACAATACTGGCCTCTAGGGCATACATACAACTAACAATCTCCCACTTGCACTAGGGCCAGCTGCTGTAGTATCGCATACCGAGCATCCCGAAGAGTCTCTCAAACTGTATCTGGGGAATGGCCTTCGTGAGTGGATCCGCCGTGTTGTTCTTCGTGTCTACCCTCCTGACCTCGATCTCCCGGCGATCAACTATCTCCCGGATCAGGTGATACCGCCTCAGAATATGCCTGGGTCGCTGATGGGACCTGGGTTCCTTGGCCAAAGCCACCGCTCCATTGTTATCGCAATACAAAGGTATTGGATGCTCAATGGATGGAACCACTCCAAGTTCAGTAATGAACTTCTTGATCCAGACAGCCTCTTTGGCAGCATTGTTGGCAGCGATGTATTCAGCCTCCATCGTCGAGTCTGCCACGGTTTCCTGCTTGGAACTCTTCCAGCTAACCGCCCCTCCGTAAAGAGTAAAGACAAATCCCGACTACGACTTAGAGTCGTCCTTATCACTCTGGAAGCTCGAATCGGTAAAGGACTCCACTTGGAGTTCTCCGTTACCATACACCAAGAGCATCTCTTTAGTCCTTCGTAAGTACTTGAGAATGATCTTCACAGCTGTCCAGTGACTCTCTCCAGGATCAGCTTGATACCTGCTCACTACACTTAGTGAGTATGCAACATCGGGTCTGGTACATAGCATCGCGTACATGATAGAGCCTACAGCCGAAGCATAGGGTATCCCTTGCATGCGAGCTCTCTCCAAATCAGTCTTGGGAGACATCTCTTTGGAGAGAGTGACTCCAGAGATCGTGGGCAAGTTCCCACACTTGGATTCTTCCATACTAAACCTCTTTAGTATTGTGTCAATGTACCTGGATTAGGACAATCCCAATATCCTTTTGGATCTATCTCTATAGATCCTGATTCCCAATATGCAGGAGGCATCACCAAGATCTTTCATTGAGAATCTTTGTGATAAGAAGAGCTTGACCGATTGCAGCATAGGAATATCATTTCCTATCAAGAGTATGTCGTCCACGTACAATACGAGGAAGACAACCTTACTCTCTGCCACCTTCTTGTAGATACAAGGTTCATCTGGATTTTTGACGAAATCAAACTCTTTGATAACGACGTCAAAGCAGATGTTCCAACTCCGCGATACTTGCTTTAATCCATAAATGGATTTAAGCAGCTTGCACACCTTCCCGCTGCTCCCACTATCTACGAAGCTCTCTGGCTGAGTCATGTACACGCACTCTTCTAAATCACCATTTAGAAAGGCGGTCTTAACATCCATTTGCCAGATTTCGTAATCATGATATGCAGCGATGGCAAGCATGATCCGGATGGATTTAAGCATAGCCACTGGAGAAAAGGTTTCGTCATAGTCCACACCTGGTCTTTGACGAAAACCTTTTGCAACAAGTCTAGCTTTGAAAGTCTCCACTTTCCCATCTACACCAATTTTCTTCTTGAAGATCCACTTGCTTCCAATGGGTTTTACCCCTTCAGGAGCAACTTCCAAAGTCCATACTTTGTTGGTGTACATGGATTCCATCTCGGACCGCATAGCATCCAGCCATTTCACTGAGTCCCCACTCGTGATGGCCTGCTCGAAGCTAGTTGGGCCATCATCCTCCATAATGCAATCCTCGCTCCCACCATCCATGAGAAAACCGTAGTATCTCTCAGGTGGGCGAGGAACCCTACTAGATCGGCGGAGAGGCTGAGGTTCGTCGGGAGCTACTGAATGCTCTGGTTCCACTAAATCTTCTGTTGTGTTTTGTTCAGCTGGAACCTCTTCCAGTTCTACCTCAGAGCCACTAATTTCTTTTGCAAGAAATTCCTTTTCTAAAAAGGTGGCATGTTGAGCAACAAATACTCTTTGTTCCTCACTGTGGTAGAAGATATACCCTCGCGAATGTTTGGGATATCCAACAAATTTACACAAAACAGATCTTGCCTCGAGTTTGTCCGGTTTTTTGTCTTTTGACATAGGCCGGGCAACCCCATATCTTTATAAAATTAAGATATGGTCTCTTCCCTTCCCATATCTCATATGGTGTGGTAGGCACAGATTTGGTGGGAACCCTGTTCAGTAGGTATGCTGCTGTTTCCAGTGCATATCCCCAGAAGGAAACAGGTAACTCAGCTACACTCATTATAGAGCGCACCATATCTAATAGGGTGCGGTTTCTCCGCTCCGATACACCGTTGTGCTATGGTGTATATGGAGGAGTTAGCTGAGAGAGAATCCCATTCTCTTTTAGGAAGTCCAGGAATTCAATGCTCAAGTATTCTCCTCCTCGATCAGATCGTAGGATTTTAATACTTTTTCCGGTTTGGTTCTCAACTTCTTGTTTATATTCTCTAAATTTCTCAAAAGCTTCTGATTTGTGTTTCATCAGGAACACATACCCGAACCTAGAGAGATCGTCATTGAATGTAATGAAGTACGAAGAACCATCCCTGGCATGTGTAGACATGGGACCGCATACATCACTATGTATAAGTCCCAAGAGTTCGGTAACTCTTTCTCCGTGTCCCATAAACGGAGTTTTGGTCATCTTGCCTTTGAGACATGACTGGCAAGTGTCATAAGATGAAAATTCAAATGGATTTAAATATCCATCCTTATGCAACTTAGCCAGTCGTGTCGCATTGATGTGACCCAGTCTACAATGCCACAAGAAGGATTCGTTCAGTTCTGAACTCTTCCTCTTGTGTGTGTTTGTTATGCTCAGAACTGTTGATTGATTTAGAACATAAATGACATTGCACAACGTGCCTGATCCAACCAACTTTTGGTTACGGAAAATGTTCATAACATTGTCCTGTAATACAAAATTATATCCCTCTTTACTTAATAAAGAAACCGATATAATGTTGCATATCAGGTTCGGCATGTAATAGCATTCGTTCAGAACCAATGTATTACCAGTTGGTAATGCAAGGTGATATTCCCCGACAGTCTTAGCTGCAACAATTGCACCATTTCCAACTCTAATGTATTTATCACCTTCTCCAAGTTCTCTACCTTTCCTGAGCCCATGTAACTGATTACATATATGGGATCGTGACCCGGTATCTAATACCCAGGACGTAGAGCAAATGGAGAAACAGTTCTCAGTAACGAACACACCCGAAGAAAATGCATCAACATGTACTTTCTTCATTCTGGTGGCATGGGAATCCTGGTATTCCCCTATATCCTGTTCATTCCTATAACTCTTATAGGAAAGAACGGAACCAACGTTCCCCAGCACAGTATAACATGCGGGTTCGGTCAATACATCCATATTATTATCTTCATTAGGGCATGAAATGGTCGCTACCTGGAGAGAGAGAGAAGAAAACACTTTAGCGTATGCTCGTGCAAGATCAGATTGGTTATTATCTTATCTAATCAGGATGGCTCCCACTGCTTTTTATCAAATCTTCCTCCAAACCCTAAAAGGAAAGATTAGCCGGGATTAATTACACACTACAAGTTCGCCAATCTTTCAGCTAGGCCAGTGTCGGTACTTTGAGGGAGGTCCCCCGTGCTTTCGCACGAACCTAATTAATGTAAACCTCATTTTTCCAGAGGCGTAACCTCGTTGACACCTTTCTAGACACCTACCTGATCGGCTAATTGCAATGTGCAAAACTCTCCTAGGAGTAACTCTTACTCGCAGTGGGTATCGGGATCCAACTATCTCATAGAAGGTATGCAATCTCATTGCAAATTTCAACACTTGAAATTCCCGATAATATTTTGCCCCAAGCATCCTATGACCTTGACGGAGGTCAACAAACCACAGGGTGCAAGTCAAGTTCAACCCGTCATTTCTTGATTGAATCAAACCCACCCGCACGACCCTTGACGGAGGTCAACAAGGTCGTACGACTACCCTAATCCAATCTGCATCATATGCATAAGCAGATAAATACTAGTTAGCTACCGCACACTACGCCTTGACGGAGGTCAACAAACGTAGCACGAATACTAAGTAGGATTTATCTGAAATGACGGAGGGCTACGTCAGGTTTTTCTGAAAACCTATTGCGTAATGAACTTGATATCGTTGTAGAATCAAATGAAGTTTTGAAATGGAGTGATTTTGAGGCTTTTCTAGTTTTGCTAAAGGGGTCACTCCCGGTGAAGGGATCGTCGGCCCTTTCCTCGTCGAATGAGGTGCGGGATATATCATATATATCACTGTGCAAAGCAAAAGTCAAAAGCAATCAAAAGCAAACCGAGTGTGCAGCATCTGCCAATTATTGCTAAAGGAGTCACTCCCGGTGAAGGGATCTCGGTCCTTTCCTCATCGAATAAGGTGCGGGATATATCATATATATCGCTGTGCAAAGCAAGAACTGTAGCTACCTTTTTTATTTAAAATTTGATTCCACAACATCGTAGGTTTCTTATCTTTCATTAGTCACATTAATGAAGTCCCATCATTTAAGTACCTAAACAATACAGATAAATACGACGTACACTTTGCCATCCGCATTCGCCTCGATGTCCCCTCGTGCACCGTTAGGTTAGGTAACTAACGACAGAGCAGGGCAGGGCTAGTGCGGGTGCAAAACATAAGTAACGTCTATATAATATATCATATATACTATATACTGTATCCATCACAGAACATCACATGATCACATCACAGATATCGCAGCAGAAGAAACATATGAAACATTGGATATACTAGGACGTCCGTGTTTTCAATACGAGCCAGTATAAAACACGGATTCCACGGTCGTGATGAATAGCCAATCCCACACCCCTAGACCCCTACGAGAGCGGCATGCAACCCTGCCAATTCTAGGGTTAGGAGACCCGGACTCGACTCCTCGAGTTGGTCTCCCACTGGACCCCAGAACCCGGTTACTTGTGCTCCCCTCCTTGGGTCTATCCTAATGCGGAAAAGTAAATAATATACAAAAGGTGACAACTCCGCTACCTGGAAGTGCCCCAAATAAAAAGAATATTACATACAAGTTTTTACATGAATGAAAATGAAAAACACTCATCTCACATAAAACCCCCGGCTATTCAAACACGACGATCCAATATAACATATCCAGCAACACATAACATCACATGTCATCAACGTAAGTAAGTATGCATACCCCAATTGTCGTTGACGTATAGCAACGAAACCGGCAATATGAACATACTACACTTACGGTCACAGAAAAAAAAGTGTAAAACTACAACAGTTGGAATCCGCAACCTCTTTAGACATCACATGCCTAATCAAATGAAATACTTAGACATCACATGCCTAACAGTTATAAACCTCACATTTTAGTCTCATTATCGAAAACCCTTTTCAATATCAAGTGAAACTAAACCGCTAGATTTATAACATTCATTCAGTTATCTCACAACTGTTTGTGAATTCCAATTATTGTATCACATTCCAGATAAACAGAAAATGTTAAACTTTCCGATCGAACAGTCGAATACCCAAGTTTTCCCGATACAGCTCAACACATGAAATAAGTTTAACAACATTCAGTTCATGCCTCAGTACCAACGGTCCAGCCGTAGAAGGGTCAAGCCAACGCCTCACATGTGGCACGCCGTACTGCCCCAAACCCGAAGGTTCAAAGGGCAGTTCAAGACGGTCACATAATCGAGTTAAGGTTTGTTGTCTTCTAGAGGGTCCATCGCGTTACTTGCACTACTTAGAACGTCGTTAAACTACGGAAAAATCCAACACTTGGAAATTTCCCGATAGGGGAAAAGTTGGGTATTTATATCCGGTCGAACTTTTTAACAAATTCAAAAATTATCCGGAATCCACATAGACAAAATCTGATAATCCGATCGAATCATCGAATCCCCAAAACAACCTGGAATATTCAACTCTTGAATAAATATTAAAAAATCCCAGAAAATTTAACACCGGAAATGGGGAATTACTGTGCAAAAATTATGTGGCAATCTGACAATACGGCCGCTGAACCGCCGCATAAGCCTGCTTATGCCGCGGTTCCGCCGCACTTTAGAGGCATCTTTGGGTAATTTTTGCACCGTAATTCGTAGAATTCTCTGCTGAATTTTTTAAGAATTTTTAATCTGGAAAAATCCACGTTTTCAGAAAACGTCCAGAGAGCGTGGAAAAATGGGGTTTCGGGTTCGATCGGACTTCAAACTCCGTCTAGACTTTGCCTAAAACTCTAGCTAGGCACTGATACCAGTGAAAGGTTCCTAGGCACACTATAGAGGTCTTACAAGGCATCAACCATGCCAATTTCAAAAATATGAGTGCCGAGAAACCCAAATACGGATCATTGACTAGAAATATAGGCGAAAAACGAATCTAGTTAACAATTTAACTAAAGATCAGAAGCTACAACCTTTGTAGATCCGGATATCCACTTCCTTAGCTCCACGTAGGCGTCCTCTCGCTGTCCATCTTGAATCCCGAACTCAATCGTCGGCTTCATCGGGAAAAAGGGCGGACTGGGTCGTCGGCTTCGTGCCAAAGATGATCTACGTCGAGGCATCACAAGTTCAAGCTCCGACTTCACAAATTTGTGAAACTTGTGAAGAAAATACCCAAAACAACTTGGCAAGAGGTAGAGGGTGAAGAAATAGGAGGTGGGTTCACTTTAGAATTTGATTTCTCACTTTAGAACTCAAGTTGCCATTGATGGCATCAAGCTTTTTCTTTTGAAGATGAAGCTAGAATATGATGAGTATTATTTTAAAATGAAAAGTAAATGAATACTTATCATATACTAACTAGGGTAGAGTGTAGAGAATAGACCATGGTTACTTGGATGGGTTAGGGTTAAGCATGAAGACAAGAATGGTTAAGAAGTCAAAGCTTCATGAAGCTTCAACTAGAAACAAAAGAAGCCACCATTCTTATCTAAATCATTTCCAAATAAATAAATGAACTAATAAATAAATAAATGAACAAGCAAAACCCTAATCATCAAATTAACCATGGTTTAATTCTATACACTTAACTAAATGATCAAGCATCATCAAACATGATACAAAAATGTGCACAAAAGTATATCACATATACTTCTTGCACATCAAGTGAAAATCCATATAAAGTGAACCAATACTAGCTAATGAAAAGTAATATATCAAATATATAATTATACATTAAATCATTAAATCAACACTTGATTTAACGATCCGGTCATATCGCATATAACCGACTAGTATCCTATGTATCGGCTTATCAAATCAATCCTTGATTCAATAACTAGGTTATATCGAATATAACCAGTCGATACATTCATCGCGAGAATTGAATACGGTATCACATACACGCATTATTCTCAGTCCTGCACATATCTCATATGCGCTCCTATTTCGTTTCGCTTGAGCCAGGAAACCTCTGTGTAGGACTCTAAAGACTCGTCAATACGCCGGCAGCAGATGATGATCATATCAAGCACCCACAAGCCGCAAGCGGTCTGCTAAACGTAACGGCCACCCGGGTATTGAGCGATCAGAAGATCGACGAGCTAGACCGCTCACACTCCTGTGAATCCAACCAGTAACACTTACCGAACAGTCCGGTCTGTTCGTCTGATATGTCGCATATCAAGTCTAGGGGTGGTAATCGTCAGACCCCAATAACCGATAAGTCGTGCCGATGTGAGGCTCATAACGGGTCGAGAAACTACTGGTAACACTTACCAGCAAATCTCTGATCAGCCCTGGCCAGGGACTTCCCTGTTACGGCCAATCGAGCACAGCGCAACATCAACCCCCAATACCGGGAGAGACGAAACCCCTCCTATCGCTCATTGCCTCCATGTGACTCGGGACTGTACCCAAAGACCACCGTTTTGCATGCCCTCATGGACGTGGTAAGGTGGAGATCAAAGCACAGTGGGAATCACACAAGACTCTATGACGATCTCGAGTCTACAGACTAACATGTACAAGTGTCACCTGAGAACTGCCATCTGACGTGAGGTATAATACCATCTAGGAGTTCTCGGCGAGTCCGTCCAGTGTACCCAGTCTCCACTGAGCACCCGTATACCATCTCTGATGTCAAACACCAATGGATATGGGATCATCCATCGCCCATCTCATGGGTCGAGAAGCGTATACGCTAGTCTACTCTGGTATATCGATGCCTCGTCTCGATACACCCACGGCTAGGGACCTTGAAGGATGTACTTATGGACTACCATGTCCCCACTAGTATGATCTGCATCATAGTCCAGATAGTCAAGTACGCATCCTAACGGCTTTACCAACATGTAACCATAAGACAGTTTAAAGAGACTAGTATACATGTTAAGATAAAGAGTAACCAGATAGCATACTATCATATCGAGCAAGAAAGTCATATCTATATATGTCCAAGCATCCAATATAATATACATCATCTGTACAATACTGGCCTCTAGGGCATACATTCAACTAACATTGCTAGGATTAGGTCTAGGGGAAGTTTGGAGATTAAAGGTTTCCTCACCGCTTTCAATGCCTTATTTTAGATATATTAGATGTTGTGGTAATTATCAATGAAGTGGATTAGAATCTTTTAGGAAGATGTTTCTTCCTCTAGATTCTTATCCTTCCTTTATCGATAATTACCCTAACCTCCATGGAAAACACGCGCAACCGGGCCTTTATACTACGGTGTCACCGTTACCTCGAGGGGTAGGGTGCCGTAGGGAGCGGTTATGCGTGTATGCATGGAGTTCTAATTCTTGTGAAGGGGCATGAAAGGGGTGAGAGATCTCATCTCTCAAACCTTTCCCTAAGGCTAACCCTAACAAGCGAGGAGATTACTCGCTCATTAGGGGATGAATAAACATACTAATTAAAAGACAATTAAAACAAAGAATAAAAAAATAACTTACTAATTTATTGATGGCTCCCTCCAAGCAAGAATACAGAACAGATCTGAATTTGTTTATTGAAAAGAGGCATGAGTTTTACAGATCTGTGATTACAATTTATAGGAAAACATGAAAACTAGGGTTACAGACTCTCGCACATGTGCAATTACAGATTTTCCCACGGAAAATCCCAACACCCGCACCGACGCACCGACTCACGAAATTTGCACCGACACGGACTCTAAGCGGCCGCGGAACCGCGGCAAATGTAGGGGTAGGGCCGCGGTTCCGCGGCCCTTTGGTGAGCTCAGCTCACCAAACTTCTGGGCTTCCTTATATGCTTCATGGGCTTTCCACTTTTATACTTCTTTTCTCTATTTAACTTCTGGGCCTTCTCCAGATCTTCAATGAAAACTTGTAAAAATCTTTTGACCGTTCACTTTGACATTTCGGACTACATTGCCTTATACAATTGTAAATTGTTCTTCGTGACTAGGATCCGTCTACTTGTTGGTCAAAAGTCCCTTTTCTGTATCAACTTTCGTCTTTTTCACTGTATTCGCTCCAAGAGCCTGTGTCCTGTAATATGCAACAAACGTGCGTCAAGAGTACCTGTTTATTTATAAAACGGATAAGAATAGGGGAATGAAAAATGCAATATTATGGTCTGAACAAATAGGTCTGAACAGCACCACAAACTCAGGTTAGGATCAACGGTCGATGCCTACAACTATTCCTTTGTCCTATTGAGCGTGTAGTCCTTAGGGCTGAGTCTAATCTTTTTTTAATTAACTTGAATGGTCAATGCAATATGCTTTATGTGATTTTTGGGGTCCTGGGAAGGGCAATGAAATCCCCACCCAATCTGGTTGGTGTAAAAGCCCCTTAAAGTCAATTTAAATATGCAAAGCAGTAAACACAATCAAACACTTGCCAATTTTTTTATTGCGGCGTAAAGAATCCTGCACAAAATCAAGTTATTGGAGAAGGGATAGAATTTTTTTTTTTGCAAAGAACCCTGCAGGAAAAATTTTCAAAGGAGATAAGGGGGTTACAGCGAAGAAGTGAAAGCTTACAAAGGGATTTCCACTTGCTGACGTCACCCAAGCGCCACGGTTCCGCCGCCGGACCTTGCCTTTGACCGCGGTTCCGCGGTGGGATCATTGACTCTGTTAGTTATATGTATGCCCTAGAGGCCATTACTGTACATTGGATGTATATTGTAGTGGATGCTGGGACATATATAGGTAGGACTTTCTTGCTCGACATGATAGTACGCTATCTGGTTGCTCTTTATCTTAACATGTATACTTTCTGTCTCTCTGTTACATGTTGATAAATCCCTTAGGATGTGTACTCGACTTCCAGGACTATGATGTAGATCATACTAGTAGGGCCTGGGTAGTCAATGAGTACATCCTTCAATATTCCTAGTCGTAAGAATATCGAGACGGGGCATCGATATTCCAGAGTAGGCTAGCGTATATCTTCTCGACCCATGTGATGGGCGATGGATGATTCCATATCCATTGGTGTTTGACATCAGAGATGGTATGCGGGTGCTCAGTGGAGACTGAGTACACTGAACGGACTCGCCGAGAACTCCCAGATGGTATTATACCTCACGTCAGATGGCAGTTCTCTGGTGACACTGGTACAGCTTAGTCCGTTGACCCGAGATCGTCATAGAGTCTTGTGTGTCTCCCACTGTGCTTTGATTTCCACCCTACCACGGCTCTACTGAGGCGTGCAAACAGGTGGTTTTTGGGTACAGTCCCGATTCACATGGAGGCAATGAGCGATAGGAGGGGATTCGTCTCTCTCGGTATTGGGGGTTGATGTTGCGCTATCCTCGACTGGCCATAACTGGAAATCCCTGGCCAGGGTTGCAGTGATATACTGGTAAGAGTTATCGGTAGTTTCATACTTGTTATGGACCTTACGTCGGCATGACTTATTAAGCTACTGGGGTCTGACGTTTACCACCCCTAGGCGGGATATGCGACATATCAGACGAACAGACCGGACTGTACGGTAAGTGTTGCTGGTTGGATTCACAGGAGTGTGAGCGGGCTTGCTCGTTGATCTTCTGATCGCTCAATACCCGGGTGGCCGTTACGTTTAGCAGACCGCTTGCGGCTTGTAGGTGGTTGATATGATCATCACCTACTGCCGGCGTATTGACGAGTCTTTAGAGTCCTACACAGAGTTTTCCTGGCTCAAGCGAAACGAAATAGGAGCGCATATGAGATATGTGCGGGACCGAGAATAATACCAGTATGTGATACTGAATTCTATTCTCGCGATTAGTATCATCGGACGGTTATATATGATATAGCCGGGTTACCGAATCAAATGTTGATTCGATATATTGATACACTTGATATTAGTCGGTTATATGCAATATGACCGGATCATTAAATCAAGTGTTGATTTAATGATTTAATGTATAATTATATATTTGATATATTACTTTACATTAACTAGTATTGGTTCACTTAAGATTATTTTCTCACTTGATTGTGCACATTGTATATATGATATATGTTTGTGCACTAGTTTGTATCATGTTTGATGGTACATACAAACTTGGGTGTGTGTATGCTTTAAACCTTGTTTAGGTTAATGGTTAGGTTTTATTTGTTTTATTTATTTTCTTTATTTATTTTTGGAAAGAAATAAAATGGTGTCTTTCTTTGGTTTTTACTTGAAGCTTCATGAAGCTTTGAAAAGTCTTGACCATTTTGTTTTTTCCCTTAACCTAACCATTACACCTAAACCCTAGTTTATTCTCTACATGTGTTTAACTCACCCATGGTTGCATTATGATAAGATTCACTTGATTTATTATTTTCAAGATAATTCTTTTTCTTCTTCTTCTTCTTCATCTTCTTCATGAAGAAAAGAAAACCTTGCTAGAAAATTTCCAAGTGATGAAATCAAGTGAGAAATCCAAATCCAAAGTGAACCCACTTCCTATTTCTTCATCCTCTACCACTTGCCATATTGTATAGGGTGTTTTCTTCATAAGTTTGATGACTTAGTGAAGATAGAGCTTGAGTTTGAGTTGCCTCGACATAGATCATCTTCGGCATCGAAGTCAACGACCTAGCCCGATCATTTCTCCGACGAAACCATCGCCAGAGTCCGGGATCCCGATGATCGCAGCGGAGGGACGTCATCACGGAGCTGAAGAAGTGGAGGACCAGATCTACAAAAGTTGTAGTCACTTTCACTTGTAGTTAACTTGTTGACTTGCATTTGTTTCTCCTATCCTCTAGTTAACGATCTCAATTAGGGTTTCTCGGCACATGGAAAATTTGATTTTGGCATGGTTGATCAGTTGTAGAACCTCATGGGTGTGCCTAAGAATCCTACAGTGGTATCAGAGCCTAGATAGAGCTTTAGGCGAAGTGTAGACGAAGTTAGAGATCCGATCGAACCCCGAAACCCCGATCAAAACTCTTCTCTGTACATTTTTTCAAACTGTGGATTTTTGTGAATTAAAAATGCTCAGAAAATTAAGCAGGAAAATATAAGAATTACTGTGAAGTACGGACCCCTAACTCAAAAATTTGACCGCGGAACCGTGGCCAAACCAAGGGTTTGGCGGCGGTTACACGGCCAAAATTGTGAATTAGTCCCTCAAACTTCACATATTTATTCTTAGGTCCTTTATTGTCATTTTTTCTGGGAATTTTTTAATTCCACTCAAGTGTTGAGTTTTCTAGGGTTTTATTGGGGACTCGTTAATTCGATCGGATAATTTAACTTCGTTTATGTTTTTCCGGATATTTTAGAAACTGTTAAAAAGTTCGACCGGATATAAATACCCATTTTTTCCCCTGCCGGGAAATTTCCAAGTGTTGGATTTTTCCGTAGTTTAAGAACGTTCTAAGTAGTGCAAGTAATGCGATAGACCCTCTAGAAGACAAAAAACCTTAACTCGATTATGCGACCGTCTTGAACTGCCCTTTGAACCTTAGGGTTTGGGGCAGTACGGCGTGCCACATGTGAGGCGTTGGCTTGACCCTTCTATGGCTGGACCGTTGGTACTGTGGCATGAAATGGATGTTTTAAAACTTATTTCATGTGTTGAGCTTTTCGGGAAAACTTAGGTGTTTGATTATTCGATCGGAAAGTTTAACATTGTCTATTTATCTGGAATGTGATACAATATTTGGAATCCACAAGTAGTTATGAGATAACTAATTTGAATGTTATAAATCTAGCGGTTTAGTCTCACTTGATCGGTTGCCACGGGATTTTGATGTGATCAAAAGTCCGTCGTAATCACGTAGCGTACGCGGATACTCGCCGGTAAACTTAATAGATAGCCACACCCCATAGCCCCGACCAAGTGACTGTAGAAGAACCCCGTAGCCGAAAGCATCCGTTCGGGTGCTCGCGGCAGCGGTGTTCCGCCTTAGTGCACTTCGCCGACGGTATCGGGGGTGCGGCCGTCTACTAAAGTTTGCGACGAGCATTCGTTCAGAATGCCGGGAATCTTGTTGAATTGCCCGACTTGATATTGAAAACAGTTTTCGATTTTGAGACTAAAATGCGGGGCTTATAATTGTTAGGCATGCGATGTATAAGGAATTCATTTAGTTAGGCATGCGATGTCTATGCAGGTTGCGGATTCCAACTGTTGTAGTTTTACATTTTCTTTTCTGCGACCGTAAGTGTAATATGTGATATCGCCGGTTTCATTGCTATATGTCAACGACAATTGGGATGGGCATATTTACTTACGTTGATGACATGTGATGTTATGTGTTGCTGGATATGTTATATTGGATCGTCGTGTTTGAATAGCCGGGGGGGTTTTATGTGAGATGAGTGTTTTTCATTTTCATTCATGTAAAAACTTATATGTAATATTCTTTTATTGGGGCACTTCCAGGTTGCGGAAGATGTCACCGTTGATGTATATTATTTACTTTTTCGCATTAGGATAGACCCAAGGAGGGAAGCACAAGTAACCGGGTTCAAGGGTCCAGTGGGAGACCATCTCGAGGAGTCGAGTCCGGGTCTCCTAACTCTAGAATTGGTAGGGTTGCTTGCCGCTCTCGTCGGGGTCTAGGGGTGTGGGATTGGCTGTTCATCACAACCGTGGAATCCGTGTTTTATTCAGGCTCAAAATAAAACACGGACGTCCTAGTATATCCAATATTTCATATGATATTTTCTGCTGCGTTATCTGTGATGTGATCATGTGATTTGTTCAGATAGATATTGTATATAGTATATATGATATATTATATAGACCTTGCTTATGTTTTACACCCGCGCTAGCCCTGCCTCGCTCTGGCGTTAGTTACCTAACCTAACGGTGCGGACGGGACATCGAGGCGAATGCGGATGGCATAAGCGTACGTTATATTTATCTGTGATGTTTAGGTGGATTTAAATGATGGGAATTCATTAATATGATTAATGAAAGAAAATAAACCTAAAAGATGTTGTGGAATCGAATTTCAAAAATAAAACAGGTAGCTACAGTTCTTGCTTTGCATCGCGGTGTTCCTTGTAGAACATCCTGCACCTTATTCAATGAGGAAAGGGCCGAGATCCCTTCACCGGGAGTGACCCCTTTAGCAATAACTGGCAGATGCTACAACCCTCGGTTTGTCTTTTGATTGCTTCTATAGTTTTTGCTTTGCACAGCGGTATATATGATATATCCTGCACCTTATTCGATGAGGAAAGGGCCGACGATCCCTTCACCGGGAGTGACCCCTTTAGCAAAACTAGAAAAGCCTAAAAAGCACTCCATTTAAAAATCATTTGATTCCGCAACGAGATCAAGTTCAAAGCGTTAAAGGTTTTATTAAAAACCATCCGCAACCCTCCGTCATTTTAGGAAGTAGAGTACTTAGTATTCGTGCTGTGTTTGTTGACCATAGTCAAGGCACAGTGTACGGTTGCTAAGTAATGTCTTCCTACACCGCATATGATGCGATTAGTTAGGACAGTCGCGTGACTTTGTTGACCTTAGTTAAGGATCATGTGGGTGGGTCTAATTAATCACGAAATGACGGGTAGAACTTGACTAGTGCTTATGATTTGTTGACCATAGTTAAGGTCATAAGTGCTAGGGGTAAAAACATTTATCGGGAGTTTCAAGTGTTGAAATTTGCAATGAGATTGCATACCTTCTATATGATAGTTGGATCCCGATACCCACTGCGAGTAATTGTTACTCCTGTGAGAGTTTTGCACGTTACAATTAGCCGATCAAGTAGGTGTCTAGAAAGGTGTCAACGGGGTTACACCCCTGGGAAAACGAGGTTTACTTTAATTAGGTCCGTGCGAAAGCACAGGGAACCTCCCTCAAAGTACCGGCACTGGCCTGGCTGAAAGATTGGCGAACTTGTAGAGTGTAATTAATCCTGGCTAGTCTTTCTTTTTAAGGTTTGAAGGAAGATTTGATAAAAACAGTGGAAGCCATCTTGATTAGATAAAATAAATAACCAATCTAATCTTGCAAGAGCGCACGCAGAGTGTTTTCTTCTCTCCCTCTCCAGGTAGCGACCATATCACGCCTTAATCAAGATAATAATATGGATATATTGACCGAACCCGCTTGTTATACTGAGCTGGGGAACGTTGGTCCCGCTCCAACTTATAATTGTTATAAGACCGAGCAGGAAATAGGGGAATACCAGAATTCCTATGCCGCCCAAACGAAGAAAGTGCATATGATGCATCTCCTTCGGGTGTGTTCATTATAAAGAACCGTTTCTCAGTATCCTCTACGTCCTGGGTATTAGATACCGGATCAGGATCCCGTTAATGTAATCCGTTACATGGGCTACAGAAAGGTAGAGAACTGAGAACGGGTGATATTTTTCACGAGACAGAAAACGGTGCAAGTGTTGCAGCCAAGTCTGTTGGTTACTGTCACCCTGTATTACCAATACATTGATTCTGAACAAATGCTATTAGATACCGAACCTGATATACAAAATCATATCAGTCTCTTTATTAGTAAAGAAAGAATATAATTTTGTATTGTTGAATAATGTTTTGTACATTTCCTATTTCAAAAGTTGATCGGTTCAGGCACGTTATCTAAAATCATTGACGTTCTAAATCAAACCACAGTTCTTAACTTACAGAACACACACAAGAGGAAGAGTTCAGAAATGAACGAATTCTTCTTGAGGTATTGTAGACTAGGTCATATCAATGTGACCCGACTAGCTTAAGTTACATTTTAGATGCATATCTAAATCAGTTTGAATTTACATCTTGTGAAACTTGCTAGTCATGTCACAAAGATAAGATGACCATAGCTCCGTTTACTAGAAACAGAGAATGAGTTAGTGAACTCTTGGGACTGATACATGATGATGTATGTAAGGTCCCCTGTCTACACATGCCAGGACCGGTTCTTTGTACTTCATTACATTCTCTGATGATCTCTCAAGATTCATCCATATGTTCCTGTTGAAACATAAATCCGAAGCTTTTGAGATATTCACAGAATATAAGTTAGAAGTAGAGAACCAAAAATCGGGTATAAGTATTATGTCCTATGATAAGATCAAGGAGGAGAATACTTGTGCATAGAGTTCCTGGACTATTCTAAAGGATAATGAGATTCTCTCTCCGTATTACTCCTCTGAATATACCACGGCACATCGGTGTATCAGGGCGGAGCGATCGCACCATATTAGATATGGTGTGCTATATAATAAGTACTACTGAGTTACCTATTTCCTTTTGGGGTTGTACACTTGAGAAGCTGCATATCTATTGAATTCGATTCAAATCAAATCCGTGCCTACCACTCCATATAAGATATGGTATGGGAAGAGCCTATCTCTTAAGTAAGTTAAGATTTGGGGTTGTCCGGCCTATGTCAAAAGCAAAATCCGGACAAGATCGAGGCAAGGTCGGTTCTGTAGAACTGGAAAGGTTCCAGCAATACAAAACTGCAGCTGATGATTTGACAGAACCAAAGGATTCAATAGTCCCCGACGAACCTTAGCCTTTCCGCCGATCTGGTAGGTTTCCTCATTCGCCTGAGAGATACTTCGGTTTCTCGATGACAGTGGGAGCGAGGATTGCATCATGAGATGATGACCTAACTAGTTTCGAGCTGGCCATCAGGAGTGAGACTCTGTAAGAATGGGTGGATGCTTAGTGATCTGAGATGGAATCCATATACACCAACGAAGTATGGACTTTGGTTGGAATATCTGAAGGGTTAAATCTCCATCAGGAGCAAGTATATCTTGAGAAGATTACTTGGTGTAGATGGAAAAGTTGAAACTTTCAAAGCTAGACTTGTTAAAGGTTTTCTTCATCGACCAGGCATGGATAATGATGAAACCTTTTCCAGGGACTATGCTTAAGTCCATCCAGATCCTACTTGCTATTGCTACATACCATGACTACGATATCTGGTGGTTGGGTGCCATGACTGCTTTTCTAAATAATGATTTAGAAGAGAACGTCTATAAGAACACAGCCAGAGGGCTTCGTAAACAGTGGGAGCAGCGGAAACGTGTGCATGTTGCTTTACAGAATAAAGCAGGCATCGCGGAGTTGGAACGTCTGTTTTGATGTAATAGTCGAAGTGTTTGACTTCATCGAAATGGTAGATGAACCTTGTATATACAAAACGGTAGTAGAGAGTAAGGTGGTCATCCTCGTATTGTACGTGGACAACATACTCTTGATAGGAAAAGGAGTTTCCTATACTACACACGGTCAATCTCCTCTGATCACAAGGATTCTCTAAATAGGATAAAGGTGATACCTCCTAAATCCTGGGATTTGGATCTATGAGATAGATCTAAATGGATGTTAGGCTTCTCACTAGGTTTAGTGAGATGGTATCAATCGATCCTGGGGAGAATCACTGGAAAGGTTCCAGGGTGATAAGGACGACTGAATGTCAGTCGCAGGCATTGTCTTTATCCTCAGTGGAGGGACGGTATGTTGGAAGAGTTCCAAGCTAGATACCGTGGCAGACTAGACGATAAAGGCTGGTAAAATCGCTATCAAAGATACTACCAAAGAGGCAGTTTGGGTGTATATTGGTTCATGAGATGAACTAGGTTCCTACCATTGTGTGACAATGGAAGTGTGGCTTTGGCCCAGGAACCCTGGTCCCATCAGTGACCCAGACATATTCTGAGGCAGCATCACCTGATCATGGAGATAGTTGATCCCCAGGGTGATCGAGGCTAGGAGAGTAGACTCAGAGGATAACACGGCGGATCCACTCACAAAGGCCTTTTCCCAAAGAGAGTCTTTTATGGGATGGTTGAGTATTAGATACTGCAACCACTGCTGCAGATGGACCTAGTGCAAGTGGGAGATTGTTAGTTATATGTATGCCCTAGAGACCATTACTGTACATTGGATGTATATTGTAGTGGATGCTGAGACATATATAGGTAGGACTTTCTTGCTCGACATGATAGTACGCTATCTGGTTGCTCTTTATCTTAACATGTATACTTTCTGTCTCTCTGTTACATGTTGATAAAGCCCTTAGGATGTGTACTCGACTTCCAGGACTATGATGTATATCATACTAGTAGGGCCTGGGTAGTCAATGAGTACATCCTTCAATGTTCCTAGTCATGGGAATATCGAGACGGGGCATCGATATTCCAGAGTAGACTAGCGTATATCTTCTCGACCCATATGATGGGCGATGGATGATCCCATATCCATTGGTGTTTGACATTAGAGATGGTTTGCAGGTGCTCAGTGGAGACTGAGTACACTGAACGGACTCGCCGAGAACTCCCAGATGGTATTATACCTCACGTCAGATGGCAGTTCTCTGGTGACACTGGTACAGCTTAGTCCGTTGACCCGAGATCGTCATAGAGTCTTGTGTGTCTCCCACTGTGCTTTGATTTCCACCCTACCACGGCTCTACTGAGTCGTGCAAACAGGTGGTTTTTGGGTACAGTCCCGATTCACATGGAGGCAATGAGCGATATGAGGGGATTCGTCTCTCCCGGTATTGGGGGTTGATGTTGCGCTATGCTCGACTGGCCATAACTGGAAATCCCTGACCAGGGTTGCAGTGATATACTGGTAAGAGTTATCAGTAGTTTCACACTTGTTATGGACCTTACGTCGGCATGACTTATTAAGCTACTGGGGTCTGACGTTTACCACCCTTAGGCGAGATATGCGACATATCAGACGAACAGACCAGACTGTACGGTAAGTGTTGCTGGTTGAATTCACAGGAATATGAGCGGGCTTGCTCGTTGATCTTCTGATCGCTCAATACCCGGGTGGCCGTTACGTTTAGCAGACCGCTTGCGGCTTGTAGGTAGTTGATATGATCATCACCTACTGCCGGCGTATTGACGAGTCTTTAGAGTCCTACACAGAGGTTTCCTTAAGATATATTGATACACTTGATATTAGTCGGTTATATGCAATATGACCGGATCATTAAATCAAGTGTTGATTTAATGTTTTAATGTATAATTATATATTTTATATATTACTTTACATTAACTAGTATTGGTTCACTTAAGATTATTTTCTCACTTGATTGTGCACATTGTATATATGATATATGTTTGTGCACTAGTTTGTATCATGTTTGATGGTACATGCAAACTTGGGTGTGTGTATGCTTTAAACCTTGTTTAGGTTAATGGTTAGGTTTTATTTGTTTTATTTATTTTCTTTATTTATTTTTGGTAAGAAATAAAATGGTGGCTTTCTTTGGTTTTTACTTAAAGCTTCATGAAGCTTTGAAAAGTCTTGACCATTTTGTTTTTTCCCTTAACCTAACCATTACACCTAAACCCTAGTTTATTCTCTACATGTGTTTAACTCACCCATGGTTGCATTATGATAAGATTCACTTGATTTATTATTTTCAAGATAATTCTTTTTTCTTCTTCTTCTTCATCTTCTTCATGAAGAAAAGAAAACCTTGCTAGAAAATTTCCAAGTGATGAAATCAAGTGAGAAATCCAAATCCAAAGTGAACCCACTTCCTATTTCTTCATCCTCTACCACTTTCCATGTTGTATATGGTGTTTTCTTCACATGTTTCATGACTTAGTGAAGATGGAGCTTGAGTTTGAGTTGCCTCGACGTAGATCATCTTCGGCATCGAAGTCAATGACCTAGCCCGATCATTTCTCCGACTAAACCATCGCTACAGTCCGGGATCTCGATGATCGCAGCGGAAGGACGTCATCATGAAGCTGAAGAAGTGGAGGACCGGATATACAAAGGTTGTAGTCACTTTCACTTGTAGTTAAGTTGTTAACTTGCATTTGTTTCGCCTATCCTCTAGTTAACGATCTCAATTAGGGTTTCTCGGCACATGGAAAATTTGATTTTGGCATGGTTGATCAGTTGTAGAACCTCATGGGTGTGCCTAGGAACCCTACAGACTCAGTCCTCCAACTTCTTCTGTTGCTCTATTGTGATTATCCTCTGTTTGTTCAGATCTGTTGTTTTCTGTTTTGCTTTCTGGATTTTTCCAGATCTGAATTTGTTCTTCGATCCTGCATAATTCAAACGAAAATACCTTTCACAAAATAACAAGATGATAAGTTTTTTTATATTTTTTTATTTTTCAGTTTTTATGATTTTTCAATTTTATATTAACCCGAAATTACCAAAAGAAAATAACAACGCCATCCCCGGCAACGGCGCCATTTGATTGAAATGAGATTTTGCATCAAAGAATTGTTAACCGCAATCAAGAACGGCATCGCTTGGTAGCTAGCCGGTGAGTACGGGTCGGTCCACAGGGATGTTGTGTATTTCCTAATTTGGTCTAACGAGTTAATTCCAAACGGTGTGAATGGATTATCACTAAAAAACTAAACTGATTTAAACTAGAATTAGAATCTTGCTAGGGTTAGATTTAGATTAAGTTTGGAAATTGAAGATTTCCTCACCGCTTTCAATACCCTAATTTAGATCTCTTTAGGTGTTATGGTAATCATTAATAAAGGGGATTAGTACCATCGGAAAGAAACGATATTTCTTCCTCTAGGTTCTTGTCCTTCCTTTCTTAATTATTACCCTAACCTCCATGGAAAACATACACAACCGGTCGTTTAAACTACGGTATCACCGCTACCTCGTGGGGTAAGGTGCCGTAGGGAACGGTGTGTGTATGTATGCATGGAGTCCTCTTAATTATATATGATGGGCAAGAAAGGGGTGAGAGATTTCCATCTCTCAAGCCTTCCCTATTCCTAATCCTAACAAGTGAGGAATTACTCACTCATTAGGGAATTGATAAACATTTTCTAACTATCTATCTAGGGCAGATAATAAAATTATACTAAGGAAGAATGTAAATTAACTACGGCAATGAAATAAAAACCTTACTTTATTTGATGGCTCTCTCCAAACATTTACACCGAATTTAGAATTCTGAATAGATGAAATAAAAAGAGGCATACCTCCAAAAGAGATTTAGGATTTCTATTTATAGAGCATAGAAACCCTAGGGTTACAATCGACTCACATCTGCATTTACAATTTTACCCATAAAGAAGATTAGTCAACGCGCCGCCAGCCGCCGCAACTTTTTTTGCACCGACATGGGTGACGCACGGCCGCGGATCCGCGGCCAAGAGCCAAGTTTGGCCGTGGTTCCGCGGCCATATAGGGAGATTATTGGTTCAATTTCCTAGGGCTTTTGTCTGTTGCTGTTATCTTCTGTTTTCTTCAGTTGGTTCTTCAGATTGTCTTCTAGTTTTCTTCCAGTTTTTCATAATGTTGTGGACTTTTACCGTTGCTTCGTGTCGAAGTCTTGAACCTTGCGCTGCCTTTGTGCTTTGTGAACTTGTTCATTGATCTTCGCTTAGTCTTCAAGCTGTAGGCATGATCAAGATCTTTCCATTTGTTGGTCGTAGTCTCACTTTTGTATCGTCTTTTCATCGTTTTCACTGTTTTTGTTCCGAGAACCTGTAACCTGCAACTATGTAGCAGACATGGATCAAAAGCACATGTTTATTTGTAAAATGAATAAGAATGAGGAATATAATAATGCAAAATTATGGTATGAACAGCGATCGATCGGAAGAAGAAAAGAAAAGAAAGAAAGAAAAGAAGAACCGAAGAAGAAGTTGTTGTTGCTAGTTATGGGTTCAGGGGATTTGGTGAGGACAGAGGAGAGATAGGCGACGAGGTGACGGCGACGAGACGAGGTCGTCGACGGCGAGGTCATCTTGGATGAGGTTTTGGTGTGCTTGGGGATGTGCAGAAGCGGGAGAAGAAGTGTGACGGTGGTCAGGGTGTTCTGAGAGACGAGGAAGTTGAAGAGGGTGGTCTGCGTGATGGGTGTCCCGACGATGAGGGGCTGCAGGCGAGGGGTGTTGGGTCCTTGACGTCGGAGATGTTGGGTTAGGAGTTTGGGTCGTCGAGGAAAGGTGGAGGAGGTGGTGATGGAGGTGAGGAAGAAGAGATTAGGACGAGAGGGGGACGGTGATGGTGAGGGGGCGGCGACGGCGAGGGGACAAGGGCGTGGGTTGGGGCTCGGGTTAGTGCTCGCGGGAAAAAGAAAAACAGGCAAGAGAGAGAATTATGAAATTTTATTTTATATATATAGAGAGAGAGAGTGAGAAAGAGAGAGAGATTTTATATTATTAATTTAATTAATATTATATATATAGATAGATATATATAGATAACATTATTATATATGTTTAGTTATATAAAATATTTATATATATATATATGGGATTTTACAGCTAATACCAAATTACTCCGAATATTACCTGTGTCCTTTTTAAAAATCTAGTTTTTCAATATGGAGAATATACGTAAAAGTTTAAACCATAGTGCGTTATTCTGTAAATAAAAATGTCTATCCTCAAGTATGGATCTACGTAAATATACGTAGCGATAAAAAACGAGTTTGTTTTAACAATTAGGGTATGAACATGATATATGGGTGCAACCATATGATATGGATACTATGACATGCAAAACTAGATAAAAATATATTATTTTATTTTTATTTTGTATTATTAAAAGATATGTGCAATATATTATATATGTGTATAATATCTAGATTTGCACGAATACTCTGTACTAACAAATATTAATCTTGAATCATAATGGGTTTCAAACATGTGGGTCGGGTCAAATAATAACCATAACTACCAATTACACTATCAACAACCCAAAAGCAATAATAGGAAAGAATATTGCCTCAATATTTGAAATACCCCAAATAAATATAATATAATAGTGCTAGGGTGTTACATTATACCCAACTACAAAATAATTTTGTTCTCGAAATTCCCGGAACAAGAAAAGACAAGAAAACATGAATCTAAGAAAAATGTGTGGAAACTTCTGTTAGATCTCGTCTTCACGTTACCAAGTAGATTCTCCGTGCGAATGATTCCCCCATGAAACAAGTACTAGTGGGATAAATTTATTCTTGAGATCCTTTTCTCGTCGATCCACAATCACCATTGGTCGCTCTTCATATGTTAAATCCTCCATTAATGTCAGTTCCTAATGATTTAGGACATGTGTCTCATCTCGAACATACTTGCGGAGTTGAGATATATGAAACACGTCATGAACACCCGCTAAGGATGGTGGTAAAGCCAATCGATAAGCTACCTCTCCAACACGCTCGATAATACCGAAAGGCCCCACGAATCGAGTACTAAGCTTGCCTCGACTACCAAATCGAATCACTCCTCAGGTCGATGATATCTTCAAGATTACAAGATCACCAACTGCGAACTCCAGAGGTCTTCGTCCAGTATCAGCCCAACTTTTCTGTCGATCATGTGCTATCTTCTTATGATTTCGGATCACGTTAACTTTCTCCACCGTTTGCATAATAACATCCGGTCCCAATAATCTTCTTTCTCCAACATCATCCCAACATATAGGCGAGCGACACGACCATACAATGCTTCGAATGGAACCATTTGCATAGTCGCCTGAAAACTGTTATTGTATGAAAACTCTACCAAGTGCAAATGATCCTCCCATGAACCCTTGAAATCTAACATGCATACTCTCAACATGTCTTCAAGAGTTTGGATCGTTCTTTCATACCAGCCATCTGTCTGAGGATGATAGGCTGTGCTAAATTTCAAGCGAGTTCCCAAAATTTCCTGTAGGCTCCTCCAAAAGTGTGATAAAAATCAGGTATTACGATCGGAAATGATGCTAATGGGTACTCCATGCAATCTCACAATCTCCTGCATGCACCTCTTTGCTAAAACCTCTGTCGATTGACCAACTCGAAACGGTATAAAATGAGCAGCCTTGGTCAATTGATCGACAATAACCCAAACTGCATTATTGCCCTTTGGGCTCCGTGGTAAAGCTGTCACGAAATCCATGGTTATATGTTTCCACTTCCATTGAGGAATCGGAAGTGGTTGCAGCAAACTAGCTACCCTTTGATGTTCAGTATTGGCTTGTTGACACACCAAGCATTTCGATACGTACCGAGCAATCTCCCTTTCCATGCCTTTCAACCAGAAATATTGTCACGGATCTCTGTACATTTTTGTGCCTCCCAGATGTACGGAATATGCGGAATTATGAGCCTCCTTCATAACTTCTTCACGAACATCTCCTTTAGGAACACATAAACGACTACAATATCGTAACGAACTATCTTCATGAATTAACAAGTCCGTTCGAAGTCCCGATTCTACTTGTCCTCGAAACTTCTGTAATCTTGGATCGTGCGACTGCGCTGCTTTAATGTTATCGATCAAGGATGGCTGTACTTGCAACTGTATCAATTGTCCCGAAGAACTTGGTAGTACAATCTCCAAATCGAATATCTGAAAATCATCTATAATCTCCTTCTGTGCAGTCAACATCTGTATCGCTGGCAACTGACTTAGAGCATCCGGCACAACATTAACTTTCCCCGGATGATATTTTAGATCATAATCAGCCATCAATTTTAACCATCTACGCTGCCTCATGTTGAGCTCTTTCTGTATGAACACATACTTTAGGCTTTTGTGATCAGTAAACACTTCAACTCTTTCGCCCAATAAGTAGTGTCTCCAAATCTTCATAGCAAAAATCACTGCTGCTAACTCCAGATCATGAGTTTGATGGTTCTTCTCGTAAGTTTTCAATTGTCTCGACGCATAAGCTATAACCTTCACATGCTGCATTAGAACACATCCTAGGCCTTTCCCAGATGCGTCGCTGTGAATAACCAGCCCTTCGGAACCGTCTGGCACTGTCAGAATAGGAGCGGTGGTCAATATCTGCTTCAATACTTCAAAAGCTGACGCATATTTCTCGGTCCATACTAACGGTACCTCCTTTCATGTTAGCTTGGACAATGGTTCTGCTATTCGAGCGAAGTTCTCCACAAACCTTCTATAAGATCCGGCAAACCCAAGAAATCTTCTGATCTCCTCTGCGTTCTTTGGAATTGGCCAATCATGAACAGCTGCAATCTTTTCAGGGTCAACGGCAATTCCATCTCCGGATACAACATGACCCAAGAACGTCACTTCTTCGAGCCAAAACTCGCACTTGCTCATCTTAGCATATAACTTTTCTTGTCTCAATGTATGCAGTGCAATGCTCAAGTGTTCCGCATGCTTTTCTTTGCTCCTTGAATATACCAGAATATCATCAATAAACACCACTACGAACTGGTCCAGGTGTTACGCCCCTCTTCCCAGTGTACGGCGAAGGGGACGCGACGAGGTCCGCTACGTATATACTCAGAAGTGCATACGCTAAGCGTATCTAAGTAATATAAAAGTAAATCACAAGAGACAAGATATATAGAAATAACAGCAACTTTATTAATAACATTCTTTTGTACAATGCATGAAAAGTAAATACAACTGAAATGAAAAGCGATGCCTAAACAATGGCATAACAGGAAATGAAAATACTGAATAGAACAAGGTACAATGTCTAGAGCTCGGGGTCTTTGTGAAACTGCTCCAAGTCTTCACCGGTGGACTCGATCTCTGCTGGGTCTAAAGCACCTGACGACATTCAAAGAAGAAAGAAATAGAATGTCGTCAGCGAACAGGTCGCTCGGTAAGTCCCAAAGATAAAGAAGAATTAGAAAAGACAGAATAAAAGGTATCCTTTAAATTATAATGTTATAGAATATTATGTTCACGCTGTTGTTTGTAGCTTGGTACGGAAGGATGCCAGTGTATACGAGAAGGGTCTCAGTATGCTAGAGACCAGGGCAAACGGAATATACAAAGAACCGTTAAGCCACGGTACAACAGCAACGGAATATAGGTTAGGTGTCTTAATCTTACCATCTCCTGCCACTTCTAACACCTTCTGCACCAATCTACCCCTTAAACCCCGTAGTGTTTTGATAGTATTGTTGTATTGCATTGTATAAGTTAGATGACTGACCAAAACCATGATATCAGTAACAGATTGTAACTGCATAATCAGGTAAATGGAATAACGGGATAATGGATGTATATCCATGGTTTGATTCAGTCAAGTTATATAGATTGTTAACTGGATTCTGGGATTCATGTGTTATATTGAGTTGTAATATTAAAGAATGTAGATTGACTTGAATCATATTCAAGTCAGAAGTAATCAGACTCATACCCGAGTCAGACTAAAAGAAATGTAAGTCGAAATTCTATATTTGTTAGGGTCCTTATTGTAATTTATAAAACTTGAGGGGGTTTATGTAAAAATACTTTTGTATAGTTTTCAAGATTCACCTCAAGTATTTATTATTCGTCTTTATAGTTATAATGAGTGTAATTTTATTGTCTTATTTCTAGTGAAAATATCCTAATTACATAAATAAAGGTATTAATTTGTAATATTGATTTATTTGAAATTCATGGTATTTTAATGTAACTTTTAATCTTGTAATTTTTAGGAAAAGGTGGAAACTTTATCTTATAATAAAATAGGTGTTTAAATGATAAATATACATATGTTTATACAAGAATAATTTTTAATAAATATTTTATTTTCCAAAAATCTTATTTTTCTTAAATGTCGTATTTTAAACCTTTCGAGACCGAATGATCCTTGCGGAGGTCTGAATCTCGCATTACTAAACCCGAGGGTGCACAATAAACCATACTATCCCTAACGAGTTCCCCAAAGGTGGGTTGTAGTGGCGCTTTGCAAAGATTTAATAAATACTAATCATTTAGAAAACGGTTTTATAAAGATAAGGTATTTATTTGTAAAACGTGTAAATTTCCGTATTTTAGATTCTAGGGTTTCCTAAGCCAACTAGGCTATTTCGAAATGGTCTAAACGACAAGTCATTAGAAGCCTCAAATCGCCTCTTCACCGCCAATTGCGGCCAGGTAAGTGCCAGGTGAGTGGGAAGCTCTCCACTACAAGTAGTGGCCCTAATTAAGTAACCACTCGCCTTAGACACACTTGCCTAGACACCACAAAGTCAGGTTTAGATAAACGATCGATGTCCACAACTTATCGTATTTCCTGTTAAAAGATATTGTTTTAAAAATTGTATATAACTTAGAACTTTTAGAAAAAGTTTTATTAAGAAAATGGTATTTTAATGTAAAATCTTGTTTTATCGTATTCTACGTTTTCAAGGTAGCGTGTTATGATTGCATATGAGTGTGTGAGGAGGTAGGTCATTACCTCGTGATCTATTTTAAGGTATAGCAATGTTAAAGGGTTAAATGTGAAAACTAAACATTATGGTATTTAAGTGAAAGAATACGATATATTGCAAAAGCTATCATTTCATGTGTGAAAACTTGTTCAAAAATTAATTTTGAAGTGATTTGTAGTCAACATGAAGATGTTTAAGCATTATGGAATTAGTGATAAGTGATATTTGATAGAAAACCGAATCGGAAATCGATTTGTTCTGATTTCCGTCGAGTTTATAAGGTCGTATTTTTATGAAAGAAAAGAAAGGTAGAAAAGAGAGACTTACAGGTTTGGACAACGCTAAAGAGTGAGAGGGAGGTAGAGGGTTTGCCGGTGCGTCGAAACGTCGTTGAGAGGTCCTAGCACGATCGCCGGAATTTCACCGTCGATTTCGTCAGCGCTTCGCCTTTCGCTCGTTTTCTCACGTACCAAGTTCTCTTGGAATTTTAGGAGAGTGGACTTAGAAAAAGTGATGAGAGGGTAGAGGGTATGGGGGGTTTATATAGGGTTAGGTTAGGGTTAGGCTAGGGTTAGGGTTTTAATTAAAAAAAATATAAAAATATATAAAATCATTAAAAAAATCATTAAACCTTAGAGTAAAAGGGATTTATTGTGCAATTGATAACTGATCCAGGGATATAAAGTGTGCTGGAGGGTTGACCACGTCAAGAGGCAACTTTTCTCTGTTGACGACTCGGCCGTCCGGCCGGCGGCGCCGGACCGCGTCGGCCGGCGGCGCCGAGTCAGGGTTCCAGGGGCTGGGGAAACTTCTGGGGTATTTAATGGTATATTTACTTTTATATGTCCAGTACAAATTTTGTGAGTTATGGCGTTTTGACTGTTGACTTCCAAAAGAAATTAAAATAAAATAAATACAAAAATAATATGGCGCGGGGGATTTGAACTCTGGTGGCTTGGTTCAACAGTGCAAGGTGTTACCAATGAGCTACAAGCTCCTCCTTGTAATTATGGAGTGAAATAAATACTTAAAGAGATATCAGCCGTAATAAATACTCCAAGTATACATTGAATTTAAATCAATTCTTTATACATTAAAAATGGAGTTGTTACAGTCTACCCTCCTTACAAAAATTTCGTCCTCGAAATTTACAACTTTTATTTAAGGACTAGTTTACAAAGAGGTGTGGATATCTAGTACACATTTCATCCTCCCTTTCCCAAGTATACTCTCCTGGAGTGTCTTTCCTCCACATCACTCGAACCAAGTTAACTTCCTTATTCCGAAGTGTCTTCACCTTCCTGTCCAGGATTTCCACAGGTTGTTGCTCACAAGACAAGTCGGGATGTATAGTGAGCTCAGAATGATCAAGTACATGGCTGGGGTCACTCACATACTTTCTGAGTTGGGATATGTGGAACACATTATGCACTCCTTCCAATGAAGGTGGAAGCGCTAAGCGGTATGCCACTTCACCGACTCGTTCGAGTATGTCGAACGGTCCTATATATCTCGGACTTAGCTTACCCCGTCTTCCAAAACAGATTACTCCACGGTTCGAAGATATTTTCAAGAATACGTGATCTCCTGGCTGGAACTCCAAGTGTCGTCTCTTTTCATCAGCCCAGTGCTTCTGTCGATCTTGGGCTATGCGCATCCTTTCCCTGATAGTACGAACCACATCAACAGTTTCTACTATCATCTCTGGTCCAAGAAGTTCCCTATCTCCGATGTCGTCCCAACTTAATGGCGATCGACATTTCCTTCCATACAATGCTGCAAAAGGTGTCATTCCTATGCTTGCTTGGTAGCTGTTGTTGTACGAAAACTCCACAAGATGTAGGTGATCTTCCCACGTTCCTTTGAAGTCTAGCATACACGCTCTGAGCATATCCTCCAAGATCTAAATAGTTCGTTCCGACTGACCATCTGTTTGTGGATGATAAGCCGTGCTGAAGTTCAGACTTGTTCCCAAGCTTGCTTGCAGACTCTGCCAAAATTGCGATCGGAACCTGGTGTCACGATCGGAGACATTGCAGACCGGTACTCCATGAAGTCTCACAATTTCCTGTATGAGTTCATGGGTATCAGAGATAGTACATTATAAAGAGTTTAAATCTTAATTAGATCATTACCTCCATGTACTTCTTCGCTAGTGTCTCAGTAGATTGGTCAACTCAAAATGGGATGAAGTGAGCCGACTTTGTGAGTCGATCAACAATGACCCATATGGCATCGTTACCCTTTGTGCTGCGAGGAAGAGCAGTCACAAAGTCCATCGTGATGTGTTGCTACTTCCATTCTGGGATTGGTAACGGTTGAAGTAATCCAGCAGTCCTGTGATGTTTAGCCTTTACTTGTTGACACACCAAGCATTTTGCGACGCTTCTGGCTACTTCACGCTTCATTCCATGCCACCAACAATTCTGACGTAGATCTTTGTACATTTTGGGACCTCCAGGGTGTACTGAGTAAGGAGAGCTGTGAGCTTCTTTCATTAACTCTTCCCGAACAGGACCTTTTGGTACACACAATCTGCTGCCTTATCTCAAAGATCCGTCTTCATGGATGATGAAGTCTGTTCTGAGTCCATTCTCCACTTATTCTCTGATCTTTTGCAACTTAGCATCACTTTCTTGAGCTGCTTTGATCTAATTGACAATGGTTGATTGAACTTGTAAATTCATCAAACCTGAAGCATTACCAGGCATGATTACTTCAATCTCCATCTGATGCAAGTCTTGTTGAAGTTTCCACTAAGCGGTGAGATTCATTGCTAATGGTTGGCAACTAAGAGCATCAGGTACTACATTCACCTTCCCTGGGTGATATTGCAAGTTGATGTCAAAGTCCGCCATGAGTTCTAACCATCTTCTCTGCCGTTTATTCAACTCCTTCTGAGTAAACACGTACTTCAGGCTCTTATGATATATGTAGATGTTCACTCGTTTACCAAGTAGGTAATGACGCCAAATCTTGAGAGCAAAGATGACGGCTGCCAACTCCAGATCATGCGTCGAATAATTTCGCTCATGAATCTTCAGTTGTCTTGAAGCATAAGCCACAACTTTACCGTGCTGATGTAAAACACATCCTAATCCCCTACCAAATGCATCGCAATGCACTTCGAATCCTCCAGATTGATCCGGTATGACGAGAATAGGTGTTGATGTCAACCTTGACTTGAGTTCTACGAAAGCTTGTTCGCATGCGTCTGACCACACAAATTCTTCATCTTTACGTGTGAGCTTGGTCAGGGGCGTTGCTATCTTCGAAAAGCCTTCAATAAACCTTCTGTAATATCCAGCTAAACCCAAGAAACTTCGAATATCCTTCACTGACTTTGGTGTAGGCCATTCGCTAACTGCTGAAACTTTCGCTGGATTCACAGAGATTCCTTCTCCTGATATGATATATCCAAGAAAACCAACTTGATTTAGCCAAAACTCGCACTTGTTGTACTTGGCATAAAGCTGATGTTGTCAAAGAGTTTTCAGGACAATTCGTAGATGTTCTGCATGTTCTTTCCGACTTTTAGAATACACCAGGATGTCATCGATGAAGATGACAACAAACATGTCTAAGTACTCCCGGAAAACTTGATTCATAAGGTTCATGAATATTGCGGGTGCATTGGTCACTCCGAACGGCATCACTAGAAATTCGTAATGTCCATAGCGAGTTCTGAAAGCTGTTTTGTGAATATCAGCTTCCTTGACCTTCACCTGATGATAACCTGAACGAAGATCTAATTTAGAGAAAACACAAGATCCACTTAGCTGATCGAATAAATCATCGATGCGCGGGAGTGGATACTTGTTCTTTATAGTGACTTCCTTCAAGGCTCTGTAATCGATGCACATTATGTATGAACCTTCCTTCTTCTTCATAAGTAGTACAGGTGATCCCCAACTTGAAGTGCTGGGACGAATCCATCCTTTCGCTAGTAATTCGTCCAACTGTGTTCGGACTTCCTTCAAACCTTCTGGACTTAATCGGTAGGGTGCTTTGATCACCGGTTGTGCTCCTGGTATTAAATCAATACTGAATTCAAGAGCTCGATCGGGAGGCAAACCTGATATATCGTCAGGAAATACATCATCGAACTCTCGAACCACATCTGGTCTTGATTCTTCCTCCGCTTAAGCTGCTGGAACTACTGCTTCTCTTGGAATCGCTTTGTAGGTACTTGGCTCTAGTGTACGGTCTCCGCTTTTGAAATAGAAGACCGGATGGTCTGGAATCTCGAATACTACCCTCCTTTGACGACAGTCTATGGTAGCATAAAAAGTTCCAAGCCAATCCATTCCTAGAACCACATCGAAGTTCGGTATGTCCAGTACTTTGAAGTCAGCATAAAACTCTCAACTGCAGACGACGACTGGACACAAGCTGTATCCCATAGTTGCCATTAGAATGCCATTTCCTGAATTGACATTCCAGCTAGATACAAGCAGTGAGATTGGTATCGCATGGGTTCGGACAAACCGTTGCGACATAAAGCAGTGTGATGCTCCAGTATCAAACAGTGCAAGTGCAGGGATTGAGAATACTAAGATTGTACCTAAGGTATGTGGGATTTGTTTTAGGTATAGGAAATATGTAACTAAGTAGCAGAATAGAAAAGCAAAGTTTGAAAAGAAAAGTTTACCAGTGATGACTTGGCCAGTGGCCTCAGCTTCTTCCACGGACATCGTGAAAGCCTGGCACCTTGGTACATTCCTCCTGGCCTGAGGAGCATTCCTCGGAACGTTCCTTTGAGCTTGATGGAACTGACGAGGAGGTGGTGCAGCTTGTGGTCTTCTGGATGGTGCAGGTAGTGCAGGTCTGGGAGCAGGTGCCTGAAGAGCTGGTCGCTGCGGATAAGTAATTGATGGCCTGGGTGCAGCAACTGGGTTCTGTCTTTGGGGACAAGACCCAATATCGTGAGTAGCTGAGCCACAGACTAAGCAAAGGCGGTTGGCTCGACGGCAGTCCTTCATCATATGTCCAGTTCTCTTGCAGTAGGTGCAAAAGGCTGGGCTGGGACGATGAGTTGGTACTCCGGGTCTCCTTGGCACGAAAAGTGGCCTGGACGAGGCTCCACCTGCCATCTGGTTGGCAGGGCGTTTGACTCCTGCAGACTGAGGCCTGCCCTTTGCTTTTATCACTGCCTCATAACTGCGGGCAGCTTCCAGAGCATCCTCATGAGTCAGAAATTTTCCCGTGGCTAGAGCAGCCTGAATCTCCGTGTCCAGTCCTTGTTGAAAATGACGTGCTCTGATCTCGTCCGTCGGTATCAAGTGTGCCGCGAATCTGTTTAAAGATTGTGTTAGCTGTGTAGTATATGATATTTAAAAATTGAACTATTGTGACATATCTTACCGGCTTAACATGGTGAATTCAGCGTCGTATTCATCTACTGATTTGTCCCATATTGAACCCTGTTGTAGATGAATAAACTGCTGCTCCATTGCAAACTTGGCAGTCACAGGGAAGTATTTCGCGTCGAACTTCTCGCGAAAAGTCTTCCATTCAATAGGCTGTACCAGACGGCTTTCTTCCGCCTTCCACCAGTTGCGAGCGTTATTCGTGAGCTGTAGCTTCGCCACACGAACCCAAGCTATGTCTGGCACTTGTGCTGCTGCCAGATCATCTTCGATGCTTTGTGCCCATTCTTCAGCTTCAAGAGGGCTCCCTTTACCAGAGAACTGTTTGGGGTGCAAAGCCCTGAATTGCTTTACCCCTGGTGCGTCGATCTCAGTACGGTTCAGGAGTTGTTGTTGTCCCTCAAGAAGGCTGTGAATCATCTCAAGTAGCACTGTTTGCTCGGTGGGTGGTGCAGGAACAGCTGGTGCGAGAGGTAGTGCTGGAGGTGTGTTGTTGACGTTGGTGCTGGTATTGTTCGGGGAATCCATAACCTTGAAGAAAAAATTTGGGTTATGACAGATTCAGATACATAAAATGATAAGATTCAAAGAATAGAAATTTGTAAGATTCAAGAAACATGAATTGTAAAGAATGTTTTAGTTGCTGGTTCTTGTGTTATATTGCTTAGGTTGTTCACGCAGACCAGAACTGCATGATAGGGATTCATACAGCTCTGACCTGCATGGGCCACCAACAAAACCTGTCACGCCCCGCTTCCCAGTGTACGGCGAAGGGAACGCGACGAGGTCCGCTACGTATGTACTCAGAAGTGCATATGCTAAGCGTATCTAAGCAATATAAAAGTAAATCACAAGAGACAAGATATATAGAAATAACAGCAACTTTATTAATAACATTCTTTTTTACAATGCATGAAAAGTAAATACAACTGAAATGAAAAGCGATGCATAAACAATGGCATAACAGGAAATGAAAATACTGAATAGAACAAGGTACAATGTCTAGAGATCGGGGTCTTCGTGAAACTGCTCCAAGTCTTCACCAGTGGGCTCGATCTCTGCTGGGTCCAAAGCACCTGACGACATTCAAAGAAGAAAGAAATAGAATGTCGTTGGCGAACAGGTCGCTCGGTAAGTCCCAAAGATAAAGAAGAATTAGAAAAGACAGAATAAGAGGTATCCTCTAAATTATAATGTTATAGAATATTATGTTCACGCTGTTGTTTGTAGCTTGGTACGGAAGGATGCCAGTGTATACGAGAGGGGTCTCAGTATGCTAGAGACCAGGGCAAACGGAATGTACAAGGACCCGTTAAGCCACAGTACAACAGAAATGGAATATAAGTTAGGTGTCTTAATCTTACCATCTCGTGACACTTCTAACACCTTCCGTACCAATCTACCCCTTAAACCCCGTAGTGTTTTGATAGTATTGTTGTATTGCATTATGTAAGTTGGATGACTGACCAAAACCATGATATCAGTAACAGATTGTAACTGCATAATCAGGTAAATGGAATAACGAGATAATGGATGTATATCCATGGTTTGATTCAGTCAAGTTATATAGATTGTTAACTGGATTCTGGGATTCATGTGTTATATTGAGTTGTAATATTAAAGAATGTAGATTGACTTGAATATGATTATTCTTCTTTATAGTTATAATGAGTGTAATTTTATTTTGTTGTAATATTAAAGATTGAGTTGTAATATTAAAGAAGTAATCAGACTCATACCCGAGTCAGACTAAAAGAAATGTAAGTCGAAGTTCTATATTTGTTAGGGTCATCATTGTAATTTATAAAACTTGAGGGGGTTTATGTAAAAATACTTTTGTATAGTTTTGAAGATACACCTCAAATATTTATTATTCTTCTTTATAGTTATAATGAGTGTAATTTTATTTTGTCTTATTTCTAGTGAAAATATCCTAATTACATAAATAAAGGTATTAATTTGTAATATTGATTTATTTGAAATTCATGGAATTTTAATGTAACCTTTAATCTTGTAATTTTTAGGAAAAGGTGGAAACTTTATCTTATAATAAAATAGGTGTTTTAAATGATAAATATACATATGTTTATACAAGAATAATTTTTAATAAATATTTTATTTTCCAAAAATCTTATTTTACTTAAATGTCGTATTTTAAAACTTTCGAGACCGAATGCTCTTTGCGGAGGTCTGAATCTCGCACTACTAAGCCCGAGGGTGCACGATAAACCGTACTATCCCTAACGAGTTCCCCAAAGATAGTTTGTAGTGGTGCTTTGCAAAGATTTAATAAATACTAATCATTTAGAAAACGGTTTATAAAGATAAGGTATTTATTTGTAAAACGTGTAAATTTCTGTATTTTAGATTCTAGGGTTTCCTAAGCCAACTAGCCTATTTCTAAATGGTCTAAACGACAAGTCATTAGAAGCCTCAAATCGCCTCTTCACCGCCAATTGCGGCCAGGTAAGTGCCTGGTGAGTGGGAGGCTCTCCACTACAAGTAGTGGCCCTAATTAAATAACCAGTCGACTTAGACACACTTGCCTAGACACCACATAATCAGGTTTAGATAAACGATCGATGTACACAACTTATCGTATTTCCTATTAAAAGATATTTTTTTAAAATTTGATATAATTTAGAACTTTTAGAAAAGGTTTTATTAAGAAAATGGTATTTTAATGTAAAATCTTGTTTTATCGTATTCTACGTTTTCAAGGTAGCGTGTTATGATTTCATATGAGTGTGTGAGGAGGTAGGTCATTACCTCATAATCTATTTTAAGGTATAGCAATGTTAAAGGGTTAAATGTGAAAACTAAACATTATGGTATTTAAGTGAAAGAATACGATATATTGCAAAAACTATCATTTCATGTGTGAAAACTTGTTCAAATTAATTTTGAAGTGATTAGTAGTCAACATGAAGATGTTTAAGCATTATGGAATTAGTGATAAGTGAGATTTGATAGAAAACCGAATCGGAAATCGGTTTGTTCCGATTTCCGTCGGGTTTATAAGGTCGTATTTTTATGAAAGAAAAGAAAGGTACAAAAGAGGGACTTACGGGTTTGGGCAACACTAGAGAGTGAGAGGGAGGTAGAGGGTTTGCCGGTGCGTCGAAATGTCGTTGAGAGGTTCTAAGACGATCGTCGGAATTTCGCCGTCGATTTCGTCAGCGCTTCGCCTTTCGCTCGTTTTCTCACGTACCAAGTTCTCTTGGAATTTTGGGAGAGTGAACTTAGAAAAAGTGATGAGAGGGTAGAGGGTATGGGGGTTTATATAGGGTTAGGTTAGGGTTAGGCTAGGGTTAGGGTTTTAATTAAAAAAATAAAAATATATATAAAATCATTAAAAAAATCATTAAACCTTTGAGTAAAAGGGATTTATTGTGCAATTAATAACCGATCCAGGGATATAAAGTGTGTAGGAGGGTTGACCACGTCAAGAGGCAGTCCGGCCGGCGGCGCCGGACCGAGTCGGCCGGTTTGCCGACCGGCGGTGCCGAGTCGGGTCAAGTCTAGGTTCCGGGGGCCGGGGAAACTTCTGGGGTATTTAATGGTATATTTACTTTTATATGTCCAGTACAAATTTTGTGAGCTATGGCGTTTTGACTGTTGACTTCCAAAAGAAATTAAAATAAAATAAATACAAAAATAATGTGAGACAGGGGATTTGAACTCTGGTGGCTTGGTTCAGCAGTGCAAGGTGTTACCAATGAGCTACAAGCTCCTTCTTGTAATTACGGAGTGAAATAAATACTTAAAGAGATATCAGCCGCAATAAATACTCCATGTATACATTGAATTTAAATCAATTCTTTGTACATTAAAAATGGAGTTGTTACACCAGGTACGGTGAAAAGATTCGGTTTATAAAGTCCATAGGTATTGCCGGTGCGTTGGTAACTCCAAATGGTATCACTAAGTACTCATAATGCCCATATCGAGTTCGGAACGCTGTCTTATAAATGTATTTTGATTTCACCTGAATTGGTGATATCCGGATCGCAAATCCAACTTCGAGAATACCCTCGCGCCACTGAGTTGATCGAATAATTCGCCGATGCAAGGGATTGGGTACTTATTCTTAATAGTCACCCGATTTAATTCTCGATAATCGATGCACATCCTCCGGGTGCCATCCATCTTCTTGACTAGAAGAACTGGAGCTCCCCATGGTGAACCGCTGCTGCGAATCCAATCTTTCCCTAGTAATTCAGAAACTTGTTTCTTTACCTCTTCCAGTTCCACCAGCGCCAATGGATAATATGCTTGAAATCGGCGCTGCTCCAGAATAAGATCAATCGCAAACTCCACATCTTGTTTAAATGGTAAACTCGAAATGTCCTTGAACACATCCATGAAATCTCAAACTGCTATCAGCGTTTCATCTGAAACTTGTTTACGAACTTCACCCTTCAGTAAATGGTTCCCCTCATTATGAATTTACAAGTTTGTTCTAAGACTTGTGGGTTATTAGCCCACCACTCTTCCGCTGCGCTATTATGATAATTTGAGGCGAGTCTGTCAAAACTTCTTCAATCTTACATCTGATCATCCTTGGAAACGGTCTGTACTAGCTTCCGCTGGGCTTAATCTCAAACTACTGCAATCATCATATATTCTCCTGTGTTTCTCCTTATTCTTTGAAACGCTGATGGACTGGTCACAATGGGACAAGGGAAAAGATGAAGGATATATCGTGGTCGTTGGTTTCAAGTTTGTGATAGGACATAAACTCGTAAGTAATGACGCCGAGAGGAAACAAGATCATACAACGACCATAAGTCAAGAAAATGAATCAAAATAGGACTTCAGGTTACCTAAATAGAGTACCACATTGTAACCATGCCGCGGCACATAGTTACAATCATATAGCTCCATTCAAATCGTCCAAATCCTACTATCAGAATCGAAAGAATAAGAAGGGAGAAACAAGGAATCAAGAGGATTCCAAGTTAAGATGCAAAGTCATTTCCATATCGTCAAGAGTTAAAGGAAAGATAAGATTCAAGAATTTGAATGACAAGACAATAATATGGTAGGACATGTTCCTAATTCCGGGTTTCCTGGTTAGTGTATTGGGTTCAATACCCAACTACAAAAGAACCAAACCCGACTAACCCTAAATCCTATGGCTCTGATACCAAATAAACCCTGTCACGTCCCGCTTCACAAAATACGTAAACACGGCACGTGACAGAGCCAACCATGCTACCTATGGCTAGGAATCATCCCTCCACTGTCACATTAAGGCTGTCAATCGGATATCAAGAGCAGTAAAATAAAAATCTAGCTAACACATGTCCATCTGCCACAGTAAATAAAATTAAGAAATGCATATAGCGGAAACGAATCAAGATCCAATAAACAATAGTATCTGAATCACGTCCCAATATGGGCTCACATCAATAGAAATAAAACTGCTGAAATAAATAAACTAAGAGTCTCTAACTAAATAGCTAGCTCCTCATCGCTCGGCTTGATTGCTAAGTGCTCCTGATTTGCCTGCGATAAAGGTAAAGGAACTGGGCTATGCAAAACCCAGACGTCAGTACGTCATAATATCAAAATAATAGTAATGACCAGGATATGATGATATAATTAAACCAGAATATAAATAAATAACACAGATATAAATAGTGAGCTATATGTATGTGATGTGTATCCTAAAGTCTGTGTGTCTAAGTTATTTATTCTGGAAGTCCTTAAAATCAATTAATGTAATTCTCATCGTAACTCAACAGTATATATCTCGTTCATGCCCCACAGGATCACGGTACAATAAATCCCGTTCATTCCCCACGGGACCATAGTACAATAAACAATGATTTATTCCGTAACGCCCGGAATTACGGAAAACAATAATAATATGCTTCTGAGTTACGTTTCAGTTAAATTCTTGATTTCTTCTTTTCCCTCAGGTTTTGTGTTCAAGTCAGGTATTGATGATATAAATCTAATGCCAACACGGGATAAAGTACAGGTCTTGTCTATACAGACAACAAGTCACGTCCGTCAGGACAATAAGTCAGGATTGTCGTCATTAGTAATAAGATTCAAGCAACAAGTCTGGTAATGTGTCGTGAACATGTCATATACTATATATTAACCAAAATAGATACCAATGTAAAACTGTAACCAATACCGAAACACGGTAAACACAATTATTGCCAGGATGCATATGTATCTATCTGTAATAACCATTATATGTCCATTACCATGTATGATGCAAACTATATAACATATTGAACTATTATAGTAGTATAATAACATTGTGATGTTCCGGCATGCAACTAGATAAGCTATTATCAGTACGGATACACACGGATACTGAAAAACTGTAAATCAGTAATTTATGCTGAATATTAAACACATGCACTATAATTTATCAAATAGATATTGATATAATAACATAACATGTTGTAAGTTTAGAACTTGCTTCGGAAACAACGGTTGATGTGCAGGCGGCTCGGTGCGACACGACACGACACGGTGTGTAAAGTGGCACGACACGGTACTGGGTACGGTGATGACACGGTCATGGCATGGTCTGGATATGGTGATGACACGGTCATGGCATGGTAGTGGTCTAGTGGTGGCACGGTTGTGGCCTGGTGGTGGCACAGTCAAGGCATTGAAGTGGTAGCACTGTGGTGATGTGATGGCGGTATGATTGTGGTATGATGGTGGTATGGTTGTGGTATTGTGGTGGTATGGTAGTGGTAGAATAAAAGAAAGAGAGGGTGATGGGGTCTATTTTCTGAAGAGGTGGTGACTGGGGATGGTCTGGACCGTGCTCGTTGGCGAGGGGACAGGTGATCACGGTGGTGATCGGCCCCGGCGATCCATCGGAAGAAGAAAAGAAAAGAAAGAAAGAAAAAGAAGAACCGAAGAAGAAGAAGAAGAAGTTGATGTTGCTAGTTATGGGTTCTGAGGATTTAGCGAGGACGGAGGAGAGATAGGCGACGAGGACAAAGGAGAGATAGGCGACGAGACAAAGTCGTCGGCGGCGAGGTCGTCGTGGACGAGGGTTTAGTGTGCTCGGGGATGTGCAGAGGCTGGAGAAGAAGTGTGGTTGTGTTCTAGGTGTTCTGGGAGACGAGGAGGGTAAAGAGGGTGGTCGGCGTGATGGGTTTCCCAGCGACGAGGGGCTGCCGGTGAGCAGTGTTGTGTTCTTAACGTCGGAGAGGTTGGGTTAAAAGCTTGGGTCGTCGGAAAGAGGAGAAGGAGGAGGTGGTGATGGAGGTGAGGAAGAGGAGATGAGGACAAGAGGGGGATGGTGATGGTGAGGGGGCGGAGACGGCGAGGGGACATGGGCGTGGGTTGGGGTTCGGGTTAGTGCTCATAGGAAAAAGAAAGAAATACAGGAGGGAGAGAGAGTATTATGAAATTTTATTATATATATATATATATATATATATATATATATATATATATATATATATATATATATATATATAGTAGAGAAAGACAAACAGAGAGAGGAAAGTGAAAGAGAGCGAGACGGAGAAGGAGAGAGAGAGGGATTTTATATTATTAATTTAATTAATATATTAAATATATATATATATATATATATATATATTTAGATAACAGTATTATATATGTTTAGTTATATAAAATATTATATATATATATATATATTGGATTTTACAGGTAATACAAGATTACTCCGAATATTATCCGTGTCCATTCTAAAAATCTAGTTTTTCAATATGGAGAATATACGTAAAAGTTTAAACCATAGTGCGTTATTCTGTAAATAAAAATGTATACCCCCAATTACGTATCTACGTAAATATACGTAGCGATAAAAAATAATTCTGTTTTAACAATTAGGGTATGGATTGATATATAGGTGCAACCATATGATATGAGGTACTATGACATGCAACGCTAGATAAAAATATATTATTTGATTTTTATTTTGTATTATTAAAAGATATGTGGAATATATTATATATATGTATAATATCTAGGTTTGCATGGATACTCTGTACTAGCAAATATTTGATGTAATCTTAAACCATGATGGGTTTCAAATGTGCGGGTCGGGTCGGATAATAACCATAACTATCAATTGCACTATCCGCAACCCAAAAGCAATAATAGGAAAGAATTTTGCCGCAAGATTTGAAATACCCTAAATAAATATAGTAAAACAGTGCTAGGGTGTTACAAAATTAGATTTATCTCACCTGCCGAGATTGAGAAGAATGAAGCAAAGGGTTTCTTCTTTTCTTTAATTAAGAAACTGGGTAGCATGAAGAATGGTGGAAAAATTAAAAATCAAGTTTTATCAAGTCGAGGAGAATAAAAATCAGTTCTTTGAGTTAAAAATGTTAGCTTTGTGGATTCTCTTTGCGGATTCTGAAGTTCTGAAGCTTAAGTTTGCATCTTTGATTTTAGCTGCAAAAATTGTAAAGGAAAAGTACAGATCTAATGATTTACAAAGCAGGAGAAATTACAAAAAGCTTCAAGGTTGGGCCTTTGGTTGCTCAGAAGAGAGATCGTTAAGAGTAGAGACTGAATCTGATAATCACAGTACTAGAGAAGAAGAAAGCTTTAGCAAGCCAAGTTTTTTTGCTCATTTTATGCTTATCTATATAGATCCCAATGTTGGAAAGCTCAGATCTTTTAAAATACTCTTGAAAAATAATGAAAATTTTTAAGATCTGGAGTTGGGGTGAGACGGAATGGACGAAGAAAAGGAGAGATGAATGATATCAGTGTAGAGAGGTCAAATCTACTAAAAAGATTTTTGAAGACCGGTGGAAATTTGTAGAATTTAGAGTTCGAATGGGGCAATGATGATGAAGAAAAAGGAGAGATGAAGATATTTTCTGCCTCTAGGATTTTCTACGGGAACCATAATTCTTGCGATGTATATATAAACTTTTCAAGAGCCATGGTGTATGGGTTAAAACACACTTAATATTTTTCTTAATAAAATTCAGCCGGGTCTACTTCCAGTTTAATTAAAAACAAATTTGAATTGCAAGACCGTTTGAGAAAAAGAGAACTTCTTTGTTTATCAAAATTTTGATTAAAAGCTTTTTAATGGCAAGAAAGTGAAGATTGCAATGATTTGCAAATAAAATGGTGAAAAGGAGAAGAAAATTGAGATATAAGGTTATTTTTTCATTTAAGAGAGAGTGAGGATAGAGAGAGAGCATATATTTTTCTCTCTTCCGTCTCTTTCGATCTATTTAGTAAACCCCAGCCCTCTTTAACTGTATGTATAACACATATTTGGGTGTTAATGTATTGGGCCTAGCCCACAAAATCTATTATTCTTTAATAAAATAACTGGGTTTTCCCAGTTTCGTTAAAAAAATGGCAAGAAAGTGAAGAGGAAGCTAATCAAGACTAAAAACTCTTTACTTCTATATCGGTTGTGGATTTTATAATTAATGTCACAGTTCTTTACATCTTTCTCGATGAACCATGTAAAGATATATGTTCTAAATGCAAGCGAAGTATAAAGGTACAGTCTGGGCAAAATTATACTTGCTTTTATTCAAATTGCGGGTATATGGGGTGATGCTAATTTATAATATACTTTTTCGTGTACAAACTCATGTAATTTGTGTTGCATATCATATAAATATTTATTAACTATTTAGAATACAAGAATTAGTTTATGCCATATAAAATATAATTTTCATGGTAAGTGGTTATTTTGAAGTAGAATGGTATGATTTATTGTTTTATTTTTTATTTCTCAATTCTTTAACTTAAGATATAAATGTATCATACAGTGACTGAACGTAAAAATAATGATGTTATTCTGTGTATGTGCTCTTTGATAAAGTTAGCTATAGAGGCTGATTGTTTTGCAAGTCTTTCAATATGTTGCAGAAATTTATGCCAATTTTAATCATATATATATGATAAAATTGTGGGAATACAAAGTACCATATAATATTAAACTTGATAATAATTAATAGTAATTTGGAATTTGCATATAAAAATATCATATAATATTTAATTGAACAATAATCAATAGTAAGTTGAAATTTATGTATATTAAATTAGTTAAAATCTATTCATCTATTATTTATATTCTTTCTCATGACAACATCATCCACATTTTCTTTATTTTGAAACAAAAAAGTAGAGCAAGATATCTTACTCATAAAACTATATTAACACAAAAAAATATGTACATAAAGGAGCTTAAATTTAGGCAAACAGATGAATCTATATTTGTATATTATTCGCTAATAAGGAGATAAAGTGAAGAGCGGATCAATTGCCATCGTTCACAGCTATCAACAGTTACATTATTATAAGCCTAGAATGTTCCAATAGTCTATCCAAATAAGGAAAGAATGAGTAATAGAAATTTACAAGCAATTATTAACACCGAGAAATTATTACAAGTAAAGTAAAAACAACAAACGCTAAAAATACATAAATGCAGTTAATGAATCTGAGTATTGGCCTTTCTGGAATTTCATCTTTTCCAACCAAAAATTTATAAAATTATATGACAACAAAATATGGTTAATAGTTCATTTATTATTCTAAATTTTTCTAATGCATTTTTAAATGAAAACCATGAAATATTTTGAAATTGTGTTTGTTCTATTAAATTTTCCATTTGAAAAAAATTGTAACAAAATAAATCTAAGTAGTATGCGACTCCGAGTTTTTAATTTCAGGATGGGCATAAAAATCTATCAAAATACATTTGAAACTCTGTATTATAGGAGAATATAATTACGCAATATTTTATTGCAAAACCCTCAATTAAACAATTAGTTATAACAGATATCTAATAGTGTATGCAAACTAGAATTAATTCGTATTTCCATACCTCCACTTAAACAATATTTTTGAAGTCGTGTGTTTTTGTGTATTCAGAGTTGCCTTATCTCCAAATGGTCATTATACACAACTAGCAACTGTTATATTATTATAAGCCTAGAAAGTTCCAATAGTTTATCCAAATAATGAAAGAAAGAGTATCAAAATTTTACAAACAATTATCAATACAGAGAAATTATTATAAATAGAGTAAAGATAACAAACGCTGAAAAATACATAAATGCAGCAAATGGATCTAAGCATTGACATTTCTGGAATTTCATCTTTTCCAACGAAAAATATATAAAATTGCATGACAACAAAATATGATTAATAGTTCCTTTATTATTCTAAAATCTTCTAATAAATTTTTTAATGAAAACCATGAAATATTTTGAGATTGTGTTTATTCTATTAAATTTTTCATTTGAAAAAATTTGTAACAAAATAAATCTAAGATGTATGCGACTGTGGGTTTTTAATTGCATGATGAGCATAAAAATCTATCAAAATGCATTTGAAACTCTGTATTATAGGAGGACATAATTACACAATATCATATTGCAAAACCATCAATTAAATAATTAGTTATAACAAATATCTAATAGCGTATGCAAACTAGAATTAATTTGTAACTTCGTACCTCCACTTAAACAATATCTTTGATATCGTGTGCTTTTTTGTCTTCAGATTTACCTTACCTCCAAATGATCGTTGCCCTCTTTTGTCTGTAAAGGAAACTTTTTGGTATTTATCGATATATTTTTTGAAAGAAATTCTATAGTTTCAAATTAGAACCTTAGTTTACTAGTTTGAACCTCTCAATTCAACAAAATGCATTATCATTAATAACATAACTGACTGTCATACTTAGGATTCCATTAAATAATCGCTAAAATAGAGCTAATTCATCTTAACATTTTAAAAAAAATCATGTAGTTATGACAAATGGAACTGAAAATATGTTTCATGCATAAAATATACTTAAAAACTTAAGATTGTAATATCCCCAAAAAAAGAAAAATGAGATGGAAAGAAAGTTCATATTATAAATCTAAAATATCAGCAACACTACCAACAACTAGAACACTTCCATCATTGAATGGTGTAGGTTCTCCAATGCGAAGTCGTCAAACAATAATCATTAAGTTCTTCATATATAAAAAGAAGAAATATCTTTTGATTGTCCAAAAGTCTGCAGGATAGCCACAATAGTCATAGATTCATCATCCTTCTTCTCATCTAAACCTCCATAAATCTCCATCAACTTTGGCGACGGTGGCGGTGGAGGCAGCGGTGAATAAGAAACACGGTCATTGAAAAACCCAGATAATGAACAAAATTGCTTCTCGCCCCTTCAAATCCATTGAAGGACATCGAAAAGAGACCGTCATTCACGATCAACTCCTCCGATAGCGGCGGTGGAGGCGGCAGTGAATAAGAAGCATGGGTATTGAAAAAACCCGGGTAATGAACAAAGTTGGTCCTCGCCCTTTTAGGCCCGCTGAACGATATCGAACAGAGATCGTAAGTCATAGCGGCTTCCTCAGCCGTGTCGAATATGCATAGCCAGTGCCTTTTTTTGGTGTGTGGGTTTCGGATTTCTGCTGAATATCGTCCCTAAATACGTTTACAGACGCCTAAGTATTCGGTGGATCCTCGGGTTCTTCTCTGTGGTTAGTTTTGGTTGGGGAGTTGCATTTATGAGAGCCGATCTTGCATTTGGCTACCAGATATGAGAGTGAAGATGGTAAGGGTTATGAGATGATCAATCTATATATAGACTACAAAGTAGATTATAGTAATTTAGATTGGGGTTTTCTTATGTAAATGTGTCTTAGTTGAAATATAGAAAGGCCTTCAATATATAAGTGATGGTGTGGATTGCATTATTTAGATTATGGTTTTGTTAGGTGATCGAATGTTTGATATAGTTGAAAAGGCTAGACTTTGGTAGGTCATTAGCATACAAACGAATTTTTATGATTCTTAACTGAGAACAGTGGAGTTCTAAATGTCGTTTGTATTTAAATTTAGGGTTTTGGTAAAGCAGTTGTAGATTCATGTTTAAATTTTGTTTTACTAGTTTTTTTGCATGTCTCCTACTAGAAAAACAATAATTCTTAATTGCTGAATGAAACAAATTATTGGCATGTCTCAAATTAATTTTAAATTTGTTTGTGTTACACATTTTCTAAGTATATAGAGGATCTTTTTAGTTACTGAGTACAAATTTATAGAAATATGCGATTTAGAATTCTATTTCCATGAGAATCCCCCCTCACCCAATTTATTTGTTTACTCAAAAAATTTAGATTGAAGACTTTTAAGATCATCTTGAAAACTCTTAATCGAACTTTACACCTGTAAATAAGTTTTAGACTCATCACTAGCTAGGTTTATTTAATACATTCTCGCTTATCATTTTTCCAAAAGAGAGAGTGATTTATAAGATTCAACATATTTTGCAATTTCATGTCTTCATAACCAATGGGTACCATTCTGTTGTATTTAGTTTAGATGGGTTATGTTATCAGCTATCTGGAAAGGGTCATACTTATGCATCTCTGCAATCAGATATTGATGTATACTGCATATTTTATTTTTATCGAGAAATTTGTCCAACTCCGAATAGATTGTGAAAGCGCTGTTTAAGAAAATGATTGGATAGATGATGCATGATTGGTCAGATAATTGTTTGTATAATATCATATAGAGAAATATGAAGCAAAATGCCTGATGGGACAGATAAAATTATGCATTTCCAATTCACCATAATTGCACTCTCTGCTTTCACGGTTGAAGCACGTTTGGTTGTCTTCTTTATCATCAGACAATATCAAGGATTATCTTTTCCAAATATTTTTATTTAATTTACTCAAATTACGATACTATTAAATCGGTCAAATTATGTATTTGTCAAAATTTACCTTATTGAAAACCGTTCATATACAGAGTGCAACAATGATATGAACTGTAAATGCATATATTTCATCCGTCCACTCATGAATTTTTTCTTCATGCCTGTTTATACATGATATGACATCGAAATAGTCATTTAGACTAAAACATAACTCGACTTTGTTTTATCTTTTTAACGGAGAATGCATTAATTGTTTTTATACCTTTGTTCCCTTATCACCTCATATAGTCAAAAGAATTTTGTTGCAAAATTCACCACTTGGTTGCTATGGCAAATAATACTTATTTCTCTAGAATCAGATTTTGATGTATACTGCATATTTTATTACTATCGAGGAATCTGTCCAATTTCGAATAGATTGTGAAAGCGATGTTCGAGACAACGATTGGATAGATAATGCATGATTGAACAGATAATTGTTAATATAATATCATATATAGAAATATGAAGAAAAATTCATGATAGGACAAATGAAGCTATGCAATTCTAATTCACCATAATCGCATTCCCTGCTTTCACGGTCGAAACATATTTGGTTCTCTTTTTTATCACTAGGCAACATCAAGAATTATCTTCTCTAAATATTTTTATTTAATTTACTCAAATTACGATACTATCAAATTTATCAAATCATACGTTTTTCAAAATATACCTTATTGAAAACCGTTCATATGCAGAGTGTAATAATGATATGAAATGTAAATGCATATACTTCATTCGTCTAATCATGCATTTTTTCTTCATGCATATTTATCCATGATATGATATCGAAAATAGTCGTTTAGACTAGAGCATATCTCGGTTTTCTTTTCTATTTTGAGCAGAGAATGCATTAATTCTTCACTCCTTTTTATATTTTATTGAAAACCGTCCTCAACAAAGAGAGGTTATCATAACTAAAGCAAAAATAATTAATGCATAGAGAAAACACATAAGAGTTGGACAAAAAGTTGTTAGAACTATCCTACTTCATTTTTTGATTTATAAAATATAAGATAAAAATATTACATATTAGAGAGTTCATATAAATCATAAACTGGATATCGTAATATTATAATCTGATATAACTTTTATGAGTTGTCTATAAAGTCATTTTAAAAAATCTCTACATTTTCAAAGAATCCTATTAACAAGTACAATCAACTCTTTCTGTGGTATAGTTATACTTCTATCTATATATATGGGAGGCGATTTTAGTTATTGCTACTTCGAAGTCTAACAACTTAACGGATGTTATTGTAAGTCAATTTTGATTATATTTGAATAAAATTTAAAGTTTTTCTTTACTTTTTACTCGACTGTTTTCTTAGTCGATTATGTCTATATACTAGAGTTTGAAATGAAGAGTTTAAAATTCTCTTAAGTTTTCATAAAAAAAACAACTCGCTGACTTTTAATGCATACTTGAGTTCAATTTTGATATTATAAAAGCATTATGCTTATTTAAATGTTTTTATTTAAATTCATGTACCGTACTTTGTGTTATTTGGTTATGTCGTTCATTTAATTTTTTTGAAGTAATATCCATTTTGATATTTTTTTGTTATTTGCTTATACAACTCATTTTATTTTTTTGAGATAATATTTTTTTAGGTATACTTGCTGAAACGAAGAACAATACTAAATCAATACAATATATAAATATAAATATATATATATATATTGATGAAATAACTATATAATAAATGATTTCAACTGTATAATAGTATCTAAAATTAGTTTAATGGAATATTAATATAATGATGTGAATTCGGATAAACGATTAGTATTGCATTGAATGGATCTAACCATTAGGCTTCCTGGAATTTTATCTTCATCAACCGGAAATGTAAGTTCTCTTCCATTTATAGAATTGTATAACGGCAGAGTATAATTAACAATTCCTGTATTATTCTATAATTTTCTAATACTATTTTTATAAAAATCATGAAATATTTTAAGTTCAATTTTATTCTATTAAAATTTCCATTAGAAAGAAAAAAAATTCAATAACAAAATAAATCTTAACTACATATAACTCCAAATTTTTAATTTCAAGGTGAGCATAAGGATGCACTCAGAGTGCAATTGGAATTGTGTATTGCAGGAGGATATACTACTAAATGGACATCAAGAGTTGATATTGTCAATTTTAGTATATTATGCTTTATATTTCGTGATTTCATAACCAATGGACACTATCCAGTTAGGTTTAGTTTATATGAGATATGCTATCAGTTATCTGAAAATCATAGTTATGTTTCTTTGCGATCGGATCTGATGTCTTCTGCATGTTTTATTGCTATCGAGGAACCTGTCCGGTCCGAATATACCGTGAAAGTGATGTTCGTAAGAATGACCATTATTGCACGCTCATCACTACGTTTTATAAAGTGTTCGCGTATGTAATAATTGTTGTTTCTTTAATGCGTGGAGATTATCCTTGATGTAAAAGTATTTTGCTATGTATAATAAAATTCTAAAATCAAGATGTAATATCATCGTAAAGTTTAAGTGATATTTATTTTTGATTTTTCAGTATGCCAGTTATAGGTTATTTTTATCTAATTACGTAAACATTAGTTATATGAATATTTTATAAATCCTTACAATCGTTATACTTATGATACCTTGCTTGCTATATAATATTTGTTGTTAATAAGAAATTGGAAATAATAGGTCTAAAAGAGAATAAAAATCAATCAATCGAACGATATATATTCATTTATTCTAAATGTTAAATTATACACTGAATGGAAAGTATAACACTGATTGAACAGATGATTGTATGTACAATATCATATATAGAAATATGAGAAAAAATGAATGATGGGATAGATGAAGCCAGCAGTTCTAATTCACCGTAATTGTATTCCCTATTTTCGCAGTTGAAGCACGTTTGATTGTCTTTTCTACCATTAGACAACATCAAGTATTATCTTTTCCAAATATTTTTATTTGATTTACTCAAGTTATGATGCTATCAAATCAGTCAGATCATACATTTACCAGAATATACTTTATTAAGAATCTTTCATATGAAGAGTGCAATTATGATATGATCTATAAATGCATATACTTCATCCGTCCAATCATGAGTTTTTTACATCCCTATTTATATGACACGTCATCAAAATGAAGAAAAATGCATGATGGGACACATGAAACAACATTTCCAATTCACCCTAATTCCCTATTTTCGCGGCTGAAGCACTTTTTGTTATCTTCTCTGCCACTAGACAATATCAAGTATTGTCTTTTCCAAATATCTTTATTTAATTTACTCAACTTACGATACTATCAAATCAGTCAAATTATACTTTGTTAGAATATGTTTTATTGAGAATTTTTCACATACATAGTGCAATCATGATATGAGCTATAAATGCATATATTTCATCCATCCAATCATGCGTTTTTTCTTCATGCCTATTTATATATGATATAATATCAAAATGAAGAAAAATGCATGATAGGACATATGAAGCTATACATTTCTAATTCACCATAATTGCATTCGCTACTTTCTAATTTTAAACTTCAAACTAACTTGGTGACTTACTCCTATCAAGATAATTACCATATTGAACTTATACATATACATAAACCATGACCATGCATTTTCTCACAAACATTTATGCCTGGCTATTTCAAGTACTCAATTTGTCCATGATGAAACTTAAGCTTAGTCCATCGGTAATGAAGAAAGGCCATAAAAAAGTATGACGTCGATCGTGACCTCTCTCCCACAAGACATGCTCATCGAAATAGCTATGCAAGTCGTCAGCTCTTCTCAACGATGTTAAAAGCCTACGTGCAACGTAAGCATTTCTTACTTTTTATAATTTCAAAACTAACATATGAATTATCTAATGCCGTTTTCCATGTATTTTAGATGTAAGAGTTTTTATCGGGCCTCCAAAGATAACATTTTTAGGCGTTCAATCTCGGTAATTAAGAAGTACTTGAGGATGTATTGGTGGGAAAATGGTGCATGTCTAACTTTGCTTCGAAACGGTGCAAATAGTGGCAATCTTGATGCCAACTTCATTCTTTGATTGGTAAATAATTTAATTTGATACATATCTTGCGACTTATATACACACACACACAAACACACACACACACACACACACACACACACATACATACACACACACACACACACACATAGTCTAATTCATCGATATTGGGTTTTTCTTTAAACCTATAGGAAGGGATATACGTCTTAGGAAGGATGCCTTTGGTTATGGAGCATATCAAGACAATGATGATCGGTGGCCACTTTGCAGCAGCATACGAGGTCGGGATCATGCTGTTTCTTGATGCATATACAAAGGCACAAGCCATGGAAATCCTGAACAAAGTTTCTTACAGCGATATTCTATGTGCTGGTCATGAAGTTAAAGAGTGCACGAGATCGGGCAATCCGACAGTAGACAGATGCAGAAAAGAGGCTTTACAGATTACAAATAAAAGTTGGACGATAGCGATGTTGAAGATGGAGTCGAGATCTCCTTGCAAGGATAAGCTCTGTGGAGGGGTTGTGAAGACAAAAAGTGATGGCTACTGGATTGATAGTGATCGACTTTCATTTGCGGTCAGTTTTGTCGATGGATGGACGGGTACTACAAATTCTTTGAAAATTAATTCTAATGGAAACATTGCTACCATCTCTTAACTGATTATGTTTTCGAAGTTTTTTTTTAAATTTTTTAGTTTCAGAAGTATGTGTCATATTTACTGGGTAGGATATTGAAATCTGTGATCACTTTGTAATGGTTCATTTTTATAAGCAAGAAACTAACATCTCCTTTTGTTGTTAAATATAATTTTCATATCTTTGTTGTTGAATGATGATAGTCTCAGGAGAAAACATTGAAATCGGAAATATTGATGCCATTTATTTTTTGATGTGTTCTTCACCACTAAACAACAACAAATATTATCTTTTCCAAATATTTTTATTTAATTTACTCAAGTTACGATGCTATCAAATCAGCCAAATTATGTTTTGTCAAATCTATTTTATTGAAAACCGTTCATTGCAGAGTGAATTATGATAAGAGTAAGAGTTCAAAAAGTAATACCTTATTAACAAACTAAAATGATATACTTATTAATATTCTTTTTTGTTATTACTTTTTGAACTCTTACTTTCCTATATAAGATCACTTCATTCATTTTCCAAGTATCCCACTATATTAGGCTGCTGTGAGATTGTAAATTTTCCCCCCAGTTTTTATATAGTGTTGTTTTATTTTCGGATATGGTGATGTACTTTGTCTATATTTAGGATATGATTTGTTGCTTATATTATACGTCTGTTTCAATGAAATGGATGACTAATAATGTGTATTTTCCTTAAAATATCTTTGTGCTTTCACATTTTATATATTTAGGTTAAATAAATATCATCTATCTTATTATGCTATCATCCATTAGTGCTTTGCATGCTTTTTCAATTCAGAGAAACAAAAAAACACATATTCTTAATTCTAATTTAAAATAAAAATATAACTTATAGTCTCTTAAGTACCTATTAATTATTGAGTATAATCAAGATAAGTTGAGAGTGCGGGTATCGGGACTAGATAAAATTTAAATTTTAACCTGAAAACTACTTCATCATCAGGTTATCCTTGATTCATGTTTCCCCGCGTATAGTGCGGATACAATGCTAGTGTAAGGTAAGGCTGCATACATTTTGTCTGGAAATTGTTGGATCTCATGTATCTTCTTTTTGTGTAAATTGCACACTTAATATAACTCTTCCTGAATTCTATCCCTCAAGTTCTCATTTTGGTTTGGAAAACTTTTTTTCTCTTTTCCTTGGTTCTTATTTGATCAAAAACTAGGCAGTACAAACTCATATATAGTCAGCAGAAGATTAGTTCCTGTGGCCATACCCATATACTCAGTGCTGTGCGGTGGTACCATATTTTGAGCCCCATGCTCGAGGATAGGCGCATATTCTTGTGGATTGGGTGTCAGCAAGCTGGCGAAGGGGAGTAGTGCTTGAAACAATGGACTCAAGATTGGGAGAAAATTTTCATGCCGCAGAGGCTGAGTTTGTCTTGAAGTTCGGCTATGCTCAAACCTAATGCCTGCAGCTAGACCAAGGATGTGACAAGTGTTGCATTTTCTTGTGGGAGATAAAGTATACCCGAGTTACCACCGTGTTATCTAGGCTTCAGCACTCTTTCACTATTTGGCATTGAAGGTTTGGATGGTTATAATGTCAATTCATTCTCTTCATCGGTGACGGCGTCACTGGTATTTCAGGACGTAGATGATGAGTTTAGGGAAGCAAGAACAAAAGGAAAAAGAGCATTAAAATAGAAATCTTTGATGTCACCACAGACCCCTTTTCACCAAAGAAAAAATTTGTTCTTCAAAAAAAATTAAAATAGAAATCTTTGATCCATCTAAATTTTATTTGAGTAAAATGACTGTTCATGTCCTCTGAATTTGAGCTATAACAATAGAGATGTTGATGAAAAGTGTATATGTATTTTCCAGGAAAAAAACAGCATAGATTTTAAATCCTTTTAGATATGCAAAATAGCAAATTAGTAAGAATTAAAATGGCGCATAATCCAAAGACCTCAAAATAAAAAATGCATAGGAGTCTAAATGGAAATATGTACACTTTGGTGTAGAGATTTTTTAGATTGGTTCAATTGTCCAAGAGATGGAGGAGATAATTGTGGTGGTGGTTGCCGCAACGAAATGAGAGGAAACATGAAGATATTTGGGTTTTGGGGATTTAGCGGGGTTGGGAAATATGAAGATATGCCGCAACAAAATATGATGATACGTGAGTCCAGTCATTAAAAGGAAAAAGAAAAAATACAAATCACTAAGCTCACAACACTATTTGAAAAAATACAAATCACTACTACTGATACACGAAACATGTCATGTGCAGATTATTCACTGGCATTATTTCTCACATTCTACCAAGTAATAAATCAGGACCCAAGAATTTATCAGTTTCTGCACTTTTGCTTATTGTTCGTTCAATGCTCTCTGCATCACTAGGCTTGTTCATATAAGTTTGAGCATTATTTTCACAATCTTTTTCAGTATCCATTTGTTTACATTTTGCATAGATAGAATCCTCATGGAGTACAGCACTTCTAGAGTTACTCTGAGTTTCTGATCTACAGAGTCTGTATTGTGATTATAGAATGACTTGCTATTTTTAGTATATTAAAAAAAAGATACATTCAACTGCGTTAATAACTTAATTTAGATCTTTTCTATTTTTACAGAGTTTGTCTAGGATAATATTATTTTTTTCCTGGGGCATATGATCTTTTATATAAAATGTTGTAACTAATGCTTCTCCACATAGACATTACCTGTTTCTTCTGCGATAGATATTTTATTGTAAATTTTAACTTAAAGCTAAGTCAAGATATCATACTTATCCCAATAAACATTACTTATATCTCCTGCAGTTTTCATGGTTCTGGATATTAATATAGAAATGTTCATTTACACTGTGCATACATGGTAGTTAATTATAGGGCTTAATTCCAAAACAAAAAAAAAACCAAATTTTTAGCTAAACTACGAGAAACTCCCAAAACTTTCAAACTTACAAGAAACTACCTTGGTCCAATTTCCCCCCCAGTTTTTTGGCAGTTTCTTGCAATTTATTGCTAACGTGGCACCCGGTAGTTTTTCGTAGTTTTTGAAAGTTTTGTGATAGTTTATTGTGTATTTTGAAAGTTTTTTGGGGTTTCTTGTAGTTTAGCTAAAAGTATTGGTTTTTTTTTGGGAGGAGGGGGCGGGGGGGGGGGGGGGGGGGGCATTAATCCTAATTATAAATTGTGGAAGTTTGTAAAAGGATCCGATAGTTTATTCAAGAAAGGAAAAACTCTGAAGAATGTATGTTTTTGGATTGCTTTTGTGAGTGCTATATTTATCACTTCTTGCAGTGCTTAAAATACCTGTGTTTAAGGTATAATGGCCACTGACTGATACAGGTTTATAAGGTATAGCAGCCAGTATAAGTAGTGGTTGGATAAGTCAATTAGAACTTATATAATTATATAAGTTATATCTTTAATCAAATAAAATAACAGGCTACATAAAATATTCTTAATTACGATAATAATATAGAATCGGGTGACATTTTATTACCAAAATGGTACTGATTTAGCAGTACATCAGTTTTCTTCAAAAGCTATGTTTTTGTGTATAAATAGGAAAAGAGGTCATAAGTGGTAAAGAGTAGAATAACGGGTGCCGGTATCTCGTTTTTCTTTGAAAACATTAAGTTTATGTGTCTAAATTGGAAAAGTGATCTTAAGTGGGAATTTGTAGCATAACATGTGTTATCTTGCATCTCCAACATTTGAGTGGATGTTTGGTTGGATGTTCATGAAACTCCATATTAGATAGCTTTTTCCGTTGTACTTCTTTGAAAGTTTAAAATGGACTTTTATTTTCTAAGAAGTAGAAAATTGTTACCGACAACACAACTGTCGGTATTGTTTTCTTTCTGATACCTTTACTGACGCATTTATCACCAGCAGGACCTTTTCTTTATTACCGATGGATAATGATATTATTGATTCCGAATAGAGCCGGTCAACAACGGCCTTCTTGTAGTAGGACGGTTTGTGGTAATTAATACACTGCTATTGTGCAAGTACTAATGCCTGTTTAAATAGAGATCGTTTCATATTGATTAAACTGTCATCTACCTCCCGAAATACCTGAGATACTGGCTACTGGTGAGTAGGACGGTTTGTGGCCATCGGACCCTTCATTCTGAATGGTAACAGACTGCTGAAGCTGAGATAATTCTGTGGCAACTCAGGAAAGGGTACGTCTCCCTCGAGAAATTGCAGCACTCGTCTCATACTCGGCCTAGCTGCAGGCAGCGGGTTTGAACATAGCAAACCAAGCTTCAACACTAACTCCAGCGCCTAGCAGCGCTTTTTCTTTGAACCCTTTTGTTGCTTGAAACAATTCCTTATATGAGAAACGATGAGGCCCATATTCACGCTCCCAATCTTCAACTAGGTCAGTGTATTTCATCCTCCTCCTAACTATGAGCACAACGGCAGCAACAATTAACACCATGCATAAACACGAAGCTACGAGCAATGATATCATCGAAAAATGTGTTTTGCTTTTTGTGTTAAGACGAGGGATCGAAGGAAGCTTTGCATAATCAAGTGATTTAGTTCCACGTTTCATCGTGAAGCTCCACCCATGAATGTTATGGTTAGCCTCGAAGGCACCAGTGGCCGAAGAGAAGCCAACATACATAGAGCCCAACATCAGACTCGATAGATTGAAGGTAGAGGTTAATAGTGATGTTAAAGGTTTAGGCATCCCAATTGGAGACAAGGTAACATCGAGTTGCATATCTGCGCCATTAAAATCAATCCACACCTGCATTGGTTGGCCGCTGTTAAGCATCAATACCCGAAACCTCTTGGTTTCATCGTCATGGTAACCGGCTGCATGGGAATCGGTGGACTTCAAGCTATTGATGTCAATTCCAACATGGTTGTCGTTGATGTCCTCGAATTCAATGCTCAAACTGGTGTCAAGCTCAACAGCAAAGATGTGATTGCTTGGGTCACCGATGCCGGCTGTATTGAAGAGGCCCAAGTACTGACTGGAGAGAGCAGTAGAGAGGTTAGTGGTGGGAGAGATGACGAAGGCCATGCCGTGGCCAGCCATTTCGAAGGAGGACTCAATACTGAATACAAAAGTGGTGGAGAAAGAGGAGAGTTCACCAGTGCCGTACTTGAACGTTAAAGGTAGAGGATAGAAGGCATGACCTTTTGTTTCAGGTGTTGTATTGGTTAGCACAAGGAGGCCGTCAGATCTGATCGATGCGAGCCCATCCAGGATCAGGTTGGCGTTATTGAACCCGTTGAAGACAAGATCGGGTTCCTCACTTGAACTTGAAAGATTTAGGAGCAAGGCAAAGAAGATGAGCTTTTTGATATCTTTTGAAAATTGCAATCGGCTCGTCCACTGTTACTTTGTATAGGTACATGTATGGAAAATTAGACGAGCCTCAGATGTATTTTGAAAAATTGCAATCATCACTTTCACTATTACTTTGTATACGTTATCATCGATTGGATACCTCCGTCCACTATTACTTTGCATATGTACATGCATGAAAAATTATATAAGGCTCAGATATCTTTTGAAAAATTGCAATCAGCACTTTCACTATTACTTTTGTATGCGTTCTCATTGATCGAATACTAATTGGTTAAAGATGTTAGCATATTCGTATTATGTGGTCGTTGGTGAATACAAATATGGATATGGATAGTTATAAAAAATGAAAATTCGTATATCATAGATAGATCGACTACCAATAAGGTTATGAAATATATAATAAAAGTTATATACACTTCTGAAATATAAATTAAAAACGGCGAGGTAAATTATATAATATGAAAATTAGCAAGAAAATAGTACATAATGATGTGAAGATAACTGTCATCTAAAGGAGGATGGAGATCGACGACAATCTGCGATGATGGCAGGAAGATTCTGAAGAAAATATTTCTATATTTCAAATGCAATAAGTGATGATGGCTGGAATTTTCGAATGCAATCCATTGAATACACGCAATATGTATAAATGTGTAAAGACAAATACTATCTATAGAATTGTTTTGATAGAAAGGAAGAACTATTTCTATATTTCAAATGCAATCAGTGATGATGGCAGGAATTTTCGAATGCAATCCGTTGAATACATGTAATATGTAGAAATGTGTAAACACAAATACTATCTATGGAATTGTTTTGATAGAAAAGAAGAAATTTTCTAAATTGCTTCATGAGAATTTAAGTTCTATAATGAAGAAGAAACAGAAGAAAGAGTGAAGTCTTTGTAAACATCTTCTTTGGTCCTACAAACTTGGGAGCTGCCTCAAATTAAACTATATATAAGCACTTCAGACGTTTGGATGTGGTCCCCATCAACAAGATGACCATCACAAATTCACACAAACCTTTGTTTTTACCGTGGTGATTTCAGGGTATAATCCTTGTTTAAAAAACATGTTCAGGTTAAGTCAATGAAGCAAGTCTCCACCACAAACCCACACATAATTTTCACCATCTCAAGTAAAGGAAATATCTAAGCTCAATAATGAAATTCAAGATACAAGACTTGGAATGGTCTATCGTCAACTGATGAATCAATTTGGAGGTGGAGCGAGCACAGAAGGTCTCCATCTTGATTAAGAGAGCCAAAGATGAGACTTCTGTTGTGTTGAACCTAAAGCCATCTGAATTGAAAGCTATTTAATCATTCATCATGGAATTTCTACTTCTGCTTTGGCTAGGACTTCCAAAATGATAGAGATTTACAGGACTAATTGTCGATTCTTACGCGTAGAAGCGGAAATTGGGGATGACAACAAAGAAACTTAAAGAGGATAAGAATGGAGCTTTAGAAACCAAAATTTGACTGGAACAAGAGTCTTCAACACGATATTCATTCGCTGTCCCCCCCCCCCCCCCCCCCCCCTCCCTTCCTTCTTTTTAACAGTTTTGAGATTAAATAGTTCGGAATTTAACGTTGTTAAATCTTCACATCACAACCTAGAAACCCTGCCTAGCCATACAAGAATATGACTCCGTTTGGCAACGTGGAACGGTTTCCGAAATCATGATTTCGTGGAGTTTAGAGGCTGAACTTGTTCGGTCTAGTTTGGCAACAAGGTTTCGGATCGATTAAGTTAAATCGAAACTATGTTTTGCATGAGTGTGAACCATGATTTTATAAAATTGGGGTTTCATGAAGTTTGGGTCTTTTAATCCCTCTTCAATTCCTCTCATTTCAGAAACCAGACCTCTTGAATTCATGGCCACAAAATTATTGTTTGTCCTCACCTCAAAACTCATACCATTCTTGGCAAGGATACATATAGCCACATCCATGACCATTTGGACCACGATAGAAGCTGCGGCCAAAGAGCTTCTCACCGACGTTTGGTGGCTTGCGACAGACACGTCGTGCAAGATGAGCACCACAAAAACAAGAATTTGTTGGTTCTAGGCCTAGCTAAGGAAGGGATATGCTCGAAGATGAATCCATGGCGAATTTGTTAAAAAACACCTAAATCCTCGACCTCTGAATTTCGGTTTTGTCACGCCCTGCTTCCCAAAAGAAAATGAAGAGCTAACGTGACATGATCCGCAACCTAACTGTATTGAAGATGGTCTATTTCAATACAGTTACATTAAGCTTATGAATATCTATAATATGCAGGATATGTACCAAAACAAAATAATAAAAACAGAAGACATTTATTTCCATTAACAAAAATTTTATTACATACCAAAAGAAATGAGTAAAATAAACTAAATAGTTTAATTATATCGAAGGAAAGAAGTAAAGCCCTAAACAAGTGGACAAACATAAAATATGTAACTAGCTAATCTTCCGTTGCCAAGTCCGCATAATCTTCATTAGTAGGCTCCACATCTTGATCATCATCATAATACTCGTCCTCATCTAACGGACATTCCAGAGATAAAGAAGAGAGAAAAAGGAAAGTCCGTTAGCGAGTTACACTCGGGTAGAATATTGGATATGTATGCCCTAGAGATATGTATTGTATAGGATGCTTGAAATATGTATATATTGGATATGTATGCCCTAGAGACTTGTATCGTATAGGATGATGGGGATATGTATGTACATGAAATCTTGCTCAGTTATATAGTATACTATTTGAGTTGTCTTTATCTGAACATATGTATTTGTTTTTCTTACTGTTTTGTATTACTTATACATGTTGATAAAGACTCATTACAGTAGTATACTATATTGGTTTGTTTTTATCTTAACATGTGCATATGTTATACTCGATATCACATATGGCGGATACATGTTGATGATTTTTCTTGACCACCAATGTTATATTGGCGATCATACTTGTGGGAGCTGGGTGGTCCATAAGCATATCCATAAAGGTCCTAAGTCGTAGGAGTATCGAGACCGAGCATCGATATTCTAGAGTAGACTTGTGTATACGTTTCTAGACCATGACGAGGGGCGGTGGTTGGTCCCATAGCCATTGGTGTGATCCCCTAAGATTGTATACAGATACTCATTGGGGGTGAGTACACTGGACGGACTCGTCGAGAACCTCTAGATGGTATTATACCTATCGTTAGATAGAGCTTCTCAGGTGACATAAGTACAGGTTAGTCTTTAGACATGAGATCATCATTAGTCTCATGTGAGTTTCCACTGTACTTTAATTACTACCCTACCACGGCTCTAATGAGTCATGCAAACAGGTTTTGATTGGGTACAGTCCCGAGCCATATGGAGGCAGTGAGTGATTGTCAGGGATTCGTCTCTCCCAGTATTGGGAGTTGATATCGTACTGTGTTCAGTTAGTCAGAACCATAAGACCTTAGCTAAGCTAGTTGAGATTTACTGATGGTTAGATCAGTATTTTCTCGGATCGGTCCTGAGTCGAATCGACATGACTTATCAGATTATTAGGAGTCTGACGTTTACCACCCCCTGACCAGGTATGCGATACTCTTAAACGAAGAGACCGAACTGTATGGAGATTGTCATGGATAGGCTCGGTAGGGGTCCGGATGAGCTTACTCATCGGCCTTCTTTTCGACAGGTACCTGGGTAGTCGTTACGTACAGTTAGTGCCGCTGACGTGCTTGTGGTTAAATTCACTGCCAGCATACTGTTGAGTCTTTAGAGACCCAGAGAGTTTCCCTGGTTTAGGCGAAATAATATAGTGGCCGTATTTTGATACGTGCAGGGTTCCGATCGAATGATAATACTAGTCGGCTTAGGAATAAGCCGGATTATTAAATCAGGTATTGATTTAATAATTTACATATGCATATTTAGATATGTATATTCTAGTGTTATCCGGGCTTTCGATAGGACGGTTGATTATACTAGCCGGTTTAGGATTAAGCTGGATTATTAAATCATGTATTGATTTAATAATTTACATATACACATTTCGATATGTATATTCTAGTATTATATTCTGTGTATTATTTTACCTCTTTGGATATTCGTATTTTGATACGAATACGGGTATGTATATACGGTAGAGTGTATACCGTATTTATACGAAAAATATTCTAGAAGGAGGACACCTCATTTCCATATTTTTTCTTTTCTTGAAAATTGAAATGAGGTAGAGGGGTGAGGTGGCAAGGAGAATGGTGTGAAGCATGATTGAATAGTGTAGACAAATGAATTTATTCAAGTATGGTTGGATTTTATATTTGCAAAATTCATTTGATAAAACCATGATTGCATTATTTGTTTCATGATGAGATTTTTTCATTTCACCATTCTCTTTCTCTCTCCATTCTTGAGCTCCTTATTCTTCTTCACCCTACACTCTCATGAGTTGAGAATCAAGGGTGAAGAGAGGTAGGAAAAATACTAGAACAACATACTACATCACCAGACACTCTAGATTAGCAACCTAGAGCTTTTAGTTACTCCACTAGGTTTTTGTGTAGAGCTAGAGCCACGAACCACATCTCTCAGGTGGATCATCTTCGACGGAGGAAGACCGGAGATCAAGCTCGATCATGGAGACCCCATGGAGCTAAGGATGACGGTAGAAGACCAAATGACACGAATCTTTCGGTATAACTCTCTTATCACGGTAGCTAAACTCCTCATGTTTACTAGTTTAATATTTGGTTAGATTCTAAATAGTCGTTTCTAGCACTAAGTTTTTAAAAGTTAAAAAATTTCGTTCCACAACGGCCGCGGTTGGCGGTTAGGGCACTAGGAACTCCAACATGTTATCAGAGTCACCCAAACATTATAAACTAGTAGTAGACGATACTTTAGTTTCAAAACTGAAAAATTCCAATTTTTAAAAACTCACTCTCTGTCCAAAATATTTTTGGTCTCTGAAATTTTTTTAAACAAGTGCAGAGGCTTACTCTTGATATTGTAACAACCCTAATTTTCCTATACAGATTTTTTCAAATATTTTTTCAAAATCCATAAAGGGGTAATTATTGCCTGAGCACAAGACTTAAGTAATTAATTAGCAATTTAATTACAAGAAATAGCTTGTAGCTCATTGGTAATACCTTGCATTGCTGAACCAAGCCACCAGAGTTCAAATTCCCTGCCCCACATTATTTTTAATATTTATTTTGTTTTAAATTCTTTGGAAACCCAACAATCCACACACAATAACTCCCAAAACTTGAACTGAACCTAAAAAACTAAAATTATCAGTGCCTACCGCCGGCGACCTCCCACCTACCCGACCCCCGAGTCGGCCGGCGAACCGGCCGACTCGGGCCGGCTCCGCCGGACGGCCGAGTCGTCAACACCAAAAAGGTGTCTCTTTACCTCCTTAACCCCCCTGTATACTTCAAATTCCCAGATCGGTTCCAGAGAATTCAGAAAGCCCCATTTACTCCAATTTTTTATACATTTTATATATTTTTACATTTTTTTTCAATTAAACTCTTCACCTAACCTATAAATACCATCCTGCCCTCTACCCTCTCACTCACATTTCTGAGCCAACTCTCAAGAAAAATCATTAGAACCCTAGTGTGCAATCGAAGTGAGCACGAGGCGAAGCTACGGCGAATTTCCCGGCGAACTTCCGGCGATCGTCCTAGGAACTCCCGGCGACGGCACAACACATTGATGATTCCACTACTTCCATTTCACTCTCTTGTATGACCTAAATCCCGTAAGTCCCAAATTCTATCTAACTATTCTATCTAAAAATACGGTTTTACAAAACCCGACGGAATCGGAACAAGTTCGATTTCCGATTCGGTTTCTTATAAAATTCCACTTCTCACTAAGAAAATCATACTTAAACTTCCTCATAATGACTATTAAACACTAATCAACCAAATTGATCAAGTTTCATCACATGAAATGATAGCTATTTCAATTTATCGTATTTTTCACTTAAATACCACATTGTTTCAATCCTTCATTTAACTCCATCAAACTTGCTATACATTTAAAGTAAATCACGAGGTAACGACCTACCTCCTCACACACTTACATACAACCTAACACGGTACCATCGACAACTTAGAATACGAGAAAACAAATATTTTCATTTAAATACCCTTTACTTAAGAAAACTATTTCTAAAAAGATTTAGTATTGATACACTTTTATATAAATACCACTTAGGAAAATAGGACAAGGTCGTGGACATCAGTCGTTTATCTAAACTTGACTTTGTGGTGTCTAGGCTAGGCAAGTGAGAAAGGTAACTTTAAAAGGTCCGTCTCACGGTGATTCGTGAGCGGATCCCTCCTTTCTTCACTTGTACTTACCTGGCCACAATTGGCGGTGAAGAGGAGATTTGAGCTATCTCACAACTTGTCGTTTGGACCAGTTAGGAATAGTCTGGTTGACTTAGGAGACCCTAGAATATAGAATACGGAAAATTGACATCTTTACAAATAAATACCATTTACTTCATAAAACCGTTTTCTAAAGGATTTAGTATTTTACAATCTTTGCAAAGCGCCGCTACAACCCATTTTGGAGAACCCGTTCGGGATGGTGCGGATTATCGCACATTCTCGGGCTTAGTAGTGCGAGATTCAGACCTCCGCAAGGAGCATTCGGTCTCGAAAGATTTAAAGTACGATATCTTAAGAAAATGAGATTTTTAGAATATAATAAATATATTAAAATTATTTTTTGTATAAATATATGTATACTTATTATTAAAATACCTATTTTGTAATGATATAAATATTCCACTTTTTCTAAAAATCACAAGAATAAATTTTACACTAAAATACCATGAATTCCAACTAAATCAATATTACAAATAAATACCTTTATTTCTGAAATTAGGATATTTTCACTAGAAACATCACCATACAAAATCCACATTCATTACATCTCTAAAGACGAATAATAAATACTTGAGATGTATTTTGAAAAGTATATAAAAGTATTTTTACATAAAACCCCCTCAAGTTCTATAAATTACCCTAAGGACCCTAGTAAACATAGGTTTAAGCAGAACCAATCTCTTGAGCCCAGAGAGCCGGAGTAGTGGGTGCTTGCCTATCTAAAGTAGACAAAGTAATAAAAACAATCAGAACTTCAATTTACCTTGCTAATTGTCTGACTCAGTTTGAGTCTCTGTATAATCTGACTTGAATGTGATTCAAGTACAATCTATAATCTACAGTTTACATTCTATAATCTACAAGCTTCAATATTACAATTCAACATGAATCCATGAATCCAATTATCAATCTATACAACTTGACTGAACCGAACCATGGATATACATTCCATTTACATGAACTTCGGTTTACATCCATTTACATGATTCTACGGTTACATCCGTTTACTGATATCATGGTTTCGGTCAGACTTTCAATTATACACTCAATACAGTACAAAACAATACAAATAAAACACTACGGGGTTTAAGGCGTAGACTGGTACGGAAGGTGTTAAAAGTGGCATGAGACCGCAAGGTTTAAGACACCTAACATGAATCCAATTGCCGTTGTTCCGGGCCTTCCAACGGAGCCTTGTACTTACATTTGCCTATAGTCTCTGGTCTAACGAGACTCCTCTCGTATACACTGGCATCCTTCTGTACCAAGCTACAAACAACAGTGTTAACACGAAATACAACATTATAACAATCAAATATAACTTTAAAAGCTACCCCCCCTCTCTCTTCTTTTCTACTTTCCTCTTATCTTTGGGACTTACTGAGCGACCTGTTCGCTGACGACATTCTCTTTCTTTCTTCTTTGAATGTCGTCAGGTGATTTGGACACGTCAGAGATCAAGCCTACTGCTGATGACTTGGATCAGTTTGCTGAAGACCCAGAGCGTTAGTTTCATTGTACATATTTCCTTTCAGTACTTTACGTTCCTGTTATGCCATTGTTTAGGCATCGCTTTTATTTCAGTTGTATTTACTTTTCATGCATTGTACAAAAGAATGTGAATAAATAAAGTTGCTGTTATCTTATATCTTGTCTCTTTTGATTTTATTTTATATTGTTTAGATATGCTTAGCGTATTTACTTCAGAGTAAATACATAGCGGACCAGTCGCGTCCCCTTCACCGTATACTGGGAAGCGGGGCGTGACAGGTTTTGTTGGTGGCCCATGCAGGTCAGAGCTGTATGGAACCCTAAGCAATATAAAACACAAGAACCAGCAACTAAAACATTCTTTACAATCATGTTCCTTGAATCCCTTCATTTCTTATTCTTTGAATCATATACTTTGAATCTGTCCTAACCTAAATTTTTCTTCAAGATTATGGATTCCCCAAACAACACAAACATCTACTTCTATAACACTCCACCTCCACTACCAATCACATCTGCCATTCCTGCTCCACCAAATGAGCAGATGGTTCTGCTTGAGGAAATCCGAAGCATCCTGATTGGACTGCAGCAGCAGACTGCTATATTGGTGAATCGATCGGAAGCAGAAGCACACGGTATAAAGAGCTCTCCACCCAGTTGGCAAGAGGAGCCTACCCTAACCAACCTGCTAAACCCAAGAGACAGAAGAAAACAATTATCCAACCAAGACCAAGTTTTTGTAACTACTGCCGTAGGACTGGACACTTGTGGAAGGACTGTAGGCGCGCAAAAGGCCTGTGCCTAGTTTGTGGCTCATCCGATCATAGGATTGGAAACTGTCCCTATAGATGCAACTCAGCTCACACACACACCATCTACCCGCAGCAGCCAGCCATCCAGACTCCTGCACCTAGTCTTGCATTCCCAGCACCACCTCCACATGAACCACCTCTACCTAGTCAGGCATCGCTGTATCGGCTTGCACAGAAAAATGTGCTGAGACGTCAAGCCTCCACCTTAACATCCATAGAACCTGAGACTATGAACCAAGGTAACCCAGGTAACCTCATATTTCTTTCAACTTTGACCAAAACTTTTTACAATATTTCTTTCTTCTAAATATTTTCATACACTATCTATACTCCAGTCACCAGACTTTCCTTGAAACTGTTACACTTTCTTTTTACAAATTTCAAGGACGAAATTTTTATAAGGAGGGTAGAATGTAACAACCCTAATTTTCCTATACAAATTTTTTCAAATATTTTTTCAAAATCCATAAAGGGGTAATTATTGCGTGAGCACGTGACTTAAGTAATTAATTAGCAATTTAATTACAAGAAAGAGCTTGTAGCTCATTGGTAATACCTTGCATTGCTGAACCAAGCCACCAGAGATCAAATCCCCTGCCCCATATTATTTTTAATATTTATTTTATTTTAAATTCATTGGAAGCCCAACAGTCCACATACAATAACTCCAAAAACTTGAACTGAACCTGAAAAACTAAAAGCACTAGTACCTACCCCCGGCGACCCCCACCTACCTGACCCCTGACTCGGCCCGACACGGCTGAGTCGGCCGGCGGACCGGCCGACTCGGGTCGGCGCCGCCTGCCGGACTCGGCCGGACGGCCGAGTCGTCAACACCAAAAAGGTGTCTCTTTACCTCCTTAACCCCCCTGTATACTTCAAATTCCTAGATCGGTTCCAGAGAATTCAGATAGCCCCATTAACTCTAATTTTTAATACATTTTATATATTTTTACATTTTTTTCAATTAAACTCTTCACCTACCCTAACCTAACCCTATAAATACCACCCTACCCTCTACCCTCTCACTCACATTTCTGAGCCAACTCTCAAGAAAAATCATTAGAACCCTAGTGTGCAATCGAAGTGAGCACGAGGCGAAGCTACGACGAATTTCCTGGCGAACTTCCGGCGATCGTCCTAGGAACTCCCGGCGACGGCGCAACACATCGGTGATTCCACTACTTCCATTTCACTCTCTTGTGTGACCTAAATCCTGTAAATCCTAAATTCTATTTATCTCTTCTATCTAAAAATACGGTTTTTACAAAACCCGACGGAATCAGAACAAATCCGATTTCCGATTCGGTTTCTTATAAAATTCCACTTCTCACTAAGACAATCATACTTAAACTTCCTCATGATGACTATTAAACACTAATCAACCAAATTGATCAAGTTTCATCACATGAAATTATAGCTATTTCAATTTATCGTATTTTTCACTTAAATACCACATTGTTTCAATCCTTCATTTAACTCCATCAAACTTGCTATACATTTAAAGTAAATCACGAGGTAACGATCTACCTCCTCACACACTTACATACAACCTAACACGATACCATCGAAAACTTAGAATACGAGAAACAAACATTTTCATTTAAATACCCTTTACTTAAGAAAACTATTTCTAAAAAGATTTAGTATTGATACACTTTTTATAAATACCACTTAGGAAAATAGGACAAGGTCGTGGACATCAGTCGTTTATCTAAACCTGACTTTGTGGTGTCTAGGCTAGGCAAGTGAGAAAGGTAACTTTAAAAGGCCCGTCTCACGGTGATTCGTGAGCGGATCCCTCCTTTCTTCACTTGTACTTACCTGGCCACAATTGGCGGTGAAGAGACGATTTGAGGGATCTCACAACTTGTCGTTTGGACCAATTAGGAATAGTCTAGTTGACTTAGGAGTCCCTAGAACATAGAATACAGAAAATTGATATCTTTACAAATAAATACCATTTACTTCATAAAACCGTTTTCTAAAGGATTTAGTATTTTACAATCTTTGCAAAGCGCCGCTACAACCCATTTTGGGGAACCCGTTCGGGATGATACGGATTATCGCACATCCTCGGGGTTAGTAGTGCGAGATTCAGACCTCCGCAAGGAGTATTCGGTCTCGAAAGATTTAAAGTACGACATCTTAAGAAAATGAGATTTTTAGAATATAATAAATATATTAAAATTATTTTTTGTATAAATATATGTATACTTATCATTAAAATACCTATTTTTTTATGATATAAATATTCCACTTTTTCTAAAAATCATAAGAATAAATTTTACACTAAAATACCATGAATTCCAACTAAATCAATATTACAAATAAATACCTTTATTTCTGAAATTAGGATATTTTCACTAGAAATATCACAATACAAAATCCACATTCATTACAACTCTAAAGACGAATAATAAATACTTGAGGTGTATTTTGAAAAGTATATAAAAGTATTTTTACATAAAACCCCCTCAAGTTCTATAAATTACCCTAAGGACCCAAATAAACATAGGTTTAAGCAGAACCAATCTCTTGAGCCCAGGGAGCCGGAGAAGTGGGTGCTTGCCTATCTAAGGTAGACAAAATAATAAAAACAATCAGGACTTCAATTTACCTTGCTAATTGTCTGACTCAGTTTGAGTCTCTGTATAATCTGACTTGAATATGATTCAAATACAATCTACAATCTACAATCTACAATTTATAATCTATAATCTATAATCTACAAGCTTCAATATTATAATTCAACATGAATCCATGAATCCAATTATCAATCTATACAACTTGACTGAATCGAACCATGGATATACATTCCATTTACATGAACTCCGGTTTACATCCATTTACATGATTCTACGGTTACATCCGTTTACTGATATCATGGTTTCGGTCAGACTTTCAATTATACACTCGATACAGTACAAAACAATACAAATAAAACTCTACGGGGTTTAAGGGGTAGACTGGTACGGAAGGTGTTAAAAGTGGCATGAGACCGCAGGATTTAAGACACCTAATATGAATTCAATTGCCGTTGTTCCGGGCCTTCTAACGGAGCCTTGTACTTACATTTGCCTCTAGTCTCTGGTCTAACGAGACTCCTCTTGTATACACTGGCATCTTTCTGTACCAAGCTACAAACAACAGCGTTAACACGAAATACAACATTATAACTATCAAATATAACTTTAAAAGCTACTCCCTCTCTCTCTCTTCTTTTCTACTTTTCTCTTATCTTTGGGACTTACCGAGCGACCTGTTCGCTGACGACATTCTCTTTCTTTCTTCTTTGAATGTCGTCAGGTGATTTGGACACGTCAGAGATCAAGCCTACTGCTGAAGACTTGGATCAGTTTGCTGAAGACCCAGAGCGTTAGTTTCATTATACACATTTCTTTTCAGTACTTTACATTCCTGTTATGCCATTGTTTAGGCATCGCTTTTATTTCAGTTGTATTTACTTTTCATGCATTGTACAAAAGAATGTGAATAAATAAAGTTGCTATTATCTTATATCTTGTCTCTTGTGATTTTACTTTATATTGCTTAGATACGCTTAGCATATTTACTTCAGAGTAAATACGTAGCGGACCAGTCGCGTCCCTTCACCGTATACTGGGAAGCAGGGCGTGACAGATATGATTGTGACACACAATGAAAACGAGGAATTTTCACCAAGATAAAACCGCCAGAATCTTTCATATTCCTGCTACCGACGGTTTTGTGGTGTCCTATGGTCCTCCTTTTCATTCAGTGTCTTGGGTTTTAAGAATTGGGATTTTTGTGTCTTGTTTGATTTTCCCCAGATTTCACTCAGTGTTAACTTTAGTTTGGGGCAACTTGGAAGTTTTAGAACTTGAAACTTTTGCATCGTTGATCTCTGTGGTGTGGTGTATGTGTTTTCAAACGTCGTCTATTTTCTATATGTCATTTAGACGGAGTTGCACATACTTGCTTCTGCTGCCGTGATGGTTTATTCGGATTGTCGTGTTGGATAACCTTTAGTGCAATGGTAGTTGTACAGTTTAGATTCATTTGTATATTTATTCTTGCGAGACAAGCATTCGACATGTAGACTGTCGTCTCTGCCAGTTTGTATATTCTTTTATTAGGGCACGGCCGGGTTAAGGTCGATGTCACCATTGTATATATATTTTCTTTTCTGTACTAGGATTACCTCACGGAGGAGTGCTCGAATAGCCGAGTTCTAGAGAGAAACGTGTCCGCATCTCATGGCGTTGAGACATATGGGGCCTTACTCTAGAATTGGCGGGCTATTTTCCGCACTTGTAGGGGGTATAGGATGATCCACGGAGGGGTGCTCAAGTTACCGGATTCCATGAAGTGCTGGGTGGCCCATTCACTTCGTTGATTGGGGTTGCCTCGCTTTCGGGATTTGCGGGTAACTTGCCACACTCGTAGGGGTCTTGGTTCTACATTGTACAGGCTATCCACACGACCAAGAAATGTCGAGTTTCATTTGTGGTTCAAATGAAACCCGGGGCTCCTAGATTATCCGCTATTCCATGTTGCTTATCACTGTTATGTGGTGTTGCTTATATCATGTCTGGGACAAATGGTTATATATATATTTTTATATACTAGTATATGTTGTATATGTTTTACATCCGCACTAGTCCAGCCCCCGCTCTACCGTTAGTTAAGTAACCTAACGGTGCATGACGGGGCCCGTGGCGAATGCAGATGGCATATACGTACACTTTATTTTCGTTCTTTTCTGGTGTGATAGGATTTAATTGATTGGACCACATTAATTCTGATTAATGCAAGGAAAAATAAACCTAAAATATGTTGGAACAAATTTCGAAAAACTATAGTCATATTCTTTCGCTTTGCATAGTGGTATTCGGTTAAGAATATCCCGCACCTCATTCGATGAGGCAAGAGCCTAGATCCCTTCACGGGGAGTGACCACTTGTGCAAAAGTTTATGTTACTATAGATTACTCGGTTTTCTTCAAAACCGCTAGTTTTCAAAAGTGGAGCCTAAACCATTACTTTTCAAAACTATTCGGTTCCTTCAACAATATCAAGTTCATTACGTTAAAGGGTTTTTCGCCAAAAACCCAGCCGTAGCCCTCCGTCATTTCTTACAAGTATCACCTAGTATTCATGCTATGTATGTTGGCTTATGTCAAGGCATAGTGAATAGTAGTTGGGTAATGCTTGCTGCATAGATATGCGATTATTTAGGACAGTCATACAGTTATTTTGACCTACGTCAAGGACTTGTACGGGTGGATCTAAATTAATCCAGGATAATGACGGGTTGAACTTGACTAATGACTTATGATACGTTGGCCTAAGTCAAGGTCATAAGCGTTAGGGGAAAAAACCACATCGGGAGTTTCAAATATACAGGAAACTTGCTAGTGTTGCATACCTTCTAGAGTGTGGTGCCTAGCGTGGCTTCCATCTAGGTTATTACGCGATGATAGTTGGATCCCGATCCCATTGATGAGTAGGATTGCTCTTGGGAGATATTTTTCACTTCACAATTAGCTAACCTATCAGATGTCTAGAAAGATGTTAACGAGGCTACGCCTCTGCGGAAACGAGGTTTATTCTAATTAGGTCCGTGCGAGAGCACGGGGAACCTCCCTCGGAGTACTAACACCCATCTGGCTGAAGGGTTAGCAAACTTGTAAGGTGTAAATGATCCCGACTAGTTCTCCTTTTAAAGGTTTGGAGGAGAATTCGAGAAAACAGTGGGAGCCATCCTGATTAGATAAAGTAATAACCAATCTAATCTTGCAAGAGCGCACGCTAAGTGTTTTATTTCTCTCTCTTTAGGTAGCAACCATGTCACGCCCTTATCAAGATAATGAAATGTTTGACTTGACCAAACCAGCTTATTCACTGGGCTGAGGAACGTCGGTTCGGCTCTAACTTGTGACAACCGTCACGAGTATGAGCAAGGGAAAGAGGAATGTAAGGAATTTCGGATGACCGTAATGAAGGAGAAGCATTCTAATGCATCTTTTTCGGGTATATTTTTTTTATTGAAAACCGTTTTTCGGTCAACCCTACCTCCTGGGTACTAGATACCGGGTCAGGATCTCATATCTGTAATTTATTATAAGGACTGAGAAAAAGTAGAATGGTTGGACCGGGTGATATGTCCCTCAGAGTAGGGAATGGAGTACAAGTTGACGTTGCTGCCGTCGGTGAATATCACATAGTATTGCCAAGAGGCAATACTATGATTTTGAACAACTGCTACTAAGTACCTTCCATGCTTTGCAATATTATATCAGTTTCTTTACTTGATAAAGATGAATATAACTTTGTTCTAGATAGAAATATCATGAACATTTATCTTAATCAGATACTGGCTGCAGAAGGTACACTTTGTAATGGTATCTATGTTCTTAATCAAAACACATTCTTCAATATGCAAAACACACGCAAGAGGAAGAGTTCAGATACGAACGAAACCTACTTGTGGCATTGTAGACTTAGTCATATCGGTGAGAAAAGACTAAGTAAGTTGCATAAGGATGGATATTTGAATCCGTTCGAATTCTCATCCTATGAAACTTTTCAGTCTTGTCTCAAAGGAAAGATGACCAAATCTCCATTCACCAGACACAGAGAAAGAGCTATAGAGTTCTTTGGACTCATACACAGTGATGTATGTGGTCCAATGTCTATACATGTGGGAGGTGGGTTCTCGTACTTCATTACATTCACTAACGATCTCTTTAGGTTCGGATATGTGTATATTTTGAAACACAAATCTGAAGGTTTTGAGAAATTCAAAGAATTCAGAAACGAAGTAGAGAACCAGGTTGAAAAAACTATCAAGATCCTCCGATTTGATAGAGGAGGGGAGTACTTAAGTACGAAATTCCTAGATTACCTGAAAGAGAATAGTATTCTCTCTCAGCTTACTCCTCTGTACACACCACAGCACAACGGTGTATCGGTATGGAGGAACCGTACCCTATTGGACATGGTTCACTCCATGATGAGTAGTGTTGATCTGCCTCTTTCATTTTGAGGATATGTGCTTCAGACAACGGCATATCTGTTGAATCAAGTTCCGACCAAATCCATGCCTACCACTCCGTATGAAATATGGAGTGGTAAGAAACCATGTGTTTCCGGATTTAAAATCAGAAAAGCTTATGGAAAAAGCTTCAGAAGAGGGTCACATGCTTACACGTGACCAGCAGTCACGTGTTGGCACGTGACATCTAAAAGCATCATCAAGGCAGATTCAGCTTCCTGACTACATCAAAGAAAAGGGCTTCAGAAAGGGTCACGTGTTCCCACGTGACCAGGGTCGCGTGTTGACACGTGACATGCTAAAGCGGATTCAAAGGCACATCGGTTTCCTGATCAAATCAAGGAAAAAGCTTCAAAAGAGGTCACGTGCTCCCACGTGACCAGGGGTCACGTGTCGGCACGTGACGCTCAAAACATCAGAATCGTTCTCCAGTTAAATCAAGAAAAAGAGTCTAGACAAGGGTCACGTGCTCACACGTGACCAGGGGTCACGTGGTGGCACGTGACGGTTAAGCAGCAACCAGAAGACAGCGCAAAAAGAAAGAGGAAGGCTCGTTCCAAGGAGGTCACGTGCCCACACGTGACCATGGGTCACGTGGTCACACGTGACCGGCTTTCAAAGCCCATTTTGTCAACAGAATTAAATTCTGAAAGAGATTCAAATCTTTCCAAAGGAAAGCGACTATCTGGAACCAATCGAATTAAAGATTCAGAGGTGATGAAATATCATCTATCTATGGGAAAATCTCGAGTTTGGAAAGATTTCCCCTCTAAATCTAACTGAAATAGAAAAGGAGAATCCCTGGATTTGAAATCCAATGGTGAATAAAATTCACCTAATAATCCAAAGGTCAAAAACGAATGATGGATGCAAATCAAATCTCTCAATGAAGATTCGTCAAAAACTAATTGATTCGGCTGCTTCTCCTATAAATAGGAGCCAAGAGACACAGGGATAAAAAAAGAGAGATATATACGCAGAGGGAAGAAAAAGGAGAGAGCCGGATACTTTGAGGAATTTTGATCTTCTGCAAAAGAAAACCCTAGGTAAGAAAGGGAAGGCTTTTTGAAAGAAAGAGAATTTAATTCTCAACAGAGTTTAACTCTGATATATAAAACAGAAGAACATATTTCTTCTCTCTTTGATAGAGGATCTGTAAAGTGCACGTCTTCCCTTGAAGTTGAGAATTTAATTCTCAATGGGTTGAGATCCTGCCATGCAGATCCAAAACATAGAGAGGGAATGGAAGCACGAGAATTTAATTCTCACAGAACTATAGGAATTTAATTCCTTTAAAATAAAATTAGGGCTTGACCCTGTATCATGGGAATTTAATTCCTTCAGAACAAAAAGAAACAGGGTTTAACCTTAATTAAGAACCTAGTTCTGCTGAAACAGCGGGAATTTAATTCCCTTAATCATAATTTAACAGAGAATGGAGTTCAATTCCTTAAAAGCTTTTATTAGGGTTTAACCCTATTCTGTTCTTCACATATATGAGGAATTTAATTCCTACAGAAAATTCAGAGTTCAACTCTATTCCAGAATATAAGTCTTCAAAAGGAAGTAGGAATTTAATTCCCCTGAAATTTAAAGCTCGAGGAATTTAATTCCTGAAAAAAGATTAACAGATCCTCTAAACAACATATATAGAGGCAGGGTCACGTGTCACCACGTGACCCCCTCCCAAAAGATCTACAGAAAGCCCCTTTGAGGCAGCACCCCACGTAACCCACGTGACTCTTGACAGAAGCTTTAACACACAAGCATTTGAATGCCCGTCACGTGATGACACGTGATACTCTGAAAGATGCGATAATCTCAGCAGAATAAATGAAGGGAGGGCGCTCTCACGTGTTGCCACGTGACCCCTCTTGCCTTAGTGTTTAACACTAAATTGAAACTCCCGAATTCAGTGTTAAAACAACTGTTGGGCCTTAGTGTTCAACACTAATCAAAAAACTTTATTTGCAGTGTTCAACACTGACTACCTTAGTGTTTAACACTAATTTGAGAGCTCTGTTGCCAGTGCTTGATACTGATCTGTTTTAGTGTTTGACACTAATTTGAAAGCCCTGTTGCTGGTGTTTAACACCAATTATCTTCTAGTGTTAAACACTAACTTGTCAATCTCATTCCCAGTGTTCAACACTGGTTGGTCTTCAGTGTTTAACACTAGACATTGGTCCAAATGGCTAAATGGATAGAGGCAAAGCCTCTCCTGATTGGACTTAGCCCAAGCTGGCCGTAAGTCCTCAATTCGTAATTAACTGGGATAATGGGCTCATAACATAATTAATTGGTCTTGATCCCAAATAGGGCCAAGGACTATTTAATCCACTCCGGTTCCAGGGTACATCTCTTCACTCCTTTGATACTTGGCATTGTAATCCCTCAATGTCTTCAAAGAGGTGACGGGTCCCGATGACCACGCATTGATATGGACTGTGGGGTCCTTAAACCCATGGACTATAAGGTCCTTAACCTTGACCGAGATGTCTTAAAACTAACAATGGACTGTGGGGTCCTTAAACCCATGGACTACGACGTCCTTAACCTTGACCGAGATGTCTTAAAACTAACGATGGACCGCAATGTCCTTAAACTACCCATGGACCGCAATGTCCTTAAACTACCCATGGACCGCAATGTCCTTAAACTACCCATGGACCGCAATGTCCTTAAACTGGAACAATAGAGCCCCGCATGCTCTTTTGTCGGACCTAAACGGTCCCGTTTAAGTTGATCTTAGCCTCAAGGATGGCTAACGTATCCTTAAACCTTCAAACAGACTGGACTATGAATCCCCCCAATTAACTCTGGCTCGAGGGTACATCTCTGAACTCCTCTGACATCCGTCGTTGTAATCCTTCAACGTCGTCAGAGAGGTGACGGGTCTCGACGGTCATACATACGATGGACCACTATGTCCCTAAACTGGAACAATGGAGCCCAAACGCTCCTTTGTCGGATCTAAACGATCCCGTTAAGTTGATCTTAGTCTCAAATTAGACTAACGTATCCTTAACAAACGTTTGAGTTGACCTTAGCCTCAAGTATGGCTAACGTATCCTCAAACCAAACCCCCAAACCCAAATCTAAGATAACACGGATTTGGACTAGTCCACGCCCTACGGGCGACGACATAACTCGGTCTCCGTAAACAATCCACGGGCAACAAAACATAAAATAAACACACACAACACGAAATGACCATCTGGAGAAGGAGAAAGTTGTTACCGCGATGCGGTAGCGTAATTAACTGCAGGGGCTTGCGCCTGCAGGGAAGAGCGTCCCCACAATCAAAAACCCCTCAAGCGAGGGGGAATCTGACGAAGTCTGCTACATCGGCCGCATCCGTTCAAACCTCCGATGCACGGTGCCATAAATCAACTTGGCATCTTCGGAGAGGTGGACGGATAGCACCAATTAGCATCTTCCCCGAACCCCAGGCATAGACGCCCACGCGTCCCGGCCGCCGTTCGGAGGGGAACAGATTCTGGCACGCCCGGTGGGACCTTTTCCTCTTTCCACTCCACACTTCGTGTGTCGTAATTTGCGAACCAATCGCGGTTCGCTAATGGTTGCCCTTGGGTTTCAAGATACTAAGAATTGGCGTCTTGCTTATTGCAGAAAGCAAAGGATCGATGGCTTCTACTTCTGCGAAATCCTCCAACCGCTTAGACTGCAATTGCGACCAACGCTCTGCCTCGCCAGGAGGTATAGCCTACGGACCCCAAGCTGCTTCGTTATTCACAATGCCGGTGGACCAGGTGACTCAGGCCACTACCGGATTGTTCTTTGGGACTATACTCCCACCAACAAGCTTCGCGGGGCCGGTGCTGACAAAGGAAGCTCCCAAGAAGTCGGTCTTTGATCGTCTTACCCCTGCCGCGGCTCCTCTCAACGGGTCGCCCAACATCAGCGCCTCGGTCTTCTCTAGGCCAAAAATCCGGTGAACTCACCATGAGGCCCACAATCTCATAGGAGGCTGCTTCTAAGAAAGTGGCCGCTCCTGCCCCCGAAGTCGCCAAGGTGGCCTCTCCGGCCACGAAGTCGGTCTTTACAAGATTAACGGCTTCAGCTCCCGCTCCTGCTGCCCAAAGGACATCGGTCTTTGACAGACTAACACCAACAGCGACCCCCCACCCACACAGGGGGCAAGACGAAACCATTCTTACTGCTGACCCAACGCCGTCCGCTCGACACGCTCGACGTCGCCATTGGCGCCGAGTAAGGAAGGCTGGGGGCAACTCCCCCTCCGGGTTGACTCCATCAGCCCCGATGGCAGAAGTTAATGCTGCTGTTCCAACTGGGAACAGCTTCGAAATGCTAAATAAGGTGCGAAGGAATTCTCCCACTGCAGTGCTAAAGAGGTCTCCTCTCCCATTAAAAAAGGTTGTGGAAATAAAACCAGAACAGCCCCGATCTCCTCAACGGCTGTCTTCCAAAATCTATAAGGTTTGGCGGCAGGCCCGAGACTCGATCATCGATCCAAACTTCTCCCGCCAGCACAAGAAGCTGAAAATCCAACCAGAGGCTGGTCACCAGGCTAAACCCCGAAAGGCTGTCTGGACGCCCACCTCAACGGCCCCCTCAACTTCCATGGCTCATAAAAGGAGGAGGCCAGAAAAGACCCCCCAGCATGCAATGACGGCTAAAAGCACTGAGCCCAGACGTCCTAAGTCTGGGGGCATGGTGGTGCACACTGTTTACGTGGCCTCTGGAAAAGAGGAAAGCCGCACTTCTATGGGCCACCGACCGCTAACCCGATCCGTGACGAAAGCCCAGGAGCAGCAACAAAAGCTCCAAGAAATGATGAATGCTATGGCCGCACTTACCGGGCCAAAAGAAAGCCCAGAAACGTCCTCAGACGCACGCCAGGAGGAAGAAACCGACGCGGAATTCCTTCGCCGGATACTGGAGAAAAAGGACAAAGAGGCTGCTGAACAAGCGGCCAACATACAACGTATGGGCCTTCTCTTCCAAGATATGATAGGAATGATGATCCAGCAGGACTTACCCGCCGAGGATCCCCCAATCGTTCTTGAAGACGACCGAGGAGAAACGTCAAATCCACCACCAGCCCTCTCAACGGCCAAGGAGGAGGCAATCTCTAAGGCTGACTTGGTTGACTACATAGCCCAGCAAATCCGGGTTCATCATGCGACTGAGGCAGCTGGTCAAGTCGTAAAAACGGGGCGGCCATATCCAAGCTGGTACGACCAAATCAAATACCCGCCAGGCTATACGATACCAAAATTCCACGTGTATAAAGGGACCGGCAATCCCCATCAACATGTTGCCCAGTTCCGGGCCCTCTGCGGTAACACCAGCGGTGATGATAAACTGTTGCTTCGCCAGTTCGTGGGCAGCTTATCAGAAACAGCGTTCGAATGGTATTCGGAACTCCCGAACGATTCTATCAAGACGTTCGCTGAAATGGAGTTATTATTCACTCAGCGATTCGCAAGTGCCAGCGAACGCACTCCAATAACAGCGTTGATTAACGCCAGGGTAAAACCAGGCGAAACCTGGGTCCAGTATGCTATACGCTGGCGGAATTTGTGGTCGAGATGCGAACAACGCATTGAGGAGGCACCCGCAGTGGGCATGTTCGTGGGAACCCTAGACCCCCACACAACTATCTCCCAGTTTATGATGTTCTTTAAGCCAACCACATTCCAGGCTTTAATCGACAAGTTGGCTCAGATGGACCAGATGGGTCATAGACCACCTCCCCCGAAGTCGGAACCTCGGAATGACAAGGGTAAAGGAAGGGCAACCTTTGTCGCGAATGCCCAACAGCAACCTAACGCCCCGAAACCGGCAGATCAACTGGAAGAAAGACGCCGGTATTATAATGAGAAGATGAAACGCCCCTACTCCTTCCCACGAGACAAGACGAAACGGTTATTCGAGCTGGCAATACGCAACAGACTTATAAGCCTACCAAATCCAAGGCGACCGCCGCAACTCACTGAGGTGAATAACCCTAACTATTGCCCTTACCATCAAACGGTAAGTCATCCGATTGAAGATTGCTTCGTCTTCAAAGGATGGATTGAAGATCAATACCTCCAGGGGAAGTTTGTACTGTCCGAAAAGTGGAAGGTGAACCCACCACAACCGCATACTCCTAAGAAAGCAGATACACCTGGGGCAACCTGCTCCTTTATTGAAGAAGCTCCATGGGAGGTCGTGCTATCAACTAAAACCAAAAGAATGCTGAGAGACCTTCATGCGTGCCCTGCGATCGGATGGGAGGACCCTCTTGAACCTCAAATTATCGAAGGGATGCTGAAGCCCCGCCCAACTACGAAGACTCACGATAAGGGCCCAAATACTCACGCCCAACCGTCAAAATCTTCAAAGAAAAAGAAGAAATCCAAGAAGCCCGTGAAGCTTAGAAACGAGCACACGAACTTGCAGAAGCAAATCAACGCGCTGGAAGAATACAATCAAAAGGCGCGAACTTCTGTCACACTGCGAGAGTTCCTCAACCACATCTTTCAAGAGAGAGATGATGGAGAGAGTTCGTCGGATGAATCCGAAGGATATATGGCGAGTTGTAACGTAATCTCTCATTCGTTTACCGATGATGAGAAAACTCCTGGCACTAAGAAGCTGGAGACAGAGCCTGAACCAGAGCGTGCGTGGCCGACAAATGAAGTGATCAATGCTTTTATAGACGAGATTCGTCTAAAAAGTAAAGCGGATCAGGAGCGTGAGATGGCAGCATCAGAAGGAACCAAATGCAGGCGACTGAACGAAAGAGTTGAACTACCTCTGCCAGAGCGAAAGGCATCCGAAGTAGACAAGAGGATATTCAAGACGAGGAAAAGGTTTGCCAAAGCCATGTCAATGGGAATGAGGCTACCACCTTCGGAAGGAAACACGCTCGACGGGGTGGAGAGACACCCTGATTATTGCGCATATCATCGGAAAACTTCACACCCCACGGAGGAGTGCGACGCCTTTAAGATATGGTGGCAAGGATATGTTACTCGTCGGCAATATTTTAAGCGCATGAAACGCAAGAGCCGTCGGGAGCGAAGAAATACTGTCGAAGGGCACAACAGAACTACTGGCAACTGTTATATGGCTCACGTCGGGGGGTCACAAGTTCTCACCTTTGGGAGCGACTCTGATGAAGAAATGGCTCTGGGCCCTCTCTTTAAAGAGTCCGTTTTAGGGAAAGAGGAGAAATCGGAGGCCTGCGAGAACATCCAGCTGCGCAATCGCACACTCCCAGAAAAGAATCTCGGGCCCGTAAGTAGAAAAGATAAGGGAAAGGAAAAGGTCACTGAAGATATCACTTTAGATGACCAAGTCATGAGAGAGCTGGCTGCCAAAGACCCTCCTAGGAAGGGTAAGGTGGACTATAACATCCTCGCGCACCTAAGGAAGCTACCTTCTCAGCTTAGCATTCTCGATGCCCTCCTATTATCAAAAGAAGCGCGAGACTCACTAATTAAGGCGTTACAAGAACCTGAGCAATTCCAAGCCTTCCTCGCCACTGAAAAGATGAAGGATGAACTGGAAGAAGTGCATACGGCCGACATCACTTTCGGTGACGAAGACCTCCTTCTCGGGACGTGCAACCACAACCGTCCCCTATATGTCTCTGGATACTGCCATGATATCAAGATAGGCAAGATCCTGGTGGATAATGGATCCTCCGTCAATCTCCTTAATGTTCGGGTGTTGAAGGAAATTTGCATGAGTGTGCAACACCTCGCTCGTGACAAAATTACTATCTCCGGTTTCGATTCATAATCGTCACGGACTCTTGGATCTGTGATACTAACATTACGCTTTGGACTTCTCGTCATAGACATCAAATTCCATGTCATCGACGCCAAGACCTGTTACAACGCCTTGCTCGGTCGTCCTTGGCTACACGAGTACAACATCATCCCTTCTACGCAACATCAGTGTATGAAGTATTTTAAGGATGGTTTCGAGTATACTGTAACAGGTGAGTTGAACCCATTTTCCGTGAACGAAGTCCGCAAATACGAAGATGCGAAGTACTTTTTGCCAGATTTCGAGGATACAGAAAGGTGTCGCAACCCGGAGAACAAAACCGCCGCCACTATCCCTGTTTTCGGGAGCGATACCGAAGAAGAGGAAGAGATGGTTTATGCAGGGCCATCTCAACGCAACAACCTGGGGACGCCCGCCCCCATGTTGGTCTTCGGAAGTGATTCAGAAGATGAAGTTAATGCCGTGTTCTCCAATCGGCTGTCAATACAAGCATCCCCTGGCGATGACCATAGTTTGCAAATCACCATGGTGCCGCAAAAACACTACAAGGATCTCGACACGCTTCAAGCTCACAATGTGCAGGACCTGCGAACGTTTTACGTCCCTCCCAGGCAAAAGGGTGAGAAGGTGATCCTATTCTATCGATCCTCAGAGTCGAAAATAGAGAAAGAGATCTGGCATGGCGCGGATGCTACACTTGACAGGCTCCAACCCATCCGTCTGCCCAGATACTATACAAATGGTTTAAAGAAGCTATTGAAGCGCCAAGGAGTACCCTTAAAACAGATTGTCCGGCAGGTTCGGTTCTACAACAAGATTTGGGATGTCCCTGGGACTCAACGCAAATTGCCCAACGGGAAAATGGAAACACTCGGGCTTGGATACGCGAGAACCGGAAAACGGGAACGGGCTCATAGCAGCTACGCTATATATACCTTTGATGAAGAAGAGGACGCCCTGTCAGGAGATGCCAACCCCTCGTCAAAACTAGACCCCGCGATTGAAGCGCCGAGTCTGTCGTTTGAAGAACGAATGGGCAAGCCTATCAGGAAAGTGGGTCAGAAAGCTCGGGAAGACCACAACCGCGAAATGGCCATCTACGAGAAGGCCAGGACGCAACGTCTATTTCAACGGGCTGCAAAAGACAAAGATGTTCGTCTTTGTCAACCCGTTGTACGAAAGGCCCGATGCGGAGACGGAAATAAGTCAAGAAGCGGAAAGAGGAGCCAACAACAACGACGCAGGATTAGAGGGTTACGTGATCGGGTATTGCACGGCTCGGATTTGTCCCTCATGAAGAAGACGAGTCGAGCGTACTCCTTCCCCCGAGACAAGACGGAGAGGTTACTCAAACTAGCTTTAAAACATCAAATGATCGCGCTTCCAGGATCTAGACACCCTGAGCGAGCTAACAAGGCTTCTCAGCTGAGCTATTGCTCTTATCACCGAGCCATAGGACATCCTACCGAAGACTGCTTCACCTTCAAGAACTGGGTCGAGGACCAGTACCAACAGGGCAGATTCGCTTTATCCGACGGCTGGAAGGTAACGCCGCCACAAAAGCACGAACCCAAGGCCGCAAGAGTAGAACCGGATCCACCTCAGTCCTGGGAGCGGATTCGCACCTGTTATACGATTACGACATTAAAAGAAGAGCCCGAGAACATGGATGACCTTCCCTGGTGCTTTGAGAACAGCAATGATGAGGTGATCTCAGAATTTCCGCCCGCTCCGAAAGAACTGGAAGATGGTATACATACTACTGCAGATAACCTCAAGAAGATTGAGTTGGGATTGGCAGATGACCCGCGACCGACATTTGTCAGCGAGCTGCTATCTGAAGAAAGGATGGCTGCGTTAAAGAACGTGCTTCTACGGCATAAAGACTGCTTCGCGTGGAACTACTCCGAGATGCCAGGATTAGATACGGAGATTGCTGTGCATAAATTAGCAATATCCCCAGATATCAAGCCAGTCAAGCAGGCGCCAAGAAGGATGCGACTCGAGCTTGAGATGAGCATCAACGCCGAAGTCAAGAAGCTGATCGATTCTGGATTTATCCAAGAAGTCCAATATCCCGATTGGATCGCTAATATCATCCCGGTAATGAAGAAGAATGGGACGGTACGAATATGCGTGGATTTCAGGGATCTCAATAAAGCCTGTCCAAAGGACGATTTCCCAGTACCAGTAACCGAGCTAATGATAGATAACACGTCCACTCACGAGGTTTTCTCCTTTATGGACGGTTCGTCAGGATACAATCAGATAAACATGCATCCCGAAGACCAGAAGCACACCGCTTTCCGGACCCCTTTGGGTATATTCTGCTACAGGGTTATGCCCTTTGGTCTAAAGAACGCTGGCGCTACCTATCAAAGGGCCATGACAAAAATCTTCGATGACCTCATACATGACATCGTCGAGTGCTATATCGATGACCTCGTAGTAAAGAGCATGTCATACGAAGAGCATTTAAAGCATCTGGAGACTGTATTTCAACGCCTTCGGCAATATAATTTGAAAATGAATCCCCTCAAATGCGCGTTTGGAGTCTCCTCGGGCAAATTCCTGGGATTCATCGTTCGACACCGAGGTATTGAAATAGATCCGTCGAAGATTAAAGCGATCATGGAAATGCCTCCGCCAAGAACCCTCAAACAGTTGCGGTCTCTCCAGGGGAAGCTCGCATACATCCGGCGATTTATCGCCAATCTTTCAGGCAAATTCCGTCCTTACAGCCACCTGATGAAGAAGGGAACTCCATTCGTTTGGGATCACAAATGCCAAGGCGCACTAGACGAGATCAAGCAGTACCTGCAGAACCCTTCGGTGTTGGCTGCACCGGTCAAGGGAAAACCCCTCATTCTTTATACGACCGCCCTCGAAGGTTCTTTAGGCGCATTATGGGCACAAGAGAACGATCAAGGGAAAGAGAGAGCACTCTACTACTTAAGTCGAGTTCTACTGGGGGCAGAAAGCAACTACTCCCCCAGTGAAAAACATTGCTTGGCGTTGATCTTCGCGATAACAAAGCTCAGGCACTATGCGTTGGCGCATGAAGTCCGTCTCATTTCAAAGGTGGATCCCCTTAAATACTTGATGTCAAAAGCCATATTGACGGGACAACTCGATAAATGGGCCCTGCTCTTGATGGAGTTCTCGATAACGTATCAACCTCTTAAAGCAGTGAAAGGCCAGGCCATTGCCGACTTCCTCGCTGAGCACCCGATACCGGCCGATTCTCCTCTGAACTGTGATTTGCCGGACGAGCATGCATTTGATGCGATTGGCGGCGGTAGCACCCGATAGGAACTCTATTTCGATGGAGCGTCCTCCGTAAAGAAATAGAAACAAGGTATCCCAATGATCAAATCGGGGATAGGCCTCGTCTTTGCAACTCCACAAGGAGGGATAATGCGCTTCGCCTTCTCTTTAACAGAGCCGAGGACAAACAATGAAGCTGAATACGAAGCTCTGATAGCAGGCCTCGAAATCGCCATCGACCTGGGAATTGAAGACCTCCTTATATACGGGGATTCTCAACTGGTCGTTAGTCAAGTAAATGGTGACTACCAAACGTGCAAACCGGAGTTGGTGAAGTACGGCGAAAAGGTGCAACAACTATTGACCCAAATTCCCTCCTATACCTTGGAGAACATATCACGGGCGGAAAACAGCAAAGCAGACGCGTTGGCCAAACTTGCTAAAGAACTGGCGGACGAAAACCTCGATGATGTAAGAATCGTGGTACAAAGCCGTCGAGTGCTCGCCCCGGCAGAAATACCTCCGGAATTATATAAAGAAAAGGGAGCGACTGAGCAGACGACCCTACAAATAAAAGACCATGAGAAGGCCGAGGACTGGAGGGAAGTCTTCATAGACTACTTTAAGTCCCACCGAATGCCCAAAGAAGCGTCCTCAAAACATCAGCTCATGAAACGAGCTCTATCTTTTGCTTTCGTCAACGATACTCTGTACAAGAGATCGTTTGATTCTCTATGGCTGAGATGCTTGGGACCTGACGAAGCGGAAAGAGTCGTTCAGGAAGTTCACGACGGACTTTGCGGTTCTCACCAAGCAGGCCCAAAGATGAAGTTAAAAATTAAACGGATGGGTTACTACTGGCCCACGATGATCCAGGAATGCCTCGAGTATGCGAAGCAATGCCACTCGTGCCAGATTCATGGAGACTTTATCCACCAACATCCGAATCCACTACACCCAACGGTGGCCAGCTGGCCATTCGAAATGTGGGGGACTGACATAGTCGGCCCCATCGAGCCAGCATCATCCCGGGGACATCGTTTTATCCTGGCGACAACTGATTACTTCTCCAAATGGGCAGAAGCAGTACCACTGAGGGAAGTGAAGACGGAGAATATCCTCCATTTCTTCAAGACGCACGTCATCTATCGGTTCGGAACCCCACGGCGGATTATCTCCGATAATGGGCTAGCCTACAGAAGCCATAAGATTAGCCGCTTCGCGCAGCAGCACAATATAGACTGGAGATATTCTTCAGTTTACAACCCACGGGCTAACGGTCTGGCCGAGGCCTTCAATAAGACCTTGACGAAGATCATAAAAAAGACCGTTTCCCGGAATAAGAGAGACTGGCACGAAAGGCTGCAAGAAGCCCTTTGGGCTTATCGAACTACATTCAAGACGGCCACGAACACAACGCCGTACGCGTTGGTATTTGGGACGGAAGCAGTGCTCCCCCTCGAAATAGAGTTACCCTCTCTACGAGTAGCGGTCCCCCATGAGCTGACGGACGAAGAAAATGCTCACCTTCGGCTTGAGGAGCTTGATGCCCTTGACGAAACCCGGCTCATAGCGCAACAACATCTAGAAGCCTACAAGGCAAAGATGACGCGCTCGTACGAAAGATTGACCAGGCCAAGGACATTCCGCCAAGGCAAACTCGTACTAGTGGTCAAAAGACCTATGATCCCCAATCGTGCCAAGCGGGGAAAATTTGAGCCAAACTATGAAGGCCCGTACATCATAGACAAGGTCTACCAGGGTGGAGCCTATCTACTCGTGGACATGCACGGTGAAAGGCCTTTCAGGCCAATAAACGGCCGCTTCTTAAAGAAATACTATGCTTAATGAGCCACAGCCTGGGTCAATGATAGATGACGACGACTATGTCCGCTCGCTATCTTCCTAGGCTCAGACTTTACAAGCAGCAGCCGGCCTTCCCATAACGGTGGACCGAAACGTCCTTAAACTAACGACGGACCGAAACGTCCTTAAACTAACGACGGACCGAAACGTCCTTAAACTAACGACGGACCGAAACGTCCTTAAACTAACGACGGACCGAAACGTCCTTAAACTAACGACGGACCGAAACGTCCTTAAACTAACGACGGACCGAAACGTCCTTAAACTAACGATGGACCGAAACGTCCTTAAACCAACCATGGACCGAAACGCCCTTAAACTATCGATGGACCGAAATGTCTTTAAACTAACGACGGACCGAAACGTCCCTAAACTACTACCTCAGCATCCTTAGGCTGACGAGATAAAAAGAGAGAAAAAGAATAAAAAAAAAACGGTGTGTCCATAAGTAAAATGGGCATGGATGAAAACCCGAAAGGGCTCCGTGAGTAAAAACAGCAGGACTACCGGCGAGTGTTTGTGAAAACCCGAAAGGGCGCAACCTCGTTAAAAGACACTTATAGGGTCCTCTCGACCTTGTAAGGAGAAACCAACTGCGTGAGATCCTTACGACTCACCAAGGAGCAACACACTTAGGAATCCTCACGATCCCTAAGGAGAAAATACACTTACGAGATCCTCATGACTCGTAAGGAGAACTCTCTTATGGGACCCTCACGGCTCATAAGATTTGAAAGTCTTAAGTTACAGAAACCTAAACCTGTTCTTAAGCAAATCCTCCACAACCTTCGATATTGCCCTACAAGGGACTCAATACTGACCTTTGTATACAATCCACGGGCACGAATAAACATTTCCCCAGCAAAGTCCAACCTTTGTAGGTCCTCTCGATCCATAAGGAGAAAGCCCTCTTGTAGGATCCTTACGACTTACAGAGGAACACACACTTAGGAATCCTCACGATCCCTAAGGAGAAAATACACCTGCAAGATCCTCACGACTTGTAGGGAGAAATACCTTTGTGAGACCCTTACGGCTCATGAAGTCAAAAGCCTTGGTCGACAGGACCCTTAACCCTATTTGCTGAGCCACCTTTGTTCATCATCGACAAAGGCAAATGATGATTCGCTCCTGGCAACATTCCAGTTGTAGCGGTGCTGATGTCGAAATAGGTGTCTAAAATCCAAGCTTGCGGCGAAAAAGCTAGCAAGCCACACATGCCTACAAAATAGCCGAAATGATAGGACAACTTGCAATAAAAAGCAGCAAGTAAAAATGTATGCATGAAAAATAGCCGAAGTGATGGGGCAACTCGCAATAAAAAGCAGCGAGTAGAGAATAAATAAATAGCCGAAATGATTGGGCACTGCAAAGAATAGCCGAAATGATAGGGCAATCGTGACCTCCGCGATATAAAAGCTGAAATGATAGAGCATCACGGAAAAAGAAAAAAAAAATAAAAACGAAACCCACGCCCTACAGGTGATGTTACATCTATCCCTGTATACAATCCAGGGGAGCAAACAAAGAAGGGATCATACTCCTTCCCCAGGTTTCATTATAAGAAGAAGACAAATCTCGACGGTTCACCGATAGCCTAGAGATCATCTCGACGTTCGTCTCATGGCAGCAGACACAACATCAAGTGAAACGGAACAGCGGCAACCCCCAGTTCCATGGCTCGGCGATATACATATCACCAAGAGTCAAATCTCCATTCCGTGAAATGCGGATATATTCAGCAAAACTCCTGGTCACGTGGAACGCGGATAACGTCACTCTTTGACCCCGTGGAAAACGTCCAGAGCGGATCCTGGTCCTCGCAGAGCACGGCAGTGAACTCGTGTGAAGCATCCAGAGCGGAGCCTAGTCCTCGCCGAGCACGGCAGTGAACCCGTGTGAAGCATCTAGTGCAAAATTCCTGGTTACGTGGAACGCGGATAACGTCACTCTTTGACCCCGTGGAAAATGTCCAGAGCGGATCCTGGTCCTCGCAGAGCACGGCAGTGAACCCGTGTGAAGCATCCAGAGCGGAGCCTAGTCCTCGCCGAGCACGGCAGTGAACCCGTGTGAAGCATCTAGCGCAAAATTCCTGGTTACGTGGAACGCGGATAACGTCACTCTTTGACCCCGCGGAAAACGCCCAGAGCGGATCCTGGTCCTCGCAGAGCACGGCAGTGAACCCGTGTGAAGCATCCAGAGCGGAGTCTAGTCCTCGCCGAGCACGGCAGTGAACCCGTGTGAAGCATCTAGTGCAAAATTCCTGGTTACGTGGAACGCGGATAACGTCACTCTTTGACCCCGCGGAAAACGCCCAGAGCGGATCCTGGTCCTCGCACAGCACGGCAGTGAACCCGTGTGAAGCATCCAGAGCGGAGCCTAGTCCTCGCCGAGCACGGCAGTGAACCCGTGTGAAGCATCTAGTGCAAAATCCCTGGTTACGTGGAACGCTGATAACGTCACTCTTTGACCCCGCGGAAAACGCCCAGAGCGGAGCCTGGTCCTCGCCAAGCACGGCAGTGAACCCGTGTGAAGCATCCAGAGCAAATACTGGACTGTGGAGTTCTTAAAATCCACGGACTATGACGTCCTTAACCTCGACCGTGATGTCTTAAAACTAACGATCAACCACCCCGATTCCCTACGGATTCTGCCTTGGTTTAAGGGTACATCTCTTTACTCCTTTGATACCTGGCGTTGTAATTCCTCAACGTCTTCAAAGAGGTGACGGGTCCCTGCAACCAAACATCGGACTGTGGAGTCCCTAAATCCACGGACTATGAGGTCCTTAACCTTGACCGTGATGTCTTAAAACTAACATCGGACTGTGGAGTCCCTAAATCCACGGACTATGAGGTCCTTAACCTTGACCGTGATGTCTTAAAACTAACATCGGACTGTGGAGTCCCTAAATCCACGGACTATGAGGTCCTTAACCTTGACCGCAATGTCTCTAAACTACAATACCTGGAGAAACCCCTGACTCCGTGAAACACGGACAAGGGTGACCACATCCAGCACTTACAAGTCCTCACGACCTGTAAGGAAGAAAAGCTCTCTTGTGAGATCCCTACGACTCTCAAGGGAAAACCCGCTTAAGGATCCTCACGATCTTTAAGAAGAACTTACACCTATGGGATCCTCTCGACCTGTAGGGAGAAAAACTCTTTATGAGACCCTCGTGGCTCGTAAAATGCAAAAGTCTTAGGAAGCATATCTTAACCCTGAATGCTAAGCCATCACTGTCCTGCAGGGAGATCGAGGTAGAATATCCGCAGAATACATTCAATAAAAAGGGGGACACACCATTGAGAAGAAAAATGTATCTTTTATTCATAAACCAAAATGGATACAAAGTACAATTCATGAAAGAAACAAAAAAGAAAGGATACTCTCATCCATGAGTATGTACAAAAAAGGGAAAAAAGATACAAGTCCTCAAGCCGGCGGGCGATGCAATAATTTTACCAGCTCATCATTCTGTTGCTGAGCCACGGCTTCATGACGCAAGACCTCCAGAAGACGAGCCTCCGCCTGAGCTTGCTGAGCCTGATACGAAGCAAGCCGAGCTTCGAGCTCTTTCTCGGTGGCCTTATGAGCCTCGACCCTCTCACGAGTGAACGTGGCAGCTTTATCGAGAGCCACCACCTCTTTGATGGACTCCTGAAGCACCCGCCAGAGTTCATACGCTTTGTTGGCCTTGGCTGTGAGATTGGCTTGAAGCTCGCCCAGCGCCTTGGAGGCTAGCTCCCTCTCCGAGAACTTGCGGCCAAGCCTCTTCTCACATGACGTCATGTTTGCCGCGCACCATGCTATCAACCCCCGTAACTCCGCCTTTGCAGCCACGGCCTCCGAGGAAAGGCGAGAACACTCGAGAGCGTACAAACAAGCCTCCACCTTCCTACAGAACTCCACCCAGACCCTCACCACCTCCTCACTGTGATAGGTGGCGAGAAAAGGAAGGGAGCCGTTAGCTTCAGCGGAAAACGCTTCGGCTGTGGTCGCACTACCAGCACGGAGCTCCTCGACGAAAGAAGATAGGGAGACAAGGCTCAACTGGGCCAAGCGTTCTGAAGCCCGCAAAGCGTAAGGGCCGGGCGGCATCACAATGCATGATTCCAAAGCCATGGAGACTGGCAGGGCTGTTCAAATTTGGCAAATGTTAGTAAAACTCTTAAACGCAGAACGAACGGGACTATAATAAAATGTCACTCACCGACAGTCATGCAAGTAGGAGCTGAAGGTTCCCCTGGCCCTTCAACGACCTCGACCTCATCGTCGGCTTCCAAAACTATAAGAGACATCAACGTCATTTCACAAAATAGTAACAATACTATGGTAAAAAAAAAGGGGCGAATGACACTGACCTTGCCCAGAGGAAAGGACAATACGCTGAGGGGAGATCGCCTGCGGAGCTGCCATCTCCAATAAACGCTGAAATGACTGGCGAGGCGACAGATCCGCGATCGTGGCCGCCAAACCGCGCAATTCTGGGAAAGATAAAAGAGTTCAGACTTTGAAGGGGTTGCTAAATCAAAACGCAAAGGGATACCTTTAACACTCCTCCCATTCTGAGCCGGGGGGATAGCAGCTTCAACGGTCTCCGCCGTGACCTCAGGCTCAAACAAAAGGAGAGCAGTCCCGACTACCTCGCTTCCAGCCTTTGGACCGCCCTCAGTAAGAGTCATTGGGGCGGCGGCCTCCAAAGGAGCCTCCCCCAAAGGGGCAAGCACTCCCTGATCAAGAACCGCCGCTGGAGGTTCTACCATGAGAGGAGCGGCCTCATCACCCCCTCCACATCCAGCAAGGCTTCATTGAGAATTTCGGCGGGCTTTAGCTTTAATGGGCCAGTAGGGAGTTCCCCCAGCGTCGAAGATTCTGCACGATTCAAGTAAGAATAATGATACATATGCACGGGCATAAATAATCGGAAAGATTACAAAAGAAGCACAATGTACCTATACGCAAAGAAGCCCTCAATATGGCTTCTTCAAGCCGCTTCTCCTTCTCAAGGAGGTAAGCTCGCCGGGGTTCAAGGGTAGACTCATGACCGCCGGTCCATAAAGAAAGTGCATCAGCTGCGTCTTCTGAAGCGGCCTGCTTCAAAGCCCTTTCCCCCCATTCCTCCAAAGGGCCGATAAATCGCCGCCGAATCCACGAAAGGTCTTCGTAAAAAATTACTGCGGGATAAGACTTCTTCGGAACCTTGGCGTTATGCGACGCATCTTTTGAGCGCCGTATGGCCTCAGCCAACTGTGCGGCCTCCTCGTCAGCCGCACTCGGGAAGAGAAGTCCAGCGTCTGACTCCTGCAAGGCCAATGATTCGTCCTCAAGGATAGGCTCAGACTCCGCCACAGAATCAAGCAGGGTGGGGGCCGCTTTCCTCTGGCGTTTGGACCCAGAGCCGGTCGCTGAGGATGATCGCTTCTTCCCTCGCGAAACCTTAGGGCGGCGCTGGCCTACATCGCCCTCAGCGCCCTCATCCCTGTTACTCTCGCTCGGTGCTACAACCGAGGATGACATCGCCATCGTCGACGCCACAGGGGGCGGTGCCGCCACCGGCAGGGGTGCTACCACTGGGGCCCGTTTACCCCTCGATTGGGAACCCAAGGGCATACCAGCTGTTGGAGTAAGGTCTACCCCTGACTCCCCCGGAATGAGCGCGGTGCCAATCTCCCTCAAAGGGAAGCGGACTGGAACCCTCGGTCGTAGCTTAGCTCCCGAAACTTGAGGAGGGGCGTCGTGACCAAGAAGCACCCTTCTTTCTTCAAGAATAATTGGGCTGATCCGATGAAGATACCAGCCCGTAAATGCACCCACACATCGGGGCATGTACTCGGCTTCAGGGACCATGAAACGGGAGCCGGTGTTCAGCCTCATGAAATGATGAGCGGCATCGCGAACAGCATCAAGCGAAGGGATTGGGGCGACTATAAAAGCCTCGAAAGGAACGCCCTGGTCGTATCCGAGCTGCCGGGCGAATCGATGCGGATTATACCTCATAAAAAGAGCTGCACTGTCCTGGCGAAACACCAAGTAGCCCGGTCTGATTGTATACAAATGCGCGGCCTCCCGGGGCTTCAAAGAAGGTGCGTTGTCTTTTGACTGGTCCCAGAGTTGTTGAACCGGACCCGAAGGAGTAGACAAGACCCGATCATTAAAAACCAACCCGCCAGCGGTGGCATGAGGAGAAATCAGCACTCGAATAGCCCCGAATTGAGTCGGGTCGACAGCAGAAGCACCCACTAGTCGCATAAGTCGCGGGAAGGGATAAGCGTCGTAAAAAGCGGGCCTCTGATGCATAGCGAAAGCCCCCAGCACATGCATTTCGACCCAGGACGTGAAATAATGAAGCGAAAAGTTCACTACATCCATGCCGGGTGTAGATGTATTAGCTGCGGTGCCCAATCCATGATAGAGGTGCGCCAAGGCCGGGATGCCGATGGCCAATCGCGTCCCCTCAGCAATACGATGAGCCGGGTAGATAACCGAGGCTCTCATGAAGCGGCGATGCATGGGGATAACAAACCAACTGAGCCAAACACTAACAAACCCCACAAAGAACGTCTCCTCGTCCATGCCTGGGACAGCAATGGATTCAAAAGATATTGGCGATATAATAGGGATGTAGTACTGAGGTAAATCTGATTCGTTGGTCGGCAACCTCTTCGGACCGAACCCAAAGGGGTCCCCAATGTTAGCAAACTTCGGGGCTGTCTACGATAAGGCGTCCTCACGAAGGAAACGAGCAATGAAGCTCTTGAAAGTAACACCCTGCTCCTCGGACTCGGTGAATAATCGGTCGAAGATGCCTAGTGCCTTGATTAAACTGGGGCGCTTGTGGCGAACAGCATTCTCAGCAGACAGGCCGTCAACCGGGGCGGGCTCGGGTTCAAAAACGTACTCGTCAGGAGGCAACAACTCCTCATACAAACTACCCCTGATTGGCAACCCCGAAATATCATAGAATTCTGCTAGGGAGATCGAGACCTCGTGATCTCCTAGGATGAAAGTGTTGGTAGGAAGATTCCATTGGTTTAAAAATGCCTTAACCCACCAGACATGCGGGGACTTATAATGGAATAGTGACGCGTATATGGCCTGATAAAGCCCGACTTTCTGCAACCGCGCACGATGGGCAGAAAGGATGTAGCGAGCCCAGAGAAGGTAGCCCGTAGGATGCCGGGGAGTGAGCCCTATCTTATAAATTTGCCCCCACGGGTGGGCCTCACCCTGGCAGATACGCCGCCCCAAGATGTCTATGGCCGGGATCGGATGGTTCGGAATACCGGTCGTCGAAGGCTCGAGCCTCCCCGTTGGAGTCCAGTTGGGCATTTCCACAGAAAAAACTGTCCTCGGAGGATCCATCGGTAAAAATGGGAAAGTGGGCTCCGTCGGCACCGCGCAAAGAAAACTCCGGCGACCCTGAATAATCTGACTGTGCCAAGATCCCCATTGAAGAAGGTTGGTGCAGTTCGGGTCATGGGCCCGAATCATCGCCATCGCTTCCTCATCAGATGGTGACTGAGGAAAAGCAGCCTCCGAGCGAGAAAAGGGAAAGCGTGGAACAGAATCCATTACACCTGAAATCCAATAAAGGAAGACCGTTAAAAGAAAAGTCAGCAATATATATTCATTCATGAACATGAAGACTAGTTAAAGAAAGCAACAGCAGAGTTTTCTGGGACCATTGGCCACAAAACATATGGGCCCCACAGAATCCGGATGACGGCTCATTAATAATGAGACCAAATAGTTACAATAAAACAAAGGGAATATTCTCATTTAATAAAGAATGATGACCATGCACATTCCCCCCAACAGGATCTATCTCGGGCTCTACAATGAATCCAACAAGATCAAAGGAATTAAATTCCCACAGAAGACATCATTACAAAACCCCCATTGCATTAATTGCAGAAGAACAACCTCGGGCCAAGAGACCCCAGGAAGCCTCCGCGTTAAGAAATCAAGTCCTTCATTGGAATTAAATTTCTTATTGAGAAAAGGGAATTAAATTCCCAGAAACATTTTTGGATGGAATTAAATTCCATGGAGTTGAAACGCCATCATCATCTCCCCAAAGATCATCTAAACCCTAAGAGATCTACAGTTTGAAGGTTAAGCGGTTTCATGTTCTTATGGAAAAACATGAAGAAAAAAGGGTAAAAACCCTTGTTTTGGATTTAAAATCCAGAGGAATGTGAAGGTCCATCGTTTGTCCGAAAACATTACCTGAGGAAAAGAATTCTTTTCGAACAGAGTTAAACTCTGAAGATTGTTTCAAGACAGAGAACTAAGCTCTGGAAGCGAGAATTAAATTCTCAAGGAAAAAGTTCTCAGAAGAAGAAGATGAGCAAAGTGAAGGCTCCTATGAAGAGACAGAGGTATTTATAGAAGGCAATGGAAACGTTTCATCTCCCCAGATCCCTAGAGGAATCCAACGGTCACAAGAGGTGACAGCGTTGCACTCACGTGCAGACACGTGAGAACAACGCTGTGGGGGCATTTGTTTCCTGATTTAAAGTCAGAAAAGCTTATGGAAAAAGCTTCAGAAGAGGGTCACATGCTTACACGTGACCAGCAGTCACGTGTTGGCACGTGACATCTAAAAGCATCATCAAGGCAGATTCAGCTTCCTGACTACATCAAAGAAAAGGGCTTCAGAAAGGGTCACGTGTTCCCACGTGACCAGGGTCGCGTGTTGACACGTGACATGCTAAAGCGGATTCAAAGGCACATCGGTTCCCTGATCAAATCAAGGAAAAAGCTTCAAAAGAGGTCACGTGCTCCCACGTGACCAGGGGTCACGTGTCGGCACGTGACGCTCAAAACATCATAATCGTTCTCTAGTTAAATCAAGAAAAAGAGTCCAGACAAGGGTCACATGCTCACACGTGACCATGGGTCACGTGGTGGCACGTGACGGTTAAGCAGCAACCAGAAGATAGCGCAAAAAGAAAGAGGAAGGGTCGTTCCAAGGAGGTCACGTGCCCACACGTGACCATGGGTCACGTGGTCACACGTGACCGGCTTTCAAAGCCCATTTTGTCAACAGAATTAAATTCTGAAAGAGATTCAAATCTTTCAAAAGGAAAGCGACTATCTGGAACCAATCGAATTAAAGATTCAGAGGTGATGAAATATCATCTATCTATGGGAAAATCTCGAGTTTGGAAAGATTTCCCCTCTAAATCTAACTGAAATAGCAAAGGAGAATCCCTGGATTTGAAATCCAATGGTGAATAAAATTCACCTAATAATCCAAAGGTCAAAAACGAATGATGGATGCAAATCAAATCTCTCAATGAAGATTCGTCAAAAACTAATTGATTCGGCTGCTTCTCCTATAAATAGGAGCCAAGAGACACAGGGATAAAAAAAAGAGAGAGATATACGCAGAGGGAAGAAAAGGGAGAGAGCCTGGATACTTTGAGGAATTTTGATCTTCTGCAAAAGAAAACCCTAGGTAAGAAAGGGAAGGCTTTTTGAAAGAAAGAGAATTTAATTCTCAACAGAGTTTAACTCTGATATATAAAACAGAAGAACATATTTCTTCTCTCTTTGATAGAGGATCTGTAAAGTGCACGTCTTCCCTTGAAGTTGAGAATTTAATTCTCAATGGGTTGAGATCCTGCCATGCAGATCCAAAACATAGAGAGGGAATGGAAGCACGAGAATTTAATTCTCACAGAACTATAGGAATTTAATTCCTTTAAAATAAAATTAGGGCTTGACCCTGTATCATGGGAATTTAATTCCTTCAGAACAAAAAGAAACAGGGTTTAACCCTAATTAAGAACCTAGTTCTGCTGAAACAGCGGGAATTTAATTCCCTTAATCATAATTTAACAGAGAATGGAGTTCAATTCCTTATAAGCTTTTATTAGGGTTTAACCCTATTCAGTTCTTCACATATATGAGGTATTTAATACCTACAGAAAATTCAGAGTTCAACTCTATTCCAGAATATAAGTCTTCAAAAGGAAGTAGGAATTTAATTCCCCTGAAATTTAAAGCTCAAGGAATTTAATTCCTGAAAAAAGATTAACAGATCCTCTAAACAACATATATAGAGGCAGGGTCACGTGTCACCACGTGACCCCCTCCCAAAAGATCTACAGAAAGCCCCTTTGAGGCAACACCCCACGTAACCCACGTGACTCTTGACATAAGCTTTAACACACAAGCATTTGAATGCCCGTCACGTGATGACACGTGATGCTCTGAAAGATGCGATAATCTCAGCAGAATAAATGAAGGGAGGGCGCTCTCACGTGTTGCCACGTGACCCCTCTTGCCTTAGTGTTTAACACTAAATTGAAACTCCCGAATTCAGTGTTAAAACAACTGTTGGGCCTTAGTGTTCAACACTAATCAAAAAACTTTATTTGCAGTGTTCAACACTGACTACCTTAGTATTTAACACTAATTTGAGAGCTCTGTTGCCAGTGCTTAATACTGATCTGTTTTAGTGTTTGACACTAATTTGAAAGCCCTGTTGCTGGTGTTTAACACCAATTATCTTCTAGTGTTAAACACTAACTTGTCAATCTCATTCCCAGTGTTCAACACTGGTTGGTCTTCAGTGTTTAACACCAGACATTGGTCCAATTGGCTAAATGGATAGAGGCAAAGCCTCTCCTGATTGGACTTAGCCCAAGCTGGCCGTAAGTCCTCAATTCGTAATTAACTGGGCTAATGGGCTCATAACATAATTAATTGGTCTTGATCCCAAATAGGGCCAAGGACTATTTAATCCACTTCGGTTCCAGGGTACATCTCTTCACTCCTTTGATACTTGGCATTGTAATCCCTCAATGTCTTCAAAGAGGTGACAGGTCCCGATGACCACGCATTGATATGGACTGTGGGGTCCTTAACCCATGGACTATGAGGTCCTTAACCTTGACCGAGATGTCTTAAAACTAACAATGGACTGTGGGGTCCTTAAACCCATGGACTACGACGTCCTTAACCTTGACCGAGATGTCTTAAAACTAACGATGGACCGCAATGTCCTTAAACTACCCATGGACCGCAATGTCCTTAAACTACCCATGGACCGCAATGTCCTTAAACTGGAACAATAGAGCCCCACATGCTCTTTTGTCGGACCTAAACGGTCCCGTTTAAGTTGATCTTAGCCTCAAGGATGGCTAACGTATCCTTAAACCTTCAAACAGACTGGACTATGAATCCCCCCAATTAACTCTGGCTCGAGGGTACATCTCTGAACTCCTTTGACATCCGTCGTTGTAATCCTTCAACGTCGTCAGAGAGGTGACGGATCTCGACGGTCATACATACGATGGACCACTATGTCCCTAAACTGGAACAATGGAGCCCAAATGCTTCTTTGTCGGATCTAAACGATCCCGTTAAGTTGATCTTAGTCTCAAATTAGACTAACGTATCCTTAACAAACGTTTGAGTTGACCTTAACCTCAAGTATGGCTAACGTATCCTCAAACCAAACCCCCAAACCCAAATCTAAGATAACACGGATTTGGACTAGTCCACGCCCTACGGGCGACGACATAACTCGGTCTCCGTAAACAATCCACGGGCAACAAAACATAAAATAAACACACACGACACGAAGTGACCATCTGGAGAAGGAGAAAGTTGTTACCGCGATGCGGTAGCGTAATTAACTGCAGGGGCTTGCGCCTGCAGGGAAGAGCGTCCCCACAATCAAAAACCCCTCAAGCGAGGGGAATCTGACGAAGTCTGCTACATCGGCCGCATCCGTTCAAACCTCCGATGCACGGTGCCATAAATCAACTTGGCATCTTCGGAGAGGTGGACGGATAGCACCAATTAGCATCTGCCCCGAACCCCAGGCATAGACGCCCACGCGTCCTGGCCGCCGTTCGGAGGGGAACACCATGTTTTAAATTCATTAAGATATGGGATTGTCCGGCTTTTGTTTAAAAGAAAAATCCGTACAAACTGGAGGCACGATTGGTTCTTTATAAGTTTGTGGGATATCCTAAGAATTCATTAGGATATCTGCTCTACCACATTGAGGAACAGAAGGTGTTTGTGTCTCGCCACGCCATCTTTTTTGAAGGGGAATATCTTGCAAAAGAAATTAGTGGGAGTACGGTAGAACTGGAAGAAATTCTGGAACCACAAACTGAAACTGAAGATTTGGTAGAATCTCAGGATTCAATAATCCCGGACGAACCTCTGCCACTCCACATATCTAGTAGGATTTCTCATCCGCCGGTGAGATATTACGATTTTCTCATAGATGGGGATCGAGAGGATTGCATCGTGGAAGAAGATTATCCTACTAGTTTTAAGCAGGTCATTACCAATAATGACTCTGATAAATGGATGGATGCTATGCGATCCAAAATGGAATCCATGTACACCAACAAAGTTTGGACTTTGGATGTTGCTCCTCCTGGGGTAAAACCCGTTAAATGCAAGTGGATCTTCAAAAAGAAAATTGGTGTAGATGGACAGGTGGAAACCTATAAGGCTAGACATGTTGCAAAAGGTTTTCATCAAAGACCAGGAGTGGACTATAACGAAACCTTTTCTCCAATGGCTATGCTGAAACCCATTCGAATCCTACTTGTCATTGCGGTCTACCATGACTATGATATCTGCCAGATGGACGTTAAAACGGCTTTTCTAAATGGAAGTTTAGAAAAATGCATTTATATGGATCAGCTGGAGAGATTCATAAACAGTGGGAGCAGCGGGAAGATGTGCAAGTTGCTTAAATCCATTTATGGATTAAAACAAGCATCGCGGAGCTGGAACATCTGTTTTGATAAGACATTCAAGGAATTTGACTTCATCAAAAATAAGGATGAGCCATGTATCTACAAGAAGATTGTAGGAAGAACTGTCATATTGCTAGTCTTGTACGTGGATGACATTCTCTTGATAGGAAATGGCATTCCTATGCTGTAATTGGTCAAGTTGTTCTTATCATAAAAGTTCTCCATGAAAGACCTGGGTGATGCCTCGTACATTCTGGGGATTAAAATCTACAGAGATAGATCTAAGAGATTGTTGGGACTTTCACAGTCCAGATATATAGAGACTATACTAAAGAGATTTAGTATGAAAGATTCCAAGCGCGGTAATATACCCGCTTTGCACGGAATTACCCTCTCCAAAGTGATTTCTCCCAAGACTGATGAGGAGAGGGTTCGCATGAGCATTATACCCCACGCTTTGGCGGTAGGATCTATAATGTATGCGATATTGTATACCAGACTACATGTAGCTTACGCGCTTAGCGTGGTGAGCCGGTATCAGTCGAATCCAGGTGAGAGTCATTGGACAGCTGTGAAAAACATTCTCAAGTACTTGAGAAGGACTAAGGAGATGTTCTTGGTTTACGGTAATGGAGAACTCCAGGTCGAGTCTTTTACCGACTCAAGCTTCCAGAGTAACAAGGATGACAGTAAGTCTGTCTAGGGTTTTGTATTACTTTCAACAGAGGGGCGGTCTGTTGGTAGAGCTCCAAACAGGACACTGTCGCAGACTCGACGATGGAGGCTGAATACATTGCTGCCAACGATACTGCAATAGAAGCAGTCTGGATAAAGAAATTCACTACTGAACTTGAGGTGGTTCCATCCATTGTTGATCCGATACCTTTGTATTGCGATAACAATGGGGCTATGGCTTTAGCGAAGGAACCACGGTCCCATCAGAAATACAGACAGATCTTGAGACCGTATCACCTGATCAGGGAGATCGTATATCGCCGGGAGATCGAGGTTCGGAGAGTAGATACGAAAGACAACATGGCGGATCCATTTACCAAGGCCCTCCCTCAAGCACAGTTCGAGTGACTTTTTGAGATGTTGGGTATGCCATACGCCAACAAATGGCCTAGAGAAGATGTTGGGTATTTAGTACACCAATTACATGCCTTAGTGCAAGTGGAAGATTGTTGGATATGTATGATATAGAGGCATGTATTGTATAGGATGCTAGGGATATGTATATGTTGGATATATATGCCCTAGAGGTCTGTATCGTATAGGATGCCGGGGATATATATGTAAGGATAATTTTGCTCGGTTATATAGTATACTATTTGAGTTGTCTTTATCTGAACATGTGTATTTGTTTTTCTTACTGTTTTGTATTGCTTATACATGTTGATAAAGACTCGTTACAGTAGTATACTATTTTGGTTTGTCTTTATCTTAACATGTGCATATGTTGTACTCGATATCATATATAGCGGATACATGTTGATAAAGCCCGTAGGATTTTTCTTGACTACCAATGTTATGATAGCGATCATACTTATAGGAGTTGGGTGGTCTATAAGCACATCCTTAAAGGTCCAAAGTAGTAGGAGTATCAAGACCGGGCATCGATATTCCATAGTAGACTTGTGTACGTTTCTAGACCCCGATGAGGGGCAATGGTTGGTCCCATAGCCATTGGTGTGATCACCTAAGATTGTATACATATGCTCACTGGGGGTGAGTACACTGGACGGACTCGCCGAGAACTTCTAGATGGTATTATACCTATCGTCAGATAGTAGTTCTCAGGTGACATGAGTACAAGTTAGTCTTTAGACCTGAGATCATCATTTGTCTCATGTGAGTTCCCACTGTACTTTGATCACTACCCTACCATGGCTGTACTGAGTCGTGCAAACAGGTTTTGGCTGGGTACAGTCCCGAGCTACATGGAGGCAGTAAGTGATTGTCAGGGATTTATCTTTCCCGGTATTGGGAATCGATATCGCACTGTGTCCGGTTGGCCAGAACCATAAGATCTTGTCCAAGGCAGTTGAGATTTACTGATGGTTAGATCAGTATTTTCTCGGATCGGTCCTGAGCCGAATCGACACGACTTTGCAGGTTATTTGGGGTCTGACGTTTACCAACCCCCCTAGACTCGGTATGCGATACTCTTAGATGAAGAGACCGGACTGTACAGAGATTGTCACGGATAGGCTAGGTAGGGGTCCGGATAGGCTAGGTAGGGGTCTGGATAGGCTTGCTCGTCGGCCTTCCTTTCGACAGGTACCTGGGTAGTCGTTACGTACAGATAGTGCCGTTGACATGCTTGAAGTTAAACCCACTGCCAGCGTACTGACGAGTCTTTAGAGTCCTACACAGAGGGTTTCCCTGGTTCAGGAGAAATGATGTAGTGATCGTATTTTGATACGTGAAGGGTTCCGGTCGATTGATAATACTAGCCGGCTTAGGATTAAGCCGGATTATTAAATCATGTATTGATTCAATAATTTACATATGCATATTTCGATATGTATATTCTAGTGTTATCCGGGATTTCGATCGGACGGTTGATTATACTAGCCGGTTTAGGATTAATCCGGATTTTTAAACCAGGTATTGATTTAATAATTTACATATATACATTTCGATATGTATATTCTAGTATTATGTTCTGTGTATTATTCTACCTCTTTCGATATTCGTATTTTGATACGAATACGGGTATGTATATACCGTAGAGTGTATTCCGTATTTATACGGAAAACATTCTAGAAGGAGAACACCTCATTTCCATATTTTTTCTTTTCTTGAAAATTGAAATGAGGTGGATGGGTGAGGTGGAAAGGAGAATGGTGTCAATCATGGTTGAATAGGGTAGACAAATGAATTTATAATTCATAATTCATTTGTCTACACTATTCAAGTATGGTTGGATTTTATATTTGCAAAATTCATTTGATAAAACCATGCTTGCATTATTTGTTTCATGATGAGATTTTTCATTTCACCATTCTCTTTCTCTCTCCATTCTTGAGATCCTTCTTTCTTTTCACCCTACACTCTCATGAGATAAGAATCAGGGGTGAAGAGAGGTAGGAAAAATACTAGAACAACAAACTATATCACTAGACACTCTAGATTAGCAACTTAGAGCCTTTAGTTGCTCCACTAAGTTTTTGTGTGGAGCTAGAGCTATGATCCACATCCCTCGGGTGGATCATCTTCGATGGAGGAAGACCGGAGATCAAGCTCGATCATGGAGACCCTATGGAGCTAAGGATGAGGATAGAAGACCGAAGGACACGAATATTTCGGTATAACTCTCTTATCATGGTAGCTAAACTCCTCATGTTTACTAGTTTTATGTTTGGTTAGATTCTAGGTAGTCATTTTTAGCGCAAATTTTTTAAAAGTTAAAGTTTTTCGTTTCGCAACGGTCGCGGTTGACGGCCAGGGCATTTGGAACTCCATCATAAGATTGCTTCATAAAGAAGTAAGGGTACAAAAAGAACAAGTGTATAATGGTATGATATGTGTATAAAGGTATGATGTATATGTGCAAGAGAGTATGAGGTATATGTAAATAAGGATATGTTGTATGAGATATCTACTAGGTAAAAGTTCGTATTAGTTTGTTAAACAAGGGACCGGATACTCGCGATTATTCTGTTGTGGCCATGGAACAACAAGTAGGGAAGTGAAATGTACAGTTTAATTTCCGGGATCATGATCGAGTAGTAGGGGAATCCGAGTTCCGCATATCCTTGCCTGATCAAACTACCCATCCCCATTGTTCAGTGTAAGGGTTTTGACGAATTAGAGTTAGTGCGTATATCATCTAGGCATGGAATTTCCACATTGTATGTCATCCCCATATTGGATATTCGCCCTTAAAGTAGGGTTAGTATTCACCCGAAAATCTGGTTGGTATTCGCCCTAAGATCGAGTTAGTATTCGCCCGAATATCGGGTTAGTAATTTTCCTCATATTGGACTGTTCACCTGCCTGCAGGGATCATCATTTATAAAGTATTCCATACCTAAGTTCGTGCATTCTAATCCTAAGCGTATCATGTGTCATGTATATCCTAAGTTTGTATTCAAATAGTTGATCTCATTTAATATGGTCTTACACAACCACTCATTTTATCTTGTTACCTTTTAAAGTTTGTAATGTGGATCATACTATTTTATAAAAACATTAGTTAATAAGGATCATGGTATTTAATTGCAGTTATTGTTTATAAGAAAACCATGGTATTTTTGAGTAAATATAATTTGGGAGACCCATGGTATTTTAATGAAAATATCTTTTAATGAAAGATTATGGTATTTATTTGAAATTATCTTTTAATAAAGATGTAGGTATTCTTTTGGGAAATATCTTTTTATAAAGGTTATGGGTTTTATTGAAAATAGACTTTTAGTAAAAGTCAAGGTATTTAAAGGAAATTATATCCTTTTAGGAAGGATTAAGGTATTTTATCGTAAATAATAATTTTAAAAGTCATGGTGTTTATTTGGAGATAACATTTTGGAAATACATCAGTGTTGGCAACCGCTGCACATTGGCGGCAGGATTTGTGTCCTTTTCAGGGACGATTGCTTATCAACCATGGGGTATTTACGTAAAACATTACCTTATTAGGGTATTAAAGATGATATTCTACAAAAATAACTCCGCGTTGACAACTGCTGCACATGGACGACATGATTTGTGTCCTTTTCAGAGACGATTGCCTAGTAACCACGAGGTGTTTCATATAAAATATTACCCTATTAGGGTATCTTATTAAACCTTAGTGGTTATAGGCTAAAAATATTAATATAAAAATATTATCTTTAAGTGAAAGGGTGTTAAAGTGAACAAACCCATTATATAATTATTTAGATTATTAATACCTCTTATCAAAAGGTAGAGGGATTTTAATGAAATTAAAATAATTAGTGGATAAGAGTAAAAATAAAATATCATTTTAATGTGCCAAAAGTATTTTATTCATATTGTCCTATATCATTTGAGTACTTTAATTAAATACAACGTATTAGTAAAATGAGGGTATTTTGTGGAAGTTACCAATTTCGAGATCTAATTGGTATCATAGGGTAAGATTGTTATATCAACTTAGTATCCAATAAGCAAAGTATAGTTTTTCTAATCATGGATATGTGTGTACATGAGGGATAGGCCATTACCCCGTGATATCAATATCAAATCTATGGTTTTATAAATTTGATGGTATTATAATATGAGCATGCAAGGCTAAGTTTAACGTCATATTAAGGCAAAATTCAAGATTAGTATTTAGATCTAAGAATCTAAAAGAAAGAAGGTGATAGATGAAAACAGTGAGAGGCGGATCCTACCTTTGTTTTGAGATGAAGATTTAAGAAGCCGAAACGTCTCGTTGCACTAAAACGCGAATATCTCTGCGTTATGATTTTTCCTCGCTGATTGGGTGGAACCTCTGCGTAGGCGTCGTCGATATGAAGTGTAGGGTGTTTTTCGTCACCCTATTGAGATGGGAATATGCGTCTCTTGTCAGGCGTATACAGATTCCCCCGGCCTGGGATAGGCCGGGGTTTATTGGTTGTGGGGATTCGAATCTCCGGCAGCCGCGGACTAAACTGCCATTAATTACCCATCGCTTTTGGAGCAAAAGAACCTCCAATTGACGGATAAAACTAGTCATGCGAACTCAATATGCGATGTGCATGTATTGTGTTTTGAAGGGGACTTGGACGTATCGAAGGCTTCACAGAGTTTACGGGGGTCCCTCTACCCAGATAGCGGGCTGGGGGTCAAGAGGGCTAGCATCCCTTTTGTTGTAGGGTACGGGCAGCACCCTGTTAAATTTTTTTTCTAATTGGGGACGTGTTTTAAGTGTGGAGCATGAGGGAAAAAGAGGGGTGAGGAGCGTCCTAAGGACATGTGAGTGGCGCGTGGGCGCTGGGCGCCCACGGGTCACGTGCCCTGCACCTAGGTTCCGGGCACCAGCGGGTCACGTGCACGGCATGCGACCGCTGGAAGCATTAGCAGAGAAAGGGCTTAGTCCTTAGGCTAGGAGTTGAACTCTTAAACAGGAATTAGGTATAGATTTGGAGTTAAACTCCCAAAATATTTGGATTTGGAGTTTAACTCCTAAAAGATCTGAATTTGGAGTGAAAATCCTTTGAGAATTTGGATCTTTGAGTTGAGCTTCTTAGAGATTGGTTTGGAGTTAAACTCCTAAAGAAGAGGTTCTTGTTTGGAGTTAAGCTCCCAAGAGATTTTCGGAGATGATGAAAGGGAACCCCTTTCTTCTTCCCTGAGCACTGGATCTTCTCTTGAGTCTTGGATCTTCCCAAAGTGGGATATTTGGAGATGGATCTCCTTCCTCCTCCTCTCTGTTGGTTAGATCTTGGAGAAAAGGGGGTGAGACTTAAAAATCTCCCTTTTAGAGATTTGATGGGAGATCTGAGCCTCCCTTCAAGCATTTTATGGTGAAAAACTAATTCTTTTTGGAAAAGAAAGAGTTAAACTCTCGATTTAATTCAAAAAAAGTAGGTTTAAAACCCTGAGGAAGGAGAAGGAGGCACAGAGCCCTAATTTTTTAAGGGAATGAATTGTCTTTTCTTCATTTCATTATCATGTTTCCTTATATAGGCTTATAAATTTATACATAACCCCTTGGGATTTACAAAATGGCATTTTGTCCATTTATTTTACATTCATGCATGAAAATTACATCAAACTTATTTATTACGTAATTTTCTTCTTGGCATGGGGGAGGCCGGCCTCTTCATGTTTGGGTCCGACTTGGGCATGGGCCCACTTGACCGGGGCTTGGTCCCACTTGATTTGGGGTTGACTTTGACTTTGACTTGGTCAACCGAGGTGTAATTTTTTACCCCAACAAAATGCCCCCATCAATAAATGCACACCGCGTGTATGTGTTGTGTGCATAAAATTGATGGATCTTGTTCGTGCGGAATTTGACTTCATGGTGGAGCATCATTCCGGGGGTGGAGCATCCTTCTAGGAGCATGATTCCGGGGGTCTAAGCATCATTCCGATGTGCGGAGCATAATTCCAGGGTCGGAGCATCATTCTGAAGAGCGGAGCATAATTCCGGGGGTTGGAGTATCATTCCGACACGGGACAGGTATATCCTGAGACGGAGTATAATTCCGACGCAAGGTTTCGGGACGAAACATAATTCCGACACGGGACAGGTGTATTCTAAGACGAAGCATAATTCTGACACAAGGTTCCGGGACGAAACATAATTCCGACACAGGACAAGTGTATCCTAGAACGAAGCGTAGTTCCGGCGCAGGGTAGACATTCTGAACAAAACATAGTTCCGATGCAGAGGTTGATTTCCAGGCGAAATAGAATTTCGACAGGGAAGGCAGATACTCCGAGGCGAAACATGATTCCAACACGGGGTACATATTCTGTGGCGAAACATGATTCCAACAAAGAGGTTAATTCCGATTCGAAGCATAATTCCGACAGAGAAGGAAGATACTCCGGGACGAAGCATGATTCCGACACGGGGCATATTCTGAGACGAAGTATGATTCCGACGTAGATCTTGATTCCAAGGCGAAACATTATTCTGACAGGGAAGAAAAATACTCTGAGATGAAGCATGATTTCAACACGGGGCACATTATGAGACGAAGCATGATTCCGACACAGAGGTTGTTGGTTGACTTGATTCCAAGACGGAGCATAATTCCAACAGGGAGGTCGTTGGTTTACTTGATTCCAAAGCTGAGCATAATTCTGACAGGAAAGGCAGATACTCCGAAACGAAGCATGATTTTGATACGGGGTACATTCTGAGACGAAACATGATTCCGACACAGAGGTTGTTGGTTGACTTGACTCCGAGACGGAGCATAATTCCTAAAAGGGGGTCGTTGGTTGACTTGATTCTGAGGTGGAGCATAATTCCGACAGGGAGGTCGTTGGTTGACTTGATTCTGAGGCAGAGCATAATTCCGACAGGGAGGTCGTTGGTTGATTTGATTCCAAGATGGAGCATAATTCCAACAGGGAAGGCAGATACTCCGAGGCGAAGTATGATTTCGACACGGGGTACATTCTGAGACGAAATATGATTCCTACGCAGAGCTTGTTGGTTGACTTGTTAATTTGATTTGATTTGGGAGTTTCTTATCCGTCTAGCGGGGCTTTTGAGCCTGAGACTTGGAATTTAGTTTTTTGTTCGGCGTAAGCATCGCTATACTGGAATATGGTACTAGGAGCGAATCATCATTTACCGTGGAGAACATCGGATTTGGGTTGGCATCAGCATCGCTACACTGGAATATGGTACCAGAAGCGAATCATCATTTTCCATGAGAAGATTTAAGGATTTTGGCTTTGGTTTGGTGTCAGCTTCGCTACACTGGAATTTGGTACCAGGAGTGAATCATCATTTGCCATGAGAGGATTTAAGGATTTTGGCTTTGGTTTGGCATTAGTATCGCTACACTGGAAATTCATACCAGGAGCGAATCATCATTTGCCATGAGGGAATTTCCCTCGTTCCCAGTTTAACGACTTAGGAGTCATCTGTTCTCAGTTTAACAACTTAAGGGTCATTTGGATCGAAAGTTTGGAATTTTGGGGTTGGGGTCGGCATCAGCGCTGCTAACACTGGAGCATAGGTGACAGGAGCAATTCATCATTTCCTTTACCCGTTGGGGAGCGATGACTTAGGAGACAGGTTTAGGTCTCTATCATCTAAGGCTTTTCAATTTTATGAGCCGTAAGGGTCCCATAAAAGCATTTGCTCCCTACGAGTCAAAAGAATATCGTAGGTGTATTTTCTCCTTAGGAGTCATGGGGACCCCCAAGTGTGTTTTTCCTTTATGAGTTGTAAGGATCCTACAAAGGTGTTTTCTTATGAGTCGAGGGGATCTCGTAAACTTTGTTCTCCTCATGCATCGTGAAGACACATGAGTGGGTCTTCCCAAATGGAGCATAATTCCAAGGGCGGAGACTGGCCGCGGGACTGGTGATTGCGGTGAGGCATGGGTGTGATGAGGATTATTTGAGTCCGTGGATTGTATACAGTAGTCAATTTGGGGATTGGCCATAGGGCTGGCGAGAATCTAGGGAATTTGGAATTTTGTTGGCATCTGCATCGCTGACACTGGAATGGTTCACGGAGCGACTCATCATTCGCCGTTTAGGAATTTGGGGGTTTAGGTTTTAGTTGGCATCTACATCGCTGCACTGGAATATGGTATCAGGAGCGACTCATCATTCGCCGTTGGGATATTCAGGGATTTGAAATTTTGTCGGCATCTGCATCGCTAACACTGAAGTATGGTTTCAGGAACGACTCATCATTTGCCTTTTGGGAATTTAGGGATTTGGATTTTGGTTGGCGTCTGCATCGCTGCACTGGAATACGGTACTAGGAGCGACTCATCATTCGCCGTTGGGATATTCAGGGATTTGAAATTTTGTCGGCGTCTGCATCGGTAACATGAAGTATGGTTTCAGGAGCGACTCATCATTCGTCTTTGGAGGGGGTTGAAATACTTATTTATATATATTTTTTACCGCAATCGCTCCATCATTTTAGTTTTTCTTATCGCGAAGGTCGCGATTGCCCTATCATTTCAGCTATTTATTCGCGGTTGCCCCATCATTTCGGCTTTATTTTCATTTTTTTACTCGCTGATTTTTATTGAGAGTTGCCCCATCATTTCGGCTTTATTTTCATTTTTTTACTCGCTGATTTTATTGCGAGTTGCTCCATCATTTAAGATTTTTTAAAATTTATTTACACAATTTTTTTACACTCCCAATTTAACGACGTGGTGGTCAACCGTTCCCAGTTTAACGACGTGGTGGTCGACTGTTCTCAGTTTAACGACGTAGAGGTCATCTATTCCCAGTTTAACGATGTGGTGGTCAGTTGTTCCCGGTTTAACACCATGGTGGTCGATTGTTCCCAGTTTAATGACGTGGTGGTCATTTGTTCCCAGTTTAACGACGTGGTGGTCAAGGGTGTTTACTTATCCAAGCCTCTCAAACTTTGATCTTGGCGAGGCTGAGTTGATGACCGTAACTTGGTGGTTTGCCGGTACATCCGTGGACGGTAGGTTTTTCCCAACCCTGTATTGGTTCTCTACCACATCTTTGAAAACATAGCAGTTTTTGATGGTATGGCTCACCATCCTATGATATAGGCAGTATATGGGATTGTCGGTCATATTCATTTCATGTGGCCTCTTTGGAATAGGCAGTTGTAGACCGTTGTTCAAGACGTTCTTGAATATTTTATGAACTTCGTCTCTCCTGAAGGAGTAGACTTTCTTCCTTCTCTCCATTAGAGTCGGTGCCTTTCCCGATCTTGGTCCTCGAAGCCGATCGGTCTTTGGTTCGCCTACTGTCCGCTTACCACGTTCAGTGTACATATCAGAGGGACTAGAGGCTGATCACGGCCATTTTTCGCAAAGTTGTTTCGCTCTTGGGCTGGAGGGGATATCGGTTGGCTGTTTCAGGATATCGATCCCTGGCTCATGAACTAAATTTTGATTTTGCTGCAATTGCAATCGGACGACTTGGATCGTAAGATTTGCCACGATGTTTGCCAACTCGTCGACTTTGGAATGGACCTTGGCCAATTTCTCGTCTCTGTCCTGAAGTTGCTTTTGAAGCCATTGGAATAATACTTGCTCTATAGTTCCGGGTATGATAACCGAGTCATCCTTACTGCCTGAGCTCAATTCCGCAGGAACCACAGGCTTCTTTTGTTTAATGGCCTGAGCGGGCTCTTCATCATCTGGACCGAGCCAGTGTTGGATGGTAACAACCATGTCATTGTCATGGCTATAAGGCATAGGAGGACTTGTTCCTATGGGCTCCACCATGTAGACCGTATGGGTTGTGTACCCGTCTACCGCTTCTTTATGGGTAATGTTTCTCGTTGGGCTTTTGGCTTGTTGCCTTGGTCCGCTCCTTTCAAAGAAAGGCAGACGACTAAGAGCAGCAGGTTCCCGAAGGGCTTCGGTCTCTGTTTGTATGAAATTGGCGGTCACAGCTTGATTTTTTCTAACACGCCTTTAAACTGTTCTATCTCTCCTGCTTTTATTGTTTTTCGACCTAATCTTTAAAGACAAAGCGGTCCTCAATAGTATGACCTATCACTCTGTGATAGGGGCAATATTTGGGGTCGTTGGTCATATTCGCTTCTTGTGGTCTTTTTGATTCTGGTAAATATAGACCTTTTCTTAGGGCATCCTTGAATATCTTGTGGACTTTGTCCCTTCTGAAGGAATAGACCCTATCCAGCTTCTCTTTTAGAGGCGATTCTCCTCCCCCTCCAAACAATGGCTTTCGAGGTTGGTTGACATTGGTCCCGCTTGTCCCTTACCTATTTCGGTCAGCCGAAATGGTAAAAGATTCAGCATTGTCGGAATTTCCGCCTTTAGGATTATCGTCCTTTTGGTTTCTTTAGGATTTATTGTTGTTTTGGGAATCTGAGGAGGATTCCTACTTTGAGCGCTCCAACATTTGAACTTTCCTGGTCAGCTTTTGGAATGTCTTAAGACCTGTGGTGCATAGAAAAGGATTCATCCAGGTACCGAGATTTCCGATGAGGAGATTGACGGATTGGTCTAGTTCAACCGGTGGCACACATTTGACGGAGAGATTGCACCATCGGATTATTAAATCCATGCCACTTTCGTTGTTCTTTGGTTTGGTCCTTACGAGGTCGGCAATGGTGATCTTTTCGCTGACACTCATGAACCTTTGTCGAAACAGAGATTCCATTTGGATGAAAGTAGTAACGGAGCCATCCGGTATGCTCGCATACCATTTGAAAGCGACATCGGTTAAGCTATTAATGAACCGGCGGAGGAGAAGCGCATCATTGCCCCCAGTATTCCCGCATGAGGCTTTAAAGTGGGTGATGTGCTGATTTGCATTTCCCGTCCCATCAAATCTTCCGAATTTGGGGATGACATAGCCACTAGGAAACTCTACCAGATCATACCGAGCAGGATATGGTCTCCCACTACCGCTGACATCCTTTTGCGCTTCGGTTTCGGCTACCAATATTTTGACTTTGTTGATGACCAAATCCATTATTCGCTCTTGCGTTAACGGAACGGTGTCATCTGGGGCCAAGGCGTCCCCAGAAGCAGAATGCGGCCGGCTTTCATGTGGCTCGCCCATACTTGGACCTAAAGGGACAGGCATTGGCTGCTTTGGGTCATTGTCACAGGGCTCATGAGTAGAGACTTGCGCTTGATTGGAGGGCGTATGGACAACCTGAGTCGTGAGCTGCATCACGACATTCATCAAGTTGTCAATTTTGGAGTAAATTTTGGCCATCTCCTTGTCTTTACTTCTGAGCTATTTTCGGAGCTCTTGGAGGAGTTGCTACTCTGCGGTCTTGGGACGGAAGATTGGCTCCCCTTCGCTTTCCGAGCCCGACTCCTCATGAACCGAGGGATCTCTCTGCTTATCAACCTTACCGGGAGGGTTTTCATTATCTTCCAGAGGAGGATGGTCTTGGAAAGTGGCAGCCACATTCACACCAGATTGGATTTGAGATGTGGTGGCCCTATCCTTACTCTTGTTGCGCGTGCTCACCATGTAGACAGTGTAGACCACATGTCCAGCTATCTCTTTATCTTTGGTGGCTGATTTTTCGGACCATCATCGTGGCCCTTCCTCTTCTGGAAAGGATAGACGACTGAAGACGGTTGGCCTGACTGGGTCCTTGAGTGGCACTGTCTGGATCGCAATTTTCTTGACTCTTGCGGTCATGGAATTCTTCTTAACCAATTTTAGCGGTTTAAAAGAGTTAGCGAGCTTTACAGCCAATTCAGCTATTGTTGCGGGGTAACCCTGTTCTTGGAACCTCATAGAGTTCAGCCTAGTAGGAGCCCTAGCCCTTTTGTTTGCTATGTATCTAAGACTTTTCTGTCTTAGCTTCTCGATTTTGAGGGCTTGGCGGGCATCCTTTATCCAGGAAGCCATTGTGAGTCGATTGAAGGGGAGCTTAGAGAAGATACCCGATTGAGCAGTTGTCAGGGGCACCGCTGGAGCTTGCCCGAGATGCCTTATTATTTTATTGGTGTTGATGTCTTTGCCCCCAGCTGGAGCAACGGAGAGTCGTTTGGAAACGGATTTATGCTTAGGCTGAGGTGCTTTCACGACCATGACATTTGGAATTTTCCCTTTTAAGGCCGGTTTATCTGTCACCGGGGCTTGAGGAGCAGGGATGGCGTTAGCTGGCATGAATAAAATAGAGCCAAATGGTAGCGGCGGCGCCTCCCACTATCTCCTGAGACTGGCCAGAAGGATCATACTAGCATCTATTTTCATCGTGTAGGAGATGGGAGCTGTGTTGAGAGCTAAGGTTGTCCTTGGAGACATTTTGTTGCGTCCGAAGATTGCAATTGGAAACTGTTAACCTGCACAAAGGAGAATGATTTAAGTATAGGAAATTGATGTATATGTTGATTGAGTTCGCATGAATGTTTAACCCACAATATAGGAGGATAGAAAAGGTCCTACCGGGCGTGCCGGAATCTATAGGGTGTTTTTCGTCACCCTATTGAGATGGGAATACGCGTCGCTTGTCAGGCGTATACAGATTCCCCCTTCCTAGGATAGGTGGGGGTTTATTGGTTGTGGGGATCCAAATCTCCGGCAGCCGTGGACTAAGCTACCGTTAATTACTCCTCGCTTTTGGAGCGAGAGAACCTCCGATTGACGGGTAAAACTAGTCATGCGAACTCAATGTGCGGTGTGCATGTGTTGTGTTTTGAAGAGGACTTGGACGTATCGGAGGCCTCGCAGAGTTTACAGGGGTCCCGTTACCCGGATAGCGGGCTGGGGTCAGGGGGCTAGCATCCCCCTTGCAGGGTGCGGGGCAGCGCCCCGTTAGAAATTTTTTCTAATAAGGGACGTGTTTTGAGTGTGGAGCGTGAGGGAAAAAGAGGGGTGAGGAGCGTCCTAAGGACGCTTGAGTGACACGTAGGCGCCGGGCGCTCACGGGTCATGTGCCAGACGCGTGGGCGCCGGGCACCTGCAGGTCACTTTCCAGGCGCGTGGGCACCGTGTGCCCGCGGGTCACGTGCCCTGTGCATGGGCGTAAGGCGCCAGCGGGTCATGTGCGCGGCACGCGACCGCTGGAAACACCAGCGGAGAAAGGGACATAGCACCTGGGCTAGGACTTGAACTTCCGATGGGCTTTGGGGTTGAACACTTAAACATGAATTATGTATAGATTTGGAGTTAAACTCCCAAAAGATTTGCATTAGGAGTTAAACTCCAAAAAAATCTAAATTTAGAGTTAAACTCCTTTGAGAATTTGGATCTTGAAGTTGAGATTCTCGGAGATTGGTTTGGAGTTAAACCTCTGAAGAAGAGATTCTTGTTCGGAGTTAAACTCCCAAGAGATTTTCGGAGATGATGACAGGGGACCCCTTTCTTCTCCCTTGAGCCCTGGATCTTCTCATGAGCCTTGGATCTCCCCAAAGTGGGATTTTTGGAGATATGTCTCCTTCTTCTTCTTTCTGTTGGCTGGATTTTAGAGAAAAGGGGGCGAGACTTAAAAATCTCCCTTTTTAGAGATTTAATGGGAGATTTGAGCTCCCCTTCAAGGGTTTTATGGTGAAAAACTATTTCTTTTTGGAAAAGGAAAGGTTAAACTATTGAATTAATTCAAAAAAGATGTAGGTTTATAACCTTGAGGAAGGAGAAGGAGACACAGAACCCTAATTTTTGAAGGTAATGAATTTTCTTTTCTTCATTTCATTATCATGTTGCCTTATATAGGCTTAAAAATTTACAAATAACCCCCTGGGCTTTACAAAATGGCATTTTGTCCATTTATTTTACATTCATGCATGAAAATTATATCAAACTTATTTATTACATAATTTTCTTCTTGGCATGGGGGAGGCTGGTCTCTTCATGTCTAGGGCATGGTCCCACTTGACCGGGGCTTGGTCCCACTTAATTTGGGGTTGACTTTGACTTGGTCAACCCGGGTGTAATTTTTGACCCCAACACGAAGATCTAGGTATTTTTTTAAAAGAATTTTTAGAGTTATGTGGTGTTAGAAAATAGAGTTTGAAGGTCTCTATAGGGTTTCAACTGATAATAATTAAATCCCAAATCCGTTTAAAAATCACAGCTGAAATCATAAAAATCCGTGCAGAAAATCATAAACTAATCACGCCCAATCATTGCCAACCATCAACTGATGATTCTGCCGTCGCCGCCAAACCTAGGCCGTTGGATCTCGATCCAATGGCCCAAAGGCCACCGCCTCGTCACAAAGTAGTGAGAGTGTGTGGGGCTCACGCGCTTGCGTGCATGGACCCCACCACGAGAGTTTGCCAGCGGGGCCTGGGCTGTTGGATCTGAGATCCAACGGTTCAGGTTTCCCCAGAAATATTTTGTTTTCGTTTTCGTTTTTATATTTATTCAAAACAGTTTTTAGTAAACCGAATTTGTTTAGAAAGTTTTGTTAAAAATATTGTAAAATACGGGAAAAATATGAGAAAAAATCTAGAAAATATATTTTATTGTTATCATCAGTTTAAAACTGATTTTGGGCTAAAACTAAATTATATTTCCATATCTAAAAGATTTTTTGGTTATTATAATTATTTAAAAGTCTAGTTTATCTTTTAAATCATTTTAATTTTGAAATAAATATTTTAATTAATAATATAAATATATAAATTATTTTAAGACATTATAAAATTTCATTAAAATGTTTTAAGCCCAGAAAAAAATATAAATAGCTTTTAGGAAATTCCATTAATTATATTTAAATGCTTTAGAAATTACTAAAATTACTTTTAAAAATAAAATATTTTCCACCAACGAAGTACGCCAATAATTACTTGATACTAGAAAACTAAATAAAAAACATTTTATTAAGTATTAGAAAACATGACCGTTACAGGTTTGAAAAAGGAAAAACCCTAAAATCCAATTTGGTGAAGAAGTGGGTTAGGGATTAAGGGAGATCTGCTTTAAATAAGGCCACATCAAACCACCCTTAATGTCCTTCATAGAGTTGAAGGAATATTCCTTTAAGATTTTTCTGGTAGTTAGGGGGTTGGAACTTAAGGGATTGGGGGCGTGGGGTAAATAGTCATATTAGGAGGGGAATAAGGAAAATATCAAAGATAAGGGGGCATGATGTAAAAACCCCCTTTATAATTTATTAAATTGAGGTTTTAGACAGTTTAGATGTCATTTGACAGTGCAATACGTTAGTTGTTATGACGATAGACGATGTGAATTTGATGGTAGAACCGACAAAAGAAACGGCAACGGTGGATGACGATATACTGAGTGGGCTAGAGAGGCCGGAGATGCTGACGACGGTAAGTGCTGGCAACAACTAAATGATGATGAGCGACGATCGGGATTGACTGAGGCTGGAGATGATGAGCTGCGATGAAAGGTGGAGGACGAATGCGGCAGTGGTGGTAGTCATCGGCAATGAACAACAAAGGACAGCGAGGGTGGCCGGCAACGAGAAACGATGATAGAGGTCGGTAGGTAGAGACAAGAGACGACAACGACTAGTGGGGAGCGATAGAGGATGAGCGACCGATGACAAGAGATGGCGGAGGCAACGACCGATGACAGGGAGGTCAGCATCACTGTGATGATGAACTTACTAGTTGTCAGCTGGTCATGGGAAGTGGTGACTTCTGGATGCTTTATATCCAAGTTGGGCTCCACGCACTTCAGCAAATTATGGAATTTGTTGGGTGCTCTTGAAGGGGTAAAACCTATTAGAAACAAGTAGATCTTTTAAGATTTGTGCAGGTGGAAAGGTATTAACCTAATATGGCTAGACTTGTTGTAAAGATCTTCATCAAATACCCGCCGCAGATTGTGATGAGACTTTTTCTTCAGTGTCTACGCTGAAGTCCATAAGGATATGACTTGGCACTGCTGTTGTTCTTGAATATGATATCTGGCAGGTGGATGACTATAACGTCTTTCTAAATAGGAATTTATAAGTGCATGTGTATATGACTCTGCCAAAGGGTTATCATAGTCAGTGGAAGCAGCGGAAGGTATGCAAGTTGCTTATGTCTATTCATAAACTAAAACAAGCACAGTGGAGACGGATCATCTGTTTTGATGTAAGAGTCAAGATAATTGACTTCATCAAAACAACAGATGAACCTAGTATGAAGGGTGTAGGGAGTTATGTCCTAGGATATAGATGACATACTCCTGATAGGAAGTGATGTTCCTATACTACAATCGGTCAAACTTTAGTTGTCACAGGTGTTTCTTTATATAGGATCTGAATAAGATATCAAGAATTCTGGTGACTAGATCTATTGTTTTAAATCTAGATTTGGGAGGTGTCCAAATCCGTGTACTTAGACACCATTCTAAAAAGTGTTTTAGAATGGATGACTCCTGGTATAGTAGCGTAACTGCGGGTAATGGAGTCACCTGTTCATATCATAATATTGCATTATTATATTCCCCAGTCCTAGTCATTTTATAAATAAATAGGTGCTTTTGACCCATGTCTTTTATATAGTTGCAGGTAACAGATTCTCAGGACAAAAACAGTGAAAAAGATAAAAGACGATACAAAAGTGAGACTACGACCAACTAATGGAAGAATCTTGATCAAGCCTAAACGAAGACGATTTCACAAAGAACAAAGGCAGCGCAAGATTCAAGACTTCGTCACGAAGAAACGGTAAAAGTCCACAACAATTATTCACTGTGGAAATCTGGATGAAACGTAGAAGCCAATCTGAGAAAAGAACTGAAGAAAATTGAAGAAAACATGCAACAGAACAACCCCAGAAAAATGCAGCATTCAAGCTCCTACTTTGGCCGCGGAACCGCGGCCAAAGCATGCTATTGGCCGCGGAACCGCGGCTGGGTTGTGCCCGTGTTGGCGCGAAATTTTTTGGCGGTGCGCGGATCGTTGACTAGGTCTTTTCTTAGGGGGTATTTTTGTAAAAGCAGATGTGCGAGTCAATTGTAACCTAGGGTTTCTATGAATCTATAAATAGAAGCCCTAATACCTCTTTTGAGGTATGCCTCTTTTCATTTCATAAATTCAGATCTGTACCATGTTGATGTTTGGAAAGAGCCATCAATAAAAATTTATAAGTTTTCTTATTTCATTGCCTTAGTTTACTTTTAATTTAGAATGTCATTAAATTTCCTAATGAGCGAGTAGTTTCCTCGCTAGTTAGGGTTAGCTTTAGGGAAAGGTTTGAGAGATGAACTCTCTCACCCCTTACTTGCCCTATCACACATAATAATTAGGACTCCATGCATACATACACACACCGTTCCCTGCGGCACCTTACCCCTCGAGGTAACGGTGATGCCGTAGTATAAAGGACCAGTTGTGTATGTTTTTCATGGAGGTTAGGGTAAGGATCGATAAAGGAAGGACAAGAACCTAGAGGAAGAAACATCTTCCCGAATGGTACTAATCCCCTTCATTGATAATTACCATAACACCTAATAGATCTAAAATAGGACATTGAAAGCGGTGAGGAAACATTCAATCTCCCAACTTACTCTAGACCTAACCCTAGCAAGACTTAGATCTAGATAATCTTAGTATAAATCAATTTAGGCTTTAGAGATAATCAATCCGACACCCATCGGAATTAACTCGTAAGAGCAATTAAGAAAACACAAAATCCCTGTGGACCGACCCGTACTCACCGGCTAGCTACCAAGCGACGTCGTTCTTGATTGCGGTTTAGAAATATTTTTGACACATGAATCAAATGGCGCCGTTACCAGGGATGGCGTAGTATTTTCTTTTTGCAATTTCGGGTTAATCTAAATTAAAATCATAAAAACAGAAAAGAAAAAAAATTATATTTTTTTTTATCATTTATTGTTTGAAGGGTATTTTTGTGTGAATCTTAGCAGGATCGACGGATCTGGAAAAATCCAGAAAGCGAAACAGAAAATAAAGATCTGAACGACAGAGGATCATAAAAACAGAGGAGTAGAAATTCATGTGTCAAAAATATTTCTAAACCGCAATCAAGAACGGCGTCGCTTGGTAGCTAGCCGGTGAGTACGGGTCGGTCCACAGGGATTTTGTGTTTTCCTAATTGCTCTTACGAGTTAATTCCGATGGGTGTCGGATTGATTATCTCTAAAGCCTAAATTGATTTATACTAAGATTATCTAGATCTAAGTCTTGCTAGGGTTAGATCTAGGGTAAGTTGGGAGATTGAATGTTTCCTCACCTCTTTCAATGCCCTATTTTAGATCTATTAGGTGTTATGGTAATTATCAATGAAGGGGATTAGTACCATTCGGGAAGATGTTTCTTCCTCTAGGTTCTTTTCCTTCCTTTATCGATCCTTACCTTACCCTAACCTCCGTGGAAAACATACACAACCGGTCCTTTATACTACGGTATCACCGTTACCTCGAGGGGTAAGGAGCCGCAGGGAACGGTGTGTGTATGTATGCATGGAGTCCTAATTATTATGTGTGATGGGGCAAGAAAGGGGTGAGAGAGTTCATCTCTCAAACCTTTCCCTAAAGCTAATCCTAACAAGTGAGGAGACTGCTCGCTCATTAGGGAATTTAATGACATTCTAAATTAAAAGTAAACTAAGGCAATGAAATAAGAAAACTTACTAATTTTTATTGATGGCTCTCTCCAAACATCAACACAGTACAGATCTGAATTTATGAAATGAAAAGAGGCATTCCTCAAAAGAGGTATTAGGTCTTCTATTTATAGATTCATCGAAACCCTAGGTTACAATTGACTCGCACATCTGCTTTTACAAAAATACCCCCTAAGAAAAGACCTAGTCAACGATCCGCGCACCGCCATAAAATTTCGCGCCGACACGGGCACAACCCGGCCGTGGTTCCACGGCCAATAGCATGCTTTGGCCGCGGTTCCGTGACCAAAGTAGGAGCTTGAATGCTGCATTTTTCTGGGGTTGTTCTGTTGCATGTTTTCTTCAATTTTCTTCAGTTCTTTTCTCAGATTGGCTTCTACGTTTCTTCCAGATTTCCACAGTGAATAATTGTAGTGGACTTTTACCGTTGCTTCGTGACGAAGTCTTGAACCTTGCACTGCCTTTGTTCTTTGTGAAATCGTCTTCGTTTAGGCTTGATCAAGATTCTTCCATTAGTTGGTCGTAGTCTCACTTTTGTATCGTCTTTTATCTTTTTCACTGTTTTTGTCCTGAGAATCTGTTACCTGCAACTATGTAGCAGACATGGGTCAAAAGCACATATTTATTTGTAAAATGACTAGGGCTGGGGAATATAATAATGCAATATTATGATATGAACAAATACCCCCAAACTTATCTTTTGCTCGTCCTCGAGCAAACCTAGTTTTATTCTCTACAAAATCCTAACCTCACTTTCGCAGGGAATCGCGATTGCACCGAGCTCGTGCAACAAGCCGTTAAATCTCTAGGTGTCCATAGTAGGAGGAGTGTTGTCTCCTGAGGGTTTTCAGTGGATACTGCCCATAAAATCCTATCAATTAGGCCTATTGACTTTTATTCTCCAATTTGGTTTTCTAACAAGGAATTCTATTATTTTCGACTCGTAAATTATCCACCCGTATTTTTCACGCTTCCTTATCATTCAACCTAAGATTGTATATGTCCTGTAGACTTACTTAGCTTTCGGCATCTCTTAAGTTTTTCTTCTAGGGTTCTATCTCAACTTAGAAATTTTTATCATCTCTATTAAAGATACAAGTCCTATTTTTCATTCCTATCTCTTATCTAAACCCCAATCACATACCCCCCACGTGTGTGTATATATTACCCCTACAATTGGAAATTCAAATCAAGCAATCATACTCTTGTCCGTTGTCCAAAGCACTTCTTAATTGGTGAATTTTTAGATGAATTTCGCTCACACATCCTTCATGCGATCGTTAATACTTCTTGAGGTACCAACAACCGATTACAAGATGTGTTTGCACATTAAAGCGTAATTCCTAGTCTTGTAACACCTAAGGCTTTAACAGTGACTCCCAAACCAGTTGGTCTAAGGCACTAGGTGATGAAGCACCCTCGCTAAATATTTTTTCTATTAATACAGCCTTAAGTAATCACAAAAACCAGTATTCATTTTTTTTATCTCTTTATTCACACTTGTATTTTTATTTTCTTTTCTTCGTACTAAGGACTTTAGACAAGAGCATTTCAAGGTCTCCTCTACTATTCCAAGTTTCAAGGTGTGTGTTTGTGCAATTTTGTAGGGTATATATTTTCAGAATTTAGACTTAAGTTAGGAATTATTTTTCAAACTTATACTTTAATAAATATATCAATACTTTTCCCTTGTTTTAACTTAGCCCAAGAAGTGAACTCAAAATTTGCCTATTTCTAAATAAACTACAAAGACATATACTTTCTACCGTTAAACTTTAAGAAATGTTATTTTTAGGGTTTTTAATTCACTAAGTCTAAGGTCTAGTTGTTCCTAGCTAGTTAACCATTTTGTCAAACTCAACTCAATTATGGCAAAAATTGAATACTTTAATTTTTATAATTTTTGAAATTTTCAATTTTTATTGGGTTTTAAAATAAGTATGCAAATGCAAAAATATATACATGAATGCAAAGGAAGAAGACTTACCGAGCATACCCTCAAACTTAACCTTGACAGTGTCCTCACTGTCATGCTACACCAAGAGGGTTGAGAATGTCGGCACTCCCCTATTTATTTATTTATAATTTTTTTCTATTGTTAAAAGAAAAACAAAAATATATATACAGAAAGCCCCCCCCCCCCCCAAATTTCATTGAAATAATGTTAGACGTCACTGCCAAACTTTGCAAAGACCAAACGTCAACACCAACCAGTCGAAAAATTTATCTGTATAGAGTATCGGTTGGTGGAAGAATATGTTGTACCGATCCAAAAAGAATTGGGGAAGATAGAAGTGGTGGGATGGAAAGTGTGGAAGTGAATAGATAGGAGGTGGTGATGAATCAAAACGAGAATGGGAATGATCAGCAATCAGTGGAATATTGGCATTCTCGTAGTTTATTAAAAGAAAAGGGGTGGTTCAACTTCTAAAGGAAGAGGTTGACTATCCACACTATCCCTAAGATATTTCTGTGGATCCTTTATCGACTTGGCATCATCCATCATATGCATATGATATTCAATTATGAGGGAACTAATCTCCTCGATGTCCGCCATAGTCCAGCCGAAAACTTGCCTCTTATCTTGTAAGATCATTAAAAGGGCTTTCTCTTGCTCGAGGGTTAGAGAGGCCGATATGATAACGGGAAAGGTCTCGTTCTCACCTAGGTAAGCATATTTAAGGTGAGATGGCAAGGGCTTTAGTTCGAGTTTCGGAGGCGAAACAATCATAGGTAAAATTAGGGAATCTACCTCGAACTCAAAGGACTCCAACACTGGTTCGAAATCACTGCAAACAACCGATTTGGATGCATCAACTAACTCATCCAAAAATTCAAAAGACTCATATTCGGGCAGTGAGTCGTCAAAATCATCCGAAAAAGTGAAACATTCATAATCAATATCGGTTGTGTCAACTGTGTCAGATTCAAAGAGGGACACACTAGTGGCGTCAAAACTGTTGTCATCAAACAGAAATCTTTCAAGCTCGCAGTCCTCCTGCGTGATTTCGTGAATAGAGAAAACTTCTCGTGTACTAGTTTTAGGCAAGGGGGGCAGACTTCCTAACTTGTAAATATTGAACTCACTAGACGTCTTCCCGAAGGATAGAGTCATGGAGCCATTGCGACAATTTATTACGGCATTGGAAGTCACCAAAAATGGTCGACCGAGGATCACCAGAATTTGGTTCCGTGGGTTAGTAACAGGTTATGTGTCCATAACAATAAAATCAACGGGGAATATGAAATCCCCTACTTTGATCAACACATCCTCTAACTCACCCCTAGGATGGGTGATTGATCGATCAGCCATTTGGAGAGTACAACGAGTGGGTTTCAACTCTCCAACCCCTAATTGCTCGTACACGGAGTAAGGAAGCAGGTTAACACTAGACCCAAGATCTAAAAGTGCTCGATTGATTTTCTTATCCCCAATTGTTATTGAAATCGTAGGACAGCCGGGGTCCTTTCGTTTTTGGGGTAAGGGTTGAGGTTGGTTAATAGCATTTCTCACTGCACTATCCACTAGCACTTTCTTGGGTATTTTAAACTTTCTCTTCGAGGAGCATAAGCCGTTTAAGATTTTCGCATACGAAGGGACTTGTTGGATTGCATCCAAGAGAGGTATATTTATGCTAACCTGTTTAAATAACTCCACAATCTTCTCCATTTGTGGAGTTGGTTTATTGGGACTCAACCTGTTTGGAAATGAAGCATTTTGAAAATCTGTTGAGTCCAATGTTTGTAGAGTAGAATGTGGAGTTGGAACGGATCCCAGTGTGGGTGTGTTCGTGAAGTGAGAAATGGGTCCTTTTGGATTAGAAGAAGAAGTGCCTTTTGAAGAATGAAGAATAGGCTCTAGCGAAGAAGATGAAGGTGAAGAAGAAAAGGATGGAGAAGAAGAAGAAGATGATGATGAAGAAGAAGAAGAACCACCGGCGGGGATGTCATCACTAATACCCCCGTTATTTTGCAACACTCTTCCAGATCTCAACGTGGTCACCGCATTTACATTATGATTTTGATATTCATATGCGACATGTGCGTTAGGTGTGTGACCGGGATTTGGCAATGGTTAAGATGGGAGCTTTCCCTTTTCTCTCTCGCTCAACGCAACAATTAGTTGTGCAATTTGTGCCTCAATAGATTTGATACTTTTATCGTATGAAGCATTGTTGTGCACCAAAGACTGGATGGAATTTTCCAACCTTTCTGCGGATTGTGTAGATTGCTTGAGAAATGCATCTAGACTTTTTTTCTAGCGAGATAACATTATCATCATTTGGTTGAACAAAATTGTTTGTTTGATTTGGATAAGGTTGTGATTGGAAAGGTTGCTGGTATTGAGTTTGTTGGGGTGCTTGTTGTTGTGGAGGAGGAGGCCTTCGAAAGTTGGTGTTTCCTTGGAATTGTCGATTTTGATTCCAAGCAAAATTTGGGTGACTTCTCCAACCCGGATTATAAGTCGAAGAGTAAGGATCATTTCTTTGTCGTTGTTGAAAGACGGCATTGACTTGATCTTGTCCTCGAACAGGTGGATTGTAAGGACACTTTTCGGTAAGGTGTGATGGATCCGAACAACAAGCACAAACAGTTCATGGGGGTAAAGCAGGGGCAGGAGAAGATGATGAGATTTTGGTCTCAATGGCTTCTAGCTTTTTCCTAAGTGCGGCCATCTCGGCCTTCATAGCAATCGACATATCTAATTGATGTATGCCTGCCCTAGATTGACCAATAGAAGAAGATGATGTGGTCTTGGTGCTCTCCCACTGAATTGTTTGTTCACTAAGATCCTCGAGAAACTGCCACGCTTCCTCACTAGATTTGGTTAGAAAGTGACCTTGACAAATGGTTTCTAGCAACTGCTTCGTTGCCGGGTTCAATCTCTCGTATAATGTTGGGCAAAGTTGCCAATTTTCGATCCCATGGTGAGGGCATTGAACCAGTAGGTCTTTGAATCTTTCAAAACACTTCCAAAATGGCTCGGAAGGAAGCTGGGAAAATTGTATTATCTCATTACGAATTCTCGCGGTCTTGTGATGAGGATAAAACTTTTTAAGAAAAACTTTAACAAACTCGTCCCAATTTCTAATTGAATGTGATGCTGTGTTGTATAGCCACTTCTCGGCTAAGTCACATAAGGTGAAAGGAATGACCCTTAGCCTTATAGCATCATCTGATAATTGGGTTGTTTTCATCATGGCGCAAACGTTTTGGAATTTATTGATAAAGATATAGGCATCTTCGGATTCCAATCCGTGAAATTTTGGCAGCATATTGATGAAGTGGGGTTTTATCTCAAAATTGTCCCCATTTGCCGGTGGGGGTGAAAGACAGGTAGGTAAGGAGGTGCGGACATGGTAGAAGAGATCCTGGAGCGCGATTCGTTGGGGCACTACAACAGGCGGGTGATTCTGGTTATTCGCACCTAACGGAGGTGGAATCAGTCCCGTTGGTAAGGTGTTGTTGGGATTATATCCCGACATACCTTCGGAAGAAGAATTTGAAGGTGGAGGTAAGGAAGTGGAAGGAATTTCGACTTCGGAGTCGAAAGCTTCGTCGGTCGGTACCAACGAAACACGGACTAATCGGGCGCTAGTGTCCCTAGTCCAAACTGACATACACTAGAGAGGTAGTGTAGTCAAAAAGGCGAAAAAAAGAATGTGGGGGTAAGAAAATGTCAATGAGAAGAAAGTGGGTGGTGGTGGGGTGCACGGACTTTAAGCGACAAGTTGCAAGTTTTTATAAAAATTTTTCCTTTTTTCTTTTTCTCTTTATTTGGAATTGTTTGCAAAAAATATTTTCGATAAAGGGCTTAGACAAAAATGCAATCAACCAGAAATGCACAATCAGGCCTAGATCTAGGGTCCCCTAGGCCAGCTAGACAGCTCCTAACTGTTCCAAAGGGCTAGAAATAGGACCTCAAACCAACTCTTCACCGCCAATTGCGGCCAGGTAAGTGCCAGGTGAGTGGGAGGCTCTCCACTACAAGTAGTGTCCCTAATTAAGTAACCACTCGCCTTAGACACACTTGCTTAGACACCGCAAAGTCAGGTTAGGATTAACGGCCGATACTTACAACTAGTCCTCTGTCCTATTGAGCGTGACGTCCTTAGGGCTGAGTCTAGTATTTTTTAATTAAATATGGTCAATGCAAATGCCTCATGTGATTTCTGGGGTCCTGGGAAGGGTGATGAAATCCCCACTCAATCTGGATTGGTCTCAAGCCCTTTAAAGTCCGATTAAAGATATGCAAAACAGAAAAAATCACTTGCAATCAATTTTTTATTTTAAGCGCGGCGCAAAGAATCCTGTACAAGATTTGTTATTGTAAGGGGGAGAGATTTTTTAGCGCAAAGAATCCTGCAGGAGATTTGACAAAAGATATATCGGGAGATTCCGAGGAGAGAGAAAGAGAATTTACTGTGCAAATTTCAAGGGCTGAGGTCACCTAGGCGCAGCGGGTCCGCGGTCCCAGAGCGTTAGTGCCGCGGTTTGGCGGTTGGGTTGGCAGATCAGACCCTGAGATTTTTTTCACGAGCTGAATCACCCAAGCCGCGGCGGTTCCGCGGTTGGGTGTGCTGATCAGACCCCAAGAAAATTTCTACTCCTCTGTTTTTGTGATCCTCTGTCGTTCAGATCTTTATTTTTCTGTTTCGCTCTCTGGATTTTTCCAGATCCGTCGATCCTGCTAAGATTCACACAAAAATACCCTTCAAACAATAAATGATAAAAAAAAAATTATAATTTTTTTTCTTTTCTGTTTTTATGATTTTTTAATTTAGACTAACCCGAAATTGCAAAAAGAAAATACTACGCCATCCCCGGCAACGGTGCCATTTGATTCATGTGTCAAAAATATTTCTAAACCGCAATCAAGAACGGCGTAGCTTAGTAGCTAGCCGGTGAGTACGGGTCGGTCCACAGGGATTTTGTGTTTTCCTAATTGCTCTTACGAGTTAATTCCGATGGGTGTCGGATTGATTATCTCTAAAGCCTAAATTGATTTATACTAAGATTATCTAGATCTAAGTCTTGCTAGGGTTAGGTCTAGGGTAAGTTGGGAGATTGAATGTTTCCCCACCGCTTTCAATGCCCTATTTTAGATCTATTAGGTGTTATGGTAATTATCAATGAAGGGGATTAGTACCATTCGGGAAGATGTTTCTTCCTCTAGGTTCTTGTCCTTCTTTTATCGATCCTTACCCTAACCTCCATGTAAAACATACACAACCGGTTCTTTATACTACGGTATCACCGTTACCTCGAGGGGTAAGGTGCCACAGGGAACGGTGTGTGTATGTATGCATGGAGTCCTAATTATTATGTGTGATGGGGCAAGAAAGGGGTGAGAGAGTTCATCTCTCAAACCTTTCCCTAAAGCTAACCCTAACAAGCGAGGCGACTACTTGCTCATTAGGGAATTTAATGACATTCTAAATTAAAAGTAAACTAAGGCAATGAAATAAGAAAACTTACTAATTTTTATTGATGGCTCTCTCCAAACATCAACACAGTACAGATATGAATTTATGAAATGAAAAGAGGCATACCTCAAAAGAGGTATTAGGGCTTCTATTTATAGATTCATAGAAACCCTAGGTTACAATTGACTCGCACATCTGCTTTTACAAAAATACCCCCTAAGAAAAGACCTAGTCAACGATCCGCGCCCCGCCACAAAATTTCACGCCGACACGGCCAAAGCAGGAGCTTGAATGCTGCATTTTTCTGGGGTTGTTCTGTTGCATGTTTTCTTCAATTTTCTTCAGTTTTTTTCTCAGATTGGCTTGTACGTTTCTTCCAGATTTCCACAGTGAATAATTGTAGTGGACTTTTACCGTTGCTTCGTGACGAAGTCTTGAACCTTGCACTGCCTTTGTTCTTTATGAAATCGTCTTCGTTTAGGCTTGATCAAGATTCTTCCATTAGTTGGTTGTAGTCTCACTTTTGTATCGTCTTTTATCTTTTTCACTGTTTTTGTCCTGAGAATCTGTTACCTACAACTATGTAGCAGACATGGGTAAAAAGCACCTGTTTATTTGTAAAATGACTAGGACTGGGGAATATAATAATGCAATATTATGATATGAACATCACTCTCTTTAAAGAGATGTCTTCTAGACTGATGAGGAGAGAGACTTGTATGAATGACATATCAGGCAATTGAGTCAATCATGTGATGTCTTGTACCAAACCAGAAGTTGCTTTTGCACTTGCTGAGACATCAGGGATTCTGGTGACTAGATCTATATCGATAGATTTAGATTTGGGAAATTTCCTAATTCGGGTACTTGGACACCATTCTAAAGTAGTTTAGAATGGATGACTCTTGGTGTGGTAGTCTACCCGCAGCTAATGGAGTCACCCTCTCAAAAGAGATATCTTTCAGACTAATGAGGAGAGGGACTCGCATGAATGACATATCATTTGCTTAGGCAATTTAGTCAATCATGAAATGTATTGTACCAAACCAGATGTTGCTTCTGCACTTGCGGTAGTAAGCAGATATTAATCCAATCCTAGAGAAACAAAAGAAAGCAGATAAGAACATAAGAGGATGTTCTTGGTATATGGTAACGGCAACCTCCTCAAGGAAGCGGTTATCAGTTCAGGCTTCCAAGGTGACCTGGATGATAAAGATGCTGTCAAAGTTTTGAGTTTACCCTCTTCTGAGAAGAAGTATATTGGATAGGTTTTCAATAGGGATACTGAGATAGACATAGTGCAGGATGCTGGTTATGACTCAACAGAAGATACAGCCTAAGAATTTTTTGGATAAAATTGTTTATTTATGAACTTGGTCCCATCAAGTATCTTGATAAATTCTTGACACTGGGTATCGCTCAGTTCGAAAGATTGTTGATCTCCGCGAAGTTGAGATATAAAGAGAGGAAGTTGGAATATTGTAGCAGATCCACTCACTGAGGCTATTTCTCAAACACGGATGTTTCACAAATACGGTTTGCGAAACTGATTAGTAGAGAAATTGGGTATTAGGTAGCATACGGGATGCGGGTATGCGATACCGCAATAATTGGACTTAAGTGCAAATGGGAGATTGTTGGATATAATGCCCTCAAGGAAACTATTATAATTGCAGGTAGGCGATTATAATAATTGAGGGAGAACCTATACAGGTAGAACAGTCTTATTCAAAATGATTGTATGCTATCTGGTTTGTCTTTATCATTGATGTGTATATGTTTTACTTGTTATTACATGTCGCTAATACATAATGATGAAGCCAGTAGGATTCTTGTTTGACTACCAGTATTATGATGGTGATTATATACGTGAGAGCTGGGTAGTCCATAAGCACATCCTTAAATGTCCTTACTCAAGGAAGTATAGAGACTGGATCGATATTCCGGAGTAGACTAGTGTATACATTTCTAGACCCCAACGATGGGCGGTGGCCGGTCTCATAAGCCATTAGTGTTTTGTCACCTAAAATAGTATACAGGTGCTCACTGGAGGTGAGTACACTGGACGGACTCGCTGAGAACTTCTAGATGGTATTATACATATCTTCAGATAGCAGTTCTCTAGTAGCATGAGTATAAATTAGTCCTTTGACCTGCGATCGTCACTTGTCTTGTGTGTCTCACTATACTTAGATTATTACCCTACCACAGCTCAAAGGAATCGTGCAAACAGGTTTTAGTTGGGTACAGTCTCGGGCCATATGGAGACAGTGAGCGATTGTCAGGGATTTGTCTCTCCTGGTATTAGGAGTCGATGTCGTGTTGTGTTCGATTGGTCATCACCCTAAATTCGTGGCCACGGTGGATGAGATTTACCGATAGGAGTTCAGTAGTTTCTCGTTTGTGATGAGTTTGACTCCGGCACGATTTATCGTGTTATTAGGGGTCAGACGTTATTCATCCCTAGACCCGGTATGCTATTCTCTTAGATGAATAGACTGGACTGTATGAAGATTGTCACATTCAGACTCAGTAGGGAATAGACGAACTTGATTGTCGATCTCCCTTTTGGCAGATATCTAAGTAATTGTTACATACAGCTAGTGCTGCTGACATGCTGTGGTTTTGGATTTATCTAGTAAATCACTGCCAGCGTATTGTCGAGTCTTTAGAGTCCCACACAGAGCGTTTTCTCGGTTCAGACGATATGATATAGAGGTCGTATATTGATATGTGTAGGGGTCCGATTAAAGTCCATGTAGCAATACGTGTACTTGCTACACGGACTTTAATCAGACGGTTGATAATACTAGCCGATTTAGGATTAAGCCGGATTATTAAATCAAGTTTTGATTTAATAATATATATATATATATTCTAGTATTATTGTTTACTATTCATTTTCTCTCTCTTGGCTATTCGTATTTTTATACGAATAGACGTATATGTATTTTGATACGTATACCGGGTTGTATTCCATATTTATACGGAATATTTTTAGAACGAGGACACCTCATTTTTTATTTTCCTTTTAGAAAATCAATTGGAAATGAGGTGGAGGGTGAGGTGGCTTTTAGTATGGATGTGGACATGTAGAGAGGGATGGGCTTCATTTATTTATTACAAAATGTTGTGATATTTTATTTGATGGTAGAAAAAATGATTATGAAGTCATTCTCTCTTTCATCCAACACTTAGCTCATTTTGCATGAGCTTCTCTTATCCTCTTCTTCCTTCTTCGTTGATGCTTTCTTGAGCTTTATTTTAGAGTGAAAATGATAGTGGAAAAATCCTACATCCCCACACTCCATTTCTAGCAAGTTTGGAGTGTCGATTGCTTCACTAGGCGACTTTGGACCTTAGATAGGTTTTTCTCGGGTGGATCATCTTCGGCAAGGGCAGTCGCCTCTCAAGTTTGTTCCTAATGGCCTACAAGGAGATTGGAGGGGTCTTCCATGATTGGGTGGACACGCGACAAAAGTTGTAATCCCTAAACCTTGCATGCATAGTTTTCTAGTTTAGTGTTCGGAACGATCGCTAAGGATTAGTTTCTAGTTCTTCCGTAAAATATTTTGTTTTTCGATTCCGTATCAACCGCGGTTGTAGCGGAAAAAGGCACTAGGAACTTTTAATCTCACTATGTGTTCCCAAGAATATTATTTGTGTCTAGACTCTAGAGGTGTCAAGTGGGCAGGGCAGATCATCCACGGAAGGGTCATTACAGATAGTGGGTAAAACGGACACGGGTAAAAATATCCGGATTTAAACGGATGTTAAATATCTTGCTCATCACCCGACCTGAAATGAAACGGAAGAGCAAACGAGTGTGCGAGTAACCCATTGATAGATAAACAGATCATACATGAATGGGTTAACGGGTAAGCTAGAGTATTATGACATTTTTTTGGCAAATTAAAGTGACATAATTCAAAAGAATCGTATGTAAAGGTATTTTGGAGTTTGAATACATTCACAATATTAACTAAAAACAATATTTACATTCAAATATGAGAAAACAAAGCCACAGACCCAAAACTGCAGTGGCTTCTCACATGGACTAGTGGGGCCCAGGGGCCTAACTGCAAAATAGCCATCGGGCCCCACTGGCCTATGTGAGAGGCCACTGCATTTTGGGCCTGCATGGTCCCTGCAATTCCCGTTTTCTCTTCAAATATATATTCTATAAAAAATTGCTTAGTCGTATTTATATTAAATAATTTATATATATATATCTATTCTTATGATTAGAAACATTAATGGAAAGTTTTTGACTTTTTTTAAAATAAGGCTTTGGTAAAACTCACGAACCAGGGGGTCAGGTTGACTCATGACGGGCCGGGTAAAACCCATGAACCCGCGGGTTAGATCGATCTGGTGGTGCTTGTAAACGGGTGGGTCAGATACGGGTAATATTTTAACGGACAATAAAACTTTGACATAACTTATGCGGGTTAAACGAATAACGAGTCGTTATTGACACCTCTGTGTCAAAACAAGTTGGATAAATTTGGTTGTAATATAGGATTTCCTTTTAGATTACGACATCGATACATGTGATCCATGCGATCCGGTTGGATAAACCCGGATCTGCCCATTTTTCTTCTTTACTGGGACGATGCATGCGATCCAGTCCATGTATTTCTCTTCTTTGATGAAGCAGGCATCGATGAGTTTCTTAGTTTTCTCGATGACCTTTTCTTCCAGTTCCCTTCCTATTCTTCGAGGAGCTTATCTGACTGGCTTAGTATTAGGAGATATAGCCAGCTTGGCTACTTCAGGGGAGAGGCCAGGCATGTCTTTGTATGTCCTCATGAAGCAGTTAACGAATTCCCGTAGCAGGGAGATTATCTGTTCTTTCATTTCCTCTGACAAGAGTGAGCTGATGCAGGCCGGTCTTGGACTATCGGGCATTCCCAAATCAATCTCGGTTAGCTCATTAAAGGTTGCTTGTCCGCCATCTTCGAGCTCTTGAGGGGATTCTTCTGGCTCGGTTAGCTCATCGTAATCATTTGAATTCCCGCTGGCTTCACCAACAGGAATTATGTAGCATGCTTTGACGTCAGGTTGAATAATGAAACCTATACCTCATCTATCTGGGATTTGTCCATCAATGAGTGCTCGGACCTGAGACGGATACCACAACCCCTCATAAAACTTCACTCCGGATTTCGTTTGATATAACCGACATCCGCACTTTTTAAAATATTCCCGCTTCTCGGACGCATAATATCTGAGATTGAGGACGGCTCTTATGTCTCTCTCATAGGGAAGGCACGTGACAGACAAATCGTCCAGATGTATGATAGGATTTGACCCATAAAACAGGATGCCCTTCTATCCACTTTTCCTTCCGAAAACGTAGAAGGTTTTCAGCTGGTCCATGGTGGAGACTCATAACGCATCAAGCTCTTTGCACATTTGCTCCAGCACCCTTGTGATGGCTAGGAACCCTTCTGTAACTTCAAAGGTCTCTCTTAGCTTTGCTTTTTGCACGAGAGCCCAATTTGCACGGTTGTTGTAAGACGGATCCTTTTCTTCTGATTCTTCAGTGTCGCTGCATAAAAATGATGAATTTTGTTGCCGGATAGGCCTTCAATATCAGACTCATTCGTATCGCTATCGAAACGAGGGCGAGTTTTACGGAAGGATGGACTTCCAGTGTCGGACTCATCAGTTTCACTGCCGAAACGCGGGCGCACTTAGGGACTTTTGCTTTTGAAAGTGACAGCCGGCTAATATTTGCTTTTGAGTTTCGGAGTCGTTCTGTCTTTGGTCAGTTGTGGCTCGGTATTTTGGGGGTTCACGAAGTATCGAGAATCTTCATATCAGACTTCTTGCACACCAAATGGCTGATATCTCCGTCAAAGTGTCTTTTTCTCCATTTTTTGTATACTTCATGCACTGATGGAGAGTTGACGGAACGATGCCGTAATCGTGGAGACACGACCATCCCAGGAGAATCTTATAAGACATGTTGTCATCAATCACGTATATCTTAGTTTCGGTTTGTAGATCCCCAAATTTGATCGGCAGAGCTATAGACCTCAGAATTTGCTGGCAGTTTTGATTGAAGCTTTGGATGACTATCCTTTCCCCTGTCAGGTGTCGGACGTCCATTGAAAAGATCTTCATAGTCCGCAAGTTCATGATATTTACTAAGGACCACGGATCGATCAATATATGATTGATCCGGTCTCCATCTGTTAGTTGTATGTATGCCCTAGAGACCATTATTGTACATGAGATATATATTATAGTTGATGCTGGGACATATATAGGGAGGAATTTCTTGCTCGACATGATAGTACGCTATCTGGTTGCTCTTTATCTTAATATGTACATTGATTGTCTCTCTGGTACATGTTGATAAAGCCCTTAGGATATGTACTTGACTACCAGGATTATGATGCAGATCATACTAGTAGGGCCTAGGTAGTCCATGAGTTCATCCTTCAATATTCCTAGTCGTGGGAGTATCGAGATGGGGCATCGATATTCCAGAGTAGACTAGCGTATATCTTCTCGACCCATGTGACGGGCGATGGATGATCCCATATCCATTGGTGTTTGACATCAGAGATGGTATACGGGTGCTCAGTGGAGACTGGGTACACTGAACGGACTCGCCGAGAACTCCTAAATGGTATTATACATCACGTCAGATAGCAGTTCTCTGGTGACACTGGTACAGGTTAGTCTGTCGACCCGAGATCGTCATAGAGTCTTGTGTGTCTCCCACTGTGCTTTGATTTCCACCCTATCATGGCTCTACTGAGTCGTGCAAACAGGTGGTTTTTGGGTACAGTCCCGAGTCGCATGGAAGCAATGAGTGATAGGAGGGGATTCGTCTCTCTCGGTATTGGGGGTTGATGTTGCGCTATGCTCGATTGGCCATAACTGAAATCCCTGGCCAGGGTAGATGAGATTTACTGGTAAGTGTTATCAGTAGTTTCTCGACCCGTTATGGACCTTACATTGGCATGACTTATCAAGCTATTGGGGTCTGACGTTTACCACCCTTAGACGAGATATGCGGCATATCAGACGAAGAGACCAGACTGTACGGTAGTGTTACTGATTGGATTCGCAGGAGTATGAGCAGGCTTGCTTGTTGATCTATTGATCGCTCAATACCCGGGTGGCCGTTACGTTTATCATGCCTCTTGCGGCTTGTGGGTGTTTGATATGATCATCACCTACTGCCGGCTTATTGACGAGTCTTTAGAGTCCTACACAGAGGTTTCCTGGCTCAGGCGAAACGGAGTAGGAGCACATATGTGATATGTGCGAGACCGAGATTAATATGTGTATGTGATACCGTATTCTATTCTCGTGATATGAAATATCGGCCGGTTATATGTGATATAGTCGGGTTATCGGATCAAGTGTTGATTCGATAAAATGATACATTATATTAGTCGGTTGTATAGCCGGATTATTAAATCAAGTGTTGATTTAATAATTTAATGTCTAATTATATATTTGATATATTAAATTACATTAACTAATATATATGCTCACTTGACTATTTGTTTTTTCTCACTTTTGCATACATGATATATATGTGATATATGTTAATGTATCATGCTAGGTTATACATGCAACTTGGGTGTATGAGAATCATACCATGCTATATGATAATGATTAGGTTTATTTATCTTATTAATTCAAAATTAGTGGAAATTTGTCATGCTTGGAAGCTTGAAGCATCTTTGACAAAGTCCACTTCTTTTGTTTTATCTAAGATATTTATTAACCCAACCTTAATCAATTAGCTATGGTTGATTCTCTACATGGGTTAGCCATGGAATATACTAACCCATGGTTGCATTTCTAACCTAACTCTCCATTCTCTTCGTCACTTGATCATCTTCTTCTTCATTTTGATTTTAGCTCTCTTGATCTTGAGAAAGTGATGAAATATTGTGAGAAAAATAAATCTAAAGTGAGCCCATTTCCTACTTCATCATCCTCTACTAATTGCCATTTAGTTTAGGGTGTTCTCTTCACAAAGTTCATTACCTGGTGAAGAGGTAGCTTGGATTTAAGTCTCCTCGACGTAGATCATCTTCGGCCTCGAAGACTTCGAGCAAGGTTGTTCATTTCTCCAAGGGACCCATACTAGAGTTCGGGAGATCTTTACTCGCGGCGAAGGGACTACTACACGGAGCTTTAGAAGTGAAGGACCGGTCTACAAAGATTGTATTCCTTGTTCACTACTTGTAATGTTTGATTACATGCTTTATATTGTCTATTCACTCTAGCTAGATCCTAGGTTAGGGTTCATTAGCACTCTAGAAAATTTGAAATTGGCATGGTAGTTGCTGTGAAAACCCAGTATTGTGCTATGAAATCCCAACAGTGGTATCAGAGTCGGGCTAGAGTATTAGACGATGTTTGTTAGATTACGAAACCGAAAATGACTCCGAAACTTGAAACATCGAACCCTAGTTTCTGTCGAATTTTAAATGGCTTCTAATTTTTTTTTAAACAACTGCAGAATGATGTATGAGATAAATCATGAACACTACCAAAATTTAAGTCTTTTTCCTATGAAAATGGCCGGACACAATGAGCTAAACACCGGTGAGCTCGGCTCATTTTTGGAATTTTTGCCTCAAATTTTGATGGTGTTCCAGTCTGTGGGTTTTGGTTTTTCAGGTGTTGTTTGTTTTTTCTAAGATTTCATGTGATGTAGTCTTATTGTATAGGCAACTCGAAGTGTTTCGTATTCGTAGTTTAACATTGGTTTTGGGTTTTCACATATTATTTAAGCGAAGTTAAAAAGTTTGATCGAATGTCAAAAACCCATTTTTCCAAGTTTAAAGTATTCGGAAAATCATGCAAGTCATTCTGTGGACCCTCTAGAAGAATGAAATCCTAACTCGATATAATGACCATGGAACCGCTTTCAAACCATAGAGTTTGCGGCAGTTCCGCGGTGCCATTAATGAGGCTTGGGTTTGCCCTTCTACGGTTGGTCCATAGGTGCTGTGGCATGTTCTGGGTATTTTTGAACTGTGCTCAATTGTTGAGCTCTTGGGGAATTGTGGGACTTTGATTAATCGATCGAAAAGTTTAACGTCGTCCGGATATATGTGATGGGATACAATACTTGGAATCCACAATTTTTGAATTTTATAAATCTAGCAATTTAGTCTCATTTGATCGGTTGCCACGGGATTTTGATGTGATCAAAAGTCCGTCGCAATCACATAGCGTACGCGGATACTTGCCTGTTAACTTTACTAGATAGCCATGCCCCGTAGCCCCGACCAAGTGACTGTAGGAGAACTTCGTTGCCAAAAGCATCCGTTCGGGTGCTCGCGGCCGTGGTGTTCCGCCTAAGTGCACTTCGTCGACGGTATCGGGGGGTATGGTCGTCTACTAAAGTTTCCGACGAGCATTCGATCAGGATGTCGGGAATCTTGTTGAATTACCCGACTTATTATTGGAAAGTGTTTTCAATATCGAGACTAAAATGCGGGGTTTATAATTGTTAGGCATGTGATGTCTAAGGAATTCATATTGTTAGGCATGAAATCCGGAATATTAGATATTTCGGTTTATGATGTCTATGGTGGTTGCGGATTCCAATTGTTGTAGTTTTCACTTTATTTTCTACGACCGTAAGTGTAATATGTGTGGTATCGCCGGTTTTGTTGCTATACGTCAACGACAATTGGGATACGCATATTTACTTACGTTGATAACATGTGATGTTATGTGTTGCTGTGATATGTTATATTGGATCGTCGTGTTTGAATAGCCGGGGATTTTTATGTGAGATGAGATTTTTTCATTTTCATTCATGTAAAAAAAACTTGTATGTAATATTCTTTTATTGGGGCACTTTCGGGTTGAGGAAGATGTCACCGTTGATGTATATTATTTACTTTTCCGCATTAGGATAGACCCAAGGAGGGGAGCACAAGTAACCGGGTTCTAGAGTCCAGTGGGAGGCCATCTCGAGGAGTCGAGTCCGGGTCTCCTAACTCTAAAATTGGTAGGGTTTCTTGCCACTCTCGTAGGGGTCTTGGGATGTGGGATTGGCTATTCATCACGACCGTGGAATCCGTGTTTTATACAGACTTAAATTAAAACCCGGAAATCCTAGTATATCCAATATTTCATATGTTGTCTTCTGCTGCAGATATTCTGTGATGTGATCATTTTATATTCTAAGATGGTTACTTTACATATTATATATGAGATATATAATAGACGTTGCTTATGTTTTTCACCCGCGCTAGCCCTACCCTGCTCTGCCATTAGTTACCTAACCTAACGGTGCATGACGGGACTTTGTGGCGAATGCGGATGGCATAAGCGTACGTTGTATTTATCTGTGACGTTTAGGTAACTTAAATGATGGGACATTCATTAATGTGATTAATGAAAGAAAATAAACCTAAAGATGTTGTAGAATCGAATTGAAACCCACTCGGATTTTTACGAAAAAGCAAAGTTTCAAAAAGTGGAGCTTAAGCCACTCCTTTTAAAACCATTTGATTCTGCAAAGAGATCAAGTTCAAAGCGTTAAAGGTTTTCACAAAAAACATACGCAACCCTCCGTCATTTTAGGAAGTAGAGTACTTAGTATTCGTGTTGCGTATGTCGACCATAGTTAAGGCGTAGTGTACAGTAGCTAAGTGATGTCTTCCTACACATCATATGATGCGATTAATTGGGACAGTCATGTGATCATGTCGACCATAGTTGAGGGTCATGTGGGTAGGTCTAATTAATCATGAAATGACGGGTAGAACTTGACTAGTGCTTATGGTATGTTGACCATAATTAAGGTCATAAGTGCTAGGGGTAAAAACTATTATCGGGAGTTTCAAGTTTTGAAATTTGCAATGAGATTGCATACCTTCTATGAGATAGTTGGATCCTGATACCCACTGCGAGTAATTGTTACTCCTGGAAGAGTTTTGCACTTTACAATTAGCCGATCAAGTAGGTGTCTAGAAAGGTGTCAACGGGGTACGCCCCTGGAAAACAAGGTTTATTTTAATTAGGTCCGTGCGAGAGCACGGGGAACCTCCCTCAAAGTACCGGCACTGGCCTGGCTGAAAGATTGGCGAACTTGTAGGGTGTAATTAATCCCGGCTAGTCTTTCCTTTTAGGGTTTGAAGGAAGATTTGATAAAAACAGTGGGAACCAACCTGATTAGATAAAATATATAACCAATCTAATCTTGCAAGAGCGCATGCAGAGTGTTTTCTTCTCTCTCTCCAGGTAGCAACAATATCACGCCTTAATCAAGATAATAATATGGATGTATTGACCGAACCCGCTTGTTATACTGAGCTGGGGAACGTTGGTCCCGCTCCAACTTATAATTGTTATAAGACCGAGCAGGAAATGGGGAATACCAGGATTCCCATGCCGCCCAAACGAAGAAAGTACATGTTGATGCATCTTCTTTGGGTGTGTTCATTACAGAGAACTATTTCTCAGTATCCTCTACATCCTGGGTATTTGATACCGGATCAGGATCCCGCATATGTAATCTGTTACATGGGCTACGGATAGATAGAGAACTGAGAATAGGGTGATATGTCTCTAAGTATAAAGATTGGTGCAATTGTTGCAGCCAAGGTGTTGGCAGTTATCACCTTGTATTGCCAAATGGTAATACATTGATTCTGAACGAATGATATTAGATACCGAACTTGATATGCAACATTATATTAGTCTCTTTATTTATTAAAAAAGGATATAATTTTGTATTGTTGGATAATGTTTTGAACATTTTCTATATCAAGAGTTGATCGGTTCAGGCATGTTATCTAATGGCATATACGTTCTAAATCAAACCATAGTTCTTAACGTACAGAATACACACAAGAGAAAGAGTTCAAAAATGAATGAATCCTACTTGTGGCATTGTAGACTAGGTCATATCAATGCGACCTGACTAGCTAAGTTATATTAAGATGCATATTTAAATCAGTTTGAATTTACATCTTGTGAAACTTTCCAGTCATGTCACAAAGATAAAATGACCATAGCTCCGTTTACTTGAAACAGAGAAAGAGTTAGTGAACTCTTGGGACTGATACATGATGATGTATGTGGTCCCCTGTCTACACATGCCAGAACCGGTTCTTTATACTTTATTATATTCACTGATGATCTCTTAGGATTCGGACATGTGTTCCTATTGAAACACAAGCCTGAAGCTTTTGAGAAATTCAATGAATATAAATCCGAAATAGAGAACCAAAGCGGGTATAAGTATTATATCCTTTGATGTAATCGGGGAGGAGAATACTTGAGCATGGAATTCCTGGACTATTTCAAAAGGAGAATGAGATTCTCTCTCGGCATTACTCCTCCGTATACACCACAGAACAACGGTGTATCGGGGCGGAGCAATCGTACCCTATTAGATATGGTACGCTCTATGATGAGTACTACTGAGTTACCTGTTTCCTTTTGGGAGTTATGCACTTGAGAAGCTGCATACCTATTGAATTGGGTTCCAATCAAATCAGTGCCTACCACTCCATATGAGACATGATATAGGAAGAACCCATCTCTTAAGCATGTTAAGATTTGGGGTTGTCCGGCCTATGTCTAAAAGCAAAATCCGGACAAGCTCGAGGTAAGGTCAGTTCTGTGGAAGTTTGTTGGATATCCCAAGCATTAGCAAGGGAATATCTTCTACCACACCAAGAAACAAAAGGTGTTTTATTTCTCGGCATGCCACCTTTTTAGGAAAAGGAATTTTTTATGAAAGAAATTTATGGTCATGAGGTAGAACTGGAATAGGTTCCATCTATACAAACTACAGCTGATGATTTGGTAAAACCGAAGGATTCAATAGATCCCGACGAACCTCAGCCTCTCCGCCGATCTGGTAGGGCTCCTCATCCGCTTGAGAGATACTACGGTTTTCTCGATGACAGTGGGAGCGAGGATTGCATCATGAGAGATGATGACCCAACTAGTTTCGAGCAGGCCAACATGAGTGGGGACTCTATAAGAATGGTTGGATGCTAAGCGATCTGAGATAGAGTCTATATACACCAACAAGTATGGACTTTGGTTGCTATATCTGAAGGGTTAAATCCCCATCAGGGGAAAGTATATCTTGAGAAGATTACTTGGTATAGATGAAAAAGTTAAGACTTTCAAAGCTAGACTTGTTGCAAAAGGTTCTCGTCATCGACCATGCGTGGATTATAATGAAACCTTTTCTCCAATAGCTATGCTTAAGTCCATCCAGATCCTACTTGCCATTGCTACATACCATGACTACGATATCTGGAAGTTGGGTGTCATGACTACTTTTCTGAATACTGATTTAGAAGAGAGCGTCTATAAGTATACAGCCAGAGGGCTTCGTAGACAGTGAGAGCAACGGAAACGTGTGCAAGTTGCTTTATGCGTTAAAGCAGGCATCGCGGAGTTGGAACATCTGTTTTGATGTGATAGTCAAAGCGTTTGACTTCATCAAAATGGTTGATGAACCTTGTATATACAAAAAGGTAGTAGAGAGTAAGGTGGTTTTCCTCGTATTGTACGTGGATGCCATACTCTTGATAGGAAAGGAATTTTCTATGATACACTCGGTCAATCTCCTCTTATCACATTGATTCTCCATATAGGATCTAGGTGATACCTCTTAAATCCTGGTTTTTGGATCTATGAGATAGATCTAAGTGGATGTTAGGATTTTCACTAGGTGTAGTGAGATGATATCAAATGATCCTAGGGAGAATCACTGGACAGCTTTGGAGAACCTTCTTAAGTACTTGAGAAGCACTAAAGAACTGTTCTCGGAGTTTGGTAACGGTGAACTCCAGTGGGAGTCCTTTACCGACTCGAGCTTCCATAGTGATAAGGTCGGCTGTCAAACAGTCACAGGCTTTCTCTTTACCCCAGAAGTGAGGCGGTATGTTGGAAGAGTTCCAAGCTAGATACCGGGGCAAACTAGACAATAAAGGCTGGATACATCGCTATCAAAGATACTACCAAAGAGGCAGTCTGAGTGTATATTTGTTCATGAGATGAACTAGGTTCCTACCATTGTGTGACTATGGAGGTGTGGCTTTGGCCTAAGAACCCCGGTCCCATCAGTGACCCAGACATATTCTAAGGCAGTATCACCTGATCATAGAGATGGTTGATCTCCAAGAGATCGAGATTAGGAGAGTGGACTCAGAGGTTAACACGGCTGATCCACTCACTGAGGCATTTCTTGCGAGAGACTTTTATAGGACGTTGGGTATGCTATACTACAACTGGCCTTAGTGCAAGTGGGAGATTGTTAGTTGTATATATGCCCTAGAGGCCATTATTGTACATAAGATGTATATTATAGTGGATGCTGGGACATATATAGGGAGGACTTTCTTGCTCGACATGATAGTACGCTATCTGGTTACTCTTTATCTTAACATGTACATTGATTGTCTCTCTGGTACATGTTGATAAAGCCTTTAAGATATGTACTTGACTACCAGGATTATGATGCAGATCATACTAGTGGGGCCTAGGTAGTCCATGAGTTTATCCTTCAATGTTCCTAGTCGTGGGAGTATCGAAATGGGGCATCGATATTCCAGAGTAGACTAGCGTATATCTTCTCGACCCATGTGACGGGCGATGGATGATCCCATATCCATTGGTGTTTGACATCAGAGATGGTATACGGGTGCTCAGTGGAGACTGGGTACACTGAACGGACTCGCCGAGAACTCCTAGATGGTATTATACCTCACGTCAGATAGCAGTTCTCTGGTGACACTAGTACATGTTAGTCTGTCGACCCGAGATCGTCATAGAGTCTTGTGTGTCTCCCACTGTGCTTTGATTTCCACCCTATCATGGCTCTACTGAGTCGTGCAAACAGGTGGTTTTTGGGTACAGTCCCGAGTCACATGGAGGCAATGAGCGATAGGAGGGGATTCGTCTCTCTCGGTATTGGGGGTTGATGTTGCGCTATGCTCGATTGGCCATAACTGAAATCCCTGGCCAGGGTAGATGAGATTTAATTGTAAGTGTTATCAGTAGTTTCTCGACCCGTTATAGACCTTACATTGGCATGACTTATCAAGCTATTGGGGTCTGACGTTTACCACCCCTAGGCGAGATATGCGACATATCAGACGAAGAGACCGCACTGTACGGTAGTGTTACTGATTGGATTCGCAGGAGTATGGGCAGGCTTGCTTGTTGATCTTCTGATCGCTCAATACCCGGGTGGCCGTTATGTTTAGCATGCCTCTTGCGGCTTGTGGGTGTTTGATATGATCATCACCTACTGCCGGCTTATTGATGAGTCTTTAGAGTCCTATACAAAGGTTTTCTGGCTCAAGAGAAACGGAGTAGGAGCACATATATGATATGTGCGGGACCAAAATTAATAAATGTATGTGATACCGTATTCTATTCTCACGATATGAAATATCGGCCGGTTATATGTGATATAGCTGGGTTATCGGATCAAGTGTTGATTCGATAAAATGATACATATTATATTAGTCGGTTGTATGAGATATAGCCGGATTATTAAATCAAGTGTTGATTTAATAGTTTAATGTATAATTATATATTTGATATATTAAATTACATTAACTAATATATATGCTCAGTTGACCATTTGTTTTTTCTCACTTTTGCATACATGATATATATGATATATGTTAATGTATCATGCTAGGTTATACATGCAACTTGGGTGTATGAGAATCATACCATGCTATATGATAATGATTAGGTTTTATTTATCTTATTAATTCAAAATTAGTGGAAATTTGTCATGCTTGGAAGCTTGGAGAAGCTTGAAGCATCTTTGACAAAGTCCACTTCTTTTGTTTTATCTAAGATATTTATTAACTTAACCTTAATCAATTAGCTACGGTTGATTCTCTACAAGGGTTAGACATGGAATATACTAACCCATGGTTGCATTTCTAACCCAACTCTCCATTCTCTTCATCACTTGATCATCTTCTTCTTCATTTTGATTTTAGCTTTTTTGATCTTGAGTAAGTAATGAAATATTGTGAGAAAAATAAATCTAAAGTGAGCCCATTTCCTATTTCATCATCCTCTACTACTTGCCATTTAGTTTAGGGTGTTCTCTTCACAATGTTCATCACCTAGTGATGAGGTAGCTTAGGTTTGAGTCTCCTCTACGTAGATCATATTCGGCCTCGATGACTTCGAGCAAGGTTGTTCATTTCTCCAAGAGAACCCATACAAGAGTTCGGGAGATCTTTACTCGCAGCGAAGGGAATACTACACGAAACTTTAGAAGTGAAGGACTGGTCTACAAAGGTTGTATTCCTTGTTCACTACTTGTAATGTTTGATTACATGCTTTATATTGTCTATTCACTCTAGCTAGATCCTAGGTTAGGATTCATTAGCACTCTAGAAAATTTGAAATTGGCACGGTAGTTGCCGTGAAAACCCAGTATTGTGTTAAGGAATCCCAACACCATTGCTGTACCCTGTCACGTAAAGCGGTCGGTTGTGCTCAGCTGTTCCTAGTAGCAGGTCTTAATCCTTAAATATGACAGCGGCTTTATACATAGTGTACTGGGCCTCTTTCATATTAATTTCCACGAAACGAGCCTGATACCACTCGGGGTTTTGTTAGGCATGAATGAGAACATCTCTGAGCTCCTTGGATAGGACCAGAGCATCATAGATGCTTAAGAGTGACGGAAACTTCCGGAGGTGAACCAAGACATTGTAATCCACCAGAGAAGAACTCGAATCTTCATGAGTCAGCTCTACGCCGTTTTCTTCATTAGCGACCTATTTTTCCTTCTTTTTCGGGGCATTGCCTTGGTTCGGCGGTAAAGCCTTGTCGCTTCTGAACTGGATTTGGTTGGCCTTTGTGGCAAGCTCCTCATCCTCTTCGGGAAAACAGAGCTCTTCCTCGTAATCGCTACCAAGGTGGACGGCGTAACATGTCATAATAAGGATCTCATCAGCGGAGTCTTCTTTTAGCTCCTCCAGAATCTCAGTCACTTCTACGGGGAAGAACTCTTTCAATTGAATTAGATTCATTTTCTTTTGCTCGTAGTCTTCGTGGGAATCGATATGCCTTTGAATGGTCGATTTCCCCGTTGATTCCTTTTCATTTCGAGCTGCACCTTTCCTTTTCTTTTTCTTTAGCTTTTCGGATTTTGAGCCTGATCGAGCCGAATTGGTAACTGGAACGGTGGGCTCCTTCTGCCCCTCCTATTCTGTTATGGGCTCTTTATGAAGTAGTTTTAGCATCTTCTTCGTCTTTTTAGACATTTGCATGCTCCATGGAGGCTGCGGCGAGTCAGTTTCATTTCTCGGGGCAGCGGGTTCAGGTGTCTGCTCCCAGAAGGCTTCAACTTGTGTCTGTATAAAGTTGGTGATTGCAATTCACCAACACGATCTTGGACAGCTCGATCTCTCTGGTCTTGTATTGCTTCTCGACCCATTCTTTGAAAATACAGCAATGCTCGATCGCATGGCTCACTACTCGGTGGTAAGGGCAATATAGAGGATTTTCGGTCATTTTTGCTTCGTGAGGTCTTTTCGGTTCCAGCAATTATAGACCGTTGTTCAAGGCATCTTTGAATATCTTGCGGACCATGTCCCTTCTGAAAGAGTAGACTTTGTTCTTTTTCTCCTCTAGTGAAGGCCCTTCTCCTCCTAGCACCGGCTTTCGAGACCGGTCTGTTTTTGATCCGCTCGCCTTTCGCTTGTCTTTATTGTCAGACACATTGAAGATGTTGGTATTGTTGGAGCTCCTGCCTTTACAGTTGTCATCTTTTCGGCTTTTCCAAGGCTTGTCACCCTGAGAGTCTAGGGTAGACTCTTGCTTCGAGCATTCCAACATTTGAACTCTCTTAGTCAGTTCTTGAAACTTCTTGAGGCTTACTGTACATAAGAATGTGACCATCCAATTACTCAGGTTCCTAATAAGAAGGCTGATGGACTGGTCCTGCTTCAGCGGTGGTTCGCACTCGACCGTGAGATTACGCCATCGGGTGATAAAGTCCGTGTTGCTTTCGTTCTTTTCCGGCTTGGTCCTCACAAGGTCAGCAATAGAGATTTTATCACTGACACTCATGAATTTTTTCCCGAAACAGAGACTCCAATTGGACGAAGGTAGTGATGGACCCGTATAGTATGCTCGCGTACCAGTCGAAAGCGACACTGGTCAGGCTGTTGAAAAACTGATGAAGAAGGAGTGCATCATTCCCCCCCCCCCCGTATTTCCGCATGATGCTTTAAAATGGGTTACGTGTTGATTTGCGTTTCCCGTCCCATCAAATCTTCTAAACTTAGGAATGACATAGCCGCTGGGAAACTCGATCAGACCATACTGTGCAGGGTAGGGCTTCCCACTGTTGCCAACATCCTTCTGAGCCTCGGCTTCGCCACCAATGTTTTGACTTTGCTGGTGACCAAATCCATTATCCAATCTTGTGTAGCGGGATGGTACCATTTAGGGCCAAGGCGTCCCCAGAAGCGGAATGTGGATGGCTTTCGTGCGGCTCGTCCAAACTTGGACCCAAGGGGATAGGCATCGGTTGCTTCAGGTTGGTACCACCCAGCTTATAAGTAGAGACTTGCGCTTGACTGGAGGGGATTCGAGCAACTTGAGCCGTGAGCTGCATCACGATGTTCGTCAATTTTTGAGTAAAGTTTGGCTATCTCTTTATCTTTTCTCCTGATCTGTTTTCAGAGTTCTTGAAGCAGCTCCTGCTCTGCGGTCCTGGGGCGGAAAGTCGGCTCTTCTTCGTTGTCTGAGCCTGACTCCGCATGGACCGAGGAGTCTTTCTGCCTATCGGCCTCATCGAGAGGGTTTTTATCGTCCAGCGGAGGCGGCTGATCTTGGGAAGCGGCAACCACATTCAAGCCAGATTGGGCTTGGGATGTGGTGGCCCCATCCTTACTTTTGCTACGAAGGTTGTCCCTGGGACATGTGCCCGCCATGTAGACCGTGTGGATAACATATCCGGCTATCTTTTCATTATTGGCAGCTTATTTCGTAGACCGCTGTCGTGGCCCTTCTGCTTCGGTAACGGACAATTGATTGAAGACGGCTGGCCTGACCGGGTTCTTGAGTGGTGCTGGTGCTTCTTTTCTGGATTTTCCCGGCTACTTTTGTATGGCACAGAGCGCCTGATAGACTCTGGAAGAGACGATGTCATGCTTTCTGTTGGGGCTGGGACACGTCTTTTTGTAGCATCGTTCAGACTGCTGTCTTCTTGATTCTGGCGGTCATGGCATTTTTCTGAACCCACTTCAGAGAATCGAAGGAATTGCTGACTTTTACGGCCGACCCAGCTATCGTCGCAGGGTAAAACTGTTCTTGGAACTTCATAAAATTGCACTTAGCTGGAGTCATGGCCTTCTTGTTGGCACTGTACCTGAGCCGCTTCTGTCTCAACCTTTCTGTTTTGAGCACTTGGCAAGCTTCGGCTCTTCGAAAAGCCGCCGTAGGCCGAGCGATGGAAAGATTTGGAAATACGCCTGTTCCCTGATTAAAAATCAGGAATTATCTCAATAAGGTATCACGTGTTCACACGTGATCAAAAGTCACTTGTTGACACGTGATCCATTTACAGAATTAAAAATCCTAAGCAATCAGAAGTAAAACAAGTGGCTGAGGAAAGACCCCAAAGGGGGGTCACGTCACGTGTTGACACGTGATGATCCTTCAGCCCAATTAAAGTACAGAATTAAATTCTGAATGAGAAGGGGTCACGTGCCAACACGTGATAGGCTTTGAAAGCCCTTGTAATTTGATATAATTAAATTCTAATTAAGAGAAATCAAAGACCCTAACTGGGAAAGTATTTCTCCAAATCTTTCCAAACTAAAAAGGATTATGGGGAACCGTTGGATTAAAAATCCAAGGGTGATTAAAAATCACCAATATATGGACAGATTTTAAATAAGGAAAGATTTCCCTAAATTTCACCAGAAATAACGAACAGAATATCTTTTGGATTGAAAATCTAATGGTGAATAAAATTCACTGAGTGATCTAAAGGATCATATTAGTTATGAAAACAAACAAAATCTTTCAATGAAAGATTTACTAAACAAATTGATTCTTTTCCTTCTCCTATAAATAGGAGCCAAGAGGAGAAGAAACATATAGAATTTTGGGGAGAGAGAATTTTGAGATCTTGAAATTTCTGAAGGCAAATAGCAGAGAGAAAAGAGAGAAGAATTTAATTCTCAAGAAAGAAACCCTAGGTGAGAAAGAGGAAAGGGATCAAAACTTCAAAAAAAAAGAGAATTTAATTCTCAAATCTAAGAGTTTAGCTCTTCTGCAAAAGAACTTAGTTCTTCCTCTGGTTGAAGATCTGCAGAAGCAAATCTACCCATAGGTTGAGAATTTAATTCTTATCGGGTTGAGATTCTGCCATGCAGATCCAAAACTTAGAGGGAGAATCGAGTTTAGAGAATTTAATTCTCCCAAATTCACAGGAATTTAATTCCTCCCAAATAAAATTAGGGTTTAACCCTACTTGAGAATTTAATTCTCTCAAATTTACAGGAATTTAATTCCTCCTAAATGAAATTAGGATTTCACCCTATATAAGAATTTAATTCTTCCACATGCATAGGAATTTAATTCATGTAAAACATAATTAGGGTTTAACCCTACAGAGAATTTAATTCTTAAAATAAAGAGACTTGAAAGATCTCCATGCACGTAAAGAACATGGGTCACGTAACCCCAATCCGCAGTGATCAGAAAGAAATAATAAAGCCAGGTCACGTGCCCCCATGTGACCTCTAACAGATCCCCCAAAAAGAGAAGGAAAAAGCTTTGAGGCAATGCCTCACGTGCCCCCACGTGACCCTCATAATATAGGGAACAAAAGCAAAGGCAGTATTGGCTTTGGGCGCCGTCACGTGTTACCACGTGACCCCTAATAAATGTTTTAATAATCAATGCACAAATCTCCATCACGTGCCAACACGTGATGGCCATAAAATCAAAAGTGTTTAACACTTATTTGCAGAACAAAGTAAAAGGGATCTGGCCCCACCTTTGGGTGTCCTCACGTGACCCATCCCTATTTAGTGTTTAACACTAATTTAAAGGTTTTATTTCTAGTGTTTAACACTGTTTTCCTCTAGTGTTTAACACTAATTTGAGAGTTTTATTCCCAGTGTTTAACACTGTTTTCTTCTAGTGTTTAACACTAATTTGAGAATTCTATTGTTAGTGTTTAACACTAATTTTAGAGTTTTATTTCCAGTGTTTAACACTGTTGTTCTCTAGTATTTAACACTATTTTTAGCCAAATTGGCTAATTTTCCAGAGGCAAAAAGCCTCCTCAAGCTCAAAATTGAGTAAAATTCAGAGCTATAATGTTTAATGCCCATTCAAAGATAAAAAGTTATCAGAGCCCTCAAATTCTTATTTAGCATTGCTGAATGATGAGGGGCTGAACCCAGACAAATGTCTAATGGTCCAATAAAGGGCCAATATTTCAAACTTAATTGGACTTGGCCCAAGTTGGCCATAAGTCCTCAATTCAGATTTAACTGAGCCAATGTGCTCATAATCTAATCAATTGATCTTAGTTCCAAATAGGACTACAGATCCCCAATCAACTTTGGTTCAAGGGTACATCTCTTCACTCCTTTGATATTTGTCGTTGTAATCCTTCAACGTCTTCAGAGAGGTGACGGGTCCCGACAACCACACATTTCACGGACTATGATGTCCTTAACCTTGATTGTGAGGTCTTTAAACTCACGGACTATGATGTCCTTAACCTTGACTGTGAGGTCTCTAAACTCACGGACTATGCTGTCCTTAACCTTGACCGTGATGTCTTTAAACTAACATTGGACTGCGGGGTCCTTAAACCCATGGACTATGATCTCCTTAACCTCGGCCGTGATGTCTTTAAACTAACATTGGACTGTGGGGTCCTTAAACTCACGGACTATGATGTCCTTAACCTTGACCGTGATGTCTTTAAACTAACATTGGACCGAGATGTCCTTAAACTAACAATGGACCACCATGTCCTTAAACTGGCAATCGATCGCAATGTCCCTAAACTAAACAATGAAGTTCAAATGCTCTCGTGTTGGATCTAAATAGTCCTGTTAAGTTGATCTTAGTCTAAAATTAGACTACCGTATCCTTAACATACGTTTAAGTTGATCTTAGTCCCAAAGGAGACTAACGTATCCTTAAACCCAAACCAAAACCCAAATTTAAGAAAATACAGATTTGGACTAATCCACGCCCTACGGGCGACAACATAAATTAGTCTCCGTATACAATCCACGGGCAACCAAACACAAAACAAACACCCACGACACGAAGTGACCATATGGAGAAGGAGAAAGTTGTTACCGCGATACGGTAGCGTAATTAACTGCAGGGGCTTGCGCCTGCAGGGAAGAGCGTCCCTATAATCAAAAAACCCTCAAACGAGAGGGAATCTGACGAAGTCTGCTACATCGGCCGCATCCGTTTAAACCTTCGATATGGGTGCCATAAATCAACTTGGCATCTTCGGAGAGGTGGACGGATAGCCCCAATTAGCATCTGCCCCGAAATTCAGGCTAGACGTTCGCTGCGTCTCTGCCGCGTCTTTCGGAGGGGAACAGATTCTGGCACGCCCGGTGGGACATTTTCCTCTTTCCACTCCAAACTTCGTGTGTCGTGTTCGCGAACGAATCGCGGTTTGCTAATGGTTTCCCTTGGGTTTGAGGTACTATGATTTGGCGTTTTTCTTGGTGCAGAAAGCAAAGGATCAATGTCGTCCACTTGCATGAAGTGTTCCAGCTGCAACTGCAACCTACGTTCCGCCTCATCTGGAGGCATAGCTTACGGGCCCCAAGCGGCTTTCCTGTTCACGACGCCGGTGGAGCAGGTCACTCAGGCCACTACTGGATTGTTTTTCGGGACCATGCTCCCTCCAACGAGCTTCAGCACTCCTATACCAACACCAGAGGCTCCCAAGAAGTCGGTCTTTAATCGGCTCACAACTACTGCGGCCCCTCTCAACGGGTCATCCAGCTCCAGCGCCTCGGTCTTCGCCAGATTGGGCCAAAGTTCCTCGGGGCCCATGATGAAGCCTGTAATTCAAGAAAAGGTTATTCCGAAAAGAGTAACCATCCCTGCTCCCAAAGTCGTCAAGGAGACTTCTCCTGCCAAAGGGTCGGTCTTTACAAGACTGACTATTCCGGCTCCATCTCCGGCCCTCGTTCCTGCTCAAAAGTCCGTCTTTAATAGATTAGACACCGTTACTAAACGAGAGTCGGTCTTCAAGAGGCTGGCACCAGCAGCGCCTCACCTGAACAGGAGGCATGACGAAGTCACCCCTCAAGCTGAAACAATCCCGACGGCCCGACACGCTCGACGTCGCCACTGGCGCCGAGTAAGGAAAGCTGGGGGCAACTCCCCATCCGGGCTAACTCCACCAGCCCCAACGGTGGAAGTCAATCCTGTTGTTCTAACCGGGAATAGCTTTGAACTGCTAAACAAGGTGCGTAGGAACTCTCCTACTGCCGTACTGAAAAGATCTCCTCTACCGGTGGAGACTGTCACAGAAATAAAGCCGGAGCAACCCCCTCAGCGGCTGTCCTCGAAAATTTACAAAGTCCGGCGACGGGTCCAGGAGTCAGTGATTGATCAAGACTATCCTCGCCGACAGAAGAAGCTGAAGGTTCAGCAGGAAGAGAACCGTCCAGGCAAGCCACAAAGGACGACAACCACCTGGGTACCCGCTGCAACGGCCCCCTCCACGTCAACTGTTCAAAAGAGAAGGAGGCCAGAAAAAGCCCCTATGACTACGGCAGGTTGCAAAGACGCTGAGCCCAAACGCCCCAAGTCTGGGGGCATAACGGTGCATACTGTTTACATCGCTTCCGGAAAAGAGGAAAGCCGCACTTCGACGGGCCACCGACCGCTTACCCAATCAATAATAAGGGCTCAGGAACAACAACAACAGAAGCTTAAGGAGATGCTGACTGCAATGGCCGCACTCACCGGACCAAAAGAAAGCCCAGAAGCATCATTGGAGAAGCGTCACGAACAAGAAACCGATGCTGACTTCCTACTCAGAGTCCTCGAAAAGAAGGATAGAGAAGCTGCAGAACAAGCAGCTAATATAAAACGAATGGCGCTTCTCTTCCAAGATATGGTCGGGATGATGTTACAGCCGGATCCCCCAGCTGAAGACCTTCCGATCATTATTGAATACGACAGAGGGGAGATATCGAATCCTCCCCCGGCTCTTTCAGCAGCCAAAGAGGAAACTATTTCCAAGGCCACTCTGGTTGACTATATTGCTCAACAAATACGAGCTCACCAGGAAAATGAAGCGGCTGGCCAAGTTGTCAAAACTGGGCGACCGTATCCAGGCTGGTATGACCAAATAAAGTACCCGCCGGGATACACAATCCCCAAATTCCATGTGTACAAGGGGACAGGCAATCCCCATCAACATGTCGCTCAGTTCAGGGATCTTTGGGGCAACACCGGTGGTGATGATAAGCTTTTACTCCGCCAATTCGTCGGCAGCTTGTCGGAGACGGCATTTGAGTGGTACTCCGAACTTCCAAACGACTCCGTCAAGACTTTCGCAGAAATGGAGTTGTTATTCACCCAGCGATTCGTGAGTGCTAGTGAACGCACCCCAATAACGGCATTGATCAATGCCCGGGTGAAGCCAGGCGAGACGTGGGTTCAATACGCAATCCGATGGCGGAATCTGTGGTCGAAATGCGAACAGCGCATCGAAGAAGCACCAGCGGTGGGCATGTTCGTGGGCACCCTAGACCCCCATGCAACTATTTCACAATTCATGATATTCTTCAAACCGACCACGTTCCAAGCTTTAATCGACAAGCTAGCCCAGATGGACCAGATGGGTCATAGACCGTCTCCTCCGAAGCCGGAGCCGCGGAACGAAAAGGGTAAAGGGAAGGTGACCTTTGTTGCGAATACCCAACAACAGCCCAGTGCCCTAAAAATAGCGGATCGGCTGGAAGAGAGGCGGCGATACTACAATGAGAAAATGAAGCGTCCTTATTCGTTCCTTCGGGACAAAACGAAGAGACTGTTCGAACTGGCGATGCGCAACATGCGCATCAATCTGCCAAATCCTAAGCGACTATTGCAACATGGCGAGGCTAATAGTCCCAATTATTTCCCTTACCACCAAACGGTAAGCTATCCGATTGAAGATTGCTTCGTCTTTAAGGGATGGATCGAGGATCAGTACCAACAAGGTAAGTTTGCGCTGTCTGAAAAGTGGAAAGTAAGCCCACCACAACCACACACTCCTAAGAAGACGGACACACCGGGGGCATCATGCTCTTTTGTTAAAGAAGCTCCATGGGAGGTCGCTCTTTCAGCCAAAACCAAAAGAATGCTGAATGATCTCCAGACATGCCCGGCGATCAGGTGGAAGAATCCGCTGGAACCCGAGATTATCAAGGGAATGCTGAAACCGCGCCCAACTCCAAAGATTGGTGGCGATAGCCAAAGCGTTCACACCCAGCCGTCAAAGTCTTCAAAGAAGAAGAAGAAGGCCAAAAAGCCCGTGAAGCCTGATGACAAGCGCACGGACCTGCAAAAGCAGATTGACGCGCTGGAAGAGTATAACCAGAAGGCGCGAACTCCAATCACACTCCAAGAATTTCTCGGCCACGTCCTTGAGGACGGAGATGACGATAATGGAGAAGACTCGTCAGATGAATCTGAAGATTACGTAGCAAGTTGCCATGCGATCTCTCACTCGTCGATAAACGATGGAGAAGCTCCTTACATAGAGAAACTGGGGGCAGATCCTAAGCCAAAACTTCTAGAGCCATCAGACGAAATGATTGATGCATTCCTGAATGAAGCTCTTCTTAAAAGCAAGGCTGCCCGAGAGCATGAGATGGCCATATTTGAAAAAGCCAAGCGCCGGCGACTGGACGAAAGGGTTGCAACGCTCCCGCTAAATCAATGTGCCTCTGTTGCAAATAAAAACAGGTTCAAGACGAGGAAGAGGTTCACCAAAGCCGTATGAATGGGAATGAAGCTGCCGCCCTCCGAAGGAAACATTCTTAGTGAAGCACAAATGCATCCTAGCTACTGTTTATATCATCGAAAGATTGCGCACCCTAATGAAGAGTGCAACGTTTTTAAAAGATGGTGGCAAGGATATGTTGCTCACCGGCAACATTTTAAGCGGATGAAACGCAAAACTCGTCGAGAGCGAAGAAGTACGACCGAGGGGTTCAGAGGAACTACCGGCGACTGTCGCATGGTTAACGCCGAAGGATCGCAAGTCTTCACCTTCGGGAGCGACTCTGACGAAGAAATGACTCTTGGCCCTCTCTTTAAAGAGTCCATCTCGGGAAAAGAGGAAGAACCGAAGATCTGTGAAAATATTCAGCTGCGCAATCGTACGCTACCAGAAAAGAATCTTGGGCCCTCGAACAGTGGGTCAAATAGAAAAGATAAGGGAAAAGAAAAAGTCCCTGAGGATATCACCCTAGATGACCAAGTCATCAAAGAGCTGACCGCCAAGGACCCGCCAAAGAAAAGTAAGGTGGACTACAACGTTCTGGAACACTTGAGGAAGCTACCCTCGCAGCTCAGCATTCTCGACGCCCTTCTGCTATCAAAAGAAGCAAGGGATTCGTTGATCAAGGCGCTACAAGAGCCAGAGCAATTCCAAGCTTTTCTCACCGAAGAAAAGATGAAGGACGAGCTGGAAGAAGTGCACACAGCCGACATCACCTTCGGCGATGAATATCTCCTCCTCGGGACATGCGAGGACAACCGTCCCGTTACGTCTCCGGATACTGTCACGATGTCAAGATAGGAAAAATCTTGGTCGACAATGGGTCTTCCGTCAATCTTCTCAACGTGCGAGTGTTGAAGAAAATCTGCATGAGCGTTCAGCACCTCGCTCGTGATAAAATCACAATCTCCGGTTTTGACTCCTAGTCATCACGGACTCTCGGGTCTGTGATACTGACGCTGCGCTTCGGGCTACTTGTCACGGATATTAAATTTCACGTCATCGATGCTAAGACCTGCTATAACGCTTTGTTCGGCCGGCCTTGGTTACACGAGTACAACATCATCTCTTCTACACAACACCAGTGTATGAAGTATTTCAAGGATGGTCTCGAGTACACTGTGACAGGGGATTTGAACCCATTCTCCGTGAACGAAGTCCGAAAGTACGAAGATGCAAAATACTTCTTACCAGATTTTGAGGACACGGAAAGATGTCACAAACCGAAAAACAAAGCTATCACCACTATTCCAGTCTTCAGGAGTGATACTGAGGAGGAAGAAGAGATAGTTTATTCAGGGCCGCCTCAACGCAACAACCCGGGACCGTCCGCCCCCATGTTGATCTTCAGCAGCGACTCGGAAGACGAGGTTAACATTATATTTTCCACTCGGCCATCAATACGAGCCTTCGCTGGCGATAATCATAGTTTGCAAATCACCATGGTTCCGCAAGAGCATTACAAAGAGCTCGATGCACTTGAAACTTATAGTGTGCAAGAACTGCAGACATTTTACGTCCCTCCCAGGCGAAAGGGTGAAGATGCGATCCTATTCTACCGATCTGGGAAAACCAAAGTGGAAAAAGAAATCTGGAATGGCGCCGATTATACGCTCAACAGGCTCCAGCCCATCTGTCTGCCTAGATATTACACGGAAGGCTTGAAAAGGCTACTGAAGCGTCAAGGGGTACCCTTCAGGCAGACTACTCGACAAGCTCGATTCTACAACAGGATTTGGGATGTCCCAGGAACTCAGTGCAAGTTGCCCAACGGGAGAATGGAAACAATCGGGCTTGGATATGTTCAATCCAGAAAACGGGAGCGAGTCCATGGCAGCTACGTCATACATGACTTCGATGAAGAAGGAGACGTTCTATTAAAAGACGCTGATCCTGAACCAAAACAAGGTCCTGTCATCAAAATGCTGAGTCCATCGTTTGAAGAACGAATGGACAAACTAGTAAGGGAAGCGGGTCAAAAGATCCGGGATGAACATAACCGCGAAATGGCCATTTACGAGAAAGCCAGGACGCAGCGCCTCCTTCAACAGGCTGCGAAAAACGACAATGCTCTTCCTTATCAACCCGTCATACAAAAAGCCCGACGCAGAGGCAAAAATAAATCAAGGAGCGTGAAAGGCGTTCGACAGCGACAAAGCGGGACTAAAAAGTCACGCAATCGGGAATCGAGCAATCCGGATTCGTCCCTTATAAAGAAGATGGGTCGAGCATACTCTTTTCCTCAGAACAAAACGCGGAAGATACTTGATCTCGCCATAAGACATCAAATGATTACACTTTCGGAGTCCAAGCACCCCGATCAAGTAGGCGAAGTCAATCACCCAGATTATTGCTTCTACCACAAAGCAATAGGACATCCTATCGAAGACCGCTTCACCTTCAAGAACTGGGTCGAAGACCAATATCAGCTCGGCAAGTTCTCTTTATTGACCAGTTGGAGGATAAATCCGCCGCAGAAGCATGAACCAAAAGCCGCGCATACAGCGAGAGTAGAACCAGGTCAACATCGGTCTTGGAAGCGAGCTCGTACTTGTCATATGATAACGCTACCAGAAGAAGAGCCCATGAATATAGATGACCTCCCCTGGTGCTTCGAAAACAATAAAGACGAGGTAATCTCAGAGTTTCCACCGGCGCCGAAAGAACTGGAAGATGGGATACATACTTCTGCAGATAACCTCAAGAAAATTGATTTGGGGACGGCAAGTGACCTGCGACCTACATTCGTCAGTGAGCTGCTGTCTGAAGAAAAGGTGGCTACACTAAAAGACATGCTTATGCAGCATAAAGACTGCTTCACATGGAACTATTCTGAGATGCCAGGACTAGATCCGGAGATTGCTGTACATAAATTGGCAATATCTCCAGACGTCAAACCGGTCAAACAAGCACCAAGAAGAATACGGCTCGAGCTTGAGATGAGCATCAATGACGAGGTCAAGAAACTAATCGACTCCGGTTTTATCCAAGAGGTTCAATATCCTGATTGGATCGCCAACATTGTCCCGGTAATGAAGAAAAATAGGACGGTGCGCATATGTTTGGAATTTCGGGATCTCAACAAAGCTTGCCCAAAGGATGACTTCCCAGTACCAGTCACTGAGCTGATGATAGATAACACGTCCACTCATGAAGTCTTCTCCTTCATGGACGGATCGTCAGGATACAATCAGATAAAGATGCATCCCGAGGACCAGAAGCACACCGCTTTCCGGCTTTGGGCATATTCTGCTACAAGGTGATGCCTTTCGGTCTAAAGAACGCCGGTGCCACCTATCAGAGGGCCATGACGAAGATTTTCGACGGCCTCATACATGAAATCGTCGAATGTTATATCGATGACCTCGCAATTAAAAGCAAATCATACGAGGAACATCTAGAGCATCTGAAGATCGTATTTCAACGCCTTCAGAAATACAACTTGAAGATGAACCCTCTCAAATGCGCGTTCGGGGTTTCCTCGGGAAAATTCCTAGGATTCATTGTCCGACACCGAGGCATCGAGATAGATCCGTAAAAAATCAGGGCGATTATGGAGATGCCCCCGCCAAGGACTCTCAAGCAATTGCGGTCTCTCCAAGGGAAGCTCGGGTATATCCGGCGATTTATAGCCAATCTCTCAGGAAAGTGCCGTCCTTACAGTCACCTGATGAAGAAGGGAATCCTATTCGTTTGGGATCACAAATGCCAAAGCGTACTGGACGAAATCAAGCGGTACCTGTAGAATCCGCCAGTACTGACCGCTCCCGTTAAGGGAAAACCCCTTATTCTGTATACAACCGCCCTTGAAGGTTCCTTAGACGCATTATGGGCACAAGAGAACGATCAAGGGAAGGAGAGAGCCCTCCACTATCTGAGTCGAGTTCTACTGGAGGCAGAAAGTAATTATTCTCCCATCGAAAAACATTGCCTGGCATTGATCTTCGCAATAACGAAGCTCAGGCACTATGCGTTGGCGCATGAAGTCCGTCTCATATCGAAGGTAGATCCTCTCAAATACTTGATGTCGAAGGCCATATTAACGGGGCGTTTAGCTAAATGGGCCCTACTCTTGATGGAATTCTCGATAACTTATCGGCCTCTTAAGGAAGTGAAAGGCCAGGCTATTGCCGACTTCCTCGCTGAGCTTCCGATACCTGCCGATTCTCCTTTGAACTACGAGTTGCCAGACGAACATGCGTTTGACACGATCGACGGGGGTAATACCCGGTGGGAACTTTATTTCGATGGAGCATCTTCCATAAAGAAGCACAAACAAAGCACCCCCATAATCAAATCAGCGGTAGGCCTCATCTTCGTGACTCCACAAGGAGGGATAATGTGCTTTGCCTTCTCCTTAACAGAGCCGAGGACAAACAACGAAGCCGAATATGAAGCTTTGATAGCAGATCTTGAGATCGCTATCGACATGGGAATTGAAAATCTCCTCATATACGGAAACTCCAACTGGTCATTAGTCAAATAAACGGAGACTACCAAACGTGCAAGCCAGAGTTGGTGAAGTACGGCGAGAGAGTACAGCAACCACTGACTCAAATACCTTCCTACACCTTGGAAAGCATACCGCGTGCGGAAAATAGCAAGGCGGATGCATTAGCCAAGCTTGCTAGAACCTCGATGACGTAAGAATCGTGGTACAAAGCCGTCGGGTTCTTGCACCGGCAGAAATATCTCCGAAGTCGTCCGAGGAAAAAAGAGCGACTGAGCAAATGGCTCTACAAGTAAAAGACCAAGAAAAGGTTGAGGATTGGAGGGAAGACTTTATAGACTACTTCAAATCCCGTCAAACACCTGAAGATGCGTCCTCAAAACATCAGCTCATGAAGCGAGCCCTATCTTTCGCATTCATCAACGATACTCTGTACAAGAGATCGTTTGATTCTCCGTGGTTAAGATGCCTGGGACCTGAAGAAGCAAAAAGAGTCGTCCAGGAAACTCACGACAGACTCTGTGGTTCTCATCAAGCCGGCCCGAAGATGAAGCTGAAGATCAAACAGATGGGCTACTATTGGCCCACGATGATCCAAGACTGCCTTGAGTATGCGAAGCAATGCCACTCGTGCCAGATCCATGGGGACTTCATCTATCAGCATCCAAATCCTCTACATCCAACGGTGGCTAGCTGGCTGTTCGAAATGTGGGGGACTGACATAATCGGCCCCATCGAACCAGCATCGTCCAGAGGACATCGATTCATTTTAGCGACAACTGATTACTTCTCCAAATGGGCAGAAGCAGTACCGCTGAGGAAAGTGAAGATGGAGAATATCCTCCATTTCTTCAAGACACACATCATTTATCGGTTTGGAACTCCACGACGGATCATCTCCGATAACGGGTCAGCCTACAGAAGCCACAAGATCAGCCGCTTCGCACAACAGCATAACATAGACTGGAGATATTCCTCAGTCTCTAATCCCCGAGTTAACGGTCTAGCTGAGGCTTTCAACAAGACCTTGACAAAGATCGTGAAAAAGACGGTGTCCCGAAATAAGAAGGACTGGCACGAGAGACTCCATGAAGCTCTCTGGGCGTATCGAACTGCGTTCGAAATGGCCACGAACACAACACCGTATGCATTGGTATTCGGTACAGAGGCGGTGCTCCCTCTCGAGATAAAGCTACCCTCTCTACGAGTGGCGGTTCACTACGAGCTAACGGATGAAAAGAATGCTCACCTTCGGCTTGAGGAACTCGATGCCCTTGATGAAACGGCTCATAGCGCAACAAAATCTGGAGGCTTATAAAGCAAAGATGACGCGCTCATATGAGAAATTGACTAGGTCGAGGACATTCCGCCAAGGCGAACTCGTGCTAGTGGTCAAAAGACCTATGATCCCTAATCGCGCCAAACGAGGGAAATTCGAGCCGAACTATGAAGGCCCGTATATCATAGACAAGGTCTACCAGGGTGAGGCCTATCTACTCATGGACATGCATGGTGAAAGACCTTTCAGGCCAATAAACGGTCGCTTCCTGAAGAAATACTATGCCTGACAAGTCACGACCTAGGCCAATGATAGATGACGATGCCTATGTCCGCTCGCTATCTTCCTAAGCCCAAACTCAATAAGTAGTAACCGGTTAACGGACCGAAACGTCCTTAAACTAGCAACGGACCGAAATGTCCTTAAACTAACAATGGACCGAAACGTCCTTAAACTAACAACGGACCACTATGTCCTAAAACTAGCTGTTGACCGAAATGCCGATAAACTACGGTGGATTGCAGCATCCCAAAGCTGATACAAAAAAAATAATAAAAAAAAGAGAAAAAAGAAAACGGTATGTCCACAAGCAAAATGGGCACGGATGAAAACCTAAAAGGGCCCCGTGAGTAAAAACGGCAGGGCTACCGGTGAGTTTTGTGAAAACCCGAAAGGGCGCAACCTCGTTAGAATAAAAAAAAATAGAATAAAACGGTATGTCCATAAGCAAAATGAGCACGGATGAAAACCCGAAAGGGCTACCGGCGAGTTTTGTGAAAACCTTAAAGGGCGCAATCTCGTTAAAAAGACACTTGCAAGGTCCTCTCGACTTTGTAAGGAGAATCCACCTGCGTGAGATCCTTACGACTCACAAGGGAGCAACACACTTATGGATCCCTACGATTCCTAAGGAGAAATTACACTTGCGAGATCCTCACGACTCGCAAGGAGAACCCTCTTATGAGACCCTCACGGCTCATAAGATTTGAAAGTCTTAAGGTACAGGGATCTGAACATGTTCTTAAGTAGCCCCCACAACCTCCAATACTGCCCTACAAGCGGCTCAATGCTGACCCTTATATACAATCCACGGGCGCGAATAAATATTTCCCCAACGAAGTCCTATCCATGACTAGGGATATGTCTGCACAGTGAACAACCCTTCTAAGTCCTCTCGACTTAGAAGGAGAAAATACTCTTATAAGATCCTTACGACTTACGAGAGGCCATACACTTAGGAGTCCTCACGATTCCTAAGGAGAAAACACACCTATGAGATCCTCACGACTCGCAGGGAGAAATACCTTTATGAGACCCTTACGGCTCATGAAGTCAAAAGCCTTAGTCGACAGGATCTTAACCCTGTCTACTAAGCTACCTTTGTTCGACACCGACAGAGGCAAATGATGATTCGCTCCTGGAAATATCCCAGTTGTAGCGATGCCGATGCCGAAACCGGTGTCTAATTCCAAGCTTGCAGCAAAAAGCTAGCGAGCCACACATGCATACGAAATAGCCAAAATGATGGGGCAACTTGCAACAAAATCAGCAAGTAAAAAAATGTATGCATGCAAAATAGCCGAAATGATTGGGCAACTCACAATAAAAAGCAGCGAGTAAGAATAAAACAAATAGCCGAAATGATTGGGCACCGCGAAAAACAGCCGAAATGATTGGGCAATCGCGACCTTCGCGATATAAAAGCTGAAATGATAGAGCATCGCGGAAAGAAATAAAATATATATATATATATATATATATATATATATATATATATATAATTTATGCCCTACAGGTGATATCACATCAATCCCTGTATACAATTCAGGGGCGTAAACAAAGAAGGAATCACACCTTTCCTCCCCAGGTTTCATCAGAAGAAAAAGCCAAATCTCAACGGTTCACAGATAGCCTGGAGATCATCTCAACATTTGTCTCATTACAACAGACACAACATCAAGCAAAGCGAACAGCGGAAACCCCCAGTTCTATGACTCGGCGGTGCACAGATGACCGAGAGTCAAACCCCGACTGCGTGAAATGCGGATAAAGAGAAAATTCCTTGTTACGTGGAACGCGGCTTATGTCAATCCTGACCCCGTGTAAAACACCCAGAGCGGATCCTGGTCCTCGCAGAGCACGGCAATGACCCCGTGTGAAGCATCCAGACCGGAGCCTGGTCCTCGCAGAACACGGCAGTGAACCCGTGGGAAGCATCCAGAGCAAATTCCTGGTTATGTGGAACGTGGCTTATGTCAATCCTGACCCCGTGGGAAACGTCCAGAGCGGATCCTGGTCCTCGCAGAGCACGAAAATGACCCCGTGTGAAGCATCCAGAGCGGAGCCTGGTCCTCGCAGAATACAGTAGTGAACCCGTAGGAAGCATCAAGAGAAAAATTCTTGGCTACGTGGAACGCGGCTTATGTCAATCCTGACCCGTGGGAAACGTCCAGAACGGATCCTGGTCCTCGCAGAACACGGTAGTGAACCCGTGGGAAGCATCCAGAGAAAAATTCCTGGCTACGTGGAACGCGGCTTATGTCAATCCTGACCCCGTGGGAAATGTCCAGAGCGGAGCCTGGTCCTCGCAGAACACGGAAGTGAACCCGTGGGAAGCATCCAGAGCAAAATTCCTGGCTATGTGGAACGCGGCTTATGTCAATCCTGACCCCGTGGGAAACGTCTAGAGCGGATCCTGGTCCTCGCAGAGCACGGCAATGACCCCGTGTGAAGCATCCAGAGCGGAGCCTGGTCCTCGCAGAACACGGCAGTAAAACCGTGGGAAGCATCTAGAGCACAATTCTTGGTTACATGGAACGCGGCTTATGTCAATCCTGACCCCGTGGGAAACGTCCAGAGCGGATCCTGGTCCTCGCAGAGCACGGCAATGACCCCGTGTGAAGCATCCAAAATGGAGCCTGGTCCTCGCAGAATACGGCAGTGAACCCGTGGGAAGCATCCGGAGCAAAATTCCTGGTTACGTGGAACGCGACTTATGTCAATTCTGACCCCGTGGGAAACGTCCAGAGCGGATCCTGGTCCTCGCGGAGTACAGCAATGACCCCGTCTGAAGCATCCAGAGCGGAGCCTGGTCTTCGCAGAACACGGCAGTGAACCCATGGGAAGCATCCCGAGCAAAATTCCTGGTTACGTAGAACGCGGCTTATGTCAATTCTGACCACGTGGGAAACGTCCAGAGCAGATCCTGGTCCTCGCAGAGCACGGCAATGACCCCGTGTGAAGCATCCAGAGCGGAGCCTGGTCCTCGCAGAACATGGCAGTGAACCCGTGAGAAGCATCTAGAGCAAAATTCCTGGTTACGTGGAACGCGGCTTATGTCAATCCTGACCCCGTGGGAAACATCCAGAGTGAATCCTGGTCCTCGCAGAGCACGGCAATGACCCCGTGTGAAGCATCCAGAGTAGAGCCTGGTCCTCACAGAACACGACAGTGAACTCGTGTGAAGCATCCAGAGCAAAATTCCTGGTTATGTGGAACGCGGCTTATGTCAATCCTGACCCCGTGGGAAACGTCCAGAGCGGATCCTGGTCCTCGCAGAGCACGGCAATGACCCCGTGTGAAGCGTACAGAGCGGAGCCTGGTCCTCACTGAACATGGCAGTGAACCCGTGGGAAGCATCCAGAGCAAATTCCTGGCTACGTGGAACGCGGCTTATGTCAATCCTGACCCCGTGGGAAACGTCCAGAGCGGATCCTGGTCCTCGCAGAGCACGGCAATGATCCCTTGTGAAGCATCCAGAGTGGAGCCTGGTCCTTGCAGAACACGGCAGTGAACCCGTGGGATGCATCCTGAGAAAATTCCTGGTTACGTGGAACGCGGCTTATGTCAATCCTGACCCGTGGGAAACGTCCAAAGTGGATCCTGGTCCTCGCAGAGCACGGCAATGACCCCGTGTGAAGCATCCAGAGCGGAGCCTGGTCCTCGCAGAACACGGCAGTGAACCCATGGGAAGCATCCAGAGCAAAAATTCCTGGTCACGTGGAACGCAGATAATGTCAATTCTGACCCCGTAGGAAACGTCCAGAGCGGAGCCTGGTCCTCGCAGAACACGGCAGTGAACCCGTGGGAAGCATCCAGAGCAACTCCTGATTCCGCGAAATGCGGATGATGATAACCTCACCCATCACTTACGGGTCTTCACGACTCGTAAGGGAGCAAACTCTCTTGTGAGATCCTTACGACTTACAAGAGAAAACACACTTAGGAATCCTCACGATTCTTAAGGAGAAATTACACCTACGGGATCCTCTCGACCGGTAGGGAGAAAATTGTTTATGAGACCCTCACGGCTCATAAAGTTGAAAAGTCTTGGGAGGCAGATCTTAACCTTGAATCCTAAGCCATCGTTGCTCTGCAAAGAAATCGAGATAACACCATCTACAGAATACATTTGATAAAAAGGACACACCATCATGGAGGAAAAATATATCTTTTTTTCATGAATCAAAATGAATACAAAGTATAACTCGTGAAAGAAAAAAAATTGTACTCTCATTCAGGGGCATGTACAAAGGAAGAAAAAAAATATACATATACAATTCTTCAAGTCGGCGGACGATTTAACAGATTTGCCAGTTCATCCCTCTTTCGCTGGGCCTCGCCTTCATGATTCAGTATCGCCAAAAGACGGGCCTCCTCCTGAGCTTGTTGGGCTTGGTACGAGGCGAGCCGGCTTTCAAGCTCTTTCTCAGTAGCCTTATGGGCCTCAATCATTTCACGAGTGATCACGGCGGGTTTATCGATGGCTACCACTTCCTTGATGGCCTCTTGAAGCACTCGCCATAGTTCATATGCTTTATTGGCCTTGGCCGTAAGGTTGGCCTGAAGCTCCCTTAGCACTTTCGAAGCCAACTCCCTCTCTGAAAACTTGCGGCCGAGCCTCTTCTCACATGATTCCATATTCGCCGCACACCGCTCAATTAGGCCCTGTAAATTCGCTTTCGTAGACACGACCTCTGAAGAAAGGCGTGTACATTCTAGCACATGCAAGCAAGCCTCCACATGCCGACAAAACTCAACCCAGACTTGCACCACTGCTTCACTATGATAGGTGGCAAGAAAGGGAAGAGAGCCGTTAGCTTCAGCAGCAAATGCTTCGTCCGTGATTAGACTACCAGCGCGAAGTTCTTCGATTAGGGATTACAGAGAGGCGAGGCTTAGCTTGGCCATCTGTTCCGAGGCATGCAGAGCATAGGGACCGGGTGACATGGCGATGCGTGACTCCAGCGCGGTGAGAACTGGCAAGGCTGTTCAGATTTATAAACAGTCAGCGAAACTTGTAAGCAAAGAACAAATGGAACAATGTTGGGACTTTACTTACCCATAGTCATACAAGAGGGATATGAAAGCTCCCCAGGACTTTCAAGAATTTCAACTTCATCGTCAGCCTCCAGAACCGTAAAAGACATCAATGTCATTTTATGAAATAGTGATAATGCTGTGAAAAGAAAGTAAACAACACTAACCTTGCCCGGAGGAGAGGACAATGCGCTGAGGAGATATCGCTTGCGGAGCAGCCATCTCCAACAGGCGCTGGAAAGACTGCGTGGGAGACAGATCAGCAATAGAGGCTGCCAATCCGCGCAATTCTGAAAAGACAAAAGGGTTCAGATAATGGAAAGATTACTAATTTAAAATATAGAAAGCTACCTTCGACGCTCCTCCCATTCTGAGCTGGAGGGATAGCAGCTTCAACGGCCTTCGCCGTGGCCTCGGACACATCATCGGGGACGCGGGCTGGTGTAGCGGCCTCTGAGGAAGGAGCAGCGGCTGCCACTACGGGCTCCAACGAAAGGACGGTAGCCTTGGCTACCTGCACCCTAGCCTCTGGGTCGCCCTCAGGAAGATCCGTTGGAACGGCGACTGCTGAAGGTGCCTCCCCCAAGGTAGCAAATGCTTAGGGAGCAGGAACCACCGCAGGAGACTCTATCGCAAGAACAACAGTCGCATCAACCCCCTCCACACTGATCAGTGCTTCACTGGGGATATCAGCAGACTCTACGGTCAAAGCACGGCTTAGAGCCTCTGCCGCCGCCGAAGTCCCTGCAAAGTTTGTACAAAGATAAGGATACATATATGTGTATACAAGTAATATGAAATATTACAAAGAAATACAGGAACATACCGATGCGCAAGGGAGCTTCTAGTATGGCTTGTTCAAGCCGACGCTCCTTCATAAGGAGATGTGCTCGCCGAGGTCCGAGGCTGGACTCGTGGCCACCAGTCCACAGTGAAAGCACGTCCTCGGCCTCGGCTGAAATAGCCTGTTTAAGGGCCCTTTCGCCCCATTCTTCCAAAGGGCCGATGAATCGTCGCCGGATCCACGGAGGGTCTTCGTAAAAGATGACGGCGGGATAAGGATTCTTCGAAATCCTTACGTTTTCCGATTCATCTTGCGAACGTCGTATAGCCTCAGCCAATTGTGCGGCTTCCTCGGCAAATGAACTCGGGAAGAGTATGCCACCATCCGATTCTTGCATAGCCAACGGCTCATCCTGAAGAATAGGCTCAGACTCTATTAAAGAGTCGAGCAGATTAGTAGCCGTCTTCCTCCGCCGCTTGGATCCAGAACCGTGTTAGTTATGTATATGCCCTAGAAGCCATTGGTGTACATATGATGTATATTGTAATGAATGCTTGGATATATATAGAGAGGACTTTCTTGCTCGTCAGATAGTATGCTATTTGGTTTCACTTTATCTTAACATGTTGACTTGTATTGGTTTACTGTTTTTCTCTCACATGTTGATAAAGCCCTTAGGATCTGTACTCGACTACTGGGACTATGATGAGATCATACTAGTGGGGCCATGGTAGTCGATGAGTACATCCTATAACTGTTCCTAGTCGAGGGTATATCGAGACAGGGCATCGATACACCAGAGTAGACTAGCGTATACGCATCTTGACCAATATGATGGGCGATGGATGATCCCATATCTATCGGTGTTTGACATCAGAGATGGTGTACGTGTGCTCAGTGGAGACTGGGTACACTGGACGGACTCGCCGAGAACTCCCAGATGGTGATATACCACACGTCAGATGGCAGTTCTCCGGTGACACTGGTACAGGGTAGTCTGTAGACCCGAGATCGTCATAGAGTCTTGTGTGATTCCCACTGTACTTTGATTTCCACCTTACCATGTCCAAGAGGGCGTGCAAAACGGTGGCTTTTGGGTACAGTCCCGAATCACATGGAGGCAATGAGCGATAGGAGGGGATTCGTCTCTCCCGGTATAGGGAGTTGATGTTGTGTTGTGTTCGATTGGCTATAACTGGAAGTCCCTGGCCAGGGCTGATATAGAGATTTACTGGTAAGTGTTACCAGTAGTTTCTTGACCCGTTATGAGCCACACATCGACACGACTTATCGGCTACTGGGGTCTGATGTATACCACCTCTAGACTTGATATGCGACATATCAGACGAAGAGACCGGACTGTACGGGAGTATTACTGATTGGATTCACAGGAGAACGCACAGGCTAGCTTGTTGATCTTCTGATCGCTCAATACCTGGGTGGCTGTTACGTTTAGCTGACCGCTTGCAGCTTGTGGGTGTTTGATATGATCATCACCTGCTACCGGCGTATTGACGATTCTTTAGAGTCCTACACAGAGGTTTCTTGGCTCAGGCAAAACGGAGTAGAGGCACATATGTGATATGTGCAGGAACGAGGATAATGCGATATGAGATACCGTATTATATTCTCGTGATATTTAGATATGAACCGGGACATCAGATCAAGTGTTGATTCGATGAATCGATACATGATATATTAGTCGGTTATATACGATATAGCCGGATTGTCGGATCAAGTGTTGATTCGATGATTTAATGTATAATTATATATATGATATATTGTATTACATTATCTAATATTAGCTCGCATTATTATTTCATTTTCTCACTGGATGATACATTGATATATATGCGATATATGTTAATTGTATTATTTTCTTTTGTTGCAAATATATAATATATATGTTATATATATTATTGTGACATGATATGAATAATAATGAAACATGTTTAGTGTTGATTAAACAAGATTAGGGTTTGATTAGGGTTAGCTTCTTCTTGCACCTTCTAGAAGCTTTTTCTTTTGTCTTGGTTAAGATATTATGGTTGATATTTATCCATGACTCATTTCTAACCTAACCAAACCCTAGCTCTAGTTTATTCTCTACAAGGGTTATCATTGTCATAACTAAACTATGGTTACATTATTAATTCATATATATATTTCATTATTCATGACAAAAGGAATTATCTCATTATTCATCTTCTTCTTCTTTCTTGAGCTTTGAGAAAGCTTTCTTGATTTTCCTTTTGTGATGTTTTCATGTGAGATTATGATATAAAAAAGATAGCATAAATACTACTCCATCATCCTCATCTAATCTAGCCCATTAGATTAGGGTGTTCACCTCTTGAGAGTGAGAGAGCTTGAGCTTTTGCAATTTCGACGTAGATCATCGAAGAAAAGGAATACTACAAGCTAGCATGGATCGTTCGAGTCGTGGAGCCTCTCTTAAGTCCGGGAGATCGTGGATCGCGGCGAAGGGACTTCTACTCGGAGCTTATGAAGCGAAGGAGCGGACTACAAAGGTTGTAATCCCTCACACTTAGGCTTAAAGATGTTATCTTGCATGTTAAACCCTAATAATCTTGCAAAGATCCCGGCTTTGGGTTGTTCGGCACGTCTAAATTTTTATCCGGGCATGTTTGATGCCTTATGAACCTTCACAAGAGTGCCTAGGAACCCTACAGTGGTATCAGAGCCTAGCTAGAGTATTAGGGGACGTGTTTACGAAGTTAAAACTCCGATCGAACCCGAACAGACAAAGTTAACCCCCTCTTTGGATATTTTTCAAAAATGCGATTTTTTCTGAATTAAAAATACTTGAAAAATTCAGCAGACAAAAATAAGAATAACTGTGAAATTCGACATCGTGATCCGTACATACTGCCGCGGAATCGCGGCCGTACCCTGCTTGGGCCGCGGTTCCGCGGCAATAATGTTTGATCTGACAATTTATTTCCCACAGTAATTCTTTTTTAATGCTGGTTAAGTTTCTGGTATTTTTATTTTTGACTCAAGGTTTGAGTAATCTGGGGTTTATTTTGTAATCGTAGATTCGGTCGGAATATTTAAATTCGTTATTATTTCCGGATATTTAGAAACTGTTAAAATGTTCGAACGGATATCATTAACTCACTTTTTTCCGGCACGTAAAACTTTCAAGTGTTGAATTTTTATCGGGTTTAAATCTTTCGGAAAATTGTACAAGTTAAGCGGTGGACCCTCTAGAAGACAACAAACCTTAACTCGATTATGTGACCGTCTTTAACTGCCTCTAAACCTTAAGGTTTTGGGCAGTACGGCGTGCCACATGTGAGGCGTTGGCTTGACCCTTCTACGGCTGGATCATCGGTACTGTGACAGTTTCTGGGATTATTTGAACTCCGCTCAAGTGTTGAGCTATTTAGGAAATTTTGGATATTTGATTATCTGTTCGGAAAGTTTAATACTGTCTATTTATCTGGAATGTGATACAATATGTGGAATTCATAGAGTTAGGCATGAAATGCGAAGTATGTGATATTTCGGATTTACGATGTCTAAAGTGATTATGGATTCCAAATGTTGTAGTTTTACACTTTCTTTTCTATGACCGTAAGTGTAATATGTGATATCGTCGGTTTCGTTGCTATATGTCAACGACAATTGGGATGCGCATATTTACTTACGTTGATGATATGTGATATTATGTGTTGCTGTGATATGTTATATTGGATCGTCATGTTCTGAATAGCCGGGGGTTTTATGTGAGATGATGGTTTTTATTTTCATTCATGTAAAATTCATTTGTAATGTAATATTCTTTTATTTGGGGCACTTCCAGGTTGAGGTTGATGTCACCAGTGTATATTATTTACTTTTCCGCATTAGGTAGACCCAAGGAGGGGAGCAAAAGTAACCGGGTTCTAGGGTCCAGTGGGAAGCCATCTCGAGAAGTCGAGACCGGGTCTCCTAACCCTAGAATTGGCAGTGTTACTTGCCGCTCTCGTAGGGGTCTTGGGATGTGGGTTTGGCTATTCGTCGCGACCGTGGAATCCGTGTTTTATACAGGTTCGTATTGAAAACACGGACGTCCTAGTATATCCAATATTTCATATATATTCTTCTGCTGCAATGTTCTGTGATGAGATCATATTACTGCCTGAGACGAATGCTTATACTATATATATATGCTGATATATAAATATTACTGCTTTCGTTTCTTCTGTGATGCTTAAGAAGCATAAGCTGATGGGATTTTATTAATGAGATTAATAAAAAGAAAAGAAACCTAAAGATGTTGTAGAATCAAAACTTTATAAAAGGGGTAGCTACAGTTTTGCTTTGCACAGCGATATATATGATATATCCTGCACCTTATTCGATGGGGAAAGAGCTGAGATCCCTTCACCGGGAGTGACCTCTTTAGCGAAACTGGCAGATGCTACAAACTCGCGGTTTAGTTTTTGACAGCTTATATAGTTCTTGCTTTGCACAGCGGTATATATGATATATCCTACACCTTATTCGATGGGGAAAGAGCCGAGATCCCTTCACCGGGAGTGACCTCTTTTGCAAAACTAGAAGCCTCAAAAACACTCCTTTTCAAAAACTACTCGATTCTACGACGATATCAAGTTCGTTACGCAATAGGTTTTTCAGAAAAAACCTGACGTAGCCCTCCGTTATTTCAGATAAGTCCTATTTAGTATTCGTGCTACGTTTGTTGACCTCCGTCAAGGCGTAGTGTACGGTAGCTGACTTGTTTTTTATTTGCTTATGCATATGATGCAGATTGGATTAGGGTAGTCGTACGGCCTTGTTGACCTCCGTCAAGGATCGTGCGGGTGGGTTTAATTCAATCAAGAAATGACGGGTTGAACTTGACTAGTAGCCTATGGTTTGTTGACCTCCGTCAAGGTCATAGGACACTAGGGGCAAAATATTATCGGGAATTTCAAGCGTTGAAATTTGCAATGAGATTGCATACCTCCTATGAGATAGTTGGATCCCGATACCCACTGCGAGTAAGAGTTACTCCTGGGAGAGTTTTACACAGGACAATTAGCCGATCAAGTAGGTGTCTAGAAAAGTGTTAACGGGGTTACGCCTCTGAGAAAACGAGGTTTACTTTAATTAGGTCCATACGAAAGCACGGGGAACCTCCCTCAAAGTACCGACACTGATCTGGCTGAAAGATTGACGAAATTGTAGGGTGTAATTAATCCCGGCTAATCTTACCTTTTTGGGTTTGAAGGTAGATTTGATAAAAATAGTGGGAGACATCCTGATTAGATAAGATAATAACCAATCTAATCTTGCAAGAGCATACGCTAAAGTGTTTTCTTCTCTCTCTCCAGGTAGCGATCATGTCAGGCCATAATCAAGATAAAAATATGGATGTATTAACTGAACCCGATTATTGTACTGAGCAAGGGAACGTTGGACCCGTTCTTTCTTATAAGAGTTATAAGACTGAACATGAAACAGGAGAATATCTGGATTCTCACGCCGCCCAAAAGAACTTGCATGTTGATGCATCTTCTTCGGGTGTGTTAGTTATTGAGAACTGTTTCTCAGTTCACCCTACGTCCTGGGTATTAGATACCAGATCAGGATCCCATATATGTAAATTATTACATGGGCTACGGAAAGGTAGAGAACTGGGAAGAGGTGATCATTCCGTTCAAGTAGGGAATGGTGCAAGTATTGCAGCCAAAGCCGTTGGCGAATATCACCTAGTATTACCAAGTCGTAATACACTGATTCTGAATGAGTGTTATTATATACCGAACATGATGTGCAACATTATATCAGTTTTTTTATTAAGTAAAGAAGGATATAATTTTGTGGTACAGGATAATGTTATGAACATATTCCTAGATCAAAAGTTGATTGCATCAGGCTCGTTACATAATGGCATATTCATTCTAAATCAAAATACAGTCCTCAATATACAAAACACACACAAGAGGAAGAGTTCAGAAATGAACGAATCCTTCTTGTGGCATTGTAGACTTGGTCATATCAATGCGACACGACTGGCTAAGTTACATAAGGATGGATATTTGAATCCGTTCGAACTATCATCTTATGATACTTTCCATTCATGTCTCAAAGGAAAAATGACCAAAGCTCCGTTTAGTGGACACGGAGAAAGAATTACGGAACTCTTAGGACTGATACATAGTGATGTATGCGGTCCCATGTCTACGCATGCCAGAAACGGTTCTTCCTACTTCATTACATTCACTGACGATCTCTCTAGATACGGACATGTGTTCTTAATGAAACACAAGTTTGAAGCTTTTGAGAAATTCAGAGAATATAAGCACGGAGTAGAGAACCAAACGGGCAAAAGTATTAAGATTCTTCGATCTGATCGAGGAGGTGAATACTTAAGCAATGAGTTCCTAGATTATCTAAAAGAGAATGGGATTCCCTCTCAGCTTACTCCTCCTTATACACCACAGCACAACGGTGTATCGGAACGAAGAAATCGCACCCTATTAGATATGGTGCGCTCGATGATGAGCACTGCTGAGTTACCTATTTCCTTCTGGGGGTATGCGCTTGAGACAGCGGCATACATACTGAATAAAGTTCCTACCAAATCTGTGCCTACCACCCCATATGAGATATGGGAAGGGAAGAGACCATATCTTAATTTTGTTAAGATATGGGGTTGCCCGGCTTATGTCAAAAGACGAAACCCGGACAAACTCGAGGCAAGATCTGTTTTTTGTAAGTTTATTGGATATCCCAAGCATTCGCGAGGGTATATTTTCTACCACAGTGAAGAACAAAGGGTGTTTGTTGCTCAACACGCCATCTTTTTAGAAAAGGAATTTCTTGCAAAAGAGATTAGTGGCTCTGAGGTAGAACTGGAAGAAGTTCCAGCAGAACAAACTACAACAGATGATTTCGTGGAACCAGAGGATTCAGTAGTACCCGACGAACCCCAGCTTCTCCGCCGATCTAGTAGGGTTTCTCGTCCACCTGAGAGATACTACGGTTTTCTCGTTGATGGAGGAAGCTAGGATTGCATCATGGAAGATGATGACCCAACTAGTTTCGAGCAGGCCATCATGAGTGGTGACTCTGTGAAATGGCTGGATGCAATGCGATCTGAGATGGAATCCATGTACACCAACAAAGTATGGACTTTGGAAAATGCTCCTGAAGTGGTAAAACCCATAGGGAGCAAGTGGATCTTTAAAAAGAAATTTGGTGTAGATGGAAAAGTTGAGACTTTCAAAGCTAGACTTGTAGCAAAGGGTTTTCGTCAACGACCAGGTGTGGATTATGACAAAACCTTTTCTCCAGTGGCTATGCTTAAGTCCATCCGGATCTTACTTGCCATTGCTGCATACCATGACTACGAAATCTGGCAAATGGATGTTAAGACCGCCTTTCTAAACGGTGATTTAGAAGAGAGCGTGTATATGACTCGGCCAGAGGGCTTCGTAGATCGTGGGAGCAGCGGAAATGTGTGCAAGCTGCTTAAATCCATTTATGGGTTAAAGCAAGCATCGCGGAGTTGGAACATCTGTTTTGATGTTGTAGTCAAAGAGTTTGACTTCATCAAAAACATAGATGAACCTTGTATCTATAAGAAGGTAGCAGAGAGTAAGGTTGTCTTCCTCGTATTGTACGTGGATGACATACTCTTGATAGGAAATGGCATTCCTATGCTGCAATCAGTCAAGCTCTTCTTATCACAGAGATTCTCAATGAAAGATCTAGGTGATGCCTCCTACATATTGGGAATCATGATCTATAGAGATAGATCTAAACGGATACTGGGATTGTCCCAATCCAGGTACATTGACACTATACTAAAGAGGTTTAGTATGGAAGAATCCAAACGTGGGAACCAACCCACGATCTCTGGACTCACTCTCTCCAAAGAGATGTCTCCCAAGACTGATTTGGAGAGAGCTCGCATGCAAGGGATACCCTATGCTTCGGCAGTAGGCTCTATCATGTATGCGATGCTATGTACCAGACCCGATGTAGCATACTCACTAAGTGTAGTAAGTCGGTATCAAGCAGATCCTAGAGAGAGTCACTGGACAGCTGTGAAGAACATTCTCAAGTACTTACGAAGGACTAAGGAGATGTTCTTGGTGTATGGTAACGGAGAACTCCAGGTGGAGTCCTTTACCGATTCCAGCTTCCAAAGTGATAAGGACGACTCTAAGTCGCACTCGGGATTTGTCTTTACCCTCAATGGAGGGGCAGTATGTTGGAAGAGTTCCAAACAGGATACCGTTGCAGACTCGACGATGGACGCTGAATACATCGCTGCCAACGATGCTGCCAAAGAGGCTGTCTGGATCAAGAAGTTCATTAGTGAACTTGGTATGGTTCCATCCATTGAACATCCAATACCTCTGTATTGCGATAACAATGGAGCTGTGGCGTTGGCCAAGGAACCCAGGTCCCATCAAAAGTCCAGACATATTCTGAGGCGGTATCACCTGATCAGGGAGATAGTTGATCGCCGGGAGATCGAGGTCAGGAGAGTAGATACGAACGACAACACTGCGGATCCATTCACGAAGGCTATTCCCTAGATACAGTTTGAGAGATTATTCGGGATGCTAGGTATGAGATACTACAGCAGCTGGCCTTAGTGCAAGTGGGAGATTGTTAGTTATGTATATGCCCTAGAGGCCATTGTTGTACATATGACGTATATTATAATGGATGCTTGGATATATATAGAGAGAACTTTCTTGCTCGTCATGATAGTATGCTCTTTGGTTTCACTTTATCTTAATATGTTGACTTGTATTGGTTTACTGTTTTTCTCTCACATGTTGATAAAGCCCTTAGGATCTGTACTCGACTACTGGGACTATGATGAGATCATACTAGTGGGGCCATGGTAGTCGATGAGTACATCTTATAACTGTTCCTAGTCGAGGGTATATCGAGACAGGGCATCGATACACCAGAGTAGACTAGCGTATACGCATCTCGACCTATATGATGGGCGATGGATGATCCCATATCCATCGGTGTTTGACATCAGAGATGGTGTACGGGTGCTCAGTGGAGACTGGGTACACTGGACGGACTCGCCGAGAAATCCCAGATGGTGATATACCACACGTCAGATGGCAGTTCTCCGGTAACACTGGTACAGGGTAGTCTGTAGACCCGAGATCGTCATAGAGTCTTGTGTGATTCCCACTGTGCTTTGATTTCCACCTTACTACGTCCAAGAGGGCGTGCAAAACGGTGGCTTTTAGGTACAGTCCCGAATCACATGGAGGCAATGAGCGAAAGGAGGGGATTCGTCTCTCCCGGTATAGGGAGTTGATGTTGTGCTGTGTTCGATTGGCTATAACTGGAAGTCCCTGACCAGGGCTGATATAGAGATTTACTGGTAATTGTTACCAGTAGTTTCTCGACCCGTTATGAGCCACACATCGACACGACTTATCGGTTACTGGGGTCTGATGTATACCACCTCTAGACTTGATATGCGACATATCAGACGAAGAGACCAGACTGTACGGGAGTGTTACTGATTGGATTCACAGGAGAACGCACAGGCTAGCTTGTTGATCTTCTGATCGCTCAATACCTGGGTGGCTGTTACGTTTAGCTGACCGCTTGCAGCTTGTGGGTGTTTGATATGATCATCACCTGCTACCGGCGTATTGACAATTCTTTAGAGTCCTACACAGAGGTTTCTTGGCTCAGGAAAAACGGAGTAGAGGCACATATGTGATATGTTCAGGACCGAGGATAATGCGATATGATGTACCGTATTATATTCTTGTGATATTTAGATATGAACCGGGACATCAGATCAAGTGTTGATTCGATGAATCGGTACATGATATATTAGTCGGTTATATACGATATAGCCGGATTGTCGGATCAAGTGTTGATTCGATGATTTAATGTATAATAATATATATGATATATTGTATTACATTATCTAATATTAGCTCGCTTTATTATTTCATTTTCTCACTGGATGATACATTGATATATATGCGATATATGTTAATTGTATTATTTTTTTTGTTGCAAATATATAATATATATGTGATATATATTATTGTGACATAATATGAATAATAATGAAACATGTTTAGTGTTGATTAAACAAGATTAGGGTTTGATTAGGGTTAGCTTCTTCTTGCACCTTTTAGAAGCTTTTTCTTTTGTCTTGGTTAAGATATTATGGTTGATATTTATCCATGACTCATTTCTAACCTAACCAAACCCTAGCTCTAGTTTATTCTCTACAAGGGTTATCCTTGTCATAACTAAACTATGGTTACATTATTAATTCATATATACATTTCATTATTCATGACAAAAGGAATTATCTCATTATTCATCTTCTTCTTATTTCTTGAGCTTTGAGAAAGCTTTCTTGATTTTCCTTTTGTGATGTTTTCATGTGAGATTATGATATAAAAAAGATAGCATAAATACTACTCCATCATCCTCATCTAATCTAGCCCATTAGATTAGAGTGTTCACCTCTTGAGAGTGAGAGAGCTTGAGCTTTTGCAACTTCGACGTAGATCATCGGAGAAAAGTAATACTACAAGCTAGCATGGATCGTTCGAGTCGTGGAGCCTCTCTTGAGTCCGGGAGATCGTGGATCGCGGCGAAGGGACTTCTACTCGGAGCTTATGAAGCGAAGGAGCGGACTACAAAGGTTGTAATCCCTCACACTTAGGCTTAAAGATGTTATCTTGCATGTTAAACCCTAATAGTCTAGCAAAGATCCCGGCTTTGGGTTGTTCGGCACGTCTAAATTTTTATCCGGGCATGTTTGATGCCTTCTGAATCTTTACAAGAGTGCCTAGGAACCCTACAAACTGACCTCCGAAGACGACCGTTTCCTCCCCCATGGAGCTCTGGCACGGCGCTGACCCACTTTACCTTCAACGCCCTCGCTTGGCGATGCTGCCGAGAACGACACGGTCATTGTCGACGCTGCGGACGATGATACTGCTACCGGTGCCCTATTAGCCCTCGATTGAGCCCGAGTACCCGGTGGCATACCAGCTGTGGGAGTGAATTCCACTTCCGCCGCCCCCGGAATATGCACAACACTGGTGTCTCTCAAAGGAAAGCGAACCGGTGCACGCAGTCGTGGCGGAACTCCAGTAGCTTGAGCTGGAATAGGAGCGTTGTATCCAAGAAGCACCCTCTTCTCCTCAGCAATAATCGGACTGACCCAATGAAGATACCAGCCCGTGAAGGACCCCACACATCGGGGAATATGATCAGCTTCAGGGATCATGAAGCGAGAACCAGTGTTTAGCCTCACGAAATGATGAGCAGCGTCGCGAACAGCTTCAGGTGATGGGGCGGGCGCAATTGTGAATGCCTCGAAGGGGATGCCCTGATCATACCCAAGTTGCCGGGCAAAGCGGTATGGGTTGTACCGCATGAAAAGGGCCGCACTGTTCTGACGAAACACCAGGTAACCTGGTCTGATCGCGTACAGGTGCATGGCTTCCCTGGGCCTCAGAGAGGGTACCTCCTCTTTCGACAAATCACAGAGTTGTTGAATCGGACCTGAAGGAGCAGAAAGAACCCGATCAACGAATACCAATCCGCCCGTACTAGCATAGGGAGCGATCAACACACGAATGGCCCCGGATTGAGTCGGGTCAGGAGCAGAAGCATCCACCAGCTGCATGAGTCGCGGAAAAGTGTAGGCATCATAAAATTTGGGTCTCTGGTGCGCAGCAAAGGCCCCCAACACGTGCATCTCAATCCAAAATGTGAAGTAATGAAGAGAGAAATTTATCACATTTACACCTGGAGTTAAGGTATTAGCCGCGGCGCCTAACCCATGATAAAGATGTGCTAGCGCTGGCATGCCCACAACTAGCCGTGTTCCCTCAGCAATACGGTAAGCAGGGTAGATAACCGAAGCTCTCATGAAACGGCGATCCATGGGAATGATGAACCAGCTAAGCCAAACGCTGATGAAGCCCACAAAGAAAGTCTCTTCATCCATGCCAGGAGCTGCAATCGATTCGAAAGACATCTCCGACATGATAGGAATGTAATACTGCGGCAAGTCCTCTTCCTTAGTAGGCCGCTTGTTTAAACCAAACCCAATGGGGTCATTAATGTTCGCGAACTTCGGAGCCGTCTTCGATAGGACACCCTCGCGAAGGAAGCAAGCGATAAAACTTTTAAAAGTGACGTCCTGCTCCTCTAAATCTGTGAACAGTTTATCAAAAATGCCCAGGGTCATGATCAAACTCGGGCGCTTATGACGAACGGCGTTCTCGATAGACTGGCCGTCAAGCATTGCAGGCTCGGTTTCAAAGACATACTCATCGGGAGGCGGCAATTCTTCATAAAGTATCCCCATGATCGGCAGTCCCGAGATCTCGTGAAATTCTTCCAAGGAAATCGAAACTTCGCGGTCCCCTAGAAGGAAGGTGTTGGTAGGAAGATTCCATTGGTTCAAGAAAGCCTTAACCCACCAGACATGAGAAGATTGGTAGTGGAAGAGGGACGCATATATCGCCTGATAAAGCCTAACCTTCTGCAGTCGCGCGCGATGGGCGGACAAGATGTAACGAGCCCAAAGAAGGTAGCCCGTGGGGTGTCGAGGGGTAAGCCCTATCTTATACATTTGCCCCCATGGCTGGGCTTCGCCCTGGCAAATGCGGCGCCCTAAAATATCTATAGTCGGGACCGGATGGTTCGGAATACCAGTCGTTGAAGGCTCAAGCCGCCCTATAGGGGTCCAATTCGGCATCTCCATAGCAAAGGCAGTCTGTGGAGGATCCATCGGCAGGAATGGATAGGTAGGCTCCGTCGACATCTCGCAAAGGAAACTGCGGCGGCCGCGAATGATGTGACCGTACCAGGTCCCCCACAAAAGAAAGTTGGTGCGATTCGGGTCATGAGCCCTGATCATAGCCATTACTTCCTCGTCAGATGGTGACTGAGGAAATGCAGCTTCCGAGCGAGTGAAAGGGAAGTATGGAACAGAAGTTATTGTGCCCGAAATAAAAGAAAGGGAAACTGTTAAAGCGAAGCCAACAGTGTATATATATATGTTTATAAATGTATATATAAAAAGACAGTGGAAGAAAGCGATAGGGGACTGATTTTATGGGACCATTAGTTACAAAACACATGGGTTCCACAAAATCAAGATGGTGGCCTGCTAATGATGAGACAAAGCAATTATAATGAGACAAAAAAAAAGATTCTCAATAAATGGACAGTGGATTTTAAATGACCCTACACATTACTCAAAAAGAAATCCATCTTGGACTCTGCAAAAATCAAGCCGAGCATGGGAATTAAATTCCCAGAAAACCTTACTGCAAATCTTTTCTTTTGTTGCAAAGAGACAACTCAGGGCAAGAAAACCCCAAGAAGCTCTCTGGGAAGAACTAAGTTCTTCATAGGAATTAAATTCCTTTTTAAAAAAGGAGAATTAAATTCCCAGAAATATTTTTTCAGAGCCAAAGCTCTTTGAGATGGAATTAAATTTCGTGGAAAAGACAAACACCACCATCGACCCCTGAAGACCAGAGAAACCCTAGCGAGATCTGTTGTTTAAGGATTGAATGGTTTTCTTTTTAAAGAACTTTAAAAAAAAAAGAGAATGGGTTCTTGATTAAAGGGAAAAACCCTTGGTGTGGATTTAAAATCCAAAGAGTTTTTTATATGTATGGAAGTTCTTCGATCGTTCAAAGCCATTACCTGAAGAAAAGATTCTTCCTTGAACAGAGTTAAACTTTGAAGATTTTGGAACAGAGAACTAAGCTCTGAGAAAGAGAATTAAATTCTCAAAAGGAAAAATTAGCAAGGAAGAAGATGAAAGAGTGGAGGCGCTTCTGAAGAGACCCCTGCATTTATAGGATGTGATGGGAAACGTTTCATCTCTCCTATTCCCTAGACAGATCCAACGGTCACAAAGGTTACAGCGTTGCACTCACGTGCAGACACGTAAGAGCAACGCTGTGGGGGCATTTGTTTCCTGATTAAAAATCAGGAATTATCTCAATAAGGTATCACGTGTTCACACGTAACCAAAAGTCACGTGTTGACACGTGATCCATTTACATAATTAAAAATCCAAAGCAATCAGAAGTAAAACAAGTGGCTGAGGAAAGACCCCAAAGGGGGGTCACGTGCTCACACGTGACCAGAGGTCACGTGTTGACACATGATGATCCTTCAGCCCAATTAAAGTACAGAATTAAATTCTGAATGAGAAAAGGTCACGTGCCAACACGTGATAGGCTTTGAAAGCCCTTGTAACTTGATAGAATTAAATTCTAATTAAGGGAAATCAATGACCCTAACTGGGAAAGTATTTCTCCAAATCTTTCCAAACAAAAAAGGATTATGGGGAACCATTGGATTAAAAATCCAAGGGTGATTAAAAATCACCAATTTATGGAAAGATTTTAGACAAGGAAAGATTTCGTTAAATTTCACCAGAAATAACGAACAGAATATCTTTTGGATTGAAAATCCAATGGTGAATAAAATTCACTGAGTGATCTAAAGGTTCATATTAGTTATGAAAACAAACAAAATCTTTCAATGAAAGATTTACTAAACAAATTGATTATTTTCCTTCTCCTATAAATAGGAGCCAAGAGGAGAAGAAGCATATAGAATTTTGGGGAGAAAGAATTTTGAGATCTTGAAATTTCTAAAGGCAAATAGCAGAGAGAAAAGAGAGGTGAATTTAATTCTCAAGAAAGAAACCCTAGGTGAGAAAGAGGAAAGGGATCAAAATTTCAAAAAAAAAGAGAATTTAATTCTCAAATCTAAGAGTTTAACTCTTCTGCAAAAGAACTTAGTTCTTCCTCTGGTTGAAGATCTGCAGAAGCAAATCTCCTCATAGGTTGAGAATTTAATTCTCATCGGGTTGAGATTCTGCCATGCAGATCCAAAACTTAGAGGGAGAATTGAGTTTAGAGAATTTAATTCTCCCAAATTCACAGGAATTTAATTCCTCCCAAATAAAATTAGGGTTTAACTCTACTTGAGAATTTAATTCTGTCAAATTCACAGGAATTTAATTCCTCCTAAATGAAATTAGGGTTTCACCCTATATAAGAATTTAATTCTTCCACATGCATAGGAATTTAATTCCTCTAAAACATAATTAGGGTTTAACCCTACAGAAAATTTAATTCTTAAAATAAAGAGACTTGAAAGATCTCCATGCACGTAAAGAACATGGGTCACGTGATGACACGTGACCCCAATCCGCAGTGATCAGAAAGAAAGAATAAAGCCAGGTCACGTGCCCCCATGTGACCTCTAACAAATCCCCCAAAAATGAGAAGGAAAAAGCTTTGAGGCAATGCCTCACGTGCCCCCACGTGACCCTCATAATATAGGGAACAAAAGCAAAGGCAGTATTAGCTTTGGGCATCCTCACGTGTTACCACGTGACCCCTAATAAATGTTTTAATAATCAGCGCACAAATCTCCATCACGTGCCAACACGTGATGGCCAGAAAATCAAAAGTGTTTAACACTTATTTGCAGAACAAAGAAAAAGGGATCTGGGCCCACCTTTGGGTGTCCTCACGTATCCCCACGTGACCCATCCCTATTTAGTGTTTAACACTAATTTAAAGGTTTTATTTCCAGTGTTTAACACTGTTTTCCTCTAGTGTTTAACACTAATTTAAGAGTTTTATTCCCAGTGTTTAACACTGTTGTCTTCTAGTGTTTAACACTAATTCGAGAATTCTATTGTTAGTGTTTAACACTAATTTTAGAGTTTTATTTTCAGTGTTTAACACTATTATTCTCTAGTGTTTAACACTATTTTTAGCCAAATTGCCTAATTTTCCAGAGGTAAAATTCAGAGTTATAATGTTTAATGCCCATTCAAAGATAAAAAGTTATCAGAGCCCTCAAATTCTTGTTTAGCATTGCTGAATGATGAGGGGCTGAACCCAGACAAATGTCTAATGGTCCAATAAAGGGCCAATATTTCAAACTTAATTGGACTTAGCCCAAGTTGGCCATAAGTCCTCAATTCAGATTTAACTGAGCCAATGTGCTCATAATCTAATCAATTGATCTTAGTTCCAAATTGGACTACAGATCCCTAATCAACTTTGGTTCAAGGGTACATCTCTTCACTCCTTTGATATTTGTCGTTGTAATCCTTCAACGTCTTCAGAGAGGTGACGGGTCCCGACAACCACACATTTCACGGACTATGATGTCCTTAACCTTGACTGTGAGGTCTTTAAACTCATGGACTATGATGTCCTTAACCTTGACTGTGAGGTCTTTAAACTCACGGACTATGATGTCCTTAACCTTGACCGTGATGTCTTTAAACTAACATTGGACTGTGGGGTCCTTAAACCCATGGACTATGATGTCCTTAACCTCGACCGTGATGTCTTTAAACTAACATTGGACTGTGGGGTCCTTAAACTCACGGACTATGATGTCCTTAACCTTGACCGTGATGTCTTTAAACTAACATTGGACTGAGATATCCTTAAATTAACAATGGACCACCATGTTCTTAAACTGGCAATCGACTGCAATATCCCTAAACTAAACAATGGAGTTCAAATGTTCTCTTGTTGGATCTAAATGGTCCTATTCAGTTGATCTTAGTCTAAAATTAGACTAACGTATCCTTAACATACGTTTAAGTTGATCTTAGTCCCAAAGGAGACTAACGTATCCTTAAACCCAAACCAAAACCCAAATCTAAGAAAATACGGATTTGGACTAATCCACACCCTACGGGCGACAACATAAATTAGTCTTCGTATACAATCCACGGGCAACCAAAAACAAAACAAACACCCACGACACGAAGTGACCATATGGAGAAGGAGAAAGTTGTTACCGCGATACGGTAGCGTAATTAACTGCAGGGGCTTGCGCCTGCAGGGAAGAGCGTCCCCACAATCAAAAACCCCTCAAACGAGGGCGAATCTGACGAAGTCTGCTACATCAGCCGCATCCGTTTAAACCTTCGATACAGGGTGCCATAAATCAACTTGGCATCTTCGGAGAGGTGGACAGATTGCCTCAATTAGCATCTGCTCCGAAATTCAGGCTAGATGTTCGCCGCGTCTCTGCCGTGTCTTTCGGAGGGGAACAACGCCTAATTGTGCACTTGTCGGCGGCGTCGCCTGAGCTTGTCCGCGACGTTTGATGATACCCTTTGTTCCGGCAATCTTGCCCCAGCTGGAGTACCAAAAAGTCATTTGGACACCGTCTTAGTTTGGGTTGTGGTTCCTTAGCGATCACAACATTTGGCCTCTTGCCCCTTGAGACCGGTTTGGCCACCTGGTTTGCCGAGGTCCCTGTCAAATGAGCGCTTCCAGCAGGGTAGATGATGATGGAACCGAATTGGCGGGGTGGTTTCTCCCACTGCCGACTGAGGCTTACTGGGAGAATCATGTGGGCATTGATCTTGACTACGTAAGGAATCGGTGTTGCGTCAGAAACTGAATTCATCATGGAAGACATCGTCGTTAGTCGATGAAAGTTGAATGCTGCATGAAAAAGTATTATTTCAGTACAAACATCGGTATATATGTTAAGAATGAACACTTGACCCGAGATATGGGAGGAGAGAGAGGTCCTACCGGGCGTGTCAGAATCTATAGGGAGTTTTTCATCACCCTATTGAGATAGGAATGCATGTCGCTTGTCAGGCGTATACAGATTCCCCCTGCCTAGGGTAGGCTGGGCTTTATTGATTATGGGGATCCGAATCTCCGTCAGCCGCGGAGTAAACTGTCGCTAATTGCCCCTTTCCTTTGGAGTGAGAGAACCTCCGATTGATGGGTCAAACTGATCATGCGAACTCAATGTGCAGTGTGCGTGTGTTGTGTTTTGAAAGGGTCTTGGACGTATCGAGGGCCTCGCAAAGTTTACGGAGGTCGTGCTTCCCGAATAGCGGGCTGGAGGTCAAGGGGGCTAGCAACCCCCTTGCGAAGTGCGGGACAGAGCCCTGTTAGAAATTTTTTCTAAAAGGGGATGTGTTTTGAGTGTGGAGCGTATAGGAAAAAGAGGGGTGAGGAGCGTCCTAAGGACGCATGAGTGGCGCGTGGGTGCTGGGCGTCAGCGAGTCACGTGCGTGGCGTATGGGTGCTGGGCGCCAGTGGGTTACGCGCTCTACACATGGGGGTTGGGCGCCAACGGTCACGCGCCCTGCATGTAGGCGTTGGGTGCCGGCGAGTCATATGCCGGGCACACGGCCATTGGGCTCCAGCGGGAAAAGGAGCTTAGCTACTGGACCGAGAGTTGAACTCCCGAGGGACTTTGGAGTTAAACTCCTAGAAGAAAAGGGATTTTATTTGGAGTTAAACTCCTAAAACATCCGGATTTTGGGGTTAAACTCCTTTGAGGATTTGGATCTTAGAGTTGAGCTCCTCAAAAATTAGTTTGGAGTTAAACTCTTAAAGAAGAATTTTTGTATTGGAGTTGAACTCCCAAAAGATTTTTGGAGATGATGAAAGGGGACTCCTTTCTTCTCCTTTGAGTCCTGATCCCCTCTTAAGTCTTGGATCTTCCCAAAGTAGGATTTTTGAAGATGGATCTCTTTCTTCCTCCTCTCTGTTAGTTGGATTTTGGATAAAAAGGGCGGTGAGAATTAAAAATCTCTCATTTTAGAGATTTGGTGGGAGATTTGAACTCCTCTTCAAGGGTTTTATAGTGAAAAATTGTTTCTTTTTGGGAAAAGAAGAGTTAAAATTTTGATTTAATTCAAAAAAAGAAGAAGGTTTAAAAGCTTGAGAATAGAGAAGGAGGCACAGAACCCTAGAAATTATGAGAGAATGAAAGTTGTTCTTGATTTCCTCATCATGTTTGCCTTTTATAGCAACGCACTTTACATATAGCACATTGGGCTTTTCTAAATGGCACTTGTGCCTCCCCATGCTTCATGTGCTTATTTCTTTTTGCTCATAAACCATGGGGTTTACAAAATTTTGGTTTTTTGCCCCTTTTTCATACATTTATTTCTAAAAATTGCATTTAAACTAATTTATTGCTTCCTTTTTGGCATGGAGCCGGCCGCTTCCATGCTTGGTCTTGACTTAGGCTTGGGCTCACTTAGCTTGGGCTCAGGCCCGCTTGCTTGGGCTCGGGCCCACATGAGTTGGGGTTGACTTTGTCTTTGACTTGGTCAGTCAGGGTGTAATTTTTGACCCCAACAAATATATTATGACGTTTGGGAATTCTCAATGAAAGATTTCCAAAGGGTTGTTGGTGGTTGCAAGGGGAAAGTTGAGTGGTTCGTTATATTCCTTCAGTGGGAGCAGTGGATGTTCGGTTACATTAGCGATGGGTTCGGAGATCAATTCAAAGATTTTGTTGTGGTACAAACGATTGGGGCACCTCAGTGAGAAGAACATGAAAATTCTTCAGGGGAGGGGACTTCTTGTTAGTGTATATGCCCTAGGGGCCATTATTGTATCATACTGGCTTGTATATTACTTAATGGAAGCTTGGGATATTCAAAGTTATATTAACAGTCTTACTAAACATAGTAGTATGCTACTTGGTTTATATCTATCTTAATATGTGTGTACGTATTGATAGAGCCCTTAGGATCTTGCTTGACTACCAGCGTTGTGATGGCAGTCACACTAGTGGGGGCTGGGTAGTCTACAAGCACATCCTTTTTCAGGTCCCTAGTCATAGGATTATCGAGACAAGGCATCGATACTCCGGAGTAGACTAGTGTGTACGCTTCTCATCCCAGTTGGGGAGATGGTCTGTCCCACAGCCATCAGTACGTCGTACTGGAGATAGTATACAAGTGCTCGTTGGGTTACGGGTACACCGGACAGGACTCGCAGGGAACTGTTGGTTGGTATTATACCCGTCGTTAGTTAACAGTTCCCAGGTGACATGAGTACAGCATAGTCCGCAGACTTGACACTGCTGCTTCGCCTCGAGTGTGTTCCCACTGTTCTTAGATTGCTACACTACCACGGCTCAAAGGAGTCGTGCAAACAGGTAGCAGTTGGGTGCAGTCCCGAAGCACTTGGAGGCAGTGGCGGTTAGACAGAATTCGTCTCTCCCGGTATTGAGAGTTGATATCGCGCTGTGTATAGAGAGCCATTACGAAATGTCCCTGGCCAGGGCAAGCGAGATTTATTGGTAGGTTTTACAGTAGTTTCTCAAGGTGTAATGGGCTTCGCTCCGACACGGCTTATACCGCTTTTAGGGGACTAACGCTTGCCGTCCCTGTAGGCCCGATATGCGATAGTCCTAGACAAATAGACCGGACTGTACAGAGATTGTCACCTCAGGCTCAGTAGGAGTTCAGATGGGTTTCCTCATCGGCCTTCTTATCGACATCTACCTGGGGACCGTTACGTACAGCTAGTGCCGCTTGCGGTCTGTGATTAAACCCACTGCCAGCGTAGTAGTCGAGTGTTTAGAGTCCCACACAGAGAGTTTCCTTGCTTCGGGCGAAACGATATAGAGGTCGTATGGTTTTACGACAGGGTTCGGACATGCACGTGCATTTATGCACGTACGATGTTCGGACAGTTTTTACTAGCGGGCTTTGGTTTAAACCAGATTCTAGTATCGGATTATTGGATTTATACAGTCTAAAGTATTTCCGTGGTTTCACGGATAGGAGGGGCATTCTCGTAATTTGTCGAGAAGCTTCTAGAAGTTTGATGACATGGAGGCTAAGGTGGCATTTGCATTAATTGGTTTAATGAGTCATGGTGTGATTCATCCATGGAGTTAATGATGCATTAATGATTTAAATGACTCATGAGATGAATCACTATGTGAGTTAATGAAGCATGATAGCATATTATTATTTTGTTATTCATTTAATAATATCATATGCTTCATATATTCACATATGAATCATTATTCCAAAAGAATTCTCACTCTCACCTTCTCTCTCCTCAAGCTCTCTCTCTCTTCAAATCCTAACCCTAACCTCTCATGTGTTGAGATCAAGGGTTAGCAAGACTTATTGATCCATAATCCCACTCTATATTCCCTAGGTTGCTTTGATTAGCACTTTGAGTAACCTAGTTACCTCAAGTTAGAGGTCAAGCTTGGAGTAGTAGCTCTCGGGTGGATCTTTTATTACATAGAGGAGGCGGACGAGGAGGTGGTCATCGAGAAGAAGAAGGACTTGGTTCATTAGGTATAATCTTCTTTCATAGTAGTTAATCCCTCATATGTTGTTGTTAGTTAAGGTTTGGCAAAGATCCGTAAGTTAGTCGATGTTTGTTTTAAACAAAATGATTGTTTTACCTGTTCCGCCTCCCCGCAACTCGTGGGGTGTCTAACGTTGACTTACAGTGGTATCAGAGCCTCGCATGTGTTGAGATCAAGGGTTAGCAAGACTTATTGATCCATAATCCCACTCTATATTCCCTAGGTTGCTTTGATTAGCACTTTGAGTAACCTAGTTACCTCAAGTTAGAGGTCAAGCTTGGAGTAGTAGCTCTCGGGTGGATCTTTTATTACAAAGAGGAGGCGGACGAGGAGGTGGTCATCGAGAAGAAGAAGGACTTGGTTCATTAGGTATAATCTTCTTTCATAGTAGTTAATCCCTCATATGTTGTTGTTAGTTAAGGTTTGGCAAAGATCCGTAAGTTAGTCGATGTTTGTTTTAAACAAAATGATTGTTTTACCTGTTCCGCCTCCCCGCAACTCGTGGGGTGTCTAACGTTGACTTACAGTGGTATCAGAGCCTCGCTAAACCATAATTAACTTGTTAGCAAAGTCGTTAGAAATTCGATCGCGGAACGAACCGGAAAAATCATCATTTTCACATAGTTTCTGTCGATTTTAAAACGGGGTCTAAAAATTTTTCAGGGACCCTTAAAATTACAAGCAGGAAATTATAAGAATACTGGAGAAATTTGGGTTCCTGACTCGGCCAAACAGCCGTGGAACCGCGGCCGATCCAAGCGTTCTGCCGCGGATCCGCGGCCGAGTTAAAGCCGAGTCACCCCAAAATTCCCTAGTAACTCTTCTGTGTTAATTTTGGTATTTCTGGGATATTTTGTTTCTGCTCAAGTCTCAGGTGCACAGAGAAGTTTTTGGAGTAGAATCATTTGCGTTTGCTCGATCGAAATTCTACGATGTTTGGCTAATTAGATTATATCTGTGATTTGTATAATGTGTTCGTAAAGCTCCCCTAACTGCTAGTATGTCGGTTGGCAGTGGTTGCACATTTCTGTAATGTTTTTACTGTTTGTGTTTGTAGACTTGTTGGATTGTCGTGAATGGATAGCCGGGGATGTGAGACGAGCGTTTCTTTCATTCAAATGTAATTTGTAAGTTGTTGTAATATTCTTTTGCGGGGCACATCCAGGTTGCGGTTGTTGCCACCATTGTATTATTTCATTTACTGATTTTTGCTCCGAGGATAGACCCAAGGTAGGGTGCACAAACTACCAGGTACTTTGAAGTGTTTATTGACCTACTCACGTTGTTGAGGGAGACCGCTTCACTTTGGGTACTTGGCGGGTAGTTTGTCGTACCTGTAGGGATCTAGGGTGGGGTTTTGGCTATTCATCGCGACTGTGTAATCCGTCTTTCTTTGCAGTCTCAAAAGGAATGCGGATTCATAAAAAATCCAATATGTTCATCTGTGATCTGGAATGCCTATTATTGCGTCTGACGAATGTACAATATCTATATATGATAGCTATTTAGACGTCACTTATGTTTTACACCCGCGATAGCCCATCCCCCGCTCTGTCGTTAGTTAAGTAACCTAACGGGTGAATGACGGGGCCCAGTGGCGAATGCGGATGGCATAAGAGGACGTTGTATTTTCGTTGTTTTCTGCAATGATAGGTTAATTGATAGGACGCATTATTTTAATACAAAGAAAATAAACCAAAGTTGAATCGTTGGAACAGTTTAAAAGAAACCACTCGGTTATTTTTAAAACAGAAGATATTTTTAATTGCAGAGCTTTAACCACTCCTTTTAAATGCTATCAAGTTCCTTCGGTCATATCAAGTTCACTACGTTCACGGTTTCGCCAAAACCATTCGTAGCCCTCCGTCATTTCATTTGGGTATTCAGTAGTATTCAAGCTAAGTATTTTGACCTAACACCAAGGCGTAGTGTTTGGTAGCTGCTGGGTATTCATTTGTTGCATAGATAGATGAGTTAGTTTGGGACAGTCGTATTACCATTTGTCCCACGTCAGGGGTATGTACGGATGGGTTCAAATTAACAAGATAATGATGGGTAGAACTTGACATGTGACTTATGACATTTTGACCTAACGCCAAGGTCATAAGAGCATGGGGCAGAAATTTATATCGGGAATTTCTAAAGAAACTGAAATTTGCAAAGAGATGCATACCATTTGGAGTTGATGAATGTTGGTAGGATTCCTTCAACATTATCACACGATGATATTTAGATCCCGATCCTACTGTGAGTATCCTCTACTCATCAGGAGATTCGTCACTTAACGATCAATGCTATAAACTAAGTAGGTGCCGAGAAAGGTGTCAGCGGGGCTACGTCCCCAGAGAAAAGAGGTTATTTAATTAAGAAACTTCGCGAAAGCGTTGGAAAACCTCCCTCGAAGTACCGACACCGGCCTGGCTGAACGGTTAAGCAAGTATTGTACGGTGAGAATAGTCCTGGCTAGTTCTTCCTTTTTGGTTTGAGGACGGATTCGAGAAACTGTGGGAGCCATCCAGTTTAGATAAACTAAAAACCACACTAAACTTGCAAGAGCATCATGCTAAAGTGTTCCCTCTCTCTCTCATTGCAGCGACCCAAAACATGACAGGCTTTAAGTTACTATTAGAGAAAAATATATTGACATGGCCAAACTATAAAGATTGGCTGCGGAATGTCAAGATGGCTTTGACTTATGACAAATTAGGGTATGTCCTTACCACTAAGGCACCTGCTGTCCCTGGTCCAAAATCCAGTATTGCGGATAAAGAAATCCGCAAGACCTGGGAGTTAGATTGCGCAAAGGCCAAGTGCATCGTGCTTGCCTCTATGAATAATGAACATCAGAGGAGGCACGAGGATATGGATCTTGAATCCATATTTCTCCATACAAAAGATCTGTATGGGGAACAATCTCGTATAGCAAGATACGAGACCTCAAAGAACTTGTTTCAGGCGAGGTTGGCCGTCGGATCATCTGTAGAAGAACATGTCCTAAAGATGATTGGCTAAATAGAAGAGCTCACAGACCTCGGGATGACTTTGGAGAACGAGCTCTATACAGACTTGATTCTCCGGTCCCTTCCTTCCACCTACGTCCAGTTTATTCTGAATTCCAACATTCAAAGAAAAGAAGTTGAACTTCCAGAACTCCTTAACATGTTGAGGAGTGCAGAGGGCACCTTGCAGAAGGCAAGGGAAACACCTGCTATGTTTGTTCGCGGTGCTTCTTCTTCCAGGTCCAAGGCTAGGGCCAAAGGAAGGAAGATGAAGGCCGCTACCAAACCAAGAGGTGGTGTTAGTAAGGTGGGAGCTAAGGGAAAGACAAAGATTGCAGTGCCAGTAGTAGCAAAGGACGAGTGCTTCCACTGTCATAGGAAAGGGCACTGGAAGAAAGATTGCAAAGCTTGGATTGGCAAGAACCAGGAACCGAAGCAAGCTGTGGCTTCGACTTCAGGTGTGTTTGTAATTGAAAATTGTCTGTCAATCAACTCTACTTCCTGGGTATTGGATACCAGATCAGGATCTCATATATGCAATTCATTGCAGGCAATAAGAAACCGTAGAGTGCTGAAGGTTGGTGATATGACCCTCCAGGTTGCTAACGGAGCTAGCGTGGGTGCTGTGTCCGTAAGGGATTATCACCTTGGATTGAAGAGTGGACATATTTTGGTTTTGCATAACTGTTTTTGTGTACCCAGTTTAACGTGTAATATCATATCGGTTTCGTTGTTATCAAAAAAAGGTTATGATTTCAAAGCGATGTTGTTAACATCCACCTTAATCATGGTTTGATTGGGTCCGGTACACTAGATAACGGTATATATGTCTTAAACCAATTACAGATTTTCAATGTCCACAACACACTAAAAAGAAAGTCTTCAGATATAAATAAGGCTTTCTTATGGCATTGTAGACTAGGTCACATCAATGAGACAAGGTTAACTAAGTTACATAGAGAATGATATTTGGATCCGTTCGAATATCAATCTTATGTCACTTGTCAATCATGTCTCAAAGGAAAGATGACAAAGACTCCATTCACTGGACATGGAGTAAGAGGGAGCGAGCTCTCAGGACTCATACACAGCGATGTATGTGGTCCAATGTCTACACATGCAAGAGGTCGTTTTTTATATTTCATTACTTTTACGGATGATTACTCTAGGTACGGATTCATTTTCTTTATGAAACATAAATCCGAGGCTTTTGAGAAATTCCAAGAATATAAGAATGAAGTAGAAAACCAAACCGGCAAAAGTATCAAGACACTGAGATCTGATCGAGGTGGTGAATACTTAAGTGCCGAGTTCCTAGGTTACCTAAAAGAGAAAGGAATTCTCTCTCAGCTTACTCCTCCTTACACTCCACAGCATAACGGTGTATCGGAGAGACGGAATTGAACCCTATTGGATATGGTACGTTCCATGATGAGTAATGCTGAGTTACCGCGATCTTTCTAGGGTTATGCGCTAGAATCAGCGGCATATATTTTGAACAGGCCTCCTACCAAGACTGTGCCTACCACGCCATATCAGATGTGGAGTGGGAAGAAACCCTATCTTCAGTATATAAAGATATGGGGATGTCCAGCTTTTGTTAAAAAGCAGCATGTGGACAAACTCGAGGCACGATCAGTACAGTGTAAGTTTGTGGGATATCCAAAGAACTCCAAGGGGTATTTCTTCTATTATGCAGAGGAACAAAAGCTTTTTGTTTCTCGTCATGCCCATTTTCTAGAACAGCAGTTTATAGAAAAGGAAACAAGTGGGAGCGAAATAGAACTGGAAGAAATTCCAAAACCACAAACTACTACTGAAAGTTTGGTAGAACCAGTAGTTCAAGAAGAACAGGATATTCCCGCACCCCTCCGCAGGAGTAGTAGGCCGTCTCATCCGCCTGAGAGATACTACGGTTTTCTTATAGATGGGGATAGAGAGGATTGCATCATTGATGATGATGAACCTACTAGCTTCCAGCAGGCCATCCAGAGCGGCGACTCGGTACGATGGCTAGATCCAATGCGGATCGAGATGGAGTCCATGTACACCAATAAAGTATGGACTTTGGACTTTGGTCCAGATGGGGTAAAACCCATAGGATGCAAATCGATCTTCAAGAAAAAGATTGGTGTAGATGGACAGGTGGAAACCTATATGGCTAGACTTGTTGCAAAAGGTTTTCGTCAAAGACCTGGTTTGGACTATGACGAAACTTTTTCTCCAGTGGCTATACTCAAATCCATTCGGGTCCTTCTTGCTATTGACGCCTTCCATGATTATGAGATCTGGCAGATGGATGTAAAGACGGCTTTTCTAAATGGTAATTTAGAAGAGTGCGTCTATATGGATCAGCCAGAAGGCTTCAATCAGAGTGGGAGCAGCGGGAAAGTGTGCAAGTTGCTTAAGTCCATTTATGGACTAAAGCAGGCATCGCGGAGTTGGATCTGTTTTGATGAAACGGTCAAAGAATATGACTTTATCAAAAATCTAGATGAACTATGTATATATAGTAAAATTGTAGCACGAACTGTCGTATTCCTCGTCTTATACATGGATGACATTCTATTGATAGGAAATGACATTCCTATGCTACAATCTGTCATAGGATTCTTGTCACACAGGTTCTCCATGAAAGACCTGGATGATGCTTCTTACATTCTGGGGATCCGGATCTATCGTGATAGATCCAAGAGGATGTTGGGACTTTCGCAGTCCAGGTATATCAATACTGTACTGAAAAGATTCAGTATGGAAGATTCTAAGCGCGGTAATTTACCGTCTTGTCACGGAATCACCCTCTCCAAAGAGATGTCTCCCAAGACTGATTTGGAAAGGGATCGCATGTCGATTATACCCTACGCTTCTGCGGTAGGCTCTATAATGTATGCGATGTTGTGCACCAGACCAGATGTAGCTTACGCACTGAGCGTGGTAAGCAGGTATCAGTCAGACCCAGGAGAGAAGCACTGGATAGCAGTAAAGAACATTCTCAAGTACCTGAGAAGAACTAAGGAGATGTTCTTGGTTTACGGCGGAAAAGACCTCAAGATCGAGGCCTTTGCTGATTCCAGCTTCCAGAGTGATAAGGATGACTCCAAGTCCATGTCAGGTTATGTCTTTACCCTCAATAGAGGGGCGGTGTGCTGGAAGAGTTCTAAGCAGGACACCGTTGCTGACTCGACGATGGAAACGGAGTATATTGCTGCTTGCGATGCCGCAAAAGAAGCGGTCTGGATGAAGAAGTTCCTATCAGAACTTCAGGTGGTTCCTACCATTGTTGATCCAATACCGCTGTATTGCGACAACAACGGAGCTATAGCTTTAGCAAAGGAACCCAGGTCCCATCAGAAGTCCAGACACATCTTAAGGCGGTATCACCTGATCAGGGAGATCATAGATCGCCGGAAGATCGAGGTCCGGAGAGTTGCTACAGAGGAGAACACTGCTGATCCATTCACTAAGGCCTTACCTCAGATTCAGTTCGAGAGGATACTCGAGATGATCGGTCTTCGATATGCCAGTACATGGCCCTAGTGCAAGTGGGAGATTGTTAGTGTATATGACCTAGGGGCCATTATTGTATCATACTGGCTTGTATATTACTTAATGGAAGCTTGGGATATTCACAGTTATATTAACAGTCTTACTAAACATGGTAGTATGCTACTTGGTTTATATCTATCTTAATATGTGTGTACGTATTGATAGAGCCCTTAGAATCTTGCTTGACTACCAGCGTTGTGATGGCAGTCACACTAGTGGGGGCTGGGTAGTCTAAAAGCACATCCTTTTTCAGGTCCCTAGTCGTACGATTATCGAGACAGGACATCGATACTCCGGAGTAGACTAGTGTGTACGCTTCTCATCCCAGTTGGGAAGATGGTCTGTCCCACAGTCATCAGTACGTCGTACTGGAGATAGTATACAGGTGCTCGTTGGGTTACGGGTACACCGGACAGGACTCGCAGGGAACTGTTGGTTGGTATTATACCCGTCATCAGTTAACAGTTCCCAGGTGACATGAGTACAGCATAGTCCGCAGACTTGACACTGCTGCTTCGCCTCGAGTGTGTTCCCACTGTTCTTAGATTGCTACCCTACCACAGCTTAAAGGAGTCATGCAAACAGGTAGCAGTTGGGTGCAGTCCCGAAGCACTTGGAGGCAGTGGCGACTGGACAGGATTCGTCTCTCCCGGTATTGAGAGTTGATATCGCGCTGTGTCTGGAGAGCCATTATGCAAAGTCCCCGGCCAGGGTAAGCGAGATTTATTGGTAGGTTTTCCAGTAGTTTCTCAAGGTGTAATGGGCTTCGTTCCGACACGACTTATACCGCTTTTAGGGGACTGACGCTTGCCGCCCCCCTAGGCCCGATATGCGATAGTCCGAGACGAACAGACCGGACTGTACGGAGATTGTCACATCAGGCTCAGTAGGAGTTCGGATGGGTTTCCTCATCGGCCTTCTTATCGACATCTACCTGGGGACCGTTACGTACAGCTAGTGCCGCTTGCAGTCTGTGATTAAACCCACTGCCAGCGTAGTAGTCGAGTCTTTAGAGTCCCACACAGAGAGTTTCCTTGCTTCAGGCGAAACGATATAGAGGTCGTATGGTTTTACGACAGGGTTCGGACATGCACGTGCATTTATGCACGTACGATGTTCGGACAGTTTTTACTAGCGGGCTTTGGTTTAAGCCAGATTCTAGTATCGGATTATTGGATTTATACAGTCTAAAGTATTTCCGTGTTTTTACAGATAGGAGGGGCGTTCTCGTAATTTGTCGAGAAGCTTCTAGAAGTTTGATGACATGGAGGCTAAGGTGGCATTTGCATTAATTGGTTTAATGAGTCATGGTGTGATTCATCCATGGAGTTAATGATGCATTAATGATTTAAATGACTCATGAGATGAATCACTATGTGAGTTAATGAAGCATGATGACATATTATTATTTTGTTATTCATTTAATAATATCATATGCTTCATATATTCACATATGAATCATTATTCCAAAAGAATTCTCACTCTCACCTTCTCTCTCCTCAAGCTCTCTCTCTCTTCAAACCCTAACCCTAACCCCTCATGTGTTGAGATCAAGGGTTAGCAAGACTTATTGATCCATAATCCCACTCTATATTCCCTAGGTTGCTTTGATTAGCACTTTGAGTAACCTAGTTACCTCAAGTTAGAGGTCAAGCTTGGAGTAGTAGCTCTCGGGTGGATCATCTATTACAAAGAGGAGGCCGACGAGGAGGTGGTCATCGAGAAGAAGAAGGACTTGGTTCATTAGGTATAATCTTCTTTCATAGTAGCTAATCCCTCCTATGTTGTTGTTAGTTAAAGTTTGACAAAGATCCGTAAGTTAGTCGATGTTTGTTTTAAACAAAATGATTGCTTTACCTGTTCCTCCTCCCCGCAACTCGTGGGGTGTCTAACGTTGACTTATACTTCTTTCGGGGCTGAAGAAGGTGGAGTTGGGCTTTGTGAGAGCTGCATTTGTAGGAAGCAAAATGCGCTTAGATTTCAAATTGAAGGCGTAGCTAAAAAGTCCAACAAGCTGGAGATGGTGCATACGGACATATGGGGTTCGGCCTTAGTGGAGTCTTATGGAGGTAATCGGTATTTCGTAATTTTCATTGACGATGCAAGCCGGAAGACATGGATGTATGCGATGAAGAAGAATCCGATCTGTTTGGTATCTTCAAACACTGGATTGTGCATGTTGAGAACCAAACAGGGGCTAAGGTCAAATGCCTTAAGTTCGATAATAGAAGGGAATACTACACACATGAGTTCGAGATGTTTTGTTCATAAAAGGGTATTCGTTGGTTGAAAACGGTACCGAAGACACCACAGGAGAATGTCATCGCTGAAAGGATGAACATGACGATCCTAAAACGAGTGCGGAGCATGACCTTGGATGCGGATGTGCCAAAGTATCTATGAGCAGCACCTGTCGATACTGCTATATATCTGATCAACAGAAACCCGGCAAGTGCGCTTGATGGAGGCATTCCAAAAGAAATTTGGTCAGGTAAACCTGTTAAGTACGAGCACTTAAAAATATTTGGTTGTATTGCATATTCTTTGGTTGATAAGACAGAAAGGAATAATCTTGATTCCAAGTATAGGAAGTGTGCTTTCATTGGGTATGGTGGAGACAAGTTAGGATATCGGCCGTGGGATTACACAAGTAAGAAAGTAATACGAACCCGGAACGTTGTCTTTGATGAGTAGCACTTGTACAAAGAAGAGAATCAAGCCAAAGATGGTGCGGTATCGGAGTTCGTCAAGTTGAACGGAACTCAAGAGAGCATTCAGGTACCTACATACGGAGATCAGAACGTAGAGGAAACTGCAGCGCAAGATCAAGTTTAAGAACAGGACGGTGACCATGATCAGCAACCGGATGTACCAGTTCTGAGGAGATCTACGCGAGATAGGCGGCTACCTGAAAGACTTGTGACTGACTTCGTTCTGTACACAGATCGGGGGAGCCCAAATCTCTTGAAGAAACAACAACCGACAGTGCTAGTAAGCAATGGGAGCAAACTATGAATGAAGAGATGGATTCTTTGAAGAAAAACTGTACGTGAGATCTAGTGAAGCTACCAAAGCGTCGAAAAGCGTTGCTGAATAGGTGGGTGTACAGAATTAAAAATGAGGCCAATGGTGTGAAGCAGTACAAAGCTCATTTGATGGTCAAAGGATATGAGCAAAAGAAAAGTATTGACTATCAAAAGATTTTTTCCCCAGTCGTGAAAATGACATTTATTCGGGTGATTCTCAGTATCGTGGCGGTAGAGGATTTACATTTAGAGCAGCTGGAAGTGAAGATTGCGTTTTTTCATAGAGATTTGGAGAAGAAGATCTATATGATGCAGCCATAGGGATATACGGTGAAGGGGAAAGAAAATATGGTGTGTAAGCTGCGAAAAAGTTTGTTTGGCCTCAAGCAAGCTCTTAGGCAGTGGAATCAGATCACTGCGTGTACGTTCAGATTTTCAAGGACGGAGACTACATCATATTGTCGTTGTATGTGGATGACATGTTGATAGCGGGTTCGAATTTTGGGAAAATTTGAAGAAGAAGATGATGGTTGAGAAATTCTCTATGAAGGATTTAGGAGCGACAAAGCAAATCTTGAGCATGAAGATCGTGAGAGATAAGAAGCACGGAAGCCATGGTTATCACAAAAGGACTATATCGAGAAGGTTTTGAAGAGGTTCAACATAGACAAGTCAAAACCGGTGAGTACGTCCTTAGCGAAGCATTTCAAACTCGGTAAGGAGTTATTCCCGACAACTAAAGAGCAGAAAGATGAGATGGCATGCGTGTCTTATGCATCTTCAGTGGAGAGCTTGATATATGTGATAGTGGGTACGAGACCAGATATTGCACATGTAATGGGAGTTATTAGCAGGTATATGCAAAGCCCAGGGAAGAAGCATTGGAACACGGTGAAGTGGATGTTGAGATATCTAAAGGGTACGTTAAGTCACTGTTTATATTTCGGGGTTGACTCTCTTCAGTTAAAAGGTTACGTTGATGCGGACTACTCGGGAGATCGAGATAGTAGGAAGAGCATGACGGGATGCGTATTCACGGTTGGGGGAGCAGCGGTAACTTGGGTCTTTCAATTACAAAAGGTAGTGGCATTGTCGACTACGGAGGCTAAATATATGGCGATCACGAAATCCAGCAAGAAGATGATATGGTTGCAAGGGCTAATTGAAGAATTGGGAAAAAACCAAGACTTCAATACCTTGTGGAGTGATGGCCAAAATGCGATACATTTGGCGAAAAATGCAGTATATCACTCTAGGACAAAGCACATCAAGGTGCGGTACCATTTTATACACATAGCAGTAGAAGAGGGCTAGTTGACACTGTTGGCTATAGTGCCCTCAAGTCAATTATTGGATCGCAGGCACGTGATTGCAATGATTGAGGGAGGACCTATACTGGTAGAACAGTCTTACTCGAGATGATAGTATGCTATCTGGTTTGTCTTTATCATCGTGTACATACTTCAGGTGACATTACAGATCGCTATTACATGTTGATAGAGCCCATATGATTCTTGCTTAACTACCAGCAATATGATGGCGATTATATATGTAAGAGCTGGGTAGTCTATAAGCACATCCTTAAAATGTCCCTAGTCGAGGGAGTTTCGAGACTGGGCATCGATACTCCAGAGTAGACTAGTGTATACTGATTGAGACCCCGACGAGGGCGGTGGTTGGTCTCACAAGCCATTGGTATTAGTTTGTTCACCTAAGATGTATACAGGTGCTCATTGGGTTATGAGTACACCGGACGGACTCCCCGGGAACATGCTAGTTGGTATTATACCTATTTTCAGATAGCAGTTCCCTGGTGACATGTGTACAGGTTAGTTTATCGACCTGAGATCGTCATCTGTCTCGTGTGAGTTCCTACTGTGCTTTGATTACTACGCTACCACGGCTCAAAGGAGTCATGCAAACAGGTTTTAGTTGGGTACAGTCCCGAGCCACATGGAGGCAGTGAGCGGATCGTCAGGGGAATCGTCTCTCCCGGTATTGGGGGTTGATGTCACGGTGTGCACGGGTGGGCCATCACCAGAAATCCTTGGCCAAGGTAGTCAAGAATTACCAATCTAGGATCGGTAGTTTCTCAGGCGGTGATGGGTTTCATACCGACACTGAATGTCAAGTTATTAGAAGCTGACTTTATCCACCCCTAGACTCGATATGCGATACTCATAGACGAACGGACCGGACTGCACGGATATTATCACTGTCAGGCTCAGTAGGGGTTTCAGGATGAGTTTACTCGTCAGCGTCCCTTTCGCTCAATACCTGGGTAGCCGTTACGTACAGCTAGTGCCACTGATGTGCTTGTGGTTAAGCCCACTGCCAGCGTGTTGACAAGCCTTTAGAGTCCCACACAAAGGGTTTCTCTGGTTTGGGCGAAACGTTGTCGAGGCCGTATGGTTTTATGGCAGGGTTCGAACATATACGTGCATTTGTGCACGTATCATGATGAGAACGGATAATATTAGTGGGTTTTGGTTTAAGCCGGATCCTAGTATTATATTGTTGGATTATTTTCGTCTCGTTGTATTCGTATTCAGTCGGAATACGGATGCGGGTATGTATATACAGATGAGGGATAATTTTGTAATTTATTACAAGATCACTTTACAGTTGCCATTTCTTTTATTGGATTAAAACATTTAGGGTTTAATGTTTTATATTATGAGGTGGAAAGTGTGAGTGTGAGTTTTGGCTTTGGTGCATTGATGTAGCATGTGACTTGGTGACTCATGGTATTGGGTCATGGGATGGTTTTGTTTTGGCAAAGATATTTGTGTGGGATTTTTTGGTGAGATGGCTATTGATTTTCTAGTAAGGATTTTCTTTAAGTGCTCACAAAAGATAACACACAAAAGCTTAGCCGAAACAACACAAGCAACAAGCAGCCCATTTTTCTTTTCTTCACTTGGCCAAAAGCTTTAGATCACACTTTTACCCATGGCATATTCTTCAACCTCCACCCAAACCCTCTCATGAGTGGAGAATCCTTGGGTGTTTTGAGACAAAGTAATCACACGCATTCTCTAATTCATCTTGGCTATCTAGGTTAGCAAACTAGATACCTGAGTTGCTTCGGTTTTGAGGCGGGAGCCCGTATTACTAACCCTCGACGTGGATCTTCTTCGATGTGGGGAGACCGGAGATCAAACTTGATCGAGGAAGCCGCGAGGAGCTTGGGACAGAGGTTGAAGACCGAATGACACGGATCGATTGGTATAACCTCTCTAAACTCCTTTATGATAGCTAGTATAGGGTTAATGGTTCGATCTGGGAACCGGGTTCCGTTAGCGCCGGTTTCTAAAAGTTTTTGCTCCACATTTGGCCACGGATTGATGGCCGGGGCGCTGGCGTAACCCAACATTGTATCAGAGCCAACCCATTAACCCCATACTAACTCATTGCAACATTAGAAATCCGCTGTTTTTGTCGTTCAAAACTGCCGACAAAAACAGTTCCAAAAACTGAAAGTTTGAGATGTTTGCACACTCCGCAGGCTCACGGTTTGAACTGAGAAGCCGCGGGGTGATGTATGGGCACCCCGGGGGCCCAAACGGCTGGTCCCACTCCCTAAGACCACCACAAGGTGGTCTTGGCAGTGGGGACCCGAAACTGTCCCGCCTTGGGCAGTTTCGGGTCTGCCTCACCCCCTGGCCGCCTAGTGATGACCTCGGGGGTGGGGTACCCACTCTAGGCCCCCCGACTCGAAGTTAATTTCGTGCTCTAACTCCCCGCGAATGTTTGGGCCCGTTTTGTTTTGATTCGAACTTCCGAATTGGCTTATAATAGTCGGTTTTTGGAACTTTAGCTCACTGTTTTTTTCATGGTTTTGGAAATTGGTTTGGTTTGCTAATTGCGTGCGAAATTCTAATGTCGTAGTTTACAGTACATACATTACTATCTACAACCGTGAATGTCATTAGGGCTGTACAACTTGTCTAATTGCTATAGTTCTTTCAGACGGCTTTGCGAACGTCACATTCACGTTGATGTTGTGTGTTGTGCTGTGATGTTGGCTGGATCGTCGTGGTGGATAGCTTGGGTGTAATATTAGTACAGTTTAGTTTCATTTGTACATTTGATATCGCGGGTCAAGCGTCCGACATGTGGACTGCCGTCACTGCCTGTTTGTATATTATTTATTTAGGGCACGACCGGGTTGAGGTCGATATACCCGTTGTACTTATTTTCTTTTATGTACTAGGATTACCCCGCGATGGAGTGCACGGATAGCCGGGTTCTAGAGGGAAACGGTCCCGCATATCATGGCTTTGAGACGGAGGGGGCCTCACTCTAGAATTGGCGGGCTATTCGCCGCACTCGTAGGGGGTACAAGTTGACCCAAGGAGGGGTGCTCAAGTTACCGGATTCCGTGAAGTGTCGTGTAGCCCATTCACTTTGATGAAGGGGCTACCTCGCTTCTGGTTTTAGCGGGTAACTTGTCGCGCTCGTAGGGGTCTAGGTTTTCATTGCCCAGGCTATCCACACGACCAGGGGAACGTCGGGTTTCAGTTGCGGCTCAAAGGAAACCCGGGGCTCCTAAATCATCAGTATGTTCTGTGATGTTGCATTGATCATGCCTGGAGCGATTATTATATATTGTTATATATATACTAGTAGATGTTGTATATGTTTTGCACCCGCGCTAGTCTAGCCCCCGCTCTGTCGTTAGTTAAGTAACCTAACGGGTGATGGCGGGGCCCAGTGGCAAATGCGGATAGCATATAGGTACATAATATTTTCGTTCTTTATTGGTGTGATTAATTGATGGGACTGCATTGATTCTGATCAAGAAAACAGACCTATTCGATATTGTTGGAACAAATTTTCAAAAGCTGTTATTGCAAGGACGTTTTCTTTTGTTTTGCACAGCGGTATTCGGTTATGAATATCCAGCACCTCATTCGACGAGGCAAGGGCAATGATCCCTTCACCAGGAGTGAGCTCTTGGGCAGAAGTTTGCATCAGGGTAATAACTTCACTATAGTCGATTACTTTTTGCTTTGCATCGCGATATTTAGTTGGGAATGTCCTGCACCTCATTCCACAAGGAAAGAGCCGAGATCCCTTCACCGGGAGTGACCTCTTTAGCAAAATTTTTCGCCACTATATTTGTAAAGCTATCCGGTTCCTTCAACGATATCAAGTTCATTACGTTAAAGGTTTTTCGCCAAAAACCATTCGTAGCCCTCCTTCATTTCAGACGGGTAGCACCTAGTATTCATGCTATGTTTGTTGGCCTTCGTCAAGACATAGTGTATGGTAGCTGTTTGTTACCTTTCTGTTGCATAGATAGATGTGTTAGTTTGGGACAGTCGTACAGCCTTATTGGCCTTCGTCAAGGGCGAGTACGGGTGGGTTCAAATTAACCTGGACAACGACGGGTAGAACTTGACATATGACTTATGATTTGTTGGCCTTCGTCAAGATCATAAGAGTATGGGGTAAAAATCACATCGGGAGTTTCAAACATACATGAAACTTGCCGGATATGCGCATACCTTCTAGAGTGTGATAACTTGAGTAGATTCCATCAGGTTATCATGCGATGATGGTTGGATCATGATTCCCACTGATGAGTTGGTTTACTCCTCGGGTGATTTTAGATGATCCCGACTAATTCTTCCTTTGGGTTTGGAGGAGAATTTGAGGAAACAGTGGGAGACATCCTGATTAGATAAATAGATAACCATTCTGATCTAGGTTAAAGTGCACGCTGAGTGTTTCTTTTCTCTCTCTCTTTGGCAGCGACCATGGCCCGACCCTAGACTAGAACTCAGGAACCTAGTTAACCGAACCTTCTTAAAACACATTGACTTTTGGATTGTCAGAGTTGCATACTTCATTGCTACTCCTACTTTTACCCTTTGAATTTCTCCGGAACATTCCGTATCACTACGAAGATCCACATTTATTTGGATATGACCATCGTATAGTTACATACGAACTCGAAGGAACTTGTTCCAGATTCGAGGATGGTTTCCGGTTCTGGAGAAATTGAATAGGACTATTCAGTTGTCTTTTTCTTTTTACCATCGTTCAGGTTGTGAGGTCTCCTAGGATTAGGAGAGGGCACACCTATTGCGCTTATTGGATAGTCTTTTTCCAAACCATAGGCAGGTGTCGAAAGGTAGGGAAGGAAGAAAACCGATTAGCCTAAGTGCGGTGTACAGAAGGTAATAAGTAAAGACAAATAAAGGGATTAGAAAGAGGGAAAAGTAAATTGCGGCCGCTATCATTCACGACCAAACCGCGTATTTCATCGCCACTCCTACTTCACCTTTGAATTTTTCCAGAACACCCTGTTCATATCATAATTTTGCATTATTATATTCCCCATTCTTATTCATTTTACAAATAAACAGGTGCTTTTGACCCATGTCTGCTACATAGTTGCAGGTTACAGGTTCTCGGAACAAAAACAGTGAAAACGATGAAAAGACGATACAAAAGTGAGACTACAATCAACAAATGGAAAGATCTTGATCATGCCTACAGTTTGAAGACTAAATGAAGATCAATAGACAATTTCACAAAGAACAAAGGCAGTGCAAGGTTCAAGACTTCGACATGAAGCAAGCGGTAAAGTCCACGACATTATTCACTGTGGAAATCTTGAAGAAAACTAGAAGACAATCTGAGAAACCAAGTGAAGAAAATAGGAGAAACAAAGCAACAGAAGAAGACCTAAAAAATTGAAGCAGCAAGCTCCATACTTGGTCGCGGAACCGCGGCCAAACCAAGATCTTGGCCGCGGATCCGCGGCCGTGTGTCGCACGTACGTGGCGCGTGTCGGTGGTATCGGTGCGACGGTGCATTTATTAGGTTTTTCTTGGGGTAAAATTGTAATTGCAAATGTGAGTCGATTGTAACCCTAGGGTTTCTATGTTCTATAAATAGAAACCCTAAAACCTTTTTTAGGTTATGCCTCTTCTTGTGTCTCATTTCATTTTATCAAAATTCAGATCTGTAAATTTCTGCAATGAATGAAGAGTGCATCAAATTAGAGTAAGTTTTCTATCCTTGCCCTAGTTAATTTAATTATCTGCCCTAGTATAATTTTCTATTCTTGCCCTAGTTTAGATTTTATTCTCTGCCCTAGTTAGATAGTTAGAAAATGTTTTTCAATTCCCTAATGAGTGAGTAGTCTCCTCACTTGTTAGGGTTGCAGCAAGCTCCATACTAGGCCGCGGAACCGCGGCCAAACTAAGCTCTTGGCCGCGGATCCGCGGTCGTGTGTCGCACATACATGGCGCGTGTAGGTGGTATCGGTGCGATGGTGCATTTATTAGGTTTTTCTTGGGGTAAAATTGTAATTGCAGATGTGAGTCGATTGTAACCCTAGGGTTTCTATGTTCTATACATAGAAACACTAAAACCCCTTTTTGGGTTATGCCTCTTCTTATGCCTCATTTCATTTTATCAAAATTCAGATCTGTAAATTTCTGCAATGAATGAAGAGTGCATCAAATTAGAGTAAGTTTTCTATTCTTGCCCTAGTTAATTTAATTATCTGCCCTAGTATAATTTTCTATTCTTGCCCTAGTTTAGATTTTATTCTCTGCCCTAGTTAGATAGTTAGAAAATGTTTTTCAATTCCCTAATGAGTGAGTAGTCTCCTCACTTGTTAGGGTTGCAGTAAGCTCCATACTTGGCCGCGGAACCACGGCCAAACCAAGCTCTTGGCCGCGGATCCGCGGCCGTGTGTCGCACATACATGGCGCGTGTTGGTGGTAACGGTGTGACGGTGCATTTATTAGGTTTTTCTTGGGGTAAAATTGTAATTGCAGATGTGAGTCGATTGTAACCCTAGGGTTTCTATGTTCTATAAATAGAAATCCTAAAACCTTTTTTAGGTTATGCCTCTTCTTGTGCCTCATTTCATTTTATCAAAATTCAGATCTGTAAATTTCTGCAATGAATGAAGAGTGCATCAAATTTGAGTAAGTTTTCTATTCTTGCCCTAGTTAATTTAATTATCTGCCCTAGTATAATTTTCTATTCTTACCCTAGTTTAGATTTTCTTCTCTGCCCTAGTTAGATAGTTAGAAAATGTTTTTCAATTCCCTAATGAGCGAGTAGTCTCCTCACTTGTTAGGGTTGCAGCAAGCTCCATACTTGGCCGCGGAACCGCGGCCAAACCAAGCTCTTGGCCGTGGATCCGCGGCCGTGTGTCGCACATACATGGCGCGTGTCGGTGGTATCGGTGCGACGGTGCATTTATTAGGTTTTTCTTGGGGTAAAATTGTAATTGCAGATGTGAGTCGATTGTAACCCTAAGGTTTCTATGTTCTATAAATAGAAACCCTAAAACCTTTTTTAGGTTATGCCTCTTCTTGTGCCTCATTTCATTTTATCAAAATTCATATCTGTAAATTTCTGCAATGAATGAAGAGTGCATCAAATTAGAATAAGTTTTCTATTCTTGCCCTTGTTAATTTAATTATCTACCCTAGTATAATTTTCTATTCTTGCCCTAGTTTAGATTTTATTCTCTGCCAAAGTTAGATAGTTAGAAAATGTTTTTCAATTCCCTAATGAGTGAGTAGTCTCCTCACTTGTTAGGGTTAGATTTGGGGAAGGCTTGAGAGATGAAGATCTCTCACCCCTTTCTTGCCCATCGCACGTTTTTATAGGACTCCATGCATACTTGCACACACCGCTCCCTACGGCACCCTATCCCACGAGGTAGCGGTGATACCGTAGTATAAACGACCGGTTGAGCGTGTTTTCCATGGAGGTTAGGGTATGAATTAAGAAAGGAAGGATAAGAACCTAGAGGAAGAAACATCGTTTCTTCCCGATGGTACTAATCCACTTTATTAATTATTACCATAATACCTCATAGATCTTAAACAAGGCATAGAAAGCGGTGATGAATATTGACTTTCCAAACTTAACCTAAACCTAACCCTAGCAAGATTCTAATCCTAGTGTAGATCAATCTTAGTTTTTAGATTTAATCAATCCGACACCAATCGGAATTAACTTGTTAGAACAAATTGAGAATACACAAAATCCCTGTGGACTGACCCGTACTCACCGGCTAGCTACCAAGCGACGCCGTTCTTGATTGCGGTTATAAATTCTTTGATTTCAAAATCTATCTTTTCAAAACGCACGCAAAGAATGATCAATCACACCCCATATCACTATGAAGATCTACAGTTATTGGATAATCCATCGTACTCGAAGGAACTTGTTCCAGTTCGAGGATGGATTCAGATTCAGGAGAAATAGAATAAGGATTATTCGGTTGTCTTTTATCTTTACCTTCTCTCAGGTTGCGAGAGCTCCTTGGATTAGGAGAGTACACCTATTACGCTTATTGGATGGTCTTCTTCCAAACCATAGGCTGATGTCGAACGGTAGGGAAGGAAGAAAACCATTTAGCCTAAGGGTGGTGTACAGAAGGTAATGAGTAAAGACAAATAAAGGGATTTGGAGAGATGGCAAGGAAATATACGGTTACAGTCATGAATCTGGATAATGGAAGAGGCATTACTAGGAATACCCGGTTACCCCTTCGAAACATTTTCATGTTTCAGTTTCACTGTGTATTGTTAATAGAAAACTGATTTTCCAATTAGTCCTTACTCCAGGATATGTATTTACCAGACTTGATTCTCATATCTGTATGGTTTTACAGACGATGAGTGGGAGTAAGTTATTGGGATAGCTGATTATATCCTTATTATATCAGAATTCGTTGTAATTGGTGATATTTGAGGAACTCACCTGGGTTTTTGCCTGATGGCAAATATTAGGTTTTGAACATCCGTTGTTATGCACCAATTTCAAACTGATATATCTGTACGTTTATTTTATAAAGTGAGATATAACTTTTTGAAATTATGTCCATGATATTTACCTATATCAGTTGATGGTTAGGTAAGGAGTATTAAACAGTGGTGTAATTCTTCTTAAGCATAAGTACAGTTTTCAACCTACGACGCACAGGGTTTGAGTTATTCAACTCAGGGGACTTACACAAAATATTGTATGTTGTCCAGTGTCCATTAGGACAGAGGGTTTGGTACTCGTACTATATTATGTTTACTTGTGACTTCTCCAGTCTTAGACAAGTGTTTCATAGAAATACAAGGTCCAAGTTTTGAGAAGTTATAGGTACAAGAATAAAGTAGAGAACCATGTGTTGCAAGTATCAGGATTTTTCAAGGTGATCAAGGATGTAGATGCTTGTGTCTGGTATTCAATTGATAGTAATGGTATTGAGAACTTGCTTCTCTTTCAGGTTACTCATATTTGGATGGACTCCTAGTTGAGTAATGTTGATCGGCCTCCTTCCATTTGGTTGACATGCACAGGAGACAGCTGCATGATTTGAATATGGTTCCAATTAAATCAGTGTCTCTATTTCTATATTATATAGAATGGTTCATATCTTAACGATGTTAAGGTATATGGAGTTGTCCGGCTTATGCTTAAAATCAGACTCTGGATAACTCAAGGCACGTTTCAGTAAAGGCAGTTTGTGGGTTTTCTCGGGCTATGACGAGGGTTAACTTTTTACCATCTGGAAGATCAATAGTGATATTGTTTTTGACTCGCCACAGTTTTAGTAAAACTAATTTTTTCAGAAAACAGTAGTGGGAGTATGGTAGAACTGGAAGTGATTCCAGAACCGCAGACGATTACTGAAAATTTAATAGAACCTAAAGATTCAATCGGGTATGACATTCCATTAGCCACTCCGCAGATATAGTGGGTAACCTCAGGCACCCGAGAGGTACTTCGGTATCCTCAAAGACGGTGATGGGGAGGTTCTTGTTTACCCAGACTTGACATTATTGTTGTTCTAGACTATGAGACCCGGTAGGAGGATGAGTATAGTGTCAATCTAAACTAGCTTTAGAAGTGCACGTGTATATGACTCTGCCAGAGGGTTGCTATAGTCAGTGGGAGCAGCGGAAGCATAGTGGACAAGTAGCTTATGTCTATTTATAGACTAAAGCAAATATAGCAGAGATAGATCGTCTATTTTTGATGTGACAGTCATAGGTTTTGACTTCATCAGAATAGGAGATGGATCTGTTAAGAATGTAGTAGGGTGTGATGTCCTGGTATTTGGATGACATGCACTTTATAGGAAGTGAAATTCCTATACTACAATCGGTTATACTGTAGTTGTCACACAGTGGTTTCTTCGCATAGGATATAGATATAATATCAGGCATTCTGGTTACTAGATCTATGGTTTTAGATCTAGATTTGGGTAGTTTCCCAATCTGGGTACTTAGACGGTATTCTAAAGGTGTTTTAGAATGGACGACTCCTGGAAAGGTGGTGTACCTGCAGGTGAAGGAGTTACCCTCTCTAAAGATGTCTTACAAACTAAAAGGGAGAGGGATGTGCATGATTGGCAGATCATTTGCTTCGGAAATTAAGTCAATCATGAGATGTCAAGTACCACACCAGATGTTTTTGCACTAGATGCAATAAGTTTATATTAATCCAATCCTGGAGAAACATTCGGAAGTAGCTTATGAATATAAGTGGATGTTCTAGTATGATAACAACAGCCTCCTTCAGGAGACGGTTATCATTCTAGGCTTCCAAGATGACCTGAATGACAGAGTGACTGTCAGAGTTATGGTTTTCCCTCTTTTGAGGGGCAGTAGTTTGGATAGATGATCCAAGCAGATACTGAGGGAGGCATGGCGCAGGATACTGATTAAATTCAGTGGACGATGCAGTCTAAGAAGTTTGCTGGATTTGGAGTTCATTTGTGAACTGGGTCCCATCAGATATCCAGACATATTCTAAGACAGGTATTGCTCATTTCGGAAAATAGCTTTCTCCGCGAACTTGAGATAAAGAGAGACATAGAAAGAAACATTGGAGCGGAGCCACTCACTGGGGTTATTTCTCGAACGCAATAGTTTTACAAACGAGCTTTGTGAAACTGATTAGTAGAGAAGGTGGGTGTTCGGTATCACACGGGCTGTGAGTATGCGACACCACAATAATTAGCCTTAAGTGCAAGTGGGAGATTGTTGGCTATAGTGCCCTCAAGTCAATTATTGGATCGCAGGCACGTGATTGCAATGATTGAGGGAGGACCTATACAGGTAGAACACTCTTACTCGAGATGATAGTATGTTATCCGGTTTGTCTTTATCATCATGTACATGCTTCAGGTGACATTACAGATCACTATTACATGTTGATAGAGCCCATAGGATTCTTGCTTGGCTACCAGCAGTATGATGGCGATCATATACGTGAGAGCTGGGTAGTCTATAAGCACATCCTTAAAATGTCCCTAGTCGAGGGAGTTTCGAGACTGGGCATCGATACTCCAAAGTAAACTAGTGTATACTGATCGAGACCCCGACGAGGGCCGGTGGCCGGTCTCACAAGCCATTGGTGTTAGTTTGTTCACCTAAGATGTATACAGGTGCTCATTGGGTTATGAGTACACCGGACGGACTCGCCGGGAACATACTAGTTGGTATTATACCTATTGTCAGATAGCAGTTCCCTGGTGACATGTGTACAGGTTAGTCTATCGACCTGAGATTGTCATCTGTCTCGTATGAGTTCCCAGTGTACTTTGATTACTACCCTACCATGGCTCAAAGGAGTCTTGCAAACAGGTTTTAGTTGGGTACAGTCCCAAGCCACATGGAGGTAGTGAGCGGATCGTCAGGAGATTCGTCTCTTCCAGTATTGGGGGTTGATGTCGCGGTGTGCACGGGTGGGCCATCACCAGAAATCCTTAGCCAAGGTAGTTGAGAATTACTGATTTAGGATCAGTAGTTTCTAAGGCGGTGATGGATTTCATACCGACACTGAATGTCAAGTTATTAGGGGTCTGACCTTATCCACCCCTAGACTCGATATGCGACACTCATAGACGAACGGACCAGACTGTACGGATATTGTCACTGTCAGGCTCAGTAGGGGTTTCAAGATGAGTTTGCTCGTCGGCCTCTCTTTCGCTCAATACCTGTGTAGCCGTTACGTACAGCTAGTGTCACTGACGTGCTTGTGGTTAAACCCACTGCCAGCGTGTTGACGAGTCTTTAGAGTCCCACACAGAGGGTTTCCCTAGTTCGGGCGAAACGTTGTCGAGGCCGTATGGTTTTATGGCAGGGTTCGAACATATACGTGCATTTGTGCACGTATCATGATTCGGACGGATAATAATAGTGGGCTTTGGTTTAGCCGGATCCTAGTATTATATTGTTGGATTATTTTCGTCTCGTTGTATTCATATTCAGTTGGAATACGGATGCGGGTATGTATATACAGATGAAGGGTAATCTTGTAATTTATTACAAGATCGTTTTAGAGTTGCCATTTCTTTTATTGGATTAAAACATTTAGGGTTTAATGTTTTGGAAAGTGTGAGTGTGAGTTTTGGCTTTGGTGCATTGATGTAGCATGTGCACTTGGTGACTCATGGTATTGGGTCATGGGATGGTTTTGTTTTGGCAAAGATATTTGTGTGAGATATTTTGGTGAGATGGCTGTTGATTTTCTAGTGAGGATTTTCTTTAAGTGCTCACAAAAGATAACACACAAAAGCTTAACCAAAACAACATAAGAAACAAGCAGCCCATTTCTTTTCGTCACTTGGCCAAAAGCTTTAGCTCACACTTTTACCCATGGCATCTTCTTCAACCTCCACCCAAACCCTCTCATGAGTTGAGAATCCTTGGATGTTTTGAGACAAAGTAATCACACACATTCTCTACTTTATCTTGGCTATCTAGATTAGCAAACTAGATAGTTGAGTTGCTTCGGTTTTGAGGCGGGAGCCCATATTACTAACTCTCGACGTAAATCTTCTTCGATGTGGGGAGACCGGAGATCAAACTTGATCGAGAAAGCCGCGAGGAGCTTGGGACAGAGGTTGAAGACCGAAGGACACGGATTGATCGGTATAACCTCTCTAAACTCCTTTATGATAGCTAGTATAGGGTTAATGGTTCGATCCGGGAACCAGGTTCCATTAGCGCCGGTTTCTAAAAGTTTTTGTTCCGCATTTGGCCACGGATTGATGGCCGGAACGCTGGTGTAACTGAACATCTGCAGAAGGTCACGAGAGAAAAGAATCCGGCGGATATGTTCACCAAGGCTGTAGACAGAGATAAGTTGGATCTCTGTTCCAGGTTGGTGCACCCCTCCATGAAAATCTGATGAGTAGAGAGTAGAGCGGAGTCGTGTGAATTCTACTAACGTTGGGAATTAAGGATGAAGTATCTCAAGCGGGAGATTGTTGAAATTATGGAGAAACTTCATGCAAATGTCTGGACGTGCACACAAGCCATATCAGATTTTACCAAAACCACAGTTTCTTAATTAAGGAGTGTCTTATGGTAGTTTCATAATTATGGTGGTTTCTTAATTAAGGAATGTCTTATGCCAGTTTCATAATTATGCCAGCTTCTTAATTATACCAGTTTTTTTAATTAAGGAATGTCTTATGGCAATTTCTTAATTATGCTAGTTTCTTAATTAAGAAATTGGTTTGTGTATAAATAGAGACCTCTTATATATTTTATATGCAGTCAAATAGAAGAGAGATCATTGTATGAGATGATAACTGCTTAGATCTAGAGAGTTTTGAGAGAAAACTCCTAAGCTTGCTCCGTGTAATTGATTCGAGGATTCTAGTATACGTTTGCAGTTTCCGCTATGCCGGAGACTAGCCATACGGTATGTGAACCCCGTTAACAAATCCTTGCCTCTCTTATTTCTATGTTTGATTTCTTATTTATTCTCGCATATTATTTACTGGTCTTTTGTTGTTAATTGCATGGTGTTGATTGCGTGATTTGGTTGCTTGTCGCGAGTATTGTTCCGTGCATCGGCTTCTCCATCCCCAACACCCTAAAATCCCACTCCCATAATCTCTAAATCGTTAACTCCGCATTCTAATGTGCCTGGATCACTTGTTTTCAAATATAAAACCAATCAACCTTTCCGTAAAGCCCACCTCAAAAAAGGTTTGTTTGTGGCCCCGGGACTTAAAGATGAGAATCGAATCAACAACTATGGTGATTCGATCTTTTTGAAAAAGTTTCCACCGAAACTTTTAGCAGATCAAATTTTCGAGAGAGACCCTGACTGTTCGAAAATGATTTGGTAGCCATAGAAATCTGCAGACCAAGAACTTTGTCAGATGAATACAATTTTAATAGGGTGGACTTTTGGATCCAAATCCACCAGATTCCTTTGGATATGATGACAATGGATATCATTGAATGCATCTGTTCCGACGTGGGTCCTATAGTACGGCCTACCCAACAAGAAATGGAACGTTGGACGGAGTATGCTTTGAGTATAGATATCCGTAGACATCACAAAGCCTCTCAAAGCTAAGCTTGCACTTCTCCTTTGCAATAAACCTTTGCAATAAACCAAAGCATACAGTGAAACTCATATGAGAAGCTACCAAGGTTTTGTCAATTTGGTGGCATCATTGGGCATGGCACCACTGGATGCAACCTTCAAGACGATATTGATACAAGATGATCTTGAAGAGAGAATCACCGTGAAAAGTTACTGGAATTCATATCGCGTCGCTACGATGATGATATTCGAGCGCCTCCACCCATAACACGGAATCGGTATTCTCCGCCATGCCTTGGTAGACAAATGCCTGATGTTGCCGGAAATGAACCCCCTCCTATTCACCAACATCAACACCACTCACCTCCGTCTCCTGAACCAAGCATTGTGCCTAACAAAATCAACGTGTCGATTCCCCTCACTGCCACGACAGAGGCTGCCTCCGCCAACGACTCCGACCATCCTCCCTCAATGGTATAGTTGCTCAGAATTTTTCAGAAATTCCGAATATGCCCTCTCAAGCCATATCAGTTCGAGCCAACCATATCGATGATGTGCATGAGTCCGATTCTGTTGGTGTGACCCGATCATCGAATGCATCAAGTCTCTGTAAACCAGATTTCGAGAAAAGTTGAAAATTTAAAATCCAGAGATCATGCACCGATGGTCCATCCGGATTCTCCTCCACCTAAATTCCAGCCCATTTCCTCTGCATTAACATCACAGGCTGATATGGTTTCTGGAAACATGGCTGAATGACAACCATTTCTACAAATCCTACCATACTTGAAGATGCACCAAGTGACAACAAAAGGTGCAGATCTTAAGGAAAATATCGTGGAGACCCTTTCTCTTCCCCACAAGCTTAATGCTCTTAGCAGACGTTTCAAGAAGCTTCCTCGGGCTTATGGGCCTGAGCTGCCCGGACATGGGCTGAAATCTCAAAAGAGAGAACTTCAAATTGGAGATATCATAGAACCTGGAACCAACTTTTCAAAACGAAAAGGATCAACGCATCAAAGACCCCAAGAAACAAACAAATGTGATCTTGCACCAACAAGGTAATGAGCAGCACAACGATAACAATAGGGCGGAGGCTGTTAATCTGCCCCGTCCTCAACAATGAAACTCCTTGTCTGGAACTGTCGAGGGTGTAGAGGGGACCCGACAGTTCTCAACCACCGTTCCCTCCTTCAGTCCACATCGCCAACTATTTCATTCATATCAGAAACTCACTCTTCCTTACAACAGTCACTTTCTACTATCTCTAAACTTGAAATCGCCAACCGCCATATAGTTCCATCACTCGGTCTCTCTGGTGGACTATGGTTGCTATGGGACCATGTTCACTATATCCGTATCACAGCGTCCTCTCCTAATTACATTATTGTTGAAGTGCAAATTGCTCAAGGCCTGCCAATATGGAATCTTGTCTGCGTGTATGGAGAACCTGCTAGGCATAAGAGGAGAGATTTTTGGCAAAACTTTTCATGTATTGTATCCACTTTAATTCATCCTGTCCTATGTTGCGGTGATTTTAATGCTCTAATTTCTCGATATGAAAAATATGGAGGTTTACCTGTGAATTGGCATGATACTCAGTATTTCGTCGATTTTATTAGCAACTGCCGTCTACTTGATCTTGTATTTCATGGTGCAGCTTATACTTGGACCAATAGACAATCAGCTAACATGCATATTTAAGAAAGACTGGATTGGATGAATCTATTTCTACGAATCCGTCCACCACCTCCCAGCGATCGGAAGCGACCGCTGTCCAATTCTTATTCAATTGCAGCGAATTGCAAAGAAGAAAAAGTCACAATTCAAATTTGAAGCTATGTGGGTAAAGAAGGCAGAGTACAAGGATTTTCTAAGGAGCACTTGGTCCAACAGCGAGAGCTTGGGCTTTTATTCCAAAGCTAAACACTTCAAGCAAACAGTGAGAAGATGGCACCAAAATAATTTCGGTAATTTGGCTTCTAGGATCCAACAAATCAGAGAGGAGATTTCCACAATTCAAATGAGTCCACCATCTACAACAACCATTTCAAGAGAGAAACAATAAATGGAGTTAGATGATCTTCAAATAGCCGAAGAAGCTTATTGGCACCAAAGGGCAAAGATACAGTGGCTTAGTGAAGGTGATAAGAACACTAAATTCTTTCACACCGCAACTATCAAGAGAAGAAGAAGAAACCGTATTCTATCGATATTGGCTCCTAATGGCGAGCGGAAATCAGACGCGCAATCTATAAGGAAAGCCTTCACGGGATACTTTTACGAACTATTTCAATCCTCCACTCCTCCAAATATCCCCAACGAGTTCAATTTTTCGAAGCAAGTGAAAGATGAACAACTTGATGATTTATGTTGAGAACCAACCGACGATGAGATTACTGATGTGGTTAAATCTATGCATTCAACTAAGGCACCAGGACCCAATGGTCTCCCGGCACTCTTCTATCAATCTGGATGGGATACGGTAAAGCGTGAAGTGATTGCCTTTGTTAGAGATGTATTCAACTCCTGTAGCTTTCCTGAAGGGGCCAACCACACTATACTCACACTAATTCCAAAGAAGAAGGAATGCTCAATCCCTGCAGATTACATGCCTATTGCTCTATGCAATGTATTATACAAGATAGTTGCGGAAATTGTTGCTAACATGTTACGACCACTTTTAAACGATCTCATCTCGCCGAACCAAGCCGCCTTTGTTCCAGGAAGGCAAATCAATGACAACTTTGTTGTTGCTCAAGAACTTGTACATTGTATGGGAAAGAAAGGAAGAAAATCAAGGTATTTTGCATTCAAAGCCGATATGTATAATGCATATGATAGAGTTGAATGGACTTTCATTCACGAGGTCCTCAAGAAGTCCGGTTTTCCTGAGAAATTTGTACGTTTGATTCAGGCTTGTGTGTGCACAACATCCATCGCAATCAATATCAATGGTGAAGCCGACGGTTTTTTCGTGCCATCTAGAGGTATTAGACAAGGATGTCCTCTTTCTCCATACTTGTTCATTCTTTGTTCAGAGGTTCTTTCCACTCTAATTTTCAAGGCTGAGCATCACCATGAATTCAAAGCCAAGAGAATAAATCACCAAGCACCTTCCATCTCACATCTTATGTTCGCAGATGATTTAATGATATTTGGAGAAGCATCATTTCGGAATTTGGAAGCAATCAAACATATTCTTCATCTCTATTCGCTTTGGTCGGGACAGGTTATCAATTTTGAAAAATCTTCAATTCTTTTTTTGCGAAACCTGTCCACGGATGCAAAAAATGAGTTAGCAGGTGTCCTGGGTGTGAAATTAATGACACGAAATGAGGTCTATCTTGGAGCTCCATTGTTCCCTAGAAGCAACTCTATTTGTGCTCATAAATTCTTCGTAGAAAAGATGCATAGAAAATTAAATGGATGGAAAGCATCCCTCCTATCTTGTGCAGGTCGAGAAATTTTAATAAAAACGTCGTTGATCTCAATTCCTTCATATCACATGCCTTTAGGTATATTTCCTCAAAAAATAAACGGGTTGGAGGCACTATGATAAATTTTTATTGGGGATTCCAACCAGGAGGCATACATCTTTTTCTCAAATCTTGGTCTCAGCTGCAAAAACCAAAAGCTATTGGAGGCCTTGGGTTTCGTCGAGTAGACGAAGTCAATCTAAGTATCTTTATGAAGGTTGGATGGAGAATTTTATCAACACCTGACGCTATGTGGGTCAAACTTCTAAAAGCCAAATATTTCACAAAATCAAGCTTTCTCAATGGCGCATCAAAGGGACATTGCTCTGCCTTTTGGAGAGGGGTTGAAAAATGCAGGGATTATCTATCAGAAAGATGTGGCTGGTCTATTGTTAACGGAGAGGATGTTCACATATTTGATGACTATTGGACTCTTTCGAGCACATCCCGAATCCAAAAGCCGACAAACTTTCCTGCAAACATCCAATTGGTGGGTCAGCTCATTGATCACACATCAGGTAATTGGAATAACAATCTCATCCATTCAGTATTTGAACCATGCACGGCAAACTTGATATGCAGCATTCCTATTGACAAATATGAACCTTGTGGTAAAGACAGATTCTTGTGGCTTTCAGACAAAAGAGGACTATATTCAACACGGTCCGTAGCCTCACAATGCATCCCTCGAGCGTAGGTAACAGAGAACTCTACAAGAAATTATGGACTCATAAGAAGGTGCAGCCGAGAAACTTGCACTTTATTTGGAGAATAATGAGTGATGCTCTCCCGATAAATGAACGTCGAGGAAGGGTATTATCGCATGCAGATATCAAGTGTCCATGGTGTCACCTTGAAGCTGAGAGTGCATCGTACCTCTTTTTGAATTGTAGCATAGCTCAGGAAGTATGGAAAGCCTCAAAATTTAATAACTTAAACGCTAGTGAAAGCTTACACACACTACTAGAGAAATGGATAAATGATGGGAATGATTCTGAAGGAAATTTTAAAATCGGTTCTATGTTTATGGATGCTATGGAAGGCTCGATGCAAATGGGTATTTGAAAATACCCCACCCTCGCCTCCTATCATCGTTGCCCAAACAGTGGCATCACTGCAATTCACCTTACAAACCGAGGACAAAGCTCAAACATCAACCTCCTTTGAATTGCAAGAGAGTGCATGGTCTAAGCCAAATGAAGGATTTCTAAAAATCAATGTTGATGGTGTGGTTGGAGCCTCTAAGGCAAGTGCAGCAATCATTGTGCGAGATCATGAAGCATAAGTCATCAATTTAGGGTCAGAGATGCTACAGCAAGCGGACGCGGAGATTTCTGAGGCAAGTACAGTAAGGATGGGTATTTTGCAAGCTCTAAACCATCTTGAGATACAATGCATAATCGAGTGTGATTCGATCAATATTGTGCAGTGTATAAACGATTGCAGGATGACACCACCATGGTCTATTGCACACATCATTCATGAATGTCAACTCTTGCGAGATAACTCACACATTATCATTAAGCATGTCAAGAGAGGTCTTAATTAAGCAGCACATTCCATCGCACAATGTAGTCTTCGTCAAGATTTGTATGGGTCATGGAGTATGCAAGAATTACCTTCTCTGTTTAAACAAGAGCTTAACCTTGTAAGTTCCAACGTTTGTTTATTATAAATAAAGCTACGACTTCTTTTCAAAAAAAGAAGTTTTCTGCATAAAAGTTTTTTTCACACATGAACCCAGTACTGCTTGCTATTTATGAAAGGACCATCACACAAAAATTTCTCCTTCAATTTTGGATCAAGACAAGGACATAGAATAAGTTGGAAATTTATGGGATTAATTTCTAAACAGAGAAATGAGAACAAAAATTCTCTAGAAGCCAAGGAAAAAAATTCTGAAATTTCCAATTCTGAGATTTAAAATGAAGATTAGTCTGAATCAGTTGACATAATTCAATTGCAGATTTTAATTTGCGTTTATCGTTTCAAAGGAACGAGCAAGACATTTCGAGGATTATCTTATTGGGAAGAAATCTGTATATTTTTGTGTGACTAAAAACGAAGGTTAAACTTGTACACCCCGCATTTCATTAAATGAAAATTTTAACGAAACTTAAAAGGAAAATCATATCGGGAAGAGATCTTTGATCCAGTAATAATAAACTTGCTGTGGAATAAAAACCATATTAGGCTTCTCTCAAAATCTTTAATAAAGAAATAAACAAATAAGAAATTTTGTCCGTGTAACATGACGACTTCTTCCATTGCTAATACAAGAAATTCTATTAATACAATGTTCTGATATGAATGATAAAGTTCATGACTTCCACTTAATTTCATGTCAATGAAGAAACAATAAGATGAACATAACAAACGACGACAAGGGAGCATCATGCCAAAAGGCAATGGAAAGGAACAACAACACAAGGGACCTGATACCTGCTGCATCTAAATGGAGAAATACCATTCTTCAGTTTAGCTTTGAGGCATCCTTAGGTTCATGTGCATTCCATTCTAACAACATCCATATGATTGATGTGCCTACAAAACCATGCAACAGAATCTCGTAATCAAAAACCTAAATATTTTCTGTTAAGGATTATATATTACCAAGAGAAAAGTAGTTGTAGTATAAAACCGTAGAGAAAAAGAAGAAGAAATACAGTAGACATATAATTAAATCACACTAAAACTTAGATTAGGTGAATGGTTGAATATCTTCCTTTGTCACCCTATTAGTTGATGATTTTAAATCATCTGATAATATACTTATGTATTAATTCAATTTTCTGCAAGCATGCTATTCCCTGATGTTAGAGCATCATGCTTAGTTTTAGTAATAATTTACCCTCTCAGATGACTAAGGTCACCACAAACTAGACTGAAAGTTAAACTTTGAAAATTTAGCATGCTGTTTTCATATTGTTTATCAATCACATTTATTGAATATTGGATCTCATGTGTGCATTTGCATCTAGATAGGACTTTTTTAGAGTCACATGCATCATTTGCTTGCGATTGTCATCTTGCACCCATAGCAAGTATTTTTAATAGCCATACTGTTCTCATTCTGTAGCGCTCCACCATAAAGTTCTATATTAAAGGCATGTTTGTTTGAACAGAAGTAACATGTAAGTACTGAAAGTAATATTGAAGTAGCTTGCTTCCAGTAGTTCGGTTGTTTGTTTTGACGAAAGTGGAGCTTGGAAGTTACTCCATAGTGATGAGGTGGATCCTGTGGCATGGATACTTCAAAAATTTTCTTCCCTTCGTTTTGGATGGGAAATAACCATGAAGCACAAGGAACAAGAAAAAGAATTAATTATTTAATCCTTCTCTTTATTACTTCCAAAAAGTAATAATATATTACTATTAAAAAAGTACATTTTGTGTTTGTTTTTTTTTTTATGAAAGAAACCTAGGAAGGTGCTTCATTTTTTATTCTTTTCTTCAAAAAATATATAAACAAATATTCAAGCAGTCCACTCTATCATATGTTGATGATCTCATCCAACAAATATATATGGATTGTGGTTTCAGATAATTTTTTTTTTAATTATGTGTGCTTAGAATTCATAATTTTCTTGACAAGAAATTTAAGACTAATATGAATAAGGTTGCCATCATGTTCGAGTCGTAAAGGTTGCAGCATTGTGCAATTTGTTTCATTGCTGACCGCATTTAATTAGATGGGCAAAGCCTTAGACGATCATTGTAAATATAAATGCATGGTTTTAATTGAAGAACAATATGTATTAGGGAGGAAAAGCGTTTTTACTTTGGGTTTTGGAGAAGACGGCGAGGCGAAGAGCCCAGATGTCGAAGAACCCGAACCACACCGAGGCGAGTCGGAGAGAGCCCACTAGCATCAGCCACCACCCTAGAGCCCTCATCACCTCTCTCTCGAGTCACACACACAGAGACAATTTCACAAACAGGTAGCGGGCAAGAGCAATAACGAATCTGAAGAGAGACCGGAAATTATTTGGTAATGATAATGAATCACCACGTGACTTTACACGTGGTGATCTGGTCGGGTTGATACTGTTAAGTATCCAGATCGGATAGACCCGTTCCATTATAGTACGAGGCATGGTCACATAATTTACGAATAATTCGGCGAATTCGTGAATTATTCATGAATTTTTGATTGGAAGATTAATTCTCCAATTTAATCGCCACTCGTGAAGGCTTCGAATAATTCAAATAAACAGCGAATAATTCACAAAAACAGCAAATAATTCGCAATATCAAAACCCGGTGCCTCGTATGTTAATTTCTTGCTTGAAATACTTCCCGAACATTTCCCGAATACTTGCCGAATCTTTTCCGAATACCAGCTGATTTTTTTCCGAATAGCTTCCCGAATCCGAATTTTCGACCTCGCCGAATAATTCCCGAACGGCGAATTTGTGACTATTGCAGGAGTCCATACTTTGGGTTTTCATTTAGAAAATAGGCTAAATTTTATAAAGCACAACCAAGACTTTCATAACTTAAAAAAAAAAATTATAGGAGAAATGGCCCTTAGCCCTCATGCAAGCACACATCATGCCGCGCACACAACGCACACGTGCTCAGGGGAACAACGAATATGTCCCGAAAGCTTTAATTTGTGGCCATTTTTTCGCTCCTGGCACCCCGCACTCTATTCAGGAGGGAAAGTGTCATACGGACTGAGCCATTACTCATCGAACTTTAAGAATGTCATGAAAGTTGTTAGAATATAAAATATATTTTCTCGACCCTCATTCATAATTTTGGAGTTTTGGTACAGTGGTAGGGACTTTTTGCATGATATCAGAGCAACCTAGGTTTGATTTTCATCGGGTGTGTATTAAATGCGGATTTGTTTAAATTAAAAATACCGCTGTGCAAAAACATATGTTTCAAACCAAAGGGCTTGCGAGACGTATGGAAAATATATTTTATATTCTAACAAACGATTTCATATGAAAACTAGCAAAGTTGTCTTAAAATACGAGTTTTGTAAGCTTCTTTAAGACACGAATGGACTCGCAAGGACTTTATGCATGAAAAAACTGGAATTGTAGTTCCAAAGTATGAAGATCACAAGAAATACTAACATCAGATTTCAAACTCTTAATTTCTGCTCCATACATTCAACATTTAGCAGGCCGGGATATATAGAGCAATCTGAAAGTAAAAATAAATAATAATAAACTTATATTAACAACTCCCCGATTATTATTGAGCAGGACGGATTGCTCTGGTTGTTCGTTCGAAAAAATAAAATAAAATAACTCACCAATCATTTTGGAATTCAGTTAAAACATTTTTTTAGTTAAATGCTTACACCTAGATGTATGGAGAACTAGCAGTAACAGCAGTTCTAAAGCCAATTACAAAATGTCGCCATCAAGCTCTCATTTGGGAAATCTAAGTCTAAATATAAATCATGTAGTTCTATAAGATAGTGCTCTGCGTTGCAAAATTTCCGTAATTCTTGCCATCGGATATCAATCATGCCTGCAAAAAGATTAGCAAGCAAGAATTAGCGTATTCTCAAAAATGAAGCAGGTACCGCAGCAACAAACTTTAAGATTAAGCTACATTAAAACCTTATTTTATAATTATGTTATTATATGATCGTATTTTTTTTAAGCCATCTTCATGCATATTGTTAGACCTAACTCAAACCCCCGTTGCTTTATCAACTACAATTATATCACACTCCTTTCTAACAGGTGAATTGAAAACTCTGTCGCGATTCTGGGGTTAAAAGAGGCGGGCAATAAATATGGCAATTGCTCTATTTTTTCTCCTTTAATTAATCTTTCTACTAAAAATTCTGTTAACAAAAATCTAGGTCCTGAAAAGCATAAATAGCAGAAGGAAATTGATTCAGTTAATTTAAGCAAGCATGGTCTTAAAATATTTGAAGTTCCAATATAAGAACAGAAGGAACAGAAGGAACAGAAGGAAATTGATTCAGTTAGTTTCAAGTATTTTGATGGTTTGAAATCTCGGTGGATTCCTATCCAAGGTGGCTGATTCCGATCCCCAAAATAACCATCAGAGTTCCGAGACCAATACCGTCCGAGACCAAGTAATAATGTGTTTATTAATGATTAATGAGTTTACAAATGTGTTAATGTGTGTGTATGTAAGGAAATGGAGCCATAGCTGCCATAGAAGAAAGTTTTCTCCTACAACGGACATAATAATAAACTTCACATATTTTAGTTTGATAATTGACACGGTGCATGTTGATCTACAGGCTCTAAAACTTTTGTACACCTAACATCATGTGCTTAACATGCTCTTTTATCATCGATCTATAGGTGAGAAATATTCTATTACAGAAAACCCATTAATTATGCCGCAATTCGATGAAAGCTAATATATCATATTAATCATAAGATAAAAATATGTTTTAGGCCATATAGTTCAACATGATCAGTATCAAAATTTGAACTAAAATATGTATGTAAAATTGATTTTTTTGGCCATCATATGAGGAAATTTCATCCTATGGCAGCCGATGCCCCCCCCCCCCCAAACACACACACACATGCATGCATGTATTTATGCACGGAAGCACACATATATGTATGGAGATCCACATGAGAGATCGATGATTCTGTTCTTGCATCGATCAATATAGTTCACAATTTTCTTAATTTGCAAAACATTTTGTGATGGTAAATAGGGTAATCAATATTTAAAAATAATGAAGGAAAATAAACGCTCAACAAAGATTAAGGCGGTAATGCAACCAAGAATTAGGGTGGGGGAGGAAATATCACTAGTAAAATAAGGGGTTGCCCCTACGGATAATAACATCCGTAGGGGCAATAAAAGTTTGGCTCTACGGATTAATTCGTAGGGCAAAGCGGTTGCCCCTACGGTCGTTCAATATTTATTTAAAATTTATTAAATCTTAAAATGTTTTTTGCCCCTACGGAGACGCAAACCAAGCACCTACGGGTATATCCGTAGAGGCATATAAATAGGGATTTAAGAGATCGATCTCTACGCTGATTATTTTTTTTTCTTATTCTCGCGCGAAACCAAATTTTCCCAAATCGAGATCGTCGTCGCCGCCGCGCTGCAGTGATCTCGTCGTCACCGAATCCAAGCCGAATCGTCGTCGCCACGCCTGCGCAGTGATCTCGTGGTCGCCACCGTGCTCCGTTCTCGTTGTCGCCACCGCCCTCGTCGTCGCCGATTGCGTCTCCGTCGTCGCCTACAGGTAATTAGTTAAACATTATTATAATGATGTTAGGGTAGTGATCGATGAGGGTTAGGATTAGGTATCGGTTGTGGTTAGGGTTAGGATTAGGGTTAGGGTACGGGTTCGATCGGCGGTTGGGGTTCGACGACTGGTGTTGGGGTTAGGGTTAGGGTTAGGGTTCGGTTGGGGTTTGGTGTTGGGGTTGGGGTTCGGCTGGGGCTGGGTTGGAGTTAGGGTTAGGCCGGGTTAGGGTTTGGTGTTGGGTTGGGGTTCGGCAGGGGCTGGGTTGGGGTTAGGATGAGTTGGAGAGATTGAAGGCGAGCTGGGTTTTGGGAGAAGAGAAGGAAATGGCACTGCTTGCTGCTTCAATTTTTTGATATAGATAGATAAGGTTCTTTTGGGATTTTGGAGGGGTTTTAATTTGGGAGAAATAAATAGCTTTGGAGATGAAATGGGGCATTTCGGTAATTTGATTCTCTGTTGCAATTATTATTTATCAATATATTTAATTATAAATATTAAATAAAATAAAGTAAACTATAAATACTATGAAACCAATATATGATACTCGATGATAATATGAAACCTTCATATTCCCATCGATACCCATATATGAAACTAAAAGCGCCACTTAGTCCCCGTCTATCGGTTAACATACGTGCGATGCTCGTCGTGAACTAGAACTATACGAAAGTTGTTAAATATCGGACAGTATAACTCGATACTAACAACCGTCGTATAGTCTACGCGACGAGAAAATTCAATCGTATGGTAACCCATAGATTTGTCCCGTGTGGACAAGTTAAGAATGTATAAAGCAAACGCCTTCATTCACTTGTGTTTTCATCCGTTTCGAGATATTTCGTCGGTATCTTTCCGCTGGTTTTCCGTGTACAAAGATAGATTAGATGTTCATTTCAACGTTGTTTCACAGCTTTGAAATGATTATCTATTCTATTACAGTGTACTCGGAGAACAGCGGGGAGGTGCTGCCGAAATTTACTCGAAACGGTTGAAAGCACAAGTGATGGGCGTTCGCTCTATACATTCTTAATGGGATAGAAGCCTACCCCCGACAGCCGGAACACATTCATACAAACGCATAATTAGAGAGCGATTCGAGATGTTCGGGTTAAAACCAATATATGATAATATGAAACCTTCATATTCCCATCGATACCCATATATGAAACTAAAAGCGCCACTTAGTCCCCGTCTATCGGTTAACATAGGTGCGATGCTCGTCGTGACCAAGAACTATACGAAGGTTGTTAAATATCGGACAGTATAGCTCGATACTAACAACCGTCGTATAGTCTACGCGACGAGAAAATTCAATCGTATGGTAACCCATAGATTTGTCCCGTGTGGACAAGTTAAGAATGTATAAAGCAAACGCCTTCATTCACTTGTGTTTTCATCCGTTTCGAGATATTTCGTCGGTACCTTTCCGCTGGTTCTCCGTGTACAAAGATAGATTAGATGTTCATTTCAACGTTATTTCACAGCTTTGAAATGATTATCTATTCTATTACAGTGTACTCGGAGAACAGCGGGGAGGTGCTGCCGAAATTTACTCGAAACGGTTGAAAGCACAAGTGATGGGCGTTCGCTCTATACATTCTTAATGGGATAGAAGCCTACCCCCGACAGCCGGAACACATACATACAAACACATAATTAGAGAGCGATTCGAGATGTTCGGGTTAAAACCAATATATGATAATATGAAACCTTCATATTCCCATCGATACCCATATATGAAACTAAAAGCGCCACTTAGTCCCCGTCTATCGGTTAACATAACGTGCGATAATTTATTCTTTTCAACGACAAACGCACACACAAAGCATATACACGGATTTTCTCCTTTGTCAGTAACTATCCCATTCTTATATTTCTCAATATAGTCAGCATAACCTACAATTTATATGTTATTCAGTCTAACATGGCCTATGAGTACGTCAGAGTTAAGGACTGGATGTATGTGGATTGGAAACAACGTATGCAACCTAAGTTTGTCGCAGGAGTTGCTGCTTTCCTTGAATTTGCATGAGCACATAATAAGATCATAATAGAGAAGATTCTCTGACCGTGCGATAGATGTGGCAATAAGTACTGGCAGAAGGTAGAATTGGCAGAGCTTCATATTGTAAAACATGGGTTTACTAGACTTTATTCAACTTGGAAATATTACGGGGAAGGAGAAGAATGCAGTACTGCGGTAGAAGAAGAAGGAGAACACGATAATGCGGCAGGAGAAGAAGAAGAATTCGGTAATACGGCAGGATACGGAAATTTATTTCCATCAGAAGAAATGGAGGATATGGTAGAGGCTGCCCTAGGTGAATCTATTCGTACCGAAGATGACATTCCTTCCGGTCAAGGACCGCGTGCGGATAAATATGAAAATTTCATGAATGATGCTAGAAAACCAATTTTTGAGAATGCGAAGTATTCCACCCTCTCATGGTTCGTCCAACTTTTCCAAATTAAGTGCCTAAATGGATGGAGCAACAAGTCATTCACAATGCTTCTTTCGTTCTTGAAAGATTCTATGCCTCCAGGAAATAATGTGCCCGAAAGCTGGTACGAAGCCCAGAAAATGATGTCTGATTTGGGTCTAAAGTGCGAGAAGATTCAAGCATGTCCTAAAAATTGCGTGTTGTACCGGAAAGAGAATTCAGATTTGAAAGAGTGTCCAACATGCGGAGAGGCCAGGTATAAGCCGAAAGATTCTGATAAGAAGCTTGATATACCTGTGAAGATAGCACGATATTTTCCCATAACACAGAGGCTACAGAGGCTATTCAGGTGCAAGAAAACAGCCGAGGCAATGATTTGGCATCACCGTGCTCCTCCAAGCGAAAATGGAAAAATGAGCCATCCAAGAGATTCACCGGCATGGAAGGATTTCGATAGGAGGCACACAATATTCAGTAGCGATCATCGCAATGTCCTGCTCGGACTGGCTGCCGATGGCTTCTGCCCATTCAACTATATGGCTGGAAGTCACAGTACATGGCCCGTTGTAATGATAATTTATAATCTGTCGCCTTGGTTGGATATGGACCAATCATACTTTATGATGCCTCTTCTTATCGACGGACCAAACTCACCGGGGAACAATATCGACGTCTATCTCCGACCTCTGATCGAGGAGCTGAAAACTTTGTTTATTGATGGTGTAGAGACATATGATTCAAACACAAATACAACCTTCATACTGCGTGCGGCTTTAATGTGGACAATTAATGACTTTCCTGCGTATGGAATGCTATCAGGTTGGTCCGTACATGGTCACAAAGCATGTCCTCATTGCCATGAACACACAACATCAAAATTTTTGAATTTTAGCAGGAAGGTTTGTTATTGCGGCCATCGACGTTTTCTGCCTCCAGACCACCCCTATAGGTTAGACACGGTTCATTTTGATGGTCATCAGGAGCTTCTTGGGCCTCCATCCCCATTGTCCGGAGAGGAAGTGACTGCTAAATGGGATGGTTACAATAACGTGACCTTCGGGATGGATCCGACGAGACAGGTCAAACCACAATATTGGAACAAGTTAAGCATTTTCTTCGAGCTTCCGTACTGGTCTACAAATTCAGTGCGTCATTGTCTGGACGTCATGCATATAGAGAAGGGAGTATCAGAGCACATACTTAACTTGCTTCTGTGTAAAGACGGAAAATCGAAAGACAACATGAATGCCCGGATGGATCTACAAGAGTGGGGAATAAGAAGTGAACTGCACCCTAAACCGGTAGCGGGTAAACCGGGCAAGTTTGTACTTCCCAATGCCGCTTATCATATGTCACAACCGGAGAAGAAAAGATTCCTGCAGGTGTTGCATGATTTGAAAGTCCCCACAGGTTTCTCAGGATCATTCAGCAAGAAAATAAAAATTGTGAAGGGCAAGATCGATGGGCTGAAAAGTCATGATCACCATGTTATCGTGGAGCACCTTCTTCCATTAGCCCTCAGGACTTCTCTCCCCGACTCGGTTGGTCTAGTAATCAACGACCTATGTTGTTTTTTCAGGGAGTTGTGTGCTAAAACACTGGAGGTTGCGACGCTGGATAAACTAGAAAATTCTATTGCGTTGATACTTTGCAAGTTTGAGCGTATTTTCCCACCGTCATTCTTCGATATCATAATACACTTGACGGTTCATCTTGCAACTGAGGCGAAGTTAGCCGGACCGGTACAATATCGATGGATGTATCCCGTCGAGAGGTACGTGTAATTTTTCGTTTCACGCAATTTATAAATTTATTGTTGTCCTGTATGCCCGTGTTTATTTATTCAACATATTCTCATTAGGTACCTTTACACTCTTAAGAAGTATATACGCAATAAAAATCGACCAGAGGGTTCTATCATGCAAGGTTATCTTCTTGATGAAGCAACCACATTTTGTTCCCGCTATCTGGACGAGAACATTGAGACAAGGCTTAACCGACCACGAAGAATTCAAGACGGGCCATATGGTAAAGCCGAGTATAAGAGGGTAGACACTATGTTTATCAACAAGATATACCGGTTTATCTTGCTTAATTGCGCATGTCTTGAACAAATTAGAGAGTAAGTTCTTTTGGATTAATTGTTATATCTGTGTTTGTGTGTGTATGAAATGACATAATATTAATGTCACAATTATTTGTCGAAAACAGAACTCATTTTAACGAGGTACGTGAGGGGCATCCTGATTGGAACGAAGAGCGTTTGGAAAAATACCATCAGGATAATTTTTGTGATTGGGTCACAGAGCATGTAAGTTATTCGAATTACATTTTATTGCTATCAGTTTTAATCTAAACTTGTATCGTTATGTATTTATCGTAAAATTTGTTTTGTTAGATCCACGATCCGAACTTGTCTGCATCATTTGAGAGTGATTCAAGATATTTAGCTCAATTTCCTAGTATGGAGGTTGCATATTACAAAGGATTTGGTGTCCTTGGATACAAATTCGAAGTTAAGGACATAGAAACATCTAGAACCACTCAGAATAGTGGGATTGCGACGGTAGGATCGGACGGTGTGATTTACTATGGGTACTTAAATTGTATACTCGACATCCACTATCCCGGACGATCAGAACCCTTTTATATATTCTACTGTACTTGGTACGATCCGCGAACCGATACAGACAGGTGGAGAAGCAGTCTTGGGACTTGGAAAGATGAATATGGATTGACCAGTGTGAACACACTTCGATTTTACGGTCAGGACGATCCGTTTATCTTTCCGAACCAAGCGTTCCAAGTATACTACTCACAGTGTTTGAAGCATCCGGGGTGGAGTGTTGTATGCCGATGGAAACCTAGAGATGTCTACGATGTCCCAGAATACGAGGACAGCGATGAGGACGAAGAAGAGAGAAGGCTTAAAGTGCTCCGACCGTCTGTTTCGAAGGACGGGTTGTCTTCGACCGATCATGAAGTTACGTGGGTTAGAAATGACATCGACGATGAAATCCAAGTAGATATGTATGATGCGCCCACGAAACGAAAAAGGTTATCAGTAATGTTATATTATTACTTCACATTTTACGTTCTAGATCATATATAGTCAATACTTTTAATGATTGTCTAATGCGTCCACGAACCGTTTATCTAGATTTGATGACGATGTCGGGAGCAGCGAGGGGCGGCAGGAGCTCCAGCCGCGGCAGAGGCAGAGGCAGAGGCAGAGCGGTTTTGCCGCCCGGAGAGCTCCGTAGGGAGCTTCAGAGGGCCGGTCTTGCACCCAGATCGGAGACCCCTTCGGATGCCTCCTTCCGTGTTGATTTGGCCACACCTCCAGGTATACTGCACGCATATCCATTTTGAATGTAATATTACAGATATTCATGCATGTTTATGTCAAAATTACTTATATTGTCAATATTTGATTGTCTAGTTGTTGGTGATGCGTCCACATCTGGGACAGAGTCCACCCCCGCTCCTCCAGGTATGTTTATATATCATATAGTGTATGTATATTGATTTAGAATGCTATATCATAAATACACACATTCATTTTTCTCTTACTTAGCAATTTTTATTATTGTCTAGCTGTAGGTGGTGACACCACCGCACCTGCGGGTATGTTTATATATCCTATAGTACATGCATATTGATTTAGAACGTTATATTATTGATCTACACATTCTTTTTGCAATTACTTATATAATCTATTTTTAATTGTCTAATTATAGGTGGTGCGTCCACACCTTCCATAGGGGCCACTCCTGCCGCTTCCATACCCTCCGCATCGTCTGCAGGTTAGTATGAATAAATTTAAAATATTTATTCATTTTACATATGCTCTATAGAATAAATATGAACTTCATGGAAATTTAGCGTCGATATTTATTTTATAGTTGGAGGGGATGCGACCGGGTCCGGGACCCCGGTTGTTCCTCACTGGAGGAACTATCGTCCCGCTCGTGCTGCTGCTCGGGCCCAGGTTCGTGCGCTAGTCACCGGAGGTATATATCACACTTGAATTTTTGTTTAACCTTGATTTCTTAATACAACTTTGTCTTATTATTGATTGTCTTGATATTTCGTGCAGACGCAGGGCCTCTACATCCCCAGAGGGGGACTCGAGGCCCGAATCAGTCCCATAGGCTGAGGCCTGATAGAGCTAGGGGGGAGACAACATTCCCCCTATTTTTTACCCTTGACTATCGCTATACCGGTCCTCATGCCGAGAGGTTCGGCCGGTATTTGGGGGACGAGAGCCGGATCGTGAAGAACTATCCACTTCACGTTGAGTGGGGCGAGCAGCACCAGCGCTCATTCGCCCTCTTCTTTGATCAGGCTCGGGTATGTATTAATATATATTTTCATTTGATCTATCCAATATATTTATTATTAACACTTGCAATCTAATAACAATGTTTTTTTTTGTATTTTCAGTTGGATTACGATTTTCAGCCTGTAGCCGACCCTGATCACCCGGGGAGGGTGCTCGACTTTCATGCTCTGTACAATGGCCTGATGAAGAACATGCAGGCCAAGGTCCGATACAACAGGAATGAGCTGAAGGCCGACTGCTACTCCCTGTGGATAGCGACCCCCGAGGCAGAGAGAGCGGCCCTCCTATCTACTCCGGCGTTTGCGAGAGTTGACGTAGAGACATGGCCTCTATTGTGCGCTTATTTCGACTCCGAACGCAAACAATTATGTATTTTAAATTTAATTCATTATTTATGATATAATTTATTTCTTTGTGTTTCTTAACTAGAAAACTAAATGTTAATGCGTTGTGCAGAAACAGGCCGCTCAGAATACGGAGAACAGGAAGTCGGCGAAGAGGGGTCGCCCCACTTACACAGGTGGCTCGAGGAACATTACTCGAGCCATGAAGTTATCGGTAAATTAAGAGTTATTCTCTAATATTATGCAATATTAAGAGTTATTCTCTAATATTTCTAATATTAAGAGTTACTTTCTAATATTGCAGACATCTCGGACCGTGGCGTCAGGAGGTACACCGAGCGTGCTGTCCGCATATCTTGCCGTCCACGACACCTCGACAGATCCCGCCACGGGCGAGCTTCGATGTCCCGACGTCGCTACCCAGGAGTACTGCGTAAGTGTTAATATTTTTTCTACCCAAATTTGAAATTTTAGTTTTGGAAGGTTCAAGTTTAAATTTTATACTTATACTTTACTGCTTAATGTGGGTGTAGGAGCGGGTGGTTGAGCAGGCCCACGAATTCTTGCCCCTACGAATATATCTGTAGGAGCGGGTGGTTGAGCAGGCCCACCTCTAGAATACTCTTTCCTTTGAGAAAACATGTTTGCTCCTTCGCAATCAACCCATCAAGAATTGAATTTGGTCTTGATGCGAAGATCTTAGTAATAATCTTGAAAGATCCATTAAGCATACTAATTGGACGTAAATCTCCAATTCGAAGTACATCGCTTTCTTAGGAATCAAGGTGATAGTCGCATACTTAATTCTCTCAAGACTCCCACCATCGTCAAAGAATGTATTAACAACAGACATAAAATCATTCGTAATAACATCCTAAAATTCAGAGTAAAAAGGAATCGGAAATTCATCATGCCTTGGTGCTTTATCCTTCCCTAATTCCACAATCGCTTTCATAGCCTCCATCTCTTGAGTCGGGACATCCAACTCATCGGCCAACATAACACTTAACATTTGCCTATTGGACCTAACTAAAGATCCCCCATCTTCAATTACCGAACCAATTAAGGTTCTAAAGTGCAAATGTACCGCCTTCTTAATCTCATCCTCATCGGAAACCCAATCCTCACCAACCATGATTCTGGAAGTAGTGTTCACCCTTCTTCTCCCATTAGCTAGCCTATGGAAGAAACTCGTATTAGAGTCCCCTTCTTGTACCCACTGTACCCTCGAACGTTGGCGCTAATATATTTCCTCATTACTCGCAATGTCTTTCAATTTTCCAGACACAAAGTCATTGAACACTTTGAGGCCATATAGAAGAAATATCATTACTTGTTGCAGACTGTTAGAATTACTTTTGGATTTTTTTTCCAGACATTGCTGTTGTAAGAACATCAAACAACCACTCAAAACTTTTGATTGTCTCGTCGTAAAGTAATGCCACACCAAAAATAATCGTATATTTATGATTATTCACACCAACAAATGGTGCAAATGGCCGGCCATAATTGTTAGTTGGGAAATTGATTCCTGGCTCAGTTTGGACATATGACATATTTTTAAACTCACAAAGTTCCAAAATCATGAAAACCCTCAAAAATAAATTTTGATATTATTTTTAAATCTAAACCCTGATTTGTAGACGTATTTATGTATGCATTGCATATAATACCTTTTAATATTTTTTAAGATATTAGAATATGAGATTTTTTGGATATCCCAAGATATCAGAACATGAGATTTGTGATTATATAACCTATTGTTTTCCATGGCTTTTTTTATAAGTCTCTCTTTATCGTTATTTTTCTTAACTTCCTTTTTAAGCCCATCTTCTTTCTAAACCCATCTTCTTTATTATTGTTTACCCTCTTTATTATTGCTTGCTATAATTTCAGACTTCTTTATCATTCCCTTTTTATTATTAACCGCCTCAGTTTCAGCCATCATGAGAATGGAGATGCTGGAAATGGGAGAGGAGATTGGGGGGTAATGGAGATGCTGGAAATGGAAGAGGAGATTGGAGGATTGGGAAATAAGATATGGGAATCAGAGAAATCGGATTGGAGATTAGAGATTTGAAAGAGTATATGCAGAAATTAGAAAAGGAGATGAGGGAATCGGAGAATTGGAAAGGAGATAGGGAATCGGAGAATTCGAAAGGTGATCGTGTTTTCAGTTTTTACATCGCGAAAGTCACGATTGCCCAATCATTTCGGCTATTTATCGCGGTGCCCAATCATTTCGGCTGTTTTTGTTTTTACTCGCTGTTTTTATTGCCAGTTGCCCTATCATTTCGGCTTTTTTTAGTTGGGGATTTGAAATCAGATACCAATCTTGACATCAGTATCGCTACCACTGAAATATTGCCAGGAGCGAATTATCATTTTCCTTTGTTGATTTGAACAAAGGTAGCTTTGCAAACAGGGTTAAGATCCTGTTGACTAAGCTTTTTGACTTTATAAGCCGTAAGGGTTTCATAAAGTGCCTTATCGAAACATATAACATCACCAAAATAATAGTAATCAACCACTGATCTTGCATCTGCCCCAAAGATGTTGGTAATTTGATCTTCCTCATCAAGCTGAAAAAAATAGGATTTTCTATGGCCTTACCTTGTAGATATTGTAAAATGGCTCCAACGTCTCCAATTTTCATCGCAAGCTTCCTGTTTATCCTAAAGTAGTTTTTGTAGTCTTTACGAAGAAAACCTAATTTATCTAGACCACCGGCTTTCAAGCTCATCACGTCATATGTTTCCTTTTATGATATATACTCCCGCCTTTTCAACTAATCTTGCTCTCGTTGCATGACCTATGGTAACTTTTCTTTATGACCTAAACAACTATGCTTTTCTTGGTGAGACAACTTGATGATTGTGATATTCATAAAACTCACTAACTCGATATTGGCTATTCTTTTCTTGTTTAATCATCATACGTGCTTGACAACCTGTTTGATGGTGCTCACCAGTAGGGATTCTCCTGATCAAGACACGTGGCAGATGATAAGTCTTCCACATGCACCAACTAGCTACTTAAAGTCTACGAAAATAAGATAAGTACTATGGAAAGGGGACATTCCTCGGCGCCTTGCCTCTGAGGTAGCATCCGACCTTTGGGAGGCCTCCTTTGAGTACGTTCTCTCTTCGCCTAACCACCAGCCAATAGCTCGTTTTCGAGCAATCATAGAGCTGAGCTTCCTCAGCTTCCTTGCTCATCTCCTAGCTATCCTATAGCTGAGATTCCTCAGTGTTCCTGTTTGGCTGGGAGCATGGTGTTAATGATATATGCCCTAGATGCCATTATTGTATAGTACTGGATTGTATATTACATTTTGGAAACTTGGGATATATACAGATATATAACAGCCTTACTTAATATGATAATATGCTATCTGGTTTGAGTCTATTTTAACATGTGTATATGTTTATTTTAATATATCGCTAATACATGTTGATAGAGCCCTTAAGATCTTTACTTGAGTACTAGCGTTGTGATGGCAGTGACACTAGTGGGGGCTAGATAGTTTATAATCACATCCTTAAACTTGTCCATAGTCGTAGGATTATCGAGACTGGGTATCGATACGCCAGAGTAAACTAGTGTATACGCTTCTTATCCCCGTCAGGGGAGATGGCTTGTCCCGCAGCCATTGGTATACGGTACCAAAGTGAAAGTCTACACTAGCACCACCACGAGGTTCTAATGACATCAAGCATGCCAAATTCAAATTTTTATATGTGCTAAGCTAGACTAAACAAGATCGTTAACTAGATGATTAGGGTTTTAAGTTTGATATCTATTAAACTATAAAGAAGAGAAGATGGTTATACTCTCGTAGATCGAATCCTTCACTTCACATGCTCCGTGTAGTAATCCCACGACTCCAATAGACTCCACTTGAGGGTTTGGACGAACTTCCTCCGATGACCTTCATGCCGAAGATGATCCATGCGAAGTCCTTCCAACTCAAGCTACCTCTACATTAAACTCTTTAGCGTAGGAAACACGCTACACTTGATTGCTAGTCAAGTGTAGGATGGTGAAGTAGGAGATTTGAGTCTCACTAATATGTGTTCAAGTTTTATGATTCACATCACATGTGAGGGTTGAAGCTTTAACCATGGTGGCATGAAGAAGTGGAAGAAGATGAGAGCAAGAGAGCATAATGAGAGCAAGCCCTCAAAAATGGCTAAGTGTGGGAATGAGAAAAAAGAATGAATAGCAACTCTTGACCCCCACTCATTCAAGCATGGAAATTAGCAATATAAAATTTCAACCATGCTTGAATAGTAAGTCAAGATGAATAAACAAACAATAAAGCTCATGCCTTCATCCATGCTCCCAATTTCCACCTCATTTTCTATTTTCCATAAAATAGAAAAACATGCCATGCTTCATAAAACACACACACACACACATATATATCACATATATTAATATATATATTATGAAGAATAATTAGTGAGTTAATGATATTAGTTAAGATATAATTATATCACATATAATATATATCACATTATTAAATCAACACTTGATTTAATAATCTGGTTATACCACATATAACTGACTAATATCATTTATCTGTGTATCACATTATCAAATCAACACCTGATTCGATAATCTGGTTATATCACATATAACCTGACTGATAACAGATAACTGCCAGATTACAATACGGTATCACATACACTTTAATCAGGCCCACACACATATCACATATGTGTCCTACCTCGTTTCACTTGAACCAGGGAACTTCTGTGTGGGACTCTAAAGACTCGTCAATACGCCAACAGTAAGTGATAATCACATCAGTCGCCTACAAGCCGTCAGCGGTACTGGCTGGACGTAACGGCTACCCGGGTATTGAGCAATATGAAGATCAACAAGCAAGCTTGTCCATACTCTCTATGAAGCCTATCAGTAACACTACCGTACAGTCCGGTCTCTTCGTCTGATATGTCGCATATCATGTCTAGGGGTGGTAAACGTCAGACCCCAATAACATGATAAGTCATGCCGATGTATGGCCTATAACGGTTCGAGAAAATACTGATAACTCTACTCAGTAAATCTCAGCAGCAGCCCTGGCCAGGGACTTCCAGTTATAGCCAATCGAGCATAGTGCAACATCAACCCCCAATACCGGGAGAGATGAAACCCCTCTTATCGCTCATTGCCTCCATGTGACTCGGGACTGTACCTAAAATCCACCTGTTTGCACAACTCATCTTGAGCGTGGTAGGGAGGAAATCAAAGCACAGTGGGAGCCACACAAGACTTTATGACGATCTCGGGTCTACAGACTAACCTGTACCAGTGTCACCAGAGGACCGCTATCTGACGATAGGTATAATACCAACTAGAAGTCCTCGGCGAGTCCGTTCGGTGTACCCATTCTCTAATGAGCACATGTGTACAATCTTTGATGTCACATACCAATGGCTGTGGGATCAACCATTGCCCTCTAAGGGAAAAGAAACATACACACTAGTCTACTCTGGAATATCGATGCCCTAGTCTCGATATCCCCTCGACTAGGAACAGTTAAAGGATGTACTTTTGGACCACCCTGGCCCCACTAGTATGATCTCATCATAATTCTGTAGTCAAGTACAAATTCTAAGGGCTTTATCAACATGTAAGAGACAAACAGTATAAAGATACCAGTCTATATGTTAAGATAAATGTAACCAGATATGATACTATCATGTTGAGAAAGAAAGTCCTCTATATATATGTCCAAGCATCCACTATATCAACAATAATGGCCTTTAGGGCATTACATATTCCTAACAATCTCCCACTTTCACTAAGGCCAGTTGTTGTAGTATCCCAAAAGTCTCTCGAACAGAATCTGGGGGAGGGCCTCAGTGAGTGGATCCGTTGTGTTATCCTCTGTGTCAACTCTCCTGACCTCGATCTTCCGGAGATCAACTATCTCCCTGATCAGGTGATACTATCTAAGAATATGTTTGGATCACTGACGGGACCGGGGTTCCTAGGCCAAATCCACAGCTCCATTGTCATCACAATACACAGGTATTAGATTCTCAATGGTAGGAACCAAGTTCATCCTATGAATTTATTCATCCAGACAGCCTTTTTGGCAACATCATTGGTAGCGATGTAATTAGCCTCTATCAATGAGTCTGCTACGGTATATAGCTTGGAACCCTTCCAACATATCGTCCCTCCACTGAGGGTGAAGACAAAACCCGAGACTGACTTTCAATCATCCTTATCACAGCTCCATTGTCATCACAATACACAGGTATTAGATTCTCAATGGTAGGAACCAAGTTCATCCTATGAATTTATTCATCCAGACAGCCTTTTTGGCAACATCATTGGTAGCGATGTAATTAGCCTCTATCAATGAGTCTGCTACGGTATATAGCTTGGAACCCTTCCAACATATCGTCCCTCCACTGAGGGTGAAGACAAAACCCGAGACTGACTTTCAATCATCCTTATCACTTTGGAAGCTCGAATTGGTAAAGGACTCCATCTGGAGTTCACCGTTACCATACACCAAGAATATCTCTTTAGTCCTTCTCAAGCACTTAAGAATGTTCTTTACAGCTGTCCAGTGGTTTTCCCCAAGATTTTTCGATACTTACTCACTACAGCTAGTGAGTAAGCTACATCTGGTCTGATACATAACATCGCATACATGCTTGACCCGTCTGCCAAAGCATAGGGCATTCCTTGCATGCGAGCCCTCTCCAAATCAGTCTCGAGAGACATCTCTTTAGAGAGAGTGATTCCTGAACAACGGGTACATTACCACGCTTAGAATCATCCATACTAAACCCCTTTAGCATAGTGTCTATGTGCCTGGATTGGGACAATCCCAAATCCATTTAGATTTATCTCTATAGATCTATATTCCTAGGATGTAGAAGGAATCGGTTAGATTTTCCATGGAGAACATGTGTGATAAAAGGAGCTTGACCGAGTGTAGCATAGGAACATCATTTCCTATCAAGAGTATGTCATCCACGTACAATACGAGGAAGACAACTATACTCTCTACAACCTTCTTATTTATACATGGTTCATCTACCTGTTTGATGAAGTCAAACTCTTTGACAGCTTCATCAAAACAGATGTTCCATCTCCGCGATGCCTGCATTAACCCGTAGATTTATTTAAGCAGCTTGCACATGCTTCCGCTACTCCCACTATCTACGAAGCCCTCTGGTAGTGTCATATACATGCTCTCTTCTAAATCACTATTAAGAAAAGCGGTTTTAACGCGCAGTCTGCCAGATTTCGTAGTCATGGTATGCAACAATGGCAAGTAGGATCCTGATGGACTTAAGCATAGCGACAGGAGAAAATGTTTCATCATAGTCGACACCAGGTCGTTGACAAAAACCTTTTGCTACAAGTCTAACTTTGAAAGTCTCAACTTTTCCATCTACACCAAATTATCTTTCTAAAAGATCTTCTTGCTCTCGATAGGTTTTACCCCTTCAGGAGCAACTTCTAAAGTCAACACTTTGTTGGTCTACATGGATTCCATCTCAGATCGCATAGCATCCAGCCATTTCACAGAGTCCCCACTCGTGATGGCCTGCTCGAAACTAGTTGGGTCATCATCTCCATGATGTAATCCTCGCTCCCACCGTCTATGAGAAAACCGTAGTATCTCTCTGGTGGATGAGGAACCCTACTAGATCTGCAGAGTGGCTGCGGTTCGTCGGGGACTATCGAATCCTCCGGTTCCACCAAATCGTCAGTTATAGTTTGCGTTGCTGGAACTTCTTCCAATTCTACCTCATTGCCACTAATTTCTTTCACAAGAAATTCCTTTTCTAAAAAGGTGGCATGTCGAGAAACAAAACACCTTTTGTTCCTCGGTGTGGTAGAAGATATACCCTCGCGAGTGTTTAGGATATCCTACAAATTTGCACAGAACCGACCTTGCCTCAAGCTTGTCCGAATTTTGCTTTTCAACATAAGACGGACAACCCTATATCTTAACTCGTTTAAGAGATGGTCTCTTCCCATTCCATATCCCATACGGAGTGGTAGGCAACAGATTTGGTCGGAACTCTAGTCAATAGGTATGCAGCTTCTTAAGTGTATGTCCCCAAAAGGAACACCATATCTAATAGGGTGCGATTCCTCCACTCCGATATACCATTGTGTTGTGGTGTATACGGAGAAGTAAACTGAAAAAGAATCTCATTCTCTTTTAAATAATCCCAGAATTCCGTGCTCAAGTATTCTCTTCCCCGATCATATCGAAGGACTTGAATACCTTTACCCTTCTGGTTCTCAACTTCGTACTTATATTCCTTAAAATTTTCAAAAAATTATGATTTGTGTTTCAACAAGAACACATGTTCGTATCTTGAGAGAACATCGGTGAATGTAATAGAGTACGCGGAACCATCCCTAGCATGTGTAGATATAGGACCGCATACATCACCATGTATCTGTCCAAGAGTTCAGTAACTCTTTCTCCGTTTCCAGTAAACGGAGATTTGGTCACCTAGCCTTTGAGACATGACTGGCAAGTTTCATAAGATATAAATTCGAACAGATTCAAATATGCATCCTTATCGAACTTTAGCTAGTCTTGTCCCATCGACATGACCTAGTCTACAATGCCTCAAGAAGATTTCGTTCATTTCTGAACTGTTCCTCTTGTGTGTGTTCTGTACATTAGAATTGTGTTTTGATTCAGAACGTGTATACTGTTATACAATGTACCTTACCCAATCAACACTTGATCTAGGAAAATATTCACAATATTATTGATACGAAATTACAGTTGCTCAGAATCAATGTATTACCAGTTAGTAACACTAGGTGATATTTGCCAACAGCTTTGGCTGCAAAAATTGCACCATCTTTACTACTAGAGACATATCACCCTTTCCCAGTTCTCCACCTTTCTATAGCCCATGTAACAAATTACATGTATGGAATCCTGATCCGGTATCCAATACCCAGAACGTAGAGCAAACTGAGAAACAGTTCTCGGTTACGAACATACCCGAAGACAATGCATCAACATGCTTATTCTTCGTTTAGGTGGCATGGGAATCCGGATATTCCCCTATTCCTTGCTCAGACTTATAACAATCATAAGGTAGAGCGGAACCAAGCCCAGTATAATAAGTAGGTTCGGTCAAAACATCCATATTATTATCTTGATTAAGGCATTTCATTGGTCGCTACTACGAGAGAGAAAGAGAAGGATAATCACTTTGCGTGCGCTCTTTGCAAGATTAGATTGGATATTTTATCTAATCAGGATGGCTCCCACTGTTTTTATCAAATCTTCCTTCAAACCCTAAAAGGTAAGATTAGCTGGGATTAATTACACCCTATAGGTTCGCCAATCGTTCGGCCAGGCAGGTATCGGTACTCCGAGGAAGGTTTCCCGTGCTTTCGCACGGACTTAATTAAAATAAACCTTGTTTCCCTAGAGGCATAACCCCGTTGATATCTTTCTAGACACCTACTGGATTAGCTATTTGTAAAGGGCAAAATTCTCCAAGGAGTAACTCTTACTCGCAGTGGGTATCAGGATCCAACTATCACATAGAAGGTATGCAATCTCATTGCAAATTTAAACACTTGAAATTCCCGATAATAGTTTTTACCCTTAGCATCTTATGACCTTGACGGAGGCCAAACAACCCATAGGCCGCTAGTCAAGTTCAACCCGTTCATTACTTGATTGAATCAGACCCACTCGCACGACCCTTGATGGAGGCCAAACAACGTCGTACGACTACCCTAATCCAATCGCATCACATGCTACAGATAAGTACTAATCAGCTACCGAACATTACGCCTTGACGGAGGCCAAACAACCACAGCACGAATACTAAAATAGCACTTATCTGAAATGACGAAGGGCTACGTAGGTTTTTAAGAAAACCATGAGCGTAACGAACTTGAAATTATTGTAGAATCTAATGATTTTGAAAAGGAGTGTTTTTGAGGTTTTTTCCAGTTTCGCTAAAGAGGTCACTCCCGGTGAAGGGATCTCGGCTCTTTCTTCATCGAATGAGGTGAAAGATATTGTGAAATACCACTATGCAAAGCAAGAACTAGAGAAGCAATCAAAAACAAAACCAAGTGAGTTGTAGCATTTGCTAGTTTCGCTAAAGAGGTCACTCCCGGTGAAGGGATCTTGGCTCTTTCTTCATCGAATGAGGTGCTGGATATTCATCAAGGAATACCGCTATGCAAAGCAAAAACTAGAGCTATCCTTTTTGAAAATTTGATTCTATAACATCTTTATGTTTCTTTCTTTTCATTAATCTCATTAATGAAGTCCCATCAATTAATGTTTCCTAAACATTATAGAAAAGTGAAACGAAAATAAAACGTATGCTTGTGCCACCCGCATTCGCCACTGGGCCCCGTCATGTACCGTTAGGTTACTTAACTACTGGTAGAGTGGGGGCTAGACTAGCGCGGGTACAAAATATAAGCAATGCTTATTATATATCATATATATAATATAACATTCATCTCACGCAGTTATATGATCACATCACAGAACCAAGCAACAGAAGCAACATATGAAATATTGGATATACTAGGATTTCCGTGTTTTAAATTTAGCCAGTAATGTAAAACACGGATTCCACGGTCGTGAAGAATAGCCAAACCCACATCCCTAGACCCTTACGAAAGAGGAAAGTAACCCTACAAATTCTAGAGTTAGGAGACCCGGTCTCAACTCCTTGAGATGGTCTCCACTGGACTCTAGAACCCAGTTAATTGTGCTCCCTACCTTGGGTCTATCCTAATGCGGAAATGTAAATAATATACATCAGTGTGATATCATCCTCAACCCGAATGTGCCCCTAAAAAAGAATATTACATACAGATTTTACATGAATGAAAATGAAAAATTCTCATCTCATATAAAAAAAACCCGGCTATTCAATCATGACGATCAAATAAAACATATCAGCGACACATAATATCACACATCATCAACGTAAGCAAATACGCGTATCCCAAATTCCGTTGACATATAGCAACGAGAGTTGGATACCCCACGTATTACACTTACGGTCGCAGAAAAGAAATGTAAAACTGCAATAATTAGAATCCGCATATCCTTAGACATTACAAACCCGGAATATCTCATATTCTGAATTTCATGCCTAACTTTATAAACCCCGCATTTTAGTCTTATATCAAAAACTCTTTTCAATAATTTAGTCGGGCAATTCAATAAGATTCCCGACTTCCCGATCGAATATGCGTCGAAAACTATAGTAGATGGCCGCACCCCCGATACCGTCGACCAAGTGCACTTAGGAGGAACACCGTGGCCGCGAGCACCCGAGTGGGTGCTATTGGCAACGGGGTTCTCCTACAGTCGCTTGGTTGGGGTAATGGGGTGTGGCTACCTAGTACAGTTATTTGGTGAGTATTCGCGTACGATACGCGATTGCGACGGAGTTTCGATCCGAATCGAAACTTCGTGGCAATCGATCTACCGAGACTAAAACGCTAGATTTATAATCATTAACTAGATTTCACAAAACCAATTAAATGTGGATTCTCACTACTGCATCCATATCAAACTAAAACCCAAAACGATGCAATAATTACGATTACGAAACACTCCGTATTAGTCCCTTACCAAATTAACATCACATGAAATTTTGGACTAATCAAACAATACCTGAAAACCCAAAATCAACATATAAGAACACCGTACAAAATCCAAACCCCAACTGTAAGCAAAAACCGGCCAGGCCGGGTTTTTGACCACTTTCGCCGGACTAATTTTGTCATTTGGGGTTCGTTTTCGTAGGGTGTTCTAACTACATCAAATGTAAGCTTCTGCAGCTGTTTAAAAAATTTTACAGATCATTTTAAAATTGACAGAAACTTGATTTTTGGGTTTCATTGTTTCGGAATTTTTTGGTTTTGTGATTCTAATTACATTGTCTAATCTACTAGCTTTCGCTCTAATAGCATGAAAGTCTACCCTAGCACCACCATGAGCTTCTAATGACATCAAGCATGCCAAATTAAAAATTTTATAGGTTCTAAGCTAGACTAAAAAAGATCGTTAACTAGATGATTAGGGTTTTAAGTTTGATATCTACTAAACTATAAAGAAGTGAAGATGGCTATACCCTCGTAGATCGAGTCCTTCACTTCACATGCTCCATGTAGTAGTCCCGCGACTCCACTAGGCTCCACTTGAGGGTTCGGACAAACTTCTTCCGATGACCTTCATGCCGAAGATGATCAACGCGAAGTCCCTCCAACTCAAGCTACCTCTACACTAAACTCTTTAGTGTAGAAAACACACTACACTTGATCGCTAGTCAAGTGTAGGATGGTGAAGCAGGGGATTTGAGGCTCACTAATATGTGTTCAAGCTTCATGATTCACATCACATATGAGGGTTGAAGCTTGAACCATGGTGGCATGAGGAAATGGAAGAAGATGAGAGCAAGAGAGCATAATGAGAGCAAGCCCTCAAAAATGGCTAAGTGTTGGAATGAGAAAAAGAATGAATGGCAACTCTTGACCCCCACTCATTCAAGCATGGAAATTAACAATATAAAATTGCAACCATGCTTGAATTGTGAGTCAAGATGAATAAACAAACAATAAAGCCCATGCCTTCATCCATGCTCCCAATTTCCACCTCATTTTCTATTTTCCATAAAATAGAAAAACATGCCATGCTTCATAAAACATACATATATATATATATATATATGTGTGTGTGTGTGTGTGTGTGTGTATGTATATCACATATATTAATATATATATTATGAAGAATAATTAGTGAGCTAATGATATTAGTTAAAATATAATTATATCACATATAATATATATCACATTATTAAATCAACACTTGATTTAATAATCCGGTTATACCACATTTAACCGACTAATATCATTTATCTGTGTATCACATTATCAAATCAACACTTAATTCGATAATCTGGTTATATCACATATAACTTAACTGATAACAGATAACTTCCAGATTACAATACGGTATCACATACACGTATTTAATCAGTCCCACACACATATCACATATGTGTCCTACTTCGTTTCGCTTGAACCAGGGAACTTCTGTGTAGGACTCTAAAGACTCATCAATACACCAGCAGTAGATGATGATCACATTAGTCACCTACAAGCCGTCAGCGGTACTAGATGGACGTAACGGCTACCCGGGTATTGACCGATATGAAGATCAACAAGCAAGCATGTCCATACTCTCCATGAAGCCTATCAGTAACACTACAGTACAGTCCGGTCTCTTCGTCTGATATGTCGCATATCATGTCTAGGGGTGGTAAACGTCAGACCCCAGTAACGTGATAAGTCATGTTGATGTCTGGCCTATAACGGTTCGAGAAACTAATGATAACTCTTCTCAGTAAATCTCAGCAGCAGCCCTGGCCAGGGACTTCCAGTTATAGCCAATTGAGCATAGCGCAATATCAACCCCCAATACTGGGAGAGACGAAACCCCTCCTATCGCTCATTGCCTCCATGCAACTCGGGACTGTATCCAAAGTCCACCTGTTTGCACAACTCATCTTGAGCGTGGTAGGGAGGAAATTAAAGCATAGTGGGAGCCATACAAGACTCTAAGTCCACGTTACCCACCCCGGTTCTTACGGGGAGGCGGAATAGGTAAAAAACGATTTTTTCTTAAGGCAGCATGGACTAGAAACAAGAGGGTCTTTGCTAAACAAAAACCTAGCAAACTAGCTACAAGTTTAGCTACTCGGTTAGAAGGTTATACCTAGGTCTTGAACTCCTTCTCTACTTGCTCCTTGGAGTGGTTTGAACGGCTCCTCCTCGTAGTCTTCTCTTTGTCGAAGAAGGATCCACCCGAAGGCCTCTACCTTGAGCTCCTACCTCAACCTAGAGGTAACTAAAGTGCTTGGCTTGCTAAACCTAGAACTCTAGAATGAGTAGAGTGAAGTTTTGAAGGTTTTATCTCAAGAGCTCATGGTTCTTAACACATGAGAGATGAGAGCTTTGAGAGAGAGGAAGAGAATGAGCTTTGGATGAGAGAGAGTGAGCAAGTGAGAATGAGCTTGGAATTTTTACAACCATGCTCACAAAATAAGAATAATGATAATAATAATAATTAAGAAATTGTGATGGTTAGTTTATGAATGACCATTATCATTTCACCATTTAATGCATTTGCAAGAAACAAGAAGCATCTTTGAAATGAAATGATGATGGTCAACAAGTCCACAATGGTCAACCGGTTAACAAAGTCAACAAGTCAACAAAAGTCAAATGGTCAAAAACCCTAACTATGGCACAATTATCCTTAATTAATATTATTAATCATATTTCTCATTCTCATTAGGGTTTGGAAAAATTCAACGGTCAACAACCCTAATGAGAATCCTCTGCCTCTGCCTCTGTCAACTGTGCATACACACCCGCATCCATGTTCCGAGGAACACGAATACCATGAGATAAAACCAATCCCAAAACATATACTAGGATCTGGCTTAAACCAAAGCCCTCTAGTAATAACTGCCCGGACAGTAAACGTGCACAAGTGCGCGGATGTAAACGAACCCCGTCGCAAAACCATGCGACCTCTACTCTGTTTTGTCCAAAGGCGAACAACCCTCTGTGTGGGACTCTAAAGACTCGACAATACGCTGGCAGTGGGTTTAACCACAGGCCGCAAGCGGTACTAGCTGTACGTAACGGTCCCCACGTAGATGCCGATAAGAAGACTGATGAGGTGAACCCATCCGAACTCCTATTGAGCCTGAATGTGACAATCTCCGTACAGTCCGGTCTGTTCGTCTGAGAGTATCGCATGGCGGACCTAGGGGTCGGTAAATGTCAGTCCCCTAATAGCGGTATAAGTCGTGTCGGAGTGTAGCCCAGAACACCCTGAGATAACACTGGAAACGCTACCAGTATATCTCGCTTGCCCTGGCCAGGGACTTCGTGTAATGGCTCTCCTAGACACAGCGCGATATCAACCCCCAATACCGGGAGAGACGAATCCTGTCTAACCGTCACTGCCTCCAAGTGATTCGGGACTGCACCCAACTGCTACCTGTTTGCACGACTCATTTGAGCCGTCGTAGGGTAGCAATCTAAGAACAGTGGGAACACACTCGAGGCGAACTGACAATGTCAATGTCAGCGGACTAAGCTGTACTCATGTCACTTGGGAACTGATAACTGATGATAGGTATAGTACCAACCAACAGTTCCCGACGAGTCCTGTCCAGTGTACTAGTAACCTAACGAGCACCCGCATACTATCTCAAGTACGACATACTAATGGCTGTGGGACAGACCATCTCCCCTGCTGGGATGAGAAGCGCATACACTAGTCTACTCCGGAGTATCGATGCCCCGTCTCGATAATCCAACGACTAGGGACCTGTATAAGGATGTGCTTGTAGATTACCCAACCCCCACTAGTGTGACTGCCATCACAACGCTGGTAATCAAGCAAAGATCCTAAGGGCTCCACTAATGTGTATAGGCAATATGCTAAAAGAAACACATGCACACATTAAAGTAGAAACAAACCAAGTAGCATACTACCATTTCGAGCAAGATTGTCTATACAACTATGAATATCCCAAGCTTCCATCAAGTAATATACAAACTAGTATGATACAGTAATGGCCTCTAGGGCATATACACTAACAATCTCCCATTTGCACTGAGGCCATGTACTGGCTTATTGAAGACCTATCATCTCGATCAGCCGCTCGAACTGAGTCTGGGGTATGGCCTTCGTGAATGGATTTGTAGTGTTATCTTCTGTAGCAACCCTCCGAACCTCGATCTCCCGGCGATCCACGATCTCCCTGATCAGGTGATACCGCCTCAAGATGTATCTGGACTTCTGATGGGACCTGGGTTCCTTCACTAAAGCTATAGCCCTGTTGTTGTCACAATACATAGGTATTGGATCAACAATGGACGGAACCGCCTGAAGTTCTGTTAAGAACTTCCTCATCCAGACGGCTTCTTTTGCGGCATCAGATGCAGCGATATATTCCGCTTCCATCGTCGAGTCAGCAACGGTTTCCTGTTTGGAACTCTTCCAACACACCGCCCCTCCATTGAGGGTAAAGACATAACCCGACATGGATTTGGAGTCATCCTTGTCACTCTGGAAGCTGGAGTCAGCAAAGGCCTCCATCTGGAGGTCTTTTCCGCCGTAAACCAAAAACATGTCCTTAGTCCTTCTCAGGTACTTCAGAATATTCTTTACCGCTATCCAGTGCTTCTCCCCAGGGTTTGACTGATACCGGCTTACCACACTCAGTGCATAAGCTACATCTGGTATGGTACACAACATCGCATACATTATAGAGCCTACCGCAGAAGCGTAGGGTATAATAGACATGCGATTCCTTTCCAAATCAGTCTTGGGAGACATCTCTTTGGAGAGGGTGATCCCGTGACAAGCCGGTAAATTACCGCGCTTGGAATCTTCCATACTGAATCTTTTCAGTAAGGTGTCGATGTACTGGACTGCGAAAGTCCTAATATCCTCTTGGACCTATCACGATGGATCCGGATCCCCAGAATGTAAGAGGCATCACCCAGGTCTTTCATGGAGAGCCTGTGTGACAAGAACCCTTTAACAGATTGTAGCATAGGAATGTCATTTCCTATCAAGAGAATGTCATCCATGTATAAAACGAGGAATATGACAGTTCGTGCTACAATTTTACTATAGATGCATGGTTCATCTGGATTTTGGATAAAGCCAAATTCTTTGACCGTCTCATCAAAACAGATGTTCCAACTCCGCGATGCCTACTTCAGTCCATAAATGGACTTAAGCAACTTGCACACCTTCCCGCTGCTCCCACTCTGAATGAAACCTCTGGCTGGTCCATATAGACACACTCCTCCAAATTTCCATTTAGAAAAGCGTTCTTTACATCCATCTGCCAAATCTCATAATCGTAGAAGGCAGCAATGGCAAGAAGGATCCAAATGGATTTGAGCATAGCCACTGGAGAAAAGGTTTCGTCATAGTCCAAACCAGGTCTTTGACGAAAACCCTTTGCAACAAGTCTAGCCTTATAGGTCTCAACCTGTCCATCTACACCAATCTTCCTTTTGAAGATCCATTTGCAGCCTACGGGTATTACCCCTTCTGGAGCAACGTCCAAAGCCCATACTTTGTTGGTATACATGGACTCCATTTCGGTCCGCATTGCATCCAGCCATTTTACCGAGTCAGCGCTCTGAATAGCCTGCCGGAAGCTAGTCGGCTCATCATTATCAATGGTGCAATCCTCTATATCCCCGTCTATGAGAAAACCGTAGTATCTCTCGGGCGGATGAGACTGCCTACTACTCCTGCGGAGCGGCGTAGGAATGTCCTGTTCTTTTGAACCTTCTGGTTCTACTAAGCCTTCAGTAATAGCTTGTGGCTCTGGAATTTCTTCCAGTTCTATTGCGCTCCCACTTATCTGATTTTCCAAAAATTCAGTTTCCAAGAAGCAGGCATGGCGAGAAACAAAAACCTTTTGTTCCTCTGCGCAATAGAAGAAATATCCCTTGGAGTTCTTTGGATATGTTACAAACTTGCACTGTACTGAGCGTGCCTCGAGTTTGTCCGCATGCTGCTTTTTGACAAAAGCTGGACATCCCCATGTCTTAATGTGCTTAAGATAGGGTTTCTCCCCACTCCATATCTGATATGGTGTGATAGGCACTGCCTTAGTTGGAACTCGGTTCAAAAGATATGCAGCTGATTCTAGTGCATATCCCAAGAATGATCGCGGCAACTCAGCGTTACTCATCATGGATCGTACCATATCCAATAGGTTTCGGTTCCGTCTCTCCGATACATCATTATGTTATGGGGTGTATGGAGGAGTAAGTTGAGAGAGAATTCCATTCTCTTTTAAGTAACCCAGGAACTCGGCACTCAAGTATTCACCACCTCGATCAGATCTCAGTGTCTTGATACTTTTGCCTGTTTGTTTTTCTACTTCATTCTTGTATTCCTGTAATTTTTCAAAGGCTTCTGATTTATGCATCATTAAGAAGACATATCCGTACTTTGAAAAGTCATTCGTGAAAGTAATGAAGTAAGAATAACCACTTCGCGCATGTGTAGACATTGGACCGCATACATCGCTGTGTACGAGTTCCAAGAGCTCGCTCGCTCTTACTCCGTGTCTAGTGAACGAAGTCTTTGTCATCTTTCCTTTGAGACATGATTGACAAGTTGCATATGATTGATATTCGAACGGATCCAAATATCCTTCTTTATGTAACTTAGTTAACCTTGTCTCACTGATGTGACCCAGTAATGCCATAAGAAAGCATGATTTATTTCTGGAGACTTTCTTTTGTGTGTATTCTGAACATTGAAAATCCGTGGTTGGTTCAAAACGTATATACTGTTGCTTAATGTATCCGACCCAATCAGAACATGATTAAGGTGAATGTTTACAACATCGCTTACAAATGCAAAATCATAACCTTCTTTAGACATTAAAGATATAGATATGATATTACAAGTCACACTGGGTATAAAATAACAGTCACGCAAAACCAAAACATGTTCATCTGACAATCCCAAGTGATAGTCCCCCACGGACTCAGCATCCATACCAGCTCCGTTTGCAACTCTGAGGGTCATATCACCTGCCTTCAAAACCCTACGCTTTCTCAGTGCCTGCAAAGAATTACAGATATGAGATCCTGATCTGGTATCCAATACCCAGGAAGTAGAGTTTACTGATAGACAGTTTTCAATAACATACACACCTGAAGCCGAAGCCACAACTTGCTTCGGGTCCTGGTTCTTGGCCTTCCAAGCCCTGCAATCTTTCTTCCAGTGTCCTTTCTTATGACAGTAAAAGCACTCTTCCTTCCCCACATGCTGTCCCACTACCTTTGCTACCTTTGCCTTTCCCTTGGCTTCCACTTTACTAACACCGCCCCTTGGTTTGGTGGGGGCCTTCTTCTTCTTTCCTTTGGCTTTCGTCTTGGACCTAGAAGTAGAAAGTACTCCAACAGACAAAGTGGATGTTTCCCTTACTTTCTGTAAGGTGCCCTCTGCATTCCTCAACATGTTGAGGAGTTCCGGAAGTTCAACTTCTTTTCCTTGCATGTTGAAGTTCAGGATAAACTGGGCGTAAGTGGAAGGAAGGAACTGGAGAATCAAGTCAGTATAGAGCTCGTTCTCTAACGTGGTCCTAAGGTCCGCGAGCTCTTCAATATAGCCAATCATCTTAAGCACGTGTTCCGCTACCGATGATCCGACGGCCAATCTCGCCGAAAACAACTTTTTCGAGACTTTGTATCTGGCGATACGGGATTGCTCTCCATATAGTTCCTTAGTATGGAGAAATATGGATTCAAGGTCCATATTCTCATGCCTCCTCTGATGTTCATTGTCCATAGAGGCAAGCACGAGGCACTTGGCCTTCGCGCAATCAATCTCCCAGGTCTTACGGATTTCCTTATCCGCCACGCTGGATGTGGGACCTGGGACAGGGGGAGCTTTGGTGGTAAGGAGATACCCCAACTTGTCATAAGTGATTGCCATTTTGACATTCCTGAGCCAATCTTTGTAGTTTGTCCCTGTCAGTATATTTTTATCTAGTAGTAACTTAAGTCCGGTCATGATGTTTGGTTGCTGCAATTAGGAGAGAGAGAAGAAACACTTTAGCATGATGCTCTTGCAAGTTTAGAGTGGTTTTTAGTTTGTCTAAACAGGATGGCTCCCACTGTTTCTCGAATCCTTCCTCAAACCAAAAAAGAAGAATTAGTCGGGATCAATCTCACCGTACAATACTTGCTTAACCGTTCAGCCAGGCCAGTGTTGGTACTTCGAGGGAGGTTTTACGACGCTTTCGCGAAGTTCCTTAATTAAATAACCTCTTTTCCCTGTGGGCGTAGCCCCGCTAACACCTTTCTAGACACCTACTTGGTTTATAGCATTGATCGTTAAGTGAGAAAGTTTCCCGAGAAGTAGCATATACTCACAGTAGGATCGGGATCCAAATATCATCGTGTGATAAAACTGAAGGAATCCTACCAGAATCATCACACTCCAAATGGTATGCTGCACTAGCAAGTTTCTGTTTCTTTAGAAACTCCCGATGTGGATTTTTGCCCCATGCTCTTATGACCTTGACTTTGGCCAACAAATCATAAGTCACATGTCAAGTTCTACCCGTCATTTTCCAGGTTAATTTGAACCCACCCGTACCTACCCTTGACTTTGTCCAACAGGGCAGTACGACTGTCCCAAACCAACACATCTATCTATGCTACATATGAATATCCAATAGCTACAAATCACTATGCCTTCACTTTGCCAACAAACACAGCTTGAATACTATTGACTATCCATATGAAATGACGGAGGGCTACGAATGGTTTTGGCGAAACCGTGAACATAGTGAACTTGATATAATCGAAGGAACGTGATGGCTTTTAAAAGGAGTGGTTCAAGCTCCGCGTTTTAAAAGTTTTCTGTTTTGAAAAGAAACCGAGTGGTTTTGAAATTGTTCCAACAACTTAACTTTGGTTTATTTTCTTGCATTAATTTAATGCTTCCCATCAATTAATCCTACCATTGCAGAAAACAACGAAAATATGACGTACGCTTATGCCATCCGCATTCGCCACGGGGCCCGTCATCACCCGTTAGGTTGCTTAACTAACGGCAGAGCGGGGGTTGGACTAGCGCGGATGCAAAACATAAGCATGTAAGTGCACAGCGGCGTCCCGGTCGTCAATCCGACGCCGGAATGCGGAAGCGGTGATAAACTTTAATTTTGCGGACTTAGCAAACCGGCACCACCGCGCAATAAACCCCGGATCGTGCCATTAAACTAGATCTAGCTAACTACAAGACGGGTTAGAGATATACCGAATGATCCGAGTCCTTCGGTCTTCGTCTCCACTCCGATCTCCCGCGGATGCTTCGTCCTTCATCTCCTCGTTGTCGCCTCTTCGCCGGAAGGGCACCACATCGCCTGCATCTTTTACGGGCTCCCACCTCAATACCGAGGCAACTCGGGCGCGAAGCTGGCGAGTCTACGCGTCCAAGATTTGCTGTAGGAAGTGTAGTGTAGAGGCTATGTCTCATTTGGGGTTTGTTGCCATTTGAAGATGATGGAGGAAACAAGATAAGAAAAATGGTGCTTGCATTTTTCTTAACATGAAAAGAGATCAAAATGCTACACTCTCAAAATGAAGCTCTCATCTTCTTCTCTCTCAACCATGAAAAACTTATCTTCTTAGAAAATGGTGGAGGAAAGAATATGAAGCATGAAGGGAGGTGATGGTAGGAGCACAAGTGGTGACCACATCCAAAACATCATCATAACCAAAACTCAAATCAACCTCAAATCCATTCTTATCAACAAAAAGCAAGTGATGAGAATGGTATCAAAAAGATGCTATCATAATTAATACATTTGCAAGAAAATCCTCCACAATGTGTTATTTGCAAACTTGCAAATAACACCCTCCATCGGAAAAGTCTGGCCGGGAAAGAACAAAGAAAAACCGGCCGGAACGGAATGCAAACTGGCAACTCCAGAAAACTGGTCCCGTAATAAATTACAGGAAAACCCCGAAACTGTGCATACACACCCGCATCTGTATTCCGTCCGGATACAAATGCAATGAGACAAAATCTACACCGTACTAAACTAGGATCCGGCTTAAACCAAAGCCGGCTAGTAATATCCGTCCGATCCTGATCCGTGCAATACCGCACGTATCTGATCGAACGCTGCCATATAACCATACGGCCTCTAGTACAAACCGTCCGATCCTGATCCGTGCAATACCGCACGTATCTGATCGGACCCTGCCATATCTCCATACGGCCTCTACAGCGTTTCGCCCGAAAGCTTGAGTAACTGAAAGTGTGGTGGACTCTAAAGACTCGTCAATACTATGGCTGTGGATTTAACCACTAGCACGTCAGAGGTATAAACCAATACGTGACGGGCCACCAGCTATTGACTAAAAGGGACGTCGATGAGCAAACTCATCCTGACACCCTACTGAGCCTGTCAGTGACAATATCCGTACAGTCCGGTCCGTTCGTCTATGAGCATCGCATGTCGGGCCTAGGGGGTTGGTAAAAGTCAGACCCCCAAAAGCGGTACAAGTCGTGTCGGAGTGTAGCCCAGAACACCCTGAGATACTACAGGAATGCCTACCAGTAAATCTCCTGCCTTGGCCAAGGTCTTCGTGTAATGGCTCTCCTAGACACAGCGCGACCTCACCCCCAATACCGGGAGAGACGAACCCCTGAAGATCCGCTCACTGCCTCCATGTGGCTCGGGACTGTACCCAACTAAAACCTGTTTGCACGACTCCTTTGAGCCGTGGTAGGGTAGTAATCAAAGTACAGTGGGAACTCACACGAGACAAACGACGATCCCCAGGTCGATGAACTAACCTGTACACATGTCACCAGGGAACTGCTATCTGACGTCAGGTATAAGACCAACTAGCATGTTCCCGGCGAGTCCTGTCCGGTGTACTCATAACCCAATGAGCACCTGTATACATCTTAGGTGAACCAACTGACACCAGTGGCTTGTGAGACCGGCCACCGCCCCTCTTCGGGGTCTCGACTGTATACACTAGTCTACTCTGGAGAATCGATGCCCTGTCTCGAAACTCCCACGACTAGGGACCTTTTAAGGATGTGCTTATAGACTCCAGCTCTCACTTATATGATCGCCCTCATACTGCTGGCAGTCAAGCAAGAATCCTAGGGGCTCTATCAACGTGCAATAGCGACCTGTCAGGTCACCTAAAGTAGTACACGATGATAAAGGTAAACCAGATAGCATACTATCATCTCGAGTAAGACTGTCCTACCGGGATAGGTCCTCCCTCAATCATTGCAATCACGTGCCTGTGATCCAATAATCGACTATGAGGGCACTATCTCCAACAATCTCCCACTTGCACTCAAGGCTAATTATTGCGATGTCGCATACTCACAGCCCGTGTGATACCGAACACCCAACTCCTCTACTAGTCAGTCTCACAAATCCCGTTTGTGATACTATTACGTTCGAGGAATAGCCTCAGTGAGTGGATCCGCCTGTGGTGTTTCTTTCTATGTCTCTCTATATCTCATGTTCGCGGAGAAAACCATCTCCCGAAATGAGCAATACCTGTCTTAGAATGTCTGGATGTCTGATGGGACCTAGCTCATAAATGAACTCCAAATCCAAACTTCTTAGACTGTATCGTCAACTGAACTTAATCAGTATCCTGCGCCATGCCACCCTCAGTATTGCCTTGGACCACCTGTCCAAAATACTGCCCCTCGTCAGAGGGAAAACTATAACTCTGACAACCTCCTTGTCGTCCAGGTCACCTTGGAAGCCTGGGATGATAACCGTCTCCTAAAGGAGGCAGCCGTTATCATATCCCTAGAACATTCACTTATGTTCTAAAACTGCTTCCGACTGTTTCTCCAGGATTGGATCAATGTCAACTTATTGCATCTAGTGCAAGAACAACATCTGGTGTGGTACTTGACATCTCATGATTGACTCAATTGCCTAAGCAAGTGATCTGCCAATCATGCGTATCCCTCTCCTCTTTAGTCTGTAAGACACCTTTAGAGAGGGTGACTCCATTACCTGCAGGTACACTACCGTGCCAGGAGTCGTCCATTCTAAATACTCTTAGAATGCTGTCAAAGTACCCTGATTGGGAAACCACCCAAATCTAGATCTAAAACCATAGATCTAGTAACCAGTATGTCTGATATAATGTCCAAGTCCTTTGTGGAGAAACCACTGTGTGACGACCAAAGTATAACCGATCGTAGTATAGGAATATCACTTCCTACTACCTTCTCAACAGATCCATCCCCTATTCTGATGACGTCAAACCTATGACTGTCACATCAGAAATAGATGATCTATCTCCGCTACATCTGCTTTAGTCTATAAATAGACATAAGCCTGATGTCCACCAATTCTTCCGCTGCTCCCACTGACTACGACAACCCTCTGGCAGAGTCATATAGACGTGCACTTCTAAAGCTAGTTTAGAACGATGCTATACTCATCCTCCTGCCGGGTCTCGCAGCCTGGAACAACAACAATGGCAAGTGTGGGTAAACAAGAACTTCCCTGTCACCGTCCTTGAGGCTACCGGAGTACCTCTCGGGTGCCTGAAGTTACCCACCTTATCTGTGGAGTGGCCAATGGAATGTCAAATCAGATTGAATCTTTAGGTTCCTTATCAAATCTTCAGTAATCGTTTGCGGTTCTGGAATCACTTCCAGTTCTACCATACTCCCACTATTGTTTTTGAAAAAATCCATTTTTAATAAAACTGTGGCGAGTCTAGAACAATATTTCTATTGATCTGCCAGATGGTAGAAAGTCAACCCTCGTCATAGCCTGGGTCAACCCACAAACTGTCATTACAGAAACGTGTCTTGAGTTGTCCAGTTTCTGGTTTTAATCATAAGCCGGACAACTCCCCGTACCTTAACATCGTTAAGATATGAACTGTTCTATATCCAATATAGAACCAGAGGCACTGATTTAATTTAACCAGATTCAAATCATGCAGCTGTCTCCAGTGCATGTCAACTAAATGGAGAGAGGCCGATCAGCGTTACTCAACTTAGGAATGCTTCCAATTATGAGTAACCTGAAAGAGAAGCAATTTCTCTTTATCATTACTATCAACTGAATACCATACACAAGTATCTACATCTTCGATCACTTTGAAGAATCCCGATACTTGCTACACCTGGTTCTCTACTCTATTCAAATACCTATAACTCCTCAAAACTTAGACCCTGTGTTTCTACGAAACACATGTCTAAGAACTAGAGAAGTTAAAAGTAAACAGAATATAGTATGAGGACCAACCCCTCTGTCCTAATGGACACTGGACAACATACAATACTCTGTATAAGTCCGCTGAGTCTAACAACTCTTTCACTGTGCGTAGTAGGTTGAAAACTGTACTTATGGTTAAGAAGAATTACACCGCTGTTTAATGCTCCTTACCTAACCATCCACTGATATAGGTAAATGTCATCGACATAATATCAAAAGGTATATCTCACTCTATGAAAATAGACGTACAGATATATCAATTTGAAATTGGTGCACAACAGCGGATATTCAAAACCAAATATTTGCCGACCGGCAAACAACCCAGATGATCTCCTCAAATATCACCTATTACAACGAATCCCGATATAATGAGGATGATCACCCTATTCCCAATAACTTACTCCCACTCATCATCTATAAAACCAAACAGATGTGAGAATCATACCTGGTAAATACATACCCTAGAGTAAGTATCTAATCGGGAAATCAATTTTCTTTTAACATTACACAGTGAAACTGAAACATTGAAATGTTTCGATGGGGTATCCTGGTATTCCTAGCAATGCCTCTTCCATTATCCAGATTCACAACTATAACCGTATAATTCTTTGCCACCTCTCCAAATCCCTTTATATGTCTTTAGTCATTACCTTCTGCACACCCCTTAGGCCAAATGATTTTCTTCCTTCCCTACCGTTCGGCACCAGCCTATGGTTTGGAAGAAGACTATCCAATAAGCATAATGGGTGTACTGTCCTAATCCTAGGAGCACTCGCAATGCGAGAGAAGGTGAAGATAAAAGACAACCGAATAAACCTTATTCCTATTTCTCCTGAACCAGAATCCATCCCCGAACTGGAACAAGTTCCTTTCGAGTTCGTATATAACCATACGATGGAGTATCCAATAAACTGTGGATCTTCGTAGTGATACGGAGTGTCCTGGAGAAATACAAAGGTGATTTAGGATTGGCGAAGAAGTACTTGGTTTGGTCGTGAATTCCAGTCGCAACTTACTTTGCCCTCTTACTAATCCCTTGCTTTGTCTTAATCTTAATACCTTCTGTACACCGTTTAGGCTAATTGGTTTTCTTCATTCCCTACCGGTCGGCACCAGCCTAAGGTTTGGAAGAAGACTATCCAATTTGCGTAATAGGTGTACTATCTCCTAAACCAAGGAGTACTCACAACTTGAGAGAAGGTAAAAGGGAAAAGACAACTGAATAATCCTATCCGTTTTCTCCAGAACCGGAAACCATCCTCGAATTCCTTCGAGTTCGTATCTAACCATACGATGGTTTTGTCCAATGGAAGTGGACGTTCGTAGTAATACGGGGTGTCCTGGAGAAAAGGGTAAAAGTAGGAGTGGCAATGAGGTCTGCAACTCTGACAATCCAAAAGCCAGTGTTAAGAAGGTTCGGTCAACTTGGTCACTGAGTCATAGTCTAGGGTCGGGTCAATGGTCGCTGCCAGAGAGAGAGAGAAAAGAAACACTCAGCGTGCACTCTAACCTAGATCAGAATGGTTACCAATTTATCTAATCTGGAAACCTCCCACTGTACCTCAAATTCTCCTCCAAACCTGAAAGAAGAATTAGTCGGGGTCACCCGAGGAGTAAACTAACTCATCAGTGGGAATCGGGATCCAACTCTCATCGCATGATAACGTGACGGAATCCGCTCACGGTATCACACTCCAGAAGGTATGTGCATATCTGGCAAGTTTCAGTACTTTTGAAACTCCCGATGTGATTTCTGCCCCATGCTCTTATGACCTTGACGAAGGTCAACAAATCATAAGTCACATGTCAAGTTCTACCCGTCATTGTCCAGGTTAATTTGAACCCACCCGTACAAGCCCTTGACGAAGGTCAACAAGGCTATACGACTGTCCCAAACCAACACATCTATCTATGCAGCAGAAAGGCAACAAGCAGCTACCATGCACTATGCCTTGACGAAGGTCAACAAACATAGCATGAATACTACGTGCTACCCGTCTGAAACGACGGAGGGCTACGAATGGTTTCTGGCGAAAACCTTTAACGTAATGAACTTGATATCGTTGAAGGAACGAATAGCTTTTTAGAAAATATAGTGATGAAAACCTTTACTAAAGAGGTCACTCCCGGTGAAGGGATCTCGGCTCTTTCCCCGTAGAATGAGGTGCAGGATATTCCAACTGAATACCACGGTGCAAAGCAAAAGTAATCGGCTATAGTGAAGTTAATGGCCTGACGCAAACTTCTGTCCAAGGGGTCACTCCCGGTGAAGGGATCTCGGCCCTTGCCTCGTCGACTGAGGAGCAGGATATTCCAAATGAATACCACGATGCAAAACAAAAGTGAACGTCCTTGCAATAACAGCTTTTTGAAAAGTGTTCCAACAACATCAGAATAGGTTTGTTTAACTTGCATTGATCCGAATCAACGCAGTCCCATCAATTGATCACACCTCAAAGAACGAAAATATACTGACGTACGTATATGCCATCCGCATTCGCCACTGGGTCCCGTCATCACCCGTTATGTTAGCTAACTAACGACAGAGCGGGGACTGGACTAGCGCGGATGTAAAACATATACAACATCTACTAATATATATACCAATATATTATATTTCGCTCAAGGCGTGATAAAAAATGCAACATCACAGAAATGTACAGCATCACAGAACAATACAGATATCTGGGATCCCCGGGTTTCACAGAGCCACTACTGAAACCCGACGTTCCCCTGGTCGTGTGGATAGCCTGTGCAATGAAAACCTAGACCCCTACGGGTGTGGCAAGTTACCCGCCAAAACCTGAAGCGAGGCAGCCCCCTTCAGCTCCGTGAATGGACCACCCAGCACTTCACGGAATCCGGCAACTTGGGCACCCCTCCTGGGTCAACCTGTACCCCCTACGAGTGCAGCGAATAGCCCGCCAATCCTAGAGTGAAGCCCCCTCCGTCCCAATGCCATGAGATGCGGGCTTGTTGCCCTCCAGAACCCGGCTATCCGTGCACCCCACCGCGGGGCAATCCTAGTACAGAAAGTAAAATATACATACAATGGGTACATCGACCGCAACCAGGCCGTGCCCCAAAAGAATAATACAATCAGGCAGTGACGGCAGTCCACATGTCGGACGCTCGCCCCGCAATATCAAATATACATAATACAACAGCACTGTACTAGCATTGCATCCAGGCTATCCCCCACGACCAATCCGCAACATCACAGCATAAACACAGAACATCAACGTGAAAATCACGTTCGCAAATCCGTCTAACCGGGCTATAGCAGTTAGACTGGATTTACCGATCAAGTGACATTCACGGTCGCAGATATAATGTAAATACTGTGAAAAATGTGTTTAAAATATCCGATCGATCAAAAATTAACAAGTGGGCCCCCAAGTACTACTGTAGCACATCAAGAAATTCTGGGCCCAAAATTAACCTTCCAGAAACCACATTTCCAACTCAGGAACATTCTGCAAAATTTTGGGGGCATGAACAGTGAACATTGCGGCGGAACCGCGGCCCAAGCATGGGTTTGGCCGCGGTTCTGCGGTGGTATGGTGAGTTCATGCTACCGAATTTTTACAGTATGCTTATAATTCCCTGCACATCACTCTGAGACAACCTGAAAAATTTTTGGACTCAAAAAAAATTCGACAGAAACTGATGTGCTTGAAAAACGCGGTTTCGGGATTTTGTTCGATCGGAAACGTAAAACACATCAAACAAAGCTAGACGAAGTTAATGGCGAGGCTCTGATACCACTGTAAGTGCACGGCGGCGCCCCGGCCGTCAATCCGACGCCGGAATACGGAAGCGGTGATAAACTTTAATTTTGCGGACTTAGCAAACCGGCACCACCGCGCACTAAACCCCGGATCGTGCCATTAAACTAGATCTAGCTAACTACAAGACGGGTTAGAGATATACCGAATGATCCGAGTCCTTCGATCTTCGTCTCCACTCCGATCTCCCGCGGATGCTTCGTCCTTCATATCCTCGTTGTCGCCTCTTCGCCGGAAGGGCACCACATCGCCTGCATCTTTTACGGGCTCCCACCTCAATACCGAGGCAACTCGGGCGCGAAGCTGGCGAGTCGACGCGTCCAAGATTTGCTGTAGGAAGTGTAGTGTAGAGGCTATGTCTCATTTGGGGTTTGTTGCCATTTGAAGATGATGGAGGAAACAAGATAAGAAAAATGGTGCTTGCATTTTTCTTAACATGAAAAGAGATCAAAATGCTACACTCTCAAAATGAAGCTCTCATCTTCTTCTCTCTCAACCATGAAAAACTTATCTTCTTAGAAAATGGTGGAGGAAAGAATATGAAGCATGAAGGGAGGTGATGGTAGGAGCACAAGTGGTGACCACATCCAAAACATCATCATAACCAAAACTCAAATCAACCTCAAATCCATTCTTATCAACAAAAAGCAAGTGATGAGAATGGTATCAAAAAGATGCTATCATAATTAATACATTTGCAAGAAAATCCTCCACAATGTGTTATTTGCAAACTTGCAAATAACACCCTCCATCGGAAAAGTCCGGCCGGGAAAGAACAAAGAAAAACCGGTCGGAACGGAATGCAAACTGGCAACTCCAGAAAATTGGTCCCGTAATAAATTACAGGAAAACCCCGAAACTGTGCATACACACCCGCATCTGTATTCCGTCCGGATACAAATGCAATGAGACAAAATCTACACCGTACTAAACTAGGATCCGGCTTAAACCAAAGCCGGCTAGTAATATCCGTCCGATCCTGATCCGTGCAATACCGCACGTATCTGATCGAACGCTGCCATATAACCATACGGCCTCTAGTACAAACCGTCCGATCCTGATCCGTGCAATACCGCACGTATCTGATCGGACCCTGCCATATCTCCATACGGCCTCTACAGCGTTTCGCCCGAAACCTTGAGTAACTGAAAGTGTGGTGGACTCTAAAGACTCGTCAATACTATGGCTGTGGATTTAACCACTAGCACGTCAGAGGTATAAGCCAATACGTGACGGGCCACCAGCTATTGACTAAAAGGGACGTTGATGAGCGAACTCATCCTGACACCCTACTGAGCCTGTCAGTGACAATATCCGTACAGTCCGGTCCGTTCGTCTATGAGCATCGCATGTCGGGCCTAGGGGGTTGGTAAAAGTCAGACCCCCAAAAGCGGTACAAGTCGTGTCGGAGTGTAGCCCAGAACACCCTGAGATACTACTGGAATACCTACCAGTAAATCTCCTGCCTTGGCCAAGGTCTTCGTGTAATAGCTCTCCTAGACACAGCGCGACCTCACCCCCAATACCGGGAGAGACGAACCCCTGAAGATCCGCTCACTGCCTCCATGTGGCTCGGGACTGTACCCAACTAAAACCTGTTTGCACGACTCCTTTGAGCCGTGGTAGGGTAGTAATCAAAGTACAGTGGGAACTCACACGAGACAAACGACGATCCCCAGGTCGATGAACTAACCTGTACACATGTCACCAGGGAACTGCTATCTGACGTCAGGTATAAGACCAACTAGCATGTTCCCGGCGAGTCCTGTCCGGTGTACTCATAACCCAATGAGCACCTGTATACATCTTAGGTGAACCAACTGACACCAGTGGCTTGTGAGACCGGCCACCGCCCCTCGTCGGGGTCTCGACTGTATACACTAGTCTACTCTGGAGAATCGATGCCCTGTCTCGAAACTCCCACGACTAGGGACCTTTTAAGGATGTGCTTATAGACTCCAGCTCTCACTTATATGATCGCCCTCATACTGCTGGCAATCAAGCAAGAATCCTAGGGGCTCTATCAACGTGCAATAGCGACCTGTCAGGTCACCTAAAGCAGTACACGATGATAAAGGTAAACCAGATAGCATACTATCATCTCGAGTAAGACTGTCCTACCGGGATAGGTCCTCCCTCAATCATTGCAATCACGTGCCTGTGATCCAATAATCGACTCTGAGGGCACTATCTCCAACAAAGCAACGCCTACTAGATATCATATATGGATATATACATTCGTCAGATGCAATGATAGTCATTCCAGATCCCAGATGAACACATTGGATATGCTAGGAATCTGTGTTTCGTTCAAGCCTGCAACGAAAAACGGATTATACGGTCGCGATGAATAGCCAAGCCCCACCCTAGACCTCTACGGATGCGGCAAACTACCCGCCAAGTACCCGAAGTGAAGCAACCTCCCTCAACAACGTGAGTAGGCCACTCGACACTTCGAAGTACCCGGTAGTTTTTGCACCCCACCTTGGGTCTATCCTAGGAGTAAAAACAGTAAAAGAAATAATATAAAATGGCGGCTACAAGCTCATCCCGGATGTGCGGCCATAAAAATAATATTACATCAAATGAAAGATAAAGAAAACTCTCATCTCACAAAACCCCGGTTATTCATTCGTGACAATCCAACGAGTTCATATACACAATCCAACAACATTACAGATCACAGATATGCACAACCCCCACTAATCGACGTATAGCGAGTAGTTGACGTTCAGTGCATATATCACATCGCAGATATAACCAATTAGCTAAAGTCTACAGAACTTCGATCAAAAATACGGATTTGTAACTACCCCAAACACAACTTTGTTCTCTGGAAATTCTGGACAGAAACAAAATACTTTAAAAATCACAAAATGTCAAAATAAGAACACTGCAACAAACCCGAGTCGCGACCGAGTTGACTCGGCCGCGGATCCGCGGCGAAACGCATGGTTTCGCCATGCTTCCGCGGCGGTCTGGTCGAATCGTGGACTCGTTTTTCTTGTGTGTTCCCAGAAAACCCTGCACGGATTTTTAAGATGTATGGAATTATTTTTAGAGTAGTTTTAAAAATCGGCAGAAACTTAAGGATTTTGACGTGTTTTGCGATTTTTTCTCGGATCAAAATTCTAAATACTTTGCTAACATGCTAGTTGTTGTTTAGCTGGTTTCTGATACCACTGTAAGTCCACATTACCCACCCCGGTTCTTACGGGGAGGCGGAATAGGTAAAAAACGATTTTTTCTTAAGGCAACATGGACTAGAAACAAGAGGATCTTTGCTAAACAAAAACCTGGCAAACTAGCTACAAGTTTAGCTACTCGGTTAGAAGGTTATACCTTGTTCTTAAACTCCTTCTCTTCTTTCTCCTTGGAGTGGTTTGAACGGTCTTCTCTTTGTCGAAGAAGGATCCACCCGAAGGCCTCTACCTTGAGCTCCTACCTCAACCTAGAGGTAACTAAAGTGCTTGACTTGCTAAACCTAGAACTCTAGAATGAGTAGAGTGAAGTTTTGAAGGTTTTATCTCAAGAGCTCATAGTTCTCAACACATGAGAGATGAGAGCTTTGAGAGAGAGGAAGAGGATGAGCTTTGGATGAGAGAGAGTGAGCAAGTGAGAACGAGCTTGGAATTTTTACAACCATGCTCACAAAATAAGAATAATGATAATAATAATAATAATTAAGAAATTATGATGGTTAGTTTGTGAATGACCATTATCATTTCATCATTTAATGCATTTGCAAGAAACAATAAGCATCTTTGAAATGAAATGATGATGGTCAACAAGTCAACAATGGTCAACCGGTCAACAAAGTCAACAAGTCAACAAAAGTCAAATGGTCAACAACCCTAACTATGACACAATTATCCTTAATTAATATTATTAATCATATTTCTCATTCTCATTAGGGTTTGAAAAAAGTCAACGGTCAACAACCCTAATGAGAATCCTCTGCCTCTGCCTCTGTCGACTGTGCATACACACCCGCATCCGTGTTCCGAGGAACACGGATACCATGAGATAAAACCAATCCCAAAACATATACTAGGATTTGGCTTAAACCAAAGACCGCTAGTAATAACTGCCCGGACAGTAAACGTGCACAAGTGCGCAGATGTGAACGAACCCCGTCGCAAAACCATGCGACCTCTACTCTGTTTTGCCCAAAGGCGAACAGCCCTCTGTGTGGGACTCTAAAGACTCGACACTACGGTGGCAGTGGGTTTAACCACAGGCCGCAAGCGGTACTAGCTGTACGTAACGGTCCCCACGTAGATGCCGATAAGAAGACTGATGAGGTGAACCCATCCGAACTCATACTGAGCCTGAATGTAACAATCTCCGTACAGTCCGGTCTGTTTGTCTAAGAGTATCTCATGGCGGGCCTAGGGGGGCGGTAAACGTCAGTCCCCCAATAGCTGTACAAGTCGTGTCTGAGTGTAACCCAGAACACCCTGAGATAACACTGGAAACGCTACCAGTATATCTCGCTTGCCCTGGCCAGGGACTTCGTGTAATGGCTCTCCTAGACACAGCGCGATATCAACCCCCAATACCGGGAGAGACGAATCCTGTCTAACCGTCACTGTCTCCAAGTGATTTGGGACTGCACCCAACTGCTACATGTTTGCATGACTCATTTGAGCCGTGGTAGGGTAGCAATCTAAGAACAGTGGGAACACACTCGAGGTGAAGTGATAGTGTCAATGTCAGCAGACTAAGATGTACTCATGTCACCTGGGAACTGATAACTTACGATAGGTATAGTACCAACTAACAGTTCCCGACGAGTCCTGTCCAGTGTACTCGTAACCTAATGAGCACCCACATACTATCTTAAGTACGACGTACTAATGGCTGTGGGACAGACCATCTCCCCTGCTGGGATGAGAAGCGTATACGCTAGTCTACTCCGAAGTATCGATGCCCCGTCTCGATAATCCAACGACTAGGGACCTGTATAAGGATGTGCTTGTAGATTACCCAGCCTCCACTAGTGTGACTGCCATCACAACACTGGTAATCAAGCAAAGATCCTAAGGGTTCCACTAATGTGTATAGGCGATATGCTAAAAGAAACACATGTTTACATTAAAGTAGAAACAAACCGAGTAGCATACTACCATTTTGAGTAAGATTGTCTATACAACTGTGAATATCCCAAGATTCTATCAAGTAATATACAAACTAGTATGATACAGTAATGGCCTCTAGGGCAAATACACTAACAAAGACTCTATGACGACCTCGGGTCTACAGACTAATATGTACCAATGTTACCAGAGGACTGCTATCTAACGATAGGTATAATACCAACTAGGAGTGCTCGGAGAGTCCGTTCGGTGTACCCATTCTCTAATGAGAACCTGCGTATAATCTTTGATGTCACACACCAATGGCTGTGGGATCAGCCATTGCCTTCTAAGGAACAAGAAACGTACATACTAGTCTACTCTGGAATATCGATACCCTAGTCTTGATATCCCCTCGACTAGGAACAGTTAAAGGATGTACTTTTGGACCACCCTGGCCCCACGAGTATGATCTTATCATAATCTTGGTAGTCAAGTACATATCTTAAGGGCTTTATCAATATGTAAGAGACAGACAGAATAAAGATACCAGTCTACATGTTAAGATAAATGTAACCAGATAGGATACTATCATGTCGAGCAAGAAAGTCCTATATATATGTCCAAGCATCCACTATATCAACAATAATGGCCTCTAGGGCATACATATTCCTAACACAAAGATAGTATAAAGGTGTTTATTAGGTTATGAGTTACACTGGACGGACTCGCAGGGAACTGCTGGTTGGTATTATACCTATCGTCGTATAGCAGTTCCCCGGTGACATGAGTACATGTTAGTCTGTTGACTTGACATCACTATTCGTCTCGAGTGTGTTCCTACTGTACTTAGATTACTATCCTACCATGGCTCAAATGATTCGTACAAACAAGTAGTAGTTGGGTGCTGTCCCGAAGCACTTGGAGGCAGTAGAGGATAGAAAAGATTCATCTCTCCTGGTATTGGGAGTTGATATCGCGTTGTGTACGGTTGGCCAATACTAAAGGTCTCTGGCTAGGGCTAGTGAGATTTACTGGTAGGTATACCAGTAGTTTCTCAGGTTGTATTAGGCTCCACACCGACACGACTTGTTGAGCTATTAGGGGTCTGACGTTTACCACCCCTAGGCCCAATATGCGATACTCTTAGACGAACAGACCAGGCTGTACAGAGAATGTTGCTTATAGGCTCAGTAGGGTTTTCGGACGAGTTATCGTGTCGATCTTCCTTTCGACAGATACCTAGGTGGCTGTTACGTATAGCTAGTACCACTGACGTGCTTGTGGTTAAACCCTATGCCAGCGTATTATTGAGTTTTTAGAGTACCACATAGAGGGTTTCTCGGTTCAAGTGAAACGGTGTAGTTTGCGTATGGTGTTACGCTCGGGTGTTCGATTAAACACATATATTTATACATGTGCTTTAATTGGATGGTTTAGTAGCACTAGCAGGTTTAAAAAACAGCCAGTTTTGATGCTAGTATTATACTGCTCTCTTTTGGGTTTTCGTATTTTAACACGAATACAGTATTTATACGAATACGTGTATTTGTGCTTTGATACAAATACATGTATTTCTTTCTAAATATGAATACTGGTATTTTTTATTTTCGGTACAAATACGGTATTCGTATTTTGGTATAAATACGGTATACGTATTTATACGCGTTTAGGTGTACTTGTTTATATACATGCATTTATATTTATATATATGTATGTGTATATATACTTAGTGAGGTGGCCATTTTCTATACTCATCTCTTCTAGGGTTTACAAGAAGAGTGTGGGCTTGTGACTCACTCACACTAGTGAGTCACAAGCCTAGTCACTCTTCTTGATTACTTTATTTTTAAAGTATATGAAGAGATTAAGTGTGAGAGTGCGAAAAAAGGTTGATATTTATCTTGATAGATATTTCTCGAGTAGCCATCTCCATCAACTTATTCCTCATTTTCTCTTCTTGAGTTTTGAGGATATGAAGAGAGCATCTTGTTTCACAAACTACACCCTTCTAAGCATCTTGTCCTCGCAAGACTCGATTTTTAGTTGCTTCGGTTGAAACTATTGCTTGAATCGGTATCCTTGGATGGATCGTCTTTGACATGGAAAATCGTCTTCGAGAACTCGTTCCATCAACCTAAAGAGCTTGAGTAGTCAACCTTTTAAGACCCAAAGGACCGTCTACAAAGGTTGTAGTACTAACTCGGTAGTTAAAACTCTAGTTAGTATTGGTTTAGTTTAGTGTTTGGGCTTGTATCCTAGAGTTTTAGTGTATTGCACCCAAGATTTTAAAGTTTTTGATTCCGTAAAGCCATAGTAATAACGGCAAGAAGCACCTTACAATGGTATCAGAGCCTACCCAAACACTTAACTAACTGAATAGACAAGGTTTAAAATCTCAAAACTGAAATAGTTCCGTAATCGAAAAACCTAACTCTGAGTTTCTGTCGAAATTTTTTTGGTCTCTGAAAATTATTTTGCCTATTGCAGAGAGACCTGTATGATACTAGTATACCACTGTAGAAAGACGAACCCATTTAGAAAACTTTTGGCTGCCAATTTATTCGTATTTACCGCAATTTGCGGTCGTATTATTACTTTTGGGGTCGTGTTTTGGACAGTGGTTTGGTCACTTGGAATTAGGATTTTTGTGATACGCAATTTTGGCCCAGATTTCCTATAGTGTTATCTTTGTATTCGGGCTTCACGGAATGTTTTGAAGTCGAGATTTTAGCATCGTTTATTCGCTTTATGTTTGTATATGCGTTCCTAAACATCGACTAATTGCTATACGTCGATTAGTAGGGGTTGCACATATCTTGTTGATGCGGTTTGTGGATATGAAGTATTGGATCGTCATAGTTGAATAGCCGGGGGATGTGAGAAGAGTGTTCTTTTCTTTCATTCATGTAATTTGTAAATGTGATAAAATATTCTTTTGTGGGGCACATCCGGGTTGAGGTTGTAGTCACCGTTGTATTATTTCATTTATTTTTTCTGCACCTAGGATAGATCCAAGGTGGGGTGCACAAACTTCCGGGTTCTTGAAGTGCCGAGTGGCCTACTCATTTCATTGAGTGAGGTTACTTCACTTCGGGGATTTGGTGGGTAGTTTTTCACACCCGTAGGGGTCTAGGGTGAGGGTTTAGCTATTCATCACAACTGTGGAATCCGTTTTTCGTTAGAGGCTAAAACGAAATACGGAAATCCTAGTATATCCAATATATTTATCTGTGTAGTTTGTGCTGTGATCTGTGATCTGGAATGACTATTATTGCGTGAGACAAATGGTTATATATATAGATTATATATAATAACGTTGCTTATGATTTGCAACCGGGCTAGTCCAGCCCCCGCTCTGCCATTAGTTAATTAACCTAACGGTACATGACAAGGCCCTGTGGCGAATGCGGATGGCATAAGCATACGTTCTATTTTCGTTTCTTTCTGCAATGATAGGGTTAAATGATGGGAACACATTAATATCGATTAGTGCAAAGAAAACAAACCAAAACTGTAATCGTTGGAACAATTTAAAACCACTCGGTTTTCTTTAAAAATAACTTTTAAATGCGGAGCCTAAACCACTCCTTTTAAAAACTACCAGGTTCCTTCGACTATATCAAGTTCATTACATTCACGGTTTTCGCCAAAACCAGCCGTAGCCCTCTGTCATTTCAGATGGGTATTCATTAGTATTCAAGCTATGCATTTTGACTTTCACCAAGGCATAGTGATTGGTTGCTATTGGACATTCATATGTAGCATAGATAGATGCGTTAATCTAGGACAGACGTACAGCTATTTTGGCCTTCGTCAATGTATTGTACGAATGGGTCTAGATTAACCTGGACAATGATGGGTAGAAATTGACTTGCGTTTTATAATATTTTGGCCTTTGTCAAGGTCATAAGCGCTTAGGGCAAAAATCCACATCGGAAGTTTCAAAGGAAAAGGAAACTTGGTAGTTTTGTATACCATCTGGAGTGTGATGATTTTGATAGGATTCCTTCAAATTTATCACACAATGATAGTTGGATCCCAATCCCACTGTGAGTATTATTACTCATCGGGAGAGTTTTTCACTTTACAACCAATGCTACAAACAAATAGGTGTCTAGAACGGTATTAGCAGGGCTACGCCTCCAGAAAAAAGAAGCTATTTAATTAAGGAAGTTCGCGAAAGCGTTGTAAAAGCTCCTTCGAAGTACCGACACTAGCCTGGCCGAAAAGTTAAAGCAAGAATTGTAGAGTGCGATTAATCCTTACTAATTTTTCTTTTATGCTTTGAAGGAGGATTCGAGCAAACAATGGGAGCCATCCTGTTTAGATAAACTAAAAGTCAATCCAACTTGCAAGAGTATCATGCTGAGTGTTTCTTCTCTCTCTCCCCTCTAATTATAGAGACCAAGATGATCGGGTTTAAATTACTATTAGATAAAAACATATTGATGAGGCCACACTATAAAGATTGGCTAAGGAATGTCTAAATGGCCATTACTTATGACAAACTGGGATACTACTAAAGCTCCCACCGTCCCAGGTCCAGATTCCACCGTCGCGGATAAAGAGATCCGTAAGACATAAGAATTAGACAATGCGAAAACCAAGTGCCTCATGTTGGCCTCTATGGATAATGAACACCAGAGGCGGCACGAGAATATGGACCTAGATTTCATATTCCTCTATACCAAAGATTTATATGGAGAGCAATCTCGTATCACAAGATACGAGACCTCAAGGAAATTATTTCAGGCGGGGTTGGCTATCGGGTCATCAGTAGGGGACCACATCATTAAGATGATCAGTTTTATTGAAGAGCTCGCGGACCTTAGGACCATGTTGGAGAACAAGTTATATAAAGAATTGATTCTACAATCCCTCCCCTCTACATATGCCCAGTTTATATTGAATTTCAATATACAAGAAAAGGAAGTTACACTTCTAGAGCTCCTTAACATGTTGAGCAGTGCAGAGGGCACCCTGAAGAAATCCAGGAAGACACCCACTCTACCTGTTGGGGAACTTTTCCCTCTAGATGCAAGGCGAAATCCAAGGGGAAGAAGAAGAAGGCCCCCACCAAACCGAGAGGTGGTGTTGGTAAGGTACAGGGGAAGGGCAAGGCAAAAGTTGGGGGGCTAATAGTGACAAAGGAGGAATGCTTCTATTGTCACAAGAAAGGTCATTGGAAGAAGGACTGCAGGGCTTGGAAAGTCAAGAATTAGGATTCGAAGCAAGTTGTGGCTTCGGCTTCAGGTATGTTTATGATTGAAAAATATTTGTCAATAAACTCTACTTCCTGGGTATTAGATACCGGTACCGGATCTTATATCTGTAATTCATTGCAGGCACTGAGAAGCCGTAGAATTTTGAAGGCAGGTGACATGACCCTCAAGGTTGCTAACGGAGTAAGCGTGGATGTTGTTTCCGTAGGAGAACATCATCTAGGATTGACAAGTGGGAGCATTTGGTTTTGCGTAACTGTTTTTGTATACCTAATTTGACATGCAATATCATCTCTGTATCTTTACTATCTAAAGAAGGTTATGATTTTACATTTGTAAGCGATATTGTAAACATTCACCTTAATCATGGTTTGAATGCGTCTGGTACACTAGATAACGGTATATACGTATTAAATCAACACCAAGTTTTTAATATCCAAAACACACTCAAAAGAAAGACTTCAGAATTAAATCAAGCTTTCTTTTGGTATTGTAGACTAGGTCACATCAATGAAATATGGTTGACGAAATTACATAAAGAGGGATATTTGGATCCGTTTGAATATCTGTCTTATGCAACTTTTCAATCATGTCTCAAAGGAAAGATGACAAAGACTCCGTTCACTGGACATGGAGTAAGAGCCACCGATCTCTTGGGACTCATACATAGCGATGTGTGTGGTCCAATGTCTACACATGCAAAAAGTGGTTATTCCTACTTCATTACTTTTACAGATGATTTCTCAAGGTATGGACATGTATTCTTGCTGAAACATAAATCCGAGGCCTTTGAGAAATTCCAGAAATACAATAATGAAGTGGAAAAACAAATAGGCAAAAACATCAAGACACTTTGAGCTGATCAAGGTGGTGAGTACTTAAGTGCCGAGTTCCTGAGATATTTAAAAGAGAATGGAATTCTCTCTCAGCTTACTCCTCCATACACATTTCAACACAACGGTGTATTGGAAAGGAGTAACTGCACCTTATTGGATATGGTACGTTCCATGATGAGTAATGCCGAGTTACCACGATCCTTCTAGGGTTATGCACTGGAATCTGCTGCATATCTTTTGAACAAAGTTCCTAATGAGTCAGTGCCTACAACACCACATGAAATGTGGAGTGAGAAGAAACCCTATCTTAAGTATCTTAAGATATAGGGATGTCTGATTGATCTCAAAAGCTATCTATTAACAGCAATCAAGAACGGCGTCGCTTGGTAGCTAGCCGGTGAGTACGGGTCGGTCCACAGGGATGTTGTGAATTTCCTAGTCGCGCTAACAAGTTAATCCCGATTGTGGTCGGACAGATTATTAAATCTAAAAACTAAATTAATCTATATCTAAGTCTTGCTAAGGTTAGGTCTAGGTTAAGTTTGGAAAGTCTATAAATCTCACCGCTTTCTATACCCATATGAAGATCTAATTAGGTGTTATGGTAAATATTAATAAAAGGGATTAGGATGATTGGGAAGATTGTTCTTCCTCTAGATCCTTGTCCTTCCTTTCTTAATCTTTACCCTAACCTCCATGGAAAACCTTAAAATCCGGGCCTTTAGACTACGGTATCACCGCTACCTCGTAGGTAGAGTGCCGTAGGGAGCAGAATAAGAAGGTATGCATGGAGTTCTATGAATGTATATGACGGGCAAGAAAGGGGATGAGAAATTTTCGTCTCTCAAACCTTCCCCAGATCTAACCCTAACAAGCGAGGAGACTACTCACTCATTAGGGAATTAAAATACATTTATCTAGGGCAGAGAATAAAAGATTAACTAGGGCAAGGAATTAAATTTATTTAGGGCAAGAATAGAAAATTAACCTAGAGCAGAAAATAAAGAACTTACAACTTGATGTTCTCCAAAAGAATGCTGAAATTTATTAATGAAGGGAGGCATGAAAAGAATACAATGATTTGGGCTTCTATTTATAAGAGATAGAAACCCTAGGTTACAATTGATTCGCATGTCTACATTTACCAAAATATCCTTAGGAAGACCTAGTCAAAGTAGACTTCCAAGCTTTGGTAAAATTTTATGTCTGGAAATTTTGGAACTGATTCTGGGCTTCTTGGGCTTTTTATTTCTTTGGATCTTTATTCAATTTGGCTTCTCTATTTCTTCCAGATCTCCAGTGAACAATTGCAGTGGACTTTTAACCGTTTGCTTTGTAATCTTAGACCTTGTGTTGCCTTGTATTGATCTTTTGTGTAGGCTTGATTAAGATCCTTCTATTTGTTGGTCAAAGTCCCTTTTTTGTGTCGTTTTTTGTCTTTTTCACTGTTTTCGCTCCAAGAACCTGTAACCTGTAATATATAGCAGACATGCGTCAAAAGCACCTGTTTATTTATAAAAAGAATAAGAACGGGGAATATAATAATACAATATTATGGTGTGAACAAATACCTCCAAACTTATCTTTTGCTCGTCCTCGAGCAAACTTATTTTTATTCTCTACAAAAAAACCTAACCGCACTTTCGCAGGGAAACGCGATTGCACTGAGCACGTGCAACAAGCCGTTAAACCTCTAGGTGTCCCTAGTAGGAGGAGTGTTGTCTCCTGAGGGTTTTCAGCGGATACTACCCACAAAATCCTATCAATTCGGCTTTTCGATTTTAGTTCTCCAATTAGGTTTTCTAACAAGGAATTCTATTATCTTCGACTCGTAAATTATCCACCCATATTCTTCACACTTCCTCATCATCTAACTTAAGATTATATATATCCTGTAGACTACTTAGCTTTCAGCATTTCTTAAGTTTTCCTTCTAGGGTTCCATCTCCACTTAGGAATTTTTATCAACTCTACTAAAGATACAAGTTCTATTCTTCATTCCTTTCTCTTATCTAAACTCCAATCATATATCCCCACGTGTGTATAAATCACCCTTATACTTGAAAATTCAAATCAAGCAATCATACTCTTGTCCGTTGTCCAAAGCACTTTTTAATTGGTAAATTTTTAATTGAAATTTGCTTACACATCCTTCATGCGACCGTTAATACTTCTTGAGGTACCAACAACCGATTACAAGATGTGTTTGCACATTAAAGCGTAATTCTTAGTCTTGCAACACCAAAGGCTTTTAGCAGTGACTCCCAAACCAGTTGGTCTAAGGCACTAGGTGATGAAGCACCCTCGCTAAATATTTTTCTATTTTTGCAGCCTTAAGTAATCACAAAAACCAGTGTTCATTTTTTTTTCTTTATTCATTTTTTTCCTTTTATTTTCATTGTACTAAGGACTTTAGACAAGAGCATTTCAAGGTCTCTTCTACTATTCCAAGTTTCAAGGTGCGTGATTGTGCAAGTTGTAGGGTATACATTTTGAGAATCTAGACTTAAGCTAGGAATTATTTTTCAAATTTATACTTTAATAAAAATATCAATACTCTTTCCTTGTTTCGACTTAGCCCAAAAATTGAACTCAAAATTTGCCTATTTCTAAATAAACTACAAAGACATATACTTTCTACCGTTAAACTTTAAGGAATGTTATTTTTAGGGTTTTTAATTTACCAAGTCAAAGATCTAGTTGTTCCTAGCTAGTTAACCTATCTGTCAAACTCTAGTCAAATAAGCCAAAATTGAATACATTAATTTTTATAATTTTGAAAATTTTCAATTTTTATGGGTTTTCAAATAAATATGTAAATGCAAAAATATGTACAAATGAATGCGAAGGAAGAAGACGTACCGAGCATACCCCAAAACTTAAACTTGACAGTGTCCTCACTGTCATGCTACACCAAGAGGGTCAAAATGCCGGCACTCCCCTGTTTATTTATTTATAATTTTTTAAATATTTTTTAATGTTTTGAATTTTTTTTATTTTTTTATAAAAAAAGAAAATAAAAAATATATACATATATACAACAAGGTTCCCCCCAACTTAAGCTTGGCCTTACACAAGCCAAAGGTTAGCACCAACCATTCAAAAATCTTATCGTGGTACTGATCTAGTTGGCGAAAGAATGGGGTGGAAAGAAAAGAGATGAGAAACACACGAGACCGTGTGGGAAGAAGAGTGGAATATGGTCTCGGTGGAGGAGAAGAATGGCGGAAAGGAGAAAGAAGGGTCGCGGGATATTGAGGGTGTAAATCGAGTGAATAAATTAGCGCAATATGTGATGACCGATGTGTTAAAAGCAATTGCGCTAACCTATCAACTCGTCGAGAAATGGGGTCAAACCCCTCAAGATTCGCAAGAAAACATGGGTACGCCGAACTTGGTATAGGAGATGAAAGCGTAACGGTCACTTGTACGGTCGGAACAATAGGAAGGACAAAAGGAAGTGAATTAGGGATAATATTATTCTCACCGTAGTAAACTGTCTCGAACTAGAAAGATTCCATTAATGGTTTGAAACTACTGTAAGCAACCGAGTCTGATGGTTCAACTAACTCATCTGAAAATGTAAAGGACTCAAACTCGGGCGGTGAGTCATCAACATCGTCCGAAAAAGTGAAACACTCATAAGTGTTATCGGCTGTGAGAACTGTGTCAGATTCAAAGGAAAAAATTTCAAGCTCACAGTCTTCAAGCGTGGTCGGAACGATGGAAAGGAGGGAGGATGATTTAGTTAAACGTTCAAGAGGATGAACTGGAAAATCCGACACATCAAAGAAAAATGGTTCAACCTCAATATGACCCTCAAAACTCTCGTCAATACTATCCTCATAATTCTCCTCAATATGTAGCTCATCCATGCCATTATCATCAAAATCAAGACGCATATAAGGTTCGGTAGAAACATTTAATGATTCAGGATGATGAATTGGACATAAAATTTCAATCAAATCGACAGGTTCATCATCCGAAATTTTCCCGGCGTCTATATCCTCAATCAAGTGAAAATCAATTTCTTTAGACACCTTATCAAAAGCATGGATATTTATCAATTTAGGTTCTACAGTGGAGGTGTAAAGGTCAAACGGATTAGGTACGGTTTCACTCGAAAGGGGTTCTTCATAATTTGGCAAATCAAACACTACAAAATCACACAACTCGTTTTTATTTTGAACTAGTGAATCATTTAGGACATTCGATGGAAAACTGGAGTTGTGGGCTTCAATTGGGTAAGGGTAGGTTTGATTTTGAAATCCTCTCACATTCTTACTCTGTCCAACCACCTCCTTATACATTGAAAAATTTTGAGCTAGCGGGAAACTAGCAACCGCTTCAGTAGGTTGCATAAGGGCGGTTACGGACGCTTCCACATTCCTAGTCATTTTATTTGTTGCTGCAATATAAGCCTCCAACGACTCTTCCAAACTAGACTTAGGTGGTGAGGGGGTTTCAATAAAAGATTCAAAATGGTGTGGATATGCAAAACTCCCAACAGGCTGTGTAGAAACAGTGTCTAGTGAAGGTGGGAAGGTCGGGTAGGACTGGTAGGAAGTGGGTGGCTGGGCAGGGGTAGGGTCAACATGTGGATAAAAAAGTGAATAATCGTGCGGATCCCTAGAACTAGATGAGTGGAAGGGGTGAAAGATCGGCTGCGAGATTGAGCAATATGCTCAGCAATGGACATCGGCTTAGGAGTGACAGAAGGACTTGAAAAAGTGGTATCAATATATGGAGGTGGTAAAGGTTGACTTCGTTGACACAAAGTGGGTTGAAAAGTCAAACTGTTTCTCCTAGACGCCTCTATTTGATCTTTCAAAGAGTTTTTAGGCAAGGAAGGATCGTCTTTAAATTGACCGAACAAATTGACGTACGACGCAAAATTAGGTTCGGGATACCAAAGTTTGGCAATTGATTTATTATGTGGGGTACCCATGTTAGAAGAAAGGGGGAAAGAAAGAAAGTAGGTGGTGCAAGGATTTCTCGGCGACAAAAGTTGCAAGTTTTTTTTTTTAAAAATTTCCTTTTTCCTTTTTCTCTTTATTTGAGACTGTTTGCAGAAAAAAAATTTCGATAAAGGGCTTAGACACAAATGTAATCAACCAGAAATGCCCAATCAGACCTAGATCTAGGGTCACCTAGGTCAGCTAGACAGCTCCTAACTGTTCCAAAGGGCTAGAAATAGGATCTCAAACCGTCTCTTCACCGCCAATTGCGGCCAGGTAAGTGCCAGGTAAGTGGGAAGGAACCACACTGTGGGCCTAATTAAAACCACTAGCCTTTGACACACTTGCCTAGTCATCGCAAAGACAAGTTAGGATAAACGGCCGATGCCTATACCAGTCCTCTGTCCTATTGAGCGCGACGTCCTTAGGGCTGAGTCTAATATTTTTTTAATTAAGAGTGGTCAATGCAAATGCTTTATGTGATTTCTGGGGTCCTGGGAAGGGTGATGAAATCCCCACCCAATTTGAATTGGTCAAAAGCCCCTTAAAATCAGTTTTAAAGATATGCAAAACAGAAAAATCACTTGCAATCAAATCTTTTTTTTTTTGAATTTCAAAGTTTGCAAGTTTTCTAATTAAAACTTTCCTTTTTTCTCTTGCTCTTTATTTGGAAAGATATTTTTAGCAAAAAAATTAAGGATATGCAAATCAGAAAAGATCACTTGCAATCAATTATTATTTTAAGCATAGCACAACGAATCCTGCATAAGATTTGTTATTTGGAAAGGAATATTTTTAAAGCGCAAAGAAATCCTGCAGGCAAATTTACAGAAGATATATCAAGATTTGCAGAAGAGGAGAGAAAACTCACAGAGATTTACAGTGGCGGAAATCTGCACAAGATGGTTTTTTTTTTACTGAACCGCAGAGAAAATCTGGCGAATTGAACCGACCAAACAGCCGCGGATCCGCCGCCGTAACCCTCCTCCGACCGCGGTTCCGCCGCAAGGCGATGATGTCAGCAGTTTTTTTTTTGCTCTTCTGTTCTCCAAATCTCCCTCTGTTCTGATCTGTTATTTTCTCTTTCGCTTTCTGTAGATTTCCAGATCCGTCTTTCGATTGTAAATCATGCAAAATTCAAACAACAAAGTACCCTTTCCAAAAATAACAGATGATATATTTTTATATTTTTTTGGATTTTTCAGATTTTTATGATTTTTTTTATTAAGATTAACCCGAAATTGCAAAAAGGACATAACACGCCATCCCGGCAACGGCGCCATTTGATTGATCTCAAAAACTATCTATTAACCGCGATTAAGAACGGCGTCGCTTGGTAGCTAGCCAGTGAGTACGGGTCGGTCCACAGGGATGTTGTGAATTTCCTAGTCGCACTAACGAGTTAATTCCGATTGTGGTCGGACAGATTATTAAATCTAAAAACTAAATTAATCTATATCTAAGTCTTGCTAAGGTTAGGTCTAGGTTAAGTTTGGAAAGTCTATAAATCTCACCGCTTTCTATACCCATATGAAGATTTAATTAGGTGTTATGGTAAATATTAATAAAAGGGATTAGGATGATTGGGAAGATTGTTCTTCCTCTAGATCCTTGTCCTTCCTTTCTTAATCTTTACCCTAACCTCCATGAAAAACCTTAAAATCTGGGCCTTTAGACTACGGTATCACCGCTATCTCGTGGGTAGAGTGCCGTAGGGAGCGGAATAAGAAGGTATGCATGGAGTTCTATGAATATATATGACCGGCAAGAAAGGGGATGAGAGATCTTCGTCTCTCAAACCTTCCCCAGATCTAACCCTAACAAACGAGGAGACTACTCACTCATTAGGGAATTAAAATACATTTATCTAGGGCAGAGAATAAAAGATTAACTAGGGCAAGGAATTAAATTTATTTAGGGCAAGAATAGAAAATTAACCTAGAGCAGAAAATAAAGAACTTACAACTTGATACTCTCCAAAAGAATGCCGAAATTTATTAATGAAGGGAGGCATGAAAAGAATACAATGATTTGGGCTTCTATTTATAAGAGATAGAAACCCTAGGTTATAATTGATTCGCATGTCTACATTTACCAAAATATCCTTAGGAAGACCTAGTCAAAGTAGACTTCCAAGCTTTGGTAAAATTTTATGTCTGGAAATTTTGGAACTGATTCTGGGCTTCTTGGGCTTTTTATTTCTTTGGATCTTTATTCAATTTGGCTTCTCTATTTCTTCCAGATCTCCAGTGAACAATTGCAGTAGACTTTTAACCGTTTTCTTTATAATCTTGGACCTTGCGTTGCCTTGTATTGATCTTTTGTGTAGGCTTGATTAAGATCCTTCTATTTGTTGGTCAAAGTCCCCTTTTTGTGTCGTCTTTTGTCTTTTTCAATGTTTTCTCTCCAAGAACCTGTAACCTGTAATATGTAGCAGACATGCGTCAAAAGCATCTGTTTATTTATAAAAAGAATAAGAATGGGGAATATAATAATACAATATTATGGTGTGAACAATGTCCATCTTTTGTTAAAAAGTAGCATACGGACAAACTCGAGGCACGATCAGTATTATGTAAGTTTGTGGGATACCCAAGAAATTTCAGGGGGTATCTTTTCTATTACGCAGATAAACAAAAGGTTATTGTTTCTCGGCATGCCCACTTTCTGAAACTCAATTTCTTGAAAAAGAAATAAGTGGGAGTGCAATAGAACTGGAAGAAATTCCAAAACCACAGTCTATTACCGAAAGCTTGGTGGAACCCGAAATTTCAAGAGAAACGGACGTCCCTGCGCCACTGCGCAGATCTAGTAAGCAGTCTCATCCGTCTGAGAGATACTACAGTTTTCTTGTAGATGGGGATAGAGAGGATTGTATCATCGATGATGATGAGCTGACTCGTTTCCAGCAGGCCATATGTAACAACCCTAAACTTTCTGTACAGAATTTTTCAAAATACAGAAAGGAGCACCTAAGCCTGAGCATAAGTTATAAATTTAATTTGCTTTTAAACAACAAGAAAGCACTTGTAGCTCATTGGTAAAGCCTTGCACTGCTGTGACGTAGCCCCTGTGTTCGAATCCCCCCAGCCACATATTATTTTTATTGATTTTCTTTTAAACTTTTAGAAGCCCAAAGGTTTACACGTGCAAAACACGTAAAATGAAAAGTCATAACAAAATCAAACATGTGCATTGAGGTATATGAGACGACTAGGACATGTGGCAGCAATCCAGAGCCCAACCCACCGGTTTGGACCAGCGAGATTAAGCTTAGGGCCGGCGCCGCCGGGCCCCCCGTGCCTAATACTCCAATTTCTCTTTTCCCTAATCTCTTGGCCTCCCCCTTAACTCCCATTATGTTTGTTTATTCTGCAATTATCCATAGAATTAAAAATCACCATTAAACCAAATTTTAATGCATTTTTAATTCTCAATTCATTACCCTAAACTCTAATCCTATCCTATAAATACCCTCTACACCATAGTCATCTCCATTCTGAAAATTATCACAAAAACTCTCTAAAATTTCCAAGTCCAAAGTTATACAAGTGTAGTTAGCAAAGGTCGAAGTTCCGGTGATGTTTCGGGAAGAATCCGGAGACGAAATGACTTCTCGACGATCCTAAAATCTCCCCTACCTCTTCTCTCTAATTCCAATCTGTAAGACTCCTCTTCCCTTCTCAATCTCTAGTCTATAACTTTCACTTTTCAAAACTCGTCGGAAGCGGAGTTATCCCGACTTCCGACTCTCTTTTCTTTAAAAACTCAAATTTTTCTTAAATAACAAATTACCATCTCTTCTTATATTGTTTAAAAAACATAAACAACATTCACAACAAGTTTCAATTCAAAATAATATGTATTGCAACTTCTATTTCATTTTTACGGTAAAATACCATCATGTTTACATACGTCATTGCTTATTCATTTTGATCATATTACCTTTAGAAAACTCACGAGGTAAAGACCTACCTCATCACAACACACATTTTTGACATAGCACGATGACTTTTGGAAGATTAGTTTGTGGGAAAACTACGAGTTTACATTTAAATACCATAAGCATTCAAAAACCGTTTTCTTTAAAAGTGTATTATTTAATTCCTTGCAAATGCGGCTCTACAACCCATTTTGGGGAACCCCGATCGGGATGGTGTGGGTTATCGCACATCCTCGAGCCTAGTAGAGCGAGATGCAGACCTCCTCACGGAGCATCCGATCTCGATGCAATTTTTAATGCAATTTTTAAGAAAAATGAGATTTCTACTTAATAAATAAAATTTATTTTTATGAAATATATATATATATATATATATATATATATATATATATATATATATATATGAATCAAAATAACTATTTTAAATATATTATATATACATTCCATGTTTTTTTTAAATCAAAGGAATCACAAATTTTATGAAACTACCATTACAAATCAATACAATTCCAATATTACACTAAAATACCATATACAATGAAATCTAGGTTCTATTCACTAGAAAACTTCATTTTATAAAAACTACATCTATGAAAACCCTAAAGACGATAAATAAAAACTTGAGGTTTATTTTGAAAAAATATCAAAACTATTTTTCATAAAACCCCCTCAAGTTATATTAATTTACAATAAGGACCCTAGTAAACATAGGTTAAAGCGAGACCAGTTCTCTTGAGCCTCAGGGAGCCGGAGAATATGGGTGCTTGCCTATCTAAGGCAGACAAACTAATAACAGTGTTATCAATACGGTAATTGGCTTGGAAAAAGTCACAAATCCTGCCGTCCATGTGCAGCAGTTACCGATAACATCAAAACTAACTCAGGACTTCAATTCGTTGTAAAGTGTCTGACTCAGACAGACTCTCGGTCTAATATGAAACCAATCTATCATTGAATATGATTCAAGATAACACCATTTCAACATGAATCTATTTATACCAGAATTCAATCTATATCAACATGACTCGACTAAACCGAACAATGGATATACTCTGATTACATGACTATCCATTTATATCCATTCCGTTTACATGATATCATGGTTTTGGCAAGTCTTCCATGTATGACACAAAACAATACAATCAATATAAAATACATTACGGGGGTTTTAAAGGGGTAGACTGGTACGGAAGATGTTAAAAGTGGCACGAGGTGGTCATTAAAAGACGTACTATACATCCATTGTCGTTGTTCTGTGGTTTTATCGACGGGGCCTTGTACTACGGGTTACCATAGTCCACGATGTAAGTTGGACTCCTCTCGTATACACTGGCATATTCTGTACCAAGCTACAAACAACTATTTAGTATAACAAATATACATTATCTACTTCACCTGTTCTATTCTCTGTCTATTCTTTTCATTCTCTCTTTGGGACTTACCGAGCGATTGTTCGCTGACGACATTCCTATTTCTTTCTTCTTTGGAATGTTGTCAGGAGGACCCGACTCTGAAGAGTTCAAGACCATCCAGGAGCACTTGGAGCAGTTCACAGAAGACCCCGAGCATTGACTTTACTTGTATTCACTTTACTTTCAGTTCATGCCATTGTTTAGGCATTGTTTTCCATTCGTGTATTTACATTATTCAGTTGTATTGTAAAGAAATGTTTAATATATAAAAGTTGTTGGTCATTTATATTCATATCTCTTGTGTACTTTATTATATTGCTTATATACGCTTAGCGTGTTTACTTTTGAGTAAATACGTAGCGGGCCCAGTCACGTCTCCTTACCGTACACCGGGAAGCGGGGCGTGACAGGTTTTGTTGGTGGCCCATGCAGGTCAGTTCTGCATGGACATGCATGTCAATTCTGTATGAAGTCCTAAGCAATATAACACAAGAATCAGCAACTAAAAACATTCTTTACATTTCATATTTCTTGAATCTTATAATTTCATATTCTTTGAATCTATCCTAACCTAAATTTTTCTTTCAAGGTTATGGATTCTCCAAACAATACCAGCACAAACTTCAACAACACACCACCACCTCTACCACTTATGCCTACCGTTGCTGCTCCGATCAATGAGCAGACGGTACTACTTGAGGCAATCCGAAGTCTCCTGGAAGGACAGCAGTAGCAGACTGCTATATTACTGAACCATCCAGAAGCGGAAGTGCCTGAAGTAAAGCAATTTCGGGCATTGTACCCAAAGCAATTTTCGGGGAAAGAGAGCCCTCTAGAAGCTGAAGAATGAGCTCAGAGCATTGAGGATGATCTGGCAGCAGAACAAGTGCCAGAGATCGCTTGGGTACGAGTTACGAAGCTGCAACTCACCAACAACGCCCGAGTTTGGTGGAAGGCGGAAGAAAGCCGTCATGATCAGCCGATTGAATGGAAAACTTTTCGCGACATGTTCGACGCGAAGTGCTTTCTAGAGTCTGCCCGATTTGACATGGAGCAACAATTCATCCACCTACAACAGGGTTCGATGTGGACCAAATCTGTGGATAAGTATGATGCTAAGTTTACCATACTTAGTAGGTAAGATATGTCTCAATATTCGATTTTCTTATATCACATACTACACAGCTAACACAAGACCTTAACTGGTTCGCGACACACTTGATACCGACTGCTAAGATCAGGTCCATACGATTTTAGCAAGGGTTAGGTCCGGAGATCCATGCTGCCTTACCTATAGGGGATTTCCTAACCCACGTCTAGCTCTAAAAGCTGCCCGCCGATATGAGGCAGTAGTGAAGAAGAAGGGCAGACCTTAATCTGCCGGTGTGAAGCGCCCTACAACCCAGATGGCAGGAGGAGCCTCTTCAATACCAACTTTTGAACTCATGAGACCAGAAGTAACAAATAACCGGCCAAGTCCATATTTTTGCTTCTACTGCAAGAGGGATGGACACTTGTGGAAGGACTGTAGGCGCGCAAAAAGCATATGCATAGTTTGTGGCGCATCCACTCATGGAATTGGAACATGTCCTTATAGACGCAATCCAGTTTCAACTCACATCACTTATCCGCAGCGGCCACTATCCAGGCTCCTGCACCTCGTCTTGCTCTCCCAGCTCCACCTCCACGTGGACCACCTGCACAGCCTAATCACCAATTCCAACAGGCACTGAGGAACATGCCTCAAGGAAAGATGAATGTGCCTCCAGCTAGGAGGAATGTACCCCGGCGTCAGGTTTTCACTTTAGCGGCCGTAGAAGCTGAGACTGTAGACCAAGGTAACCCTGGTAATTCCCTCGCATCTTTCCAAAACTTTTGCATCCTTTCGTTCTTCCAAATATTTTTCATGCACTATCAATAGTTCTTTCACCATCACCATCACCAAATTGTTTTGAATCTATTACACCTTCCTTCTATAAATTTCGAGAACGAAATTTTTATAAAGGGGTAGACTGGTACGGAAGATATTAAAAGTGGCCCGAGGTGGTCATTAAAATATGTACTATACATCCATTGCCGTTGTTCCGTGGTTTTATCGACGGAACCTTGTACTATGGGTTACTATAGTCCATGGTGTAAGTTGGACTCCTCTCGTATATACTGGCATATTCTGTACCAAGCTACAAACAACTACGTTAGTATAACAAATATAACATTATCTACTTCACCTGTTCTATTCTCTGTCTATTCTTTTCATTCTCTCTTTGGGACTTACCGAGCGATTGTTCGCTGACGACATTCCTATTTATTTCTTCTTTGGAATGTTTTTAGGAGGACCCGACTCCGAAGAGTTCAAGACCAGCCAGGATCACTTGGAGTAGTTCACAGAAGATCCCGAGCATTGACATTACTTGTATTCACTTTACTTTCAGTTCATGGTTTAGGCATTGTTTTCCATTCTTGTATTTATATTATTCAGTTGTATTGTAAAGAAATGTTTAATATATAAAAGTTGATGTTCATTTATATTCATGTCTCTTGTGTACTTTATTATATTGCTTATATACGCTTAGCGTGTTTACTTCTGAGTAAATACGTAGCGGGCCCAGTCACGTCTCCTTACCGTATACCGGGAAGCGGGGCGTGACACCATACAAGCAGAGACTCAGTAAAGTGGCTTGATGCAATGCGGTCCGAGATGAAATCCATGTACACCAACAAAGTTTGGATTTTGGACGTTGCACCTCAAGGGGTAAAACCCGTAGGCTGCAAATGGATCCTCAGAAAGAAGATTGGTGCAGATGGACAGGTTGAAACCTATAAGGCTAGACTTGTAGCAAAATGTTTTTGTCAAAGACATGGCTTGGACTATGATGAAACCTTTTCTCCAGTGGCTATGCTTAAATCCATTCAGATCCTACTTGCCATTGCCGCCTTCTATAATTATGAAATTTGGCAGATGGACGTAAAGACCGCTTTTCTATTGGAAATTTGGAAGAGTGAGTTTATATGGATCAGCCAGAGGGCTTCATAGAGAGTGGGAGCTGCGGAAGAGTGCAAATTGCTTAAATCCATTTATGGATTAAATCATGCACCGTGGAGTTGGAATATTTGCTTTGATGAGACGGTCAAAGAATTTGACTTTATCAAAAATGCAAATGAACCATGAATTTATAGTAAGATTGTAACGAGAACTGTGGTATTCATCGTCTTATACGTGGATGACATTCTCTTGATAGGAAATGACATTCTTATACTACAATCAGTCAAAAGTTTCTTGTCATAGAAGTTCTCCATGAAAGAACTGGGTGATGCCTCTTACATTCTGGGGATCAAGATCTATCGTGATAGATCTAAGAGAATGTTGGGACTTTCACAGTTCAGATACATAAACACTATACTGAAAAGATTTAGTATGGAAGATTCTAAGAGCGGTAACCTACCTGTTTGTCATGGGATCACCCTCTCCAAAGAGATGTCTCCCAAGACTGATTTGGAAAGGGATCACTTGAGTAGTATACCCTACCCTTCTGCGGTAGGATCTATAATGTATGTGATATTATGTACCAGACCGGATGTTGCTTCCTCACTAAGCATGGTAAGCAGGTATCAGTCAAACCCAGGAGAGAAGCACAGGATAGTAGTAAAGAACATTCTTAAATACTTGAAAAGGACTAAGGAGATGTTCTTGGTGTACGGTAGTAAAGACCTCCAGATCTAGGCCTTCGCTGACTCCAGCTTCTAGAGTGATAAGGATGACTCCAAATCCATATCGGGTTATGTCTTTACACTCAATGGAGGGGCAGTCTGTTGGAAGAGCTTCAAACAGGATACTGTTGCTAACTTGACAATGGAGGCAAATAATATCTTTACTTGTGACGCCGCAAAAGAAGTAGTCTGGATGAGGAAGTTCATTACAGAACTTCAGGTGGTTCCGTCCATTGTTGACCCAATACCTTTGCATTGTGAAAACAACGGAGTTATAGCTTTAGTGAAGGAACCAAGGTCCCATCATAAGTTTAGACATATATTGAGGCGGTATGACCTGATCAGGGAGATCATAGATCGCCGGGAGATCGAGGCGCGGAGAGTAGACACGGAGAACAACACTGCAGATCCACTCACAAAGGCCATCTCTAAGACGCAGTTTGAGAAGCTATTCGAGATGATAGGTCTGCGATACGCCAATACATGGCCTTAGTGCAAATGGGAGATTGTTAGTGATATATGCCCTAGAGGCTATTATTGTATAGTACTGGATTGTATATTACATTTTGGAAGTTTGGGATATATACAGATATATAATAGTCATACTCAATATGATAGTATGCTATCTGGTTTGAGTCTATCTTAATATGTGTATAGGTTCATATCGCTAATATATGTTGATAGAGTCCTTAGGATCTTTGCTTGACTACCAGCGTTGTGATGGCAGTGACACTAGTGGGGGCTAGGCAGTCTATAAGCACATCCTTAAACTTGTCCCAAGTCATAAGATTATCAAGACTAGGCATCGATACTCCAGAGTAGACTAGTGTGTAAGCTTTTTATCCCCGTCAGGGGAGATGGCCTATCCCGCAACCATTAGTATACGGTACCAAAGATAGTATACATGTACTCATTAGGTTATGAGTTACACTAGACGGACTCGCAGGGAACTACTGGTTGGTATTATATCTATCGTTGGATAGCAGTTCCCCGGTGACATGAGTACATGCTAGTCCATTGACTTGACATCACTATTCGTATCGAGTGTGTTCCCACTGTACTTAGATTACTACCCTACCACGGCTCAAATGAGCCGTGCAAACAGGTAGTAGTTAGATGCAGTCCCGAAGCACTTGGGGGCAGTAAGGGATAGAAGGGATCCGTCTCTCCTGGTATTGAGAGTTGATATCGCGCTGTGTATGGCTGGCCAATACTAAAGGTCCCTGGCCAGGGAAAGTGAGATTTTGTCACACCTCGCTTCCCAAAATATGTAAATACGGCACGTGACAGAGCCAACCATGCCACCTATGGCTAGGAAACATCCCTCCATAGTCATATTACGGCCGTCAATCAGATATCAAGAACAGTAAATAAAATCTAACTAACATATGTCCATCTGCCACAGTAGATAAAAGTTAAGAAATGTATATAGCGGAAACGAATAAAGATCCAATAAAGAACAATATCTGAATCACGTCCTTTATGGGATCACATCGATAAAATAAAACTACGGAAATAAAATAAACTAAGCATCTCTAAAACTAATCATCAAGCTCCTCACTGCTCGGCTTGCTTGTTAAAATACTCCTGATCTTCTTGCGACAAGGTTAAAGGAACTGGGCCATGAAAAACCCAGACGCCAGTGCGTCATAAATATCAAAATAATAGTAATAACTAGGATATAATGCTATAATTAAACATGAGTGTAAATAATAAACACAGGTATAAAACAGCGAGGTATAAGTATGTGATGTGTATCCTAAAGTCTGTGCTTCTACGTTATCTATTCTACAAATCTTTGGAATCAATTAGATGGAATCGTCGATGTAACTCAATAGTATCCTATGCGTGCCCTAGACCACGGTCAAGACTCTCGGGGCTGAATCCGAGATGTGCCGCTAAGCAGTAAAAACGGGTATCATGTACAGACGAATGATGTCAGCATCATCATTCTGGAGCCGAAGCCTGTATCGACTGATCAATAGTATCCTATGCGTTACCGAGACCACGGTCAAGACTCTCGGGGCTGAATCTGAGATGTGCCGCTAAGCAGTAAAAACGGGTAACATGTACAGACGAATGATGTCAGTAGCATCATTCTGGGGCTGAAGCCCATATCGACTGATCAGTCTATGGAAGTATTGAACTATTGAGTTACAAGTCAAGTTTCATTATTGAATTCTCCTTACCCCCAGGTTTTGTGTTCAAGTCAGGTATTGATGATATCAATCTAATGCCAACACATGATCAAGTAGGTACATGTCTTGTCTATGTAGACAACAAGTCATGTCCGTCAAGATAATAAATCAGGATTGTCGGCATTAGCGAATGATCCAAGTGACAGGTCTAGTAATGTCTTGTAAACAAGTCAGGAAATATATATATTAACCAAAATAGACACCAAATGTAAAACTGTAACTAATATCTAAATACGGTAAACATAACTAATGCTTAGGATGTATATGTATCTATCAGTAATAACTGTTTTACGTATGTTACCATGTATATGGCAATCTAGATAAAAATTACTGAACTGATATAAAATTATAATAATATTGTGATGATCCGGCATGCAATTAGATAAAACCATTATTGGTACGGATACAGACAGATGCTATAAAACTGTAAATCGATAATATTTGCGGACTATTAAAACACATGTACTATAATTAATCATATAACTATTGATATAAACAAAATAGCATGTTGCAAGTTTAGAACTTGCGTGATCGAAATCTCACGACAAATATAAGGATATCACGTTCCGAAAACCGAATAACATCACGATGAAAAACCCACATACGTAGGACTTGACCAGAACTGAGCAACTGCGTGACGTGGTAATTGGATTAGACGACGACGGTGACCGGGGTCATCTGGATTGTCGGCGACGTGAGCAACTCCGACGAACACAAATCAGAGACCGAGAAAAGAAAAGAAGAAGAAGAAGAAGACGGGGTTGTTGGGGTTCTGGGGTTTGAGCGTGGACGGGGAAGATGCGAGAGATGATCGGCGACGAGGTTGAAGGGACGAGGTCGACGGCGAGGTGCCGTGGCCGGTGAGGGGTTAATGGTGATCGGGGAAACGAGAGGGAGAAGAAGGAGAAGGTGCGGTGGTGGTGTGCCAGTGCTTTGGCGATATTGAAGACAAGAGGGAAGGTGATGGAGGGTGATGGTGGCGGTCGGGTCCCAGCGACGAGGTCGACGAGGGAGAAGGTGGGTTTTAGGCTTGGGGTCGGCTCAGGTGAGCCTTTAGGAAAGGAGAAAGAGGAGGTGTGGCCGGTGGTGGCGATGAGGAGGTGCGGATGAAGAAGTGGAGACGACAATGAGAAAGGGACGACGATGACGTGGGGATGGTGGGGGATGGCGTGGTTTAGGGTTCGGGCGCGAGAGGGGAGAGCGCGAGAGGAGAGAGAGACGGTGACGGCATGGGTGAGGAATGTAGGGTTCCTAGGCACACCAAGGAGGTCTCACAAGGCATCAACCATGCCAATTTCAAAAATTAGAGATGCCGAGAAACCCTAATACGGACCGTTGGTTAGAAGTTTAGGCGAATCAAGCAACTAGTTAACAAATTAACTAAGTGAACGGAAATACAACCTTTGTAGATCCGGTTCTCCACCTCCATAGCTCCATGATGAAGTCCTCTCCGCTGTCCAAATGAAATCCCGGGCTCAAGCGTCGGCTTCATCGGAGAAATGGGCGGGCAAGGTCGTCGGCTTCGTGCCGAAGATGATCTACGTCGAGGCATCACTAGATCAAGCTCAACCTTCACCAAGCCATGAAAACTTGTGAAGGAAACACCCTATACTACTTGGCAAGAGGTAGAGGATGAAGAAATATGAAGTGGGTTCACTTTAGAATTGGATTTCTTACTCTTTTTCATCAATCACCATTGATGAAGCAAGCTTTCTTCAAGTGATGAAGAAGAAGAAGAAGATGAATAATATCATAAGTATTTTCCAAAAATGAAATAAAAAGAATACTTATCATAATGTAACCATGGTCAAGTGTAGAGAATAGACTAGGGTTAAGTGGAATGGTTAGGGTTAAGTATGAGACAAAATGGTCACTAAGTCAAAGCTTCATAATACAAACAAAGTTAGCAACCATTTTTCTCTTTATGCTTTTCATTTTCCATAAAGAATAAATAAATAAATAAATGAGAAAAGGAAATGAAACCCTAACCACTTAAGTAACCATGGTTTAATTCTTTACACAAACCCAAACTAGCATGTATCATCAAACATGATACAATCTTCTGCACAAAAAATATATCATATATACAATGTGCACAAACAAGTGAGAAAATCCATTTAAAAGTGAACCGATACTAGTTAATGCAAAGTAATATATCAAATATATAATTATGCATTAAATCATTAAATCAACACTTGATTTAACGATCCGGTCATATCGCATATAACCGACTAGTATCTAATGTATCGGCTTATCGAATCAACCCTCGATTCGATAACTAGGTTATATCGCATATAACTAATCGATACATTCATCGCGAGAATAGAATACGGTATCACATACACGCATTATTCTCGGTCCCGCACATATCTCATATGCGCTCCTATTTCGTTTTGCTTGAGCCAGGAAACCTCTGTGTAGGACTCTAAAGACTCGTCAATACGCCGGTAGCAGATGATGATCATATCAAGCACCCACAAGCCGCAAGCGGTCTGCTAAACGTAACGGCCACCCGGGTATTGAGCGATCAGAAGATCGACGAGCAAGCCGGCTCACACTCCAGTGAATCCAACCAGTAACACTACCGTACAGTCCGGTCTCGTCGTCTGATATGTCGCATATCTTGCCTAGGGGTGGTAAACGTCAGACCCCAATTGCTCGATAAGTCGTGTCGATATGAGGTCTATAACAATTTGAGAAACTACTGGCAACACTTACCAGTAAATCTCAGCAACCCTGGCCAGGGATTTCCGGTTATAGCCAATCGAACACAGCGCAACATCAACTCCCTATACCGGGAGAGACGAATCCCCTCCTATCGCTCATTGCCTCCATGTGATTCGGGACTGTACCCAAAAACCACCGTTTTGCACGCCCTCTTGGACGTGGTAAGATGGAAATCAAAGCACGGTGGGAACCACACAAGACTCTATGACGATCTCGGGTCAACAGACTACTCTGTACCATTGTCACCAGAGAACTGCCATCTGACGTAAGGTATAGTACCATCTGGGAGTTCTCGGCGAGTCCGTCCAGTGTACCCAGTCTCTACTGAGCACCCGTATATCATCTCTGATGTCAAACACCAATGGATATGGGATCATCCATCGCCCATCTGTATGGGTCGAGAAGGTATACGCTAGTCTACTCTGGTATATCGATGCCCCATCTCGATACACCCACGACTAGGGACTTTGAAGGATGTACTTATGGACTACCATGTCCCCACTAGTATGATCCGCATCATAGTCCGGGTAGTCAAGTACACATCCTAAGGGCTTTACCAACATGTAACAGAGAGACAAGCAGTATACACGTTAAGGTAAAGAGTAACCAGATAGCATACTATCATGTCGAGCAAGAAAGTCCTCCCTATATATATCCCAGCATCCACTACAATATACATCCAATGTACAGCAACGGCCTCTAGGGCATACATATAACTAACAATCTCCTACTTGCACTAGGGCCATCTGATAGCAGTGGTTGTAGTATCTCATACTCAACCATCCCATAAAAGTCTCTCTCTAGGAATAGGCCTTCGTGAGTGGATCCGCCGTGTTGTCCTTTGAGTCTGCTCTCCTTGCCTCGATCATCCTGGAGATCAACCATCTCCATGATCAGGTGATACTGCCTTAGAATAAGTCTGGATCACTGATGGGACCGGCGTTCCTTGGCATAAGCCACAACTCCATTGTCTCACAATGGTAGGAACGTAGTTCATCTCATGAACTAATATACACCCAAACAGCCTCTTTGGTAGCATCTTAAGTAGCGATGTATCCTGCCTTTATCGTCTAGTATGTCACGGTATCTAGCTTGGAACTCATCCAACATACCGTCCCTTTACTGAGGGTAAAGACAATGCCTGCGACTGACATTCAGTCGTCTTTATCACCCTGGAACCTTTCCAGTGATTTTCCCCAGAATCGTTTGATATCATCTCACTACAACTAGTGAGAATCCTAACATCCAATTAAATCTATCTCATAGATCCAAAACTCAGGATTTAGGAGGTATCATTCTGATCCTACATGGAGAATCTTTGTGATAAACGGAGATTGATCGAGCGTAGCATAAGAAACTCCTTTCTTATCAAGAGTATGTAATCCACGTACTCTACGAGGATCACCACCATACTCCCTACCACCTTTTTGTATATACAAGGTTCATCTACCATTTTGATGATGTCAAACTCTTTGACTAACACATCAAAACAGACGTTCCAACTCCGCGATGCCTGCTTTATCGTATAAAGCATCTTGCACACGTTTCCGCTGCTCCCACTGTCTACGAGGCCCTCTGGCTGTGTACTTATAGACGCTCTTTTCCAAAACATTATTTAGAAAAGCAGTCATGACACCCAACCACCAGATATCGTAGTCATGGTATGTAGCCGTGGCAAGTAGGATCCGGATGGACTTAAGCATAGGCACTGGAAAAAGGTTTCATCATTATCCACGCCTGGTCGATGACGAAAACCTTTAACAAGTCTAGCTTTGAAAATCTCAACTTTTCCATCTACACCAAGTAATCTTCTCAAGATTTACTTGCTCTTGATGGGGATTTAACCCTTCACATTTAGCAACCAAAGTCCATACTTTGTTGGTGTACATGGATTCCATCTCAGATCACTAAGCATCCAGCCATTCTTACAGAGTCTCACTCCTGATGGCCAGCTCGAAGCCAGTTGGGTCATCATCTCATGATGCAATCCTCGCTCCCACTGTCATCGAGAAACCGAAGTATCTCTCAGGCAGGTGAGGAACCCTACCAGATCGGCGGAGAGGCTGAGGTTCGTTGGCATCTACTGAATCCTTTGGTTCTACCAAATCATCTGCTGTAGTTTGTATAGCTGGAACCTTTCCAGTTCTACTTAACAGACCTTGCCTCGAGCGTGTCCGGATTTTGCTTTTAGACATAGGCCGGACAACCCCAAATCTTAACTAACTTAAGACATGGGCTCTTCCCATTCCATATCACATATGAAGCGGTAGGCAACTGATTTGATTGGAACCCTATTCAATAGGCATGCAACTTTTCAAGTGTATAACCCCCTAAGGAAAAAGGTAACTCAGTAGTACTCATCATAGAGCACACCATATCAAATAGGGTGTATCTGCTCCGTCCCGACATACCATCTTGCAATGGTGTATACGGAGGAGTAATGCTGAGAGAGAATCTCATTCTCCTTTAGAATAGTCCAGGATTTCCGTGCTCAAGTATTCTCCTCCTCGATCACATCAAAGGACATAATACTTATACCCGTATTTTGGTTCTCTACTTCTAACTTATATTCTGAGAATATCTCAAAAGGTTCGGACTTGTGTTTCAACAGGAACATATGTCTGAATCTCGAGAGATTATCAAAGAATGTAATGAAGTACAAAGAACCGGTCTTGGTATGTGTAGACATGGGACTTACATACATCAACATGTATCAGTCCCAAGAGTTCATTAACTCTTTCTCTGTTTCCAATAAACAGGGCTATGGTCATCTTATCTCTGTGACATGACTGGCAAGTTTCACAAGATGTAAATTCAAACTGATTTAAATATGCATCTACATGCAACTTCAGCTAGTCGGGTCGCATTGATATGACCTAGTCTACAATGCCTCAAGAAGAATTCGTTCATTTCTGAACTCTTCCTCTTGTGTGTGTTCTGTATACTAAGAACTGTAGTTTGATTTAGAACATCAATGCTTTTAGATAACGTGCCTGAACCGATCAACTTTTGATATAGGAAATGTCCAAAACATTATCCAACAATACAAAATTTTATCATTTCTTTACTAATAAAGAGAGTGATATGATTTTGTATATCAGGTTCGGTATCTAATAACATTCGTTCAGAATCAATGTATTGGTAATACAGGGTGACAGTGACCAACAGACTTGGCTGCAACACTTGCCCCGTTTTCTGCCTCATGAAACTTATCACCCGTTCTCAGTTCTCTACCTATCTGTAGCCCTATGTAACAGATTACATATCTGGTATCCTGATCTGGTATCATATACCTAGGATGCGGAGGATACTGAGAAACAGTTCTTTGTAATGAACACACCCGAAGATGATGCATCAGCATGCACTCTCTTCGTTTGGGCGGCACGGGAATTCTGGTAATCCCTAGTTTCCTGCTCGGTCTTATAACAATTATAAGTTGGAGCGGGACCAACGTTCCCCAGCTCAGTATAACAAGCGGGTTCGGTCAAATATCCTTATTATTATCTTGATTAAGACGTGATATGGTCGCTACCTGGAGAGAGAGAGAAGAAAACACTCAGCGTGCGCTCTTGCAAGAATAGATTGGTTATTATTTTATCTAATCAGGATGGCTCCCACTGTTTTTATCAAATCTTCCTTCAAACCCTAAAAGGAAAGACTAGCCGGGATTAATTACACACTACAAGTTCGCCAATCTTTCAGCCAGGCCAGTGTCGGTACTTTGAGGGAGGTCCCTCATGCTTTCGCACGAACCAAATTAATGTAAACCTCGTTTTCCCAGAGGCGTAACCTCGTTGACACCTTTCTAGACACCTACTTGATCGGCTAATTGTAATGTGTAAAACTCTCCCAGGAGTAACAATTACTCGCAGCGGGTATCGGGATCCAACTATCTCATAGAAAGTATGCAATCTCATTGCAAATTTCAACACTTGAAATTCCCGATAATTTTTCCCCTAACGTGCTATGACCTTGACGCATGCCAAACAACCCATAGTCCGCTAGTCAAGTTCAACCCGTACATTTCTTGATTGAATTAAACCCACCCGCACAACCCTTGACGCATGCCAAACAACGCGGTACGAATACCCTAATCCAATCGCATCATATGCTGGCAGATAAGCACTAGTCAGCTACCGTACACTACGCCTTGACGCATGCCAAACAACCGCAGCACGAATACTAACTAGTACTTATCTGAAATGACGGAGGGCTACGACAGGTTTTTCTAAAAACCTATTGCGTAATGAACTTGTTATCGTTGTAGAATCAAATGATTTTAAAATGGAGTGTTTTTGAGGCTTTCCCAGTTTTGCTAAAGGAGTCACCCCCGATGAAGGGATCGTCGGTCCATTCCTCGTCAAATGAGGTGCGGGATATATCATATATATCACTGTGCAAAGCAAAAACACTTAAAAGCAATCAAAAGACAAATCGAGGGGTGTAGCATCTGCCAGTTATTGCTAAAGGAGTCACTCCCGGTGAAGGGATCTCGGTCCTTTCCTTATCGAATAAGGTGCAGGATATATCACATATACCGCTGTGCAAAGCAAGAATTGTAGCTACCTGTTTTATTTTGAAATTCGATTCTACAACATCTTAGGTTCTTTTAGTTCATTAATCATATTAATGAAGTCCCATCATTTAAGTACCTAAACATCACAGATAAATACGACGTACGCTTATGCCATCCGCATTCGCCTCGATGTCCCCTCATGCACCGTTAGGTTAGGTAACTAACGGCAGAGCGGGGCAGGGCTAGCGTGGGTGTAAAACATAAGTAACGCCTATATAATATATCATATATACTATATACTGTATCTATCACAGAACATCACATGATCACATCACAGATATCGCAGCAGAAGAAACATATGAAATATTGGATATACTAGGACGTCCGTGTTTTCAATACGAGCTAGTATAAAACAAGGATTCCACGGTCGTGATGAATAGCCAAACCCACACCCCTAGACCCCTACGAGAGCGACAAGAAACCCTACCAATTCTAGAGTTAGGAGACCCGAACTCGACTCCTCGAGTTGGTCTCCCACTGGACTCCAGAACCCGGTTACTTGTGCCCTCCTCCTTGGGTCTATCCTTGTGCGGAAAAGTAAATAATATACAAACGGTGACATCTTCCGCAACCTGGAAGTGCCCCAAAAAAAAGAATATTACATACAAGTTTTTACATGAATGAAAATGAAAAACGCTCATCTCACATAAAAACCCCCGGCTATTCAAACACGACAATCCAATATAACATATCCAGCAACACATAACATCACATGTCATCAACGTAAGTAAATATGCGTATCCCAATTGTCGTTGACATATAGCAACGAAATAGGCGATATCACATATTACACTTACGGTCACAGAAAAGAAAGTGTAAAACTACAACAGTTGGAATCCGCAACTTGCATAGACATCGCATGCCCAATCAAATGAATTACTTAGACGTCACATGCCTAACAATTATAAACCCCGCATTTTAGTCTCATTATCGAAAACACTTTTCAATATCAAGTCGGGCAATTCAACAAGATTCCCGACATCTTGATCGAATGCTCGTCGTAAACTTCAGTAGGCGGCCGCACCCCCGACGCTGTCGACGAAGTGCACCAAAGCGGAACACCGCTGCCGCGAGCACCCGAACGGATGCTTTCGGCGACGGGGTTGTCCTACAGTCACTTTGTCGGGGCTATGGGGCGAGGCTGTCTATTAAGTTTACCCGGCGAGTATCCGCGTACGCTACGTGATTGCGACGGACTTTTGATCACATCAAAATTCCATGGCAACCGATCAAGTGAGACTAAACTGCTATGTTTATAACATTCATTTAGTTATCTCATAACTTATTGTGAATTCCAATTATTGTATCCCATTCCAGATAATTAGAAAATGTTAAACTTTCCGATCGAACATTCAAACACCCAAGTTTTCCCGATACAGATCAACACATGAAACAAGTCTAAAAAAATTCAGTTCGTGCCTCAGTACCAACGGTCCAGCCGTAGAAGGGTCAAGCCAACGCCTCACATGTGGCACGCCGTACTGCCCCAAACCCTAAGGTTCAAAGGGCAGTTCAAGACGGTCACATAATCGAGTTAAGGTTTGTTGTCTTCTAGAGGGTCCATCGAGTTACTTGCACTACTTAGAACGTCTTTAAAATACGGAAAAATCCAACACTTGGAAATTTCCCGATAGGGGAAAAATTGGGTATTTATATCCGGTCAAACTTTTTAACATATTCAATAATTATCCGGAAAAACATATAGACAAAGTTTGACAATCCGATCGAATAATCGAATCCCCAAAACAACCTCAGAAAATTCAACTCTTGAATAAATATTAAAAATTCCCAGAAAATCCAGCATAATAAAATAGGAATTACTGTGCAACAATGGGAAGGTGACGTCATCACCTAGCCGCGGAACCGCCGCAGAAGCTAGGCTTCTGCCGCGGTTCCGCCGCAGTTTGGAGGAATCATGGGTTCAGTTTTGCACCGTAATTCATATAATTCCCTGCTGAATTTTTTAAGCATTTTTAATCTGGAAAAAACCCAGTTTTTAGAAAAAGTCCAGAGAGCGGGTCGGATTAGGGTTTCGGGGTTTGTTCGGATTTGAAACTTCGTCTACGCTTCGCCTAAGGCTCTAGCTAGGCTCTGATACCACTGTAGGGTTCCTAGGCACACCAAGGAGGTCTCACAAGGCATCAACCATGCCAATTTCAAAAATTAAAGGTGCCGAGAAACCCTAATACGGACCGTTGGCTAGAAGTTTAGGCGAATCAAGCAACTAGTTAACAAATTAACTAAGTGAGCGGAAATACAACCTTTGTAGATCCGGTTCTCCACCTCCATAGCTCCGTGATGAAGTCCTCTCCGCTGTCCAAATGAAATCCCGGGCTCAAGCGTCGGCTTCATCGGAGAAATGGGCGGGCAAGGTCGTCGGCTTCGTGCCGAAGATGATCTACGTCGAAGCATCACTAGATCAAGCTCCACCTTCACCAAGCCATGAAAACTTGTGAAGGAAACACCCTATACTACTTGGCAAGAGGTAGAGGATGAAGAAATAGGAAATGGGTTCACTTTAGAATTGGATTTCTCACTCTTTTTCATCAATCACCATTGATGAAGCAAGCTTTCTTCAAGTGATGAAGAAGAAGAAGAAGATGAATAATATCATGAGTATTTTCCAAAAAGGAAATAAAAAGAATACTTATCATAATGTAACCATGGTCAAGTGTAGAGAATAGACTAGGGTTAAGTGGAATGGTTAGGGTTAAGCATGAGACAAAATGGTCACTAAGTCAAAGCTTCATGAAGCTTCATAATACAAACAAAGTTAGCAACCATTTTTCTCTTTATGCTTTTCATTTTCCATAAAGAATAAATAAATAAATAAATAAGAAAAGGAAATGAAACCCTAACCACTTAAGTAACCATGGTTTAATTCTTTACACAAACCCAAACTAGCATGTATCATCAAACATGATACAATCTTGTGCACAAAAAATATATCATATATACAATGTGCACAAACAAGTGAGAAAATCCATTTAAAAGTGAACCGATACTAGTTAATGCAAAGTAATATATCAAATATATAATTATGCATTAAATCATTAAATCAACACTTGATTTAACGATCCGGTCATATCGCATATAACCGACTAGTATCTAATGTATCGGCTTATCGAATCAACCCTCGATTCGATAACTAGGTTATATCGCATATAACTAATCGATACATTCATCGCGAGAATAGAATACGGTATCACATACACGCATTATTCTCGGTCCCGCACATATCTCATATGCGCTCCTATTTCGTTTTGCTTGAGCCAGGAAACCTCTGTGTAGGACTCTAAAGACTCGTCAATACGCCGGTAGCAGATGATGATCATATCAATCACCCACAAGCCGCAAGCGGTCTGCTAAACGTAACGGCCACCCGGGTATTGAGCGATCAGAAGATCGACGAGCAAGCCTGCTCACACTCCAGTGAATCCAACCAGTAACACTACCGTACAGTCCGGTCTCGTCGTCTGATATTTCGCATATCTTGCCTAGGGGTGGTAAACGTCAGACCCCAATAGCTCAATAAGTCGTGTCGATATGAGATCTATAACAATTTGAGAAACTACTGGGAACACTTACCAGTAAATCTCAGCAACCCTGGCTAGGGATTTCCGGTTATAGCCAATCGAACACAGCGCAACATCAACTCCCTATACCGGGAGAGACGAATCCCCTCCTATCGCTCATTGCCTCCATGTGATTCGGGACTGTACCCAAAAACCACCGTTTTGCACGCCCTCTTGGACGTGGTAAGATGGAAATCAAAGCACGGTGGGAACCACACAAGACTCTATGACGATCTCCGGTCAACAGACTACTCTGTACCATTGTCACCAGAGAACTGCCATCTGACGTAAGGTATAGTACCATCTGGGAGTTCTCGGCGAGTCCGTCCAGTGTACCCAGTCTCTACTGAGCACCCGTATATCATCTCTGATGTCAAACACCAATGGATATGGGATCATCCATCGCCCATCTGTATGGGTCGAGAAGGTATACGCTAGTCTACTCTGGTATATCGATGCCCCATCTCGATACACCCACGACTAGGGACTTTGAAGGATGTACTTATGGACTACCATGTCCCCACTAGTATGATCCGCATCATAGTCCGGGTAGTCAAGTACACATCCTAAGGGCTTTACCAACATGTAACAGAGAGACAAGCAGTATACACGTTAAGGTAAAGAGTAACCAGATAGCATACTATCATGTCGAGCAAGAAAGTCCTCCCTATATATATCCCAGCATCCACTACAATATACATCCAATGTACAGCAACGGCCTCTAGGGCATACATATAACTAACAATCTCCCACTTGCACTAGGGCCATCTGATAGCAGTTGTTGTAGTATCTCATACTCAACTATCCCATAAAAGTCTCTCTCTGGGAATAGGCCTTCGTGAGTGGATCCGCCGTGTTGTCCTTTGAGTCTGCTCTCCTTGCCTCGATCATCCTGGAGATCAACCATCTCCATGATCAGGTGATACTGCCTTAGAATAAGTCTGGATCACTGATGGGACTGGCGTTTCTTGGTATAAGCCACAACTCCATTGTCTCACAATGGTAGGAACGTAGTTCATCTCATGAACTAATATACACCCAAACAGCCTCTTTGGTAGCATCTTAAGTAGCGATGTATCCTGCCTTTATCGTCTAGTATGTCACGGTATCTAGCTTAGAACTCTTCCAACATACCGTCCCTTTACTGAGGGTAAAGACAATGCCTGCGACTGACATTCAGTCGTCTTTATCACCCTGGAACCTTTCCAGTGATTTTCCCCAGAATCGTTTGATATCATCTCACTACAACTAGTGAGAATCCTAACATCCAATTAAATCTATCTCATAGATCCAAAACTCAGGATTTAGGAGGTATCATTCTGATCCTACACGGAGAATCTTTGTGATAAACGGAGATTGATCGAGCGTAGCATAAGAAACTCCTTTCTTATCAAGAGTATGTCATCCACGTACTCTACGAGGATCACCACCATACTCCCTACTACCTTTTTGGATATACAAGGTTCATCTACCATTTTGATGATGTCAAACTCTTTGACTAACACATCAAAACAGACGTTCCAACTCCGCGATGCCTGCTTTATCGTATAAAGCATCTTGCACACGTTTCCGCTGCTCCCACTGTCTATGAGGCCCTCTGGCTGTATACTTATAGACGCTCTTTTCCAAAACATTATTTAGAAAAGCAGTCATGACACCCAACCACCAGATATCGTAGTCATGGTATGTAGCCGTGGCAAGTAGGATCCGGATGGACTTAAGCATAGGCACTGAAAAAGGTTTCATCATTATCCACGCCTGGTCGATGACGAAAACCATTAACAAGTCTAGCTTTGAAAGTCTCAACTTTTCCATCTACACCAAGTAATCTTCTCAAGATTTACTTGCTCCTGATGGGGATTTAACCCTTCAGATTTAGCAACCAAAGTCCATACTTTGTTGGTGTACATGGATTCCATCTCAGATCACTAAGCATCCAGCCATTCTTACAGAGTCTCACTCCTGATGGCCAGCTCGAAGCCAGTTGGGTCATCATCTCATGATGCAATCCTCGCTCCCACTGTCATCGAGAAGCCGAAGTATCTCTCAGGCAGGTGAGGAACCCTACCAGATCGGCGGAGAGGCTGAGGTTCGTTGGCATCTACGGAATCCTTTGGTTCTACCAAATCATCTGCTGTAGTTTGTATAGCTGGAACCTTTCCAGTTCTACTTAACAGACCTTGCCTCGAGCGTGTCCGGATTTTGCTTTTAGACATAGGCCGGACAACCCCAAATCTTAACTAACTTAAGACATGGGCTCTTCCCATTCCATATCATATATGAAGCGGTAGGCAACTGATTTGATTGGAACCCTATTCAATAGGGATGCAACTTCTCAAGTGTATAACCCCCTAAGGAAAAAGGTAACTCAGTAGTACTCATCATAGAGCACACCATATCAAATAGGGTGTATCTGCTCCGCCCCGACATACCTTCGTGCAATGGTGTATACGGAGGAGTAATGCTGAGAGAGAATCTCATTCTCCTTTAGAATAGTCCAGGATTTCCGTGCTCAAGTATTCTCCTCCTCGATCACATCAAAGGACATAATACTTATACCCGTATTTTGGTTCTCTACTTCTAACTTATATTCTGAGAATATCTCAAAAGGTTCGGACTTATGTTTCAACAGGAACATATGTCTGAATCTCGAGAGATTATCAAAGAATGTAATGAAGTACAAAGAACCGGTCTTGGTATGTGTAGACAGGAGACTTACATACATCAACATGTATCAGTCCCAAGAGTTCATTAACTCTTTCTCTGTTTCCAATAAACAGGGCTATGGTCATCTTATCTCTGTGACATGACTGGCAAGTTTCACAAGATGTAAATTCAAACTGATTTAAATATGCATCTACATGTAACTTCAGCTAGTCGGGTCGCATTGATATGACCTAGTCTACAATGCCTCAAGAAGAATTCGTTCATTTCTGAACTCTTCCTCTTGTGTGTGTTCTGTATACTAAGAACTGTAGTTTGATTTAGAACATCAATGCTTTTAGATAACGTGCCTGAACCGATCAACTTTTGATATAGGAAATGTCCAAAACATTATCCAACAATACAAAATTTTATCATTTCTTTACTAATAAAGAGAGTGATATGATTTTGTATATCAGGTTCGGTATCTAATAACATTCGTTCAGAATCAATGTATTGGTAATACAGGGTGACAGTGACCAACAGACTTGGCTGCAACACTTGCCCCGTTTTCTGCCTCATGAAACTTATCACCCGTTCTCAGTTCTCTACCTATCTGTAGCCCTATGTAACAGATTACATATCTGGGATCCTGATCTGGTATCATATACCTAGGATGTTGAGGATACTGAGAAACAGTTCTTTGTAATGAACACACCCGAAGATGATGCATCAGCATGCACTCTCTTCGTTTGGGCGGCACGGGAATTCTGGTAATCCCCAATTTCCTGCTCGGTCTTATAACAATTATAAGTTGGAGCGGGACCAACGTTCCCCAGCTCAGTATAACAAGCGGGTTCGGTCAAATATCCTTATTATTATCTTGATTAAGGTGTGATATGGTCGCTACCTGGAGAGAGAGAGAAGAAAACACTCAGCGTGCGCTCTTGCAAGAATAGATTGGTTATTATTTTATCTATTCAGGATGGCTCCCAATGTTTTTATCAAATCTTCCTTCAAACCCGAAAAGGAAAGACTAGCCGGGATTAATTACACACTACAAGTTCGCCATTCTTTCAGCCAGGCCAGTGTCTGTACTTTGAGGGAGGTCCCCCATGCTTTCGCACGAACCTAATTAATGTAAACCTCGTTTTCCCAGAGGCGTAACCTCGTTGACACCTTTCTAGACACCTACTTGATCGGCTAATTGTAATGTGTAAAAATCTCCCAGGAGTAACAATTACTCGCAGCGGGTATCGGGATCCAACTATCTCATAGAAGGTATACAATCTCATTGCAAATTTCAACACTTGAAATTCCCGATAATTTTGCCCCTAGCGTGCTATGACCTTGACGTATGCCAAACAACCCATAGTCCGCTAGTCAAGTTCAACCCGTACATTTCTTGATTGAATTAAACCCACCCGCACGACCCTTGACGCATGCCAAACAACGCCGTACGAATACCCTAATCCAATCGCATCATATGCTGGTAGATAAGCACTAGTCAGCTACCGTACACTACGCCTTGACGCATGCCAAACAACCGCAGCACGAATACTAACTAGTACTTATCTGAAATGACGGAGGGCTACGACAGGTTTTTCTGAAAACCTATTGCGTAATGAACTTGATATCGTTGTAGAATCAAATGATTTTAAAATGGAGTGTTTTTGAGGCTTTTCCAGTTTTGCTAAAGGAGTCACCCCCGATGAAGGGATCGTCGGTCCTTTCCTCGTCAAATGAGGTGCGGGATATATCATATATATCACTGTGCAAAGCAAAAACACTTAAAAGCAATCAAAAGACAAACCGAGGGGTGTAGCATCTGCCAGTTATTGCTAAAGGAGTCACTCCTGGTGAAGGGATCTCGGTCCTTTCCTTATCGAATAAGGTGCAGGATATATCACATATACCGCTGTGCAAAGCAAGAACTGTAGCTACCTGTTTTATTTTGAAATTCGATTCTACAACATCTTAGGTTTCTTTTATTTCATTAATCATATTAATGAAGTCCCATCATTTAAGTACCTAAACATCACAGATAAATACGACGTACGCTTATGCCATCCGCATTCGCCTCGATGTCCCCTCATGCACCGTTAGGTTAGGTAACTAACGGCAGAGCGGGGCAGGGCTAGCGCAGGTGTAAAACATAAGTAACGCCTATATAATATATCATATATACTATATACTGTATCTATCACAGAACATCACATGATCACACCACAGATATCGCAGCAGAAGAAACATATGAAATATTGGATATACTAGGACGTCCGTGTTTTCAATACGAGCCAGTATAAAACAAGAATTCCACGGTCGTGATGAATAGCCAAACCCACACCCCTAGACCCCTACGAGAGCGGCAAGCAACCCTACCAATTCTAGAGTTAGGAGACCAGAACTCGACTCCTCGAGTTGGTCTCCCACTGGACTCCAGAACCCGGTTACTTGTGCCCTCCTCCTTGGGTCTATCCTAGTGCGGAAAAGTAAATAATATAGAAACGGTGGCATCTTCCGCAACCTGGAAGTGCCCCAAAAAAAAGAATATTACATATATGTTTTTACATGAATGAAAATGAAAAACGCTCATCTCACATAAAAACCCCCGGCTATTCAAACACGACAACCCAATATAACATATCCAGCAACACATAACATCGCATGTCATCAACGTAAGTAAATATCCGTATCCCAATTGTCGTTGACATATAGAAACGAAACCGGCGATATCACATATTACACTTACGGTCACAGAAAAGAAAGTGTAAAACTACAACAGTTGGAATCCGCAACTTGCATAGACATCGCATGCCTAATCAAATGAATTACTTAGACATCACATGCCTAACAATTATAAACCCCGCATTTTAGTCTCATTATCGAAAACACTTTTCAATATCAAGTCGGGAAATTCAACAAGATTCTCGACATCCTGATCGAATGCTCGTCGCAAACTTCAGTAGGCGGCCGCACCCCCGACGCTGTCGACGAAGTGCACCAAGGCGGAACACCGCTGCCGCGAGCACCCGAACGGATGCTTTCGGCGATGGGGTTCTCCTACAGTCACTTTGTCGGGGCTATGGGGCGAGGCTGTCTATTAAGTTTACTCGGCGAGTATCCGCGTACGCTACGTGATTGCGACGGACTTTTGATCACATCAAAATTCCGTGGCAACCGATCAAGTGAGACTAAACTGCTATGTTTATAATATTCATTTAGTTATCTCATAACTTATTGTGAATTCCAATTATTGTATCCCATTCCAGATAATTAGAAAATGTTAAACTTTCCGATCGAACATTCAAACACCCAAGTTTTCCTGATACAGATCAACACATGAAACAAGTCTAAAAAAATTCAGTTCGTGCCTCAGTACCAACGGTCCAGCCATAGAAGGGTCAAGCCAACGCCTCACATGTGGCACGCCGTACTGCCCCAAACCCTAAGGTTCAAAGGGCAGTTCAAGACGGTCACATAATTGAGTTAAGGTTTGTTGTCTTCTAGAGGGTCCATCGAGTTACTTGCACTACTTAGAACGTCTTTAAACTACGGAAAAATCCAACACTTGGAAATTTCCCGACCGGGGAAAAATTGGGTATTTATATCCGGTCGAACTTTTTAACATATTCAATAATTATCCGGAAAAACATATAGACAAAGTTTGACAATCTGATCGAATAATCGAATCCCCAAAACAACCCCAGAAAATTCAACTCTTGAATAAATATTAAAAATTCCCAGAAAATCCAGCATAATAAAATAGGAATTACTGTGCAACAATGGGAAGGTGACGTCATCACCTAGCCGCGGAACCGCCGCAGAAGCTAGGCTTCTGCCGTGGTTCCGCCGCGGTTTGGAGGAATCATGGGTTCAGTTTTGCACCGTAATTCATATAATTCCCTGCTGAATTTTTTAAGCATTTTTAATCTGGAAAAAACCCAGTTTTTAGAAAAAGTCCAGAGAGCGGGTCGGATTAGGGTTTCGGGGTTTGTTCGGATTTGAAACTTCGTCTACGCTTCGCCTAAGGCTCTAGCTAGGCTCTGATACCACTGTAGGGTTCCTAGGCACACCAAGGAGGTTTCACAAGGCATCAACCATGCCAATTTAAAAAATTAGAGGTGCCGAGAAACCCTAATACGGACCGTTGGCTAGAAGTTTAGGCGAATCAAGCAACTAGTTAACAAATTAACTAAGTGAACGGAAATACAACCTTTGTAGATCCGGTTCTCCACCTCCATAGCTCCGTGATGAAGTCCTCTCCGTTGTCCAAATGAAATCCCGGGCTCAAGCGTCGGCTTCATCGGAGAAATGGGCGGGCAAGGTCGTCGGCTTCATGCCGAAGATGATCTACGTCGAGGCATCACTAGATCAAGCTCCACCTTCACCAAGCCATAAAAACTTGTGAAGGAAACACCCTATACTACTTGGCAAGAGATAGAGGATGAAGAAATAGGAAGAGGGTTCACTTTAGAATTCTATTTCTCACTCTTTTTCATCAATCACCATTGATGAAGCAAGCTTTCTTCAAGTGATGAAGAAGAAGAAGAAGATGAATAATATCATGAGTATTTTCCAAAGAGGAAATGAAAAGAATACTTATCATAATGTAACCATGGTCAAGTGTAGAGAATAGACTAGGGTTAAGTGTAATGGTTAGGGTTAAGCATGAGACAAAATGGTCACTAAGTCAAAGCTTCATGAAGCTTCATAATACAAACAAAGTTAGCAACCATTTTTCTCTTTATGCTTTTCATTTTCCATAAAGAATAAATAAATAAATAAGAAAAGAAAATGAAACCCTAACCACTTAAGTAACCATGGTTTAATTCTTTACACAAACCCAAACTAGCATGTATCATCAAACATGATACAATCTTGTGCACAAAAAATATATCATATATACAATGTGCACAAACAAATGAGAAAATCCATTTAAAAGTGAACCGATACTAGTTAATGCAAAGTAATATATAAAATATATAATTATGCAATAAATCATTAAATCAACACTTGATTTAACGATCCGGTCATATCGCATATATCCGACTAGTATCTAATGTATCGGCTTATCGAATCAACCCTCGATTCGATAACTAGGTTATATCGCATATAACTAATCGATACATTCATCGCGAGAATAGAATACGGTATCACATACACGCATTATTCTCGGTCCCGCACATATCTCATATGCGCTCCTATTTCGTTTTGCTTGAGCCAGGAAACCTCTGTGTAGGACTCTAAAGACTCGTCAATACGCCGGTAGGAGATGATGATCATATCAAGCACCCACAAGCCGCAAGCGGTCTGCTAAACGTAACGGCCACCCGGGTATTGAGCGATCAGAAGATCGACGAGCTAGCCCGCTCACACTCCAGTGAATCCAATCAGTAACACTACCGTACAGTCCGGTCTCGTCGTCTGATATGTCGCATATCTTGCCTAGGGGTGGTAAACGTCAGACCCCAATAGCTCGATAAGTCGTGTCGATATGAGGTCTATAACAATTTGAGAAACTACTGGTAACACTTACCAGTAAATCTCAGCAACCCTGGCCAGGGATTTCCGGTTATAGCCAATCGAACACAGCGCAACATCAACTCCTTATACCGGAGAGACGAATCCCCTCCTATCGCTCATTGCCTCCATGTGATTCGGGACCGTACCCAAAAACCACCGTTTTGCACGCCCTCTTGGACTTGGTAAGATGGAAATCAAAGCACAGTGGGAACCACACAAGACTCTATGACGATCTCGGGTCAACAGACTACTCTGTACCAGTGTCACCAGAGAACTGCCATCTGACGTAATGTATAATACCATCTGGGAGTTCTCGGCGAGTCCGTCTAGTGTACCCAGTCTCTACTGAGCACCCGTATATCATCTCTGATGTCAAACACCAATGGATATGGGATCATCCATCGCCCATCTGTATGGGTCGAGAAGGTATACGCTAGTCTACTCTGGTATATCGATGCCCCATCTCGATACACCCACGACTAGGGACTTTGAAGGATGTACTTATGGACTACCATGTCCCCACTAGTATGATCTGCATCATAGTCCGGGTAGTCAAGTACACATCCTAAGGACTTTACCAACATGTAACAGAGAGACAAGCAGTATACACGTTAAGGTAAAGAGTAACCAGATAGCATACTATCATGTCGAGCAAGAAAGTCCTCCCTATATATGTCCCAGCATCCACTACAATATACATCCAATGTACAGCAATGGCCTCTAGGGCATACATATAACTAACAAGGAAGCGAGGCGGCGGAGGCGACAGTGATGATGATGATGGAGATGAGCGTGGAGATGGTGCGACGGCAGGACGAAGATTTGGGGATGGGTGGTGACGACAAGAGAAGAAAGAGAGTGGAAGAGAGACAAAGACGTGAAGGAGAGAGAGGATACAGAGAGAGAGGGAGTTTATATATATATATATATATATATATATATATATATATATATATATATATAGGGGAGAGAGATAGGAACGAAGAGAGAGAGATATAAATTAAAGTTTAATATATATATATATATATATTATAGTTATAGGAATATGTATGTATTTATGTATGTGTGTGTGTAGTAGAATTTTACAGATAATACCATATTACTCCAAATATTATCCGTCTCCCTTCAAAAATATAGTTTTTAAATATAAAGAGCATACGTAAGAATTTTAACCATAATGCATTATTCTGTAATTAAATACATATACCCCCAATAAAATCCAAGTAAATATTCCTGAGGATTTTGAATTATTTGTCTGTCTATAATTGAGGATATGAACATGATATATAGGCGCAACAACCTGATATAGAGTAATTTTCCATGCAAGGCTAGATAGAAAAAGAATATTATTTGTTCTCATCTTATATTATAAAGAGATATGCTGAGCTTAAAATATATTATATATATATTTAGTACTCGATACATATGGATACATTGTACTAGCAAATATTTGATATAACCTCGCACCATATTAGGTTTCAAACATGCGGGACGGGTCGGATAATAACCATAACTACTAACTGCATCATTCGCAACCCAATAGTAACGAATTTTATCGCAAGATTTAAAATACCAAAATATATAGTATAAATGTACAAGGGTGTTACAGGTTTGCTGGTAGGTACACCAGTAGTTTCTCAGGTTGTATTGGGCTCCACACCGACACGACTTGTTGCGCTATTAGGGGTATGACGTTTACCACCCTATGCCCGATATGCATGACTTTTAGACGAACAGACCAAACTGTACGGAGAATGTCACCTATAGGCTCAATAGGGTTTTCGAAAGAGTTATCGTGTTGATCTTCCCTTTGACAGATACCTAGATGGCTGTTACGTACATATAGTGCCACTGTCGTGCTCATGGTTTAATCCACTGCCAGCGTATTGTCGAGTCTATAGAGTCCTACACGGAGGGTTTTCTGGTTCAGGCGAAACGGTGAAGTTTGCGTATAGTGTTATGCTCGGGTGTTCGATTGAACACATGCTTTAATCGGACGGTTTAGTAGTACTAATAAGTTTGAAAGACATCCAGTTTTGATGCTAGTATTATATTGCTCTCTTTTGGGTATTTGTATTTTAACAAGAATACGGTATTTATATGAATACGTGTATTTGTATAAATACAGGTATTTATGCTTTGATACAAATACATGTATTTCTTTATAAATATGAATACACGTTTTTTGTAATTTCGGTACAAATACGGTATTCATATTTCGGTAGAAATACGGTACACGTATTTATACGGGTTTAGGTATACTTGTTTATACACATGCATTTATATTTATACATGTGTATGTGTATGTATACTTAGTGAGGTGGCCATTCTCTACACTCATCTCTTCTAGGGTTTACAAGAAGAGTGTGGTCTTGTGACTCACACTAGTGAGTCACAAGCCTAGTCACTCTTCTTGATTACTTTATTTTTAAAGTATATGAAGAGATAAGTGTGAGAGTGAGAAAAAGGTTGATGTTTATCTTGATTGATATTTCTCTAGTAGCCATCTCCGTCATTTTCTTCCTAATTTTCTCTTCTTGAGTTTTGTGGATATAAAAAGAGCATCTTGTTTCACAAACTACACCTTCCTAAGTATCTTGTCCTAACAAGACTCGATCTTTAGTTTCTTCTGTTGAATCTATCGCTTTAATCGGTATTCTCAGGTGGATCGTCTTTGACGTGGAATATCATCTTCGAGAGCTCGTTCCATCAACCCAAGGAGCTTGAGGAGTCAACCTTTCAAGACCCAAATGACTGTCTACAATGGTTGTATTACTAACTCAATAGTTAAAAATCTAGTTAGTATTGGTTTAGTTTAGTGTTTGGGCTTGTATCCTGTAGTTTTAGTGTTTTATGCTCAAGATTTTAAAGTTTTTGATTCCGAAAAGCCGTAGTAGTAACGGCAAGGAGCACCTTACACTTACACATGGAGCATGAGCATCCTCGTAATGGCTCCGCGTATCTTACCACGACGAGATCTCCGCCACTCTATGTCCCGCATCCCACGCTAGCGTATCTCGCCCTTAATGAGCGTATATCACCATCAATACAGACGTGACGCATGGGCGAAATGGGCAGCGAGAATCTCGCATCGGCTCGTCCTCAGATGACCCTTATATAAACCCATCTTCCAAACGACTCAGGTAACTCGCACTCATTCTAATACGCCGCTATTCTGCCTAAATATTCCCCGGTACTTACTTGATTGTTGGACGGTGGTTTTCCATTTCGGGACTTCTTTTGCAGCTAACTCGGCGTCAACATCAATCATCAAACCCATTGAGATCCATGCGACCAATCTTCCATAACAAATCTCAGCCCCTCAGCCTCGTTGGCTACAAGATTGATGGAGGATAGCATCCGAGGGAGATTCCGACCTCCATCAGTTGGAGCCGTCTGTGGCAAATTTTTTCCATCAATTAGTTGATCTTCTGCCTTTGATTCGATGGCCAGCGATCATCGCAATGAAGATCCTAGTACGAGCCATCTCATGCTTCGCAAGGAGGCTTGGGCGGTTCCACTCCTCCTCTTAACATCATCGAATCCCTAACGATACGGATCGACCGATTGGTAGCGATGGTGGACATTCTCGCTCATATTCAAACTGCCAGCCACGTCCAGCAAACCGCCGCCCCTGCTCCCTAGAACGGTGGCAAGCATGAGACGGCGGACGGACGCACTCGAGTCTTCAGCCTTGCTCGTGTCAACCTGACGCCACAGAACACCGGCATGTTGATTCTGGCAGTCATGACCCCCATACAAGGAATGATTTCATGACTCATTGGGCGTCTAACTCCGAGGTCTCAGGACCAACCGAACAATCGCTTCAATGCTCGCCGCCATGCTCCCTCGCCTTTCTAGGCGACGTCGATCTGGTCGCCTGATTCCAGGGAAGACCGACGTCACCATAACCACCAAGGCCGTTCACACATCACTCATAGGGAAGAGCCATGAATGGTTCATCCCGAGGATCTGAGGAACGCGATAGAGTGAAACCGTAACCGTTCCGTTACCCAAGCCTGAAGCAGGGACAACAGGAACACCAATTATGGAGAATCCTCGGGATACCGGCAGTGAATCGAGGTCCTCGAGAAAAAGATCAAGGACATGCAACTCACCACCCGTTCGCCCGGCGGAGTATTCTACGGACTCTCTCACGAAGCCCTTTACCGAGTAGTTACTGAGAGAGCGGATCTCTTCTAGGAACAAGCCGCCCAAAGTGACTCTTTTCGACGGGAAGTCCGACCCAAAACACCACTTGGACGCGTTCACTGAGGGTATGATCTTTTGAGATAAGTTGGACACGGCTCATTGCAGAGCATTCCCTATCACTCTCATCCGGGACGGGCGAGATTTGTTCCGCGTCCAAACTCCGCGCTCAATCTCAACTTTCGATGAATTGGCCACTCAGTTCCTTAGCCACTTCGACGGCAACCGACGGCAGAAGAGGCCGGTCGACTACATGTTCACTGTCAAGAGTAAGGACAGGGAATCTTTCAAGGGCTATATTACCCGGTTCTACAATGCCCTTCTGGAGATACCCGAGCACCGGGATGAGATGGTCATTACCGCCTTTGTAGTGTGTTTTTCATCACCCCATTGAGGTGGGAATGCGCGCACTTGTCAGGAGTACTACAGATTCCCCCTGCTTAGGATAGGCGGGGGTTTATTGATTGTGGGGATCCGAATCTCCGCCAGCCGCGGACTAAGCTGCCATTAATTACCCCTCGCTTTAGGAGAGAAGGAACCTCCGATTGACGGGTCAAACTGGTCATGCGAACTCAATGTGCAGTGTGCGTGTGTTGTGTTTTGAGGGGTCTTGGGTATATCGGGGTCTTCATAGAGTTTACAGAGGTCCCGTTACACGGATAGCAGGCTGTGGGTCAAGGGGGCTAGCAGCCCCTTATGGGGTGCGGGGCAGCGCACCGTTAGAATTTTTTTCTAACGGGGGAAATTGTAGTGGAGTGTGTATATGAATAAAAGGGAAAATAGCATCCAAAGGACGTGTGGATGCCGGCGCCTCACGTGCTCAGCACACGAGCGTTGGGCATCGGCTCCTCTCGTGTTTGGCATGCTGTGAGCGTTGGGCGTCGGAGCCTCACGTGCGGCATGCAGGCGCTGGGCACCGGCAGGAAAAATGTTAGTAATATGTATGCCCTAGAGGCCATTACTGTACATACGATGTATATTGTAGTGGATGCTTGGACATATATAGGGAGGACTTTCTTGCTCGACATGATAGTATGCTATCTGGTTGCGCTTTATCTTAACATGTACACTTATTGTCTCTCTATTACATGTTGATAAAGTCCTTAGGATGAGTACTTGACTACCAGGAGGCTCATTGCAGGTCGACATAGGATCACTAGTGGGGCAGAGGTAGTCGGTAAGTACATCCTTCAATAGTTCTTAGTCGTGGGAGTATCGAGACGGGGCATCGATATTCCAGAGTAGACTGGCGTATACGCTTCTCGACCCATATGATGGGCGATGGATGATCCCATATCCATTGGTGTTTGACATCAGAGATGGTATACGGGTGCTCAGTGGAGACTGGGTACACTAGACGAACTCGCCGAGAACTCCTAGATGGTATTATACCTATCGTCAGATAGCAGTTCTCTAGTGACAATGGTACATGTTAGTCTGTCGACCCGAGATCGTCATCGAGCCTTGTGTGATTCCCACTGTGCTTTGATTTCCACCTTACCACGTTCAATAGATCGTACAAAACGGTGGTTTTTGGGTATAGTCCCGAGTCACATGGAGGCAATGAGCGATAGGAGGGGATTCGTCTCTCCCAGTATTGGGGGTTGATGTTGCGCTATGCTAGATTGGCCATAACAAGAAATACCTAGCCAAGGTTGCTGAGATCTACTAGTAAGTGTTATTAGTAGTTTCTCGAACCGTTATGAGCCTCACATCGGCATGACTTATTAGGCTATTGGGGTTTGACGTTTACCACCCCCAGGCTGCGATATGCGACATATCAGACGAAGAGACCGGACTGTACGGTAGTGTTACTGATTGGTTCGCAGGAGTATGAGCAGGCTTGCTTGTTGATCTTCTAATCTCTCAATACCCGGATGGACGTTACGTTTAGCAGACTGCTTGCGGCTTGTGGGTGACTGATATGATCACCACCTGCTGCCGGCGTATTGACGGGTCTTTAGAGTCTTACACATAGGTTTCCTGGCTTAGGCAAAACGAAGTAGGAGCACATATGTGATATGTGCGGGACCGAGATTAATACGTGTATGTGATGCTGTATTCTATTCTCGTGATATGTGATATCGGTCGGTTATATGTGATATAGCCAGGCTGTCGAATCAAGTGTTGATTCAACAAGTTGAAACATTAGATATTAGTCGATTGTATGTGATATAGCCGGATTATTAAATCAAGTGTTGATTTAATAATTTAATGTATAATTATATATTTGATATATTAACTTACATTAACTAATATTAGATCACTTAAGATTTCTTTTTCTCACTTGTGTACACTTAGATATATGTGATATATATTAATGTACATCTTTCGTATCATGCTTAATGCCACATGCTACATGGGTGTATGAGACTCACACCATACTTATAATAATGTAAAGTTTTATTTATTTAAAGTAATTCAAAATTAGTTGGAAATTGTTATGCTTGGAAGCTTGGAGAAGCTTAAAGCATCTTTGACTTAGTCCACTAGTTTTGTTTTACTTGTAGATTTTTATTAACCTAACCATTATCGTTAGCCATGGTTTAGTCTCTTCTTGAGTTAGTATATGATACTAACTCACCCATGATTGCTATTCTCACTCATTATTCCATTCACACTTCATCTTCTTCCTCATCTCCAAAAAGCTTTCTAGCTTCATGAGAGGTGAAGAAATATAGTGAGAAAATTATTTATAAAGTGAGCAAAATTCCTACTTCATCAACCTCTTCTCTACTAGACATTTAGATTGGGTTTTTTCTTCACTAGATCATCACTTAGTGAAGAGGTAGCTTGAGTTAGTGTTTCCTCAATATAGATCATCTTCGGCCTCGAAAACTTCAAGCAAGCTTGTTCATTTCACCTTGTGGAGCCTCACTAGAGTCCGGGAGATCACTACTTGGAACGGAGGGACTGCTACACGGAGCTATTGAAGTGAAGGACCGGTATACAAAGGTTGTATTCCTTGTTCACTTAGATGTAAAGATGTTTACATGCTTGTTCGTCTAATACTCTAGTTTAGATTCTAGCGTTAGGGTTCTTTAGCACGCCAATTTTTACAAAACGGCATAGACGATACCTCCCGAAACCCAGCGGCCGCCCTAGGGAACCTTGCAGTGGTATCAGAGCCATGCTAGAGAATTAGACAATGTTTGTAGGATTAAGAAACTGAAACAACTCCGAAACACTCGAAACATAAACCCAGTTTCTGTCGAATTTTTCAGAGTGTCTAAAATTTTTTTACGCAACTGCAGAATGTTACATGTGATGTGACATGAACACAGAAGAAAATTGAACCCCTCTTGCTGGAAAATGGCCGGCCACATGGCATGAAATTCCGGCCAAGACGGTTTTCCAGAGCATTAAGGCTTCAAATTTTTATTGTGTTCTGGTCTCTGGGTTTTGGTGTTTCAGGTGTTTCTTGTTTTTGCTTAGATTGCATGAGATGTTATCTTTCTGTAAAGGAAATTCGGAGTGTTTCGTAGTCGCAATTCCAACATATTTTTTTGGTTATTTAGACGACGTTAAAAAGTTCGAACGAATATCAATAACCCATTTTTTCCCTCGCTCGAAATTTTCCAAGAGTTGTATTTTCTCCAAGTATGAAATCTTCAGAAAATCATGTAGGTGTTTTCTATGGACCCTATAGAAGAACGAAACCATAACTCAATTCTGTAACCGTCGAAACTGCCAATAAAACCTAGGGTTTGTGGTAGTTCCGCAGTTCCATAGGTGAGGAAAGCGTTGACCCTTCTACGGTTGGTCCATAGGTGCTGTGGTATGTTCTGGGTACTTTTTAAACTCCGCTCAAGTGTTGAGTTCTTTGGAAAATTTTGGGTGTTTGATGATTCGATCGAAAAGTTTAACATCGTTTAGCTATATGTGATTGTGATACAATACTTGGAATCCAAAATATTTAGTTTTGTGAAAACTAGTTTGAATTTTATAAATTAGCAAGTTAGTCTCATTTGATCGGTTGCCACGGAATTTTGATGTGGATCAAAAGTCCGTCGCAATTACGTAGTGTACGCGGATACTCACCGGGTAACCTTATTAGATAGCCACGTCCCATAGCCCCGACCAAGTGACTGTAGGAGAACCCCGTTGCCAAAAGCATCCCCCCGGGTGCTCGCGGCCGCGGTGTTCCGCCTAAGTGCACTTCGTCGATGGCATCGGGGGTGCGACCGTCTACTAAAGTTTCCGACGTGCATTCGATTAGGTTGTCGGGAATCTTGTTGAATTACACGATTGGTTATTGAAAAATGTTTTCAATATCGAGACTAAAATACGGGGTTTATGATTGTTAGGAATGTGATGTCTAAGGAATTCATTTGGTTAGGCATGAAATCCGAAGTATGTGATACATTGGGTTTATGAGACCAACTCGAGGAGTCGAGTCCGGGTCTCCTAACTTTAGAATTGGTAGGGTTGCTTGCCGCTCTCGTAGGGGTCTAGGGATGTGGGTTTGGCTATTCATCGCAGCAGTGGAATCCGCGTTTTTTATTGGCATAATTAAAACACGGAATTCCTAGTATATCCAATATTTCATATGTGTTCTTCTACTGCTGATATTCTGTGATGTGATCACTTGATATTCTAAGATGAATGCTTATATTATATATATGATATATAATAAATATTGCTGCTTTCGTTTCTTCTGTGATGCTTAGGAAGTATCATTGATGGGACTTCATTAATGAGATTAATGAAATAAAAGAAACCTAAAGATGTTGCAGAATCTTGTTTTAAAAACTGGTAACTCTAGTTCTTGCTTATGCATAGTGGTATTCCTTGTAAATATCCTGCACCTTATTCGATAAGAAAAGAGCCGAGATCCCTTCACCGGGAGTGACCTCTTTAGCGAAACTGGCAGATGCTACAACCCACTCGGTGTTGTTTTTTGATTGCTTCTTTAGTTCTTGCTTTGCATAGTGGTATTTGTGAAATATCCCGCACCTTATTCGATGAGGAAAGAGCCGAGATCCCTTCACCGGGAGTGACCTTTTTAGCAAAACTAGTAAAAGCCTAAAAAACACTCCTTTTCAAAATCACTCGATTTTACAACGATATCAAGTTCATTACGCAAATGGTTTTCTTAAAAACCTGTCGTAGCCCTCCGTCATTTCAGATAAGTACTACTTAGTATTCGTGCTACATTTATTGGCTTTTGTCAAGGCGTAGTGTGCGGTAGCTGACTAGTGCTTATCTGCAAAGCATATGATGCGATTGGATTAGGGTAGTCGTGCGACCTTGTTGGCCTTTTTCAAGGGTCGTGCGGGTGGGTTTAATTCAATCATGAAATGTACGGGTTGAACTTGACTAGCATCCTATGGTTTGTTGGCCTTTGTCAAGGTCATAGGTGGCTTGGGGCAAAATATTATCGGGAATTTCAAGTGTTGAAATTTGCAATGAGATTGCACACCTTCTATGAGATAGTTGGATCCCGATACACATTGCGAGTAAGAGTTACTCCTGGGATAGTTTTACACATTACAATTAGCCGATCAAGTAGGTGTCTGGAAAGGTGTTAACGGGGTTACACCCCTGGAAAAATGAGGTTTATTTTAATTAGGTCCGTGCGAAAGCAGGGGAACCTCCCTCAAAGTACCGACACTAGCATGGCCGAAAGATTGGTGAACTTATAGGGTGTAATTAATCCCGGTTAGTCTTACCTTTTAGAGTTTGAAAGAAGATTTGATAAAAACAGTAGGAGCCATCCTGATTAGATAAAATAATAACCAATCTGATCTTGCAAGAGCACACGCAGAGTGTTTTCTTCTCTCTCTCTCCTGGTAGCGACCATGTCACGCCTTAATCAAGATAATAATATGGATGTATTGACCGAACCTACTTATTATACCGAGCTGGGAAACATTGGTTCCACTCTATCTTATAATTGTTATAAGTCCGAGCAGGAAATAGAGGAATGCCAGGATTCCTATGCCACCCATTCGAAGAAATTGCATATTGATGCATCTTTTTCGGGTGTATTCATTACCGAGAACTGTTTCTCAGAATCCTCTACGTCCTGGGTATGAGATACCGGATCAGGATCCCATATATGTAATCTGTTACATGGGCTACAGAAAGGTAGAGAACTGGGATTAAGTGATATGTCTCTAAGTGTAGAGAATGGTGCAATTGTTGCAGCCAAATCAGTTGGCAAATATCACCTTATATTAATACATTGTTTCTGAATGAATGCTATTACATACCGAACCTGATATACAACATTACATCGGTTTCTTTAATAAGTAAAAGAAGGATATAATTTTTTATTGATGGATAATGTTGTGAACATTTTCCTTAATCAAGAGTTGATTGGATTAGGCACGTTATGAAATAGCATGTACGTTCTAAATCAAACCACAGTTCAAAGTATATAGAACACACACAAGAGGAATAGTTCAGAAATGAACGAATCCTTCTTGTGGCATTGTAGATTAGGTCATATCAATGCGACATGACGAGCTAAGTTACATAAGGATGAATATTTGAATCTGTTCGAATTTTTCATCTTATGATACTTGCCAGTCTTGTCTCAAAGGTAAAATGACCAATGCTCCGTTTACTGGAAATGGAGAAAGAGTTGCTGAACTCTTGGGACGGACGGTCCTATGTCTATAAATGCCATGGTTGGTTCTTTGTACTTCATTACATTCATCGATGATCTCTCAAGATTCGGACATGTGTTCCTGTCGAACACAAGTCTGAAACTTCTGAGAAATTCAAAGAATATAAGTATGAATTAGAGAACCAAACGTGTAAAAGTATTAAAGTCCTTCGATATGATCGAGGAGGAAAATACTTGGGCATGGTGTTCCTGGAGTTTCTAAAAGGAGAATATGATTCTCTCTCAGCTTACTCCTTAGAGTACACCACAGCACAACGATGTATCGGGATGGAGGTATCGCACCCTATTAGATATGGTGCGCTCTATGATGAGTACTGCTGAGTTTCCCGTTTCCTTTTAGAGTTATACACTTGAGAAGCTGCATACCTATTGAATAGGGTTCCGACTAAATCAGTGCCTACAACTCCATATTCGATATGGTATGGGAAGAGACCATGTCTTAAACGAGTTAAGATATGGGGTTGTCCGGCCTATGTTGAAAAGAAAAATCCGGACAAACTCGAGGCATGGTCAGAAAGTTTGTTGGATATCCCGAACATTAGCAAGGGTATATCTTCTACCAAACTAAGGAGCAAAAGGTGTTTTGTTTCTCAGCATGCCACCTTTTTGAGAAAAGGAATTTCTTGTGAAGAAGTTTGTGGTCATGAGGTAGAACTGGAAGGAGTTTCAGCTATACAAACTAGGACTGATGATTTAGTGGAACCAAAAGATTCGATAGTCTCCAACGAACCTCAGCCTCTCCGCGAATCTGGTAGGGTTCCTCATCCATCTGAGAGATACTACGGTTTCCTCGGTGACGGTGGGAGCAAGGATTGCATCATGGTAGATGATGTCCCAACTAGGTTCAGGCAGGCTATCACGAGTGTGGACTCTGTGAAATGGCTGGATGCTATGCGATCAAAGATGGAATCCATGTACACCAACAAAGTATGACTTTGAATGTTGCACCTGAAGGGGTAAAACCCATCGGGAGCAAGTGGATCTTGAGAAGATTCTTGGTGTAGATGGAAAAGTTTAGACTTTCAAAGCTAGACCTATAGTAAAAGTTTTTCTTCAATAACCAGGTATGGTTTATGATGAAACCTTTTCTCATGTGGTTATGCTTAAGTCCATCACGATTAAAGCAGGCATCGCGGAGTTGGAACATCTGTTTTGATGTGGCAGTCAAAGAGTTTGACTTCATCAAGAAGGTAGATGAACTTTGCATATACAAGAAGGTGGTAGAGAGTAAGGTTGTCTTCCACGTATTATACGCAGATGACATACTCTTGATAAGAAATGGTTTCCTATGCTACACTCGGTCAAGCTCCTCTTTGAGGGGTCCCGGCAGCGCCCCAGCCGTCGAAACGCGGCCAAAATGCGGAACAAATTTTTTCTAAACTGGCGCTACCGCTACCCGATTTACGGATCGACCTTAAACCCTAAACTAGCAAATAAAACTAAGAGTTAGAATTGTTATACCGAGATGATCCAAGTCCTTCGGTCTTCATTCCAAGCTCCTAGCAGTTCTTTGACGAAGTTTGGTTGCCGGTCTTTCTTTATCTCCGATGATCCACCCGAGGGAAACGGCGCAAGCTCCAACCTCGTCGAACGAGGTAATCGACGCTCCAACGTCGCTAGCGATGGAGAGTGGGGGTGTATGAATATGTCACTATAATTTTTCTCTCATCCCTTGAGCTCAAGAGAGCATCCATGGAAGATGAATGAAAGTGGTGAAGCTTTTGGCATGAGCATAGGAAAATGGCTAAGTTTCTTTGTGTGAATGAGAGTGTGGGCTTGTAATGCAAGTGTGAATTAATGCCAAAAAACAAATGAACCCCAATCACCACAATAAGTGGCCGCCCCCCCTCTCTCTTCCACACAAAAATAAAATCATTTTTCTTTTCCATTAAACAAATGAGACCATACTTCAAGCCCATACCTTGTCCATGTTCATGCCACCTTATACCTCCTTTCCACCTCATTTCTAAATTATTTTCAATAAATAAAATCATTAATGAGGTGGCACCTTCTAGAAGTTATTCCGTATAAAATACGGAATACTTCCGGTACATGTACCGAAATACATATACGCGTATTCATACCAAAATACGAATAGCCGAAAGAGAAAATGTATAGTGAACAATAATACTAGAATACGTATATACAAATACATATATAAATTATTAAATCAATACCTGATTTAATAAACTGGCTTAATCCTAAGCCGCTAGTATTATCAACCGTCCAATTAAAGTCTGCGCAGCAAGTGCACATATTTAATCGGATATCTGTATGTATCAACATACTTCATGTACAACATATCGCCTGAACCGTGAAAACCCTCTGTGTGGGACTCTAAAGACTCGTCAATACGCTGGCAGTGGGTTTAACCACAAGCACGTCAGCGGCACTAGCTGTACGTAACGGCTACCCAGGTATTGAGCGAAAAGGAGGCCGACGAGCAAACTCATCCTGAACCCCTACTAGCCTGACAGTGACAATATCCGTACAGTTTGGTCTGTTCGTCTAAGAGTATCGCATATCGAGTCTAGGGGGTGGATAAAGTCAGACCCCCAACAATACGATATTTAGTGTCGGTATGAAACCCATCACCACCTGAGAAACTATCGATCCTGGATTGATAATTCTCGTCCACCGTGGCCACAGATTTATGGTGATGGCCATCCATACACAACGCGACATCAACCCCCAATACCGGGAGAGACGAATCCCCGACGATCCGATCACTGCCTCCATGTGGCTCGGGACTGTACCCAACTAAAACCTGTTTGCACGACTCCTTTGAGCCATGGTAGGGTAGTAATCAAACCACAGTGGGAACTCACACGAGACAAATGACGATCTCAAGTCGACAGACTAACCTGTACACATGTCACCTGGTAACTGCTATCTGACAATAGGTATAATACCAACTAGCATGTTCCCGGCGAGTCCGTCCAGTGTACTCATAACTCAATGAGCACCTGTATACTATCTTAGGTGAACAAACTAACACCAATGGCTTGTGAGACCTGGCCACCGCCCCTCGTCGGGATCTCGATCAGTATACACTAGTCTACACTAGAGTATCGATGCCCGGTCTCGATACTCTACGACTAGGGACATTTAAGGATGTGCTTATAGACCCCAGCTTCCACATATATGATCGCCATCATAATGCTGGCAGTCAAGAAAGAATCCTATGGGCTTTATCAACATGATGATAAAGACAAACCAGATAGCATACTATCATCTTGAGTAAGACCGTTTTATCGGTATAGGTCCTCACTCAATCATCATAATTACAAGTCCGTGACTATGATAATTGCCTTGAGGGCAGTATAGCCAACAATCTCCCACTTGCACTTAAGGCCAATTATTGCGATGTCGCATACTCACAGCCCGTGCGATACCGAACACCCAACTTCTCTACTAATCAGTTTCGCAAACCCTGTTTGCGAAAATGATTACATTCGAGAAATAGCCTCAGTGAGTGGATCCACTCCAATGTTTCATTCTGTATCTCTCTTAATCTCAACTTTGCGGAGAAAGCTATCTACCGAAATAAGCAATACTTGTCTTTAGAATTTGTCTGGATATCTGATGGGACCCAGTTCACAAAAGAACTCCAATTCCAGCAAACTACTTAGACTGTATCGTCTACTGAATTTAATCAGTATCATGCGCCTTGCCTTTCCTCAGTATCCGCTTGGACCACCTGTCCAACATATTGTCCCTCAAAAGAGGGAAAACTATAACTCTGATAGTCACTCTTTCATCTAGGTCACCTTGGAAGCCTGATATGATAACCGTCTCCAGAAGGAGGCTGCCGTTACCATATCCCAAGAACTTTCACTTATGTTCATAAACTGCTTCCTAATGTTTCTACAGGATTGGATATGTTTTATTGCAGCTAGTGCAAAAACAACATCTGGTGTGGTACTTGACATTTCATGATTAACTCAATTGCTTAAGCAAGTGATATGTTAATCATGTAGATCCCTCTCCCCTTTAGTCTGTAAGACACCTTTAGAGAGGTTGACTCCATCACCTGCAGGTTCACCACCATGCCAGGAGTCGTCCATTTAATGTCAAAGTACCCAGATTAGGATACTTCCCAAATCCAGATCTAAAACCATAGATCTAGTAACCAGAAACCCTGATATTACATCCATATTCTGTGTGGAGAAACAACTTTGTGACAACTATAGTACAACCGATCGTAGTATAGGAATATCTCTTCCTATCAAGTGCATGTCATCCCAATACCTGGACATCACTCTCTACCACCTTCTTACCGGATCCATCTCCTATTTTTATGAAGTCAAAGCCTATGACTGTTACATCAAAATTAGATGATCTATTTCCGCTATACCTGCTTTAGTCTATAAATAGACATAAGCTGCATGCCTACTATGCTTCCGCTGCTCCCACTGACTACAACAACCCTCTGGCAGAGTCATATACACGTGCACCTCTAAAGCTAGTTTAGAATGACGGTATACTCATCCTCCCGCCGGGTCTTATTTAGTCTAGAACAGCAGCAATGGCAAGTCTGGGTAAAAAAGAACCTCCCTGTCACCGTCTCTGAGAAGACCGAAGTACCTCTCGGACGCCTGAGGTTACCCACCAAAATCTGCGGAGTGGCTAATGGAACATTGAAAACAATTGAATCCTCAGGTTCTATTAAATTTTCAGTGATCGTCTGTGGTTCTGGAATAACTTCCAGTTCTACCATACTCCCACTTTAGTTTTTCTGAAAAAGTCCATTTTGCTAAAACTGTGGCGAGTTAAGAACAATATAATATTGATCTTCCTGATGGTAGAAAGTTAACCCTCGTCAAAACCCGGGATAACCCACAAAACAGCCATTACTGAAACGTGCCTCGAGTTTATCCGGATTCTGGTTTTAGGCATCAGCCGGACAACTCCCTATACCTTAACATCGTTAAGATATAAATTTATTGTATATATATCTAATATAGAAACAAAAGCACTAATCTAATTTGGAACCAGATTCAAAATCATGCATCTGTCTCCAGTGCATATCATCCAAATGGAAAGAGGACAATCAACATTACTCATCTAGGAGTGCATCCATATATTAGTAACCTGAAAGAGAAGAAAGTTCTCAAAACAATCACTATCAGCGGAATACCAAACACAAGTATCTACATCTTCGACTTCATCGAAGAATCCTGATACATTCAACAAATGGTTCTCTACTTTATTCTTATACCTATAACTTCTCAATATCTGGACTTTGCATTTCAACGAAATACTTGTCCAGAACTGGAGAAGTCACAAGTAAACAGAATATAGTACGAGTACCAACCCCATTGTCCTAACGGACACTGGACAACATACAATACTTTGTATAAGTCCCCTGAGTCCAATAACTCAAACTTTGTGCGTCGTAGGTTGAAAAACTGTACTTTGGTTAAGAAGAGTTACACCGCTGTTGAATGCACCTTACCTAATCACCAACTGATATAGGTAAATTTCATAGACACAATATCAAAAAGTTATATCTCACTTTATAAAATAAATGTACAGATATATCAGTTTGAAATTGGTGCATAACAACGGATATTCAAAACCAAATATTTGTCATCCGGCAAAATCCAGATGATTTCCTCAAATATCACCAATTACAACGAATTTCGATATAAAGAGAATCTAATCACCCAATTCCCAGTATCTTACTCCCACTCACCATCTATAATAAAATACAGATGTGAGAAAATGATCTGGTAAATACATACCCTGGAGTTAGATTCTTACTGGGAAAACAGTTTTCAATTAATATCGCATTGTAAAATTGAAACATGAAATTGTTTCAAAAGGGTTAACTGGTTTTCCTAGTAACGCCTCTTCCATTATCCTGAATCATGACAGTAACCATATACTTACATGCCCTCACTGCAATCCCTTTATTATGTCTTTACTTATTACCTTCTATACACCTCCTTTATGCTAATTGGTTTTCTTCATTCCCTACCTTTCGGCACAAGCCTAAGGTTTGGAAGAAGACTATCCAATAAGTGTAATAGGTGTACTCTCCTAATCCTAGGAGCCCTCGCAACCTAAGAGAAGGTAAAGAGAAAAGACATCTGAATAATCCTATTCTTTTTCTCCTAAACCAGAATCCATCCTCGAAAAAGTTCCTTCGAGTTCGTATGTAACTATACGATGGATTTATCCAATGGAAGTGGATATCCGTAGTGATACGGAGTGTTTTAGAGAAAAGAAAAGTGGATGTAGGAGTGGCAGGGGTATACACGATCTTTGTCGTGAATGATGGTGATTGCAACTTTCATCGCCATTATTCTAATCCCTTTATATGTCTTTACTTATTACCTTCTGTACACCACAGTTAAGCTTGTTGGTTTTCTTCCTTCCCTACCGTTCGGCACTTGCCTATGGTCTGGAGGAAGACTATCCAATAAGCTCAATAGGTGTACCCTCTCCTAATCTTAGGAGCCCTCACAATCTGAGAGAAGGTAAAGAGAAAAGACAACCGAATAATCCTATTCTATCTCTCCAGAACCAGAATCCATCCTCGAAAAAGTTCCTTCGAGTTCGTATGTAACTATACGATGGATTTATCCAATGGAAGTGGATGTTCGTAGTGATACGTGATGTTCTGGAGAAATGTAAATATGATATAGAAGCGGCAATGATGTATGCGACACAGTGACATTCCAAAACCCAAAGTGTTATAAGAAGGTTCGGTAAACTTGGTTTCATGAGTTTTAGTCAAAGGTCGGGTCATAGTCGCAGCCAGAGAGAGAGAGAGAAAAGAAACACTCAGCGTGCACTCTAACTAAGATCAGAATGGTCAATTACTTTATCTAATCTGGATGGCTCCCACTGTTTCCTCGAATTCTCCTCCAAACCCAAAAGAAGAATCAGTCGGAATCACCCGAGGAGTAATCCTACTCATCAATAGGAATCGGGATCCAACTATCATCGCATGATAACTTGATGGAAGCCACTCAAGTCACCACACTCCAGAAGGTATGCGCAAGCCTGGCAAGTTTCCTGTATGTTTGAAACTTCCGATGTGTGTTTTTACCCCAAGCGGCTTATGACCTTGACAGAGGTCAACATATCATAAGTCGCAAGTCAAGTTCAACCCGTCATTGTCCTGGATTAACTTAGACCCAACCGCACGAGCCCTTGACAGAGGTCAACATGACCGTACGACTGTCCTAAATAATCGCATATCTATGCAAAAAACAAGCATTACCCAGCTACCAAGCACTGTGCCTTGACAGAGGTCAACATACACAGCATGAATACTAAGTAATACCTGTAAGAAATGACGGAGGGCTACGACTGGTTTTTGGCGAAAAACCTTTAACGTAATGAACTTGATATCGTTGAAGGAATCTAAATGGTTTTATAAATGTATAGTGGCGAAAACGTTTGCTAAAGAGGTCACTCCCGGTGAAGGGATCTCGGCTCTTTCCCTGTCGAATGGGGTGCAGGATATCCCAAACTGAATACCACGATGCAAAGCAAAAATAATCGACTATAGTAAAGTTATTACGTTGATGCAAACTTTTACCCAAGGGGTCACTCCCGATGAAAAATCTCGACCCTTGCCTCGTCGAATGAGGTGCTGGATATTCATAACCGAATACCACTGTGCAAAGCAAAAGAGAACGTCTGTAATGTCAGTTTTTAAAAACTTGGTTCCAACAACATCATAAATAGGTTTGTTTTATCCTTGCATTGATAAGAATCAATGCAATCCCATCAATTAATCACACCAGAAAAGAACGAAAATAAAATGTACGTATATGTCATCCGCATTCGCCGCTGGGTCCCGTCATCACTCGTTATGTTACTTAGCTAATGACAGAGCGGGGACTGGGCTAGCGCGGGTGCAAAACATATACAACATCTACTAGTATATATAAATATATATAACAATCGTCCCAGGCATGATATAAAGCAACATCACAGAAACATCACAGAAGCAACACAGAATGGTGGATAATCTGGAGCCCCGGGTTTCACTTGAGCCGCAAGTGAGACCCGATGTTCCCTGTCGTGTGGATAGCATGTGCAATGAAACCTATACCCCCTACGAGTGCGGAGAATAACCCGCCAATTCTAGAGTAAAGTCCCCTCCGTCCCAACGCCATGAGATGCGGACCTGTTGCCCTCTAGAATCTGGCTATTCGTGCACCCCACCGTGGGGTAATCCTAGTACAGAAAATAAAATAATATACAAGGATGACATCGACCTCAGCCCGGTCGTGCCCCAAAAGAATAATATACAAACTGGCAGTGACGGCAGTCCACATATTGGACGCTCGCCCCGCAATATCAAATGTACAAATGAAATAAAACTGTACTAACATTGCACTATTGCTATCCACCACGACGATCCAACCAACATCACAGCACAACACAGAACATCAACGTGAATGTCACGTTCGCAAACCCGTCTAAAAGACATATAGAGGTTAGACGGGTTTACCGATCAAATGACATTCACGGTCGCAGAATATAATGTATGTACTGTCAAACGCATACTTAAAATATCGATCGACTAAGTTCCAAATTGGCCCCAATAGCAAAAACAATACTGCACAGAAACCTGGGCCAAAACAGAACATCTCAAAAATCACAATTTCACATCAAGGGGCTACAGGAAAATTTTGGAAGCCCGTCGCCACTAAATGGCCGCGGATCCGTCGCCAATGGGGGGTTAGTGCGGCGGTTCCGCGGCGCTTTAGAGGCTTCAGGGGCTCAAATTTTTTCAATACCCTTAGAATTGCCTGCACAGATTTTTAAGCTACTGCAAATAATTTTTTGAATACTTTTGAAAAACGACAGCAAACTGAAAAATGAAATCGTGATTTCGGTAAAATCCGTCGATCGATCTTTTAAGCACGTCTTAACAAGCTAGTAAGGGGTTTAAAGGGTGGCTCTGATACCATGAAGGGTCCCGGCAGCGCCACGGCCGTCGAAACGCGGCCAAAATGCGGAACAAAATTTTTCTAAACTGGTGCTACCGCTACCCGATTTACGGATCGACCTTAAACCCTAAACTAGAAAATAAAACTAAGAGTTAGAATTGTTATACCGAGATGATCCAAGTCCTTCGGTCTTCATTCCAAGCTCCTAGCAGTTCTTTGACGAAGTTTGGTTGCCGGTCTTCCTCCATCTCCGATGATCCACCCGAGGGAAACGGCGCAAGCTCCAACCTCGTCGAACGAGGTAACCGACGCTCCAACGTCATTAGCGATGGAGAGTGGGGGTGTATGAATATGTCACGATAATTTTTCTTTTATCCCTTGAGCTCAAGAGAGCATCCATGGAAGATGAATGAAGGTGGTGAAGATTTTGGCATGAGCATAGGAAAATAGCTAAGTTTCTTTGTGTGAATGAGAGAGTGGGCTTGTAATGCAAGTGTGAATTAATCCCAAAAAACAAATGAACCCTAATCACCACAATAAGTGGCCGGCCCCCCTCTCTCTTCCACACAAAAATAAAATCATTTTTCTTTTCCATTAAACAAATGAGACCATACTTCAAGCCCATACCTTGTCTATGTTCATGCCACCTCATACCTACATTCCACCTCATTTCCAAATGATTTTCAATAAATAAAATCATTAATGAGGTGGCACATTCTAGAAGCTATTCCGTATAAAATACGGAATACTTCCGGTACATGTACCGAAATACATATACGCGTATTCATACCAAAATACGAATAGCCGAGAGAGAAAATGTATAGTGAACAATAATACTAGAATACGTATATACAAATACATATATAAATTATTAAATCAAAACCGGATTTAATAAAATGGCTTAATCCTAAGCCACTAGTATTATCAACCGTCCAATTAAAGTCTGCGCAGCAAGTGCACATATTTAATCGGACATCTGTATGTATCAACATACCTCATGTACACCATATCGCCTGAACCGTGAAAACCCTCTGTGTGGGACTCTAAAGACCCGTCAATACACTAGCAGTGGGTTTAACCACAAGCACGTCAGCGACACTAGCTGTACGTAACGGCTACCCAGGTATTGAGCGAAAAGGAGGCCGACGAGCAAACTCATTCTGAACCCCTACTGAGCCTGACAGTGACAATATCCGTACAGTCCGGTCTGTTCTTCTAAGAGTATCGCATATCGAGTCTAGCGGGGTGGATAAAGTCAGACCCCAACAACACGATATTTAATGTCGGTATGAAACCCATCACCACCTGAGAAACTATCGATCCTGGATCGATAATTCTCGTCCACCGTGGCCACGGATTTATGGTGATGGCCATCCGTACACAACGCGACATCAACCCCCAATACCGGGAGAGACGAATCCCCGAAGATCCGATCACTACCTCCATGTGGCTCGGGACTGTACCCAACTAAAACCTGTTTGCAAGACTCCTTTGAGCCGTGGTAGGGTAGTAATCAAAGAACAGTAGGACCTCACACGAGACAAATGACGATGTCAAGTCGACAGACTAACCTGTACACATGTCACCTGGGAACTGCTATCTGACAATAGGTATAATACCAACTAGCAGGTTCCCGTCGAGTCCATCCAGTGTACTCATTGTAGGGTTCCTAGGCACTCTTGTGAAGGTTCAAAAGGCATCAAACATGCCCGGATTAAATTTTAGACGTGCCGAACAACCCAAAGCCGGGATCTTAGCTAGATTATTAGGGTTTAACATGCAATAAGATAACTTTTATCTAAGGGTGAGGGATTACAACCTTTGTAGTCCGCTCCTTCACTTCACAAGCTCCGAGTAGAAGTCCCTTTGCCGCGATCCACGATCTCCCGGACTCATGAGAGGCTCCACGACTCGAACGATCCATTCTAGCTTGTCGTATTCCAAATCTCCGATGATCTACGTCGAGGTTTCGAAGAACTCAAGCTATCTCACTCTAAAGAAGTGAACACACTAATCCCATGGGCTAGATGAGATGAGTATGAGAGAGTAGTAATTTTGCTTTCTTTTAATATCATTTTCTCATTTTATTTCATCACTTAAGAAAATCTAGCAAGCTTTTCTTTCAAGAGAGAAGAAGAAGATGAGAATGGAATAAGAATAATGATAATCCATTTTCTTTTGTGATGAATAGAAATAAAAAATATGATTGATCTTTTAACCATGGTCAAGGATGATTGGATAAAAATGAGTAGAGAATAAACTATAGTTAGGGTTTGGTTTGGTTAATAAATGTGTCATCCATAAATATCTTCACAATGACAAAAGAAAATGCTTCTAGAAGCAACTTGAAGCAACTAACCCTAATCAAACCCTAACCTCAATTAATCATCCTTAAACATGTTTAACAATTAATCATATCATGTCACAATAATATATATCACATATATATTATATATTTGCAACAAAAGAAAATAATACAATTAACATATATCGCATATATATCAATGTATCATCCCGTGAGAAAATGAAATATTAAAGCAAGCCAATATTAGATAATGTAATAATATATCATATATATTATTATACATTAAATCATCGAATCAACACTTGAATCGATGATCCGGCTATATCGAATATTACCGACTAATATATATCATGTACCGATTCATCGAATCAACACTTGATCCGATGACCCGGTTCATATCTAAATATCGCGAGAATATAATATGGTAACCCATATCGCATTATTCTCGGTCCTGCACATATCACATATGTGCCTCTACTCCGTTTCGCCTGAGCCAAGAAACTTCTGTGTAGGACTCTAAAGAATCGTCAATACGCCGGTAGCAGGTGATGATCATATCAAACACCCACAAGCTGCAAGCGGTCAGCTAAACGTAATAGCCACCCAGGTATTGAGCGATCAGAAGATCAACAAGCTAGCCTGTGCGTTCTCCTGTGAATCCGATCAGTAACACTCCCGTACAGTCCGGTCTGTTCGTCTGATATGTCGCATATCAAGTCTAGGGGTGGTATACGTCAGACCCCAGTAACCGATAAGTCGTGTCGATGTATGGCTTATAACGGGTCGAGAAACTACTAGTAACACTTACCAGTAAATCTCTATATCAGCCCTGGCCAGGGACTTCCAGTTATAGCCAATCGAACACAGCACAACATCAACTCCCTATACCGGGATAGACGAATCCCCTCCTATCGCTCATTGCCTCCATGTGATTCGGGACTGTACCCAAAAGCCACCGTTTTGCACGCCCACATGGACGTGGTAAGGTGGAAATCAAAGCACAGTGGGAATCACACAAGACTCTATGACGATCTCGGGTCTACAGACTACCCTGTACCAGTGTCACCGGAGAACTGCCATCTGACGTGTGGTATATCACCATCTGGGAGTTCTCGGCGAGTCCGTCCAGTGTACCCAGTCTCCACTGAGCACCCGTACACCATCCTTGATGTCCAACACCGATGGATATGGGATCATCCATCGCCCATCATATGGGTCAAGATGCGTATACGCTAGTCTACTCTGGTGTATCGATGCCCTGTCTCGATATACCCTCGACTAGGAACAGTTATAGGATGTACTCATCGACTACCGCGGCCCCACTAGTATGATCTCATCATAGTCCCAGTAGTCGAGTACAAACCCTAAGGGCTTTATCAACATGTGAGAGTAAAACAGTAAACCAATACAAGTCAACATGTTAAGATAAAGTGAAACCAAATAGCATACTATCATGACGAGCAAGAAAGTCTTCTCTATATATACCAAGCATCCATTATAATATACATCATATGTACAACAATGGCCTCTAGGGCATATACATAACTAACAATCTCCAACTTGCACTAAGGCCAGCTGCTGTAGTATCTCATACCTAGCATCCCGAATAATCTCTCAAACTGTATCTGGGGAATAGCCTTCGTGAATGGATTCGCAGTGTTGTCCTTCGTATCTACTCTCCTGACCTCGATCTCCCGGCGATCAACTATCTCCCTGATCAGGTGATACCGCCTCAGAATATGTCTGGACTTCTGATGGGACCTGGGTTCCTTGGCCAAAGCCACAGCTCCATTGTTATCGTAATACAGAGGTATTGGAAGCTCAATGGATGGAACCACACCAAGTTCACTAATGAACTTCTTGATCCAGACAGCCTCTTTGGCAGCATCGTTGGCAGCGATGTATTTAGCCTCCATCGTTGAGTCTGCAACGGTATCCTGTTTGGAACTCTTCCAACATACCGCCCCTCCATTGAGGGTAAAGACAAAACCCGAATGCGACTTAGAGTCGTCCTTATCACTTTGGAAGCTGGAATCGGTAAAGGACTCCACCTGGATTTCTCCGTTACCATACACCAAGAACATCTCCTTAGTCCTTCGTAAGTACTTGAGAATGTTCTTCACTGCTGTCCAATGACTCTCTCCAGGATCTGCTTGATACCGACTCACTACACTTAGTGAGTATGCTACATCGGGTCTGGTACATAGCATCGCATACATGATAGAGCCTACTGCCGAAGCATAGGGTATCCCTTGCATGCGAGCTCTCTCCAAATCAGTCTTGGGAGACATCTCTTTGGAGAGAGTGAGTCCAGATATCGTGGGCTGGTTCCCACGCTTGGATTCTTCCATACTAAACCTCTTTAGTATGGTGTCAATGTACCTGGATTGGGACAATCCCAGTATCCGTTTAGATCTATCTCTATAGATCATGATTCCCAATATGCAGGAGGCATCACCTAGATCTTTCATTGAGAATCTCTGTGATAAGAAGAGCTTGACTGATTGCAGCATAGGAATATCATTTCCTATCAAGAGTATGTCATCTACGTACAATACGAGGAAGACTACCTTACCCTCTGCCACCTTCTTATAGATACAAGGTTCATCTATATTTTTGATGAAGTAAAACTCTTTGACTACAACATCAAAACAGATGTTCCAACTCCGCGATGCTTGCTTCAACCCATAAATGGATTTAAGCAGTTTGCACACCTTTCCGCTGCTCCCACTATCTACGAAGCCCTCTGGCTGAGTCATGTACACACACTCTTCTAAATCACTGTTTAGAAAGGCGGTCTTAACATCCATTTGCCAGATTTCGTAGTCATGGTATGCAGCAATGGCAAGTAAGATCCGGATGGACTTAAGCATAGCTACTGGAGAAAAGGTTTCGTCATAGTCCACACCTGGTCGTTGACGAAATCCCTTTGCTACCAGTCTAGCTTTGAAAGTCTCAACTTTTCCATCTACACCAAATTTCTTTTTAAAGATCCACTTGCTCCCAATGGGTTTTACCCCTTCAGGAGCATTTTCCAAAGTCCATACTTTGTTGGTGTACATGGATTCCATCTCAAATCGCATTGCATCCAACCATTTCACTGAGTCTCCACTCGTGATGGCCTGCTCGAAACTAGTGGGTTCATCATCATCCATGATGCAATCCTCGCTTCCACCATCAATGAGAAAACCGTAGTATCTCTCAGGTGGACGAGAAACCCTACTAGATCGGCGGAGAGGCTGGGGTTCGTCGGGTACTATTGAATCCTCTGGTTCCACTAAATCTTCAGTTGCAATTTGTGTTTCTGGAACCTCTTCCAGCTCTACCTCTTTGCCACTAATTTCTTTTGCAAGAAATTCCTTTTCTAAAAAGGTGGCATATTGAGAAACAAACACCTTTTGTTCCTCAGCGTGATAGAAAATATATCCTTGAGAATTCTTAGGATATCCTACAAATTTGCAAAGAACTGACCGTGCCTCGAGTTTGTCTGGATTTTGTCTTTTGACATAGGCCGGACAACCCCATATCTTAACTCGTTTAAAATATGGTCTCTTCCTACTCCATATCTCATATGGTGTGGTAGGTACAGATTTAGACGGAACTAGATTCAATATGTATATAGCTGTCTCAAGCGCATACCCCCAGAAGGAAATAAGTAACTCAGCTTCACTCATCATAGATCGCACCATATCTAATAGGGTGCGATTCCTCCGCTCCGATACACCGTTGTGCTGTGGTGTATAAGGAGGAGTAAGCTGAGAGAGAATCCCATTCTCTTTTAGATAATCTAAAAACTCACCGCTTAAGTATTCACCTCCTCGATCAGATCGAAGAATCTTAATACTTTTGCCCGTTTGGTTCTCTACTTCGTGCTTATATTCTCTGAATTTCTCAAAAGCTTCAGACTTGTGTTTCATCAGGAACACATATCCGAATCTTGAGAGATCGTCAGTGAATGTAATGAAGTAGGAAGAACCGTTCCTGGCATGCGTAGACATGGGACCGCATACATCACTATGTACCAGTCCTAAGAGTTCGGTAACTCTTTCTCCGTGTCCACTAAACGGAGCTTTGGTCATTTTTCCTTTGAGACATGAATGGCAAGTATCATAAGATGATAATTCGAACGGATTCAAATAACCATCTTTATGTAACTTAGCCAGTCGTGTCGCATTGATATGTCCAAGTCTACAATGCCACAAGTAGGATTCGTTCATATCTGAACTTTTCCTCTTGTGTGTGTTTTGTATATTAAGGACTGTATTCTGATTTAGAATGAATATGCCATTATGTAACGAGCCTGATGCAATCAACTTTTGATCTAGGAATATGTTCATAACATTATCCTTTACTACAAAATTATATCCCTCTTTACTCAATAAAGAAACTGATATAATGTTGCACATCATGTTCGGTATATAATAACATTCATTCAGAATCAGTGTATTACGACTTGGTAATACAAGGTGATATTCGCCAACTGCTTTGGCTACAATACTTGCACCGTTCCCTACTTGAACGGAATGATCACCTTTTCCCAGTTCTCTACCTTTCCGTAGCCCATGTAACAATTTACATATGTGGGATCCTGATCCGGTATCTAATACCCAGGACGTAGGGTGAACTGAGAAACAGTTCTCAATAACTAACACACCTGAAGAAGATGCATCAACATGCATGTTCTTTTGGGCGGCGTGAGAATCTAGATATTCTCCTGTTTCCTGTTCAGTCTTATAACGCTTATAAGAAAGAACGGGTCTGACGTTCCCTTGCTCAGTACAATAATCAGGTTTAGTCAATACATCCATATTATTATCTTGATTATGGCCTGAAATGGTCGCTACCTGGAGAGAGAGAGAAGAAAACACTTTAGCGTATGCTCTTGCAAGATTAGATTGGTTATTATCTTATCTAATCAGGATGTCTCCCACTGTTTTTATCAAATCTACCTTAAAACCCTAAAAGGTAAGATTAGCCGGGATTAATTACACCCTACAATTTCGTCAATCTTTCAGCCAGATCAGTGTCGGTACTTTGAGGGAGGTTCCCCGTGCTTTCGCACGGACCTAATTAGAGAACCTCGTTTTCCCAGAGGCGTAACCTCGTTAACACTTTTCTAGACACCTACTTGAATGACTAATTGTCCTGTGTAAAACTCTCCCAGGAGTAACTCTTACTCGCAGTGGGTATCGAGATCCAACTATCTCATAGGAGGTATGCAATCTCATTGCAAATTTCAACACTTGAAATTCCCGATAATATTTTGCCCCTAGCGATCTATGACCTTAACTAAGTCAACAAACCATAAATCGCAAGTCAAGTTCAACCCGTACATTTCCTGATTGAATTAAACCCACCCGCACGACCCTTAACTAAGTCAACAAAGCCGTACGAATACCCTAATCCAATCACATCTCATGTTTTAACAGATAAACATTACTTAGCTACCGTACACTATGCCTTAACTAAGTCAAAAAACATAGCACGAATACTAAATAATATCTATCTGAAATGACGGAGGGCTACACAGGTTTTTCAGAAAACCCTGAGCGTAATGAACTTGATATCGTCGTAGAATCATGTAGTTTTTGAAAAGGAGTGTTTTGAGGCTTTTCTTAGTTTCGCTAAAGGGGTCACTCCCGGTGAAGGGATCGTCGGCCCTTTCCTCATCGAACAAGGTACAGGATATATCATATATACCACTGTGCAAAGCAAAACACTTAAAGCAATCAAAAGACAAACCGCGTTTGATAGCATCTGCCAGTTTCGCTAAAGGAGTCACTCCCGGTGAAGGGATCTCGGTCCTTTCCTCATCTCACATAAAACCCCCGGCTATTCTGATCGCGACGATCCAATATAACATATCACAGCAACATATAATATCTCATATCATCAACGTAAGTAAATATGCGCATCCCAATTGTCGTTGACATATAGCAACGAAACCGGCGATATCACATATTACACTTACGGTCACAGAAAAGAAAGTGTAAAACTACAATATTTGGAATCCACAATCACTTTAGACATCGTAAATCCGAAATATCACATACTTCGTATTTCATGCCTAACTTTATGAATTCCACATATTGTATCACATTCCAGATAAATATACGGTATTAAACTATTTGAACAGATAATCAAACACCCAAAATTTCCCGAAGTGCTCAACTCTTGAGCGGAGTTCAAATAATCCCAGAATATGTCACAGCACCAGTGATCCAGCCGTAGAAGGGCCAAGCCAACGCCTCACATGTGGCACGCCGTACTGCCCCAAACCCGAAGGTTCAAAAGGCAGTTCAAGACGGTCACATAATCGAGTTAAGGTTTGTTGTCTTCTAGAGGGTCCACCGCTTAACTTGTACAATTTTCCGAAAGATTTAAACCCAATAAAAATTCAACGCTTGAAAGTTTGCCGTGCCGGAATAAAGTGGGTTAATGATATCCGTTCAACCAGTTTAACAGTTTCTAAATATCCGGAAAGAAATACGAATTTAAATATTCCGATCGAATCTACGATTACAAAATAAACCCCAGATTTTATAAACACCTGAGACAGATTAAAAATATCCAGAATACTCAGCAAGTAACTACGAGCTATACCATGAAGCCACATGTCCCAATTCTACAGTTCCGCCGCAGATCCGCCGCGACGACAATGGTTCTGCCGCGCTTCCGCGCTTGGTTGGTGGAATTATGGGCACGTGTTTCAGGGTAATTCTTAAAATTCCCTGCTGATTTTTTTACATATTTTTAATTCTGAAAAATCCCAAAATTTAAAAAATTTCCAGAGAGGGGTCCATTTTGTCCGTTTCGGGTTCGATCGGAGTTTTAACTTCGTAAACACACCGCCTAATGCTCTAGCTAGGCTCTGATACCACTGTAGGGTTCCTAGGCACTCTTGTGAAGGTTCAAAAGGCATCAAACATGCCCGGATTAAATTTTAGACGTGCCGAACAACCCAAAGCCGGGATCTTAGCTAGATTATTAGGGTTTAACATGCAATAAGATAACTTTTATCTAAGGGTGAGGGATTACAACCTTTGTAGTCCGCTCCTTCACTTCACAAGCTCCGAGTAGAAGTCCCTTTGCCGCGATCCACGATATCCTGGACTCATGAGAGGCTCCACGACTCGAACGATCCATTCTAGCTTGTCGTATTCCAAATCTCCGATGATCTACGTCGAGGTTTCGAAGAACTCAAGCTATCTCACTCTAAAGAAGTGAACACACTAATCCCATGGGCTAGATGAGATGAGTATGAGAGAGTAGTAATTTTGCTTTCTTTTAATATCATTTTCTCATTTTATTTCATCACTTAAGAAAATCTAGCAAGCTTTTCTTTCAAGAGAGAAGAAGAAGATGAGAATGGAATAAGAATAATGATAATCCATTTTCTTTTGTGATGAATAGAAATAAAAAATATGATTGATCTTTTAACCATGGTCAAGGATGATTGGATAAAAATGAGTAGAGAATAAACTATAGTTAGGGTTTGGTTTGGTTAATAAATGTGTCATCCATAAATATCTTCACAATGACAAAAGAAAATGCTTCTAGAAGCAACTTGAAGCAACTAACCCTAATCAAACCCTAACCTCAATTAATCATCCTTAAACATGTTTAACAATTAATCATATCATGTCACAATAATATATATCACATATATATTATATATTTGCAACAAAAGAAAATAATACAATTAACATATATCGCATATATATCAATGTATCATCCCGTGAGAAAATGAAATATTAAAGCAAGCCAATATTAGATAATGTAATAATATATCATATATATTATTATACATTAAATCATCGAATCAACACTTGAATCGATGATCCGGCTATATCGAATATTACCGACTAATATATATCATGTACCGATTCATCGAATCAACACTTGATCCGATGATCCGGTTCATATCTAAATATCGCGAGAATATAATACGGTATCCCATATCGCATTATTCTCGGTCCTGCACATATCACATATGTGCCTCTACTCCGTTTCTCCTGAGCCAAGAAACTTCTGTGTAGGACTCTAAAGAATCGTCAATACGCCGGTAGCAGGTGATGATCATATCAAACACCCACAAGCTGCAAGCGGTCAGCTAAACGTAACAGCCATCCAGGTATTGAGCGATCAGAAGATCAACAAGCTAGCCTGTGCGTTCTCCTGTGAATCCGATCAGTAACACTCCCGTACAGTCCGGTCTGTTCGTCTGATATGTCGCATATCAAGTCTAGGGGTGGTATACGTCAGACCCCAGTAACCGATAAGTCGTGTCGATGTATGGCTCATAACGGGTCGAGAAACTACTAGTAACACTTACCAGTAAATCTCTATATCAGCCCTGGCCAGGGACTTCCAGTTATAGCCAATCGAACACAGCACAACATCAACTCCCTATACCGGGAGAGACGAATCCCCTCCTATCGCTCATTGCCTCCATGTGATTCGGGACTGTACCCAAAAGCCACCGTTTTGCACGCCCTCATGGAAGTGGTAAGGTGGAAATCAAAGCACAGTGGGAATCACACAAGACTCTATGACGATCTCGGGTCTACAGACTACCCTGTACCAGTGTCACCGGAGAACTGCCATCTGACGTGTGGTATATCACCATCTGGGAGTTCTCGGCGAGTCCGTCCAGTGTACCCAGTCTCTACTGAGCACCCGTACACCATCCTTGATGTCCAACACCGATGGATATGGGATCATCCATCGCCCATCATATGGGTCAAGATGCGTATACGCTAGTCTACTCTGGTGTATCGATGCCCTGTCTCGATATACCCTCGACTAGGAACAATTATAGGATGTACTCATCGACTACCGTGGCCCCACTAGTATGATCTCATCATAGTCCCAGTAGTCGAGTACAAACCCTAAGGGCTTTATCAACATGTGAGAGTAAAACAGTAAACCAATACAAGTCAACATGTTAAGATAAAGTGAAACCAAATAGCATACTATCATGACGAGCAAGAAAGTCTTCTCTATATATAACCAAGCATCCATTATAATATACATCATATGTACAACAATGGCCTCTAGGGCATATACATAACTAACACTCATAACCCAATGAGCACCTGTATACTATCTTAGGTGAACAAATTAGCACCAATGGCTTATGAGACCTGGCCACCGCCCCTCGTCGGGGTCTCGATCAGTATACACTAGTCTACACTGGAGTATCGATGCCCGATCTCAATACTCCTACGACTGGGGATATTTAAGGATGTGCTTATAGACCCCAGCTCCCACATATATGATCGCCATCATAATGCTGGCAGTCAAGAAAGAATCCTATGGGCTTTATCAACATGATGATAAAGACAAACCGGATAGCATACTATCATCTTGAGTAAGACCGTTTTATCGGTATAGGTCCTCACTCAATCATCATAATCACAATTCCGCGACTATGATAATTACTTTAAGGGCACTATAGCCAACACTCTTATCATGAGGATTCTCCATGGAAGATCTGGATGATACCTACTACATCTTGTGGATTATGATCTATGATGATAGATCTAATTGGATGTTGGGCGTGTCCCAAATCCAGGTACATTAACACCTTATTAAAGGGTTTAGTATGGAGGATTCTAAGCGTGGTGGTTCGCCCACTTTCTCATGAATCACTCTCTCCAAAAAGATGTCTCCCGAGACTGATTTGGAGAGAGCTCGCGTGTAAGAGATACCTATGCTTCGATAGTAGGCTTTATCATGTATGCGATGTTATGTACCAGGCCAGATGTAGCCGACTCACTAGGAGTAGTGATCAGGAATCAATCGGATCTTGGGAGAATCACTGGACAGCTATGAAGAACATTCTTAAGTACTTGAGAAGCACTAAAAGAATATTCTTGGTTAGAGCTTCCAGAGTGATAAGGTCGACTGATAGTCAGTCTCGGGCTTTGTCTTTACCCTCAGTGGAGGGACGGTATGTTGGAAGAGTTCCAAACTAGATATCGTGACATACTAGACGATAAAGGCTGGATACATCGCTACCAACGATGCTACCAAAGAGGTTGTCTGGATATTTCTTGTTCATGAGATGAACATGGTTCCTCCCATTGAGCGTCCAATAACTGTTATTGTGACAACAATGGAGTTGTGGCTTTGGCCTAGGAACCTTGGTCCCATCAGCGTTCCAGACATATTCTGAGACAGTATCACCTGATCAGGGAGATGGTTGATCTCCAAGGGATCGAGGTAAGGAGAGTTGACGCGAAGGATAACACGGCGGATCCACTCACAAAGGCCTTTCCCTAGAGATACTTCTATAGGACGTTGAGTATGAGATACTGAAACAAATAGCCTTGGTGCAAGTGGGAGATTGTTAGTAATATGTATGCCCTAGAGGCCATTACAGTACACACGATGAATATTGTAGTGGATGCTTGGACATATATAGGGAGGACTTTCTTGCTCTACATGATAGTATACTATCCGGTTACACTTTATCTTAACATGTACACTTATTGTCTCTCTATTACATGTTGATAAAGCCCTTAGGATGAGTACTTGACTACCAGGATTATGATGCAGATCATACTAGTGGGGCAGAGATAGTCGGTAAGTACATCCTACAATAGTTCCTAGTCATGTGAGTATCGAGACGGGGCATCGATATTCCAGAGTAGACTAGTGTATACGCTTCTCGACCCATATGATGAGCGATGGATGATCCCATATCCATTGGTGTTTGACATCAGAGATGGTATACGGGTGCTCAATAGAGACTGGGTACACTGGTCGGACTCGCCGAGAACTCCTAGATGGTATTATACCTATCGTCAGATAACAGCTCTCTTGTGACACTGGTACAGGTTAGTCTGTCGACCCGAGATCGTCATAGAGTCTTGTGTGATTTCGATTGTGCTTTGATTTCCACCTTACCACGTTCAAGAGATCGTGCAAAATGGTGGTTTTTGGGTACAGTCCCGAGTCATATGGAGGCAATGAGCGATAGAAGGGGATTCGTCTCTCCCGGTATTGGGGGTTGATATTGCGCTATGCTCGATTGGCCATTAAAGGAAATCCTTAGCCAAGGTTCCTAAGATCTACTAGTAAGTGTTATCAGTAGTTTCTCAAACCGTTATAAGCCTCACATCGGCATGACTAATCAGGCTATTGGGGTCTGACGTTTACTACCCCAGGCTACGATATGCGACATATCAGACGAAGAGACCGGACTGTACGGTAGTGTTACCGATTGGATTTGCAGGAGTATGAGCAGGCTTGCTTGTTGATCTTCTGATCGCTCAATACCCGGGTGGACGTTACGTTTAGCAGACAGCTTGCGGCTTGTGGGTGACTGATATGATCACCACCTACTGCCGGCGTATTGATGAGTCTTTAGTATCCTACACATAGGTTTCTTGGTTCAGGCGAAATGAAGTAGGAGCGCATATGTGATATGTGCGGGATCGAGATTAATACGTGTATGCGATACCGTATTCTATTCTCGCGATATGTGATATCGGTCGGTTATATGTGATATAGCCGGGCTGTCGAATCAAGTGTTGATTCTACAAATTGATACATTAGATATTAGTCGGTTGTATGTGATATAGCCGGATTATTAAATCAAGTGTTGATTTAATAATTTAATTTATAATTATATATTTGATATCTTAATTTACATTAACTAATATTAGCTAACTTCAGATTTCTTTTTCTCACTTGTGTACACTTAGTATATATGTGATATATATTAATGTACATCTTTCGTGTCATGCTTGATGCCATATTCTACATGGGTATATGAGACTCACACCATGCTTATAATAATGTAAGGTTTTATTTATTTAAATTAATTCAATATTAGTTGGAAATTGTCATGCTTGGAAGCTTGGAGAAGCTTAAAGCATCTTTGACTTAGTCCACTAGTTTTGTTTTACTTGTAGATATTTATTAACCTAACCATTATTGTTAGCCATGGTTTAGTCTCTACATGAGTTAGTATATGATACTAGCTCACCCATGGTTGCTATTTTCACTCATTATTCCATTCACACTTCATCTTCTTCCTCATCTCCATAAAGCTTTCTAGCTTCATGAGAGGTGAAGAAATATAGTGAGAAAATTATTTATAAAGTGAGCAAAATTCTTACTTCATCAATCTCTTCTCTACTAGCCATTTAGATTGAGTTTTTTCTTCACTAGATCATCAATTAGTGAAGAGGTAGCTTGAGTTAGTGTCTCCTCGACGTAGATCATCTTCGGCCTCAAAGACTTCAAGCAAGCTTGTTCATTTCACCTTGTGGAGCCTCACTAGAGTCCGGGAGATCACACTACTTAGAGTGAAGGGACTACTACACGAAGCTATTGAAGTGAAGGACCGGTCTACAGAGGTTGTATTCCTTGTTCACTTAGATGTAAAGATGTTTACATGCTTCTTCGTCTAATTCTCTCGTTTAGATTCTAGTGTTAAGGTTCTTTAGCGCGCCAACTTTTAGAAAACGGCATGGACGATGCCTCCCGAAACCCAGCGGCCGCCCTAGGGAACCCTGCAAAAAAAAGGGCTTAGCCCCTATGCCGGGAGTTGTACTCCCAGTTGACTTTTGGAGTTAAACTCCCAAAAAAAGGACAAAGGGGTTTAGGCCCTGCTATGGGAGTTGTACTCTTGATTGAGTTTTGGAGTTGAATTCCTAAAAAAAGTACAAAGGGGCTTAGCCCCTATTCTGGGAGTTGTACTCCCGAAAAGAAAGATTTATTATATATATATATATATATTTGTGGAGTTAAACTCCTAAAAGATTTTCGGAGATGATGAAAGGGGACCCCTTTCTTCTCCCTAGATTTTGAAGGGAATGAATTATTATTCTTCATTTCTACATTATGTTGCCTTTTATAGGCTTAAAAATTTACATATAGCCCTTGGGCTTTACAAAATGGCATTTTGCCTATCTCATGCCTCATGTGCTTTTTTTTTGCATATGAGCCATGTGCTTTACAAAAATTTGTCTTTTTGCCCATTATTTTACATTCATGCATGAAAATTATATCAAACTTATTTATTACATAATTTTCTTCTTGACATGGGGGAGGCCAGCCGCTTCATGTTCGGGCTTGACTTGGGCATGGGCCTACTTGGCCTGGGCTTGGGCCCGTTTGGCTTAGGGTTGTCTTTGTTTTTGATTTGGTCAACCGGGGTGTAAATTTTGGCCCCAACAATGTGCCCCTATCAATAAATGCACACCGCGTATATAGGTCGTGTGCATGAAATTGATGAATCTTCTTTCGCATGGATGTGACTTGATTTGGTTCCCGCTTTTGGGAAGGCTGGCACTGCATTTTTTACGACATGGACGGTCGATGCTTGAAGTGTCACCGAGACGGTGTGTCGCTGATTGACGTGCCCCCAAGACGGAGTGTCTGTGTTGGACATTTCCCAGAGATGGAGTGTCTGTATGTGACGTTTCTCTGGCACGGAGTGTCGCTAGTCTACGTTTCCCCGGCACGGAGTGTCGCTGGTTGACGTGTCCCCGAGACGGAGTGTCTGTAGTCGACGTTTCCCCAGCATAGAGTGTCGCTGGTTGACTTATCCCTGAGGCGGAGTGTCTGTTTAACGTTACCTCGGCACTGAGTGTCGCTGGTTGATATGTCCCCGGCATGGAGCGTCGCTGGTTGACGTGTCCCCGAGACAGAGTGTCTGTGGTCGACATTTCCCTGACACGGAGTGTCGTTGGTCGACATATCCTCGAGGAGGAGTATCGCTGGTCGACTTATCCCCATGGCGGAGTGTCTGTTTGACGTTTCCCCGGCACGGAGTGTCGCTAGTTGACGTGTCCCTGGCACGGAGTGTCGCTGGTTGACGTGTCTCCGAGACGGAGTGTCTGTGGTTGACGTTTCCCCGGCACGGAGTGTCATTGGTCGACTTATCCCTGAGGCGGAGTGTCACTGGTCGACTTATCCTCGAGGAAGAGTGTCTGTTTGACGTTTCCCCTGTTGGTTATAGTGCCCTCAAAGCCAATTATTGGATCGCAGGCACGTGATTGCAATGATTGAGGGAGGCCTATACCGGTAGGACAGTCTTACTCGAGATGATAGTAAGCTATCTGGTTTATCTTTACCATCGTGTACTGATTTAAGTGACATGATATGTATCACTATTACACGTTGATAGAGCCCATAGGATTCTTGCTTGACTACCAATAGTATGATGGCGATCATATACGTGAGAGTTTGGTAGTCTATAAGCACATCCTTAAAAGTGGTCCCTAGTCGCGGGAGTTTCGAGATAGGGCATCGATACTCCGGAGTAGACTGGTGTATACAGTCGAGACCCCGACGAGGGGCGATGGCCGGTCTCACAAGCCATTGGTGTCAGTTGGTTCACCTAAGATGTATACAGGTGCTCATTGGGTTATGAGTACACCGGACAGGACTCGCCGGGAATATGCTAGCTGGTTATTAAAACCGTCGTCAGATAGCAATTTCTAGGTGACATGCGTACAGGTTAGTCTATCGACCCGAGATCGTCATTTGTCTCGTGTGAGTTCCCACTGTGCTTTGATTATTACCCTACCACGGTTCAAAGGAGTCGTGCAAATAGATTTTAGTTGGGTACAGTCCCGAGCCATATGGAGGCAGTGAGCGGATCGGTAAGGGATTCGTCTCTCCCAGCGTTGGGAGTGAGATCGTGCTGTGTCTGGAGAGCCATTACACAAAATCCATGGCCATGGTAAGCGAGATTTACTGGTAGGTATTCCAGTAGTATCTCAGGTGTTTTAGGCTACACTCCGACACGACTTATACCGCTATTGGGGGTCTGACGTTTACCAGCTCCCTAGGCCCGATATGCGATACTCATAGACGAACGGACCGGACTGTACGGATATTGTCACACATAGGCTCAGTAGGGTTCCAGGATGAGTTCGCTCGTCGGACTCCCTTTCACTCAGTACATGGGCAGCCGTTACGTACAGCTAGTACCACTGATGGCTTGTGGTTAAACCCACTGCCAGAGTATTGACGAGTCTTTAGAGTCCCTCACAGAAAGTTTCCCAGTTCGGGCGAAACGTTGTAGAGGCCGTATGGTTTTATGGCTGGGTTCGAATATACACGTGCACTTGTGCACGTGTCATGGTTCGGAACGATAATACTAGCGGGCTTTGGTTTAAGCCGGATCCTAGTATTATACTGTGTAGATTTTGTCTCATTGCATTTGTATTCAGCTGGATACAAATGCGGGTATGTATATACAGTTGCGGAGTTATCCTGTAATTTTGTTACCGGATTGCCTTTTGAAGTTTCCAGTTTGCATTCCTTATTTGGCCAAATTCCCATTGCTTTGTTCTTTGGCTGAATTCTTGCTTGAGGGGTTTATTTGTAAATGTGTCTCTTGAAAATGGCAGGGGCTTTTCTGTGGCGTCCGTGGCTCCAGCAGCTTCTAGAGTGCTCTTGATTGAGCTTGCTTTCTTTGGTGCTTTATTCTTGATTGAGGTGATGTTTTTGTGAGGTTTTTTGTAGCTACTTTTTGCATATGGTCACCATCTCTCTCTTGCTCATACCCTCACCTCCCTCCTCTCTAAAAATGGCCGAGCCCTCATTTTTGGCAGCCCCATTCTTTTGGTGTGAAGATGATTCATTTCATTTTCAAAGAAAAAACCAAGCTCATTTCCAAAAGCTCATTTTCTCATCACTTCTCTAAATGGCAACTTCGATTAACCCTCGAGACAAAGCGTTCTACACTTATTCTACAGCAACTTTGGACATGTCGGCTAGCAAACTTCGTGTCCGAGTTGCGTCGGTTCTGAGGTGGGAGCCCGTATAAATATTCGTTGATGTGGCGCAGTTTTTGGCGAGGAAGAGATCGTAGATCGAGCGAGATCAAAGTGCAAGCTTTGTCGGTGCATCCGCAACATACTAGGGGCAGAGGTTAAAGACCGAAAGACACGGATCGATCGGTATAATCTCAAAACCCCATTTACAGTTTTCTAGTTTACGGTTAATGGAACGATCAGGGATCGGGGTGCGGTTAGCGCCAGTTCGTAAAAAGTTTTTTGTTCCGCAACCCAACAATGGTATCAGAGCCACACCATTAACCTTTACTAGCTTGTTCTAACTTGTTTAATGCTCGATCGGACAAAATTTCTAAAACCGCATTTCCAAGTTCAAAGTTTCTGTCGAATTTTTTTGTCATCGAAAAATTAGTTTGAGTGTTTCAGAAAATCAGGCAGGCTTTTCTAAGACCACTGTAAAAATTTTGTAGCATGATCCCTCGTAGCGCCGCGGAACCGCGGCCGTACCCATGTTTTGGCCGCGGTTCTGCCGTATTGTTGGTGATTCAGTGCGCTAAATTTTTTCTTTGGGTCTTTAACATGGAATTGGGGTTTCTGGAATATTTGTTTTGGCCCAGATTATTTTGAGTGCTGGATTTGTACTTGGGGCCCGCTTCGGGAAATTTTGTCGATCGAGATTTTAAATATGTTACTTTACACTGCATTACATTATTATCTGTGACCGTGAATGTTATTCGATCGGTAAATCTTGTCTAATTGCTATAGCTCTTTTAGACGGGTTTGCGAACGTGACATTCACATTGATATTCTGTGTTATGTTGTGATGTTACGGATTTGTCGTGGTGGATAGCTTGCATGCAATGATAGTGCAGTTTGGATTTATTTGTACATTTGATATTGCGGGGCGAGCGTCCGACATGTGGATTGCCGCCTCTGCCTGTTTGTATTATTCTTTTGGGGCACGACCGGGCTGATCGATGTACCCGTTGTATATTTTTTCTTTTCTGCACTAGGATTACCCCGCGGTGGAGTGCACGGATAGTCGGGTTCTAGAGGGCAACGGGACTGCATCTCATAGCTTTGAGACGGAGGGGGCTTCACTCTAGAATTGGCAGGCTATTCGCCGCACTCGTAGGGGGTATAGGTTGACCCAAGGAGGGGTGCTCAAGTTACCGGATTCTATGAAGTGCTGGGTGGTCCATTCACGTTGCTGAAGGGGGTTGCTGTCACGCCCCGCTTCCTAGAGTGCGCTAAGATAAGCACGTGACAGAGCCAACCATGCTACCTATGGATAGGAAATATCCCTCCACAGTCACATTACGGCTGTAGAGATATCAAGAACAATAATAAACTATCTAACGCATGTCCATAAGACAAAATAAACGAGTCAAGAATAAAATAATATGCGGAAGAAATAGATCCAATAAACAAACACCTGGAAGATAAAACTGGATACCAACTGGATCCTCACTGCTCGGCCTAACGGCGGAAGTACTCCTGATCAGCCTGCGACAAAGGTAGAGAATCTGGGCCATGCAAAACTCAGACGTCAGTGCGTCATAACATCAAACAATAATATAATCAGGGGGTAGCAAGACATATAGGCACGAGTATGAACAATAATAAAGGTATAACAGTAACATAAATAAGGACAGTGAAGGGTAAGGCATAGGTGATGTGCAGTGAGTAATCTAAACTGGTCTACTGGGTTAATTACTCTCAAGTCTTTTGAAATCAATTTGATGAATCATCGATGTAACTCAATAGTATCTCGTGCGTGCCCGGGACCACGGTGAAGATTCTCGGGCTGAATCCGAGACGTGCCGCTAGGCAGTAAAAGGTAGTAGGTAACGATGAATGATGTCAGCAGTATCATCCCGGGGCTGGCCTAGCCCGTAAAACTGATCAGTAAAGGTATCGAACTGTCGAGTTACAAGTCAGGTTTCATCATTGATTTCCCCATACCCTCAGGTTATGTGTTCAAGTCAGGTATTGATAAATCTGGAGCTAATGCCAACACGGGATCAAGCAGGTACAGGTTTGTCTGAATAGACAACAGGAAATGTCCGTAAGGACAACAGGTCAAGATTGTTGGCATTAGTAACAAGATCGGGTAACATGTCAAGCTGTGGTACATCAGGTCAAGTCAGGTACTGTATATAGATCCAATTATGTCAAGTAGTGCACGGTATCAAGTCGTGTCAAGTAATAGTATGTCAAGTCATGTCACGGGTGCACAAATGTCACGTGGGTGCTTATAATCAAACTATAATATGCATGGGTACACAAAACAAGTATGGGGTATCAATGTAACAATAAAATGGAATAATGTGATGTGGTATGCAAATAGGTATACATTCAAACACATGAATGCACAGTTATCGATTAGGGTTAAGATTATAGTTCCAATATTAATTAGGACGCACTTTATTAAACATGGAATATTAATATTACATTATTATGCACTAATATGGTCTAAGGATGCAATTATATATATATATATATATATATATATATATATATATATATATATATATATATATATATTAGGCGATATGGATGCAAACGGGTGTCCTAAAGGTTATAAACTATAAAATGGTACTATGGGATGTACAAATAAGCACTATGTGATATAAATATAGATATGGGTACAGTGTATTGTAATCTAATATGCAACAAGATATGTCTTCATGTTCTAGATCTAAAATGATATAAACGGGACATCGAAATGTTAAAATGAAATATGGGGCACTAGATTCAAACAACAGGTTTAATATGTATTTAAATAAGTATGTAATAATTTAAATAGCATGTAGAAAGATTAACTTGCCTGATCGGATCTCAAAGCGGCACGTGCGACACGTCGGATGTCGGGAAAACGTCGTGATGTGTCCACGCGAGCACAGAACAGAACCAGGTAAGGCAAGAACACCACCGCGCTGTTAGGGAACGTCCTCAGGATCACCCGGATCAATAGCGACGGGAAAGGCTCCGTCGATCACCGGAAAACGTGAATCAAGAAAAGAAAAGAGAAGGAGAGAAGAAGAAGAAGAAAGAGAAGAAGGTTGGGGTTCTCTTGGTTCTCTGGGGCAGAGAAGAAGGCGGGGGGGGGGGGGGGTGTCGTCGACAATGAGCCGTCGACGACAAGGTGCAGGCAGGTTTTCCAGCGATGGTACAAGAAGGAAAGAGAAGAAAAAGTAGAAGAAGAAGAATGAAGAAGAAGAAAAAGAGGAGGAGGACTGGGATCTCGGTGGTTGTGGAAAGATACGAGGCGGGAGAGACGACGATGACGATGAAAGGCCATCGACAGCGAGATCCACGGCGAAGGCAGTGGCTGCGGCGAAGGCTTGGGTTAGGGTTCTAGGGTTTCTTGAAGTCGGGGCTGTGGCTGTTGGTGGTGTCAGGAGATCGGGAGAGAGAGAGGTGATGAGAAGGAGGAGGTGACGACGACGTGGTAGCCGGCGGTGAGGCGGGGTGTGCAGGCGAGGCCGGGGCTGTTAGGGTTGAGGGTTGCAGGGTTCTTGTAGGGTTGAGAGCGAGGAGGAGTGAGGAGAGAGGGGAGAAGACAGATGAGGTCGAGGAAGTGACGACGAGGTCGTCGGTGGCGAGGTGCAGGAGCGGGGAGATGGGTGCGAGTGAGGGCAGTCGAGGTTCTTGGGTTTGGGGCTCGGGATCTTGGGGAGAAGGAGAGAGGAAGGTGAGGAGGTGGTTGCGGAGAGGAGGAGGCGAAGGGGTCAGTGGTGACGAGGAGAGATCGCCGGCGTGATGACGACGACAACGAAGGTGTTGGGTTCGTGTGGGTTGTGGGTTCTGTGCAGGCTCGAGAAAAGCGAAGGAGACGACGAGGATGTGGTAGAGGAGAGGGGAGGCCGATGAGGTGGTCGGCGGTGAGGAGACGACGGGTGAGGCAACGACGGCGACGAGGGCGCGAGGCTGGGGCAAGGCATGGGTTTTCTCGTGGGGAAGCGACGCGGAAAAATAGAAAATGAATAAATTAAAGAAGCGAGAGGAGAGAGAGACGTGTATAAACTATTAATGAAAGGGATTATAAAAATTTAGAGGGGGAGAGAGAGACTGAGAGAGAAAGAGAGAGATAGAGATAGGGAGGCAGAGAGAGAAAGGGAGAGAGAGAGAATGCGAGAGGAGAGAGATAGAGAGATGGCGAGATTGAGAGGAGAGAGAAAGAAGGGGAATAGTAAGGAGATATAAAATTGGCGTTTTGTAGGAGAGAGAGAAAGAGATAGCGGGGGGAGAGAGAGAGAGGAGGAGAGGGAAAGAAAAAGAAAGAGAGAGGAAGAGCGGGGCCATCGGATCAGAGGAGGAGTTGGAGGTGAGCTGGGTGCATAGGAATAAGATTTTTAAATTTTACAAAAGATTTTAGTTTGTTAAAAGAAACTTACGAACTGTTAAAAATATTTGACTAAATTTTAAAATGTTAAATTAATTGAATTTTGGTGGGATACAAAAATATTTCAAAATGTGCCCGGGTTGGATCTAAAATTCAGATATTAAAATATGAAAAATATATGCGATTCCCAAAATTCAAAATAAATGCTCAGGTAACGAAAATGCATACCCCCAAGAACGGATACACGTACATGCGCGTAGCCATCCAAACATGTCTGTTTCACTGAACGGGGCGAGAACAAGATGCGTGGATGCTACCACAAGGTTAGCGGTATCATGCAGGCTATGAAATGTATTTTTAAAATATTTTACATGACCTAAAATGTTATATGGTAAAAGATGCAATGCCAAGTAAAATGCCAGTATGCAGTATACATAAGATGCACATGTCTATGTAACAAGTCAGGGTAATTGATAACTATGAATCAAAACAGGTTCAAGCAAGAGGGTCGGGTCGAATGCAAGATACGGAGGCGGCGACGGCTACGAGGGCGCGAGGCTGGGGCAAGGCATAGGTTTTCTCATGGGGAAGCGACGCGGAAACAGAGAAAATGAAAAAATTAATGAAGCGAGAGGGGAGAGAGAGACGTGTGTAAACTAATAATGAAAGGGATTATAAAAATTTAGAGGGGAGAGAGAGCTGAGAGAGAAAGAGAGAGAGATAGAGATAAGGAGGTAGAGAGAGAGAGAAAGGGAGAGAGAGAGAATGCGAGAGGAGAGAAATAGAGAGATGGCGAGATCGAGAGGAGAGAGAGAAGGGGAACAATAAGGAGATATAAAATTAGCGTTTTGTAGGAGAGAGAGAAAGAGATAGCGGGGAGAGAGAGAGGGGGAGAGAGAAAGAAAAAGAAAGAGGAAGAGTGGGGCCATCGGATCAGAGGAGGAGTTGGAGGTGAGCTGGGTGCATAGGAATAAGATTTTTAAATTTTACAAAAGATTTTAGTTTGTTAAAAGAAACTTACGAACTGTTAAAAATATTTGACTAAATTTTAAAATGTTAAATTAATTGAATTTTGGCGGGATACGAAAATATTTCAAAATGCGCCCGGGTCGGATCTAAAATTCAGATTTTAAAATATGAAAAATATATGCGATTCCCAAAATTCAAAACGAATGCTCAGGTAAGGAAAATGCATACCCCCAAGAATGGATGCACGTGTTGGAGATAGTGCCCTCATAGTCAATTATTGGATCACAGGTACGTGATTGCAATGATTGCGGAGGACCTATACCGGTATGACAGTCTTACTCAAGATGATAGTATGCTATCTGGTTTGCCTTTATCAGTAGTGTACAGGTTCAGGTGTCTGATCACTGCTACACTTTGATAGAGCCCTTAGGATCTTGCTTTACCACCAAAAGTATGATGGCGATCATATACGTGAGAGTTGGGTGGTTTATACGCATATCCTTAATTGTGGTCCCTAGTCGTGGGAGTTTCGAGACAGGGCATCGATACTCCGGAGTAGACTAGTGTGTACAGTCGAGACCCCGACGAGGGGCGGTGGCCGGTCTCACAAGCCACTGGTGTCAGTTGGATCACCTAATATGTATACAGGTGCTCATTGGGTTATGAGTACACCGGACAGGACTCGCCGGGAATCTGCTAGTTAGTATTATATCTATCGTCAGATAGCAGTTCCCTGGTGACATGTGTACAGGTTAGTTCATCGACCTGAGGTCGTCATTTGTCTCGTGTGAGTTCCCACTGTGCTTTGATTTCTACCCTACCACGGCTCAAAGGAGTCGTGCAAACAGGTAGCTTTTGGGTACAGTCCCGAGCCATATGGAGGCACGTGAGCGGATCGGCAGGGGATTCGTCTCTCCCGGTATTGGGGGCGAGGTCGTGCTGTGTCTAGGAGAGCCATTAGACAAAGTCCATGCCCATGGCAGGAGATTTACTGGTAGGTACTCCAGTAGTATCTCAGGGTGTTATTGGGCTTCACTCCGACACGACTTATACTGCTATTGGGGGTCTGACGTTACTAGCCCCCTAGGCAGATATGCGATACTCATAGACGAACGGACCGGACTGTATATACATTGTCACTGTTAGGCTCAGTAGGGTTTTCCGGATGAGTGCGCTCATCGGCATCCCTTGAGGTCAGTCCATGGGCAGCCGTTACGCATTGCTAGTGCCGCTGACGGTTTGTGGTTAAACCCACTGCCAGGGTACTGACGAGTCATTAGAGTCCCCCACAGACAGTTTCCCAAGTTCGGGCGAAACGTTGTAGAGGCCGTATGGTTTTATGGCAGGGTTCGGAAAATGCACGTGCGTTTACGCACGTGTTATTTTTCGGGCAGATGATACGGGTCGGGTTTGGTTTAAGCCGGATCCGAGTATTATATTGAGTAGGTATAATATCTTTGTCTCAGTTGCATTTGTATTCGGTCGTAATACAAATGCGGGTATATTTATACAGTTTCGGGGTTATCCTGAAATTCGTTTCAGGATCACTTTTGGAAGTTGCCAGTTTCCAGTTTTCTATCAGCCGTCTTTTAACATTCGGTTAAAGACGGATTTATCTTTTCTTCAGATAAGAGTGAGTCATCATTCTAGAAGGTTCTAGAAGTGATGAAGTGGCTAATGAGTCATCTTGACATTAATGGTTGCATTAATGACTTGATGAGGTGTTTATGTGAGTCATGCTTTGTTTTAATGATTCTTGTTTTGGTTAAGATATTTTGAGTGAGAAGCTTTCTCTTGTGGTCACCCCCCTCTCCTACGGTCACCTACCTCCTTGCATAAGAATGGTCGGCCCTCTCTCTTTGATTTGTAGAAAAGATTATGATAGTTTTGTGGTGCATGGAAATTTCATAGCCTCTTTCATTCCATCACCCAATTCCCTTGGCAACTTCATTAACCGATCGTCCACGGACTTGGACGAAGTGAGACAAAGTCATCTACTCATTCTCTACATCATTCTTGGTCATCTCTTTTAGCAAACTTGACGATCGAGTTGCCTCAAGTCAGAGGCGGGAGCCCGTTTAAAGAATCGGTGATGTGGTACCACCTCGACGTGGATATCGGAGATCGACGAGATCGGAGCAGCCGCAACGGAGCATGGGATGATGGTTGAAGAACGAAGGACTCGGATCGTTCGGTATAACCTTTCTACACTCTTTACAGTTTGTTAGTTTAGCAATAATGGCAGATCCGGGTTAAAGTATACGATAGCGCCAGTTAAAAAGTTTTTGTTCTGCATTTGGCGTCTGTAGACTGCCGGGGCGCTAGCGTAGACTTACAGTGGTATCAGAGCCTAACCATTTTGCTATACTAACTTGTGCTAACGCGTTTAAAACATCGATCCGACCGGAAATCGAAAATTGCAAAATCCAAGCTTGACAGTTTCTGTTGATTTTAAACGGTGTCCTAAAATTTTTCTACACATCTCAGAATACTGTGCAGGCTTTTCTAAGAACCACGACAAAATTTGGGCACGTGACCCCACCAAACCGCCGTGAAAACGCGGTCAAACCCGAGGTTTGACCGCGCATCCGCGGCCACGTGGTGAGCTCGTGCTCCCAAATTTTGTCAGTGGGTTCTTCTCTGGAATTTGTGGTTTTTGGTAAATATAGTTTTGGCCCAGATTTTGTTACTGTTCACCAGTAAGTCGTGGGGCCCACTTTTTGATATTTGGTCGATCGAAATTTGAACACGTTAGTTTACAGTGCTTACATTATATCTCCGACCGGGAATGTCATTTGATCGGTAAACCGCGTTTGATTGCTATAGTTCTTTTAGACGGGTTTGCGAACGTGGCATTCGCGTTGATGTTCTGTGTTGTGCTGTGATGTTGCGGATTTGTCGTGGTGGATAGTAGTGTGCAATGGTAGTACTGTTTGAGTTTATTTGTACAATTGATATTGCGGGGCGAGCGTCCAACTTGTGGACTGCCGTCACTGCCTGTTGTATAATATTCTTTTGGGGCACGACCAGGTTGCGGTCGATGTACCTATTGTACTATTTTTTCATTACCGTACTAGGTTTTGCCCCGCGACGGAGTGCACGGATAGCCGGGTTCTGGGGGGCAACGGGTCCGCATCTTATGGCTTTGAGAGGCAGAGGGGTCCCACTCTAGAATTGGCAGACTATTCGCCGCACTCGTAGGGGGTACAGGTTGACCCAAGGAGGGGTGCCCAAGATTACCGGATTCCGTGGAGTGCTGGGTGGTCCATTCACTATGCTGTAGGGGGCTGCCTCGCTTCAGGTTTTGGCGGGTAACTTGCCGCACCCGTAGGGGTCTAGGTTTCATTGCACAGGCTATCCACACGACAGGGGAACGTCGAGTTTCAGCAGCGGCTCTGTGAAACTCGGGGATCCCAGATATCTGTATTGTTCTGTGATGCTTATTACTTTTCTGTAATGTTGCATATTATCACGCCTGGAGCGATTATTGTATATTGGTTTATATACTATTAGATGTTGTATATGTTTTACACCCGCGCTAGTCCAGTCCCCGCTCTGTCGTTAGTTAAGTAACCTAACGGGTGATGACGGGACCCTGTGACGAATGCGGATGGCATATACGTACATTTTATTTTCGTTCTTTTCTGGTGTGATTAAATGATGGGACTGCGTTGATTCTGATCAATGCAAAGTTAAAACAAACCTGTTTACAGTTGTTGGAACAAATTTAAAAAGTGTTGTTACAAAGACGTTTCCTTTTGTTATGCAAAGCGGTATTCAGTGGAATATCCCGCACCTCATTCGACGGGGCAAGGGCCGATATCCCTTCACCGGGACTGACCCCTTGGGCAGAAGTTTGCGTCAGCGTAATAACTTCACTATAGTCGATTACAAGTTACTTTGCATAGCGATATTCAGTGGAATATCCTGCACCTCATTCCACGAGGAAAGAGCCGAGATCCCTTTGCCGGGAGTGACCTCTTTAGCAAAAGGTTTTCGCCACTATATTTTAAAAAGCTATCAGGTTCCTTCAGCGATATCAAGTTCACTACGTTAAAGGTTTTTCACCAAAAACCAGCCGTAGCCCTCCGTCACTTCTTTTGGGTATTTAGTAGTATTCAAGCTATGCATTTTAGCCAAAGTTAAGGCATAGTGTTTGGTAGCTGCTGGGTATTCAATTGTTGCATAGATAGATGAGTTAGTTTGGGACAGTCGTTCTGCCGATTGGCCAAAGTCAGGGGCATGTGCGGGTGGGTTCAAATTGACAAGATAGTGACGGGTAGAACTTGGCATGTGACTTATGACACTTTGACCAAAGCCAAGGTTATAAGAGCATGGGGCAAAAATCATATCGGGAGTTTCTAAAGAAACTGAAACTTGCCAAGTATGCGCATACCTTCTGGAGTATGAGTAACGTGGATGCATTCCATCACGTTATCATGCGATGAGAGTTGGATCCCGATTCCCACTGATGAGTTGGTTTACTCTTCGGGTGATCCCGATTGATTCTTCTTTAGGTTTGGAGGAGAATTTGACAGGACAGTGGGAGGTTTCCGGATTAGATAAAGTGATGACCATTCTGATCTAGGTTAGAGTGCACGCAGAGTGTTTCTTTTCTCTCTCTCTTTGGCAGCGACCTTTGACCGACCCTAGACTTTGACTCAGTGACCAGGTTGACCGAACCTTCTTAAAATACTGGCTTTTGGATTTTCTGAGTTGCATAAGTCATTGCCACTCCTTCTTCTACCCTTTGCATTTCTTAGAACACCCGTATTACTACGGATATCCACTTCCATTGGATAGATCCATCGTATGGTTATATACGAACTCGAAGGGACTTCTTCGAGGATGGATCCAGGTTCAGGAGAAATAGAATTGGTTTATTCAGTTGTCTTTTATTATCACCTTCTCTCAGGTTGCGAGAGCTCCTTGGTTTAGGAGAGTACACCTATTACGCTTATTGGATAGTCTTATTCCAAACCATAGGCTGGTGCCGAAAGGTAGGGAATGAAGAAAATCAATTAGCCTAAGTAAGGTGTGCAGAAGGTAATATGTAAAGACAAAATAAAGGGATTAGAAAGAGGGCAAAGTAAATTGCGACTGATATCATTCACGACCAAAACCGCGTACTTCATCGCCACTCCTAATTCACCTCTAAAAAGAATAAGGTATTATTCAGTTGTCTTTTATCATCACCTTCTCTCAGTTGCGAGTACTCCTTGGTTTAGGAGGGTATACCTATTATGCTTACTGGATAGTCTTCTTCCAAACCATAGGCTGGTGCCGAACGGTAGGGAAGGAAGAAAACCATTTAGCCTAACGATGGTGTACAGAAGGTAACGACTAAAGACAAATAAAGGGATTTGGAGAGATGGCAATAAAATATACGGTTGAAGTCATGAATTGGATTATGGAAGAGGCATTGCTATGAATACAAGGATACCCCTACGAAACATTTTCATGTTTCAGTGCATTGTTAAAGAAAACCTGTTTTCCCGATTAGACACTTACTCCAAGGGTATGTATTTACCAGGTTTCATTCTCATATCTGTATAGTTTTACAGATGATGAGTGGGAGTAAGATATTGGGAATTAGGTGATCATCCTCATTATATCAGAATTCGTTATAATTGGTGATATTTGAGGAAATCGCCAGGGTACAGTTTTCCACCTACAACGCACAGGTTTTGAGTTGTTCAACTCAGCGGACTTATACAGAGTATTGTATGTTGTCCAGTGTCCATCAGGACAAAGGGGTAGGTCCTCGTACTATGTTCTGTTTACTTATAACTTCTCTATTATTTAGACAAGTGTTTCGTAGAAATACAACGTCTAAGTTTTGAGAAGTTGTGGGTATAAGAATAAAGTAGAGAACCAGGTATCACAAGTATCGGGATTCTTCAAAGAGATCGAAGATGTAGATTCTTGTGATTGGTATTCAGATGATAGTGATGGTTTTGAGAAACGAGTTTTCTCTTTCAGGTTACTCATAATTGGATGGATTCCTAAGTTGAGTAATGCTGATTAGCCTCTTTCCATTAAGTTGATATGCACTGGAGACAGCTGCATGATTTGAATATGGTTCCAATTAAATAAGTGCCAAAGTTTCTATAAGAGATATAGAATAGTTCGTACCTTAAAAGATATTAAGGTACGGGGAGCTGTCCAGTTTATGCTTAAAACCAGACTCTGGATAACTCAGGGCACGTTTCTGTAATGGCTGTTTGTGGGTTGACCCTGGCTATGACGAGGGTTGATATTCTACCATTTGGAAGATCAATAGTGATATTGTTCTTGACTCGCCACAGTTTTAGTAAAAATGGATCTTTTTCAGAAAACAGTAGTGGGAGTATGGTAGAACTGGAAGCGATTCCAGAACCGCAAACGATTACGGAAAATTTAATAGGACCTATATATTCAATCAGGTTTGACATTCCAATAGCCACTCCGCAGGTATGGTAGGTAACCTCAGACGCCCGAGAGGTACTTCGGTAGCCTCAGAGACGGTGACAGGGAGGTTCTTATCTACCAAGACTTGACACTACTGTTGTTCCAGGCTATGAGACCCGGTAGGAGGGTTGTCATAGTCAGTGGGAGCATCGGAAGTATAGTGGGCAAGTAGCTTATATCTATTTATAGACTTGAGCAGTTATAGCGGAAATAGATCATCTAATTTTGATGTGACAGTCATGGGTTTGACTTCAATCAGAATAGGGGATGGATCTGTTAAGAAGGTAGTAGGGTGTGATGTCATGGTTTTTTGGATGATATACACAGAGTAGGAAGTAAAATTCCTATACTACGATCGGTTGTACTGTGGTCGTCACACAGTTGTTTCTCCAGACAGGATATGGATATAATATTTGACATTCTGGTTTCTAGATCTATGGTTTTAGATCTGGATTTGGGTAGTTTCCCAATGTGGGTACTTTGACAGATATTCTAATGGTTTTTGGAATAGTTGACTCCTAGCATGGTGGTGTACCTGCAGGTGATGGAGTCACCCTCTCTAAAGGTGTCTTACAGACTAAAGGGGAGAGGGATGTGCATGATTGGCAGATTACTTGCTTGGGCAATTGAGTCAATCATGAGATGTCAAGTACCACACCAGATGTTGTTTTTGCACTAGATGCAATAAGTTTGTATTAATCCAATCCTGGAGAAACATAAGGAAGCAGTTTTAGAACATAAGTAAATGTTCTACAGATTTGATGACGGCAGCCTCCTTCGGGAGACGGTTATCATTCCAAGCTTCAAAGGTGACATGGATGACAGAGTGATTGTCAGAGTTATATTTTTTCCCTCTGACGAAGAGGGACAGTATTATGGACAGGTGGTCCAAGAGGATACTGTGGGTGGCATGGTGCCGGATACTGATTAGGTTCAGTGATCGATACAGTCTAAGAAGTTTGGATTTGGAGTTCATTTATGAACTAGGTCCCATCAGATATCCAGACATATTCTAAGACAGGTATTACTCGATTCGGGAGATGGCTTTCTCCGCGAACTTGAGATTTAGAGAGACATAGAAAGAAACTTCTAGGCGGATCCACTCACTAAGGCTATTTCTCGAACACAATAGTTTTACAAACGGGCTTTGTGATACTGATTAGTAGAGGAGTTGGATGTTCGGTTTCACACGGGCTGTGAGTAGTCGACATCGCAATAATTAGCCTTGAGTGCAAGTGGGAGATTGTTGGAGATAGTGCCCTCATAGTCAATTATTGGATCACAGGTACGTGATTGCAATGATTGCGGAGGACCTATACCGGTATGACAGTCTTACTCAAGATGATAGTATGCTATCTGGTTTGCCTTTATCAGTAGTGTACAGGTTCAGGTGACTGATCACTGCTACACTTTGATAGAGCCCTTAGGATCTTGCTTTACCACCAACAGTATGATGGCGATCATATACATGAGAGTTGGGTGGTTTATACACATATCCTTAATTGTGGTCCCTAGTCGTGGGAGTTTCGAGACAGGGCATCGATACTCCGGAGTAGACTAGTGTGTACAGTCGAGACCCCGACGAGGGGCGGTGGTCGGTCTCACAAGCCACTGGTGTCAGTTGGATCACCTAAGATGTATACAGGTGCTCATTGGGTTATTAGTACACCGGACAGGACTCGCCGGGAATCTGCTAGTTAGTATTATATCTATCGTCAGATAGCAGTTCCCTGGTGACATGTGTACAGGTTAGTTCATCGACCTGAGGTCGTCATTTGTCTCGTGTGAGTTCCCACTGTGCTTTGATTTCTACCCTACCACGGCTCAAAGGAGTCGTGCAAACAGGTAGCTTTTGGGTACAGTCCCGAGCCATATGGAGGCACGTGAGCGGATCGGCAGGGGATTCGTCTCTCCCGGTATTGGGGGCGAGGTCGTGCTGTGTCTAGGAGAGCCATTACACAAAGTCCATGGCCATGGCAGGAGATTTACTGGTAGGTACTCCAGTAGTATCTCAGGGTGTTATTGGGCTTCACTCCGACACTACTTATACTGCTATTGGGGGTCTGACGTTACTAGCCCCCTAGGCAGATATGCGATACTCATAGACGAACGGACCGGACTGTATATACATTGTCACTGTTAGGCTCAGTAGGGTTTTCCGGATGAGTGCGCTCATCGGCATCCCTTGAGGTCAGTCCATGGGCAGCCGTTACGCATTGCTAGTGCCGCTGACGGTTTGTGGTTAAACCCACTGCCAGGGTACTGACGAGTCATTAGAGTCCCCCACAGACAGTTTCCCAAGTTCGGGCGAAATGTTGTAGAGGCTGTATGGTTTTATGGCGGGGTTCGGAAAATGCACGTGCGTTTACGCACGTGTTATTTTTCGGGCAGATGATACTGGTCGGCTTTGGTTTAAGCCGGATCCGAGTATTATATTGAGTAGGTATAATATCTTTGTCTCAGTTGCATTTGTATTCGGTCGTAATACAAATGCGGGTATATTTATACAGTTTCGGGGTTATCCTGAAATTCGTTTCAGGATCACTTTTGGAAGTTGCCAGTTTCCAGTTTTCTATCAGCCGTCTTTTAACATTCGGTTAAAGACGGATTTATCTTTTCTTCAGATAAGAGTGAGTCATTATTCTAGAAGGTTCTAGAAGTGATGAAGTGGCTAATGAGTCATCTTGACATTAATGGTTGCATTAATGACTTGATGAGGTGTTTATGTAAGTCATGCTTTGTTTTAATGATTCTTGTTTTGGTTAAGATATTTTGAGTGAGAAGCTTTCTCTTGTGGTCACCCCCCCTCTCCTACGGTCACCTCCCTCCTTGCATAAGAATGGCCGGCCCTCTCTCTCCTCCTCACTTACTTGGTTTTTGATTTGTAGAAAAGATTATGATAGTTTTGTGGTGCATGGAAATTTCATAGCCTCTTTCATTCCATCACCCAATTCCCTCGGCAACTTCATTAACCGATCGTCCACGGACTTGGACGAAGTGAGACAAAGTCATCTACTCATTCTCTACATCATTCTTGGTCGTCTCTTTTAGCAAACTTGACGATCGAGTTGCCTCAAGTCAGAGGCGGGAGCCCGTTTAAAGAATCGGTGATATGGTGCCACCTCGACGAGGATATCGGAGATCGACGAGATCGGAGAAGCAGCAACGGACCGTGGGATGATGGTTGAAGAACGAAGGACTCGGATCGTTCGGTATAACCTTTCTACACTCTTTACAGTTTATTAGTTTAGCAATAATGGAAGATCCGGGTTAAAGTATACGATAGCGCCAGTTAAAAAGTTTTTGTTCCGCATTTGGCGTCTGTAGACTGCCGGGGCGCTAGCGTAGACTTACAGCACGTACGTGTGCGTAGCCATCCAAACATGTCCGTTTCACTGAACGGGACGAGAACAAGATGCATGGATGCTACCACGGGGTTAGGGGTATCATACAGGCTATGAAATGTATTTTTAAAATATTTTAAATGACCTAAAATGTTATATGGTAAAAGATGAAATGCCAAGTAAAATCCAAGTATGCAGTATACATGAGATGCACGTGTCTATGTAACAAGTTAGGGTAATTGATAACTATGAATCAAAACAGGTTCAAGCAAGCGGGTCGGGTCGAATGCAATGTAAAATGTAAAATACCATTCACACCCAAATACGATAAATCAATAAAATACCACAGATAAATAAATACAGAAACTGGAATTGGTATAAATGAACTAGGTTGTTACATTATACCCAACTGCAAAAAGAAGTGTCTGTGTTCGACGTGTCCCCGGCACGGAGTGTTGCTGGTTGACGTGTCCCCGGCATGGAGTGTCGCTGGTTGACGTATTCCCGAGACGAAGTGTCTGTGTTCAAAGTTTCCCCGGCACGGAGTGTCGTTGGTTGGCTTATCCCCAAGGCGGAGTGTTGCTGGTCGACTTATCCCTAAGGCAGAGTGCCTGTTTGACGTTTCCCTGGCATGGAGTGTCGCTAGTTGACGTGTCCCCGGCACGGAGTGTCACTGGTTGACGTGTCCCCAAGATGGAGTGTCTGTGGTCGACGTTTCCCCGGCACAGAGTGTCGTTGGTCGACTTATCCCCGAGGCGGAGTGTCTGTTTGACGTTTCCCTGGCACGGAGTGTCGCTGGTAGACGTTTTCTCGGTACGGAGTGTCGCTGGTCGACGTTTCCCTGGCACGGAGTGTCGCTGGTCAACTTATCCCCAAGGCGGAGTGTCTGTTTGACGTTTCTTCGGCAAGGAGTGTCGCTGGTTGACGTGTACCCAGCACGGAGTGTCACTGGTCAATGTTTCCCAGGCATGGAGTGTTGCTGGTCGAATTATCCCCAAGGTGGAGTGTCTGTTTGACATTTTCCAGGCATGGAGTGTCACTGGTTGACGTGTCCCTGAGATGGAGTGTCTGTGGTCGACGTTTCCCCGGCACGGAGTGTCGCTGGTCGACTTATCCCCGAAGAGGAGTGTCCCTTGTCGACTTATCCCCGAGGCGGAGTGTCGCTTGTCGACTTATCCCTGAGGCGGAGTATCTATTTGACGTTTCCCAAGCACGGAGTGTCGCTAGTTGACGTGTCCCCGGCACGGAGTGTCGCTGGTTGATGTGTCCCCGAGACGGAGTGTCTGTGGTCAAAATTTCCCCGGCACGGAGTGTCGCTGGTCGACTTATCCCCGAGGCGGAGTGTCACAGGTCGACATATCCCCGAGGCGGAGTGTCGCTGGTCAACTTATCCTCGAGGCGAAGTGTCTGTTTGACGTTTCCCCGGCATGGAGTATCGCTGGTTGACGTTTCCCCAGCACGGATAGTCGCTGGTTGATGTGTCCCCGATACGGAGTATCGCTGGTTGACGTGTCCCCGAGACAGAGTGTCTATGGTCGACGTTTCCTCTGTACGGAGTGTTGCTGGTCGACTTATTCCCGAGGCGGAGTGTCTATTTGACGTTTCCCCAGCACGGAGTGTCATTGGTCAACGTGTCCCTGGCACGTAGTGGCACTGGTCGACGTTTCCCCGACACAGAGTGTCGCTGGTCGACTTTTCCCCGAGGCAGAGTGTCTGTTGGACGTTTCCCCGGCATGGAGTGCCATTGTTTTTGTTGTAGAGGCCGTTGTCGGAATTGGTTGGCTTGATTTGTTTTGGGGAGGTTCCAATCTGTCCGACGGGACTTTTGAGCTTGGAAGCGCTTCCGGATGGGACTTTAGTTTGATTTGTCTGATTCCTGCCTTGTTTGGCGGGACCCTTGAATTCGAGGCCTTGCAACATGGGATTTGGAATTTGGAATTTGGATTTTTTTTTAGCGTCAGAATCGCTACACTTGATGTGGTACCAGGAGCGAGTCATCTTTTGCCGTGAGAGAATTTGGGGATTTTTGTTTTTGTTTGGCATCAGCATCGCTACACTGGAATGTGATACCAGGAGTGAATTATCATTTGCCATGAGAGGATTTCCTTCATTCCCAGTTTAACGACTTAGAGGTCATCTATTCCCAGTTTAACAACTTAGAGATCATCTGTTCCCAGTTTAACGACAAGGGGTCTATTGGATCAGAAGTTTAGAATTTTAGGGTAGGGGTCGACAACAGCGTTGCTAACACTGAAGCACTGGTGCCAGGAGCAATTCATCATTTGCCTTTACCCGTTTGGGAGCGATGGTTTAGGAGACAAGCTTAGGTCCCTATCCCCTAAGGCTTTTCAATTTTATGAGCCGTAAGTGTCCCATAAAAGCATTTTCTCCTGACGAGTCGAAAGGATCCCGTAGGTGTATTTTCTCCTTAGGAGTCGTGAGGAACCCCAAGAGTGTTTTTCCTTTCTGAGTCGTAAGGATTCCATGAAGGTGTTTTCTTACGAGTCAAGAGGATCTCGTAAGTTTTGTTCTCTTTATGTATCATGAGGACACATGAGTGGGTCTTCCCAAATGGAGCATAATTCCAAGGGCGGAGACCGACCGCGTGACTGGTGATTGCGGTGGGGGCATGGGTGTGATGAGAATTATTTGAGCCTGTGGATTGTATACGGTAGTCCACTTGGGGACTGGCCGTAGGGCAGGGAGAATTTTGGAAATTTTAATTATTGTTGGCGTCTGCATCGCTGCACTGGAATATGGTGTCAGGAGCGACTTATCATTCGCCATTTAGTTTTTTTTACCACGATTGCTCTATCATTTTAGCTATTCATTTGCTGTTGCCCTATCATTTAGTCTATTCATTCGCGGTTGCCCTATCATTTCTTATTTTCATTTTCAATTTACCCACTGATTTTTATTGCGAGTTGCCCTATCATTTCGTCTTTTTCTCATTTTTTTATTTACACATTTTTACATCCCCAGTTTAATGACTGTCACGACCCGAGAGTTTCGACTCGTGACCGGCACTTAACCACGCAACGTCTACAGGCGTAACGCGGCTAAGTAAGCCGAACCCAGAAATCAAAACCAAAAATTAAAGAGTGATTAAAACATTTTGTAAAAACAGTCATACATGTCTAGAAAACTTTAATTAATTTAGTAGAAATCCTTTTTAAGTTCAGGAGTTATAACTTTTATAATTTTGGCAACATTTCCTTTTAAAACATTTATCCCGTAAGTCGGGTAAAAGCAAGGTGTAGCAGAAATAACACAGTAAAACAAGGACAATATCATAAAAGGTAAGACTGCATAAAATAAAGTCGACTCACATGCGAGCTCGACACCAGAATACAAAATATACATCATCGCCCTCACAACTGTCTCTAAGTCAATACAGAACGGTAGATGGAGAATACTAGATACATCAATATACAACTGAAAGATAACAGATACCGTACAAAAACCCACCTAATCAGCAAAAAGGCTAACTCGCCTCAGAAAGGGTATCTGTGCCAAAAGATGCGGTAAACAGCCAGCCGCGACTACTCCCAAGGGCAACCTGCAAATACTGTGGCACAACGGGGGTGAGTTGCCAACTCGTGAATAGAGATAACATATAAAGGTAATCGCGAGCATGCACATACAGCGTGGCTATACTAATGCCAGCAGATGATATCAATGCATACCAAACAGTGGATGCAATAGTAATGCAAGTGCTCTATCAGGTAAATGCTACAGGATGAGATATACAATAATCAATACCGAGCATGGGATAAATAATATCTACATGGAATATGTCAACATGGAAAACACTAGACGGTGCCTCAGGCTACACCCAAATCCCAAATACACTCAGGCGCCGGCACACCCATCGGCCCTCAAATCCTGCACATCTCTGAGAAATCACGAGTGCCCAACATCGGCACCCAAAATATCATAAAATACTCGTGTCCAGTATCGAAACGTAAATCCTCATATATCGGGCTCCGTCAGTCCGGATCGGCCCCACGGGGTCCGTCTGTGGTGTCGGCCCTCGGCCCCGGCAGTACGGATCATCCCGCATCCATCTCTCGACACTGGTCAGTATCCTCCGGACAACTGCCAGGTCCAACCAATCACCGGTAGGTACTCGCCCGCCTCCAGGCTCAATCGGCAAAACCCATCGATCATCTCACCGAGGGGAACCATACCGGGCCCACCACGAACCCGCAAACGGATCATCACTCCTCGAATCGGGTTTCAAGCACACGTCTCAGCACCGAGAAAACGCGTGGTGGACGCACCAAAATATCATATCACGAGATATCGGGTTTTTCAAAATAGTACATCTTTTCTTAAATAATTCCACGGTCCTCAAAACCAGAAATCACATGAAAATCCATCACTAATAAATAAATCCAATGCGAGGTACAATGAAATCAATCCATGGTAGGTGTATAAGGGAAAAACCGCTTTTTTTAAAATAGTTTCCGTTTTTTAAAGATGTCACGCGGCTCCCAATTTCCAGGAAATCCTATGTAAGATGAACTACAACAATGTAATCATGGCAGTTCTACAGTGAGTGTGGCATGGCAATTACTAACGGTGTGTGTGTAGCATGCAAATAGTGCCCGTGCAATATAAGCCGTTAGTAATAGTGCGGTGTTCTATCCGTTCTAAGCATATATATATAAATACAGCAGGGAATGCAATATGCGATGACAGTCCATGGGGTAATGCAATAAATAATAATAAGGTCCTATCAGCCCTGACGCATAACACCATGCGGGCGATATCCCCGTAGATGTGAAATCTACTCACCGAGTCTCACGCTAAGTGTATCCAACCACCTGCTTGCCCTTCTTCGCAGCGTCCGTCTCACTGGCCTGCGAACCTAGAATCACATAACATATATCACACATAAGCTCAATTTCACAGAAACGCGACATTACAGTCCAACTAGAAACCCGTGTCGCAAACCAATCGCGCGTGTGCCGATACGCTAAAACGTGAGATCACGCGCCAGAAACTATCCCGACGCGTTACGATACGCAGAAACCCCAAACCCACTCACGTATCACACGTGTCGCGAAGGTTAAAAATACGAGAAATAGGTATATAGTCCCAGATTTTTATACAGAATCTGAAATACAAAAATATATATACCACAGCACCCTACACACTAGAAGACACCTACAGGACCCAACCCTAACCCAAACCCTACCCATCTGGCCGCAATTGGCGGCCAGAATGAAATAATTGGCGGCCTACTGTAGCAGTTAGGGGGTCGGGTTAAATCTAGGGTATCAACACATCTCCACTATACTGCAGTCTTCTCAATTTTATTCTGAACTCACCGGGTCAATAGCAGTTCCAGAAAACTCAAATTTTGCACAAATACGATAAATTGCATCAATTAGGGAAACTGGTGGTATTTTAGTGTAATAGGGGTTAAGCTAAGCTAATATGGTCTCAGCAACCCACTAACAACCTACTGAAACCATAACACATCACATTAGCACAAAGTTCCCCCTAAACACCTCATATCACACTAAAACGCACTAAAAACCATTAACCGATGCAAAACTACACTAACTAAGCAAGCTAGGGAGTATGTTTAGGAATTATACCTCACACTTAACCCTAGGTAGCTGAAGGAAGCAGAAGAAATGAGGGGAAGAAGCTGCAGTTGCTGTTGTTGCTGTTGGTTTTCACTGCTGCTACTGCTGATCTCTGCTGCTGCTGCTACTGGCCTCTACTGCTGCTGCTGAATGCTTGCTGCTGCTACTTTGTTCTGGAGCTGAGGGGTTGAGAGGTAAGTGGGTGGGTGAGTGTGTGAGAGTTTGAGAGAAGCAAGGAAATGAGAGAAAAACAACCAACACTCAAGTGTTAACCCTCCTCTCTCTCTCTTCATTTAATGCAAGCATGGCTTGAGCCATGATGCACCCTCCCTCTCTCTCACAAGTCAACACCTAAAACAATTTAATTTAAAGTAACTTTTAATTAGCTAATTAACCCACTTAAAACCCAAAAGACTTAATCCCATGATTAACCCACCATGGTTAATAATCATGGTATTAACTCAATTTAAAAACCCTAGTTTACATGCACATGTGTGTGCAAGCCTAGGAAAATTTTGGAAAAATATTTATTAAATTAGGAAAAATATTTAAAACACAATTTGGTAAACTTTTTGTTAAAAACCATTATTTAAGTATAATTATTCACTAAACACATCCTAAGGTGTTACAATCTCTCCCCCTTATAGAAATTCGTCCCCGAATTTCAAAATCTAACTACAAGTACCTTCAAAAAGATGGGGATACGTCTTCATCATCTCGCTTTCGGTCTCCCAAGTGACCTCCTCATGGTTCTGACCACGCCAAAGTACCTTAACTGATGGAATGTCCTTCGATCTTAATTTCTTCACTTGTCGATCCAAGATCCTCACCGGCTGCTCTGCATAGGAAAGGCCGCGCTCAAGCTGGATCGTCGGATGCTGAATCGCATGCGAAGGATTATGAAGATATCTGCGGAGCATCGAGACATGAAATACGGGGTGCATATCTGGAAAACTGGGCGGAAGGGCTAAACGGTAGGCTACTGTACCAACACACTCGAGGATCTCGAAGGGGCCCACATACCTGGGACTAAGCTTCCCCTTCTTCCCAAACCTCATCACGCCTTTCATCGGGGAGACCCTCAAGAAAACATGATCACCAACAGAAAACTCAAGTCTGCGTCGCCGACGGTCCGCATAAGATCTCTGCCTACTCTGGGCTGCACTCATCCTATCGCGAATCAACTGGATCTTCGTGGTCGTCTCCTCAACAATCTGTGGCCCTAAGATACTTCCCTCGCTGAGCTCTGTCCAACAGGTGGGCGACCTGCATCTCCTCCCATAAAGAGCCTCAAACGGTGCCATCTGAATGGTCTCCTGGTAGCTGTTATTGTAGGAGAACTCTACCAAGGGTAAGTGATGATCCCAGCTACTTCCGAAATCTAATACACACGCTCTGAGCATGTCCTCGAGAGTCTGAATGGTCCGCTCTGACTGTCCGTCGGTCTGCGGATGAAATGCTGTGCTGAAACTCAAGCGAGTGCCCAAAGCCTCCTGAAGCCTCTGCCATAATCGGCTGGTAAACTGGGTGCCTCTGTCGGACACAATACAAGTCGGGACTCCGTGTAGTCGCACAATCTCGTCGATGTAGATCTGGGCATACTGAGTAAATCCGAAAGTCGTCTTCACTGGTAGGAAGTGACCCTCCTTCGTTAAACGATCCACGATCACCCAGATGGAGTCATACCCTCGACTAGTCCTGGGTAGACCCACAACGAAATCCATCGAAATCTGCTCTCATTTCCACTCCGGAATGGGTAACGGCTGTAGCTCTCCCGCGGGCCTCTGGTGCTCAGCCTTGACTTGCTGACAAGTCATGCATCTCGATACGAAATCTGCGATGTCCCTCTTCATTCCGTCCCACCAATAAACACCTCTCATATCATGATACATCTTGGTGGAACCGGGATGGACGCTATACACCGATCGATGTGCCTCCTCAAGAATCTCGCGCCGTAGCCCCTCAGCATCTGGTACGCACAGTCTGACTCCAAATCGTAGTATCCCCTGACCATCGATCACGAACTCGGAAAATCTGCCCTGTCCAATCTGTGCCATGATCTCTGAACATCGGTCATCACCGCGCTATGCCTCACGTATACGATCGATCATCTGTGGGCGTGCACGGACATGCGCTATCTGTCTTCCAATCGGCATGAACTCGAACTGTATCCGGCTGTCGCATAATATCTGCCAGTCTGCGGATGACTGCTCCTGTACTGCGCTCAAACAAGATAGGCTACCACCGGGCCTCCTACTCAAGGCATCCGCCACCACATTTGCCTTGCCCGGGTGATATAAGATCTCGCAGTCGTAATCCTTCACAACTCCATCCATCGACGCTGTCGAAGGTTCAGGTCCCGCTGCTGGAATATGTATTTCAGACTCTTGTGATCCGTGAATATCTGGCACGACTCGCCGTATAGGTAATGTCGCCAGATCTTAAGTGCAAAGACCACTGCAGCCATCTCCAAATTGTGAGTGGGGTAGTTCTGCTCATGTTTCTTCAATTGTCGCGAAGCATACGCGATCACCCTGTCGTGCTGCATCAAAACGCATCCTAGCCCCACTCGAGAGGCATCACAATAGACCACAAACCCGCCTGAGCCTGAAGGTAAAGATAACACCGGTGCCGTCGTTAGCCGAGTCCGCAACTGCTGAAAACTGTGCTCGCACTCCTCCGTCCAATCGAAAGGAACTCCCTTCCGGGTCAACCCGGTCAACGGTGTAGCAATACGGGAGAAGTCCTGCACAAAATGCCTGTAGTAACCGACCAACCCCAAAAAGCTGCGAATCTCCGTCACCGATGTGGGTCTATGCCAATGCTGAACGGCCTCGATCTTCCTCGGGTCTACACATATACCGTCTCGTGAAATCACGTGTCCCAAGAAGTCTACGCTGTCTAGCCAGAAAGCACACTTGGAGAATTTCGCATACAGCTGGTGCTCCCTCAAAGTCTGCAGTGTAATCCGCAGGTGCTGCCCGTGCTCCTCACTACTCCGGGAATACACCAAGATATCGTCGATGAAGACTATGATGAACAGATCCAAATAAGGCCGGAAGATACGGTTCATCAAGTCCATGAATGCTGCTGGCGCATTGGTGAGTCCGAACGACATCACCAAAAACTCGTAATGGCCGTAGCGCGTACGGAAAGCTGTCCTGGGAATGTCCTCCTGTCGAACCCGCAGCTGATGATAGCCCGATCGTAGATCGATCCTCGAAAAGTACCCTGCCCCCTGAAGCTGGTCGAACAAATCGTCGATACGCGGCAAAGGATACCTGTTCCGTACTGTCACCCTGTTCAGCTGGCGGTAGTCGATACATAGACGCAAACTGCCGTCCTTCTTCTTGACGAACAGGACTGGAGCACCCCAAGGAGAAACACTGGGTCGAATAAGTCCCTTATCCAGCAAATCTTGCAACTGACCCTTCAACTCTCGAAGTTCCGCCGGAGCCATCCGATAAGGCGGTATGGAGATAGGCCCCGAGCCAGGAACCAAATCAACACAGAAAGAAATGTCGCGCTCGGGCGGCAACCCTGGAAGCTCGGCAGGGAACACATCAAGAAACTCGCTAACAACCGGAACCTGATCCAATGGAACCTCTATAGCGCGAGCATCACAAACATAGGCGAGAAATCCCTGACATCCCTTCCTCAAAAGCTGTCCAGCGCGAAAAGAAGAAATCATACTGTGAGGGGCGGCACTACGGTCCCCTAACACAACGAAAACTGACTCACCGGGAAAACAGAATCTAACTGTCTTCTCTCGGCAGTCCACAGAAGCATAGCACGTGGCTAACCAATCCATACCCAAAAGAACGTCGAAGTCCAACATCTCTAGAAGGATCAAGTCGACAGGCAACTCTCTCTCGCCAATACAGACGGTACAGGATCGGAACACGTGCCTAGCAACAAACGACTCTCCCATAGGAGTGGTCACAACAAGCGGCTGATCAAGCAAACCGGACTCTCTACCCAAACTCGGCACAAAGTGTGTGGATACGTACGAGTGTGTGGATCCGGGATCGAACAGTACATGTGCATCAACTGAACATACAGGAATGATACCTGAAACCACTGCATTGGACGCCTGCGCGTCCTGATGTGTCAAAGAAAAAACCCTCGCCTGTCCACCACCTGCGACTGACTTCCCTCTGCCTCGGTCATCTCGCCCCCTCTGAGCAACTCTGCCACGCCCCCGACCTCTCTGTGCATGAGTCTGGCGCGGAGCAACGGTAGGTACAACGGGCAACGCCCTCTGGGGTAGTGAAGGTGGTAAGGTAACATGCGGTGCTGCTGCCTCCCTCCGGTGTGTCTCAGGGCAATCTCTAACAAGGTGAAGTAGGCAGCCGCATCTAAAGCAACCCCGCGGCGACTGCTGACCCTCTCGTGGATATGAACTAAACATCTGGCTCCGTCCCGAATCTCTGCCACTCCCCGTACCTGGACGATACCTGTCGCGGCGTCTGAATGTCTGTCTCCGTGCGGATATGCCAGTACGAACTCTCTTCGGCTCTGGAACTGCCGAAGTCTCAGCAAGGTGCTCCTTGACTACTAGGGCTGCGTCTACGGCTGCTGCATAGGTCTCGTAGTGCTGCGCGCTGATCGCAAGGAACAATGGTGTAAGCAAGCCTCGAACAAATCTCTTGACGCGCAACTCCTCGGTAGCCACTAAATATGGGGCATAGACTGCCAACTCTGTAAACAGCACGTCATACTCTGCCACTGTCATCCCTGGCGTCTGGCGCAAGGACTCAAATCTACGTGCTCGGGCATCCCTAACACTCTGGGGAAGAAAACGGGCTAGAAATACTGTCACGAACTCCGTCCAGGTCATAAGAGGAAGACCTGCTGCTCTGCCCTTCTCAACCGAGTCACACCACTTCTGCGCAAGACCTTCTAGGCGAAAGCTCGCGAACTCGACCCACTTCGCATCTGCGCATCTGAGGGAACGGCATATCCGGGCCATCCTGTCTATGAAAGACTGGGGGTCCTCGGCTGTATCGGTGCCTGTGAATACCGGAGGCTTCAGCCTCATGAACTCTGATAGCGATACTGTAATCACCTTCGTGGCTGCAGGGGCAACTGGCTGTGCGGTAGGTACCATCGCGGTCTCTGGAACAGGTGGAGCTACCTCTGGTCGCTGGGCTCGAAGCGTCTCAACTAGCGATCCTATCATCTGGCGCATCTCCTGCATGCTAGATCCCACCGTCTGGCGCATCTCCTGCATACCAGCCCCTAGCGTGGCGATCTGATCTGTCACAGGAGGAACAGTCTGCTCGGGTACAACGGGTGCACTGCCCGGATCAGTCCTCGTCTCGGACGAGTCAACACGAATCTCGGCCCTCGCGGCCGCTCTCTGTGCCCTCGTAGTCTTAGGCGGCATAATGGCTGAAAGAAAATTTGGATTCGATAAGAACACGGAAATCGAATCGCAAGAATGCATGTGTTCAGAAAGGAATTTAAATCAACAAGTCCTAAGGTCGCGTAGGCGGAGTACCGTGTCGTGAGTATGCCGCGGAACATACACACGCTACGATACCCTGCTGCAGCTACCTACTCCATCATACCAGGGTCATTCTACACTCCGAAGGTAAAACCTACGCTCTGATACCAACTTTGTCACGACCCTAGAGTTTCGACTCGTGACTGGCACTTAACCACGCAACGTCTACAGGCGTAACGCGGCTAAGTAAGCTGAACCCAGAAATCAAAACCAAAAATTAAAGAGTGATTAAAACATTTTGTAAAAACAGTCATACATGTCTAGAAAACTTTAATTAATTTACTAGAAATCCTTTTTAAGTTCAGGAGTTATAACTTTTATAATTTTGGCAACATTTCCTTTTAAAAAATTTATCCCGTAAGTCGGGTAAAAGCAAGGTGTAGCAGAAATAACACAGTAAAACAAGGACAATATCACAAAAGGTAAGACTGCATAAAATAAAGTCGACTCACATGCGAGCTCGACACCAGAATACCAAATATACATCATCGCCCTCACAACTGTCTCTAAGTCAATACAGAACGGTAAATGGAGAATACTAGATACATCAATATACAACTGAAAGATAACAGATACCATACAAAAACCCACCTAATCAGCAAAAAGGCTAACTCGCCTCAGAAAGGGTATCTGTGCCAAAAGATGCGGTAAACAGCCAGCCGCGACTACTCCCAAGGGCAATCTGCAAATACTGTGGCACAACGGGGGTGAGTTGCCAACTCGTGAATAGAGATAACATATAAAGGTAATCGCGAGCATGCACATACAGCGTGGCTCTACTAATGCCAGCAGATGATATCAATGCATACCAAACAGTGGATGCAATAGTAATGCAAGTGCTCTATCAGGTAAATGCTACAGGATGAGATATACAGTAATCAATACCGAGCATGGGATAAATAATATCTACATGGAATATGTCAACATGGAAAACACTAGATGGTGCCTCAGGCTGCACCCAAATCCCAAATACACTCAGGCGCCGGCACACCCATCGGCCCTCAAATCCTGTACATCTCTGAGAAATCACGAGTGCCCAACATCGGCACCCAAAATATCATAAAATACTCGTGTCCAGCATCGACACGCAAATCCTCATATATCGGGCTCCGTCAGTCCGGATCGGCCCCACGGGGTCCGTCTGCGGTGTCGGCCCTCGGCCCCGGCAGTACGGATCATCCCGCATCCATCTCTCGACTCTGGTCAGTATCCTCCAGACAACTGCCAGGTCCAACCAATCACCGGTAGGTACTCGCCCGCCTCCAGGCTCAATCGGCAAAACCCATCGATCATCTCGCCGAGGGGAACCATACCGAGCCCACCACGAACCCGCAAACGGATCATCACTCCTCGAATCGGGTTTCAAGCACACGTCTCAGCACCGAGAAAACGCGTGGTGGACGCACCAAAATATCATATCACGAGGTACCGGGTTTTTCAAAATAGTACATCTTTTCTTAAATAATTCCATGGTCCTCAAAACTAGAAATCACATGAAAATCCATCACTAATAAATAAATCTAATGCGAGGTACAATGAAATCAATCCATGGTAGGTGTATAAGGGAAAAACCGCTTTTTTTAAAATAGTTTCCGTTTTTTTAAAGATGTCACGCGGCTCCCAATTTCCAGGAAATCATATGTAAGATGAACTACAGCAATGTAATCATGGCAGTTCTACAGTGAGTGTGGCATGGCAATTACTAACGGTGTGTGTGTAGAATGCAAATAGTGCCCGTGCAACATAAGCCGTTAGTAATAGTGCGGTGTTCTATCCGTTCTAAGCATATATATATAAATACAGCAGGGAATGCAATATGCGATGACAGTCCATGGGGTAATGCAATAAATAATAATAAGGTCCTATCAGCCCTGACGCATAACGCCATGCGGGCGATATCCCCGTAGATGTGAAATCTACTCACCGAGTCTCGCGCTAAGTGTATCCAACCACCTGCTTGCCCTTCTTCGCAGCGTCCGTCTCACTGGCCTGCGAACCTAGAATCACATAACATATATCACACACAAGCTCAATTTCACAGAAACGCGACATTACAGTCCAACTAGAAACCCGTGTCGCAAACCAATCGCGCGTGTGCGCGATACGCTAAAACGTGAGATCACGCGCCAGAAACTATCCCGACGCGTCGCGATACGCAGAAACCCCAAACCCACTCACGTATCACGCGTGTCGCGAAGGTTTAAAATACGAGAAATAGGTATATAGTCCCAGATTTTTATACAGAATCTGAAATACAAAGATATATATACCACAGCACCCTACACACTAGAAGACACCTACAGGACCCAACCCTAACCCAAACCCTACCCATCTGGCCGCAATTGGCGGCCAGAATGAAATAATTGGTGGCCTACTGTAGCAGTTAGGGGGTCGGGTTAAATCTAGGGTATCAGCACATCTCCACTATACTGCAGTCTTCTCAATTTTATTCTGAACTCACCGGGTCAATAGCAGTTCCAGAAAACTCAAATTTTGCACAAATACGATAAATTGCATCAATTAGGGAAACTGGTGGTATTTTAGTGTAATAGGGGTTAAGCTAAGCTAATATGGTCTCAGCAACCCACTAACAACCTACTGAAACCATAACACATCACATTAGCACAAAGTTCCCCCTAAACACCTCATATCACACTAAAACGCACTAAAAACCATTAACCGATGCAAAACTACACTAACTAAGCAAGCTAGGGAGTAAGTTTAGGAATTATACCTCACACTTAACCCTAGGTAGCTGAAGGAAGCAGAAGAAATGAGGGGAAGAAGCTGCAGTTGCTGTTGTTGCTGTTGGTGTTCACTGCTGCTACTGCTGATCTCTGCTGCTGCTGCTACTGGCCTCTGCTGCTGCTGCTGAATTCTTGCTGCTGCTACTTTGTTCTGGAGCTGAGGGGTTGAGAGGTAAGTGGGTGGGTGAGTGTGTGAGAGTTTGAGAGAAGCAAGGAAATGAGAGAAAAACAACCAACACTCAAGTGTCAACCCTCCTCTCTCTCTCTCTTCATTTAATGCAAGCATGGCTTGAGCCATGATGCACCCTCCCTCTCTCTCACAAGTCAACACCTAAAACAATTTAATTTAAAGTAACTTTTAATTAGCTAATTAACCCACTTAAAACCCAAAAGACTTAATCCCATGATTAACCCACCATGGTTAATAATCATGGTATTAACTCAATTTAAAAACCCTAGTTTACATGCACATGTGTGTGCAAGCCTAGGAAAATTTTGGAAAAATATTTATTAAATTAGGAAAAATATTTAAAACACAATTTGGTAAACATTTTGTTAAAAACCATTATTTAAGTATAATTATTCACTAAACACATCCTAAGGTGTTACAATGACTTAGAGGTCGAATGTTCCTAGTTTAACGACGTAGTGATCCTTGGAGACGTTGTTGAGGATTGATCGCTTGAAATCCTGCATGAAAGAGCATTATTTCAGTATAAATATCGATTTGTATGTTGATTGAGTTCGTATGAACGTTTAACCTGAAATATGGGAGGAGGGAGAAGGTCCCACCGGGCATGCCAAAAACTGTAGGGTGTTTTTCTTCACCCCATTGAGGTGGGAATGCGTGTGCTTGTTAGGCTTACTATAGATTCCCTCTGCCTAGGGTAGGAAGGAGTTTATTGATTGTGGGGATCCGAATCTTCGACAGCCGCGGACTAATCTGCGGTTAATTACCCCTCACCTTTAGAGAGAAGGAACCTCCGATTGACGGGTCAAACTGGTCATGCGAACTCAATGTGCAGTGTGCGTATGTTGTGTTTTGAGGGGTCTTGGGTATATCGGGGGCCTCGCAGAGTTTACGAGGTTCCCGCTATCCGGATAGCGGGCTGGGGTTTAAGGGGGCTAGCAGCCCCCTTGCGGGGTGCGGGGCGGCGTCCCTTTAGAATTTTTTTCTAACGGAGGAAAGTGTTGTGGAGTGTGTATATGAAAAAAAGGAAAAATAGCATCCAAAGGACGTGGGTGCCAGCGCCTCACGTGCTTGGCACACGGGCGCCAGCGCCTCACGTGCTTGGCACACGGGCTCTAGGCGCCAGCGGGAAAAAGGAGCTTAGCCCCTATGCTCGGAGTTATACTCCCAATTGACTTTTGGAGTTAAACTCCTAAAAAAAGGATAAAGGGGCTTAGCCCCTGCACTGGTATTTGTACTCCCGATTGACTTTTGGAGTTGAACTCCAAAAAAAAGAATAAAGGGGCTTAGCTCCTGCACTAGGAGTTGTACTCCCGAAAAGAAAGATTTATTATTTTATATGTATATATATATATATATATATATATATATATATTGTAGAGTTAAACTCCTCAGAGATTTTCGGAGATGATGAAAGGGGACCCCTTTCTTCTCCCTTGAGCCTTGGGTTTTCTCTTGAGCCTTGGATCTTCCTAAAATGAGATTTTTTGAGTCGTGTCTCCTTCTTCCTCCTCTCTGTTGGCTGGATCTTGGAGAAAAAAGGGGGAATTTTAAAAATCTCCCCTTTTTAAGATCTGATGGGAGATCTGAGCTTCCCTTTGTAGGTTTTATGGTGAAAAATGGGTTTTTTTTGGAAAAAGAAAAGTTAAACTCTTGATTTAATTCAAAGAAAAAGGAAGAAGGTTTAGAACCTTAAGGAAGGAGAAGGAGGCACGGAAACCCTAGATTTTGAGGGGAATGAATTATTATTCTTCATTTCATCATCATGTTGCCTTTTATAGACTTACAAATTTACATATAGCCCCTTGGGCTTTAAAAATTGCATTTTGCACATCCTATGCCTCATGTGCTTATTTCCTTTTCCACATGTGCTATGGCTTTACAAAAATTTGGCTTTTTGCCCATTTATTTTACATTCATGCATGAAAATTATATCAAACTTATTTATTACATAATTTTCTTCTTGGCATGGGGGAGGCCAGCCGTTTCATGTTCGGGCTAGACTTGGGCATGGGTCCACTTGGCCTGGGATTGGGCCCGTTTGGCTTGGGGTTGACTTTGATTTTGACTTGGTTAACCGGGGTGTAAATTTTGGCCCCAACAGCCCTGAGATCCAGTCTTAGGCACAAAGAGTAGCTTCGCTCATTTGCATTGGTGCAACCTAAGACCATAGACAAGGTAAAAGTCTGGACCGGACGGGAAATCCAACTCGAGTCTGAGGTGAATGCTAATCTTCACCGGGGAGACCAGACAGATTGAAAGAAAAGGGACCGGGAATAGAAGAAGAACGTCGATCGTTCGAAACCTTATTCTCCGATGTTTCACCAGTACACGCCTCTGAACGTCTCCCAGGCTGAGCTACTAGAGGAGGCGAAGAGAGAGAGATTCTTAAAGCTACCACCGATGATACAAAGGCTGGGCAAGCGACTCTGTGTCCCGTATTGTACCTTTCATCGGTCATATGGACACCCGACCGAGAACTGCAAATAGTTGTACGATTACATCGAGGAGCTGATCTGCTCCGGTCACTTGGCAAAATACCTACGAGACAAACGTCAAGCAGATAGGGAGCAAGCCGAACAACCTCCAACCGGAGAGTTGACAGTTGGACAGATCTTGGTTGTCTCCGTTGGCTTGACTCTGAGCAACGAAGATACCCGCCGTATCCGGCCAATCATGACCTTAGATGCTCCCCTTCTAAGAAGTACAAGAAGGTTACCCCATCACCTTCACCGATAAGGACCTACATGGCATGTCCGTCCCTCACAATGATATCCTAGTTATCATCACTTGGGTAAATAGGTACGAATTTAGGAGAATCCTCGTTGACTCAAGAAGCTCGGTGGACATCCCATTTTACGACTGCTTCCAGCGTATGGGATTAAACCCGTCCGATCTCCAGCTTACTTTGCATGTTCTCTCCGGGTTCACTAACTACTCCGTTCTAGTTGAGGGAACGATTACTTTCCTTTTCAACATTGGGGAGGCCGAAAGAACCCGAACAAGGTCGGTGTGTTTCCTCATCGCTCGGGTTCCTTCTTCTTCTAACATCCACTTGGGTCACCCCACCTTAAACTCCTTTCAAGCTCAGATATCGACCTACCACCTCATGCTCAAGTTTTCTCTGAGTGATGGTGGGATAGGCCGGGCCTACGGAGATCAGCAAATCGCTAAGGTATGTCTCTCCACGACAGTTCCTGAGGAAAATAAAGTTGATCTGACCGACGGACCATGTGATCCTCGGGAATCACTGGATACACGTGATGAAAAGAAGGAAATCTGAGGTTCCCCTGTAGAATCCTTGTCCGAAGTTCCCCTTAAAGAGGGAGACATCAACCGAACTATCCAGATCGGCTCCTTCTTGACCGGGGAAACTCGGGACAACCTTATCCCGTTCCTCCAAGAAAACTCCGAAGTATTCTCTTGGACTCCCATGGAAATGCCGGGGATCGACCCTAAGGTGATCTCCCATAAGCTCGGAGTTGATTCAAAAGCCCGGCCGATCCGAAAGAATAAAAGGAGCTTCGCGCCTGTCAAGCAGAAGGCGATAAGAGGAAGTGGACCGATTGCTCGTGGCAGACTTCATCAGAAACCTGGATTACTTTGTTTAGCTGGCCAATGTATTCATGGTCAAGAAAGCAAATGGGAAGTGGCGTATGTGCGTTGACTTTACCGATCTGAACAAGGCCTGCCTAAAAGACAATTGTCCACTTCCTTGGATAGATCAGCTGGTGGATAGCTCGACCGATCATAAGCTGCTGAGCTTTATGGATGCATTCTCTGGTTATAATCAAATCCAGATGGACCGGACTGAAGAAGATCTCATCGCTTTCACCACTGATCGAGGGGTCTATTACTACAAGGTAATACCCTTTGGCTGCAAGAATGCTGGGAAACTTATCAACGGATGGTCAACAAGTTGTTCAAGCCATAGATTGGGTGGAACATGGAAGTCTATGTCGATGACATGCTTATGAAGTCCACCCAGTAGGCCGGGCATACCATGGACCTTGGTGAAACCTTCGAGATCCTACGAAAGTACCAAATGAAACTAAATCCGGCTAAGTGTGATTTCGGCGTCACGAGCGGAAAGTTCCTCAAGTTCATGGTCACCCACTGAGGAATCAAAGCAAACGTGGAGAAAATCAAAGCCATCATTGACATAACGACGCCCAAGAACAACGTGGAAATCATGCGGATCACAGGCAGAGTGGCTACTCTAAGTTGTTTTATGTCTAGATCCAGGGAGAAGTGCCTACCTTTCTTCAAAGCTTTGAGAAAGATCTCAGGGTTCGAGTGGTCCAAGGAGTGCCAAGTTATCTTTGAGAAACTCAAGGCGCATCTGTCGAAGCCACCACTGCTGACCCAGCCAGCCGAAGGAGACGAGCTACTGCTGTACCTGGCTGTCTCTAGTCAAGTAGCTAGCTCAGTACTCATCAAAGAATCTGAGGGATTACAGAGGCCGGTTTACTATGTCAGCTATGTTTTCAAAGACGTGAAGACAAGGTACCCGGCCATCGAAAAGATATTCCTGGCGCTCGTCGTCACCTCCAGGAAGCTTCGACACTATTTTCAGGCTCATACGATCATCGTCCTCACCGAATGACCTCTGGGGAACATCCTCGGTTCTCGGGCCACTTGGAAAAATGGAGATGGGAGTTGTTGCAATTCAACATCTAGTACCGACCAAAGCAAGCCATCAAAGCCAAAGCCGACTTTGTGGTCGAATGCACTATTCCCAACAAAGAAGAAGCGCTAGCATGGGATCCAAGCCCGTGAAACTTAGTCGAAGAAAAGCTCGGTCTGATTCTGGACAGGGTACTTTATATGGACGGTTCCTCCACAGTGGAGCCGGACAAGTCATTCGCGGTCCCAATGAAGCCGAGATAGAGTATTCTCTGCGGTTCGACTTCAAGGTCTCGAACAACGCCGCGGAGTATGCAGCCTTATTGGCCGGCCTACGAATTGCCTCGGGGGTAGGGCTAAGGAAAATCAGAGTTCGCATCGATTCCACATTGGTCATTGCCCAAGTGACCGGATGATTCGAAGCTTGAGAACCCCTCATGATGAAGTATCTTGCCGAGGTGAAAAGGCTAAGGAAAAATTTCGACGAAGTCCAAGTGGAGCAGGTTCCTCGGAGTATGAACGTCGAAGTGGACGCCTTGAGCAAGCTCTCCTCTTATTCGACTAACCACAAAAGGAACATCCTCTTTGAAGTCCTATCGCGATCCAGCATCGAAGATACATAACTGATACATAGGGTCTACGCTACTCAGGGAGATACTCCATATTGGAGAAAGCCCAAAGTGGAATTCCTTAAGGATGGAACACTCAACGAGGACCGAGCAGAAGCATGCAAACTCCGCATGAAAGCTCGTCACTTCGTGTGGAGAAAATGCAATTTATATAAAAAGTCATATACCTAGCCTTTGCTCAGATCTGTCAATTCCGACAAAGCTGAGTACGTTTTTCAGGAGATACACGAAGGAGTCGGTGGCGCACATCATAGGGCCCGCAATCTGATCCAAAAGATGCTGCTACAGGACTATTATTAGTCGACGATACACACCGATGCGGAGAAACTCGTGCGAAGGTGCAAGGCGTGTCAACTCTTTGGCAGCATTTCTCGGCTACCAGCCACTGAGCTAACGCCGCTGAGCTCCCCTTGGCCATTCGCCTAGTGGGGAATGGACATGATTGGACAGCTCCTAACAGGCATAGAGGGGCATAAGTATATTCTCATCGCTATAGATTACTTTACAAAGTGGTTCGAAGCCATGCCGATCAGGAAGCCAGATGTCGCCTCCACAATGAAGTTCCTGTAGAATAACATAATTGTACGATTTGGAATTCCGAGGTGTATCATCACCGACCACGGAACCAACTTCAAGAACGATAAAATCAGAGAGTTCTGCAGCGACTACCACATACTAATGAAGTTCTCTGCGGTCGCTCATCCCCAGTGTAACGGGCAAGCCAAGGTAACTAACCGAGGTGTCATCCAGGGGCTCAGAGCCCTAATGGAAGGTAGGCAAGGTGGATGGGATGGGTCGAAGAACTTCCCCCGGTACTCTGGGCATTGGGAACGTCGAGGAAAACACCCACGAGGGAAACCTTGTTCAGTCTCTGTTATGGCACCGAGGCAATGGTTCTTACAGAAATCAGTCTACCCAGTTACCGGGTAGAACACTTCGACGAAGAAGCCAACGTCTTGGCACTTCGATGAAGAAGCCAACGTCTTGGCCCTTCGAAGCAATCTAGACAACCTGCTTGAGAAGGGAGGCCAGGCACAAATAAAGATAGCCACATATCAGCAGCAGGCCGCCTGGTACTACAATACTCGGGTCAAATACCGAGCATTCAAATCAGGAGACTTAGTCCTCCGACGCAATGAATTCGAGGACCAAGGAAAGTTGCACAAATTCTCCCCGAAATAGGACGGCCCCTTCCTCGTGACCGAAGTATTGCCTGGAGGAGCGTACCAGCTCCAAGATTCCTTGGGACGTAATCTTCCGCGGCCATATAATGTAGAAAAGCTTAAATTGTATTGTTAAATTTGTATTCTCTTTAATAATAAAGATTCTTACTTCTCTGCAATCTAGATTGGTTCTCTCGTTTCCAAGCTAAGACACCGTTCAAGGCCAGCGGGCAGCTTCTTGCCCATTTTGTCCATTCACAGCGAGTAGATTTCTACCCGACCTAAGCTGTGGGTCTGAAGCCCTCTCACGAGCCGATAGGCTGATTCCAGCCCAGCTCGGAGGCAAGGGAAATATCCCAAACCGACCCTTTACTTAATTAAATGAAATGCAGGTATACCTCTAGGTAGCCAACCTAAGTCTCAATCCACTCATCTTACCTCATGTCCAGGGGAAAGGAGGGGATACCGGGCTATATAAACTTAAAAGGCTTACCATGGGTTTTCCAAGTGTCGCTCCACCCACAGTACCTCGTCTCCGAGGGCACTCTAACCTAATGTTCACTAGACTCACATTATCTCGTCTTCAGGATGAAGAAGGGGCACCGGTCTATCTACACATGAAAAACAAAAATGAAAATTTTCATTCTAAGCAAAAAGAAATTCATTGATAAGAGGTATTTTCGGATGCTCGGCTATACAAAAAATGACCGGGGGCTTACATGGGAAGGCGTTGTTATGCCACTTAACAATTACAACTAATGAGGAAGAGGAGAATGAACACATTGGTCATGGTACTCAAAACAAAGGCCATGCAGGATTTCCCAGGCAGCATCCTTTTGCTCTCTGTGCCTATGTCCATGGACCCAAGAAGCTGGAGTCTCATCGGGGATTCCTACCGTCGCACATGAAGCTATAATCAATCTCTATTGGAAAGATTGGTGTAGGAAATTTATCGAATGATCTCGTATGCTCTTCGAGATCAAGCCCAACTTATGGATCGTGCACATCTTATTGATGGCTTCATCTAGTGCTTGTTGGGAGAACGCCCTAAAAAGACTGGGGGATGACCTCCAGATTGTGTGGATGAGAACATACAGGAGAGAGGATCGGCGTGGAAGTAACCGTCTATAATGGTTTTGCAGACGACCTATCATGGCCTCATATGTGGCATCGGAGCTGTTGAAGTCGTAATGATAGATGTCATTGAAAGAGACGATCTCTCAAATGTTGTACGTGTTGCCGACCATCGGACCTAAAACACACAAGGAAAAACGACATCAATAAAATGATCAACTACAAAAGTTGAAGGGAGAAAAAACTAGGTGCCGACCAAAGTTTGGAGCGCCGAGCAATCTGAAGACAACTAAAAGAAAATGGGTGAAAGTGCCTAAAGGGGGAATGAGACTTCTATTTATAGCCTCAGCAAAAATTCCCTTATAGTCAAGATTCCCTCCCACCAAAGGTCGAAATACAGGGCAGATGGGGCATCGTAACACGGCTTTCGGCCATTGGCTGCCTCCCTTTCACGCGAATCCGAGATGATTGGACGACTCCGCTAGAAAATACATGCGAATTCCAAGATACCTTCCAGATGCTACATGGCCCCGGGATTCAGAGGAGTGCAAATGTCCACGTCACGGCGATCTGACCTTATTCACTACACGATTTACCACGGATAGCTTCCTGCCCGGCCAATTCACAGCGAGTAGATTCCTGCCCGGCCTAAACTATGAATCCTAAGTCCTCGCATGGGTATACTCCTGCTCGGTGCCGAGGCACACCTAGTCATAGCGAGCAGATTCCTACCCGGCCTACACTGTGAATCCTAAGTCCTCATATGGGTAGATTCCTGCTCGCCACCGAGGCACACCCATCCATAGTAAGCAGTTCCTTCTCGGCTCGACCTGTGGATCTGAAGTTCTCTCACGAGGCCGCCGGGTAGCTTCCTGCCTGGCCAATTCACAACAAGTAGATTCTTGCTCGGCCTAAACTGTCAATCCCAAGTCCTCGTGTGGGTATATTCCCACTCGCCACCGAGGCACACATATCCATAGCAAGCAGATTCCTGCTCAGCTCGACCTATGGATCTGAAGCCCTCTCACGAGGCCGCTAGGTAGCTTCCTGTCTGGCCAATTCACAGCGAGTAGATTCTTGCTCGGCCTAAACTGTGAATCCTAAGTCCTCACATGGGTAGACTCTTTCTTGGCGCCGAGGCACACCCATTCATAATGAGCAGATTCATACTCGGTCCGAACTATGAATCCTAGGACCTCACATGAGACCGGCGGGTAGACTCCTACCCGGCACGCATACTTGAAGTTGGCAGACTCCTGCGTAACCTAAGTAAAGAAAGCTCATCTATAATCGACAGCTAATCCAATTCTTGTTCCACTCGAATTACCCCGTGCTATATAAGCTTGAAAAAGTCTATCCTAGGTTCTCCAAGTGTCGCTCTGCCCGTTGTACCTTGTCTCCGAGGGCGCTCCGACCTAATGTTCGCTCGACTCACATTACCTCATCTCCGAGGGAAGGGAGGGGATACCGGGCTACATAAACTTAAAAGGTTTATCCTAGGTTTTCCAAGTGTCGCTCTGCCCACAGTACCTCATCTCCGAAGGCACTCTGAACTAATATTTGCTCGACTCACATTAACTCATCTCCAGGGTGAAGAGGGGGCACCGGTCTATCTACACTCGGAAAAATATTCGCTCGACTCATATTACCTTGTCTCCGGGGTGAAGAGGGGACACCGGGCTATCTACACCTGGAAAACAGAAATCAAAATTTTTAAGGAATTACATTACAGATGAGAAAAAATGTTATATACACTGCAGATGAACAAAAATACATCATTAATTTCAAAATTAATGTACAAGGTATTGTGAGCTCCTTAGCTTTACAAAATTTCCTGGAGGCTTACAAAGGAAAATAAAAATAAAAAGTGTGGTGACTTCAAGTCTTCTTCTTGGGGTTATCCTGCTCACCAATATGTTATCTCATCCTGCTCGGTGGCATCCCCCAAGGCCACGACTACATTGGACTGTGAAGGAGGAGCAGTAGTTGTTTTGGCGGCGCCCGAGGTCCCATGTCCGCCCGTCTGCCCGGTGTCTCCGCCCTTGGGCTCTTCCTCAGGGAGGTGGTACCTTGCACAGAGCTCCTTGTCATCAAGCCTGGGCATAATTTCCTTGACGACGTCAAGGGAATTATGCCACCCAATGGCCACAGAATCGGCTAGGTCGAAGTAGAACTGGTCGGATGATTTATAGTCCTCCACAGCCTTCTCCATCCTCTCCACGTCCTGTTTCGCCGCTTCATTGGCCATCTGGGGATCTTTCTTGAACGAATCTCTCTGCTTCTTCATCGCGTCGAAGAGATTTTTGACTTCGCCGACCTGGGCCTGGAAGGCCAGGAGAGTCCGGTTGGACTCGGTCAGCCTTACGGCCTTCAGCTCCTCCGAAACCAACCGCGACTCGAGGGAGTCAACATTTTCCTCGGCCTCTTTCAACCTGGCGAGAATTTCTTCCTTGCGCGAAGAGGTCTCCCATGCCCTTTTTATCGCCGGGGTAACCTCTTCAACCTCCATGGCAGCCAAGAGGGCATAGTGATAGAGAACTCACAGAAGGAAGTAAATAGTATCTATCAGGAATTGAACAGGGGAAAAATTACTTCAAGAAAATTTATGGAGAGCTCATTAACCTGGACAGCCTCCTAGGCTATCGCGGCAACCTGGGCTTTCCTGGTGCCCTGAGGTATTTTGGCCCCCGCCGCTTTTTCCTTATCCGCCAGGAGGCTGTCGGCCACAGACAGTCCTGATAGCACCTCGAAGCGGAGATCTCCTTCATGAATATGTACCCTGGCTGACTCCTTCCAGGAAACCACTTTCTTTTGCCTCTTGGCCGGAGGCTCAGCAGAAGAAGGTGCCTTCGACCTTACCCAGATAGTTTGCTCCCAGGTTTGTTTCTGCCCACTTCTCTTGTGCTCCTTGGGGATTGGTAAGGGGAAAACAGTCTTTGCAGAAGGCTTCTGGCTAGACGTTCTGCTTGGCTCGGGCTTAGACGAGCTAGCGTGCCACCCTTCCTACCCTGTGCCTTGGTGGCCATGGCGGCCATAATCTTTGACCGGCCCATGGGCTCTATGAGGAGGAACAAGAAAGGGTTAGAAATGAAAGCAACAAAATATATCAAGTTTAAATTAAGCGGCTGAGACCTTACTTACCTAGGAAACGCGCGGGATTGAGTCCCACCCAGCTCGGGGGTTGCTCGGAAAGTAAGGCGTCAGTGCGTTAGAATGGGGCCACCGAGACACAATCCCCGCTTCTAGGGTATTTGGCAACTTGGCCTTCGGGCAACCACCCTATGCCATTTAGTGGGCATCGGCCAGTCCTCTCACTTTATAAAAATGACGAGGATAAACTTCTCTTTCCATTCATGGATGGAAGAAAGGACAACCACTACACCTGACCCGATCGCCCTACCCTTATGCTTCTTAAAAGAAAATACAACTAACTCGGCTCGTTCTTGCGGGTGTTCGGATGGTTCTTGTAGTAGAGAAAGGATAAGAGGAGCCCTAGGTTGAAGGGGATTCGATTGATTTTGAGTCGGACCATGAATCCGAGGAGAATCCTCCATGAATTCAGCGCTAGCTAACCCGGGGCGAGTTGGAAACAATGAAGGTCTGCACAAACCTCAGGCGAAAAGGGAAGACACATCCTTGCTCGGAAAGCTTCCAAGTACAGGGCTGTCTCATTACCATGTACCCGGTCTGCCCATTCACCTTCCCTGGCCAAATGAAGAGTGTAGACAAAGGGAATGTGAAAGCGATCTCGTATATTGGAAAGCTCGCCCAACTTGTTCAACACCGAGGTAGCGTCACGAGTGTTCTTGAAGCGCACCTTAGAGGCCTTTTATCCTCTCGGTGTTGGGGAACAGGGGAATTGCCACCCCTTGGGGGTGAACCCGACACGATAGAAGAAGAGCATCCTCATCCATCAGAAGCCGAGGAAGACGAAAAGGACTCACTAGACCCGGCTTCAGAGGACGAGGCGTCATCACCAGACTCAACCTTAACTACATCAACTAGGAGATCAGAGGAAGACATCTGACCTGATTCAAAGAAAGCTGAGAAAGGTTTTGAACTGCAAAGCCAACCTGAGAGCGTGAGCGCCGAGCAATCTAAAGACAACAGGAGAGAAAGTGAGCAAAGGTGTTTCATAGGGCAGACTACCCCTATTTATACCCTTAGCGAAGGCCATCCTACGGCCCAGATCCTCTCCCGCCAAAATGAACCGTCGCACCTAATGATCCATGTGGCGCCACATGGCAGCCGACCATTGGACGGCTTCCCCTCACGCTGATCCGATCGGTTGAAGTGAAGTCTTACATCCGCCGTATGAATATGGCCACGTGGCACGAAATCGACGGCCAACTCGACGCTATGACGATCTGGGCAGGCGAAGTGATGTTGCCTTAATGATGTCGTCCCATCAGTAATCCGCTGACGTCATCCGAAAATACGCTCGAAGATTAAAGCGCTTGAGGATCACCACATGGCCATGGGGATCGATGAGGCACGACCGCCAAGCGCCATGTAGTTCTCGAACGATCCACCGCGCAGATTCCTCAGCAAAAAGCTGAAGAGAGAAGACCAGGCAATCCACCTTCGACCTAACCCATAAATAGGCCGGAATAAGTGTGGAGGGATAATGATGGCTCTCACCAGTGGGGATTCCCCTGATCGAGACATGTGGCAGATGGCAAGTCTCCCACGTGCACCAACTAGATACTTAAAGTCTACGAAACTGAGATAAGTACCATGGAAGGGGGGCATTACTCGGCGCCTTGCCTTCGAGGTAGCATCTGGCCTTTGGGGGGGCCTTCCTTGAGTACGTTCCCTCTTCGCCTAACCACCAGTCAATAGGTCATCTCCGAGCAATCATAGAGTTGAGCTTCCTTGCTCGTCTTTGAGCTATCCTATAACTGAGATTCCTCAACGTTCCTATTTGGCAGGGAGCATGGATCATGAGCGTCTTCGTAATGGCTTCGTGTATCTCTCCATGCGAGATCTCTGCCACTCCACGTCCCGCATCCCACGCTAGTGTATCTCGCTATTAATGAGTGTATATCGCCATCAATACGGACGTGACGCATGGGCAAAATGGGCGGCGAGAATCTCGTATCGGCTCGCCCTCAGACGACCTCTATATAAACCCCTCCTCTAGATGACTCAGGTAACTTGAACTCATTCCAATACGCCGCTACTTTGCCTAAATATTCCTCGGTACTTACTTGATCGTCGGAGGGTCCTACGATGGTTTCTTACCCCGGGACTTCTTTTGCAGGTAGCTCGGTGTGAACATCAATCATCAAACCTATTGAGATCCACACGACCAATCTTCCATAACAAATCTCGGCCTTTCAGCCTCGCTGGCCACATGATCAACGGAGGACAACATCTAAGGGAGATTCCGACCTCCATCACTGTTATTTCATTCCCCCACCAATATTATCGATGCCCTTATTGTTAGGTTATTTTGATTTTATATATAAATTTTGATAAATAATTTTGATTTATTTATTTTGGGATTTGGTGATTGATTTATACAATAAATCATAAAAAGAGGTTTAAAAATTACTCAGGAATTATTTGCTTGTAACTGGAAAGGTTAAGGATTAAATATGCCTTATGTAAAATTAGCAGTCAAAGTATACTTTAACACTTGAAAGCCTTCAATGGGTTCATGTTAGAATAATTTTTAGTCAATTGATTAGTCAAAAATATTGCACATTTGTATGAACATTTTTCCTACTATTATTAACTGCTAAAATGTGTTAATTGTAAATAAAGAACATATAGGGGTTTATTTGTAAAAGTTTATTATCATATGTTTCTACATTTAAAATTAATATAATAAGGGAAAATATATGCATATAATATTTAAATGAAATATTAGTAATTAAAATATTCATATCATATCAAATATTCCTAATCAATATTCTTAAGATATTATATCATATAAATGGTTGGAATAATATCTCAAAAATACCAAATGCTACCAACAATTTGATTTGAGATATTGTGCGGGTATTAGCTCAGGTCTGAAATCCAAGTAAGAAATCTAGGTCAAATCGGGATATCGAAACCGAATCTGCCAAATTTTAGAAGCAAATCGAGGAATCTAGCAATGGCAAAGACTAAGGGAAATATTTTTAAATCTATATATCAATAGGATCTCCAAATATCAAGAAGAAAAGGCAGAAAAAATCCCAACACCCAAAACCACCAAGTGGCGGCAGAACCGCGGTCAACAAGGAGTAAGGGCGGCGGTTTTGCGGTCTTATAGTGGCCGTTGGATCTGGGATTTTGAGGGCATGATCGTAATCTCACTTGCTCCAACATGGCATCTAGGGTTTATACTTTCAGGGGTTATATAAAGGACATGGAGCCGTTCATTCAAAAAATCATCACAATCATCTCATTATCTATTCATCTACCTCCATAAAGAGAGAGATCGAGAGTGAAACTAGGGTTCTTGTAATCTACTTTATAAGGAGAAAAGTTATAATGCAATAGTTGATTAATAAAGGTAGTTTTTGTTTTAATTCTTTTTGCATTTACTTTTTCCGCATTTACTTTACGCATTACTTTTCCGCATTAATTTTACGCATTACTTTTCTGCATCTTAATTATGGTTTCATTCATCTTCAACCTCTGTATTACGCTGCTAACCATGAGCGAGTAACTTCTTTCTTGCTAGGGTTTGTAGGATAGGGTAGAATAATGGATGAAATATCTTTTAATTTCTTTTGACATTTTAATATTTATAAATATTAGTAAAATAAATGTTAACCTTCTAATCGGGCGTGCTAGCAATTTATTGATAGTCACAACCACGATTTGAGATTAGTTAAACACTTGTTTTGATAAGGGCTTGAGATTAATAGAGATCAACGGAAGGACAAGGGGCAGTAGAGGGAAACCCTAATCCCTCCAAGAACCCTAATCCACATTCATCGCTATCTCTCTAGTTTTAAACTATTAAAAGATAAAAAGAGTCATTTCTAAACATTTATCCATTAGCTACTAAGTCCTATAAACCTTACAAGCCCTTCTATTATGAATTTTATATCCATCTTAAACTAAAATGACAACAATCCTTCCTCTCTTTTATCAACTCGTCTAAAGCAAGAAAAGAAGTTCACGTTTCCCTGCGGATGACCCGTACTCATCGCGGCTAGCTATTTGCGACACCGTTTTGATTGCGGTTATTTACAGAACACTTTTTTTCATGATCAATCAAATGACGCCGTTGCCGGGAAAACGGTCGTAATTTTTTTTCTTGTTATTCAGGTTGATTTCTTATAAAAACCAAGAACATAAAAATAGAAATAAAAAAACCGCATATTGATTTTTATGCGAGTTTTGCGAGAAATCTGGAACACTTGGAGCGAACCATCAGGGATTCATAGACTTTCAAATTGGACCAGAGGAGCAGTTGAGTGCTTTGAAGAAGTTTGGATGGAAGATTACACCACCCGGCGGAGGAAACGCGGCCAAAATAAGCATTGGACGGCGGAACCATAGCCCTATTGAAGAATTGGGCCCCCAATCTTCTCTGGTATTCTCCTATAGCCTCTCTCTCTCCTTTAAAGCTCCAATAAATTGTTTTTACATGCAGGATTCTTTGCAAACATCGCCGCTAAAAATCTTTTTGCGTGTTTTAGATTTTGGTTTGTATTGCATATCTAAAACGGACATTAAGAGGCGATAAACCTAAATTCAGATTAGGTGGGAATTTGATCACCCTTCCTAGGCCCCACAAATCACAAACGAGTATACGCATAACCCTAAATTAATAAAAAATATCTAGACCAAGACTCTAAATACATTCGTGCTCAATTAGGACAAAAGAGGGTCGTGGGTAATCTATTGCTTATCCGCATTTCTCTTATGGTGTCTAAGGCAAGTGTGACTAAGGAAAGTCGTTACTTAATTAGGCCTACTATTTCGATGATTCGTATAGCGGATACCTCCCACTTACCTGGCACTTATCTGGCCGCAATATTGATAAGGAGGTGGTAGAGGATTGATCCTACGTCTTGTCCTTTGGAAGTCTAGGAGCGGTCTAGTAAATTGACCTAGGTGGCCCTAGTTCTAGGTATTGTTTGTGCACGTTTGTCGAGTCCCTCTTTCAAAGTAAAACAATTTCAAAAATCCGAAAAGGGGCTTAAATTATTACCATTTCACCCTCTTTTCTTTTCACTTTCTTATAATGGGTAACCCAAACAGACGAACTTTTGCCGAGCTTTGCTATCCAGAACCAGATATTTCTTATTTTCGTAATTGCTTCGGTGCAAATTCTGACTCTACCATGTCTTTAAGGGATAGGATAGAACACGCTAGAAATAACAGTTGGACACCTTACTCAAAGTCCTATCAACAGTGTCAAAATTCAACACCTCCTTATGCTGATAATCTGTCTAAAGCTAGTGAGGCAACTACAAAACGTATATCCATTGCTGAGCATATTGTGAAGGCTCGTAACCAAAGTTTCATACCTTTCACTAATCCAAAACCGTTAGGACAACAATAACCATCAGTTCCATATGAAAATGTTGATACTCGTTTTGAGGCAAATATGGCATCTTTTACACCCATGACCATTGCTGAACAAATAACAATTGCCAGTCGCAAACTAACCAACCAATCTCAATATTCTTCATATCGCAATGTTGATCCTAATCATGTTTATGAAACTTGGATACACCCTTCTAATTCTTATCAACAGTACCAAATTTTTACACGCTCTCACGTTGACACTTCTCTTGAGGCTAATGGGGAAAGTCGTAAATGCATGTCAATTGCGGAACACATTGAACTCGCCCGTAACCAACAATTAAAACCATGTCATGTTGATACTTCTCTTGAGGCTAATGGGGCAAATCATAAATGCATGTCGATTGCGGAACACATTGAACTCGCCCGTAGCCAACAATTAAAACCATCTCATGTTGATACTTCTCTTGAGGCTAATGAGGCAAATCATAAACGCATATCGATTGCGGAACACATTGAACTTGCCTGTAGCCAAAAATTAAACGCATTCCAACCATACTCAACTTTTTCACCTTATCTAGATAATGCTTTTGAAATTCAATTAGGAAGTTCCACGATGCAAAGAGAATCCTCCATTGGAACTTCTTCACAAACCATGTTTAGTCTTGAAGTAGAGTTGGAATTGAGTAGTGAAAAAGAATAAGAGATCCATCAAAGTCAAACCAAAACCAATTCTTTTAATCTCGACACCTTCCATCCTGCACCCCAACCGAATGTATTTAATGATCAACCGCTTCATAATCCAAGTGCCGAGGTGCCCGAGAATAGCATGTTTGACTTTTCCAACAGTGAGTGTGAAAGAGAACCTTACTCCTACTACTACAATAAAAGGTTGCCCCTACGGGTACAGGAATCCGTAGGGGCAACGTTTTATTGCCCTTATGGATTAATCCGTAAGTCCCCATGGTTTCCCCTACGGTGCCCTACGGATTAATTTAAAAATATTAAAACGTAATTTTTTATTTGGCCCTACGGAGCCGCAAAAGAAGGCCATGCGGTTTAATCCGTAGGGGCATATATGGGTTATTTATAAAAAAAATAAAACACAGAAAACTCCTCGTTCCCAAAATTTCCTCGCTCTCACTCCTTTCCCATGAACGCCTCGTCGTTGCCGACATCATCGTCGACTTCCTCATCGACGGTAGGAAGTCTCTCGTCACCGATCTCCCCCTTGCGTCGTCGGGACTGTAGAATCGCCGAGTTAAGGTTAGTAAATTTCATTTTTTAACTTCTAATTATTCATGTATTTGTGTTATTGTTGATTATTGGGTTGCTACTAGGGCTTAGAGTTAGGGTTCGGCCTAGGGTTTATGCTAGGGTTTGAGTTAATTAGTTAGGGTTAGGGTTAGGGTTCAGTGTAGGGTTAGGGTTTGGTTCAGGAATAGGGTTAAGGTTCAGTTTAGGGTTAGGGTTCGGTTCAGGAATAGGGTTAGGGTTCAGTTTAGGGTTAGGGTTGGGTTCGGTTCAATTCAGGTTAGGGTTAGGGTTAGGGTTAGGGTTAGGGTTACGGTTCAGTTTAGGGTTAGGGTTCGGTTCAGGGTTAGGGTTAGAGACTAGGGTTAATTTGGGTTAATTAGGTAAAATAGAGTGTATTTGTGTTAGGGTGTTGATTAGGGTTAATTGGGTTAATTAGTGATAATTTGAAGGGTTAGGGTGTTGATTAGGGTTAATTAGGTTAATTTGGGTTAATTGGGTTAAGTTTGGGTTAATTAGGGATAATTCGTGTTAGGGTGACGATTAGGGTTAATTGGGGTTAATTAGGTTAATTTGGGTTAGGGTTTAGGGTGCACTGGTTTCTTCAGTATGATACTCAATGAAAACGTAAACGTACAATTTTACCGTAAATGCAAGAAAAATTTACCCTAAACTTGAAACTTCGAACCCTTAATAACGAAACGTAAACGTAAAACCTATTCATGTTAAATGCTCAAGTTAAAACCAATATATGATACTCGATGATAATATGAAACTTTCATATTCTCATCGATACTCATATTTGAAAATCAAAGCGCGACTTAGTCCCCGTCTATCAGTTAACATACATTCGATGTTCGTCGTGACATAGAACTATACGAAGGTTGTTAAATATCGGACGGTATAGTTCGGTACTAACAACCGTTGTGTAGTCTATGTGATGAGAAGATTCAATCGTATGATAACCGATAGATTTGTCCAGTGTGGACAAGTTAGGAATGTATAAAGTAAACACCTGCATTCATTTGTGTTTTCATTCATTTCAAGTTATTTCGTCGGTACTTTTCCGCTGGTTCTCCGTGTACAAAGATAGATTAGATGTTCATTTCAACATTGTTTCACAGCTTTGAAATGATTATCTATTCTATTACAGTGTACTCGGATAACAGCGGGGAGGTGCTGCCGAAATTTACTCGAAACGGTTGAAAGCACAAGCGAATGGGTGTCTGCTCTATGCATTCTTAATGGGATAGAAGACTTACCCCTGACAGCCAAAACACACACATACAACATGAATACATAACAAATGCACACACAACACATACACACTAACAACCCTACACTTAAGCGAAATCATAAATTGAAACACAGATATATAGAATACAACTCATACTTGGGTATCCTCAAATCTAACTTTGTTTATCAATAATTTATTCTTTTCAATGACAAACGCACACATAAAGCACATACACAGATTTTCTCCTTTGTCGGTAACCATCCCGTTTTAAGATTTCTCAATATAGTCATCATAACCTACAATTTATATGTTATACAGTCTAACATGGCCCATGAGTACATCAGACTTAAGGACTGGATGTATGTGGATTGGCAACAACGTATGCAACCTAAGTTTGTTGCAGGAGTTGCTGCTTTAACTGAATTTGCATGCGCACATAATAAGATCGTGTCAGAGAAGATTCTCTGCCCGTGCGATAGATGTGGGAATAAGTATTGACAGAAGGTAGAATTCGCAGAGCTTCATATCGTTAAACATGATTTTACTAGACTTTATACAACTTGGCTATATCACGGGGAAGGAGAAGAAGATAGTAATGCGGTAGAAGAAGGAGGAGAAGACGGTAATGCAGCAAAAGAAGAAGACGGTAAATTCTTTCCAGGAGAAGAAATGGAGGATATAGTAAATGCTTCCCTAGGTGAATCTATTCGTACCGAAGATGACATTCCTTCCGGTCAACGACCGCGTGCGGATAAGTATGAAAAGTTCATGAATGATGCTAGAAAACCAATTTATGAGAATGCAAAGTATTCCACCCACTCATGGTTCGTCCAACTTTTCCAGATTAAGTGCCTAAATGGATGGAGCAACAAGTCATTCACAATACTTCTGAAGTTCTTGAAAGATTCAATGCCCATAGGGAATAACGTGCCCGACAGCTGGTACGGAGCCCAGAAGATGATGTCTGATTTGGGTCTGAAGTATGAGAAGATTCAAGCATGTCCCAAAAATTGCGTGTTGTACCGGAAAGAGAATTCAGATTTGAAAGAGTGTCCAACATGCGGAGAGGCCAGGTATAAGCCGAAAGATTCTGATAAGAAGCCCGATATACCTGTCAAGATAGCACGATACTTTCCCATAACACAGAGGCTGCAGAGGCTATTCAGGTCCAAGAAAACAGCCGAGGCAATTATTTGGCATCACCGTGCTCCTCCAAGTGAAGATGGAAAAATAAGTCATCGAAGAGATTCACCGACATGGAAGGATTTCGATAGGAGACACGAAATATTCAGTAGCAATCCTTTTAATGTCAAGCTCGGACTCGCTAGTGATGGCTTTTGCCCATTTAACTATATGGCTGGAAGCCACAACACATGGCCCATTGTAATGATAGTTTATAATTTGTCGCCTTGGTTGGCTATGGATCAATCATACTTTATGATGCCTCATCTAATTGACGGACCAAATTCACCGGGAAACAATATCGACGTCTACCTCCAACCTTTGATCGATGAGTTAAAATCTTTATTCATTGATGGTGTAGAGACTTACGATGCAAACACAAATACAACCTTCATACTGCGTGCGGCTTTAATGTGGACATTTAATGACTTTCCTGTGTATAAAATGCTATCAGGTTGGTCCGTACATGGTCACAAAGCATGTCCTTATTGCCATCAACATATAACATCGAAATTCTTGAATTTTAGCATGAAGGTTTGGTATTGCGGCCATCGACATTTTTTGCCTCTAGACCATCCCTACAAATTAGACATTGTTCACTTTGATGGTCATCAGGAGCTTCTTGGACCTCCAGCCCCATTGTCCGGAGAGGACGTGACTGCTCAGTGGGATGGTTACAAAAATATGACCTTTGGGATAGATCCGACAAAGCAGGTCAAACCACCATTCTGGAACAAGTTAAGCATTTTCTTCGAGCTTTCGTACTTGTCAACAAATTTAGTGCATCATTGTCTGGACGTCATGCACATAGAGAAGGGAGTATCCGAGCACATACTCAACTTGCTTCTTTGTAAAGACGGAAAATCGAAAGACAACCTCCATGCTCGGATGGATCTTCAAGATTGGGAAATTAGAACTGAATTGCATCCTAAACCGATAGCGGGTAAACCAGGAAAGTTTGTACTTCCCAATGCCGCGTATCATATGTCACAATCGGAGAAGAAAAGATTCCTGCAAGTGTTGCATGATTTGAAAGTTCTCATAGGTTTCTCAGGATCATTTAGCAAGAAGATAAAAATTGTGAAAGGCAAGATCGATGGGCTGAAAAGTCATGATCACCATATTATTATGGAGCACCTTCTCCCATTAGCCCTCAGGACTTCCTTTCCCTAATCGGTTGGTCTAGTAATCAATGACCTATGTTGCTTTTTAGAGAATTATGCGCTAAAACCCTGGATGTTGTGACGCTGGAGAAACTAGAAAATTCTATTTCGTTGATACTTTGCAAGTTTGAGCATATTTTCCCACCGTCATTTTTCGGTATCATAATACACCTGACGGTTCATCTTGCAATTGAGGCTAAGTTAGCCGGACCGGTACAATATCGATGGATGTATCCCGTTGAAAAGTACGTGGAATTTTTCGTTTCGCGCAATTTGTAAAATTATTGTTGTCTTATATGCCCGTATTTATTTATTTAACATATTTTTTTAGGTATCTCTACACTCTAAAAAAGTATATACGCAACAGAAATCGACCAGAGTGTTCTATCATGCAAGGCTATCTTCTAGATGAAGCAACCGCATTTTATTCCTGCTATTTGGACGAGAACATTGAGACGAAACTTAACCGGCCTCGAAGAATTCAGGACGGGTCATATGGTAAAGCTGATTATAAGAGAGTAAACACTATGTTTATCAACAAGATATATCGGTTTATCCTCCTCAATAGCGCATGTCTTGAAGAAATTAGAGAGTAAGTTTTTTTGGATTAATTGTTATATTTGTGTTTGTGTGTGTATGAAATGATATAATATTAATGTCATAATTTATTGTTGAGAACAGAATTCATTTTAACGAGATACATGAGGGGCATCCTAATTGGACTGATGAACGATTGGAAAATATCATCAGGATAATTTTTGTGATTGGGTTGCAGATCATGTAAGTTGTTTGAATAACATGTTATTGCTACCAGTCTTAATCTAAACTTATATCGTTATGTATTTGTCGTAAAATTTGTTTTTCCAGATCCACGATCCGAACTTATCTGCATCATTAAAGAATGATTCAAGATGTTTAGCTCAGTTTGATAGTATGGAGATTGCATATTATAAAGGATTCGGTGTCTTTGGATACAAATTCGAACTTAAGGACATAGAAACATCTCGAACCACTCAGAATAGTGGGATTATGACAGTAGGATCAGATGGTGTGATTTATTATGGATACTTAAATTGCATACTTGGCATCCAATATCCCGGACGATCAGAACCCTTTTATATATTTCAGTGTACTTGGTACAATACATGAATTGATACGGATAAGTGGAGAAACAATCTCGGGGCTTGGAAAGATGAATATGGATTAACCAGTGTGAACACACTTCGATTTTACGGTCAGGACGATCCGTTTATCTTTCCGAACTAAGCGTTTCAAGTATGCTACTCACAGTGTTTGAAGCATCCGGGATGGAGTGGCGTATGCCGTTGGAAACCCAGGGATGTTTATGATGTCCGAGAATTCGAGGACAGTGATGAGGATGAGGAAGAGAGAAGACTTAGAGTGCTCCGACCGTCTGTTTCAAAAGACGGGTTGTCTTCGGCTGATGATGAAGTTATGTGGGTTAGAAATGATATCGATGATAAAATCCAAGTAGATATGTCTAATGCGTCTGTTCCCCTCCGAAAGGCGGCGCACAGGACCGCGATATCCTGACGCTGAGATTCGGGGCAGATGCTATTTGGTTTTATCCGTCCACCTCTCCGAAGATGCCAAGTTGATTTATGGCACCGTGTATCGGAGGTTTAGACGGATGCGGCCGATGTAGCAGACTTCGTCAGATTCCCCCTCGCTTCAGGGGTTTTTGATTGTGGGAACGCTCTTCCCTGCAGGCGCAAGCCCCTGCAGTTAATGACGCTACCGCGTCGCGGTAACAACTTTCTCCTTCTCCAGAATTTCACTTCGTGTCATGTGTGTTTGTTTTGTTTGTGGTTGCCCGTGGATTGTATACGGAGACTGAGTAATGTCGTCACCCGTAGGACGTGGATTAGTCCAAATCCGTATTTACTTAGATTTGGGTTTGGTGTTTTTAGTTTAAGGATACGTTAGTCGTATTGAGACTAAGATCGACTTAAACGTTCGTCAAGGATGCGTTAGTCCTGTTTTGGACTAAGATCAACTTAATGTGGTGATCCATTTAATATATGGCCGTCGGGACTCATCACCTCTCTGACGTCGTTGAAGGATTACAATGATGTATGTCAGAGGAGTTCAGAGATGTACCCTTGAACCAAAGTTGATTTGGAGTTTTGTATTTCATTTGAATGTTTAAGGATACGTTAGCCATGTTTGGGGCTAAGATCAACTTAAACGGGACCGTTTAGATCCGGCAAAAGAGCATTTGGAGGCTCTACTGTTCCAGTTTAGGGACATAGTGGTCCATGTTCCAGTTTAAAGACGTGGTGGTCCGTTATTAGTTTAGGGACGTCTCGGTCGAATATTAGTTTAGGGACGACTCGGTCCAATATTAGTTTAGGGACGTCTCGGTCCGATATTAGTTTAGGGACGTCTCGGTCCGATATTAGTTTAGGGACGTCTCGGTCCGATATTAGTTTAAGGACGTTTCGGTCCAATATTAGTTTAGGGACGTCTCGGTCCACGAGTTTAAGGACCCCGCAGTCCATATTCATGTGTGTGTTCGTCAGGACCCGTCACCTCTCTGACGACGTTGAATGATTACAACGACATGTGTCAGAGGAGTTCGGAGATGTACCCTCGGGCCGGATATAAGTTGATTTAGGGAGCAACCGTGCTCAGTCAATTTGATTTGAGGACTTATGGCCACGATTGGGCTAAGTCCAGTTGAAAATGTCCAACATTTTATTTGCTTTTACATCGCATTTCTTTTTATTCTTATTTGGGCTTTGCCCAGAAAGGATGCAGAGCATCAATTTGTTTTGGGCTCTGCCCTTTTTTAGGCCTGCTAGGTCTTTTTGATTTGGGCCTGGCCCCTCAAGTAATGCATTGCATTTGTGCAAAGCACTAGGAATCTTTTAGATTCAAGAACAGAAGTGCAAAGCACTTTTTTAATTTCTTGATCTAAATTTAGATCAAAGAAAATAAAACAAGTTTTTCCTTGTTTCAGAGAACCAAAGGTTCATAGCAAGTGCAAGACACTATTTTTTATTTATTTATTTATTTATTTATTTATTGAAGATCACTGATCTTGTTCTTAGATCAATGATCTATTCCTGAGAGAATTTTCTCTTATTTTAAAGGTTTTTACCTTTTTTTTATTCTCAAGGGGTTCTCAAGAGTTCTCTTCTCTCTTCTTTTTTTTTTATCCAGATCTTTATGTCTTTGAAATGAGGTCTGGGGTCCTTTTTATAGTGCTCATAAATTAGTTAAATTTGTTACACAAATCTTTTTCTGAGTGATTTGGGGAATTTTCCCCACCGTTGGATCTTTGATCCAAAGGCCCTTGCCTTATACAAGAAAATCTTCTTGTTTTAACAAGATTTATTCTGTTTTGCGCAACTCCCCCAGTGAGTGACACGTGTCGCGCAGTGAAGCGCTTGCGCAACAGCGCTTGCGCAACTGCGCAGACACGTGTCGCGCAGTGGTGCGCTTGCGCAGTCGTGTTTGCGCAACTGCGCAGACACGTGTCGCGCAGCGGTGCGCTTGCGCAGTCGTGTTTGCTCAACTGAGTGCTGCTTATGTTTTTTAAAGAGCCTTTCTATGATTGGACGCACTGCCTTGGGCGTTGCGCTGGCGTGTCAACTTCTGACACGTGGCGCGTTGCGCGCAGCGCACGGGATCTGAAGCGTTGCTTCAAAAATTTGAATTTTCAAAATTCAAACAGAGCCTTGCTTTAATTGGGGGAACAGCGTCCACGAAACGAAAAAGGTTATCAGTAATGTTATATTATTACTTCACATTTTACGATCTATACATATATAGCATGCATATGTAATGATTGTACTATTGTCTAGATTTGATTACGATGACGGGAGCAGCGAGGGGCGGCAGGAGCACCAGCCGCATCACCGGCAGAGGCAGAGCGGTTCTGCCGCCCGGAGAGCTGCGTAGGGAGCTTCAGAGGGCCGGTCTTGCACCCCGATCGGTGATCCCTTCGGATGCCTCCTTCCGTGTGGAATTTTCCACACCTCCAGGTATATTGCACGCATATTCATTTTGAATGTAATACTATAGATATACATGCATATTTATGTCAAAATTACTTATATAGTCAATGTTTGATTGTATAGCTGTTAGTGGTGCGTCCACATCAGAGGCAGAGGCTACTCCTGCACCTCCAGGTATGTTTATATATCCTATAGTGTATGCATGTTGATTTAGAATGTTATATTATTGATATAAACATTATTTTTTCAATTACTTATATAGTCAATGTTTGATTGTCTAATTATAGGTGGTGCGTCCACGTCTGGTGCAGGGGCCACTCCCGCCACTTCTATACCCTCCGCTCAGTCTGCAGTTTAGTATGAATAAATATAAAATATTTTTTCATTTTACTTATCCTTTAGGAATAAACATGAACTTCATGTAATTTTATCGATATTTATTTTCTAGTTGGGGGGATGCGTCCACGTCCGGGTCACACGCTGTTCCTCACCGGAGGAACTATCGTCCCGCTCGTGCTGCTGCCCGGGCCCAGGCTCGTGCTCCTGTCGCCGGAGATATATATCACACTTCAATTTTCGTTAAACCTTGATTTCTTAATACCACTTTGTTTTAATATTGATTGTCTTAATATTTCTTGTAGATGTAGGGCAGCCCCATCCCGAGAGGGGGACTCGAGGCCCGAATCAGTCCTACAAGCTGAGGCCCGACAGAGCTAGGGGAGGCAGCATTCCCCCTCTTCTTTATCCCCGATTATCGCTATACCGGCGATTATGCTGAGAGGTTCGGCCGGTATATGGGGGATAAGAGCCGTCTCGTGAAGAAGTATCCACTTCACGTTGAGTGGGGCGATCAACACCGGTGCTCATTTGCCCTCTTCTGGGATCAGGCTCGGATATTAATATATATTTTCATTTGACTTATCCAATATATTTATTATTATTTAACACTTTCAATTTAATAACATTGTTTTTTTGTATTTGCAGTTGGATTACGACTTTCAGCCTGTACCCGACCCTGATCACCCTGAGAGAGTGCTCAATCATCATGCTCTGTACAATGGCCTGATGAAGAACATGCAATCAAAGGTCCGATATAATAGGAACGAGCTGAATATCGACTTCTATTCCCTGTGGATGGCGACCCCCGAGGCAGAGAGAGCGGTTCTCCTACATACTCCGGCCTTTGCGAGAGTCGACGTAGATACATAGCCTCTCTTATGCTAATATTTCGACTCTCAGTGCAAACATGTTTCTAATTTAAATGTAATTCATTGTTTAGTATATAATTTTTTTTTGTGTTGCTTAATTAGAAAATTAAATCTGAATGTGTTGTGCAGAAACATGCCAATCAAAATAAAGAGAATAGGAAGTCGGCGAGAGGGGTCGCCCCACTTATACAGGTGGCTCGAGGAATATTACTCGTGCCATGGAGGTATCGGTAAATTACAATAGATCTACTCTGATATAATTTAATTTTAAGAGTTATTTTATAATATATGTAATTTTTTTGCGAATTGCAGAGAGCTCGGACCCTGGCGCAGTGTGGTACACCGAGCGTGCTGACCGCGTATCTTGCCGTCCACGGCACCTCGACGGCTCCCGCCATAGGTGATGTTACCTCATAAAACTATCAGGAAAAACCCCAATAGGCCATCACGTGCCCATACATGACCAAGGGTCACGTGCTAACACGTGCTGGTTTCCTGGGGACTCTGTTATAATAGAATTGAATTCTAATCAATGGGAGTCACGTGCCAACACGTGATGAGCCTTTAAGCCCACTAAAAAGAATTAAAAATATAATAAAACAACAAGGAAAGATCCCAATAGGGCATCACGTGTCTACACGTGACCAGGGGTCATTTGCTGACACGTGATGATTCCTTAGCTCTTTAAAACAACAGAATTAAATTTTAGTTAAAATGTTTAATCGGGAGTGGTCACGTGTCAACACGTGATGGGTTCCTAAGCTCTTTAATAATAGAATTAAATTCTACTTAAAATGATCAAACATTAGGATCACGTGCCAACACGTGATAGGCTCTAAGCCTTCTGAACTATTAGAATTAAATTCTAATAAAGAGGGAATCGAGAACCCTAACTGGAAAAATATTTCTCTAAATTTTTCCAAACAAAAAAGATTGTGCTCTGTAAAGTGGAGCAACGTTGGATTAAAAATCCAATGGTGATTAAAAATCACCAACTTATAGAAAGATTCTATACAAGGAAAGATTTCCCTGAAATTCACCAAGAATAACAAACAGAACATCTTTTGGATTAAAAATACAATGGTGAATAAAATTCACTGAGTAATCTAAAAGATCATGTTGGTTACAAAATCAATTAAAATCTTTCAATGAAAGATTGATTAAACAAACTGATTGTTTTCTTTCTCCTATAAATAGGAGCCAAGAAGAGAAGAGAAGGATCCTTGGAATTTTTTTTAGAAAATACAACAGAGAGAAAAGAATATTTCTTGAGAAGAGAAAGAAACCCTAGGTGAGAGAGGGGAAAGACATCTAAGCTCCATAAAACAAAAGAGAATTTAATTCTCAATTTAAGAGTTTAACTCTTCTGTTTAAGAACTTAGTTCTTCCTTTGGTTGAAGATTTGCAGAAGCAGATCTCCCCACAAGTTGAGAATTTAATTCTCATCGGGGAGATTCTGCCATGCAGATCCAAAACTTAGAGGGAGAATTAAGTTTAAAGAATTTAATTCTTCCAAATTCATAGGAAGTTAATTCCTCCAAATGAAACTAGGGTTTAACCCTATATAAGAATTTAATTCTTCCAAATTCATAGGAATTTAATTCCTCCAAATAAAACTAGGGTTTAACCCTACATAAGGATTTAATCCTTCCAAATATATAGCAATTTAATTCCTCTAAATGAAACTAGGGTTTAACCCTACATAAGAATTTAATTCTTAAACAAGGGACTTAACTCTCCATGCACGTAAAGAGATCAATACCAAACCTGGTCACGTGGTAACACGTGACCCTCATCCTCAATGAGTAAAAAAAGAACGAACAAGACTAAGTCACGTGCCCCCTAAACAGACTCCTCAAAATGAGAAAGAATTAGCCCAGAGGCAATGCCTCACGTGCTCCCACGTGACCCTCAAAATAAAATGGAACAAATCTAAAGGCAGAATTAATTTTGGGCGCCCTCACGTATCCCTACGTGACCCCTAATAAACACTTTAATAAATCAATGCATGGGCACCCATTACATGCCCACACGTGATGGTCGTGAAAACTTCAGTGTTTACACTTATTTGAATATTCTGAGAATAAAATAAAGGAAGCATAGTCCAATCCTAGGGCGCCTCACGTGTCCTCAAGTGAGCGCTTCATCTTTTTAGTGTTTAACACTATTCTAAATTCATCACGTGGGAACACGTGACCGCTAAATATGTGCTAGTGTTTAACACTAATTTCAAGCCATTCTTAGCCCAAATTGGCTAAGTCTTTCTAAAGCAAGACTTCCCTTTTGACTGAGCCTCAAATACACTTTTGTTTTCCAAAGTTGGTCATCTCATATGGCATATGAGTGCTCAGCACTCGACACAAGACAAAATATGGTCAGAATCCAAACCCCTGTGTAGCATTGCTAAATAATAAGGGACTGAACCCAGACAAATGTTCAACAGTCCAAACAAAGGTTTAACATTTTAAACTTAATTGGACTTAACCCAAGTTGACCATAAGTTCTCAATTCAAATTTAACCGAGCCCATGTGCTCATAATCCAATTAATTGATCTTAGTCCTATATTGGACAACAGATTCCCCAATCAACTTTGGTTCAAGGGTACATCTCTTCACTCCTCTGATATTTGTCGTTGTAATCCTTCAACGTTTTCAGAGAGGCGACGGGTCCCGATAAAAAATCATTCCATGGACTGTGGGGGTCCTTAAACTCATGGACTATGATGTCCTTAACCTAGACTGTGGGGTCCTTAAGCCCATGGACTATGATGTCCTTAACCTCGGACTGTGGGGTCCTTTTAAACCCACGGACTATGATGTCCTTAACCTCGAACTGTGGGGTCCTTAAGCTCATGGACTAAGATGTCCTTAACCTTAGACCAAGATGTCCTTAAACTAACGATGGACCACCATGTCCTTAAACTGGTAATCGACCGCAATGTCCCTAAACTAAACAATAGAGCCCAAATGCTCTTTTGTTGGATCTAAACGATCCCGTTAAGTTGATATTAGTCTGATATTAGACTAACGTATCCTTAACAAACGTTTAAGTTGATCTTAATCTAAAAGGAGACTAACATATTCTTAAACCCAACCCCAAACCCAAATCTAAGAAAATACAGATTTGGACTAATCTACGCCCTACGGGCGACAACATAAATTAGTCTCCGTATACAATCCATGGGCAACCAAAAACAAAACAAACACCCGCGACATAAAGTGACCACCTGGAGAAGGAGAAAGTGGTTACCGCGATGCGGTAGCGTAATTAACTGCAGAGGCTTGCGCCTGTAGAGAAGAGCGTCCCCACAATCAAAAACCCCTCAACGAGGGAGAATTTGACGAAGTCTGCTATATCGGCCGCATCCATTTAAACCTTCGATACATGGTGTCATAAATCAACTTGGCATCTTCGCAAAGGTGGACGGATAGAAACAATTAGCATCTGCCCCAAAATTCAGGCAAGACGGACCTACACGGTTGCGTCTCCGTATTCCGACGGGGCACAGATTCTGGCACGCCCGGTTGGACCTCTTCCTCTTTCCACTCCACACTTCGTGTGTCGTGTTCACGAGCGAATCGTGGTTTAATATGGTTTCCCTTGGGTTCGAGATACTAAGATTTGGTTTTGCTCCGGTGCAGAAAAAAAGAAGATCAAATGGCTTTCAACTGCACAAGCTGTAACAATGACAATAACTCTCACGCCATCCCCGCAGGAGGAGTGACCTACGGGCCTCGGGCGGCCTCTGTCTTTATAATGCTGGTGGACCAGGTAACTCAGGCCACCACTGGGATATTCTTCGGGACCATACTCCCACCCGTGAACTTCAATGCCCCGCTGCCGTTGCAGGAAGCCCTAAAGAAGTCGGTCTTTAATCGACTTACCATTGCCGCGGCCCCTCTCAACGGTTCTCCCAAATTCAGTGCCTCAGTTTTCAACAGACTGGGCTAGAACGCCAACAAGCTCGCGATACCTGAAGCAGCCATCCCGGCTCAAGCAGGAGAAATCATCAGAGAGGCTTCTTCTGCCAAGAAGTTAGTCTTCACAAGGCTGGCCATTCCGGCTCCTTCTCCAGGCGAAGTCCCTAAAGCTGCTTCCCTTGCCCAGAGGTCTGTCTTTGACAGATTGGACATTGCTTCTCAATGAACATTGGTCTTTAAGAAGCTAACGCCGGCGACAACCCTTCGCCAAAACAGGGGGCATGATGAAGTCACCGCTACAGCTGAGACAATCCCATCCACACGACATGCTCGTCGTCGTCACTGGCACCGAGTAAGGAAGGCTGGAGGCAACTCTCCTTCTGGATTGACTCCGCCGGCTCCAGCGGTGGAAATCAATGCTACTGTTCCAACTGGGAACAGATTTGAACCGCTTAGGAGGGTTCGCAAGAACTCTCCAACTGCCATGCTGAAAAGATCTCCTTCACCTGTGGAGAATGCTATAGAAAAAAAGCCAGAGCAGCCCCCTTAGCGGCTGTCCTCAAAAATTTACAAAGTTTGGCGACAGATTCAGGACTCAGTAATTGATCAAGATTACTCTTGCCAACAGAAAAAAGTGAAGGTTCGGCAAGAAGAGAACTATTCTGTCAAGCCACAAAAGGCGACAGCTACTTGGGTTCCCACTGCAACGGCTCCCTAAACTTCAACCGCTCACAAGAGAAGGAGGCCGGAGAAAACCACTGTGACCGCAGCGAACCACAAGGACGCTGAATCTAAACGCCCTATGTCTGGGGGCATGGTAACACATACCATTTATATGGCTTCCGGAAAAGAGGAAAGCCATGCTTCTATGGGTCATCGACCGCTTACCCGATCAATAATAAAGGCTCGGGAGCAACAGCAGCAAAAACTTCAGGAGATGCTGACTACAATGGCCGCACTCACTGGGCCGAAAGAGAATCCAGAGACCTCAGAGCAGCGTCAGGAACAAGAGACTGATGCTGAATTGCTCCGAAGAATTCTCGAGAGGAAAGGAAAAGAGGCCGCGGAACAGGCGGCCAACATAAAACGAATGGCTCTTTTGTTCCAAGATATAGATGGGATGATGTTACAGCCGGAACCTCCAGCTGAAGACCCCCCCATTATCATTGAAGATGACAGAGGAGAGACATCGAACCCTCCTTCGGCTCTTTCAATAGCCAAAGAGGAGACCATCTCCAAGGCCGCTCTAGATGATTACATCGCTCAGTTGATACGAGTTCACCAAGCGAATGAAGCGGCTGGGCAAATTGTTAGAACTGGGCGACCATATCCAGGATGGTATGATCAAATCAAGTATTCGCCAGGATACACGATCCCCAAATTCCACATATATAAGGGGACGGGAAATCCGCATCAGCACATCGCTCAGTTCAGAGCCTTGTGCGGCAACACTGGAGGTGATAATAAACTTCTGCTCCGCCAGTTTGTTGGAAGCTTGTCGGAGACGGCGTTCGAGTGGTATTCTGAACTTCCAAATAACTCTATCAAGATATTTGCAGAGATGGAGCTGCTGTTTACACAAAGATTCGCAAGCACTAGCGAGCGCACTCCGATCACCGCATTAATTAACGCCTGGGTAAAGCCAGGCGAAACATGGGTGCAATATGCAATACGATGGCGGAATTTATGGTCGAAGTGCGAGCAGCGCATTGAAGAAGCGCCTGCGGTAGGCATGTTCGTGGGGACCCTCGACCCTCAGGCGACCATTTCGCAGTTTATGATGTTCTTCAAGCCGACCACTTTCCAAGCCTTAATCGATAAGCTGGCCCAAATGGACCAAATGGGCCACAGGCCTTCCTCTTCGAAGCCAGAGCCACGGAATGAAAAAGGGAAAGGGAAAGGGAAAGCGACCTTCGTCGCCAATGCTCAACAGCAGCCCAGCGGTCCAAAATTAACTGATCGCCTAGACGAGAAACGGAGATTCTATAATGAGAAAATAAAGCGCTCTTATTTGTTTCCCCGGGACAAAACGAGAAAATTGTTCGAGCTGGCGGTGCACAACAGTCTCATTAATTTGCCGAATCCAAAACGCCCATTGCAACCCGGTGAGGCTAATAATCCCAATTATTGCCCCTATCACCAAACGACAGGCCATCCAATTGAAGATTGCTTCATCTTCAAAAACTGGGTTGAAGACCAATACCAACAGGGCAAGTTCGCGCTATCTGAAAACTGGAAGGTGAATCCACCACAACAGCACACTCCTAAAAGGGTGGACACGCCAGGGGCATCATGCTCTTTTATAGAGGAAGCTCCATGGGAAGTCGTTCTTTCGGCAAAAGCTAAAAGAATGCTGAAAGATCTTCAAACATGCCCGGCGATCAGGTGGAAAAGCTCGCTAGAGCCGGAGATCATCGAGGGGGTGCTGAAACCACGCCCAACATTGGGAGTTAATAGTGATGGTGGACAAAACATTCGGGCCCAGCCGTCAAAGTCTTTGAAGAAAAAGAAGAATATCAAAAAGCACGCGCAGTTTGATGACAAGCGCACGGATCTGCAAAAGCATATTGACGCGCTGGAGGAATATAACAAGAAGACGCGGACCCCGGTCACACTCCAAGAATTTCTCAACAATATCCTTAAGAGTGGAGATAACGACAATAACGACGGGGATGACTCGTCAGAAGAATCTGAGGACTATGTGGCAAGTTGCCACATGATCTCTCATTCGACGTTAACTAACGAAGAAGCTCACTCGGCGATAGAAGACAACATAAAAGAGCTGTAGGCAGAATCGAAGCCAAAACCCTTGGAACCGTCTGACGAAATGATCGACTTGCTACTGAACGAAGCCCGTCAGAAAAGCAAAGCCAATCGAGAGCGCGAAATGGCCATATACGAAAAAGCCAAACGCCGACGACTGAATGAAAAGGTCAAGGCACCCCAACCGGATCGAAGCATCCCTATGCCAGCAAAAGCAAGCTTAAAGCAAGGAAATGATTCGCTAAGGCCCTGTCAATAAGAATGAAGTTGCCCTCTTTCAGAAGAAATTCTCCTGGCGATATACATCTTGATAAAGAGGACATACATCCTAACTTCTGCTTATACCATCAGAAGATTGCACACCCTATCGAGGAGTGCATAGCCTTTAAAAACTGGTGACAGGGATATATTGCCCACCGACAACACGTTCAACGAGTAAGGCACAAGGCACTTCGGGAACAGAAAAGCATGACAAATGAGCGCAAAAAAGCCGCTGGCAACTGTCACATAGTCGACACTAAGGGATCACAAGTTATCACCTTTGGAAGCGACTCTGACGAAAAAATCGCCCTCAGCCCTCTCTTCAAGGAATCCACCTCCGACACAAAAGATGCGTTGATTTGAGAGAAAATCTAGCTGCGTAATCATACGTTGCCCGAAAAATCTCGGACCTAAGACCGAAACGTCTTTAAACTAACGATAGACAACTATGTCCTAAAATTGGCTGTTGACCGAGACGTCGATAAACTACTACGGACCGCAGCATCCCAAGGCTGACAAAAAAAAACGGTATGTCCATAAGAAAAATGGGCACGGATGAAAACCCGAAAGGGCTCCATGAGTAAAAACAGCAGGGCTACCGGTGAGTTTTGTGAAAACCCGAAAGGGCGCAATCTCGTTAACAAGACACTTGCGAGGTCCTCTAGACCCTGTGACGACTCACAAGGGAGCAACACACTTAGGGATCCCCACGATACTTAAGGAGAAATTGCACTTGCGATATCCTCACGACTCGTAAGGAGAACCCTCTTATGAGACCCTCATGGCTCATAAGATTCAAAAGCCTTAAACTACATGGATCTGAAACTGTTCTTAAGCCATCACAACCTCCAGCATTACCCTACAAGCGGTTCAGTATTGACCCTTGTATACAATCCACAGGCGCGAATAAACATTTCCCTAACAAATTCCTACCCACGACCGGGGATATGTTTACACGATGAACAATCCTTGTAAGTCCTCTCGATTTATAAGGAGAAAACACTCTTGTAAGATCCTTACGACTTACAAGAAGCCATACACTTAAAACTCCTTACGATTCTCAAGGAGAAAATGCACCTACAAGATCCTCACGACTCATAGGGAGAAATACCTTTATGAGACCTTACGACTCGTAAAGTTAAAAGCCTTAGTTGACAGAATCCTAACCCTGTTTACTAAGCCAGCTTTGTTCAGCATCGACAAAGGCAAATGATGATTCACTCCTGGCAATGTCCCAGTTGTAGCGACGCCGATGCCTAAAATAGGTATCAAATCCCAAATTCGCAGCAAAAATCCAGCAATCCACAAATGCATATGAAATAGCCGAAATGATGGGGCAACTTGCAACAAAATCAGCAAGTAAAAGTGTATGCATGCAAAATAGCCGAAATGATTGGGCAAATCGTAATAAAAAGCAGCGAGTAAATAAAATAAATAGCCGAAATGATTGGGCACCGCAAAAAATACCCGAAATGATTGGGAAATCGCGACTTTCGTGATATAAAAGCTGAAATGATAGAGCATCGCGGAAAGAAAGTATATAAAATGAAACTTTTTTCCCTACAAGTGAGATCACATCGATCCCTGTATACAATCCAGGGGCACAAACAAAGAGAGAACTATACCTTCTTACCAGGCTCCATCAGAAAAAGAAGCCAAATCTCAACAGTTCACAGACAACTTGGAGATCATCTCAACGTTCGTCTCATTACAACAGACGTAACATCAGCAAAGCGGAGCCGCGGCAAAGCTCCCAGTTTCATAACTCGACGATGCACAGACAACCGAGAGTCAACCCCTCCTGGTCCTTACGGAACACGGCTTATGTCAATCCTGACCCCGTGGGAAGCGTCCAGAGCGGATCCTGGTCCTTGCGGAACACGGCTTATATCAATCCTGACCCCATGGGAAGCGCCTAGAGCAAATCCTGGTTTCGTGGAACATGGCTTATGTCAATCCTAACCCTGTGGAAGCGTCCAGAGCGGATCCTGGTCCTTGCGGAACACGGCTTATGTCAATCCTGACCCTGTGGGAAGCGTCCAGAGCGGAACCTGATCCTTGTGGAACACGACTTATGTCAATCCTGACCCCGTGGGAAGCGCCCAAAGAAAATCCTGGTTTCCTAGAACACGGTTTATGTCAATCCTGACCCAGTGGAAGCGTCCAGAGCGGATCTTGGTCCTTGCGGAAGACGGCTTATGTCAATCCTGACCCCGTGGGAAGCGCCCAGAGTAAATCCTGGTTTCGTGGAACACGGCTTATGTCAATCTTGACCCCGTGGGAAGCATCCAGAGCGGATCCTGGTCCTTGTGGAACACGGCTTATGTCAATCCTGACCCCGTGGGAAGAGTCCAGAGCGGAACCTGGTCCTTGCGGAACACGGCTATGTCAATCCTGACCCCGTGGGAAGCGTCCAGAGCGGAACCTGGTCCTTGCGGAACACGGCTATGTCAATCCTGACCCTGTAGGAAGCATCCAGAGCAAATCCTGGTCACGTAGTACACGGTTTATGTCAATCCTGACCCCGTGGGAAGCGTCCAGAGAGGATCCTGGTCCTTGCGGAACACGGCTATGTCAATCCTGACCCCGTGGGAAGCATCCAGAGCAAATCCTGGTTTCATGGAACACAGATTATGTCAATCCTGACCCCGTGGGAAGCGTCCAAAGCAACCTTTGACCCCGTGAAATGTGGATCATGTCAACCTCATCCATCACTTTCGGGTCCTTTCGACTCGTAAGGAAGAAAATTCCTTTATGAGATCCTTACGACTCTTAAGAGAAAACGCACTTAGTAATCCTCACGGTTCTTAAGGAGAAGATACACCTACGGGATCCTCTCGACCGGTAGGGAGAAAATTCTTTATGAGACCCTCACGGCTCATAAATTTGAAAAGTCTTGGACGGCAGATCCTAACCCTGTCTCCTGAGCCATCACTGCCTCATGGAGAGGTCAAGGTAAATTTTCTACAGGCCATACTCTCCGACAAGAAAGAAAACAATCACTTACGGGTCCTTTAAACTCGTAAGAAAGAAAACTCTTTTGTGAGATCCTTACGACTCTCAAGAGAAAACACACATAGGAATCCTCACGATTCTTAAGGAGAAATTACACTTACGAGATCCTCACGACTCGTAAGGAGAAATACCTTTATGAGACCCTCACGGCTCATAAAGTTGGAAAGCCTTAGGAGGCAGATCTGAACCTGACTCCTAAGCCATCGTTGTCCAATAAGGAAATCAAAATAGATTATCCACAAAATGCATTTACTAAAAAGGACACACCATCATGAAGCAAAATATGTCTTTATTCGTGAATCAAAATGAATACAAAGTACAATTTATGAAAGAATAAAAAAATATGTACTCTCATTCAGGAGTATGTACAAAAGAAGAATAAAAAAATATACAATTATTCAAGCCGGCGGACGATTTAATAAGTTTACCAGTTCATCCTTATTCCGTTGAGCCTCGGCTTCATGATTCATTATCACTAGGAGACGGGCCTCCGCTCGAGACTGCTGAGCCTGGTATGAGGCAAGCCAGCTTTCAAGTTCTTTTTCGGTAACTTTATAAGCTTCGACCATTTCGCGAGTGAAAATGACGGCTTTATCAATGGCTACCACCTCCTTGATAGCCTCTTGAAGCCCTCGCCAAAGTTCATACGCTTGAGTGGTCTTGGCCGTAAGATTAGCTTGAAGTTCCCCTAGCGCAGTTGAAGCCAGCTTCCTTTCTGAGAATTTTCGGCTGAGCCTCTTCTCGCATGACAGCATATTTGTGGCACACCGTTTGATTAGCCCCTGCAAGCTCGACTTTGCAGCCACAACCTCTGAAGGAAGACGTGTACATTCAAGAATATGCAAGAAAGCCTCCACCTGATGACAGAACTCAACCCAGACTTGCACCAATGTTTCACTACGGTAAGTAGAAAGAAAGGGAAGAAAACTGTTGGCTTCAGCGGCAAATGCTTTGGCCGTGATCAGACTGCCAGCATGAAGGTCTTCAATCAGAGCTGACAATGAGTGAAGGCTTAGCTTTGCCATCCGTTCCAAGGCACGTAGAGCGTAGGGGACGGATGGCATGACGATGCGAGATTCCAGCACGGTAAGAACTAGCAAAGCTGTTAAGATTCATAAAAATAAATCAGCAAGACTTGTAAGCAAAGAGCAGGTGGAAAAGTGTCGAAACTTTACTTACCCACAGTCATACAGAAGGCTCCCCAGGCCCGTCAAGAATCTCAACTTTTTCATCAGCTTCCAGAACTGTAGAAGACATCAGTGTTATTATATGAAATAATAATAATGCCGTGAGGAGAAGGCAAATAATGCTAACCTTACCCGGAAGAGAGAATGATACGTTGAGGAGATATTGCCTGCGGAGCGGCCATCTCTAGCAGATGCTGAAAGGACTTCCTGGTAGACAAGTCCACAATGGACGCTGCCAATCCTCGTAGCTCTGAAAAGATATGAAGGTTCAGATAACGAAGAGATTATTAAAACAAAAGATAGAAGAATACCTTCGATGCTCCTTCCACCCTGGACTGGAAGAATAGCAGCTTCGGCAGCCTCCTCCATGATCCCAGGCACATCATCGGGGACGTGGGTCGTTATGACAATTTCTGATTGAGGAGCAGTGGCCATCGCTGCAGGCTCCAATGGAAGGACGGTGGCCTCGACTACCTATCCCCTAGCCTCCGGGTCGTCCCCAGAAATATCCATTAAATCCGCGGCCAATGAAGATGCAACTTCTGGAGGAGCAAGCACGTAGGGAACGGGAGTCACCAAGGGGAGCTCCGTGGCAGGAACAACAGTTGTATCGACCCCCTCCACACTTACTAGTGTCTCATTGGGGATATTTGTAGAGTCCATAATCAAGGAGCGACTCGAACTCAGATCCTCTGCCATTGCCGAAGTCCCTGCAAAGTTTTCACGAGGATAAGGATATATATATATATATATATATATATATATATATATAAGCAGTGCAAAATACTACAAAAGGATATATAAGTATACCAATGCGCAAAGGAGTTTCTAGTATGGCTTGTTCAAGCCGGCGTTCCATCCTGAGGAGGTATGCTCGCCGGGGTTCAAGGGTAGACTCATGGACACCAGTCTACAAAGAAAGCGCATCTTCGGCATCAGCCGAGATAGGCTGTTTAAGAGCTATCTCGCCTCCCTCTTCCAAAGGACCTATAAATATCCGCCGTATCGATGAAGGATCTTCGTAAAAGATGACGGCAGGATAAGGCCTCTTCGGGATCCTTACATTCTCAGATTCATCCTGTGAGCATATTATAGCCTCGGCCAATTGTGCGACTTCCTCGGCAGATGAACCCGGGAAAAGTAGACCACCATCCGATTCTTGCATGGCTAGTGGTTCATCTTGAAGGATAGGCTCTGATTCCACTAAAAAGTCAAGCAGATTGGTGACCATCTTCTTTCGCTTCTTGGACCCAGAACTAACTGCAGAAGATGAATGCCTCTTTCCCCTCAGTTCTTTAGTGCGATGCGGACCCACTTCGCCTTCAATATCCTCACTCGACGGTGCTACCGACGACGACACTGCCATTGCTGACGCCGCAGCTGATGATACTGCTACTGGCGCTCTATTGGCCCTTGATTGAGCTCTAGTTCGCGGAGGCATACCAACTGTAGGAATTAGATCCACCTCCACCGCCTCCGGAATAAGCACGATACCAGTATCTCTCAGGGGAGGGCGAACCATTGCCCGCGGTCACGGCGGAACTCCCGTGGCCTGGATCGGAGTGGGAACCTTATATCCAAGGAGCATCCTCCTCTCCTCAACAATGATAGGGCTGACTCGATGGAGATACCAGCCCGTGAATGCCCCCACACACCGAGGAATATAGTCAGCTTCAAGAATCACGAAGCGAGAGCCGGTGTTCAGCCTCATGAAGTGATGAGCGGAGTCACGAACAACTTCTGACGACGGGCTGGGTTCCACTGTAAACGCCTCAAAGGGGACACCCTGATCATATCCCAGTTGCCGAGCAAAGCGGTGTGGGTTGTACCGCATAAAAAGGGCCGCACCGTTTTGACGAAATACCAGATAACCCGGTCCGATCGAATATAAGTGCATGGCTTCCTTGGGCTTCAGGGAGGGTACTCCCTCTTTTGACGAGTCACAAAGCTATTGAATCGGTCCTGAAGGAGCAGAGAGGACTCGATCGTTGAATACCATCCCGCCCGCATTGGCATAGAGACTAAGCAGCACACGAATAGCTCCGAATTGAGTATGATCAGGAGCAGAGGCGTTCACCAACCTCATAAGCCGCGAAAAAGTGTAGGCATCATAAAAGATGGATCTCTGATGCGCAGCAAATGCCCCTAACATGTGCATCTCAATCCATGACGTAAATTAATGAAGAGAGAAACTCACTACGTTCACGCCTGGGGTTGAGGTATTGGCTGCAGCGCTTAGCTCACGATACAGATGCGCTAGCCCTGCAATACCAACGGCTAGTCGCGTCCCTCCAGCGATGCGATGTGCAGGGTAAATGACCGACGCTCTCATGAATCGACGGTGCGTTGGAATAACAAACCGATTGAGCCAGACGCTGATAAACCCACGAAGAAAGTCTCTTCATCTATGCCAGGAGCTGCGATCGATTCAAAAGGTACAGCCGACAGGATTGGAATGTAGAACTGCGGCAAATCCTCTTCTTTAGCCAGTAGCTTATTTAAACCGAACCCGAAGGGGTCGTTGATACTCACAAACTTCGGAGCCGTCTTTGATAGAACGTCTCCGCGAAGGAAGCAGGCGATAGAGCTTTTGAAAGTGACACCCTGCTCCTCTGACTCTATGAATAGCTTCTCAAAAATGCCCAGAGTCTTGATTAGACTTGGGTGCTTGTGGCGGAAGGCATTTTCAGTCAACAGGCCGTCAAGCATAGCAGGCTCAGTTTCAAAAACATACTCATCAGGAAGCAGCAGTTCTTCATAGAGCGTCCCCCTAATCGGCAACCCTAGATCTCGCGAAACTCTTCCAGAGAAATTGAAATTTCGCGTTCCCCTAGCAAGAAGGTGTTGGTGGGAAGATTCCATTGATTTAAGAAAGGCTTAACCCACCAGACAAGGGGGGACTGATAGTGGAAGAGAGACGCGTACACCGCCTGATAGAGCCCAACCCTCTGCAGTCGCGAGCGATGGGTAGACAGGATATAACGAGCCCAGAGAAGGTAACCCGTGGGTTGTCGAGGAGTAAGCCCTATTTTGTAAACTTGTTCCCAGGGCTGGGCTTCACCATGGCAGATACGACACCCTAAAATATCTATAGCTGGCACAGGGTGGTTTGGAATCCCAGTTGTTGACGGCTCGAGCCGTCCCGTAGGGGTCCAGTTCAACATCTCCACAGCAAAGGCGGTCCGTGGACGCTCCATCGGCAAAAATGGGTAAGTGGGCTCCGTTGGCATCTCGCAAAGAAAGCTGCGGCGACCACGGATGATATGACCATACCAGGTCCCCCATAAAAGCAATTTGGTGCAATTAGGGTCGTGAGCTCTAATCATCGCCATCACCTCTTCATCAGACGGTGACTGAGGAAAAGCAGCCTCCGAGCGAGTGAAAGGGAAGTATGGAAGAGAAGCCATTATTCCTGAAATAGATGAAAGGAAACTGTTAATGAAGTCCACACGTGTATATTTATTTATAAATATATATATATATATATAAAAGGACAGTGGAAGAAAACGATAAACAACTTATTTTATGGGACCATTGGTTACAAAACACAGCGGCCCCGCAAAATCAAAATGGCGGCTCACTAATGATGAGGCAAGGTAATCGTTATGGGAATAAAAAGAAGATTTTCAATAAATGAGCTGTGGATTTTAAACAACTCTGCACATTCCCCCAAGGAGACAGAAGCTCTATGCAAATCGAGAAGGATCTCTGCAAGAACAACTCAGGATGAAAAATCCCAAGAACTAAGTTCTTAAAAGGAATTAAATTCCTTTTGAACAAGAGGAATTAAATTCCCAGAAAACATTTTCAGAGCTAAAGAATCTTTGGAATAGAATTAAATTCCAGAGGGGACAAGTATCACCATCGATCCCTAAGATCAGAGAAGCCCTAACCAAAAGGAGTTTATTATTTAAAGGATGGACATTATTTTGAGGAACTTGGAAAGATGTGTCCTTGTTAAAGGGAAAAACCCTTGGTGTGGATTTAAAATCTAAAGAAAATTTCTATAAGAAGTTTTTCAGCCATTCAAGATCCTTACCTGAAAAAGGAAATCTTTTGTTGACAGAGTTAAACTCTGGAAATTTTTAGGACAGAGAACTAAACTCTGAGAGAGAGAATTAAATTCTCAAGGAAAGAACAAGCAAGGAAGAAGATGAGAAGTGGAGGCGCTTCTGAAGAGACCCCTGCATATATAGGATGTGATGGGAAACGATTCATCTGCCCCCTTCCCTAGGCAGATCCAATGGCCACAAAAGATGACAGCGTTGCACTCACGTGCAAACATATGAGAACAACGCTGTGGGGGCATTTGTTACCTCAAAAAAATATCAGGAAAAACCCCAATGGGGCATCACGTGCTCACACGTGACCAAGGGTCACGTGCTGACATGTGATGGTTTCCTGGGGACTCTGTTATGATAGAATTGAATTCTAATCAACGGGAGTCACGTGCCAACACGTGATGAGCCTTTAAGCCCACTAAAAGAATTAAAAATATAATAACAGCAAGGAAAGATCCCAATGGGGCATCACGTGTCTACACGTGACCAAGGGTCACGTGCTGACACGTGATGATTCCTTAGCTCTTTAAAACGGCAGAATTAAATTCTGGTTAAAATGTTTAATCAGGGGGCACACATGTCAACACGTGATGGGTTCCTAAGCTCTTTAATTAATAGAATTAAATTCTATTTAAAATGGTCAAACATTGGGATCACGTGCCAACACGTGATAGGCTCTAAGCCTTCTGAACTAATAGAATTAAATTCTAGTTAAGAGGGAATCGAGATCCCTAACTAGAAAAATATTTATCTAAATCTTTCCAAACTAAAAAGATTGTGCTCTGTAAAGTGGAGCACCATTGGATTAAAAATCCAATGGTGATTAAAAATCACCAACTTATAGAAACATTCTATACAAGGAAAGATTTCCCTGAAATTCACCAAGAATAACAAACAGAACATCTTTTGGATTAAAAATCCAATGGTGAATAAAATTCACTGAGTAATCTAAAAGATCATGTTGGTTACAAAATCAATTAAAATCTTTCAATGAAAGATTGAATAAACAAACTGATTCTTTTCTTTCTCCTGTAAATAAGAGCCAAGAAGAGAAGAGAAGGATCCTTGGAATTTTTTTTAGAAAATACAACAACAGAGAGAAAATAATATTTCTTGAGAAGAGAAAGAAACCCTAGGTGAGAGAGGGGAAAGAGATCTAAGCTCCATAAAACAAAAGAGAATTTAATTCTCAATTTAAGAGTTTAACTCTTCTGATTAAGAACTTAGTTCTTCCTTTGGTTGAAGATCTGCAGAAGCAGATCTCCCCACAAGTTGAGAATTCAATTCTCATCGGGGAGATTCTGCCATGCAGATCCAAAACTTAGAGGGAGAATTAAGTTTAAAGAATTTAATTCTTCCAAATTCATAGGAATTTAATTCCTCCAAATGAAACTAGGGTTTAACCCTATATAAGAATTTAATTCTTCCAAATTCATAGGAATTTAATTTCTCCAAATGAAACTAGGGTTTAACCCTACATAAGGATTTAATCCTTCCAAATATATAGGAATTTAATTCCTCTAAATGAAACTAGGGTTTAACCCTACATAAGAATTTAATTCTTAAACAAGGGACTTAACTCTCCATGCACGTAAAGGGATCAATACCCAACCTGGTCACGTGGTAACACGTGACCCTCATCCTCAATGAGTAAAAAAAGAACGAATAAGACTAGGTCACGTGCCCCCACGTGCCCCCTAAAAAGACTCCTCAAAATGAGAAAGAATTAGCCCAGAGGCAATGCCTCACATGCTCCCATGTAACCATCAAAACAAAAGGGAACAAATCAAAAGGCAGAATTAATTTTGGGCGCCCTCACGTGTCCCCACATGACCCCTAATAAACACTTTAATAAATCAATGCATGTGCACCCATCACGTTCCCACACGTGATGGCGGTGAAAACTTAAATGTTTAACACTTATTTGAATATTCTGAGAATAAAATAAATGAAGCTTAATCCAATCCTAAGGCGCCTCACGTGTCCTCACGTGAGCACTTCATCTTTTTAGTGTTTGACACTATTCTAAATTCATCACGTGGGAACACGTGACCGCTAAATATGTGCTAGTGTTTAACACTATTTTCAAACCATTCTTAGCCCAAATTGGCTAAGTCTTTCTAAAGCAAGACTTCCCTTTTGACTGAGCCTCAAATACACTTTTGTTTTCCAAATTTGGTCATCTCATATGTCATTTGAGTGCTCGGCACTCGACACAAGACAAAATATGGTCAGAATCCAAACCCCTGTGTAGCATTGCTAAATAATAAGGGGCTGAACCCAGAAAAATGTTCAACAGTCCAAACAAAGGTTTAACATTTTAAACTTAATTGGACTTAGCCCAAGTTGACCATAAGTCCTCAATTCAGATTTAACTGAGCCTTTGTGCTCATAATCCAATTAATTGATCTTAGTCCTAAATTGGACAACAGATTTCCCAATCAACTTTGGTTCAAGGGTACATCTCTTCACTCCTCTGATATTTATCGTTGTAATCCTTCAACGTCTTCAGAGAGGCGACGGGTCCCGATAACCAATCATTCCATGGACTGTGGGGGTCCTTAAACTCATGGACTATGAAGTCCTTAACCTAGACTGTGGGGTCCTTAAGCCCATGGACTATGATGTCCTTAACCTCGGACTGTGGGGTCCCTTTAAACCCACGGACTATGATGTCCTTAACCTCGGACTATGGGGTCCTTAAACCCATGGACTATGATGTCCTTAACCTTGGACCGAGATGTCCTTAAACTAAGGATGGACCACCATGTCCTTAAACTGGTAATCGGCCGCAATGTCCCTAAACTAAACAATAGAGCCCAAATGCTCTTTTGTTGGATCTAAACGATCCCGTTAAGTTGATCTTAGTCTGAAATTAGACTAACGTATCATTAACAAACATTTAAGTTGATCTTAGTCTCAAAGGAGACTAACGTATCCTTAAACCCAACCCCAAACCCAAATCTAAGAAAATACGGATTTGGACTAATCCACGCCCTACGGGCGACAACATAAATTAGTCTCCGTATACAATCCACGGGCAACCAAAAACAAAACAAACACCCGCGACACGAAGTGACCACCTGGAGAAGGAGAAAGTGGTTACCGCGATGCGGTAGCGTAATTAACTGCAGGGGCTTGCGCTTGCAGGGAAGAGCGTCCCCACAATCAAAAACCCCTCAACGAGGGGGAATCTGACGAAGTCTGCTACATCGGCCGCATCCGTTTAAACCTTCGATATATGGTGTCTTAAATAAACTTGGCATCTTCGGAGAGGTGGACGGATAGCACCAATTAGCGTCTGCCCTGAAATTTAGGCAAGATGGACCTACACGGTCGTGCCTCCGTATTCCGGCAGGGCAAAGGCGAGCTTCGATTCCCCGACACCTTTACCCAGGAGTATTGCGTAAGTGTTAATATTTATTCGAACAGGTTTGAAATTTTTGTTTAGAAAAATTCAAATTTAAATGATATACTTCTATTTTAATGGTTAATGTGGTTGTAGGAGTGGGTGGTGGAGCAGGCGGAGGCATCGAGGATCGATTTTACTGGACAGAACGATCCGATGCTGCTGACCCAGTTCAAGACGCCGCACACAGAGGGCACCATGGAGGTTGGGAGAGAAGCCGGGGACTGGGTCCTAGCAGGGCCTATATGAGGTTAGACTCCACTCCGGCGGTTACTTCCCCTACCCCCGTGAGCGACGTCTAGAGCATGATGTTGCCGCCTTGAAGACCACCATCGAGGAGTTGAAGGAGATGTTGGTACGTATACTACTTAATAGTAAACTATTATATCACATTATAGATAGTAACATATGCAATATTAGTAGCCTGAGCTTATTTGGTTGTAGATTTAGCTTTGATTAATCATACTTACATAAATCTGTCTAATTAAAATAAACTACGGTTTTCCAAACTAGATATCCAAACGAGGCCTAAGTCCCTAACTATTCTTAAATTAGGGTTTCGCAATAACCTGATAATGATACGAATTCGACTAAAATCTAATACACAGTTCTTACTCGTTTATTACACACAAAATTGAACAGATGCGACAGCCTACTTCGGCTGCGGCTCCACAAGCATCTTCTTTGGCTGCGGCTCCGCAAGCTACTACCTCGGCTGTGGTTGCGCAGACCACTCCTGTAGCTCCACGGCTCGCTCAGACTCCCGCACAGTCCGCTCCTTCATTGGTCGAGTTTTTGACGACTCAGGGCTGCACCGAGGAGCCGATGCGTCAGATTACGGTGTTTATCAGAGGTGGAAGAGCTGGACCGAGCTAGGGTAGCTTTTTTTATATATATTTTAAGCATATATGTACTTATATGATACATATTGTATATATTTTGGACGATACTGGTGTTGTTTGCGTGTTCACGATGATTTAGATTGATATCGTATTTTGTTTGTTTATTTCTTTTATATATTATGGATGAGATGATGATTATGAATACTGCGGTATTTGGTATATGATGTATATATTATTGTGCACACGGCGGGGAAAAAATAGGAAGTCCATTTTAAAAAAAACCCTGATATTTTGTCCCTACGGATTAATCCGTAAGGCCATATTTTGCACCTACGGATTAATCCGTAGGTGAAATGTTACCCCTACACAGTTAGCCGTAGGGACAAAATATCAGGATACCTGATATTTTGCCCTTTTTGACTCAGTAACAGGCGTTAAACTTGTCCCTACGCATGTATCCATAAGGGCTTCTATCTGGACCTACGCATGTATCCGTAGGGGCTTCTATCTTGACCTACGGAAAACACCGTAGGGGAATGTATAGGCCCTATGAAGTTCTCCATAGGGGCAAGTATTTTATTTTATAAACCAATAAATTAATCAAATATTTTGTCCAGATGGACCTACGAATAAATCCGTAGGGGTTAATATCTGGTCCTACGCAGAACACCATAGGGGCATATTAAGGCCCTACGACGTTATCCGTAGGGGAAAGTATTTTATTTTATAAACTGATAAATTAAATAAATATTTTGTCCCTACGGTGTTAGCCGTAGGGAAATGTGTCCCTACGGAGGAAAGCGTGGGGACAATTATTTCTCCATAGGGGCATGTTCATGGCGAAGAATTGCACCTGCGGCCTTTGCACCTACGACCTGTTTTTGTGCCCCTACGAATATATCCGTAGGGGCGGTGCTTTGCCCCTACGGATAAAGCCGTAGGGGTACCAGTCCAAATCAAACCGATCCTTATTCAACTGCACGTGATATTTCAAACCTTTCAATTCCATCAAGTGACTAAGTGATTTATCGATTGAGGATAGTATAATTGATGAATTTTTAAAGACCTATACATTTGATTTGACCGAAAGTGTTAGTGAGAGCGGTGATGAGAATATCGTTGAAGATGAACCCGTTATATTGGATGAGTTAGATTTTCCTACCCATCATGTCATTTCCATTGAATGTGAACATCTTCCTGTACATTTAACCGATCCTATTTTTACCACCGATCTATCCGATATGCAAAATGATATTCAGCCTTCATCTCCCACATCTGGTTCAACAACGCTCGACACCCAAGTTTGTTTAACCATTTCATCACCCACTTTCTCTGGTTCTTCTAATCTTCTTTCAACTCCACCGAGTTTTGATGAACCACACTCCGATATTTCGAGTTTTATGATTCTTGAAAGACCACATGATTTAGACTCTTTTGAAAATAAGGTAGATGAGCTTTTCGAGTCTCCTACCTCCATAATTTCTGACAAATCAAATGTGTTGAATTCTGGCGCGAAACAGATTGATCTTCAAACTTTCAGTCTTCTTAGTGAATCTGCCTATTCCACTAATTCTTTTCTTTCTGATGGGATCATCATCGATGAATGTTTCGAAAATATTTTCGCCGAAGAACTCGCGTTCCTTAAAGACTTGGATGTTGTGATGAATCAACCTCCATTTGAAATTCGTGCGCCTCCCTTTGAGGCCGGAAAAGTTGAACCACCAAACCATTCTTCTTATCCCATATGATAATGAGACTATTCCACCCATTCCTAATCATTCACGGTCTCGTTTTCAATCATACTCACTTTTTCGTCTCTACCAATCGAGACGTAAATCATTTCAATTACACCTCTTATCTCTTCCCCACTTCTTCACGTCTATCTGTAATATGATCTTCTACCAACCATGGTGTTACCTGGATAAAATATTTGAATGGTTGGTGTTGACTTTTGGTCTTTGTAAAGATCTGTGTAGACCAATAATATCTCATCCCTCTTATGTTAGATTTCAATGCTTAAATAATGAAAACAATGATTTACTCAAGTTTGGGGGGGAGAAGAAAAATATTTTTTGGATCTTGAAAGAATGGAAATTTTTATACGATTGTGAGCCAAGAACAAGTTTGGGGGAAGATTTCACGGTCATTCACTCTTAACCCCTTCTTTTTACCATCTTATTGAACTATTCCTCTTAGTCTTCAGGTTTTGAGCTTACAAGATAGCATCAGTGAGGACACTACTGCAAACAAATTTGAGGGGATGGTTTGTATATATCTATGCATCATATGTAAATATTGCATTGCATAATTGTTTTTTGAAAATAAAAGTTAGAAGTGAAAAATACATATGAAAGAGGGGAAAAGATTTAAGGAAAGCAAGAAAATTAGATATTTTAAAACAAAACGAGTAATAGGTAGTCATGAGCTGTTGTCCCAAGGGTTAGTAAGATAAAAGAAACCACTAATCTGAGGATAGAAATAAGTTTGAAAAATAGTCCCTATTCTTGAGTTCAAACTTCTGAATGTTGATACCCCACTACACGCACTTGCACACATCTTGAAACTTTGTATAGTAGAGAATACCTTGAAATGCTCTTGTCTAAAAGCCTTAGTATGAAAAAAAATATAAATCAACAAAATATAAAAGACACATAAAATATAAAATGGTGAAGAAAAATGAACACTGGTTTTGTAATTACTTAAGGCACCATAAAAATAATATAGCGAGGGTTCCTTATCACCTAGTGCCTTAGACCAACTGGTTTGGGAGTCAATGCTAAGCCTTAAGTGTTATAAGACTAGGATATTGCTAATTATGCCTTAATGAGTGAGCACATTTGGTAATCGGTTGGTTAGTACCTCAAGAAATATTAACGGTCGTATGAAGAATGTGTGAGCAATTCCATCTAAAAACATTCACCGACTAAAAAGTACTAAGAAAGATGGACAAGGGTATGATAGCTTGAATTGAGTTCTCTAAGTGTAGGGATATCTTTTACACACACGCAGGGGTATATAATCGTTGTTTGGAAGAAAGGTAGGGAGGAAGACTAAAGACGGTATTTTATTGAGGGATGATGTGATTTCTGACATTTTCTCAAGACCAATAAGATAGGGCTCATGACAACTAAAAAGCTAGTGTAGCTTGAAACACTTATTTTCAACTTCTTCTTTTTTATATGTTCCTCATCTTTGTATATAAATTTCATCTTCTTTTTTTTATTATGGGATTTTGTAGGTGTAATCCGCTGAAAATCCTCAGGAGACAACACTCCTCCTACTAGGAACACCTAGAGGTTTAAAGGTTTGTTGCACGTGCTAAGTGCAATCGTTTAGCCTATGAAAGTGTGCTAGGTTTTTTTCTTTTTCCTTTTAATAAATAGTTTGCTTAGGACGATCAAAGATAAGTTTTGGAGTATTTGATTAGTAAAAAATATTGCACATTTGTATGAACATTTTTCCTACTATTATTAACTGCTAAAATGTGTTAATTGTAAATAAAGAACATATAGGGGTTTATTTGTAAAAGTTTATTATCATATGTTTCTACATTTATAATTAATATAATAAGGGAAAATATATGCATATAATATTTAAATGAAATATTAGTAATTAAAATATGCATATCATATCAAATGTTCCTAATAAATATTCTTAAGATATTATATCATATAAATGGTTGGAATAATATCTCAAAAATACCAAATGCTACTAACAATTTGATTTGAGATATTGTGCAAGTATTAGCTCAGGTCTGAAATCCAAGTAAGAGATCCAAGTCAAATCGGGATATCGAAACCGAATCTGCCAAATTTTATAAGCAAATCGAGGAATCTAGAAACGACAGAGACTAAGGGCAATATTTTCAGAATCTATATACCAATAGGATCTCCAAATATCAAGAAGAAAAGGAAGAAAAAATCCCGACACCCAAAACCACCAAGTGGCGGTAGTACCGCGATCAACAAGGGGTAAGGGCGACGGTCCCGCAGTCTCATAGTGGCCGTTGTATCTTAGATTTTGAGGACATGATTGTAATCTCACTTGCTCCAACATGGCGTCTAGAGTTTGTACTTTCAGGGGTCATATAAAGGACAGGGAGCCGTTCATTCAAAAAATCATCACAATCATCTCATTGTATATTCATCTACCTCCATAAAGAGAGAGATCGAGAGCGAAACTAGGGTTCTTGTAATCTACTTTCTAAGGAGAAAAGTTGTAATGCAATAGTTGATTAATAAATGTAGATTTTGTTTTAATTCTTTCCGCATTTACTTTTTTCGCATTTACTTTACGCATTACTTTCCGCATTAATTTTACGCATTACTTTTCTTCATCTTAATTATGGTTTCATTCATCTTCAAGCTCTTTATTACGCTGCTAACCATGAGCGAGTAAGTTCTTGCTTGCTAGGGTTTGTAGGATAGGGTAGAATAATTGATGAAATATCTTTTGACATTTTAATATTTATAAACTTTAGCAAAATAAATGTTAACCTTCTAATCGGGCGCGCTATCAATTTATTGATAGCCACGACCACGATTTGAGATTAGTTAAACACTTGTTTTGATAAAGGTTTAATATTAATAGAGATTAATAGAAGGACAAGGGGTATTAGAAGGAAACCCTAATTCCTCCAAGAAGCCTAATCCACATTCATCGCCATCTCTCTAGTTTTAAACTATTAAAAGATAAAAAGAGTCATTTCTAAACATTCATCCATTAACTACTAAGTCCTATAAACCCTACAAGCCTTTCTATTATAAATTTTATATCCATCTTAAAATAAAACGACAACAATCCCTCATCTCTTTTATCAACTAGTCTATAGTAAGAAAAGAAGTTCACGTTTCCCTGCAGACGACCCGTACTCATCGCGGCTAATTATTTGCGACACCGTTATGATTGCGGTTATTTACAAAACACTTTTTTCACGATCAATCATCAATGTATTCATGATTTTGTAGTGTTCAGAAGGAAAAATAGGACCTTATATTTGGATGGATATTTTAAGCACATCCATGTTCATGTTTATCACTAAGTGGTGCTTCTAACCTTAAAAGCCCATGAAGCCCAAATTCCTTCTGAATAGAACCGGATAATTTTATTGTTTGATTTGAACTCAAAAGTTGCAACCTTTCTAATTACAACTCTTGTGTGTCTCTGTAAGATATAGGTGTCCTGAAGACAATTATTGTAATTGTATATTGACCTATATAAATAAAACAATCTTGTTCGAAATGATAGTATGTTATCCGGTTTGCCTTATCAGTTATGCGTATATATTTTGATTGATATTACGTATCGCTAAGACAAGTTGATAAGGTCCTTAGGATGTTACGGGGCTACTAGGATTATGATGAGATCATAATAATAGAGCTTAGATAGTTGACTAGCGCATTCTAAAAAGTTCCTAGTCATGAGAGTGTCGAGACAGGACATCAGAATTCCACTGTAGAATAGTGTATGCTTTACTTGGCCCAGTTGGAGGCCGATGGCGGGTCCCATAGCCATTGGTGTTTGACACTGTGGGATTGTATACATGTGCTCATTGGAAAATGAGTTCACTAAACGGACTCACCGAGAATTTCTAGTTGGTATCGTACACAACTGTTGGGTAGAAATTCTCAGGTGATAATGGTACATGTTAGTCTTAAGATCTTAGATCGTCACAGTTACCTTGTGTGTAGAGGGCTATACTTTGATCAACTGTAACTCATTTATGAAGTTATGTAATCTTTTTGGGTACAGCCTGAAGCACATGGAGTTAGGTGAGCGATCGAGAAGGGATTCGTCTCTCCCAATATAGGAAGTTGATGTCGTTCATTATTTTGATATAACTGTAATAAGAAATCCTTAGCCAAGGTGGATAAGATAAACTGATAAAGGTTATTAGTTGTATCTTGGAGGTTATCGGTAAATATCAATATAATTTATTAAGTTATTAGGGCATGACAGTTTACCATACCCTAGACTCAATATACGACATGTTCTGACAAAGAGACCGAATTGTACGGTAGTCGTTACGGACAGGTTGTGACTAGTTCGGATGAGCTAGCTCACCGACCTACTCTTTCGACGTATGCCTGGGTAGCCTTCACATGCAGCTAGCGTCACTATTGTGCTTGTGGGTTATACTATTTGTGGGTGGGATTAATTTAAAAGTTTTTCAGATGTAATCGAATTAGTGTAATCCTATTAACCCACTGCCAGCGTAATGTCGGGCCTTAAGAGTCTCATAACTGAGGTTATTCTCTCCAATAAAAATTATTTTAAGGAATATACGTGTATGTATAGCTGATACGGGATTTTAATTAAATAAGTACATCAGATATACATATGTTAATTAAACATCGATAATACTAGACGAAGTATTTGTGCTGACTATTTATGTCAATTATTGACTAAATAGTTGTATTGCTTGATAACATAGTTTGGCTATGGTTATGCCTAATAAATTAGTTATTACAAGTAGTTGTAATATAAATAATTTATAAGGGGCAATGTGCAAAATAGTATCCATATGAGATATGGATTATTACTAGTGTTCTCAAAGTATTCTCTCTTGTATTTGTAAAGTATAAGATATTTCTTATACTCTTCTAAAAGTATAGCGTAGAGACATTACATGACAAAAGAGACAACATAACTCAAAAGTCAAGAAGAGAGAAAGAAAAAAGGGTGAGAGTGGGTGGGTGTTCCCTTTACATTATTAGAAATAGAGAAGAAATGAGACAGCTCTATATCTGTTATGCTCTCTCTTCATTTTCTCACTTGATCCCCCTCTTCATCATCACCTTCATCTTCTTCTATCATATGTTGAGAATATAAGTAGAAAAGAGAGAGAAAGTAAGTTTTTCCTTTTGAATTCCTTCCTCTTGCAAACTAGCAATTTGTGAGAGCAAGTTGATCCACTAAGAGTGTTCTTAGTAGAAGTTGGAGTTGGAGTAGTATAGCTTCAAGGTGAATCATATTTAATGCGTAGCAAGAAGATCAAATTTCATCCAAACTTTAAGAATGAGATCAAAGTTAAGGGTTGTTCGCTAATTGTAATGAATCACACGACAAAGGTTGTTGCACCTAAAACCTTAGTTAATCGAGTATAGTTTTTGTTATTTACAATTACATGCTTGGTGGTGTTTCTTGGTTGTAGTTCATAGTGAAAGTTTAGAAATTTTTGTTCTATATTCCGCCTACGGTAGCAAATGTTGCGAGCGAGTCACCGTGAACTTACATTCCTGCAGCCTTTAGAAACAACAGGTAAAATTTTATTTAAAAGCTCAAATTGTCAAAAATCCTCTGGCCCGCTTAGAACTTGTGTAAAAACCTTGGGCTTTTTGGCCTTATTAAAAAACCCTGGGCGCATTAAACCCCCTTGGTGTACAATTCCCCACCTGTATTTTCATATAACCCTAAATGCCCATTGTTTATATGGATTGACAGTCCTTTACAGCTGGATTTAAAGAGGTTATAGTACAGAAAAGTTGCCTGTAATATCTAAAGACTTTCCTGTAATATCTATTTTGTTTTCCCTTTTCCCTCCAAATATACTTCTTTCCCACCAATAATCTAATTTCCCGCAAAAAATCTAATTGCCTGTCAAATATATTTGTTTCCCGCCAAAACCTTTTAAAATATCTTTCCACTTTCATGTAATATCTAAGATATTGCATGTAATATCTAAGTTGTTGCATGCGTTTCGTGTAATATCTAAGTAGTTGCATGTAATATCCAAGTAGTTACCTATAATATCTAAGCATCACCCAGAGAGGGAGGGATATTTTTGTAATTGCATTTAAAATAGAATATAAGAGTTAAATGAAATACAGCCTAGGGTTATTTCACAAAGATTTTGAACTTTAGGCCCTTCCCAACAATTTTGGAAATACTATGGGTTTTTTGACAACCTCGGGCGAGCCAGGGGCTTTTTGACAATTTACCTATCCAATTACTCACAACACCAAAAAGAAATCTTCTTTCTATGTCGCCTTTATTCCCAAACCGGCAAACCAATAAATACGTCAAATTCCGTGATTCCTTTTGTATTGTTTTCGTTTTCTCGGACACTACATGACTAGAGATAAAAACCAAAGCATCTTTTGTGGTTTGTACTCAATAGTGATTCAGACGGGCTGAGCAGTGTTTTACCTTAGGAACGTTTTTATCGCTACAATCCGTACGAGTGACGGTATGTTTTGTGAGCAGTGCAGCTATCTGCATGCCTCCTTTCACTAGGCTCGATTTTCTAACTTCTACATTATATTTCGATATTGTTTAAGTGATCGTATTTTCAAATAAATATTTTATAAAATCATATTTTATATTATACCCTTCGCATTCTTCTTCCATCAATTAGCAATTATTTTATTTTATTTAGCAATTTCCCCTATTTTTTCCAACAATTATACCCTTCGCATTCTTCTTCCAACAATTAGCAATTATTTCCCTATTTTTCCCCACCAATTGTACCCTTCACATTCTTGTTCTTCCAAGCTTTGCGAGCGTTGAATCCCTTATGTTCAACATATGCCTCATAGAATAAGTATGCAATATTTTTGTTCCCGAACTTCATATCAACTTTCAGAATTAAGTTTGGGCTGTCTACATTCTTCATGGGAGTTGGAGGCTCAGTTGCGGCTGAAAACTCCACTTCTTCAGACATATTAACCTTTAAATTACAAGGAAAGCCTAATTAACTTATATTAAATATAATGCAATTATTGTTATATTATTTGTATTATATAAGTAATTTCAATAAATTAAATTTTCTATTTTGGTTTTTTATAGTTGACAGTGGTCAAACTCATTTGAATTTAAATCTCCCTCCTATTTTCTTAGAGGGGGTAGTTAATGGGAGTTGTAGGTAGTTATGAGAATTATAGGTAGTTATGGGGATTTAAATTTTGAATTCAAATGGTGAAAAAATTCCATTCGCATCATTTCAACTTTTATTTATACCAACTTGCTTTCTTTGTTCCGTAGACACAATAATAATTATTTTCTTCTCTTCTATTTTTAGTTTTTGGTACTCAAAAGATCAAGTTTTCGGAGCAATTCTCTGTGAATGCAATGCGGAGGATTGAAATACAAGATTGGGTTGTATCCTGGAAGCAATTCACACAAACCCGTGTTGCATTGTAAGGAGCGAAAATTGCTTTAAAGATAGCGTTTACGTGTCTCAACTCAATATATCGTGTTTTTTAGCCATTGTATTCAACTAGTGCAACAACAATTTAAAGCGATTTTTTATGTTTACCAATGGCACCGGAAACATCTACGATGAAGATGAAAAGTCACAAATTTGTCAAACTCGACTGCTTCAATGGTATCAACTTCAAGCACTGGAAGAAGAAGGTTCATTTCCTTATAACAACTCATAACATCGTCTACGTACTCACTACTCCGAAGACCAATGCACCGGAAAATGAAGAGAATGAAATGCTCGCACAAAGCAGGAAGAGGCAGAAATGGTAACAAGATGATTATCTTTGCGAGGGCCACATCCTAAATTCAATGGCGGACACCTTGTTCGATGTGTTCCAACACATAGAAACGGCGAAGGAATTGTGGGAGTCACTTGAAGAAAAATACAAGACCGAAGATTCGGAAAGAAGAACTTTCTGGTAAACAATTATCTAGATTTTAAATTTACCGATAATAAGCCCATTCTTGATCAAGTTTACGGATTACATAATTATCTTACCGAAATTCGTCAACTTGGAATTCCTCTTGAGACATTCCATATTCATGCTATTATCCATAAACTACCCGACTCTTGGAAAGATTACAAAAAAATTCTTAAACATGATATAACAGAATTTTCTTTTGAGTCATTATGCAACCATCTTCGAGTAGAAGAGAAATTGTGTCTTCGTGACAAGAAAGATGAGCAAAAAGAAATAACTTCCAGGGCTCATATGGCGGAAAGCAATGATCAAAAGAAAATGAAGACTTAAAAGACTACCAAATTCAAGAAGAAAGGCCAAAAGAAAGATCTAAAACGTTTCCACTTGAAAAGGCCCGGTCATTTCAAGAAAGATTGTCGACTCCTCAAAAAGGAGAAGAAATCAGAAGCAAACATGGCCAAGAGTGGATTCGTCGGAATGATTTCTGAAATCAATGCAGTTAGAAGTGACATAGATTGGTACTTGGATTCAGGTGCCACTAAGTGTCACACCCCGCTTCCCAAAATACGGAATACGAGGATGACTGGGCCAGCCATGCTCCTACGGTCTAGGGATAATCCCACTGTAGTCACACTTTGGCTTCTAGAAGTTACATGGTAAGCAGTATACACAACATAAAGTAAAGATATATAACAGTCACTATGATACAAGGATATAAGCGGTTAAATAAACAACTAACTAATGATGACAATTGCTCTCCTAAGAATGCAAAAATGAACGATGAGCTGGTATCGCTAGTATAGGTCTCCATGATCTTCTCGAAATAAGGCAGGTCCTACTCTGGACCGGGTCCACTTCTTTCTCTGAGTATGCATACTCAGGTCATCAGGGCAACACAATATATCAATATGATAATATATCTCAATGTGGCAAGGACAATAAATACGAACTAGAACTATAAAACAGCAACACAAGAATGTATATGTCATGAAAAGTAAGCAATAACCCGTGTGAACTATAGCACCAACATAAGGTAATATGCATGTCACTAACCTAACTGTCTTTATGTCAGTTGAAATCGACCGGTGGAATATATCCTTATGTTTAGCAAGAGTCTCATGCATGCCCGAGACTACGATCAAAACTGTGTCCGGAACATAACCTGTTAGCCGTGGTGCTAGGCACAACTACCTAAATATATCACTATCACTAATATCGAATGATCATCCTCTAAATAACTGAACCTTGCTAAATACGAGTTCACTTCCATCATGATTTCCCCAGGGTATAGCATGTGTTCAGCTATTAGATAGGTTAGGAACAAGCACGTATCACTTTCGCTATTCAGTCACGCTTTCGCTTATCAGTATCACTTTCAATCACTGTTTCACTATCGTATTTGTCACAACCCAATCACTAAGGATTATCAATCGATAATGCAATCGGTATCTATGGTTTCAATATAAACGATCACTAAGCAAAGGGTGTAAAGCAATCACAAGATATGGTAGAAATGCGTTAAGTAAATGTTAGCTAAATTATAGGCAGCCAGTGTCATATAGCTTGCAAAATTCACTATAAATCACATGTGCAAAATTGAGAAAAACAATATAAAAGGAATTTGAATTATACTTGATTATATAATCATGAAAATTATTTTCATATCAATAGGTTTGCCGGTTAAGAAGTTATGTTCATTTTAAAATAGGGTTGGGCTGCTGGAATTCCAGTTTCAGAACTGGAAGTCTAATTTCAAGCGCAGTTTTCTATAGTTTGTGATCAGATTTAGGGAGTGCTACAGTTGAATAAAATATATACCTATTGGTTAGGTTTCCAACAAAATAGACGGATTAATAATAACCGATTTATACGGGGAGATATGTTCAGTTTAATGTCAATGTGTATAAACTGTCACTGCAGAAAACTGCAGGACATGTCGACGAGCTAAAATACTTTTAAAATAGCAAATGGTACTTAGATTAAATGAAACCAAAACCATTTGTTAGATAGATTAATTATATACACGGCGATATAGGACTTCGCATATTTTTAGATTTATAAAGGGATGTACATGCATTTAAAATCAGGTGTCATCAGAAAATACTGCTCTGGACTGCAGTCCAGAGCCGTATTTCCCTCAAGTTTTCATTATCGTATCGAGCTCATATTAAATAAAAATTTGCAGATAGTTCTAGGTTATCTAGTTGGATTCGATACGAGCCCTAGAAAATAACGTTTCGAGTTGTTTTTAATTTACCATGATTTTAATAAGGCGACATGCGCGGTAAAATTTCAGATTTGACGTCACTAAATGGAGGTATCATTTCAAAGTGATAAGTCAATATTTTTCTTTCAAATTCTTACATGTTATTCTTTATCATTAAAGGGATTTATGAGTCATAAATTCTGCCATTTTTATATGGGTTTTCATTAGGGTAACATATCGAACACTTGCAATATATATATCACGATCGACACTTCGTTTTCTTTCAACCAAACAATAATAATATGCATTATCAACTCGATCATGTTTCAACCATCATAACTATGAGTGTAAATAAAATGTAACGATTATACGATATAATATATAAACGTGTTTATATTTTAGATTACCCGTTCTAATATAATACGATAACATGAGTAGCAAGCGAGGGGTTTCGCTTTCCTTTGACGATAGCGACGATGACGACGGCAACGGCATGAGAAACAGTGATAAGGCAGAAACAATTAGGGGTGTTCGGCTATGGAGAGGATCTTGGCCTCAGCACAGTGAAGCTTGAGCTGAACGAGGATGAGACGATGGCGATGATGGTAGCGTCGAGAGGAGATGGTGATCAACGACGGTCTAGGGAGCTCTGTCGAAGGTGGCAGCGAAGGCTCGGGTTGGAGGTTAGGGAGTGAGGCTCGAGATTGTCGGCCGAGGAGAGGTGAAGGTGGTGAGGGCTGAGCTTGGAGAAAAGGCTGGATGCTCGGAGGTGGTTGTGTTCGACGAGGGGTTCGCCGATGAGAGAAGGCAACTGTTGTAGGAGTGTTGGCGGTGATGATGGTTTGAGAAGAGGAGGCGATGGCGTGGTGAGGAGCTTGTCGACGGCGAGGCAGTGAGCTGGGGAGAGCGAGTTTGAGAGAGAGGTTTGAGAATGAGAGATGGAGAGAGGGATTGAGAGTTATGGATAGGGAGAGGGGCTCGATTAGAGCGATGAGGAGATTTAGAGGAGGGGATCTAGGGGAGTCGTTGGTGATGGGCACATTGAGGAGGAGAGGGTCATGAGGGGGGCATTGCGAGGAAGAAGGAGAAGAAGACGCGGGGGCTTGGTGAAAATAAAGAAGAAAGAAAAGAAGAATGAAATGGAGAGTGGGAAGTGGTTAGGGCTCGAGTGTGGGTGTGGGTTTGGGTATTGGGCTTGGGTCGGGGTGGGAGTTAGGGTTTAGTTTAGGTTTTAATTTAGGAAAATAGTTAGGAAATATTAATTAGGAGATTAAAATAGGAAAAATATTTAGAGAACAAATATTTTAAAAGAAATTTTTATTCAAAATACGGAAATTCAAACTTAAGGTATCGGTTATTACACTAGGCATGTATCGAATAATAGATCTATTTTTGCAACTTTGAAAGAAGAAACTGATGGAAAATAACTCTTCATGAGAAACGAATCGACTGCAACAGTCAAGGGCATGGGAACAATCAATTTAAAATTCACTTCGAACAAGTTGATTAAATTAACCGATGTGTTGTATGTTTCTAAAATTCGTAAGAGTTTAATGTCCGTAAGTTTGCTAAGTAAACATGGTTTTAAAGTAGTATTTGAGTCCGACAAAGTTGTAATCACTAAGAGTAGAGTGTTTGTGGGAAAGGGTTATGTTTGTAATTGAATCTTCAAGATGAACATAATAAATAAAAAAAGCTATATCTGTTTATATCGTTGACTCTTTTCCTTTATGGCATGATAGATTAGGACATGTTCATTTTCGTCGTATGAAAAGCATGATTAAATTATGACTTATTCCTTCATGTTCTAATGGAAATATTGAAAAGTGTAGAATTTGTGTTCAATCTAAAATTACTAGAAAACCTTTTCATAAAATGGATTTGCGAAAATCTTTACTTTTAGAATTGAGTCACAGTGATTTATGTGATTTGAATCAAATTTTAACTAGAGGCGGTAAAAGGTATTTTATGAACTTTATTGATAATTTTTCAAAATATACTTATGTTTATTTGCTAAGTCATAAAGATCATGCATTAAATAATTTTAAAATTTATAAATAGGAAGTTGAGAATTAACTTAACACCAAAATCAAGACTTTAAAGTCTGATAGAGGTGGTGAGTATGTTGATATAGATAGATTTTGTGAATCGGTTGGTATTGTTCATATTACCACTGCGCCATATGCACCTCAATAAAATGGAACCGCGGAACGGAAAAATAGAATTTTAATCGAAATGGTTAATGCTATGATTTCTAATTCAGATTAAAATGCAAATTTGTGGGAGTGAAATCTTATTTGCTGCATGTCACATACTTAATAGAGTTTCTCAGAAAAATAAAAATGTGACACCTTATGAAGTTTGGAAAAAAAGAAAACCAAATCTTAGTTATTTTAAAATGTGGGGATGGCGTGCTCTCGTTAGGCTTCCCGAGCCTAAACGACCCAAGTTGGGTAACAGAGTAATTGAATGCATTTTTATTGGTTATTCTTTGACTAGCAAAACAGATAGATTCTTGGTTACTTAGTTGCATGGTGCTATTTCTCAAAATAGTATTATTAAATCTCGAGATGCGGAATTTTTTGAAAATCATATTTCTAAAATACCTAGAATTAATTATAATAATTCTGATTTGCTTATTTTTATTAATTCAAATTCTAATTCCGAATCGACTATTAATTCAAATTCTAATGATGAGAAATTAGAACCTAGAAGAAGTAAAAGAGCAAGAGTAGAAAAACTTATAGTCTATATTTTCAAATGTATTTAAATGAAGTATCTAGAGATAAACGGTTAGTGAAAATCCCATTTACATATTCTGTAGAAAGTGATCCATTAATATATAATGATGCTATTTATTCTCAAGATTCTGTATATTGGAAAAATGCTATTAATGATCAGTTGGATTCTTTAATGATTAATCAAACATGAAAATTAGTATAACTTCCAAGGAGGACTAAACCAATTGGTTCTAAATGGATATTTAAAAGGAAACTTAGATCAGTTAGAACCATAGATAAATATAAAGCTAGACTTATATATTGTTAAGGGGTATAGAAAAATGGAAGTGATTAATTTCTTTTATACGTTTGCTCTTGTTGCTAGAATTACAACTATTAGATTATTAATTTCGCTTGCATCTATTTGTAAGTTACATGTGCATCAAATGGATGTGAAAATTGCATTTTTAAATAGTAACTTAGAGGAGGAAATTTATATGGAACAACCGGTGGGTTGTGCCATTATGGGGTAAGGACATAAAGTTTGCAAACTGCTTAAGTAGTCTTTGTATGGTTTAAAGTAGGCTCCAAAACAGTGGCATAATAAATTCAAAAGTGTTGTTTCATATGATTTCAAACCGAAGGAATCTGAAAAATGTATTTATAGAAAAGTAATTAATAATAAGGCAGTTATTATATGTCTCTATGTAGATGACATGCTAATATTCAGTTCCAGCATGGATCTTATAAACGACACTAAATCTTTTCTCTCTTCAAAATTTGATATGAAAGATTTAAGGTTGGCCGAGATTATCTTGGGAATTAAGATTATCATATACTCTGATATTATCACAATCTCATTATGTAAATAATGTATTACAGAAATACAATGGATTGAGTGAAAGAACCGTATCTACGCCTTTAGATCCTAGTATTAAATTAGAATCTAATAAGGATAGAGCAATTTTCAATTGAAATATGCTAGTGTCATTGGTAGTCTTATGTATATTATGCATACTACAAGACCTAATCTAGCATATCTTATTCGACGACTTAGTCGGTATACTAGTTGTCCGGGTAATGAGCATTGGATAGCAATATCAAGAGTATTTGTATATTTGAGGAAAACCATAGACTACGGTCTATATTATACCGGTTATCCTACAGTTTTATAAGGATATAATGATGCTAATTGGAACTCAATTTTGGGTGAGTCGTTATCAATTAGTGATTGGGTTTTTACTTTAGTGGGTGTTGCGATTTCTTGGAAATCAAAGAAGCAAACCATTATTACTCATTCCACAATAGAATCAAAGTTTATTGCTCTTGTTGGTTGTGGCAAGGAAGCAAAGTGGCTAAGAATCTTCTTTAAGAGATACCTTTGTGGTATAATCCTATATATGCCACCGATTGTCATCAATTATGACATTGATACTGCTGGATCGGTGGCCCATAATAAAGCTTATAATGGAAAATCTAGACATCCAAGTCTAAGACAAGGTTATATCCTATAATTACTCAATGATGAGGGAATAATTGGGATTAACTATATTCGTACAAATTGGAATCTTGCCGGCCCTTTTTCTTAAGGATTGTTAAGAGATTTGATACTGAAACTATCATTGGGGATAGGATTAAAACCTTACAAAAAGATCAACTATCATTGAAATCCTACTCGATACTTGTCTTCCAAGTACAGTGAGTTTAAAGGAAGAGTGGATGATATGATTGATTGAATAAACATGGAAACTTATACTTATCCTTGAAATGACTATGCCTTGATCTTGTAGGAAAAGAAAGAGAAAGAATTATATTCTTAATGGGTGATATCATAAAGTGTGATACTACAAGACACACTAGATTATCTACTTTTATAAATATGGGGGTGCGGCCACCTTCTATGAGATTAAAAGATTTTATCAGAAGTATTCATAAAACCAGGACATACACATGGCCATAATAATGCAGACTAATGAATAATTTTATCTTTGAAATGTAAGTATGTGCTTTATATCCGGTACTTTCACAAACAGATCCTCGGTTCAAAACTTCGGTTACCATGCACCTTGATTGAACTTTGATGTAAATGTATTAGGTGGAGATTCAAGTTCAGAAGACATCTTTATGGTATGTATGTACAGTTAGTACCAACTTTTGTTTGTTTTTGGAATTTTTTGAAATTGGTGGGGAATATTATATTATTTGTATAATATAAGTAATTTCAATAAATTAAACTTCTATTTTGGTTTTTTATAGTTGATCGTGGTACTTCAAACTCATTTGAATTCAAATTTCCCTTCCATTTTGTTAGAGGGAATAGTTATGCGAGTTATAGGTGGTTATGGGGACTTAAATTTTGAATTCAAATGGTGAAAAGATTCCATTCGCATTCTCTCAACTCTTATTTATATCAACTTGTTTTCTTTATTTTATAGACACAATAACAATTATTTTCTTTTCTTCTCTTTTTGGTTTTTGGTACTCAAAAGATCAAGTTTTCGGAACAATTCTCTGCGACTGCAACGTGGAGGATTGAAACACAAGATTGGGTTGTTGTATCGTGGAAGCAATTCGTACAAACCCATGTTGCATTGTAGGGAGCGAAAATTGCTTTAAAGATGACGATTACATAGCTCAACTCAATTTTATTGTGTTTTTTAGCCTTAGTATCCAACTAGGGCAACAACATTAATTATCGATTTCCTACTTATTGAGCAATAAACCAAGCAAAATTATATCTATGATAGAAGGAATGACTATTCTGTTATGGGGTTAAAAATCCTAAAATTGAATTACTAAATGAAATAGAAGAAGGAAAGCTAGGTTCGATATAAATCAAAAAAAAAATTTAAAAAAATATATGAAAAGGAAATATAAGTGATGTGTATTGATTACCTTGTAGTTTTTGAGCAGAATTTTAGAGTCAAGTGATGTGTATAAATCAATATCTCCACCGAACTTTGCAGTTCGGGTTTTAATTATGTGATTCACTAGATGCCTCGATTGGATTTGTAACAGCAATCTCATTTGAAACATGGCATGATTTCTTAAATAACAATGCAAAAATAAATCTGCATAGTTCAGGTGTAGTCACAATATTGAAGCAGGAACTATTTTAAGTAATCTCACATTGAGCTCCACCAAAACCTTAAGCTGCAATTTAGCTTGATAATTTTATGGTGAAAGTAAAAAATTTATTAATCCAATGTAGACATTCAATTAAGGCGATCTGATTGATCAAAACATAATCATATGCCTAACACGTAACAAGAGTCCTCATTAATCTCAGACTAAAATGGACCATAACTATCCGTTATATATCTAAACCTATAACTGTTTTAATAATTTAAATATGAAAAGTCCATCTATATATAGCTTTTTTTAATGCTCTATATTGTTTAATTTTGAGGCTAAACGTTGTAAATTAGCTATTTAAATTTGTAGTAGTAATGAGCGACAGCATAATTTGTATAGTTTTGTTTTGGCATATACATTCTTCATTATTTTATATAGAATGAATCAAAAGCTTTTATATGTCAAGAATCAAAACCTAAATATGGATTAATTATATTCAGTGAACTATATTTCGGTTATGCCTTTGTTATATGCATATTCATTCTTTGTACATGTAATCAAATTTCATTTTTGGCACCATAATATGCTTGAATGGCATGCTTTTATGTGCACGATTTCATACATTGAATCTGAAAAAAGTAATTCATGAATCTAGAAAATACATTGCATATGTATGCCAGCTGTATTGTGACTATTAGGCCTATAAAAGAGCTTGACCATCATCATAATTTCTTCACAATAACATGATAGACCCTCTCTCCCATACACCACATACATCTAAAGAGGTTTCAATTCCTCTCCCATGGCAAATCCGTGAAAACTAGATTAATAAATATTGGAGAGGCTCAAAGATGACGCTTTGTAAGTATCAACTATTCATTTATTTATTTTTGTTTGAAATTTTTAGATTTCTTATTATGAAGTATCAAAAATAGAACAATCTTCCCTTTGCAGTATCTTTTATTACTATTTTAATTAAATAATTTAAATGGGGTCATGCTCTTGGACTTCTTTAATAATATTGCAACAAAAATATATGTCATCTCTATTTCACAATTGTAGATTTGTAGCCATCAATTATCTACTATTTTTTGGTTATTCTACATTAAGGGTTATTGTTATATAAAGCATTATCTTATTGCTAGATGCTTCCAAGCTATAATTCTCACCCAATCTGGGTATATGATGCTTAAGTCGTGTGTTACTCCATGTTAAAGTGATAATTATAAGACGAGGAAATATGGCCTAAAGTGTCACTGTAGTTGGAAGCCCACAAGTGACACTCTAGGCTCCGTTCCCTCATATTAGACATTAGTCACACATAACTGCATATCGGCTCAATATTTTCCGTGTTACATACACTGTTATAATTGTTCTTAGAGCTAGGGACTACTTAATTTTTCTTCTCGGGTCCCGAGAATAATGCCTCTCCCACATCGTTTATGTTAATTATTAACAATCTATATATGATCATTTCTTATGTGTTTAAAAGTACAATATCAGTGAACCAAACGCCTTCTGTTAAGCCTATACCTTCTACACTACGTGCGTACGTGATCAGTCGAAAATATTGTATATTTTAGCCGGCAATTTCCCCATCTTTTACATACACTTAGAAGTGTTCGGCATTCATATTCTACATATTAACAAATCTGTCACAAAATATGAGATTGCATGTATTAGACTTTTAAACCGACACTTTAAAGGAAATTAACCGCATTTCATGGCATCGCATCATTTCTGTATTTGCGCAACACTTGTCTTGAGTCTGTGCAGGAAAATACGGAAGAAAATCAAAAGAAGCCGATCAAACAATACGCCAACTAAATCATTTCAGATCTGGTAGCAGTGCAGAAGGAATTAGATAATTCAGTACATCAGAAGAAGGCCCACAACTCAGGCCCAACAATCACCAGAAAGCCCAAGCTCTAAAGCCCCAAAGCTGCCGCCCTTCCGCGGCCCAAACCCCTTATTTGCGGCGGAAGCGCCGCGGTTCTGCCACGTCAGCCGTCAACTTTTTGGGCAAAATTCTTATTTCTGGTCCCACAGTCCATTCTGATACTTCAAACTCCAGAACTCTCTCGAACCTACTACCAGATCAGAAAAGAAGATTAGAAAAGCTAATCCTAATTAAGCTCCTAATTAATCCTATTCTAGAAGCTCCTCCTAACTAATTACATCTAGAACCTTCTCCCCTAACTAACTTTTGGAGGGAAATTTGAATTTCCTCAACAAACTTTAGGAGGGAAAGTTAGAATTTGAAATCCTAGATCTAGGGTTAGTTATCTATAAATAGAGCACTAAATCTAAGGGTTGAGGTTGTTCATCATTAGGACCATTAGTTCAATCATTAGCTAGTTCATTAGTTAAATAATCTTTCCCTCTTTCATCATCTTCTTCCACAAGTCTCGTGACAAGGCTTGTGCGAAACCCTAACCCTAATTCCACTCCTAATCCAAGATCTTGAGTACCAAATCAAGCGAGAAGCCTTCAACCTTTTAGGAGCCGAGCCGATCTTCAATCGGGCAAGTGATCCAAGCCGATCCGCGATCCACGGAGACGAGCGAAGCCAAGTCGACGATCAAGTTCTTCCTCTTGTAGTTCTTGAGTGATTGTAACTAAATTGTTGATATCAATAAAAGGTGAATTTCTTTAATCTTGCTTTCTTGTAATTCTTGCATCATGATTAGATCTCAATTTGTAATTGTTGCTCTTGTTGTGATGTTTGAGTGAAACTCCGCTCGTTAAGGAGTCGAGACGATTGTAGAATGATGATGTAACAAATCTTAATACGATTTTTAAGTCCTACGAGTTTTGTAAACCCTAGCAAGTTCAAGAATCGATGACCTAGTTTCGTAGCGATGCTTTCTTGATTGCGATCGCTCGAAATTAGGGATCTACGATCGTTTCTTGAATTTACTAAAGGCTAGAATGTGAATGATATCGACGAAAGAACAAGGGATAAGATGAAACCCTAGTTTCACAAGAAATCCCTAATTCTCGATCGATCATTATCGATCTAGTATCAATTCATCGAAGGATAAGAATACGTAATTGTAAGATTACATCACATCTATAGATCCGATCGATTCCTACGTGCCTCATTTCAATTCTTGGGATTTGGTTTGGAAAAATCATCAAACGATCAATTCTTGATTCTATCTTTTTAATGCTTTCTTAGATCTAGTTTTTTCTCATTCTTGAACATCAACTATAAATCTTGAATTGTTTGTTTTCTTTTCTTTAAAGATTCAATTCATCTAATTCAAAAGACGAATGATTACACTTTCCCTGTGGACGATCCGCACTCACATACTAACTACATCCGACACCGTAGTTGATTGCGGTCAAATAATTTTTGGTTGTGATTTCTTTACAATTCCATAATACACATCGAGAATTCTTTTCAATCAAAATGGCGCCGTTGCCGGGGACTATTTGATTCGATTTATTACAATCACAGAAATTATCATCAATCAAATGGCGCCGTTGCCGGGGATGGTGCGCTAATAGTTCGTATTTTTGAAATTTGAGTTGAACAATTTATTTCATCATAATTTTTAGATCTAAATTCGTGCAAACACTAATACGTGTGTTGTGATTTGATTGCGAGAAAATCTGGAATCATTGGAGCTGGAGAAAAAATTTTCTGAAATTTCCAGAGAGCTGAAGTGTTCAAGTTGAACAGTGCCAAGAATTTTGGTGCAGTGAACAGTTCTTTCCACCGCCCATCCGCGGCCTAGTAGGCTTATTCGCGGCGGAAGCGCCGCAGTTCCAGCTCTTCTCTGCACCAATTTTTCTCAGGTATCTTCTATCTTTCTTATCTTCTTCTTTCTCTGCTCCAACTAATATTTTGTGCAGGATTTCTTTGCAAATAAATCGCAGCGCCGCAAAGCAAAATAAAATTTGTGCGTGTTTTTTATTCTTGTGGTTGTTGCATATTAATACGGAAATTTAAGGGGCACGACCAAATCCAAATTAGGTGGGGAGTTCATTACCCTTCCTAGGCCCCGAAAATCGCAAAACTTGCATCCGCATTTATCCTCATTAATTAAAAGAAATCTAGAGATGACTCTAAGGACCGTCGCGCTCATTTAGGACAAGAGAGGGCCGTGGGTAATCCATTGTTTATCCGAGTTTTTCTGTGGTGCCTAAGGCGAGTGTGTCTAAGGCTAGTGGTTATTAATTAGGCCCACTGTAGTGGTGGTTCCTTCCCACTTACCTGGCACTTATCCGGCCACAGGGGAACAAAGAGGCAGTGGAGGATTCTATCCCGCGACTTGTCTTTTGGCAGTTAGGAGCGGTCTAGACTTTGACCTAGGTGACCCCTAGATTTTAGGATTTTGTGTGTTGCATTTCTTTTGTTGCATCATTTTTTCAAAAATCCGTATCTTTTTCAAAACAAACACCAATCACATTCATTCTTTCCCCTAATTATAAATTCACGCTGCCACTTGTACTAACCCTTTTTAGTGCAAGATAGGCTGGACACGGGTGTCTAGTGCCCGTTAGTCCGCGTACCCTTTTATCGACCCTAAAGTCGGTATTTCTACATTTACCTTTTCTTTACCCACCACCACACCCACATCGATGGATCCACCTCCATCGAATTTCTTTTCCACTACTCTGCCGCCGTCCGTTGGTGCGCAGATTCCACCTCGCATCTCTCTCCAAGAGAGATGCTATCCAACACGAGGCCCACTTTCCACCTGTCTTTCCACGCCACCAGCCAACGGGGAAAATTTTCAAATAAAACCCCAATACATCAACCTTCTACCAAAATTTCACGGTCTCGAGTCTGAAGACGCATACGTGTTTATCACGAAATTCGAAAATGTATGCGAAATGATGGGTACTTCACAACTTTCTGTAGATACTTTACGTCTTCGTCTTCTCCCTTTTACCTTGTGCGATTTAGCCGAGAAGTGGCTATATAACACTACCGCACATTCCATTTCAAATTGGGATGAATTCGTCAAAGCATTCCTTAAGAAATTCTACCCACATCAAAAGACAGCTCGAGTCCGCAGCGAAATCTATCAATTCACCCAGCTTCCAAATGAAACATTTTCAAAATGTCTTGACCGCTTCAAGGATCTGTTAGTCCAATGTCCACATCACGGCATCCCGAGATGGGAATTGTGCCGAGTCATTTATGAGGGCATTACTCCTTACACAAGACAGACCCTTGAATCCATGTGTCAAGGCAATTTTATGACCAAAGATGATAGGGAAGCCTGGAACTTTCTAGAAGATTTCGCCGAAAAATCTTTACAGTGGGAGGGTGTGAGTCAATCGTCTAGGGATGGCAATGATATTTCCATAGGAATTAGAGCCGAAATTTCAGCTTTACACAAGAAATTTGACGGTATGGAAAATAAATTTTTAGCTGCCGCCCTAAGTCAAATATCACTCTCCAAAACTGTATGTGGTTGTTGTTCTGATCCGTCTCACTTGACGGAAGAATGTCCGTTTCAAGGTCATGAGCATACCAATGCATCATTTCAAAGACCTAGAAACGATCCATCTTCCTCCACAAATGATCAGGGTTGGAGGAATAACCCTAACTTTGCTTGGAACCAATCACAATTTCAAAACACGGTTCCAACCCAAAACAATTTCCAAGGGGCACCTCCACCACAACAGCACCCACAACTTCTTTTGAGTCAGCACCCCTTCCAATCACAAAATTTTCAAAATCCGGCCAACACTTTTGCACCGTCTAGTCCTTTGCAATTGACCGGTACAGATAATATCTCTGCACTAGCACAAACCTTGGATACTTTCATGAAACAATCCATCCAAGGTACGGCAAGTTTGCAATCTTCCGTCGAGAATGTAATGAAGATCATTATCTCTCAAAATGAAAACATCAAATCGATGGAAGAACAAATTGCACAACTAAAAGCCGAAATGAGTGCAAGAGAGAAAGGGAAACTTCCAACTCAACCTTTACCTAATTCTGGCTATTCACATAATGTGGATGCAATCACGTTGAGATCTGGAAGAGTGCTTGACAATCACCTTGGGGAAGAGTTTGATGATACTGATAAATCAATCAATAGAACCCCGGCTGAGACCTTTTCTCACACACACACTTCTTACCCCAGTTCTTCTACCCTACCATCTTCTTCCGAGCGTATTCTTCATTTCCCAAAAGGCTCGCCACTACAGTCCACCTCTTTTACCTCTCCACGGACGATCCCCACTTCTATTCCGGGATCGGTTCCACACACACTTTCTTCTCCTATGATGGACCCAGCGCTTATTGCTAAAGCACCTTATCCTAATCGATTAAGGGCTAACACACCGAGTCCACATATGGAGAAGATTATGAACATTTTTAAGCAAGTAAACACCAACATCCCTCTCCTAGATGCCATCCAACAAGTTCCTTCCTATGCGAAAACTCTTAAGAACTTGTGCACTAGGAAGAGGAAGAATCCAGTGCCCAAGAAGATTTTCATAGAAAAGACAATAGACACGGCTTTCCCCCAACAATTACCGAGGAAACGTAAGGATCCTGGATATCCTACTATTTCCGTTTCTATTAGGGAAAAATACATTAACCGTGCTCTATTAGATCTTGGCGCTAGTGTTAACTTGCTTCCTTTCTCAGTCTATGAGCAGTTAGGGATCGGAGAGTTGAAGCCAACCAATTGCACTCTCCAGATGGCTGACCGATCAATCACCAAACCTAGGGGTGAACTGGAGGATGTGTTAATAAAAATCGGAGAATTTATATTCCCGGTAGATTTTATTGTAATTGATACACAACCTGTAGCAAACCCACGGAATCAAATTCCGGTGATTTTAGGTCGCCCCTTTTTGGCCACTTCCAATGCAATAATCAACTGTCGTAATGGTTCTATGACCCTATCCTTCGGGAATAGGTCAATAGAACTAAACATTTACAAGTTGGGAAGTGTACCCTCCGAACCTACTGCTCAGGCCTGTTCTGTCGACTTAATGGATGTCGACAGCAGCGAATTTGATGATCCTCTTCATATTGATCTTGACTCTTTTCATACGTTATTGTTTGACCCAATTATGTATCATACACATACGGACTCTTCCACCGAGATGTCCGGGTTAACAAGTAACACGGATTATGAACTGTTCTTAGAATCTGAAGATCACCCCGCACTTTGTGATGACATTATTCACCGGGGTATTAATGGAACTTTTGAGGAGATCTTCGCTGATGAACTCGCATTTCTGAATAACACGGGTGTTGAGATGAATCTTGTCCCAATCATTGAAATTGAACCTCCACCCCTTCTTCTGAAATGTAAAAAGAATGCGAGTTATCCATCACATACACTGCATCGTCTCTCCAATATGAGACGCACATACACTCTCTTCCACCACTTAACCTTTCCCCACTTTTTCTTCCACCAACCAGAGCACTACATTGATAAAATTTTTGAATGGTTGGTGTTAACCTTCGGTCTTTGCAAAGCTTGGCATCGACCAATGATTTTTGACCCCCACTTGTGATTTTAAAAGATTAACATTGCATAACTCAAGTTTGGGGGGGGTATGTTTTTCTGGCTCCTAAAAAGAAAAAATTTTTTACAAAATTTTGAGCCAAAAATAAGTTTAGGGGAGGTTCTTCACTTAAATATTTTGCCCCCACTAATAAATTCCTCCCAAGCTTACAGGTTTTTCAGATTTAGCAGAAGGCAACAGTGAGGACACTGTTGAAAACAAGTTTGGGGGAGGTTTGTGCTTATTTTCGCATCATTTGCATATCATCTGCATAAGCACAAAACATTTCTTTAAAAACCATAAAAATTTTAAATTTTCAAAATTATAAAAATATTTTTTGTACATAAATAAGATAATAAAAGTTTAGATAGTGAACATTTACATCCATGAGATTAGAAAAATTTAAGAAAACTAAGAAAATTAGAAGTTTTCTTATACGAACTAGTAATAAGTAGTTATGAGCCGTTGTCCCAAGGGTTAGTAAGATGAAAGACGTCACTAATCTGAGGATAAAAATAAGTCTGAAAAATAGTTTCTATTCTGGAAGCCAAACATTTTGAACGTTGCTACCCTGCTATTCGCACTTACACACATCTTAAAGCCTAGGATAGTAGAGGATACCTTGAAATGCTCTTGTCTTAAAGCTAAAAGTATGAAGAAAAAAAAGTATTTTGAAAATGGTGAGAAAAATAGACACTGGTTTTGTTATCACCAAGGGCAATAAAAAAATATATAGCAAAAGGGTGCTTCTTCACCTAGTGCCCTAAGGCTAACTGGTCTGGGAGTCACTGCTATGCCTGAGGTGGTGCAAGACTAGGAAAATACACCAAGCATGCAAGCACATTAGTAATCGGTCGGTTAGTACCTCAAGAAGTATTAACGGTCGCATGAAAGTGTGTAAGCAATCTCGTTTGCCAAGAAGTACTGAGGCCGATGGGCAAGAGTATGATAGCTTGAATTGAATTCTCCGGGTGTAGGGATGTCTTTACACACACGCAGGGTGATATGATCGATGTTTTGGAATAAAGATAGGAATGAAGAATAAGACGATGTTTTATTGAGGGAGGACGTGATTTCTAACATCTTTTCATGACCATTAAGATAGGGCTCATGACAATCGAAAAGCTAGCTTAGTTGGAAACCCTAATTTTCAAAGTCTTTCTTTTACAATTCTTTTCTTTAAATGTAATATTCATGATCTTTCTTTTATTATTGGATTTTGTGGGTGCAATCCGCTGAAAACCCTCAGGAGATAACACTCCTCCTACTAGGGACACCTAGAGGTTTAAAGGCTTGTTGCACGTGCTCAGTGCAATCGTGTTGCCTACGAAAGTGTGCTAGTTAGTTTTTCTCTTTCTTTATTTTCTCCTTCTCTTTTTAATAAAACATTCGCTCGAGACGATCGAAATTAAGTTTGGGGGTATTTGATCAGTCGAAAATATTGTATATTTTAGCCGGCAATTTCCCCATCTTTTACATACACTTAGAAGTGTTCGGCATTCATATTCTACATATTAACAAATCTGTCACAAAATATGAGATTGCATGTATTAGACTTTTAAACCGACACTTTAAAGGAAATTAACCGCATTTCATGGCATCGCATCATTTCTGTATTTGCGCAACACTTGTCTTGAGTCTGTGCAGGAAAATACGGAAGAAAATCAAAAGAAGCCGATCAAACAATACGCCAACTAAATCATTTCAGATCTGGTAGCAGTGCAGAAGGAATTAGATAATTCAGTACATCAGAAGAAGGCCCACAACTCAGGCCCAACAATCACCAGAAAGCCCAAGCTCTAAAGCCCCAAAGCTGCCGCCCTTCCACGGCCCAAACCCCTTATCTGCGGCGGAAGCGCCGCGGTTCTGCCACGTCAGCCGTCAACTTTTTGGGCAAAATTCTTATTTCTGGTCCCACAGTCCATTCTGATACTTCAAACTCCAGAACTCTCTCGAACCTACTACCAGATCAGAAAAGAAGATTAGGAAAGCTAATCCTAATTAAGCTCCTAATTAATCCTATTCTAGAAGCTCCTCCTAACTAATTACATCTAGAACCTTCTCCCCTAACTAACTTTTGGAGGGAAATTTGAATTTCCTCAACAAACTTTAGGAGGGAAAGTTAGAATTTGAAATCCTAGATCTAGGGTTAGTTATCTATAAATAGAGCACTAAATCTAAGGGTTGAGGTTGTTCATCATTAGGACCATTAGTTCAATCATTAGCTAGTTCATTAGTTAAATAATCTTTCCCTCTTTCATCATCTTCTTCCACAAGTCTCGTGACAAGGCTTGTGCGAAACCCTAACCCTAATTCCACTCCTAATCCAAGATCTTGAGTACCAAATCAAGCGAGAAGCCTTCAAACTTTTAGGAGCCGAGCCGATCTTCAATCGGGCAAGTGATCCAAGCCGATCCGCGATCCACGGAGACGAGCGAAGCCAAGTCGACGATCAAGTTCTTCCTCTTGTAGTTCTTGAGTGATTGTAACTAAATTGTTGATATCAATAAAAGGTGAATTTCTTTAATCTTGCTTTCTTGTAATTCTTGCATCATGATTAGATCTCAATTTGTAATTGTTGCTCTTGTTGTGATGTTTGAGTGAAACTCCGCTCGTTAAGGAGTCGAGACGATTGTAGAATGATGATGTAACAAATCTTAATACAATTTTTAAGTCATACGAGTTTTGTAAACCCTAGCAAGTTCAAGAATCGATGACCTAGTTTCGTAGCGATGCTTTCTTGATTGCGATCGCTTGAAATTAGGGATCTACGATCGTTTCTTGAATTTACTAGAGGCTAGAATGTGAATGATATCGACGAAAGAACAAGGGATAAGTTCAAACCCTAGTTTCATAAGAAATCCCTAATTCTCGATCGATCATCATCGATCTAGTATCAATTCATCGAAGGATAAGAATACGTAATTGTAAGATTACATCACATCTATAGATCCGATCGATTCCTACGAGCCTCATTTCGATTCTTGGGATTTGGTTTGGAAAAATCATCAAACGATCAATTCTTGATTCTATCTTTTTAATGCTTTCTTAGATCTAGTTTTTTCTCATTCTTGAACATCAACTATAAATCTTGAATTGTTTGTTTTCTTTTCTTTAAAGATTCAATTCATCTAATTCAAAAGACGAACGATTACACTTTCCCTGTGGACGATCCGCACTCACATACTAACTATATCCGACACCGTAGTTGATTGCGGTCAAATAATTTTTGGTTGTGATTTCTTTACAATTCCATAATACACATCGAGAATTCTTTTCAATCAAAATGGCGCCGTTGCCGGGGACTATTTGATTCGATTTATTACAATCACAGAAATTATCATCAATCAGTACGCGCACCATAGACAACACCACTAGTATAGATCATAGAAGGCCAAAGAGCATTCCATATAAAGATCCATCTACCAAAGAAACTTCAATGTGATTAGATTCAAGCTAAGGATATTCTGCAATAGAATTTCTATGAGCACGCAATTACTCATTTCTCCTGTATCATTCTTCTGCAGGGCTGGACTGTGGCTTGGAGTTGAGTAATAAGGATATCCTTGTACTCAAAAGGAGGAGAGGGAGATGCCACTCAGGGGAGCCACTGCACGCGCGAAACAATTGTACAACAAAGAGAGTTTAAGGCTACAAAAAGGGAAACAAAAAAAAGTACATTGCTGAGTTTAGTAGAATTGTATATGTGTTTTCCTTAAAAGACCGATTGTTTTTGTTCTTCTGTTTGATTGATAATGGATGTGCTTGTTCTTCTGTTTGATTACACTGTTTGAAAGCTGATAAGTATGCGTGCATTGTTATCTTCCTTAAACATTTTTACTTTCTATTAAATATTAATATGCTCACAAAATTAAAGTTGTAAGAAATAAATAGTAGAAGTTTATTCAATTAATTTAAGCAAGAGTGGGTTCCAAGAAGGCTAAAACATTTTAAGTTGTATTTTGATAATTCTAACCAAATTTTGTAGTTTCCATGGATGGTGCTGATCATCGAGAAAAACGATGGAGGATATACTTTTCTGGACGTCGTAAAAAGGTTTGCCTCCTAGGACCTTTCTTAACTTGATTTATTCTCAAACCCAATGAAGTCCAAAAATGTGGGGACAACCTAAATTTGTATTGTTAATTTATTTCAAACGAAACTTATATTTGTATATTTATTATCAATAATACCCTTTTTAAGATTTCATCAATATATTTTTATGATTTGATGAATAAAGTTGTATTTTGATAAATAATTATGATTTAATAAACAATATTATGGTTTGATAATTACCATATAATTTGATATATATAATGTTATATTTGAATTAACAAATTATTAAAGTTAATATGCCTATAGCATGAGAGAAATTAAGTTGGCATAAGTAGTGGGATCAAATCACTGCACTCTCCCACGAGAGGGAAAGGCCATGCCAACTGAGCTATTGCTCATTGGTAGTTTAAAAATTAGTTTGCAAAAACTGCACCGAGAAACAAATTTCTCAAAACATAATAATATAATCCCTTCACATATCGGTGAAATTGGATGGAATTTGTCACTTTACGTCATGTTAGCGGATCATGACCCCTTTCCATATTAAATTCCATTATGTAATGCTTTCAAACAAACAATAAAACTGATATGTTAAGATTGGAGTGTGATCTTCATCCATGATGATAAATACTAGAAATGTGATTCCAAAAGGACAGGGGATATCATGGAACTATAACACCAATTCAAACAATCCCAAAAATAAAATTGAGATTTGCATATGCGCCGATCCTTTTGGAATGAAGCTAAACAGTACACAACATTTTTTCGGTTGCAGGCAAAACTTACTATTCCTGTGAAAAAACAAAAGTAACAAGAATTAGAGAGTCCCAAAAATGTAGCACTTACAACAACAAACTCTAGAACATCATTTGTTGTGAAAAAACAAAAGCAACAAGAATTACAGAGTCCCAAAAAAGAGCGTCGTTTTCAGTGAAATTAAAGTGCAACATAGATTGTAAAAGTATGCAAGATATTTGAAGACTCTACAAGAAATGAGCTTCAGTTTCCACGCACACATCCCCCCCCCCAAAAAAAACATACCTCTGTGTGTGTAGAGAAAAAGTCTAGGATCCATCCGATAGAATCTGGACGGAAATTCTATCATGCCTTAAGATATTGAATTCGTTTTGAGATATGAGCAAACAATGATATCATATGAATGAGAGCTTTTCAATTTCTTTTCGGGGGGTGGGGGTAGGGTTGGTTAGCTAACATAGGAGGGAATTTTCTGCTACGGCAGTCAAAAAAATCAACTTCCACTTTTTAATTCAATGATCAATACCACAAATATTGATCTTCATGGTTTAAAACTTACAATAAAAGCATGTGGTTTTCAAGCTCTTTGCTCGTAAATCTAGTTGTTTTATAGCATGAAGATCAACACGAATGGTGTTGATCATATATCCAAAGTAAGTTTATGGCCACTGTGGGAGAATAATACTCTTTCCTATGGCGGTTAAGATTCCGATACACGCGCACACACGCGCAAACACACTAGCATTGTTCTCGGCGCTACGCGCGGAGAAACATAAATCAAGGGTAATGAGATTTTGAAATAAATTCTATGTTACATTTGGATTTTATTCAGACTCAATTCTCTATCCTGAAACCTACATTGATTATACTCAGTTTTTAAGTTTAAGAAGTTATAAGATACATTTTTATTCTACATTAGAATCAAGAATTTATGTTTCCCTTTATTTTCTTAGAAGATGTATGCAACAAAGCAACAATAGATAATAGGACCATAAGAAAATACATGACTAACATTCTAGGCGTACAAATCCTCAAAATACAAATAAAATAAATACAATAATTATTAGAACATTGTTCTCATATCTCAGACATCATCATCATCCATCTCAATATCATCATCGTCGTCATTGAGTACAAAAGGATCAATAACACGTTCAACTTAATTTGGATATGGGATATCCATGTGATTGTAGTGAGCCAAATTAAGTTCTCGATGGTCGTATTGGTCTTCATTATATAAGTGTACCATTTGCACATTGCAACATGTTCATTGAATTCGTTTCACCCATTGTATTGTATGATAACATTTAAAAGTCAATAAAAGTATATAGACTTTTTTATATATAGTTGCATGAAATGTATAGTAAGAGTTCTAACTTTACTGTAAACAAATTGTGAATATTAAATAGGTTGGCAAACGAATGTTTCAATTTCATTATCATAGAGAATTACGCGTTTCTCACATGTATGATCAAAAATCCTGACTCTAATTTTATACTTGAAAAAAGTATACTTTAAATAAGAATAAGCTAAAATTGATGATTTTTAATATAATATGCAACTATATGCAATAGTGCTCCATGCGATACCTTGGCAAAAATTTTGCAGACAGATGTCGGCATACATTGCAGACATTTAGATTGTAAAATGCATGATATTGCCTTTTATTGCAATGCGAGCAAATACTATAGCAAAAGGCAGTATCGGTGTATACTACCATAATCGTAGCTTTAATGGAAAATTCAAACACCTATACAATCATGTAGTTTAATAAACTTATATTATCATAATGCAATATAATGTTTAATAAATTATATCGTTTCTTACAATATTAGCTGGGGTATCTGTAAGCACGATCAATTGCTCGATAGTGATGAGATTAAAAGGAAGAGTCTGAAAAATATGAATAGACCAACTGAAATCGTATTTCATCCTATAGTAAAAAAGATAACAATATGTCATTAACAATATGTTGCAGTTATATTGAGGAATATTTCATATAGAAAGGGTATTTATAAAGCTTACCATCTAGCAAGGTGTAAGACATCTTAATTATTATTATCTTGGTCAAACTGTATAAACTTCGTAGATTCTTAAGAAAATTTATCTGTAGGAAATATATTAATTGAAAATGGTATAAACTTCAAGTAAAAAATTATTTTGCGTTTAGAGAAGCATGTATTTAAGAAAAAAATAATAAATAAAATTAAACCTTCATTAAAAAATAATGTTCAGACCACTTGCAATCACAACATTTCATTGTAGATAAGCATCTATAAAAAGTTTCATCTTTTCTTTTAATATATCGTCCCACACAATCAGTGGCGGAACCAGAAAATTTTTTCTGGGGAGGCCAAGTTAAAATACATAATAGTAAAAATATACCAATACTTTAAAAATACTACTAAATATTTTTAAAAAGCCATAATTCTTTAATACACTATACCATATTTTTTAAAAGCCATAATTCTTTAATACACTATACCATTTCTACTCTAACGAGAAATGAAATTATAAACATCTAAATGTGAACTTTAATATTTTAAAAAAAAATTAAGTTGTGGGTAACCAAGGTCTCTGAGGCTCAAAACCTATGTATTTATCACTAGGATAAATCTAAACTCATTATAAGCTTTATGAATTTATATATTTATAGTAATATACAATAAACCGATGAGTATTATATGCACTATTTGTTAGGGGCTTGCCGGGGTCGAGGCCCACACCAGTCTTCTTTTGATTCCGCCCATGCACACAATTAGAGATATAATATGATCATAGTATATTTCATCTATCACATATATTTCAATGTACTTTTTCAATCTTCCATCCTCTCTAGTTTTAGTAGTTACGGGGCCGATATCAATTATGAATATTAAAATATCTGAAATATTAGAAACTTAATTACTTCATCAGATAGAAATTAAAATAATAAGTTAATTTTATAGATAGTTAGAAGAACATACCTAATAAAACGGTTGATATTTTTCTACATATCGATAATTGATGCAGTTTCTTAACATTGCAAAGCGATGGAAGATGAATTAATGTTGGATCGATATCTTCTTCGGTGATTGCAGAATTTTTTGTCAACCGAAGATGCCAATCTTTATCTATTATCTTATAGCGAGTACGTGAGATACACTTGATGATATTGGTAATCTTATACACACGACCTTTTAATACCTTGTCATGCCAATACTGAGATAATTTATCAAATACCAAAATCTTAGTTTCACAATCCTAAATATATAAAAAAAAATTAGTTATAAAATGGGTTATGTATAATTGAATATGAAACAAATTTACTCACCATTAGATCTTTTTCGATGAAAGTAAAGGAAGGGAAACTATGTTGAGCATATAACACTCCATACCAACTTCGAGTTACTCGAACTACAATATAGTAGAGTTTTTCTAAGATTTTCATATGGAAATGGGATGAATATTTCGCAAATTATATGGTATTGGATGCAGATAGATGCATGGAAAAGAAATGAACTGGTTTTATATAGAGAAAATTGGAATCTAGAAAAGTAAAAAATGATATAATAAGGTACGGATAAGTACAGTGTGATCATTTAATTCTTAATAATAATAAATTAATATATTTACTTACAAACTATTCGATGTGACATCCCATTTGGATATTCAAGATTTATATATAATGTTTTCTTGCTATATTGTACTGTTGAATAATTCACAACTAATAAATTCTTTTTTATTATTATGTGGGAATTGTATATATATAGATCTTGTGCGGTGGATATAGTTTTTTCATTACTATCAAATCCGAAAATATATCTCTCCTTATACATATCCTTATCTGTTTGGATCCCAAATTATGTATGTATACCCGAAGAATATAGGGATCCTAATCCGGATCTGGATAAATATCGGAATATTCATATCCTAATGCAATCCTATTTCCACTCCATGAATTTATAATATTTTCATAACAAATCACTTCACACACTCAAAATAGGTTGGCTCAGCATCCTCTTAGAGCTGATCAAATATAGAAGAAAAATGAGATAATAATAGTCAAATATCTTTTGATTTATAAACCTCACACATAATTGCTTTTGTCCATTTGTCTCTTTTAGTATTGTAGACATGAAGAAATTACTTTGCATATGAACATTGCCCTACCCACTTAGTCATAAAAGAACAAAAGAGCGGGTGAAGCAAGCGATTTGAAGCCAATTTCAATATATGTAAAATCTTTTGTTCTTCTTGCCTTGTCTTGTCTTTTCTCCATTTTTTTTGTCTTATCGCTTATACTACACTATACTCTTCACGTTGTACTCGTGTCTTCCGGTAGGGTAATAAATAATAAATTAAAGGAAGGGGAAGAAAAAGATGTAGGCTTATGTGCAAGTGCAAATTAAGGAAGGTTGTCAATCATGGGTGCTTTCTGTTAGTTGTATGTATGCCCTAGAGGCCAGTGTTGTACAGATGATGTATATTATATTGGATGCTTGGACATATATAGAGATGACTTTCTTGCTCGATATGATAGTATGCTATCTGGTTACTCTTTATCTTAACATGTACACTAGTCTCTTTAAACTGTCTTATGGTTACATGTTGGTAAAGCCCTTAGGATGTGTACTTGACTACCTGGACTATGATGCAGATCATACTAGTGGGGACATGGTAGTCCATAAGTACATCCTTCAAGGTCCCTAGTCGTGGGTGTATCGAGACAGGGCATCGATATACCAGAGTAGACTAGCGTATACGCTTCTCGACCCATGAGATGGGCGATGGATGATCCCATATCCATTGGTGTTTGACATCAGAGATGGTGTACGGGTGCTCAGTGGAGACTGGGTACACTGGACGGACTCGCCGAGAACTCCCAGATGGTATTATACCTCACGTCAGATGGCAGTTCTCAGGTGACACTTGTACAGGTTAGTCTGTAGACCCGAGATCGTCATAGAGTCTTGTGTGATTCCCACTGTGCTTTGATCTCCACCTTACCACGTCCACGAGGGCGTGCAAAACGGTGGTCTTTGGGTACAGTCCCGAGTCACATGGAGGCAATGAGCGATAGGAGGGGTTTTGTCTCTCCCGGTATTGGGGGTTGATGTTGCGCTGTGCTCGATTGGCCGTAACAGGGAAGTCCCTGGCCAGGGCTGATCAGAGATTTGCTGGTAAGTGTTACCAGTAGTTTCTCGACCCGTTATGAGCCTCACATCGGCACGACTTATCGGTTATTGGGGTCTGACGTTTACCACCCCTAGACTTGATATGCGACGTATCAGACGAATAGACCGGACTGTACGGTAAGTGTTACTGGTTGGATTCACAGGAGTGTGAGCGGGCTAGCTCGTCGTTCTTCTGATCGCATACCCGGATGGCCGTTACGTTTAGCAGACCGCTTGCGGCTTGTGGGTGCTTGATATGATCATCATCTGCTATCGGCGTATTGACGAGTCTTTAGAGTCCTACACAGAGGTTTCCTGGTTCAAGCGAAACGAAATAGGAGCGCATATGAGATATGTGCGGGACCGAGAATAATGCGTGTATGTGATACCGTATTTCATTCTCGCGATAAATGTTTCGATTGGTTATATTCGATATGACCTAGTTATCGAATCATTGATTCGATAAATCGATACATTGGATACTAGTCGGTTATGTGCGACATGACCGGATCATTGAATCAAATATTGATTTAATGATTTAATGTATAATTATATATTTGATATATTACTTTGCATTAGCTAGTATTGGTTCACTTTATATGGATTTTCTCACTCGATGTGCAAGAAGTATATATGATGTACTTTTGTGCACACATTTGTATCATGTTTGATGATACTTGATAATTTAGTTAAGTGTATAGAATTAAACCATGGTTAATTTGATAATTAGGGTTTTGCATATTCATTTATTTATTTATTTGTTCATTTATTTATTTAGAAAAGATTGAGATAAGAATGGTGGAGAAGTTTGTTTTTAGTTGAAGCTTCATGAAGCTTTGACTTCTTAACCATTCTTGTCTTCATGCTTAACCCTAACCTATCCAACTAACCATGGTCTATTCTCTACACTCAACTATGGTTTGCTTATGATAAGTATTGAATTATTTTCATTTTAAATCAAGACTCATCATATTCTTTCTTCTTCTTGACCTTCTTCTTCAAGAAAGAAACCTTGATGCCATCAATGGCAACTTGAGATCCAAAGTGAGAAATCCAATTCTAAAGTGAACCCACCTCCTATTTCTTCACCCTCTACCTCTTGCCAAGTTGTTTTGGGTGTTTTCTTCACAAGTTTCACCACTTGATGAAGATGGAGCTTGAACTTGTGCAACCTCGACGTAGATCATCTTCGGCACGAAGCCGACGACCTATTCCGCTCACTTCTCCGATGAAGCCGTCGCGAGAGTCCGAGATTCGAGATGGACAGCGAGGGGACGACCACGTGGAGCTAAGGAAGTGGATAACCGGATCTCCAAAGGTTGTAGCCTCTCTCTTTTAGTTAATATGTTAACTAGAATCGTTTTTCGCCTAGGATTCTAGCCGACGATCCGTATTAGGGTTTCTCGGCACCATAATTTTTGTAAAATGGCATGGTTGATACCTTGTGAGACCACTATAGGGTGCCTAGGAACCTTTCACTTTCTAGTGTGCAAGTGCACATAAATGATGAGTCCCACAATTTAATTAAAGTGGATTCCCACATCATATTAGAGAGATAAAGAAATAATGAGAAGTCACAATTTTTAATACCCCAAATTTTTCACAGCCAAATTGTCCCAATAACCATAACCAGCTTTGCGGAGTTCACAAATATAATACATCCAACTTTCATATATTTATTTTTCCTATCTTATCTAGGGAGAGATTTTTTGAAGTACTTTTGCATAAAAAATATTTTAAAATATAAGACACTCATCCAATTAGAGGTACCATCATCGGATCGACCCGATCTTCTAGTTTGTGGTTCTACTCAGCCCACATAAATAAAAAGTCAACTGACTTTACATTTATTTATATACTTGTTAGGGTCAAAATTTACACCTCTGTGTCCAAAAAGTCATAGTATAAAAATCAAGGTCAACACCCAAGCAAGCGGGTCCGAGCCCAAGTCTAGCCCAAGTATGGAGGCCGGCCCCATGCCAAAAGAAGAAAAGAATTGTGTAATAAATAAATTTAAATATAGTTTCTAGAAATAAATGTAAGAGAAATATGCAAAAAACCAAAATTATAAAGCCCATGGGCTATGTGTAAAGATGTAAGCCTATATAAGGCAAACATATGAAGAAATAAAAAAAAAACTTTTATACCCCTAATCACTCTAGGGTTTCGAGCCTCTTCTCTCTCTCTCTCTCTCTCTCTCTCTCTTCATATTCTCCAAATTATTCTAGAGAAAAAAGCTCATTTTTCTGAAATAAACTAGATAAATCCACAAATCCATAGAGAGAGAACCCCTTTCTTCTATCAAATCTTATAAAGGAGAACCCATCACTTGAAGAAGAAAGCTCATATCAAAAGTCTAAGTTCCAAGATCAAGACCAAGAAAAGGAACAAACTTTCTTCATCAAGTTTGAAGAGCATAAGGAGCATAGGCTTTCATCCAGTTTTTTTTTCTTTTTTCGAATAGGGAATTCGACGAAAGCCTCCGTGCCCCGTGAAGGGGTGACCCTAGTCAGATACCCCATAAATGGGTTATCCACTACCTTCAGAGATCCCCTCAAGGGGATTTTTCGCCCTATCAGGAGCCCTCCAAAGGGGGTTTCCGCCGTCGGGAACCCCATTGGGGGTCCCCACCGTCTCGGGAGGCACCAAAATCACTTTCTCTCTCCTCCCCCTTGTCAGGGACTCTTCAGACACACATTTCACTTTGAGTTTGCATGACTTATATAACCCGTTAATCGGAGGTTCTTTCTTCTCAAAGCGAGGAGTAATTAATGGTTGCTTTGTCCACAGCTGCCGGCGATTAGAATCCCTACAATTAATAAACCCGTCTATTTAAGGCAGGGGGAATCTGTACAACGTCTGACAAGCGAGCGCATTCTTATCTCAATAGGATGACGAAAAACACCATATAGATTCTGGCATGCCCGGTGGGACCTACCTTTCCTCCCATATTTCGGGTCAAATGATCATGCGAACTTAATTTACATATATATCGTTTTCTATACTGAAATCATGTTCCTTCATGCAGATCAACGGCTATCAACTCCCAACAATTCTCAACAAAAACCCACATTGTTCAATGATGTCTCAACAAACAAGATCGGCTTCCAACGCGACCACCGTCGCATACACTCTCAAGATATCAATCAGAACTCATGCACCAATGGACAGAGCATCCACTCCAATTCAGCTCCATTTCATTCGCCTAGCTAGCAGCGTTCCTGTCCCTCAAGCTCCAGTGATGGATAGACTGGTCTCAAAAGGGAGGAGACCAAATGTTGTAATTACAAGGGTGCTCGAGCCTAAACACTAGTCAGTTTTTGAACGGCTCTCTGCTGCTCCAGCCGGGGGTAATTTCTTTAACATCAGGAAAAAGACAGGGCGTCTCGGGCAAGCTTAGGCGGTGCCCTTCACAACTGCACGATCGGGTGTCTTTTCTGAACTCCCCGTCAATCGGCCTACGGTGGCTTCCAGGAGAGTAGATACCCGCCAAGCCCTAAAAACTGAAAAGTTAAGATAGAAACGGCTTAGATATAGAGACACTAGGGCTCCTGCAAAGTTGAATTTCGTGAGGTTTCTAGAATAGGGTTACCCCACGACAACAGCTAAGTCCGCCTTAAAGATCAGCAACTCTTTCTAACCCTTAAAGTTGGTTCTGAAAAACGCCATGACTGCAAAAATCAAGAAGACGAAGATTCGAAAAACACTGCGAAGAGATGTGTCTAAGCCTTAATACAGAAAGCTTGAAACCGTCTACTTAAGAGTTTACTAAGCACTCTTCGCCGTGCAAAAGCAACGGGGAGAATTCATAAAGGGGTACTAGTGCCACCCAAGAACCCAGCCATGTCAATTATCTTCAGTCACTTTTCCTTTCCAGAAAAGGAAGGGCTACGATGAAGGTCCAAAAGACTGGCCGCCAACAATAAAGAGAGGGTCAGATGCATAGTTCATATGGTCTATATGAAAAGAATGCGCCCCAGTGATAACCTTCACAGCAAGATCGAAGATGGAGATGCAACTTCCCATGCCCAGCCTCCTCTGAAAGACAATGAAAATCCTTTTGGTGAGGCTGCTAGGAAAAAATATTCCTTAATTCATGAAGAGTCGAGCTTGAAAAGCGATGATGAGCCAACTTTCTTCCCTAAGACCGCAGAACAATAGCTTCTCCAAGAACTCTGGAAACAACATAAAAGCAAAGACAAGAAGATGACCAAGCTCTACTAAAAAATTGATGATTTTACGAATGTCGTAATGCACCTCACGGCCTAAGTTGCCCGGCCGCAGGCTCATCAAGTGTAAGGCTCTACGCATGAGCTGGGTGACAACGACCCGAAGCAGCTGACGCCCGTCCCCATAAGTCCAAAGGTAGGAGAGCTGCATGAAAGTCGACCACATTCAGCTTCAGGAAATTCCTTGACTCTTGACAACAATAGCACGCTAACTCAAGATAAAATAATGGGCTTGGTCACTAACAAAGTCAAGAAATTGATGGCCGACGCCGAAGTGCAGAAAAATGTCGGCAGTAGTGGGAGACCGTACTCTGCACGATATGATCTCGTAGAGATTCCCAGCAGCTACATTGTTCCTAAATTCGGAAGGTTTGACAGAATGTGAAATGCAAGCCAGCACATTGCCCACTTTAAAGTATCGTGCGGAAATACCGGGGGAAATGATGCGCTTCTCCTCTGGTAGTTCATTAATGGCTTGACCGATGTTGCCTTCGACCGGTATACAAGCGTTCCAGACGACTCGGTCACGACGTTCGTTAAAATGGAATCTCTGTTCAAGCAAAGATTCATGAGTGTCAGCGATAAAATCACCGTTGCTGACCTTATGAAGACCAAGCCAGAAAACAACGAAAGCAACATGGATTTTATAGCCTGCTGGCGTAATCTCACCGTTAAATGCGAACTGCCGTTAGAGCAGGACCAATCCATCAGCCTTCTTATATGAAATTTCGGCAACTGGATGATTCCTTTCTTATGCACAGTTGGTCTCAAAACATTCCAGGAATAGACTAAAAAGGTTCATATATTGGAACACTCAAACCCTGAGTCCATTCAGGACCTCCAATTTATTAACAAGCCAAAGAATTGGAGGGACGAAAACTACAAAGGGGAAAGTTCCAACAGTGCCGATTCTTTCAGCAAGTAAGGAATGGGCGAAGCAAAGACTGACTAGTCTCAAAAGCCAGTACTGGGAGTAGAAAGATCGACTCTAGAAGAGAAAAAGAATAAGGTCTGCTCTTTTAGAAGAGACAAAGTCCGTAAAATTTTCAAGAACGCCCTGAACAACGATCTACAACTGCCAGAGTCGAAGAGACCTCATGAAACAAAGATGACCTACAATCCCCTGTATTGCCTATACCACAGAGTAGTGAGTCATGCAATCGAAGACTGCCATGTTTTCAAGAATTGTGTTGAGAAACAATACAAGACCGGAGAAATCTCACTGTCCCCTGGAATATTGGCTAAAGATCAAGCCACGGCTGCCAATTTTATACAAACAGAGACCGAATTCTTTTGGGAACCGACTGATCTCGGTTGTTTGTCCTTCTCTAAAAGGAGCGGGCCATGGCAACGGTCCAAAAGCTCGTCAAGTATTGTTATCAATGATGAGGGAATAAATAGATACATGATCCATACAGTCTACATGGTGGGGCTTGGAAGAATAAGTCCTCCTAAACTTTGTAGTCAAAATGAAGATATGGCCATCATTCCTCGGCCTTAGCTTGGTTCAGATGTACCTTCCACTTTCCAGTCTCAGTTCGGATCAAACAATGATGAAAACTCTATCCACCAGGCTAAGTCAAAAGAGCCTATGCTTCCTAGAGACACAGATGGTGAAGATGACCCAGTCTATGTTCCCAAAAATGCAGAGCAGACATCGCTTCAAGGCCTTCAAAAGCGACTCCAAGAGATAGATAGAGAGTTGGCTATGGTCTATTCCAAGCTTGATGATATGATAAGCATCATTGCACAACTTACGGCTCAAGTTGCTCGAATGGAGACATAACAAATGTGGGAGTCCATCTATAAACCAGAGGATGACCTCTCAAAGCAACCAACGACCATCCCCTACAATCCAAGCATGCGGCAGCATCATGAAGCTCAGACACATTCAACTTTGGGAAGAACCTCAATACTAGATGATGACAGGTTCACCCAAGAAAAGATCATGGACTTAGCCGCTGGAAGAGTCAAAACATTGGCAGCTGAAGCCGAGACACAGAAAGAATATATCTACAGTGGGTGCTCATATACCACGGAATACGACCATGTAGAATACCCGAGTAGTTATATTATCCCTGAGTTCAAAATATTTAACGACATCGGGGACGCCAATCCGCATATTGCTCATTTCAAAGCGTCATGCGACAACACTGGGGGCAATGATGCGGTGCTCCTCAGGTAGTTCATCCTAAGTCTAACTGACATGGCTTTCGAATGGTACATAAGCATACCTGACAGCTCGGTCAAGACATTCACTCAAATGGAATATCTATTCAAACAAAGATTCTTAAATGCCGGTGATAAAATTATCACTGCTGACCTGCTTAAAATCAAAAGGAAAGATAATGGGAGCATCGCGGATTATATAACTCGATGGCATGATCTCGACACCAAATGTTAATCGCCATTAGGCCAGGAGAAAGCTGTTAGGCTTCTCATAGAAACCATTGACAATTGGATGATGTCTCGCTTATATGCATCGAGCATCAAAACCTTCCAGGACTTAATTAAAAGAGTCCAGATGTTGGAACATGAAAATCCCGAGTCTTTTCCAGACTTCTAATCTAATAACAAACTCAAACGACCGGAGGACGACAACCACAAAGGCGAAAGTTCCAACAATACCGATTCTTTCAACAAGCAAGGAATGGGGGGGTCGAATACCAACAAACCTCGAAATCCAGTATTGGGAGGAGAATTGCTCCCGGGGGAGAAGTCGAATAAAATCTATTCCTTCAGAAGGGACAAATTCCATAAAATATTCAAGGACGTCCTAAGCAACGTTCTTTGCCAAAATCGAAAAGACCATAACAAGAGAATATGACTGACGACCTCAAATACTGCTCATATCACAAAGTGGTGAGTCATACCATTGAAGACTGCTTTGTTTTCAAGGATTGAGTCGAGAAGTAATACAAAACGGGAAAAATCTCGATGTCCTCTACTGTGCTGATGAACAATCAAACCACAACCACCGATCTAGTTCCATAAAATTCAAACTCTAAGAATCTCAAAAAACTTTGCAACAAGGCACCCACAAAGACAAATAAAGAATAAGCGCGACATTGACCCCTAAGTCATTAAATCGGAGGGGGGGGAAATGGTCAGTCCACAAGCAAAAAGGGTATGAATAAAAACATGAAAAGGTTTCATGAGTAAAAACAGCAAGACTATCCATGAGCTTGTGAAACCCCGCATGGGCACAATCTCGTAAAAAAAAACCAACGGCGAATGATTAGTTGCTCCTGGTACTATTCCAGTGTAGCGATGCAGACACTAACCAAAATACAAATTTCCAAATCCTCCAATGACGAATGATGAGTCGCACTTGGTACCATTCCAGTGTAATGATGCAGACGCCAACCAAAATCCAAATCTCTAAATCCATCAACGAAAAATGATGATTCGCTCCTGAAACCATGCTTCAGTGTTAGCGATACCGATGTCAACAAAAATTCAAATTTCTAAATTCCCCATCAGCGAATGATGAGCTGCTCCTGCTACCATACTCCACTTTAGCGATACAGATGCCAACCAAGATCCAAATTCAAAATCCTCTAACGGCGAATGATGAGTCGATCCTGGTACCATTTCAGTATTAGCGATGCAGACACCAACAAAATTTCAAATCCCCTGTTCGCACCTGTTCAAGTGCGCACTTTATGAAAAATGACCCGATTGACTTACACACCTATATATATACGTGCGCACATAAAGGCTAATACACGATACAAGCGCATATGCTATCGACGGGCTCTTACAACAAAAGCAAAGCCATTTTAAAAAATAAATTTATTATGTCCCGTGTCCGCTCCTTGCTTCATAGTAAAATTTCTTTAAAAGAATATAATATATTTGACGGGGCCACTACTTTATGAATGTTGTTTAATTTTTGCAAGAACTGTTCTCGAAATATAAATTTTTATTCTTTTTCCTTTCTTGTTAACCCTTTAAATATATGGTGTTGGATATTTGATCTAAAATAGCCCAAAATTTAAGATCTAAAATAGCCCAAAATTTAAAATCTAAATTGCTGTCATTCTTTGGTATTAAACGATTTGGACTTTGACCCACTTGTTTAACTTTTTTGTTTTCCTTTATAGTTAAGTTGATACCTCTCTATATTGTTTTTGCAGTTAATTGATTCATAAAACTATAAGGACCGACCCCATTATAGTAGAATCTCATTAAGTAAACTAGATAGGCGCCGTTCCTAAAAGAGTAATTGAAACTTTGGTAACTTTAAAATAATATTCAATTGAGATAATTCCTTATTCATAAGACAAGAGATGGTAGAGTTTTAAATCTCAAGATTTGGTAGCTATGAAGCTTTTGGTAAAATGCTAAATAGTGTACTAATGAAGAAGATGATGGTTGGATGAGAATTATAGTTGGAATGGTGGGTTGGGTCCTCAATGCTAATTCATGTCCTTAAATTTGGAAGTCGTATTCAACTCTACGATCCTTTCCAAATATGAAGCTTCAGTTCTCACCAATCCAAGCAATCGTTTCGGCCTCGTAATGCAGACCCGAAGACTTTTCATATGAAGCATGTTGCATTATATTTTGTGATGGGACTAGAGGGCTAGTTACAATAACTGATGAATATATGGCATGATCGACAATGCAGAAGCGCCGAAGCTTGCCAAGTGCTCAAAACAGAAAAGTTGAGGCGGAAGCGGCTTAGATAAAGAGCCAACAAAAAGGCCAGGGCTCTGGCCAAGTTGATTTTTGTGAGGTTCCAAGTACAGGATTATCCCGCAACGACAGCTGAGTCGGTCGTAAAAGTCAGCAATTCCTTCGAACCCCTGAAGTGGGTTCGGAAAAACGTCATGACCGCCAAAATCAAGAAGACAGCAATCCGAACGATACTACAAAGAGACGTGTCACGGTCCCAACATAGAAAGAATGACTCCGTCTTTTTAAGAGTCTATCAGACGCTCTGTGCCGCGCGAAAGCAGCGGCGCAAAGACAGAAAAGAAGCGCAAGCAACACTCAAGAACCCGGTCGGGCCAACCGTCTTCAATCGATTGTCCATTCCCGAAATAGAAAGACAACGACAACCGTCCATGAAGTCAGTTGCCGGTGGTGAAACGATGGTCGGATGTGTTATCCATATGGTCTACATGGTGGGCACACGTCCCAGCGACAACCTTCACAGCAAAGGTAAGGATGGGGCTACCACATCCCAAGCCCAATCTGGCTTGAATGTAGTTGCCGCTTCCCAAGATCAGCCGCCTCCGCATGACGATGAAAGCCCTCTTGATGAGGCCGATAGGCAGAAAGACACCTCAGTCCATGTGGAGCCAAGCTCGGACAGCGAGAAAGAACCGACTTTCCGCTCCAGGACCGCAGAGAAAGAGCTGCTTTAAGAGCTCCAAAAACAGCACAGGAGCAAAGATAAAGAGATGGCCAAGCTTTACTCAAAAATCGATGACCTGACGAACGTCGTGAAGCAGCTCACGGCTCAATTCGGTCGGTGTTAGTTATATGTATGCCCTAGAGGCCATTATTATACATGACTGTATATTATAGTAGATGCTTGGACATATATAGAGAGGACTTTCTTGCTCGACATGATAGTATGCTATCTGGTTGCTCTTTATCTTAACATGTACGCTTATGTATCTTTATACCTTCTATGTGTTACATGTTGATAAAGCCTTTAGGATGTGAACTTGACTATCAGGACTATGATGTAGATCATACTAGTGGGGTCAGGGTAGTCCACAAGTACATCCTTTAATTGTTCCTAGTCGAGGGAGTATCGAGACGGGGCATCGATATTCCAGTGTAGACTAGTGTGTACGATTCTTGACCCTGTATGGGGCGATGGTTGATCCCACAACAATTGGTGTTTGACATCAGAGAATGTGCGCAGGTGCTCATTAGAGAATGGGTACACCGAACAGGACTCGCTGAGAACTCCTAGATGGTATTATACCTAACGTCGGATAGCGGTTCTCTGGTGACACTGGTACAGGTTAGTCTGTAAACCTGAGATCGTCATAGAGTCTTGTGTGATTCCCACTGTGCTTTGATTTCCATCATACCACGTTCAAGAGAACGTGCAAACCGGTGGCTTTTGGGTATAGTCCCGAATCACATGAAGGCAATGAGCGATAGGAGGAGTTTCGTCTCTCCCGGTATTGGGGCTGATGTTGCGCTGTGCTCGATTGACCATAACAGGAAATCCCTGGCTAGGGTTGCTGAGATTTACTGGTAAGTGTTATCAGTAGTTTCTCGAACCGTTATGGACCTCACATCGGCATGACATATCCAGTTACTGGGGTCTAACGTTTACCACCCCTAGACTCGATATGCGACATATCAGACGAAGAGACCGGACTCTATGGTAGTGTTACTTGTTGGATTCACAGGAGTATGAGCAGGCTTGCTTGTTGATCTTCTGATCGCCCAATACCCGGATAGCCGTTACGTTTGGCAGACCGCTTCGGCTTGTGGATGACTGATATGATCACCACCTACTGCCGACGTATTGACGAGTCTTTAGACTCCTACACAGAGGTTTTCTGGCTCAAGCGAAATGAAGTATGGCACATATGTGATACGTGCGGGACCGAGATAGATACGTGTATATGATACCGTATTCTATTTTCACGATATAAGTTATATGTGATATAACCGGATTATTGGATCAAGTGTTGATTCAATGATTTGATATTAGTCGGGTATATGTGATATAATCGGATTATTAAATCAAGTATTGATTTAATAATTTAATATATATATATATATTTGATATATTAATATATATTAACTAATATAAATGCTCACTTAAGAATTTTCTTTTCTACATTTACATTTAACACACACATATGTGTGTGTGTGTGTGTGTGTGTATTTAGAATATTGTATCATGCTTGATGATACATGGAACTTGGGTGTATGAGACTAACACTTAAGTTAAGATAATGTATGGGTTTTTATTATTTAGAGAAAATAAAAAAGAGGTGGAAATTAGCATGGTTGTGAAGCTTGGAGATGCTTGTACAACTTTGACTAAACTCCATTAACTTTTGTTTTACTCTAGATATTATTTAACCTAACCATTCTCTTAGCCTTAGTTAAGTCTCTACAAGAGTTTATATTAGATATTTTCTCACCCTTGGTTAATTAGACGCTTCATCTTCTTCATCCTTTTTTCTTGACTTGATTTTCTTGAGGTGAAAAAGAATGAGAGGAAAAATATTCTAAAGTGAGCTAAATTCCTACTTCATCAATCTATACCCTATTAGCCATTTTGTTTAAGTTGTTTGCTTCACTTATTCATACATTAGTGAAGAGGTAGATTGAGTTGAGTCTCCTCAAAGTAGATCATCTTTGGCTTCGAAGATCATTAAGCAAGCTCGTTCATTTCGACTAGTGGAGCCTACAGAGAGTCCGGAACACCACGACTTGGAGCGAAGGGACTTCTACACGGAGCATTTGAAGTGATGGACCGGTCTACAAAGGTTGTATTCCATAATCACTTATGTTTATGCTTGCTTATTTGATGTAAAACCCTAATTTTCTAGTACGATTCTAAGTTTGAGTTCATTAGCACACTATTTTTTTAAAATTGTATACTCGATTCTAAGTTTGATTCTAAGTTTGGATCAAAACTTCGTCGCAATCACGTAGCATACGCGAATACTCACCGGGTAACATTACTAGATAGCCACGCCCCATAGCCCCGACCAAGTGACTATAGGAGAACTCCGTTGCCAAAAGCATTCGCTCGGATACTCGCGGCCACGGTGTTCCGCTTAAGTGCACTTCGTCGACGGCATCGGGGGTGCGGTCGTCTACTAATGTTTCCGACGTGCATTCGGTCATGTTGTTGAGAATCCTGTTGAATTACCCGACTAATTATTGAAAAGTGTTTTCAAATCGAGACTAAAATGCGGGGTTTATAAAGTTAGGCATGAAATTCGGAATATCTGATATTCCGGGTTTATGATGTCGAAGGGATTTGATGTGTTAGGCATGAAATCCGAAATATGTGATATTTTGGGTTTATGATGTCTAAAGATGATTGTGGATTCTAATTATTGTAGTTCACATTTCTATTCTGCGACCGTAAGTGTAATATGTGGTGTATCGCCGGTTTCGTTACTATACGACAACGACAATTGGGATACGCATATTTACTTACGTTGATGACACGTGTTGTTATGTGTTGCTGTGATATGATATATTGGATCGTCGTGATAGAATGGCCGGGGGTTTATGTGAGATGAGAGTTTTTCTTTTCATTCATGTAAAATTCATTGTATGTAAGATTCTTTTATTGGGGCACTTCCGGGTTGAGGATGATGTCACCATTGATGTATATTATTTATTTTTCCGCATTAGGATAGACCCAAGGAAGGGGGGATAAGTAACCGGGTTCTAGGGTCCAGTGGGAGACCATCTCGAGGAGTCGAGACCTGGTCTCCTAACCCTAGAATTGGTAGGGTTACTTGCCGCTCACGTAGGGATCTAGTGATGTGGGTTTGGCTATTCATCACGATCGTGGAATCCGTGTTTTTTACTAGCTTAATTTAAAACACGGAAATCCTAGTATATCCAATATCTCATATGTTGACTTCTGCTGCAATGTTCTGTGATGAGATCATATTACTGCCTGAGACGAATGTTTTATTATTATATATATGATATATAATAGACGTTGCTTATGTCTTACATCCGCTCTAGTCCCGCCCTGCTATGTCGTTAGTTAAGTAACCTAACGGTGCATAATGGGACAAAGTGGCGAATGCGTATGGCATAAGCGTACGTTGTATTTTCGTTTCTTTATCTGTGATGCTTAGGAAGCATAAATGATGGGACTTCATTAATGAGATTAATGAAAAGGAAAGAAACCTAAAGATACTGTGGAATCAAATTTTTAAAAAAGGATAGCTCTAGTTCTTGCTTTGCATAGTGGTATTCCTTGTAGAATATTTAGCACCTTATTCGATAAGGAAAGAGCCGAGATCCTTTCGCCGGGAGTGACCTCTTTAACGAAACTAGAAGATACTACAACCCACGTGGTTTTGCTTTTGATTGCTTTTTTAGTTTTTTCTTTGCATAGTGGTATTCCTTGTAGAATATCCAGCACCTTATTCGATAAGGAAAGAGCCAAGATCTTTTCACCGGGAGTGACTTCTTTAGAGAAACTAGTAAAAGCCTCAAAAACACTCCTTTTCAAAATCACTAGATTCCGCAACGATATCAAGTTCATTACGCAAAAGGTTTTCTTAAAAACCTGTCGTAGCCCTCTGTAATTTCAGATAGGTACTATATAGTATTCGTGCTGCGTTTGTTGGCCGCGTCAAGCCGTAGTGTGCGGTAGCTGATTAGTACTTATCTACTAGCATGTGATGTGATTGGATTAGAGTAGTCGTACGACTTTGTTGGCCTACGTCAAGGGTCGTGCGAGTGGGTTTAATTCAATCAAGAAATCTACGGACAGAACTTGACTAGTGTCTATGGTTTGTTGTCCTGCGTCAAGGTCATAGGACGCTAGGGGCAAAAGAATATCGCGAATTTCATGTGTTGAAATTTGCAATGAGATTGCATACCTTCTATGAGATAGTTGGATCCCGATACCTGCTGCGAGTAAGAGTTACTCCTGAGAGAGTTTTGCACTATACAATTAGTTAATATATTAGGTGTCTAGAAAGATGTCAACGGGGTTATGCCTCTGGGAAAACGAGATTTATTTTAATTAGGTCTATGCGAAAGCACGGGGAACCTCCATCAAAGTACCGACACTAGCCTAGCTGACCGGTTAGCGAACTTGTAGCGTGTAATTAATCCCGGCTGGTTTTACCTTTTAGGTTTTGAAGGAAGATTTGATAAAAAGCAGTGGAATCCATCCTGATTAGATAAGATAATAACCAAATCTAATCTTGCAAGAGCATACGCTAAAGTGTATTTCATCTCTCTCTCCAGGTAGTGACCTTGACATACCTTAATCAAGATAATAATATGGATGTATTGACCGAACATGCTTATTATACTGAGCTGGGGGACGTTGGTTCCGCTCTTCCTTATAACTGTTATAATACCGAACAGGAAATAGGGGAATACCAGGATTCATATGCCACCCAAATGAGGAATGAGCATATTGATACGTCTTTTCGGGTGTGTTCGTTACCGAGAACTGTTTCTCAATACACTTTACGTCCTGGGTATTATATACCGGATCAGGATCCCATATATGTAATCTGTTACAAGAGCTTAGAAGAGGTAGAGAACTGGGAAAAGGTGAACATTCCATAAAAGTTGGGAATGGTGCAACTGTTGCAGTCAAAGCAGTTGGCGAATATCACCTTGTATTGCCAAACGGTAATACACTGATCTTGAACGACTGTTACTACGTACCATCTATGATGTGCAATTTAATATCAATTTCTTTATTAGATAAAGAAGGATATAACTTTGTAGTAGAGAAAAATGTTATGAACATTTTCCTAAATCAAGTGTTGATTGGGTTTGGTACTCTATGTAACGGATTATACGTTCTGAATCAGAATACAGTTCTTAATGTATAGAACATACACAAGAGGAAAAGTTCAAAAATGAACGAATCCTTCTTGTGGCATTGTAAACTAGGTCATATCAATGCGACACGGCTAGCTAAGTTATATAAGGATAGATATTTAAATCCGTTTGAATTTTCATCTTATGAAACTTGCCAGTCATGTTTCAAAAGCAAAATGACCAAAACTCTGTTTACTGGATACAGAGAAAGAGCTACTGAACTCTTGGGACTGATACATAGTGATGTATGCGATCCTATGTCTACACATGCCAGGAATGGTTTCTCATACTTCATTACATTCACCGACGATCTCTCAAGATTCGGACATGTGTTCCTATTGAAACAACAGTCTGAAGCTTTTGAGAAATTCAAAGAATATAAAAGCGAAGTTGAGAACCAAACGGGTAAAAGTATTAAAATCCTTCGATCTGATCGGGGAAGACAATACTTGAGCATGGATTTCCTGGACTATTTAAAAGAGAATGGGATTCTCTCTCAGCTTACTCCTCCGTATACACCACATCACAATGGTGTATCGGAGTGGAGGAATCACACCCTATTAGATATGGTGTGCTCTATGATGAGTATTGCTGAGTTACTTATCTCCTTTTGGGGTTATGCACTGGAGACAGCTGCAGACTTATTGAATATGGTTCCTACCAAATCCGTGCCTATCACTCCATATGAGATATGGAAAGGGAAGAGACCATGTCTTAATTATGTTAAGATATGGGGTTGTCCGGCCTATGTTAAAAAGCAAAATCTAGATAAACTCGAGGCAAGATCTGTTATGTGCAAGTTTGTTGGATATCCCAAACATTCGCGAGGGTATATCTTCTACCACACCGAGGAACAAAAGGTGTTTGTTTCTCGGAATGCCACTTTTTTAGAAAAGGAATTTCTTGAAAAAGAAATTATTGGTCATGAGGTAGAACTGGAAGAAGTTCCAGCTACACAAACTGCGACTGATGATTTAGTAGAACCAGAGGATTCGATAGCCCCCAATGAACCTAAGCCTCTCCACCGATCTACTAGGGTTCCTCATCCGCTTGAGAGATACTACGGTTTTCTCATAGACGGTGGGAGAGAGGATTGCATCATTGAAGATGATGACCCTACTAGCTTCGAGCAGGCCATCACGAGTGGCGACTCTGTGAAATGGCTGGATGCTATGCGATCTGAGATGGAATCCATATACACCAACAAAGTATGGACTTTTGAAGATGCTCCTGAAGGGGTAAAACCCATTGGGAGCAAGTGGATCTTTAAGAAGAAATTTGTTGTAGATGGAAAAGTTGAGACTTTCAAAGCTAGACTTGAAGCAAAAGGTTTTCGTCAATGACCAGGTGTGGATTATGACGAAACTTTTTCTCCAGTGGCTATGCTTAAGTCCATCCGGATCTTACTTGCCATCACTGCATACCATGACTACGAAATCTGGCAGATGGACATCAAGACCGCTTTTCTAAATGGTGATTTAGAAGAGAGCATGTATATGACTCAGCCAGAGGGCTTCGTAGATAGTGGGAGCAGCGGAAAGGTGTGCAAACTGCTTAAATCAATCTACGGGTTAAAGCAGGCATCGCGGAGTTGGAACATCTGTTTTGATATTGCAGTCAAAGAGTTTGACTTCATCAAAAACGTAGATGAACCTTGTATATACAAGAAGGTTGCAGAGAGTAAGATTTTCTTCCTCGTATTGTACGTGGATGACATACTCTTGATAGGAAATGATGTTCCTATGCCGCACTCGGTTAAGCTCTTCTTATCACACAGATTCTCCATGAAAGATCTAGGTGATGCCTCCTGCATTCTGGAGATTAAGATCTATAGAGATAGATCTAAACGGATATTGGGATTGTCCTAATCCAGGTATATTGACACCATACTAAAGATGTTTAGTATGGAAGATTCCAAGCGTGGTGGTTTACCCACCATTTCTGGAATCACTCTTTCCAAAGAGATGTCTCCCAAGACTGATTTGGAGAGGGCTCGCATTCAAGGGATACCCTATGCTTCGGCAGTAGGCTCTATCATGTATGTGATGCTATGTACCAGACCAAATATAGCTTATTCACTAAGTGTAGTGAGCAGGTATAAATCAGATCCTGGGGAGAATCAATGGACAGCTATGAAGAACATTCTTAACTACTTGAGAAGGACTAAAGAAATGTTCTTGGTGTATGGTAACGGTGAACTCCAGATGGAGTCCTTTACCGATTCGAGCTTCCAGAGTGATAAGGACGACAGTAAATCGGTTTCGGGCTTTATCTTCACCCTCAATGGAGGGACGGTATGTTGGAAGAGTTCCAAGCAAAATACCGTGGCAGACTCAATGATGGAGGCTGAATACATCGCTGCCAATGATGCCGCCAAGGAGGCTGTCCGGATAAAGAAGTTCATAACTGAACTTGGTGTGGTTTCATCCATTGAGCATCCAATACCTTTGTATTGCGATAAAATTGGAGCAGTATCTTTGGCCAAGGAACCCAGGTCCAATCAGAAGTCCAGACACATTCTTAGACGGTATCACCTGATCTGGGAGATAGTTGATCACCGGGAGATCGAGGTCAGGAGAGTTGACACGAAGAATAACACAGCGGATCCACTCACGAAGGCCATACCCCAGATACAGTTTGAGAGACTCTTAGGGATGTTGGGTATAAGATACTACAACAGCTGGCCTTAGTGCAAGTGGGAGATTGTTAGTTATATGTATGCCCTAGAGGCTATTATTGTAGATGACTGTATATTGTAGTGGATGCTTGGACATATATAGAGAGGACTTTCTTGCTTGATATGATAGTATGCTATCTGGTTGCTCTTTATCTTAACATGTACGCTTATGTATCTTTATACTGTCTCTGTGTTACATATTGATAAAGCCCTTAGGATGTGAACTTGACTACCAGGACTATGATGTAGATCATACTAGTGGGGCCAGGGTAGTCCACAAGTACATCCTTTAATTGTTCCTAGTCGAGGAAGTATTGAAACGGGGCATCGATATTCCAGTGTAGACTAGTGTGTACGATTCTTGACCCTGCATGGGGCGATGGTTGATCCCACAACCATTGGTGTTTGACATCAGAGAATGTGCACAGGTGCTCATTAGAGAAAGGGTACACCGAACAGGACTCGTCGAGAACTCCAAGATGGTATTATACCTAACATTAGATAGTAGTTCTCTGGTGACACTGGTACAGGTTAGTCTGTAGTCCCGATATCGTCATAGAGTCTTGTGTGATTCCCACTGTGCTTTGATTTCCATCATACCACGTTCAAGAGAACGTGCAAACCGGTGGCTTTTCGGTACAGTCCCGAATCACATGGAGGAAACGAGCGATAGGAGGGGTTTTGTCTCTCCCGGTATTGAGGGTTGATGTTGCGCTGTGCTCGATTGGCCATAACAGGAAATCCCTGGCCAGATTTGCTGAGATTTACTGGTAAGTGTTATCAGTAGTTTCTCGAACCGTTATGGACCTCACATCGGCATGACTTATCAAGTTACTGGGGTCTGACGTTTACCACCCCTAGACTCGATATGCGATATATCAGACGAAGAGACCGGACTGTACGGTAGTGTTACTTGTTGGATTCCCAGGAGTATGAGCAGGCTTGCTTGTTGATCTTCTTATAGCTCAATACCCGGGTGGCCGTTACGTTTGGCAAACCGCTTGCGGCTTGTGGGTGACCGATATGATCACCACCTACTGCCGGCGTATTGACGAGTTTTTAGAGTCCTGCACAGAGGTTTCCTGGCTCAAGCGAAACGAAGTAGGGCACATATATGATACGTGCAGGACCGAGATAAATACGTGTATATGATACCTATTCTGTTTTCGCGATATAAGTTATATGTGATATAACCGGATTATTGGATCAAGTGTTTATTCGATGATTTGATATTAGTCGGGTATATGTGATATAACTGGATTATTAAATCAAGTATTGATTTAATAAGTTAATATATATATATATATATATTTGATATATTAATATATATTAACTAATATAAATGCTCACTTAAGAATTTTCTTTTTTACATTTACATTTAACACATATGTATATATATATTTAAATGTATTTAGAATATTGTATCATGCTTGATGATACATGGAACTTGGTTGTATGAGACTAACACTTAAGTTAAGATAATGTATTGGTTTTTATTATTTAGAGAAAATAAAAAAGAGGTGGAAATTAGCATGGTTGTGAAGCTTGTAGAAACTTTGACTAAGCTCCATTGACTTTTGCTTTACTCTAGATATTATTTAACCTAACCATTCTCTTAGCCTTAGTTAAGTCTCTACAAGAGTTTATATTAGAGTTTTTCTCACCTTAGGTTAATTAGATGCTTCATCTTCTGCATCCTTTTTTCTTGACTTGATTTCCTTGAGGTGAAAAAGAATGAGAGGAAAAATATTCTAAAGTGAGCTAAATTCGTACTTCATCAATCTATACCCTATTAGCCATTTTGTATAGGTTGTTTGCTTCACTTATTCATACATTAGTGAAGAGGTAGCTTGAGTTGAGTCTCCTCAAAGTAGATCATCTTTGGCTTCGAAGATCATTAAGCAAGCTCGTTCATTTCGACTAGTGGAGCCTACAGAGAGTCCGGAACACCACTACTTGGAGCGAAGGGACTTCTACACGGAGCATTTGAAGTGATAGACCGGTCTACAAAGGTTGTATTCCATAATCACTTATGTTTATGCTTGCTTATTTGATGTAAAACCCTAATTCTCTAGTTCGATTCTAAGTTCGAGTTCATTAGCACATTATTTTTTTTAAAATTGTATACTTGATACACTATGAAATCCTAGTAGATGTGCTAAGAAACTCCAACACTCAGGTGTTGTTCATACCAGAATATTGCATTTTATACCGCCCATTCTTATGCTCGTTTGTTTATAGGTAGGTGCTTTTAATCCGTGTTTGCTACATATTTATAGGTTACAGGTTTCCAGTCCAAATATTGCAAATCAACACAAAATCTCCACAGTTACACCAAAATCCAGAACATCTGTCATAGACAGATATAAGCCGGGTTCCAGTCATCCGCATCCGTCTAGTACCGCTTACCAGTTCAAAAGACAGGACGAAAATAGTCGTCATTTCTGGTCAAGCGTGGGGCCCAATGAAGATATTTAAAGATATGTGGGGCCCAATGAAGATATTCAAAGATGTGCGGGGCCCAATGAAGATATTCAAAGATATGTGGGACCCGAGGGAGATAAATTCAAATGTGTTGAAAAATGAAGCCATCATTGTTGACTTCTGGAAATTGAAGAAATCAAGGAAGCATATTGATAATCTGCATATGTTAAATAGAAGAAAATGCAAACACAAGACCCCCAAAGAAACCCGACCCCCTAATTCCTCCACATGGCCGCGGATCCACGGCCAACATGGGGTCTAGGCCGCGGATCCGTGGTCGTTTAGGCTCCGCAATTGGTGCAATTTTGGTGGTAGTTGGCACATGGTATTTGGGCATATAATATTGCCCTAGGGTTTCAGAAATAAGCCTATAAATACCCCGGTTCTGAGCCATTGTAAGATATAGATTCTTTAGCCTCTTTTAGTGTAGTTTTGTTCTTCTTCTTCTTCTTCTTCTTCATCTTTCCTCCATAAAAATGTAGTGAGAGTATTGAGTGGATGTTAAATGAAGATGAGGGTTTTTATATCATTCTTGTTTATTTAGCTTCCCCTTGAGATTCTTGCTTTCTCTTGATCTTTCAACCTCTTCATTGAGCTTGAAAGTTTAAGGGTTTGTTATTGATCTCAAGGGTTGTATTTTCTTATGAAATTAGTGCTTCATTTCACATGAGTTCTTTACCCTTCTCTTGATCTTGCAACCTCTTGATCGAGCTTGCAAGTTTAAGGGTTGGCTATTGATCCCATGCTTGTCTTGAGTTCTAGTTTCTAGTTCTTTTTATTACTTATTTCTTTTTTGCTTTTTATTACCTTGCTTTACTTTCATGCACTTAAATTCCATGTCCTTACTTACTTGTAATCTTTTCTTTTCCTTTGCTCTTTTTAGTTCTTTTTGTGAATGGTTGTAATTATTGTTGTTGTTAAGAATCAACACGATATTGTAAGTTAACATTTCTTTGCTCATTTCCTTTTCCCGTTATTTTCCATTGAACTCCGCCCAAACGTTACGTAAGCGCTCCGTTAGGCACCCTACCCTAACAAGGTAACAGTGATTCCTAACCGCGACCGGTTGCGTTCGGTTTGGCCGGAGGCCAAAGCAAGAGACAAGAACGGAAGGACAAGGGTAAATAAGCCGGATTCCATGAATACCGTGCTTAAAACCCCTAATCCACGTTGTTGCCGATTGCTCTAGCTTCAATTGGTCAAGACTCGGCTCAAAGGTTTTGAGTACGGATTTCTTTAGCTTACATTTTCGTATCTTTTCTTAGCAACTTTATATTTGCAAATAATACACATAGGTTAGATTGAACAAACATATACTCATTCTTTATTGACTCGTCTAAAACAAGAACGGACATACAACCATCTCCCTATTGATCAACCCGTGCTCAACCGGCTAGCTGCATAGTGACGCCATCCTGATCGCGGTAAACTTTAGAACTTTGAACATCCGACACGCTCTCGGCGTGCGATCAAATGGCGCCGTTGCCGGGGAGACGGTAGCGTATTTTCTTTCTTGTTATTCGGGTTAATATTCTTTTTGTATATATTTATAAAAAAAAATCTTTTTGTTTTTTTTTTGATAATTTTGTAGAGCAAGTCTGCAGATTTTTGCGGATTTGCCAACGGCGATTATGGGGAAAAAAGTGTACGTTCAAGGCTAAGGTGATTGCAAAGTACAGTGCCAAAGATCCGGGTAGTTTGACCCCCGCAAGCGAACTTTTCAAGCTTACCGGATTTGATTCAACGGGGGTTTCCTAACCCAAAAAACTTAACGGTACGTACTTTACTAACACCTTCTTCTCAAATCCGACGCATCCAATATACTATTCTTTGCAGGATTCTTTGCAAGTTCGCTAACAAACGCTAAAAATTGACTGACCCGTATTTGTTGCAGTGCCGTGCTTAAACTAAAAAACGATTGTTTGATTCTTTATAGAATTTTTTGAATTGCGCATTGCATACATTAATATGGACTTAAGGGTAAGCGAACCCCAAAATATACGGTAAAGGATTTCATTACCTTTTCCGTGGCCCACAAATCACGAACTTGAGCATAACGTTTACCCGCACAAAATTTAAAAGAAACTAGACTTTAAGCCTTAAGTACTTCGCTCTCATTAGGAGAAGTTAACCGTGTTTAGAACCTCGCTTAACGGTATATTGTTTACGGGGTGTTTAGGAAAGTGTTAACGGCGAAACCGCCAAAAGATAAAGGGTTATTTAATTAAGGAACTTCGCGAAAGCGTTGGAAAACCTCCCCTTATCTTTGCACTTACCTGGCCTCGTGATCAGTGTATCTTGAGCCCGTTTCTCGACACATTTTTACTTCGACAATCAAGTTCTGGAGCAAGTCTAGTTGACCTAGGTGAACCCTACAACGATTAGGTATGTGGTATTTTTGTGTCGTGATTTTTTTCCAAATTCTTTTTGTATGTATATTTCATTATTTTGTTAATATCTAACTAACAAAAACCAAAAAAAAATTTAAAAAAAATCACATTCTTTTTTCCCTCCTTTTCTCTTCCTTTCTTTCTTTCTCTTTTCATATCATGGGTACCCCACCTCGAAAAACTCTTGCCGAACTTTGGTACCCACAACCAGACATTACTTCTTACGGTTCTTGCTTTGGCCGAACATCGAACGACCCCTCCATGCCCAAAGTTTCACTGAAAGATCGCATAGCAGCATCTAGGACAAACACTTGCACTCCTCATTCCACTTTGTATCAACCTTTTCAACCTCCCACACCCGCTTATGTTGATACCCCTTTTGCAAGTCATCCTTTGTCCATCGCTGAACGTATTGAACAATCCCGTAGCCGATCTTTCACTCCTTTCACTCCTTCAAATTCTTGGGATCAACAATTCCATTCACCTTCTTATCCAAATGTTGATCCTGCTCCTGTCCAGCCATTCAATTCCTACCAATCCTACCCTACTTTTGCACCTTCCCTAGACATTGCTTCAGAACCGCCATTTGGGAGTTTTCAGTATCCAAACAACTTTGAATCTTTTACTGAAACCCCTTCACAACCCATGTCTAGTCTGGAACAGTCATTGGAAGACTTTAGGGTAGCGTCAATCCAACAGATGATGGATTTGATTGCGTCCATGGCCGCTCTCATACAACCTACTGACCCAGTAGCTAGTTTCCAGCTAGCTCTAAATTTTCCAATGTATGAAGAGGCGGTAGGACAGGCTGAGAATTTGAGTGGAGAAGGTGAGCTGTATACCCTTCCAAATCAACCCTACCCGTTTCAAATTGAATCCCACAACTCCTGTGTTGAAAGTCTATCAAGTGTCCCAAATGAATTATCAGTTGAAGATAGAACGTTTAATGAGTTGTGTGACTTTGTAGTGTTTGATTTACCCGATTGTGAAGGGCCCCTTTTGAGTGAAACCACACCCAATCTTTTTGACCTCTACACCTCCATCTTAGAACCAGAATCGATTGAAATCCATGCTTTTGATGAGGTATCTGAGAAAATTGATTTTCACTTGATTGAGGATATTGACGCTGGGAATATTTTGGATGATGAACCCATAGATTTGGCTGAATTTTTCTCTCCAATTCATCATCCCAAGTCATTAAATGTTTTTCCCGAACTTCATATGCGTCTTGATATTGATGATAAAGGCATGGATGAGATAAATTTTGAGGAGAATATTGAGGATAGTACTGAGGATGAAACAGTTTTAATTGATGAGTCGGATTTTCCAATTCATCATGTTCCTTTCATTGACTGTGTGCACCCTCCCGAAACCTTAACCGACACCCCTCCTCGATCCCTTCCCTCCATCCTTCCCATCGTTCCGACCTTGCAAGAAACCGTAGCATTTTCACTTCCTGTGTCTGGTTTACCAAGTTCGGCATACCCATGGTTTCTCACGAATCTTGAGGGATTTGACCCCATTTCTCGACGGGTAAATGTATTAGCACAATCGCTTTTCAAACATCGGTCATCACAAATTGTGCTAATCTATTTACTCCATTTGCACCCTCAAGTTCGTATTCCACTTCTTTTTCCCTTCCGCCATTCTTCTTCTTCTCATATACCGAGACCGTATACCACTTCTATCTCCATACGGTCTCGCGTATTCTACATCTCTTTTCTCTACGCCTTCTTTCACCAGCCACTGCTTTATCACGATAAGATCTTTGAATGGTTGGTGTTAACTTTTGGCCTGTGTAAGGCCTTGTATAGCTTGACACTGTTCTTTCCCCCCTAATCCTGAACTTCATCGCTTAACAGTGGAAACACTGTTTCACTTAAGATTGGGGGGACCCTTTTTGTGTATATATTTTTTGTTTTTGTTGTCCTTTTTGTTGTGTATATAATTTGTTTTTAGGAAGCGCCGACAATTTTGACCCTCTTGGTGTAGCCTGACAGTGAGGGCACTGTCAAGTTTAAGTTTGGGGGTGTGCTCGGTAAGGTTTCTTCCTTCGCATTCATTTGTATATTTTGCATTTGCATACCTTATTAAAAACCCAAAAAAATCGAAAAATTTTCCAAAAAATATAAAAACTTTGTCATCAAGTTAGCTAATAGGGTAACTTAGATCTTTATTCCGAAAGTTTAGTTGATGTATTAGAAATAACTAAATTTAGGCTTAGGAATTGAAAACCCTAAAAATAACCCTCATTCTGTCTAACTTTGGTAAGTGTACGTTGAGTTCAGTTCTTGAGTTAAGTCAAGATGAGGGGAAAGTATTGAAGCTCTACTGAAGGATAAGTCTGAAAAATAGTTTCTTTTCCCTACAAACTGCACTTACACGCACCTTGAAACTTGGGATAGTAGAGGATACCTAGAAATACTCTTGCCTGAAAGCCTAGTATGAAAGAAAAAAAGGTATTTAAAGCTAAACACCAAAAGAGCATATTGAAAAAAATATCCGGTCTTGAAAAAGAAAAAAAGAAAAAGAAAAAGAAAAAGAAAAATAGAATAAAGTCAAGACCTGGAAACTGCTATTTACGCTTTAAAGTTCACACATTCAGTAATCGGCCGCTAGTGCCTCAAGAAGCATTAATAGTCGCATGAAAGGTGTGTGAGCAAATCCGTCCATCCTTAATGAAAAGAAGTAGTATTAGGTATTAGGGCAAGGGTATTATAGCTTGAATTGAATTCTCAAAGTGTAGGGGTGCAAATATACACACACGTAGGGGTATACAATCGATGTTTGAATAAAAGATAGAAATAAAGAATAAGACTTGTTTTTCTATAAAGTTGATAAAAATCTCTGATTTGAGGCCGCATTTTAGAAGGAAAACTCAGGAGATACCAATATCTTTTTAAACTTTTTTGGTACGTATATGATCTAAGGTTGAATAGATTAGAGGCGTGAAGCATTAGGGTTGGATATTTCTAACTTAGGATGATAGAGTTTCTAACGTAAAAACTAAACTGTAGGAGTAGAATCAATGTTAACTTATGACACTAGCTTGACGGGATTTTGTGGGTAGTATCCGCTGAAAACCCTCAGGAGACAACACTCCTCTTACTAGGGACACCTAGAGGTTTAACGGCTTGTTGCACACGCTCAGTGCAATCGCGTTCCCTGCGAAAGTGCGGTTAGGATTTTATTTTTGTGAATAAATGGTTTTGCTCGGGACGAGCAAAAGTTAAGTTTGGGGGTATTTGTTCATACAAGAATATTGCATTTTATACCACCCATTCTTATGCTCGTTTGTTTATAGGTAGGTGCTTTTAATCCGTGTTTGCTACATATTTACAAGTTACAAGTTTCCAGTCCAAATATTGCAAATCAACACAAAATCTCCACAGTTACACCAAAATCCAGAACATCTGTCATAGACAGATAAAAGCCGGGTTCCAGTCATCCGCATCCGTCTAGTACCACTTACCAGTTCAAAAGACAGGACGAAAATAGTCGTCATTTCTGGTCAAGCGTGGGGTCCAGTGAAGATATTCAAAGATGTGCGAGGCCCAATGAAGATATTCAAAGATATGTGGGACCCGAGGGAGATAAATTCAAATGTGTTGAAAAATGAAGCCATCATTGTTGACTTCTGGAAATTGAAGAAATCAAGGAAGCATATTGATAATCTGCATATGTTAAACAGAAGAAAATGCAAACACAAGACCCCCAAAGAAACCCGACCCCCTAATTCCTCCACATGGCCGCGGATCCGCGGCCAACATGGGGTCTAGGCCGCGGATCCGCGGCCGTTTAGGCTCCGCAATTGGTGCAATTTTGGTGGTAGTTGGCACATGGTATTTGGGCATATAATATTGCCCTAGGGTTTCAGAAATAAGCCTATAAATACCCCGGTTCTGAGCCATTGTAAGATATAGATTCTTTAGCCTCTTTTAGTGTAGTTTTGTTCTTCTTCTTCTTCTTCATCATCTTTCCTCCATAAAAATGTAGTGAGAGCATTGAGTGGATGTTAAATGAAAATGAGGGTTTTTGTATCATTCTTGTTTGTTTAGCTTCCCCTTGAGATTCTTGCTTTCTCTTGATCTTTCAACCTCTTCATTGAGCTTGAAAGTTTAAGGGTTTGTTATTGATCTCAAGGGTTGTATTTTCTTATGGAATTAGTACTTCATTTCACATGAGTTCTTTACCCTTCTCTTGATCTTGCAACCTCTTGATCGAGCTTGCAAGTTTAAGGGTTGGCTATTGATCTCATGCTTGTCTTGAGTTCTAGTTTCTAGTTCTTTTTATTGCTTATTTCTTTTTTGCTTTTTATTACCTTGCTTTACTTTCATGCACTTAAATTCCATGTCCTTACTTACTTGTAATCTTTTCTTTTCCTTTGCTCTTTTTGGTTCTTTTTGTGAATGGTTGTAATTATTGTTGTTGTTAAGAATCAATACGATATTGTAAGTTAACGTTTCTTTGCTCATTTCCTTTTCCCGTTATTTTCCATTGAACTCCGCCCAAACGTTACGCAAGCGCTCCGTTAGGCACCCTACCCTAACAAGGTAACGGTGATTCCTAACCGCGACCGGTTGCGTTCGGTTTGGCCGGAGGCCAAAGCAAGAGACAAGAACGGAAGGACAAGGGTAAATAAGCCGGATTCCACGAATACCGTGCTTAAAACCCCTAATCCATGTTGTTTCCGATTGCTCTAGCTTCAATTGGTCAAGACTCGGCTCAAAGGTTTTGAGTACGGATTTCTTTAGCTTACATTTTCGTATCTTTTCTTAACAACTTTATACTTGCAAATAATACACATAGGTTAGATTGAACAAACATATACTCATTCTTTATTGACTCGTCTAAAACAAGAACGGACATACAACCATCTCCCTGTGGATTGACCCGTGCTCAACCGGCTAGCTGCATAGCGACACCGTCCTGATCGCGGTAAACTTTAGAATTTTGAACATCCGACACGCTCTCGGCGTGCGATCAGGTTCCCTCCAATCAAGCTCAAGTCTCTACTCATGAGCTGGGTGATAACAACCCGAAGTAACTGATGCCTGTCCCCTTAGGTCCAAGTTTGGGAGAGCCACACGAAAGCCGGCCACATTCCGCTTCTGGGGATGCCTTGGCCCCTGATGGCACCATCCCGTTAACACAAGATCGAATAATGGATTTGGTCACCAGCAAAGTCAAGACATTGGTGGCCGAAGCCGAGGCCCAGAAGGACGTCGGCAGCAGTGGGAGACCATAATCCGCACAATATGATCTGATTGAGTTCCCCAACGGCTACGTCATTTATAAATTCAGAAGATTTGACGGGACAGGAAACGCGAATCAGCACGTTGTCCACTTTAATGCATCATCTGGAAATACAGGGGGCAACGATGCACTCCTTCTTCGTCAATTTATCAACATCCTGACCGGTGTCGCTTTCGACTGGTACGCGAGCATACCAGACGGGTTCGTCACTATTTTCCCCCAAATGGAGTCTTTGTTTCGGCAAAGATTTATAAGTGTCAGCGACAAAATTTCCATTGCTGACCTTGTGAGAACCAAGTCGGGACAGAATGAAAGCAATACAGACTTTATCGCCCGATGGCGCAATCTCACTGTCAAGTGCGAGCCGTTGTTGGAGCAGGACCAGTCCGTCAGCCTTCTCATCGGGAACCTCAGCAATTGGATGGTACCATTTCTATGTACTGCGGGTCTCAAAACATTTCAGGAGTTGACCAAGAGAGTTCAAATATTGGAACACTCGAAACAAGAGTCTACCCCGGACTCTTAGGGTGACAAGCCTTGGAAAGCCAAAAGGATGACAACCGTAAAAACGAAAATTCCAAGAATACCAACGCCTTCAATGCGTCTGACAATGAGGACAAGAGAAAGGCGAGCGGACAAAAAACGGACTGGTCTCGAAAGCCATTGCTAAGAGGAGAAGGGCCTTCCCTAGAGAAGAAAAAGAATAAGGTTTACTCTTTCAGGAGGGATAAGGTCCGCAAGATATTCAACGATGCCCTGAACAACGGTCTACAATTTCCGGAGTCGAAGAGACCTCACGAAGCAAAAATGACCGACAATCCCCTGTATTGCCCGTACCACAGAGTAGTGAGCCATGCAATTGAGAATTGCTACATTTTTAAAGACTGGGTCGAAAAGCAATACAATACCGGAGAGATCGAGTTTTCCAAAAGCGTGTTGGTGAACAATCAAGCTGCGACCACCAACTTTATACAAACAAAAGCTGAAACCTTCTGGGAGCAGACAGCTGAATCCGCTTCCCCGAGAAATGAATCCGACTCGCTGCAGCCTTCATGGAGCATGCACATGTCTAAGAAGATGAAGAAGATATTAAAACTACTTCAGAAAGAGCCCAGAACAGAATGGGAAGGGCAAAAGGAGCTCACCGTTCCAGTTACCAATTTGGATCGATCAGGCTCGAAATCCAAAAATCTCAAGAAGAAGAAAAATGCGGCTCGACGCGAAAAAGAGTCTGCGGGGAGATCGAAAATTCAAAAATACATCGATTCTCTTGAAAACTATGAGCAAAAGGAAAGAACTCTAATTCAGTTGAAGGAGTTCTTCCCCGCAGTAGCGGCTGAGATTCTGGAGGAGCCAGAAGAAGACTCTGATGACGAGATCCCTATTGTGACCTGCTACGTCGTCCACCTTGGTAGCGACTCTGAGGAAGAGCTCTGTCTTCCCGAAGAGGACAATGAGCTCTCCACAAAGGCCAACCATATCCAGTACAGAAGCGGCAAGGTTCTACCACTGAAGTAAGGCAACGCTCCGAAAGAGAAGGAAAAATAGGTCGCTAATGAAGAAGACGGTAGAGATACGACTCACGGAGACTCGAGCTCTTCCTCGATAAACTATAACGTCTTGCCTCACCTTCGGAAGCTTACATCCCTCTTAAGCATCTATGATGCTCTGGTCCTATTCAAGGAGCTTAGAGATGTTCTCATTCATGCTTTACAAAACCCCGAGCGCTATCAGGCTCACTTCACGGAAATTAATATGAAAGAAGCCCAATATACTCTTCATGTAGCCGCGGTCACGTTTAAGGATGAAGACATACTTCTGGGAACAGCTGAGCATAACTGGCCGCTTTACGTGACAGTGTACAGCGAAGGAGATTGAATTAATAGCATATTGATTGATCTGGGGTCCTTAATGAACATCATGAACTTACGGACACTGAAGAGTTTGTCAATGGACGCCCGACACCTGTCAAGGGAAAGGATAGTCATCCAAGGCTTCAGTCAAAACTGCCAGCAAGTTCTGGGGTCCATAGCTCTGCCAATTAAATTTGGGGATCTGCAAACCGAAACTAAGATATACATGATCGAGGCCGACACGTCCTATAAGATTTCCTGGGAAGGCCATGGCTTCGTGATTACAGTATCGTTCCATCAACTCTCCATCAGTGCATGAAGTATACCAAAATGGCAAAGGAAGACGCGTTGACGGAGACATCCAGCCGTTCGGTATGCATGAAATCCGATATGAAGATTCTCAGTGCTTTGTGAACCCCCAAATTGCTGAGCCACAGCCGACCAAAGACAGAACAACCCCTAAACTCAAAAGCAAATCTGAGCCGGCTGTCGCTTTCAAAAGCAAAAACCCCTAAGTGCGTCCGCGTTTTGGCAGTGACACTGATGAGTCCGACGCTGGAAGTCCTTCATTCCGTAAAACTCGCCCTCATTTCGGTAGTGATACAGACGAGTCTGTCACCAAAGGCCCGTCCGACAGCAAAATTTGCCCTCATTCAGGCAGCGACACTGAAGAGTCGGAGAAAGAGGACCCGTTTTGCAGCAGCTTTGCATATTGGGCTCTCGTGCAAAAATCGAAGCTAAGAGAGACCTTCGAAGTTACGGAAGGGTCCTTAGCCGTCACAAGGGTGCCGGAGCACATGTGCAAAGAGCTTGAAGTATTGTCAGTCTCCACCGTAGACCAGCTGAAAACCTTCTACGTTCCTGGAAGAAAGAGTGGACAGAGGGGCATCATGTTTTATAGGTTAAATCCTATCGTGCACCCGGACGATTTGTCCATTGCATGCCTTCCCTATGAGAGAGGCATAAGAGCAGTCCTCAATCCCAGATATTATGCGCCCAAGACGCGGGAATATTTTAAAAAGTGTGGGTGTTGGCTGTACCAAACGAACTCCGAAGCGAAGTTTTATGAAGGGCTATGGCATCCGCCTCAGCTCCGATCACTCATCGATGGAAGAATCCCAGATAGACGGGGCATAGGTTTTATTCAACCCGATGTCAAGTCATGCTACATGATCCATGTTGGTGAAGCCAGCGAAAGGACAAATGATGACGACGAGCCAGAAGAAGCCTCTCGAGAGCTCAAAGATGGCGGACAAGCAACCTTCGACAAGCTAACCGAGATTGATTTGGGAATGCCCGATAATATAAGGCCGGCCTATATCATCCCACTCTTATCAGAGGAAATGAAAGAACAAATAATCGCCCTGCTATGGGAGTTCGTCGACTGCTTCGCGTGGACATACAAAGAAATGCCTGGCCTCTCCCCTGAAGTGGCAGTGCATAAGCTGGTTATATCTCCTGATACCAAGCAAGTCAAACAAGCTCCTCAAAGAATAAGAAGGGAACTGGAAGAAAAGGTCATCGAGGAAACTAAGAAACTCGTCGATGCTGGCTTCATCAGAGAAGAGAAATACGTGGACCGGATCACATGCATCGTCCCAGTGAAAAAGAAGAATGGGCAGATCCGAGTCTGCGTCGATTTCAGAGACCTTAACAAGGCATGCCCTAAAGATGATTTCCTTCTTTCGGTCATGGAAATGATGGTCGACGACACCTCAAATTATGAGTTTTTCACTTTCATGGATGGTTCGTCTGGGTACAATCAAATAAAAATGGTGCCCGAGGATGAGAAGCATACATCATTTCGAACCCCGATCAGCATATAGTGTTACAAGATGATGTCGTTTGGACTAAAGAATACAGGTGCCACATATCAAAGGGCAATGACCAAGATCTTTGATGAGTTAATCCATAAATTCATCAAATGTTATGTTGATGATTTGGCCGTCAAGACTGAAGCCAAGGCCGATCACATCCAAGACCTCGGGACCGTTTTCCCCAGACTGAGGGAATATGATCTAAAGATGAATCCTCTGAAGTGCGCTTTTAGCGTGTCGTCGGGAAAATTCTTGGGCTTCATAGTCCGACATCGGGGGATCGAAGTTGACCCTTCAAAAATAAAGGCCATCATAGAGATGCCTCCTCCAAAGAATCTGACGCTGCTAAGATCCTTTCAAGACAAGCTCTTTTACATACGAAGGTTCATCTTGAACCTATCGGGGAGATGCCGTCCTTTCTCAAAGCTTATGAAGAAGGGAGCTCCCTTTGTGTGGGAAGTCGAATGTCAAGAAGCGTTTGAAAGTATCAAACGGTACCTATTGCATCATTCAGTGCTTGATGCTCCCATTCCAAATAAACAGTTGATTCTCTATACTTCTGCGCTAGATGAGTTACTCGGCGCACTCCTTATCCAGAACAATGAGGAGGGAAAAGAAAATTCCCTCTACTAGCTCAGTCAAACATTAGTCGGAGCAGAACTGTAGGGTTCCTATGAACGACAGCAAGGTTTCGGGAGGCATCATCCATGCCATTTTCAAAATTTTGCCGTTTTAAAGAACCCTAAACTAGAATCTTTAACTAGAGAATCATACGAAATGAAATGTAAACTACTTTACATCTAAGTGAACTAGAAATACAACCTTTGTAGATCGGTCATTCACTTCAATAGTTCCATGTAGTAGTCCATTCGCTGCGATGAAGTGATCTTGCGGACTCTTGAACGGCTCCATGAGAAGAAAGCAACGAACTTGCTTGAAGTCTTCGAGGCCAAAGATGATCTACGTCGAGGAGACACTAACCCAAGCTACTACTTCATTAATGAGAGATTAGTGAAGCTAACACCCTATACTAAAGTGCTAATCTAGTAGAGGATGATGAAGTAGGATTTTTGCTCACTTTAGAATAGATTTTCTCACTAAAATTTCTCACTTGCTCAAAAGTTAGAGAGCTCTTGAGCTTTGAGAAAGAAGATGAAGAGAGATAATGTTGTGAGAGAGAATGGAAACCATGGGTAGGAAAATATCTAATATTACCCTTGTAGAGACTTAACCATGAGTTTAGATAATGGTTGGGTTAACAAATATCTAGTGTAAGACAAAACTAGTGGACTAAGTCAATGGGTCTCAAAGCTTCATGAAGCTTCATGCCATATAAAAAATTTCCAACTAATAATTGAATTACCATAAACAAATAAACCCTACATTATCTTTATCATGGTGTAAGTCTCATACACCCATGTTGCATGTATCATCAACCATGACACATAAATAAAACACAATTAATATATATCACATATATATTAAGTGTGCACATGTGAGAAAATTAAATGTTTAAGTGAGCTAATATTAGTTAATGTAAATTAATATATCAAATATATAATTATACATTAAATCATTAAATGAACGCTTGATTTAATAATCCGGTTATATCTCATATGACTGACTAATATTATTTGTATCATTATATCGAATCAACACTTGATTCGATAACCCCGGCTATATCACATATAACCGACCGATACTGTATCAACTTATCGAATCAACATTTGATTCGATAACCTGGCTATATCGTATATAACCGATCGATACATTATATCACGAGAATAGAATACGGTATCACATACTCGTATTAATCTCGGTCCCGCACATATCATATATGTGCTCCTACTTCGTTTTGCCTGAGCCAGTGAAACCTCTGTGTAGGACTCTAAAGACTCGTCAATACGCCGACAGTAGGTGATAATCACATCAAGCACCCACAAGTCGTCAGCGGTACTAGCTGGACGTAACGGCTACCCGGGTATTGAACGATCAGAAGATCAGCAAGCAAGCCCACTCTAACTCCTGCAAAAGCCTGACAGTAACACTACTGTGCAGTCCGGTCTCTTCGTCTGATATGTCGCATATCCAGTATAGGGGTGGTAAACGTCAGACCCTAATAACCGATAAGTCGTGCCGATGTGAGGCTCATAACTGTTCGAGAAACTACTGATGACACTTATCAGTAAATCTCCGTAGCAGCCATGGCCAGGGACTTGTCGTTATGGACAATCGAGCACAGCGCAACATCAACTCCCAATACCGGATGAAACGAATCCCCTCCAATCGCTCATTGCCTCCATGTGATTCGGGACTGTACCAAAAAGCCACCGATTTACACGTTCTCATGAACATGGTAAGGTGGAAATCAAAGCTCAGTGGGAATCACACAAGACTCTATGACGATCTCGGGTCTACAGACTAACCTGTACTAGTGTTACCAGAGAACTGCTATCTAACGATAGGTATAATACCAACTAGGAGTTCTCGGCGATTCCGTTCAGTGTACCCAATCTCCACAGAGCACCCGTATACCATCTTTGATGTCAAGCACCAATGGATTTGGGATCATCCATCGCCCATCATATGGGTCAAGATACGTATACGCTAGTCTATTCCGGAATATCGATGCCCTGTCTCGATACACCCTCAACTAGGAACAATTTTAGGGTGTACTTGTGGACTACTTTTGGCCCCCACTAGTATGATCTCCATCATAGTCCTGGTAGTCAAGTACACATCCTAAGGGCTCTATCAACATGTGAGAGCAAGACAACATCACATATACAAGTCAACAGGTTAAGATAAAGAGCAACCAGATAGCATAATATCATGTCGAGCAAGAAAGTCCTCTCTATATATATCCAAGCATCTACTATAATATACATCATATGTACAAGAATGGCCTCTAGGGCATACATATGACTAACAATCTCCCATTTGCACTAAGGCCAGTTGTTGTAGTATCTCATACCTAACATCCCAAAGAGTCTCTCAAATTGTATCTGGGGAATTTCCTTAGTAAGTGGATCCGCCGTGTTGTCCTTCGTGTCAACTCTCCTGACCTCGATCTCCCGGCGATCATCTATCTCCCGGATCAGGTGATACCGCCTCAGAATATGTCTGAATCGCTGATGGGACTTGGGTTCCTTGGCCAAGGCCACAGCTCCATTGTTATTGCAATACAAAGATATTGGACACTCAATGGATGGAATCACACCAAGTTCAGTTATGAACTTTTTCATCTAGACAGCCTCTTTGGCAGTATCGTTGGCAGCGATGTATTCAGTCTCCATCGTCGAGTCTGCAACGGTTTCCTGTTTGGAACTCTTCCAACAAACCGCCCCTCCATTGAGGGTAAAGACAAATCCCGAGACCGACTTAGAGTCGTCCTTATCACTCTGGAAGCTCGAATCGGTAAAGGACTCCACTTGGAGTTCTCCGTTACCATACACAAAGAACATATCTTTAGTCTTTCTAAAGTACTTGAGAATGTTCTTCACAGCTGTCCAGTGACTTTCTCCTGGATCTGCTTGATACCTACTCACTACACTTAGTGAGTATGCTACATTGGGTCTGGTACATAACATCGCATACATAATAGAGCCTACTGCCGAAGCATAGGGTATCCCTTGCAAGCGAGCTCTCTCCAAATTAGTCTTAGAAGACATCTCATTGGAGAGAGTGAGTCCTGAGATCGTGGGTAAAAACACGCGCTTGGATTCTTCCATATTAAACCTCTTTAGTATGGTGTCAATATACCTGGATTGGGACAATCCCAGTATCCATTTAGATCTATCTCTATAGATCTTAATCCCCAAGATGTAGGAGGCATCACCTAGATCTTTCATTGAGAATCTTTGTGATAAGAAGAGCTTGACCGATTAGTCGCCCAAGGCAACCACTCACTTGTCTTTTCGCTTGTCTGGTTTGAACATCATTTCCTATAAAGAGTATGTCATCCAAGTACAATACGAGGAAGACAACCTTACTCTCTGCTACCTTCTTGTATATACAAGGTTCATCTATATATTTGATGCAGTCAAACTCTTTGACTACCACATCAAAACAGATGTTCCAACTCCGCGATGCTTGCTTTAACCTATAAATGGATTTAAGTAGCTTGCACTCCTTCCCGCTGCTCCCACTGTCCATGAAGCCCTCTGGCTGAGTCATGTATACACACTCTTCTGAATCACCATTTAGAAAGGCGATCTTAACATCCATTTACCAGATTTCGAAGTCATGGTATGCAGCGATAGCAAGCAGGATCCGGATGGACTTAAGCATAGCCACTGGAGGTTTCATCATAGTCCATACCTGGTCGTTGATGAAAACCTTATGCAACAAGTCTAGCTTTGAAAGTCTCAACTTTTCTATCTACACCAAGTTTCTTCTTAAAGATCAATTTGCTCCCAATGTATTTTACCCCTTCAGGAGCAACTTCCAAAGTCCATACTTTGTTGGTGTACATGGATTCCATCTCAGATCGCATTGCATCCAGCCATTTCACAGAGTCCCCACTTGTGATGGCCTGCTCGAAGCTAGTTGGGTCATCATCTACCATGATGCAATCCTCGCTCCACCGTCAACAAGAAAACCGTAGTATCTCTCAGATGGATGAGGAACCCTACTAGATCGTCGGAGAGGCTAAGGTTTGTTGGGAACTATCGAATCCTCTGGTTCTACCAAATCTTCTGTCATAGTTTGTTCTGCTGGAACTTCTTCCAGTTCTACCTCCTTACCACTAATTTCTTTTTCAAGAAATTCCTTTTCTATAAAGGTGGCATGTTGAGAAACAAACACCTTTTGTTCCTCAGGATGGTAGAAGATATTTCCTCGCGAATGCTTGGGATATCCTACAAACTTGCACAGAATTGACCTTGCCTTGAGTTTGTCCGGATTTTGCTTTTTAACATAGGCCGGGCAATCCCATATCTTAACAAAATTAAGACACGGTCTCTTCCCCTCCCATATCTCATATGGAGTGGTAGGCACTGATTTGGTTGGAACTCTATTCAATAGGTATGCTGCTGTCTCAAGTGCATAACCCAAAAGGAAATAGGTAACTCAGCGGTGCTCATCATAGAGCGCACCATATCTAATAGGAGGCGATTCCTCCGCTTCGATACACCGTTGTGTTGTGGTGTATACGGAGGAGTAAGCTGAGAGAGAATCACATTCCCTTTTAGATAGTCCAAGAACTCATTGCTCAAGTATTCTCCTCCTCGATCAGATCGAAGAATTTTAATACTTTTACCCGTCTGGTTCTCAACTTCATGTTTATATTCTTTGAATTTCTCAAAAGCTTCAGACTTGTGTTTCAACAGGAACACATGTCCGTATCTTGAGAGATCGTCAGTGAATGTAATGAAGTATGAAGAACCATTGCTGGCATGTGTAGACATTGGACCGCATACATCAATATGTATCAGTCCCAAGAATTCCGTAACTCTTTCTCCGTGTCCTGTAAACGGAGTTTTTGTCATCTTTCCTTTGAGACATGAATGGCAAGTTTCATAAGATGATAATTCGAACGGATTCAAATATCCATCCTTATGCAACTTAGCTAGTCGTGTCGCATTGATATGACCTAGTCTACAATGCCACAAGAAGGATTCATTCATTTCTGAACTCTTCCTCTTGTGTGTGTTCTGTATGCTAAGAACTGTAGTTTGATTTAGAATGTATATGTCATTATTTAACGAGCCTGATGCAATCAACTTTTGATTCAGGAAGATGTTCATAACATTATCTTGTACTACAAAATTATATCCTTCTTTACTTAATAAAGAAACTGATATAAGATTGCATATCAGGGTCGGTATGTAATAGCATTCGTTCAGAATCAATGTATTACCATTTGGTAATACAAGATGATATTCGCCAACCGCTTTGGCTGCAACATTTGCACCATTCCCTACTCTTACGGAATGATCACCCTCTCCCAGTTCTCTACCTTTCTTTAGCCTATGTAACATATTACATATATGGGATCCCGATCCGGTATCTAATACCAAGGACATAGAGTGTACCGAGAAACAGTTCTCGGTAACTAACACACCCGAAGAAGACGCATCAACATGCTCATTCTTCATTTGGGTGGCATGGAAATCCGGATATATTCCTAATTCCTGCTCGGACTTATAACAATTATAAGTTGGAGCGGAAGCAACGTTCCCCTGCTCGGCATAAAAAGCGGGTTCGGTCAATACATCCATATTATTATCTTGATTAAGGCCTGACATGGTCGCTACCTGGAGAGAGAGAGAATAAAACACTTAGCGTATGCTCTTGCAAAAATCAGATTGGTTATTTATCTTATCTAATCGATGTCTCCCACTGCTATTCTCTAATTTTCCTTCAAACTTTTAAAAAGAAAATTCAGCCAGGATTAATTGCATTCTACAACTTCGCTAACCGTTCAGCGAGGCCAGCGACGGTACTTCTGAGGGGGTTCCCCGCGCTTTCGCACGGACCTAATTAAAATAAACCTCATTTTCCCATAGGCGTAGCCCCGTTGACACCTTTCTAGACACCTAATGAGTTAGCTAATTGTAAAGTGCAAAACTCTCCCGGGAGCAACTCTTGCTCACAGTGGGATCGTGATCCTACTATCACATTGAAGGTATGCAAATCTCATTGCAAATTTCAACACTTGAAATTCCCGATAAGCTTTTACCCCTAGCGTCCTATGACCTTGACGGAAGCCAACAAACCATAGGTTGCTAGTCAAGTTCAACCCATACATTTCATGATTGAATTAAACTCACCCGTATGACCCTTGACAGAGGCCAACAAAGTCGCATGACTACCCCAATCCAATCTCATCTCATGTTGCAGATAAGCACTAGTTAGCTACCGCACACTACGCCTTGACGGAGGCCAACAAACGTAGCACGAATACTAAGTAGTACTTATCTGAAATGACGGAAGGCTACACAGGTTTTTAAGAAAACCATGAGCGTAATGAACTTAATATAGTTGTAGAAACTAGTGATTTTTGAAAATGTATGTTTTTGAGGCTTTTTACTAGTTTTGCTAAAGAGGTCACTCCCGGTGAAGGGATCTCGGCTCTTTCCTTATCGAATAAGGTGCAGGATATTTCACAAATACCACTATGCAAAGCAAAAACTAAAAGAAGCAATCAAAAGACAAAACTAAGTTGGTTGTAGTATCTGCTAGCTTTTTGCTAAAGAGGTCACTCCCGGTGAAGGGATCTCGGCTCTTTCCTTATCGAATAAGATGCTGGATATTCTACAAGGAATACCGCTATGCAAAGCAAAAACTAGAGCTACCCTTTTTGAAAATATGATTCTACAATATCTTTTAGGTTTCTTTCTTTTTATTAATCTCATTAATGAATTCCCATCATTTATGCTTACTAAGCATCATAGAAGAAACGAAAATACAACGTACGCTTATGCCATCCACATTCACCACAGTGTCCCGTTATGCACCGTTAGGTTACTTAACTAACGGCATAGCAGGGCGGGACTAGCGCGGGTGAAAAACATAAGCAACGTTTATTATATATCATATATACAATAATAAAGCATTCGTCTCAGATATATAAAGTGATCACATCACAGAATATCAGCAACAGAAGATAACATATGAAATATTGGATATACTAGGAATTCCGTGTTTTATTTTAAACCTGTATAAAACACGGATTCCACGGTCGCGATGAATAGCCAAACCCACATCCCTAGACCCCTACGAGAGCGGCAATCAACCCTACCAATTCTAGAGTTAGGAGACCCGGACTCGACTCCTCGAGCTAGTCTTCCACTGGACTCTAGAACCCGGTTACTTGTGCTCCCCTCCTTGGGTCTATCCTAATGCGGAAAAGTAAATAATATACAACAATGGTGACATCATCCTCAACCCGGAAGTGCCCCAATAAAAGAATATTACATACAATAAATTTTACATGAATGAAAATAAAAACTCTCATCCCACATAAAAAAATCCCAGCTATTCAAAACACGACGATCCAATATAATATATCACAGCAACACATAACATCACATGTCATCAACGTAAGTAAATATGCGTATCCCAATTGTTCTTGACATATACCAACGAAACCGGCGATACACCACATATTACACTTACGGTCGCAGAAAAGAAAATGTCAAACTACAACATTTGGAATCCATAATAACCTTAGACATCATAAACCCAAAATATCACATACTTTGGATTTCATGCCTAACAATACGAATTACACATATTGTAGCACATTCTACAAATAGCTAGACGACGTTAAACATTCCGATCGAATCAACAAACACCCAAAATTACCCAAAAAGCTCAACACTTGAGCGTAGTTTAAAAATATTCAGCACATGCCACAGTACCAATGAACCAGCCGTAGAATGGTCAACCAAAGCCTCACATGTGGTACCGCTGAACTACCACAAACCCTAGGGTTCAATGGAGGTTCTGACGGTCACATGATCGAGTTAGGGTTTCTTTCTTCTAGAGGGTCAATCGCATTACTTGCATGATGTTTGAATGTTCTTTAACTCGGAAAAAATCCAACACTTGGAAATTCTTCCGGCAAGGGAAAAAGTGGGTATTTGATATCCGTTCGAACTTTTTAACACCGTCTAAAATATCCCGAAAAACTGTTAGAATTACGACTACGAAACACTCCGAGTTGCCTTTGCAGAAAGTTAACATTACATGAAAATTTAGCAAAAACAAACAACACCTGAAACACCAAAACCTAGAGACTGGAACACAGTGCAAATTTCAACCCCAGACACCATCAAAAAACCGAGCAGGCCGGTTTTTGATCCCATGTGGCCGGCCAAAATCCGGGGGCTTGGATTAAAATTTGTGCTGTGTTCATGTTGCATCTCATACAACATTCTGCAATTGTTTAAAAAAAATTTAGAGCACGTTTTAAAATCGACAGAAACTAGGTAATCTTGTTTCAAGTTTCGGAGTTGTTTCGGTTTCGTAACTCTACACAATCCATCTAATTCTCTAGCTAGGCTTTGATACCACTGTAGGGTTCCTATGAACGACAACAAGGTTTTGGGAGGCATCGTCCATGCCATTTTCAAAATTTTGTCGTTTTAAAGAACCCTAAACTAGAATCTTTAACTAGAGAATCATACGAAACGAAATGTTAACTACTTTACATCTAAGTGAACAAGAAATACAACCTTTGTAGATCGGTCCTTCTTTTCAATAGCTCTTTGTAGTAGTCCCTTCGCTGCGATGAAGTGATCTTGCGGACTCTTGAACGGCTCCATGAGAAGAAAGCAATGAACTTGCTTGAAGTCTTCGAGGCCGAAGATGATCTACGTCGAGGAGACACTAACCCAAGCTACTACTTCACTAATGAGATATTAGTAAAGCTAACACCCTATACTAAAGTGCTAATCTAGTAGAGGATGATGAAGTAGGATTTTTGCTCACTTTAGAATGGATTTTCTCACTAAAATTTCTCACTTGCTCAAAAGCTAGAGAGCTATTGAGCTTTGAGGAAGAAGATGAAGAGAGAGAATGTTGTGAGAGAGAATGACAACCATGGGTAGGAAAATATCTAATATTACCCTTGTAGAGACTTAACCATGAGTTTAGATAATGGTTGGGTTAATAAATATCTAGTGTAAGACAAAACTAATGGACTAAGTCAATGGGTCTCAAAGCTTCATGAAGCTTCATGCCATGTGACAAATTTCCAACTAATAATTGAATTACCATAAACAAATAAACCCTACATTATCTTTATCATGGTGTAAGTCTCATACACCCATGTTGCATGTATCATCAACCATGACATATAAATAAAACACAATTAATATATATCACATATATATTAAGTGTCCACATATGAGAAAAATAAATGTTTAAGTGAGCTAATATTAGTTAATGTAAATTAATATATCAAATATATAATTATACATTAAATCATTAAATGAACGCTTGATTTAATAATCCGGTTATATCTCATATGACCGACTAATATTATTTGTATCATTATATCGAATCAACACTTGATTCGATAACCCGGCTATATCACATATAACCGACCGATACTGTATCAACTTATCGAATCAACATTTGATTCGATAACCTGGCTATATCACATATAACCGATCGATACATTATATCGCGAGAATAGAATACGGTATCACATACTCGTATTAATCTCGGTCCCGCACATATCACATATGTTCTCCAACTTCGTTTTGCCTGAGCTAGTGAAACCTCTGTGTAGGACTCTAAAGACTCGTCAATACGCCGGCAGTAGGTGATGATCACACCAAGCACCCATAAGCCATCACCGGTACTAGCTGGACGTAATGGCTACCCGGGTATTGAACGATCAGAAGATCAGCAAGCAAGCTTGCTCTAACTCTTTTAAAAGCCTGACAGTAACACTACCGTACAGTCCGGTCTCTTCGTCTGATATGTCGCATATCCAGTATAGGGGTGGTAAACGCCAGACCCCAATAACCGATAAGTCGTGCCGATGTGTGGCTCATAACTGGTCGAGAAACTACTGATAACACTTATCAGTAAATCTCCGTAGCATCCCTGGCCAGGGACTTGTCGTTATGGCCAATCGAGCACAACGCAACATCAACTCCCAATACCGGGAGAGACGAATCCCCTCCTATCGCTCATTGCCTCCATGTGATTCAGGACTGTACACAAAAGCCACCATTTTGCACGTTCTCATGAACGTGGTATGGTAGAAATAAAAGCACAGTGGGAATCACACAAGTCTCTATGACGGTCTCGGGTCTACAGACTAACCTGTACCCGTGTCACCAGAGAACTGCTATCTGACGATAGGTATAATACCAACTAGAATTTCTCGGCGATTCCATTTAGTGTACCCAGTCTCCACTGAGTACCCATATACCATCTTTGATGTCAAACACCAATGGATGTGGGATCATCTATCGCCCATCATATGGGTCAAGATGCGTATACGCTAGTCTATTCCGGAATATCGATGCCCTGTCTCGATACACCCTCGACTAGGAACAATTTTAGGGTCTACTTGTGGACTACCTTTGGCCCCCACTAGTATGATCTCCATCATAGTCCTGGTAGTCAAGTACACATCCTAAGGGCTCTATCAACATGTGAGAGCAAGACAACATCACATATACAAGTCAACATGTTAAGATAAAGAGCATCCAGATAGCATACTATCATGTCGAGCAAGAAAGTCCTCTCCATATATATCCAAGCATCCACTATAATATATGATCAGTCGAAAATATTGCATTCTCAACACGTAAATTTCCCTACTCTTATTGATCATATGAGGGTGTTTATTGTAAATATAACACAGATTACGAATTCATCTGGAAAATACCAAATACCATGTGTTCTACTTATAATCAACATTCTAAAGGGAAACTAGGTGTTTATTACTACTCGCACTGATTCTATATCTCTACACTTTTATCAATATACATCACATGTACAATAATGGCCTCTAGGGCATACATATGACTAACAAGAACATAACTATTCCCTGATCGAAAAGTAGTGCCTGGCCTGATATTTGCCGTGAAGAAGATAAGGCACTATCTTCTCGCTCATCGGGTTATGCTGATCTTCAAGGTCGACCTGCTTAAACACTTAATGACCAAGGAAAGCCTAACCGGCATAATGGTAAGATGGGCTATAATGCTGCTCGAGTTTGACATAGTCTATACTCCCTAAAAAGCAGTAAAAGAGCAATCCCTTGCCGACTTCCTCGCTTCTCATCCCATACCGGAAGGGTCGCCGCTAAATTGCGAGTTACCTAACGAACAAGTGTTGCATCTTGAAGATGACGAGCCATGCTGGGAGCTCTACTTTGATGGAGCCTCATCAATAAAGAACTCTAGCAAATCAAGCATCCCACAGATAAAAACAGAATATGATTGGTGTTCATCACGCCATCGGGAGAAATCCTACGACGTTCTTTCTTTCTCATCGAGCCTCGCATAAATAATGAGGCTGAGTACGAAGTTCTGATAGCTGGTCTGGAGCTCGCTATAGAAATGGAAGTCCTTCGGCTACGGGTCCACAGTGATTCCCAGCTTGTCGTCAACCAAGTAAGTGGCGACTACAAGATATATAAACCCGAGTTAGCTCGATACAGAAGACGGGTAATGGAACTCATGAAGAAGTTCACTCACATTGAACTAATGAGAGTTTCTAGGGCGTTAAACAGAAAAGCCAACTTACTCGTTCACCTAGCCAAAGAGCTAGCTGATCCTGAAATGGATGAAATTCTGATCACAGTCAGAAGCCGACAAATTCTACGTCCAGTCTCTTTACGAGAAGAGGAAAGTGCAGAACAAAATAGCAATCCTGCTATAGAAGCTCTGATCATTCAATACGAGACCGATTGGAGAGAGCCCTTCATAGAGTACCTCCGATACGACAAGATACCCGAAGAAAAATCTGCGAGGGTTAAGTTGAAGAAGTGAGCTCTCCGATATGTGTTTGTAAATAATAGGCTATACCGCAGATCGTATGACCAGTTTTGGCTCAGGTGTCTTTCTTTGGCCGAAGCCCAAAAGGTCATAAAGAAGTTCATTCAGGCGTCTGCGGAGCTCACCAATCTGGCCCCAAAATACGGCTTCAAATCAAATGGCTTAGATATTACTGGCCTACCATGATAAGGGATTGCGAAGAGCATGCGAAAAAATGTCATCTCTGCCAAATTCATGGTGACTTCATCCACAAGAATCCCAATCCGCTGCATCCTACGGTGGCATCGTGGCCCTTCGAAGTTTGGGGCACCGACATAGTTGGCCCAATTGATCCTTCGTCATCCAAGGGCCACCGGTTCATTTTAGCCGCAACTAACTATTTCTTCAGACGGGCTGAAGTTGTCCTACTAAAAGAAGTCAAGATAGAAGATATCCTAACATTCTTCTGGCATAATATTCTATACTGCTTCGGTACACCTAGAAGAATCATTTCTGACACCGGGCCTTCTTTCAAGAGCTTCAAAATATCAACGTTCGCTACTCAACATAAGATAGACTGGAGATATTCCTCCATCTATAATCCAAGAGCTAATGGGCAAGCCGAAGCCTTCAATAAAACTGTATGCAAGCTCCTGAGGAAAAATGCTTCAGCCAACAAGAGTGACTGGAATCTCAAAATAAGTCCACTCCATACTCAGTACTCTTCGGAGTGGAGGCAATCCTCCTCTTCGAAGTCAAAATTCCAAGCCTAAGAATGGTCGTCCAGCACGATTTGATGGAGGAGGAAAACGTTCTCCTTCGGCTCAAAGAACTTGACGCCCTCAAAGAAAAAAGACTCACAGTACAACAAAATCTAGAGTTGTGCGGAGCCCAAATGTCATGGGCCTATAATAAGATGACTTGTCTTCGTGCTTTTAAGAAAGGCGAATTGGTGTTGGTCCTCAAAAGACCGATCGTTCCCAATCGACATGCCAAGGGAAAATTCAAGCCAAACTGGGAAGGACCATACGTCATAGAGAAAGTGTTTGATGGAGGATCCTACCAGCTGATAAATGCCGAGGGAGAAAGGCCCATGTCATCCATCAATGGCCGATATCTCAAGAAATACTACGCGTGAATACTCCAAGTCGCGGACGAATTGAGCACACCGACCCGACGGTCTGGATCATACATCCTGTAAAACCGTATACAATCCACGGGCGTAAACGACCCTATCTCTCCCAAGTCCTATATATGAGACTACATCTGAAGTCCTACTGGTGATGAAGCTCCACCAATGTGCAAAAAAAACGGCATGTCCACAAGCAAAACGGGCACGAATGAAAACTCGAAAGGGCTCCGTGAGTAAAAATAAAAAAATGCAGGACTGCCGGCGAATTTATGAAAGCCTGGAAGGGCGCAAACTTATGAAAAGAAGACAAAAATACACTCGCAAGGTCCTCTCGACCTTATGAGGAGAATATTCCCGCGTGATATCCTTACGACTCACAAAAGAGCAACATACTTAAGAACCCCCATGACTCCTAGAGAGAAAATACACCTGCGAGATCCTCTCGACTCATAGGGAGAAATGCTTTTATGAGACCTTTACGGCTCATAAAATTGAAAAGCCTTAGGTGATAGGAATCTAAACATGTCTCCTAAGCCATCGCTCCATAACGGGCAACGGCAAATGATGAGTCGCTCCTGGCATTACGCTTCAGTGTTAACGATGCCGATGCCGACCCAAAACCCAAATCCTAAGTCTTCCCAGGGCGAATGATGAGTTGCTCCTGGCATTGCTTCAGTGTTAGCAGTGCTGATGCCGACTCAAAAACCAAATCTTAAGTCCTCCCGGGGAAAATGATGAGTTGCTCCTGGCATTATTCCAGCGCAGCAATGCTGATGCTAAACAAAATCCAAATTCTAATTTCCTCTCAAATTCAAAATTCCTGCCAAACAAAGCAGAAATCAAACAGATCAAATCAACGTCCCACCCGGCAGCACTTCTAAGTTCAAAAGTCCCGCTGGACGGGTAGCGAACTCCTAAAACAAATCAAATCAAACAAGCCAACCAATCACCTCATCGGTGGAATCAACCTCCATCTCTCCTTTTCTTCGTCCGTTTCTCCTCGCCCCAACTCCAGATCTTAAAATTTTTCATCATTTTTCAAGAGTATTTTAAGAAATCTGAGCTTTTCAACCTTGGGATCTATATAGGTAAGCATAAAATAAGCAAAATCACTTAGCTTGCTAAAGTTTTCTTCATCTCTAGTACCGTGATCATCAGATCTAGTCTCTACTCTTAACGATCTCTCTTCTAAGCAACTAAATGCCCATCCTTTAGGCTTTTTGTAATTTCTCATGCTTTATAAATCATTAGATCTGTAATTTTTCTCAATAATTTTTTAAAATCATAGATGCAAACTTAAGTTTTAGAACTTCGGAATCCACAAAGAGAATCCTCAAAGCTAACATTTTTAACTCAAAGAACTGATTTTTATTCTCCTCAGCTTGATAAAACTTGATTTTTTATTTTTCCAGCATTCTTCATGCTACCCAGTTTCTTAATCAAAGAAAAGAAGAAACCATTTGCTTCATTCTTCTCAATCTCGGCAGATGAGATAAATCAAACTTTAAAAACTTTTTTATCTAAGATAAGTAATTATTTAGAATTTTTAAATCATGTCTACTTTAGTTTCCTTGATTCTTCATTGCTTGTTCTTTTCTTTTATTGTTGGGATATTTATGATACTTGTTTTTGGGTTGATCTTTCTTTGGGTTACTCGTAATGATGGTAAGCGTTGTGATGCTCATCGCAGTGATAGTAAAAAAAGTTCATAATTGTTATTTGCTTGCTAGATGAGAGGATGTGGTTTAATGGATTAGTTTTTATTTCTCACAATTCTTTGATCCAACTTTTTAGAGAATCGAATTTCAATTCGGTCATGGACAAGATAATCACATAGGTTTCCAAATTACTTCGCCAATCTGCATTTATATTTTTTCAGTGTTTGTTATCTTTACTCTACTTGTAATAATTTCTATGTGTTGAGAATTGTTTGTAAATTTCTGTTACTCTTTCTTTCTTTATTGGGATACACCATTGGAACTTTCTAAGTTTATAATAATGTAACAGCTACTAGATGTGATTGATGAAAAAAAGTTTCTCATAGACACCCTTATAATAACCACAACTTCACACATAATTATACAATATCATACTAAAATACTGGAAGCAATAATACTTAATTAAATATCATTATATAGATACTATAATCTTAGTACTAATCTTCACCATCATCTTCTCCAGTTGGCTCCAAAGCTGGGGATTTATAAAATTGACGAACAACCCTTTCTAGATTATTGACGGTAAATCTTCCACTTTGGATAAATTTATGATTATTATTAGTCACTCTTAGCTTTATCTTATATGCAATGGATGCATATTTATCAAGATATTTCTCATAATCATATGAATCTTTACTCTGCATCAACGAAAAAAGAATTGTTAGACATACATTTATTATTATGTTGTATTTGAAATTATTTTAACAATCTATGTTATACCGATGAATAAAGTTGCATCATATCATCCAGTGGATAATGGAGAAGAGTATGAGCTTGCAGATCAAAAGCTACAATATTTGTTTCATCGGTTTTGCCATCAATTTTTTCTTTAATTCGGTACCTACAATATGTTTATATTGATCAAATATTATGTATTAATTTTATTCGGCAACCTATAAGTTTTTCTTTTAAAAAATACCTTTTTCTAGAATCCGACCCCATATGCCCACAATCCGAATAAACGCAAGTATAATTTTACCTAGGCTGTACCTTTACACTTCACTTGCATTAAGAACATACATCATACCACGGTTCATCGAGAAAGATGTAAATAATTGTGGCATTAATTATAAAATCCAGAACCAATATAGAAGTATAGAGATAAACAAACCCTTTTAATAAAACAAAAATATAAAAATATAACTTACTTTAGATTATATGATAAATACATGTTAATATTAAATTATATATCATATATATTACATATAAATTATCATTTCATACCGTATTAGGTGGGGGACAAATTCTTGTTTCATTGATTAGATGTTCAATGTTACACGTTTCTACCATCTGATTTGCATTATTGCTGTCGCTTCTTACTTGTCTCAAATACCCAATTTTCTTTGTTAGTAGATTAAATCGAACCCCAAAAGTATGACAGTCTTATCAACATTGCCTTTAACAAATGTAAAAATCTAATACTCGAAATATAAATACATGGTATACTACCATCTCATCAGCCGTTCTGTTTCGGAAATACCATCGGTTTTAAATCTCATTTTCATAAAGCGTGTTGTTTCTAACATGTAGCTTCCTATAATTGCATCATTTACCATATCAATAGTTCTATACATGTAAAAACTTAATAAGTATTGATAACCAATAAAGTTTAATTTTATTTTTAAAAAAACAAAAATTCTATGAGTGCAAGTAAAAAATTTACCTCTGAATTATTTAGCACATACACCTATTGCGGAAATTAAGAAACTATCAGTGTATCCTTCCCAAAAATACTCATGTACTTTGTCAGAAAATTCTCCCAGATCGTTAAAATGACCGATTTCTCGTAACAACCATCATCAATGAGTGATACTTCAACTAATTTACTTGTACCACTAGACTTTAAAGAGATTATGCATTCATGGCTCACATCAACGACATATCCTACTATATCTGCAATTCACATAATTATTATTAAAGGTCATGAATATATAATTGTTGTAATGAATTATAGTAAAAAATTAAAAAGGTTAACGGTTATCAGTGCACATCATCTTATTATAAATACATTCAGGGTTACGTGCAAGATTGCGTACCTTACACAACTTTTTAAGATGATAAGTACGGCCAGCCAATATTTTTTTCACAGAAATTTCATCAACCTCTGATTGTCTTATCAATGATAACTTCCATCTGTTTTCCAAAACTTTAATAGATTTACTGGTTATCAAAGTCACAACATTTTTATCACGTATACTTTATCAACGAATATCATGTTTTTTCCACTTTTCAGCATATAAATCATCAGCTAACAGCTCTCATTCAACACCCTGCATAAAGCTGTACAATTAATATTTAAATAACAAATTTTGCATCGAAAAAATAACTGTTGTCGTAAACAACAACTCACTTCTTCGTCTTTAACCACAAATGTAGGTGATTTTGATGACTTCGCATACAATCGACCATACCACAATCGCGTGATACATACCTTGATATTATACAATTTACCCTGTCCTACAATTTTTTCAAAAGTGGTGATCTCAAAAAGTGTAGGTAGTATTTTCTTCTTACTTTCTGGATAAATTCGTTAGAAATCAAAGTCAATGGATTCTTCTCTTTCTTTCTTTTGCTTTCATATTAGCTACTTGTTCCTTCATCTTTTAGTATAAGAAAATACGTTAGCAAAATTAGAACGAAGTTTTTTTTACAAATAAATAAAACGGATAATCGGTATACATATACCATTTTTATAATCCTTCTTTAAAGGAGTCACATGAGCATTTTTTTTACTATTTTCACATTGTCTCCATGATCCTTTTGTTCTATTACTTGCAAGTTTTCCTTTGTTTTCACCTGCACAATGAGCTTGAATATTACCAATAACACAGTCGTCACGATCCTCCAAGTTTGAAATTGACATGCACAATAAAATGCAAGTAGTTCATTAAAATCCAAATATAATAAACATAAAATTTAAAATAATATTATAGGAACTCATACCTTTTTTGTCATATGAACCGATTTAATTTTTTCCCACTTTTATTCAATATTTGCTCTCCTTTTAAAATGCCACGTGCTCTTTTCTGAGGTTTCTTATCATTGATACATTTATTTATTATTTCCCCAATGATAAGATTATCACCATCATTGTCATCCCTACCATCATTACTACTGTATTGATAGTTGACTTCATCCTCAAAATTTTCAAGAAGAATGAACTCTTCATTCAAGAATATATTCACATCACAATCATTTGAATTATTTTTTTCCATTCCACACAGAAAATAGAAAAATAAATCAATAACAATAAATATTACGATATAAAAAAATCTGACAAAGATGAATAGATCAGGTGGATGCATATATTACATAAAATTTAATGTAAGAACTACATATATACAACAAATGAAATCGAGTATTAATTCAATATTGGAAAGTAACACTCTGATTTAAAAATAAATTTACTGTAAAAGTATTTTTAAATCAGAGCGATACTTTCCAATATTGGGATTAATACCTGATTTCATTTATTTTGTATATAGTTCTTATGTATCTTTACCTTTGTAAGAACGCTCTGTAGAACTTCTTTATAAACAACATTTTTTGTACAATTTTTTGGTATGTCAATTTGTTCTTCTAGAAAAACTTTTAAGGATGAAGCAGATCGAGCTCTTGAGAACGCAATATACAATTGCCCATGGCAAAAAAATGGTGTACGTAAATATAATCTAAATTTTCCCAAGGTTTCCCATTGACTTTTGTTTATAGTCATAGCATAGGAAACACGAATGGGGAATTGACGCCGTTTAAAGACGAAAGGGAAATCTTCATTAACTTGACATAATTATTCTTGGTATTGCCGTACATTTTCCAATATTTGTACCAGTCATGATTTCTGCTTTTATAACCCTTTCACCTAACTGTTTAATGATAAGACGTGTGCCATTACATAAACCAATACTTTTATCTAAATTACGAAGCAACATAATCGGTGTATTTACTTTAAGTTCAAGCGAATGAGGAGGCAATCCATAGTAAATCATTCAATTAACATTGTTTTCTTAGCTCACTCAAACTCCATTATTTCTTGAAAACTGCCATCTTCTCTAAAGAAAGCCATTTGTTCACCAAAAAGATGATACCGCAACCGTTCAACAGCAGGATGACGTTTATTTATTTTAAATTCAAAAAGTCTCCATGAAGATTCAGATGCTGCAATATATCTAGAATCTCAATATAATTTGACCTCGTCATATGTTTCGACCACATTTTGATGAATGATAGTTGTTGCAAAATTAGATCATTTATTCATATATTTAAATAAATATTTTATTGCTCGTCTATGATTGCATATTTGAACATTAAGATGGGATTGATATTTTAGTAGCAAATTTGTATTGTAAGGCACAACCCAACTGTTGTCAATATCCTTTCCATTTACAATGTAGGATCTTGATTTGCGTCTTCGGTAAATTGCATATCCATTTTCATCAATAATAGTATGGTCATTGAACATTTTAGAGAATTTTTTTGAGTATTTATTATTTTTCATGTAAACACATTTTGGATTATGTATACCACATGGCCTATGAATTATATGGGTAACTACCAAATCATGAAGTAAAGGTTCTATTTTAATGTCAGGAAGTTCAGCTCTAATTAAATTATCGATATCCTTTGCGAGTTTTATTTTTTTTTTGAACTTTCCAAATTAATAAGGATATGAGAATGTGGTAATTCTCGTTTTTGAAATTCTACCACAGATAGATGTACAAATAAAAAAATTAAACTTTTAAATATTAACATATAACAATACACAAAACTTATATCAACAAATAATGACAACAACCTACCAGAAATTACTTGTCCAAAATATTTATGTTTAATCAAATCATCAAGAATCTACATCAGTTTTAAGTGAAAAATCTGGCAACAATATCAGGCCTATCAGATGCACTTTGACCACCAGCAATCAATAAAAAATCATGTATTCCTTTCCAATTAGGATTGCATGTAAAAGTAATAAATAAATCTGGAGGCCCGACCCATGCACAAATTGTCATAGCATCTTGATAGTTTTGAATCATGTATCGTGGACCTCCAATAAAGGATGAAGGCAAAATGATTTTTTTACCAATTGTGTGAGCATAATTATCACCATCGTCATCAGCATCCTGCAAGCCTTGGTATAACTCACATCGTAAAGTTTTTTGATTATTACGAATCTATCCAAGACGATTCCCTTCAACAGACACAAAAGCATCAACTATATATTGCTGTAATAATTTTCCACCTCTCAACAACGTTGTTCCTTCATGACAACGCTGTTGTAATCTAAAAGCGTAGAAGTCTTTCTTTGAAACTTTTTTCTTTTTTCTCTTCGTATTATTACCTTCAATATAATTATGCCAACTATCTTGTCCATATGGGAATAATAAGGGATTGTAATGGCATGTATTGTTGGATATGTATACCCTAGAGGCCATTATTGTATATGTAAACATGTGGATGCTTGGACATATATATGTACAGGACAATCTTGCTCGATATAATAGTATGCTATCTGATTTGTCTTTGTCTTAACATGTGCGTATGTTTTACTTGCTATTACATATCATTTATTCATATTGATAAAGCCCGTAGGATCATTACTAGACAACCTGCGTTGTGATGGCGATCATACTTGTGGGAGCTGGGTAGTTGGTAAGTACATCCTTAAATAGTCCCTAGTCATAGGAGTTCGAGACTGGGCATCGATATTCCGGAGTAAACTAGTGTATACGTTTCTAGACCGCGACAAGGGGCGATGGTACGGTCCCGCAACCATTGGTCTTTCGCACCTAAGATCGTATACATATGCTCACTGGGTGTGAGTACACCGGACGGACTCAATGAGAACTTCTATATGGTATTATACCTATCGTCAGATGGAAGTTCTCAGGTGACATGAGTATAGGTTAGTCTTTAGACCTGAGATCATCATTTTTCTCATGTGAGTTCCCACTGTGCTTTGATCACTACACTACCACGGCTCTACTGAGTCGTGCAAACAGGTTTTGGTTGGGTACAGTCCCGAGCCACATGGAGGCAGTGAGCGATTGTCGGGGATTCGTCTCTCCCGGTATAGAGAGTCGATATCGCACTGTGTTTGATTGGTCAGGACCATAAGACCTTGGCCAAGGCAGTTGAGATTTACTGATAGGCTGATCAGTAGTTTTTCGGATTGGTCCTGAGCCGCATCAGCATGAATTATCGGGTTATTAGGGTCTGACGTTTACCACCCCCTAGACCCGATATGCGATACTCTCAGACAAAGAGACCGAACTGTACGGAGATTGTCACAGATAGGCTCATTAGGGATTCGGATGAGTTTATTCGTCGGCCTTCCTTTTCGACAGGTACCCGGGTAGCCGTTACGTACAGCTAGTGTCGCTGACGTGCTTGTGGTTATGGATTTATCCAGCAACTCACTGCCGGCGTACTGTCGAGTCTTTAGAGTCCCACATAGAGGGTTTCCCTGGTTCAGGAGAAATGATGTAGTAAACGTATTGCATACGTGCAGGGTTTCGATCGATTGATGTACTGTGTACCCGGACTTTCGATCAGACAGTTGGTAATACTTGTCGGCTCGGGTTTGAGCCGGATTATTAAATCAGGTATTGATTTAATAATTTTTATATATATATATATGTATTTCGATATGTATATTCTAGTATTGCGTTCTTCGTGTTATCCTATCTCTTTGGGCATTCGTGTTTTTATCCAAATGCAGGTATGTATATACTGTTGACTGTAATCCGTATTATATTACGGGTAACATTCTAGAAGGTGGACACCTCATCATGGATTTTTTCATTTATTCATAAATGGAAATGAGGTGTAAATTGAAGGAGAGGAGGGTATGGTGAGAGCCATAGCTTCAATAGTTGACAAATAAATTATTTATTCCTTTATGGCAACTATTGAAGCATGGTTGATATTGTTTATTCAAGAATATTGTTTTACAAAACCATGGTGAGATATTTTCTTTCTCATGCTAGCCTCACCATTTTTCACCTCACCATTTTTCTTCACCCCCTTCTCCTTCTCTTGAGCTCCTCCACCTTCATCATCTTCCTTCTATTTACACTCTCATGTGTTGAGAAATAAGAGAGGAGGTAAGATAGAGATAGAAAGTCACTTAGAAACTCACACTACATCCTAGACTTCTTGGATTAGCAACCCAAGTTCTCTAGTTGCTCCACTTGACATTTAGTGTGGAGCTAGAGCTATGGATCACATCCTTCGGGTGGATCATCTTCGACGGAGGAGGACCGAAGAGCAAGATTGATCATGGAGAACCGATGGAGCAAGAAAAGAAGATCAAGCGCGATCATGGTGGATACTAGGAGCATATGATGAGAAAAGAAGACCGAAAGACATGGATATTTTGGTGAGGCTTTCTTATCATAGTAGTTAGCTCCTCTTTGTTAGCTTGTTAGGTTTATGGTTAGATCCGGTTTATTGGGTTATTCTAGCGTCGTTTTAAAACCCTAGAAAATTTTTGTTCCGCAGACCGCCACGGTTGATGGCTTGGGCGTTAGTGTAACCCAACATGGTATTAGAGCCACCCTATAAAACCTATACTAGCTAGTTTTGGCGTGTTTAGAATATCGATTGACCGAAATTTTCCCAAACCACGATTCAATTTCACACTTTCTGCCGATTTTTAAAAGTGGTCGAAAAATCTTTTTCAGTGTATTAAAAATTCATGCAGGCTTTACTAAGACTCCGGAAGAAAATTGGGCCCACAAGCCGCAGAACCGCGGCATAACATGCATGTTTACCACCGTTGCGCGGCCGCATAGGGGCCTCTGTGCATAATTTTTCTTCTGGGGCTCTTATGTTTTGACTTGTGGTTTCTGGGATATTTAGTTTCCGGCCTAGATTTGTTTGAGTACTGGATTAGCAGTTGGGGCCTATTTGGAAAAGTTTAGTCGATCGAAATTTTAAAATACGTGTGATTATCAGTACTTAGATTAGCATCTGCGACCATGAAGGTCATTTAATCGGTATAACCCGTCTAATTGCGATATGTTCTTTTAGACGAGTTTGCGAACATGACATTCACGTTGATGTTCTGTGATTGTGTTGATATTGAGGTTGGATTTTCGTGGTGGATAGTCGGTGGTGCAATGGTAGTAGTACAGTTTATATTCATTTGTACATTTGTTATTTACGGGGCGAGCGTACGACATGTGGATTGTCGTTTCTGTCGTGTTGTATATTATTTGATTGGGGCACGACCGGGTTGAAGTCGATGTCATCTTTGTACATATATTTTTATTTTCTGTACTAGGATTACCCCACGGTGGAGTGCTCGAATAGCCGGGTTCTATAGGGAAACAAGCCCGCATCTCATGGCGTTGAGACGGAGAGGGCTTCAATCTTGAATTGGTGGGCTATTCGCCGCACTCGTAGGGGGTATAGGTATGACCCATGGAGGGGCGCTCAAGTTACCGGGTCCCATGAGGTGCTGGGTGGTCCATTCACGTTGTTGATTAGGGTTGCCTCTCTTCTGGGATTGGCGGGTAACTTGCCACGCTCATAGGGGTCCAGGTTTACATTGCACAGGCTATCCACATGACTGGGAACGTTGGGTTTTATTTGCGGCTCAAGTGAAACACGAGGCTCCAAGATTATCCGCCATTCTATGTTGCTTGCTGAGATTCTGTGATGTTTCTTATATCATGCCTGGAACGAATGTAATATATATTTATATATATAATAGTAGATGTTGTATATGTTTTGCACCCGTGCTAGTCCAGCCCCCGCTCTGCCGTTAGTTAAGTAACCTAACGGTGCATGACGAGGCCCCGTGGCGAATGCGGATGGCATATACGTACATTTTATTTTCGTTCTTTTCTGGTGTGATAGGCATTAACTGATGGGACCGCATTAATTTTGATTAATGCAAGAAAATAAATCTAAAAGATGTTGTGGGAACAAATTTCAAAAAACTATAATTATATTCTTACGCTTTGCATAGTGATCTTCGGTCATGAATATCCAGCACCTCATTCAAGGAGGCAAGAGCCGAGATCCTTTCGCGGGGAGTGGCCTCTTAAGCAAAAGCGTATACTGTAGATTACTCGGTTTTCTTTAAAACCATGAGTTTTCAAAAGAGGAGCCTAAACCACTCCTTTACAAAACTGCTTAGGTTCCTTCAACGATATCAAGTTCATTACGTTAAAGGGGTTTTCGCCAAAAACCCAGCCGTAGCCTTCCGTCATTTCGGATGAGTAGTACCTAGTATTCGTGTTACGTTTGTTGGCCTTTGTCAAGGAGTAGTGTACGGTAGCTGGATATTTCTTGTCTGTTGCATAGAGATGCTATTATCTAGGACAGTCGTATAGCCTTGTTGGACTTTGTCAAGGGTTTGTACGGGTGGGTCTAGATTAACCAGGATTATGATGGGTTGAACTTGACTGGTGGTTTATGATTTTTTGGTTTTTGTCAAGGTCATGAAACCGCTAGGGGCAAAAACCACATCGGGAGTTTCAAATATACAGGAAACTTGCTAGTATTGCATACCTTTTGGAGTGTAGTGACTAGAGTGGATTCCATCTAGGTCATCACACAATGATAGTTGGATCCCGATCCCACTGATGAGTAGGATTACTCTTGGGAGATTTTCTCACTTAACAATCAATTCTATAAACCAAGTAGGTGTCTAGAACAGTGTTAGCGGGGCTACGCCTCCAGGAAAAAGAGGTTATGTAATTAAGGAACTTCACGAAAGCGTTGGAAAACCTCTCTCGAAATACCGACATTAGCCTGGCCAAAAGGTTAAGCAAGTATTGTGACGTGCGATTAATCCTAATTAGTTCTTCTTTTAGGGTTTGAAGAAGAATTCGAGGAAACAGTGGGAGCCATCCTGATTAGATAAACTAATAACCAATCTAATCTTGCAAGAGCGCACGCTGAGTGTTACTTTTCTCTCTCTCCAGGTAGCAACCAATTCACACCCTAATGAAGATAATAAAATGTATCACTTGACCAATCTGAATTCTTATTTGGGGATGAGGAACGTCGGTTCGGCTCTAACTTATGACAACAGTCATGAATATGAGCAAGGGAAAGAGGATTGCATGAATTCCTTGATTACCCCATCGAAGAAGAAGCATACCAATGCGTCTCCTTCAGGTGTTCTTGTTTTTAAGAATTGCTTTTCGGTCAGTCCTACCTCCTGGGTACTAGATACCGAATCGGGATCTTATATCTATAATTTATTGCAGGGACTGAGAAAAAATAGGATGGTTGGACCTGGTGATATGTTCCTCAGAGTAGGGAACGGAGCACAAGTTGATGCTGCTGCCGTCAGTGAATATCACCTAGCATTGCCAAATGGAAATACTATGATTTTGAACAATGGCTACTATGTACCTTCCATGGTTTGCAACATCATATCAGTCTTTTTACTTGATACAGATGGATATAAGTTTGTTCTTGATAGAAATATCATGAACATTTACCTTAATCAGGTATTGGTTGCAGAAGGTACACCGTGTAATGGTATCTATGTTCTAAATTAAAACACAGTTTTCAACATACAAAACACACGCACGAGGAAGAGTTCGGAAGAGAACGAATCCTACTTGTGGCATTGTAGACTTGGTTATATCGGAGAGAAAAGACTGAGTAAGTTACATAAAGAAGGATATTTGAACACGTTCGAATTTTCATCTTATGAAACTTGTCAGTCATGTCTCAAAGGAAAGATGACCAAATCTCCGTTCACCGGACACGGAGAAAGAGCAGTAGAGCTCTTGGGACTCATACACGGTGATGTATGTGGTCCAATGTCTATACATGCAAGGGGTGGGATCTCGTACTTCATCACATTCACTGATGATCTCTCTAGGTTTGGATATGTGTATCTCATGAAACACAAATCTGAAGCTTTTGAGAAATTCAAAGAATTCATATACGAAGTAGAGAACCAGACTGGCAAACGTATCAAGATCCTCCGATCTGATAGAGGAGGGGAGTACTTAAGCACGAAATTCCTAGAATACCTAAAAGAGAATGGAATTTTCTCTCAGCTTACTCCTCCGTATACACCACAAAACAACGGTGTATCGGAGCAGAGGAACCGTACCCTGTTGGACATGGTTCGCTCCATGATGAGTAACGCCGAGTTGCCTCTTTCATTATGAAGATATGCGCTACATACAGAGGCACGTCTTTTGAATCAAGTTTCATCTAAATCCGTTCCTAAAACTCCATATGAAATATGGAGTGGCAAGAGTTTGTATCTTAAACGTGTTAAGATTTGGGGTTGCCCTGCTTATGTCAAAAAGCAGAAACCAGAAAAACTCGAGGCACGATCAGTTTTGTGTAAGTTTGTGGGATATCCTGTAGGGTTGTATAGCACGACAACAAGGTTTAGGAAGGCATCATCCATGCCATTTTATAAAATTTTGGGGTGCTATGAAACCCTAACCAAGATCTTAACTAGAGAATTAGGGTTAACTTTGCATGTAAACAACTTTACAACTAAGAGATGGGGATTACAACCTTTGTAGTTCGTTCCTTCGCTTCATAAGCTCCGATTTGAGGTCCCTTCGCTACGATCATCAAGCACCTGGACTCTAGAAAGGCTCCATGAGATGAATGATGCATCTTGCTTGAAGTCTTCGAAATCCAAGACGATCTACCTTGAGGAAACACAAACTCAAGCTAACTCTTCACTAATTTAGAATTAGTAAAGCTAACACACTAATCTATATGGCTAGTATAGAAGAGAATGATGAAGTAGGAATTTTGCTCTCATTAGTTTTCTTTTTCTCACTTTATTTCATCACAAACGAAAAGGCTAGCAAGCTTTTGGAGGAAGAAGAAGATCAAGTGATGAGATTAATTGTTGTGTATGGTTAGAAATGCAACCATGGGTAAAGTATATCATCCTTAACCCTTGTAGAGACTTAACCATGAGCTATAGTTAAAAGTATGGTTGATAAATATCTTAAGCTAGACAAAAAGAGTGAACAAAGTCAAAGAAGACTACAAGCTTCAACCATGACAAAAATCCACAATATTTGAATTACTTAATGATAAATATAAACCCTAATATTAACCCTAGCATGGTTAAACTCTCATAAACCCTAGTTGCATTTATAACCTAGCATGTTGCAATTATACATATCACATATATATAATTTAGTAACAAAAGAAAAGAATACATTTAACATATATATCAATGTATCCAAAATGAGAAAAAGAATTACTTAAGTGAGCTTATAATAGTAATGTAATGTAATATATCACATATATAATTATACATTAAATTATCGAATCAATACTTGATCCGATAATCCGGCTATATCACATATAACCGACCAATATAACATGTATCTTTTTATCGAATCAACACTTGATCCGATAACCCGGTTATATCATATATAATTGGCCGATATCATATATCGTGAGAATAGAATATGGTATCACATATCGTATTAATCTCGGTCCCGCACATATCACATATGTGCTCCTACTCCGTTTCGCCTGAGCCAGGAAACCTCTGTGTAGGACTCTAAAGACCTGTCAATACGCCGGCAGTAGGTGATGATCATATCAAACACCCACAAGCTGCAAGCGGTCAGCTAAACGTAACAGCCACCCGGGTATTGAGCGATCAGAAGATCAACAAGCAAGCCTGTACACACTCCTGTGAATCCAATCAGTAACACTTCCGTACAGTCCGGTGTCTTCGTCTGATATGTCGCATATCCAGTCTAGGAGTGGTAAACGCCAGACCCCAGTAACCGATAAGTCGTGTCGATGTGAGGCTCATAACGGGTCGAGGATCTACTGATAACACTTACCAGTAGATCTCCATATCAGCCCTGGCCAGGGACTTTCAGTTATAGCCAATCGAGCACAGCGCAACATCAACGCCCAATACCGGGAAAGAAGAAACCCCTCCTATCGCTCATTGCCTCCATGTGATTCGGGACTATACCCAAAAGCCACCATTTTGCACGTTCTCGTGAACGTGGTAAGGTGGAAATCAAAGCACAGTGGGAATCATACAAGACTCTATGAAGATCTCGGGTCTACAGACTAACCTATACCAGTGTCACCAGAGAACTGCTATCTGACGATAGGTATAATACCATCTAGGAGTTCTCGGCGAGCCCGTTCAGTGTACCCAGTCTCCACTAAGCACTCGTACACCATCTTTGATGTCAAACACCAATGGATGTGGGGATCATCCATCGCCCATCATATGGGTCAAGATGCGTTCACGCTAGTCTACTCTGGAGTATTGATACCATGTCTCGATACATCCTCGACTAGGAACAAAACTTTTCACAATAACATCTCGAGTAGATGAAGAAAAAAATCATCATCAATCATCAAAGCAGCTATTTCTATCGAATTTGGTCTATTATATTGTTGACCCTTATGGTTTCTATTCTCTAAAATGCGCAAACTAAACTTTTTATCCTTATTGTTCTCATACCAATCACGTATGTATCGAAATTTCTTGACATATTTGTTGTATTTATCCAACATTTCTTTTAAACTTTTCACAATTTCTGAATCATACTCCGTAGCATTACAACTATCTCCAATAGATACAATTCGATTTTCAATTTCATGTTCGGTATCATATATATAAAGCTGTGCATATCTAGGTCGACTTCTGATAGCCGGTAGCAATGAACCTACTTTATGATAGTTTTGTTCATGAATTCGAAATGTATATGGTCCCCTTCCTTTCAAAATTTGATAATCTATTTTTGCACCAATAAAAGTAAAAGCAGACATAGAGTTGAACGAACGAATTTTTTCTAAAATTGTTTAGCTTGTTCAGAAACATTTTGATAGTTCAAAAAGAGTCTAGCATTTCAGGTGTCTTCTCAAGAAGAGGTAGAGAAACTCTTCCACTCTTGCAACAAAGTGAATAATTTATTTTTTCTTATCATTGGTTCTAACCCTTTTTTCTTTCCACACAATTGCATCACATCTAGAATATTTTTCAGTAGGTCCTAAATAATGGAAACGACTACGCCAATCTATTAAATAATTATTGTTAAAACTGTTTTATCATGTATCATTATAAAACACACATTACAATTTAATCAGCAATAAGAAAATGTCATATATTATATTATAATATTTATGGAGGGTTTTAATTAAAATAATCTTATAGCTTTAAAAACATGTAAAATATTTGTAAATCAACAAAATTAAAAAATTTAAGATTTTTGAGTAATATGTTATATAAATATGCTTAATATCAAATATTCAAGTAAAATTAGATAAAACTTTGTGTTTTGTATGGATATATAATGAGAATGAAACGTACCCTTACTATCATTATCGTTTTTTTGACTGCATGACAAATCCTGATGAATGTCTTTTTTTAACTATATGGTGATCATTCAAAATGCCCACTTCCGTAAAATGACACAAAGTGGTATCATTATCCATCAAAGATGTATTGCATTCAACATTGGCAAAAATATTAGGAACTTGTTTTAATGGTTTTTTGAAGTGCGTGATACCAAAATCAAATGTCTATCGCTTTCGCTTGGAAGAAAATTCATCATTTTTAGTGTCAGTGTTGGATGACTGTTTTTTTTATATCTTATTCTTTCACGTTCACGTTTACGTTGTTTTTGTGCTCCTAATAACTGTTTGCGAATGCGTTTTGACTTATTCCCATGCATAGCTAAATAAAAAACAAAAAATAATATTATAATAGAAACAATTATATAGATCAACACAAATGATTAACTAATAACAACAAATATGTCACATCATTTATTAATAATTTAAATGGATAAAATGTACTGATACCAATAGGAATTTAAATTTAAAGAACAAATAATTTACTTCTACATATAAGCATAAATAAATAAAAATCTTAAATACTGAATTTTTCGAATAATAGATTTTTTGTTAGCTTAGTTTTTATTCAAATTTTGTTGTTGACCAAATCCAACGAACACTTTCCTGTAAATGGAAAAAACATCAATTCAAGTCAAGTATTGCATTGATAATGACAGCTTTTAAAAATATTCTCATCAGTTAAAAAAATACTAAATGAAGAATGAAAAGTAATATGTTGAAAAAGAAAAGTTTAGTTATGGAAAAAAAGTTTAGTGCAAACCATCCTGATTCATGATCATATATGTTGAAAAAGAAATCAAAGAAAGAGATAAAAATACTTACTGAAGCTATGGTGCTTTACAAGGAATCCAAGCTAAGAATTTAAGTTTCAAAAGTGTTGGAAAAGCCGGAATTTGGTAAGATTGAGCCTCTCTCTCTCTCTCTCTCTTTTCCTTTTTTTTAATTTTTCCTTTTTTTCTTCAAATGGGAAAGAAGATGAAGAACTCTGAATTAAATAGGGGACGAAGATAAGAAGGTATGATGTCAATAGGAGGTGGGGACAAAAACAAATTCAATTCAATTTTATTATTTTAAATTTTTGATAAAATATTTTGGTTTTATAATATGAATTTATTTTATTTACTATTTCTCATCACCACCAACGTCTCTATTTTTCTACCGTCTTTTGGCATCTGGTAATGTGTCTCTCTTCTTCATTTTAATTTTTTTTTTGACATTTTCAGTCGTACTTGTCCTTTCCGTCCTGTTTATACCCGGTAACGTATTTATTTTTCTATGGTCAATCATGACTAGCTAATGTCCTTTTGCTGTTAAATCATGACTAATGCTCTTTTTCTGTCCATCATGACTAATGTCCTTTTTCTGTCAAATCATGGCTAATATTAACGTCATTATTTTTCTACAGTCCATCAGGACTAATGTCCTTTTTCTGTCAAATCATGATTAATATTAACGTTACTATTTTTCTACAGTCCAGCATGACTAATGTCATTTTTCTGTTAAATCATGACTAATGTCCTTTTTCTGGCCACCATGACCAATGTCCTTTTTTTTCAAATCATAACTGATATTAACGTCACTATTTTTCTGCAGTCCATCATGACTAATGTCATTTTTCTGTCAAATCATGACTAATGTCCATTTTCTGTCAAATCAAGACCAATATTAACGTCACTATTTTTCTAGAGTTTGTCATGACTAATGTCCTTTTCTGTCAAATCACGGTCAATATTAACGTCACTATTTTTCTACAGTCTGTCATGACTAATGTCATTTTTCTGTCAAATCACGGCTAATGTTAACGTCACTATTTTTCTACACTCCGTCATGACTAATGTCATTTTTGTGTATTATCAATATTAACGTTACTATTTTTCTACAGTCCATCACGATTAATGTCTTTTTCCTGTCGTTAATTTGTCTACAATCGATCAGGAGTAATGTCCTTTTTCTGTCAAATCACGGCCAATATTAATGTCACTATTTTTCTACAGTCCGTCATGACCAATATTCTTTTTCTGTCATTAACACTATTTTTCTACAGTCGATCATGACTAATGTTCTATTTTTGTCAAATCACGACCAATATTAACGTCACTATTTTTCTACAGTCCGTCATGACTGATGTCCTTTTTCTGTCAAATTATGAATAACGTTAACGCCACTATTTTTTTTACAGTCCGTCATGATTAATGTCCTTTTTCTGTCAAATTATGAATAACGTTAACGCCACTATTTTTCTACAGTCAATCATGACTAATGTCCTTTTTCTGTCAAATCATTACTAATATTAAGGTCATTATTTTTTTTACAGTCCGTCATGACTAATGTTCTTTTTCTGTCGTTAACACTATGACCAATGTCTCTTTTCTGTCAAATCACGATCAATGTTAACGTCACTAATTTTCTACAGCCCGTCATAACTAATGTCATTTTTCTGTCAAATCACGACCAATGTTAACGTCACTAATTTTCTACAGCCCGTCATAACTAATGTCATTTTTCTGTCAAATCACGACCAATATTAACAACATTATTTTTCTACAGCCCGTCATGACTAATATCGTTTTTTTTATCAAATCACGAATAATGTTAACGTCACTATTTTTCTATTGTTAACACTGTTTTTTTTCGTGACCAATATCCTTTTTCTGTCATGTTTGTATCTGATAACATTTTTCCTCATATACGTACTCAATTGCATACACTTGAACGTGGACCTTTGTCCCCTATCAATCTATGCACTAGTATTATATCTTATTGATGCACGTCGCGTCTTGTTCAACCCGAGAATCCTGAACTCAATTTTATGCCTTATTTTTAGTAGTTTTTCTATTTTTAGTTGTTTTTTTATTAGAAAATTAGTTGTGATTTCGATTTTGCAATTGTAAGAGACAAATTTTGATTAAATAAAACCCTAGTTTGGAGAAATTGACATTGTTATCTTTCTATTCCTTCAATTCCTCTCAGATCAGTTTAGAAGTGCTGCATCCCAAATCAGAGCTGCACCACTTACCAATTAAAAAAGAGAATCATGACTAATGTGTTTTTCTGTTTAATAATGCTTAATTATGATTGTTATGAATTATGACCATAACATGCATGTTTTCTAACCAAAAAGTATCTGTTAAAGCCAATTGGGAATATCATTGTTCCTTTTCATTTAAGTTTTTTCTACACCTGGACGCTGTCACCTTATCATTTTTTTTGTCATTTTCTGTCCTTTGTGAAAATTGATTGCAAAAATACGACCGAGTTAGAAAACTAAGTGATATATACATCATATGATCATCATATTAAATATATTAAACCAATTGAAAATATTAGAAAACACAATCAAAACTTGTGAAAATTGTTCATCTCTTCTTCGAAATTTACATGCCAAAATAACATAAATAACAGACAGTTGATCAACAAAGAAAAACTAAAATTAACATCCTAATTTATTTGACATGAGTTCTCATATCGACATAGAGGACATCAGTTGTTGTTGAATAACCAAGGAACAATGCATTTCATGTGGAATGCATGATCACGGCACAACAACACTTCTTCGAACAAATCATCACTGCTACTCTTTTCAATTTCTTCGAAGCACACTGCACAAACAATATCGCCATTCTCGTCCTTCAACTCTTGTCTTGATTGTCATCATTCTATCAACGCTAGTATAAACATATACCTTGATATAAAATTTAGTATTTGCTACCTCCACAGCTTCATGGACAAACTTGCTGATCTCCGTTTCAAGATACATGTGATGCTGATCTTGGATGGGGCATTTACGACGCATCACCCAGCAAGCGAAGCAACGACAGTTCTCGGGCGAACGTAATTGAGAGGCTACATATTTGCGATACTTATAAGATGACATTTCATCCAAAATACACTTTGTACCATCACGAGGGCCAAAAGGAGAGGGGATGATCACTTGGGCAAAGTTTCAATGTACCCGTGGGTGCAAACGGAAGGATCGACACCGTCGGTATCCGACTATGTGGGCGTCAGTTTTGCATGGAGGAAGAGAAACAACGGCGGTTTGTTATATTCTTTGACCATTTAGAGAGACAACAACTGTTCTACATCAAGATTTTATGCCATTGAGAGATGCAAAATATCTCTGTCTTGCCCTTTTTTTACCCTTTCTCTTCTGTAGAGATTGAAAATGAAGTGTCTTGGTTTAAATAGAGCAGAGGTGGGCACATGTGCCAATAAGAGATGGGACATGTGGATATAGGAGGTCGACATGACTAATGTCCTTTTTCTTTCAAATCATGACCAATATTAACGTCACTATTTTTCTACAGTCCGTTAGGACTAATATCCTTTTTCTGTCAAATCATGGCCAATATTAACGTTACTATTTTTCTACAGTCCATCATGACTAATGTTCTTTTCTGTCAAATCATACCTAATGTCCTTTTTCTGGCCATCATGACTAATGTATTTTTTTCTGTCAAATCATGACTAATATTAATGTCACTATTTTTCGACTGCATGCACTTGCACGTGGGCCTTTGTCCCCTTTCAGTCTATGCGCTAGTATTATGCCTTATTGATACAGCCCTAGCCTACTTGGAGCATCTCGATCGATCCAAAACACGTCGAGTATAGTTCAATCCGAGAATCCCAAACTATCAAATCTTGTCCGATTCGCGCGTTCCACCAGCCAAATCGAAAATCTCGCAAAATCGTCTGGGTCAATGGATATGCCACAGGTCAAAGATTTGCTCCGAACTTTGACTTTCGAATTAGGAATGAAATCAGCACCCGGATCAGTTAAGATTTGACAGGCAGTATCGGGAATCAATTTGGGACGCAATCAAATAATTAGTTTCTCGTTTTAACAACTTTTTATTTTTAGCAGTTTTTCTTTTGATCTATTCTGTCTTACTTGTCCTTCCTGTCCTATTTCTACCTGATAACGTCCCTATTTTTTTACAGTCCTTTTGCATATGATAACGTGTTTCTCTTTTTTCATGACTATTGTTTTTTCGGTTTAATAATTCTTACTTATGCTTGTTACGAATTATGATCATAAGCATGTTGTTCCAACCAAAAAAATATCCATTAAAACCAATTGGCAATTTCATTGTTTCTTTTCATTTGAGTTTTTTCTACACTTTCATGCTGGCACCTTCTCAATTTTTTGTCCTTTTCCGTCATTCGTCAAATTTAATTGCAAAAACACGACCGAGTTGGGAAATTAAGTGATTTATACTATATATCCATAAAATGTATCATATGATCATCATATTAACCATATTAAACCAATTGAAAATATTAGAAAACACAAATAGAACTTGTTAACATTATTCATTATTCTTCGAAATTACATGTTAAAATAACATAAATAACAGACGATCGATCAACAAAGAAAAACTAACATTGACATCCTAAGCTATTTGACAGGACTCCTCACATCGACATAGCGGGCATGAGTTTTTCTTGAACAAACAAGAAACAATGCACTTCATGTGGAATGCATGATCATAACACAACTGCACTCAATCGACTAAATCACCATTGCTACCCATCTCAATTTCTTCAAAACACACAGCACAAATATCGTCATTATCGTCCTTCAACCCTTGTCTTTTTCGCTTACGCGGTCTCTTGATTGTCACCATCTTATCAATTCCGGTACAAACATATATTTTTATATGAAACTTATTATCTGCTATCTCCACAACTTCATGGACAAACTCGCTGATTTTCGTTTCAAAATACAGACGATACTGATATTGGATAGGGAATGCGCGAAGAACCATCCAGCGAGCAAAACTACAACAATTCTCGAGCGAATATAATTAAGAGACTACATACTTGTGATGCTTGTAAGAGGGCACTTCGTCCAAAATAAATTTTGCACCATCATGAAGGTCATCGAAAAATGGGATGATCAGTTGGGCGGAGTCTTCAATGTACCCGTGGATGCACACGAAAGGATCGACACTTTTGGTAACCGATGACGTGGGCATCAGTTTTGCATGGAGAAAGAGAAACAATGGAGGTTTGTTGTACTCTTTGACCATTGAGAAAGGCAACGGCTGTTCTGCATCAAGATTTTGCGCTATTGAGAGAAATGCAAAATAAGAAAAGAAGATCGTTAGAGTCTTAAAGGCCTTTCTTTATCCTCCCTCTTAACTTTTTCTTTAATCTTTAGCTTTTTTCTTTTGAGAGGATGAAGTGCTCTGTCTTAGATAGAGCAGAAGGTGGACACATGTGCCAATTGGAGATGGGACAGGTGGCAATAAGAAGTGGAAATACCAAAATTTGTGAGGGTAAAATTGGCATTTTGAAAATTATGTCACCTCTCTATGCCTTTACCAACCCCAACCCCAACCCCATACCAAACATTCAAGTAAAATTAGATAAAACTTTGTGTTTTATAAGAATATATAATGAGGATGAAGCGTGCTCTTACTATCATTATCGTTTTTTGACTGCATGACAAATCTTGATGAATATCTTTATTAACTATACGGTGATCATTCAAAAAGCCCACTTCCGTAGAATGATACAAAACGGTATCATCATCCATCAAAGATGTGCTGCATTCAACATTGGTAAAAAAAATTAGAAATTTGTTCTAATGGTCTTTTGAAGTGCGGGATACCAAAATTAAATGCCTCTCGCTTTCGCTTGAAAGAAAATTCATCATTTTTAGTATTAGTGTTGGATGACTGTTTTTTTTATATCTTATTCTTTCACGTTCACGTTTACGTTGTTTTTGTGCTTCTGATAACGGTTTGCGAATGTGTTTTGATTTATTCCCATACATAGCTAAATAAAAGACAAAAGAAAATATCACAATAGAAATAATTATAGAGATCAACATAAATGATTAACTAATAACAATAATCATGTCACATCATTTATTAATAACTTAAATGGAAAACTGTAGAGATACCAATAGGAATTTAAATTTAGAGAACAAATAATTTACTTCTAATGTAAGAATAAATAAATAAAAATCTTAAATATTGAATTTTTCGAATAATAGATTTTTTGATACCTTATTTTTTACTCCAATTTGGTTGTTGACCAAATCAAACGAACGCTTTCCTGCAAATGGAAAAATTATCAATTCAAGTCAAGTATTGCATTAATAATGACAACTTTTAAAAATATTCCCATCAATTAAAAAAATACTAAATGAAGAATGAAGAATAATACGTTGAAAAAGAAAAGTTTAGTTATGGAAAAAAAGTTTAGTGCAAACCATCCTGATTCATTATCATATATGTTGAAGAAGAAAACAAAGAAAGATATAAAAATACTTACTGAAGATATGATGCTTTGAAACGATCTAAGCCAAGGATTTAAGTTTCAAAAGTGTTGAAAAATCCAGAATATGGTAAGAATGGGATCTCTCTCTTTCTCTATTTTCTCTTTTTTTCAATATTTTCCCTTTTTTCTTCAAGTGAGAAAGAAGATGAAAAGCGCTGGATTAAATAGGGGAAGAAGATGATGAGGTATGACGTCAATAGGAGGTGGAGACAAAAACAAATTCAATTCAATTTTATTTTTTTAAATTTCTGATAAAATATTTTGGTTTTATCATATGAATTTATTTTATTTACTATTTATCATCACTACTAACGTTTTTATTTTTCTACCGTCCCTTTGCATCTGGTAACGTGTCTCTCTTCTTCATTTTATTTTTCTTTTGACATTTTCTGTCGTACATATCCTTTTCGTCCTGTTTATACGTGGTGACGTCTTTATTTTTCTGCAGTCAATCATGACTAATTTTTTTTGCTGTCAAAACAGGACTAATGCCTTTTTCTGTCCATTACAACTAATGTCCCTTTTTCGGTCAAATCATGACTAATATTAACATCATTATTTTTCTACAGTCCATTAGGAAAAATGTCCTTTTTTCTGTCAAATCATCACTAACATTAACGTCACTATTTTTCTACAGTCCAGCATGACTAATGTCTTTTTCTATCAAATCATAACCAATGTACTTTTTTGCCACCATGACCAATGTATTTTTTCTTTCAAATCATGACTAATATTAACGTCACTATTTTTCTATAGTCTATCAAGACTAATGTCATTTTTCTGTCAAATCATGACTAATGTCCTTTTGTGTCAAATCACGACCAATGTTAACGTTACTATTTTTCTAGAGTCAAATCATGACTAATGTTCTTTTCTGTCAAATCACAGCCAAATCACGGTCATGAATAATGTCATTTTTCTGTCATCGGCACTATTTTCTAATATACTTTTTCTGTCAAATCACGACCAATGTTTACGTCACTATTGTTCTACAGTCCGTCCTGACTATTGTCCTTTTTCTGTCATCAGCACTATTTTTCTACAGTCGATCGTGAATGATTTCTTTTTCTGTCAAATCATTTTCTATCAAATCACGGTCAATATTAACGTCACTGTTGTTCTGCAGTCCATCATGACTGATGTCCTTTTTCTGTCAAATCACGGCCAATATTAACGTCATTGTTGATCTGCAGCCCATCATGGCTGATGTTCTTTTTCTGTCAAATCATAAATAACGTTGACGTCACTGTTGTTCTGCAGTCCGTCATGACTGATGTCTCTTTTTTGTCAAATCATGAATAACGTTAACGTTACTGTTGTTCTACAGTCCGTCATGACTAATGTCATTTTTCTGTCAAATCGTTACCAATGTTCAGGTTACTATTTTTCTACAGTCCGTCATGACTATTGTCCTTTTTCTGTCGTCAACACTATTTTTCTACATTCATCATGACTAATATAATTTTTCTGTCAAATCACGGTGTCAAATCATGAATAACGTTAACGTCATTGTTGTTCTGCAGTCCGTCAGGACTACTGTCCTTTTTTTGTCAAATCACGGCGAATATTAACGTCACTGTTGATCTGCAATTCGTCATGACTGATGTCCTTTTTCTGTCAAATCACGAATAACGTTAACGTCACTGTTGTTCTGCAGTCCGTCATGAATACTGTCCATTTTCTGTCAAATCATGAATAACGTTAACGTCACTGTTGTTTCTACAGTCTGTCATGACTAATGTCTTTTTCTGTCAAATCATTACCAATGTTCAGGTGGCTATTTTTCTACGGTCCGTCATGACTATAGTCCTTTTTCTGTCGTCAACGCTATTTTTCTACAGTTCATCATGACTAATATACTTTTTCTATCAAATCATGAAAAATGTTAACGTCGCTATTTTTCTACAGTCTGTCATGACTATTGTCATTTTTCTGTCATCGGCACTATTTTTTTACACTCGATCGTGATTGATGTCCTTTTCTGTTAAATCATTACCAATATTCAGGTTACTATTTTTCTACAGTCCGTCATGACTATTGTCCTTTTTCTGTCATCAGCACTATTTTTCTACAGTCCATCATGACTGATGTACTTTTTCTATCAAATCACGGTCAAAGTTAACGTCACTGTTGTTCTGCAGTCCTTCATGACTGATGTCCTTTTTCTGTCAAATCACGGTTAAAGTTAACGTCATTGTTGTTCTGCAGTTCTTCATGACTGATGTCCTTTTTCTGTCAAATCACGGTCAAAGTTAATGTCGCTGTTGATCTGCAGTCCGTCATGACTGATGTCATTTTTCTGTCAAATCACAATCAAGGTTAACGTCACTGTTGTTCTGTAGTCCGTCATGACTACTGTATCAATTCTGTCAAATCATGAATAACGTTAATGTCACTGTTGTTCTGCAGTCCGTCATGACTACTGTCCTTTTTCTGTCAAATCAATACCAATGTTCAGATCACTATTTTTCTACAGTCCGTCATTACTAATGTCCTTTTTCTGTCGTTAGCTTTTTTTGTCAAATCACTATCAATGTTAACGTCACTATTTTCTACAGTCTATCATAACTAATGTTCTTTTTCTGTCAAATCAAGACTAATGTTAAGGTCACTATTTTCCTATCGTTAATACTATTTTTCTTCCATCGTGACCAATGTTCTTTTTCTGTCATGTTTGTACCTGATAACGTTTTTCCTCATATACGTACTCAACTGTATGCACTTACACGTGAGCCTTTGTCCTTTATCAATTTATGCGCTAGTATTATGCCTCATTGATGCACGTCGTGTTTAGTTCAACCCGAAAATTCCGAACTTGGTTTTATGCCTTATTTTTAGCAGTTTTTGTCTATTTTTAGCAGTTCTTCTTTCATTAGAAAATTAGTTGTGATTTAGATTTTGCAATTGTAAAAGGCAAATTTTAATTAAATAAAACCCTAGTTTGGTAAAATTGACATTGTTATCTTTCTATTCTTTCAATTTCTCATAAATCTGTTTAGAAGCGCTGCATCCCAAAGCAGAGCTGCACCACTTACCAATTAAAAAAGAGCATCATGACTAATGTGTTTTTCTGTTTAATAATGCTTAATTATGATTGTTACAAATTATGATTATAACATGCATGTTTTCCAACCAAAGAAGTATCCGTTAAAACCAATTGGTAATATCATTATTCCTTTTTATTTGAGTTTTTCTATACCTGGACGCCGTCACCTTCTCAATTTTTTGTCTTTTTCTGTCCTTTATCAAAATTGATTGCAAAAATACAACTGAGTTAGAAAATTAAGTGATTTATACTATATATCCAAATACATCATATGATCATCATATTAAATATATTAAACCATTGAAAATATTTGAAAACACAATCAGAACTTGTGAACATTGTTCATCCCTTCTTCGAATTTTACATGCCAAAATAACAGAAATAACAAAAAGTTGATCAACAAAGAAAAACAAAAATTAACATCCTAATCTATTTTATATGGGTTCTCATATCGACATAGTGGACATGAGTTATTATTGAACCACCAAGGAACAATGCAATTCATATGGAATGCATGGTCACAGCACAACTGCACTCCTTCGAACAAATCACTACTGCTACTCTTCTCAATTTCTTCGAAGCACACCGCACAAACAATATCGCCAATCCCGTCCTTCAACTCTTGTCTCTTTCGCTTATGCGATCTCTTAATTGTCACAGTCCTATCAACGCTAGTATAAACATATATCTTGATATGAAATTTAGCATTTGCTGCCTCCCCGGCTTCATGGACGAATTTGCTGATCTCCGTTTCAAGATACATGTGATGCTGATCTTGGATGGGGCATTAACGACGCACCACCCAGTCGGGGAAGCTACGACAGTTCTCGGGCGAACGTAATTTAAAGGCTGCATATTTGCGATGCTTAAAAGATGGCATTTCGCCCAAAATACACTTTGTACCATCACGAGGGCCAACGGGAGAGGGGATGATCACTTGGGCGGAGTCTTCAATATACCCGTAGGTGCAAACGGAAGGATCAACACCGTCGGCATCCGACGACGTGGGCGTTAGTTTTGCATAAAGTAGGAGAAACAATGGCGGTTTGTTATACTCTTTGACCATTGAGAGAGGCAATGGCTGTCCTGCATCAAGATTTTGTGCCATTAAGAGATGCAAAATATTTCTGGCTTACCATTTTTTTACCCTTTCACTTTTGTAGGGATTGAAAATGAAGTGCCTTGGTTTAAATAGAGTAAAGGTGGGGATATATGCCAATAAGAGATGGGATATATGGCAATAGGAGGTGGACATGACTAATGCCCTTTTTCTGTCAAATCATAACCAATGCTAACGTCATTATTTTTCGTCATGACTAATGTTCTTTTTCTGTCAAACGATAGCCAATGCTATCGTCACTATTTTTCTACAGTCCATCATGACCAATGTCCTTTTCCGTCAAATCATGCCTAATGTCCTTTTTTGGCCGTCATGACTAATGTCTTTTTCTGTCAAATTATAACTAATATTAACGTCACTATTTTGCGACTGCATGCACTTGCACGTGGGCCTTTGTACCCTCTCGGTCTATGCGCTGGTATTATGCCTTATTGACGCAGCCCTAGCCTACTTAGAGTTGCTCGACCGATCCCAAATACGTCGGGTCTAGTTCAACCCGAGAATCCCAAACTGTCAAATCTTGACCGATTCGTGCGTTCCACCAGCCAAATCGAAGATCTCGCAAAATCGTCTGGGACAATGGGCATTGCATTGACGTCTCCCGGAATCTCAAAAATCCATCATTTAAGGCCCCGAAATAGCGGTCAAAGATTTGCTCCGAACTTTGACTTTCAAATTATGAGTGAAATTAGCACCCGAATCAGTTAAGATTTGACAGGAAGTATCGGGAATCAATTTGGGACGCAATCAAATAATTAGTTTCTCGTTCTAACAACTTTTTATTTTTAGCAGTTTTCTAATTTTAGCAGTTTTTCTTTTGATCTATTCCGTCCGACTTGTCATTTCTGTCCTATTTCTATCTGATAACGTCCCTATTTTTCTACAGTCTTTTTGGAAATGGTAACTTCATTCTCTTTTTTCATGACTACTGTCTTTTTCGGCTTAATAATTCTTACTTATGCTTGTTACGAATTATGATCATAAACATGTTGTTCCAACCAAAGAAGTACCCATTAAAACCAATTGGCAATCTCATTGTTTTTTTCATTTGAGTTTTTTCTACACCCGCATGCTGGCATCTTCTCAATTTTTTTCTCTTTTTCCGTCATTTGTCAAATTTAATTGCAAAAACACGACCGAGTTAGAAAATTAAATGATTTATACCATATATCCATAAAATGTATCATTTGATCATCGTATTAACCATATTAAACCAATTGAAAATATTAGAAAATACAATCAGAACTTGTTAACATTGTTCATTCTTCTTCGAATTTTACATGTCAAAATAACAGAAACAACAGACGATCGATCAACAAAGAAAAACTAACAGTGGCATCTTAAGTTATTTGACGTGGCTTCTCATATCGACATAGTAGGCATGAGTTTTTCTTGAACAACCAAGAAACAATACACTTCATGTGGAATGTATGATCACAACACAACTGCACTCGTTCGACTAAATCACCGTTGCTACCTATCTCAATTTCTTCAAAACACACAGCACAAATATTGCCATTCTCGTCCTTCAACCCTGAAGGCAAAATAGGAAAAGAAGATCGGTAGAGTTTTAAAGGTCTTTCTCTCTCGTCTCTTTCAACTTTTTTTTATTTTTGGTTTTTCTCTTTTGAGTAGAGAATGAGGATGAAGTGTTACATCTTAAATAGAGCAGGAGGTGGGCATGGACGCCAATACGAGATGGGACATGTGGCAATAAGAAGTAGAAATACCAAAATTTGTGAGGGCAAAATTGGCATTTTGAAAAGGAGATGGGACAGGCGGTAGTAGAAAGTGGAAATATCAAAATTTATGAGGGCAAAATCGATCCAAAACACGTCGGGTCTAGTTCAACCCGAGAATCCCAAACTGTCAAATCTTTTCCGATTCGCGTGTTCCACCAGCCAAATCGAAGATCTCGCAAAATCGTCTGGGTCAATGGGCATTGCATTGACGTCTCCCGGAATCTCGAAAATCCATCATTTAAAGCCCCGAAATCGCGGTCAAAGATTTGCTCCGAACTTTGACTTTCGAATTAGGAGTGAAATTAGCACCCGAATCGGTTAAGATTTGACAGGAAATGTCGGGAATCAATTTGGGACGCAATCAAATAATTAGTTTCTCGTTCTAACAACTTTTTATTTTTAGCAGTTTTCTAATTTTAGCAGTTTTCTTTTGATCTATTACGTCCGACTTGTCATTTCTGTCCTATTTCTATCTGATAGCGTCCCTATTTTTCTACAGTCTTTTTGGAAATGGTAACATCTTTCTCTTTTTTCATGACTACCGTCTTTTTCGGCTTAATAATTCTTACTTATGTTTGTTACGAATTATGATCATAAACCTGTTGTTCCAACCAAAGAAGTACCCATTAAAACCAATTGGCAATCTCATTGTTTTTTTCATTTGAGTTTTTTCTACACCTGCATGCTGGCATCTTCTCAATTTTTTTCTCTTTTTCCGTCATTTGTCAAATTTAATTGCAAAAACACGACCGAGTCAGAAAATTAAATGATTTATACCATATATCCATAAAATGTATCATTTGATCATCGTATTAATCATATTAAACCAATTGAAAATATTAGAAAACACAATCAGAACTTGTTAACATTGTTCATTCTTCTTCGAATTTTACATGTCAAAATAACAGAAACAACAGACGATCGATCAATAAAGAAAAACCAACAGTGACATCTTAGGTTATTTGACGTGGCTTCTCATATCGACATAGTGAGCATGAGTTTTTCTTGAACAACCAAGAAACAATACACTTCATGTGGAATGTATGATCACAACGCAACTGCACTCGTTCGACTAAATCACCGTTGCTATCCATCTCAATTTCTTCAAAACACACAGCACAAATATTGTCATTCTCGTCCTTCAACCCTGAATGCAAAATAGGAAAAGAAGATCGGTAGAGTTTTAAAGGTCTTTCTCTCTCCACTCTCTCAACTTTTTTTATTTTTGGTTTTTCTCTTTTGAATGGAGGATGAGGATGAAGTGCTCCATCTTAAATAGAGCAGGAGGTGGGCACGGACGCCAATAGGAGATGGGACATGTGGCAATAGGAAGTGGAAATACCAAAATTTGTGAGGGCAAAATTGGCATTTTGAAAAGGAGATGGGACATGTGGCAGTAGAAAGTGGAAATACCAAAATTTATGAGGGCAAAATTGGCATTTTGAAAATTCTGCCGCCTCTCTACACATTTACATTATGTATATAGATAGGATAGGATGGAACTAAAGAACTATTCAATCTCTTTAAATTTCTCAACCAGACAAAAGTACTCCAAATTTCTTTACCATCGGCAACATGATATTGAAACGCATGATTCCTGAATCAGAACGAAATCTTTACCACCGGTAAATTTCCTCTAGGGCTTCTATGGAGTTTGGCTTCTTTTCCTGCACTCAGGAACTATAACTTTGCGAGTTTGTGTAAACATTAGCATTACAGGATATATGTGTTGTTTTCAGCAGAATTTAATAGCAAAATCCTGAGTTATTACTGAATTAGATGACTAAACAGAACATGATTAAGTCTAACAATATGCAACAGCATAAACAAACGCTCAATTAACCATGCTTTGAAGAATGACTCATATTATCGAAAGTAACTGTGCTCGGAAACCCATTTCAGCAACAACAACATAGCCACTTTGGTATATCTATAATCATTTTGGTATATCAACATTCAATTAGCCCATAATTTCAAAGAAGGATCTTATCAGATATGCGAATCATTTTATACACATCACCGATATTAATCCTACAAATACTTACTCAACAAATCACACGTCACATTTACGGCAGTGCTAATTCAATCTAATGCACCAACTTCAATTTCTCCTGCAAAACAAAACTATATATTATCGACCTCCAGATAGAGATATAGCAGAGAGACTAGATATCGACGAAGTCGACCTATAATAACCAGTGTACCCTTCATTTTTGAAGGGTGTTATGGTTTTAAACCCCAAATAACTCGGCGGCAACTCAGGGAGTGGTGCATCTCGGTCCAAAAACTGCACAACTTGTTGCATACTAGGCCTAGCTGTCGGCATCGGGTTCGAACATAGCAACCCAAGCCTCAACACTAACTCTACCTCAAACGCGCAATACTCTTCACCCAATCTGGAGTCCACCGTCTCAAGAACTAGCCCCTTTTGCCAGCTAGCAAGCACCCATCCTATCAACATCACCTCCTCGTCTCGTGCACTTGGCTCGACCGGCCTCCTCCCGCAAGCCACCTCAAGAAGAAAGGCCCCAAAAGCGAAAACGTCGTTTGCGGTGGTGGCCTTGCCACTTCGTGCAAGCTCTGGTGCGAGATAACCCATGGTTCCAACAATATGAGTGGTCTGAGGATCAGTCCCATGATCATATAATCTCGCAAGGCCAAAATCTCCGAGCCTTCCATTTAATTCACTGTCTAATAATATATTGCTGGCCTTGATGTCTCTGTGGATCACAACCTTCTCCCAATCTTCGTGCAGGTATAAAAGGCCTGACGCCACGCCGCTGATGATCCGAAACCTTTGAGCCCAATTAAGAGTGGGCTTTGTTCGATCATATAAGAACTTGTCGAGGCTACCGTTGGGCATGAAATCATAGACCAAGAGGAGCTCTCCTCTGCGTCGGCAGTAGCCTAAGAGCTGGACCAGGTTCCGATGGCGGAGCTGGCCAATGCTGACAATTTCGGCCACAAATTCTTTCATTCCTTGTCTCGATCCGTGGGAGATTTTCTTAACGGCGACCTCCATCTTGGAAGTAGGCAACACTCCTCTGTAGACTCTGCCAAAGCCTCCGGCGCCCAGTAACTCTTTCTCTTTGAACCCTTTTGTCGCTTGAAACAAATCCTTGTATGAGAACCGATGAGGCCCGTATTCGAGCTCCCAATCTTCACGTATCTCTGCAAATTTATTCCTCCTCCATACCAGAAAAATGGAAGCACCAATCGACAGAAGAAACAAAAACGAAGCGACGGGAACCCATATAGCGAAAACCATTGAGGTGCCTTTGGGTTTAGTAACAGGAAGAGAAGGAAGCTTTGCATAATCGATCGCCTCAGCAACCCCATTCATCTTGAAGCTCCACCCGAGAATGTAATGGGCAGTATGAAAAGCACCGTTGGACGAAGAAAATCCAACATACATAGTATCAAGCATCAAGCTCGAAAGATCAATGATCGAAGATAGGAGCGGCCTCCTAGGCTTAGGCATTCGCATTGGTGCTAAAGTAACATTGAGCTGCGTCGTCTTGCCATCAAAATCGACCCACACCTGCATTGGCTGGCCACTGATAAGGGTCAAATTCTGAAACAAACCGGTACTGTCATCGTAGTAGCCGGCAGTCGTGGACTTGCTGGATTTCAAGCTATTGATATCAATTCCAACATGGTTGTTATTAATATCCGCAAACTCAGGATTTATAACACTATCAAGCTCAACTGCAAATATATGATTGGATGAGTTGCCATTGTTTTTATCATTGAAAACGCCCATGTACTGGCTCGCGAGAGCAGTAGATAGGTTTGTGGTGGGAGAAATGAGAAAGGCGATGCCGTTGCCACCGATATCGGCAACCTCGGGCTGAACACCAAACACGTAAGTAGCTGAGAAGGAGCGAGTTTTACCAGACGCAGACTTGAAGTGGAGGGGTTTCGGATAGAAGGCATGTCCCTTTGTATGCGACGTGCTGTTGATGAGCTCAAGGAGGCCATTCGCTCTAATGTTCGCGATGCCGTCACAACTCAGGTTGACTCCACTGAATCCATTGAAAGTGAAGTCGTCGTCGCTTGCAGCCGCGAGCTTTCGCAGGAGGAAGAAGAGGAGCAAGAAGAACATCTTTACAAACATATCGAGATTCTTTCAATATTGAAATAATATTGAAAGAACAAGTGGCCTGTTTCAGTGCTTTCAAAATCATAGAGTTCATTATATAGTTCTTATGAATTGATTGTCAAAGAATTTGCTAAATCTCAACATCACAACCTACAGATACCATTAAGACTTGGGGAATGCATCCATTTCAATACCTGATAAAAACAAATAATAAAAGACTTGAGGATACATCCATTCCAGTGCCTAATAAAATCAAAGTCTGTAGACTTGAGTATACATCCATTCCAGTGCCTAATAAAATCAAAGTCTGTAGACTTGAGGATAGTCAAAGATGAGAAGAGCATCAAACAGATACCCCATCCCTCATTTGTCAAACTTGTCGACTGAAAAATTCCAAGATGAGATGAAGATGGCTAGCAACATTATTTATATCAGAGGGCCAAAGGACAGTTCCAAATTGTAGGGCCGAATAACAGTTTGGATTGATATGTACAACCAAACAAGGCCTTGTTATTGCCAAAATTAATTTCGGATAAATTGCATAATAACTTCTGGATGTTCCACTGCTCTGCAATTTAATACCTTATAGTTTTTTTTTATCAACATTTTAACGCCCTAATGTAATTCGCCGTTGGCACTTTGCTAACTTCAACTATTACCGCCGTGTCCATTTTGAGGGGTTAGCGATCCCCTCAAACCACAAAGCAATTAGGTGAACAATTAAAATCAAGGAGAAAAACACTGAGACTTGTATGGTTTCTTCAAACCCGATTCTTCCTCAGGGAACACTGAAGCAAATAAAGGTTACAAGAGATGCATCGCTCTACCTCGCACACATCTCCCTCGTCTCTCATCCCTCTTTTACTGTCCGCACAAGAGAGTCAAAGTACATATGATACAACACAACCAAAAATGTTCTTTGATACCAAACAAGCAACTGCCAATTTATTTAATTTTCCTTTATGACTCTATGAACACTCAATCCAGTATGCTTTCAAAGCTGTCTCTTCTAGCTAAAGAAAACAAGAATTTTATATCCACTTTTTTAGAATCTGTCAACACATCGGCTTTATTATTCTCATATCAAACGGCCAACAATATGCCCTAGGTTTGAGCAAAGTACTAGTATACTACAAATACTAAAGAAGAAAGCAGCAGGTTCTATGACAAAAAACTATCAGCAACATCTTGAGAAGTAAGAAAGAGTCGCTGCCGACGAACACATGATACAATCATCGAAACCTAAAGTGTTTTGACAACGAGATGTTGCCAAAGCCCTATCAACTCGGTGAGAACAGGGGGAGTTCTACATTCCGGTTCAAGATCTGCATCACCCTTTGCATGCTAGGCCTAACTGCTGGCATCGGATGCGAGCATAACAAACCAAGCTTCAACACTAACTCCACCTCCTGTGCGCAATACCCGTCTCTCAATCTCGGGTCCATTGTGTCTATCAAAGATCCACTTCGCCAACTCTCGAGGACCCAATCAATGAGTACCAGATCCTCACATGTGTGATGCCGGACAGGTCTCCTACCACAAGTAACTTCAAGCAGCAAGACACCAAATGCAAACACATCAGTCATGGTTGTCGCCTTGCCGGTCCTAGCAAGCTCAGGGGCGAGATAGCCCATGGTTCCAATTAAACGATCTGTCCCATTATCGCATAATCTTGCATGGAAGAAATCTCCAAGCTTCCCATTAAACTCATTATCTAACATCACGTTGCTGGCCTTGATGTCTCTATGAATCAAAACATGCGGCTCCCAGTTGTCATGAAGGTACGAGAGACCCGATGCTACTCCTTTGATGATTTTGAATCTTTGAGCCCAGTTAAGTTTAGGTTTTGTTTCGTCGTATAGGAATCTGTCGAGGCTACCATTAGGCATGAAATCATAGACCAAAATCAGTTCTCCTTTGCGTCGGCAGTAGCCTAAGATTTGGACAAGGTTCTGGTGGCGAATATGGATGATGCTAACAATTTCAGCAACAAACTCTTTCATTCCTCCCCTCGGTTCATGCGAGACTATTTTGATAGCAACCTCCTTACTGGAAGAAGGGAGCACCCCTCTGTAGACTCTACCAAAGCCTCCAGTTCCCACTAACTGCTCGTCTTTGAACCCCTTTGTCGCAAGAAATAAAGCTTTGTATGAGAATCGATGAGGCCTGTATTGACGCTCCCAATCTTCAATCAGCTCGGCATAGATGATGATCCTCCTTACAATGAGCATAACAGCAACAAGGATCAATAACACAAAGGTACAGAAAGCTATAGGCAGCCATACTTCCATAGGGTTCAAACTACGACCCTTGGTTTTGATACGAGGAAGTGATGGAAGCTTAGCATAATCAAGTGGTTCGGCTGTCCCATTCATCTTGAAGCTCCATCCAAGAATACAATGAGAAACAAGAACAGAACCAGTCGATGAAGAGAAGCCAACATACATCGGATCAAGCATCACGCTTGAAAGATTGACGGTCGAGGATAAAAGCGGCCGATTAGGTTTAGGCATTTGTATCGGAGATAAGGTAACGTTGAGTTGCATTTCTTTGCCATCATAATCCACCCACACTTGCATCGGCCGGCCGCTCATAAGACTCAAGTTCCTAAGCAAACCAGTGCCGTCCTCGTAGTAACCGGCAGTACTGGAACTGTAGGACTTCAAAGTATTGATATCAATTCCGACATGGTTGTCGTCGATATCATTGAATTCATGATTTAAAATGGTGTCGAGCTCGACAGCAAAGATGTGATTGTTTGGGTTGCCGTCGTAGGTTGTATTGAAGAGGCCTAAGTACTGGCTTGGGAGAGCAGTAGAGAGGTCGGTCGTGGGAGAGACGAAGAATGTGATGCCATGGCCACTAAGATAAGGGATCGGAGAGAGAATTGCAAATGCAAAGGTAGTGGAGAATGAGAGAACTTTATTAGATTGAGACTTGAAGTGCAAAGGGATCAGATGGAAAGCATGGCCCTTTATAACCTTTGCTTCGTTCGTTAGCTGAAGAAGGCCGCCGGGTGTGACCGATGCGATGCCATCAAGTTTCAGGTCGGAATCCTTGAATCCATTGTAAGTGAAGCCAGCTTCACTTGAGGTTGAGCTCGTAAGTTTTATAATGAAGAAGAAGCAGAAGAAGAAGAGTGAAGTCTTTGTAAACATCTTCTTAATTTGGTCCTACAAACTTGGGAGCTGCCTCAAATTAAACTATATATAAGCACTTCAGACATTTAGATGTGGTCTCCATCAACAAGATGACCATCACAAATTCACACAAACCTTTGTTTTTACTGTTGTGATTTCAGGGTATAATCCTTGTTTAAAAAACATTGTTCAGGTTAAGTCAATGAAGCAAGTCTCCACCACAACCCCATACATAATTTCCACCATCTCAAGTAATGGAAATATCTAAGCTCAATAATGAAATTCTAGATACAAGACTTGGAATGGTCTATCGTCAACTGATGAATCAATTTGGAGGTGGAGAGAGCACAGAAGGTCTCCATTCCTACGTGTAGAAGCGGAAATTGGGGATGACAACAAAGAAACTTTTAAGAGGATAAGAATGGAGCTTTAGAAACCAAAATTTGACTGGAACAAGAGTCTTCAACACAAATTCATTCACTAGAAAGAAAGAAAAAATCTTTTGCCCCCCCCCCCCCCCCCGCCCCCCTCCCTTTATAACAGAGATTAAATAGAATGGCCATCCTGTAAAAAGTTCGGAATTTAACGTTGTTAAATCTTCACATCACAACCTAGAAACCCTGCCTAGCCATACAAGAATTTGACTCCGTTTGGCAACGGAGAACGGTGTCCGAAACCATGGTTTCATGAAGTTTTGAGGCTAAACTTGTTCGGTCTAGCTTGGCAACAAGGTTTCCAATAGATTAAATTAAATCGAAACTATGTTTTGCATGAGTGCGAACCATGGTTTTATAAAATTGGGGTTTCGTGAAGTTTGGGTCTTTTAATCCCTCTTCAATTCTTCAATTCCTCTCATTTCAGAAACCATGCCTCTTGAATCCATGGCCACAAAATTGTTGTTTGTCCTTACCTCAGAACCCATAGCATTCTTGGTAAGGATACAATATAGCCACATCCAGGATAATTTGGACCATGATAGAAGCTGCGGCCAAAGAGCTTCTCACCGACGTTTGGTGGCTTGCGACAGACACGTCGTGCAAGAGGGCACCATAAAAACAAGAATTTGTTGGTTCTAGGTCTAGCTAGGGAAGGGGAGCTCGAAGATGAATCCATGGCGAATTTATTAAAAAACACCCAAATCCTCAACCTCTGAATTTCGGTTTTGTTACACCTCGCTTCCCAAAAAAATTGAAGAGCTAATGTGACATGGTCCACAACCTAACTGTATTAAAAATGGTCTATTTCAATGTAGTTACATTAAGCGTATGAATATTTATAACATATAGGATATGTACCAAAACGAACTAATAAAAGCGGAAGGCATTTATTTCTATTAACAAAAACTTTATTACATCCCAAAAGAAATGAGTATAATAAACTAAATATAGTTTAATTATATCGAAGGAAAGCCCTAAACATGTGGGCAAACAAAAAAATTGCAACTAGCTAATCTTCTGTTGCCAAGTCCGCATAATTTTCATTAGTAGGCTCTACACTTTGATCCTCATCATAATACCCGTCTTCATCTAACAGACATTGCAGCGCTAGAGAAGAGAGAAAAAAGGAAAGTCCGTCAGCGAGTTACACTCGGATAAGATGTTGGATATGTATGCCATAGAAGTCTGTATTGTATAGAATAATGGGGATATGTATATGTTGGATATATATGCCTTAGAGGTTTGTTTCGTATAGGATGTTGGGGATATGTATGTACAGGATAATCTTGCTTAGTTATATAGTATACTATTTGAGTTGTCTTTATCTGAACAAGTGTATTTGTTTTTCTTACCGTTTTGTATTGCTTATACATGTTGATAAAGACTCGTTACAGTAGTATACTATTTTGGTTTGTTTTTATCTTACATATACATATGTTATACTCGATATCACATATGGCGGATACATATTGATAAAGCCCGTAGGATTTTGCTTGACTACCAACGTTATGATGGCAATCATACTTGTGGGAATTGGGTGATCCATAAGCACATCCTTAAAGGTTCCAAGTCGCAGGAGTATCGAGAGAGTAGACTTATGTATACATTTCTAGACCCCAACGGGGGCTCACAGCCATTGGTGTGATCATCTAAGATTGTATACAGGTGCTCACTGGGGGTGAGTACACTGGACGGACTCGCCGAGAACCTCTAGATGGTATTATACCTATCGTCAGATAGCGGTTCTCAGGTGGCATGAGCAAAGGTTAGTCTTTAGACCTGAGATCATCATTTATCTCGTGTGAGTTCCCGCTATACTTTGATCACTACTCTACCATGGCTTTACTGAGTCGTGCATACAAGTTTTGATTGGGTACAGTTTCGAACCACATGGAGGCAGTGAGTGATTGTCAGGGATTCGTCTCTCCCGGTATTGGGAGTCGAAATCATACTGTGTCCGGTTGGCCAGAACCATAAGACCTTGGTCAAGGCAGTTGAGATTTACTGATGGTTAGATCAGTATTTTCTCGGATCGGTCCTAAGCCGAATTGACACGACTTATCAGGTTATTAGGAGTCTGACGTTTACTACCCCCTAGACCCGGTATGCGATATGCTTAAACGAAGAGACCGGACTGTACGGAGAACTTCACGGATAAGCTCAATAGGGGTCTGGATGAGCTTGCTCATCGGCCTTCCTTTCGACAAGTACCTAGGTAGCCGTTACGTGCAGCTAGTGTCGCCGACGTGCTTGTGGTTAACCCCACTGCCAGCGTACTGTCAAGTTTTTAGAGTCCCACATAGAGAGTTTCTCTTGTTCAGGCGAAATGATGCAGTGGCTGTATTTTGATACGTGCAGGATTTCGATCGAATGATAATACTAGCCGGCTTACGATTAACCCAGATTATTAAATCAGGTATTGATTTAATAATTTACATATGCATATTTTGATATGTATATTCTAGTGTTATCCGGGCTTTCGATCGGATAGTTGATTATACTAACCGGTTTAGGATTAAGCCGGATTATTATATCAGGTATTGATTTAATAATTTACATATACACATTTCGTTATGTATATTCTAGTATTATATTCTGTGTATGGGTATTCATATTTTGATACGAATACGGGTATGTATATACGGTAGAGTGTATTCCGTATTTATACGGAAAACATTCTAGAAGGAGGACAGTCCATTTCCATGTTTTTTTTCTTTTCTTGAAAATTGAAATGAGATGGATGGGTAAGGTGGCAAGGAGAATGATGTGAAGCATGGTTGAATAGGGTAGACAAATGAATTTCACCATTCTCTTTTTCTCTCCATTCTTGAGCTCTTCACCCTACACTCTCATGAGTTGAGAATCAAGGGTGAAGAGATGTAGGAAAAAATATTAGAACAAACTATATCACTAGAATTTTAGATTAGTAACCTAGAGCTTTTAATTGCTCCACTAGGTTTTTGTGTGGAGCTAGAGCCATGAACCACATCTCTCGGATGGATCATCTTCGACGGAGGAAGATCGGAGATCAAGCTCGATCGTGGAGACCCTATGGAGCTAAGGATGATGGTAGAAGACCGAAGGACACGAATCTTTCGATATGACTCTCTTATCACAGTAGCTAAACTCCTCATGTTTACTAGTTTAATATTTGGTTAGATTCTAGGTAGTTGTTTCTAGCACCAAGTTTTTAAAAGTTAAAGTTTTTCGTTCCGCAACGGCCGCGGTTGGCGGCCAGGACGCCAGGAACTCCAACATAGTATCAGAGACACCCAAATATTATAAACTAGTAGTAGACAATGCTTTAGTTTCAAAACCGAAAAATTCCGATTTTTGAAAACCCGCTCTCTGTCCAAAATATTTTTGGTCTCTGAAATTTTTTTAAACAAGTGCAGAGGCTTACTCTTGATTTGATTCTGACACAATGAAAACGAGGAATTTTCACCAAGATAAAACCGCAAGAATCCTTCATATTCCCACTACCGGCGGTTTTGTGGTGTTCTATGGTCCTTGTTTTCATTCAGTGTCTTGGGTTTTAAGAATTGAGATTTTTGGTCTTGTATGATTTGCCCCAGATTTCACTGTGTTATGTTTGTTTTGGGGCAACTTGGAAGTTTTAGAACTTGAAAATTTTGCATCGTTGATCTCTGTGATGTGGTGTAGGTGTTTTCAAACGTCGTCTATTTGCTATATGTCATTTAGACGGGGTTGCACATACTTGCTTCTGCTGCTGTATGTTTATATCTGTGTTGGTTTATTCGGATTGTCGTGTTGGATAGCACTTAGTTCAATGGTAGTTGTACAGTTTAGATTCATTTGTATATTCATTATTTCGGAGTAAGCGTCTGACATGTGGACTATCGTCTCAGCCAGTTTGTATATTCTTTTAATAGGACACGGCCGGGTTGAGGTCGATGTCACCATTGTATATATTTTTCTTTTTTGTACTAGGATTACCCCGTGGAGGAGTGCTAGAATAGCCAGGTTCTAGAAAGAAGTGGGCCTGCATATTATGGGATTGAGACCGAGGGGGCCTTACTCTAGAATTGGCGGGCTATTCGCCGCACTCGTAGGGGGTATAGGATGACCACAAAGGGATGCTCAAGTTACCGGATTTCGTGAAGTGCTGGGTGGCCATTCACTTAGTTGATTGGGGTTGCCTCACTTCCGGGATTTGCGGGCAACTTGCCGCACTCGTAGGGGTCTTGGTTCTACATTGTACAGGCTATCTACACGATCGGGAAATGTCGAGTTTCATTTGTGGCTTAAATGGAACCCGGGGCTCCTAGATTATCCACTATTCCATGTTGCTTATCGTTGTTCTGTGATGTTGCTTACATCGTGCCTGGAATGAATGGTTACACACACACACACACACTAGTAGAAGTTGTATATATTTTGCATCTGCGCTAGTCCAGCCCCCGCTCTGCCGTTAGTTAAGTAACCTAACGGTGCATGATGGGGCCCGATGGCGAATGCAGATGGCATATACGTATATTTTATTTTCGTTCTTTTCTGGTGTGATAAGATTTAATTGATAGGACCGCATTAATTCTGATTAATATAAGGAAAATTAAACCTAAAAGATATTGTTGGAACAAATTTCGAAAAACTATAGTCATATTTTTTCGCTTTGCATAGTGGTATTCAGATAGGAATATCCCGCACCTCATTCAAGGAAGCAAGAGCCCAGATCCCTTCACGAGGAGTGACATCTTGAGCAAAAGTTTATGTTACTATGATTACTCGATTTTCTTCAAAACCACTAGTTTTAAAAACGGAGCCTAAACCACTCCTTTTCAAAACTACCCGATTCTTTCAACGATATCAAGTTCGTTGCATTAAAGAGTTTTTCGTCAAAAACCCATCCGTAGCCCTCCGTCATTTCTTATTAGTATCACTTAGTATTCATGCTATGTATGTTGCCCTACATCAAAGCATATTGAATAGTAGCTGGGTAATACTTGTTTGCTGCATAGATATACGATTATTTAGGACAATCATACGGTTATTTTGGCCTACGTCAAGAACCTGTACGGGTGGGTCTAAATTAATTCACAATAATGACGGGTTGAACTTGACTAACGACTTATGATATGTTGGCCTACATCAAGGTCATAAGCGTTAGGGGCAAAAATCACATCGGGAGTTTCAAATATACAGGAACCTTGCTAATGTTGCATAGCTTCTGGAGTGTGATGACTAGAGTGGCTTCCATCTAGGTTATCACGCGATGATAATTAAATCCCGATCCTACTGATGAGTAAGATTACTCTTGGGACATATTTTTCACTTCACAATTAGCTAACCTATCAGGTGTCTAGAAAGGTGTTAACGGGGCTACACCTTTACGGAAACGAGGTTTATTCTAATTAGGTCTGTGCGAGAGCACGGGGAATCTCCTTTTGAGTACCAACACCCACCTGGTTAAACGGTGAGCGAACTTGTAATGTGTAAATGATCCCGACTAGTTCTCCTTTTAAAGATTTGGATGAGAAATCGAGGAAACAGTGAGAGCCATCCTGATTAGATAAACTAATAACCAATCTAACCTTGCAAGAGCGCACACTGAGTGTTTCTTTTCACTCTCTCCACGTAGCAACAATGTCACGCCTTAATCAAGATAATAAAATGTTTGATTTGACCGAACCAGCTTATTACACTGGGCTGAGGAACGTCGGTTCGGCTCTAATTTATGATAACTGTCACGAGTATGAGCAAGGGAAAGAAGACTGTAAGGAATTCCGGATGACCTTAATGAAGGAGAAGCATTCTAATGCATCTTCTTTAGGTATATTTGTTATTAAAAACTATTTTTCGGTCAACCCTACCTCCTGGGTACTACATACCGGGTCAGAATCTCATATCTGTAATTTATTATAAGGACTGAGAAAAAATAGAATGGTTGGACCGGATGATATGTTCTTCAGAGTAAGGAACGGAGTACAAGTTGACGCTACTACCGTCGGTGAATATCACATAGTATTGCCAAGCGGCAATACTATGATTTTGAACAACTGCTATTATGTACCTTCCATGTTTTGCAATATTATATCAGTTTCTTTACTTGATAAAGATGGATATAATTTTGTTCTAAATAGAAATATCATGAACATTTACCTTAATCATGTACTGGTTGCAGAAGGTACATTTTGTAATGGTATCTATATTCTTAATCAAAACACAGTCTTCAATATACAAAACACACATAAGAGAAAGAGTTCAGATACAAACGAAACCTACTTGTGGTATTGTAGACTTGGTCATATTGGTGAGAAAAGACTAAGTAAGTTGCATAAGGATGGATATCTGAATCCATTTGAATTCTCATCCTATGAAACTTGTCAGTTTTGTCTCAAAGCAAAGAAGACCAAATCTCTGTTCACCGGACACGGAAAAAGAGCTATAGAGCTCTTGGGACTCATAAACAGTGATGTATGTAGTCTGATATCTATACATGCAAGGGATGGATTCTTGTACTTCATTACATTCACTGACGATCTCTCTAGATTTGGATATGTGTATCTTTTGAAACACAAATCTGAAACTTTTAAGAAATTCAAAGAATTCAGAAATGAAGTAGAGAACCAGACTGGCAAAAGCATCAAGATCCTCCAATCTGATAGAGGAGGGGAGTACTTAAGTACGGAATTTCTAGAATACCTGAAAGAGAATGGTATTCTTTCTCAGCTTACTCCTCCGTACACACCATAGCACAACGGTTTATCGGAACGGAGGAACCTTACCCTATTGGATATGGTTCGCTCCATGATGAGTAGTGTTGATCTGCCTCTTTCATTTTAGGGACATGCGCTTCAGACAGCGGCATATCTGTTGAATCAAGTTCCGACCAAATCCGTGTCTACCACTCCATATTTCATATGGAATGGTAAGAAACTATGTTTTAAATTGGGGTTGTCCGGCTTATGTTAAAAAGCAAAATTTGGACAAACTGGAGGCACGATCGATTCTTTGTAAGTTTGTAGGATATCCTAAGAATTCATTAGGATATATGTTCTACCACACTAAGGAACAGAAGGTGTTTGTGTCTCGCCACGCCACCTTTTTGGAAAGAGAATTTCTTGCAAAAGAAATTAGTGGGAGCACGGTAGAACTGGAAGAAATTCTGGAACCACAAACTGAAACTGAAAATTTAGTGGAACTTCAGAATTCAATAATCCCGGACGAATCTTAGCCACTCCGCAGATCTAGTAGGATTTCTCATCCGCCCGAGAGATACTACGGTTTTCTCATAGATGGGGATTGAGAGGATTGCATTTTGGAAGAAAATGATTCTACTAGTTTTAAGCAGGCCATTACTGTAGGGTGTTTTTCGTCACCCCGTTGAGATGAGAATACGCGTCGCTTGTTAGGCATATTACAGATTCCCCCTGCCTAGGGTAGGCCGGAGTTTATTGATTGTGGGGATCCGAATCTTTGGCAACAGCGAACTAAGCTTCCGTTAATTACCCCTCGTCTTTGGAGCGAGGGAACCTCCGATTGACGGATCAAACTGGTCATGTGAACTCAATGTGCTGTGTGCGTATGTGTATCTTGAGGGGTTTTGGATATATCGGGGGCCTCGCAGAGTTTACGAAGGTCCCGCTATCCGGATAGCGGGCTGGAGATCAAGAGGGCTAGCAGCCCCCTTGCGGGGTACGGAGCAGCGCCCCGTTAGAAATTTTTTTCTAACAGGGGACAGTGTTGTGGAGTGTGCATGTGTATATAAAGGGAAAATTACGTCCAAAGGACACATGAGCGCCGGCGCCTCACGTGCCTAGCACGCGGGCGCTAGGCACCGGCGCCCCACGTGCTTGGCACGCGGGCGCTGGGCGCCGGCGCCCCACGTGCTTGGCATGCGGGCGCTAGACGTCAGCAAGAAAAGGGGCTTAACCCCTACACAGGGAGTTGTACTCCCGATTAACTTTTGGAGTTGAACTCCTAAAAAAGAGGACGGAGGGACTTAGTCCCTACACTGGGAGTTGTATTCACAAAAAGAAAGATTTATTATTATTATTATTATTATTATATATATATATATATATATATTTGTGGAGTTAAACTCCTAAGATATTTTCGAAGATGGTGAAAGGGGACCTCTTTCTTCTCCCTTGAGCCCTAGGTTTTCTCTTAATCCTTGGATCTTTCCCAAAATGGGATTTTTGGAGGTTGGTCTCCTTCCTTCTCTCTATTGGCTGGATCTTGGAAAAAAGAGGGTGAGATTTTTAAAAACTCTTCTTTTGGAGATTTGATTGAAGATCCGCGTTCCCCTTTAAGGGTTTTTTTGGTGAAAACTATTTCTTTTGGGAAAATAAAGAGTGAGTCTTGATTTAATTCAAAAAAGGGGAAGAAGGTTTAGAACCTTGAACAAGGAGAAGGAGGTACAGAAACCCTAAATTTGGGGAGAATGAATTTTTTTTATTTCATTATCATGTTGCCTTTTATAGGCTTACAAATTTATACATATCCCCTTAGGCTTTACAAAATTGCATTTTGCCTATCACATACCTCGTGTGCTCATTTCTTTCGCACATGAGCCATGAGTTTACAAAAATTTGGTTTTATGCCATTTTTTCTTACATTTATTCATAAAATTAAATCAAACTTATTTATTACATAATTTTATTTTTTGCATGGGGGAGGCCGGCCGCTTCATGTTCGGGCTTGACTTGGGCATGGGCCTACTTGGCCTAGGCTTGGGGCCAATTGGCTTGGGGTTGACTTTGACTTTGACTTGGTCAATCGGAGTATAATTTTGTAACCCCAACAAAGTGCCCCCTATCAATAAATGCACCCCGCGTATATGTGTTGTGTGCATGAAATTGATGGATCTCATTCACGTAGTGTGACTTGATTTGGTTCCCACTTTTAGGAAGCTGGCACTACCCTTTTTATGACATGGACGATCGATACTTGACGTGTCTCCTAGACGGAGTGTTGGTGTATAACGTATCCCCAAGACGGAGTGTCTATCTTGGACGTTTTCATGAGACGGAGTGTCTGTATATGACGTTTCCCCGGTACGGAGTGTCGCTGGTCGACGTTTCCCCAGCACGGAGTGTCTGCGGTCGACGTTTCCCCGGCACGGAGTGTCGCTGGTTGACGTTTTCCCGGCACGGAGTGTCTGTGGTCGACGTTTCCCCGGCACGGAGTGTCTGTGGTCGACGTGTCCCCGGCACGGAGTGGGCACGGAGTGTCGCTGGTCGACGTGTCCCCGGCACGGAGTGTCGCTGGTCGACGTATCCCCGGCACGGAGTGTCTCTGGTCGATGTTTCCCCGGCACGGAGTGTCGCTGGTCGACCTATCCCCGATACGGAGTGTCGCTGGTTGACGTTTCCCAGGCACGGAGTGTCGCTGGTCGACTTGATTCCGAAGCGGGGCATAATTCCGACAGGGAAGTCGCTGGTTGACTTGCCGATTTGATGTGATTTAGGTTGACATCAGCATCGCTACACTGGAATATGGTACCAGGAACGAATCATCATTTGCCATGAGGGGATTTCTCTCGTTCCCAGTTTAACGATTTAGGGATCATCTGTTCCCAGTTTAACGACTTAGAGGTCATTTGTTCCCATTTTAACGACTTAGGGGTCTTCTGTTCCCAGTTTAATGATTTAGAGGTCATATGTTCCCAGTTTAACGACTTAGGGGTCTATTGGATCGATTTGGAATTTCGGGATAGGGGTCGGCATCAGCGTTGCTAACACTGAAGCACAGATGCCAGGGGAAATTCATCATTTGCCTTTATCCGTTGGGAGCGATGGCTTAGAAGACAAGTTTAGGTCACTATCCCCTAAGGCTTTTCAATTTTATAAGTTGTAAGGGTCCCATAAAAACATTTTCTCCCTACGAGTCGAAAGGATCACATAGATATATTTTCTCCTTAGGAGTCGTAAGGACTCGCAAGTGTGTTTTTCCTTTGTGAGTCGTAAGGATCCCACGAAGGTGTTTTCTTACGAGTCGAGAGGATCTCGTAAGTTTGTTCTCCTCATGTATCGTGAGGACTCATGAGTGAGTCTTTTCAAATGGAGCATAATTCCAAGGGCGGAGACCGGCCGCTGGACTGGTGATTGCGGTAGGGTATGGGTGTGATGAGAATCATTTGAGCCCGTGGATTATATACGGTAGTCAACTTGGGAAATAACCGTAGGGCTGGAAGAATTTTGGGAAATTGGATTTTGGTTGGCATCTTGCGAGATAACTCACACATTATCATTAAGCATGTCAAGAGAGGTCTCAACAAAGCAGCACATTCTATCGCACAATGTAGTCTTCGTCAAGATTTGTATAGATCATGAAGTAGGCAAGAATTACCTTGTCTGTTTAAACAAGAGCTTAACCTTGTAAGTTCCAACGTTTGCTTATTATAAATAAAGCTACGACTTCTTTTCAAAAAAAGAAGTTTTCTACATAAAAGTTTTTTTCACACATGAACCCAGTACTGCTTGCTATTTATGAAAGGACCATCACACAAAAAATTCTCCTTCGATTTTGAATCAAGACAAGGACTTAGAATAAGTTGGAAATTTATGGGATTAATTGCTAAACATAGAAATGAGAGAACAAAAATTCTCTAGAAGCAAGCAGTACTGAGATTTCCAATTCTGAGATTTAGAATGAAGATTAGTCTGAATCAGTTGACATAATTCAATCACAGATTTTAATTTGCGTTTATCATTTCAAAGGAACGAGCAAGACATTTCGAGGATTATCTTATTGGGAAGAAATCTATATATTTTTGTGTGACTAAAACGAAGGTTAAACTTGTACACCCCGCATTTCATTAAATGAAAATTTTAACGAAACTTAAAAGGAAAATCATATCAGGAAGAGATCTTTGATCCGGTAATAATAAACTTGCTGTGGAATAAAAACCATATTAGGCTTCTCTCAAAATCTTTAATAAAGAAATAAACAAATAAGAAATTTTGGCCTTGTAACGTTGAGTAAGACAACTTCTTCCATTGCTAAAACAAGAAATTCTATTAATACAATGTTCTGATATGAATGATAAAGTTCATGACTTCCACTTAGTTTCATGTCAATGAAGAAACAATAAGATGAACATAACAAACGACGATAAGGGAGCATCGTGCCAAAAGGCAATGGAAAGTAACAACAACACAAGGGACCGATACCTGCTGCATCTAAATGGAGAAATACCATTCTTCAGTTTAGCTTTGAGGCATCCTTGGGTTCATTTGCATTCCATTCTAACAGCATCCATATGATTGATGTCCCTACAAAACCATGCAAGAGAATCTCGTAAGCGAAAACCTAAAATACTTTCTGTCAAGGATTATATATTACCAAGAGAAAAGTAGTTGTAGTATAAAACCGTAGAGAAAAAAAAGTAGAAATACAGTAGACAGATCAACTAAATCACACTAAAACTTAGATTAGGTGAATGGTTGAATATCTTCCTTTGTCACCCTATTAGTTGATGATTAGGTGAATGGTTGAATATCTTCCTTTGTCACCCTATTAGTTGATGATTTTAAATCATCTGATAATATACTTATGTATTAATTCAATTTTCTGCAAGCATGATATTCCCTGATGCTTGAGCATCATACTTGGTTTTAGTAATATTTACCCTCTCAGATGACCTAAGGTCACTACAAACTCGACTGAAAGTTAAACTTTGAAAATTTAGCAAGCTGTTTTCATATTGTATATCACTCACATTTATTTAATAATGGATCTCATGTGTGCATTTGCATCTAGATAGGACTTTTTTAGAGTCGCATACATCATTTCCTTGTGATTGTCATCTCGCACCCATAGCAATTATTTTCAATAGCCATACTATTCTCATTCTGTAGCGCTCCCACATAAAGATATATATTAAGGGCATATTTGTTTGAACGGAAGTAACATGTAAGTACCGAACGTAATATTGGAGTAGCTTGCTTCCGGTACTTCGGTTGTTTGTTTTGACGAAAATGGAGCTTGGAAGTTATTTCATAGTGATGGGATGGATTCTACGTGGCATGATTACTTCCAAAATTTCATTTCCCTCATTTTGGATGGGAAGTAATTATGAGGCACAAGGAACAAGGAAAAGAATTAATTATTTAATTCTTCTCTTTATTACTTCCAAAAAGTAATAATATATTACTATTAAAATTGTACTTTTTGTGTTTGTTTTCTTTATGAAAGAAACCTAGGAAGTTGTTTCATTTTTTTAAACCTAGGAAGTTGCTTCGTATTTTACTTTTTCAAAAAACATACAAACAAACATTAGAAGTAAGATTAGGTGTACTTCCATGACAACTTTTTTGGAAGTTACTTCAATATTACTTCCAATTCTTCCAGTACTTCCGGACAACCAAACATGCCCTAAGTGGACTATCAAAATTTTGTTAAGAATATAACAGCTTCTTCTTCCTGTACAAACCTAAGAACAAACATTTGAATCGGATTTTGTCAACAATTTAATACTATGAGCATTTTACATTGTCCTAAAGAAGTACATGGTAACTCTTCACCAGAAAAAATGAAAAGGAAATATCGTTTTTCTCAAAATTTTGATTATATCAAATATTTCATGCAATATTCCCTTTCCTGTAATTTCGTATACATATCTTATATAATGGAACTGAACAAAGAACATGATCTGAACCTGATGCCCATGCTACATTTTTGTAGAATGGCTTGACATCAGATGTTTCAGATTGAAAGTGATAAATAGTAAATCAATTTCGTCGTGCGAAAAGCATGCAAGGCTTGTATATGATACAATAGTTTTGCACTTCAAAAATATCCTATAACTATAAATGACTGTGATCTCAAAATCAAAGAGAGCCAAACATTGTTCATGTAAGCTTGAGACATAAAAATTAGCCAGTTGAGATTTGATGCTATTTAAGCTATTTAAAAACCTTCAACTCCAGATAATTGATTTAAATTGTTTCGTCGCCCGACTCAATCTGAGATGAGGTGTTGATAATTGTCCTTTTAACGGGTCTTAGCATCTCAAAAATGAACGATCTTTAAATTTAATCAGCAATTAGATCACCATATACATATGTAGAAATTCATGTCTATCCCAGAAACAAATTATAATATAAAAACAGTTCAAAACTACTTTTAAATGCGATATGAGGTTCAGATAAACAATTGATAAGAGACTATCATGACAGACACAAAATTCTCGAAAGAAATTCTGGAGAAATGCCAATGAGTAGATAGAAAAAGAGTGCTGATACCTGCAAAAATGCCAACTGTGGTCAGATTTGATGCAGCCATCGTATCGTATATTAAATATTCAGTCAGAAAATGGCCGAACGCATAGATGAACGATAGAAAGGTTGCGATATATAAAGGCTTGTTGTCGAGGTTGAAGGCACAGAGCCAACAAAGAGTGCAAGTCAAAAGTGTCCAAACTCCAAATGTTCTCCCATGAACATCACTCACTACAGTTCAAATTACATACAATTAGAATCATCATCCATCAAACAAAATGTTATTTATCTACACAAACTAAAATAACTAGGAGAGAAAAAAACGATAAGATAAAGCCAGGGGGAGATCTATGTAAGTTCCAGCGGGCGCAACTGCCCCGACCGAACTTTTTTTATTCTTAAAAAAATAGATATTAATATCGGTTGCAAGCAAGTGTTGCATATAAGAATATAATTTATACATATATGCCATAAAGTATTGATAGTAGACTCTACCATAGATTGTAAGTTAGTTTATTCCCTAAGTAGATGTTGGATTCGATGCTCACTACTTGCAAAATTTATATTTTTATACTTAAATTAAGTGGTATGAGTCCAATGTTCTCTTATTTTGATGGAAAACGTAGATTAAGTATAAGATAGTGAACTGAGAATCTAGCAATTTATGATACTCCTCGGACCAATCCTTTAATCTAGTTTGTTGATCTTACTCTCAAGACACGATGTAATTTGTCATCATATACGATACAACTATGTCGACAAAAGAGATAGGTTTTCGAGCAGAAAGTATAGTGGTTTTAATATGATTAGGAGCTTAATTTATTTAAACCCATGTTGTCAAGCAGTCCACTCTATCATATGTTGATGATCTCATGCAACAAATAATATATATGGATTGTGGTTTCAGATAAAAAAAAAATATTTTAATTATGTGTGCTTAGAATTCATAATTTTCTTGACAAGAAATTTAAGACTAATATGAATAAGGTTGCCATCATGCTCGATTCGTAAAGCTTGCAGCATTGTGCAATTTGTTTCATTGCTGACCGCATTTAAATATAAAAGCATGGTTTTAATTGAAGAACAATATGTATTAGGGAGGAAAAGCGTTTTTACTTTGGGTTTTGGAGAAGACGGCGAGGCGAAGAGCCCAGATGTCGAAGAACCCGAACCACACCGAGGCGAGTCGGAGAGAGCCCACTAGCATCAGCCACCACCCTAGAGCCCTCATCACCTCTCTCTCGAGTCACACACACAGAGACAATTTCACAAACCGGTAGCGGGCAAGAGCAATAAGGAATCTGAAGAGAGACCGGAAATTATTTGGTAATGATAATGAATCACCACGTGACTTTACACGAGGCGATTGTATATTATTCGCTACTATCGGGTCGGGTTGATACTGTTAGGTATCCAGATCGGATAGACCCTTTCCATTATCGTATGGGCCATTCTTTGGGTGGGTTTTCATTTAGAAAACAGGCTAAATTTTTTAAAGCGCAACCAAGCCTTTCATAAATTTTTTTTAAATTTTTTTTAGAGGGGAAATGGCCCGTAGGCTTCACACAAGCACACATCACGCCGCACACACAACACACACGCACTCAAAGACCCACGAATTTGCCCCGAAAGCTTTAATTTGTGGCCATTTTTTCCCTCATAGGTTCGAACCCCGCACTCTATTCAGGAGGGACAGTGTCATACCGACTGAGCCATTACTCATCGAACTTTAAGAATGTCATGAAAGTTGTTAAATATAAAATATATTTTCTCAGCCCTCACTCATAATTTCGGAGGTTTGGTGCAGTGGTTGGGGCTTTTCACATGGTATCAGAGCAACCCAGGTTTAATTTTCATCGGGCGGGGCTTTTCACATGGTATCAGAGCAACCTACGTTTGATTTTCATCGAGCGTGTATTTAATGCGGATTTATTTAAATTAAAAATACCGCTGTGCAAAAACACGAGTTTCAACCAAAGGGCTTTCGACTTGCAGGAAGTATTAGGAAATATATTTTATATTTTAACAAAAGTTTTCATTAAACTGGCAAAGTTGTCTGAAAATACTAATTTTGTTAGCTTCTTTAAGACACGAATGGACCGAATTAACCTCCAAAGGACTTTATGCATGAAAAAACTGGAATTGTAGTTCCATAGTATGAAGATCACATGAAATACTAAAATCAGATTTCAAACTCCTAATTTCTGCTCCATACATTCAACATTTAGCAGGCCGGGATATATATAGCAATCTGAAAGTAAAAATAAATAATAATAAACTTATATTAATAACTCATCAATCATTATTGAATAGTGCGTATTGCATTGCTTTTTCCCTCAATAAAATACAATAACTCACCAATCATTTTGGAATTCAGTTGAACATTTTTTTAGTTGCAGGCAAGACTAATCTGTTAAATGCTTACACTCAGATTTATTGAGAAGTAGCAATAACAACAGTTCTAAAGCCAATTACAAAATGCCACCGTCAAGCTCACATTTGCGAAATCTAAATCATGTGGTTCTATAAGGTAGTGCTCTGCTTTGCAAAATTTCCGTAATTCTAGTCGTAATTCTTGTCATCGGAGTCGAATCATGCCTGCAAAAAGATTAGCAAGCAAGAATTAGGGTATTCCCGAAAATGAAGTAGGTACAGCAGCAACGAACTTTAAGAATAAGCTACATTAAACAGTTTTTCTTATAATTATGTTATTATATAATCGTATCATCTTCATGCATATCCTTAGACCTAACTCAAACCCCCATTGCTTCTACAATTATATCACACTCCTTTTTAACAGGTCAATTTAAAACAGAGTCGGGATTCTGGGGTTAAAAGGGGCAGCAATAAATATGGCAATTGCTCTATTTTTTTCTCCTTTAATCTTTCTACTAAAAAATCTGTAAACAAAAATATAGGTCTTGAAAAGCATAAACAGCAGAAGGAAATTGATTCAGTTAATTTAACAATTATATCCACGCAAGGCATAGATGATTCTGATCTTGCATCGATCAATATAGTTCACAATTTGCTTAATTTGCAAACCATTTTGTGATGGTAAATAGGGTAATTATCAATATTTAAAAATAATGAAGGAAAATAAACGCACAACAAAGGTCACGGCAGTAATGCAACCAAGAATTAGGGCGGGGGAGGAAATATATAGTGGTAGAAATATATAGTCGTTAAGTTAGCAAGAACACCTTATGTTAATTCCTTGCATGTTCATATTATGCTTATTGCTATTTCCCTTGTTGTTCACATGATTTTGGTTTTTATTGCTTTATACCTATGTTGCAGAGCTTACCGAGCGTTAGATCGCTGATGGGCATTTCTCTCTCTTTTGTTTCTATTTTTGAAATGTCCGTCAGGTGACCTAGGTAGCACCGAAGAAGCTACTTTTGAGTTTGAACCAGCCGGAGAGGACGTGCCAGACTTCATTAGCAACGCAGACTTCTAGCTCTTCAGATTTAAAAGCTTGCTCAGTTTTTGTTTTATCGCACTTGAACAATTTGAAGTTGTAATAAATATTTGGATTTGTTTTGTAATAACATGATGTTGGTGTGATTTCAATTCTTGCATTTATTATCTCCTCCAGACACTTAGCATATTTATACGGATAAGAAATGCTTACCTGTATAAATACGTCGCGGGCCATGTTACGCCTCCGTCCTATATTTTGGGGAGCGGGGCATGACAATCCCTTTGTCGTAGTCCTCTTTTACACCTAATCTCCCTGCCTAATTCCCTATTCATGAGTATTTTCAATATACCTCCTCATACACATCTTTTCATCCGGCCATTCCACCTTTCTCCAAATTCCCTCAACCCCAACACTTTCGAGACACATTCCTAGTTCACCGAGCCGTAATCTTTTTCAAAGTACAGTTTCAATGCAAACCCTTTTTCTTTATAGCGGTGACAGCGGAAAACCACCGCATGAACGAAGGCGACGGAGTCTAGAACACTCGTTCCTTTGAGAAAACTTGTTTGCTCCTTCCCAATCAACCCATCAAGAATTGAGTTTAGTCTTGATGCGAAGATCTTAGTAATAATCTTGAAAGATCCACTAAGCGGACTAATTGGACGTAAATCTCCAATTCCAAGCATATCGCTTTCTTAGGAATCAAGGTGATAGTTGCATACTTAATTCTCTCAAGACTCCCACCATCCTCAAAGAATGTATTTGTAACAGACATAAAATCATCCGTAATAACATCTTAAAATTCAGAGTAAAAAAGAATCAGAAATCCATCAGGCCCTAGTGCATTATCCTTGTAAGTCGACGTTGTACACCCCACGAGTTGCGGGGAGGCGGAAATATGAAAAACAATCTTTTTCTTTAAACTAACATCGACTAACCGAACGGATCTTTGCTAAACTATAACTAACACTATCATAGGAGTAATTAGCTACTATGAAAGGAGATTATACATAATGAACCAAGTCCTTCTTCTTCTCGTTAACCACCTCCTCGTCGGCCTTCCCTTTGTAATAGAAGATCCACCCGAAAGCCACTACTCCAAGCTTTGCCTCTAACTTGAGGAAACTAGGTTACTCAAAGTGCTAATCAAAGCAACCTAGGGAATATAGAGTGTGATTAGGGAGTAATAAGTCTTGCTAACCCTTGATCTCAACACATGAGAGGTTAGGGTTAGGGTTTGAAGAGAGAGAGCTTGAGGAGAGAGAAGGTGAGAGTGATAATGAAATGAATTCTTTCTCATTTCCAATATATGATGAAGCATAAAGAAAATCATTTAAATGATTTTAACAACCATGCTTCATTTAATATGTGCAATGAATCATCAAGTGAGTCATTAAACAATAAATGCTTCATTAACTCACTTGAATGATTCATCTCATGAGTCATAAATCCATTTAATGTAAATGCCACCTTAGCCTCCAACTCATCATACTTCTAGAAGCTTCTCGAGAATTTACGAGAACGCCCCTCCTATCCGTGAAAACACGGAAATACTTTAGACTGTATAAATCCAATAATCCGATACTAGAATCTGGATTAAACCAAAGCCGGCTAGTAAAAACTATCCGAACATCGTTCGTGCGTAAAAACACATATGCGTCCGAACCCTTGTCGTAAAACCATACGACCTCTATATCGTTTGGCCCGAAGCAGGGAAACTCTCTGTGTGTGACTCTAAAAACTCGACTACTACGCTGGCAGTAGGTTTAACCATAGACCGCAAGCGGCACTAGCTGTACGTAACAGTCCCCAGGTATATGTCGATAAGAAAGCCGATGAGGAAACCCATCCGAACTCCTACTGAGCCTGATGTGACAATCTCCGTACAGTCCGGTCTGTTCGTCTAGGACTATCGCATATCGGGCCTAGGGGCGGCAAGCGTCAGTCCCCTAAAAGCGGTATAAGTCGTGTCGGAGCGAAGCCTATCATACCTTAAGAAACTACTGGAAAACCTACCAGTAAATCTCGCTTGCCCTGGCCAGGGACTTTGCGTAATGGCTCTCCAGACACAGCTCGATATCAACTCCCAATACCGGGAGAGACGAATCCTGTCTAACCGACACTGCCTCCAAGTGCTTCGGGACTGCACCCAACTGCTACCTGTTTGTACGACTCCTTTGAGTCATGGTAGGGTAGCAATCTAAAAACAGTGGGAACACACTCGAGGCGAAGCAGCAGTGTCAAGTCTGCGGACTATGCTGTACTCATGTCACCTAGGAACTGTAACTGACGACGGGTATAATACCAACCAACAGTTCCTCGCGAGTCCTGTCCGGTATACCCGTAACCCAACGAGCACATGTATACTATCTCCAGTACGACGTACTGATGGCTGTGGGACAGACCATCTCCCCAACTGGGATGAGAAGCATACACATTAGTCTACTCCGGAGTATTGATGCCCTGTCTCGATAATCCTACGACTAGGGACCTGAAAAAGAATGTGCTTGTAGACTACCCAGCCCCCACTAGTGTGACTGCCATCACAACGCTGGTAGTCAAGCAAGATCCTAAGGGCTCTATCAATACGTACACACATATTAAGATAGATACAAACCAAGTAGCATACTACCATGTTTAGCAAGACTGTTAATAAAACTGTGAATATCCTAAGCTTCCATTAAGTAATATACAAGCTAGTATGATACAATAATGGCCCCTAGGGCATATACACTAACAATATCCCACTTGCACTAGGGCTATGTACTAGCATATCGAAGATCGATCATCTCGAGTAGCCTCTCAAACTGAATCTGAGGCAAGGCCTTTGTGAATGGATCAGCAATATTCTCCTCTGTAGCAACTCTCCGGACCTCGATCTCCCAGCGATCTATGATCTCCCTGATCAGGTGATACCGCCTTAAGATGTGTCTGGACTTCTGATGGGACCTGGGTTCCTTTGCTAAAGCTATAGCTCCGTTGTTGTCGCAATACAGCGGTATTGGATCAACAGTGGTAGGAACCACCTGAAGTTCTGTTAGGAACTTCTTCATCCAGACCACATCTTTTACGGCATCGCAAGCGGCAATATACTCCGCTTCCATCGTCGAGTCAGTAACGGTATCCTGCTTGGAATTCTTCCAGCACACCGCCCTCCATTGAGGGTAAAGACATAACCTGACATGGACTTGGAGTCATCCTTATCACTCTGGAAACTGGAATCAGTAAAGGCCTCGATCTTGAGGTCTTTTCCACCGTAAACCAAGAACATCTCCTTAGTCCTTCTCAGGTACTTGAGAATGTTCTTTACTGCTATCCAGTGCTTCTTCCCTGGGTCTGACTGATACCGGCTTACCACGCTCAGTGCGTAGGCTACATCTGGTCTGGTGCACAACATCGCATACATTATAGAGCCTACCGCAGAAGCGTAGGGTATAATAGACATGCGATCCCTTTCCATATCAGTCTTGGGAGACATCTCTTTGGATAGGGTGATTCCGTGACAAGCCGGTAGATTACCGCGCTTAGAATCTTCCATACTGAATATTTTCAGTATAGTGTTGATATACCTGGACTGCGAAAGTCCCAACATTCTTTTGTATCTATCATGATAGATCCGGATCCCCAGAATATAAGATACATCACCCACGTCTTTCATGGAGAACCTGTGTGACAAGAATCCTTTAACAGATTGTAGCATAGGAATTTCATTTCCTATCAATAGAATGTCATCCACGTACAAGACGAGGAATACGACAGTTCATGCTACAATTTTACTATATATACATGGTTCATCTGGATTTTTGATAAAGTCATATTCTTTGACCGTTTCATCAAAACAGATGTTCCAACTCTGCGATACCTGCTTCAGTTCATAAATGGACTTAAGCAACTTGCACACTTTCCTGCTGCTCCCACTCTGATTGAAACCTTCTGGCTGATCCATATAGACGCACTCTTCTAAATTACCATTCAGAAAAGCCGTCTTTACGTCCATCTGCCAGATTTCATAATCATGGAAGGCAGCAATGGCAAGAAGGATACGAATGGATTTGAGCATAGCCACTGGAGAAAAGGTTTTGTCATAGTCCAAACCAGGTCTTTGACGAAAACCCTTTGCAACAAGTCTAACCTTATAGGTTTCCACCTACCCATCTACACCAATCTTTTTCTTGAAGATCCACTTGCATCCTATGGGTTTTACGCCATCTGGAGCAAAGTCCAAAGTCCATACTTTGTTGGTGTACATGGACTCCATTTCGTTCCGCATTGCATCTAGCCATCGTACCGAGTCGCCGCTCTAGATGGTCTGCTGGAAGCTAGTAGGTTCATCGCCATCAATGACGCAATCCTCTCCATCCCCATCTATGAGAAAACCGTAGTATCTCTCAGCGGATAAGACGTCCTACTACTCTTGCGGAGGGGTGCGGGATTTTCCTGTTCTTCTTGAACTACTGGTTCTACCAAACTTTCAGTAGTAGTTTGTGGTTCTGGAATTTCTTCCAGTTCTATTTCGTTCCCACTTGTTTCCTTTTCTAAAAACCGATGTTCTAGAAAATGGGCATTACGAGAAACAAAAACCTTTTGTTCATCTGCGTAATAGAAGAAATACCCTCTGGAGTTCTTTGGATATCCCACAAACTTACACTGTACTGATCGTGCCTCGAGTTTGTCCGCATGCTGCTTTTTAACAAAAGCTAGACATCCCCATATCTTTAGATATTGAAGATAGGGTTTCTTCCCACTCCACATCTGATATGGCGTGGTAGGCACAGTCTTGATAGGAGCCCTGTTCGAAAGATATGCAGCTGATTCTAGCGCATAACCCCAAAAAGATCGCGGTAACTCAGCATTACTCATCATGGAACGTACCATATCCAATAGGGTTCGATTCCGTCTCTCCGATACACCGTTATGTTGTGCAGTGTATGGAGGAGTAAGCTGAGAGAGAATTCCTTTCTCTTTTAGGTAACCTAGGAACTCGGCACTTAAGTATTCACCATCTCGATCAGATCTCAGTGTCTTGATACTTTTGCCGGTTTGGTTTTCTACTTCATTCTTATACTCTTGGAATTTCTCAAAAGCCTTGGATTTATGTTTCATCAAGAAAATGAATCCGTACCTAGAGTAATCATTCGTAAAAGTAATGAAATAAGAAAACCACCTCTTGCATGTGTAGACATTGGACCACATACATCGCTGTGTATGAGTCCTAAGAGCTCGCTCGCTCTTACTCCATGTCCAGTGAATGGAGTCTTTGTCATCTTTCCTTTGAGACATGATTGACAAGTGTCATAAGATTGATATTCGAACGAATCCAAATATCCTTCTCTATGTAACTTAGTTAACCTTGTCTCATTGATGTGACATAGTCTACAATGCCATAAGAAAGCCTTATTTATATCTGGAGACTTTCTTTTTAGTGTGTTCTGGACATTGAAAATCTGTAATTGGTTTAAGACATATATACCGTTATCTAGTGTACCAGACCCAATCAAACCATGATTAAGGTGGATGTTAACAACATCGCTTACAAACGTGAAATCATAACCTTCTTTCGATAACAAGGAAACTGATATGTTATTACACGTTAAACTAGGTACACAAAAACAGTTATGCAAAACCAAAATATGCCCACTCGTCAATCCAAGATGATAATCCCCTACGGACACAACTCCCACGCTACCTCCGTTAGCCACTTTCAGGGTCATATCACCAACCTTCAGCACTCTACGGTTTCTCAGTGCCTGCAATGAATTGCATATATGAGATCCTGATCCGGTATCCAATACCCAGGAAGTAGAGTTGATTGACAGACAATTCTCAATTACAAACACACCTGAAGTCGAAGCCACAGCTTGCTTCGGTTCCTGGTTCTTGGCATTCCAAGCCTTGCAATCTTTCTTCCGGTGCCCTTTCCTATGACAGTAGAAGCACTCATCCTTTGCCACTACTGGCACCGCAATCTTTTTCTTTCTCTTGACTCCCACCTTACTAACACCTCCTCTAGGTTTGGTAGCGGCCTTCTTCTTCTTTCCTTTGGCCCTAGCCTTGGACCCGGAAGAAGAAGCACCGTGAACAAACATAGCGGGTGTTTACCTTGCCTTCTGCAAGGTGCCCTCTGCACTCCTCAACATGTTAAGGAGTTTTGTAAGATCAACTTCTTTTCCTTGAATGTTGAAATTCAGAATAAACTGGGCGTAGGTGGAAGGAAGGGACTGAAGAACCAAGTCTGTATAGAGCTCGTTCTCCAAAGTCGTCCCGAGGTCTGTGAGCTCTTCTATATAGCCAATCATCTTTAGGACATGTTCTCCTACAGATGATCCGACGGCCATCCTCGACTGAAACAAGTTCTTCGAGGTCTCGTATCTTGCTATACGAGATTGCTCTCCATAAAGTTCCTTTGTATGGAGGAATATGGCATCAAGATCCATATCCTCGTGCCTCCTCTGATGTTCATTATTCATCGAGGCAAGCACGATGCAGTTGGTCTTCGCGCAATCTAACTCCCAGGTCTTGTGGATTTCCTTATCCGCATTACTGGATTTAGGATCAGGGACAGCAGGTGCCTTAGCAGTAAGGACATACCCTAATTTTTCATAGGTCAAAGCCATCTTAACATTCCGCAACCAATCTTTATAGTTTGGCCCTATCAATATATTTTTTCTAGTAGTAACTTAAGTCCTGTCATGTTCTGGGTCACTGCAATTAGGGGGGAGAGAGAGAGAGAGAGAGAGAGAGAGAGAGAGAGAGAACACTTTAGCATGATACTCTTACAAGTTTAGAGTGGTTTTTAGTTTATCTAAACTGGATGGCTCCCACTGTTTCTCGAATCCCTCCTCAAACCAAAAAGGAAGAACTAGCCAGGACTATTCTCACCGTACAATACTTGCTTAACCGTTCAGCCAGGCCAGTGTCGGTACTTCGAGGGAGGTTTTCCAACGCTTTCGCGAAGTTCCTTAATTAAATAAGCTCTTTTCTCTGGGGGCGTAGCCCCGCTTACACCTTTCTCGACACCTACTTGGTTTATAGCATTGATCGTTAAGTGACGAATCTCCTGATGAGTAGCGTATACTCACAGTAGGATCGAGATCCAAATATCATCATGTGATCATGCTGAAGGAATCCTACCAACATTCATCACACTCCAAATGGTATGCATCTCTTTGCAAATTTCAGTTTCTTTAGAAATTCCCGATATAAAATTTTTCCCCATGCTCTTATGATCTTAGCATTAAGTCAAAATGTCATAAGTCACATGCCAAGTTCTACCCATCATTATCTTGTTAATTTGAATCCATCCGTATATACCCCTAACGTAGGCCAAATGATAATACGACTGTCCCAAACTAACCCATCTATCTATGCAACAAATGAATACCCAGCAGCTACCAAACACTATGCCTTGGCGTTATGTCAAAATACATAGCTTGAATACTACTGAATACCCAAATGAAATGACGGAGGGCTACGAATGGTTTTGGAGAAACCGTGAACATAGTGAACTTGATATGATCGAAGGAACCTGATAGATTTTAAAAGGAGTGGTTAAAGCTCCGCAATTAAAAAAATCTTCTGTTTTAAAAATAACCGAGTGGTTTCTTTTAAATTGTTCCAACGATTCAACTTTGGTTTATTTTCTTTGCATTAATAATAATGTGTCCCATCATTAACCTATCATTGCAGAAAACAACGAAAATACAACGTCCTCTTATACTATCCGCATTCGCTACGGGGCCCCGTCATTCACCCGCTAGGTTACTTAACTAACGACAGAGCGGGGGCTGGGCTAGCACGGGTGTAAAACATAAATGACGTCTAAATAGCTATCATATATAGATATTGTACATTCGTCAGACGCAATAATAGGTATTCCAGACCACAGATGAACATATTGGATTTTCTACGAATCCGTATTCCTTTTGAGCCTGCAAAGAAAGACGGATTACACTGTCGTGATGAATAGCCAAAACCCCACCCTAGACCCCTACGGGTACGGCAAACTACCCGCCAAGTACCCGAAGTGAAGCAGTCTCCCTCAACAACGTGAGTAGGCCACTAAACACTTCAAAGTACCCGGTAATTTGTGTACCCCACCTTGGGTCTATCCCAGGAGCAAAAATCAGTAAAATGAAATAATACAACGGTGGCTATAACCGCAACCTGGATGTGCCCCGCAAAAGAATATTATAGCAATTTACAAATTACATTTGAATAAAAGACACGCTTGTCTCAAATCCTCGGCTATCCATTCACGACAATCCAACAAGTCCACAAACACAAACAATAAAATCATTACAGAAATGTGCAACTCCCTGCCAACCGACATACTAGCAGTTAGGGGAGGTTTACGAACACATTATACAAATCACAGATATAATCTAATTAGCCAAACATCATAGAATTTCGATCAAGCAAACATAATTGATTCTACTCCAAAAACTTCTCTGTGCACCTGAGACTTGAGCAGAAACAAAATATTTCAGAAAGAATAAAATCATCACAGAAGAGTTCTGGGGAATTTTGGGCTGACACGGCCCCAACTCGGCAGCGGATCCGCGGCGTTTTGGCCGATTCAGGAACCCAAATTTCTCCAGTATTCTTATATTTTCCTGCATGTAATTTTAGAGGTCCTTGAAAAAAATTTTTAGACCCCGTTTTAAAATCGACAGAAACTTAGTCAATTTGATGTTTTTTCCGGTTCGTTTTGCGATCAAATTTCTAACGACTTTGCTAACAAGTTAGTTATGGTTTAGCGAGGCTCTGATACCACTGTAAGTTGACGTTGTACACCCCACGAGTTGCGGGGAGGCGGAAATCTGGAAAACAATCTTTTTCTTTAAACTAACATCGACTAACCAAACGTTAACCACCTCCTCATAGGTGTAATTAGCTACTATGAAAGGAGATTATACCTGATGAATCAAGTTCTTCTTCTTCTCGTTAACCACCTCCTCGTCGGCCTCCTCTTTGTAATAGAAGATCCACCCGAAAGCTACTACTCCAAGCTTTGCCTCTAACTTGAGGAAACTAGGTTACTCAAAGTGCTAATCAAAGCAACCTAGGGAATATAGAGTGTTATTAGGGATTAATAAGTCTTGCTAACCCTTGATCTCAACACATGAGAGGTTAGGGTTAGGGTTTGAAGAGAGAGAGCTTGAGGAGAGAGAAGGTGAGAGTGATAATGAAATGAATTCTTTCTCATTTCCAATATATGATGAAGCATAAAGAAAATCATATAAATCATTTAAATGATTTTAACAACCATGCTTCATTTAATATGTGCAATGAATCATCAAGTGAGTCATTAAGCAATAAATGCTTCATTAACTCACTTGAATGATTCATCTCATGAGTCATAAATCCATTTAATGTAAATGCCACCTTAGCCTCCAACTCATCATACTTCTAGAAGCTTCTCGAGAATTTACGAGAACGCCCCTCCTATCCGTGAAAACACAGAAATACTTTAGACTGTATAAATCCAATAATCCGATACTAGAATCTGGCTTAAACCAAAGCCGGCTAGTAAAAACTATCCGAACATCGTACGCGCGTAAAAACACGTATGCGTCCGAACCCCTGTCGTAAAACCATACGACCTCTATATCGTTTCGCCCGAAGCAGGGAAACTCTCTGTGTGTGACTCTAAAAACTCGACTACTACGCTGGCAGTAGGTTTAACCACAGACCGTAAGCGGCATTAGCTGTACATAACGGTCCCCAGATAGATGTCGATAAGAAGACCGATGAGGAAACCCATCCGAACTCCTACTGAGCCTGATGTGATAATCTCCGTACAGTCCGGTCTGTTCGTCTAGGACTATCGCATATCGGGCCTAGGGGGCGGCAAGCGTCAGTCCCCTAAAAGCGGTATAAGTCATGTCGGAGCGAAGCCCATTACACCTTGAGAAACTACTGGAAAACCTACCAGTAAATCTCGCTTGCCCTGGCCAGGGACTTTGCGTAATGGCTCTCCAGACACAGCTCGATATCAACTCCCAATACCGGGAGAGACGAATCCTGTCTAACCGACACTGCCTCCAAGTGCTTCGGGACTGCACCCAACTGCTACCTGTTTGTACGACTCCTTTGAGCTGTGGTAGGGTAGCAATCTAAGAATAGTGGGAACACACTCGAGGCGAAGCAGCAGTGTCAAGTCTGCGGACTATGCTGTACTCATGTCACTTAGGAACTGTTAACTGACGATGGGTATAATACCAACCAACAGTTCCCCACGAGTCCTGTCCTATGTACCCGTAACCCAACGAGCACCTGTATACTATCTCCAGTACGACGTACTGATGGCTGTAGGACAGACCATCTCCCTAACTGGGATGAGAAGCGTACACACTAGTCTACTCCGGAGTATCGATGCCCTGTCTCGATAATCCTACGACTAGGGACCTGAAAAAAGATGTGCTTGTAGACTACCCAGCCCCCACTAGTGTGACTGCCATCACAACGCTGGTAGTCAAGCAAGATCCTAAGGGCTCTATCAATACGTACACACATATTAAGATAGATACAAACCAAGTAGCATACTACCATATTTAACAAGACTGTTAATATAACTGTGAATATCCTAAGCTTCCATTAAGTAATATACAAGCTAGTATGATACAATAATGGCCCATAGGGCATATATACTAACAATCCTTCCCTAACACCGCAATCACTTTCATAGCCTCCATTTCTTGAGTCGAGACCTCCAACTCATCCGCCAACATAACACTTAACCCTTGCCTATTGGACCTAACTAAAGATCCCCCATCTTCAATCGCCGAACCAATTAAGGTTCTAAAGTGCAAATGTACCGCCTTCTTAACCTCATCCTCATCGGAAACCCAATCCTCACCAACCGTGATTCTAGAAATAGTGTTCACCCTTCTTCTCTCATTAGCTAGCCTATGGAAGAAACTCGTATTAGAGTCCCCTTCTTGTACCCACTGTACCCTCGAATGTTGGCGCCGATATATTTCCTCATTACTCGCAATGTCTTTCAATTTTCCGGACACAAAGTCATTGAACAGTTTGAGGCCATATAGAAGAAATAGCACTACTTGATGCAGATTGATATGTTAGAATTACTTTTGGATTTTTTTCCAGACATTGCTGTTGTAAGAACATCAAACAACCACTCAAAGCTTTTGATTGTCTCGTCATATAGTAATGCCGCACCAAAAATAATCGTCTATTTATAATGATTATTCACACCAACAAATGGTGCAAATGGTCGCCCATAATTGTTAGTTGGAAAATTGATTCCTGGCCTACTTTGGACAGATGACTTATTTTTAAACCCACAAAGTTCCAAAATCTTGAAAACCCCAAAAAATAAATTTTGATGTTATTTTTAAATCTAAACCCTGAATTGTAGACGTATTTATGTATGTATTGTATATAATACCTTTTAATATTTTTTAAGATATTAGAACATGGAATTTTTTGGATATCTCAAGATATTAGAACATGAGATTTGTGATTATGTAACCCATAGTTTTCCATGGCTTTTTTTATAAGTCTCTCTTTATCATTATTTTTCCTAATTTCATTTTTAAGCTCATCTTCTTCTAAACCCATCTTCTTTATTGTTGTTTACCCTCTTTATTATTGCTTGCCCTAATTTCAGACTTTTTTTTATTATTCCCTCTTTATTATGAACCGCCTCAGTTTCAGCCATCGTGAGAATGGAGATGCTGGAAATGGGAGAGGAGATTGGGGTATTGGGAAAAAAGATATGGGAATAAGAGGAATCAGATTGGAGATTAGAGATTTGAAAGAGTAGATGCAGAAATTAGAAAAGGAGATGAGGGAAAAGGAGAATTGGATTGGAGATGGGGGAATCAGAGAATTGGATTGGTGATGGGGGAATCGAAAACAAAATTGCAGATTTTGGAAAGGTGATCGCGGAGAAAAAATGGGGAATTGGGAGAGAGCATCAAGGAAGAAGGAGCGAACCATGGCAGTCGCAAGAGGAAATCATTCAAATAATTTTTTTGAGAGAAGTTTTAAGATGGAAATTTGGGCGTTACAAATTAGGTGTGTATTTTATTAAAAAGAATGGGGCTAAACTTGAATTTTTTGTAAAAATATCCTAAGTTTAATACACACAATCTATTTTGGGCTTGAAACATTTCAATTTATAAGTATTGAGTGTTTTCATAATTTTGAAAATACGTGGGTTTAAAATAAAGTCATCTCTTCAAACGGGGCTCGGAAACAATTTTCCTTTGCTAGTTTTATGTGTCTTATCGAAGCATATAACATCACCAAAATAATAGTAATCAACCACTGATCTTGCATCTGCCCCAACGATGTTGGTAATTTGATCTTCCTCATCAAGCTGAAAAAATGGATTTTCTATGGCCTTACCTTGTAGATATTGTAAAACTGCTCCAATGTCTCCAATTTTCATCGCAAGCTTCCTATTTATCCTTAAGTAGTTTTGTAGGAAAACCTACCCAGACCACCGGCTTTCAAGCTCATCACGTCATATGTTTCCTTTTGTGATATATATTCCCGCCTTTTCAACTAATTTGCTCTCGTTGCATGACCCAAGGTAACCTTTCTTGGTGAGACAACCTGATGATTGTGATAATTCATAAAACTTACTAACTCGATATTGGCCATTCTTTTCTCGTTTAATCATCACACGTGCTTGACAACCTATTCTTCATTTGCCTTTCGCACCCCCACCCCCACCCCCACCCCCACCCCCACCCCAATTTCAGTTTTTTCGTTTCGGCGATAGCCCTCCTTATAGCACACAAATATTCTCGATGTCGATATTGTTAGATTATTTTGATTTAATATATAAATTTTGAAAAATAATTTTAATTTATTTATTTTGGAATTTGGTGATTGATTTATACATTAAATCATATAAAGAAAAGGTTTAAAAATTTCTTAGGAATTATTTGCTTGTAATTAGCTGGAAAGGTTAAGGATTAAATGTGACTTCTGTAAAATTAGTAGTCTCAAAGTATACTTCAACACATGAAAGCCTTCAATGGGTTTATGTTTAAGACTTTGTCTTGTTCACAAGGAAAAATGGGACCTTATATTTGGATGAATATTTTAAGCACATCCATGTTTATGTTTATCACTAAGTGGTGCTTCTAACGATTAAAAACCCATGAGGCCCAAATTACTTCTGAATAGGACCGGATAATTTTACTGTTTGATTTGAACTCAAAAGTTGCAACCTTTCTAATTACAACTCTTGTGCGCCTCTGTTAAATATAGGTGTCCTAAAGGTAATTATTGTAATTGTATATGGACATATATAAATAAAACAATCTTATTTGAAATGATAGTATGCTATCTGTTTTCTTTATTAGTTATGTGTATATGTTTTAAGTGTTATTACGTATCGGTAATACATGCTAATAAGGTCCTCAGGATGTTTCAGGACTATCCGGATTATGATGATATCGTAATAATGAATCCTAGATAGGTGACTAACGCATTCTAAAAGGTTCCTAGTCGTGAGGGTGTCGAGACAGGAAATCGGCATTCTAATGTAGACTAGTGTATGCTTTACTTGATCTGGTTGGAGGGTGATGGCTGGTCTCGTAGCCATTGCTGTTTGACACCGTGGGATTGTATACATTTGCTCATTAGAAAATGAGTTCACTGAATGGACTCGCCGAGAATTTCTAGTTGGTATCGTACACAACTGTCGGGTAGAAATTCTCAGGTGACAATGACACATGTTAGTCTTAAGATCTTAGATCATCACAGTTACCTTGTGTGTAGAAGGCTATGCTTTGATCAATTGTAACTCGTTTTATGAAGTTACGTATACAGGATCTTTTTAGGTACAGCCTGAAGCACATAGAGTTAAGTGAGCGATTGCGAATGGATTCGTCTCTCCCAATATGGGGAGTTGATGCCGTTCATTATTTTGATATAATTGTAACAAGAAATCCTTGGCTAGGGTAGATAAGATAAACTGATGAGGGTTATCAGTTATATCTTAAAGGTTATCAGTTAAATATCAACATAACTTATTAAGTTATTAGGGTCTGACAGTTTACCATACCTTAGACTCAATATGCGACATGTTCTGACAAAGAGACCGGACTGTACGATAGGTGTTACGGACAGGTTGTGACTAGTTCGGGTGAGATTGCTCACCGACCTACTCTTTCGACGTATAAATAGGTAGCCTTCACATGCAGCAAGCGTCACTGTTGTGCTTGTGGGTTATACTATTCGTGGGATTAATTCAAAAGTTTTTCGGATGTAATCGAATTAGTGTGATCCTATTAACCCACTGCTAGCATATTGTCGGGCTTTAAGAGTCCCACAGCCAAGGTTATTCTCCCCAATAAAAATGATGCTAAGGAATAAACGCGTACGTATAGTTGATACATAGGGGAGTTTAATTAAATATGTACATCGGATATACATATGTTAATTAAACATCGATAATACTAGACGAAGTATTTGCGCCGACTATTTATGTCAATTATTGACTAATTAGTTGTATTACTTGATAACATGGTTTGACCATAGTTATGCCTAATAAATTAGTCATTACAAGTAGTTGTAATATAAATAATTTATAAGGGACAATGTGCAAAATAGTATCCATATGAGATATCGATTATTATTAGTATTATCAAAGTATTCTCTCTTGTATTTGTGAAGTATGAGATATTTCTTATACTCTTCTTATACTCTTCTAGAAGTGTAGCGTAGAGACATTACATGACAAAAGAGACAACATAACTCAAAAGTCAAGAAGAGAGAAAGAAATGAGGGTGAGAGTGGATGGGTGTTCCCTTTACATTTTTAGAAAGAGAGAAGAAATGAGAAAGCTCTACATGAGTTATGCTCTCCATTCATTTTCTAACTTGATCCTCCTCTTCATTATCACCTTCATCTTCTTCTCTCATGTGTTGAGAACATAAGAAGAACAGAGAGAAAAAAGAAAGTATTTCCTTTTGCATTCCTTCCTCTTGTAAACTAGCAAATCGTGAGAGCTAGACCTCCATTAAGAGTGCACTTACTAGAAGTTGGAGTTGGAGTGGTAAAGCTTCAAGGTGGATCATCTTTAGTGCAAAGCAAAAAGATCAAGTTTCATCCAAACTTCAAGAAGGAGATCAAAGTTATGGCTTGTTTGCTAATCGTAGTGAATCACACGATAAAAGTTGCATCTAAAACCTTAGTTAATCTAGTATAGTTTTTGTTATTTACAATTGCATGCTTGGTGGTTTTTCTTGGTTGTAGTTCATAGTGAAAGTTTAGAATTTTTTGTTCTATATTCCGCCTACGCTTGCAAATGTTACGATCGAGTCATTGTGAACTTACAGTCCCGCAGCCTTTAAAAACAACGGTTAAAATTTTATTTAAAGGTTCAAATTGACAAAAAGCCCCCGAACCGCTTAGAACTTGTGTAAAAACACTGGGCTTTTTGGCCTTGTTAAAAAACCCCTGGGCACAATAAAAACCCCGTGGTATACAATTCCCCACTCGTATTTTTGTTTAACCCCAAATGCCTATTGTCTATGAGGGTTAACAGTCCTTTACAACTAGATTTAAAGCGATTATAGTGCAGAAAAGTTGCTTGTAATATCGAAAGACTTGCCTGTAATATCTATTTTGTTTTCATTTTCCCGCCAAATATACTTCTTTCCCACCAATGATTTGATTTCCCCGCAAAAAATCTAACTTCCCGTCAAATATATTTGTTTCCTACCAAAACCCTGTAAAATATTTTTCTACTTCGACGCATTTGCCTGTAATATCTAAGATAATGCATGTAATATCTAAGTTGTTGCATGAGTTTCCTATAATATCTAAGTAATTTCCTGTAATATCCAAGCAGTTACTTGTAATATCTAAGCATCGCCCAGAGAAGGAGGGATATTTTTGTAATTGCATTTAAAATAGAATACAAGGCCTAAATGAAATATAGCCCAGAGGGTTTTTCATAAAGATTTTGAGCATTAGGCCCTTGTAACGGCCGTAAAATCTTAGTACTTTCCTTTCTTCAAAAATACCATTTTTCTTTGAAAAACTTGTATATATATATTTATTTCCTTTCAAATAATATAATGGTCCATTTTTGTATATCTTGGTTATTACACTGCAATGCTATTTCATAGGTCCTAGGTTCGCCAAATATTTATTAATATTTTAAGAGAATAGAAAAGAGTTTCTTTTACTTAAAGATAAAATTTATTTGTTTATATTAATTAATTTGTTTGTTATTTGGATATATTTGTTTTGACTGTTTTTTGTTCTAAATTTTGGAGGATTGATAGGATGTTAATAAATCTTAACCCTATAATTAACCCTTTTTCTTCTATGTTGTAAGCTAAAATACCGTGACTCCGAAATTTCTTCTCCTCTTCCCTTTCTGTCATTTCTAATTTGAAGCCTTAACCTAAGGAAACAAATGAAGGAAGAAGAAGGCTCCAACCCCGTCACCTTGATCGAATCGAGGCATTCTTTACTCGTTATGAAGGCGATCTTAGATCATTCTCTTTCGGTAAGTTTCCCTTGTCCGTTAATTTATATTTTTCGAAAGTTCTTATCATATCTTCCTACAAAAATTATATGACTATTGCATATTGTTCGGCATGATTTATTACATTTTAATACCGCTCATTTTCTATCATTTTGTCAATAAATAGTTCTATCTAATCTGTGTCTGCTCATCAGTATAGATTATAGGTACACAAGCAAAAACACTGGAGACGGTACACAATATGCACCGAAACGATAATTTTTAGTCGAAACTGCAAACGAGATAGAATACAGATTAGATTGAACGAGTTTGCAACAAATAAAGAGTTGTGTACAAAAATAATTCTTGTTTTGGTCCAACATGGTCATGTGTGAACAAGTGTGAATATGGACTTGACCAAATACATCAAGTGGGCAAACACCATCATGGTGTTGTACAAGTGGGTGCACAAGTAGGCATGATAATGGGTATTTGAAAAATAGTTGATTTGAAATGTGAATCATTGCAACTTGATCACTTGCCTTCTCTGTTCATCACTCTAGATTTCACCCATATGTGAATTACAATAAATTGCAACTACAGGGAGATGAACAAGTGAACAGAAGACTATAGACCAAAGGTGGGCCCCAGTATCTAAAACTTGGCCGCAATTTTAATCTATTTAGCCGCAATTTGCGGCCATGTCAAAACCAATTTGGCTCGTGCAACTTGTGTGGGTCCCTGGTGGTCTTGTTAGTCCATTGTTATATGCAACTTCTGCTTCTTCAAGTTCTATGAATAGCAGATCAGTTTGTGAGGAAGGAATGTACATTTTCACTATTTGTAATCACTCTTGCGAAAATTTTGTAGTTCTTTTGATTTGATTGAGTTCTTTGCCTTCCTTTGGTCTTGCAACTTCTATCTTTAAGCTTACAAGATTAGATTTTGGTAATTGAACTCATTTTGCTTGTACTTGGATTCCATTTCAATAAAGGCTTCATTGAGTTTAAATTGTGGTTCTTGTATCTTTTCTTGCATTCTCTTTTATTTACTCATTTGTGTTTCTTTTACATGATGTGTGAGTAGTTTTTCACTTAGGCAATGGTGAGGCAGGTTGATGAATGGCATGTCTTCCAACCCCTCATTCTTGATTCTTAGCACTTTTTGCACTTCTTTTCTTAATGTGTACAATATTATTGTGTATTTGCTTGATATGATATGTTGTTTTGAATGGTTGTAAATCAATCTTTAACACATATCTCATTCCTTCTTTACATATCATTTTTGTTGCATTAAGAATTGAAGCTAAAAAGAGTGCAAAATTTAGCTAAGTGTAATGAACTAGCTAGATAGAACATGTAGCCATACAAGCATATATTCTATACTTGTTAATTTCACTTAGCTCATTTTATCCTCATTTCATCTAAAAACCTTAAAAATTTGTAGTTTCTTTTGTACCTATTTTGATATCGTATCCTAAAAATGATACTTTGAAATCGGTTTAGATGTGGCATGCTTTTTAAGTCAAATAGAAACTAGAAATGGATATTGAATCAAGATTGAGAGTTGTGGGTAACGCCATATGTCAATTTACAAAACCTTAGCTTAAGTTTTCTGTATATATCATTTTATTCTTTGCATCGCTTCATTTGTATAAAAAAATGTGACAAACTCAAACTCAAAACCTTTGTTTCTAACTCGAAAGAACGTCATGATATCCATTCTCTGTGGATCGACCCGTAATTGCCGGATTGCGTCAATACACCGTGCACTTGTGGTATTTTATAAATCGAGAATCACTTCGTGCAAAACTTTTTATCAAAAACCGACATATCCGATATTCAACCATATCCTTTTCAAAAGCACGATATCCGCAATTTGCGGCCTGTATATGACATTTTGCACCAATTATTTTTGTGTTTTTTCTATTATTTTGTTATTGATCTATTGTAATGTGAAAAATTTCATAATTATGTGTTTACAGCACTTTCGCCATAAATATCATATTGTGCACTAAATATCGTATTTCCGACATTTTCAGATTTCGACGAAATTACGAACTACGATCGTGCGGAGCAAGGAGCAAAGTCAAGAACAAGGCGTTAAGGAGTTACAGTGCCAAAGATCCGGATAGTTTGACCCACGCAAGCGACCACTCAAGCAATCGCGGATCGACTCAACAAGGGTTTTTTTCACCCAAAAATTTGAGGTACGTACTTTTCTAAAAACACTTCCTCCCAAATCCGACGTTCCAATACTTCAATTTTCTATAGGATTTCTTTATAAACTCCGCCGCACAAGTGACAAAGAAAACTAACCATATTTCTTGTAGCGTGCCGCTTATAACTTAAAAAACGATTGATTGATGATTTGAACAACTTTTTATTGTTTGCGCATTGCATGAATTTAATACGGATTTAAGGGCAAAGAACCCTAACAAGATACGGTAAGGGATTTTATCACCCTTCTCGGTAGCCCACAAACTACAAAGAACAAGCATTTTTCACACCCCGAGTAATATTAAAAGAAATTAGACTTTCAGCCTCTAAGGACTTCGCGCTCAATAGGGAAAAGTTGATTGTATTTTGAACACCGCCAATCGTTATATTGTTCAAGAAGTGTCTAGAAAAGTGTGAAAGGCGCAACCGCCGAAAGAGAGAAGATTATTCTAATTAAGGAATTTCGTGAAAGCGTTGGATAACCTCCCTTCCTCTCTACACTGACCTGGTTTCTTGATCAGTCTATCTTGGGCCCATTTCACGATACACTTTTATTTCACAAATCAAGTTTTTTGAGCAGGTCTAGTTGATCTAGGTAAACTCTAGATTGTTTAGGTGTGTGAAGTGTGATTGTGTTCTTGCTGTGTCTTTTTGTGTGATATTTCTTGTTTGTGAATATATATATATATATATATATATATATATATATATATATATATAACAACACAAAAATTAGGATTTGTAAACAACACTTTATTCCATTCCCTTTGCCTTTTCCTAACCACGTTCGGATAGTGCATGTCAGCTTGGACTAGAGATTTAAAGTATCGATTAGTCTAATTCCAGACCGCATCTTCCGACTCTTCTTTACCATCGGATTCCTTGGAACCGTTCAAGACGTTCTCACCTTCTACTTTATCGGAACCGTCCAATTCTATTCTTCGTTTACATTCACCTTTTTCTTCTCCCATATCACCGACGATGACGGAACAAACAATCATAGAGCAGCAAGAAGCAGTGTTGCAGGACAGATGCTACCCTCACCGTTCATCCCTACCTTCGTGCATAGTATTGCCTACCATTGTGGCAAATAACTATGAAATCAAACCACATTTCATACCGCTACTCCCAAAATTCCATCGACTCGAGTTCGAGGATGCTTACCTTCTAATCAGTGAATTCGAGGGAGTATGTGCTATGATGAAAATCCAAAGAGTAGGTGAGCATGTTGTTAAGCTCAAGTTCATTCTTTTTACGCTTAAGGACAATGTGAAGAGTTAGTTAAACAGTTTGTCAGCTCGATCGATTACGAAGTGGGACGACTTTATGAAAGTGTTTCTCAAGAAATTTTACCCTATTCACAAAACGGTGCGAATCCGAAATGAAATTCACAATTTCAAACAAAAAGAGGGTGAAATCTTTTGGAAATGCTTGGAAAGATTCAAGGATTCTTAATCAAATGTCCCCACCACGGTTTAGAACAATGGACGATTTGTCAGATTGTTTACGAGGGTTTAGACTCCAATTCATGCATGATGTTAGAATCCATGTGTCAATAAAAATTCCTGAGTTATGGCGCTAAGGACGCATGGAACTTTTTAGAAGAATTGGCTAATAAAACCATTCAATGGAAGAGTGTGAGTGAGAAACCATCATCGTTGACTAGGGGCGGTGCACAAATAGTTGACACCTCTATAGCAGCCGAAGCAAAAATCGTCGCTCTTGTATGGTGAATGGAAGCTTTGGAGGGCAAAAATTCACTGTCACCAATCAACCAAGTTTCTCAAATGGTATTTGCCAATTGTCAGCATCCTAGCCACATAACGGATGAATGTCTGTTTCTCATCGGGTCCCAGAGACACGAAAACGTTAATGCACTGTCTTAAAACTAGCGTCCCAGGAACGACCCTTTCTCACAAATGTACAATCCTGGTTGGAAGAATTATCCCAATTTCGCTTGGAATCATGCACCTTTTCAAAACAACAAATCAAACCCGTCTTTCCAACAATTTCAAAATTCGAATTTTCAAAATCAGAAAGTGGGATACTCTAACAACCAGCCCCAACAGCCGAATCAGCCCAACCCAACCTTTACACCCCCAGGGTTCGTCCAAGACGACAAGAGGGTGTCAACCATTGAAAAGGTGTTGGAAGCTTTGATTAAAACCTCCGCGTAGACTACATCTAGTTTAGCTACTTTGATGCAAACATCTGGTCAGTTGCATAGTGCTAACACATAAGCAATAGCGTGGCTAGAAATTCAAATCAATCAACTCGTTGCTGCAGTGAATGAACGTGAAAAGGGAACATTCCCTTCCCAACCTATGACAAATCCGAGAGAACAGAAAAACCACAACGCTCATGTTTTTCAACAGAACAACGTTGAGAATGAAAATGCCATCACCGTCCTAAGGTCAGGACGCACGATTGACAACAAGGTTGTCAAACTTAACGACTCATCCAAACGTACAGTTGTCAATTTACCGGCACATGTCTCATCACCTGTTCCTTCTTCCGGTCCGTCTACTTCTTTGTCTTCTTTACCTTCTTCCTCTTCACCTTCTTCTTCTTCTTCGTCAGCTACAAATCCTTCAAAACAACCAAATTTACCGCCGCAAATTCGTCCAGCTATTCCAGCTAGAACGCTCATGCCTTCTACACCTCCTCCATCTGCAACTTCTTCGAACCAAATGTTTGAGCCCAAGGCTCCCTATCCCAATAGGTTAAAATCAAAGAAGCCCTCTGCAAATATGAAAAACGTGTTAGAAGTCTTCAAATGTTGTGAAGTCAACATTCCGCTATTGGACGTGGTCCAACAAGTCCCAGCATATGCAAAATTTCTTAAGGATTTGTGCATACAGAAACGATGCACGAATGTACCCAAAACTGTCTTCTTGGCCTCCACTCTAAGCGATGTCTTATGTAAATCCATTCCAGTAAAATATAAGGACCCTGGCTGTCCTACTATTTCTTGCACTATCGGGAATAAGCAAATCAATCGAGCCTTGTTAGACTTAGGGGCAAGCATGAACCTGCTCTCTTACTCAGTTTACGAACAATTGGGTTTAGGAGAATTGAAACCGACCAAAGTGACTTTGCAATTGGCAGACCGATCTATAAAAATACCGAGGGGAAAGATCGATGACGTTCTGATTATGGTTGGGGAATTAATATTCCCCTAGATTTCATCGTAGTAGAGACTGAACCCATCACCAATCCCAACGGTCAGATTCCAGTCATACTTGGCGGCCTTTCCTAGTGACATCCAACGCTTTGATCAATTGTCGTAATAGATCTATGAAACTCTCTTTTGGAAATATGACAATTGACCTCAACATCTTCAGCTTAGGAAACCAAGCGAGTAAAAGACACGATGACACATATGAAGTCAACGCTGTACACGAGATGTCTAAGGAGGAGACATTTGACTTCAACGATGAGTGTCTTGAAGAGACTTTTGAAGAACCGTTTTCTGAGGAATTTCTTTTACATGAGAAGCTAAGTCCCGAACAAGCTTCCTACACACATTAAGGTCCTCAATTTGAACCATTTCATAATGAACCGACCCCCGAAGTGCGACCATCAGTGGAGGAGCCACCTAGACTTGACCTCAAAGTTCTTCCTGACCACCTCAAGTATGCATACTTGGGCGATAACGAAACGCTTCCCATTATAATTGCAACTGACCTTATGCAATTGGTTGGTCGATCCAAGAGTCGGCACTCATGAATATTCTGAGAAAGAACATCGAAGCAATTGGTTGGTCGATGGCTGATATCAAAGGAATCAGCCCCGCTATCTGTCAACACAGAATCCATATGACCGATGATTCCAAACCCTTCAAGAATCCTCAACGCCGGCTTAACTCGGTTATGAAAGAAGTGGTGTGGAATGAAGAGCTGAAGTTTCTTGATAATGGGATCATTTATCCTATATCTGATAGCAAATGGGTAAGCCCCATTCATATTGTACCAAAAAAAATCGGTAATCACGGTGATCACGAATGAAGCAAATGAGCTAGTCCCAACCCGCACACAGACAGATTGGAGGGTTTATATTGATTACAGAAAGCTCAATGCAGCAACTCGCAAGGATCATTTTCCGCCGCCTTTCATTGATCAGATGCTTGAATGCCTAGCCGGCCATGCTTATTATTGTTTTCATGATGGATATTCCGTCTACAATCAAATCCCGATCGATCCAGAGGATCAAGACAAGACGACCTTCACTTGTCCTTTTGGTACATTCGCCTACCGCCGCATGCCTTTTGGGCTGTGCAATGCACCTGCAACATTTCAACTGTGTATGATGAGCATATTTTCTGATATGGTAGAGCGATTTCCGGAAGTGTTCATGGATAATTTCTCCGTCTTTAGAGATTCATTTTCTGAGTGTTTGAGACATCTGGAATTTGTAATGATACGATGCAAGGGAAAACATCTCACACTCAAATGGGAGAAGTGCTATTTCATGCTCAAACACGACATTGTGTTAGGTCACATCATCTCTGAAAATGGCATCGAGGTCGATAAAGTAAAAATCGACGTCATTTCAAATCTCCCACCTCCACGGACTGTCCGTGACATCAGGGCATTCTTAGGCCACGCCGGTTTTTACAGGCGTTTCATCAAGGATTTTAGCAAATTGGCTAGACCCTTGACTTCTTTGCTGGCTAGGGATATTACCTTTGAGTTCAATTCTTAGTGCCTTACTGCGTTCAAATTGCAGAAATCGGAACTCACTTCCGCTCCGATCTTAAGTGCACTAGACTGGAATGAACCTTTCGATCTGATGTGCGATGCTTTTGACTTTGCGATGGGGCTGTCTTAGGGAAGCGATTTGAAAATAAGCTGCACGTAATCCACTACTCGAGTAGGGTGTTGAATGATGCACAACTGAATTATACCACCACTGAAAAAGAATTCTTAGCTGTCGTATGTGCACTTGAAAAATTCCGTCCATACTTGATCGGGACCCATGTCACAATTTACACTGATCATTTTGCACTTAGGCATCTCTTTGCAAAGAAGGACGCCAAAGCCAGATTGATACATTAGATTCTCCTTCTTCAAGAGTTCGACTTTACCATCATGGATAAGAAGAGAACCAACAATGTTGTTGCCGATCATCTGTCTTGCTTAACAAATGGACCAATTAAGGAAATTCCAATCAATGAACAATTCCCGGATGAACAATTTCTCTCCGTATTAGTCAAACCCTGGTTCGCTGATATTGTGAACTATTTTTTCACCGGAGAAACACCTTCTTTTTGGTCGAGTCAGGACAAGTCAAAATTTCTCTCCCAAGTCGAATTCTTCTATTGGTATGAATCATACCTGTTCAAGTACTGTCCTGATCAGATCATTAGAAGATGCGTTTCCAGTTCTTAAACGAGAAGTGTGTTATCTTTTTGTCATGACCAAGCTTGTGGGGGACATTTTGGACCCAGAAATACGGCAAAAAAAGTTTTGCAAAGCGGCTTCTACTGGCCAACGCTTTTCAAGGATGCTTTCGAATATTGTAAAACTTATAGCTGATGACAGCATATGGGGGATATTGGAAAACGAAATCAGATGCCCCTGAATTCCATTCTGATTGTAGAGTTTTTTGATATCTGGGGTATCGATTTCATGGGGCTATTCCCAAACTCTTTCGGGAATTTGTACATCTTGTTAGCTATAGACTATGTGTCCAAATGGATGGAGGCAGTTCCTTATCGAACCAACGACAAAAATGTTGTTGTGAAATTCTTAAAAGAGAATATCTTTTCTCGGTTCGGCACACCTCGCACCATCATCAGCGATAATGGAACGTGTTAGTGTATATACCCTAGGGCCATTATTGTATCATACTAATTTGTATATTACTTAATGGAAGTTTGGGATATTCACAGTTATATTAAGAGTCTTTCTCAACATAGTAGTATGCTACTTGGTTTATATCTATCTTAATATGTGTATATATTTCTTTTAGCATATCGCAAATACATATTGATAGAGCCCACAGGATCTTGCTTGACTACCAGCGTTATGATAGCAGTCACACTAGTAGGGGCTGGGTAGTCTACAAACACATCCTTTTTCAGTTCCCTAGTCGTAGGATTATCGAGACAGGGCATCGATACTCCAGAGTAGACTAGTGTGTACGCTTCTCATCCCAGCAGAGGAAATAGTCTATCCCACAGCCATTAGTACGTTGTACTGGAGATAGTATGTAGGTGCTCGTTGGGTTACGGGTGCACCGGACAGGACTCGCAAGGAACTGTTGGTTGGTATAATACCCGTCGTCAGTTAATAGTTTCCAGGTGACATGAGTACAGCATAGTCCGTTGACTTGACACTGCTGCTTCGTCTCGAGTGTGTTCTCACTGTTCTTAGATTGCTACCCTACCATGACTCAAAGGAGTCGTGCAAACAGGTAGCAGTTGGGTGCAGTCCCGAAGCACTAGGAGGCAGTGGCGGTTAGATAGGATTCGTCTCTCCCGGTATTGGGAGTTGATATCGCACTGTGTTTGGAGAGCCATTACGCAAAGTCCCTGGCCAGGGCAAGCAAGATTTACTGGTAGGATTTCCAGTAGCTTCTCAAGGTGTAATGGGCTTCACTCCGACAAGACATATACCGCTTTTAAGGGACCGATGCTTGCCCCCTAGGCCCGATATGCGATAGTCTTAGACGAATAGACCGGACTGTATGGATATTGTCACATCAGGCTCAGCAGAAATTCGGATGGGTTTCCTCATCGGCCTTCTTATCGACATCTACCTGGGGACCGTTACATACAGCTAGTATCGCTTGCGGCCTGTGGTTAAACCCACTGCCAGCGTAGTGTCAAGTCTTTAGAGTCCCACACAGAGAGTTTTCCCGCTTCAGGCGAAACGATATAGAGGTCGTATGGTTTTACGACAGGGTTCGGACATATACTTGTACTTGTGAAAGTATGATGTTCGGAGAGATTATACTAGCGGGCTTTTGTTTAAGCCAGATTCTAGTATTGGATTATTGGATTTATGCAGTCTAAGTATATCCGTGTTTTTCGTAAATACGGATGTGAGGGGCATTCTCGTAATTAGTCGAGAAGCTTCTAGAAGAAAGGTGACTCATTTAGATTTAATTCATTTATGACTTAAACTAAATGAGGTGGAGAGCTTATGTGTTATTTGCATTAAATGTTTTAATGACTCAGGAGTTGATTCATCCAAAGTGAGTTAATGAAGCATTAATTGTTTTAATAACTCGTGAGATGATTCATCCTAATGTATTAAATGAAGCATGGTTGTAATTATCTCATATGATTTATTAGATAATTATCATGCTTCATGATATATACAAAAGAGTTATTTTTCATCTCATTCACACATACACACTCTCTCTCCTCAAGCTCTCCTCTTCTTCAACCTAACCCTAATCCTCTCATGTGTTAAGATCCTAAGGGTTAGAAAGACTAATAGATTCTTAATCCACTTCTATATCTTCTAGGTCACTTGGATTGGCAATCCTAGCCATTTAGTTACCTTAAGTTAGATGTTAAAGCTTGGAGAAGGAACTCTCGAGTAAATCTTCTATTACATCGAGGAGGCCGACGAGGAGGTGAACAACAAAAATAAGAAGGACTAGTATTTTGAGGTATAATCATCTATCATAGTAGTTTAGCACTTCTAGATAGTTTGTTAGTTAGGGTTTAGCAAAGATCCGTAAAGTTAGTCGATATTACCTTAAACAAAATGATTGTTTTACCTATTCTGCCTCCCCGCATCTTATAGGGTATGTAACGTCGATTTACAGTAGTATTAGAGCCTAGCTAAAGCATAACTAACATGTTAGCAAAGTCTTTAGAAATTCGATAGCAAAATAATCCCGAAAAAACGACATTTTCACTAAGTTTCTGCCAATTTTAAATTGGGGTCTAAAAATTTTTTAGGGACCCTTAAAAATACAAGCAGGGTTTTTTAAGAATAGTGAAGAAATTTGGGATCGTGACTCGTCCAAACCACCGCGGAACCGCGGCCGATCCAAGCGATCCGCCGCGGATCCGCGGCCTAGTTGACACCGAGTCGACCCAAATTTGCTCAGTTATTCTTCTTTGTTGATGTTGTGTTTTCTGGGATATTTTGTTTCTGCTCAGGTTTTATATGCACAGAGAATTGTTTGGAGTAGATTCATATATTTTGCGTGATCGAAATTCTAAGAACTTTGGCTAACTGGATTATATCTGTGTTATGATTAATGTGTTTGTAAACTTCCCCTAACTGCTAGTATGTCAGTTAGCAGGGGGTTGCACATTTCTGTAATGGTATTTTACTGGTTTATGAATATGAACTTGTTGGATTGTCGTGAATGGATAGCCGGGGATGTGAGACGAGTGTTTCTTTCATTCAAATGTAAATTGTAATTTGTTGTAATATTCTTTTACGGGGCACATCCGGGTTGAGGTTGTAACTACCGTTGTATTATTTCATTTACTGTTTTCTGCTTCTAGGATAGAGCCAATGTGTGGTGCACAAACTACCGGGTACTTTGAAGTGCTTAGTTGCCTACTCACGACGTTGAGGGAGACCGCTTCACTTCGGGTACTTGGCGGGTAGTTTGCCGTACCCGTAGGGGTCTAGGGTGGGGTTGGCTATTCATTACAACTGTGTAATCCGTATTTCATTGCAGGCTCAAAGGGAATGCGGATTCCTAGAATATCCAATATGTTCATCTGTGATGTGGAATGCCTATTATTGCATCTGACGAATGTACAATATCTATATATGATATTTAGTAGGCGTTGCTTAAGTTTTGCATCCGTGCTAGCCTAGCTCCCGCTCTGTCGTTAGTTAAGTAACCTAACGGGTGAATGACGGGGCCCAGTGGCGAATGTGGATGGCATACGCGGACGTTGTATTTTCGTTGTTTTCTGCAATGATAGTTTAATTGACGGGACACATTATATTAATTCAAAGAAAATAAACCAAAGTTGAATCGTTGGAGCAGTTTAAAAGAAACCACTCGGTTATTTTAAAACTGAAGATTTTCTTAATTGCGGAGCTTAAACCACTTCTTTTAAAAACTATCAGGTTCCTTCGATCATATCAAGTTCACTACGTTCACGGTTTCGCCAAAACCATTCGTAGCCCTCCGTCATTTCATTTGGGTATTCAGTAGTATTCAAGCTATGTATTTTGACCTACGCCAAGGCATAGTGTTTAGTAGCTCCTGGGTATTCATCTATTGCATAGATAGATGAGTTTGTTTGAGACAGTCGTACTACCATTTGGCCAACGTCAGGGGTATATATGGATGGGTTCAAATCAACAAGATAATGATGGGTAGAACTTGACATGTGACTTATGACATTTTGACCAACGTCAAAGTCATACGAGCATGGGGCAGAATCCATATCGGGAGTTTTTAAAGAAACTGAAACTTGCTAGAGTTGCATACCATTTGGAGTGTGATCATTTTGGTAGGATTCCTTCAGATTTATCACAGGATGATATTTGGATCCCGATCCTACTGTGAGTATATGCTACTCATCGGGAGATTCTTTCACTTAACGATCAATACTATAAACCAAGTAGGTGTCGAGAAAAGTGTCAGCGGGGCTACGCCCCCAGAGAAAAGAGGTTATTTAATTAAGGAATTTCGTGAAAGCGTCGTAAAACCCCCTTGAAGTATCGACACTGGCTTGGCTGAACGGTTAAGCAAGTATTGTACGGTAAGAATAGTCCTGACTAGTTCTTCTTTTATCGTTTGAAGAAGGATTCGAGAAACAGTGGGAGCCATCCTATTTAGATAAACTAAAAACCACTCTAAACTTGCAAGAGCATCATGATAAAGTGTTTCCTCTCTCTCTCTCTCCTAATTGGAGCGACCCAGAACATGACATGCCTTAAGTTATTATTAGATAAAAATATTTTGACAGGGCAAAAATATATAGATTGGTTCCAGAATGTCAAAATGGCAATAACTTATGACAAATTAGGGTATGTCCTTACTACTAAGGCCCCTGCCGTCCCAGGTCCAGAATCCAGTGTCGCGGATAAGGAAATCCGCAAGACCTGGGAGTTAGACTGCGCGAAGGCCAAATGCATCGTGCTTGCCTCTATGAATTATGAACATCAGAGGAGGCACGAGAATATGGATCTTGAATCCATATTTCTCCACACCAAGGAACTGTATGGAGAGCAATCTCACATAGCTAGATATGAGATCTCGAAGAACTTGTTTCAGTCGAGGCTGGCCGTCGGATCATCTGTAGGGGAACACGTCCTTAAGATGATTGGCTATATTGAAGAGCTCGAGGATCTTGGGACAACATTAGAGAACGAGCTGTATACAGACTTGGTTCTTCAGTCCCTTCCTTCCACCTACGCCCAGTTTATCTTGGATTTCAACATTCAAGGTAAAACTCCTTAACATGTTGAGAAGTGCAGAGGGCACCTTGCAGAAAGCAAGGGAAACACCCACTATATTTGTTCGTGGTGCTTCCTCTTCCAGGTCCAAGGCAAGGGCTAAAGGAAGGAAGAAGAAGGCCGCTACCAAACCAAGAGGTGGTGTTGGTAAGGTGGGAGTCAAGGGAAAGGCAAAAGTTGTGGTGCCAGTAGTGGCAAAAGACGAGTGCTTCCATTGTCATAAGAAAGGCCATTGGAAGAAAGATTGCAAAGCTTGGATTTCCAAGAACCAGGACCCGAGGCAAGTTGTGGCTTCGGCTTCAGATGTGTTTGTAATTGAAAATTGTCTGTCAATCAACTCTACTTTCTTGGTATTGGATACCGGATCAGGATCTCATATATGCAATTCATTGCAGGTACTGAGAAACCGTAGAGTGCTGAAGGTTGGTGATATGACCCTCCAGGTTGCTAACGGAGCTAGCGTGAATGCCGTGTCCGTAGGGGATTATCACTTTGGATTGTCGAGTAGACATATTTTGGTTTTGAGCAACTGTTTTTGTGTACCTAGTTTAACGTGTAATATCATATCAGTATCGTTGTTATCAAAAGAAGGTTATGATTTCACGTTTGTAAGCGATATCGTTAATATCCACCTTAATCATGGTTTGATTGGGTCCGGTACACAAGATAATGGTATATACGTGTTAAACCATTTGCAGATTTTCAATGTCCAGAACACACTAAAAAGAAAGTCTCCAGATATAAATCAGGCTTTCTTACGGCATTGTAGACTAGGTCACATCAATGAGACAAGGTTAACTAAGTTACATAGAGAAGGATATTTGGATCCGTTCGAATATCAATCTTATGTCATTGTTAATCATGTCTCAAAGGAAAGATGATAAAGACCCCATTCACTGGACATGGAGTAACGAGCTCGCTCTTAGGACTCATACACAGCGATGTATGTGGTCCAATGTCTACACATGCAAGAGGCGGTTTTTCATATTTCATTATTTTTACGGATGATTACTCTAGGTATGGATTCATTTTCTTGATGAAATTTAAATCTGAGGCCTTTGAGAAATTCCGAGAATATAAGAATGAAGTAGAAAACCAAACCGGCAAAAGTATCAAGATACTGAGATCTGATCGAGGTGGTGAATACTTAAGTGCCGAGTTCCCAGGTTACCTAAAAGAGAATGGAATTCTCTTTCAGCTTACTCCTCCATACACTCCACAACATAACGGTGTATCGGAAAGATGGAGCCGAACCCTATTGGATATGGTATGTTCCATGATGAGTAATGCTGAGTTACCGCGATCTTTCTGGGGTTATGCACTAGAATCAGCTGCATATCTTTTGAACAGGGTTCCTACCAAGACTGTGCCTACCACACCATATCAGATGTGGGGTGGGAAGAAACCTTATCTTCAGTATCTGAAGATATGGAGATGTCCATCTTTTGTTAAAAAGCAGCATGCGGACAAACTCGAGGCACGATCAGTACAGTGTAAGTTTGTAGGATATCCAAAAAACTCCAAGGGGTATTTTTTCTATTACGCAGAGAAACAAAAGGTTTTTGTTTCTCGTAATGCCCATTTTCCAGAATAGCAGTTTTTAGAAAAGGAAATAAGTGGGAGCGCAATAGAACTGAAAGAAATTGCAGAACCACAAACTACTACTGAAAGTTTGGTAGAACCAGAAGTTCTAGAAGAACAGGACATTCCTGCACCCCTCCACAGGAGTAGTAGGTCGTCTCATCCACCTGAGATATACTACGGTTTTCTCATAGACGGGGATAGAGAGGATTGCGTCATTGATAATGATGAACCTAGTAGCTTCCAGCAGGCCATCCAGAGCGGCGACTCAGTAAGATGGCTGGATGCAATGCGGACCGAGATGGAGTCCATGTACACCAACAAAGCATGGACTTTGGACTTTGCTCCAGATGGGGTAAAACCCATAGGATGCAAGTGGATCTTCAGGAAGAAGATTGGTGTAGATGGACAGGTGGAAACCTATAAGGCTAGACTTGTTGCAAAGGGTTTTCGTCAAAGACCTGGTTTGGACTATGACGAAACTTTTTCTCCAGTGGCTATGCTCAAATCCATTCGGATCCTTCTTGCCATTTCTGCCTTCCATGATTATGAGATCTGGCAGATGGACGTAAAGATGGCTTTTTAAAATGGTAATTTAGAATAGTGCGTCTATATGAATCAGCTAGAAGATTTCAATCAGAGTGGGAGCAGCGGGAAAGTGTGCAAGTTGCTTAAGTCCATTTATAGACTAAAGCAGGCATCACGGAGTTGGAACATCTGTCTTGATGAAACGTCAAAGAATATGACTTTATCAAAAATCCAGATGAACTATGTATATATAGTAAAATTGTAGCACGAACTGTCGTATTTCTCGTCTTGTACATGGATGACATTCTCTTGATAAGAAATGACATTCCTATACTGCAATCTGTTAAAGGATTCTTGTCACACTGGTTCTCCATGAAAGACCTGGGTGATGCCTCTTACATTCTGGGGATCCAGATCTATCGTAATAGATCTAAGAGGATGTTGGGACTTTCGCAGTCCAGGTATATCAACTCTATACTGAAAAGATTCAGTATGGAAGATTCTAAGTGCGGTAGTTTACCGGCTTGTCATGGAATCACCCTCTCCAAAGAGAAGTCTCCCAACCCTGATTTGGAAAGGGATCGCATGTCGATTATACCCTACGCTTCTACAGTAGGCTCTATAATGTATGCAATGTTGTGCACCAGACCAGATGTAGCTTACGCACCGAGCGTGGTAAGTGTTAGTCTACGCTAGCGCCCCGGCAGTCTACAGACGCCATAATGCGGAACAAAAACTTTTAAACTGGCGCTATCGTATACTTTAACCCGGATCTGCCATTATTGCTAAACTAACAAACTGTAAAGAGTGTAGAATGGTTATACCGAACGATCCGAGTCCTTCGTTCTTCAACCATCATCCCACGCTCCGTTGCGGCTGCTCCGATCTCGTCGATCTCCGATGTCCTCGTCGAAGTGGCACCACATGATCGGTTCTTTAAACGGGCTCCCGCCTCTGACTCGAGGCAACTCGATCGTCAAGTTTGCTAAAAGAGACGACCAAGATTGATGTAGAGAATGAGTAGATGACTTTGTCTCACTTCGTCCAAATCCGTGGACGATCGGTTAATGAAGTTGCCGTGGAAATCGGGTGATGGAATGAAATGAACTGTGAATTCCATACACCCCAAAACTATCATATCTTTTCTAACCGAAATGAAACCTCAAGTGAGAGTGAGTAGAGAGAGGGAGAGGGGCCGGCCTCTTTATATGATGGAGGGAGGTGACCGTAGGAGGAGGGAGGTGACCACAAGCATAAGATATTATGAACAAAATATCTTAAGGAAAACAAAAAGCCTTAATTACAAAGCATGAGTCATTATGCATTAATTGAACCTTTAAAGCAACCAATGAAAATCCAACACCAATTAATCCTAGTCACCTCATCTAGAAACTTCTAGAAGAATCCACACTCATCTCAAGAAAAGATAAATCCGTCTTTAACCAAATGTTATAAGACGGCTGATAGAAAACTGGAAACTGGCAACTTCCAAAAGTGATCCTGAAACGAATTTCAGGACAACCCCGAAACTGTATAAATATACCCGCATTTGTATTACGACCGAATACAAATGCAACTGAGACAAAGATATTATACCTACTCAATATAATACTCGGATCCGGCTTAAACCAAAGCCGACCAGTATCATCTGTCCGAAAATCGACACGTGCGTAAACGCACGTGCATTTTCCGAACCCTGCCATAAAACCATACGGCCTCTACAACGTTTCGCCCGAACTTGGGAAACTGTCTGTGGGGGACTCTAATGACTCGTCAGCACCCTGGCAGTGGGTTTAACCACAAACCGTCAGCGGCACTAGCTATGCGTAACGGCTGCCCATGGACTGACCTCAAGGGTGGCCGAGGAGCGAACTCAAGGGAGACCGATGAGCGAACTCCTCCGAAAACCCTACTGAGCCTAACAGTGACAATGTATATACAGTCCGGTCCGTTCGTCAATGAGTATCGCATATCCGCCTAGGGGGCTAGTAACGTCAGACCCCCATTAGCAGTATAAGTCGTGTCGGAGTGTAGCCCAGAACGCCCTGAGATACTACTGGAATACCTACCAGTAAATCTCCTGCCTCGGCCGAGGGCTTTGCGTAATGGCTCTCCTAGACACAGCACGATCTCGCCCCCAATACCGGGAGAGACGAATCCCCTGCCGATCCGCTCACGTGCCTCCATATGGCTCGGGACTGTACCCAAAAGCTACCTGTTTGCACGACTCCTTTGAGCCGTGGTAGGGTAGAAATCAAAGCACAGTGGGAACTCACACGAGACAAATGACGACCTCAGGTCGATGAACTAACCTGTACACATGTCACCAGGGAACTGCTATCTGACGGTAGATATAATACTAACTAGCAGATTCCCGGCGAGTCCTGTCCGGTGTACTCATAACCCAATGAGCACCTGTATACATCTTAGGTGATCCAACTGACACCAGTGGCTTGTGAGACCGGCCACCGCCCCTCGTCGGGGTCTCGACTGTACACACTAGTCTACTCCGGAGTATCGATGCCCTGTCTCGAAACTCCCACGACTAGGGACCACAATTAAGGATATGCATATAAACTACCCAACTCTCACGTATATGATCGCCATCATACTGTTGGTAGTAAAGCAAGATCCTAAGGGCTCTATCAAAGTGTAACATGCAATCGGTCACCTGAACATGTACACGACTGATAAAGGCAAACCAGATAGCATACTATCATTTCGAGTAAGACTGTCCTACCGGGATAGGTCCTCCGCAATCATTGCAATCACGTACCTGCGATCCAATAATTGACTATGAGGGCACTATCTCCAACAATCTCCCACTTGCACTCAAGGCTAATATTGCGATGTCGACTACTCACAGCCCGTGTGAAACCGAACATCCAACTCCTCTACTAATCAGTTTCACAAAGCCCGTTTGTAAAACTATTGTGTTCGAGAAATAGCCTCAGTGAGTGGATCCGCCTAGAAGTTTCTTTCTATATCTCTCTTAATCTCAAGTTCGCGGAGAAAGCCATCTCCCGAATTGAGTAGTACCTGTCTTAGAATATGTCTGGATATCTGATGGGACCTTAGTTCATAAATGAACTCCATATCCAAACTTCTTAGACTGTATGGATCACTGAACCTAATCAGTATCCGGCACCATGCCACCCACAGTATCCTCTGGAACCACCTGTCCATAATACTGTCCCTCGTCAGAGGGAAAACTAAAAACTCTGACAATCACTCTGTCATCCATGTCACCTTTGAAGCCTGGAATGATAACCGTCTCCCGAAAGAGGCTGCCGTTATCAAATCCATAGAACATGTACTAATGTTCTAAAACTGCTTCCTTATGTTTCTCCAGGATTGGATTAATACAAACTTATTGCATCTAGTGCAAAACCAACATTTGGTGTGGTACTTGACATCTCATGATTGACTCAATTGCCTAAGCAAGTGATCTGCCAATCATGCGCATCCCTCTCCCCTTTAGTCTGTAAGACACCTTTAGAGAGGGTGACTCAATCACCTGCAGGTACACCACCATGCTAGGAGTCAACAATTCCAAAAACCATTAGAATATCTGTCAAAGTACCCGCATTGGGAAACTACCCAAATCCAGATCTAAAACCATAGATCTAGAAACCAGAATGTCAAATATTATATCCATATCCTGTCTGGAGAAACAACTGTGTGACGACCACAGTACAACCGATCGTAGTATAGGAATTTTACTTCCCACTCTGTGTATGTCATCCAGATACCATGACATCACACCCTACTACCTTCTTAACTGATCCATCCCCTATTCTGATTGAAGTCAAACCCATGACTGTCACATCAAAATTAGATGATCTATCTCCGCTATAACTGCTCTAGTCTATAAATAGACATAAGCTACTTGCCCACCATGCTTCCGTTGCTCCCACTGACTATGACAACCCTCCTACCGGGTCTCATATCCTGGAACAACAGTAGTGTCAAGTCTGGATAGATAAGAACCTCCCTGTCACCGTCCTTGAGGCTACCGAAGTACCTCTCGGGTGTCTGAGGTTACCTACCATACCTGGGGAGTGGCTATTGGAATGTCAAACCTGATTGAATGTATAGGTCCTATTAAATTTTTCCGTAATCGTTCGCGGTTCTGGAATCACTTCCAGTTCTACCATACTCCCACTACTGTTTTCTGAAAAAGATCCATTTTTACTAAAACTGTGGCGAGTCAAGAACAATATCACTATTGATCTTCTAAATGGTAGAATATCAACCCTCGTCACAGCCAGGGTCAACCCACAAAACAGCCATTACAGAAACGTGCCCTGAGTTATCCAGAATCTGGTTTTAATCATAAGCTGGACAACTCCCCGTACCTTAATTTCTTTTAAGGTACGAACTATTCTATATCCAATATAGAAACTTTGGCACTAATTTAATTTGGAACCATATTCAAAACCATGCATCTGTCTCCAGTGCATATCAACTTAATGGAAAGAGGTTAATCAGCATTATTCAACTTAGGAATCCATCCAATTATGAGTAACCTGAAAGAGAAACACGTTTCTCAAAACCATCACTATCATCTGAATACCAATCACAAGAATCTACATCTTCGATCTCTTTGAAGAATCCCGATACTTGTGATACCTGGTTCTCTACTTTATTCTTATACCCATAACTTCTCAAAACTTAGACCTTGTATTTCTACGAAACACTCGTCTAAATACTAGAGAAGTTATAAGTAAACAGAACATAGTACGAGGACCTACCCCTTTGTCCTGATGGACACTGGACAACATACAATACTCTGTATAAGTCCGCTGAGTTAAACAACTCAAAACCTGTGCGTTGTAGGTGGAAAACTGTACCCTGGCGATTTCCTCAAATATCACCAATTACAACGAATTCCGAAATAATGAGGATGATCACCTAATTCCCAATATCTTACTCCCACTCATCATCTGTAAAACCATACAGATATGAGAATGAAACCTGGTAAATACATACCCTTGGAGTAAGTGTCTAATCAGGAAAACAGTTTTTCCTTTAGCAATGCACTGAAACATGAAAATGTTTCGTAGGGGTATCCTGGTATTCATAGCAATGCCTCTTCCATAATCCAATTCATGACTTCAACCGTATATTTTATTGCCATCTCTCCAAATCCCTTTATTTGTCTTTAGTCGTTACCTTCTGTACACCATCGTTAGGCTAAATGGTTTTCTTCCTTCCCTACCGTTCGGCACCAGCCTATGGTTTGGAAGAAGACTATCCAGTAAGCATAATAGGTGTACCCTCCTAAACCAAGGAGTACTCGCAACTGAGAGAAGGTGATGATAAAAGACAACTGAATAATACCTTATTCTTTCAAAGGTGAAATAGGAGTGGCGATGAAGTACGCGGTTTTGGTCGTGAATGATATCAGTCACAATTTACTTTGCCCTCTTTCTAATCCCTTTATTTTGTCTTTACATATTGCCTTCTGCACACCCTACTTAGGCTAATTGGTTTTCTTCATTCCCTACCTTTCGGCACCAGCCTATGGTTTGGAATAAGACTATCCAATAAGCGTAATAGGTGTACTCTCCTAAACCAAGGAGCTCTCGCAACCTGAGAGAAGGTGATAATAAAAGACAACTGAATAAACCAATTCTATTTCTCCTGAACCTGGATCCATCCCCGAAGAAGTCCCTTCGAGTTCGTATATAACCATACGATGGCTCTATCCAATGGAAGTGGATATCCGTAGTAATACGGGTGTTCTGAGAAATACAAAGGGTAAAAGAAGGAGTGGCAATGACTTATGCAACTCAGACAATCCAAAAGCCAGTATTTTAAGAAGGTTCGGTCAACCTGGTCACTGAGTTATAGTCTAGGGTCGGTCAAAGGTCGCTGCCAAAGAGAAAGAGAGAAAAGAAACACTCTGCGTGCACTCTATCCTAGATCAGAATGGTCATCTCTTTATCTAATCCGGAAACCTCCCACTGTCCTGTCAAATTCTCCTCCAAACCTAAAGAAGAATCAATCGGGATCACCCGAAGAGTAAACCAACTCATCAGTGGGAATCAGGATCCAACTCTCATCGTATGATAACGTGATGGAATGCATCCACGTTACTCATACTCCAGAAGGTATGCGCATACTCGGCAAGTTTCAGTTTCTTTAGAAACTCCTGATATAGTTTTTGCCCCATGCTCTTATAACCTTGGCTTTGGTCAAAATGTCATAAGTCACATGCCAAGTTCTACCCATCACTTTCTTGTCAATTTGAACCCACCCGCACATGCCCCTGACTTTGGCCAATCGGCAGAACGACTGTCCCAAACTAACTCATCTATCTATGCAACAATTGAATACCCAGCAGCTACCAAACACTATGCCTTAACTTTGGCTAAAATGCATAGCTTGAATACTACTAAATACCCAAAAGAAGTGACGGAGGGCTACGGATGGTTTTTGGCGAAAAACCTTTAGCGTAGTGAACTTGATATCGCTGAAGGAACCTGATAGCTTTTTTAAAATATAGTGGCGAAAACCTTTTGCTAAAGAGGTCACTCCCGGTAAAGGGATCTCGGCTCTTTCCTCATGGAATGAAGTGCAGGATATTCCACTGAATACCGCTATGCAAAGCAACTTGTAATCGACTATAGTGAAGTTATTACGCTGTCGCAAACTTCTGCCCAAGGGGTCAGTCCCGGTGAAGGGATATCAGCCCTTGCCCCGTCGAATGAGGTGCAGGATATTCCACTGAATACCGCTATGCATAACAAAAGGAAACGTCTTTGCAACAACACTTTTTAAAATTGTTCCAACAACTCAAACAGGTTTGTTTAACTTTGCGTTGATCAGAATCAACACAGTCCCATCAATCAATCACACCAAAAAGAACGAAAATAAAATGTACGTATATGCCATCCGCATTCGTCACCGGGTCCCGTCATCACCCGTTAGGTTACTTAACTAACGACAGAGCGGGGACTGGACTAGCGCGGGTGTAAAACATATACAACATCTAATAGTATATAAACCAATATACATAATCGCTCCAGGCATGATAATATGCAACATTACAAAAAAGTAATAAGCATCACAGAACAATACAGATATCTGGGATCCCCGAGTTTCACAGAGCCGCTGCTGAAACTCGACGTTCCCCTGTCGTGTGGATAGCCTGTGCAATGAAACCTAGACCCCTACGGGTGCGGCAAGTTACCCGCCAAAACCTGAAGCGAGGTAGTCCCCACAGCATAGTGAATGGAACACCCGGCACTTCACTGAATCCGGTAGCTTGAGCACCCCTCCTTGGGTCAACCTGTACCCCCTACGAGTGCGGCGAATAGTCTGCCAATTCTAGAGTGGGGCCCCTCTGCCTCTCAAAGCCATGAGATGCGGACCCGTTGCTTTCCCGAACCCGGCTATCCGTGCACTCCGTCTCGGGGTAAAACCTAGTACAGTAATGAAAAATAGTACAATAGGTACATCGACCGCAACCTGGTCGTGCCCCAAAAGAATATTATACAACAGGCAGTGACGGCAGTCCACAAGTTGGACGCTCGCCCCGCAATATCAAAAGTACAAATAAACTCAAACTGTACTACCATTGCACACTGCTATCCACCACGACAAATCCGCAACAATACAGCACAACACAGAACATCAACGCGAATGTCACGTTCGCAAACCCGTCTAAAAGAACTATAGCAGTTAAACGCGGTTTACCGATCAAATGACATTCCCGGTCGGAGATATAATGTAAGCACTGTAAACTAACGTGTTTAAATTTCGATCGACCAAAGACCAAAAATTAAAAAGTGGGCCCCACAGCTTACTGGTGAACAGTAACAAAATCTGGGCCAAAACTTTATATACCAAAAACCCCAAAATCCCAAACAGAACCTACTGACAAAATTTGGGAGCACGTGCTCCCCACGTGGCCGCGGTTGCGCGGCCAAACCATGGGTTTGGCCGCTCTTCCGCGGCGACTTGGAGGGATCACGACCCCAAATTTTGTCGTGGGTCTTAGAATTCCCTGCACGGATTTTTAAGACATCCAGAAATAATTTTTGAGACCGTTTAAAAACAACAGAAACTGTCAATATAGGATTTTGTCGTTTTTGAGTTTCGGTTCGATCGATGTTTTGAACACGTTAGCACAAGTTAGTATAGCAAAATGGTGAGGCTCTGATACCACTGTTAGTCTACGCTAGCGCCCCGGCAGTCTACAGACGCCATAATGCGGAACAAAAACTTTTAAACTGGCGCTATCGTATACTTTAACCCGGATCTGCCATTATTGCTAAACTAACAAACTGTAAAGAGTGTAGAATGGTTATACCGAACGATCCGAGTCCTTCGTTCTTCAACCATCATCCCACGCTCCGTTGCGGCTGCTCCGATCTCGTCGATCTCCGATGTCCTCGTCGAAGTGGCACCACATGATCGGTTCTTTAAACGGGCTCCCGCCTCTGACTCGAGGCAACTCGATCGTCAAGTTTGCTAAAAGAGACGACCAAGATTGATGTAGAGAATGAGTAGATGACTTTGTCTCACTTCGTCCAAATCCGTGGACGATCGGTTAATGAAGTTGCCGTGGAAATCGGGTGATGGAATGAAATGAACTGTGAATTCCATACACCCCAAAACTATCATATCTTTTCTAACCGAAATGAAACCTCAAGTGAGAGTGAGTAGAGAGAGGGAGAGGGGCCGGCCTCTTTATATGATGGAGGGAGGTGACCGTAGGAGGAGGGAGGTGACCACAAGCATAAGATATTATGAACAAAATATCTTAAGGAAAACAAAAAGCCTTAATTACAAAGCATGAGTCATTATGCATTAATTGAACCTTTAAAGCAACCAATGAAAATCCAACACCAATTAATCCTAGTCACCTCATCTAGAAACTTCTAGAAGAATCCACACTCATCTCAAGAAAAGATAAATCCGTCTTTAACCAAATGTTATAAGACGGCTGATAGAAAACTGGAAACTGGCAACTTCCAAAAGTGATCCTGAAACGAATTTCAGGACAACCCCGAAACTGTATAAATATACCCGCATTTGTATTACGACCGAATACAAATGCAACTGAGACAAAGATATTATACCTACTCAATATAATACTCGGATCCGGCTTAAACCAAAGCCGACCAGTATCATCTGTCCGAAAATCGACACGTGCGTAAACGCACGTGCATTTTCCGAACCCTGCCATAAAACCATACGGCCTCTACAACGTTTCGCCCGAACTTGGGAAACTGTCTGTGGGGGACTCTAATGACTCGTCAGCACCCTGGCAGTGGGTTTAACCACAAACCGTCAGCGGCACTAGCTATGCGTAACGGCTGCCCATGGACTGACCTCAAGGGTGGCCGAGGAGCGAACTCAAGGGAGACCGATGAGCGAACTCCTCCGAAAACCCTACTGAGCCTAACAGTGACAATGTATATACAGTCCGGTCCGTTCGTCAATGAGTATCGCATATCCGCCTAGGGGGCTAGTAACGTCAGACCCCCATTAGCAGTATAAGTCGTGTCGGAGTGTAGCCCAGAACGCCCTGAGATACTACTGGAATACCTACCAGTAAATCTCCTGCCTCGGCCGAGGACTTTGCGTAATGGCTCTCCTAGACACAGCACGATCTCGCCCCCAATACCGGGAGAGACGAATCCCCTGCCGATCCGCTCACGTGCCTCCATATGGCTCGGGACTGTACCCAAAAGCTACCTGTTTGCACGACTCCTTTGAGCCGTGGTAGGGTAGAAATCAAAGCACAGTGGGAACTCACACGAGACAAATGACGACCTCAGGTCGATGAACTAACCTGTACACATGTCACCAGGGAACTGCTATCTGACGGTAGATATAATACTAACTAGCAGATTCCCGGCGAGTCCTGTCCGGTGTACTCATAACCCAATGAGCACCTGTATACATCTTAGGTGATCCAACTGACACCAGTGGCTTGTGAGACCGGCCACCGCCCCTCGTCGGGGTCTCGACTGTACACACTAGTCTACTCCGGAGTATCGATGCCCTGTCTCGAAACTCCCACGACTAGGGACCACAATTAAGGATATGCATATAAACTACCCAACTCTCACGTATATGATCGCCATCATACTGTTGGTAGTAAAGCAAGATCCTAAGGGCTCTATCAAAGTGTAACATGCAATCGGTCACCTGAACATGTACACGACTGATAAAGGCAAACCAGATAGCATACTATCATTTCGAGTAAGACTGTCCTACCAGGATAGGTCCTCCGCAATCATTGCAATCACGTACCTGCGATCCAATAATTGACTATGAGGGCACTATCTCCAACAGTAAGCCAGTATCAGTCAGACCCAGGGGAGAAGCACCGGATAGTAGTAAAGAACATTCTCAAGTACCTGAGAAGGACTAAGGATATGTTCTTGGTTTACGGCAGAAAAGACCTCCAGATTGAGGCTTTTGCTGACTCCAGCTTCCAGAGTGACAAGGATGACTCCAAGTCCATGTCAGGTTATGTCTTTACCTTCAATGGAGGGGCGGTGTGCTGGAAGAGTTCGAAGAAGGACACCGTTGCTGACTCGACGATGGAAGCGGAGTATATCGCTGCTTGCGATGCTGCAAAAGAAGCAGTTTGGATGAAGAAATTCCAAACAGAACTTCAGGTGGTTCCTACCATTGTTAATCCAATACCGCTGTATTGTGACAACAACGGCGCTATAGCTTTAGCGAAGGAACCCAGGTCCCATCAGAAGTTCAGACACATCTTAAGGCAGTATCACCTGATCAGGGAGATCATAGATCGCTGGGAGATCGAGGTCCGAAGAGTTGCTACAGAGGAGAACACTGCAGATCCATTCACAAAGGCCTTACCTCAGATACAGTTCGAGAGGCTATTCGAGATGATAGGTCTTCGATACGCCAGTATATGGCCCTAGTGCAAGTGGGAGATTGTTAGTGTATATGCCCTAGGGGCTATTATTCTATCATACTAGCTTGTAAATTACTTCATGGAAGCTTGGGATATTCACAGTTATATTAACAGTCTTGCTCAATATAGTAGTATGCTACTTGGTTTATATATATCTTAATATGTGTATATGTTTCTTTTAGCATATCGCGAATACATATTGATAGAGCCCATAGGATCTTGCTAACTACCAGCGTTGTGAGTCACACTAGTGGGGGCTGGGTAGTCTACAAGAACATCCTTTTTCAGGTCCCTAGTCGTAGGATTATCGAGACAGGGCATCGATACTCCAGAGTAAACTAGTGTGTACGCTTCTCATCCCAGCAAGGGAAATGGTCTGTCCCACAGCCATTAGTACGTTGTATTGGAGATAGTATGCAGGTGCTCGTTGGGTTACGGGTACACCGGACAGGACTCGCAGGGAACTGTTGGTTGGTATAATACCCATCGTCATTTAACAGTTCCCAGGTGACATGAGTACAGCATAGTCGGTTGACTTGACACTGCTGCTTCGTCTCGAGTGTGTTCCCACTTTTCTTAGATTGCTACCCTACCACGGCTCAAAGGAGTCATGCAAACAGGTAGCAATTGGGTGCAGTCCCGAAGTACTTGGAGGCAGTGGCGGTTAGATAGGATTCGTTTCTCTTGGTATTGGGAGTTGATATCGTAATGTGTTTGGAGAGCCATTACGCAAAGTCCCTGGCCAGGGCAAGCGAGATTTACTGGTAGGATTTCCAGTAGCTTCTCAAGGTATAATGTGCTTCTCTCCGACACGACTTATACAGCTTTTAGGGGACTGACGCTTATGTAAGTCCATGCTACCCTTCCCCGGTTCTTTGGGCTTGCGGAAATGGTCAAAAACGATTTTTGCAAGTGTGGTAACATGGACTCAAAATACGGATCTTTGTTAAACAACTACCTAACAACCTAACTAGGAGTTTTATCTACTCGGTTAAGAGGGTTATACCTTTCTTGAACTCCTTCGTCTTCAACTCTTTGCGGTGTACGGATCGGCTTCACCTTGTCGTCTCCTCGCACCGAAGATGGATCCACCCGAAAGCTTCTACCTTTTGGCTTCTACTTCAAACTTGAAGAAAACTAGAACACTTAGCTTGCTAGGCCTTGTGAACTAGGATGAGTAGAGGAGTGTTTTGGGTTTTATCTATATGGTTCTTGCTTCTCAACACATGAGACAAGTAGAACCATAAACTAGAGAGAGAGCAAGAGGAAGAGGGAGAGCTTGAGGATGAGAGAGCTCAAGAGAGAGAAAGCCAAATGAAAAGTGAGTAAGACTTTTTTCATCCTAGCTCTCATAATCCAAAATTATGATAGCAAGTAATAATAATTGAGTATAGTGTGATGGTTGTTATCATGACAAATGACAATATCATTTCTTGCATTAAATGCAATTTGTGAACCATCAAGCAAGCACAAGTCAATGTAAATAAATGATAGTCATTGTCATGATGGTGGTCAACAAGTCCAACCTAGTCAACAAAAGTCAACAAGTCAACAAGGTCAATCCTTCAACCCTAACCATGTCACTATAATACTTAATTAATATTATTGTTAATCATAATTCTAATTCTCATTAGGGTTTAGCAAAAGTCAACAGTCAACAACCCTAATGAGAATCCTCTGCCTCTGTCTCTGTCAACTGTGCATACACACCCGTATCCGCGTTCCGGGGAACACGAATACAAACGAGATAAAACCAATCCCAAAACGTATACTAGGATCTGGCTTAAACCAAAGCCCGCTAGTAATAACTGCCCGGTCACTAAACGTGCACAAGTGCGCGGATGTAATCGAACCCTGTCGCAAAACCATGCGACCCGTCGCAAAACCACTACTCTTTTGCCTAAAGGCGAATAGCTCTCTGTGTGGGTCTCTAAAGACTCGACACTACGCTAGCAGTGGGTTTAACCACAGACCGCAAGTGGCACTAGCTGTGCGTAACGGCCCCCAGGTAGATGCTGATAAGAAGACGGATGAGGTGAAACCTATCTGAACTCCTACTGAGCCTGAATGTGACAGTCTACGTATAGTCCGGTCTGTTCGTCTGAGAATATCGCATGACGGGCCTAGGGGCTGTAAACGTCAGTCCCCTAATAGCGGTACAAGTCATGTCGGAGTGTAGCCCAGAACACCCTGAGATAGCACTGGAAACCTACCAGTGTATCTTGCTTGCCCTGGCTAGGGACGACTGTGTGTAATGGCTCTCCTTGACACAGCGCGATATCAACTCCCAATACCGGGAGAGACGAATCCTATCTAACCGTCACTGCCTCCAAGTGCTTCGAGACTGCACCCAACTACTACCTGTTTGCACGACTCCTTTGAGCCGTGGTAGGGTAGTAATCAAAGTGCAGTGGGAACACACTCGAGGCGAAGTGACAGTGACAAGTCAGCGGACTAAGCTGTACTCATGTCACCTGGAAACTGACAACTGACGATAGGTATAGTACCAACCAATTAGTTCCCGACGAGTCCTGTCCAGTGTACTCGTAAGCTAACGAGCACCCGCATACTATCTCAAGTACGACGTACTGACGGCTGTGGGACATACCGTCTCCCCTGCTGGGATGAGAAGCGCATACGCTAGTCTACTCCGGAGTATCGATGCCCTGTCTCGATAATCCTACGACTAGGGACGTGTATATAAGGATGTGCTTGTAGATTACCCAGCTCCCACGAGTGTGACTGCCATCACAAAGCTGGTAATCAAGCAAAGATCCTAAGGGCTCTACTAAGGCGTATAGGTGATATACTAAAAGAAACACATGTACACATTAAAGCAGAGACAAACCAAGTAGCATACTACCATTTCGAGTAAGATTGTCTATACAGCTGTGAATATCCCAAGCTTCCATCAAGTAATATACATACTAGTATGATACAGTAATGGCCTCTAGGGCATATACACTAACAGCTTGCCGCCCCTAGGCCCGATATGCGATAGTCTTAGACGAACAGACCGGACTGTACGGAGATTGTCACATCAGGCTCAGTAGAAGTTCGGATGGGTTTCCTCATCGGCCTTCTTATCGACATCTACCTGGGGACCGTTATGTACAGCTAGTACCGCTTGCGGCCTGTGGTTAAACCCACTACCAGCATAATGTCGAGTCTGTAGAGTCCCACACAAAGAGTTTCCCTGCTTCAGGCGAAACGATATAGAGGTCGTATGGTTTTACAACAGGGTTCAGACATATACGTGTACTTGTGCAAGTATGATATTCGGACAGATTATACTAGCGGGCTTTAGTTTAAGCCAGATTCTAGTATTGAATTATTGGATTTATGTAGTCTCAGTATATCCGTGTTTTCGTAAATACGGATGGGAGGGGCATTCTCGTAATTAGTCGAGAAGCTTCTAAAAGAAAGGTGACTCATTTAGATTTAATTCATTTATGAATTAAACTAAATGAGGTGGAAAGCTTATGTGTTATTTGCATTAAATGTTTTAATGACTCATGAGATGATTCATCCAAAGTGAGTTAATGAAGCATTAATTGTTTTAATGACTCATGAGATGATTCATCCTAATGTATTAAATGAAGCATAGTTGTAATTATCTCATATGATTTATTAGATAATTATCATGCTTCATGATATATACAAAAGAGTTATTTTTCATATCATTCACACATACACACTCTTTCTCCTCAAGCTCTCCTCTTCTTCAATCTAACCCTAATCCTCTCATGTGTTGAGATCCCAAGGGTTAGAAAGACTAATAGATCCTTAATTCACTTCTATATCTTCTAGATCACTTGGATTAACAATTCTAGCCACTTAGTTACCTCAAGTTAGAGATTAAAGCTTGGATAAGGAACTCTCAGGTGGATCTTCTATTACATCGAGGAGGCCGACGGGGAGGTGAACAACAAGAACAAGAAGGACTAGTATCTTGAGATATAATCATCTATCATAGTAGTTTAGCACTTCTAGATAGTTTGTTAGTCAGGGTTTAGCAAAGATCCGTAAAGTTAGTCAATGTTACCTTAAATAAAATGATTGTTTTACCTATTTCGCCTTCCCGCATCTTGTAGGATGTGTAACGTCGACTTAATGAATACGTTTTTGCAATCGATCTTTTGAATCACTGATGAAGAAATACTCTATAAGCCACAAATTGTCAACGCCCTACCATCCTCAGATTTACGGTTAGGTTGAAATCTCTAATAGACAGATTAAACAGATTATGGAAAATACTGTCAGCCATAACCGTAAGGATTGGTCGTTGAAGTTAAATGACGCGTTTTGGTTATTTTGCACTGCCTTCAAAACAAATTTAGGTATGTCTCCATACCGACTCATCTTCGGCAAAGCATGTCATCTTCCTATTGAATTGGAACACCACACATTCTGGGCAATCAAACAGCTTAATGTCGACCTAGAAAAGGCCAGTGAGGCACGAAAACTTCAACTGAACGAGCTCGATGAGATACGCAATGATGAGTATGAGAACGCCAAACTCTATAAGGAAAAGACAAAAGTCTTTCATGACAGGGCGATTCTCCGAAAAACTTTCACGGTAGGCCAAAAGGTTCTACTATACGATTCCAGACTTCATCTATTTTCGGGAAAATTGAAGTCACGATGGACTAGTCCATTTCTTATGCGCATCATTTTTCCGCATGGTGCAGTCAAGAGAATTGCTTGAGGATTTCTATTAAGCTTTGAGAAATGGCGAGCCCGGGTCAGGATATGTTGAGTTTTTCTTTCGAGGAAGACGAAGAATTTTTCAACCGGAAACGATCTTGAGAGTAACCAACATTTCGAAGAGGCCTGAAAATCAACAGGCAAACGAGTTGGCTGTTTATTGTTCTCTTTTAAGCCATTTTATAGAATTGAAGGACAAGGGGTTAAACCCTGCACAGATGTATCGGAATGTGCTTACGGTTTGCCGATGGGCAAACCGCAACATCAGGGGTATTAGCCGTTTTTCCTCCTTCCAGGCTGGAGTAGGGAATATCATTCATTGTTTAATGGAAAAGGATCACCACTTTTATGTTGTGACCCAATTGTTCAGTATGATCATGGAGGGGGTGGCTCAGAAGAAACCCCTACTGCCTGTCTTGGTGACCCTCATTTCCAAGTACTACATGGCGAGGGAAGAGTTTGATGGATATGCGGCCTCTTATGCACATTGGCTGGATGAAACAGAGTGGATTTCACAGGGATATACAAGCCACCATTACGAACAAAAGAATTGGACAAGGGAGAACCTGAGCGAGCATCCCGGACCAGAGGATTCTACGGAGGCACTTCTTCACGAGCCTGAAATAGATAATGAGAAGGACTTGTAGCGCTTGATATTTCGAAGCATCCGCCATTGCTGAAAAGCAACTAAAGATGCAAGAACAATTAGATAGAATTGAGGCGGCTGAGCAAGCAGCACAGGAAGAAGCAAGTGGCAGTGGGAAGGAAAAAGGGAAATCAAGAAGATAATGAAGAAATTGTCCAGTTCGAGTTTGGGGATAACGGGATCGATGAGTTGGTTCATGTATTTAGCATGTAGTTGCATTTGCACATTTCCTGCATTTTCGCACTTTCTTTCCTGTATTTTTTCCTTTATTTGCATGTAGTTTTCATTGCATATTTGCTTTTGTATTACATTTTGCTTATTGTACTGAAAAAATTTAAAATGAAAAAAATCAGTGTTGAATTTTCCTTTTTGTATATACAACCATAAAATTGTGGAAAAAAGAGTTTTTTTTTCCTAAAAAGCATAAAAAAAAACTTTGTCGTCAGGTTAGCTAGTGGGAAAACTAGTTTCGAAATATCGATGGTTTGTGTTAGATAAGTTTGAAATAACTAGATCCTACTTTAGAAATTGAAAACCCGAAACGATAACCCTTCTTTGAATTTAACTATAGATAAAATACGTCTTTTTACATCACCATACACGTGTCGTAAGTTTTTGAGAAACGAGAGAACGAGTTTTTTTTATGTCATAAAAACTTTTAAAAAGATCGATAAAGCTCTTTAGGATCAAACAAGTTGTTTGGAGATAAGTAATAGCTTATAAAGTAAGATAAATATGAAAGGGTATTATTGAAGTTATAATAAAGACCAGGTCTGAAAAATAACCCATCTTGATCCTTGAGTGATTACATACCCATATCCACACAAAACATGTGTTTTGATCTAAAAAAGAAAATAAAAATCAATTGTATCTCCGTTCGCATTACTTTGAGATTTTCACATATAAAATAAGTCTTTTTGTTTTAAGGCCTAGGTGACTTGGGCAATTAAGTCTGCCGGGGTGTTTTCACACCTAATTTCCTAAAACCATCTGCTTTGGGTGCATTGACCCAAAACTCGCTAAGAAACCTAGAAAGTCCATTTTAAAACAAAGTCAAGCAACTGTTCTTTCCGAGTTAAAATTCCTCACGGTTCTTTGTGTGAGAATAATCTTGGCTTAAGACTAATTTACTATAAATATACTTTTTAAACGGAGATATACAGATAAAAGACTATTAAATGTTCATGAGGGTGTTGATTTATTCAAAAAATAATAGGTAGTAGTAGTAACCGCAATCAATAACGGTATCGCTTGTAGCGAGTGTTACTGAGCATGGGTCGTCCTCTGGGATTCGAGGAATTCGTAAATTCTTGTTTTAGTTGAGTCGAAAGAACTAAGAAAGGAAATCAAGAAATTGTTTAAGATTTAGTTGAAGTAATAGTTTCAAGAAAATCAAGAAATCATTTTCAAGAAAGGAAATCAAGAAAATGTTCAAGATCTAATTATCAAGAAAATATGAAGAAGGCTTATAGGATCTGATCGGATTTAGTATCCATGGATGACTAATAAAGGTAACTCATCTTTTCTATTGACAGTTTAACGCTAGATTAATGGCGATGAATGCGGATTAGGGTTTTTTTTGGAAGAAACTAGTGTTTCTTCACTATAGTCCTTTGTCCTTTCATTGATCCCATTCATTTTCTAGCCCTTCACAAAAAGATCGTAAATCTTATCTCACATCGTGGTCAAGATAATCAATAATTTGATATCGTATCCAATGAGGATGTTAACGATTCTTTTTGCAAAGGTTTGTAAACTTCATAAGACTAAAGAAAATCATAGAATTCTATCATCTATCGATCTACCATAATCCTACAAATCCTATCAAGCGGAGATTTACTCGCGCATCATGAAAATCGAATAAAGATTAGAAAAAGAACTCATAATGCGAAAATTAAAGAAAGCGAAATTTGAAACTAATTATCACCTTTATTATTCAACTTCAAATTACAACTTTTTCAATCCGAGATTTACAAGAAGAATTGCTCTCGATCACTCCCTTGAAGAGGTAATTTTTCCGTCGATCTTCACGTCGCTCGATCACTGTGAGTCTTGGACCTGTCGTGGATCGCTTGCTCGTTGATGATGATCGGCTTCGTATAAATGATCTTTTGTTGAATCGCTTGATGAACTTCTCGATGATTCTTGTTCTTCGATCTTGGATTTGATGTTTTTAGCCATTTTCTTGATTTGAAATTGGAATTAAAGTTGAGAAAAAATTAGGAACTAATTGGGAACCTCTCTCTTCATGACCTTTGTCCTTTTTATAGCCCCCTCTTTAAGCTTCCCCAACAAGCTAGGTTGTTATAGAAAATTTTACAGAACAAGATTGTTACAACGTGGCTTCCCCAACAAGCTAGGATATAGATAAAAAGTTTCCAGAGAGTTCCCGACCCTGAAGCCCCTAAATCGGCCACGGATCTGCGGCGACTCGACTGACTCGGTCGCGGCTCTGCAGCTAATTGGAGGCTTCATTGGTTGAAACTTCGTATGTTTTCTTCTGTTGGTTTTTGGGTCTTCTTTTGATATCTGGAATCTTCTCATCTCTTCTGAATTTCTGCCAGTATTTGATTCTTTGACTTTCTTGTATTTTCTCGGCAGATTCCTGATTCCTGATATCTGACCTGAGCTAATCTTGCATAAGATCTCAATGAAGAATGTGAGATACAAAATATTATGCGTAAAAATATTAAACATACAATTTCCTTCATAATATTGATTATAATGTATAAAACATAGTAAATGATATTTTACAGATGAACTTCTAATATGTGTTATATTTATAGCAAATACCTTTAGATAATTAAGTAAGGTAAGGAAATTGTCATGTTAAAAATGCACTATTTTCGACTGAACAAATACCCCTAAACTTGACTTTGATCGTCCCGAGAAAACTTTATTCAAGAGAAGGAGAAAAGAAAAAAAAAACTAACCAGCACACTTTCGTAGGCAACACGATTGCACTGAGTACGTGCAACAAGCCTTTAAACCTCTAGGTGTCCCTAGTAGAAGGAGTGTTGTCTCCTGAGATTTTTTAGCGGATTGCACCCACAAAATCTTATAATAAAATAAAGACTGTGAAAGTTACATATAAATATAAGAATTATAAAATAAAGAACTTGAAAATCAGAGTTTCCAACTACACTAGCTTTTCGGTTGTCATGAGCCCTATCTTAATAGTCATGAAAAGATATTAGAAATCACATCATCCATCAATAAAACATCGCCTTTATTCTTCATCCCTACCTTTCCTCCAAACACCGATCATATACCCCTACGTGTGTGTAAAAGACATCCCTATACTCGGAGAATTCAATTCAAGCTATCATACTCTTGTCCATCTACCTCAGTACTTTTTAGTCGGTGAATATTTTGGTTGGAATTGCTCACACATTCTTCATGCGATCGTTAATATTTCTTGAGGTACTAACAGACCGATTACTAAATGTGCTCACTTATTAGGCGTAATTAGCAATTTTCTCGTCTTGCAACACCTAAGGCTTAGCGGTGACTCCCAAACCAGTTGGTCTAAGGCACTAGGTGATGAAGCACCCTCGCTATATTTTTTTATGTTGCCTTGGTGATTACAAAACTAGTGTTCATTTTTCTTCACCATTTTATACTCTTATGCTTTTTTTATTATTATTCTCTTCGTACTTTGGCTTTTAGATAAGAGCATTTCAAGGTATCCTCTACTATCCCGAGTTTCAAGACGTGTGTAAGTGTGTATAGCAGGGTATCAACGTTCAGATGTTTGGCTTTAAGAATAGAAACTATTTTTCAGACTTATTTTTATCCTCAGATTAGTGACTTCCTTTATCTTACTAACCCTTAGGACAACGACTCATAACTAGTTATTACTAGTTTCGTTTAAGAAAACATCTAACTTTCTTGGTTTTCTTAAATTCTTCCAATCTTTTAAATGTAATTTTTCACTTTCTAATCTTTCATTATAAAAGAAAAAAATTGTGCTTATGAAAAGTGTATAATGCAAAGTAACACGTAAATAAACACAAACCTCCCCCAAACCTGTTTACAGCAATGTCCTCACTGTTGTCATCTTTTAAATCTCAAAAGCCTGTAGAATTAGGAGGAAAAGTTATTAACGGGGTACAAGAATAAATGAAAGCGAAAATCTCCCCTAAACTTATTTTTAATCATATGGATATTCAGTTAAGTCCTTTTAAACTCACCTCCATTCTTATGATGAGACAATATTATTGAGACATAGAGGTGAGGAGGAGGAATTTAGTTAGAATAAAGCGGCTCCTATAAAAACAGGAGCTCCTCCGTAGGGTCAGTGGAAAAATACGGTTTTAATCTATGCCCATTCACTTTAAAAATATAACCGTTTTTAATATTTTCAACTTCAACTGCCCCGTGCGGATATACATACCGCACCACAAATGGTCCTTTCCAATGAGATTTTAGCTTACCCGCATGAAGATGGAGACGAGAATCGTAAAGAAGGACTTGTTGTCCCGGAATAAAAGTTTTTCTCAAAATATTTTTATCGTGAAATACCTTCGTCTGGTTCTTTACTATAACCGTATTATCATAAGCTTCATCGCGGAGTTCGCTTAGCTTATTTAATTGAAACTTCTGAAAGTTGCATGCTTGATTTAAATCGAAATTAAGTTCTTTAATGGCCCACATTGCTTTATGTTCGATCTCGATATGAAGGTGGCAAGCCTTTCCAAACACTAGGCGGTAAGAAGACATACCAAGCTCAGTCTTATAAGCGGTAAGAAATTCCCAAAGAGCATCCATCAATTTAGTTGACCAATCTTTCCGGTTTTTAGAAACCGTCTTCTCCAAATTTTGTTTGATTTGCTTATTGGAAATCTCAGCTTGCCCGCTCGTTTGGGGATGATAGGGGGTAGAAAGTTTATGGTTGATTGAATATTTCTGCATCAAAGTTTCAAAAGACCGATTACAGAAATGCGTCCCATTGTCGTTAATTATAGCGTGCGGGTGTTCAAATCGCGAAAAGATATTTTCTTTAAGGAACTTAATAACAACTTTGTTGTCATTAGTGCGACACGGTATTGCTTCCACCCATTTTGAGACGTAATCAACCGCTAACAAGATATATAAATTTCCAAAAGAGTTGGGAAAATGACCCATAAAATCAATACCCCAAACGTCAAAAGTTTCCACAACCATGATAGGTTGGAGTGGCATCTCATTTTTTCGAGAAATCCGACCTGTGTGTTGACACCGTGGATAAGTTTTGCAATAATCAAATGCATCTTTGAATAATGTAGGCCAGTAAAAACCACATTGCAAAATTTTCTCTGCCGTTTTACGTGGACCAAAGTGACCACCACATGCTTGATCATGACAGAAAGACAAAACACTCTTGAATTCATCATTAGGGACACATCTGCGAATGATTTGGTCGGGACAATACTTAAACAAATAAGGTTCATCCCAGTCAAAATGCTTTACTCAGGATAGAAATCGATGATTGTCTTGTTTAGACCATTCGCTAGGAATAATTACTGTTGCTAGATAATTCACAATATTCACGAACCAAGGTTCGCAGGATACGTTCAAGAGCTGTTCATCAGGAAAAGAGTCGTTTATTGGTAAGGTCATAGTAGGTGAAGAAGAGATGCGTGAAAGATGGCCGGCTACTACGTTTTCACATCCTCTCTTATCTCCTATGACAAGATCGAATTCTTGTAATAACAGGATCCAACGTATTAACCTGGCCTTAGCATCCTTCTTCGATAAAAGATATTTTAGGGCGGAGTGATCGGTGTAAACCACAATCGGTGAGCCAATCAAGTAAGCCCTGAATTTCTCTAATACAAATACAACTGCCAAGAGTTCTTTCTCGGTGGTTGTATAATTAATTTGGGCATCATTTAAGGTCTTACTTGCATAATTCGCATATGGAATCTTATCAATATGCTGTCCTAAGATTGCACCAATAGAAAAATCTGATGCATCACACATTAGCTCAAACGGGTGGTTCCAATCAGGAGATGATAGAATAGGGGCTGTAGTGAGAGATCTTTTAAGTGACTCAAAAGCAGCCTCATAATCTGAATTGAAGAGAAATGTAGTATCCTTGGCCAAGAGAAGAGTTAAAGGTCTAGCAATTTTGCTAAAATCCTTAATGAATCTCCTATAAAATCCTGCATGACTAAGAAAAGATCGTATATCTTTGACGCATTTAGGATGAGGAAGGTTATAGATGACATCTATTTTAGCTCTTTCTACCTCAATGCCTTTTCGTAAAATGACATATCCAAGCACAATACCTTCTTGGACCATGAAATGACATTTTTCCCAATTCAAAGTTAAGTTTTTATCCTTACAGCAGGTAAGAACTGCGTCAAGATGACGCTGGCAATCCTTAAATGAGTCCCCAAATATAGAGAAATTGTCCATAAAAATCTCCCATAAAATTCTCGACCATGTCTGAGAATATCCCCATCATACACCGCTGAAATATAGCGGGAGCATTGCATAACCCAAAGGGCATGCGTCTATAAGCAAAGATACCGAAAGGACAAGTAAATGCTGTTTTATCTTGATCCTTTTCGGCGATAGGGACCTGGTTATAGCCAGAGTATTCGTCCATGAAACAATAATATTCATGTCCAGCTAATCGTTCCAACATCTGGTCAATGAAAGGTAGAGGGAAGTGATCTTTCCTCGTTGCGGCATTGAGTTTTCTATAATCAATACATACACGCCACCCAGTTTGGGTGCGTGTTTGGATCAACTCATTAGCCTCATTAGTTATGACCGTGATGCCAGACTTTTTAGGGACCACATGAATAGGACTTACCCATTGGCTATCAGAGATTGGGTAAATTATACCACTATATAGGCACTTGACAATTTCTTTCTTTACCGTCTCCTTCATGATGGGATTCAACCGTCTTTGTGGGTCTCGGGTTGGTTTGGCTTCATCCATCAAATGTATATGATGTTCTACAATCAAGGGGCTAATCCCTTTGATGTCTGCCATTGTCCACCCAAATGCTTGCCAATTTGATCTCAAGACCATCAAAAGAGCGTCTTCTTGCTTTAAAGCTAGAGAAGCGGATATGATCACGGATAAAGACTCATTCTCACTTAAATGTGCATATTTAAGATGAGAAGGTAAGAGTTTGAGATCTAATGTCGGCGGAGAAACAATAGAAGGTGGGGTAAGGGAATGATATTTGGATTCCTAAGAAGTTCATAACCTGTATAGGATATTGACTCGAAAAGCGCTACTGACTTTTGTGATGGGTCAAAAGGTTCAAACTCAAAGGTGGACTCGTCAAAGGTGTCCTCACTATAATAATGTGCTAGATCAAACAATTATGTAATAATGTCGTCGAGATCATTATATGTCACGACCCGAAATAGCCCGTGACTGGCACTTGAATTATATGAAGCTTATAGGACCCCATCTAATTCAAGTAAGCCAAAAGCCCAGAAATCTAAAACCATTTTTAAGGAGTAAATAAGGAAATTTTTTTAAGAAGTAAGGAAAACACATTTTTAAAAACAAGATTTTTAAATAAGTAAGCCGAATATGCATTTTTAAAATGTATTATCTTTTCTGAAAATTTCGGCAGAGTTTCCTTTGTAAATACTGGCCCCGAACGGGGTACAACAAGAATAATATATAAGCAATGAAAAAGGCATCCCCAAGCGGGAGCTAGCTCTTCGTCAATCGACGGTCATAACCATGCAAGCAATATAATATACAACGCCGAAGGGCGAGAATCAAAACTCAAAAAGAAAATTAAACAGCATGAAAAACCGTAATATTACAACGCGCGACTCTAAGGTCGAAATAATACATAACTGATTTTCTAAGTCTGAACAATATACAAGTTTTGGTTGATGGAATTTCTAGATACAATGTATAATACAGATACAATGGTGGTTCTGATGCAAAAGAAACCACCTACCAAAGCAAATCACCCACAAAGAGAGCAGTGTGCCAGAAATGCCGCCATGGAACCTGTACGGCAAAACCTGCAAGAACTGTGGCACAACGGGGGTGAGCTACCAACTCATGAGTAGAAAACATCTACAAGCAGAAATCGAATGCATGATATAATCCTAGGTCAATACGATCAGTAATAATATATGCTCAATATGAATAAGTCTGAAGCATGATAAGGTAGCAATGTAACATCTATACATGTGTATAGTGCCAAGTGCTCGTGCCAGTGCCTCAGGTAATAACATATCATAAGTATGAGGTATGATCAATGTAATCAAGTCTGTATGTATGTGGATCCCGTCCACGTGTCACCCAATGACAATCACCATCATGCATGTAAATATCATAAGCATATGCACGGAAATATGAGGATATAAATCAACACGTGTCACTCGCGACATATCAAAATCATGGAACCTGAGTGTCAAGCATTGACACTTGAAAACATCATGAAACCTGTGCCTAGCTTTGGCACGTAAATCCTCATATATCGGGCTCCGTCTACGAAATCGGCCCTCGGCCCCGGCAGTACGGGTCGTCCTATATCCATCTATCGACTCTGGTCAGTATCCTCCGGATAACCGCCAGGTCCAACCAATCACCGGTAGGTACTTGCCACCCTGCTAGGCTCATCGTCTGCTCTACAAAAAACATTTCTTGCCCCGGAAAACCATACCGGGTCCACCATGTACCCGCAAACGGATCATCCGACTCCTCGAATCGGGTTTCACATGTCGCTCTCAGCACCGAGAAAACACATGGTGGACGAACTGAAATATCATATCAAGGGTAACCGGGTTTTTAAAACAATTACATACTCTCTTTGAAATTCCCACGGTTCCCAAATCCAGAAATATCATGGAAACAACATATCTCAATGCGTATAATCAAAAAGCATGATGCATGCGACATGTAAAAGAAATATAAGCATATCAATGTATCATGCGTCATGGAATAGTAATATGCACATATTGAGGGAAACCACTCTTTTAAAAGGGATCAGTTTTAAAGAGTATCTTACGGTTCCCAAATCTCTAATCAAGCCAGAATCACCTATGTATGTGCGAATACGTATGTGTGTACAATAGGTATGTGCACATGTATGAGTGTACAGTAGATATGTGCACAAGTATGAGTATATAGTATATAGGTACACAAGTATGCTATGCAAGGGTCATATCCTGAATGCAACAGTACTACAGTGTAGTGATATAGAAATTATCGATGATGAAGTGTGTGAGCCGGCAAGCAAGTGTACGTGGAACATACGCATCATCGATAATGGTGCTGGTATCCTAACAGCATGGTTGCAATATAGCAATAAACACATGCAATGCGATGCAATGCAAACTGTAAGAATATGTGGAATCGAATAATCAACGCAACAGTGAAGAATCTACATCAATATGTATATGTCATGCAGTTTTGTCATTTGAAATAAGACGAATCGGGGTTTTTAGTAAAATAAGGGCTACGGTGTTTTAAGAAAAGATGCGCCGTTTGAAAATATTCGTAGAACCCCTTTGCCTGTCTTTAAAATACTCCCGACTTGTTAGTTTTTGAAATAGGTATGACTCGGTCTAGTCTAACATCTACTATGCAAACTACAGATCTAACTATCAAGTCAATCGGGAGGGGTATGGAAACCATCTAAATCTGAGTCGATAAAAATATGAATATAAATATAATAGTCGGTGATCCTGCCTCAATAGTATCGCGTGCGATACAGTATATCATATGACATCCTCGAGTCATGAATGCGGATCAATCATCATATAAAGCTCGTACGGTAAATCATCGTACGGCATCCCAAAAGCTGGGTACGGGTCAACATCACATTCCTCTCATCAAATATCAGGTATCATTATCATCATATCACATGATCTGGGGTACTGATCTAAGTCTAGTATAAATCGATATCGTCTATATAAATATAAATACGTGTGTGAAACACACGTCCAAAGGCCCGCTAAAAATCACATATTGTATCCCAAATACGAATCATATCATATCACCAACCTCATGGCACTAGGCCCAATATCATCGACTCATCTCCAATGTCATCCACTATCCCCATCATCACAGTATAAGTATAGCGAATAAGCATGTGTGTGCGTGTGGGTGTAAACCTATTCTGGGGTTCGCAACTAGGAACTATACTAGTTTACTTCTACGCCCTAATCTAACCACAGTACATCTAATCACAATATCCGCGACACACTATAAGCTATCATATATATATAATATATACATATATAGTATACCAACTTCGGACTGCGGGGGTGCTATATACCATCCACCTGACTTCCCTCGTAGATATAATCTACTCACCTTGAATCCTGCGTGTCGGTGTCGATGTTGCCACCATCGTCTTCATCGCCTCGGATCACCGTGGAGGTACCTACATATTACACGTATTGCATCGCATTAAAACCAAATCAAAACTAAAATGACACACGGAAACCAAAACAATACGCTAAGGCCTATTGATTAGAACCTATGGACATGCTTTCAAAACCGTCAACAATCCTCGATATCGTCGTACAAACTCCAAATATTCGAGGTAAAACACAATACGCAAATGTAGAATCCAAAATACGCAATAGGGAAACACGAATCCAAAACAACAACTAGAGAAAAGGGTCCCAGATTCTACCCTGGGTCAAATTGGACAATTTTGCACATGCCAGGGGTCTAATCTATAGATGTAGAAGCTACAGAACCAAAACGAGGCAAATCCACCCTGGTCTGGCCGCAATTTGCGGCCAGAGGGAATAAATTAGAGGCCAGAAAAAGGAGATAGGGTCAGAGGTTTTGGTGGTTGCTTCCTGGGTGCCTGCACATCTCACAGTCAATCCAAAATAATTTTCATAGTCTCGGGGTGATAGCAGATCTCATATAACCCTCACAGAAATCACAGTTTTTCTGATATCGGTTTCTAAATCCGTATTCCGGGTTTCAAGTCTCAGGTTTGGGTCTTAATTCAAGCACTAGGGTGTTTGTGTAGCCTCCACTGAGCTCCATTTCACATCACAACTCTCAAATTCACATAACCCTAACTAGGTTTTCCTAAGTCCACAAAATCACACGATATCGATTCTAATCTAGCATGGGGGTAAAAGTAATGCAAAAACTAAGCTAATGGTCCAGAAAAATACCTTATTTGGCAACTCAAGAATTTTCTTGAGTTGCCCTTAGTGGCCAAAATCCTTGCTTTCTTGGTCCAATGTGTTTGTCTTGAGCTTGTGCATCTTTTTAGTGAAATGAAGATAGCATTTTGAGTTTGTTTTTGAGATGATTTGAGGAGGAGAAGAGGGGAGGGAGAAGGAGGAGCAACAGCAGCAGGGAGTTGAGGAAGAGGGTGAGAGGAAATGAGGGAAATGGCTAAGTCTTGATCAAAAGAAACCCCCCTTTCTCTCTTTCTCACCCATACTTCATATTTTATTCTTTTCTCTTTTCTTTTCTTATTTTCTTTTCTCTTTCCCTCTAAATCCTTCTCACTTCAATAGTAAACCTAAATAACCATGGTAGAAAATGCACAAGTGTTAAACAAAAATGATATGTGCATGTTTTGTACAAAAATGCTAAAAAACCGATTAACGATTTTTAATCGCGATTAGCACTAAATTAGCATATAATTAATTATAAAAACTTAAAAATGGCATAATTCCATAAAATACCCTATTTTAGAATTTTCCATAATTTTTCCAAAATTTTTCCCATTTATCTGTATTTAATTATACCGAAATATTAAAATATTCATTAAAATAATATTAAATTATAAAAATTCCCAAAAATAATATTTTATTTTTTTTGAAATGTTACAATCTTCCCCCCTTTGAAGAAATTCATTCCCCGAATTTAAATTTACACCCCAAATTCTAAAACATTTCAATAAAAAGTCCAAGTCGTCGGGGCTCCGAAATCATCAATACATAAAACGCATCATAACGCATTGCATGCGCATGAGTAATGAACAGATAACTCAAAATCAAAACTCCATCAAGCATCCCGCAATCATCGGTGTCATGGTAAGGACACAAATATCAAATCCAAAATAAAACAATATGATATAAATCAGAACTATACATGTAAATAGCTGAAGTAAATGCATGCCAAATCTTTTTAAGTCGCTGTGCGATGCGCGTAACACTGCACAGTGGCGGACGTCTATTTTAATAAAGTAACCATATACGTATATATCCTTTGTTTAATATGTACGTTCCGCCGTTTTGAAAACAATTTAGAAGGGTTTCCTTATTTTAAACGTGTCGTGTCATATAAAAAACGTAAATAAATACTGAGACTATAGCTCGCTTTTTGAAAATCCTTTTGATAACTATCAATACATGCAAAATATATTTAAGTACTGTCCTCTGACTAGTCCTGCTTAGTACGAAAATGTATAGCAAATATCATAAAAACATACCGCTCCATAAGGAATCAATCCCAAAAATGTATATAAGAATACCCTGTGCGTCTGGTGCGCACAGAAATCAAAATCCATATATGTTCCATACATGTGAACAGAAACATCATCTAGGTACAACGGGTGTGCACGAAACACCTGTCATAGGCAACGCGTGTGCCTGACAGCAAAATTAGGTGCATCTGACATGCATAAAGAATCCCGATTTAGTGCATCTGGTGTGCACCAAAATCGTATCTCAAAACATGCGCTCAACACGTGCGAAAATCCAAATCAAATGCACGGAGTGCAAGAAATCAATATCAATATCAGAATCGAATTGACGGTATACAATACAGCTCAATCCAAATCAGGTATACCGCGTGTATAAGCTCACAATCGTGTGCATCAGCATGCACAAATCAAATCAAAACACTAGAAGTGCATGAAAACGATGCTGGAAGCATAAATCAAATCACCAGCATAAAATAGGCATGAAATCACAATCAATATCTCAAGCGTAATAACTGTGCACAAAATATGAATACCCAGTAGGTGCAACCATGGTGCCTGAAAACAGAAATCATGGAATTCAGCCATCAAGACTAAATCATGCGAATAGATCTCCCTAAATAACGAAATCCAAGGTGACGGATACATGATAATCGAATCACAAAATCACAAATCGTAAATACCGTCGTCGGTAGTCCCTCCTTCAAAGTCGAGAAAGTGTCGGTGCATCCAATGCTAGCAGCGCAAGATATCTACTTGCCTCTTGCTTACGGTCCGGCGTCCTCTGTTTCTGGGTCCTTATCTTCTCTGTGGATTACCAATCTCACGATCCATCGGCTCATCGGCCCTGTCAGGTATGCTAACAGGAACGATGCCGTCCTGGCACTTCTCTGGTCATCTCTCGGTCAATCCTCACGACCACTTGTAAAGCAGCACGCCACTGGCGCCGACCTCTGGTCCTCTGAATACACATCATACTTCTGCGCCCGGGTGCAAATCTTATTGCAGCAGTGTCCTGGAAGGAATCCCGCTCAAGGTCTTTTCCAATCTCGCCTAAGCCGAACTGTACGGAGGCTGGTACTCTTGCACCATCTTTTCTCGCTCTCTGGACATCTGCGTCCTCAGTACAACATTTACTCGGAAGCTGGTCGCATCCCAACGCCTCTGTATGCGTATCGCATATCTGATGTCAGCGGAGTGGAATGCCATCTCGTAGAAATCTCTTACGAACCCTTTACTCCACTTCCTCTGCTGTCGACAGCTTCGGACTCGTCTCATTGTGACTGCATAGCCTGTGCTCCAACGGCTATACTCGTATCTAGAGTCTCCCAAGCAATGTGTCCCATCACATGATATCCGAAAGATGTCGAACCATCCGATCGATTTTTCAAAACCTCATATCCCCAAGAGATCAACATCTTGGGTACTGTTTAATAGTATCGAGTACATACCACAACATCAGTGGTCCGGCCGTAGAAGGGCAAACCCAAGCCTCACTAATGGCACCGCGGAACTGCCGCAAACCCTAAGGTTCAAAGGCTTTCACACGGTCATTATTTCGAGTTAGGGTTTCATTCTTCTAGAGGGTCCATAGAATCGCTTGCATGTCTTTCTGAATAATTTAAACTTGGAAAATGGGCTCCTGACATTCGATCGTCTCTATTGACTCTCAACGAACCTGCGTGAAGTCGTCTCTAGCTGGAATCAATCTATCTGATGACCTCGCATTGGGGTAAGCGAATGAACCACATGTCCTAGTCATTCATCCTCGGGTGACTAGCGACCTTCCATCATATATCTAAGTATATACTCATGCTGCAGTAGCTCTAATCATTTGGGCGATATCTCTTCATTTGCAGCAACAACGTGCTCATTCGTCTGTACGCTGAACAACGCCTCAATCATCCTGAATAAGCGATATATCAATGGTCATCATATTCTGGCTGACCTCTAGCGGTAGCCTGATCCTCTGGTACCGATCAGCACATCCGGGAAATCTCGTAACAGCGATATATCAAACGCTCATGGCGCGAAAACACAATAAGACGACGCCTCTATATGCAATCGTATGTCTCTGGAATCACGCCCTGGTCAGTCTTCGTCCGTGACGAGCTCAAGATGACACAACTCTAGCCGTAGCTCTCTCTGCCAGTGTAATTGTGTCAGCAAAATCATAACCAAAATCGATGAGGATAGATCATAAGAATGAATATAATACTGTGCAAGGAAATGTACATCCTAAGGTTTCTAAAGCGGAGCGGCGTGTCGTAAGTATGCCGTGGAACATACACACGGTACATCACTCTACTCAAGCTACCTACTCCATCAACCAAGGGTCATCCTACGCGACGTAAGTTCGGGTATAATACCCCCTCGACTAAGTCTAAGTTTCGTAAGGTCAAGCCTAAGTTCCGTATATATAAACGCCCTAGGCTCCACATAGTTAAACTTAGACTTGAACCAAGGTTAACCTAGCGCTTTGATACCAACTTTTTCATGACCTGAAATAGCCCGTGAGTGGCACTTGAATCATATGAAGCCTATAGTACCCCATCTAATTTAAGTAAGCCAAAAGCCCAGAAATCTAAAACCATTTTTAAGGAGTAAATAAGGAAAACAAATTTTTAAGAAGTAAGGAAAACACATTTTTAAAAACAAGATTTTTAAATAAGTAAGCCGAATATGCTTTTTTAAAATGTATTGTCTTTTCTGAAAATTTCGGCAGAGTTTCCTTTGTAAATACTGGCCCCGAACGGGGTACAACAAGAATAATATATAAGCAATGAAAAAGGCATCCCCAAGCGGGAGCTAGCTCTTCGTCAATCGACGGTCACAACCACGCAAGTAATATAATATACAACGCCGAAGGGCGAGGATCAAAACTCAAAAAGAAATTCAAACAGCATGAAAAATCGTAATATTACAACGCGCGACTCTAAGGTCGAAATAATACATAACTGATTTTCTAAGTCTGAACAATATACAAGTTTTGGTTGATGGAATTTCTAGATACAATCTATAATACAGATATAATGGTGGTTCTGATGCAAAAGAACCCACCTACCAAAGCAAATCACCCGCAAACAGAGCAGTGTGCCAGAAATGCCGCCATGGAACCTGTACGGCAAAACCTGCAAGAACTGTGGCACAACGGGGGTGAGTTACCAACTCGTGAGTAGAAAACATCTATAAGCAGAAATCGAATGCATGACATAATCCTAGGTCAATACGATCAGTAATAATATATCCTCAATATGAATAAGTTTGAAGCATGATAAGGTGGTAATGTAACATCTATACATGTGTGTAATGCTAAGTGCTCGTGCCAGTGCCTCAGGTAATAACATATCATAAATATGAGATATGATCAATGTAATCAAGTCTGTATGTATATGGATCTCGTCCACATGTCACCCAATGACAATCACCATCATGCATGTAAATATCATAAGCATATGCATGGAAATATGAGGATATAAATCAACACATGTCACTCGCGACATATCAAAATCATAGAACCTGAGTGTCAAGCATCGACACTCGAAAACATCATGAAACCTCTGCCTAGCATCGACACGTAAATCCTCATATATCAGGCACCATCTGCGGAATCGGCTCTCTGCCCCGGCAGTACGGGTCGTCCCATATCCATCTATTGACTCTGGTTAGTATCCTCCGGATAACCGCCAGGTCCAACCAATCATCGGTAGGTACTCGCCTCCCTGCTAGGTTCATCGTCTGCTCCATGAAAAACATTTCTTGCCCCGGGGAACCATACCGGGTCCACCATGTACCCGCAAAAGGATCATCCGACTCCTCGAATCGGGTTTCACATGTCGCTCTCAGCACCGAGAAAACACATGGTGGACGCACTGAAATATCATATCAAGGGTAACCGGGTTTTTAAAACAATTACATACTCTCTTTGAAATTCCCACGGTTCCCAAATCCAGAAATATCATGGAAACAACATATCTCAATGCGCATAATCAAAAAGCATGATGTATGCAACATGTAAAAGAAATATAAGCATATCAGTGTATCATGCGACATGGAATAGTAATATGCACATATTGAGGGAAACCGCTCTTTTAAAAGGGATCAGTTTTAAAGAGAATCTCACGGTTCCCAAATCTCTAATGAAGTCAGAATCACCTATGTATGTGCGAATACGTATATGTGTACAATAGGTATATGCACATGTATGAGTGTACAATAGATATGTGCACAAGTATGAGTATATAGTATATAGGCACACAAATATGCTATCCAAGGGTCATATCCTGAATGCAACAGTACTACAGTATAGTGACATGACAATTATCGATGATGAAGTGTGTGAGCCGGCAAGCAAGTGTACGTAGAACATACGTATCATCGATAATGGTGCTGGTGTCCTAACGGCATGGTTGTAATATAGCAATAAACACATGCAATGCGATGCAATGCAAACTGTAAGAATATGCAGAATTGAATAATCAACGCAACCGTGAAGAATCTACATCAATATGTATATGTCATGCAGTTTTGCCATTTGAAATAAGATGAATCGGGGTTTTTAGTAAAATAAGGGCTACGGTGTTTTAAGAAAAGATGCGTCGTTTGAAAATATCCATAGAACCCCTTTGCCTGTCTTTAAAATACTCCCGACTCATTAGTTTTTTAAATAGGTATGACTCGGTCTAGTCTAACATCTACTATGCAAACTACAGATCTAACTATTAAGTCAATCAGGAGAGGTATGAAAACCACCTAAATCTGAGTCGATATAAATATGAATATAAATATAATAGTCGGTGATCCCTCCTCAATAGTATCGCGTACGATACAGTATATCATATGACATCCTCGAGTCATGAGTGCGGATCAATCATCAAATAAAGCTCGTATGGTAAATCATCGTACGACATCCTAAAAGCTGGGTACGGGTCAACATCACATTCCTCTCATCAAATATCAGGTATTATTATCATCATATCACATGATCTAGGGTACTGATCTAAGTCTAGTACAAATCGATATCGTTTATATAAATATAAATACGTGTGTGAAACACACGTCCAAAGGCCCGCTAAAAATCACATATCGTATCACAAATACAAATCATATCATATCACTGACCTCATGGCACTAGGCCCAATATCATCGACTCATCTCCAATATCATCCACTATCCCCATCATCACAGTATAAGTATAGCAAATAAGCATGTGTGTGCGTGTGGGTGTAAACATATTCTAGGGTTCGCAACTAGGAACTATACTAGTTTACTTCTACGCCCTAATCTAACCACAGTACATCTAATCACAATATCCGCGACACACTATAAGCTATCATATATATATATATAATATATACATATATAGTATACCAACTTCGGACTGCGGGGGTGCTATACGCCATCCACCCGACTTCCCCCGTAGATATAATCTACTTACCTTGAATCCTGCGTGTCGGTGTCGATGTTGCCACCATCGTCTTCATCGCCTCGGATCACCGTGGAGGTACTTACATATCACACGTATCGCATCGCATTAAAACCAAATCAAAACTATAACGACACATGAAAACCAAAACAATACGCTAAGGCCTACTGATTAGAACCTATGGACACGCTTTAAAAACCGTCAACAATCCTCGATATCGTCGTACAAACACCAAATATTCGAGGTAAAACACAATACGCAAATGTAGAATCCAAAATACGCAATACAGAAACACGAATCCAAAACAGCAACCAGAGAAAAGGGTCCCAGATTCTACCCTAGGTCAAATTGGACAATTTTGCACATGCCAGGGGTCTAATCTATAGATGTAGGAGCTACAGAACCAAAACGAGGCAAATCCATCCTGGTCTGGCCCAATTTGCGGCCAGAGGGAATAAATTAGCGGCCAGAAAAAGAAGATAGGGTCAGAGGTTTTGGTGGTAGCTTCTCGGGTGCCTGCACATCTCACAGTCAATCCAAAATAATTTTTAGAGTCTCGGGGTGATAGCAGATCTCATATAACCCTCACAGAAATCACAGTTTTTCCGATATCGGTTTCTAAATCTGTATTCCGGGTTTCAAGTCTCAGGTTTGGGTCTTAATTCAAGCACTAGGGTGTTTGTGTATCCTCCACTGAGCTCAATTTCATATCATAACTCTCAAATTCCCATAACCCTAACTAGGTTTTCCTAAGTCCACAAAATCACACGATATCGATTCTAATCTAGCATGGGGGTTAAAGTAATGCAAAAACTAAGCTAATGGTCTAGAAAAATACCTTATTTGGCAACTCAAGAATTTTCTTGAGTTGCCCCTAGTGGCCAAAATCCTTGCTTTCTTGGTCCAATGTGTTTGTTTTGAGCTTGTGCATCTTTTTAGTGAAATGAAGATAGCGTTTTGAGTTTGTTTTTGAGATGATTTGAGGAGGAGAAGAGGGGAGGGAGAAGGAGCAGCAGCAGCAGCAGGGAGTTGAGGAAGAGGGTGAGAGGAAATGAGGGAAATGGCTAAGTCTTGATCAAAGGAAACCCCCTTTCTCTCTCTCTCTCACCCATACTTCATATTTTATTCCTTTCTTTTTTCTTTTCTTATTTTCTTTTCTCTTTCCCTCTAAATCCTTCTCACATTAATAGTAAACCTAAATAACCATGGTAGAAAATGCACAAGTGTAAAACAAAAATGATATGTGCATGTTTTGCACAAAAATGCTAAAAAACCGATTAACGATTTTTAATCGCGATTAGCAGTAAATTAGCATATAATTAATCATAAAAATTTAAAAATGGCATAATTCCATAAAATACCCTATTTTAGAATTTTCCATAATTTTTCCAAATTTTTTCCCATTTATCTGTATTTAATTATACCGAAATATTAAAATATTCATTATAATAATATTAAATTATAAAAATTCCCAAAAATAATATTTTATTTTTTTTGAAATGTTACAATCTTCCCCTTGAAGAAATTCAGTCCCCGAATTTAAATTTAAACCCCCAAATTCTAAAACATTTCAATAAAAAGTCCAAGTCGTCGGGGCTCCGAAATAATCAATACATAAAACGCATCATAGCGCAATGCATTCTAAAACATTCTAAAACATTTCATCGCCTCGGATCGCCGTGGAGGTACCTACATATCACACGTATCGCATCGCATTAAAACCAAATCAAAACTAAAACGATACACGAAAACCAAAACGATATGCTAAGGCCTATAGGTTAGAACCTATGGACACGCTTTCAAAACCGTCAACAATCCTCGATATCGTCGTACAAATGCCAAATATTCGAGGTAAAATACAATACGCAAATGTAGAATCCAAAATAAGTAATACAGAAACACGAATCCAAAACAGCAACTAGAGAAAAGGGTCCCGGATTCTACCCTAGGTCAAATTGGACAATTTTGCACATGCCAGGGATCTAATCTATAGATGTAGGAGCTACAGAACCAAAACGAGGCAAATCCACCCTGGTCTGGTCGCAATTTGCATCCAGAGGGAATAAATTGGCGGCCAGAAAAAGGAGATAGGGTCAGAGGTTTTGGTGGTAGCTTCCTGGGTGCCTGCACATCTTACAGTCAATCAAAATAATTTTCAAAGTCTTGGGGTGATAGCAGATCTCATACAACCCTCACAGAAATCACAGTTTTTCCGATATCGGTTTCTAAATCCGTATTCCGGGTTTCAAGTCTCAGGTTTGGGTCTTAATTCAAGTACTAGGGTGTTTGTGTAGCCTCCACCGAGCTCAATTTCACATCACAACTCTCAAATTCCCATAACCCTAACTAGGTTTTCCTAAGTCCACAAAATCACATGATATCGATTCTAATCTAGCATGGGGGTAAAAGTAATGCAAAAACTAAGCTAATGGTCCAGAAAAATACCTCATTTGGCAACTCAAGAATTTTATTGAGTTGGCCCTAGTGGCCAAAATCCTTGCTTTCTTGGTCCAATGTGTTTGTCTTGAGCTTGTGCATCTTTTTAGTGAAATGAAGATAAGGTTTTGAGATGATTTGAGGAGGTAAAGAGTGGAGGGAGAAGGAGCAGCAACAGCAGCAGGGAGTTGAGGAAGAGGGAGAGAGGAAATGAGGGAAATGGCTAAGTCTTGGTCAAAGGAAACCCCCTTTTCTCTCTCTCACCCATACTTCATATTTTATTCCTTTCTCTTTTCTTTTCTTATTTTCTTTTCTCTTTCCCTCTAAATCCTTCTCACATCAATAGTAAACCCAAAGAACTATGGTAGAAAATGCACAAGTGTAAAACAAAAATGATATGCGCATGTTTTGCACAAAAATGCTAAAAAACCGATTAGCGATTTTTAATCGCCATTAGCACTAAATTAGCATATAATTAATCATAAAAACTTTAAAATGGCATAATTCCATAAAATACCCTATTTTATAATTTTCTATGATTTTTCCAAAATTTTTTCCATTTATCTGTATTTAATTATACCGAAATATTAAAATATTCATTAAAATAATATTAAATTATAAAAATTCCCAAAAATAATATTTTTTTTTTTTTTGAAATGTTACATTATGGCAAAGTTTATCAACCTTGCAGCTTTCGGGAGTTATCTCTTAGACAGAACATACATCAAATAAATGAGCAGAAAGTTCAGATGGTTGACTTCCTAGCTTGTAAATATTAAACTCAATTGTCATTTTCCCGAAGGTTAGGTTCATAAAACCGTTACGACAATTAATGGCAACATTGGAAGTGGCTAAGAAGCGTCGACCGAGAATCACCGGAATTTAGTTCCGTGGGTTCGCTACAGATTGTGTATTTAAAACAGTAAAGTCCATAGAGAATATAAATTTCCCGACTTTTATCAACACATCCTCAAGCTCATCCCTGAGTTTGGTGATAGATCGATCTGCCATCTGGAGAGTGCAGTGGGCAAGTTTCAACTCTCCAATACTTAACTGCTCGTAGACAGAGTAAGAAAGCAGGTTAACACTAGCACCAAGGTCGAGTAGAGCACGGTTAATATTTTTACCCCCAATAGAAATAGAGATTGTAGGACAACCAGAGTTCTTACGTTTCTTTGGTAATTGCTGGGTAAAAGATGTGCTAACATTACCCATCATGAACACTTTTTTCGGCACTTGAGTTCTTCTCTTCCTAGTGCACAAGTCCTTAAGTATTTTCACATAAGCCGAAACTTTTTGGATAACATCTAGGAGAGGGATATTTATGTTAACCTGTTTAAACATTTCCATAATCTTCTCCATTTATACGTTAGGTTTGTTGGCCCTCAACCTATTTGGATAAAGAGCTTTATCAATAATAGTTGGGTCCAACATTTGTGGAGAAGTTCGTGTGGGTAGAACGGATCCCAGAATTGGAGTGGGGACCATTTCAGGTTGACTCAACGAGGTGGGCGGAGGGTTCGAGCCTAGAGAAAAACGGAGAATAGGCTCGGAAGAAGATGAACTAGGGTCAGAAGTGGCAGTGGAAGCCAGGGTGTCATTGATTGATTCATCATTATCAACCCGTCCACTGACTTGGTTATTCAGTACTCTTCCGGATCTCAACGTAGTAATGGCATTCACATTATGATATTGTGAGTGGGCAGGATTCGGTAAGGGTTAAGATGGAAGTTTCCCTTTCTCTCTAGCACTCATCGCGGCATTTAATTGCGTAATTTGTGCTTCTATCAATTTTATACTCTCACCGTGTGAGGCGGAGTTCTTCTTTATGGTATCTATAGAAGACCTTATATCAGCCGACATTTGCATGGAATGTTTCATAAAAATCCAAGGTTCGTTCGAGTGAAGAGGAGTTTTCGGTACCAGCCGTTTGGAAATAATTATTATAAGGTGCATAATTGTTGGATAGATTTAAAAAAGTTTGTGGTTGAAAGAGGTGCTGACTCTGTGGTAGTTGCTGTTGCTTTGGAGGAAGCCTTTGGAAGTTATTTTGGTTTGGAACTGTATTTTGAGTTTGGTGTTGGTTCCAAGCAAAATTAGGGTGGTTCCTCCAACCTTGATTATATGTGGAAGAATAAGGATCGTTTCTAGGTCGTTACTGAAAAGCAGTATTAGTGTGTTCTTGACCTTGAAACGGAGAATTCAAAGGACATTCTTCCGTAAGATGTGATGGATCGGAACAGTATCCACACACGATTTTAGGGAGCGTCACCTGGTTTAGGGAGGCTAATAAAAATTTGTTTTCCATAGTCTCGAGTTTCTTTTGCATTGCTGCCATTTCGGCTTTTACTGCTATAGAAACATCAAGTTGATGGATACCTCCCCTAAATGATGGTGGCTAACGCTTTCCCATTGCAAAGTCTTTTCGGCAAAATCTTCCAAGAATTTCCAGGCTTCACCATCGTCTTTATACATGAAAGTTCCTTGACACATGGTTTCAAGCATCTGCTTTGTCATTGGATTAATGCCCTCATATATAATTCGGCACAGATCCCATCTATGGATTCCATGATGAGGACATTGGACAAGCAGATCCTTGAACCGTTCAAAGCATTTCTAAAATGGTTCATTAGGAAGCTGGGTAAACTGGTTGATTTCATTTCTAACACGGTATGTCTTATGATTGGGATAAAATTTCTTAAGGAATGCTATAACGAATTCATCCCAATTGGAAATAGAGTGTGCGGTTGTGTTATAAAGCCAATTTTCGGCTAAATCGCACAAAGTAAACGGGAGAAGACGTAAATGCATAGCATCCACAGAAAGTTGTGAAGTGCCCATCATAACACATACATTTTCAAATTTGGTGATGAAAACGTATGCGTCTTCAGATTCAGGACCGTGAAATTTAGGCAAAAGATTGATAAAGTGTGGTTTGATTTCAAAATTACCCCTATTGGCTGGTAGAATAGAAAGACAAGTAGAAAGAGGACCACGTATAGGGTAGCATCTCTCTTGGAGAGATATACAAGCTAGATTCTGTGCACCTGCAGGTGGTGGCAGAGTGGTGTAATTAAAATTCGATGGAGAACCGTCCATCTCGGTGGATGTTGTGGGTGGTGAGGAAAAATAAGAAATAGAAATACCGACTTCGGAGTCAATAGAAGAAACGCGGACAAGACGGGCACTAGAATCCCGTGTCCAGCTGAGCATGCACTAAGCGGGTTTAGCGCAAGTGACAGCGTATGTGTAAATTAAAAGAAAGGATTGTTTTATGGTTTGTTTTGAAAAGACGGATTTAGACAAATCACAAAAATGCACAATCAACCCTAGATCTAAGGTCACCTAGGTCAAGTCACTAGACCACTCCTAGACTTCCAAAAGACAAATCGCAGGATCAATCCTCTACTACCTCTTTATCTCTCTTGTGGCCAGGTAAGTGTCGGTAAGTGGGAGGTATCCGCTATGTAAATAGCGGGCTTAATTAAGTAACCATTTGCCTTAGACACACTTGTCTAGACATCACAAAAGAAATACGGATAAGCAGTAGATTACCCACGACCTTCCTCTGTCCTAATTGAGCGCGACAGTCCTTAGAGTCTTGGTCTAGATACTTTTTAGTTAATGAAGGGTGGTGCGGATGCTCATTTTGTGATTTGCGGGGCTTAGGAAGGATAATGAAATCCCCACCTAATCTGAATTTGGTCTTTGCCCCTTAATTTTCCGTATTACAATATGCACAAATAACCAATATCAAAACATGCAACAAGAATTTTTTACGCGGCGATTTTTTTTGCAAAGAATCCTGCAGAAAAATTGTTATTAGACTTTTCAGAGGAGAGAGAGAAAGATAGAAATTATACCACAGAGAGCCGAAACCCTAATTCTCCAAGAATACCGCGCTTCCGCGGCCAATTCCAGCTTCTTGCCGCGGTTCCGCGGTCAATTGGACTGTTCTTTGAACAATTTTTGGTTCTGATGCTCCCCTTGCTCCTATGGTCTTGATGAAATGCTCTGAATATTTATTTCCCTGCTACAGTGATTCCAGATTCCTTTGCAAAAATTCATACACTAATCGTTAAGCACACGATGCGTTCTTGATTTAAATTTTGATAGAATAATAATACTTCAACCTAAATAGCAAGAAAAAAAAATTACGCATGTATCCCCGGCAACGGCGCCATTTGATTTATTCAAAAAAGAATAGGTGGTAGTAATAACCGCAATCAATAACGGTATCGCGTGTAGTGAGCGTTAGTGAGCACGGGTCGTCCTCTGAGATTCGAGGAATTCATAAATTCTTGCTTTATTTGAGTCGAAAGAACTAATAAAGGAAATCAAGAAATTGTTTAAGATTTAGTTGAAGTAATAGTTTCAAGAAAATTAAGAAATCGTTTTCAAGAAAGGAAATCAAGAAAATGTTCAAGATCTAATTATCAAGAAAATATGAAGAAGGCTTGTAGGATCTGATCGGATTTAGTAGCCATGGATGACTAATATAGGTAACTCATCTTTTCTATTGACAGTTTAATGCTAGATTGATGGCGATGAATGCGGATTAGGTTTTTTTTGGAAGAAACTAGGGTTTCTTTACTATAGTCCCTTGTCCTTTCATCGATCCCATTCATTTTCTAGCCCTTCACAAAAAGATCGTAAATCTTATATCACATCGTGGTCAAGATAATCAATAATTTGATATCGTATCCAATAAGGATGTTAACGATTCTTTTGCGAAGGTTTGTAAACTTCATAAGACTAAAGAAAAGCATAGAATTCTATCATCCATCGATCTACCTTAATCCTACAAATCCTATCAAGCGGAGATTTATTCTCGCATCATGAAAATCGAAGAAAGATTAGAAAAAGAACTCATAATGCGAAAATTAAAGAAAGTGAAATTAAAACTAATTATCATATTTATTATTCAACTTCAAATTACAACTTCTTCAATCCGAGATTTACAAGAAGAATTGCTCTCGATCACTCCCTTGAAGAGGTAATTTTTCCGTCGATCTTCACATCGCTCGATCACCGTGAGTCTTGGACACGTCGTGGATCGCTTGCTCATTGATGATGATCGGCTTCGTATAAAGGATCTTTTGTTGAATCGCTTGATGAACTTCTCGATGATTCTTGTTCTTCGATCTTGGATTTGATGTTGTTACCCTTTTTCTTGATTTGAAATCGAAATTAAAGTTGAGACAAAATTAGGAACTAATTGGGAACCTCTCTACATGACCTTGGTCCTTTTTATAGCCCCTTCTTTAAGATTCCCCAACAAGCTAGGTTGTTATAGAGAAGTTTCCAGAACAAGATTGTTACAACGTGGCTTCCCCAGCAAGCTAGGATATTGATAAGAAGTTTCCAAAGAGTTCTCGACCCCGAAGCCCCTGAATCGGCCGCGGATTCGCGGCGACTCGGCCAGACTCGGCCGCGGTTCCACGGCCAATTGGAGGCTTCGTTGGTTGAAACTTCATATGTTTTTTTCTGTTGGTTTTTGGGTCTTCTTTTGATATCTGGAATCTTCTTATCTCTTCTGAATTTCTGCCAGTATTTGATTCTTCGACTTTCTTGTATTTTCTCGGTAGATTCCCGATTCCCGATATCTGACCTAAGCTAATCTTGCACAAGATCTCAATGAAGAATGCGAGATACAAAATATTATGCGTAAAAATATTAAACATACAATTTCCTTCATAATATTGATTATAATGTATAACACATGGTAAATGATATTTTGCAGATGAACTTCTAATATGTGTTATATTTAAAGCAAATACCTTTAGATGAATAAGAAAAGTAAGGAAATTGTCATGTTAAAAATGCACTATTTTCGACTGAACAGGTGTGTATGATACAAAATCAGGTAATAGGTGGAGTGAAGAATAAAGCTTAGTCCTCTGTTGAAGTTAATAGAAATATTGATTTGAAACTAAGTTGGAGAACGAAACTTAAAGAAAAAACTTAAGTCTTAAACAAACTAGTGTGATCCTTTTGATGTTTTTAGTCCATCTTTGACATAAACTCTAAATCTAAGTTTCTTGAAACATAACGATGCTATTCGCACAAAGCACAAAAAGATGTATAGGATCTTGATTAAATAAAAAAAGCAAGGAGTGAAATAGAGGGTTCGAAGTTTTTTACTTAGGATAATAGAATTTCTAAGCTTTGATACTACACCTTAGTATTAGAAACGACAGTTTCCCCACGAAAACTAGCTTGACGGGATTTTATGGGTGTAATCCCCAGAAAACCCTCATGAAACAAAAATCCTCTTACTAGGGACACCTAAAGGTTTAACGGCTTGTTACACGGGCTCAGTGCAATCATGTTCCCTGCGGAAGTGAGGTTAGGAATTTTTTTTTGCTCGAGACGAGCAAAATGGTAAGTTTGGAGGTATTTGTTCGGCACGATTTATTACATTTTAATACCGCTCATTTTCTATCATTTTGTCAATAAACAGTGCTATTTAATCCGTGTCTGTTCATCAGTATAGATTATAGGTACATAAGAAAAACACTGGAGACGGTACACGATATGCACAGAAACAACAGATTTTAGCCGGAACTGCAAACGGGACAGAATACATATCATATTGAATGAGTTTGCAACAAATAAAGAGTTGTGTACAAAAATAATTCTTGTTTTGGTCCAACATGGTCATGTGTGAACAAGTAAGAACATGGACTTGACCAAATGTATCAAGTGGGCAAACACCATCATGGTTTCGTATAAGTGGGTGCACAAGTGGGCATGGTAATGAGTACTTGAAAAAGAGTTGATTTGAAATGTGAATCATTGCAACTTGATCACTTGTCTTCTCTGTTCATCAATCTAGATTTCACCCATGTGTGAATTACAATAAATTGCAACTACAAGGAGATGAAAAAGTGAACAGAAGACTATAGACCAAAGGTAGGCTCCAGTATCCAAAACTTGGCCGCAATTTTAATCTATTTAGCCGCAATTTGCGGCCATGTCAAAGCCAATTTGGCTCGTGCAACTTGTGTAGGTCCCTAGTGGTCTTGTCAGTCCATTGGTATATGCAACTTCTGATTCTTCAAGTTCTATAAATAGCAGATCAGTTTGTGAGAAAGGGATGTACATTTTCACTACTTGTAATCACTCTTGCTAAAATTTTGTAGTTCTTTTGATTTGATTGAGTTCTTTGCCTTCCTCTGGTCTTGCAACTTCTATCTTTGAGCTTGCAAGATTAGATTTTAGTAATTGAACTTATTTTGCTTGTACTTGGATTCCATTTCAATAAAGGCTTCATTGAGTTCAAATTGTGGCTCTTGTATCTTTTCTTTATTTTTTTTATTGCATTCTCTTTTATTTGCTCATTTGTATTTCTTTTACATGATGTGTGAGTAGTTTTTCACTTAGGAAATGGTGAGGTAAGTTGATGGATGACTTACCTTCCAACCCCTCATTCTTGATTCTTAGCACTTTTTGCACTTCTTTTCTTAATGTGTGTAATATTATTATGTGTTTGATTTAATAGGATATGTTGTTTTGAATGTTTGCAAATCAACCTTTAACATATATTCTATTCCTTCTTTACATATCATTTTTGTTGCATTAAGAATTGAAGTTGAAAGGAGTGTAAAAGTTAGCTAAGTGTAGTGAACTAGATAGATAGAATATGTTGCCATACAAGCATATGTTCTATACTTGCTAATTTCACTTAGCTCATTTTACCCCATTTCATCTAAAAACCTTAAAAATTTATAGTTTCTTTTGTACCTATTTTGATATCGTATCCTAAAAATGATACGTTGTAATTGGTTTAGATGCGACATGCTTTTTAAGTCAAATAGAAACTAGAAATGGATATTGAATCAAGGTTGAGAGTTGGGGGTAACGCCATATGTCAATTTACCAAACCTTAGCTTAAGTTTTCCGTATATATCATTTTATTCTTTGCATCGCTTCATTTGTATAAAAAAGGTGACAAACTCAAACTCAAAACCTTTGTTTCTAACTCGAAAGAACGTCGTGATATCCATCCCTGTGGATCGACCCGTACTTGCTGGATTTCGTCAACGCACCGTACACTTACGGTATTTTATAAATCGAGAATCACTTCGTGCAAAACTTTTCATCAAAAACTGACATATCCGATATTGAACCATATCCTTTTCAAAAGCATGACATCGTGAATCTCCAACACATATTTTCATCATATAGTTTTCCTTAGTATTTATTCATGTTTTATGAGATTTTACAAGCTATATCGGTTTACTTTTCGCTTGAGATATTTGATACGTGATTACTACTTTATATGTGATTGATATTTGATTTATGTTACTGTTTACTCTTGTTTATAGAAAATTCATGCTTGATACAGTAAAACGTCTTTGCTATGGGGTAATGGGGGAGTTGGGGAAGCAATAGAGTCCTATATATCAAGAAGGCGATAAATGCTATTGTATACGGAATTAAGTGCCACGTCAAATGGGTGGTGTAAGTCTACGGTAGCGCCCCGGCCTTCATTCAGACGCCAAATGTGGAACAAAACTTTTTAACTGACGCTATCGCATACTATAACCCGGATCTGCCATTATCGCTAAACTAACAAACTACAAAGTGGGTAGAAAGGCTATACCGAACGATCCGAGTCCTTCGGTCTTTAACCATCATCCCACGCTCCGTTGCGGCTGCTCCGATCTCCTGGCTCCTCGTCGAGGTGGCACCACATCTACGGATCTTTAAACGGGCTTCCGCCTCTATACTGAGGCAACTCGGGCATGAAGTTTGCTAGCTGACATGTCCAAGATTGATGTAGAGAATGAGTAGAATACTTTGTCTCGTTATATCGAAAACCATGGATGAACGGTTAATGAAGTTGCCTTTTATCAGATGATGAGAAAATGAGCTATCAAATTTCCATGAATCAAATTCCATAATCTTTTTTGTCTCAACCATGGGGATTTCAATGAGGGGCCGGCCACATATAAGAGGAGGGGTGAGTGTAGGAGAAAGGGGGAGGGGGCGACCATAAGAAATAATGAAATGAATGAGTCATATAACACCTTGAAAAACCAATTAATGCAAACTAATGGGTCACTTAAACCTAGTCATCAACCATTTAATGCAAAATGGTGACACACTAAACCTAGTCACCATTCTAAAATCTTCCACACTCATGACTCACCCTCATGAAGAAAAGATAAATCCGTATTAAACCGAATTTTTAAGACGGGTGATAGAAAACTGGCAACTTCCAAAAGTGATCCCGAAACGAATTTCTGGATAACCCCGTAACAGTATAAACATACCCGTATTTGTATTACGACCGAATACAAATGCAACTGAGACAAAGATATTATATTCACAGTATAATACATGGATCCGGCTTAAACCAAAGCCCACCAGTATTATCTGCCCGAAATATAACACGTGCGTAAACGCACGTGCATTTTCCGAACCCTGCCATAAAACCATACGACCTCTACAATGTTTCGCCCGAACTTGGGAAACTATCTGTGGGGGATTCTAATGACTCGTCAGTATCCTGGCAGTGGGTTTAACCACAAGCTGTCAGCGGCACTAGCTGTACGTAACGGCTGCCCATTTACTGACCTCAAGGGAAGCCGACGAGCGAACACATCCTGAAACCCTACTGAGTCTAACAGTGACAATATACATACAGTCCGGTCCGTTCGTCTATGAGTATCGCATATCGGGCCTAGGGGGCTGGTAACGTCAGACCCCCAATAGCGGTATAAGTCGTGTCGGAGTGTAGCCCAGAACACCCTGAGATACTACTGGAGTACCTACCAGTAAATCTCCTACCTCGGCCGAGAGTTTTGTATAATGGCTCTCCTAGACGCAGCGCGATCTCACCCCCAATACCGGGAGAGACGAATCCCCTGTCAATCCGCTCACTTTCCTCCATGTGGCTCGGGACTGTACCCAAAAAATACCAGTTTGCATGACTTCTTTGAGCCGTGGTAGGGTAGAAATCAAAGCACAGTGGGAAATTACACGAGACAAATGGTGACCTCAGGCCGATGAACTAACCTGTACACATGTCACCAGGGAACTGCTATCTGACGCTAGGTATAAATACCAACTAGCAGGTTCCCGACTAGTCCTGTCCGGTGTACTCATAACCCAATGAGCACCTGTATACATCTTAGGTGATCCAACTGACACCAGTGGCTTGTGAGACCGGCCACCGCCCCTCGTCGGGGTCTCGACTGTATACACTAGTCTACTCCGGAGTATCGATGCCCTGTCTTGAAACTCCCACGACTAGGGACCACTATTAAGGATGTGCTTATAGACTACCTAAATCTCACGTATATGATCGCCATCATACTGTTGGTAGTCAAGCAAGATCCTAAAGGCTCTATCAACGTGTAACAGTGATCAGTCACCTGAATCTGTACACGACTGATAAAGGCAACCAGATAACATACTATCATTATGAGTAAGATTGTGCTACCGGTATAGGTCCTCCTCAATCATTGCAATCACGTACCTGCGACCCAATAATTGACTTTGAGGGCACTATATCCAACAATCTCCCACTTGCACTTAAGGCTAATTATTGCAATGTCGCATACTCACAGCCCGTGTGATACCGAACATCCAACTCCTCTACTAATCAGTTTCACAAAGCCCGTTTGTAAAACTATTGTGTTCGAGAAATAGCCTCAGTGAGTGGATCCGCCCTGATGTTTCTTTCTATTCCTCTCATAATCTCAAGTTCGCAGAGAAAGCCATCTCCCGAATCGTGTAATACCTGCCTTAGAATATGTCTGGATATCTGATGGGACCTAGTTCATAAATGAACTCCAAATCCAAACTTGTTAGACTGTATCCACAACTGAACCTAATCAGTATCCTGCACCATGTCTCCCACAGTATCCTCTTGGACCACCTGTCCATAATACTGCCCCCTTCATCAGAGGGAAAACTATCACTCTGACAATCACTCTGTCATCCATGTCACCTTTGAAGCCTGGAATGATAACTGTCTCCCGAAGGAGACTGCCGTCATCAAATCCCTGGAACATTCACTTATGTTCTAAAACTGCTTCCTTATGTTTCTTCATGATTGGATTAATACAAACTTATTGCATCTAGTGCAAAAACAACATCTGGTGTGGTACTTGACATCTCACGATTGACTCAATTCCCTAAGCAAGTGATCTGCCAATCATGCACATCCCTCTCCCTTTTAGTCTATAAGACACCTTTAGAGAGGGTGGCTCCATCACCTGCAGGTACTCTACCATGCCAGGAGTCATCTATTCTAAAATACTATTAGAATTCTGTCAAAGTACCCACATTGGGAAACTACCCAATTCTAGATCTAAAACCATATATCTAGTAACCAGAATGTCAGATATTATATCCATATGCTTTGTGGAGAAACAACTGTATGACGACCACAGTATAACCGATCGCAGTATAGGAATTTTACCTCCTACTCTGTGTGTGTCATCCAAATACCTGGACATCACACCCTACTACCTTCTTAACAGATCCATCCCCTATTCTGATGAAGTCAAACCCATGACTGTCACATCAAGAAATAGATGATCCATCTCCTCTATATTTGCTCAAGTCTATAAATAGACATAAGCTACTTGCTCACTATGCTTCCGCTGCTCCCACTGACCACAACAACCCCCTGGCAGAATAATATATATGTGCACTTCTAAAGCTAGTTTAGAACGACGCTATACTTAATCTCCTGCCGGGTCTCATAGTCTGGAACAACAGTAGTGTCAAGTCTGGGTAAACAAAAATCTCCCTGTCACCGTCCTTGAGGCTACCGGAGTAGCTCTCGGGTGTCTGAGGTTGCCCACCATATCTGCGGAGTGGCTAATGGAATGTCAAACCTGATCGAATCTTTAGGTCCTATTAAATTTTTCGTAATCGTTTGCGATTCTGGAATCACTTCCAGTTCTACCATACTCCCACTACTGTTTTCTGAAAAAAATCCATTTTACTAAAACTGTGGCGAGTCAAGAACAATATCACTATTGATCTTCCAGATGGTAGAAAGTCAACCCTCGTCATAGCCTGGGCCAACCCACAAACAACCATTACAGAAACGTGCCTTGAGTTATCCAGAGTCTGGTTTTAATCATAAGCCGGACAACTCCGCGTACTTTAACATCGTTAAGATTTGAACCATTCAATATCCAATATAGAAACTTTGGCACTTATTTAATTGGAACCAGATTCAAATCATGGAGCTGTCTCCAGTGCATATCAACTCAATACAAAGAGGCTAATCAGCATTACTCAACTTAGGAATACATCCAATTATGTGTAACCTGAAAAAGAAACAAGTTTCTCAAAACCATTTCTATTATCTGAATACCACTTACAAGTATCTACATCTTCGATCTCTTTGATGAATCCCGATACTTGCGATACCAGGTTCTCTACTTTATTCTTATGCCCACGACTTCTCAAAACTTAGACATTGTATTTCTACGAAACACTTGTCTAAAAATTAGAGAAGTTATAAGTGAACAGAACATAGTATGAGGACCGACCCCTTTGTCCTGATGGATACTGGACAATATACAATACTCTGTATAAGTCCGCTGAGTTGAATAACTCAAAACCTTGTGCGTCGTAGGTTGAAAACTGTACCCAGGCGATTTCCTCAAATATCACCAATATCAACGAATTCTGATATAATGAGGATGATCACCTAATTCCCAATAACTTACTCCCACTCATCATCTATAAAATCATACAGATGTGAGAATCATACCTGGTAAATACATTACCCTGGAGTAAGTATCTAATCGGGAAAACAGTTTTCCTTTAACAATGCACAGGGAAACTGAAACATGAAAATGTTTCGTAGGGGTATCCTAGTATTCCTAATAATGCCTCTTCCATAATCCAATTCATGACTATAACCGTATATTTCTTTGCCATCTCTCCAAATCCCTTTATTTGTCTTTATTCATTACCTTCTATACATCATCGTTAGGCTAAGTGGTTTTCTTCCTTCCCTACCATTCGGCACCAACCTATGGCTTGGAAGACTATCCAGTAGCATAATAGGTGTATCCTCCTAAACCAAGGAGTACTCGCAACTTGAGAGAAGGTGATGATAAAACACAACTGAATAATACCTTATTCTATTACTTCCGAACTGGGGAAAAAAGCAAAGGTGAAATAGGAGTGGCGATGAATTACGCGGTTTGGTCGTGAATGATAGCAGTCGCAATTTACTTTGCCCTCTTTCTAATCTCTTTATTTTTTCTTTACTTATTACCTTCTGTACACCCTACTTAGGCTAATTGGTTTTCTTCATTCCCTACCTTTTGGCACCTGCCTATGGTTTGGAATAAGACTATCCAATAAGCGTAATAGGTGTACTCTCCTAAACTAAGGAGCCCTCGCAACCTGAGAGAAGGTAATAATAAAAGACAACTGAATAAACCAATTCTATTTCTCCTGAACCTGGATCTATCCCCGAAGAAGTCCCTTCGAGTTCGTATATAACCATACGATGGATCTACCCAATAGAAGTGGATATCCGTAGTAATACGGAGTGTTCTGAGAAATGCAAAGGGTAAAAGAAAGAGCGGCAATGACTTATGCAACTTTAGACAATCCAAAAGCCAGTATTTTAAGAAGGTTCGGTCGTCACTGAATCATAGTCTAGGTTCGGTCAAAGGTCACTGCCAAAGAGAGAGAGAAAAGAAACACTCTGCGTGCACTCTAACCTAGATCAGAATGGTTATCACTTTATCTAATCAGGAAATCTCCCACTGTACTGTCAAATTCTCCTCCAAACCTGAAAGAAGAATCAATCGGGATCACCCGAAGAGTAAACCAACTCATCAGTGGGAATCGAGATCCAACTCTCATCGCATGATAACGTGAAGGACTCCACTCACGTTATCACACTCCAGAAGGTATGCGCATTCTTGGCAAGTTTCAGTTTCTTTAGAAACTCCCGATGTGGATTTTTACCCCATGCTCTTATGACCCTGATATTGGCCAAATGCCATAAGTCACATGCCAAGTTCTACCTATCATTATCTTGTCAATTTGAACCCACCCGTACATGCCCCTGACGTTGGCCAAATGGCAGAACGACTGTCCCAAACCAACTCATCTATCTTTTCAACAAATGAATACCCAGCAGCTACCAAACACTATGCCTTGGCGTTGGTCAAAATACATAGCTTGAATACTACTGAATACCCAGAAGAAATGACGGAGGGCTACGACTGGTTTTTGGCGAAAAACCTTTAACGTAATGAACTTGATATCGCTGAAGGAATCTGATAGCTTTTTATAAAAAAATAGTGGCGGAAACCTTTGCTAAAGAGGTCACTCCCGGTGAAGGGATCTCGGCTCTTTCCTCGTGGAATGAGGTGCAGGATATTCCAACTGAATACCGCAATGCAAAGTAACTTGTAATCGACTATAGTGAAATTATTACCCTGACATAAAATTCTGCCCAAGGGGTCACTCCCGGTGAAGTGATATCGACCCTTGCCTCGTCGAATGAGGTGTAGGATATTCCAACCGAATACCAGTGTGCAAAACAAAAGGAATCATCTTTGTAATAACACATTTTAAAACTGTTCCAACAACACCCAAACAGCTTTGTTTTCCTTTGCATTGATCAAAATCAACGCAGTCCCATCAATTAATCACACCAGAAAAGAACGAAAATAAAATATACGTATATGCCATCCGCATTCGTCACTGGATCCTGTCATCACCCGTTAGGTTACTTAACTAACGACAGAGCAAGGACTGGACTAGCGCGGGAGTAAAACATATACAACATCTACTAGTATATATACCAATATACAATAATCGCTCCAGGCGTGATAATATGCAACATTACAGAAAAATAATAAGCATCACAGAACAATACAGATAATCTGGGATCCCCGGGTTTCACAGAGCCGCTACTGAAACCCGACGTTCCCCTGGTCGTGTAGACAGCCTGTGCAACGAAACCTAGACCCCTACGGGTGCGGCAAGTTACCCGCCAAAACCTGAAGCAAGGCAGCCCCTATAGCAAAGTGAATGGACCATCCGGCACCTCACGGAATCCGGTAACTTGAGCACCCCTCCTTGGATCAACCTGTACCCCCTACGAGTGCGGCGAATAGTCTGCCAATTCTAGTGTGAGGCCCCTCTGCCTCTCAAAGCCATGAGATGCGGACCCGTTGCCCTCCAGAACCCGGCTATCCGTGCACTCCGTCGCGGGGTAAACCTAGTACAGAAATGAAAAATATATACAACGGGTACATCGACCTCAGCCCGGTCGTGCCCCAAAAGAATATTATACAAACAGGAAGTGACGGCAGTCCACATGTTGGACGCTCGCCCCGCAATATCAAATGTACAGATAAATTCAAACTGCACTACCATTGCACACTGCTATCCACCACGACAAATCCGCAACATCACAGCACAACACAGAACATCAACGTGAATGTCACGTTCGCAAATCTGTCTAAAAGGACTATAGCAATTAGACGCAATTTACCGCTCGAATGACATTCACGGTCGGAGATATAATGTAAGTACTGTAATCTAACAAGTTTAAAATTTCGATCGACAAAACTTCCCGAAGTGGGCCCCACGTACATCTGCTGTACAGTAACAAAATCTGGGCCCAAACAAAACATTCCAGAAACCACAATTTTCTATCTAGAAGCCCCAGAAGAAATTTGGCCCACTGAAGCACCAAGATGGCCGCGGATCCGCGGCCAAAGCTAGGCATGTGCGGCGGTTCCGCGGCCGTACGGTCGAATCAGGGGCACAAATTTCTACTGTGTTCTTAAAAAAGCCTGCACGATTTTCTGAGATGCTCAAAATAATTTTTAGACCTGTTTTTAAAATCGACAGAAACTTTAACATAGAAATTGCGGTTTTCGAAATTCCGTTCGATCGATATTTTAAACGCGTTAGAACAGGTTAGTAAAACTTAATAGCGTGGCTCTGATATCATGTAAGTCTACGGTAGCGCCCGGACCGTCTTTCAGATGCCAAATGCAGAACAAAACTTTTTAACTGGCGCTATCGCATACTATAATCCGAATCTGCCATTATCGCTAAACTAACAAACTACAAAGTGGGTAGAAAGGCTATACCGAACGATTCGAGTCCTTCGGTCTTTAACCATCATTCCACGCTTCGTTGCGGCTGCTCCGATCTCCTAGCTCCTCGTCGAGGTGGCACCACATCTACGGATCTTTAAACGGGCTCCCGCCTCTATACCGAGGCAACTCGGGCATGAAGTTTGCTAGCCGACATGTCCAAGATTGATGTAGAGAATGAGTAGAATACTTTGTCACGTTATATCCAAAACCATGGATGAACGGTTAATGAAGTTGATTTTTATCAGATGATGAGAAAATGAGCTATCAAATTTCCATGAATTAAATTCCATAATCTTTTTTCTCTCAACCATGGGGTTTTCAATGAGGGGCCGGCCATATATAAGAGGAAGGGTGAGTGTAGGAGAAAGGGGGGTGACCATAAGTAATAATGAAATGAATGAGTTATATAACACCTTGCAAAACCAATTAATGCAAACTAATGACTCACTTAAACCTAGTCATCAACCATTTAATGCAAAATGGTGACACACTAAACCTAGTCACCATTCTAAAATCTTCCACACTCATGACTCACCCTTATGAAGAAAAGATAAATCCGCATTAAACCGAATGTTTAAGTCGGGTGATAAAAAACTGTCAGCTTCCAAAAGCGATCCCGAAACGAATTTCAGGATAACCCCGTAACAGTATAAACATACCCGCATTTTTATTATGACCGAATACAAATGCAACTGAGATAAAGATATTATATCTACATAGGATAATGCATGGATCCGGCTTAAACCAAAGCCCACCAGTATTATCTGCCTGAAATATGACACGTGCGTAAACGCACGTGCATTTTCCGAACCCCGCCATAAAACCATACGACCTTTACAACATTTCGCCCGAACTTGGGAACCTATCTGTGGGGGATTCTAATGACTAGTCAGTACCCTGGCAGTGGGTTTAACCACAAGCCGTCAGCGGCACTAGCTGTGCGTAACGGCTGCCCATGTACTGAGCTCAAGGAAAGCCGATGATCGAACTCATCCTGGAACCCTACTGAGCCTAACAATGACAATATACATACAGTCCGGTCCGTTCGTCTATGAGTATCGCATATCGGACCTAGGGGGCTGGTAACGACAGACACCCAATAGCGGTATAAGTAGTGTCGGAGTGTAGTCCAGAACACCCTGAGATACGACTGGAGTACCTACCAGTAAATCTCCTACTTCGGCCGAGGGTTTTATGTAATGGCTCTCCTAGACACAGCGCGATCTCACCCCCAATACCGGGAGAGACGAATCCCCTGCCGATCCACTCACTTGCCTCCATGTGGCTCGGGACTGTACCCAAAAAATACCTGTTTGCACGACTCCTTGGAGCCGTGGTAGGGCAGAAATCAAAGCACAGTAGGAACTCACACGAGACAAATGACGATCTCAGGTCGATGAACTAACTTGTACACATGTCACCAAGGAACTGCTATCGACGCTAGGTATAAATACCAACTAGCAGGTTCCTGGCGAGTCCTATCCGGTGTACTCATAACCCAATGAGCACCTGTATACATCTTAGGTGATCCAACTGACACCAGTGGCTTGTGAGACCGGCCACCGCCCCTCGTCGGGGTCTCGACTGTATACACTAGTCTACTCCGGAGTATCGATGCCCTGTCTCGAAACTCCCACGACTAGGGACCACTATTAAGGATGTGCATATAGACTACCCAACTCTCACGTATATGATCGCCATCATACTGTTGGTAGTCAAGCAAGATCCTAAAGGCTCTATCAACGTGTAACAGTGATCAGTCACCTGAACCTGTACACGAATGATAAAGGCAACCAGATAGTATACTATCATTACGAGTAAGACCGTGCTACCGGTATAGGTCCTCCTCAATCATTGCAATCACGTACCTGCGATCCAATAATTGACTTTGAGGGCACTATATCCAACAATCTCCCACTTGCACTTAAGGCTAATTATTGCGATGTTGCATATTCACAGCCCGTGTGATACCGAACATCCAACTCCTCTACTAATCAGTTTCACAAAGCCCGTTTGTAAAACTATTGTGTTCGAGAAATAGCCTCAGTGAGTGGATCCGCCCTGATGTTTCTTTCTATATCTCTTTTAATCTCAAGTTCGCGGAGAAAGCCATCTCCCGAATTAAGTAATACCTGTCTTAGAATATGTCTGGATATCTGATGGGACCTAGTTCATAAATGAACTCCAAATCCAAACTTGTTAGACTGTATCCACAACTGAACCTAATCAGTATCCTGCACCATGCCTCCCACGGTATCCTCTTGGACCACATGTCCATAATAGTGCCCCCTTCGTTAGAGGGAAAACTATCGCTCTGACAATCACTCTGTCATCCATGTCACCTTTGAAGCCTGGAATGATAACCGTCTCCCGAAGGAGGCTGCCGTCATCAAATCCCTAGAACATTCACTTATGTTCTAAAACTGCTTCCTTATGTTTCTTCAGGATTGGATTAATACAAACTTATCGCATCTAGTGCAAAAACAACATCTGGTGTCGTACTTGACATCTCACGATTGACTCAATTGCCTAAGCAAGTGATCTGCCAATCATGCACATCCCTCTCCCCTTTAGTCTATAAGACACCTTTAGAGAGCGTGACTCCATCACCTGCAGGTACTCTACCATGCCAGGAGTCATCTATTCTAAAATACTATTAGAATTCTGTCAAAGTACCCACATTGGGAAACTACCCAATTCTAGATCTAAAACCATATATCTAGTAATCAGGATGTCAGATATTATATCCATATCCTTTATGGAGAAACAACTGTATGACGACCACAGTATAACCGATCGCAGTATGGGAATTTTACTTCCTACTCTATGTGTCATCCAAATACCTAGACATCACACCCTACTACCTTCTTAACAGATCCATCCCCTATTCTGATGAAGTCAAACCCATGACTGTCACATCAAGAAATAGATGATCTATCTCCGCTATATTTGCTCAAGTCTATAAATAGACATAAGCTACTTGCCCACTATGCTTCCGCTGCTCCCACTGACCACAGCAACCCTCTGGCAGAATAATATATACATGCACTTCTAAAGCTAGTTTAGAACGACGCTATACTTAACCTCCTGCCGGGTCTCATAGTCTGGAACAAAAATAGTGTCAAGTCTGGGTAAACAAGAATCTCCCTGTCACCATCCTTGAGGCTACCGGAGTAGCTCTCGGGTGTCTGAGGTTGCCCCCCATATCTGCGGAGTGGCTAATGGAATATCAAACCCGATCGAATCTTTAGGTCCTATTAAATTTTCCATAATCGTTTGCGGTTCTGGAATCACTTCCAGTTCTACCATACTCCCACTACTGTTTTCTAAAAAAATCCATTTTACTAAAACTGTGGCGAGTCAAGAACAATATCACTATTGATCTTCCAGATGGTAGAAAGTCAACCCTCGTCATAGCCTGGGCCAACCCACAAACAACCATTACAGAAATGTGCCTTGAGTTATCCAGAGTCTGGTTTTAATCATAAGCTGGACAACTCCCCGTACCTTAACATCGTTAAGATATGAACCATTCCATATCCAATATAGAAGCTTTGGTACTTATTTAATTGGAACCAGATTCAAATCATGCAGCTGTCTCCAGTGCATATCAACTCAATGGAAAGAGGCTAATCAGCATTACTCAAATTAGGAATACATCCAATTATGAGTAACCTGAAAAAGAAACAAGTTTCTCAAAACCATTACTATTATCTAAATACCACTCACAAGTATCTACATCTTCGATCTCTTTGAAGAATCTCGATACTTGCAATACCTGGTTCTCTACTTTACTCTTATACCCACAACTTCTCAAAACTTAGACATTGTATTTCTATGAAACACTTGTCTAAAAACTAGAGAAGTCATAAGTAAACAGAACATAGTACGAGGACCAACCCCTTTGTCCTGATGGACACTGGACAACATACAATCCTCTGTATAAGTCTGCTGAGTTGAATAACTCAAAACCTTGTGCGTCGTAGGTTGAAAACTGTACCCAGGCGATTTTCTCAAATATCACAAATTACAACGAATTCTGATATAATGAGGATGATCACCTAATTCCTAATAACTTACTCCCACTCATCATCTGTAAAACCATACAGATGTGAGAATCATACCTGGTAAATGCATACCCTGGTGTAAGTATCTAATCGAGAAAACAGTTTTCCTTTAACAATTCACAGTGAAACTGAAACATGAAAATGTTTCGTAGGGGTATCCTAGTATTCCTAGTAATGCCTCTTCCATAATCCAATTCATGACTATAACCGTATATTTCTTTGTCATCTCTCCAAATCCCTTTATTTGTCTTTATTCATTACCTTCTGTACACCATCGTTAGGCTAAGTGCTTTTCTTCCTTCCCTACCATTCGGCACCAGCCTATGGCTTGGAAGAAGACTATCCAGTAAGCATAATAGGTGTACCCTCCTAAACAAAGGAGTACTCGCAACTTGAGAGAAGGTGATGATAAAACACAACTGAATAATACCTTATTCTATTTTTCCCGAACTGGGGAAAAAAGCAAAGGTGAAATAGGAGTGGCGATGAAGTACGCGGTTTGGTCGTGAATGATAGCAGTCGCAATTTACTTTGCCCTCTTTCTAATCCCTTTATTTTGTCTTTACTTATTACCTTTTGTACAGCCTACTTAGGCTAATTGGTTTTCTTCATTCCCTACCTTTCTGCACCTGCCTATGGTTTGGAATAAGACTATCCAATAAGCGTAATAGGTGTACTCTCCTAAACTAAGGAGCCCTCGTAACCTGAGAGAAGGTGATAATAAAAGACAACTGAATAAATCAATTCTATTTCTCCTGAACCTGGATCTATCCCCAAAGAAGTCCCTTCGAGTTCGTATATAACCATATGATGGATCTATCCAATAGAAGTGGATATCCGTAGTAATACGGAGTGTTCTGAAAAATGCAAAGGGTAAAAGAAAGAGTGACAATGACTTATGCAACTTTAGACAATCCAAAAGCCAGTATTTTAAGAAGGTTTGGTCAACTTGGTCACCGAGTCATAATCTAGGGTCGGTCAAAGGTCGCTGCCAAAGAGAGAGAGAAAAGAAACACTCTGCGTGCACTCTAACCTAGATCAGAATGGTTGTCACTTTATCTAATCAGGAAACCTCCCACTGTACTGTCAAATTCTCCTCCAAACCTGAAAGAAGAATCAATCGGGATCACCCGAAGAGTAAATCAACTCATCAGTGGGAATCGGGATCCAACTCTCATCGCATGATAACGTGAAGGACTCTACTCACGTTATCACACTCCAGAAGGTATGCGCATTCTTGGCAAGTTTCAGTTTCTTTAGAAACTCCTGATGTGGATTTTTGCCCCATGCTCTTATGACCCTGATGTTGGCCAAATGCCATAAGTCACATGCCAAGTTCTACCCATCATTATCTTGTCAATTTGAACTCGCCCGTACATGCCCCTGACGTTGGACAAATGGCAGAACGACTGTCCCAAACCAACTCATCTATCTATGCAACAAATGAATACCCAGCAGCTACCAAACACTATGCCTTGGCGTTGGTTAAAATACATAGATTGAATACTACTGAATACCCAGAAGAAATGACGGAGGGCTACGACTGGTTTTTGGCGAAAAACCTTTAACGTAATGAACTTGATATCGCTGAAGGAACCTGATAGCTTTTTATAAAAAAAATAGTGGCGAAAACCTTTGCTAAAGAGGTCACTCCCGGTGAAGGGATCTCGGCTCTTTTCTCGTAGAATGAGGTGCAGGATATTCCAACTGAATACCATGATGCAAAGCAACTTGTAATCGACTATAGTGAAGTTATTACCCTGACGTAAAATTCTGCCCAAGGGGTTACTCCCGGTGAAGGGATATCGGCCCTTGCCTCGTCGAATGAGGTGCAGGATATTCCCACCGAATACCACTGTGCAAAATAAAAGGAAACGTCTTTGTAATAACACATTTTAAAACTGTTCCAACAACATCCAAACAGGTTTGTTTTCTTTTGCATTGATCAAAATTAACACAGTCCCATCAATTAATCACACCAGAAAAGAACGAAAATAAAATGTACGTATATGCCATCCGCATTCGTCACTGGGTCCCGTCATCACCCGTTAGGTTACTTAACTAACGACAGAGCGGGAACTGGACTAGCGCGGGTGTAAAACATATACAACATTGACTAGTATATATACCATTATACAATAATCGCTCCAGGTGTGATAATATGCAACATTATAGAAAAGTAATAAGTATCACAGAACAATACAGATAATCTGGGATCCCCGGGTTTCACAGAGCCGCTACTGAAACCCGACGTTCCTCTGGTCGTGTGGATAGCCTGTGCAATGAAACCTAGACCCCTACGGGTGAGGCAAGTTACCCGCCAAAACCTGAAGCGAGGTAGCCCCCTACAGCAAAGTGAATGGACCACCCGGCACCTCACGGAATCCGGTAACTTGAGCACCCCTCCTTGGGTCAACCTGTACCCCCTACGAGTGCGCCGAATAGTCTGCCAATTCTAGAGTGAGTCCCCTCTGACTCTCAAAGCCATGAGATGCGAACCTGTTACCCTTCAGAACCCGGCTATCCGTGCACTCCGTCGCGGGGTAAACCTAGTACAGAAATGAAAAATATGTACAACGGGTACATCGACCTCAGCCCGGTCGTGTCCCAAAAGAATATTAAACAAATAGGCAGTGACGGCAGTCCACATGTTGGACGCTCGCCCCGCAATATCAAATGTACAGATAAATTCAAACTGCACTACCATTGCACACTGCTATCCACCACGACAAATCCGCAACATCACAGCACAACACAGAACATTAACGCGAATGTCACGTTCGCAAATCCGTCTAAAAGGACAATAGCAATTAGACGCAATTTACCGCTCGAATGACATTCACGGTTGGAGATATAATGTAAGTACTGTAATCTAACAAGTTTAAAATTTCGATCGACAAAACTTTTCCGAAGTGGGCCCCACGTACATCTGTTGTACAGTAAAAAAATCTGGGCCCAAACAAAACATTCCAGAAACCACAATTTTCTATGCAGAAGCCCCAGAAGAAATTTGGCCCACTGAAGCACCAAGACGGCCGCGGATCCGCGGCCAAAGCTAGGCATGTACGGCGGTTCCGCGGCCGTACGGTCGAATCAGGGGCACAGATTTCTACTGTGTTCTTAAAAAATCTTGCACGATTTTCTGAGATGCTCAAAATAATTTTTAGACCTATTTTTAAAATCGACAGAAACTTTAACATAGAAATTGCGGTTTTCGAAATTCCGTTCGATCGATGTTTTAAACGTGTTAGAACAAGTTAGTAAAGCTTAATGGCGTGGCTCTGATACCATGTAAGTATATGGTAGCGCCCCGGCCATCTTTCAGACGCCAAATGCGGAACAAAACTTTTTAACTGGCGCTATCACATACTATAACCCGGATCTTCCATTATCGCTAAACTAACAAACTACAAAGTGGGTAGAAAGGCTATACCGAACGATCCGAGTCCTTCGGTCTTTAACCATCATCCCACGCTCCGTTGCGGCTGCTCCGATCTCCTAGCTCCTCGTCGAGGTGGCACCACATCTACGGATCTTTAAATGGGCTCCCGCCTCTATACCGAGGCAACTCGGACATGAAGTTTGCTAGCCGACATATCCAAAATTGATGTAGAGAATGAGTAGAATACTTTGTCTGTTTATATCCAAAACCATGGATGAACGGTTAATGAAGTTGCCTTTTATTAGATGATGAGAAAATGAGCTATCAAATTTCCATGAATCAAATTCCATAATCTTTTTTCTCTCAACCATGGGGTTTTCAATGAGGGGCCGGCCACATATAAGAGGAGGGGTGAGTGTAGGAGAAAGGGGGGGGGTGACCATAAGTAATAATGAAATGAATGGGTCATATAGCACCTTGCAAAACCAATTAATGCAAACTAATGAGTCACTTAAACCTAGTCATCAACCATATAATGCAAAATGGTGACACACTAAACCTAGTCACCATTCTAAAATCTTCCACACTCATGGCTCATGAAGAAAAGATAAATCCGCGTTAAACCGAATGTTTAAGACGGGTAATAGAAAACTGGCAACTTCCAAAAGTGATCCCGAAACGAATTTCAGGATAACCCCATAACAGTATAAACATACCCGCATTTGTATTACGACCGAATACAAATGCAACTGAGATAAAGATATTATGTCTACACAGTATAATACATGGATCCGGCTTAAACCAAAGCCCACCAGTATTATCTGCCCGAAATATGACACGTGCGTAAACGCACGTGCATTTTCCGAACCCTGCCATAAAACCATACGGCCTCTACAACGTTTCGCCCAAACTTGGAAAACTATCTGTGGGGGACTCTAATGACTCGTCAGTACCCTGGCAGTGGGTTTAACCACAAGCCGTCAGCGGCACTAGCTGTGCATAACGGCTGCCCATGTACTGACCTCAAGGGAAGCCAATGAGCGAACTCATCCTGGAACCCTACTGAGCCTAACAGTGACAATATACATACAGTCCGGTCCGTTCGTCTATGAGTATCGCATATCGGGCCTAGGGGGCTGGTAACGTCAGACCCCCAATAGCGGTATAAGTCGTGTCGGAGTGTAGCCTAAAACACCCTGAGATACTACTGGAGTACCTACCAGTAAATCTCCTATCTCGGCCGAGGGTTTTGTGTAATGGCTCTCCTAGACACAGCGCGATCTCACCCCCAATACCGGGAGAGACGAATCCCCTGCCGATCCGCTCACTTGCCTCCATGTGGCTGGGGACTGTACCCAAAAAATACCTGCTTGCACGACTCCTTTGAGCCGTGGTAGGGTAGAAATCAAAGCACAGTGGGAACTCACACAAGAAAAATGACGATTTCAGGTCGATGAACTAACCTGTACACATGTCACCAGGGAACTGCTATCTGACGCTAGGTATAAATACCAACTAGCAGGTTCCCGGCGAGTCCTGTCCGGTGTACTCATAACCCAATGAGCACCTGTATACATCTTAGGTGATCCAACTGACACCAGTGGATTGTGAGACCGGCCATCGCCCCTCGTCGGGGTCTCGACTGTATACACTAGTCTACTCCAGAGTATCGATGCCCTATCTCGAAACTCCCACGACTAGGGACCACTATTAATGATGTGCTTATAGACTACCCAACTCTCACGTATATGATCACCATCATACTGTTGGTAGTCAAGCAAGATCCTAAGGGCTCTATCAACGTGTAACAGTGATCAGTCACCTGAACCTGTACACGACTGATAAAGGCAAACCAGATAGCATACTATCATTACGAGTAAGATTATGCTACCGGTATAGGTCCTCCTCAATCATTGCAATCATGTACCTGCAATCCAATAATTGACTTTGAGGGCACTATATCCTACAGGTGGGGGCTGCCACTTGAATTCACGGGGGCTACCTCTAGAATCCCCATATGATATTCTGACATGACGAATGAAATATCTTTATTACACATAGAACCTTTATGAGTCAAACCTATAACTGATTGCAACTTCATGACGTATATCTATATATATGTTTTGCACTTCATCTTAAACTTGACATGACTCCGTGAATATATGAATCTGCGAATCAATGAATCCGTGAACTCGTGAATCTAACTTGTATCTATAGTTTTCAAGTATTCATAAATACATGCTAGTACTTGTGTTAACTTCTTAATCAAGAATATCATGTGGATGAGGTAGCTCGACGAATGAGGGTATTTACGTGCATACATGATCGCTGTAGTTCCGGGTATTACGAAACAATTGCATTACTAACTCATGAATCTCTTGAATCCATGTTTCTATTGTTCCGAGGGAAAACAGAACATCTTCGTTACGTTTAAAACCCTCACTAGTCGAATTTATAAACTTAAAACATGATAATACCGTTTAAAGAACAAGCATCATAATATTGTTACCATTATATTATTGCTGTTTTTACGTGCTTGATTGTCTCCTTCTTTTTTTGTATATCATGTTTCTTTTTAATACTATTTATTTTTTTAAAATTGGGAACTTACTGAACTCTAGTTCGTTGACGGGCATTCCATTTTTTTGGGAATGTCCGTCAGATGACTTTGAGATAGGAGACCAAGCTTAGTACAAAGTTGAGCCGAACAAGCAGGATAGGAACTACCTTTCTTCTCAAGCCGAGCATTAACTTTGGTTGTAGTATGCCTTCTTTTGTTCAAAGCTATTGTTTTTATTCCTAGTTTCTTAAACTTTTCAAATTGTGTTCAGTTATTGTATTTTTGGGACTGTAATAAATGTTTTTAGACATTGTTATTATTTTAAATTCTTGTATTTATTATCTTTCTGCTTATAGTTACCTTAGTATATTCATGTCGAGAAGGAGTGCTTCTCGGTGTGAATACGTTGCGGGCTTCGTCCGCTCTCACTCTCCGTCTTTTGGGAAACGGGGCATGACAGGTTATGTTGGTGGCCCATGCAGGTCAGTTCTGCATGACCGTTGAAAGTAGATAATACAAGAATTTAAAATCTAACAACATTTACTTCCTTCTTGAAATCCTATCATCTTGAATCCATTCTAATTCTTCTTTAAATCATTCTAATCCTACGGCATTTATATTTTTCTTTTAATCTCATACCATCCTTTGAATCCATCTTGAATTTCTGTTTCAACTTTCTTGGACATCATATCTAAAGACATCTTGTAACTTTTGGTTCCTTAAATTTCTGTTGGTTCCTTCCTTCCCTTAGATCGTCTTTCCTGCATCACTTCTTTTGAATAGAATATTGAAAATCGGGAGTGCGAAAATGACTTGTGACAGCGTTATCTTTTGTTTTTCTTGCCCTATTACAACATACTCTTTGAGAGAATTTCAGCGACGAATTCTTTTAAGGAGGCTAGACTGTAACGACAACACCATGATATCACTTTTGAATCATAGTCTCTTGAATCCTTCGTTACTCTCCTGACGATCATGACTCAACGTAGACCTGACCATTTATTTTGTTCTTTTAAATTTCCCCACTTGAATCCATCTTAAGTTCTTTCTTATCTTTCATGATGATTAACTCTCGACGAAGAAGAAACGGAAGTTTGAACCTTTCATCTCTGTTATGGTCCTTTCTTATAACCTCCTTGATTCCATCTGGATTTCTTGAATCCCTATTAGTCCTTTTTGCTTGCACCTCTTAATATATCCATTGCATATATTCTTGAACAATTCCCGATCTATCCGAGTAGTCGTTGTCTCGGCTTTGGAACATCCAGTTCGGAAGCATCTCATGTTCTTCTAGTTCATCGCATCATTTCTTACTCGACCGATGGACCGCGAAGGCAACAAGCGACCGCATTATCTCTACCTTATCTAGTAGCGACACAATCCTTCTTAAAGAAAGGAAAATATAAGGAAAGTACTAAGATTTTATGGTCGTTACATTCTACCCTCCTTTAAAAAATTTCATCCTCGAAACCCCTTTTCTTTAAAACGCCTGTATATATATTTATTTATTTTCAAATAATATACATGGTCCATTCTTGTATATCTTGGTTGTCACACTCCATTGCTATTCCATAGGTCATAGGTTCGAATCCCGACTGAGATATTTGAATTTTTATTTTAAATCCCCAATTTTTAAAATATTATCATATTTTTTGATAGCCAAATTGTTACGCCCAGCTTCCCACGATATGTAAATACGGTACGTGACAAAACCAATCATGCTACCTATGGTGAGGAAATATCCTTTCATAGTCATATTACGACTGTCAATCAGATATCAAGAATAGTAAATAAATATCTAACTATTACATGTCCAACTACTATCATGAATAATAATGAGAAAGGTAGCGAAAACAAAATAAAGATCCAATAAGAACTAATATCATAGTCTTGTCCCTCATGGGATCACAACGATAAAACCATAACTAGGAAAAATAAATCTAGAGCATCACTAAACTAAATCAGCAGAAAGCTTTTCACTGCTCAGCTTGCCTATCAAAATATTCTCGAACTTCCTGCGATAAGGTTAATGGAACTGAGCTATGCAAAACCCAGACGTCTGTCATGCCCCGCTTCTCAAAATACATAAATATGGCACGTGACAGAGCCAATCATGCTTGGCTAGGAAAAATCCCTCCATAGTCACATTACGGCTGTCTAGCAGATATCAAGAACAGTAAAGAAAATCTAACTAACACATGTCCATCTGCCACAGTAAATAAAAGTCAAGAAATGCATATAGCGGAAATGAATCAAGATCCAATAAATAATATTTGAAACACGTCCCTTGTGGGATCACATCGATAAAAATAAAACTAAGAAAATAAATAAACTAAGCATCTCTAAAAATAAATATCTAGCTCCTCATTGCTCGGCTTGCTTGCTAAAATACTCCTGATTTGCTTGCGACAAAGTCAAAGGAACTGGGCCATGCAAAACCCAGACGTTGGTGCGTCATAAATATCAAATAATAGTAATAACCAGAACATGATGCTATGATTAAACATGAGTATAAATAATAAACGCAGGTATAAAACAGTGAGGTAAATGTATGCGATGTGTATCCTAAAGTCTGTGCTTCTAGTTTATCTATTCTACAAGTCTTTAAAATCAATTAAATGGAATCGTCGATGTAACTTAATAGTATCCCGTGCATGCCCTGGACCACGGTCAAGACTCTCGGGGCTGAATCCGAGACGTGCCGCTAAGCAGTAAAAACAGGTATCATGTACAGACGAATGATGTCAGCAGCATCATTTTGGGGCCGACCGAAGCCCATATCGACTGATCAGTCTCTGGAAAATATCGAACTGTTGAGTTACAAGTCAGGTTTCATTATTGATTTCTCTTTTCCCCCCAGGTTTTGTGTTCAAGTCAGGTATTGATGATATAAATCTAATGCCAACATAAGATTAAGCAGGTACAGTTCTTGTCTATCTAGACAATAAGTTACGTCCGTCAGGACAAAAGTCAGGATTGTCGGCATTAGCGGATGATCCAAGTAACATGTCTGGTAAAGTCTCATGTACAAGTCAAGCAATATATATTAACCAAAATAGATACCAAATATAAAACTATAACCAATATCTAAATACGGTAAACATAACTAATGCCAGGATGTATATGTATCTATCTGTAAAAACCATTTTACGTTTGTTATCAGGTATATGGCAATCTAGATAAAGATTATTGAACTGATATAGTAGGATGATAATATTGTGATGATCCGGTATGCAATTAGATAAACCATTATCGGTACGGATACAGACTGATAATATAAAACTGTAAATCGATAATATTTATTGAATATTAAAATATATGTACTATAGTTAAGCATATAAATATAGATATGAACAAAGTAGCATATTGCAAGTTTAGAACTTGGATCATCAAAATCTCACGATGAATATACAGATATCACGTTCCGAAAACCGAATAATGTCACGATACAAAACCAACAAACGCAGGACTTGACCTGACTGAGCATGTGCGTGACATGGTAATTGGGTTAGACGACGACAGTGACTGGGTTGTCTGGACCGTGCTCGTCGGCGGTGAACAACTCCGGCGAACTAGTCGGAAAAGAAGAAGAAAAGAAGAAGATGACGAGGTTGCTGGGTTCTGGTGTTAGCGAGGGCAAGGAGAGGAGAGGGGCGGTCGGCGATGAGGTGACGGGGAGACGAAGTTGTCGGCGAAGGGTCGTGGCCGATGGGGGTTGATGGTGATCAGGGAATGAGAAGGAGAAGAAGAAGAAGGTGCAATGGTGGGGTCTGGGTTCTCTAGAGTTGCTGACGAGACGAAGAAGGTGATGAAGGTGGTCGGGTTCAGGCGACGGCGAGAAAGGAGGAAGAAAGAGGTGGGGTTTTGGCATCGAGGTTGGCTCAGTGAGCCTATGGGGAAAGAGAAAGAGGAGGTGTGGCTGGTGGTGGTGGTGAGGAGGTGAGGACGAAGAAGTGGGGACGGCGACGACGTGGGTTAAGGTTCGGCGTGAGAGGGGAGCGCGAGAGGAGAGAAAGAGATGAAGACCGGGGGAGAGAGAGAGTTTGTATAAAATTTATATATATATCTATATCTATATCTATATATATATATATATATATATATATAGGGAGAGAGAGGTAGGGACGAGAGAGATGGAGAGAGAGAGATTATAATAAATAAATTTATTAATATATATATATATATATATATATAGTTATAGTTATAGGAAAATATAAAATATATATATTGTAGTATTTTACAGATAATACCAGATTATTCCAAACATTACTCGTATCCACTTAAAAATATAGTGTTTAAATATAAAGAATATACGTAAGAATTTTAACCATAATGCAAAATTCTGTAATTAAATACATATACCCCCAATAAAATCTACGTAAATATATGTAAGGATATCCAATTATTTGTCTGTCTAACTCTTAAGATATGAACATGATATATAGGCGCAACAACCTGATATGGCATGATATGCCATGCAAGGCTAGATAGCAAAAGAGTATTATTTGTTTTTATATCTTGTATTATAAAGAGATATGTAGAGCTTAAAATATTATATATATATATATATATATATATATATATATATATATATATATATATTTAGTACTCGATTCATATGGATACGCCGTACTAGCAAATATTTGATATAATCTCGAACCATGTTAGGTTTCAAATATGTGGGTCGGGTCGGATAATAACCACAGCTACTAATTGCATCATTCGTAACCCAATAGAACCAATAGTAAAGAATTTTGCAGCAAGATTTTAAATACCAAATTATATAGTATAAATATACTAGGGTGTTATAACGTCAGTGCGTTATAAATATCATCATCATAATAATAAACTGAACAGTGTGCTATATAGAATGTCACGTACAAAATAAGGTATGCGTAAACAATCACAGGTGCTATACAGCAGGCTATAGGTATGTCACACGTATCCTAAGGTCTATATTTTTAGGCTAACTATTCTACAAGTATTTGAAACCAATGAATGTACTCCTCCATATAACTCAAAAGTATATATCCCGTTACCCCTCGGGACCACGGATCAAGATGTATGAATCAAGAATGATTCTGTTCTGTTACCCCTCGGAACCACGGATTAAGTATTAAGAATCATGAATGATTCTGTTCTATTACCCTTCCCCCCCCCGAACCATGGATCAAGTGATATCCTTTTAAATTACACTTCAGTTACACTTTTGATTTCCCCATTTCCCCAGGTTTAGTTTTCCAAGTCAGGTATGAAAAATATCTATCTAATACCAACACAAGAATATGCATGTACATGCTATATCTATCTAGACAATAGGTCACGTCCATCAGGACAATCACAGGTAAATAGGTACAAGCAAGATAGCAATATCAGTAACAAGATGATGGTTTATAAGCATGTTAAGGTGGTATATTAAATTGGATACAATGTTTATTTGTAATAATATCGTACAAACAGATCATGATGAAATACAGTCGTAACCTTTATCTAGGTGCTATAAATAGTATAAAGAAACAAATAAACATTTTAATTCTACATTCGATTAACCAAACTAGAATAGTTCGTATAATTTCTAGTTATAGATATAATTTTGCACAAACTTTATAAACTGTAATTATAAACGTGTTAGTGTTAACTAAATAATGAAATACGGTGTCACGTCCTGCTTCCCAGTAGATGGAATCGATGATGTGGTAAGCCCGCGACATATTTATTCAGAGAAGGTCATTCTCTAAATAAATATACTAAGCGTATTGAAACAATAATACACAATGCAAGAATAAATGGAGACTGTACAATTTTCAACAAACATCTTTATATACATTCAAACTTGAAATATTTACAGATACATGAGTTCAACTGAAAAGTAAATACAATAAAAGAAATGCCTAAACAAGTGGCATACATAAGCTGAAGAAAAAGATAGCATTCTAAAGCCTGAGCCACGATCTGGTCGTACTCCTTCTCTGTAGAGTCCACCTCCTCGGTATCTGACGAACATTCCAAGTAAACAAAGGTAAGTAAAATGGCCGTCAACGAACTAGCGCTCGGTAAGTTCGAAAGATAAAAGTGGAAAGTGACAAATATAGAATAATCATGAAATAATGTATATGACGAGTAAAGTATATGTAAATGAACATGGTATATGTACTATATGTCTATATATGGTCATTATGTTAATGCAAAGACTCTGAAATCCCAGTACAAATGTAATTTATTCAAATGTATAGAAAGGGTATTTCAGCCTGATTAGGAGTTATAAGTTATTTTTGTTCAATAAAAGCAAAAGGCATTTTGTAGCTCACTGGTAAAACCTCTACACTGCTTTGACATAGCATGTGTATTCGATTCCTATCAGTCCTAATTATTTTTTTTATATTTTTCTTTTTAACTTTTCGGAAGTCCAAGAGTTGCACGTGCAATACACGGAGAATCGAAAGGTTTTATAAAAATCAAACGGGATAAATGAGGAGTTAACACAGATTAAAATACCCGGCATGAATCTCGAGACAAATCACCAAGATCTGACCGCCCGTTTTCACCATCTGGCCGCCAATGACGGTTCGCCTAGCCCCAATTGCCTCCGTGCTTTGCCCACACACCTCTTTAACTCTCCTGTACTGTTTGTTTTTCCTGCAATTAAACAGAGACTATTCAAATCCTCATTAACACCATTTTAATTCTTTTTAATTCAAATTTTTTAATTCCTATACTCTCAAATTTCACTATAAATACCACCCCATCCCCTAACTCTCCCCCATTTTAAAAATCCATATCAAAAAAATTCTCAAAATTCTCTAAGTGCAATGTGGAGTTAAGCAAGCCAAGAGGAGTAGCGACCAAATATCGACAACTGGAGCGTTCCTGACGCTACCGCGACGTTAAGGAAACCCCCTCTCTCTTCTTACCCTCTTTTTAACACTACGCCTCCTGTAAGTCCTTATTCTTTCCTTTCGTTTTGACTCAAATGGCATTTTTTTAAAACACATCGACAAAGTGGAGTTAGCTCCGATAATATTTTCTTTTCAACCTTTTAAATCTACTTGATGAGTAAATTAAGTCACACCAATACTGTAAAACCACTCTTAACCTTATTTACATCGTTTAGCCTTTTAGCGTAATAAAGTTTTCCATATGAAATAACCATACAACGGACTTTTTCAGAAAAATCCCATGAACTTTAGTGTAATTCTTATTTCGATAACCAGTATATAAACCTTTAGAAATTCATGGGGTGACGACCTACCCCACACGTACACTTTTGATTTACAGCACAATGTTTGGTTAGAAATTTTAATTAAACGCAACAATTTTGCAATAAAATACAATCTCATTATAAAACAAGTTTTTAATCGATAATTTTGGATCCTTGGCAAATGTGTCTTTACAACCCTTGTTAGGGGACCCGTTAATGGATGGTGCGGATTATCGCACATCTTTCGGATAGTAGAACGAGATACAGAACTCCTCACAGAGAATTCGTTCTCGAAAGGAAATAAAAATACGATTTAAAGGAAATACGACTTTTCTCAACAAAACTAAATTTTGAAAAATTTATATAAAACTATGAATCCGTATTTTCAATAAAAACAAATTATGAAATTATATTTTTAAAAGGAATGATTAAAGTTTTAAATGAAAATACCATTATGTTTCCAAAAGAGATAGTTTTCATAAAAATACCATAAACTTTTAAAAATCTACGTTTTATCACCAAAATATCACTAAAATTAAAATACATGTTCATAAAAAAACTCTAAATATTATAAACCACCCTCGAGGTTTATTTTTAAACGATATTAAAATATTTTTCATAAAACCCTTTCGAGAAATGCAAACAATATCAATACAATGTAAACAACAAAAATATTTAAGGACCCTAGATTAATATAGGTTTAAACGGTATCATTTCTCTTGAGCCCCAGGGAGCCGGAGAAAGTGAGTGTTTGCCTATTCTGGTTAGACAAATTAACAGAGTTATCAATGGCAATTGTCTTGGAAAAAGACACAAATTCTGCCGTCCATGTGTAGCAGTTGTCCAATTACTCTCGAACCTAAGAATTTCATCCATTCATATAAAAATGTCTATAAATCAAATACAAACTCGAATCCAAGCTTGAATTTAAACTCGAACTCTAATCCAAACTCGAATATAAACTCGAACTTAAACTCGAACTCTAATCCAAACTTGAACATAAACTTGAACTTGAACTCGAACTCATACTACTCGACTAACTCGACTCTATCCAAGCTTGCAATTGACATGACTCGCATTCTACTCGACTTAATCGACTTCATTCTACAACTTTTGCAATCTATGGTTCGATCAAGACATGTTATAATCAAACAATCAAATCAACTAAGGATATATTACCGTTATAATACATATTATACTCGGGGTGTTTGAATTAGTTTCTTGTGTGAATTCAACGGAGCTTCAAGAGTCCCGTATTAACCTATTTTTTTCATTTACTCGAATCTCAGTCGGGTTGACTCCTCCACAGGTTGGAGTCCCGATGCTAACACATGAAATGGACCTGTCATTCCTTGCTCCTGGGGCCCCACTCTTGAGCCCGTGAATATTTCTATGGTTGCGTTGACATTCATAATTGGAACTTAACGTTAAAATTGTGATTATATAAAGACCTATAGTATATATAACATCGTTCATTTTACATATACTTTTACTCGTCACAAATATTATTTCATGGTTATTATGTACTTGGCACTTTTCACTCTTAATCTATCTTTAGGACTTACCGAGTGCTAGTTTGATGACGGGCATTCCACCTACTTTTGTTTTCTTGGAATGTTCGTCAGATACGGCCGAGACGAAGGAAGTGGAGGCTATAGAGGAAGATTATGACCAGATAGCTACTCGGGATTGGTTTGACTTACTTTTTTCAGCTTATGTATACCACATGTTCAGGCATTTTTCTTTTATTGTATTTACTTTCTAGTTGAAACTCATGTACCTGTAAATATTTCAAGTTGAATGTAAATAAAGATATTTGTTGAAAATTTACAGTCTCCATTTATTCTTGCATTGTGTATTATTGTTTCAATACGCTTAGTATATTTATTTAAAGAATGACCTTCTCTGAATAAATATACCGCGGGCTTGCCATATAATCATTTTCCGTCTACTGGGAAACCGGGAATGACAGGTTTTGATGGTGGCCTATGCAGGTCCGTTCTGCATGAAGTCGTAAACAATATACCCCAAGAATTAATGAGTTCAACAAACCTTTACATTCCTTGCATTTAAAATTCCTTTAATCTATTCTAACCTATCTTTTATATCAAGGTGATGGACTCTCTGAACAATACCAGCACCAACGCCAACGACAATACTCCACCTTTTACACCACCACCACCACTACCTACCATTATAGCTCTTATCAATGTGCAAATAGTAGTGCTTGAGGCTATCAAGAGCCTATTGGAGAGTCAGCAGCAAACTGTTATCCTTATGAACTATCCCGAGGTCGAAGCACTTGGAGTAGAACAGTTCCGAGCCTTACACCCAATGAACTTTTTGGATATGGAGAGCCCACTTGAAGCAGAAGAATGGGCTCAGACGATAGAGGATGATCTGGTAGTGGCTCAAGTGCCAAATATAGCTTGGGTAAGAATTGCTAAGTTGCAACTAACCGATAATAATAGAGTATGGTGGAAAGCTGAGGAGAGCCATCTCGCACAATCAATAGAATGGAGAACATTCCGAGACCTCTCCAATTCGAAGTACTTTCCGGAGACTTCCCGCTTTGACATGGAGCAGCAATTCATCCATCTACACCAAGGCTTGATGTGGGTCAAGTATGTGGATGAATATGATACTAAGTTTACCATGCTCGGCAGGTAAATTATAGTCTCAAGTTCAATTTTTCTATCTCACTTACAATACTTCTAACACAAGGTCACAACAGGTTCGTTGTGCACCTCATTCCCGCTAAGTTCCCGGCACAATGATTCCAGCAGGGGTTGGACCCTGAAATCCAAGCTGCACTCACTATAGGGGATTTCCCAACCCATGAGCTTGCTTTGAAGGTTGCCTGAAGCTATAAGGAAGTTGTGAAGAAGAAGGGCAAGCCGCAGTCGGCCGGTGTGAAACGGCCTTTGCACCAGATCGTAGGTGTCACGCCCCGCTTTCTGGTATACGGGGAGGGGGCGCGGTGAAGCCCGCTACATATTTACTCAGAAGTAAATACGCTAAGCGTAACTAAGCAATATAAAGTAAAGTACATAAGAGACAGGAATGTAAGTGAACATTAACTTTATTTATTAAACATTCTTTTACAGGTACAACTGAAATGAAATACATGAGTAGAATGCGATGCCTAAACAATGTCATAACTGAAATGAAAAGTATGTACAAGTAAAGTCTAATGCTTTGGGTCTTCAGTGTACTACTCCAAATGCTCCTGACTGATCTCGAGCTCTAGTGTGTCCAATCCACCTGATAATATTCCAAAGAAGAAGAGAGATAGGAATGTCGTCAGCGAACAATCGCTCGGTAAGTCCCAAAGAAAGAAGAAGTAGAATAGACAGAAAAGAGGGTATAACTAATAATGTTTGATTATAATGTTAACACAGTTGTTTGTAGCTTGGTACAGAATATGCCAGTGTATACGAGAGAAGTCCAACTTACATGTGGACTTTGGTAACCCGTAGTACAAGGCTCCGTCGAAAATACCATGGAACAATGACATGGATATAATTCTGTCTTAAGTGACCACCTCGTGCTACCTTTAACATGTTCCGTACCAGTCTACCCCTTTATAAACCCCGTAATGTATTATATTTGATTGTGTTGGTGACTGATGGTATTGTATTATTTTGTAATAAATGGAAGGCTTGCCGAAACTATGATATTAGTAAACGAAATGGATGTAAATGGATAGTCATGTAAACGAAATATATCTATGGTTCGGTTCAGTCAATATAAATTGAATAGACAGATTCATGGATTCATATTGTATTGTAGTTTATACTTGAATCACATTCAAGATAGATTGATTAGATTGAGACTCAGTCTGAGTCAGACACTTTAAAAAGAAAGTTTTGATGTTATCGGTAACTGCTGCATATGGACGGCAGGATTTGTGTCTTTTTCCATGACAATTACCGTGTTAATAACACCATTTGTTAGATTTTCTACCTTAAATAGGTAAGCACCCATATTCTCCGGCTCCCTGAGGCTTAAGAGAACCGGTCCCGCTTAAACCTATGTTTACTAGGGTCCTTATTGTAATTTAGTATAACTTGAGGGGGTTTTATGTAAAAATAGTTTTGGTATAATTTCAAAATACACCTCAAGCATTTAATTATCCTCTTTAGGGTTTTCATAGATGTATATTTTATAAAAGTGAAATTTCTGGTGAGTAGAACCTAGTTTTCATAGTATAGGGTATTTTATTGAAATATTGGAATTGTTTTATATTTAGATGGTATTTTCATGTAATGGTGATTCCTTTGGTTTAGCAAAACATGGAATATTTGTATAATATATTTAAATAGATCTTTTGATAATATTCATATATATATATATATATATATATATTTATATATTTAATAAAAATAAACTTTATTTATTTTGTAGAAATCTTATTTTCTTAAAAATAGTATTAAAAATTCCATCGAGATCGACTACTCCTTGCGGAGGTTTGCATCTCGCTCTACTAGGCCCGAGGATGTGAGATAACCCGCACCATTCCGATCGGGGTTCCCCAAAATGGGTTGTAGAGGCGTAATTGCAAAGAATTAGATAACACTCTTCTTAAAGAAAACGGTTTTGTAATAGTTTAGGGTATTTTATTGTAACTCATAATGTTCCCACAAATATTGTCCAAAGATAAATCGTGCTATGTCATGAATGTGTGTTGTGATGAGGTAGGTCATTACCTCGTGAGTTTTCTAAAGGTAATACGGTTAAAAGTGGATAACAACATCGTTTGTAAACATGGTGGTATTTTACTGTAAAAATGAAATAGAAATTGCAACATGAATTATTTTGAGATGAAACTTATTCTAATATGTTTATTTATGTTTGTTAAACATTATGTGAGAGTATGGTAATTTATAGTTTAAGAAAAATGGAATTTTGAAAGAAAAGAGAGTCGAAAGTCGGAATAACTCCGCTTCCGACGAGTTATGAAATGAATTTGTTTTAGAATAGAAGAAGAGGAGGGGAGAGGGGACTTAATGGCTATTGAACAAGAGGAGGGAGAGAGGAAACTAGGGAAGTGTCAGGGCGTCGTTTCGTCACCGGAATCTCCTCGGAACTTCGCTCTTTGCTAACTCCACTTGCACACTATAGGACTTGAAAGTTTTTGAGAGTTTTGGCAGGGAATTTCTGAGTGAGGATGTGTGAAATGGAGTGTGGTATTTATAGGGAAAATTAGGGTTTAGAGGGTGAAAGAATGCATTAAAAATTGCATTAAAATTTGGATTTAAATGGTGTTTTATTGCTCTCTGGATAAATTTAGAGTAAACAAACAATATGGGGTTAGTGGGGTAGGCGAAGAGGTGCTCGGGTGAAAAGATGGAGACCATTGTCAATGGGGGACCCGGCGGTGCCAGTTTTTCCCAAGGTTCCTCCGGTCAGAAACCGGTGGAATTGGCTTGGTTTGATGCCATGTGTCCCCGTCGCCTCATATACCCTCATGCACGTGTTTATTTATTCTGTCTCTTTTCGTTTTACGTGTTATGCACGTGCAAACCCTTAGGCTTCTAAAAGTTTAAAAGAAAATACAATAAAAATAATATGTGGCTGATGGGATTTGAACTCAGGTGCTATGTCTCAGCAGTTCAAGGTCTATACCTGTGAGCTACAAGATCTTTCTTGCTGTTCAAAAGCAAACAAATTTATAACTTATGCTCAGGCTCAGGTATTCCTTCTGTATTTTGGAAAAATTTCATTCAGAAAGTTTAGGGTTGTTACAGCGGGAGGAGCCTCTTCCAGGCCAACTTTCAACGGGCCATCTCGAAGGTTAGGAGGTTCGTTCACCAACAACATGTCAGACTTTTGCAGCTACTGCAAAAGAATGAGGCATTTAGTGAAGAAATGTCGTAGGGTGAACAAATTATCCTTGATCTATGGGTCTTCTACTCACACTATCGGAGCATGCCCCCAGAACCGAGGACTTAACAATCCTCCCGCTAGTCCGGCGATCAAAGCTCCTCCTACCCGATTAGCTTTACCAGCACCATCTCCCCGCACCCAGACCGTTCAACCTCAACGCCAAGTGTTTAACCAGGCACAGAGAAAAGTGCCGTGACGCCAAGCATTCACTATGTCGGTCGAAGAGTCCGAATCTACGGGTTAGATTATCACTGGTAAATCTCTTCCCTATTCCCTTTCAAGTCCTTGTAATTCTTAGCCATCTTATATTTGTTATACCTAAACCTATCTCACGCAACTTAGGTACAATCTTAGTAGCCATCCTAACTGCACTCGCGCTCTTCGACACTGGGGCATCGCATTGTTTCATGTCACAATGGTTCGTAAGAACTCATGCGATCCCAGTTAAGTCGCTCGTATCGAGCTAGAATGTCAGTTCAGGGAACGACGTTCTAAAAGCAACCTTGGGATACGATTTGTATCTAGTGGTCATCTGCAGTCGAGAATTTTATGAAGTCTTCATGGTGCTGGACATACCGAATTTCAATGTAGTCTTGGGAATGAATTGGCCGGGAACTTTCTTCGCTACCATTGACTGTCGCTAAAGGAGGGAAGTGTTTAAAATATAAGATCACCTAGTGTTATATTTCAAAAGCGGAGACCGGACATTAGAGCCTAGCATCTACCGAGCGAAACTAAAGAAGGTAGAGATTGTAGCGTTGTAAGCAGAAGGATCGAAGCCAGAGGTCGTTAGAGAGTTCGAGGATTTTTCCCTGAAGATATATCAGGTTTGCCTCCCGATCGAGCTTTTGAATTCAGTATTGATTTGCAACCCGCCGCATAACCTGTTATGAAAGCTCCTATCGATTAAGTTCGAAAAGATTGAAGGAGATCTGTATTCAGTTGGACGAATTCCTGAAGAAAGGTTGGATCAGACCCAGTACTTCAAGTTGGGGATCTCTGGTGCTGCTGGTAAAGAAGAAGGAAGGTACCTACCGGATGTGCGTAGATTATTGAGCTCCGAATGAGGTGACACTTAAGAACAAGTATCCACTACCTCACATCGATGACTTTTTCGATTAATTAAGTGGTTCTTGTGTCTTTTCAAAGTTAGATCTTTGTTCGGGTTATCATCAGGTGAAGGTCAAGGGGTCTGATATTCCGAAGACGATATTTAGGACTCGTTATGGCCATTACAAATATCTCATAATGCCATTTGGAGTGACCAATGCACCTGCCATCTTTATGAACCCGATGAACCAAGTTTTCCGTGAGTACTTAGACAAGTTTGTTGTTATCTTCATCGACTATATCCTGGTGTATTCAAAGAATCGGAAAGAGCACGCCAAACACTTATGCATTGTCTTGGAGACATTACGACAACACCAGCTCTATGCCAAGTACAACAAGTGTGAATTTTGGCTAAACCAAGTCGGATTTCTCGAACACATCGTTTCAGGTGAAGAAATCTCTGTAGATCCAGCTAAGGTGTTAGCTGTCAGCGAGTGACCGATACCAAAGACAGTGAAAAATATAAGAAGCTTCTTGGGCTTAGCAGGGTATTACAGACACTTTATCGAAGGATTTTCAAAGATCGCAGCACCCCTGACCAAGCTCACACGTAAAGACGAAACATTCGTGTGGCCTGAAGCATGTGAGAAGGCTTTTATAGAACTCATGTCGAGGTTAAAATCCGCGCCTATTCATGTAATACCGGATCAATCTGGAAGATTCGATTTGCATTGTGATGCTTCCGGTAAAGAATTAGGATGTATTCTATATCAACATAGAAAAGCTGTGGCTTTTGCATCAAGACAGCTAAAGGTCCATGAGCGCAACTATCCAACATATGATCTGGAACTAGCAGCCGTGGTCTTTACACTCAAGATTTAGCATCACCCCCTTTTGGGAAAACTAGTGGATATTTACACCGACCACAAAAATCTGAAGTATGTATTTACTTAGAAGGAACTCAATATATGGCAGAGAAGAAAGCTAGAACTCATGGCGGATTTTGACATCAACCTACAGTATCATTCTGGAAAGATGAACGTAGTTCCTAATGCACTCAGTCTCCAACATTTAGCAATGAACCTCACCGCTCAGTGGAAGCTACAAAAAGAACTGCACGGATTGGAGATTGAAGTAGTTATGCCAGATAGCGCTTCATCCTTGATGAACTTACAAGTCCAGTCCACTCTTGTTAATCAGATCAAAATAGCTCAAGCAAATGATGCCAAGCTACAAAAGATCCAAGAACAAGTAGAAAGTGGTCTTCGAACTGACTTCATCATCCACGAAGATGGATCCTTATGGTATGGAAGCCGTTTATGCGTGCCGGTCGGCCCTGTTCAAGAAGAGTTGATGAAAGAAGCTTACAACTCTCCTTATTCGATATACCCCGGTGGCACGGAGATGTACAAGGATCTACGACAACATTACTGGTGGCATGGAATGGAGCAAGAAGTACCAAGGAGTGTAGCGAAGTGTTTAGTGTGTCAGCAAGTGAAGACTAAACATCACAGAACTGCTGGTCTACTTCAACCGTTACCAATCCCAGAATGGAAATGACAACACATTACCATGGAATTCGTAACTGCTCTCCCTCGTAGCACGAAGGGTAACGACACAATCTGGGTTATAGTGGATTGGCTCACTAAGTCGGCTCACTTTATTCCATTTAGGGTTGGCCAGTCAACTAAGACGTTGGCAAGAAAGTACATGGAGGTGAGTAGAAATCTAAAATAAGATTTATACCTTCAAGATGTACCATACTTGTTTTGATACCCATAAACTCATGTAGGAGATCGTGAGATTACATGAAGTACTTGTCTGCATTGTCTCTGATCGCGATACTAGATTCCGATCACAGTTTTGGCAGAGTCTGTAAGTTAGCCTGGAAACGAGTCTAAATTTCAGCATGGCGTATCATCCCTAAATAGACGGATAGTATGAGCAAACAATTCAAACTTTAGAAGATATGCTGAGAGCCTGTATGTTAGACTTCGGAGGTTTGTGGGAAGATCACCTACACCTTGTTGAGTTTTCATATAACAACAGCTACCAAGAAAGCATTGGGATGGCACCATTCGTAACACTCTACGAACGAAAGTGTCGTTCCCCGCTGAGTTGGGACAACATTGGAGATCGTGAACTCCTTAGACTAGAGATGATCGTGGCAACTGTGGATGTTTTTCGCACGATCAAGGAAAAGATGTGCATAGCCCAGGACTGACAGAAGCATTAGACAGATGCAAAGCATCGACACCTGGAGTTTTAACCTGGAGAGCATGTATTTCTGATGATCTATCCGAACAGAGGAGTGATACGTTTTGGCAAGAGGGGTAAACTCAGTCCAAGGTACATCGGACCGTTAGACATACTTGAACGAGTTGGAGAAGTGGCATACCGTTTCTCACTACCACCTCATTGAAATGAGTGCACAATGTGTTCAATATATCCCAACTACGATAATATGTAAGCGACCCCAGCCACATACTTGATCACTCAGAGCTTAATGTACAGACTAATCTGACTTGTGAGCAAGAACCGGTCGAGATATTGGATCGAAAGGTGAAGACACTACGAAGAAAGGAGGTGAACTTTGTCCGGGTGATGGGAGAAAGCACTCTCCAGGAGAATCGACTTGGGAGAGATATGACGATATGCGTGTACGATACCCTCATCTATTCGAAAATTAGTTCTTTGTATAAATTTTGAGGACAAAATTTTTTATAAGGGGGGTAGAATGTAACGACTCTGAAATCCATATACAAATGTAATTTATTCAAATGTATAGAAAGGGTATTTCATCTTGATTAGGGGTTATAAGTTATTTTTGTTCAATAAAAACAAGAAGCAATTTGTAGCTCACTGGTAAAACCTCTACACTGCTGTGACATAGCCTATGTATTCGATTCACATCAGTTCCAATTATTTTTTTTATATTTTTCTTTTTAACTATTCGGAAGCCCAAGAGTTGCACGTGCAATACACGGAGAATCGAAAAGTTTCAGAAAAATCAAACGGAATAAATAAGGAGTTATCATTGATTAAAATACCTGGAACGAATCTCAAGGAAAATCACCAAGATCCAACCGCCTGTTTTCATCATCTGGCCACCACCGATGGTTCGCCTCGCGCCGATTGCCTCCATGCTTTGCCCACACACCTCTTCAACTCCCTTATACTCCCCTGTACTGTTTATTTTTCCTGCAATTAAATAGAGACTATTCAAATCCTCATTTACAACATTTTAATTCAAAATTTTTAATTTCCATACTCTCAAATTTCACTATAAATATCACTTCATCTCCTAGCTCTCCCCAGAAAATCCCTATAAAAAAATTCTCAAAATTCTCTAAGTGCAAAATGGAGTTAAGCAAACCAAGAGGAGTAACGACCAAATCTCGACAACCAGAGCTTTCCCGATGCTACCAGCGATGCCAAGGAGACCCTCTCTCTCTTCTTACCCTCTTGTTAACACTACGCCACCCATAACTCCCTATTTTTTCCTTTCGTTTTGAGTCAAACCGCATTATTTTTAAACACATCGACAAAGTGGAGTTAACTCCGATAATATTTTCTTTTCAACCTTTTAAATCTACTTGATGAATAAATTAAGTCACACCAACACTATAAAACCACTCTTAACCTTATTTACATCATTTAGACTTTTAGCGTAATAAAGTTTTCCATATGAAATAACTATATAACGGACTTTTTCAGAAAAATCCCATGACTATAGTGTAATCCTTATTTCGATAACTAGTGTATATACCTCTAGAAATTCATGGGGTAACAACCTACCCCACACGTATACTTTTGATTCATAGCACAATGTTTGGTTAGAAATTTTAATTAATGCAACAATTTTGCAATAAATTACCATCTCATTATAAAAAAAGTTTTTAATCGATAATTTTGGATCCTTGGCAATTGTGTCTCTACAACCCTCGTTTGGGGACCCGCTAATAGATGGTGTGGATTATTGCACATTCTTAGGATAGTAGAGTGAGATGCAGAGCTTCTCATGGAGAATTCGTTCTCGAAAGAAAATGAAAATACGATTTAAAGGAAATACGACTTTTCTAAACAAAACTAAATTTTGAAAAATTTATATAAAACTATGAATCCGTATTTTCAATAAAAACAAATTGTGAAATTATATTTTTAAAAGGAAAATTAAGGTTTTAAAGTAAAATACCATCAAGCTTCCAAAAGAGATGGTTTTCATAAAAATACTATAAACCTTTTTTTAAAACTAGGTTTTATCACTAAAATACCACTAAAATTAAAATACATGTTCATAAAAAACTCTAAATATTATAAATCACCCTCGAGATTTATTTTTAAATGATATAAATTTTTTTCATAAAACCCTTTTGAGAAATGCAAACAATATCAATACGATGTAGACAACAAAAATATTTAAGAACTCTAGATTAATATAGGTTTAAGCGGTATTATTTCTCTTGAGACTCAGAGAGCTGGAGAAAGTGAGTGCTTGCCTATTCAGGTTAGACAAATTAACGGAGTTATCAATGGCAATTGTTTTGAAAAAAGACATAAATCCTGCCGTCCATGTGCAGCAGTTGTTCGATTACTCCTGAACCTAAGACTTTCAACAGTTAAATCCATTCATATAAAAATTTCTATAACCCGAATCCAAGCTTGAATTTAAACTTGAACTCTAATCCAAACTAGAATATAAACTTGAACTTAAACTCGAACTCTAATCCAAACTCGAAGATAGACTTGAACTCGAACTCGAACTAATACTACTCGACTAACTTGACTCGACCCAAGATTGCAATTAACATGACTTGCATTCTACTTGACTTACTCGACTTCATTCTACAACTTTTGCAATCTATGGTTCGATCAAGACATGTTATAATCAAACAATTAAATCAACTAAGGATATCTTACCATTATAATATATATTATATTCGGGGTGTTTGGGATAGTTTCTTGTATAAATCCAACGGAGTTTCAGGAGTCCCATATTAACCTATTTTTTTTATTTACTCGAATCTCAGTCGAGTCGACTCCTCTACAGCTTGGAGTCCCGATACTAACACATGAAATGGGCCCGTGTTTCCTTGCTCCTGGAACCCCACCCTTGAGCTCGTGAATACTTCTACGGTTACGTTGACATTCACACTTGGAACTTAACGTTAACATAGTGACCATATAGAGACCTATAGTATATATAACCTTGTTCATTTTACATATACTTTTACTCGTCACAAATATTATTTCATGGTTATTATGTACTTGTCACTTTTCACTCTTACTCTATCCTTGGGATTTACCGAGTGCTAGTTCGCTGACGGGCATTCCACCCACCTTTGTTTTCTTGGAATGTTTGTCAGATACGGTCGAGACGGAGAAAGTGGAGGCTATAGAGGAAGATTATAACCAGATAACTACTCGGGATTAGCTTAACTTACTTTTTCTTTCAGCTTATGTATGCCACATGTTTAGGTATTTTTCTTTTATTGTATTTACTTTCCAGTTGAAACTTATGTACCTGTAAATATTTCAAGTTGAATGTAAATAAAGATGTTTATTGAAAATTTACAGTCTCCATTTATTCTTGCATTGTGTATTATTGTTTCAATATACTTAGTATATTTATTTAGGAAATGATCTTCACTGAATAAATATGTCGCGGGTTTACCACGTCATCATTTTCGTCTATTGGAAGCGGGGCGTGACGGTTAACATTAAGTTCCAAGTATGAATGTCAACGCAACTGTAGAAGTATTCACGAGCTCAAGAGTAGGGCCCGAGGAGCAAGGAAATATGGGTCCATTTCATGTGTAGTATCGGGACTCCAAGCTGTGGAGGAGTTGACCGACTGGATTCGAGTAAATAGAAAAATAGGTTAATACGGGATTCCTAAAGCGTCATTGATTCACACAAGAAACTATCCCAAACACCCCGAGTATGATATGTATTATAACCTTAAGATATCCGTAGTTAATTTGATTGGTTGATTATAACATATCTTGATCGAAACCATATATTGCAAAAGTTGAAGAATGAAGTCGAGTAAGTCGAGTATAATGCGAATCATGTCAATTACAAATCCTGGGTTGAGTTAAATTAGTCGAGTAGAGTGATTTCGAGTTCACGTTCAAGTTAGGTTCGAGTTTGTAATTGAGTTATAGTCATTTTCATATGAATGGATTTAACTTTGAATTTCTTAAGTTTGGGAGTAATTTGACAATTGCTCCACATGGACGGCAGGATTTGTATCTTTTTTCTAAGACAATTACCATTGATAACTCCGTTAGTTTGCAGTGTTTTCTAATTTGAGTAGGCAACTCACTTTCTCCGGCTCGCTGGGGCTGAAGAGAAATGATACGGCTTAAACCTATATTAACTTAGAGTCCTTAAATGTTTATTATTGTTGTTTACGTTGTATATATATTGTTTGCATTTCTTGAGGGAGTTTTATGAAAAATATTTTAATATCGTTTAAAAATAAATCTCGAGGGTGATTTATAATATTTAGATTTTTTATGAACATATATTTTAATTTCAATGGTATTTTGGTGATAAAATTTAGCTTTTAAAAGTTTATTGTATTTTAATGAAAACTACTTCTTTGTAAACTTAGTGGTATTTTATTAAAAATTTAATCTTTCATTTAAAAATATATTTTTTCACAATTTGTTTTTATTGAAAATACGGTTTCATAATTTTATATAATTTTCCAAAGTTTAATTTGTTTCAAAAAGTCATATTTCTTTTAAATCATATTTTCATTCTTTTCGAGACTGAATTCTCCATGAGAAGCTCTGCATCTTGCTCTACTATCTTAAGATGTGCGATAATCCGTACCATCCATAAGAGCGTCCCCTAAAGAGGATTGTAGCGGCGTAATTGCAAAATGTGTAAAAATATCGATAAAAAACCTTTTTGTAAAAAGTATTGGTATTTTATTGTAAAACGTATTCTTTAAATTAACCATACATCTAAAATATCGTGCTATGAAACCATAGTGTATGCGATGGGATAGGTCATTACCCCATGAGTTTCCTAGAGGTATATATGCTAGTTATCGAATAAAGAGTTATATTAAAGTTCATGGTATTTTTCTGAAATTGTTCGATTTGTGTTTAATTCGCATTAAATTTTAACTACATAAAAAGCAAATAATGTGACCAATATTTTGAAGTGATGTTAGGGGATTGGTATAATTTATTTGACCTATTCAAATTGATAAAAGTGTTTAAAAGACAAGATTTTAAGCTTAACTCCACTTTGTCGATATGATTTTAGAATGCGATGTGAGTTGAAATGAAAGGAAAGAATAGGGACTTACGGGTTGTGTAGCGTTGAGAATAGAGAAAGGAAAGGAGAGAGTGTCTTCGTGGTGTTATGGTATCGTTGGGAGTGGCTCCAGTCTTCAATAGAATGAAGTCGATCTCTAACTCCACTTGACTAGCCTTAACTCTTCTTGAACTTAGAGAATTTTGAGAGAAATTTTGATAGAGATTTTCAGAATGGGGAGAGCTAGGGGATGGGGTGTATTTATAGTGTAGAAGTGAGGGTGTGCGAGTAAGAGAATTTGAGTTAAAAAAGAATTAAAATAGGATTAATGAGGAAAGTGAAGGGTCTCTGGTTTAATTCAGAGAAATCAAATATTACAGAGAAGTAGAGGGGAGTTGAAGAGGTGCATGGGGGAAGCACGGATCGATTTGGAGTTGATCCGATTGCCAGTAGCGGCCCAGAGAGAGAATTGGGCTGTCAGATTTGATCTATCTGTCTCGAGATTCATGCCACATGCTATATTCTATATTAACTTCTCATTTATCCCGTTCGATTTTTCTGAAACTTTTCAATTCTCCGTGTATTGCACATGCAACTCTTAATCTTCCGAAAAGTAAAAAAGAAAAAAATTAAAAAATAATTGGGACTAATGGGAATCGATCACACAGGCTTTGTCATAGTAGTAGAGAGTCTTAACCAGTGAGCTATAAGTTGTTTTTTACTTTTATTGAACAATATTAACTTATAACTCCTAACAGGCTGAAATACCCTTTCTATACATTGAAACAAGTTACATTTGTACAGGAATTTCAGAGTCGTTACATTCTACTCTCTTTATAAAAATTTCGACCTCGAAATTTACATAGAGACTAATTTTCAAAAAGGTGAGGGTATCGTGCACGCATATCGTCTTCTCGTTCCCATGTTGATTTTCCTGGTGAATCCTTTCTCCATATCACTCAGACCAAGTTCACCTCCTTGTTCCGTAAGGTCATCACCTTTCGATCCAAGATCTCGACTGGTTGCTGCTCGCAAGTCAGATCGGTCTGTATAGTGATTTTTGAGTGATCAAGTATGTGGCTGGGGTAGCTCACATATCGTCGTAGCTGAGATATGTGGGACACATTATGCATTCCTTCCAATGAGGGTGGTAGTGCCAAATGGTATACCACTTCTCTAACTCGTTCGAGAATTTCGAATGGTCCGATGTATCTTAGACTTAGTTTACCTCTCTTTCCAAAACGTATCACTCCTCTGTTCGGAGAGATCTTCAGAAACACATGCTCTCTGGGTTAGAACTCCATATGTCGACGTTTTGCATTTGCCCAATGCTTCTGTCGGTCCTGGGCTATACGCATCTTCTCCTTGATCATGGGAACTACATCCACCGTTGCCATGATTATTTCTGGCCTAAGGAGTTCATGATCCCTAACGTTGTCCCAACTCAACGGAGAAAATCACTTATGTCCGTAGAGTGCTGCGAAAGGTGTCATTCTAATACTTGCCTGATAGCTGTTGTTATATAGAAACCCCATAAGATGTAGGTGATCTTCCCACGAACCCCCGAAGTCTAGCATACAGGCTCTCAGCATATCTTCAAGGATCTGAATTGTTAGTTCAGACTATCCATCTGTTTGGGGATGATACACCGTGCTGAAATTCAGACTCGTTCCCAGGCTAGTTTGAAGACACTGCCCAAATTGGGATCGGAATCTAGTATCACGGTCAGAGATGATGCAGACAGATACCCCATGTAATCTCACAATCTCCTGCCTGAGTTTATGGGTATCAAGACAAATATGGTACACCAAACCCCCAAACCCAAATCTAAGAAAGATACGGATTTGAACTAGTCCACGCCCTATGGGCGACAACATAAATTAGTCTCCGTATACAATCCACGGGCAACCACAAACAAAACAAACACCCACGACACGAAGTGACCATCTGGAGAAGGAGAAAATTGTTACCGCGATGCGGTAGCGTAATTAACTGCAGTGGCTTGCGGCTGCAGGGAAGAGCGTCCCCATAATCAAAACCCCCTCAAAGGAGGGGGAATCTGATGAAGTCTGCTACATCTGCCGCATCCGTTTAAACCTTTGATACATAGTGCCATAAATCAACTTAGCATCTTCGGAGAGGTGGACGGATAGCACCTATTAGCATCTGCCCCCAGATTCAGGCAAGACAGTCCTCTTCCCGGCTTCCGGCGGTAAACATCAGTGTTCTCTGTTCGTCCATCAATTTAGACCTTCACTGGAGCTGATCAGAGTTTGCAAATCGCCATGGTTCCGCAACAGCATTACAGGAAACTTGATGCACTCGATACATACGGCATGCAGGAGATACAGACTTTCTACGTCCCTCCAAAGCGAAGAGGTGAAACGTCGATCCTCTTCTATCGATCTACGAAGACCAAAATGGAGAAAGAAGTCTGGCATGGTGCCGATTTTGCGCTGGATAGGCTTCAACCAATCCGTATGCCGAGATATTACACAGAGGGATTGAAAAGACTGTTAAAATGCCAAGGTGTACCCTTCAAACAGACCGCTCGACAAGCCGAGTTCTACAACAGGATTTGGGACGCCCCCGGAACTCAGCGAAAGATGCCCAACGAGAGAATGGAGACTATTGGGCTTGGATACATTCGGTCTAAGAAACGGGAGCGATTCCATGGCTTCCGTGTCGTAAATAACTCCGGTGGAGAAGGAAATGCTTTTCCAGATAGCGCCGATATTGAACCAGAGCGAGATCATGCCGTATGAATGCCAAGTCCGTCGTTCGAAGAACAAATTGAAAAGCTAATAAGAGAAGCCGGTCAAAAGGTTTGGGATGACCACAACCGTGAAATGGCCATTTACAAAAAGGCTAGGACGCGACATCTTACTCAACAGTCTGCAGAAAGAGAAAATGATGATGCCCTTCATCCTCAGCCCGCTGTACGTTCTCATGACAAGAGAAAAGCCCGACGCAGGGAAAAAATAAGGTAAAGAACGAGAATGACGTTCGAAAGCAGCAAATCGGGTCTGAGAAGCCGCATGATCGAGAAAGGGTCTACTGGAATCCATTGCTAATGAAGAAGATGGGTCGGGAATATTCTTTCCCCCAAAATAAGACAAGGAAAATATTCCACCTTGTCATGAAGCATCAAATGATGATGCTCCTGGAGTCTCGACACCCCGAACAAATAAGCGAGGTGTATCACCCGGATTATTGTTCCTACCACCGAGCAATAGGACATCCTCTTGAAGACTGCTTCACCTACAAAGACTTGGTCGAAGACCGGTACCGACACAGCAAGTTTGCTCTATCCAACAGTTGGAGGGTGACCCCAACACGGAAGCATGAGCCAAAAGCAACCCACATTACGAGGGTAAGTCCAGATCAGCATTGAGCTTGGAAACGAGCTCGTACCTGCCACGTGATAAAACTATCGAAAAAGGGAGAGCACGAGAATATGGATGACCTCTCCTAGTGCTTCGCAAATGAGGATGAGGACAAGGTGATCTTGGAATTTCTAATGGCGCCAAAAGAGATGGAAGATAGGATACACACCACGATGGACAACTTGAGAAAAGTCGACCTGGGGACGGAAAACGGTCCAAGACCGATGTTCGTCAGTAAGCCGCTGTCTAAAAAGCAAGTGGCTACATTAAAGGATTTGTTTTTGAAGTATAAAGATTGCTTCGCATGGAACTATTCTGAAATGCCGGGACTAGACCCAGAAATAGCTGTGCATAAACTTGCGATATCACTAGGCGCTAAGTTAGTCAAACATGCGCCAAGAAGAATGTGGCTCAAACTCGAGATGAGAATCAATGCCGAAGTCAAAAAACTAATTGACTCTGGCTTCTTTCAAGAGGTTCAATATCCAGACTGGATCGCCAACATTGTTCCAGTGATGAAGAAAAATGGAACGGTACGCATCTGCATAGACTTTCGGGACTTCAACAAAGCTTGCCCAAAAGATGAGTTCCCTATACCGGTTATCGAGATAATGATCGATAACACGTCCGCCCATGAGGTCTTCTCCTTCATGAATGGATCTTCAGGGTACAATAAAATAAAGATGCATCCTGAAGACCAAAAGCACACAGCTTTCTGGACTCCGCTAGGCGTATTCTGCTATAAGGTGATGCCTTCGGTATGAAGAACGCATTCGCTACCTATCAGAGGGCCATGAAGAAGATCTTTGATGCTTCATATATGAGATCGTCGAATGCTATATTGACGATCTTGTAGTAAAAAGCAAATCGTACCAGGAGCACTAGGAACATTTGAGCTTAGTGTTTCAGCGTCTTCGGAAGTACAATCTACAAATGAATCCTCTGAAATGAGCATTTGGAGTCTCCTCGTGCAAATTCCTAGGATTCGTTATACGACACAGAAGCATTGAAATAGACCCATCAAAGATCAAGACGATCATGGAAATGCCTACGCCAAAGACTCTCAAACAACTGCGATCTCTCCAAGGAAAGCTCGTGTATATCCGGCGGCTCATAACCAACCTCTCTGGTAAATGCCGCTTCTATAGCCATCTAATGAAGAAGGGGACCCCGTTCGTCTGGGATCGTAAATGCCAAAATGCACTAGACTGAATCAAGAAATACCTGCAGAATCCGTAGGTACTGATCGCTCCGGTTAAGGGAAAGCCCCTCATCCTGTATACAACGGCCCTTGAAGGTTCTTTAGGCACGCTATGGGCATAGGAGAACGACCAGGGGAAGGAGAGAGCTCTCTACTATTTGAGTTGAGTTCTCCTGGGGGCAGAAAACAACTACTCCCCTATTGAAAAGCATTGCCTGGCACCGATCTTCGTGATAACAAAGCTCAGACACTATGCTTTGACGCATGAGGTCTATCGCATATCAAAGATGGACCCTTTCAAATATTTGATGTCAAGAGCCATACTAATAGGAAGGCTTGCCAAATGGGCCCACCTCTTAATGGAGTTCTCAACAACATATCGACCTTTCAAGCTAGTGAAAGGCCAGGCCATCGCCGACTTCCTCGCTGAACATCTGATACCTGTCGACTTTCCCCTAAATTGTGAGTTGCCAAATGAACATGTGTTCGACACGAAGGATGAAGAAAATGACTCTTAATGGGAACTTTATTTTGATGGGGCATCCTCCATGAAGAAGCGAAAGCACAATACCCCCATAATCAAAGCCGGGATAGGCCTTATCTTCGTGACTCTACAAGGAGGATAATGTGTTTCACCCTTTACTTAACAGAGCCTAGGACAAACATTGAGGCCGAGTATGAAGCTCTGATAGCAAGTCTCGAGATCGCTGTCGACATGGGAATCAAAAACCTCCTCATACATAGAGACTCCCAGCTGGTCGTTAGTCAAGTTAATGGCAACTATCAGACATGTAAATCAGAGCTAATAAGATATAGAGAGGGTGCTGCAATTGCCGACACAAATCCCCTTCTACATCCTGGAAAGCACACCGCGTGCGGAAAATAGCAAGGCGGATGCATTAGCCAAACTCGCTAAAGAACTGGCTAAGGAAAATCTCGATGACGTAAGGATCATTGTGCAAAGCCGCCGAATCCTCGCACCAGCAGAAATATCTCCGGAGTTGTCTGAAGAAAAGGAAGTGACCAAATAACCAGCCTTCCAAATGGAGGACGAAGAAAAGGCTAAGGATTGGAGATAAGTCTTCATAGACTACTTCAAATCCCATCGAACACCCGAAAATGCATCATCAATACATCAGCTCATGAAACGAGCTCTGTCTTTCACCTTTGTCAATGATAATCTATATAAGTGATTGTTCGACCGTCTGTGGCTAAGATGCTTGGGACCGGAAGAAGCAAAGAGAGTCTTCTAAGAAACTCACGATGGACTCTGCGGTTCTCATCAAGACGGGCCAAAGATGAAGTGGAAGATTAAAATAATGGGCTACTATTGGCCCATAATGATTCAGGACTGCCTCAAATATGCGAAGCCGTGTCACTCATGCCAAATTCACAGGGACTTCATCCATCAGCATCAAAATCCGCTACACCTACCAGTGGCTAGCTGGCCGTTCGAAATGTGGGGAACCGATATAATTGAGCCTATCAAACCAACGTCATCCAAAAGACATTGGTTCATACTGGCAACAACCGATTACTTCTCTAAGTGGGCAGAAGCAGTACCGCTGAGGGATGTGAAGACGGAGAATATCCTCCATTTCTTCCGAACACACGTCATTTATCGGTTCGACACTCCGCGATGGATTATCTCGGATAACGGGACAGCCTACTGAAGCCATACGATCAGTCGTTTCGCACAGCAACATAAAATAGATTGGAGATACTCTTCGGTCTATAATTCACGAGCTAACGGTCTAGCTGAGGCTTTCAACAAGACCTTAACAAAGATCATAAAGAAAACGGTGTCCGGAAATAAAAAGGACCGGTACAAGAGACTGCATGAAGCTCTCTCGGCGTATCAAATTACGTTCAAAATGGCCACGAATACAACGCCATACGCATTGGTATTCGGCATGGAAGCAGTACTCCCCTGGGAAATAGATCTACCCTCTCTATGAGTGGTGGTTCGTTACGAACTGATGGATGAAGAGAATTCTCATCTCCGGCTTGAGGAGCTCAATGCCCTCGATGAAACTCGTCTCATGGCGCAGCAAAACCTGAAAGCTTACAAAGCAAGGATGACGCGCTCATACGAAGACTAACTAGGCCAAGAACATTCCACCAAGGAGAACTTATGCTAGTTGTCAAAATACCTATGATCCCCAATCGTGCCAAATGGGGGAAATTCGAGCCGAACAATGAGGGCCCGTACATCATAGACAAATTCTACCAAGGTGGGGCCTACTTGCTCATGGATATGCATGGCGAAAGACCCTACCGGCCAATAAACGGCCGATTTCTGAAGAACTACTACGCCTGACGAGTCACGACTCAGGTCAATGATAGATGATGACGCCTGTGTCTGCTCGCTATCTTCTTGAGTCAAAACTCTAAAAGTAGTATCCAACAGTACTCCATCTCAAACACGGAAACCTACGGACCATAACATCCTTAAACTACTATGGACCGTAATGTCCTTAAACTACAACAGACCGAAAATTCCCTAAAAAAAGGTATGTCCACAAGCAAAATGAGTATGGATGAAAACCCGAAAGGACTCCGTGAGTAAAAATATCAGGGCTACCGGCGAGTTTGTGAAAACCCGAAAGGGCGCAATCTCGTTAAAATAAAAAAAACACCTGCAAGGTCCTCTCGACCTTATGAGGAGAAAACACCTGCGTGAGATCCTTACGACTCACAAGAGAGCAACGCACATAGGAATCCCCACGATTCCTATGGAGAAATTACACTTGAGAAATCCTCATGACTCGTAAAGAGAATTTCTCCCTATAAGACCCTCACGGCTCACAGGATTCAAAAGTCTTAAGATACATGGACCTGAACCTGTTCTTAAGCCATCACATTCCCCAAATTGCCCTACAGGCGGTCAATATTGACCCTTGTATATAATCCACGGGCATAAATAAACGTTCTCTCACCCAGTTGCACCAATGGCGTGAAGTTTCCCCATTTGGTGTGAAAGTCTACCCTAGCACCACCATGAGGTTCCAAGTGGTATCAAGCATGCCAAATTCAAATTTTTCTAGGTGCTAAGCTAGACTATATAAGATCTTTACTAGAATTTTAGGGTTTAGGTTTTGATGATGTGAACAACTTGAGAAAGTGAAAGATGTTATACCCTTGAAGATCAAGTCCTTCACTTCACATGCTCCGTGTAGTAGTCCCGCGACTCCACTAGGCTCCACTTGAGGCTTTGGACGAGCTTTCTCTGATGACCTTCGTGCTGAAGATGATCCACGCGAAGTCCCTCCACCTCAAGCTACCTCTACACTAAACTATTTAGCATAGTAAACACGCTACACTCGATTGCTAGTCAAGTGTAAGATGGTGAAGTAGGGGATTTGATTTTCTCACTAATGTATTAAAAAATCCATGATTTACATCACATTGACGGTTTGGATTTTTGAAGTATTTGAGGAGGAAGAAGAAGAGAGCTAGAGAGCAATCATGGGAGCAAAGCAAGAAAATGGATAAGTGTTGAGAGTGAGCAAAGAATGAATGGAAACTCTTGACCCCCACTCATTCAAGCATGGAATTTTGCAATATAAAATTGCAACCATGCTTGAATAGTGAGACAAGATGAATAAACTATTAATCAAGCCCATGCTTGCAACCATGCTATTATTTTCTACCTCTTTTCTATTTTTCTCAAAAATAGAAATCATGCCATGCTTCATATATATATATATATATACATATAAGAAAATATTTAGTGAGCTAATAATATTAGTTAAGATATAATTGTATCACATATAATATATATCATATTATTAAATCAACACTTGATTTAATAATCCGGTTATATCACATATGACCGACTAATATCATTTATCTATATATCACATTATCAAATCAACACTTGATTCGATAATCTAGTTATATCACATATAACCGCACTTGATGACAGATCACTGCCAGATTATAATACGGTATCACATACATGTATTTAATATGGCCCACACACATATCACATATGTGTCCTACTTCGTTTCGCTTAAACCAGGGAACTTCTGTGTTGGACTCTAAAGACTCGTTAATACACCGGCAGTAAGCGATGATCACATCAGTCACCTACAAGCCGTCAGCGGTACTAGCTGGACGTAACGTCTATCCGGGTATTGAGTGATATGAAGATCAATAAGCAAGCTTGTCCATAGTCTCCATGAAGCCTATCAGTAACACTACCGTACAGTCCGGTCTCTTCGTCTGACATGTCGCATATCATGTCTAGGGGTGGTAAACGTCAGACCCCAGTAATGTGATAAGTCATGTCGATGTCTGGCCTATAACAGTTCGAGAAACTACTGATAACACTTATCAGTAAATCTCGACAGCAGCCCTGGCCAGGGACTTCCAGTTATAGCCAATCGAGTATAGCGCAACATCAACCCCCAATACCGGGAGAGATGAAATCCCTCCTATCGCTCATTGCCTCCATGCGACTCGGGACTATACCTAAAATCCATCTGTTTGCACGTCTCCTTTGAGTGTGGTAGGAAGGAAATCAAAGCACAGTGGGAGTCGCACAAGACTCTATGACAATCTCGGGTATACAGACTAACCTGTACCAGTGTCACCAGAGGACTGCTACCTGACGATAGGTATACTACCACATAAGAGTTCTCGGCGAGTCTTATTCGGTGTATCCATTCTCCAATGAGCACCTGTGTACAATCTTTGATGTCACACACCAATGGCTGTAGGATCAACCATCGCCCTCTAAGCAACAAGAAACATACACACCAGCCTACTCTGGAATATCGGTGCCCTAGTCTCGATATTCCCTCGATTAGAAACTGATTAAAAGATGTACTTTTGGACCACTTGGCCCTACTAGTATGATCTTATCATAGTCCTGGTAGTCAAGTACATATCCTAAGGGCTTTATCAACATGTAAGAGAAAGACAGTATAAATACCAGTCTACATGTTAAGATAAAGGTAACCTAATAGCATACTATCATGTCGAGCAAGAAAGTCCTCTATATATATGTCCAAGCATCCACTATATCATCAATAATGGCCTTTAGGGCATACATATTACTAATAATCTTCCACTTGCACTAAGGCCGGTTGTTGTAGTATCTCATACCCAACATCCTAAAAGTCTCTCGAATAGCATCTTGGGGATGGCCTCGATGAGTGGATCCGCTGTGTTATCCTCTGTGTCAACTCTCCTAATCTCGATCTCCTAGAGATCAACTATCTCCCTAATCAGGTGATACTGTCGAAGAATATGTCTGCATCGCTGACGGGACCGGGGTTCTTAGGCTAAAGCTATAGCTCCATTGCCATCCCAATACACAGGTATTGGATATCAATGGAAGGAACCTAGTTCATCTTATGAACTCTGTTCATCCAAACAACCTCTTTGGCAGCATCGTTGGTAGCGATATAATTAGCCCCTATCAACGAGTCTGCTACGGTATATAGCTTGGAACCCTTCCAACATACCGTCCCTCCACTGAGGGTGAAGACAAAATCCGAGACTGACTTTCAGTCATCCTTATCATTCTGGAAACTTGAATCGGTAAAGGAGTCCATCTGAAGTTCACCATTACCATACACTAAGAACATCTCTTTGGTCCTTCTCAAGCACTTAAGAATGTTCTTCAGCCGTCCAGTGGTTTTCCCAAAGATCTTTTCGATACTTACTCACTACATCTAGCGAGTAAGCTACATGCGGTCTGGTACACAACATCGCATACATGATTGACCTGTCTGTCGAAGCATAGGGTATCCTTTGTATGCAAGCCCTCTCCAAATCAGTGTCGAGAGGCATCTCTTTGAAGAGAGTGATTCCTGAACAGGTGGGTACATTACCACGCTTAGAATCATCCATACTAAACCTCTTTAGTATGGTGTCAATGTACCTGGATTGGGACAATCCCAAATCCATTTAGATCTATCTCTATAGATCTATATCCCCAGGATGTAGAAGACATCAGTTAGATCTTTCATGGAGAACCTATGTGATAAGAGGTGCTTGACCGAGTGTAGCATAGAAACACCCTTTTCTATCAAGAGTATATCATCCGCATACAATACGAGGAAAACAACCATACTCTCTACAACTTTCTTATATATACATGGTTCATCTACTTTTTTGATAAAGTCAAACTCTTTGACAAATTCATTAAAATAGATGTTCCATCTCCGCGATGCTTGCTTCAACCCGTAAATAGATTTAAGCAGCTTGCACATGCTTCCGCTGCTTCCACTGTCTATGAAGTCCTCTGGTAGTGTCATATACACGCTTTTTTCTAAATCACCATTTAGAAAAGTAGTTTTGATGTGCAGTCTGCCAGATATCGTAGTCATGGTATGCAGCAATGGCAAGTAGGATCCTGATGGACATAAGCTTACCGACAAGTCTAGCTTTAAAAGTCTCAACTTTTCCATCTAAACCAAATTATCTTTCTCAAAGATCCTCTTGCTCCTGATGAGTTTTACCCCTTTAGGAGAAACATCCAAAGTCAACACTTTGTTGGTGTACATGGATTCCATCTCAGATCGCATAGCATCCAGCCATTTCACATAGTCTCCACTTGTGATGGACTGCTCGAAATTAGTTGGGTTATCATCTCCATGATGCAATCCTCGCTCCCACCGTCTACGAGAAAACCGTAGTATCTCTCAGGTGGATGAGGAACCCAACTAGATCTGCGGAGTGGCTTCGGTTCATCAGGGACTATTGAATCCTCCGGTTCCACCAAATCGTCAGTTATAGTTTACATTGTTGGAACTACTTCTAGTTCTACCTCATCGTCACTAATTTCTTCCACAAGAAATTTCTTTTCCAAAAAGGTAGCATGTCGAGAAACAAAACATCTTTTGTTCCTCGGTATGGTAGAAGATATACTTTCGCGAATAGTTGGGATATCCTACAAACTTGCACAGAACTGACCTTGTCTCGAGCTTGTCCGGATTTTTCTTTTCAACATAGGCCGGACAACCTCATATCTTAACTCATTTAAGAGATGGTCTCTTCTCATTCCATATCTTATATGGAGTGGTAGGCAACGGACTTGATCGAAACTCTATTCAATAGGTATGCATCTTCTCAAGTGCATGTCCCTGAAAGGAAATAGGCAACTCAACAGTACTCATCATAGAGCGCACCATATCTCATAGGGTGCGATTCCTCTACCCCGATATACCGTTATGCTGTGGTGTATACGGAGGAGTAAACTGAAAGAGAATCTCATTCTCTTTTAAATAGTCTCGGAATTCCATGCTCAAGTATTCTCCTTCCCGATCATACCGAAGGATTTGAATACTTTTACCCATCTGGTTCTCAATTTCGTACTTACATTCCTTGAATTTCTCAAAAGATTCAGACTTGCATTTCAACAGGAACACATATCCATATCATAAGAGATCATCAGTGAATAATGTACGAGGAACCATTCCTAGCATGTGTAGACATAGGACCGCATACATCAGCAGGTATCTGTCCAAGAGTTCAGTAGCTATTTCTCCATTTCCAGTAAACGGAGATTTGGTCACCTAGTCTTTGAGACATGACTGGCAAGTTTCATAAGATGTAAATTCGAACGGATTCAAATATGCATCCTTATGGAACTTCAGCTAGTCTTGTTTCATCGACATGACCCAGTCTACAATGCTACAAGAAGACATCGTTCATTTTAAACTGTTCCTCTTGTGTGTGTTCTGTACGTTTAGAACTGTAATTTGATTCAGAACGTGTACACCGTTATACAACATACCTTACCCAATCAACGTTTAGACAACCCTCGAGCGGACCGGGGGCTTTTTGACAATTTACCTATCCAATTACTCACAACATCAAAAAGCACTCTTCTTTCTGTGTTTCTTTTATTTCCAAACCAATAAACCAATAAACACGTCAAATTCTGTGATTGCTTTTTGCGTTGTTTTCGTTTTCTTAGACACTACAAGACTAGAGATCGAAACCAAAGTAATATTTGTGGTTCGTACTCAACGGGGATTCGGACGAGTCGAACAGTGTTGTATCTTGGGAACATCTTTATCATTGCAATCCGTATGAGGAGTGACGGTATATTTTTAGAGCAGCGCAACTATCTGCATGCCTCCTTTCACTAGGTTAGATTTTCTAACTTCTACTTCATGTTTCGATATTGTTTAAGTGATTGTATTTTCAAACAAATATTTTATAAAATCATATTTTATTTTATACCATTTCGCATTCTTCTTCCAACAATTAGCAATTATTTTATTTTATTTAGCAATTATTTCCCTCTTTTTTCAAAAAAATTATACCCTATGCATTCTTCTTCCAACAATTAGCAATTATTTTATTTTATTAGCAATTATTTCCCTATTTTTTCCCAACAATTTTACCCTTCACATTCTTGTTCTTCCAAGCTTTGCGAACGCTGAATCCCTCATGTTCAGCATATGCCTCATAGAACTAGTATGCAATATTTTTGTTTCGGCTTGATGGAGGTCCTTTTCGGGTCTCCGTCAGATGTTGTCTTCCGTCGATCTCCCGGTGGATCTTGAAGGTGATCTCCTGTTACGTGTGGGTCTCAATTTGTTTTGAGGAGATTGGTGGTTTTGAGGAGTCTACACCGAGTACCTGCAAAGAAGTCCCGAGGTGGTTTGGTACCACCGAGGACCCTCCTACGATCAAGTTAGCACCAGATCCGAGTAGAGTAATAGCTAGGTGGGGTGGAAAAAGCTTACTTGACCCCTCTGTGATGAGGGTTTATATAGTGGCGACAGCATGCAGTAGCAGGCGCGAGAATCTCGCCGGCATTTACGCTCCCGACGTCACGCTCGCGTAATAAGCGGATAGCCCATTAATCGGGATCGTGATGGTGTGGAGCGTGGGATGTTGCCGGCAGAGAATCCGTGCATGGCGAGATTTGTGAAGCGGCGGTTACGCCTGTGAGTGGTGAAGTTGGTCGATCGGAGGGACCGAGGAAGATGGCCTCGGCAGGGAAGCTCGGGAACGAGCAGGAGGGCCGAAGCATCCTGGTCCTATAGTAGCTCGGGGCGAGCTGGAGGCCGAGGAGGCCAATTTGCAGGGGGTCCTAAGGAGAGCCAGCTCGTGCTTGCAGGTCGGGCACGGGTGTGGCCTGGTTGGCCCATGCGGGCCCTTTCTTCAGAGTTCTGGGACACGTCATCTGCCACGTGTTCTGATCTGGGAGATCGCCAATGTAGAGCATTATTATTAGCCTCCCACTCTTGTCCCGACCAGCTGGCGGGTCGGGTCAAGAGTGGACTGTCGGGACTACCGGGGTGAGCTCCCTCTCAAGACTTCATCGGGACGCTTTCCCGGGCTGTCAGTTGTCTTTTCTGCCATCAGGGCGAGATCTCTGCATTTAAGGAAGGTGCGCCGGTTCGTGGATCCTATCACTGAAGCGACGGTCCACGTGTCAAGCGTCGGTTGGCCGACACGACGTGTGAAGGCCTGTGCCTGATGGAATGCGGGCCAGTGTGGGAACGACAAGTGGCGCGATCGGAGCCGTTGGACACGAGGAGGCGCTTTGGCAGGAGATGGTGGGCGCCGTTGGATGAGGGCGATTGCGGTGATAAATAGGGGCGGGGCCCACTCCAGGGCCTCTACTCCTCCATAAGCCGATTTCTCCTAAGTCTTGGCTGCTCGGCGCTCTTCCTCTTTTGGGTTGGATACATGGTTCGTTCCCACCCTTTGGGTTTCTTGTTCCGGAGAGAGGCCGGCGGTGCGGCCGCGCCCCCGGCCGGTTCACGCCCAGCGCCGAATGTTCCGCCTGCGATAGGGCCGTCCGCTTCGTTGATAGCTCCTGGTGATTGTTCCGGCGGCGGCCAGAGATGTCCACGGTCATCCGAGCCCCAGATGAGAGACGTAGGGGAGGGCGAGGACGTGGTCCCCCTTAAGAGGAAAGGACAATCTCTCGTGCGCCTCCGTCGAGGGTTCCCGAGGGGATTCCCGTGCAGGAGGGTGATGTCGCCTTCATGGCTCCATCTGGGCTTTCTGTCGCTGCTGGTCTGCTTGCCGGGATGGAAGAGTCGGCCGGGGGGAGGCTTCCGCATGGCACTTTGAGGGTCCAAATGGAGGCTAGAGCCCAAGAGGCGGTCCAGGTACGAACTCCCCTACGCGTTGTTATTTTGACCTTCCTTTCTGTGGTTCGAGCGTCTCCAAGTTTCTCATCCATTTCCCAGTAGGTCCTTCAACACTACGTCCTCGCTATTCGTATGGAGGCCGAGGGGGCGTTCCATGCACCAAGGCCGGTAGGTGAGTTCCCTTCAGAGGTCGAGGCCCTGCGGCGTGACCTATGTCTGGAGAGGGCGAGGGCCGATGTCCTAGCAGCCCGAGCAGAGGTTGTGGAGCTCGCCAATTCAGCGAACCGGGGTGCCTATCATTGTGTGAGTGCATTCCACCGAGTTTCCGAGAGGAAGCTGGCGGATTTGGCCGATCGTTTCTTGGCCATGGAGAAGGAGAGAGACGCCAGCAGGGGGGATGCCGAGGCGGCGCTTCTGGCGGCTGAGACTGCCGAGGTTCGGGCTAAGAAAGCTGTGGCCGATTACAAGGTGTCATAACAGTTTTACGCTGAGCTTGGCGAGCATTCCGCCGTTGCGTGGAATAAGGCTCTGGATGCCGTGAAGGAGCAGCTTCCTGAGTTCGCCGATGGCGAGCTCCATGCTCGGGTCCCACTCCCGGTGGCAAGGCCTCCGGCAGACAACGGTGAGGGAAGCGAGGAGCACCTCTGGTGGCAAAACCTCCAGTAGTGAAGCCTCCGGCAGACCGCGATGACAGTGATGAGGGAAGTGAGGCGCAGGAGGCGGTTTGTAACTTAGGCCTTTTTGATATTTCCTTGTCCCTCTTTTGTAAGTGTCTGGAACTTTGTAAGGCTGGGGAGCCCCCAATACCCCCATAAAAACGTTTTACTTGTGTGAATAAAACCCTTGCTGTTTCATTGCTTTACACTTTATCTTTTGGATCTGAAGGGTATTCGTAGAATATCCTTGCTTGCTTTGTTGGGCTTCCATGTCAGGCGATCGTACGTCGAGTTAATCTCGATCACTTATCAAGCGTGCCGAGTGCTGCTGAGAAGGAGGTACTCCTATGGCCCCAGAGTCGAGGGGGGATCGCCCAGACTTGAACAGATCTGATGTCTTTCAATAGGGTTTCGGGTCTGTGGCATTTGATGTGCAGCATGCTGCCCGCCGCAGATTTTCCAAGCAGAAGGGAGCTAGGTGGCCTCGTTATGAGGGCTCCAAACCAGTAGCGTCTGGTTGGCAGGAGGATTCCCCACCGTGGGCGCCATCCGGGCAGTGAAGCTGCGCGGTTGCCTTTTGGCGAGGGCCTTGATCCCTGGGGCCACGAGTAGGAAAATTACCGGCTAGGGATGACCGAGCAGGGTAGCCGCTCGGTTGCCTCTTGCGAGGGCTTTGATCCTTAGTGTTTGAGGGGCTGTAAGAAGCCTACTAAGGATAACCGGGCAGTGAAGCTGCGCGGTTGCCTCTTTGCGAGGGCTTTGGTCTCTGGCGTCGCCGGTAGGTAGCCACCAGCCGGGGATGACCGAGCGTTACAAGGGCTTTAATCCCTGGCGTCATGGGTAGGGAGCTACCAGCCGGAGATGATCGAGCAGGGTAGCCACTCGGTTGCCTCTTGCGAGGACTTTGATCCTTCAGGACAGGGACCGAGCAAGGTTACTGCCTAGTGCCTCTTGGCAAGGACTTTGATCCTTGTCGGTTGTGGTAGGAAGCTACCAGCCGGGGATAGCCGAGCAAGGGTCGGGCTCGACTGCCTCTGGGAGTACTTTGGTCCTTGGCGCGGGATGGGCTGTAAGAAGCCTACCAAGGACCCTTGGCCGGGCAGGTTAGTGCCCGGTGCCTCCTGGCGAGGGCTTTTTTCCTGAAGGAAAGCCGAGCGAGGGTTTGGCTCGACTGCTTCTGGGAGGGCTTTGGATCTCTGTCGGTTGTGGTAGGAAGCTACCAGCCGGGGACAGCCGAGCGAGGGTCGGGCTCGACTGCCTTTGGGTGGACTTTTTGATCCCTGTCGGTTGTGGTAGGAGGCTACCAGCCAAGGATAGCCGAGCAGGGTAGCTGGTGAGCTGCCTCTGAGGAGGACTTTGATCCTCAGTGTTGGAGAGGCCACAGGAGGCCTGCTGAGGATAACCGGCTGCGGTTGACTCTTGGCGAGGGCTTTGATCCCTGGCGTTGAGTGTAGGGAAGCTACCGGCCAGGGATAGCCGAGCAGGATAGCCGCCCGGCTGCCTCTAGGGAGGACTTTGACCCTTAGCGTTGGAGGGCCGCAGGAGGCCTGCTAGGGATAACCGGGCAGCGAAGCTGCGCGGTTGCCTCTTTGGTGAGAGCTTTGGATCGCAAAGACAGAACTCTATTTGCAATGTTCCGACGTTTCTTTATTTGAATGGAAAGGATTTTTAGAAAACATTTACACCGTCTTTGCGAAAGGAAGGATACACGCTTGTTGGACTTGGCCTCATTGGTATAGTTTGAGCTTCTCGGCATTGTAAGGCCGCGGGAACTTGCGTCCGTCCGCGTCTTGTAGGCGATAGGCTCCGCCGGGGAGCACCTCAGAGACGAGGAAAGGACCGTCCCACTTCGGGGAGAACTTGTGTATCCTGCCTTAATCAATGAACTCGTTTCGTAGTAGGACCAGATCTCCGGTCTGGAACGAGCGGCGCTTGACCCGAGCGTTGTAGTATCGGGTCGTTTGTTGTTGATAAGCGGCAACCCTAATCTGAGCCCGGTCTCTTTCCTCCAACAAGATGTTCAGGTTAGTCCGTAGCGCCGAGGTGTTCGCATCGTCGTCGAAGTGCTCGACCCGATGACTGGGTAGCCCGATCTCCGCTGGGACCATTGCCTAGGTCCCGTAGCAGTGGCTGAAGGGGGTTTCCCCGGTAGGGGTCTTCTTTGACGTGCGCAGGGCCCATAAGACCTGGGGAAGTTCTTCGACCCAACTACCTTGTCGCCCTTCTAAGCGGGTGCGGAGACCTCGGAGGACGTCTCGGTTAGCGACTTCGGCCTTCCCGTTGCATTGGGGATGCGCGACCGCGGCGAACTTCATGAGGATATGGTATTCTTCACAGAAGTCGTTCACTTTCTCGTTCTCGAAGTTCATCCCGTGGTCGGTGATGATACATCTTGGGATGCTGAACCGGAGTATCAGATTGTTTTGAATAAACTTGATGGTCGTGGCGGCATCCAGTTTCCTGATGGGGACGGCCTCGATCCACTTGGTGAAGTAATCTACCGCGACGAGGGCATATTTGTGCCCGCCCGTACCGGTAAGGAACTGGCCGATCATATCCAATCCCCACTGGGCAAACGGCCAAGGGGATGTTAGAGCGGTCAGCTCGATAGCGGGGAGGCGATGGATGCTGCCGTGGAGCTGTCAACTCTTGAATCTTCTGACTAGCTTATGGGCGTCCTCGTGAACAGTGCGCCAGTAGTACCCCTAGAGCAATGCCTTTTGGATCAAGGTTCGGGCCCCTTGGTGCGCGTCGCCAACCCCCTCATGGATTTCCCGGGGGACGTAGTCGGCTTCATGGGGGTCGATGCACCGGAGCAGGGGCTGAGTGAAGGATTTCTTGTAGAGGTTCCCATTGCTCCAGATGAAGTGGCGGGCTTTGGACCGGAGACGGCGGGCGGCTCCCCGATCTTCTGGGAGCATACCGTCCTTCAGGAATTCCACGGGGGGCTTCCTCCAATCTTGGTCGCCTTCCCGCGCCGCATATACGTGTAGTGTTGTCTCTCCTTCTTCCACGCTAGGATGAGGTAAGGTTTCGAAGAGGATAGACGGCTTATTGTTGGCCGGGTATGACGAAGCCAGCTTGCTCAGGGCGTCGGCTTGGGCGTTCAGCTGCCTGGGTATTTGTTCTACATGGACTTCGTCAAAGTTCCTCCGGAGTTTCCTCACCTCGTCCAGATACTTTATCATCAGAGGCTCCCGAGCTTCAAAGCGGCTGGTCACTTGGCCCACGACAAGGGCCGAGTCGCTGCGGATTCGAATTGTCTTCAGTCCCAGCCCGGCGGCCATGCCCAGTCCATCCAGGAGGGCCTCGTACTCTGCCGCGTTGTTCGAAGCTTTGAAACTGAGCTTCAGAGAGTACTCTATTTCTGCCTCGTTCGGGCCCCGGATAATGTGGCCGGCACCGCAGCCTTCCTTGGTTGAAGACCCGTTGACGTAGATGACCCACTCAGGAACCGAGCCAGGCCTATCTGCGATAGGACACTGAGTTGCAAGGGGTGGTGTGGACTTCGGTTCCTTGCTAGGGATGGTGCATTCAACGATGAAATCGGCCAGGGCCTGCGCTTTGATAGCCTGCCTTGGGCGATATTTTATGTCAAACTGAGATAGTTCCCACCTCCACTTTTCTAAGCGGCTCAAGAATTCTGGTGATGCAAGGATAGCCCCCAACGGGCGCTCGGTGAGGACGATGATGGTGTGTGCTTGGAAGTAGTGCCGCAGCTTCCTTGAGGCCACCACGAGGGCCAAGAAAATCTTCTCTATGGCTGGATACCCCGTTTCCGCGTCCTTAAATACATGGCTCACATAGTACACAGGCTTCTGCGCTCCACTGACCTCTCGGATGAGCACTGAGCCTGCTGCTTGGTCGGAAACTGCCAGATACAGCGACAACTCGTCCCCTTCAACTGGTCGGGTGAGCAGTGGTGGCGTCGCGAGGTACTTCTTCAATTGGTCGAAGGCGGCCTGGCACTCCTCCGACCACTCGAATCTCGGGATCTTCCTCAGAGCCTTGAAGAACGGGAGGCACTTCTCGCCCGACCTGGACATGAAACGGCTCAGAGCAGCGACTCGTCCTGTGAGCCGCATGATCTCGACGTTGGTCTTGGGCACGGTCATGTTGAGGATAGCGTCGATTTTCTCTGGGTTAGTTTCGATTCCACAGTGAGTGACCATGAAACCGAGGAACTTTCCCTCGGTGACTCCGAATGCGCATTTGGCGGGGTTTAGCTTCATCTTGAACTTGCGGAGCACTTCGAAGGCCTCGCCCAGATCCCTGGTATGGTCGGCCGATGAGACGGATTTGACGAGCATATCGTCAACGTAGACCTCCATATTCCTGCCTATCTGTGGCTTGAACATGCGATTGACCAACCGTTGGTATGTGGCCCCAGCGTTCTTGAGGCCGAAGGGCATCACCTTGTAGCAATATACCCCCCGGTCCGTAGCGAACGTGGTAAGTTCTTCATCTTTCGGATTCATACGGATCTGATTGTAGCCGGAGAAAGCATCCATGAAAATTATCAGCTCGTGGCCGGCCGAGCTGTCGACGAGCTGATCTGTCCGAGGGAGAGGATAGTTGTCCTTGGGGCAGGCCTTATTGAGGTCGGTGAAGTCGACGCACATGCGCCACCCTCCGCTTGACTTCTTGACCAGAACTATATTCGCCAGCCACTCCGAGTAAGGTACATTCCAGATGAAGTTGGCGATGAGTAGTCGATCAACCTCATCCTCGATAGCCTTCTGTTTGACCGGGGCGAAGCTTCGCTTTTTCTGTCTGACGGGTCGGGCCGAAGGATCGACCCCGAGCTTGTGAGAAATGATTTTGGGGTCGATCCCAGGCATGTCAGCAGGCGCCCAGGCGAAGACGTCGGAGTTATTCCTGAGGAAATCGACCAGGTCATCTCGCCGAGTCCCTGCCAGGAGTGATCCGACCTTGACGGTTTTTCCATCGTCCCCCTCTGTTAGGGGCACCTCGGTTAGTGGTTCGACCGGCGTCCTCCGAACCTCCTTCAGCTCTTCTCGGGTGTCCAGAGAACCCTCGATGTCATCCTTTACCTCAGCGTCATCGGCCGACTGCTTGGTCGATGACGTTTCGGTAAAGCATACCTTCATGACCCGTTGGTTTTCGTAGACCCGACCTATCCCGCCCTGATCGAGAGGGAACTTCATTGCCAGGTGGTAGGTCGATATCTGGGCCTGGAGGGAGTTCAGCGTCGGGCGGCCGAGGAGGACGTTGTAAGCCGATGGGACCTTTGCTACGATGAAGTCAACAGGCAACGTACGGGTGCGGCCGGGCTTCCCGACGTTGAATTGTAGGGTGACCGCCCCTTCCGCCGGGATGGATTGGTTGGTGAACCCTGAAAGGACGTGGGAGGTCGGTTTCAAGTCTACTGGGGTGAGCCCCATGCGCAGAAAGCGGTCGTGGAAGAGGATGTCTGCCAAGCTGCTGGAGTCGATAAGTATCTGATGGACCTCGTACCGGTGGATTCAGGCCGTGATCACCAGAGGGTCATTATGGGGCATGGATATGCCGTGGAGATCCCCATCACAAAAGGTGATAGGCTCGTAGTCTCGGGCCTTTTTGCTCGGGCGGCCGTTGGCGTCCATTGCCGGCGTGGGGTGCTGTGTTTCGTAGGCGCTCGACCGTCCCCTTGTCGTCATGACCACAGTTCTTGATGGGTCTCGGTTCCTTCCGGTGAGGTCATTTAGGCCCCGTGGCGAGGTTGCCTTCGAGCTGCCTTGGCGGGCCTCGTGGGCGCAACCCCGTCGAGGGACAGGGTTGTGACGAGGCCTGAGATGGGTCTCTTCGACGCGGGACCTCGAGGTTGACTGGGACGGATCGAGGGATTGGCGACTGCTGGGATTTGCGAGGCGGTCACCGGCGGAGGGGTTGATGACATTCGGTGGAGGTTCGCCCGCGCCTTCGTTGAGGGGGAGGCGGTGGGGGTGCTTGGATCTTCAGGGTGATTGCTTACCATGTGGATGGAGATCGGAAGGCCAACTTTGTTTTTTGTAGAGTTTCGATTCCTACAGACGGCGCTAACTGATGGAGGTCCTTTCCGGGTCTCCGTCAGATGTTGTCTTCCGTCGATCTCCCGGTGGATCTTGGAGATGATCTCCTGTTATGTGTGGATCTCAATGGGTTTTGAGGAGATTGGTGGTTCTGAGGAGTCTACGCCAAGTACCTGCAAAGCAGTCCCGGGGTGGTTTGGTACCACCGAAGACCCTCCGACGATCAAGTTAGCACCAGATCCGAGCAGAGTAACGGCTAAGTGGGGGTGGAAAAAGTTTACTTGACCCCTCTATGTTGGGGGTTAATATAGTGGCGGCAGCACGCAGTAGAAGGCGCGAGAATCTCGCCGGTAGTTACGCTACCGACGTCACGCCCGCGTAATAAGCAGATCACCCATTAATAGGGATCGTGATGGCGTGGAGCGTGGGATGTTGCCGGCGGAGAATCCGGGCATGTCGAGATTTGCGGAGAGGCGATTACGCCTGTGAGTGGTGGAGTTGGTCGGTTGGAGAGACCGAGGAAGATGGCCTCGGTGGGGAAGCTCGGGAACAAGCGGGAGGGCCGAGGCATCCTGGTCCTGTGGTAGCTCAGGGCGAACTGAGAGGCCGAGGAGGCCAATTTGCAAGGGGTCCTGAGGAGAGACAGCTCGTGCTTGCAGGTCGGGCACGGGTGTGGCCTGGTCGGCACATGCGGGCCCTTTTTTCAGAGTTCTGGGACACGTCATCTGCCACGTGTTCTGATCTGGGAGATCGCCAATGTAGAGAATTATCACGGCTAAACTTCATATCAACTTTCGGAATTAAGTTTGGTCCACGCATCTACATTCTTCACGAGAGTTGGAAGCTCAGTTGCGGCTGAAAACTCCACTTCTTCAGACATTTTAACCTTTAAATTACAAGAAAAACCTAATTAACTTATATTAAATATAATGCAATTACCGATTTCCTACTTATTGAGAAATAAACCAAACAAAATTATATTAATGACCGAAGGAACTATTCTGTTATTGGGTGAAAAATCCTAAAATTGAATTACTAAATGAAATTGAAGAAGGAAAGCTAGGTTCGATATAAATCAAAATAAAATTTAATACACACACACACACACACACACACACACACACATATATATATATATATATATATATATATATATATATATGAAAAGGAAATATTAAGTGATGTGTATTAATTACCTTGTAGTTTTTTAGCAGAATTTTAGGGTCAAATGATCGATGTGTATAAATCAATATCTCCACGGAACTTTGCAGTTCAGGTTTTAATTATGTGATTCAGTAGATGCCTTGATTGGATTTGTAACAGCAATCTCATTTGAAACATGGCATGATTTCTTAAATAAATAATGCAAAAATAAATTTGCATAGTTCAGGTGTAGCCACAATATTGAAGCAGAAACTATTTTAACTAATCTTATTGAGCTCGACCAAAACCTTAAGCTGCAATTTAGCTTGATAATTTTATGGTGAAAGTAAAAAATTTATTAATCCAATGTCGACATTCGATGAAGGCAATCTGATTGATCAAAATATAATCATATGCCTAACAAGTAACAAGAGTCCTCGAATCTCACACTAAAATAGATCATAACTATCCATTACATATCATTTAAATATATATGAAAAGTCCATCTATATTTAGCTTTATTTTTATGTTCTATATTGTTTAATTTTGAGTCTAAACTTTGTAAATTTGCTATCTAAAGTTGTAGTAGCAATGAGCATATAGTTTAGAAAGCATAATTTGTCTAGTTTTGTTTTGGCATATACATTCTTCATTATTTTATAAAGAATGAATCAAATGCTTTTATATGTCAAGAATCAAAACCTAAATATGAATTAATTATATTCAGTGAACCATATTTTTGTTATAGGTTTTGTTATATGCATATTCATTCTTTGTTCATGTAATCAAATTTCATTTTTGGCACCATAATATGCTTGAATGGTATGCTTTTATGTGCACGATTTCATACATTAAATCTGAAAAAAGTAGTTCATGAATCTAGAAAATACATTGCATCTGTATGCCAGGTGTATTGTGACTATTAGGCCTATAAAAGAGCTTGACCATCATCATAATTTCTTCACAATAACATGATAGACCCTCTCTCCCATACACCACATAGATCTAAAGAGGCTTCAATTCCTCTCCCATGGCAAATCTGTGAAATTTGCATTTGTTCTATTGGAGAGGCTCAAAAACATATTGGAGAGGCTCAAAGACTACGTTTTGTAAGTATCAACTTTTCATTTATTTATTTTTGTTTGAAACTTTTAGATTTCTTTTGATGAAGTATCAAAAATAGAACAATCTTCCCTTTGCAGTACCTTTTATTACTATTTTAATTAAATAATTTAAAAGCGATAGTGCTCCTGGACTTCTTTAATAATATTGCAACAAAAACATATGTTACTCTATTTCACAATCGTAGATTTGTAGCCATCAATTATCTACTTTTTTTTATAGCTATTGTACATTAAGGGTTGCTGTTATACAAAGCATTATCTTATCGCTCCATGTTTCCAAGCAATAATTCTCACCCAATCTGGGTATGATGCTTAAGTCGTGTGTTATTCCATGTTCAAGTGACAAATATTAGACGAGGAAACACAGCCTAAAGTGTCACCGTAGGCATTCAACTACGTTGACAAGACTCGTGAGGGGAAAAGCCCAAAAGGAAATTTCCAAAATAGCCAGGGGCTTATAGGTAAAACTCCTACCTTCATGAGTCTTGTCCCTGTAGTTGGAAGCCCATAGTGGACAATCTAGGCTTTGTTTCCTCATATTAGACATTAGCTGCACATAACAGCATATCAACTCAATATTTTCTGTGTTACATACACCGTTATGATTGTTCTCAGAGGTAGGGACTACTTAATTTTTCTTCTCGGGTATGGAGAATAATGCCTCTCCCACATCGTTTTCAAAGTATGCTGATTATTAACAATCTATATGATCATTTCTTATGTGTTTGAAAGCACAATATAACTAAACCAACACCTTCTGTTAAGCTACATCATGCAATCCAAGAACAGAACCTTCGCATTGGACAACACCACTAGTAGATCATACGAGGCCAAAGAGCATTTCATGTACCAAAGAAACTTCAATGTGATTAGATTCAAGCTAAGGATATTCTGCAATAGAATTTCTATGAGCATGCAATTACTCATTTCTCCTGTATCATTCTTCTGTAGGGCTGGACTATGGCTTGGAGTTGAGTGATAAGGATACCCTTGTACTCAAAAGGAGGAGAGGGAGATGCCACTCAGGGGAGCCACTGCAGGTGCGAAACAATTGTACAACAAAGAGAGTTTAAGGAAGATACGAACTACAAAAAGGGAAACAAAAAAAAGAACATTGCTGAGTTTAGTGTGTGTGTGTGTGTGTGTTCCTTAAAAGACCGATTGTTTTTGTTCTTCTGTTTGATTGATAATGGATGTGCTTGTTCTTCTGTTTGATCACATTGTTTGAAAGCTGATAAATATGCGTGCACTGTTTTCTTCTTTAACCTTTCTAATTTTTATTAAAATTAATATGCACACAAAATTAAAGTTGTAAGACATAAATAGTAGAAGTTTATTCAATTAATTTAAGCAAGAGTGGGTTCCAAGAAGGCTAAAACATTTTAAGTTCAAATATAGAGGGGTAGAGGGGGACTACAAAGACATGCAATAATTCTAACCAAATTCTGAAGTTTCCATGGATGGTGCTGATCATCGAGAAAAACGATGGAGGATCAATATACTTTTCTGGACGTCATAGGAGGGTTTGCCTAGTCTCTTAACTTGATTTATTCTTAAACCCAACGAATTCCAAAATTGTGGGAAAAAAACCTAAATTGTATTGTTAATTTATTTCAAACCAAACATAGATTTGTATATTTATTATCAATAATACCCTTTTTAAGATTTCATAAATATATTTTTATGATTTGATAAATAAAGTTGTATTTTGATAACAATATTATGGTTTGATAATTACCATTTGATTGATACTGATATTCTTGATGTGTAGTATGAAAATTTATATAGAAATCACAACCAAAAATATTTGACCGCAATCAATAACGGTGTCGGTTGTAGCGCGTTAGTAAGTGCGGATCGTCCACAGGGAAAGTGTAATCGTTCGCGTTTCGAATTAGATGAGTCGAAACTTTAAAGAAAACAAAACAAAACAATTCATGATTTGTATTTAAAGTTCAAGAATTATAAAATCTAGATCTAATAAAAGTAAAAGATAGAATCAAGAATTGAGAGTTTGTTGATTTTTCCAAACCAAATATCAAGATTCTAAATGAGGCTCGTAGGAATCGATCGGATCTATAGATGTGATGAAGATTCAAGAATACGATTTCTTATCCATTAACAAGTTAATGCTAAATCGATGTAGATTTCATCGAGGATCAAAGATCTTGCGAAGAATTAGAGTTCCTCATCCTATCCTTTATCCTTTCGATGAATCACATTCACTAGTATGAGAGAAATTAAGTTGGCATTAAGTATTTGGTGTTTTAGCAATTTTTTAAATAAATGAGTTTAAAAATTAGTTTTATTTTGGCTTTGGCTCGTAAACTGTAGCCTATACATACAACATACACAACATACCCACACACATCACACACAAACCGAAGGGACCTACAAATTTACCCCGAAAGTGTTAAAATGTGTTCACTTCCCCCGCTGGAGATCGAACTACTGCACTCTCCCCAGAAATGGAAATATCATGCCAACTATGCTATTGCTCATTGGTAGTTTAAAAATTAGTTAGTTTGCAAAATCTGCACCGAGAAACAAATTTCGCAAAACAAAATAATATAATCCCTTCACGTATCGATGAAATTGGATGGAATTTGTCACTTTACATCATGTGAGCAGATTAAGACCCATTTCCATAGTAAATTCCATTATATAATCCTTTCAAACAAACAATAAAACTAAGGGGCTTGGGGCAACCTAATGGGAGACCTAGGATCGAGCCCGCGGTCTTCTATTTGTGAGGGGTGGCTAATTATCCCACCTATTATCTAAAAAAATAAATAAAACCGATATGTTAAAATTGGAGTATCATCTTAAGCCATGATGATAAATACTAGAAATGTGATTCCAGAAGGACAGGGAAAGGAGTTATAACACCAATTCAAACAATCCCAAAAAAGAAATTGAGATTTGCCTATGCGCCGATCCTTTTGGAATGAAGCTAAACAGTTCATAGAATTTTTTCAGTTGCAGGCAAAACTTACTGAGCATACAAAGCAGTTCCAATTACAAAATAACCATGATCAAGCTTACACAACGCTACCATCAAAGTTCACATTTGCTAAACTTAAGTTGTACAACTCTGTAGCGCACTGTTTGTTTAATTAGAGCTAACCATTCCTGCAAAAAAAAAACAAAAGTAACAAGAATTAGAGAGTCCCAAAAATGTAGTAGTTACAACAACAACAAACTCTAGAACATCATTTGTTGTGAGTTCGTCATTTATTGCGAGTTCCTTAAAATGGGTTGGAAAAAAAAAGAATGTCGTTTTCAAGGGGACCCAAAAGGTATTCCCGCTTCCCTTCCCCACACTGTTAAAAAATAATCTTCGTTATTTCAAAAAAATTGCATGTCTATGAAGTTGACTATTAACATGTTTGTCAACCGCCTCCACGGATATTATATATTTACACCAAACGCATTGTTGCTTTATTAACTACTATTTAGTCACTCCCAGTGACAGAGTCAAGATTTTAGGCTTCAAGTATCAAAATTATGTCGCGGATAGATCAGAAATTGAAGAAAATCAAGATTAACTATATGCGTGCATGCGTGCGTGCATGTGTGTTGTGCGTGCGTGCGTGTGTGATGGAAATATCAAATAATAAGACTGTCATGGATAGAAAAACTTTAAAATAGTTATTACACGCTTTGTATACTCTACAAAAATATTATAAAATCATTTCAACCTGTATTTGTTTTTCTCTGAAAAGCAGTAGAACTCTGTTATAGCACATGACAAAAAACATTAGGTCATAACAAAGTTTCCAACAGATATGCAACCAAGAATTCTTCCATATGGTAGGGGTAGGAAACAGATGCAAAATTGCACAATACTGATGTAGTAAAAACCAAGCCTTCGATACGTTACTTTCTGAAAGAATACGAAAAGGCCATCTGCCAACATGCGTAAAATGATATAAAGAAAACAAGAAAATGAGCAGTTATACACAAACATGGAAAACTATAACAAGTTAAGAAATTAACTGTGCCTAAATTGCACATTTGTCGTATTTTGACGACCAAAGTTCTGATTTTTAGAGCCTTTCACGGTAGTTGTAATACCAAATTCTCGGAGTGTCCGGTAAATAAGAAAGAGGGGTGAATTCTCCTCTGCAGTGATATCAAAGTGTTAACATAGAATGTAAAAGTCTGCAAGATACTTGAAGACTCTACAAGAAATGAGCTTCAGTTTCCACACACACAACCCTCCCTCCCCCTTTCCCCTACAAAAAAAATGTACCTCTCTCTCTCTCTCTCTCTGTGCGTGTGTGTGTGTAGACAGAGAGTCTAGGATCCACCCAATAGAATCTGGAAGAAAATTCTACCATGTCTTAAGATATTGAATCCGCTTTGAGATATGTGCAAACAATGATATCATATGAATGAGTGCTTTTCAATTTCTTTCCGGGGGTGGTGTTCAGCGAACATAAGAGGGAATTTTCTGCTACGACGGTTAAAAAAATCAACTTCCCACTTTTTAATTCGATGATCAATACCATAAATATTGATCTTCATGGTTTAAAGCTTACAATAAAGGCATGTGGTTTTCAAGCTCTTTGCTCATAAATCTAGTTGTTTTAGAGCATGAAGAGAAACATGAATGGTGTTGATCATATATCCAAAAGTTTATGGCCATCGTGGGAGAATAATACTCTCTCCAATGGCGGCTGAGATTCCGATATGCGTGCATGCACTAGCATTGTTCCCGGCGCTATGTGCGGAGAAACATAAATCAAGGGTAATGAGATTTTGAAATAAATTCTATGTTACATTTGAATTCTATTCAGACGCAATTCTCTATCTTGAAACCAACGATTGATTATACTTAGTAATTAATAAGTGTTTAAGCGGTTATAAGATACATTTTTATTCTAAATTAGAATTAAGAATTTATGTTTCCCCTTATTTGCTTAGAAGATGCCTGCAACAAAGCAATAATAGATAATAACACCATAAGAAAATACATGACTAACATTCTAGGCATTCAAATCCGGAAAATACAAATAATATAAATACAATAATCATTAGAACATTGCTCTCATATCTTAGATTCTTCATCATCATCCATCTCAATATCATCGTTGTCGTCATTGAGCACAAAAGGATCAATACCACGTTCAACTTAATTTGGATATGTGATTGTAGTTAGCTAAAGTTCTCGATGCTCACATTGTTCTTCATTATATAAGTATACCATTTGCACGTTGCAACATGTTCATTGAATTTTTGTACTGTATGATAAGATTTAAAAATCAATAAAAGTATATAGACTTTTTTTTATATATAGTTGCATTAAATGTGAAATAAGAGTTCTAAACAAATTGTGTATATTCAATAATTGACAAATGACTCTTTCAATTTCATTATCATAAAGAATTACGTGTATCTCACCTGTATGATCAATAACGCCGGCTCTAATTTTATACCTGAAAAAAGTATACTTTAAATAAGAATTAGCTAAAGTTGATGATTTTTAATATAATATGCAACCATATGCAATAGTGCCCATGCGATACCATGGCAACAATTTTGTAGACTGATGTCGGCATACATTGCAGACATTTGGGTTGTAAAATTCATGATATTTTCTTTTATTGCAATGCGAGCAAATACTATACCAAAAGGCAGTACTGGTGTATAGTTCCACAATCATAGCTTTAATGGCAAATTTAAACACCTATACAATCATCTAGTTTAATAAACTTATATTATCATAATGCAATAAATTATATCGTTTCTTATAGTATTAGAAGCTGGAGGTGGGGTATCAGTGAGCATCATCAATTACTCGATAGCGATGAGATTAAAAGGAAGAGTTTGAAAATAGGAATAGACCTACTGAAATCGTGTTGCATCCTATAGTAATAAAGATAACAATATGTCATTAATATTATGTTCCGGTTATATTGAGGAATATTTCATACAGAAAGAGTATATATAAAGCTTACCATCTAGCATGACGTAAGACATCTTCATTATTAATATCCTGGTCGAATCGTATAAACTTCATAGATTCTAAAGAAAATTTATCTGTAGGAATTATATTAATTGAAAATGGTATGAACTTCAAGTAAAAAATTATTTTTCGTTTAGAGAAGTATGTATTTAAGAAAAAATAATTAATAAAATTAAACCTTCATAAAAAATAATGTTCAGACAGCTTGTAATCACAACATTCGTTGTAGATAAGCATCTATAAAAAGTTTATTTTTTCTTTTAATATATCGTCCTACACATCAGTAGCGAAACCAGAAATTTTTTTTAGGAGGTCAAGTTAAAATAAATAATAGTAAAAATATACCAATACTTTAAAAATACTACTAAATATTTTTTAAAAGCCATAATTCATTAATACACTTTACCATTTCTACTCTAACGATAAATGAAATTATAAAGATCTAAATGTGAACTTTAATATTTAAAAAAAAATAAAGTTGTAGATAACCAAGGTCTCTAGGGCTCAAAACCTATGTAAATCCCCAGTTCCGTATATGATTTTTCCGTATTTTTTTCTTCAGATTTTTCCAAAATTATTTCATTTTTATATCCATTTTATTATATTTTATTATTTTATAATAATTATTCCTAAACCTAAACTACTTAAATCCTAATTCAACCCATACCCGATCCGACCTATGCCCAATCGTCCCGACCCGCTTCTCCCTCTTCTTCCTCCCCCGTCCCTCTTTTTCCCGCCCTTTTTCGCCCACGACTCCCCGCTCCTCGCTTCCCACTACTCGCACCCACGCCACAACGGCCACGACTCGTCGCCCACAACCCCCGACGATCACTTTCTGCCACCCCCTCTCTACTTCACTCTCCCCCTCGTTCCTCCACTGCGTCATTCTCTCTCTCTCACTCTGCTCCATCACCGAGCCCTCCCATTCATAGCTCTGACCGCCACCGACGATCTCCCCGGCAACCTTGTCTCTCTCTCTCTCCCCCCTTCCAAACCCCGACTCCATCAACACAAACCAACAACCACCGACGACTCCCCTCTTCCTTACACCCTCGACCGCTTCCCGACCTAAGACCACCGCCGAACCCTGCGCCGATCACCACTAGCACAACCCTGCCGATGAGCTAGATCCCCGTCTCCTCCTTTCCCCCCTTCGTCAATGACCGAGCTACTCCCCTACCCACCACCTCCGGGCTGCAACCTCCGAGTACCCCAATACGAGCCTCTGCACCCACAACCTCCAGCTGCCACCCGAGCTCACTACCGTCGACGCTGCCTATGCTGTGACGTGTCCTTACGCGTGCCTTCGCCTTTACCGTTGCTACCTCTCGCCGTCGTCGCTGCCGGGATTATCGTCGTCACGATTGTCTGAGGCAAGTGAACGCAAATCACTTGTTTATGCATACTAATTAATACTTTTGAATTGGAAAAAAATAAATAAATAAGGTTACATAATGCGGAGTCTGTGCTTATATATACATATATACGTATACATCGAAAGATTATAATTCGATTATTTTGTAACGAACCCTCTTAGTTTGATTATATTGAATGGAACCCGACTAGAAATTTACTGACCTGTATCAACATCATTTATCATTTCACCGAATAACAACTAGTTTGATCAATTAACCGAAACCGATGTTTCAACTGATACCCGTATACATGAATGAAAACCCTATCTTAAATTGCCAAAATTTATAATCGTCGAATCACTTATTGATTAGAGAATGTCTTGTAAGGTTTTGCGTTAAAAGTATCGTGTTTATAATCCTGTAAGGTCGCCCCTAAATGGCGACACAAAATCTGAAGCTTACTGCGCATGTCACCTTATTAAAATCGTTGTAAATTCAATATAGGTTGGCACATAACGTTCAATGGATCATCTCGAAGAGGACTCGATAACCTAAAAACCCCTATAGTTTAATTCTCGATGTTTATAGATTTCTAAAATGATAATTGGTTGCGAATGTGGCACTGGACTGCAGTCCGGGGCAGCATTTCGCTTGGATTCCTGACCTTGAACACCTGTACACCCTTGATTTGAACTGAAATTGCGCGGAACCCCATATGGTCGTGTAGATAATTTAGTTAGCTAACACATGAAACTGGCCCCGTTCTGTTTCACCATCGTTTGATATTAAATTTGTATTTTTGAGGGTTGTTGTGTTCTGCAGTTTCTGCATTAACGTTTCCTACACCGTCACATTAAACAGAACATAACTTTTAATACAGAACTTCTATCGATAATACATTTGATGCGTTGGAAACTTTGCTGATAGAACTATATTTCATTCAACTTGAGCAACATCGGAATCTGAACACAATCAATGATAAAACGCGCGCGATGTTGGGCTTCCAGTTCTGAAACTGGAATTCCAGCAATCGATCGCTGCCTTAAAATGATGATAATTCCCAAACCGGAATCCCGATTGACATGAAATTAATTTTACTGTTTAGACGATCAAGTGTACTTAGTACTCCTTTTATATTATTTTGGTCGATTTTATACGTATGATTTATCATAAATTTTTCAAGTTGTATGGCATTGGTCATCATAAAATAGTGAATACCTGTTCATTGCATTTCTGCTTATTTTTCGTGTTTTCTTTATACCTGCTGCATAGTGATAATTCACGTTGAAACCTGACGACTAATATGCATTTTCGATATATTAGTGTTAGTGATTGAGTTGTGGCAAATACGATAGTAATACTGATAAGCGGAAAAGTGATTGAAAGTGACAGCGATACTTATTTGTTCACAACCTATCTAATACCTGAGTGCATACTATAACTTGGGGAATGGGAAAATCAAGGTGGAATTTAACTCGTATTTAGCGAGGTATAGTGATTTAGAGGATGATCATTCGCTATTAGTGATACACATATATACATTAGGTCGTGGGCCTAGCGGCACGGCCGACAGAGTTATGTCCTGGGAACATCGGACCGTAGTCTTGGACATGCACGAGACCCTTATTAAATACGAGCATACTCTCCACCATTTGATTTTGTTGACTTAATGACCATTAAATAGCGACATACTCATTGCCCAGTTTACCAACACGATACCTATATTGCACTATTCATATCTAGTTGATGTTTATTATACTCATGTTCTGCATTCTGTTGTACTTCTCGTATTTACTAGCATTCCAGGCCTTTATATAATTATTGCTATATGTGTCGCCTTGACGGCCTGAGTGTGCATGCTCAGAGGACGAAGTGGATCCAGCCCAGGAGCAAGACCTGTCATTCGAGATCGTGGAGATCTAGACTGCTCCCTCGGCGCCATCTCTTTTACTTTCTGCACTTTGTTTTGTTGGTTAGTTATTTTATTCTGCAAAATAAATGTATCTCTAACTCTTTTATTTGCAATGCAATAAAGTTGTGAACTGTGATTTTCTGTTCCTAAAGTACTGTTTACTGACTACCATGTAATGCTAGAAGCCGAAGTGTGACTATGGCGGGATTATTCCCTGACCGTAGAAGTATGGCTGGCCTAGTCACCCCTCGTATTCCGTAATTTGGGAAGAGGGCATGACATGGTTTTTTTAGTATCAGAGCCAGGTTTAGGATGAAATTATAGTTCCGTCGAGGGATCTCTAGATTGAGCTACACCCATAGCATATGCCTTATTACATTTCTTCCTCGCTTCTAATCATCATTGAATTATCGTGTAGCCTTCCTTGAATCCGATTTATTTTGATCTTTTTAGGAATATGGACTCTTCAGGCAACTCCTTCGGTGCCGAGCCCTACGATCATACCGAGAAGATCCTTAGCACACTGACAACCCTGGCCCAAGCCCAAGAGAGGAAGACTGATCTCCTGGCCGAGAGATTGAAAGCAGTACAGGAGACCGCAATTACCGCCCTGGAGAGATCTACGGCTGTTTCCGCCGCCCCCGTGGGCGCGCTCGTACCGACTATATAGGCTAGAGTTGGTACCGTTTCAGACTTCAGGAGAGTTCATCCAGCAGTGTTCACGGGATCAGAAAGTCCACTAGAGGCCGAGCAATGGCTCATCAACATGGAGAACCCCCTGACAGCCTCTCGAGTTCCTAACGACAACAAGGTGAATGTGGTGAAGATTCAGCTAGAAGACGAGGCCCGCAAGTGGTAGTCCGTAGAGGAGAGCCGGCTAGGGAAACCTATTGGATGAGATACGTTCTCCGCATGCTTCCTGGATCACTACTTTCCGGCTACTGCCAAGGCCGAGATGGAGGAAAAGTTCATTATGTTAAAGCAGAATGGGCGTTCAGTTGATGTCTATGCCGCAGAATTCAATCGGCTGAGTCGCTTCGCACCGTACTTGGTAGCCACCGAATCCAAAGATGGTTCCAGTAAGGGCTCGAGATTGAAATGCAACAACTTATCACGTCTCTCGATCTACCCACCTTTTCCCAAGTGCTGAACGCTGCCCGAGTATAGGAAAAATTGGCAGAGAAGGCCAAGGGCCAACGATCGATGGATAGGAGACCCCACGTGGTTCCGACACGACCTACCATCTCTCCCCGTAGAGCGATCCCAGTTCACATGCTGGCTGTTACACAGATGAAGCACACCTTCTCACCTCAGCAGCCGCAGTGGAGGGCCCTATTTTGCGATTATTGCCAGAGGCCAGGACACATGCAGAGAGATTGCCGCAGAGCTAAGGGGCTGTGTATGATTTGCAGATCCAGCAAGCACAGGGTCAGAGGGTGTCCCCAGAGATCTGAGCTACATAGAGGGTTCGAGCAACAACAACCGTCGTATAGCACATCAGCTCAGAGGGGTCCACCTCGGGTGTCCCAGCAGCGGTCTTTCGATCGGAGGTAGACTGGTACAAGTCAGAATCAGGGACGGGCTTTCACCCTATCAGCCGAGCAGGCAGAGGTTTCTGGAGATGTGGTTACAAGTACCATCCTTATTTATTCTGTACCAGGTAGAGTTCTTTTCGATTCGGTTGCTTCGCATTACTTTATTTCCACGCGGTTTGTTGTCACACACTCTATACCTCAAGAGCTGTTGACTAAGGGTTGGGAGATACATATGTGTAACGGTATTATTGTGTCCAACCAAGAGTGTAGATTATGTCCGGTGGTAGTATGCGGCAGGGAATTCTATGCGAATTTCCTTTCAAACGGGACGGGCAGCTATGCTACGATTCTCGGGATTGTTTGGATGAGCACCTTCCATGTGATCATCGATTGCCGAGCTAGGAATGTGACCTTTCGGATCCCCAATTACCCTGAATTTGTTTTCGATGGCAGAAGCGATTCTTTGGAGCCAGCCAAGTTTAGAGCCAAGCCAAAAGCGTTGACGGCTATGGAGATTGATGAGAGTCCGGCCCTAGAGATCGTTCGGGATTTTCTTGATGTGTTCCCTGAAGATTTACCAGGTCTACCACCTCCCCGTGTCTTGGGATTCTCTATTGACTTGATTCCAGGGACGATGCCAGTTTCCAAATCTCCTTACAAGATGGCACCAGTTGAGTTGGCAGAACTGAAGAAACAAATAGAAGAACTCCTGGAGAAAGGATTTATTCGCCCAAGAGCTTCGCCGTGGGGTGCACCAGTTAGTGAATAAAAAGGATGGGTCGCTACGGATGTGCATAGACTACCGGGAGCTGAACAGAGTTACGATAAAGAACAAATACCCCATTCAGCGTATCGATGACTTATTTGATCAGTTGGATGGGGCCAAGGTATTTTCAAAGCTGGATCTTCGTTCGGGCTATCACCAGATCAGAGTAGCGGCCAAAGATATATGCAAGACGGCTTTCAGGATCCGATACGGGCATTATGAGTTTCTTGTGATGCCGTTCGGTGTTACCAATGCTCCAGTTATATTTATGGATCTGATGAATAGAGTATTTGCGAAATACTTGGACACGTTTGTCGTTGTATTCATCGACGAAATACTAGTATACTCTAAGATCCGGGAGGAGCATGCCGAACACTTGCGAACGGTACTACAAATTCTTCGGGAAGAGAAGCTGTACGCAAAATTGAGCAAGTACGAGTTCTAGCTCAACAAAGTGCAGTTCTTGGGACACGTTGTTTCAGGAGAAGGCATCTCAGTGGAACCGGCGAAGATAGAATTTGTTAAAGATTGGCCGACTCCGAAGTCAGTGGCCGAGATCAGAAGCTTTCTGGGATTAGCAGGATATTGTCGGCGGTTCGTTCAAGACTTTGCACGAGTTGCTGAACCTTTGACAAAGCTAACAGGGGAGGAAGTATCGTACATATGGAAGGAGGAGTGTGCTTGGGATTTTGAGGTACTAAAGCAGAAATTGACCACGGCACCTATTCATACAGTACCAGATAATTCTGGTGGTTTGGTGATACACAGCGATGATTCAGGGAAAGGCTTAGGCTGTGTCTTGATGCAACACGGTCGGGTGGTTGCTTACACCTCACGACAGCTGAAGAATCATGAGAGGAACTACCCAACACACGACTTGGAGTTAGCCGCAGTGTTTTTCGCATTGAAGATCTGGAGACATTACTTGTTAGGCGAAAAGGTGGAGGTGTGCACGGATCACAAGAGTCTAAAATACGTGTTCACTCAGAGAGAACTGAATATGAGGCAACGCCGATGGCTAGAATTAATGGCGGACTACGACTTGGAATTACAGTATCATCCGGGAAAGGTAAATGTCGTACCATTCGCTCTCAGTCGCAAGCCAACGGTCATGATGTTGACCAGTCAGAAGAGCATCATTGAGGATTTTCAGAAGCTCGAACTAGAGCATGCTACACCAAGTGCAATCAGGCAGTTTGGCAGTTACAGGTGCAGTCTTCTCTTGTAGATCGCATCAAGGCTGCGCAAGCTGATGATCCTCGATTGCAGAAGTTCAGGGAGCAGGTGGAAGCCGGGCTACGGACAGACTTACTCCTACATCGAGACGGTTCTCTGAGATTCGACAGCAGACTCTGCGTCCCCAAGGGGGATGTTCGAGAAGATGTACTAGCTAAGGCTTATAGTTCGGCTTATTCTGTGCATCCGGGAGGCACGAAAATGTATCGAGATCTGAAGAAACACTATTAGTGGAACGAAATGAAGCGGGAGATTGCACGGTTTGTATCTAAGTGTTTAGTATGCCAGCAAGTAAAGGCAGAGCACCAGAGAACAACTGGACTGTTGCAACCGCTTCCGATACCCGAGTGGAAGTGGGAGCACATCACGATGGATTTTGTGACTGCCTTACCATGGAGCTCAAGGGGCAACAACTCCGTTTGGGTTATCGTCGACCGTCTTACGAAAGCTGCACACTTTATACCCTTTCATGTGTGACAGTCGACAGAATCACTTATGGAGAAATACAACCAAGAGGTAGTGCGACTTCACGGAGTTCCGGTCAGTATAGTTTCAGATCAAGACACCATATTTGTTTCACACTTTTCGAAGAGCTAACAGGAGAGTCTGGGTACATGTCTCAAGTTCAGCACGGCTTATCATCCCCAGACGGATGGACAGTCCGAGCATACTATTCAGACGCTTAAGGAAATGTTGAGGGATTGCATGCTAGACTTCCAGGGTTCTTGGGAGGATCACCTTTATTTGGTGGAGTTTTCTTATAACAATAGTTTCCAAGCTAGTATCCAGATGGCTCCTGTAAGTCGATGTAGTACACCCCAGTACTTATGGGGAGGCGGAATTTTCAAAAACGATCAAGTTTAAAGAATGAACATCGACTAACCGCTTGAATCGAAGCTAAACAAATAATAACCGAACACATAGCTATACTAAACTATAGTGTTAAGGGATTATACCTAATGAAAACGGTCCTTCGTCTTTGTGTCCTCCTTTGTTCTCCTCGACCTTCTCTAGGTAGTAGGCGATCCACCCGAGAGCAAGACACCAAGCTACACCTCTAACTTGAGGTAACTAATCAACTTTGATTGCTAATCAAAGATGAAAGGATGATATAGAGTGAAGGTAATGGATGCTTAAGTCTAACTAAACCTTTGATCTCAACACATGAGGATTAAGGATTAGTATCTTGAAGATGAGAGCTTGAGGAGAGAGAATATGAGATAAGATAATGAGAAGAGAGAGAGTGTATCATAATATATTATGAAGCATTTTCAATAATGAGAAAAGAATAAAGAGTGATGATAAATCATGCTTCATAAAATATCTAGTGGTGATTCATTAGCATGAGTCATTAAGCAATAAATGTGCATTAATGAAATGAATGAATCACCACCATGACTCACAATCTCATCCAAAGTAACCTCCTTAGTCACATCTTCTAGAAGCTTCTCGTACAATTACGAGAACGCCCCTCCAATCCGCAAAAATACGGAAAAACTTTAGACTGTAAAAATCCAATAACCGGATACCAGTAACTGGCTTAAACCAAAGCCGACTGGTAAAAACTGTCCGAAAGTCGTACGTGCGTAAACGCACGTATGCGTCCGAACCCTTTGTCGCAAAACCATGCAACCTCTATATCGTTTCGCCTGGAGTAGGAAACTCTCTGTGTGGGACTCTAGAGACTCGACTACTACGCTGGCAGTGGGTTTAACCACAGACCGCAAGCGGCACTAGCTGTACGTAATGGTCCCCAGGTAGTTGTCGATAAGAAGGCCGATGAGAAAACCCATCCGAACTCCTACTGAGTCTGATGTGACAATCTCCATACAGTCCGGTCCGTTCGTCCAAGATTATCGCATATCGGGCCTAGGGGGGCGGCAAGCGTCAGTCCCCTAATAGCGGTATAAGTCGTGTCAGAGGGAAGCCCATTACACCCTGAGAAACTACTGGAACCTACCAGCAAATCTCGCTTGCCCTGGCCAGGGACTTTGCGTAATGGCTCTCTGACACAGCACGATATCTACTCCCAATACCGGGAGGGACGAATCCTGTCTAACCGCCACTGCCTCCAAGTGCTCGGGACTGTACCCAACTGCTACCTGTTTGCACGACTCCTTTGAGCCGTGGTAGGGTAGCAATCTAAGAACAGTGGGACACACTCGAGGCGAAGTAGCAGTGTCAAGTCTGCGGACTACGCTGTACTCATGTCACCTGGGAACTGTTTACTGACGACTGGTATCAAACCAACCAACAGTTCCCTGTGAGTCCTGTCCGGTGTACCCGTAACCTAACGAGCACCTGTATACTATCTCCAGTACGACGTACTGACGGCTGTGGGACAGACCATCTCCCCAACTGGGATGAGAAGCGTACACACCAGTCTACTCCGGAGTATCGATGCTCTTTCTCGATAATCCAACGACCAGGGACCTGAATAAGGATGTGCTTGTAGACTACCCAGCCCCCACTAGTGTGACTGCCATCACAACGCTGGTAGACAAGCAAGATCCTAAGAGCTCTATCAATACGTACACTCACATATTAAGATAGAATAACCAAGTAGCATACTACCATGTTTAGCAAGACTGTTATATACATGTGAATATCCCAAGCTTCCATTAAGTAATATACAAGCTAGTATGATACAGTAATGGCCTTCTAGGGCATAAACACTAACAATCTCCCACTTGCACTAGGGCCATGTACTGGCGTATCGAAGACCGATGATCTCGAGTAGCCGCTCGAACTGAATCTGAGGAAGGGCCTTTGTGAATGGATCAGTAATGTTCTCTTCTGAAGCAACTCTCCGAACCTCGATCTCCTGACGATCAATGATCTCCCTGATCAGGTGATACCGCCTCAAGATGTGTCTGGACTTCTGATGGGACCTTGGTTCCTTCGCTAAAGCTATAGCTCCGTTGTTGTCGCAATACAGAGGTATTGGATCAACTATGGTAGGAACCACCTGAAGTTCTGTTAGGAACTTCTTCATCCAGACTGCTTCTTTTGCGGCATCGCAAGCAGCTATATACTCCGCTTCCATTGTCGAGTCAGCAACGGTGTCCTGCTTGGAGCTCTTCCAGCACACCGCCCCTCCATTGAGGGTAAAGACATAACCCGACATGGACTTGGAATCGTCCTTATCACTCTGGAAGCCGGAATCAGCAAAGGCCTCCAACCTGAGGTCTTTTCCGCCGTAAACCAAGAACATCTCCTTAGTCCTCCTCAGGTACTTGAGAATGTTCTTTACTGCTCTCCAGTGGTTCTCCCCTGGGTCTGACTGATACCGGCTTACCACGCTCAGTGCGTAAGCTACATCTGGTCTGGTACACAACATCGCATACATTATAGAGCCTACCGCAGAAGCGTAGGGTATAATAGACATGCGTTCCCTTTCCAAATCAGTCTTGGGAGACATCTCTTTGGAGAGGGTGATTCCGTGACAAGCCGGTAGATTACCGCGCTTAGAATCTTCCTTACTGAATCTTTTCAGTACAGTGTCGATATACCTGGACTGCGAAAGTCCCAACATCCTCTTGGATCTATCACGATAGATCCGGATCCCCAGAATGTAAGAGGCATCACCCAGGTCTTTCATGGAGAACCTGTGTGACAAGAATCCTTTGACAGATTGTAGCATAGGAATGTCATTTCCTATCAATAGAATGTCATCCACGTACAAGACGAGGAATACGACACTTCTGGCCACAACTTTACTATATATGCACGGTTCATCTGGATTTTTGATAAAGTCATATTCTTTGACTGTCTCATCAAAACAGATGTTCCAACTCCGCGATGCCTGCTTTAGTCCGTAAATGGACTTAAGCAGCTTGAATACTTTCCCGCTGCTCCCACTCTGATTGAAACCCTCTGGCTGATCCATATAGACGCTCTCTTCTAAATTTCCATTCAGAAAAGCCGTCTTTACGTCCATCTGCCAGATTTCATAATCATGGAAGGCAGCAATAGCAAGAAGGACCCGAATGGATTTGAGCATAGCCACTGGAGAAAAAGTTTCGTCATAGTCCAAACCAGGTCTTTGACGAAAACCCTTTGCAACAAGTCTAGCCTTATAGGTTTCCACCTGTCCATCTACACCAATCTTTTTCTTGAAGATCCATTTGCATCCTATGGGTTTTACCCCATCTGGAGCAAAGTCCAAAGTCCATACTTTGTTGGTGTACATGGACTCCATTTCGGTCCGCATTGCATCTAGCCATCGTACCGAGTCACCGCTCTGGATGGCCTGCTGGAAGTCAGTAGGTTCATCATCATCTATGATGCAATCCTCTCTATCCCCGTCTATGAGAAAACCGTAGTATCTCTCAGGCGGATGAGACGGCCTACTACTCCTGCGGAGGGGTGCGGGAATGTTCTGTTCTTCTTGAACCTCTGGTTCTACCAAACTTTCAGTAGCAGCTTGTGGTTCTGGAATTTCTTCCAGTTCTATTTCGCTCCCACTCTTCTGATTTTCTAAAAATTCAGTTTCTAAGAAGTAGGCATGACGAGAAACAAAAACCTTTTGTTCCTCTGCGTAATAGAAATAATATCCCTTGGAGTTCTTTGGATATCCTACAAGCTTACACTGTACTGATCGTGCCTCGAGCTTGTCCACATGCTGCTTTTTTACAAAAGCTGGACACCCCCATGTCCTAAAATGTTTTAGACAGGGTTTCTTCCCACTCCACATCTGATATGGTGTGGTAGGCACAGTCTTGGTTGGAACCTGGTTCAAAAGATATGCTGCTGATTCTAGCGCATAACCCCAGAAAGATCGTGGTAACTCAGCATTACTCATCATGGATCGTACCATATCCAATAGGGTTCGATTCCGTCTCTCCGATACACCGTTGTGCTGTGGAGTGTATGGAGGAGTAAGCTGAGAGAGAATTCTTTTCTCTTTTAGGTAACCTAGGAACTCGGCACTTAAGTATTCTCCACCTCGATCAGATCTTAGTGTCTTAATACTTTTGCCTGTTTGGTTTTCCGCTTCATTCTTGAATTCCAGGAATTTCTCAAAGGCCTCTGATTTATGCTTCATTAAGAAAACATATCCATACCTAGAGAAATCATCTGTAAAAGTAATGAAGTAGGAATAACCACCTCTCGCATGTGTAGACATTGGACCGCATACATCGCTGTGTATGAGTCCTAAGAGCTCGCTCGCTCTTACTCCTTGTCCAGTAAATGGAGTCTTTGTCATCTTTCCTTTGAGACAGGATTGACAAGTGTCATAAGATTGATATTCGAACGAGTCTAAATATCCTTCTCTATGCAACTTAGTCAACCTTCTCTCATTGATGTGACCCAGTCTACAATGCCATAAGAAAGCTTTATTCAAATCTGGAGACTTTCTTTTTAGTGTGTTCTGGACATTGAAAATTTGGAGTTGGTTTAAAACATATATGCCGTTATTTAATGTACCGGACCCAATCAAACCATGATTAAGGTGGATGTTTACAACATCTCTTACAAACGTGAAATCATAACCTTTATTTGATAACAAGGAAACTGATATGATATTACACGTTAAGCTGGGTACAAAATAACAGTTACGTAAAACCAAAATGTGTCCACTCGTCAATCCTAGGTGATAATCCCCGACGGACGCAGCTCCCACGCTAGCTCCGTTAGCAACCCTGAGGATCATATCACCTTCCTTCAGCACTCTACGGTTTCTCAGTGCCTGCAATGAATTGGAAATATGAGATCCTGATCCGGTATCCAATACCCAGGAAGTAGAGTTGATCGACAGACAATTCTCAATTACAAACACACCTGAAGTCGAAGCCACAGCTTGCTTCGGTTCCTGGTTCTTGGCGTTCCACGCCTTGCAATCCTTCTTCCAGTGCCCTTTCCTGTGACAATGGAAGCACTCATCCTGGCCAACTATCGGTACTGCTTTCTTTTTCTTTCCCTTCCCTCCCACCTTACTAACACCTCCTCTAGGTCTGGGTGCGGCCTTCTTCTTCCTTCCTTTGGCCCTAGCCTTGGACCCGGAAGAAGATGAACCGCCAACAAATATAGCGGGTGTTTCCCTTGCCTTCTGCAAGGTGCCCTCCGCACTCCTTAACATGTTCAGGAGTTCCGCAAGTTCAACTTCTTTTCCTTAAAGATTGAAGTTGAGGATAAACTGGGCGTAGGTGGGAGGAAGGGACCGGAGAACAAGGTCTGTATAGAGCTCATTATCCAAAGTCGTCCCAAGGTCTGCGAGCTCTTCTATGTAGCCAATCATCTGTAGGACATGTTCACCTACCGATGACCCGACAGCCAACCTCGCTCGAAACAATTTCTTAGAGGTCTCGTATCTTGCTATACGAGATTGCTCTCCATAAAGTTCCTTTGTATGGAGAAATATGCCATCTAAGGACATATCCTCGTGCCTCCTCTGATGTTCATTGTTCATCGAGGCAAGCACGATGCACTTGGCTCTCGCGCAATCTAATTCCCAGGTTTTGCGGATTTCCTTATCCGCATTGCTGGATTTGGGACCAGGGACAGCAGGTGCCGTAGCGGTGAGGACGTACCCCAGTTTGTCATAGGTCAAAGCCATTTTGACATTCCGCAGCCAATCTTTATAGTTTGGCCCCGTCAGTATATTTTTCTCTAAAAGTAACTTAAGTCCAGTCATTTTCAGGGTCGCTGCAATTAGGAGAGAGAGAAGAAAACTCTTTAACATGATGCTCTTGCAAGTTTAGAGTGGTTTTTAGTTTATCTAAACTGGATGGCTCCCACTGTTTGTCGAATCCTTCCTCAAACCATAAAAGAAGAATTAGCCAAGACTATTCTCACCGTACAATACTTGCTTAACCGTTCAGCCAGGCCGGTGTCGATACTTCGAGGGAGGTTTTCCAACGCTTTCGCGAAGTTCCTTAATTAAATAACCTCTTTTCTCTGGGGGCGTAACCCCGCTGACACTTTTCTGGACACCTACTAGGTTTATAGCATTGATCGTTAAGTGACGAATATCCTGATAAGTATCATATACTCACAGTAGGATCGGGATCCAAATATCATCGTATGATAATGTTGAAGGAATCCTACCAACATTCATCAAACTCCAAATGGTATGCATCTCTTTGCAAATTTCAGTTTCTTTAGAAATTCCCGATATGGATTTTTGCCCCATGCTCTTATGATCTTGACTAAGGGCCAACAAATCATAAGTCACATGTCAAGTTCTGCCCATCATTATCCTGTTGATTTGAACCCATCCGTATACTGTTGACTAAGGGCCAACAAAGTAATACGACTGTCCCAAACCAACTCATCTATCTATGCAACAAATGAATACCCCAGCAGCTACCAATCACTATGTCTTGACTAAGGGCCAAACAAACATAGCTTGAATACTACTGACCATTCATAAGAAATGACGGAGGGCTACGACTGGTTTTGGCGAAACCGTGAACGTAGTGAACTTGATATAACCGAAGGAACCTGATAGCTTTTTAAAAGGAGTGGTTAAATCTCCGTATTTAAAAATATCTGTTTTTAAAATAACCGAGTGGTTTCTTTTTAAATTGTTCCAACGATTAAAACTTTGGTTTATTTTCTTTGCATTATAGATAATGCGTCCCATCATTAACCTATCATTGCAGAAAACAACGAAAATACAACGTCCTCTTATGCCATCCGCATTCGCCACGGGGTCCCGTCATCACCCGTTAGGTTACTTAACTAACGACAGAGCGGGGGCTGGGCTAGCGCGGGTGAAAAACATAAGTGGCGTCTAAATAGCTATCATAAATATAGATATTTTACATTCGTCTGACGCAATGATATTCATTCCAGAACACAGATAAACAATATTGGATTTGCAAGCAATCTGTATTTCTTTTGAGCCTGCAAGAAAAGACAGATTACACAGTTGTGATGAATAGCCGTTACCCCACCCTCGACCCCTACGGGTACGGCAAACTACCCACCCGGCAGTCTGTGTACCCCACCTTGGGTCAGTCCTAGGAGCAAAAAACAGTAAAATGAAATAATACAACGGTGGCTACGACCGCAACCTGGAAGTGCCCCGCAAAAATAATATTACAACAAATTACATTTACAACAAATGAATTATACAATAACCCATTGCAAACCCCGGCTATACACCACAACAGTCCAATACAGTTTATATGCACAAACAGATATAACCATTTCAGAAATGTGCAACCCCCTGCCAACCGACATACTAGCAGTTGGGGAAGGTTTACTAACACATTAAACAAACACAGATATAATCCAATATGCAAATACTGTACATTTCGATCGATTAAACAACATCAATATTGCTCCAAAATCTGCTCTGTTAAACAGTAACCTGAGCAAATATTAAATATTCCAGAAAACCCCAAATATCACAGGGGACCCACACAAGAAAGATGAGCCCATGATTCGGCTAAGGCGCCGCGGAAGGGCGGCGGATCCCACCGATCCGCTGCGCTTCCGCGGCCGAGTTGCCGATTCATGGGCTCGAATTTCTTGGGTGTTCTCCTGGACTCCTTTCTAGCTTTCTGAGCACACCTGAAAAATTTTAGGACTTCATTTTAAGTTCGACAGAAACTGAACAGATTTAGGGTTTTCCGGCTTCGTTTTTCCGTTTGAAATTCGTACAAATTTGCAATTAAGTTATTTATTGTTTAGCGAGGCTCTGATACCACTGTAAGTCGATGTAGTACACCCCAGTACTTATGGGGAGGCGGAATTTTCAAAAACGATCAAGTTTAAAGAACGAACATCGACTAACCGCTTGAATCGAAGCTAAACAAATAATAACCGAACACATAGCTATACTAAACTATAGTGTTAAGGGATTATACCTAATGAAAACGGTCCTTCGTCTTTGTGTCCTCCTTTGTTCTCCTCGACCTTCTCTAGGTAGTAGACGATCCACCCGAGAGCAAGACACCAAGCTACACCTCTAACTTGAGGTAACTAATCAACTTTGATTGCTAATCAAAGATGAAAGGATGATATAGAGTGAAGGTAATGGATGCTTAAGTCTAACTAAACCTTTGATCTCAACACATGAGGATTAAGGATTAGTATCTTGAAGATGAGAGCTTGAGGAGAGAGAATATGAGATAAGATAATGAGAAGAGAGAGAGTGTATCATAATATATTATGAAGCATTTTCAATAATGAGAAAAGAATAAAGAGTGATGATAAATCATGCTTCATAAAATATCTAGTGGTGATTCATTAGCATGAGTCATTAAGCAATAAATGTGCATTAATGAAATGAATGAATCACCACCATGACTCACAATCTCATCCAAAGTAACCTCCTTAGTCACATCTTCTAGAAGCTTCTCGTACAATTACGAGAACGCCCCTCCAATCCGCAAAAATACGGAAAAACTTTAGACTGTAAAAATCCAATAACCGGATACCAGTAACTGGCTTAAACCAAAGCCGACTGGTAAAAACTGTCCGAAAGTCGTACGTGCGTAAACGCACGTATGCGTCCGAACCCTTTGTCGCAAAACCATGCAACCTCTATATTGTTTCGCCTGGAGTAGGAAACTCTCTGTGTGGGACTCTAGAGACTCGACTACTACGCTGGCAGTGGGTTTAACCACAGACCGCAAGCGGCACTAGCTGTACGTAACGGTCCCCAGGTAGTTGTCGATAAGAAGGCCGATGAGAAAACCCATCCGAACTCCTACTGAGTCTGATGTGACAATCTCCATACAGTCCGGTCCGTTCGTCCAAGACTATCGCATATCGGGCCTAGGGGGCGGCAAGCGTCAGTCCCCTAATAGCGGTATAAGTCGTGTCAGAGGGAAGCCCATTACACCCTGAGAAACTACTGGAACCTACCAGCAAATCTCGCTTGTCCTGGCCAGGGACTTTGCGTAATGGCTCTCTGACACAGCACGATATCTACTCCCAATACCGGGAGGGACGAATCCTGTCTAACCGCCACTGCCTCCAAGTGCTCGGGACTGCACCCAACTGCTACCTGTTTGCACGACTCCTTTGAGCCGTGGTAGGGTAGCAATCTAAGAACAGTGGGACACACTCGAGGCGAAGTAGCAGTGTCAAGTCTGCGGACTACGCTGTACTCATGTCACCTGGGAACTGTTTACTGACGACTGGTATCAAACCAACCAACAGTTCCCTGTGAGTCCTGTCCGGTGTACCCGTAACCTAACGAGCACCTGTATACTATCTCCAGTACGACGTACTGACGGCTGTGGGACAGACCATCTCCCCAACTGGGATGAGAAGCGTATACACCAGTCTACTCCGGAGTATCGATGCTCTGTCTCGATAATCCAACGACCAGGGACCTGAATAAGGATGTGCTTGTAGACTACCCAGCCCCCACTAGTGTGACTGCCATCACAACGCTGGTAGACAAGCAAGATCCTAAGAGCTCTATCAATACGTACACTCACATATTAAGATAGAATAACCAAGTAGCATACTACCATGTTTAGCAAGACTGTTATATACATGTGAATATCCCAAGCTTCCATTAAGTAATATACAAGCTAGTATGATACAGTAATGGCCTTCTAGGTCATAAACACTAACAGCTCCATTCGAAGCACTTTAGGGGCGGAAAAGTCGGTCACCTGTTTGTTGGGATGACGTGGGAGAGCAGAGATTACTGGGCCCTGAACTTATCGTTCAGACGGTGAACAAGGTCCAAATGATCAGATAACGCATTAAGACGGCTCAAGACCGATAGAAGAGTTGGGCGAATGCCAGTGGGAGAGCGCTAGAATTCGAGGTCGGAGATCATGTGTTTCTGAAGATTTCTCCTACACACGGTGTTATCAGGTTTGGAGGTCGTAGGAAACTCAGTCCCCGATTCATCGGACCTTTTGAGGTGCTAGAGCAAGTGGGGGAGGTTGCCTATCGACTTGCCTTACCTCCATCGCTAGCTAGTGTGCACAATATCTTTCACGTATCTCAGTTGAGGTTGTTGGATATAGTGCCCTCAGATTCAATTATTGGATCACAGGCACATGATTGCAATGAATGAGGGATGACCTATGCCGGTAGGACAGTCTTACTCGAGAGATTTGTATACTATCTGGTTTGTCTTTATCATCGTGTACTGCTATAGGTGACCTTATAGGTCGCTATTATACGTTGATAGAGCCTCTAGGATTCTTTCTTGACTGCCAGCAGTATGATGGCGATCATATACGTGGGAGCTGGGGTCTATAAGCACATCCTTAAAAGGTCCCTAGTCGTGGGAGTTTTCGAGACAGGGCATCGATACTCCGGAGTAGACTAGTGTATACAGTCAAGACCCCGACGAGGAGCGGTGGCCGGTCTCACAAGCCACTGGTGTCAGTTGGTTCACCTAAGATGTATACAGGTGCTTATTGGGTTATGAGTACACCGGACAGGACTCGCCGGGAACATGCTAGTTGGGATTGTACCAGACGTTAGATAGCAGTTCCCTGGTGATATGTGTACAGGTTAGTCCATCGACCTGAAATCGTCATTTGTCTCGTGTGAGTTCCCACTGTACTTTGATTACTACCCTACCATGGCTCAAAGGAGTCGTGCAAACAGGTTTTAGTTGGGTACAGTCCCGAGTCACATAGAGGCAAGTGAGCGGATCGACAGGGGTTTCGTCTTTCCCGGTATTGGGGGTGAGATGTGTCTAGGAGAGCCATTACATAAAGCTCTCGGCCGAGGCAGGAGATTTACTGGTAGGTATTCTAGTAGTATCTCAGGGTGTTCTGGGCTACACTCCGACACGACTTGTACTGCTTTTGGGGATCTGACTTTTACCAACCCCTAGGCCCGCCATGCGATGCTCATAGACGAACGGACTGGAATGTACGGATATTGTCACTGACAGGCTCAGTAGGTGTAAGGATGAGTTCGCTCATCGACCTCCCTTTTGGTCAATACATGGTAGCCCTTTACGTACGGCTAATACCTCTGACGTGCTAGTGGTTAAATCCACAGCCAAAGTATTGACGAGTTTTTAGAGTCCCCCACAGACAGTTTCTCAAGTTTCGGGCAAAACGCTGCAGAGGTCGTATGGATTTATGGCAGGGTTCGAACGTACGCGTGCACTTGTGTTATGGTTCGGACGGATAATACTGGCGGGCTTTGGTTTAAGCCGGATCCTAGTATTGTACAGTGTAGATTTTGTCTCATTGCATTTGTATTCGGTCAGAATACAAATGCGGGTATGTATATACAGTCGCGGGGTTTTCCTGTAATTTATTACGGGATCGCTTTTTTGGAAGTTGCCAGTTTGCATTCCGTTTCGGTCATTTTCCTTTGTTTCTTTCCTTGGCTGAAAACTGATGGGAGGGGCTTATTTGCAAATGTGCAAATTAGCAATATGGAGGGTGTTTTTTGTGATGGAGGGTTCATCATGGTTGTAGCATCTTATGATTACTTTTTGTTCATGATTACTTGCTTTATGTGATGGGATTAGGATGAGACTTTGTGGTGATCATTATTCCTCATCATCACCACCCTTTTCTCTTTCTTGCATTATTTGCTTACTCCCTCCTCTCTCATTTTTTCCAAGCATGGCCGGCCACACAAGGGGGGCTGTTCAAAATTGGAGAGGGGTTTTGATCTCTTTTTCTTTCTACAAAATTCCCTAGCTCATCTTCAAAAGTACATTCCTCCACCTTCACTCCAAAATGGCAACTTCATTAACCCCATGAGGCAAACCGTTCTACACTCAGTCTACTGCAATCTTGTACACGTCGGCTTGCCAACTTCGTGTCCGAGTTGCCTCGGTTAAGAGATGGGAGCTCGTAAAAAGACTCGGTAATGTGGTGCCCTTTCCGACGAGGAGATCGAGACCGGAGATGTCGCAGGGAGATCGGGATGGTGACCAAAGACCGAAGGACACAGATCGCTCGGTATAGCTCTCTACCCTTTCTCCATTTAGCTAGTAGTAGGTTAATGGTCCGATCCGGGTTTATAGTCCGCGGTAGCGCCGGTTTCAAGTTTGAAAAAGTTTTTTTTTATTTCCGCATTTTGGCCTCGGATAGACGGCCAGGGCTCTACCGTAGTCTTACATGGTATCAGAGCCATGCCATTAACCATTTCTAGCTTGCTCTAACGTGTTTAGAACTCGATCGAACGAAATTTCCAAAAAACCACAATTTCAAATATGCAGTTTCTGTCGATTTTCATTTGTGCTCAAAAAATTATTTTGAGTGTTGCAGAAATACGTGCAGGGTTTTCAGAGAACACTGCAAAAATTTGGTATCATGATTTTACTGTATCACCGCAGAACCGCGGCCGTAACTCCATTTTGGCCGCGGTTCCGCCGCTGAATAGTAACCTCATCGCACCATTTTTCCTACAGTGTTCCCTGACTTAGAATTGGGGTTTCTGGTAATTTTTGTTTGGGCCCAGATTTTTCTGAGTACTGGGTATTGTGCTTGGTGCCCACTTCGAGAAATTTTGTCGATCGAAAATTTTAAACATGTTAGTTCACAGTATTTATATTATATCTGCGACCGTGAATGTGATTTGATCGGTAAATCCTGTCTAATTGCTATAGCTCTTTTAGATGGATTTGCGAACGTGACATTCACGTTGATGTTCTGTGTTGTGCTGTGATGTTGCGGATTTGTCGTGGTGGATAGCCTGGTGCAATGGTAGTACAGTTTGGTTGTTTATGTACATTTGATATTGCAAGGCGAGCGTCAGACATGTGGACTGCCGTCACTGCCTGTTTGTATATTATTCTTTTGGGGCACGACCGGGATGAGGTCGATGTACCCGTTGTATATATTTTTACTTTCTGTACTAGGATTGCCCCGCGGAGGGGTGCACGGATAGCCGGGTTCTAGAGGGAAACGAGCCCGCATCTCATGTCTTTGAGACGGAGGGGGCTTCACTCTAGAATTGGCGGGCTATTCGCCGCACTCGTAGGGGGTATAGGTTGACCCAGGAGGGGTGCTCAAGTTACCGGATTCTATGAAATGTTGGGTGGTCCATTCACGTTGTTGAAGGGGGCTGCCTCGCTTCAGGTTTTGGCGGGTAACTTGCCGTGCCCATAGGGGTCTAGGATTTATTGTACAGGCTATCCACACGACCAGGGGAACGTCGAGTTTCAGTAGCGGCTCTATGAAACCCGGGGATCCCAGATATCTGTATTGTTCTGTGATGCTGATTACATTTCTGTGATGTTGCATTTTATCACGCCTTGAGCGAATATTATATATTGAAATATATACTAGTAGATGTTGTATATGTTTTGCATCCGCGCTAGTCCAGTCCCCGCTCTGTCGTTAGTTAAGTAACCTAACGGGTGATGACGGGACCCAGTGGCGAATACGGATGGCATATACGTACATCGTATTTTCGTTCTTTTGTGGTGTGATCAATTGATGGGACTGCATTGATTTGGATCAATACAAGCTAAACAAACCTACTTTGATGTTGTTGGAAATTTTTTCAAAAAGCTGTTATTGCAAGGACGTTCTCTTTTGTTTTGCACAGTGGTATTCGGTTATGAATATCCAGCACCTCAGTCGACGAGGCAAGGGACGAGATCCCTTCACCGGGAGTGACCCCTTGGACAGAAGTTTGCGTCAGGGTAATAACTTCACTATAGCCGATTGCCTTTTGCTTTGCATCGTGGTATTCAGTTAGAATATCCTGCACCTTATTCTACGGGGAAAGTGCCGAGATCTCTTCACCGGGAGTGACCTCTTTAGCAAAGGTTTTTGTCACTATATTTTTATAAAAGGTTATGCAGTTCCTTCAACGATATCAAGTTCATTACGTTAAAGGTTTTTTGCCAGAAACCAGCCGTAGCCCTCCGTCATTTCAGATTAGTATTGCTTAGTATTCGTGCTGCGTATGTCGTGCTTAGCCGATACGTAGTGTTCGGTAGCTATGTAGTGCTTTTCTGTTGCATGGATATGAGATTGGTTAGGACAGTCGTATGGTCATTTTGGCTCAGTTAAGGACTCATGTGGGTGGGTCTAATGCAATCTAGATAATGACGGGTTGAACTTGACTAGGATCCTTTGATATGTTGGTTCAGTCAAGGTCACTTGGGTCCTAGGAGTAAAAACACACATCGGGAGTTTCTAAAGAAACTGAAACTTGCCAGGCATACGCATACCTTCTGGAGTGTGGTGACGTGAGTGGATTTCGTCACGTTATCATGCGATGATAGTTGGATCCCGATTCCCACTAATGAGTTGGTTTACTCCTCGGGTGATCCCGACTAATTCTTCTTTAAGGTTTGGAGGAGAATTTGAGGTGATAGTGGGAGGTTTCCTGATTAGATAAATTGGTAACCATTCTGATCTAGGTTAGAGTGCACGCAGAGTGTTTCTTTTCTCTCTCTCTTTGGCAGCGATCATGACCCGACCCTTGACTATGACTCAGTGACCAAATCAACCGACCCTTCTTATAACCCTGGCTTTTGGATTGTCAGAGTTGCATACCTCATTGCCACTCCTTCTTTTACCCTTTTCTCCAAGACACCCCGTATTACTACGAACGTCCACTTCCATTGGACAAAACCATCGTATGGTTATATACGAACTTGAAGGAACTTGTTCCAGATTCAAGGATGGTTTCCGGTTCTGGAGAAAACGAATAGGACTGTTCAGTTGTCTTTTCCTTTTACCTTCTCTCAGGTTGCGAGTGCTCCTTGGATTAGGGGATAGTACACCCGTTACGCTTATTGGACAGTCTTATTCCAAACCTTAGACTGGTGCCGAACGGTAGGGAATGAAGAAAGCCGATTAGCCTAAGTGTGGTGTACAGAAGGTATTAAGTAAAGACAAATAAAGGGATTAGAAAGAGGGCAAAGTAAATTACGACTACTATTCACGACCAAACCAAGTATTTCATCGCTACTCCTACTTCACCTCTGTATTTCTCCAGAACAATCCGTATCACTACGAAGATCCACAGTTATTTGGATACTCCATCGTATGGTTATATACGAACTCGAAGGAATTTGTTCCAGTTCGGGGATGGATTCTGGTTCAGGAGAAATAGGAATAAGATTTATTCAGTTGTCTTTTATCATTACCTTCTCTCGCATTGCGAGTGCTCCTAGGACTAGGACAGTACACCTATTACGCTTATTGGATAGTTTTCTTCCAAACCATAGGCTGGTGCCGAGCGGTAGGGAAGGAAGAAAACCATTTAGCCTAACGATGGTGTGCAGGAGGTAACGACAAAAGACAAATAAAGGGATTTGGAGATATGGAAAAGAAATATACGGTTACAGTTGTGAATCTAGATAATGGAAGAGGCATTACTAGGAATACCCGGATACCCCTACGAAACATTTCAATGTTTCTGTTTCACTGTGTACTATTAAAAGAAAACTAATTTCCCAATTAGTACTTACTCCAGGGTATGTATTTGCCAGGTTTGATTCTCACATCTGTATGGTTTTACAGATGATGAGTGGGAGTAAGTAATTGGGAATTGGGTGATCCTCCTCCTTATATCGGGATTCGTTGTAATTGGTGATATTTGAGGAAATCACCTAGGTTGTTTGCCGGACGACAGATATTTGGTTTTGAATATCCGTTATAATGCACCAATTTCAAATTGATATATCTGTACGTTTATTCTTATAAAGTGAGATATAACTTTTTGAAATTATGTCCATGACATTTACCTATATCAGTGGAAGGTTAGGTAAGGAGCATTAAACAGCGGTGTAATTTTTCTTAACCATAAGTACAGTTTTCAACCTACGACGCACAAAGTTTCAGTTATTCAACTCAGGGGACTTATACAGAGTATTGTATATTGTCCAGTGTCCATTAGGACAGAGGGGTTGGTACTCGTACTATATTCTGTTTACTTGTGACTTCTCTAGTTCTTAGACATGTGTTTCGTAGAAATACAAGGTCCAAGTTTTGAGAAGTTATAGGTATAAGAATAAAGTAGAGAACCAGGTATTGCAAGTATCGGGATTCTTCAAGGTGATCGAAGATGTAGATACTTGTGTATGGTATTCAGTTGATAGTAATGATTAAGAGAACTTGCTTCTCTTTCAGGTTACTCATAATTGGAAGCACTCCTAAGTTGAGTAATGCTGATCGGCCTCTCTCCATTTAGTTGACATGCACTGGAGACAGCTGCATGATTTGAATCTGGTTCAATTAAATCAGTGCCTCTGTTTCTATATTGGATATAGAACAGTTCATATCTTAACGATATTAAGGTACGGGGAGTTGTCCAGCTTATGCTTAAAACCAGACTCTAGATAACTCGAGGTACGTTTCTGTAATGGCTGTTTGTGGGTTGACCCGGGCTATGACGAGGGTTGACTTTCTACCATCTGGAAGATCAATAGTGATATTGTTCTTGACTTGCCACAGTTTTAGAAAAATGGATTTTTTCAGAAAACAGTAGTGGGAGTATGGTAGAACTAGAAATGATTCCAGAACCGCAAACGATTACTGAAAATTTAATAAGAACCTAAAGATTCAATCAGATTGACATTCCATTGGCCACTCCGCATATATGGTGGGTAACCTCAGGCACTCGAGAGGTACTTTGGTATGCTCAAAGACGGTGATAGGGAGGTTCTTGTTTACCCATACTTGCCATTGCTGTTGTTCCATACTGTGAGACCCGGCAGGAGGATGAGTATAGCGTATTTCTAAACTAGCTTTAGAAGTATACGTGTATATTATTCTGTCAGAGGGTTGTCGTAGTCAGTGGGAGCAGCGGAAGCAGAGTGGACAAGTAACTTATGTCTATTTATAGACTGAAGCAGATATAGAGGAGATAGATCATCTATTTCTGATGTGACAGTCATAGGTTTGACTTCATCAGAATAGGGGATGGATCTATTAAGAAGGTAGTAGGGTGTGATGTCCTGGTATTTGGATGACATACACAGAGTAGGAAGTGAAATTCCTATACTACGGTCGGTTATACTTTGGTTGTCACACAGTGGTTTCTCCACATAGGACTTGGATATTATATCAGATATTCTGGTTACTAGATCTATGGCTTTAGATCTAGATTTGGGTAGTTTCCCAATCTGGGTACTTAGACAGCATTCTACAGCTGTTTTAGAATGGACAACTCCTGGCACGGTAGTATACCTGCGGGTGATGGAGTCACCCTCTCTAAAGGTGTCTCACAGACTAAAGGGGAGAAGAATGTGCATGATCGGCAGATCACTTGCTTAGGCAATTGAGTTGATCATGAGATGTCAAGTACCACACCAGATATTGTTTTTGCACGAGATGCAGTAAGATGATATTAATCCAATCCTGGAGAAACGATCGGAAGCAGTTTTAGGACATAAGTTGATGTTCTAGGGATATGATAACGACAGCCTCATTCGGGAGACAGTTATCATTCCAGGTTTCCAAGGTGACCTGGATGATAGAGTGGTTGTAAGAGTTATAGTTTTACCTCTGACGAGGGGTAGTATTTTAGACAGGTGGTCCAAGTGTATACTGAGGGAGGCATGGTGCAGGACACTGGTTAAGTTCAGTTATTGATACAGTCTAAGAAGTTTGGATTTGGAGTTCATTTATGAACTAGGTCCCATCAGATATCCAGACATATTCTAAGACATGTATTGCTCATTTCGGGAGATGGGTTTTCTCCGCGAACTTGAGATAACGAGAGACGTAGAAAGAAACTTCAGGGCGGATCCACTAGCTGAGGCTATTCCATGAACGCAATAGTTTCTCAAAGGGGCTTTGTGAGACTGATTAGTAGATGAGTTGGGTGTTCGGTATCATACAGGCTGTGAGTATACGACATCGCAATAATTAGCCTTGAGTGAAAGTGTGAGATTGTTGGATATAGTGCCCTCAGAGTCAATTATTGGATCACAGGCACGTGATTGAAATGATTGAGGGAGGACCTATGCCGGTAGGACAGTCTTACGCTAGAGGTTTGTATACTATCTGGTTTGTCTTTATCATCGTGTACTGCTTTAGTTGACCTTACAGGTCGCTATTACACGTTGATAGAGCCCCTAGGATTCTTGCTTAACTGCAAGCAGTATGATGGCGATCATATACGTGGGAGCTGGGGTCTATAAGCACATCCTTAAAAGGTCCCTAGTCGTGGGAGTTTTCGAGACAGGCCATCGATACTCCAGAATAGACTAGTGTATACAGTCGAGACCCCGATGAGGGGCGGTGGCCGGTCTCACAAGCCACTGGTGTCAGTTGGTTCACCTAAGATGTATACAGGTGCTCATTGGGTTATGAGTACACCGGACAGGACTCGCCGGGAACATGCTAGTTGGGATTATACCAGACGTCAGATAGCAGTTCCCTGGTGACTGTGTACAGGTTAGTCCATCGACCTGAGATCGTCATTTGTTTCGTGTGAGTTCCCACTGTACTTTGATTACTAACCTACCACGGCTCAAAGGAGTCGTGCAAACAGGTTTTCTCGCCGGGAACATGCTAGTTGGGATTATACCAGACGTCAGATAGCAGTTCCCTGATGACTGTGTACAGGTTAGTCCATCGACCTGAGATCGTCATTTGTCTCGTGTGAGTTCCCACTGTACTTTGATTACTATCCTACCACGGCTCAAAGGAGTCGTGCAAACAAGTTTTAGTTGGGTACAGTCCCGAGCCACATGGAGGCAAGTGAGCGGATCGATAGGGGTTTCGTCTCTCTCGATATTGGGGGTGAGATCGCGCTGTGTCTAAGAGAGCCATTGCACAAAGCCCTCGGCCGAGGCAGGAGATTTACTGGTAGGTATTCCAGTAGTATCTCAGGGTGTTCTGGGCTACAGTCCGACACGACTTGTACCGCTTTTGGGGGTCTGACTTTTACCAACCACTGGGCCCGCCATGCGATGCTCATAGACGAACGGACCGGACTGTACGGATATTGTCACTGACAGGCTCAGTAGGGTGTCAGGATGAGTTCGCTCATCGACCTCCCTTTTGGTCAATACCTGGTAGCCCGTTACATACGGCTAATACCTCTGACGTGCTAGTGGTTAAATCCACAGCCAAATTATTGATGCGTTTTTAGAGTCCCCCACAGACAGTTTCTCAAGTTTCGGGCAAAACGTTGTAGAGGCTGTATGGATTTATGACAGGGTTCGAACGTACGCGTGCACTTGTGCACGTTTTATGGTTCGGACGGATAATACTTGCGAGCTTTGGTTTAAGCCGGATCCTAGTATTATACAGTGTAGATTTTGTCTCATTGCATTTGTATTCGGTCAAAATACAAATGCGGGTATGTATATACAGTCGCGGGGTTTTCTTGTAATTTATTACGGATCACTTTTTTGGAAGTTGCCAGTTTGCATTCCGTTTCGGCCATTTTCCTTTGTTTCTTTCCTTGGCTGATAACTGATGGGAGGGGCTTATTTGCAAATGTGCAAATTAGCAATATGGAGGGTGTTTTTTGTGATGGAGGGTTCATCATGGTTATAGCATCTTATGATTACTTTTTGTTCATCATTACCTGCTTTATGTGATGGGATTAGGATGAGACTTTGTGGTGATCATTATTCCTCATCATCACCATTTTCTCTTTCTTGCATTATTTGCTCACTCCCTCCTCTCTCATTTTTTTCTAAGCATGGCCGGCCACACAAGGGGAGGTTGTTCAAAATTGGAGAAGGGAATTTTGATATCTTTTTCTTGCTACAAAATTCCCTAGCTCGTCTTCAAAAGTTCATTCCTCCACCTTCACTCCAAAATGGCAACTTCATTAACCCCATGAGGCAAACCATTCTACACCCAGTCTACAGCAATCTTGGACACGTCGGCTTGCCAACTTCGTGTCCGAGTTGCCTCGGTTCAGAGGTAGGAGCCCGTAAAAAGACTCGGTGATGTGGTGCCCTTTCCGACGAGGAGATCGAGACCGGAGATGCCGCGGGGAGATCGGGATGGTGGCCAAAGACCGAAGGACACGGATCACTCGGTATAGTTCTCTACCCTTTCTCCAGTTAGCTAGTAGTAGGTTAATGGTCTGATTCTGTTTTATAGTCCGCGGTAGAGCCGATTTTCAAGTTTGAAAAAGTTTTTTTTTGTTTCCGCGTTTTGGCCTCGGATAGACGGCCGGGGCGCTACCGTAGTCTTACAGAGGCGCTATGTTCGGGATGACATCCATATTCTGGTCCATTCGGAGTTGACACTAGGCATTGATCTGTCCTACGAGGAGCAGCCTACCACCATCCTCGATCATCGGGAAAAGTGCTGAAAAACAGGATCATTCCCTTAGTTCGAGTGTCTCGAGGTGGTCGTTCCCCAGGGGAGTCTATCTAGGAACGCGATGAGGACATCCGTGAACGTTTTCCGCATCTGTTTGTATAGTGTTGTTGTTCCATTGTTTTCGTTTTTAATTTCGAGGATGAAATTTTTGCAAGGAAGGCATGATGTAAATCCCCAGTACCGTATGTGATTTTTCCGTATTTTTTTTCTTCAGTTTTTTCCAAAATTAATTCATTTTTATATCCATTTTATTATATTTTATTATTTTATATTAATTATTCCTAAACCTATACTACTTAAATCCTAACTCTACGCATACCCGACCCGACCCATGCCCGACCGACCCGACCCGCTTTCTCCCTCTTCTTCCTCCTTCGTCCCACTTTTTCCCGCCCTTTTTCACCCACGACTCCCAGCTCCTCGCTCCCCACTACTCACACCCATTCCACAACGGCCACGACTCGTCGTCCATAGCCCACGACAACCACTTTCTGCCACCCCCTTTCTACTTCACTCTCCCCCACGTTCCTCCTCCACGTCATTCTCTCTCTCTCTCTTTCTCTCTCTCTCTCTCACTCTGCTCCAACACCAAGCCCTCCCATCCACCTGACCGCCACCGACAATCTCCCCGGCAACCTCGTCTCTCTCTCTCCCCCCCTCCAAACCCTGACTCCATCAACACAAACTAACAACCACCGAGGACTCCCCTTTTCCTTACACCTCGACTTCTTCCTAACCCAAGACCACCGCCGAACCCTGTTCCCATCACCACCAGCACAACCCCGCTGATGAGCTAGATCCCTGTCTCTTCCTTTACTCCCCTTCCTCAACGACCGAGCTCCTCCGGGCTGCAAGCACCGAGCCCCCCAACACCGAGCCCCTGCACCCACTGCCTCCAGCCGCCACCCTAGCTCACTGCCGTCGCCGCTGCCTGTGCTGTGTCGTGCCCTTACGCGTGCTTCGCCGTCACCGTTGCTGCCTCTCGCCGTCATCGCTGCCGGGATTATCGTCGTCACAATTGTCTGAGGTAAGTGAACGCTAATCACTTGTTTATGCATGCTAATTAATACTTTTGAATTAGAAAATAAATAAATAAATAAGGTTACATAATATGGAGTCTGTGCCTATATATACATATATATCTATACATCGAAAGATTATAATTCGATTATTTTGTAAGGAACCCTCTTAGTTTGATTATATTGAATGGAACCCGACTAGGAATTTACTAACCCGTATCAACATCATTTACCATTTCACCGAATAACAACTAATTTGATCAAATAACCGAAACCGATGTTTCAACTGATACCCGTACATAACTTATATGTTCGACGCGATACATAAATGAAAACCCTATCTTAAATTGCCGAAATTTATGATCGTCGAATCCCTTACTGATTAGAGAATATTGTTGTAGGGTGTTTTTTGCCACCCCATTGAGATGGGAATACGCACGCGCTTGTCAGGCACATTACAAATTCCCCCTGTCTAGGGTAGGCTGGGGTTTATTGATTGTAGGGATCCGAATCTCCGGCAGCCGCGGACTAAGCTGCCGTTAATTACCCCTCGTATTTGGAGCGAAAGAACCACCGATTGACGGGTTGAAATGGTCATGCGAACTCAATGTGCAGTGTTGTGTTTTGAAGGTGTTTTGGATATATCGGGAGCCCCGCAGAGTTTTTATGGGGGTCCCGCTACCCGGATAGCGGGCTGGGGGTCAAGGGGGCTAGCAGACCCCTTGCAAGGTTCGGGGCAGCGCCCTGTTAGAAATTTTTTTCTAATAGGGACAGTGTCGTGGAGTATGTGTGTGTGTGTTTGTATATGTATATATATATATACATACACACACACACACACACATAAGGGAAAAGGGCATCGAAAGGATGCGTGGGAGAAAGCGCTCGGGCACTAGCGCTTTGAGTGCTAGGGCTTTGGCCACTAGCGCCACACGTGCTAGCCACGTGGGTGCTCGAGTGCTAGAACTTTGAGCACCAGGGCGCTAGCGCTCTGGAAACTAGCGCCTCACGTACCAGGCACGTGGGCGCTCGGGCGCTGGAGCTTTAGGCGCGAGCGCTTTGAGCGCAAGGGCGCTAGCGCTTCGAGCGTAAGGGCGCTGGCACTCGGGAGGCAAAAGGGACTTGGGCCCTGCAATGGGAGTTGTACTCCCAGAAAGGAACACTTATTATTTTGTGTCTGTGTGTGTATGTGTGTGTGTGTATGAGGAGTTAAACTCCTAGAATATTTTGAAGCTGATGAAGGGGCTTCTCCACTTGAGTCCTGGATCTTCTCCAAAGTGGGGTTTCTGGAGATGGGCTTCCTTCTTCTTCCTGTCGTTTGGCCGGACCTTGGAGAAAGAGGGTGAGATTTAAAAATCTCCCAGTTTTGAGATTTAATGGAAGATCCAAGCTCCCCTTTGTGGGTTTTGTGGTGAAAAACTATTTAGTTTTGGAAAAGAAAGAGTAAAATTCTTGATTTAATTCAAAAGAAAGAAGAAGGTTTTAGAATCTTCAGGAAGGAGAAGATCACAGATCTGGATTCGTTTTTGGAGAGAAAAAAGTTGTTGAGATATTTTTATTATCTTTACCTTTATAGCCTATACACTTTACACATAGCCCCTTGGGCTTCACAAAATGGCATTTTGCCCATCCCATTTTTCATATGCTATTTCTTTTTGCACATAAACCATGGGCTTTACAAAAATTTGGCTTTATGCCCATTTTCCTTACATTTATTCATAGAAAATAAAAAAAGGAAATACACTAAAAATTATTTATTACAAAATTTTTATCTTGGTATGGGGGAAGGCCGGCCGCTCCATGTTCGGGCCCGACCCGGGCATTGGCCCACTTGACCTGGGCTTGGGCCCACCTGGCTTGGGGTTGACTTTGATTTTGACTTGGTCAACCGGGATGTAAATTTTTACCCCAACAAATTGCCCCCATCAATAAATGCACACAACATATGTGAGTCGTGTGCATGAAATTGATGGATCTTCTTTCACGTGGAGGCGACTTGATTCGGTTCCCGCTTTTTGGGAAGCTGGCAATGCCTTTTTTACGACGTGGACGGTTGATACTGCCCTTTTAGTGACTTGGACGGTCGATGCTGCCATTTTTGCGACATGGACGGTCGGTGCTGCCATTTTAGTGACGTGGACGGTCGGTGCTGCCCTTTTTGCGACTTGGACGGTCGGTGCTGCCCTTTTAGCGACTTGGACGGTCGGCTCTGCCCTTTTAGCGACTTGGATAGTCGGTGCTGCCCTATTAGCGACTTGGACGGTCAGCTCTGCCTTTTAGCGACTTGGACTGTTGGTGCTGCCCTTTTAGCGACTTGGACGGTCGGTTCTGCCTTTTAGCGACTTGGACGGTTGGTGCTGCTCTTTTAGCGACTTAGACGGTCGGTGCTGCCCTTTTTGCGACGTGGACGGTCGATGCTGCCCTTTTAGCGACTTGGACGGTTGGTGCTGCCATTTTAGTGACGTGGACGGTCGGTTCTGCCCTTTATGCGACTTGGACGGTCGATGCTGCCTCTTTAGTGACGTGGACGGTTGGTTCTACCCTTTTTGCGACTTGGACGGTCGGTGCTACACTTTTTGCGACTTGGACGGTTGCTGCTGCCCTTTTAGCGACTTGGACAGTCGGTGCTGCCCTTTTTGCCACTTGGACGGTCGGTGCTGCCCTTTTTGTGACTTGGACGGTCCGTGCTGCCCATTTAGCGACTTGGACGGTCGACGCTTCACTTTTAGCGACTTGGACGGTCGACGCTGCCCTTTTTACGACTTGGATGGTCGATGCTGCCATTTTAACGACGTGGACGGTCGGTGCTGCCATTTTAACGACGTGGACGGTCGGTTCTGCCCTTTTTGCGACTTGGACGGTCGATGCTGCCCTTTTGGCGTCGTGGACGGTCGGTTCTGCCTTTTTTGCGACTTGGACGGTCGGTTCTGCCCTTTTTGCGACTTGGACGGACGGTCGATGCTGATTGATGTGAATTGGGTTGACATCAGCATCGCTATACTGGAATATGGTACCAGGAGCGAAACTTCATCTGCCATGACAGGACTTGGGGATTTTGTTTTTGGTTTGGTATCAGCATCGCTGCATTGGAATATAGTACCAGGAGCGAATCATCATTTTCCATGAGGATATTTCCCTCATTCCTAGTTTAACGACTTAGAGGTCATCTATTCACAGTTTAACGACTTAGAGGTCATCTATTCCCATTTTAAAGACTCAGGGGGTCTATTGGATTAGAGATTGGAATTTTGGTATTAGGGTAGGTATCAGCGTTGCTAACACTGAAGCACATGTGCCAGGAGCAAATCATCATTTACCCTTTCCTGTTGGGAAGCGGTGTCTTAGGAGACAGGTTTAGGTCCCTATCACCTAAGGCTTTTCAATTTTATGAGCCGTAAGGGTCACATAAAAGCATTTTCTCCCTACGAGTCGAAAGGATCTCGTTGGTGCACTTTCTCCTTAGGAGTCGTGGGGAATCCCAAGTGTGTTTTTCCTTTGTGGGCGTAAGGATCCCACGAAGGTATTTTCTTACGAGTCGTGAGGATCCCGTAAGTTGGTTCTCCTCATGTATCATAAGGACACATGAGCGGGTCTTCCAAAATGGAGCATAAGTCCAAGGGCGGAGACCGGCCGCTGGACTGGTGATTGCGGTGGGGTATAGGTATGATGAGAATTATTTGAGCCCGTGGACTGTATACGATAGTCGATTTGGGGACTAACAGTAGGGCCGGAAGAATTTTGCGAAATTGGATTTTGGTTGGCATCTGCATCGCTGCACTGGAATATGATATCAGGAGCGACTCATCATTCGCCTTTTGGGAACTTGGAATTTGTATCTTGTTTGGCATCAGCATTGCTGCACTGAAATAATGCCAGCAGCAACTCATCATTTGCCCCGGGAGGACTTGGGATTTGGTTTTTGGGTCGGCATCAGCACCGCTAACACTGAAGCATAACTCCAGGAGCGACCCATCATTTACCATTTCCTGTTGGGGAGCGATGGATTAGGAGACAAGTTTAGGTCCCTGTCACCTAAGACTTTTCAATTTTATTAGCCGTAAGGGTCTCATAAAAGCATTTTCTCCCTACGAGTCGAGAGGATCTCGCCGGTGTATGTTCTCCTTAGGAATCATGAGGATTCTTAAGTGTGTTGCTCCTTTGTGAGTCGTAAGTATCTCACGCAGGGATTTTCTCTTCACAAGGTCGAGAGGACTTTGCGAGTGTATTTTATCTCCTTTCACGAGTTTGCGCCTTTTCGGGATTTCACAAACTCGCCGGCAATCCTGTTGTTTTTACTCACAGAGCCCTTTCAGGTTTTCATCCGTGCCCGTTTTGCTTGTGGACGTACCATTTTTTTTTGCCGCTGGTGGGACTTTAAAAGTAGTCTCACCGGCAGGACTTGGGAGAGATAGGGGTCGTTTACGCCCGTCGATTGTATACGGTTTTACAGGATGTATGATCTAGACCGTAGGGCTGGTGTGCTCAATTCGTCTGCGACTTGGAGCATTCACGTGTAGTATTTCTTGAGATATCGGCCATTGATGGGTGGCATGGGCCTTTCTCTCTCGGCACTTATTAGTTGGTAGGATCCTCCGTCGAACACTTTCTCGATGACGTATGGTCCTTCCCAGTTAGGCTCGAATTTTCCCTTGGCATGTCGATTAGGGATGATCGGTCTTTTGAAGACTAACACCAATTCGCCTTTTTTGAAAGCACAGAGACGAGTCATCTGGTCATAGGCCCGTGAAATTTGGGTTCGGTACAGCTCCAGATTTTGCTGTACTGCAAGCCTCTTTTTTTGAGGGCGTCGAGCTCTTAGAGCCGAAGGAGCGCGTTTTCCTCCTCCGTTAACTCGTGCTGAACGGCCATTCTTAAGCTTGGAACTCGACTTCGAGGGGGAGGACTGCCTCTACTCCGAAGAGCAATGAGTATGGAGTGGACTGAGTTAGAGTCCGGTGCGTGGTACAATATGCCCATAACGCCTCGTGAAGTTTGAGATTCCTGTCTCTCTTGTTGGCTGAAGCATTTTTCTTCAGGAGCTTGCATAGAGTCTTATTGAAGGCTTCGACTAGCCCATTGGCTCTTGGATTATAGATGGAGGAATATCTCCAGTCTATCTTGTGCCGAGTAGCGAACCTTGAGATTTTGAAGCTCTTGAAAGAAGGCCTGTTGTCAGAAATGATTCTTCTTGGCGTTCCAAAGTGGTATAGAATATTATGCTAGAAGAATGTCAGAATATCTTCTATCTTGACTTTTTTTAGTGGGACAGCTTCAGCCCATCTGAAGAAGTAGTCTGTTGCAGCCAGTATGAACCGATGGCCTTTGGATGATGGAGGATCAATTGGACCAACTATGTCGGCACCCCAACTTCGAAAGGCCACGACACCATCGTAGGATGCAACGGATTGGGATGCTTGTGAATGAAATCACCATGGATTTGGCAGAGATAGCATTTCTTTGCATGCTCTTCGCAATCCCTTATCATGGTGGGCCAGTAATATCCAAGCCGTTTGATCTGAAGCCGCATCCTGGGGCCAGATTGGTGAGCACCACAAACGCCCGAGTGAACTTCTTTCATGACCTTTTGGGCTTCGGCCAATGACAGACACCTGAGCCAGAGTTGGTCATATAACCTGCGGTATAGCATGTCATTTACAAACACGTATCGGAGAGCTCTCTTCTTCAGCTGAATCCTTGCAGATTTTCCCTTGGGCAGCTTGTCGTATCGAAGGTACTCTATGAAGGGTTCTCTTCAATCGGGCTCGTCTTGGATGATCAAAGCTTCTTCGGCAGGACTGCTCTTCTGTTCCACGCTTTCCTCTTCTCGTAGAGAGATTGGGGGTAGAATTTACCGGCTCCTGACTGTGATCAGAATTTCGTCCATGTCAGGATCGGCCAGCTCCTTGGCTAAAGTACGTCAGCCTTTCCATTCAACGCCCTTGGAACTCTCATCATCTCAATATAGATGAACTGTTTCATAAGCTCCACCACCCGGCTTCTGTACCGAGATAACTCAGGTTTGTATATCTCATAGACGCCGCTTACTTGGTTTACGACAAGCTGGGATTCACTGTAAACTCATAGCCGAAGGATTTCCATTTCTATGGCGAGCTCCAGATCAGCTATCAGAGTTTCATACTTAGCCTCGTTGTTTGTGCGAGGCTCGGTGAGAGAAAAAGAACGCGTAGGGTTCCCATCGATGGCGTGATGAACACCAATCCTATCCCTGCTTTTATCTCCGGGACGCTTGATTTACTAGAGGTCCTCATCGATGAGGCCCTATCAAAGTAGAGCTCCCAACATGGTTCGTCATTCTCGAGGTGTAGCACTTGTTCGTCGGGTAACACAATTGAGTGGTGACCCTTCTGGCATGGGATGAGCAGCGAGGAAGTTCGCAAGAGCTTACCCTTTTACTGCTTTCTGAGGAGTATAAACTATGTCAAACTCAAGTAGCATGACAGCCCATCTTGCCATTCTGCCGGCTAGGCTTGCTTTGGTCATCAAGTGTTTGAGCAGGTCGACCTTGGAGACCAGCATAACCCGATGATCGAGCAGATAGAGCCTCAGCTTCTTCACAGCAAATATCAGAGCCAGACATTGCTTTTCGATCGGGGTATAGTTGTGTTCCGCCCCGACTAGAGTTCGACTGAGGTAGTAGAGGGAATTTTCTTTTCCCTGCTCGTTGTTCTGGGAAAGAAGCGCACCAAGTGATTCATCTAGTGCAGCAGTGTAGAGAATCAGCGGTTTATTTGGAATAGGAGAGTCCAGTACTGGAGGGTGCAAAAAGTACCGTTTGATGCTTTCGAACGCTTCTTGACATTCGGCATCTAAGACAAAAGGAGCTCCTTTCTTCGTGAGCTTTGAGAAGGGCCTACATCTCCCCGATAAATTTGAGATAAACCTCCATATATAAGCAAGCTTTCCTTGAAAATATCTTAGCTGCGTCAGGCTCTTTAGAGGGGCATCTCCATGATGGCCTTTATCTTTGATGGGTCAACTTCGATCCCTCGATGTCGGACTATGAAGCCTAGGAATTTTCCCGATGACACGCCAAAAGCACACTTTAAAAGATTCATCTTCAGATCGTATTCCTTCAGTTTGGTGAGAACGGTCCTAAGATCTTTGATGTGGTCGGCCTTGGCTTTAGTTTTGAAGACCAGATCATCAACATAGCATTTGACGACTTTATGGATTAGGTCATCGAAGATATTAGTCATTGCCCTTTGATATGTAGCACCTGCATTCTTCAGTCCGAACGGCATCACTTTGTAGTAGTATATTCCGATCGGGGTTCGAAATGCTGTGTGTTTCTCATCCTCAGGAGACATCTTGATCTGATTGTATCCAGACGAGCCATCCATGAAGGTGAACAACTCGTAATTTGAGGTTTCATCGACCATCATTTTCATGACCGGTAGCGGGAAGTCGTCTTTAGGACATGCCTTGTTGAGGTCCCTGAAATCGACAGAAACTCGGATCTGCCCATTTTTCTTCTTCACTGGGACTATGCATGCGATCCATTCCACCTATTTTTCTTCCTTGATGAATCCAGCATCGATGAGCTTCTTGGTTTCCTCGATGACCTTTTCCTCTAGTTCCCTTCTTATTCTTCGAGGAGCTTGTTTGACTGGCTTAGCATCAAGAGATATAGCCAGTTTATGCACGGCCACTTCAGGGGATAGGCCAGGCATTTCTTTGTATGTCCACGCGAAGCAGTCAACGAACTCATGCAGCAGGGCAATTATCTGCTCTTTCATTTCCTCTGACAAGAGTGAGCTGATGTAGGTCGGCCTTGGATTATCGGGCGTTCTTAAGTCAATCTCGGTTAGCTCGTCAAAGGTTGCTTGTCTGCCATCTTCGAGCTCTTGAGGAGCTTCTTCTGGCTCGGCTATCTCGTCATCATCATTTGATCTTTCGCTGGCTTCACCAACATGGATCATGTAGCATGCTTTGGAATCAGGTTCAATGAAGCCTATGTCTCGTCTATCTGGAATTCGTCCATCGATGAGTGCTCGGACCTGGGGCAGATGCCATAGCCCTTTATAAAACTTTGCTTCGGACTCTGTTTGATATAACCGGCATCCACAACTTTTGAAATATTCCCGCATCTCAAGTGCATAGTATCTAGGATTGAGGACGGCTCTTATGCCTCTCTCATAGGGAAGGCACGCGATAGACAAATCGTCTGGGTGCACAACGGGGTTTGACCTATAAAACAGGATGCCCTTCTGTCCACTTTTCCTCCCGGGAACGTAGAAAGTTTTCAGCTGGTCCACGGTAGAGACTGATAATGCATCAAGCTCTTTCCGCATCCGTTCCGGCACCCTTGTGATGGCTAGGAACCCTTCTGTAATTTCGAAGGTCTCTCGTAGTTTCGCTTGCTGCCTGGGGGTCCAATCTGCACAGCTGTTGTACGGCAGGTCCTCTTCCTCCGACTCTTTAGTGTCACTGCCAAGATGAGGGTGGACTTTGCTGCTAGATGGATTTTCAGTATCGGATTCGTCCGTATCGCTACCGAAATGAGGGCAAGTTTTACGGAAGGACGAACTTCCGGCGTTGGACTCATCAATGTTGCTACCGAAATGCGAGCGCACTTGGGCATTTTTGCTCTTGAAAGTGACAGCCGGTTCATATTTGCTTTTGAGTCTTGGGGCCGCTTTATCCCCAGTCAGTTGTGGCTTAGCATTTTGGTGGTTCATGAAGTACCGAGAATCTTCATATTGGACTTCATGCACACCGAAAGGCTGGATGTCTCCGTCAATACGTCTTTCTTTGCCATTTCTAGTATACTTCATGCATTGATGGAGAGTTGACGGAACGATGTCGTAATCGTGGTGCCACGGCCGTCCCAAGAGAATTTTATAAGACGTGTCAGCGTCGATCACGTATATCTTAGCTTCAGTTTCCAGATCCCTAAATTTGATTGGCAAAGCTATAGACCCCAGAACTTGCTGACAACTTTGATTGAAGCCTTGAATGACAATCCTTTCCCTTGACAGGTGTCGGACGTCCATTGACAAACTCTTCAGAGTCCGCAAGTTCATGATGTTCACTGAGGACCCCGGATCAATCAATATGCGATTAATCCGATCTCCGTCGCTGTACCCGGTCACGTAAAGCGGTCGATTATGCTCAGTCGTTCCCAGTAGCAAGTCTTCGTCATTAAACGTGACTGTGGCAGCATGGAAAGCGTACTGGGCTTCTTTCATATTAATTTCTGCAAAGCGAGCCTGATACCACTCGGGGTTTTGTAGAGCGTGAGTGAAAACATCTCTAAGCTCTTTAGATAGGACCAAGGCATCGTAGATGCTCAGAAGAGACGTGAGCTTTCGGAGATGAGCCAAGACATTTTAGTCTACTGAGGAAAGACTTGAGTTTTCATTAGCCGGCTCTCTGCCATCTTCCTCATTAGCCGCCTGTTTTTCCTTTCCTTTTAAGGCGTTTCCCTGATTTGGCGGTAGAGCCCTGCCGCTTCGAAGCTAGATTTGGTTGGCCTTTGTGGCAAGCTCCTCGTCCTCTTCAGGAAAACAGAGCTCCTCCTCAGAGTCACTGCCAAGATAGATGGCATAGCAGGTCACTACTGGGATCTCATCATTGGAGTCTTTCTCTAACTCCTCCAGAATTTCAGCCGCCTTTATAGGGAGGAACTCCTTCAATTGAATCAGAGTTCCTTCCTTTTGTTCATAGTCTTTGAGGGAATCGATATATTTTTGAATGGTCGATCTCCCTGCAGACTCTTTTTCACGTTGAGCTGCATTTTTCTTCTTCTTGAGCTATTTGGATTTTGAGCCTGATTGGGCCGAATTGGCAGCTGGAATGGTGGGCTTCTTCTGCCCTTCCCATTCCATTCTGGACTCTTTCCGAAGTAGCTTTAGCATCTTCTTCGTCTTGTTAGATATGTGCTTACTCCAAGGAGGCTGTGGTGAGTCGGTTTTATTTTTCAGGGCAGCGGGTTCGGCTGCCTGCTCCTAGAAGGCTTCATCTTCTGTCTGTATAAAGTTGGTGGTTACAACTTGATTGTTCACCAACACACTTTTGGACAACTCGATCTCTCCAGCCTTGTACTGCTTCTCAACCCAGTCTTTGAAGATATAGCAATCCTCGATCGCATGGCTCACTACTCGGTGGTACGGGCAATATAGGGGATTGTCGGTCATTTTTGCTTCATGAGCTCTTTTCGACTCTGGTAATTGTAAACCGTTGTTCAAGGCATCTTTAAATATCTTCCAGACCTTGTCCCTTCTGAAAGAGTAAATCATGTTCTTTTTCTCCTCTAGATAAGGCCTTTCTCCTCCCAGCACCGGCTTTCGAGACCGGTTGGTTTTGGATTCGCCCGCCCTTCGCTTGTCTTCATTGTCGGATGTATTAAAGACATTGGTACTGCTGGAACTCCCGCTTCTACGGTTGTCGTCCCGCTTGCTTTTCTATGTCTTGTCTCTCTCAGAGTCCGGGGTGGACCCTTGCTTCGAGCATTCCAGCATTTGGACTTTCTTGCTTAGCTCTTGAAACGTCTTGAGGCCTGCTGTACACAAGAATGGGACCATCCAATTGCTGAGGTTCCCAATGAGAAGGCTGACGGACTGGTCCTGCTCCAGCGGAAGTTCGCACTTGACTGTGAGATTACGCCATCGGGCGATAACGTCGGTGTTGCTTTCATTCTTCCCCGGCCTGGTCCTCACAAGGCCGGCAATGGAGATTTTATCACTGACACTCATGAACCTTTGCCGAAATAGAGACTCTATTTGGGAAAAGGTAATGACGGACCCGTCTGGTATACTCGCATACCAGTCAAAAGCGACACCGGTCAGGCTGTTGACAAACTGACGAAGAAGGAGTGCATCATTGCCCCCTGTATTTCCGCACGATGCTTTGAAGTGGGCGACGTGCTGATTTGCATTTCCTGTTCCGTCAAATCTTCCGAACTTAGGAATGACGTAGCCACTCGAGAACTCGATCAGATCGTACTATGCGGGATATGGCCGCCCACTATTGCCAATTTTTTTCTGAGCTTCAGTTTCGGCCACCAATGTTTTAACCTTGCTGGTGACCAAATCCATTATCCGATCTTATGTTAGCGGGATGGTGTTATCTGGGGCCAAGGTGTCCCCAGAAGCAAAATGTGGCCGGCTTTCGTGCGACTCGATGAATCTTGGACCCAAAGGGACAGGCATCGGCCGCTTCGGATTGTCATCATCCGGCTCATGAGTAGGGACTTGTGCTTGATTGGGAGGCGCTCGAGCAATTTGAGCCGTAAACTGCATCACAACATTCGTTAGGTCGTCAATTTTCGAATAGAGCTTAGCCATCTCTTTATCTTTGCTCTTGAGCTATTTTCGAAGCTCTTGAAGTAGCTCTTGCTCCGCGGTCCTGGGGCGGAAAGTCGGCTCTTCCTCGCTGTCCGAGCTTGACTCTGCCTAGACCGAAGAGTCCTTCTGCCTATCTTCCTCATCGAGAGGGTTATCATCATTCGACGGAGGCGGCTGTTCTTGTTAAGAGGCAACCACATTCAAGCCAGATTGGTCTTGAGATGTGGTGGCCCCATCCTTGCTTTTGCTGCAAAGCTTGTCGCTGGGGCGCCCGCTTGCCATATAGACTGTATGGATAACATATCCAGCCGTCTTTTTATTATCGGCGACTGATTTCTCAGATCGCTGTCTTGACCCTCCTGTTTTGCTAACGGGCAGTCGACTGAAGGCGGCTGGCCTGGCCGGATTCTTGAATAGTGCTGACGCTTCCTTTTTGGTTTTTTCCTACTGTTTTTATGCGACACAGAGCGCCTGATAGACTCTGGAAGGGACAATGTCACATTTTTTCTGTTGGGGCCGGGACACGTCTCTTTGTAGCAACGTTGGGACCGCTGTCTTCTTGATCATGGCGGTCATGGCATTTTTCTAAACCCACTTCAGAGGTTCGAAGGAATTACTGATTTTTATGGTTGACTCAGCCGTCGTCGCGGAGTAACCCTGCTTTCGGAACCTCATAAGACTCCACTTGGCCGAAGTCCTGGCCTTCTTGTTAGCTCGATACCTGAGCCGTTTCTGCCTTAACTTTTCTGCTTTAAGTACTTGGCAGACTTCGACTTTTTGGGAAGACGCCGTAGACCGGGCCATGGAGGATTTTGGAGATACGCTCGATTGTGCATTTGTTGGAGTCATCGCCTGAGCTCGTCCGCAACATTTGATGTTGCCCTTTGTACCGGAAGTCTTGCCCCCAGCTGGAGCGCCAGAGAGTCGTTCAGACACCGTCTTAAGCTTCGGTTGTTGTGCCTTAGCGATGACAACATTCAGCCTCTTGCCCCTTGAGACCGGCTTGGCCACCTGTTTTGTCGGGATTTCTGCCAGATGAGCGCTTCCGGCAGGGTAGATGATGACGGAACCAAACTGGCAGGGCAGTTCCTCCCACTGTCGACTGAGACTTGCGGGGAGAACCACACGATCATTGATCTTGACTACTTATAGGGTCGGGGTCGCGTTGGAAGCTGAATTCGTCTTGGGAGACATTGTTGTTGAAAGTTGATTGCTGCACGGAAAAAAAATTATTTCAGTACAAACATCGGCATATATGTTAAATGAGTTCACATGAACACTTGACCCGAGATATGGGAGGAGAGAAGGGTCCCACCGGGCGTGCCAGAATCTGTAGGGTGTTTTTCGTCACCCCATTGAGATGGGAATACGCTTGCGCTTGTCAGGCGCATTAAGATTCCCCATGCCTAGGGTAGGCTGGGGTTTATTAATTGTGGGGATCCAAATCTCCGGCAGCCGCGGACTAAGCTGTCGTTAATTACCCCTCGCATTTGGAGCGAGAGAACCTCCGATTGACGGGTTGAACTGGTCATGCGAACTCAATGTGCAGAGTTGTGTTTTGAAGGGGTTTTGGATATATCGGGGGCCCCGCAGAGTTTTTACGGGGGTTCCGCTACCCGGATAGCGGGCTGGGCTAGTAGCCCCCTTGCGGGGTGCGGGGCAGCGTCCCGTTAGAAATTTTTTTCTAACAGGGACAGTGTCGTGGAGTATGTGTGTGTGTGTGTTTGTATATGTGTATACACACACACACACACACACACATAAGGGAAAAGAGTATCCAAAGTATGCGTGGGAGAAAGCGCTCGGGCGCTAGCGCCTCACGTGCCAGGCACATGGGCTCTCGAGCGCTAGCGCTTTAGGTGCTAGCGCTTTGAGAGCAAGAGCGCTAGCGCTTTGAGCACTAGAGCCCCACGTGCCAAGCACGTGGGCGCTCGGGCGCTAGTGCTTTGAGCGCAAGGACGCTGGCTCTCGAGACACTCGGGAGGCAAAAGGGATTTGCTCCGTGCAACGGGAGTTGTACTCCCAGAAAGGAACACTTATTATTTTGTATGTATGTATGTATGTATGTATGTATGTATGTATATATATATATATGTATATATGAGGTGTTAAAGTCCTAGGTTATTTTGAAGCTAATAAAGGGGCTTCTCCCCTTGAGCCCTGGATCTTCCCCAAAGTGGGGTTTCTGGAGATGAGCCTCCTTCTTGTTCCTGTCGTTTGGCCGGATCTTGGAGAAAGGGAGAGAGATTTAAAAATCTCCCCTTTTTGAGATCTAATGGAAGATCCAAGCTCCCCTTTGTGAGTTTTGTGGTGAAAAACTATTTAGTTTTGGAAAAGGAAGAGTAAAACTCTTGATTTAATTCAAAAGAAAGAAGAATGTTTTAGAACCTTGAGGAAGGAGAAGATCATAGATCTGGATTCATTTTTGGAGAGAAAAAAAGTTGTTGAGATATTTTCATTATCTTTACCTTTATATGCTATACACTTTACACATAGCCCCTTGGGCTTCACAAAATGACATTTTGCCCATCCCATGCCTCATGTGTTATTTCTTTTAGCACATAAGCCATGTGCTTTACAAAAATTTGGCTTTATGCCCATTTTCCTTACATTTATTCATAGAAAATAAAAAAAAGGAAATACACTAAAAATTATTTATTACAAAATTTTTATCTTGGCATGGGGGAGGCCGGCCGCTCCATGTTCGGGCCCGATCCGGGCATTGGCCCACTTGACCTAGGCTTGGGCCCACCTGGCTTGGGGTTGACTTTGATTTTGACTTGGTCAACCGGGGTGTCAATTTTTACCCCAACAGTCGTGTAAGCTTTTGCGTTAAAAGTATTGTGTTTATAATCCTGTAAGGTATCCCCTAAAAGGCGACACAAAATCTGAACCTTACCGCGCATGTCACCTTATTAAAATCGTTGTAAATTCAATATAGGTTGGAAAGTAACGTTCTATGTCTCATGTCGAAGATGACTTGATAACCTAAAACCCCCTATAGTTTAATTCTCGACATTTATAGATTTCTATAATGATAATTGGTTGCGAATGCGGCACTGGACTGCAGTCCGGGGAAGCATTTCGCTTGGATACCTGACCTTGAACACCTGTACACCCCTGATTTGAACTAAAAATGTATGGAGCCCCATATGGTTGCATAGATAATTTATTTATCTAACACATGAAACTAGTCCCGTTCTGTTTCACCGTCATTTGATATTAAATTTGTATTTTTGAGGGTCGCTGTGTTCTGCAGTTTCTGCAGTAATGTTTCCTACACCGTCACATTAAACAGAACATAACTTTTAATACAGAACTTCTATCGATAATCCGTTTGATGCGTTGGAAACTTTTCTGATAGAATTATATTTCATTCACTTGAGCAACATCGAAATCTGAACACAATCAATGATAAAACGTGCGCGAAGTTGGGCTTCCAGTTCTGAAACTGGAATTCCCGCAATCGATTGCTGCCTTAAAATGATGATAATTCCAAAACCTGAATCTCGATTGACGTGAAATTAATTTTACTGTTTAGATGATCAAGTGTACTTAGTACTCCTTTTATATTATTTTGGTCGATTTTATACTTATGATTTATCGTAAATTTTGCAAGTTGTATGGCATTGGTCGTCATAAAATAGTGAATACATGTTCAGTACATTTCTGCTTATTTTTCGTGTTTGCTTTATACCTACTGCATAGTGATCATTCACGTTGAAACCTAGCGACTAATATGCATTGTCGATATATTAGTCTTATTGATTGGGTTGTGGCAAATACGATAGTGATACTGATAAGCGGAAAAATGATTGAAATGACAGTGATACGTATTTATTCACAACCTATCTAATATCTGAGTGCATACTATAACCTGGGGAATGGGGAAATCAAGGTGGAATTGAACTCATATTTAGTGAGGTACGGTGATTTAGATGATGATCATTCACTATTAGTGATATACATATATACATTAGGTCATGAGCCTAGCGGCATGACTGATAGGGTTATGTCTCGGGCACAGTGGACCGTAGTCTCGGGTATGCACAATACCCTTGTTAAACACGAACATACTCTCCACCATTTGATTTCATTGACTTAGTGACCATTAAGTAGCGACATACGCATTGCCTAGTTTACCGACATGATACCCATATTGCACTATTCATATCTAGTTGATGTTTATTATACTCATGTTCTGCATTCTGTTGTACTTCTCGTATTTACTAGCATTCCAAACCTTTATATAATTATTGCTATATGTGTCGCCCTGACGACCTGAGGTGCTCAGAGGACAAAGTGGATCCAGCCCATGAACAGGACCTGTCATTCAAGATTGCGGAGATCTAGACTGCTCCCTCAACGCCATCTCTTTTGCTTTCTGCACTTTGTTTTGTTGGTTAGTTATTTTATTCTGCACAATAAATGTATCTCAAATTCTTTTATTTGCAATGTAATAAAGTTGTGAACTGTGATTTTCCATTACTGAAGTACTATTTACTGACTACCATGTAATACTAGTAGCCGAAGTGTGACTATGGCGGGGTTATTCCCTGACCGTAGGAGCATGGCTGGCCTAGTCACCCCTCGTATTCCGTATTTTGGGAAGCGGGGCGTGACAACCTATGTATTTACCTTTAGGATAAATCTAAACTCATTAGAAGCTCTATAAATTTATATATTTATAGTAATATACAACAAACTGATGAGTAATATATACACTATTTGTCGGCGGCTTGCTGGGGCCGAGACCCCCGCCAATCATCCCCTGATTCCGCCCCTGCACACTATAAGAGATAAAACATGATAATAGTATATTTCATCTATCATAGATATTTCAATGTACTTTTTGAATCTTCCATCCTCTGTAGTTTTAGTAGTTATGGGATACTGATATCAACTATGAATATTAAAATATCTGAAATGTTATAAACTTAATTAGTTTGTCAGATAGAAATTTAAATAAGAAGTTAATTTTATAGATAGTTAGGAGAACATACCTTATAAAAACGGTTGATATTTTTTTTGCATATCGATAAATGATGTAGTTTTTAAAATTGTAAAGCGATGGAAGATGGATTAATGCTGGATCAATATCTTCTTTAGTGATTGCAGAGTTTTTTTTTTCAATCGAAGATGCCAATCTTTATCTATTATCTTATAGCAAGTACTCGAGATATATTTGATGATATTGGTAATCCTATACATACGACCTTTTAATATCTTGTCATGGCAATACTGAGATAATTTATCAAATACCAAATCCTTAGTTTCACAATCCTAAATTTAAAAAAGAAACTAGGTTATAAAATGGTTTATGTACAATTGAATATAAAAACAAATTTACTCACCATTAAATCTTTTCTGATGAAAGTAAAGGACACGAATCTATGTTGAGCATATAACACTCCATACCAACTACGAGTTAGTCGAACTACAATATAGTTAAGTTTTTCTATGATCTTTATATGGAAACGGGATGAATATTTCGCAAACTATATTGTATTGGATGCAGATAGATGCGTGGAAAAGAAATGAACTGGTCTTATCTTATATAGAGAAAAGTGGAATCTAGAAAACTAAAAAATAGCATAATAAGGTATGAATAAGTATGGTGTGGTCATTTAATTCTTAATAATAATAAATTAATATATTTACTTAAAAAGTATTCGATGTGACACCCCATTTGGATATTCAAGATCCATATATGATGTTTTCTTGCTATATTGTACTCTTGAATAATTCACAACTAATAAAATCTTTTTTATTATTACTTGGGAATTGTGTGTGTGAGTAATATATATATATATATATATATATATATATATATATATATATATATATATATATATATAAAATCTTTTTTATTATTACTTGGGAATTGTGTGTGTGAGTAATATATATATATATATATGGAATTGTGTGTGTGAGTAATATATATATATATATATATATATATATATATATATATATATATATGTATATCTTGTGTGGTGGATATAGTTTTTTCATTACAATCAAATCCGAAAATATATCTCCTTATACATATCCTTATCTGTTTGGATCCCAAATTATGTATGTGTACCCGAAGAATATAATGATCCTGATCGGGATCTGGATAAATATCGGAATTTTCTTTTAGATCAGAACGTTTTAAATTGGGGCGCTCATGTGCTATCACGTGAGCACTTCTAGATACATATACGGCAACGGCACTCACGTGCTTTTCATGTGACCACCGCCAAAAGAATGCGGCAAGAAAACTCACGTGTTTAACACGTGGGGGTTATCATAGGATTTGATCCTATCTAAAGCCCGTAGTCACATGCATTCCATGTGAGTGCTTACGTGTTTAACACTTGAGCGCTGTTATACGATTTAATCCTAACTGCAGCAGGTACTCGCGTGCTTTGCACGTGGGGTGTAGCCTTCTATTTTTATAAAAGGAACAGCAAGCTTTGAGCCAAAATTTTTTGCAGGAACAGTAGTGTCTTGGGTTGTGGAGATAGGTTCAAGGAAGTAGGAGATGCTCTCAGCGATGGGTTCCTGAGGAGAGGAAGTGGCAGGTGATGGGGCTTGTATGGTTCTAGGATATCTATTCCGAAATATCCAAACATTCATTCAAGTTGAAAAGCCCAAACATTTTCACCCAAAAAGGATGCAAGTGTATTCCGGGATATTCTAATCCTAATTAAGCCCCAAATTATCGCACAAATTATTGGCTAAAACATATTTTGCACATATCTATGCCGAAATCATGAACAACACAACAAATTTGTTATCAAATAAACCCAAAAAACAAAGCTTAGTGTCCAATTTGGAGAAGAAGGGAAGATTTTTTAGCAAAATAAAAAAATGCAGGAAAGAAGTACGATAAAGAAAATTCTTACTCAGCAGCCAAACATGGAACAAAGAGAGATTTTCTTCATATAAAGTTTAAACACCCAACTTTCTCAAAACCATGGCTGATGGTCCCCCATTGCTTTATCAACTACAATTATAGCACACTCTTTTTTAACAGGTGAATTGAAAACGGAGTCGGGATTCTGGGGTTAAAAGGGGTGGGCAATAAATATGGCAATTGCTCTATTTTTCTCTCCTCTAATCTGAATTTCTACTAAAAAATCTGTTAACAAAAATCTAGGTCCTGAAAAGCATAAATAGCAGAAGGAAATTGATTCAGTTAATTTAAGCAAGCATTGTCTTAAAATTTTGAAGTTCCAATATAAGAACAGGAGGAACATTTCATATCCCAATATTTCAATTTTTAACAGGGTAATGTTCAATGTATTTTGATGGTTTGAAATCTCGGTGGATTCCTATACAAGATGGCTGATTCCGATCCCCAAAATAACCTTCAGAGTTCCGAGACCAATACCGCCCGAGACCAAGTAATAATGTGTTTATCAATTTATAATGGGATTTCCGATTTTAAGTTTATTAATGATTAGTGGGTTTACAAATGTGTTAATGTGTGTGTATGTAAGGAAATGGAGCCCTAGATGCTATAGAAGAAAATTTCCTCCTACAACGGACTTAATAGTAAACTTTACATATTTTAGTTTGATAATAGTCATCGTGCATGTTGATCTACACGCTTTAAACCTTATGTACACCTAATATCATGTGCTTAACATGCTCTTTTATCTTTGATCTATAGGTGAGAAATATTCTATTATAAAAAAAATGATTAATTATGCCACGATCCGATGAAAGCTAAAACATCATGTTAATCATAAGATATTTGGTAAAAATATGTTTTAGGCTATGTAGTCCAACATGATCGGTATTGAAATTCGAACTAAAATATGTATGTAAAATAGAATTTTTTTGCCGTCATATGAGGAAATTTCATCCTATAGGAGCTGATGCTCCCCCCAAACACACATGTATGCATGCAAGCATGTATTTATGCACGCACGCACACATATAAGTTTTCAGGCATGGAGATCCACGTGAGACATAGATGATTCCGATCTTGCATCGATCAATAAAGTTCACAATTTTCTTAATTTGCAAACCATTTTGTGATGGTAAATAGGGTTATCAATATTTAAAAATAATGAAGGAAAATAAACACAACAAAGGTTAAGGAAATAATGCAACCAAGAATTAGGGTGGGGGAGGAAACATATATATGGTCGTAGAAATATATAGTTGTTAAGTTAGCAAGAACACCTTATGTGCTTCACTATGTGCTATTTACATATGTTAATTCCTTGCTTGTTCATATTATGCTTATTGCTATTTCCCTAGTTATTCATATGATTTTGGTTTTTATTGCTTTATACCTATGTTTAAATGTGGGGCTTACCGAGCGTTAAACTTCTGATGGGAAGTTCTCTTTCTTTTGTTTCTATCTTTGAAATGTCTGTCGGCGGGTGACCTAGGTAGCACCGAAGAAGCTACTTTTCAGCTCTAACCAGCTGGGGAGGACGTGCCAGACTTCGCTAGCAACGAAGACTTCTATCTCTTTAGCCTGATTTAAAGGATTGCTCAGTTTTTGTTTTATCGCACTTGAACAATTTGAAGTTGTAATAAATATTTGGATTTGTTTTGTAATAAGTTGATGTTGGTGTGATTTCAATTCTTGCATTTATTATCTACTCCAGACGCTTAGTGTATTTATATGGATAAGATGTGTGTATAAATACGCCGCGGACCGTATTATGCCTCCGCCCTATACTTTGGGAAGCAGGGCATGACAATCCCTTTGTCGCAGTCCTCTTTTACACCTAATCTCCCTACCTAATTCGCCATTCATGAGTATTTTCAATATACCTCCTCATACACATCTTTTCATCCAGTCATTCCACCTTTCTCCAAATCCCCTCAACCCCAACACCTCCGAGACATATTCCTAGTTCACTAAGCCGTAATCTTTTTCAAAGTACAGTTTCAATGCAAACCCTTTTTCTTTAAAGCGGTGACAGCGGAAAACCACCGCATGAGTGAAGACGAAAGAGTCTAGAATACTCCTTCCTTTGAAATGTTTGCTCCTTCCCAATAAACCCATCAAGAATTGAGTTTAGTCTTGATGTGAAGATCTTAGTAATAATCTTGAAAGATCCATTAAGCAGACTAATTGGACGTAAATCTCCAATTCAAAGCACATCGCTTTCTTAGGAATCAAGGTGATAGTCACATACTTAATTCTCTCAAGACTCCCACCATACTCAAAGAATGTATTAGTAAGAGACATAAAATCATTCATAATAACATCCTAAAATTCAGAGTAAAAACGAATCGGAAATCCATCAGGCCCTGGTGCCTTATCCTTCCCTGATACCACAATCGTTTTCATAGCCTCATCCGCCAACATAACACTTAACCCTTGCCTATTGGACTTAACTAAAGATCCCCCATCTTCAATCGCCAAACCAATTAAGGTTCTAAAGTGCAAATGTACCGCCTTCTTAACCTTATCCTCATCGAAAACCCAATCCTCACCAAGCAAGATTCTGGAAATAGTGTTCACCCTTCTTCTCCCATTAGTTAGCCTATGGAAGAAACTCATATTAGAGCCCCCTTCTTGTACCCACTGTACCCTCGAACGTTGGTGTTGATATATCTCCTCATTACTCGCAATGTCTTTCAATTTGCCAGACACAAAGTCATTGAACAGTTTGAGGCCATATAGATGAAATACCACTACTTGTTGCAGATTGATCTGTTAGAGTTACTTTTGGATTTTTTTTCCAGACATTGCTGTTGTAAGAACATCAAACAACCACTCAAAACTTTCGATTGTCTCGTCATATAGTAATGCCGCACCAAAAATAATCATCTATTTATGATTATTCACACCAACAAATGGTTCAAATCCACCCATAATTGTTAGTTGGGAAATTGATTCCTGGTCCATTTTGGACAGATGAGTTATTTTTAAACTCACAAAGTTCGAAAATCGTGAAAATCCCCCAAAATAAATTTTGATATTATTTTTAAATCTAAACCCTTATTTGTGGACGTATTTATGTATGCATTGCATATATATAATACCTTTCAATATTTTTTAAGATATTAGAACATGTGATTTTTTGGATATCCCAAGATATTAGAGATTTGTGATTATGTAACCTATAGTTTTCCATGGATTTTTTATAATTCTCTCTTTATCATTATTTTTCTTAATTTCCTTTTTAAGCCCATCTTCTTTCTAAACCCATCTTCTTTATTGTTGTTTACCCTCTTTATTATAGCTTGTCCCAATTTCAAACTTCTTTATTATTCCCTCTTTACTATTAACTGCCTCAGTTTCAGCCATCATGAGAATGGAGATGCTAGAAATGGGAGAGGAGATTGAGGGAAATGGAGATGCTGGAAATGAGAGAGGAGATTAGGGGATTGAGAAAAAAGATATGGAAATCAGAGGAATCAGATTGGAGATTAGAGATTTGAAAGAGTAGATGCAGAAATTAGAAAAGGAGATGGGGGAATCGGAAAATCGTTCAAATAATTTTTTTGAGAGAAGTTTTAAGATGGAAATCTGGATGTTACAAATTAGATGTGTATTTTATTATAAAAAAATGAGGGTTTGAAATTTTTGCAAAAATATCCTAAGTTTAATATATACAATCTATTTTGGGATTGAAACATCTGTATTTCATAAGTATTGAGTGTTTTCATAATTTTGAAAATATGTGGGTTTAAAAAAATGTCATCTCTGCAAACTAGGCTCAGAAACAATTTTCCCTTGTTAGTTTTATGTGTCTTATCAAAACATATAACATCCCCAAAATAATAGTAATCAACCACTGATCTTGCATCTACCCAAAAGATGTTGGTAATCTGATCTTCCTCATCAAGATGGAAAAAATGGATTTTCTATGTCCTTAACCTGTAGATATTGTAAAACGGCTCCAACGCTCTCCAATTTTCATCGCAAGCTTCCTGTTTATCCTTAAGTAGTTTTTGTAGTCTTTACGAAGAAAACCTAATTTATCTAGACCACTGGCTTTCAAGCTCATCACTTCATATGTTTCCTTTTGTGATATATACTCCCGTCTTTTGAACTAATCTTGCTCGCGTTGCATGACCCATGGTAACTTTTCTTTCTGACCTCAACAAATATGCTTTACTTTCTTGGTGAGACAACCTAATGATTGTGATATCCATAAAAATCACTAACTCGATATTGGCCATTCTTTTCTCGTTTAATTATCATACGTTCTTGACAACATGTTCTTTCATTCGCCTTTCGTCCCTACCCCCACCCCCACCCCCCTCACAAAAAAATAATTTCAGTTTTTTTTTGGTTTCGGCTATAGCCCAGTTTGTAGCACACAAATATTCTCGATGTCGATATGTTAGGTTATTTTGATTTAATATATAAATTTTGAAAAATAATTTTGATTTATTTATTTTGGAATTTGGTGATTGATTTATACATTAAATCATATAAAGAAAATGTTTAAAAATTACTTAGGAATTATTTGCTTGTAATTAACTGGAAAGGTTAAGGATTAAATGGGACTTATGTAAAATTAGCAGTCTCAAAGTATACTTCAACACTTGAAAGCCTTCAGTGGGTTTATGTTAGACTAATTAGCGGTCAATGTATTTAAGACTTTGTAGTGTTCAGAAGGAAAAATGGGACCTTATATTTGGATGAATATTTTAAGCACATCCATGTTCATGTTTATGCTTCCAATGATTCAAAGCCCACGAGGCCCAAATTCCTTCTGAATAGGACCGGATAAATTTACTGTTTGATTTGAACTCAAAAGTTGCAACCTTTCTAATTGCAACTCTTGTGCGTCTCTGATAGATATATATGTCATGAAGGCAATTATTGTAATTGTACACAGACCTATATAAATAAAATAATCTTGTTCGAAATAATAGTATGTTATATTATTTGTCTTATCAGTCATGTGTATATGTTTTAATTGCTAATATGTATCGCTAATACATGCTGATAAGGTCATTAGGATGTTATGGGACTACCTGCAGGATTATGATGAGATCATAATAATGGAGCCTAGATAGTTGACTAGCGCATTCTAAAATGTTCCTAGTCGTGAGAGTGCCGAGACAAGACATCGGCATTCCAATGTAGACTATTTTATATTTTACTTGACCCAGTTGAAGGGCGATGGCTGGTCCCGTAGCCATTGGTGTTTGACACCGTGGGATTGTATACATATGCTCATTAGAAAATGAGTTCACTGAATGGACTCACCGAGAATTTCTAGTTGGCATCGTACACAACTGTCGGGTAGAAATTCTCAGGTGACAATGATAAATGTTAGTCTTAAGATCTTAGACCATCACAGTTACCTTGTGTGTAGAAGCTTATGCTTTGATAAACTGTAATTCATTTTATGAAGTTACGTATACAGGATATTTTTGGATACAACATGAAGCACATGGAGTTAGGTGAGCGGTCGAGATGGGATTCGTCTCACCTAATATGGGGAGTTGATGTCGTTCATTATTTTGATATAACTGTAACAAGAAATCCTTGGCTAAGGTAGATAAGATAAACTGATAAGGTTTATCAGTTGTATCTTGAAGGTTATCAGTTAAATATCAACATATCTTTTTAAGTTATTAGGGTCTGACAGTTTACCATACCCTTGACTCAATATACGACATGTTTTGACAAAGAGACCGAACTGTACGTTAATTGTTATGGACATGTTGTGACTAGTTTGGGTGAGCTCTCTCACCGACCTACTCTTTCGACGTATACCTAGCTAGCCTTCACATGCAGCTGGCGCCACTGTTTTGCTTATGGGTTATACTATTCGTGGGATTAATTCGAAAGTTTTTTGGATGTAATCAAATTAGTGTGATATTATTAACCCACTGCTCGCATATTATCGGGCCTTAAGATTCCCACAATCGAATAAAATCTCTCCAATAAAAATGATGCAAAGGAATAGACGTGTACGTATAGTTAGTACGTATGTGTGTTTAATTAAATATGTACATCAGATATACATATGTTAATTAAACATCAATAATGCTAGACAAAGATTTGCGCCGACTTTTTATGTTAATTGTTGACTAATTAGTTGTATTGCTTGATACCATGGTTTGACCATGGTTATGCCTAATAAATTAGTTATTACAAGTAGTTGTAATATAAATAATTTATAAGGGTCAATGTGCAAAATAGTATCCATATGAGATATGGATTATTACTAGTATTATCAAAGTATTTTTTTCTTGTATTTGTGAAGTATGAGATATTTCTTATACTCTTCTAGAAGTGTAGCGTAGAGACATTACATAACAAAAGAGACAACATAACTCAAAAGTTAAGAAGTGAGAAAGAAATGAGAGTGAGAGTGGGTGGGTGTTCCCTTTACATTGTTAGAAAGAGAAAAGAAATGAGAGAGCTCTATATGTGTTATGTTATCTTTTCAGTTTCTCCCTTGATATATCCTCCTCTTCATCATCACCTTCATCTTCTTCTCTCATGTGTTGAGAACATAACAAGAAAAGAGAGAGAAAAGAAAGTTTTTCCTTTTGCATTCCTTCCTCTTGCAAACTAGCAATTTGTGAGAGCAAGTTGTTCCACTAAGAGTGTTCTTACTAAAAGTTGGAGTTGGAATAGTAAAGCATCAAGGTGGATCATCTTTAGTGCATAGCAAGAAGATCAAGTTTCATCCAAACTTCAAGAAGAAGATCAAAGTTAATTAAGGATTGTTCGCTAATCATAGCGAATCACATAACAAAGGTTGTTGCATCTAAAACCTTAGTTAGTCTAGTATAGTTTTCTTGTTATTTAAAATTGCATGCTTGGTGGTGTTTCTTGGTTGTAGTTCTTAGTGAAAGTTTAGAAATTTTGTTTCTATATTCCAACTACGCTTGCAAATGTTGCGAGCGAGTCGCCGTGAACTTACAGTCCCGCAGCCTTTAGAAACAACGGTTTAAATTTTATTTAATGGCTCAAATTGTCAAAAAGCCCTCGACCCGCATAGAACTTGTGTAAAAACCCTGGGCTTTTTGGCCCTGTTAAAAAAGCCCCGGGCACAATAAAAATCCCATGGTATACAATTCCCCACTTGTATTTTCGTATAACCCTAAATGTTTATTGTCCATGTGGGTTGACAGTCTTTTACAGCTGGGTTTAAATCGGTTATAGTATAGAAAAATTGCATGTAATATCTAGAGACTTGCTTGTAATTTCTATTTTGTTTTCGTTTTTCCCTCCAAATATACTTCTTTCTCACCAATAATCTAGTTTCCTGCAAAAAATCTAATTTCCTGTCAAATATATTTGTTTCCCACCAAAACCCTTTAAAACATCTTTCTACTTTCATGTAATATTGAAGCATTTGGCTATAATATCTAAGATATTGAAAGTAATATCTAAGCTGTTGCATGAGTTTCCTGTAATATCTAAGTAGTTGTCTGTAATATCCAAGCAGTTGTCTGTAATATCTAAACATCGCCCAAAGAGGGAGGGATATTTTTGTAATTGCATTTAGAATAGAATACAAGGATTAAATGAAATACAGCCCAGTGATTTTTTCACAAAGATTTTGAACATTAGGCCCTTCCAAACAAATTTGAAAATACCATGGGTTTTTAGACAACTGAGCGGGTCGGGGACTTTTTGACAATTTACCTATCCAATTACTCACAACACCAAAAAGCAATCTTCTTTCTGTGTTCCCTTTATTCCCAAACTAGTAAACCAATAAATACGTCAAATTCTGTGATTCTTTTATGCGTTGTTTTCATTTTCTCGGACACTACAAGAGTAGAGATCAAAACCAAAGTATCATTTGTGGTTCGTACTCAACGGGGATTCGGACGGACAAAGCAATGTTGTACCTTGGGAACATCTTTATTGCTACAATCCGTACGGGGAGTGACGGTATGTTTTTAGAGCAACACAGCTATCTGCGTGCCTTCTTTCACTAGGCTTGATTGACTAACTTCTACTTTGTATTTTGATATTGTTTAAGTGATCGTATTTTCAAACAAATATTTTATAAAAATCATATTTTATTTTATACCCTTTCATATTCTTCCTCCAACAATTAGCCATTATTTTATTTTATTTAGCAATTATTTCTCTATTTTTACAAAAAAAATTATACCCTTCACATTCTTCTTCCAAAAATTAGCAATTATTTTATTTTATTTAGCAATTATTTCCCTATTTTTTCCAACAATTGTGCCCTTCACATTCTTGTTCTTCCAAGCTTTGCGAACGCTGAATCCCTCATGTTGAGCATATGTGACAGATGTCAGATCTCGTCATGATGTTGCTTTCCGTAGATTTGCTGCAAGCGATGATGGACAGCTGAGATTGAGTTGGAGGTTACCTCCTGAAGCGTGTGGATCTCAATGGGTTTGAGGTTGTTGTGGCCAAGCTACCTTTAAGGAAGTCCTAGGGTGGTTGTGCCACCGAGGACCCTCCGACGATCAAGTTAGACCGGATATTTGAGCAGAGTAACGGCCTAGTGAGGAAAGAATCACTTACTTGAACCGTCTGAAAGAGAGGTTTATATAGCGGCAGCAATAGGCAGACAGGCGCGAGAATCATGCCGGCCATTACGCTCCTGGCGTCACGCCCGCGTGATAGGCGGGATCCCGCATTAATGACGAGACAGGCTCGTTAATGGGGGATCATGATGGCGTGGAACGCGGGACATGGCCGGCAGATATCTCGCGCATGGAGAGATTCGCGGAGGTGAAGTGGTTGCGCCTGCGATTGGTGCTGTTGGTCGGTCGATGAGACCGATGAATATGAGCTCGGTGAAAGGCTCGGGGACGAGCGGGAGGCCGAGGTATCTTGGTTCTGCGGTATCCCGGAGACGAGCTGAGAGGGCCGAGGAGGCCAATTGTGCAGGGGGCTCAGTGGTGAGCCAACGGTTGTTTGTAAGGCGGGCACATAAAAGGTGTGGACGATCGCAGAAGGTCGGCTACGTCCATAGGTCGCAGACCCGGGGTATTTTACCGATGCAAGGTTCCTGGTCCTTTCTCGCTAGCTTCGGGACACGTCATCTGCCACGTGACACGATCTGGGAGATCACCGATATCGAGCATCATCATTAGCCCCCCACTCTCGTCCCGACCCGCTCACGGGTTAGGTCTAGAGTGGTCTGCCGGGTCACCCGAGGTGAGCTCCTTTTCGTAGATATCGTAAGCGTGCATTCCCGGGCAATCAGCTGTATTTTCTTGATGACGTTAGTGGATCGGGCGAAAGATCTTGAATTAAAGAGGATGTGCTGGATCGTGTGTACGCTCACCGAAGCGAAAACTCATGTGTCCGGCGCTGGTTGGCTGACGCGACGGATCGCAGATTTCCGGCGTCCGATGGGGTGCGATCAGTGCGCGTGCGACAGGTGGAGCAATGGTGGCTGTCGAATGCAATGACTCGTTTCGGCGGGAGATGACTGTCGCCGTTGGATGTGTACGCCTGTAGCTATAAATAGAGGTAGGGTCCCCATCAGGGCCCATACCTCTTCATAATCTCATCGTCCAGAGTCTCGTTAGCTCGGCGCTCTTCTTTTTAGGTCGGATCTCTGCGTTTTCTCTTCTGAGGACTCATCCTCTCCATCAGGTTAGATGTCTTCTTGTGAAGAGTCTGTAGAAATAGATCGGGTAGAGTCTAAGGAGCCCCAGTAGATTCTTCTTCTTCTTCTTCTGAGTCGAGCCTGTTTCCCCCTTTGGCAGAACAAATGGACCGATCCAGGATTCTTGCTGCCCTCGGTGCCCTGTCCCAGAAGAGAGCCGGGGGCGTGGTCATGCCTCGAGTTAACTCAAGTTCCACACCAATGGAGTCGCCGGAGACGAGGCCATCCGCCTCGACCCAAGCACCCGATGATTGCCGTGGTGGCGGCCAGAGGCATCCGCAAGTTCCTGAACCCCGGACGAGGGAAGCAGAAGAGGACGAAGACGAGGTTCCTCTTAAGAGGAAGAAGACGGTCTCTCTCGCGCCATCGACCGAGATTCCCGAGGGGATTCCTGTGCAGGAGGGGGATGCCTGCCTCGTAGTCCTGTCCGGGCTTTCCGTTGCTGCCATCCTGCTCGCTGATATGGAAGAGTCGGCCGGAAGCAAGATTCCGCGGTGGACCCTGAGGGCCCAAGTGGCAGCTATATCTCAGGAGGTGGTGCAGGTATTGTTCCCCTCCGAATCACGGCACGACAAGACGTCTTGCCTAAAATTCGGGGCAGATACTATTTGGTTTTATCCGTCCACCTCTCCGAAGATGCCAAGTTGAATTAAGGCACCGTATATCGGAGGTTTAGACGGATGCAGCCGATGTAGCAGACTTCGTCAGATTCCCCCTCATCTGAGGGGTTTTTGATTGTGGGGACGCTCTTCCCTGCAGGCGCAAGCCCCTGCAGTTAATTACGCTACCGCATCACGGTAACAACTTTCTCCTTCTCCAGAATTTCACTTCGTGTCGTGTGTGTTTGTTTTGTTTGTGGTTTCCCATGGATTGTATACGGAGACAAATTTATGTCGTCGCCCATAGGACGTGGATTAGTCCAAATCCGTATTTTCTTAGATTTGGGTTTGGGGTTTTGGTTTAAGGATACGTTATCCGTATTTGAGGCTAAGATCAACTTAAACGTTCGTTAAGGATACGTTAGTCCAATTTGAGACTAAGATCAACATAACGGGATCATTTAGATCCGACAAAAGAGCATTTGGGCTCTATTGTTCCAATTTAGGGACATAGTGGTCCAGTGCCAGTTTAGGGACATGGTGGTCCATCTCCAGTTTAGGGACATGGTGGTCCAACATTCCCATTTTGGGACGAACATTAGTTTAAGGACGCATTAGTCAATGAGTTTAAGGACCCCACAGTCCGTATTACCAGTTTAGGGACATGGTGGTCCAACATTCCCATTTTGGGGACGACTATTGGTTTAATGACGCATTAGTCCATGAGTTTAAGGACTCCACGGTTCGTAGCAATGTGTGGTTATCGGGACCCGTCACCTCTCTGACGACGTTGAAGGATTACAACAACAAATATCAGAGGAGTTCAGAGATGTACCCTTGAACCAGGTGTAAATTGATTTGGGAGAGCAATCGTGCTCAGTCAATTTAATTTTGAGGACTTATGGCCAGAATTGGGCTAAGTCCAGTTGAGAATATTCAACATTTTTATTGGTGTCTGGCCTATTAGGCCTTTACTTGGGCTCTGCCCTTTGTTTAATAATGCATAGCATTAGTCTTGGTTTGTTGGACCTTTTAATTGGGCTCTGCACTGCATTTAATAATGCACTGCATTTTTTATTAGGCATGTTAGGCCTTTTAATTGGGCTCTGTTCTTTCTTAATAATGCGCAGCATTTAATAGTCTGACAGTGCGCCACGTGGCCTGTCAGGTGCTTTACGCTAATTGAGGAGCGCAAGGCGCAAACTGATGTGGAGGTGACACGTGTCGCGCTCTGGTGAGTGCAAGCGCAATGTACTGCACCATTGCGCTGCTGACACGTGGCGCGCTTTGACGACTTGCGCCAATTCAAGAGCGCAGTGCTCATTTTTTTAAAAGCGCAAGGCGCAGATTATTCTGGGGTTGACACGTGGCGTGTTCTGGTGACTTGCGCCAACCCAAGAGTACAGAGGCTCAAATTAGTAGTGCAGGGCACTGTTCAAAAGCGCAGAGCGCATCTTGATCTATTTTAGATCAAAGAACAGAATCTTTTTTGATTCTAAAGTGGTTCTACCTCAAGTTTTAAGAACCAGTGGTTCATCAAAAGGCAATGCTTGTATAGATCAAAAGATCTAGTAAAGAAGTAAATTACTTTTTTATTATTTTTTATTAAAGATCTTGATCTTGTTCTTAGATCATTGATCTTTTTTTTAGAAGAAATTCTTCTTTCTTTCCCAAATGTTTACCTTTTTCTTTCCCTCTGAGTTTCTTCTCAAAGTTTTTTTTAAGAGCTATGTATCTCTCTCTCTTAATGTTAATGTGGTTTAGACTTTGAGTCTAGGGGCCTTTATATAGGGTCAATTAGTTTGTTAGGTTGGTTAAAGAGATCAATCTTTGGTTGATTTGGGGATATTTTCCCATCGTTGGATCTTTGATCCTAGGGCTTCTGTTTTACAGAAGATAATCTTCTTGTTTTAACAAGATTAGAAAGATCTTTCCAGAATTATTCTGTTTAAATGCTGGCACAGCTGGCGCAAGCGCACTTGCGCTTGACACGTGTCGCGCAGCGCAACTGCGCTGACGCGTGTCACGCAGCGCAACTGCGCTGACACGTGTCACGCAGCGCAGAGCGTATCGCAACTGCGCTAGCGTACCTGCGCCAACACGTGTTGCGCAGCACGGAGCGCAAGTCAGCTGAAGCGTTGCTTCCTTTATCAAAATTTGAATTTAAAACAGTGCCTTGCTCTGATTGGGTGCGCTGCCTTGGGCGCTGCGCTCCTTGCGCTGGTGTGTCTGATTTTGACACGTGGCGCTCTGCGCGCAGCGCAAGGGATCTAAAGCGTTGCTTCACCTTTTGAATTTGAAATTCAAACAGAGCTTTACTCTGATTGGGGGAAACAAATGCCCCCCACCGTTGCGCTCACGTGGCGCACACGTGAGTGCAGCGGTGGCAAGATCCTAGCCGTTGGATCAACTCAGGAGTTGAAGGGGCGCACAAGCGCTTATAAATAGGACCCTTGGTCCTCAACAGATGATTATCATCTTCAAGATTTTTAATTTTCAGAGCCTTGCTCTTGCTTTCAAGAACTTCAGAGCCTTGCTCTTGTTTTTCAAGAACTTCAAAGTTAAAACTCTAGAAAAATCTTAGGTAAAATTTAACTTAAATTAAATTAAATTAATTTTAATTAATAGAGCCTTGCTCTCATAGATCTTTTGATCTAAAGAAAAACCCCTTTAGGGTTTCATATACAGAGCTTTGCTCTCAAGAATCCATGGATATAAAGAGATCTTGTTTCAGGGTTTCCTAACCCATGAACAGAGCTTTGCTCTTGGACAAAATGATGAACTCTGAAGAGTTTTTATGGATCTTTAAGATCCCAAATTTTTAATTTTAATTTTTTAGGAATTAATTTTCTTTTGATGGATTTTTCCATTATTATTATAGAGCCAGGCTCTTTAAGGAATTTTATTCCCTTGAGACCAGAGTTTGACAAGTGTCACTCTGTGACAAAGCTTTGCTCTGAAAGGGGAGATTTTCTCCTTGTCTCTAGGGATTTTTCATTTAATGAGAGTATTCTTTTGTGGATCTTCTCATTAATTGACAGTCCCATCCAATGATGGGGTTGTCTTATTAACTGACTCATTGTCATCTAGATTTTGTGGGTCCCCCTATGGTCCCTTATCTACTGCATCGCAGTATGGTATAAATTTTTAAATGCCAACCGTTGGAATCACAACACTGACGGCTGATTTCTGTCCCTTCACAGGAAACATGTCTGCTGATCTGTCATTCCCATTCTTCCGCTCAGAGGGAGGTTTCCCTGAGGCGCCAGTGGACCGGGAGGTTCTCGCTCTGATTAAGGATCATGACCCGGAGCATAAAAACCATCATCTGTGGGGAAGATGATATAATGAAATCATTAAGGGTCGCCGAAGCTTCTCCTGTGTGATGCCTTCAGAGCCAATCTCGTTGATCCCGTATGCGGATGCGCCCCCGGTGAACTATGCCATGGAGGTTGTGCATTGGAACTCGGAGGATCTTCTCCAGCCTTTGATTGCTGCTATTCCCGTACAGCAGCCGCCGGCCGTGGACATTCTGGGGCGACGCATATGCCAGGGTGAGGCGCGCCCTTAGGGACAGGCTTATAACCTCGGATTGACCCCTCGACAATCGGCCGGATATTTGCAGTGGGCGAGTTATATCTTGTCAGCGAAGAAGACGCATCTGATGAAGATCGGATTGTACCCTGTCGTCTATGCCTTGCTTTTTGACTACCCTGCTCCTCCAACGTGGTAGGTTAAGGCGTTCGTGGACTAATGGAACATCCCCACTCATACTTTTCTTTTGACGGACAGGGAAGTCTCCATCCCCTTGGAAGAATTTACTGAGATATCCGGTCTGCCGGTGAGGGGGGAGCATTATGAGGAGTTACTTCCTCCAGATGAGTATGTCTTCGCCACCAAGCCGCTGATAATGGGCCTAACGCCGGAGAATGCTATTCAGCACCAGTTTCCGAGTCCGGTGAGGGTGCTGAATATATATGAGGGTCTCTACTTGGAATCAGGAATCCGGGGAGTTAGTGTTGCAGATTTTATTGCCCGCTTTTTTCGACTGGAGATTCTATCGCAGCGGAATGAAAAGTTCGCCATGTTCGACGACCTCTTTGGCTTTGGCTTAGATCACCTACCAGCAATGGAGGATGACCAAAAGGATTTTTACCTTCCTGACGCTGCCATCATGCCCTTATCAGAAATCCCCACCCCGGGCATTGACGAAGAGACCTTCTTCCTCGGGTTTCTGGGATTATGGCTGTCCTATTTCGCGCTTCCCATGCACCCACACTACATTAGGCCGTCCGTCTTCTACCCAGCACACCGGATGGTGGTTGGTATACAATTGTCGATCGGAATCGCCGGGCTGGCTTACCTGTATCATGGATTAAGCGTGGCGGCGGACGCAAATGAACCAGGGGTGCAACCCGCCAATTTCTCGATGCACTGTTTTACTTCATGGATGGAACTGCATGTGCTTGGAGTATTCGGGATTCATAAGAGCCCCTCCTTTTATGAGAAGTGCAGACTCCCGAGAGTCATGCGGTTAGTCGGTGCTTCTATTGTGAATCCATCTCCGCGGGAGGCTAGAGGGTTGCTTCTCCGTCCGCACATGGTCGGAGCGAGAATTTCTTTCCAAGACAAGGTGATGACCATTGGCCCGGATACCTCCAAGACAGTGTTGGCGCTGCGCGATATTTTCAAAGACGGGGCCTCCGTATTGAAAGCCCAGGAGATCCTACACTTATACTCCATCCGGTCGGGCTTTCTAGTGTTCAGGAAGGATGATAAAGCGCTCTTCATGAGGTACAACCCCAATTGGTTCTCCCAGCAACTAGGCTATAACCAGGGGGTCCTATTAGAGGCATTTTTTGAAGAGCCCGCGGTCACCAGGGAGGGGATACGGAGCGCGTTACACCACTTTATGCGGCTGAACACGGGCTCCTACTTTTTTATCAGTGAGTCGTGCTGTGTCCCGTGGGTACTCAACGTGTACGTGGCTTAGTACGCGCACTCAATGGGTGCAGTCATCCATGAAGAGAAGCGCATGTTGGTTGACCGCAAGGGTGCGCCTCCCGGCAGTGACCGTAAGGCTCCTCTGATGCCAAGGACCCTTGTCTTTGCTCCGTTGAGGGATGCTGGAGCTGAGCCACCGCGCGTGCTGAGCCCTCCACGCGGATTGCTTCGTGCTACCGCGGTCGTGCCCCCAGCGCCCCGTGCTCCAGTGGAGACAGTGAACGTAGTTTTGCCCGAGTTTGGCGTGGGACCGGACATCAGGACTCGCCGTCCTAAGGTGCCCGCAAAGCGCAAGTTGATCTTGGGTGCACCCAGGGCTCGCGTGCAGAAGAGGAAGAAGAAGTATGTTCTTTCTCTTGACGTTGTCCTTGGCCTAGAGCCTCAGGCCCCTCTCACCGAAGGCTTACGCGAATACGGGAGCAATGAGGGTTTCTCGGTAGATCCAGCAGATAGTGATATGGCAGCCGCCATCGCGGCTTCTGAGCGATCGGCAAGGTTCGAAGCGTGGTTGGCTAAACTTGTTCAGTCAGGTAATCATTGGTTACACTCTCCGTCATTTCATCGTACTTTTATCATTGTCTTTGACTAATGCTTTCCCTCTTCTTTTTTTTTTAAAACAGGCGTTTCTACCGAAGAAGCCATCGCTGCTTCCCTGAAAACCTTCCAAGAGGAGGAAAGGAAACGCGCTCTATTGGGCGTTGGTATGTCTCGGCTCACTGAGTCTTTATTCCCCTTTTTATAGCCAATCTAATCTTTTCTGTATTTTTGCAGGGGCCGCGGGATCTTCTGCGCAAGACGATGCGGGGACTCTTCCTGGGCCAGCTACTGAAGTCTCGGCCTCTTCGGGGCTGCCGCGAGAGACCCGACTCGAAAAGCCGATAAGGGATGCCTTGAAGGCTTTGGAGGCAACTCTGAACGCGGATGAAGACGCCTTGATGAAGGAAGCTTCGAAGTGGTCCGTCGTGACGGCCCGGGAGGAGAGGAAGCGCTTGAGGCGCGAGGCGAAGGAGCGTAGAGCTGCTTTGGCCGTAGGAGTGGGCCCAAGCGCCGTTCCTTGTGCTGCTACTCCTTCGGAAGAGTCTCCGGTCGCCTTGTCCACTGCTCATAGGCAGGCGGTGCGTGCAGCTCGGGGGGGGGCAACGATCAATCCACCTCAGGTAATGCGTTTTTCGAGACTTTTGTTGTAAGAATTGTAAACCTATCGATTCTTATATATCTTGTCCTGCAGGGCCGAGTCCAACTGAAGGAGCGGCAGAAACTGTCGAACCAGAGGGGACGGTGGAGAAGGTAGTAGTCAAAACCGAGCCGACGGTAGGCGGTGCGGCCGTAGTCGCCGGGCCTAAGCTTGAGGATGACGAAACTATGCCCGAGAAGGTTGTCGATGCCGAGCCCGAGGTAGCGGCAAATGAGACGGCTGCTATAACCGAGCCTGGGGCATTCGCGGATGGAGCGGCTGAGACCGACGACCCTATGGCAACGGTGGACGAGACGGCCGCGACCGCTGAGCCCGAGAGAGTAGCAGGTGAGACGGGCATGATTCCCGAGGACAAGCCGAACGCTTTTTCTCAAGAGTCTGGCAATGCTCCGATCATTGCTCTCCCCATCTACGGTCCTCCACCGTCTCCTGGCCTAGCGAGCACGACGACGGCTCCCGTAGAGTCTGGTAATGAGGCGACGGGAGGTGAACTCATGTCAATGGAGGAGGGAGACGCCGCCGTTTCGGCTGGTGACTCATCAGGTAAATTTTGGGTTACTGTCCTTTTCTTTACTCTGTAACTTTTCTGGCAGCGCTTATCTTGTTTCTAACATAGGCGCGGCCAGTGTTGATTCCTCATTGCTCGAGGGAGCGCCGTCAGCTACTGCCTTGACGGTGGCCACCTCTATACCTTCTCTCGCACCGTCGCAAATGCTGGAAGGTATGGATTCGTGACTCATCAGTATTATCTTTACTTCATAATTTATGTACTGATGTCGTACTATTGCATCTCTGCAGGAGTGCTTTTTGATCACCTTTACCGGGTGCTGCACCCACACTTCTCCTTCCCATCGAAGCTTGCTTCCTCCAGTGGCGCTGGTGAGTATAGTTTTCAATTAACGCCCTTTATTTTTCCGATAATGAAATTATTTCTGATGCTTCCTTGCCCTGACTGCAGTGCTACAGATTGAAGAAGGAGATAAGGAATCGGTTGCGCCACCGGTCCTCCCAGCTTTGCCGCCTGCTGCAGCTGGTATAGTAAACTCCCTCATTGATGACTTTTTTATATTTCTTGAACCTTCATCTGATTGCGTTTTGTTTTTTCAGCTGTCATTCCGGTTCCAGGCCTCTTCGAGTCTCACATCATAATGTCGGCAGGCCCCTTCTTGAGACTTCCATCTTCAAAGGGTGATGCGATGAGTTTGGGCATGCTGAGCGGATACGTCGAAGAGCTTGACACAGACGTTCCCCCATCTGCCGGAGATTTCGCTGCGGAGGTTAATCTGATGCTGGCGATGCTTGTAAATTTTCATAATGAAGGCGTCGTCGAGTCTTGGGTTAATCACTGCAGGGAGATCGAGGCCCGCCTGCATCAGCTGGAGCTTATGCGTCCTGCCCCCGAGGTTTTGGCCACAAGTACTCAACGGGCGTCATGGATCGAGAAGAGCGCTTCTTACTTCCGCCATTTGGAACAAGAAGCGGCTTTAAGGCTGAGGGAATGCTAAGAGTCCTCAAGCGAGACTGCTAGCCTGCATGCTGAGGTCGATGCGAACGCTGCCCCGGTGAAGGCTATCTTCGAGGGACTTCTGCAAAGTATTTCTGATGGGCTAACACTGAAGCAGAAGCTCGATGCCGCTGAGCGTGATGCCTAAGGTCGCGACGCAGCTCAGCAGGCAGTTGAGGAGCAGCTTTCATCATTCCTGGAGCAGCGGGCTCAAGTGGAAGCAGAATTGGCGGTGGCGTCCGGTCAGGAGAAGGCATTGAAGGAAGTGCACGAGCAATTGATGGGGCTATTTAAGACGCTTCCTTCTCAGTAGCTGCTTTTTGTATCAATTATACACTTGTAATATTTGAATAAAATGTATCCATTCTTTATTCTTTTATACGATTCGCCTTGTACTTAATTGAATTCATGAATAAAGATATACACATTTCCTTTTGCAATGTCTTGTGTCATATTTGTACTTTCTCCCTTCTTCTATTATCAGCATGCTACCTTACTAAACATGGTTGATGATTAGAGTTAGATTTTATCGATCAAAAATATATTACCGCAATCAAGAACGGCGTCGCTTGGTAGCTAGCCGGTGAATACAGGTCGGTCCACAGGGATGTTGTAAATCTCCTAAATGTTCTTACGAGCTAATTCCAAAGGGTGTTGTATCTTTTAATTAAATCTAAAAACTAAGTTGTGTTATACTAGGATTAGGAAACTTGCTAGGATTAGCTTTAGGTAAAGTTTGGTAAATAAAGATCTACACCTCTTTCAATGCCTTAAATTTGATATCATATTAGGGGTTATGGTAAATATTAATAAAGGGGATTAGGATGATTGGGAAGATGTTTCTTCCTCTAGATCCTTGTCCTTCCTTTCTTAATCTTTACCCTAACCTCCATGGAAAACTTACAGATCTGGTCTTTTATACTACGGTATCACCGTTACCTCATGGGTAGAGTGTCGTAGGGAGCGGAATAAGAAAGTATACATGGAGTCCTAATTGTTCATAAGAGATTGGCAAAGAAAGAGATGAAAGACCTTCATCTCTCAAACCCTTCTCTATTCCTAACCCTAACAAGCGAGGAAACTACTCGCTCATTGAGGGATCTACAAAAGACATTATTTTTATTTTGCTTTTTTTAGATCTAAGAAATTAATTACCTACTGCAGATTAAGAAATTCTAAACTAGATTAAACTAAGGCGAAAGAATAATTTACCTAGGGCAGAAAAAATAGATCTAAGAACTAGGGCAGAAATTAAAATTACTTACAAAAATGATGCTCTCAAATCTTCAAAAGAATTCTGAATTTTTATTGATGAAAAGAGGCATGGAAAAATACAATGAATTGGGTCTCTATTTATAGGACATAGAAAACCCTAGGGTTACAATGACTCGCACACCTGCTATTATAAAAATACCCCTAGGAAGACCAGTCGGCGCCGCCTCGAGTTTTGGTAAAAAATTTACCAACCCCGAGCAATACACGGCCGCGGAACCGCGGCCATAGCAAGGGTTGGGCCGCGGTTCCGCGGCCAACCAGTGGGCTTGGGGTCTGCAATTTTATGGGCTTCTTTCTGGTGTCTTTTTCTTCCTATTTATTCAGTATTTTTTTCCAATTGGCTTCTAGGTTCCTTCCAGATCTCCCAGTGAATCGTAGTGGACTTTTCCCGTTGCTTCGAGACGAAATCTTAGACCTTGCGTCGCCTTGTACATTGTGAACTGTTCTTCGTCTAGGCTTTGACTAAGATCCTTCTATTTGTTGGTCAAAAGTCCCTCTTTTGTATCGTCTTTTGTCTTTTTCACTGTTTTTGCTCCAAGAACCTGTAACCTGTACTATGTAGCGGACATGGGTCAAAAGCACCTGTTTATTTGTAAAATGCATAAGAATGGGGAATATAATAATGCAAGAATATGATATGAACAAATACCCCCAAACTTATCTTTTGCTCATCCTCGAGCAAACTTAGTTTTATTCTCGACAAAAACCTAACCTCACTTTCGCCGGGAAACGCGATTGCACTGAGCACGTGCAACAAGCCGTTAAACCTCTAGGTGTCCCTAGTAGGAGGAGTGTTGTCTCCCGAGGGTTTTCAGCGGATACTGCCCACAAAATCCTATCAATTCGGCTTTTCGACTTTTGTTCTCCAATTAGGTTTTCTAACAAGGAATTCTATCATCGTCGACTTGTAAATTATCCACCCATATTCTTCACACTTCCTCATCATTTAACTTAAGATTATATATGTTCTGTAGACTTACTTAGCTTTCGGCATCTCTTAATTTTTCCTTCTAGGGTTCCATCTCCACTTAGGAATTTTTATCAACTTTACTAAAGATACAAGTTCTATTCTTCACTCCTTTCTCTCATCTAAACTCCAATCACATACCCCTACATGTGTGTATATATTACCCCAACACTTGGAAATTCAAATCAAGCAATCATACCCTTGTCCGTTGTCCAAAGTACTTATTAATTGGTGAATTTTTAATTGAATTTTGCTTACACATCCTTCATGCGACCATTAATACTTCTTGAGGTACCAACAACCGATTACAAGATGTGTTTGCACATTAACGCGTAATTCCTAGTCTTGCAACACCCAAGGCTTTAGCAGTGACTCCCAAACCAGTTAGTCTAAGGCACTAGGTGATGAAGCACCCTTTGCTAAATATTTTTCTATTTTTTAGCCTTAAGTAATCATAAAACCAGTGTTCATTTTATTTTCTTTATTCACACTTGTATTTTTTTCGTTTTCTTCGTACTAAGGATTTTAGACAAGAGCATTTCAAGGTCTCTTCTACTATTCCAAGTTTCAAGGTGCGTGTTGATGCAATCTGTAGGGTATACATTTTCAGAATCAAGACTTAAGCTAGGAATTATTTTTCAAACTTATACTCTAATAAAAATATCAATATTTTTCCTTTGTTTCGACTTAGGCCAAGAAGTGAACCTAAAATTTTCCTATTTCTAAATAAACTACAAAGACATATACTTTCTACCGTTAAACTTTAAGGAAGGTTATGTTTAGGGTTTTTAATTTACTAAGTCTAAGATCTAGTTGTTCCTAGCTAGTTAACATTTTTGTTAAACTCAAGTCACTAGGCCAAAATTGAATACATTAATTTTTATAATTTTTGAAATTTTCAATTTTTATGGGCTTTTCTTTTTCTATATTTTTTTTATTTTTCAAATTTTTATGATTTTTATATAAGGATGCAATGCAGAATTTAAATATGCAAAAGAAAAATATATACAAAAATTAAAATATGCAATGCAAATGCAAAAGATAACTATATACACTACCATCTCCCCCAAACTTAAGCAAAGCAGTGCCCTCACTGCCCGGCCCCACATCGCGCTCTCGAGCGTGAACGTGATCGCTCCTCCCTAGCCAATAGGGTTTGAATACCCCTCTCAACCTCCGTCATTCGACGGTCTTGCTCTATAGCCGTCGCCCTAAACTCCTCCCTTAAAGCATCAATTCCCCTCACAGTTCTCCGCATTAAGTGTGCATGCTCTTGAGGGGTCATCTCGCCCTCGCTCGATGTCGAACTAAAGATAGGGGTGCGAGCGGGGACATTTTCCACCGGTTCGGTTCGCGACCATATATCAGTCAATCTAGAGTAGGACGAAGAAACGCCCTCAACAAGTGGTCGAACCGGAATTCCTCCCATCATGTAAAACTCAAATTTCTCGACGGGGAGAAAATAACGGCAAAGCTGGGTGACAAGCATAGGACAGGGGTAGTTTGTAGCCCTTTTCCCCGCACCTATAGAATTAAGCAAAACAGTGCACATATCGAAACGTGGATTCTTTGTCATAAGTGTGTGCACCGCATGTAAGGAGGGGGTGAAAAAATTGTGTTGTGAGAGCTGCCAAAAATGTTATTTTGTGCTCATCGGCACACGGTCAAGACATTCGCGCAAAGGGATCCAGCTTGAATACCCTGTCGCGGCACCCTCGAGCAATCGGTGCTCATCAGGGGCATATAGTCCTCGAATTGGAGGGGGTGGTCGTGCGCAGGTAAGCGAGGTATAAGTGTGACCTCGTGAATTAAATCCCTATCAATGTTGATTACGTGATCTCCCCAATTCAATTTAATATAACCTAAGTCAGCTAGACATCTTTCCTCCATGGATTCATAAAAATGGGTAACTAAATCTGGTAAAGCAAATGCAGAGGGGTGGTTGTAGATAAAAAAATTCCAACCCCTCCGCTCAATTTTGTGCGCGAAGTAGCTACCATAAATTTCGTGCGAGAAAACTTGAGAGAAATCCCTCTCTAATTGCATTCTGTATGCCATGGTATTCTACAGAATTTAAAATGTGAAAAACAGAGATTAAAGGAGCAGAAAGTACCTCCCCTGAAGTTTCAGGGGGTGAAGCCAGAATATCGCGGCGGATGCGCGGTGGGAGACGGGGTCCCGCGGCAGAAACGCGGCAGCTTGGAGGCGGCGCTTCGAGAGTTTTCTGCAGAATGGAGCTTGGAGCGGCTAGGGTTTTTAGAGGAGGAAATGTTTAGGGTTCTCAGAACAGAGGGCTCAGGTCTTTATATAGGGGGAGAAAATTGAAATTTTGCAGAAAAAACCCTCCAAAAGGCGGAATTTATCTGTAATAAATTTTTTATTAATTTATTAATTCTGAAATTTTACAAAAAGGTCCAAAAATATTTTTTTATTTTTTCAATTTTTTTAGGTTTATGGTATTTTGTATTTATGTATTTACAAATGATACACACCCCCAAACTTATTTGAAATAAAGTTATGGAAAAAATTGGAAATTCGGGGGTGAAAGTGGAGGAGAATTAATCGGTGTATAGCGGCTCCTGTAAAAACAGGAGCTCCTCCGATAGGTCCGCTGTGAGGAACGGTTTCAATCGATGTCCATTTACTTTGAATAAAGTATCGTCCTCTGGATTTTCAAGATCAACCGCACCGTGCGGATAAACGGTGCGAACTACAAATGGCCCTTTCCACCTAGAACGGAGCTTGCCGGGGTGATAATGCAACCGAGTGTCATAGAGTAAAACCTGTTGATTAGGTTTAAATGTTTTTCGCAAAAGGCGTTTATCGTGGAACACCTTAGTTCGGTTTTTAGCAATTATGGCATTATCATAAGCCTCATCCCGCAGCTCTTCTAGTTCATTTAACTGCAGCTTTTGATTGCTTTCCGCATCTCCTAATGATAAATTCAACTCTTTGATTGCCCAAAATGCCTTATGCTCAATCTCTACTGGGAGGTGGCAAGCCTTCCCGTAAACAAGCCGGTATGGAGACATACCAAGATCGGTCTTGTATGCAGTACGGAAAGCCCATAGTGCATCGATCAGTTTGAGTGACCAATGTTTATGGTTTTTAGAAACCGTTTTCTCCAAGATTTGCTTAATTTTCCGATTCGAGACCTCGGCTTGCCCACATGTTTGGGAATGGTATGGCGTTGACAGCTTGTGGGTAATAGAATATTTGCGCATTAAGGACTCAAAAGTCCTATTGCAAAAGTGAGAACTATTATCACTTATGATCACTCGAGGGTGCCCAAATCGAGAAAAGATGTGTTCTTTAAGAAATCGAACGACAACCTTGTTGTCGTTCGTTCGGCTAGAAACAACCTCGACCCACTTTGAAACATGGTCAACATCCAAAAGAATATACACATTCCCAAAAGAATTAGGAAATGGTCCCATGAAGTCTATTCCCCAAACATCAAAAACATCCACAACCAAAATTGGTTGGAGCGGCATTTCGTTTCTCCGCGATATCCGACCCAAGTGTTGGCACCGGGAGCATGTCTTGCAGTATCCATATGCATCCTTAAATAGTCATGGCCAATAGAAACCGCACTGCAAGATTTTTTCGGTTGTCTTCTTTGGGCCAAAGTGCCCGCCACATGCTTGATCGTGGCAAAAGGACAGCACACTCTTAAACTCGTTTTCCGGTACACAACAACGAATGATTTGGTCAGAACAGTATTTAAAAAGATAAGGTTCATCCCAGTAAAAATGCTTTTCTTGGGACAAGAATCGAAGTTTATCCTGTTTCGACCAATCTTTAGGTATCAAGCCGGTGGCTAAGTAGTTGACGATATCAGCGAACCATGGTTCGCAAGAAACGGTTAAGAGTTGCTCATCGGGAAAGACATCTTTTATTGGAATTTCAAGTGTAGGCGAAGAAGGAAGTCGTGAAAGGTGATCGGCTACTACGTTTTCACATCCTCTTCTGTCCCTTATAACATTGTCATACTCTTGTAGCAAGAGGATCCAACGTATTAGCCTCGATTTAGCATCCTTCTTCGCAAAAAGGTGGCGAAGAGCTGAATGGTCCGTATAGACAATGACTGGAGAGCCGATTAAATAAGGCCGAAATTTTTCAAGTGCAAACACAACTGCTAAAAACTTTTTTTCTGTTGTTGTGTAGTTTAGTTGGGCCTTATTTAATGTACGGCTAGCGTAATAAATCACGTGCGGCATTTTATTAATATGCTGTCCAAGAACAACACCAATGGCAAAATCTGATGCGTCACACATAATTTCGAAGGGATGCGTCCAGTCTAAAGATGAAAGAATGGGCGCAGAAATGAGAGAGTGTTTCAATGACTCGAACGCTTCCATGCAAGTTGAGTCAAAATCAAATGTTGTGTCCTTGGCCAATAAGAGAGTCAAGGGTCTAGCAATCTTGCTAAAATCCTTGATGAACCGTCTATAAAAACCGGCATGGCCAAGGAAAGCTCGGATGTCTTTGACGCATTTAGGAGGAGGAAGATTAGAAATGACTTCAATTTTGGCTCTATCAACCTTTATGCCGTTTTGCGAGATGACATTTCCTAAGAAAATGCCTTCTCGTACCATAAAGTGGCACTTCTCCCAATTTAAACTTAGGTTCTTATCCCTACAACGGGTAAGAACAGCATCAAGGTGTAGAAAACACTCGTCGAAGGAGTCACAAAAAATGGAGGAATCATCCATAAAAATCTCCACAAAATTTTCAACCATGTCCGAAAAGATCCCCATCATACACCGCTGAAATGCAGCGGGTGCATTGCATAACCTAAAGGGCATGCGACGATAAACAAAAGTGCCAAAAGGACAAGTAAATGTGGTCTTGTCTTGATTCTCTTTGGCTATAGGGACTTGGTTATAGCCGGAATAGCCATCTAAAAAGCAGTAGAACTCGTGCCCAGGTAATCGTTCTAGCATTTGGTCAATGAAAGGTAAAGAAAAGTTGTCTTTCCTTGTCGCGGCATTGAGTTTTCTATAGTCGATGCAAACTCGCCACCCAGTTTGGGTGCGAGTAGGAATTAACTCATTTGCCTCATTGGTAATGACCGTGATGCCCGATTTCTTTGGCACAACATGAATAGGGCCAATCCATTGGCTATCCGAGATAGGGTAAATGATACCACTATCAAGACATTTAACAATCTCCTTCTTGACAGCCTCTTTCATTATGGGGTTGAGGCATCTTTGTGGATCCCTTACCGGCTTCGCATCATCCATCAAGTGTCTATGATGTTCGACTATGAGGGGACTAATCCTCTTGATGTCCGCCATAGACCAGCCAAAAGCTTGCCGATTATCTTATAAGACCATTAAAAGGTCCTTCTCTTGCTCAAGAGCTAGAGAAGCCGATATGATGACGGGTAGGTCTCATTCTCACCTAGATAAGCATATTTAAGGTGCGACGGCAAAAGCTTTAGTTCGAGTTTAGGAGGTGAAACAATTGAAGGTAACAATGGTGTAACTGTTTCAAACTCGAAAGATTCCATCAAAGGCTCAAATCGAGTGTACGCAACCGAGTCGGATGGTTCAACTAACTCATCCGAAAAAACAAAAGACTCAAACTCAGGTGGTGAGTCTTCAAAATCGTCTACAAAGGTGAAACACTCATAATCGTTGTCCGTCGTGAAAGCTGTGTCGGATTCTAGGAGGAACGCATTAGTGGCGTCAATACTGCTGTGATCAAACATAAAATTTTCGAACTCACAGTCCTCCTCCGCGATCTCGTTGAGCGAGCAAACATCAAGTACGCTAGAATTAGGCTCGGCAGGTTAATTTCCCAACTTAAAAATGTTGAGTTCAATTGTCATATTACCAAAAGATAGATTCATTGAACCGTTACGACAATTGATCACCGCGTTTGAAGTCGCAAGGAATGGTCGACCAAGTATCACCGAATTTGACTCCGGGGGTTAGCTACAGGTTGTGTATCCATAACAATAAAGTCAACGGGGAAAATAAAATCCCCTACTCTAATTAACACATCCTCCAACTCTCCCTTAGGATGGGTGATTCATCGGTCGACCATTTGGAGAGTACAATGAATGGGCTTAAGCTCTCCAACGCCTAATTGTTCGTACACAAAATAAGGTAGCAAATTGTCACTAGCACCAAGATCTAATAGTGCTCTATTGATGTTCTTGTCCCCAATTGTTATCGAAATAGTAGGACAACCGGGGTCCTTGTGCTTTTCGGGTAAAGATTGGAAAGGAGCATCGCTAACAGCATTAGCCACGAAAACTTTCTTTGGTACTTGTGACTTCCTCTTCTTGGTGCATAAGTCCTTTAAGATTTTTGCATATGAAGGAACTTGTTGGATTGCATCCAAGAAAGGGATGTTTATGCTAACCTGTTTGAACAACTCTACAATCTTCTCCATTTATGGAGTTGATTTATTGGATCTCAACCGGTTTGGAAAAGGAACATTTGAAAAGTTGTTGAGTGCAATTTTTGTGGATCAGATTGTGGAGTTGGAACGGATCCCCGTGTAGATGTGTTCGTGTTGTGAGAGGTGGGTCCGTTCGAGCTAGAGGAGTAGAATCGTGTAAAGGATGAAGAATAGGCTCTAACGAAGAAGAAGAAGAAGAAAAAGAAGAAGAAGAAGGTGAAGAAGATAAAGAAGGACCACCGGCAAGGGTTTCATGGTTAATACCCACATTATTTTGCAACACTCTTCCGGATCTCAACGTGGTCACAACATTTACGTTATGATTCTGCTGTTCATATGCAACATGTGCGTGACCGGGATTTGGCAGTGGTTGAGATGGAAGCTTTCCTTTTTCTCGCTCTTTCAACGCAGCATTGAGTTGTGCAATTTGTGCTTCAATAGATTTGATGCTTTGATCATGTGAGGTACTTTTTTGCACCAAAGATCGAATAGAAGTTTCTAATCTCGCTGCAGATTGTGTAGATTGCTTTAGGAACGCATCTAGACTTCTTTCGAGCGAGCTAATCTTGTCATTCTGAGGTGGAACAAAATTGTTTGGCGGGTAAGAAGTGTTAGGCACAAAATTGTTCACTTGATTAGGGTAAGGTTGCTGTTGGAAAGGTTGTTGAAATTGAGTTTGTGGAGGTGCTTGTTGTGGAGGAGGAGGAGGCCTTTGAAAATTGGTGTTTCCTTGGAATTGTTGATTTTAGTTCCAAGCGAAATTTGGGTGACTCTTCCAACCCGGATTATATGTCGAAGAGTATGAATCATTTCTTTGTCGTTGCTAAAAGGCAGCATTGACTTGATCATGTCCTTAAGTAGATGCATTATAAGGACACTCTTCTGTGAGATGTGATGGATCCGAACAACAAACACAAACGGTTCGTGGAGGCACAACCGGGGCAGGAGAAGGCGATGAGATTTTGGTCTCAATCGCTTGTAGCTTTTTCGTAAGAGCGGTCATCTCGGCCTTCATAGCAATCAACATATCTAAGTGATGTATGCCTGCCCAAGACTGACCAATAGAAGAAGATGAGGTGGTCTTTGTGCTCTCCCACTGAATTGTTTGTTCACTAAGATCCTCAAGAAACTGCCACGCTTCCTCACTAGATTTGGTCAGAAAGTGACCTTGACAAATGGTTTTTAGCAACTGCTTCGTTGCCGGGTTCAATCCCTCGTATAATGTTTGGCAAAGTTGCCAATTTTCTATCCCATGGTGAGGTCATTGAACGAGTAGGTCATTGAATCTTTCAAAACACTTCCAAAATGGTTCGGAAGGAAGCTAGGAAAATTGTATAATCTCATAACGGATTCTAATAGTTTTGTGATGAGGATAGAACTTTTTAAGAAAGGCTTTCACAAACTCTTCCCAATTCTTAATTGAATGCGACGCTGTGTTGTATAGCCACTTCTCGACTAAGTCACATAAGGTGAAAGGAATGACCCTTAGCCTTATAGCATCGTCGGATAATTGGGTAGTTTTTATCATAGCGCAAACATTTTGGAATTTGTTGATAAAGATATATGCATCTTCGGATTCCAAACCGTGAAACTTAGGTAGCATATTGATGAAGTTGGGTTTGATCTCAAAATTTTCCCCATTTGCCGGTGGGAAGGAAAGACAAGTAGGTAGGGCGGTGCGAATGGGGTAGAAAAGATCCTGGAGCGCGACTCATTGGGGCGCTTCAACAGGCGGGTTATTCGCACCTAACGGAGGTGGAATCAGTCCCGTCGGTAAGGCGTTGTTAGGATTGTATCCCGACATACCTTCGGAAGAAGAATTTGCAGGTGAAAGTGAAGAAGTGGAAAGGATTTCGACTTCGGAGTCAAAAAGTTCGTCGGTCGGTACCAACGAAACACAGACTAATCGGATGCTAGTGTCCCTAGTCCAACCGGACATACACTAAAGAGGTAGTGTAGTCAAAAAAAGGTGAAAGACAGAATGTAGAGGTAAGAAAAACGCCAATGAGAAGAAGTGGTGTAAGTGAAGTGCAAAGATTTTCTTAGCGACAAGTTGCAAGTTTTTGAAAAGATTTTTCCATTTTCTTTTTATGTGGAGCTTTTGCAAAAAGATTTTTGAAAAGAGACTTTGACACAAATGGAATCAACCGTAAATGCACAATCAGGCCTAGATCTAGGGTCACCTAGGTCGGCTAGACAGCTCCTAACTGTTCCAAAGGGCTAGAAATATAACCTCAAACCGCCTCTTCACCGCCAATTGCGGCCAGGTAAGTGCCAGGTAAGTGGGAGGCGCCCCGCTACAAGTAGTGGTCCTAATTAAGTAACCACTTGCCTTGACACACTTGCCTAGACACCGCAAAGTTAGGTTAGGATAAACGGCCGATGCCTATAACTAGTCCTATGTCCTATTGAGCTCGAAGTCTAGTATTTTTTAATTAAAAGTGGTCAATGCAAATGCTTTAAGAGATTTCTGGGGTCCTGGGAAGGGTGATGAAATCCCCACCCAATCTGAATTGGTCAAAAGCCCCTTAAAGTCCGATTAAAATATGCAAAGCAGTAAATCACTTGCAATCAATTTTCTTTTAAGCGCGGCGCAAAGAATCCTGCAGAAAATCAATTATTGGAAGGGGGAAGAAGCTTTTTAGTGCAAAGAATCCTGCAGAAGATTTGACAAAAGATATATAGAGATTTGCATAGGAGGGAAAGAGAAACGAAGAGAGGAATTTTCGCGCTATGAAGCCACGTGTCGGCCGCGGAACCGCGGTCTGAGGCGCTATTCGGCCGCGGAAGGGCGGTGAGATGGAGGGTTCAGAGCTCCGGATTTTGTCTGCTGTTCTGTTGTACCAATATCCCTCTGTTCTGATGTACCCTTTTCTGTTTCGCGCTCTGGATTTTTCCAGATCCGTCAATCCTGCAAAGATTCACAAAAGAAACCCTTCAAACAATAAAAGATGATAAAATTTTTATATTTTTGATTTTTTTTCAAATTTTTATGGTTTCTATATTTTATATTAACCCGAAATAACAAAAAGGAAATTTTACGTCATCCCCGGCAACGGCGCCATTTGATTAGAGTTGGATTTTATCGATCAAAAATATATTACCGCAATCAAGAATGGCGTCGCTTGGTAGCTAGCCGGTGAATACGGGTCGGTCCACAGGGATGTTGTAAATCTCCTAAATGTTCTTACGAGCTAATTCCAAAGGGTGTTGGATCTTTTAATTAAATCTAAAAACTAAGTTGTGTTATACTAGGATTAGGAAACTTTCTAGGATTAGGATTAGGAAACTTTCTAGGAAACTTTCAAATATATTAGGTTTAATTAAATCCTAATCCTAAAAATTAGGTAAAGTTTGGTAAATAAAGATCTACACCTCTTTCAATGCCTTAAATTAGATATCATATTAAGGGTTATGGTAAATATTAATAAAGGGGATTAGGATGATTGGGAAGATGTTTCTGCCGTTAGATCTTTGTCCTTCCTTTCTTAATCTTTATCCTAACCTCCATGGAAAACTTACAGATCCGATCTTTTATACTATGATATCACCGTTACCTCGTGGGTAGAGTGTCGTAGGGTGCGGAATAAGAAAGTATGCATTGAGTCATAATTGTTCATAAGAGATTGGCAAAGAAAGAGATGAGAGACCTTCATCTCTCAAACCCTTTCCTATTCCTAACCCTAACAAGCGAGGAAACTACTCGCTCATTGAGGAATCTACAAAAGACATTATTTTTATTTTGCTTTTTTTAGATCTAAGAAATTAATTAGCTACTACAGATTAAGAAATTCTAAACTAGATTAAAATAAGGCGAAAGAATAATTTACCTAGGGCAGAAAAAATAGATCTAAGAACTAGGGCAGAAATTAAAATTACTTACAAAAATGATGCTCTCAAATCATCAAAAGAATTCTGAATTTTTATTGATGAAAAGAGGCATGGAAAAATACAATGAATTGGGTCTCTATTTATAGGACATAGAAAACCCTAGGGTTACAATGACTCCCACACCTGCTATTACAAAAATACCCCTAGGAAGACTAGTCAGCGCCGCCTCGAGTTTTGGTAAAAAATTTACCAACACCGGGCAATACACGGCCGCGGAACCGCGGCCATAGCAAGGGTTGGGCCGCGGTTCCGCAGCCAACCAGTGGACTTGGGCTCTGCAATTTTATGGGCTTCTTTCTGGTGTCTTTTTCTTCCTATTTATTCAGTATTTTTTTCCAATTGGCTTCTAGGTTCCTTCCAGATCTCCCAGTGAATCGTAGTGGACTTTTCCCGTTGCTTCGAGATGAAATCTTGGACCTTGTGTCGCCTTGTACATTGTGAACTGTTCTTCATGTAGGCTTTGACTAAGATCCTTCTATTTGTTGGTCAAAAGTCCCTCTTTTGTATCGTCTTTTGTCTTTTCACTGTTTTCGCTCCAAGAACCTGTAACCTGTACTATGGAGCAGACGTGGGTCAAAAGCACCTGTTTATTTGTAAAATGCATAATAATGGGGAATATAATAATGCAAGAATATGATATGAACAGTTGACAGATGATAGAGCGAGCATCCTGTCTTGGCTTCTTCAAGAGGTGATGATGGCTTAGGAGGCAGGTTCAGATCTGCTGCCTAAAACTTTTCAGCTTTATGAGCCGTGAGGGTCTCACAAAGACTTTTCTCCCTACGGATCGAGAGGATCTCGTAGGTGTATTTTCTCCTTAGGAATCGTGAGGATTCCTAAGTGCGTTTTCTCTTATAAGTCGTAAGGATCTTATAAGAGAATTTTCCCTCTTACGAGTCGAGAGGACCCGTAAGCGGTTGTTTCCCTCCTTGTCAAGATTTTGACTTTGGAGAGTGTAACCCGTGAATAGTATGTAAGAGTCCATTTTGGACCAACTTGCAGGGTCCTAGTGCTTAGGAAACATGTTTTTTAATCCCCACTGCCTAAGGCTTTATCTCGCAAGTTGAGACGAATCGAGAAGTTCTCGTGAAGGCACTAATTTCCTCACGAGTCGAGACGAATCGAGATGCTCTCGTCAAGGACGCTAATTTCCCTGAATCGAGGTATTTGCCAAGGACACTGATTTCCTCGGAGTTGAAACGAATCGAGGTATTCCTGCAAAGACACTAATTTCTCTGCGGGTCGACGCGAATCAAGATGCTCTCGTCAAGGACGCTAATTTCCCTGAATCGAGGTATTTGCCAAGGACACTGATTTCCTTGGAGTTGAAACGAATCGAGGTATTCCTGCAAAGACACTGATTTCTCTGCGGGTCGACGCGAATCAAGATGCTCTCGTCAAGGACGCTAATTTCCCTTAATCGAGGTATTTGCCAAGGACCCTGATTTCCTCGGAGTTGAAACGAATCGAGATATTCCTGCAAAGACACTGATTTCTCTGCGGGTCGACGCGAATCAAGATGCTCTCATCAAAGACGATAATTTCCCTAAATCGAGGTATTTGCCAAGGACACTGATTTCCCTGGGGTTGAAACGAATCGAGATATTCCTGCAAAGACACTGATTTCTCTGCGGGTCGACGCGAATCAAGATGCTCTCATCAAGGACGCTAATTTCCCTAAATCGAGGTATTTGCCAAGGACCCTGATTTCCCTGGGGTTGAGATGATCTTTGGTGGTCTTTCAGGTTTTATATGAGTTACCATTGTTTACCCTAATCAGAGCAAAGCTCTGTTCAAATTCCAAGGCGGGAGATGAAGCAACGCTCCTGCTTCCCCAATCAGAGCAAGGCTCTGTTTTCAAATAAAATTCAAATTTTAATAAGGAAGCAACGCTTCAGATGCGCTACACTCCGCGCTGTGCGACACGTGTCAGTGCAATTGCGCTAGCGCAGTTACGCTGCGCTCTGCGCTGCGCGACGCGTGTCAAGCACAGATGCGTTTGCGCCAAACAGAATTAAAATTCCAGTAAGATCTTTGTATTCATGTTAAAACAAGAAGATTGTCTTCTGTAAAACAGAAGCCTTTGGATCAAAGATCCAACGGTGGGGAAAAATCCCCAAATCACTCAGAAAATGATCTCTTTAACAAATTTAACAAATTAATGGGCACTATATAAAGGCCCCTAGACCCCAATTCAAAAGACAACAACAACAACACAGAGAGAGGCAAAAACACAGAAACAAAGAGAGAACTCCTCTAAAGAATTTTGAGAAGAATTCAGAAAGAAAAAAGAAGGTAAAACCTTTATATAAAGAAGAATTTCTTCTGAATAGATCATTGATCTAAGAACAAGATCAAAGATCTTCAATAAAAAAATATAAAAAATAATAACAAAGGCATTGCCTTTTTTATGAACCATTGGTTCTGGAATCTTAAATATTCTTTTGTTGAATCCAAAATTGGATTAAGATATAAGAATAGTGCCCTGCACTTGCAAAATCTGCACTATTGTGCTCTCGGGTTGGCGCAAGCCACCAGAAAGCACCAAGTGTCAGCCCCATAATGATCTGCGCTATGCGCTTCTAAAAACAGAGCACTGCTCTCATTGGTGCAACTCACCAGAGCGCGCCACGTGTCAGCAGCGCAACAGCGCAGCGCACTGCGCTTGCACTCACCTGAGCGTAACACGTGTCACCCCCCATGGACTTGCGCCTTGCGCTCCTTAATTGGCGCAAAGCGCCTGACAAGCCACGTGGCATTCTGTCAGACTAATTAATGCAGCGCATTATTAAAGGGCAGAGCCCAATTAAAAGGCCCAATGGACCAAAACAAATGCTATGCACTATTAAAGGGGACAGAGCCCAAATTAAATAGGCCTTACCGGCCAAAATAAAATGCAGTGCATTATTAAACAGGTGCAAAGCTCTAGCATAGGCCAAAGATAAATAAAATGTTGAACGTTTTCAACTGGACTTAGCCCAATCATGGCCGTAAGTCCTCAAATTAAATTGACTGAGCACGGCTACTCTCTTAAATCAATTTACACCTGGTTCAAGGGTACATCTCTGAAACCCTCTAACATCTGTCGTTGTAATCCTTCAACGTCATCAGAGAGGTGACGGGTCCCGATGGCCATACATTTAATGGACCTCCATGTCCCTAAACTGGAACATGGACCACTATGTCCCTAAACTAGAACAATAGAGCCCAAATGCTCTCTTATAGGATCTAAACGATCCTGTTAAGTTAATCTCAGTCTGGCAATTAGGCTAACATATCCTTAACAAATGTTTAAGTTGATCTTAGCCTCAAATATGGCTAACGTGTCCTTAAACTAATATCCGTCCCCAAAATGGGAACAATGGACCACCATGTCCCTAAACTGGCAATGGACCGCAATGTCCTTAAACTATCTATGGACCACAATGTCCCTAAACTTGGACAATAGAGCACCCAAACGCTCTTTTGTCGGATCTAAACGATCCCGTTTAAGTTGATCTTAGCCTCAAAAATGGCTAACGTATCCTTAAACATTCAAACAAACTTTAAGACCCCAATCAACTTTGGTTCAAGGGTACATCTCCGAACTTCTCTGACACCTGTCGTTTTAATCCTTCAACGTCGTCAGAGAGGTGATGGGTCCCGACGGCCATATATTATTAAATGGACCACTATGTCCCTAAACTGGAACAATCGAGCCCCCAAATGCTCTTTTGTCGGATCTAAACGATCCCGTTAAGTTGATCTTAGTCCCAAATTAGACTAGCGTATCCTTAATAAACATTTAAGTTGATCTTAGCCTCAAATATGGCTAACGCATCCTTAAACCAAAACCCCAAACCCAAATCTAAGAAAATACGGATTTGGACTAATCCACGTCCTACGGGCGACGACATAAATTAGTCTCCGTATACAATCCACGGGCAACCACAAACAAAACAAACACCCACGACATGAAGTGAACATCTGGAGAAGGAGAAAGTTGTTACCGCGATGCGGTAGCGTAATTAACTGCAGGGGCTTGCGCCTGCAGGGAAGAGCGTCCCCACAATCAAAAACCCCTCAAGCGAGGCGGAATCTGACGAAGTCTGCTACATCGGCCGCATCCGTCTAAACCTTCGATACACGGTGCCATAAATCAACTTGGCATCTTCGGAGAGGTGGACGGATAAAACCAAATAGCATCTATCCCGAACCTCACGCTAGACGTCCATGTCTTGGCCGCCGTTCGGAGGGGAACAGATTCTGGCACGCCGAGTGGGACCTTTTCCTCTTTCCACTCCACACTTCGTGTGTTGTGTTCGTGAACAAATCGCGGTTTGCTGTGGTTGCCTGTGGATTCAAGGTACTTAGATTCGGTGTCTTGCTCCGTGCAGAAAACAGAAGATCAATGGCTTCAAACTGCACTGCCTGCAACTGCAACTCTCACTCCGTCCTTGCTGAAGGAGTGACTTATGGGCCCTAAGCGGCCTCCCTTTTCAAAATGCCAGTGGAGCAGGTAACTCAAGCCACCGCTGGACTATTCTTCGGGACCCTGCTCCCACCGATAAGCTTCAATGCCCCAATGACATCGCAAGAAGCTCCAAAGAAGTTGGTCTTTGATCGGCTTGCTACTGCCGCGGCCCCTCTCAACGGGTCGCCCAACTTCAATACCTCAGTTTCCAACAGACTGGGCCAGAACGTCTACAAGCCCGTGATACCCGAAGCTGCCATCCCAAAGCGGATAGACATCTCGTCTCAAGCAGACGAAATCATTGGGAAGCCTCCTCCTTCCAAGAAGTCGGTTTTTACAAGGCTGGCCATTCCGGTTGCTGCTCCAGACGAGGTCCTCAAAGTTGCTTCCCCTTCCCAGAGGTCTGTCTTTAACGGATTAGACCTTTCTTCTCAACGGGTGTCAGTCTTAGACATGCTAGCACCAATAACAGTCTCTCCTCAAAGCAGGAGGCATGACGAAGTCACCCTTATAGCTGAAACAACTCCATCCGCAAGACACGCTCAACGTCGCCACTGGCGCCGAGTGAGGAAGGCTGGGGGCAACTCCTCATCCGGGATAACTCCGCCAGCTCCGACGGTGGGGATCGATGCTGCTGTTCCAACCGGGAATAGCTTTGAATTGCTGAACAAGGTGCGCAGAAACTCTCCTACTGCGGTGCTGAAGAAAACTCCTTCGCGTGTGGAGAATACTCCAGAGAAGAAGCTAGAGCAGCCCCCTCAACGGCTGTCCTCTAAATTTATAAGGTCTGGAGACAGGTCCAGGAGTCAGTGATTGATCAAGACTATCTTCGCCGACAGAAAAGGATGAAGGTTCAGCAGGAGAAGGGCTACTCTGTCAAGCCAGAGAAAGTAACAACAGGCTGGGTGCCCACTGCAACGGCCCCCTCCACATCAATCGCTCAAAAGAAAAGGAGGCCGCAAAATGCCCCTGTGAACATGGCGAACCGTAAAAGCGCTGAGCACAAACGCCCCAAGTCTGGGGGCATATTGGTGCATACTATCTATATGGCATACGGGAAAGAGGATAGCCGTGCTTCGACGGGTCGCCGACCGCTCACTCGATCCGTGACCAAAGCCCAGGAGCAACAACAGAAGCTTCAGGAAATGATGACTGCAATGGCCGCACTTACCGGGCCGAAAGAAAGCCCGGAGGCATCATCGGAACAGCGTCACGAACAAGAAACTGACGCTGACTTCCTACGCAGAGTCCTCGAAAAGAAGGACAAAGAAGCCACAGAGCAAGCGTCTAATATAAAACAAATAGCGCTCCTCTTCCAAGATATGTAGGGATGATGTCAGCTGGATTCTCCAGCTGATGACCATCCAATCATTATTGAAGACGATAGAGGGGAAGCATCTAATCCTCCTCCGGCTCTTTCAGCGGCCAAGGAGAAAACCATTTCCAAGAACGCTCTGGACGACTGCATAGCTCAACAGATATGAGTTCACCAGGCAAATGAAGCGGCTCGCCGGAAAATTGTTAAAACTGGACGACCCTATCCGGGCTGGTATGACCATATCAGTTACCCGCCGGGATATACGATCCCTAAATTTCATGTATATAAAGGGACGAGGAATCCACATCAGCATGTCGCTCAATTCAGGGCTCTTTGCGGCAACACTGGAGGCGATGATAAACTGTTACTTTGCCAATTCGTCGGCAGCTTAGCAGAAACAGCCTTTGAGGTATTCGGAGTTACCTAACGACTCTATCAAAACATTTGCAGAGATGGAGCTACTGTTTACATGAAGGTTCGCGAGCGCTAATGAACGCACCCCGATAACAGCACTGATTAATGCCAGGGTAAGGCCAGGCAAGACGTGGGTTCAATACGCAACGCGATGGCGGAACCTATGGTCGAAATGCGAACAACGTATAGAAGAGGCTCCTGCAGTAGGCATGTTCGTGGGCACTCTTGATCCGCAAGCGACCATCTCACAATTCATGATGTTCTTCAGGCCGACCACCTTCCAGGCCTTGATCGACAAATTAGCCCAAATGGACCAGATGAGCCATGGACCGTCTCCTCCAAAACTGGACTCTCGAGAGGAGAAGGGGAAAGGAAAAGCGATCATCGTCGCCAATGCTCAACAACAACCAAGCAACTCAAAGCCGGTTGTTCGCCAAAATAACGTGCGCCCACGCCCATCCCTCGAAGAGAGACTGGAACGTCCTTACTCGTTTCCTCAAAATAAAACGAGAAGACTGTTCGAGCTGGCAGTGCGCAACAGACTCATCAATCTGCCGAGTCCAAAACGTCTGTCACAACCAAGCGATCTCAATAATCCCAATTATTGCCCTTACCACCAAACGGTAAGCCACCCGATCGAGGATTGTTTCGTCTTTAAGGGATGGATCGAGGATCGGTACCTACAAGGCAAGTTCACGCTGTCTGAAAACTGGAAGGTAAACCCACCACAGCCGCACACTCCAAAGAAGACAGACACGATAGGGGCAACTTGTTCTTTTGTTGAGGACGAAAACGATGGAGAAGAATCATCAGATGAATCCGAAGACTACGTGGTAACTTGTCACGGGATCTCTCACTCATTGATAAACGATAAAGAGGCTCCTTGCACCGAGAAAACGAGGGCAGATCCTGAGCCAGAACTTCTAGGACCATCAGACGAAATGATTGATGCATTCCTGAATGAAGCCCGTCTTAAAAGCAAAGCTGATCGAGAGCGCGAGATGGCCATATTCGAGAAAGCCAAACGCCGGCGACTACATGAAAGGGTCGAAACACTCCCACCAGATCAAAGTGTTAGTTATGTATATGCCCTAGAGGCCATTGTTGTACATATGATGTATATTATAATGGATGCTTGGATATATATAGAGATGACTTTCTTGCTCGTCATGATAGTATGCTATTTGGTTTCACTTTATCTTAACATGTTGACTTGTATTGGTTTACTGTTTTACTCTCACATGTTGATAAAGCCCTTAGGATCTGTACTCGACTACTGGGACTATGATGGGATCATACTAGTGGGGCCGCGGTAGTCGATGAGTACATCCTATAACTGTTCCTAGTCGAGGGTATATCGAGACAGGGCATCGATACACCAGAGTAGACTAGCGTATACGCATCTTGACCCATATGATGGGCGATGGATGATCCCATATCCATCGGTGTTAGACATCAGAGATGGTGTACGGGTGCTCAGTGGAGACTGGGTACACTGGACGGACTCGCCGAGAACTCCCAGATGGTGATATACCACACGTCAGATGGCAGTTCTCCGGTGACACTGGTACAGGGTAGTCTGTAGACCCGAGATCGTCATAGAGTCTTGTGTGATTCCCACTGTACTTTGATTTCCACCTTACCACGTCCAAGAGGGCGTGCAAAACGGTGGCTTTTGGGTACAGTCCCGAATCACATGGAGGCAATGAGCGATAGGAGGGGATTCGTGTCTCCCGGTATAGGGAGTTGATGTTGTGCTGTGTTCGATTGGCTATAACTGGAAGTCCCTGTCCAGGGCTGATATAGAGATTTACTGGTAAGTGTTACTAGTAGTTTCTCGACCCGTTATGAGCCACACATCGACACGACTTATCGGTTACTGGGGTCTGACGTATACCACCCCTAGACTTGATATGCGACATATCAGACGAACAGACCGGACTGTACGGGAGTGTTACTGATTGGATTCATAGGAGAACGCACAGGCTAGCTTGTTGATCTTCTGATCGCTCAATACCTGGGTGGCTGTTACGTTTAGCTGACCGCTTGCAGCTTGTGGGTGTTTGATATGATCATCACCTGCTACCGGCGTATTGACGATTCTTTAGAGTCCTACACAGAGGTTTCTTGGCTCAGGCGAAACGGAGTAGAGGCACATATGTGATATGTGCAGGACCGAGAATAATGCGATATGAGATACCGTATTATATTCTCGCGATATTTAGATATGAACTGAGACATCGGATCAAGTGTTGATTCGATGAATCGGTACATGAAATATTAGTCGGTAATATTCGATATAGCCGGATCGTCGGATCAAGTGTTGATTCGATGATTTAATGTATAATAATATATATGATATATTATTACATTATCTAATATTGGCTCGCTTTATTATTTCATTTTCTCATTGGATGATATATTGATATATATGCGATATATGTTAATTGTATTATTTTCTTTGGTTGCAAATATATAATATATATGTGATATATATTATTGTGACATGATATGATTAATTGTTAAACATGTTTAAGGATGATTAATTGAGGTTAGGGTTTGATTAGGGTTAGATGCTTCATGCACCTTCTAGAAGCATTTTTCTTTTGTCATTGTAAAGTTATTTTTGGATGACACATTCTTAACCCAACCAAACCCTAACTCTAGTTTATTCTCTACTAAATCCTAGCCACTCATCCTTGACCATGGTTTATAAATCAATCATATAGTCTTCTTTCTATTCATCACAAAAGGATTAATCTTATTTATTGATTTTCCATCATCATCTTCTTCTCTCTCGAAGAAGCTTACTTGATTTTCTTTATGTGATGAATAAATATGAGAAAATGATTTAAAAAGAAAGCAAAATTACTACTCTCTCATCCTCATCTCATCTAGCCCATGAGATTAGTGTGTTCATCTCTTTAGAGTGAGAAAGCTTGAGTCTTTGCAACTTCGACGTAGATCATCGGAGATTTGGAATACTTCAAGCTAGCATGGATCGTTCGAGTCGTGGAGCCTCTCATGAGTCTGGGAGATCGTGGATCGCGGCAAAGGGACTTCTACTCGGAGCTTGTGAAGCGAAGGAGCAGACTACAAAGGTTGTAATCCCTCACACTTAGATAAAAGTTATCATCTTGCATGTTTAACCCTAATAATCTAGCAAAGATCGCTTTGGGTTGTTCGGCATGTCTAAATTTTTATCCGGGCATGTTTGATGCCTTATGAACCCTCACAAAAGTGCCTAGGAACCCTACACAAAGTACATCCAACGCAAATGAAAATAGGATTAAGACAAGGAAACGATTCGCCAAAGCCATATCAATGGGGATGAAGCTGCCCTCTTTCAGAGAAAAATCTCCTGGCGGTATACATCTTGATGAAGCGGACGCGCATCCTAACTTCTGCTTATATCATCAGAAGATCGCACATCCTACTGAAGATTGCAACTCCTTCAAGTGTTGGTGGCAAGAGTATGCCGCACACAGGCAACACTTCAACAGGACAAAGCGTGAAGCTCGCAGACAGCGGAAGAATATGATGGATGAGCATAAAAGAGTTGCCGGCAATTGTTGTAAGGATGAACCCGGGGGATCACGAGTTCTCACCTTCGGGAACGATTCCGACGAAAAAGTAGCCCTTGGCCCTCTCTTCAAGGAGTCCGTCTCTAAAAGATTGAGGAGCTGCGAGAACATTCAGCCACTCAATTGCACGATATCCGGAGAGAATCTCGGATCCACCAACAACAGAGCGAATAAAAAGGATAAAGGAAAGGAAAAAACGACCTTCTTCGCCAACATTCAAGAACAATCGAGTGGCCCTAGGCCGGTTGTTCATCAAAACAATATGCGTCCACGCATATCCCTCGAGGAGAGGCTAGGATGTCCTTACTCATTTCCTCAAGATAAAACAAGGAGACTGTTCGAGCTGGCAGTGCGCGACAGACTCATCAATTTGCCGAGTCCAAAACGTCCGTTGCAGCCAAGCGATGTCAACAATCCCAATTATTGCCCTTACCCCCAAATGATAAGTCACCTGATCGAGGACTGTTACGTCTTCAAAAACTGGGTTGAAGACCAACACCAACAGGGCAAGTTCGACATCTCCGAAAACTGGAAGGTGAGCCCGCCACAACCGCACGCTCCGAGAAAATGGATACGCCGGGGGCATCATACTCATTCATCGGGAAAGCCCCATAAACCGAAAAGTTAGTAAACTAGAGATTCGCCTCGACTACGGCAACAGCAGACCGAAACGTCCTTAAACTAACGACGGACCACTATGTCCTAAAACTGGCTGCGGACCGAAACGTCCTTAAACTAATGATAGACCGCAATGTCCTAAAACTTGCAAACGACCGAAGCGTCTTTAAACTACTACCGCAGCATCCTCAGGCTGACGAGATAAAAAAAAGAGAATAAAAAAATATATAAAAAATAATATAAAAAAAAGACGGTATGTCCATAAGCTAAATGGGCACGGATGAAAACCGAAAGAGCTCCGTGAGTAAAAACAGCAGGGCTACCGGCAAGTGTTCGTGAAAACCCGAAAGGGCGCGACCTCGTTAGAAAAAAGAATATAAAAAAAAAGAGAAGAAAAAACGGTATGTCCATAAGCAAAATGGGCACGGATGAAAACCCGAAAGGGCTCCGTGAGTAAAAACAGCAGGGCTACCGGCGAGTGTTTGTGAAAACCCGAAAGGGCGCAACCTCGTTAAAAGACACTTACAAGGTCCTCTCGACCTGTAAGGAGAAACCACCCGCATGAGATCTTTACGAATCACAGGGAAGAAACACACTTAGGGATCCTCACGATTCCTAAGGAGAAATTACGCTTGCGAGATCCTCACAACTCGTAAGGAGAACTCTCTTATGGGACCCTCACGGCTCATAAGATTTGAAAGTCTTAAGTTACAGAGACCTGAACCTGTTCTTAAGAAACTCCCACAACCTTCGATACTGCCCTACAGGCGGCTCGATACTGACCCTTGTATACAATCCACGGGCACGAATAAACATTTCCCTAACAAAGTCCCACCTGTGACTACGGATATGTCCATACGGTGAACAACCCTTATAAGTCATCTCGACTTATAAGGAGAAAACCCTTTTGTAAGATCCTTACAACTTACAGGGGAACATACACTTAGGAATCCTCATGATTCCTAAGGAGAAAACACACCTACGAGATCCTCACGAGTTGTAGGGAGAAATACCTTTGTGAGACCCTTACGGCTCATGAAGTCAAAAGCCTTAGTCGACAGAATCCTAACCCTGTTTGCTAAGCCACCTTTGTTCAACATCAACAGAGGCAAGTGATGATTCGCTCATGGCAATATCCCAGTTGTAGCGATGCTGATGCCTAAAGAGGTATCAAATTCCAGGCTCTATCATAGCAAATGATGATTCGCTCCTGGCAATATTCCAGTTGTAGCAATGTTGATGCTAGTATTGGCATCAAGATTCCAAGTTCTACACTCGCGATAAAAAATCAGCGAGCCAAAAAAAATTCATATAAAATAGCCGAAATGATGGGGCAACTCGCAATAAAAAGCAGCAAGTAAAAATGTATGCATGCAAAATAGCCAAAACGATTGGGCAACTAGCAATAAAAAGCAGCGAGTAAAAATAAAATAAATAGCCGAAATGATTGGGCAGCTCGCAATAAAAAGCAGCGAGTAAAAACAAAATAAATAGCCGAAATGATTGGGCACCACGAAAAATAGCCGAAATGATTGGGCAATTGCGATCTTCACGGTATAAAAGCTTAAATGATAGAGTATCGCGGAAACAAAATAATAAAAAACTAAATGAAACCTTTTCCCTACAGGTGAGATCACATCGATCCCTGTATACAATCCAGGGGCACAAATAAAGAGGGAACCATACCTTCCAAACAGGCTCTGCCAGAAAGCGAAGCCAAATCTCGACGGTTCAACAACAACCTAGAGACAAGCTTGACATTCGTCTCGATACAACAGACGCAATGTCAACAATAACGTCCTTACTCCAACAGGATTCGGACATGACAAAGCAAACGAAGCGAAGGCCAAATTCCTAGCTTCAAGGTCTTAACGGCAAGTCATATAAAGCCTGAAGGAAAACCGGAGATCGTCTCACACCAGTGCGGAATGGTCACCACCTCTACGTTCGTCTCGATACATCAGACGCAACATCATCAAACAAACGGAGCCACGGCAAAATCCCTAGTTCCAAACCTTGATGGTTCACTAGCAACCTAGAGACAACCGCGACATTCGTCTCGATACAGCAGACGCAATGCCAGCAAACGAAGCGAAAGCCAAATTCTTAGCTTCAAGGTCTTAACGGCAACTTATATAAAACCTAACCAACGATTGGAGGTCATCTCACCCTAGCGCGGAGTGGTCACCACCTCGACGTCCATCTCAATACAACAGACGAGATGTCACGATAACGTCTTTCCTCCAACAGGATTCGGACATGACAAAGAAAACGAAGCGAAGGCTAAATTCCTAGCTTCGAGGTCTTAACGGCAAGTCATATAAAGCATGAAAGACAACCGGAGATCATCCCACACCAACATGGATTGGTCACCACCTCTATGTTGGTCTTGATACAGCAGACACGACAATCAAACAAACGGAGCCACGGAAAAATCCCTAGTTCCAAACCTCGACGGTTCACCAGCAACCTAGAGACAACCGCGACGTTTGTCTCTATACAGCAGACAAAAGGTCACCCCAGCGTTCTTCTTCCAGCAGGGTTCAGACGCGACAATCAAACAAACGGAGCCACGGCAAAATCCCTAGTTCCAAACCTCGACGGTTCACCAGCAACCTAGAGACAACCGCGACATTCGTCTCGATACAGCAGACGCGATGCCAGCAAACGAAGCAAAGGACAAATTCCTAGCTTCATGGTCTTGACAGCAACTCACATAAAACCTGAAAGACTATCGGAGATCATCCCACACCAGCGCGGAGTGGATATGACTCATCAGGGCTCTCCAAAATGAGCCTAACCTCAAGTAAAAAGCGGCATGGCAAAATTCCTAACGCTTGCTCTTCCGACGGTCAAACTGCTAAGGAGGATTGCTTGAAGACGTCTTTTCCAGCCCCCGAAGGGATCAGAGACGCGACAGTCGCAGGGCTACTCGAACAGCACGATTGCCTATCGAGTAATATATCAGCTGATGCAACGGTACGGCGGCCAAAACCCTAAGTACCACAGACCCTAACGGAATTCTGTCGTAAAGAGCAGAGGTTAACTGTGACGTTAGGATATTCTGGCTAGAAATGCTCGATTCATCTCGACTTGTGAAGAAATTGATGTCTTTGCGAGAACTTCTCGATGTGGCTCGACTCGTAAGATAAATCCTTAGGCAGTAAGTATTAAAAAACCTATTTTCTAAGCACTGGGATCCTGCAAGTCGGCCCAAAACGGTCTCTTGCATACTATTCACGGGTCTTACTCTCCGAAGTCGAATCTCGACAAGGAAGGAAACAACCGTTTACGGGTCCTCTCGACTCATAAGAGGGAAAATTCTCTTATAAGATCCTTATGACTTATAAGAGGAAACGCGCTTAGGAATCCTCACGATTCCTAAGGAGAAAATACACCTACGAGATCCTCTCGACTCGTAGGGAGAAAAGTCTTTATGAGACCCTCATGGCTCATGAAGTTGAAAAGCCTTAGGTAGCAGACCTGAACCTGCTCCCTAAGCCATCACTACTCCCCAAGATGTTCAAGACAGAATGTTATATATCGCTTACAGGCTATGCTTATTTAAAAAATGTGCCAGTAACAAAGCCAAAAAATAAAAGGAAGGAGGCAAAAGAGTTGTCATTCATACTTGGAAAGTTTTTACATCATAAAGAAATAAACAACAACATTATTGAAATGTTTACAACGGTATAACCTCGGACTCAGGACATGGGTTGAGGAATTCGAAAGTAACCTTATCTAAGAATTTCCAAGCCTGGCGAACCATCCTGGTGTGCTTTCATTCGCGAGCACAAGCGTCGGGGTCCCCACAGATGTCCTCCTCCCTCCAATAAGCAGTGAGTATGGCGGACTGTTGGAAAGCCTGGTGCAGGAGATCGACAAGAATGTCTCGCCGTCTCTTCGAGATTAAGTTCATCAGGTACACCGAGTGCACTTTATCCTCAGCGGCATCCAACGCCCTAAGCGGCACACCGAAATAGAATAAGGGAAGCGCTTCCCAGATGGCTCCCATGATAAGCTTCAGGAGAGAGGAACGTCGGGGAAGCAGTTGACCGTTATATGCGTCGAAGCGGCTCATGATTTCGGCACACTCCGCGTTTGTGAACTCTCGGTTTTGAGAACGGCCGAGTCGGCGGATGTCCCCGAAAGAGATAATCTCGTCGAGGTCGTATATGTGGGCGTCCATCACTCCTATTAAAGAAGATCGACAAAAATCAGCAACTCTTAAGAGTTCTGCTATATGATTTAAAAGGAGCAAAGCTCCATTAATGAATCAAGAAATTATATATGAAATCTTTCAGAGAGGGGAACTCTATTGGTGGAATCCTAACATGGTTCTCTTTAGTTCTCTTTAGATCCTTTTGGACCTACAGAGCAAAGCTCTGCTAAGTGAAACCCTAAATGGGTTTTCTTTAGATCAGGGATCTATTGAGAGCAAGGCTCTGTCAATGAAAATTAATTTAATTTAATTAAAAATTTTACCTAAAAAGTGATTTCTAAAGAAGTTCTAACTCTTGGAGTTCTTGAAGGCAAGGGCAAAGCTCTGAAGTTTTGAAAGTAAAAATCTTAAAAGATGATAATCATCTGTCGAGGACCAAAGGTCCTATTTATAGGCCTCAAATGCCCTTTCAACTTCCAAGAGTTGCCGCGACGGTTAGAATTCTGCCACCGCTGCGCTCACGGTTGGAGGGCCATGTAAGCGCAACGGTGGGGGGGGGGCATTTGTTTACCCCCAATCAGAGCAAAGCTCTGTTCAAATTCCAAGGCAGGAGATGAAGCAACTCTTTTGCTTCCCCAATCAGAGCAAGGCTCTGTTTTCAAATAAAATTCAAATTTTAATAAGGAAGCAACGCTTCAGATGTGCTGTGCTCCGCGCTGCGCGATACGTGTCAGCGCAGTTACGCTAGCACAGTTGCGCTGCGCTCTGCGCTGCGCGACGCGTGTCAAGCACAGATGCGTTTGCGCCAAAAAGAATTAAAATTCCAGTAAGATCTTTCTGTTCTTGTTAAAACAAGAAAATTGTCTTCTGTAAAATAGAAGCCATTGGATCAAAGATCCAACGGTGGGGAAAAATCCCCAAATCACTCAGAGAATGATCTCTTTAACAAATTTAACAAATTAATGGGCACTATATAAAGGCCCCTAGACCCCAATTCAAAAGACAACAACAACAACACACAGAGAGGCAAAAACACAGAAAAAAAGAGAGAACTCCTCTAAAGAATTTTGAGAAGAATTCAGAAAGAATAAAGAAGGTAAAACCTTTATAAAAAGAAGAATTTCTTCTGAATAGATCATTGATCTAAGAACAAGATCAAAGATCTTCAATAAAAAAATATAAAAAATAATAACAAAGGCATTGCCTTTTTTATGAACCATTGGTTCTGGAATCTTAAAGATTCTTTTCTTGAATCCAAAATTGGATTAAGATATAAGAACAGTTCCCTGCACTTGCAAAATCTGCACTATTGCGCTCTCGGGTTGGCGCAAGCCACCAGAAAGCACCACGTGTCAGCCACATAATGATCTGCGCTATGCGCTTCTAAAAACAGAGCATTACTCTCATTGGCGCAACTTACCAGAGCACACCATGTGTCAGCAGCGCAACAGCACACCGCACTGCGCTTGCGCTCACCTGAGCATGACACGTGTCACCCCCCCACGGACTTGCGCCTTGCGCTCCTTAATTGGCGCAAAGCGCCTGACAAGCCACGTGACATTTTGTCAGACTAATTAATGCAGCGCATTATTAAAGGGCAGAGCCCAATTAAAAGGCCCAATGGACCAAAACAAGTGCTATGCATTATTAAAGAGGACAGAGCCCAAATTAAATAAGCCTTACCGGCCAAAATAAAATGCAGTGCATTATTAAACAGGTGCAAAGCTCTAGCATAGGCCAAAAATAAATAAAATGTTGAACGTTTTCAACTGGACTTAGCCCAATCATGGTCGTAAGTCCTCAAATTAAATTGACTGAGCATGGCTGCTCTCTTAAATCAATTTACACCTGGTTCAAGGGTACATCTCTGAACTCCTCTAACATCTGTCATTGTAATCCTTCAACTTCGTCAGAGAGGTGACGGGCCCCGACGGCCATACATTCAATGGACCTCCATGTCCCTAAACTAGAACATGGACCACTATATCACTAAACTGGAACAATAGAGCCCAAATGCTCTCTTGAAGAATCTAAACGATCCTGTTAAGTTGATCTTAGTCAGGTAATTAGGCTAACGTATCCTTAACAAATGTTTAAGTTGATCTTAGCCTCAAATATGGCTAACATGTCCTTAAACTAATATCCGTCCCCAAAATGAGAACAATGGACCACCATATCCCTAAACTGGCAATGGACCGCAATGTCCTTAAACTATCTATGGACCACTACGTCCCTAAACTGGGACAATAGAGCCTCCAAACGCTCTTTTGTCGGATCTAAACAATCCCGTTTAAGTTGATCTTAGCCTCAAAAATGGCTAACGTATTCTTAAACATTCAAACAGACTTTAAGACCCCCAATCAACTTTGGTTCAAGGGTGCATCTCCGAACTCCTCTGACACCTGTTGTTGTAATCCTTCAACGTCGTCAGAGAGGTGACGGGTCCCGACGGCCATATATTATTAAATGGACCACTATGTCCCTAAACTGGAACAATCGAGCCCCCAAGTGCTCTTTTGTCTGATCTAAACGATCCCGTTAAGTTGATCTTAGTCCCAAATTAGACTAATGTATCCGTAACAAACGTTTAAGTTGATCTTAGCCTCAAATATGGCTAACTCATCCTTAAACCAAAACCCCAAACCCAAATCTAAGAAAATACGGATTTGGACTAATCCACGTCCTATGGGCGACGGCATAAATTAGTCTCCGTATACAATCCACGGGCAACCACAAACAAAACAAACACCCACGACACGAAGTGAACATCTGGAGAAGGAGAAAGTTGTTACCGCGATGTGGTAGCGTAATTAACTGCAGGGGCTTATGCCTGCAGGGAAGAGCGTCCCCACAATCAAAAACCCCTCAAGCGAGGGGGAATCTGATGAAGTCTGCTACATCGGCCGCATCCGTCTAAACCTTCGATACACGGTGCCATAAATCAACTTGGCATCTTCGGAGAGGTGGACAGATAAAACCAAATAGCATCTGCCCCGAACCTCAGGCTAGACGTCCATGTCTTGGCCGCCGTTCGGAGGGGAACAACCGTCAAGACCATGAAACTAGAAATTTGGCCTTCGCTTTGCTTTCTGTGGTGTGTCCGAATCCTGTTGGAGGAGGGACGTTGTAGTGACATTTTGTCTGTTGTGTAGAGACGAACGTCGAAGTGGTGATCACTCCACGCTGGGGTGAGATGATCTCCGATTGTCTTTCGGGCTTTATATGAGTTGTCGTCAAGACTTTGCTCCATTTTCTGATGGAGCATGGGGAGGGAAGATATGTTTCCTTCTATGTTTGCGCCCCTAGATTGTATACAGGGATTGCTGTGACATCTCCTGTAGGGCATAAATTTCGTTATATATATTTTTCATTTTATTTCTTTCCGCGATGCTCTATCATTTCAGCTTTTATATCGCGAAAGTCGCGATTGCCCAATCATTTCAGCTATTTTTCGCGGTGCCCAATCATTTCGGCTATTTATTTTATTGTCACTCGCTACTTTTTATTGTGAGTTGCCCAATCATTTCGGCTATTTTGCATGCACACACATTCTTTTTACTTGCTGATTTTTATTTGCATGTTGCCCCATCATTTCGGTTATTTCGTATGCATGCATGGATCACTGATTTTTTTTATCGCGAGTGTAGAACTTGGAATCTGACGCCAATCTCAGCATCAGCATCGCTACAACTTGAATATTTCCAGGAGCGAATCATCATGAAAGGGCTTAGAATTTGATACCGGTTTAGGCATCAGCATCGCTACAACTGGGATATTGCAAGGAGTGAATCATCATTTGCCTCTGTCGATGTCGAACAAAGGTGGCTTAGCGAACAGGGTTAGGATCCCGTCGACTAAGGCTTTTGACTTCATGAGCCGTAAGGGTCTCACAAAGGTATTTCTCCCTACAATTCGTGAGGATCTCGTAGGTGTGTTTTCTCCTTAAGAATCATGGGGATTATTAAGTTTATGTTCTCTTATAAGTCGTAAGGATCCTACAAGAGTGTTTTCTCCTTATAAGTCGAGAGGACTTATAAGGGTTGTTCACCATATGGACATATCTCCAGTCACGGGTGGGACTTTGCTGGGGAAATGTTTATCCGTGCCCGTGGATTGTATACAAGGGTCAGTATTGAGCCACTTGTAGGGCAAAATCGAAGGTTGTGGGGGTTGTTTAAGAACAGGTTCAGGTATCTGTAACTTAAGACTTTCAAATCTTATGAGTCGTGAGGGTCCCATAAGAGAGTTCTCCTTACGAGTCGTGAGGATCCCGCAAGTGTAATTTCTCCTTAGGAATCATGAGGATCCCTAAGTGTGTTGCTCCCTTGTGAGTCGTAAGGATCTCACGCAGGTGGTTTCTCCTTACAAGGTCGAGAGGACCCTATAAGTGTCTTTTAACGAGGTTGCACCCTTTCGGGTTTTCACAAACAATCGCTGGTAGCCCTGCTGTTTTTACTCACGGAGCCCTTTCGGGTTTTCATCCGTGCCCATTTTGCTTATGGACATATCGTCTTCTTTTATTTTATTCTTTTATATATATATTTTTTTCTAACGAGGTTGCGCCCTTTCAGGTTTTCACAAGACTGCCGGTAGCCCTGCTGTTTTTACTCACGGAGCCCTTTCGGGTTTTCATCCGTACCCATTTTGCTTATGGACATACCGTTTTTATTTATTCTTTTTTTATTTATTCTTTTTTTTTTCAATTTTTGTATCTACTTTGGGATGTTGCAATCCACCGTAGTTTATCGACATCTCGATCAATGGCTAGTTTTAGGACGTAGTGGTCCGTCATTAGTTTAAGGACGTTTCGGTCCGTTAACCAGCTACTACTTATAGAGTTTTGGGCTTAGGAAGATAGCGAGCGGAGATAGTCGTCGTCATCTATCATTGACCTAGGCCGTAACTCATTAGGCGTAGTATTTCTTGAGGAAGCAACCGTTTATTGGCCTGAAAGGTCTTTCTCCATGCATGTCCATGAGTAGATAGGCTCCACCCTGGTAGACCTTGTCTATGATGTACGGGCCTTCATAGTTCGGCTCGAATTTTCCTCGCTTGGCGCGATTGGGGATCATAAGTCTTTTGACAACTATCACGAGTTCGCCTTGGCGGAATGTCCTCGTCCTGGTCAATCTTTCATATGAGCGCGTCATCTTTGCTTTATAAGCTTATAGATTTTGCTGTGCCAGGAGCCGGGTTTCATCAAGGGCATCGAGCTCCTCGAGGCGAAAGTGAGCATTCTCTTCGTCCGTTAGCTCATAATGGACTGCCACTCGTAGAGAGGGTAATTCTATTTCGAGGGGGAGTACCGCTTCTGTACCGAATACCAACGCGTACGGCGTCGTGTTTGTGGCCATCTTGAACGTAGTTCGATACGCCCAGAGAGCTTCTTGCAGTCTCTCATGCTAGTCCTTCTTTTTTTGGGACACCGTCTTCTTCACGATCTTCGTCAAGGTCTTGTTGAAAGCCTCAGCTAGACCGTTAGCTCGGGGATTATAAACTGAGGAATATCTCCAGTCTATGTTGTGCTGTTCTGCGAAGCGGCTGATTTTGTGGCTTCTGTAGGCTGACCCGTTATCAGAGATGATCCGTCTCGGAGTTCCAAACCGATAAATGACGTGCGTCTTGAAGAAATGGATGATATTCTCCGTCTTCACTTCCCTCGGCTGTACTGCTTCTACCCATTTGGAGAAGTAGTCAGTCGTCGCCAAAATGAATCGATGTCCTCTGGACGACGTTGGTTCGATGGGGCCGATTATGTCAGTTCCCCACATTTCGAACGGCCAGCTGGCCACCGTTGGATGTAGTGGATTTGGATGCTGATGGATGAAGTCCCCATGGATCTGGCATCAGTGGCATTGCTTCTCATACTCGAGGCATTCCTGAATCATCGTAGGCCAATAATAACCCATACGTTTAATCTTTAACTTCATTTTCGGGCCTGCTTGGTGAGAACCGCAGAGTCCGTCATGAACTTCTTGGACGACTCTTTTTGCCTCTTCAGGTTCCAGACATCTCAACCACAGGGAATCAAACGATCTCTTATACAAAGTATCGTTGATGAAGGCGAAAGACAGAGCTCGTTTCATAAGCTGATGTCTTGAGGACGCATCTTCAGGTGTTCGACGGGATTTGAAGTAGTCTATAAAGACTTCTCTCCAATCCTCAGCCTTTTCCATGTCATTTACCTGCAGGGCTTCTTCCTCGGATGATTCCGGAGATATCTCTGCCGGTGCAAGAACCCGACGGATTTGTACCACTATTCTTACGTCATCGAGGTTTTCATCAGCCAGTTCTTTAGCGAGTTTGGCTAACGCGTCCGCTTTGCTGTTTTCCGCACGCGGTATGTTTTCCAAAGTGTAGGAAGGAATTTGGGTCAACAGTTGCTGCACCTTTTCGTCGTACTTCACCAACTCAGGTTTGCAAGTTTGGTAGTCGCCATTTACTTGACTGACGACCAGTTGGGAGTCTCCGTATATGATGAGGTTCTCAATCCCCATGTCGATGGCGATCTCGCGGCCTGCTATCAAAGCTTCGTATTCGGCTTCGTTGTTCGTCCTCGGCTCGGTTAAGGAAAAAGCAAAACGCATTATACCTCCTTGCGGGGTCACGAAGATGAGTCCTACTCCTGATTTGATTATAGGGGTGTTTTGTTTGCGCTTTTTCATGGAGGATGCTCCATCAAAATAAAGCTCCCATCGGGCATCACTACCATCTGTAGGGTATTTTTCGTCACCCCATTGAGATGGGAATACGCGCGCGCTTGTCAGGCGTACTACAGATTCCCCCTGCCTAGGGTAGGCCGGGGTTTAATGATTGTGGGGATCCGAATCTCCGGCGGTCGCGGACTAAGCTGCCGTTAATTACCCCTGGCCTTTGGAGCGAGGGAACCTCCGATTGACGGGTTAAACTGGTCATGCGAACTCAATGTGCAGTGTGCGTGTGTGTTGTTTTGGAGGGGGTGTTTGAATATATCGCGAACTCAATGTCGTGGAGTATGTGTATGTGTAAATTTGTATACATATGTATATATATACATGTATATATAAATAAAGGGGAAAAAGACATCCAAAGGATGCGTGGGGCCAGCGCCTAGGCGCTTGAGCGCAAGCGCGCCACTTGTCGGCAGGTGGGCGCTTTGCGCTTGAGCGCAGAGTGCTGGAGCGCAACACGCCACGTGTCGGCACGTGGGCGCTTTGCGCTCGGACGCTGAGCGCTGGAGCGCAAGCGCGCCACGTGTCGGCACGTGGGCGACTTGCGCTCGAGCGCTTGCGCTGGAGCGCAAGCGCGCCACGTGTCGGCACGGGGGCGACTTGCGCTCGAGCGCTTGCGCTGGAGCGCAAGCGCGCCACGTGTCGGCACGGGGGCGACTTGCGCTCGAGCGCTTGCACGGGGATGACTTGCGCTCGAGCGCTTGCGCTGGAGCGCAAGCGCGCCACGTGTCGGCACGGGGGCGACTTGCGCTCGAGCACTTGCGCTTGAGCGCAAGCGTGCCACGTGTCGGCACGTGGGCGCTCTGCGCTTGAGCGCCGGCAAGAAAAAAAGGCTTTTAGCCTAAAAGATTTCTCTGAAGAGAAATCAGAGAGGAGTTGGACTCCTGAGTGTATTCTTCTTCTTTTTTTAGGGGAGTTTAGTGAAAGATGTTCTTCTTCTTCCTCCTCTGTTAGCTGGATCTTGAAGATCAACAGATGTGGGGTTTTTAAAAAATCCTCTTCTTTTTAAGATCTAATGGAAGATCTGAGTTCCCCTTTATGGGTTTTGTGGTGAAAAACAATTTTGTTTTATAAAAAGAAGAGCAAAACTCTTGATTTAATTCAAGAGAAAGGAGAAGGTTTTGGAACCTTGAAGAAGGAGAAAGATCTCAGATCTGGAAAATTTTTAGAGAGAGAAAAAAGTTGTTGAAATATTTCATTATCTTTTCCTTTATAGGCTATACGCTTTACACATAGCCCCTTGGGCTTCACAAAATGGCATTTTGCCTATTTCATGGCTCATGTGCCATTTCTTTTTGCACATAAACCATAGGCTTTACAAAAATTTGGCTTTATGCCTATTTTCTTACATTTATCCATAAAATAAAATAAAGGAAATGCAACAAAATTATTTATTACAAAAATTTTATCTTGGCATGGGGGGAGGCCGGCCGCTTCATGTTCTGGCTCGACCCGGGCATGGGCCTACTGGATCTGGGCTTGGGCCCACTTGGCTTGGGGTTGACTTTGATTTTGACTTGGTCAACCGGGGTGTAAATTTTTACCCCAACACCATCGATCGCATCAAACGCATGTTCATCAGGCAGTTCTCAATTTAAGGGAGAATCGGCCGGTATCAGATGTTCAGCGAGGAAATCGGCGATGGCCTGGCCTTTCACTGCCTTAAGAGGCTGATAAGTTATTGAGAATTCCATTAAGAGCAGGGCCCATTTAGCGAGTCGCCCTGTCAATATAGCCTTTGACATCAAATATTTGAGGGGGTCCACCTTCGATATGAGACGGACTTCATGTGCCAATGCATAGTGCCGGAGTTTCGTTATCGTGAAGATTAACGCCAGACAGTGTTTTTCGATGGGGGGTAGTTGCTTTCTGCCCCCAGGAGAACTCGACTTAAGTAATAAAGAGCTCTTTCTTTCCCTTGGTCGTTCTCTTGCGTCCATAATGCGCCTAAGGAACTTTCAAGAGCGATTGTATAAAGAATGAGAGGCTTTCCCTTGACCGGAGCAGCCAGCACTGGTAGGTTGTGCAGATACTGCTTGATCTCGTCCAGCGCGCTTTGACATTTGTGATCCCAGACGAACGGGGTTCCCTTCTTCATCAAGTGACTATACGGATGACAATTGCCAGAGAGATTGGCTATAAATCGCCGGATGTACGCCAGCTTCCCTTGGAGAGACCGCAACTGCATGAGAGTCCTTGGCGGGGGCATCTCCATGATCGCCTTAATCTTTGACGGATATATCTCGATGCCTCGGTATCGGACGATGAATCCTAGGAATTTTCCCGAGGAGACCCTGAATGCGCATTTGAGTAGGTTCATCTTCAAATTATATTGCCGAAGGCATTGAAACACGGTCTTCAGATGCTCGAGATGTTCCTCGTATGATTTGCTTTTCACCATAAGATCGTCGATATAGCATTCGACGATTTCATGTATGAGGTCATCGAAGATCTTCGTCATGGCCCTCTGATAGGTGGCACCGGCGTTCTTTAGACCGTAAGGCATCACCTTGTAGCAAAATATGCCCAAAGGTGTCCGGAAAGCAGTATGCTTTTGGTCCTCAGGGTGCATCTTTATCTGATTGTATCCCGATGAGCCGTCCATGAATGAGAAAACTTCATGAGTGGACGTATTGTCTATCATCAGCTCGGTGACTGGTATTGGGAAATCATCCTTCGGGCACGCTTTATTGAGATCCCGGAAGTCTACGCATATTGTAACAACTCCAATTTTTGTATACCAAAATTTGCTTTAAATATGATGTATACTTGGAGTATTGATGTTGCTGGAAATAATTTAAGTATCTATTTCCTTACAATAATTACAAGAAGGAGCTTATAGCTCATTGGTAATACCTTGCACTACTGAACCAAGCCACAAGAGTTCGAATCCCATGCCCCACATATTTTTTTTATATCTTTTTGTTTTAAATTTTTGGGAAGTCAAACGGTCAAACAGCCATAACTCACAATTTGATACAATATATAAAAAATAAAGTGCACCAAAGTTCCCCCCAGAAAATTCCCCATCCAACGAGACCCGACTCGGCCCCGACTCAGCCAAGTCGGCCGGCGACTCGGCCGAATCGGCCGGCGCCGCCCGCCGGACTTGGCCGGTCGGCCGAGTCGTCAACACGAAAAATCTTCGTGTTGACTTGGTCAACCCCCTTGTATGGTCCATTTTCCCAGAACTGTTACCAAATGCCTATTACACCTCTTTTAATCCAAAATTTAATGAAATTTTAATGAATTTTATATTTTTTTAATATTTTTTTATCCTAACCCTAACCCTAGCCTAGCCCTATATAAACACCCCTACCCTCTACTATTTCACCTCACAACTCTAAGTCCACTCTCCCAAATTCTCGAGAACTCGGTACAACGAGCGAGAAGCGAAGCGCTGCCGAAACCGACGACGGATTCCGGCGATCGTAGTAGAACCTTCGCGACATTTTCAACGCACCAACAATCACCACTTCCCTTAGCCTCCTTAGCTTGTCCAAACCTGTAAGTCTCATCTCTTCTATCTCTCTTTTCCTTTAATAGAAAATACGACTTTTTGGAACCCGACGGAAATCGGAACAAAACGATTTCCGATTCGGTTTTTCTACAAATTTCCACTTGTCACCTAATACATAATACCTAAAGTTATATATGATGACTATTAATCACCTAGAAACCAATTTAAATAAACTTTCTCACATGAAATGATAGCTTCTTTGCAATATCGTATTCCTTTCAAAAAAATACCATGAAGTTTATTTTTCTTCGTATAATCAATTCCCTCACTCCTAAATATGTTTATCTTGATCACTAAACTTGTAGAAATCAATTTGGATGAATTTTCACACATGAAATGATAACGTTTTCAAATACCGTATTCTTGCGCTTTAATACCTTCAAGTTTAACATATCATGTTTAACCTCTAAACTTCATCAAAACTTAAAATAAGTCACGAGGTAATGACCTACCTCTACACGCACTCAAATATAACCCTAATTGATATATGTCAAAACATAGAATACGAAAATACAGGACTTTTCACTAAAATACCATATTCTTTATAACCTTTTTTTGAAAGCTTTAAGTTGTATAAAATTTTAAATAAAATGAAAGCACGATAGGTCATGGACATCGATCGTTTATCTAAACCGTCTTGTGGTGTCTAGACAAGTGTGTCGAAAGCAAGTGGTTACTTAATTAGGGCCACTACTTGTAGTGGAGAGCCTCCCACTTACCTGGCCGCAATTGACGGTGAAGAGGCGATTTGAGGCTTCTAATGACTCATCGTTTAGACCTTAGAAATAGGCTAGTTGGCTAAGGAAACCCTAACAAATAAAATACGGAAAACCATACTCTTTTACAAATAAATACCTTATATTTATAAAATCGTTTTCCTAAATGACTAGTATTTATAAAACCTAAGCAAAGTACCACTACAACCCACCTTTAGGGAACCTGTTAGGGATAGTACGGTTCATCGTGCACCCGCAGGCTAGTAGTGCGAGATTCAGACCTCCGCAAGGAGCATTCGGTCTGGAAAGTTTAAAATACGACATTTAAGAAAAATGAGATTTTTTCTAAATAAAATATTTATATAAAATTATTCATGTGTTAATATATATATAATTACCATTTAAACACCTATTTTATTATAATATAAAGTTTCCACTTTTTCCTAAAATTACAAGATTAAAACTTATATTAAAATACCATGAATTTCAAATAAAACAATTAATACTTTTATTAGGATACATTCACTAGAATAACACAAATAAAATTTACATTCATTATAATTATAAAGACGAATAATAAATACTTGAGGTGTATTTTGAGAACTATACAAAAGTACTTTTTACATAAAACCCCCTTAAGTTTTATAAATTACAATAAGGCCCCTAACAATTATTGAACTTCAAACTATCTTTCTTTTAGTTTGACTCGGGTTAGAGTCTGAATATTTCTGACTTGAATATGATGCAAGTCAATCTATATTCTTTTATATTACAACACAATTTGAATACATGAATCCCTGAATCCAGTTAACAATCTATTCATTTTGACTGAATCAAACCATGGATATTCATCCATTATCCTGATATTCCATTTACCTGATTATACAGTTACAACATGTTTACTGATATCATAGTTTTGGTCAGTCACCCAACTTACACAATACAATACCACAATACTGTTAAAACACTACGGGGTTTAAGGGGTAGATTGGTACGGAAGGAGTTAAAGGTGGCACGAGGTGGTCAGATTAAGACACCTAACCTGAATCCTATTGCTGTTGTACCGTGGCATAACGGTTCCTTGTACTTTCCTTTTGCCCTGATCTCTAGCATATAGAGATCCCCCTCGTATACACCGGCATTCTTCTGTACCAAGCTACAAACAACAGCGTTAACTCAATATTCCATAATATTCAACAATGTAATACTTTAGAAATAATTTTACATTGTCTTCCTAATTCTTCCTTATCTTTGGGACTTACCGAGCAACCTATTTGCTAATGACATTCTATTTCTTTCTTCTTTGAATGTCGTCAGGTGCGTTGGACCAAGCTGAGATCGAGCCCACCGGTGAAGATTTGGAACAGTTCCACGAAGACCCAGAGCTCTAGATATTGTACCTTGTTCTTTCCTGTATTTCCATTTATTGTTATGCCACTGTTTAGGTATTGCTTTTCATTTCAGATGTATTTTCTTTTCATGCATTGTACAAAGAATGTTATTAATAAAATTTGCTGTTATTTCTATATCATTCGTCTCTTGTGTTTTACTTTATATTGCTTAGCTACGCTTAGCGTGTGTACTTCTGAGTACATATGTAGCGGGCCTTGTCACGTCCACTTCGCCGTACACTGGGAAGCGGGGCATGACAGGTTTTGTTGGTAGCCCATGCAGGTCAGAGCTGTATGAATCCCTGTCATGCAGTTCTGGTATGCATGAACAACCTAAGCAATATAACATAAGAACCAGCAACTAAAACATTCTTTACAATTCATGTTCTTTGAATCTTGCAAATCCCTATTCGTTGAATCTTATTATTTCATGTATTTGAATCTGTCCCAATCCAAATTTTTCTTCAGGGTTATGAATTCCCCGAACAACACCAGCACCAACGTTAACAACACCCCTCCAGCACTACCTCTCACTCCAGTTGTTCCTGCACCACCCACTGAGCAAATGATGCTATTTGATGCGATCCGTAGTCTTCTCGAGGGACAACAACAACTTTTGAATCGTCCTGAGACAGATGCACCGGGAATAAAGCAATTCAGAGCTTTGCACCCAAAGCAATTCTCGGGTAAAGGAAGCCCTCTCGAAGCAGAAGAATGGGCACAAAGCATCGAAGACGATCTGGCAGCAGCTCAAGTGCCAGATAACGCTTGGGTCCGTTTAGCAAAACTACAGCTCACGGATAATGCTCGCAATTGGTGGAAGGCGGAAGAAACCCGTCTGGTACAACCAATTGAATGGAAGACTTTTCGCGAGAAGTTCGACGCGAAATATTTCCCTGTGACAGCCAGGTTCGCTATGGAACAACAGTTTGCTCATCTACAGCAAGGATCAATGTGGGAGAAATCGGTAGATGAATACAATACTGAGTTCACCATGTTGAGCCGGTAAGATATGTCACAATAGTTCAATTTTTAAAATATCACATACTACACAGCTAACACAATCTTTAAACAGATTCACGGCACACTTGATACCGACGGACGAGATCAGAGCCCGTCGTTTTCAGCAAGGTTTGGACACAGAGATTAAGGCTGCTCTAGCCACAGGAAAGTTTTTGACTCATGAGGAAGCCTAAGAAGCTGCCCGCAGCTATGAGGCAGTAATAAAAGAGAGGGGCAGACCTCAGTCTGCAAGAGTCAAGCGCCCTGCCAACCAGATGGCAGGTGGAGCCACGTCCAGACCACCTTTCGTGCCAAAGCGACTCGGAGTACCAACTCATCGACCTAGCCCAGCCTTTTGCACTTACTGCAAGAGAACTGGACATATGATGAAGGACTGCCGTCGAGCCAACCGCCTCTGTTTAGTCTGCGGTTCAGCCACTCACGATATTGGATCTTGTCCCCAAAGACAGAACTCAGTTGCTGCACCCAGGCCAGCAAATACCTATCAGCAGCAACCAGCTCTTCAGGCACCTGCTCCCAGACTTGCACTGCCTGCACCACCCAGGGGACCACAAGCTGCACCACCTCCTCGACAGTTCCATCAAGCTCAAAGGAACGTTCCAAGGAATGCTCCTCAGGCCAGGAGGAATGTGCCAAAGCGCCAGGCTTTCATGATGTCTGTGGAAGAAGCTGAAGCCACTGGCCAAGTCATTACTGGTAAACTTTCTTTTTCAAACTTATCTTTTAGTTTTGGTTACCTACACACTTTCCCTATACCTAAAAAACCTATCCCTTATACCTTAGGTACAATCCTAGTAGCTTCACTACCTGCACTTGCACTGTTTGATACTGGAGCATCCACTGCTTTATGTCGCAAAGGTTTGTCCGAACCCATGCGATTCCAGTCTCACCGCTTGTATCCAACTGGAACGTCAGTTTCGGAAATGGTGTTCTAAAGACAACTATGGGATACAGCATGTGTCCAGTCGTCGTCTGCAGTCGAGAGTTTTATGCCGACTTCAAGGTACTGGACATACCAAATTTTGATGTGGTTCTAGGAATGGACTGGCTTGGAACCTTTTATGCTACCATCGACTGTCGTCAAAGAAGGGTAGTATTTGAGATTCCAGATCATCCGGTCTTCTATTTCAAGAGTGGAGACCGTACACTAGAGCCAAGTACTTACAAAGCGAAGCCAAGGGAAGCAGTAGTTGCAGCAGCTCAGGCAGAGGAAGAATCAAGACCGGAGGTAGTTCAAGAGTTCGATGATGTATCCCTGACGATATATCAGGTTTGCCTCCCGATCGAGCTCTTGAATTCAGTATTGACTTAGTACCAGGAGCACAACCAGAAATCAAAGCACCTTATAGACTATGTCCGGAAGGTTTGAAGGAAGTACGAACACAGTTGGACGAATTACTGGCGAAAGGATGGATTCGTCCCTGCACTTCAAGTTGGGGAGCACCTGTACTATTGGTGAAGAAGAAGGAAGGTTCATACAGAATGTGCATCGACTATAGGGCCTTGAACGAAGTTACTATAAAGAATAAGTATCCACTCCCGCGCATCGACGATTTATTCGATCAGCTAAGTGGATCTTGTGTCTTCTCTAAACTAGATCTTCGTTCAGGTTATCATTAAGTGAAGGTCAAGGAAGTTGATATTCACAAAACAGCTTTCAGAACTCGCTATGGACATTACGAATTTTTAGTAATGCCATTTGGAGTGACCAATGCACCAGAAATTTTCATGAATCTTATGAACCAAGTCTTCCGGGAGTATTTAGACAGGTTCGTTGTCATCTTCATCGACGACATCTGGTATATTCTAAGAATCGGAAAGAGCATGCGGAGCACTTACGAATTGTCCTGGAAACTCTACGACAACATAAGCTTTATGCCAAATACAGAAAGTGCGAGTTTTGGCTAAAACAAGTTGGTTTTCTTGGACACATCGTATCAGGAGAAGGAATTTCTGTGGATCCAGCAAAAGTTTCAGCAGTCAGCGAATGGCCTACACCAAAGTCAGTGAAGAATATTCGGAGTTTCTTGGGCTTAGCTGGATATTACAGAAGATTCATTGAAGGCTTTTCGAAGATAGCAACACCCCTGACCAAGCTCACACGAAAAGATGAAGAATTTTTGTTGTCAGAAGCATGCGAGCAAGCTTTCGTAGAACTCAAGTCAAGACTGACATCTGCACCTATTCTCGTCATACCGGATCAATCTGGAGGATTCGAAGTACATTGTGATGCATCCGGTAAGGGACTAGGATGTGTTCTACATCAGCACGGTAAGTTTGTGGCTTATGCTTCAAGACAACTGAAGACTCATGAGCTCAATTATCCGACGCATGATCTGGAGCTGGCAGCCGTTATTTTTGCTCTCAAGATTTGGCGCCACTACTTGGTGAACGAGTGAACATCTACACAGATCATAAGAGTTTGAAGTATGTGTTTACTCAGAAGGAGTTGAATATGCGGCAAAGAAGATGGTTAGAACTTATGGCGGACTTTGACATCAATTTGCAATATCATCCAGGAAAGGTGAACGTAGTACCTGATGCTCTTAGTCGCCAACCATTAGCAATGAATCTCACCGTTCAGTGGAAGCTTCAGCAAGACTTACATCAGATGGAGATCGAACTAGTCATGCCAAGTGATGTTTCAAATTTGATGAATCTGCAAGTTCAATCAACTATTGTTAATCAGATCAAAGCAGCTCAAGCAGCGATGCTAACTTGCAAAAGATTAGAGAACAAGTGGAGAATGGACTCAGAACAGATTTTATCATCCATGAAGATGGATCTTTGAGATACGGCAGCAGATTGTGTGTACCAAAGGGTCCTGTTCGGGAAGAGCTAATGAAAGAAGCTCACAGCTCTCCCTATTCAGTACATCCTGGAGGTACCAAAATGTACAAGGATCTACGTCAGAATTATTGGTGGCATGGAATGAAGCGTGAAGTAGCCAGAAGTGTCGCAAAATGTTTGGTGTGTCAGCAGGTAAAAGCTGAACATCACAGGACAGCTGGACTACTTCAACCGTTACCAATTCCAGAATGGAAGTGGCAGCACATCACGATGGACTTTGTAACTGCTCTTTCTCGCAGCACAAAGGGTAACGATGCGATTTGGGTCATTGTGGATCGACTCACAAAGTCGGCTCACTTCATCCCATTTCGAGTTGGCCAATCAACTGAGACATTAGCGAAGAAGTACATGGAGGTAATAATCTAAATTAGATTTAAAAACTCTTTATAATGTACTATCTCTGATACCCATGAACTCATACAGGAAATTGTGAGACTTCATGGAGTACCGGTCTGCATTGTCTCCGATCGTGACACCAGGTTCCGATCGCAATTTTGGCAAAGTCTGCAAGCAAGCTTGGGAACAAGTCTGAACTTCAGCACGGCTTATCATCCACAAACAGATGGTCAGTCGGAACGAACTATTCAGATCTTGGAGGATATGCTCAGAGCATGTATGCTCGACTTCAAAGGATCGTGGGAAGATCACCTGCATCTTGTGGAGTTTGCGTACAACAACAGCTACCAAGCAAGCATAGGAATGGCACCTTTTGCAGCATTATATGGAAGGAAGTGTCGATCGCCATTAAGTTGGGACGACATCGGAGATAGAGAACTCCTTTGACCAGAGATGATAGTAGCGACCGTTGATATGGTTCGTACTATCAGGGAAAGAATGCGCATAACCCAAGATAGACAGAAACACTGGGCTGATGCGAAGAGACGACACTTGGAGTTCTAGCCAGGAGATCATGTATTCCTGAAAATCTCTCCGAACCGCGGAGTGATCAGATTTGGAAGACGGGGAAAGTTGATTCCGAGATACATTGGACCGTTCGATATACTCGAACGAGTCGGTGAAGTGGCATACCGATTAGCGCTTCCACCCTCATTGGAAGGAGTGCATAACGTGTTCCACATATCTCAACTCAGAAGGTATGTGAGTGACCCCAGCCATGTACTTGATCATTCCGAGCTCACGATACAGCCCGATTTGTCTTGTGAGCAACAACCTGTGGAGATCCTGGACAGGAAAGTGAAGACACTTCGGAACAAAGAAGTTAATTTGGTCCGGGTAATGTGGAGGAAAGACACTCCAGGAGAATCCACGTGGGAAAGGGAGGAGGAGATGCGTGCAAGATATCCGCACCTTTTTGTAAACTAGTCCTTAAATAAAAGTTGTAAATTTCGAGGACGAAATTTTTGTAAGGAGGGTAGATTGTAACAACTCCAATTTTTGTATACCAAAATTTGCTTTAAATATGATGCATACTTGGAGTATTGATGTTGCTGGAAACAATTTAAGTATCTATTTCCTTACAATAATTACAAGAAGGAGCTTATAGCTCATTGGTAATACCTTGCACTACTGAACCAAGCCACCAGAGTTCGAATCCCATGCCCCACATGTTTTTTATATCTTTTTGTTTAAAATTTTTGGGAAGTCAAACGGTCAAACAACCATAACTCACAATTTAATACAATATATAAAAAATAAAGTGCACCAAAGTTCCCCCCAGAAAATTCCCCATCCAACGAGACCCGACTCGGCCCCGACTCGGCCAAGTCAGCTGGCGACTCGGCCGAATCGGCCGGCGCCGCCTGCCGGACTCGGCCGGTCGGCCGAGTCGTCAACACGAAAAATCTTCGTGTTGACTTGGTCAACCCCCCTGTATGGTCCATTTTCCCAGAACTGTTACCAAATGCCCATTACACCTCTTTTAATCCTAAATTTAATGAAATTTTAATGAATTTTATATTTTTTTAAATATTTTTTTATCCTAACCCTAACCCTAGCCTAGCCCTATATAAACACCCATACCCTCTACTATTTCATCTCACAACTCTAAGTCCACTCTCCCAAATTCTCGAGAACTCGGTACAAAGAGCGAGAAGCGAAGCGCTGCCTAAACCGACGACGGATTCCGGCGATCGTAGTAGAACCTTCGCGACGTTTTCAACGCACCAACAACCACCACTTCCCTTAGCCTCCTTAGCTTGTCCAAACCCGTAAGTCCCATCTCTTCTATCTCTCTTTTCCTTTAATAGAAAATACGACTTTTTGGAACCCAACGGAAATCGGAACAAAACGATTTCCGATTCGGTTTTTCTACAAATTTCCACTTGTCACCTAATACACAATACCTAAACTTATATATGATGACTATTAATCACCTAGAAACCAATTTAAATAAACTTTCTCACATGAAATGATAGCTTCTTTGCAATATCGTATTCCTTTCATAAAAATACCATGAAGTTTATTTTTCTTCGTATAATCAATTCCCTCACTCCTAAATATGTTTATCTTGATCACTAAACTTGTAGAAATCAATTTGGATGAATTTTCACACATGAAATGATAACGTTTTCAAATACCGTATTCTTGCGCTTTAATACCTTCAAGTTTAACATATCATGTTTAACCTCTAAACTTCATCAAAACTTAAAATAAGTCACGAGGTAATGACCTACCTCTACACGCACTCAAATATAACCCTAATTGATATATGTCAAAACATAGAATACGAAAATACAGGACTTTTCACTAAAATACCATATTCTTTATAACCTTTTTTTGAAAGCTTTATGTTGTATAAAATTTTAAATAAAATGAAAGCACGATAGGTCATGGACATCGATCGTTTATCTAAACTGTCTTGTGGTGTCTAGACAAGTGTGTCGAAGGCAAGTGGTTACTTAATTAGGGCCACTACTTGTAGTGGAGAGCCTCCCACTTACCTGGCCGCAATTAACGGTGAAGAGGCGATTTGAAGCTTCTAATGACTCATCGTTTAGACCTTAGAAATATGCTAGTTGGCTTAGGAAACCCTAACAACTAAAATACGGAAAACTATACTCTTTTACAAATAAATACCTTATATTTATAAAACCGTTTTTCTAAATGACTAGTATTTATAAAACCTAAGAAAAGTACCACTACAACCCACCTTTGGGGAACCTGTTAGGGATAGTATGGTTCATCGTGCACCCGCAGGCTAGTAGTACGAGATTCAGACTTCCGCAAGGAGCATTCGGTCTCGAAAGGTTTAAAATACGACATTTAAGAAAAATGAGATTTTTTCTAAATAAAATATTTATATAAAATTATTCATGTGTTAATATATATATAATTACCATTTAAACACCTATTTTATTATAATATAAAGTTTCCACTTTTTCCTAAAATTACAAGATTAAAAGTTACATTAAAATACCATGAATTTCAAATAAAACAATTAATACTTTTATTAGGATATATTCTCTAGAATAACACAAATAAAATTCACATTCATTATAATTATAAAGACGAATAATAAATACTTGAGGTGTATTTTGAGAACTATACAAAAATACTTTTTACATAAAACCCCCTCAAGTTTTTTAAATAACAATAAGGCCCCTAACAATTATTGAACTTCAAACTACCTTTCTTTTAGTCTGACTCGGGTTAGAGTCTGACTATTTCTGACTTGAATATGATGCAAGTCAATCTATATTCTTTTATATTACAACACAATTTGAATACTTGAATCCTTGAATCCAGTTAACAATCTATTCATTTTGACTGAATCAAACCATGGATATTCATCCATTATCCTGATATTCCATTTATCTGATTATACAGTTACAACATGTTTACTGATATCATGGTTTTGGTCAGTCTCCCAACTTACATAATACAATACCACAATACTGTTAAAACACTACGGGGTTTAAGGGGTAGATTGGTACGGAAGGTGCTAATGGTGGCACGAGGTGGTAAGATTAAGACACCTAATCTGAATCCTATTGCTGTTGTACCGTGGCATAACGGTTCCTTGTACTTTCCTTTTGCACTGATCTCTAGCATATAGAGATCCCCCTCGTATACACTGGCATCCTTCTGTACCAAGCTACAAACAACAGCGTTAACTCAATATTCCATAATATTCAACAATGTAATACTTTAGAAATACTTTTACACTGTCTTCCTAATTCTTCCTTATCTTTGGGACTTACCGAGCGACCTGTTCGCTGACGACATTCTATTTCTTTCTTCTTTGAATGTCGTCAGGTGCGTTGGACCAAGCTGAGATCGAGCCCACCGGTGAAGATTTGGAGCAGTTCCACGAAGACCCAGAGCTCTAGATATTGTACCTTGTTCTTTCCAGTATTTCCATTTATTGTTATGCCACTGTTTAGGCATTACTTTTCATTTCAGATGTATTTTCTTTTCATGCATTGTACAAAGAATGTTATTAATAAAAGTTGTTGTTATTTCTATATCATTCGTCTCTTGTGTTTTACTTTATATTGCTTAGCTACGCTTAGCGTGTGTACTTCTGAGTATATACGTAGCGGGCCTTGTCGCGTCCACTTCGCCGTACACTGGGAAGTGGGGCGTGACACATATGCGCACCGTCCCATTTTTCTTCATCACCGGGACAATGTTGGCGATCCAGTCAGGATATTGAACTTCCTGGATGAAGCCAGAGTCGATCAACTTTTTGACCTCGGCGTTGATACTCATCTCAAGCTCGAGCCGCATTCTTCTCGGCGCCTATTTGACTGGATTAACGTCTGGGGATATCGCCAATTTGTGGACGGCAATCTCTGGGTCTAGTCCCGGCATTTCGGAATAGTTCCACGCGAAGCAATCCTTATGCTACATAAGCACGTCTTTTAACGCAGCCACTCTTTCTTCAGCTAGCAACTCACTGACGAATGTGGGTCATGGATCACCTGCCGTTCCCAAATCAATCTTCTCGAGGTTATCTGCAGTAATGTGTATTCCGTCTTCCAGCTCTTTTGGCGCCGGTGGAAATTCTGAGATCACCTCGTCATCGCTGTTTTCAAAGCACCAGGGAAGGTCATTCATATCCTCGGGCTCTTCTTTTAATATCGTTATCACATGACAAGCATGAGCTCGCTTCCAAGACCGATGTGGATCTGGTTCAGCTCTCGTTGCTTTGGATTCATGCTTCTGCGGCGGTGTTACCCTCCAACTGTCGGATAGAGCAAACTTGCCGAGATGATACTGATCTTCGACCCAATTCTTGAAGGTGAAGCAATCTTCGAGAGGGAGTCCTACTACCCTATGATAAAAGCAATAGTTCGGGTGTGAGACTTCGCCTGCTTGCTCAGGGTGTTTAGACTCCGGAAGTGTAATCATTTGGTGTTTTATAGCTAGGTCAAGTATCTTCTTTTCTTGTCTTGAGGAAAAGAGTATGCTCGACTCATCTTCTTCATAAGAGATAGATCCGGACCGCTTGAATCCCGCTCGCGTGACCTTTTGGTCCCGCTTTGTCGCTGTCGAACGCCTTTTCCACTTTTTGTCTTGTTTCTGCCTCTGCGTTGGGCCTTTTTTACAACGGGTTGACAGGGAGGTGCATTTTCATCTTTCGCAGCCAGTTGAAGAAGGCGTTGCGTCCTGGCTTTCTCATAGAGGGTCATTTCGCGGTTATGGTTGTCTCGAACCTTTTGACCAGCTTCCTTTATAAGCTTGTTCATTTGTTCTTCGAACGACGGACTGGGCCTTTTTGCATCGGGGACTTTTTCTGGCTTAGGGTCAACATCTTCCCATTGAGTGTCCCCTTCTTCATTGAAGTCATGTACGACGTACCAGTCGCGGAGCAGCTCTCGTTTCTTAGACCGAACATATCCAAGCCCGATTGCTTCCATTCTCCCATTGGGCAATTTGCGCTGAGTTCCGGGAACGTTCCAGATCCTGTCATAGAACTTGGCTTTTCGAGCAGTTTGCTTAAGGGGTACACCTTGGCACCTCCAAAGTCTTCTTAGTCCGTCCGTATAATATCTGGGTAGACGGATGGGCTGGAGCCTGTCAAGTATAGGATCAGCGCCGTGCCAGATTTCTTTCTCCATTTTAGTTTCCCCGGAGCGATAGAATAGGATCGCCTTCTCGCCTTCTCGCCTGGGAGGGACGTAGAACGTCTGCAGCTCTTCTACACTATAGGTATTGAGCGCGTCCAGTTCTTTATGATGTTTAAGTGGAACCATGGCGACTTGCAGACTTTGCTCTTCGTCAGCGAATGTTCATATTGGAAGCCGAGCAGAGAATATAGCATGGACCTCATCTTCTGAGTCACTGCCGAAGATCAACATGGGAGCGGACGGTCCTAGCTTGTTGTGCTGGAGTAGACCCGAATAAACCATTTCTTCCTCTTCCACAATATCACTCCCGAAGACAGGGATGGTAGCGATAGCTTTGTTCTCTGGTTTGTGACATATCTCCGTGTATTCGAAATCTGGTAAGAAATATTTTGCATCTTCGTACTTCCGAACTTCGTTCACTGAGAATGGGCTCAGCTCTCCTGTCACGGTGTACTCGAGACTATCCTTAAAGTATTTCATCTAAGTCCACGGTAGCACCCCGGCCGTCTAACAGACGCCAAATGCGGAACAAAAACTTTTTAGCCGGCGCTATCGCGTACTATAACCCGGATCTGCCATTAAAGCTAAACTAACAAACTACAAAGTGGGTAGAAATGTTATACCGAACGATCTGAGTCCTTCGATCTTCAACCATCATCCCACGCTTTGTTGTGGCTGCTCTGATCTCTTGAATCTCCAGTCTTCTTGTCCAGGTGGCACCACGTCGACGGATCTTTAAACGGGCTCCCGCCTCTGAACCGAGGCAACTCGATCATCAAGTTTGCTAGAAGAGATGACCAAGATTGATGTAGAGAATGAGTAGAACACTTTGTATCGTTAGGTCCAAAGCTATGGACGAACGGTTAATGAAGTTTCCCTTTGGATCGGGTGTAATGAGAAAATGAGGCTATCTAATTTGCATGAACCAAATACTTGCATCTTTTTCAAATCAATAATCATCTTTTTCTAGCAAGAGGGGCCGACCACTTATAAGTGAGGAGGGGGTGAGTGTAGGAGTGGAAGAGGTGACCATAAGAATATGAAGCTTATCATAACATTAAATGAAAAATGATGACACACTAAAAACCATTAATGCAAAAGAAGATGCATTAACCTAGTCATTAACCTAGTCACCATTCAATAAATGCTATGAATGAGTCACAAGCCTTGTCACCAAATCTAGAACCTTCTAGAACCACGACTCACCCTCAAGACGAAAAGATAAATCCGCATTTAACCGAATGTCAAATACGGAAACTGGAAACTGGCAACTTCCAAAAGCGATCCTGAAACGAATTTCAGGATAGCCTCGTAACAGTATAAACATACCCGCATTTGTATTACGACCGAATACAAATACAACTGAGACAAAGATATTATATTTACACAGTATAATACTCGGATCCGGCTTAAACCAAAGCCCACCAGTATTATCTGCCCGAAATATGACACGTGCGTAAACGCATGTGCATTTTCTGAACCCTGCCATAAAACCATACGGCCTCTACAACATTTCGCCCGAACTTGGGAAACTGTCTGTGGGGGACTCTAATGACTCATCAACACACTGGCACTGGGTATAACCACTAGCATGTCAGAAGTACGAGCTGTACGTAACGGTTGCCTATGTATTGATTGGAAGGGAAGCTGACGATAGAACTCATCCAGAAACCCTACTGAGCCTAACAGTGACAATATACATACAGTCCGGTCCGTTTGTCTAAGAGTATCGCATATCGGCCTAAGGGCTGGTAATGTCAAACCCCAATAGCGGTATAAGTCATGTCAGAAAGTAGCCCAGAACACCGTGAGATAATAATGGAGTACCTACCAGTAAATTTCCTGCCTCGGCCGTGGGCTTTGTGTAATGGCTCTCCTAGACACAGCGCAATCTCACCCCCGATACCGGGAGTGACGAATCCCTTGCCGATCCGCTCACTTGCCTCGATATGGCTCGGGACTGTACCCAAAAAAGACCTGTTTGCACGACTCCTTTGAGCCGTGGTAGGGTAAAAATCAAAGCACAGTGGGAACTCACACGAGACAAAAGATGACCTCAGGTCGATGAACTAACCTGTATATATGTCACCAGGGAACTGCTATCTGATGATAGGTATAATACCAACTAGCAGATTCCCGGCGAGTCTTGTCCAGTGTACTGATAACATAATGAGCACCTGTATACATCTTAGGTGATCCAACTGACACCAGTGGCTTGTGAGACCGGCCACCGCCCCTCGTCAGGGTCTCGACTGTATACACTAGTCTACTCTGGAATATCGATGCCCTGTCTCGAAACTCCCACGGCTAGGGACGCTTTAAGGATGTGCTTACAGACCCCAGCTCCCACGTATATGATCGCCATCATACTGCTGGCAGTCAAGCAAAATCCTATGGGCTCTATCATCATGCAATAGTGAACTAAAGCATGTATACGATGATAAAGACAAACCAGATAGCATACTATCATCTCGAGCAAGACTGTCATATCGGTAGAGGTCCTCCCTCAATCATTGCAATCACGTACCTGCGATCCAATAATTGACTTTGAGGGCACTATATCCAACAATCTCCCACTTGCACTTAAGGCTAATTATTGCGATGCCGCGTACTCACAACTCGTGTGATATCGAACATCCAACTCCTATACTAATCAGTTTCACAAAGCTCGTTTGTAAAACTCTCGTGTTTGAGAAATAGCCTCGGTGAGTGGATCCGCCCTGATGTTTCTTTATGTATCTCTCTAAATCTCAAGTTCACGGAGAAGGCCATCTCCCGAATTGAGTAATACATGTCTTAGAATATGTCTAGGTATCTGATGGGACCTAGTTCATAAATGAACTTCATATCCAAACTTCTTAGACTGTATCTATAACTGAACCTAATCAGTATCCAGCACCAAGCCTCCCACAGTATCCACTTGGACCACCTGTCCATAATACTGTCCCTCATCATAGGGAAAACTATAACTCTGACAATCACTCTGTCAACCATGTCATCTTTGAAGCCTGGAATGATAACTGTCTCCCGAAGGAGGCTACAGTCATCAAATCCGTAGAACATGCACTTATGTTCTAAAACTGCTTCCTTATGTTTCTCCAGGATTGGATTAATATATACTTATCGCATCAAGTGCAAAAACAATATCTGGTGTGGTACTTGACATCTCATGATTGACTCAATTGCCTAAGCAAGTGATCTGCCAATCATGCACATCCTGTAGGGTTCCTAGGCACACCCATGAGGTTCTACAACTGATCAACCATGGCAAAATCAAATTTTTCTAGGTGCCGAGAAGCCCTAATGAAGATCGTTAACTAGAGATTAGGCGAAACATGCAAGTAAACAACTTTATTGCTAAGTGAATGGAAATACAACCTTTGTAGACCGGTCCACCACTCCTTTAGCTCCGTGATGACGTCCCTCCGCTGCAACCATCGGAATCCTGGACTCTCGCGGTGGTTTCATCGAAGAAATGATCGGGCTAGGTCGATGACTTCGATGCCGAAGATGATCTACGTCGAGGCGACTCTAACTCGAGCTCCAACTTCACCAAGTCATGAAACTTGTGAAGAAAACACCCTATATTATATAGCAAGTGGTAGAGGATGAAGAAATAGGAAGTGGGTTCACTTTGGATTTTGATTTCTCACTTGGATTCATCACTTGTAATTTTCAAGTAAGCTTTCTTCACCTCTTGAAGAAGATGAAGAAGAAGAAAGAAAAAGAATTATCAATTAAAACAAAAACAAGTGATGGTTATCATTATGCAACCATGGTTAAGTGTTGTAACACCCGAGCCCAATAATACTATTTATATTACTAGCTGAGGGTTATATATTGCTCATTCCAATTTTCCTGATTTTCTGGTGTTTATTGCTAAATTTTACCCGGTTAAGTCATTTTGGCACATAACAAATTTTAACTCCTAAAATGAAATTTAAGATGTCCATGTTGGCCTACGCGTCGCCACTAGTCGCGTGGTAGCGTCCGCGTGTCGAGATTCCGTTCCGTTTGGCGAAACGGGCAAGTTTGGACGACTACGCGCGCGTGCAAGTGTCCGACTTGGTGGCATCCATTTTAATCATTAAACACCTCTTTTCAAAATTTGGAACCCGCATAAAATCATATAATTTGAATTTGGAACTTTTGGACGCAACCCGGGCGCGATTTGGAAATGTTTCATTTTGCGCCAAAAAGGGCCCATTTAAATTTAATATACTAAAACTAAAATTATATACGAATATAATTTCCTAACAGCTTAATCCTTTCAAATCTTTACCCAGTTAATTCATTACCCTTCCCTCAGCCAATCGCAAGCTTACGAATCCCCGCGTGGGCCCCTCCTTTCCTTATCTCTCTCTGCCTCTCTCCTCATTCTCTCTCTCTCTCTATCTCACCAAATCTCTCTTTCTCTCTCCAATCTCCCTCTCTCTCCTCTCGTATTTAACCCTATGCAACAGCCACCTCCTCAACCCATCTTCCTCATCACGAAACCCACACGAACCCTAACCCTAGCGTCCCGCAACCTCACCGTCGGTTCCCCCGCGACCTCGCCGTCGCCGCCCTCGCCACCACGAGCCTCACCGCACCTTCCTCCCCTCGTCTCCCGCTCTTTCCCGCACTGCACCCAACCCCCGACGTCGCCTCCAACCCTGCACAGCCGACGTCGACGCCGCCTCTCGCCGCCGACGCCCCCCACGACTCCCTTTCACCCTCCTCGTCGTGACCTCGTCATCACCTCCCTTCCTCTCCTCGCCGGACCACCAACCCGAGCCCTCCATCCATCGCCTACCCCCGCTGTTCACCGGAGAACACGCCGGCGACCTCGCCGTCGTCACCTGGGCCACCTCCTTCTCCCCTTCGACCACCAGAGCCGACAACCCTTCCCTCCACTCGCCGCAGCACCCTATCCCGCGCACCCCCGAGACCTTTCAACCCTTGCAGCCGCTGCCGTTGCTTCGCCGGCGTTCCAGCGCCGTCGAGCTCGCCGGGGTCACCTGGTACATCCCTCTGTAAGTTCCCTCTTCCTTTCCTTTGTGCAAATCATCCCCCTTGCTGGTCGTTATTCGCTTGTATCCTATCGTATTGCTAACTTCGCTCTTTTTGTCGTTGCCGGAATCCGACCGTGCCGTCTTGGCGAACCCGACGCTCCAGCGAAGCCTCCTGGTCCTTGTGATCCCGTTGATCTCTGTTGGGACTCGATCCGTGGCCCGTGCTATCTTATCGCGTTTTCTGCCGACATTGCATCCGTGCGTTCCGGTTTGCGAAACCGTCGAGGCAAGTATCCGAATACTTGCTTTAACATGCTACAAACTTAATAATCATATTATCCGTTATAATCACACGACTTGGTGACATTTACAATCATCCGTAACGTTAAATCATTGTAGTGGTTACTTGTAGTTAATCGGTTTGCTATCAATCCACACTTTAACTAATTAACCAATTGGCACGTCATTGCTTAAATTGCTAGATCATCCTTGTAACTATTATTATGCTTAGTTTAAATTCATGCAACTCCATTACGTATGTTATCGATATTGCTTCACCTTGTGGCTTTTGCACCCCAAAGGTGCGTGAACCGGTTAATATGAAAATACAAACATCACTGTGTTCACATAGAATAATATTGTTAGTTACTGTTCCTGTGTTGTTCATTATTCGTTACTATACCTGTTATCAGCATATACCTGATTGCATTACATATTGACCGATCTTGATACACCTGACACATGTACTGATACACCGGACACAACACCCTGTACATATCGACTCTACCTGTTGAAAGTAACCTGACCTGTTACCTGATCTCATGCCTAATGCCGACAACCCTGACCTTCCTGCTGTCGATCCAGACAGACCTATTTTTACTTGACTTTGTGTTGGCATTAGTCCTTGACTACTGAATACCTGACATGACATACATAGCTTGGGGGTATGGGGAAATCAAAGATGAACCTGACTTGTAACTCGACAGTTCACTACCGTTCGAGTGTACACATTCCTTTCTGTGCCTTACGGCATGTCTCGGTTTCAGCCGAGAATATTGTGGCCGTGATCCCGGGTATGTACGGGGTAATACCGAGTGTATACTTTCCTTTCTGTGCCTTACGGCATGTCTCGGTTCCAGCCGAGAATATTGTGGCCGTGGTCCCGGGTATGTACGGGATACTAATACTTTCCTATTCTATGCCTTACGGCATGTCTCGGCTGCCGCCGAGAATATTGTGGCCGTGATCTCGGGTATGTACGGGATACTATTGAGTTACATCGACGATTCATCAATTGGTTTCAAAGACTATAAAGTAGAAAACCTGATAGGACAGTTTAGTCACCTTTGCACATTACCATGCTTGTTCTCTCTTATTATTGCTTTATTCATGTTCATACTTGCATTGCTTATTACCATGCTTATGCTATGTACTTGATGTTTTGACGCGCTGACGTCTGGGTTTTGCATGGCCCAGATTCCGTACCTTTGTCGACGACCGAGCAGGAGTACTTCAGCCAGCAGGCTGAACAGTGAGTCCTTAGGGTTTAGTTTATTTATTTCTGTTCATTTCCAGATGTGAGCCCGCATTATGGGACGTACTGTTTATTCATTGTATTGGATCATTAGCTTCCGCACTTATTGTTTATTGATTCTTGTTATTATGGATTTGGACATGTATTAGTTTAATTTATTTTCTGTTCTTGATATCTTTACAACCGTAATGTGACTGTGGACGGATGCGTCCTACCCACAGGTAGCATGGTTGGCTGTGTCACGTGCCCAATTTTGCGTACTCTGGGAAGCGGGGCGTGACATGGTTCTTTTGGTATCCGAGCCATAGGTTAATTGGGTTGATTCTTTGTAGTTGGGTATTGCACCCGATACGCGAATCATAATACCCGTGATTAGGAGACATGTCCTGCCACCTTGACCGTTTTACCGTCCTTGAATCATTCTTCCAGATCATGTCGACATGCAAACTTACTTTGCATTGTTAACTCGAAAACCTAACTTCTTGTTATCTCTAGGACTTAGGCGACTTGGGTGGAGTTAAGTAATTGCGGCTATGATACCGCGGCATAGCTACAATGCAGCACTCTATTTAAGTATCTTGGAGTTCTAGCCTTGATTTATATATATTGAATCTATCATCATGCTAATGTTGTTTGTTTTGATTTCAGGACCATGGCAGATAAGAATTTCAAGACGTATCAGAGGCGTGTGGATGAAGCCGCCATGTTAGGAGTGATACGCGGGATGTTGGAAAATCAGAAGAGGTAAACTGAGCTGATCCAGCAGCAAGCAGATTCATTTCAGGAGGGTTTGCAGGCTATGCAGCAGTCTGTAAACACCGCTGTAGTGAAGCCAGTCGACCGAGTAGGGACCGTGGCAGATTTCAGACGGTTGGGTCCTACTACTTTCACTGGCTTGGAGGAGCCGTTGCCAGCCGAGCAGTGGCTCGTAGACACGGAGAACTTATTGATTGCGGCACAGATCCCTGAAGACAAGAGAGTTGATGTGGTGCGCATTCAGCTGGTGGATTTCGCCCGAGAGTGGTGGCTTGTGGAGGAGACCCGCTTGTCCAAGCCAATCAGTTGGGCGGATTTCTCCAAAAGTTTCTTGGAAAAGTTCTTCCCGCGGACTGCACGGGAGGAAATGGAGGAGAAATTTATCGGGCTGAGACAAAATGGGGTAGCTGTGGATGTACATGCAGCGGAATGGACGAGACTCAGCCGTTTCGCTGGACCCTTAGTCGCCAAGGAGGCAGACAGGGCGCGAAGGTTCTTGCGCAGTTTGGATGTGGACATCCAGAGGCAGATTGTCTCCCTGGGTTTGACCACTTTCTCGCAGGTTCTTACGGCAGCCAGAGAGCAGCAGAGTCTGTCAGGATCGAAAGGGAACCTTCACCAGACAGCAGTTGCAGCCAGGAAGCCTGCATTTGTGCCTAACCGAGATCATGGGCGCAGAGGTATTCCTGTGGACCGTCGAGGTGTAGCGCCAATGAAGAAGCCTGTGATCGCGGATCGAAGAAAGAGCATAAGTTGTAACTACTGCAATTTACCGGGCCACATGCAAAAGGATTGTCGAAGGAGACTGGGACTTTGTCTGGTTTGTGGAGCAGCCGATCACGCAGTGAGTGCTTGTCCGTCGAAGCTTCGCACGAGAGATGAGATACCGAAGCCTCCGCAGAGACCGTTCCAAGGGCAGAAGCAGCTGACACAAGGACCGAACCAGGGTCGAGCTTTCACATTGACAGCTGAGGAAGCCAAGGCATCAGGAGAAGTGGTTTCACATACCGTACTCGTTCGTGGTTTTCCCGCTTTGGCATTATTCGATTCCGGAGCATCCCACTGTTTTATATCATCCAAATTTATAACTACACACTCGATCACCTGCACGACCCTGTCTAGTTTCTGGGACATACACACTGGGAATGGGAAAAATCATAGCTAGTAAGGAATGTAGAGATTGTACAGTTGTTGTTTGCGGACGGGAGCTTTTTGCAGATTTCTTGGTGATTGATACGGGCAGTTATGAAGTAGTCTTGGGAATGGATTTTCTTGGCACTTTCCACGCACACATTGATTGTAGGGCAAGGAAAGTAATTTTCCAGATTCCCGGACACCCTGAGTTTACTTTCATCGGAGGAAGCAGTTCTGTAGGGCCAGTCGAGTTTAGGGCTAGGCCGACGAACAGTGTTCTTGCGGCTATGGTAGTGGATAGTAATGAAGAGCCGGCAGTTGTTCGCGACTTTATGGATGTGTTTGAAGATATTTCGGGCTTACCGCCGAAGCGAGATGTGGAGTTTGCGATTGACCTTATTCCTGGTGCAGCGCCAGTATCAAAATCTTATTATCCGATGGCACCGGTGGAATTGGAGGAAGTTAAGAAACAAGTTGGTGAACTACTCGAGAAGGGATGGATTCGAAGCAGCAACTCGCCTTGGGGAGCTCCAGTTCTTTTAGTAAAGAAGAAGGATGGCACGAGAAGGATGTGCATTGATTATCGAGAATTGAACCGGGTGACTATTAAGAACAAGTACCCGATCCCTCGCATTGGAGAACTCTTTGAGCAGCTTAGTGGCGCGAGGGTATTCTCGAAACTGGACTTGCGATCAGGATATCATCAGGTCCGAGTGAAGGCAGAAGACATTTGCAAGACGGCGTTTCGGACTCGGTATGGGCATTTCGAGTATTTAGTGATGCCCTTCGGAGTGACTAATGCGCCGGCAATATTTATGGACTTGATGAACATGATATTTTCACCGTTCTTGGACCAGTTTATTGTGGTATTCATTGACGATATTCTGGTATACTCGAAGAGTCCGGAGGAGCATGCTGAGCACTTAAGGATCGCACTGCAAACGCTAAGACAAGAGAAATTATTCGCGAAGATGAGTAAGTGCGAATTCTGGCTGGAAGAAGTGAAGTTTCTGGGGCATGTCGTGTCGGGCGATGGAATCGACGTTGATCCCGAGAAGATTGCAGCAGTTCGAGATTGGCCTATTCCGAAGAACGTTGCAGAGATAAGAAGTTTTCTTGGGCTCGCCGGTTACTACAGAAGATTTGTGGAGAACTTCGCTCGTTTAGCTGAGCCGTTAACCAAGCTTACGCGTAAGGAGGTACCGTTTGTTTGGACGGATGGATGTGCATTGGCCTTCGAGACGTTGAAGCAGAAGTTGATAACCGCCCCGATCCTGACCGTACCGGATAATTCAGGAGGACTGGTGATTCATAGCGACGCATCTGGAAAGGGATTGGGATGTGTTTTAATGCAGAACGGGAAATTCGTCGCTTACGCATCGAGACAGCTGAAGACTCATGAGAAGAACTATCCGACTCATGACTTAGAGCTTGCAGCCGTGATCTTCGCCCTGAAGATTTGGAGACACTACCTTCTGGGCGAGAGAGTTGAATTCTTTACGGATCACAAGAGTTTGAAATATGTGTTCACTCAGAAGGAGTTGAACATGAGGCAACGCAGATGGTTGGAGCTGATGGCCGACTTGATCTTAAGTACCATCCGGGAAAGGTTAACGTCGTGCCGGATGCGCTGAGCCGGTTACCAGCAATTCAGATATTGACTGCACAGAGAGAGATCATTGAGGAGTTTTGGAGATTTGACTTGGAGGTTGTGCTACCGCGTGCTACAGGACAGTTGATGCAGTTGCAAGTACAATCGTCCTTAGTTGAGAAGATTAAGGCGACACAATCGCAGGATCCTAGACTGCAAAAGTTTCGAGAACAGGTTGGAGCCGGACTACGAACCGATTTACTGATCCACGAAGACGGTTCGTTGAGATATGGTAGCCGTGTGTGTGTGCCAAAAGGAGATGTGCGTGAAGAGCTTATGAAGGAGGCACACAGTTCAGCTTACTCTGTACATCCAGGAGGGACAAAGATGTACCGAGATATTCGACAGCACTTCTGGTGGGAAGGTATGAAACGGGAAATTGCTCGCTTCGTGGCTAAGTGTTTGGTGTGCCAGCAAGTCAAGGCTGAACATCAAAGGGTTGCTGGTTTGTTGCAACCACTTCCGATTCCTCAGTGGAAGTGGGAACATATAACCATGGATTTCGTGACGGCTTTACCACGGAGTCCAAAGGGCAACAATGCAGTATGGGTGATTGTCGATCGGTTGACCAAGGCAGCTCACTTTATTCCTTTTCGGGTTGGTCAATCGACGGAGACTTTGGCAGAGCGATACATGCAGGAGATTGTCAGATTGCATGGAGTACCGGTAAGCATCGTGTCCGATCGGGACACTCGGTTCTTGTCACACTTTTGGAGGAGCTTACAAGAAAGTTTGGGGACTCGATTGAAGTTTAGCATAGCTTATCATCCCCAGACTGATGGACAATCAGAGAGAACGATCCAGACCCTTGAAGATATGTTGAGGGCTTGCATGTTAGACTTCAAAGGTTCTTGGGAGGATCATCTACACCTGGTGGAGTTTTCGTACAACAATAGCTTCCAAGCGACGATTCAGATGGCTCCGTTTGAAGCACTGTATGGTCGTAAGTGCCGTTCGCCGGTTTGTTGGGATGATGTTGGTGAACGAAGGTTACTAGGACCAGATTTGGTGGTACAGACAGTCGAGAAGGTGAATACAATCAGGAAGCATATGAAGGCAGCTCAAGACAGACAGAAAAGTTGGGCCGACACGTCAAGAAGACCTCTAGAGTTCGCCGTGGGTGATTTGGTATTCCTGAAGATATCACCGACTAGAGGGGTGATTCGCTTTGGAAGTCGGGGAAAGCTTAGTCCCCGATTCGTTGGACCCTTCGAGATATTGGAGCGTGTTGGAGAGGTATCGTACAGGTTGGCGTTACCGCCGTCATTAGCAGGAGTTCACGACGTGTTTCATGTGTCTCAACTACGGAGGTATGTTCGTGATGAGACTCATGTCTTGGATCATTCGGAGTTAACTGTGCGAGAGGACCTGACTTTCGAGGAGCGACCAGTTGAAATCAAGGATCGAAGAGAAAAGGTTCTTAAGAACAAGATTATCCCTTTTGTACTAGTTTCTTGGGGTAATCGATCGCATGGGGAATCCACTTGGGAGCGAGAAGACGAGATCCGGCAGAAATTCCCTCATCTTTTCCAGTAGTTAGCTATCTTGTATTCTTGGAATTTCGAGGACGAAATTCTTTTTGTAGTTGGGTATGATGTAACACCCGAGCCCAATAATACTATTTATATTACTAGCTGAGGGTTATATATTGCTCATTCCAATTTTCCTGATTTTCTGGTGTTTATTGCTAAATTTTACCCGGTTAAGTCATTTTGGCACATAACAAATTTTAACTCCTAAAATGAAATTTAAGATGTCCATGTTGGCCTACGCGTCGCCACTAGTCGCGTGGTAGCGTCCGCGTGTCGAGATTCCGTTCCGTTTGGCTAAACGGGCAAGTTTGGACGACTACGCGCGCGTGCAAGTGTCCGACTTGGGGGCATGCATTTTAATCATTAAACACCACTTTTCAAAATTTGGAACCCGCTTAAAATCATATAATTTGAATTTGGAACTTTTGGACGCAACTCGGGCGCGATTTGGAAATGTTTCATTTTGTGCCAAAAAGGGCCCATTTAAATTTAATATACTAAAACTAAAATTATATACGAATATAATTTCCTAACAGCTTAATCCTTTTAAATCTTTACCCAGTTAATTCCTTACCCTTCCCTCAGCCAATCGCAAGCTTACGAATCCCCGCGTGGGCCCCTCCTTTCCCTATCTCTCTCTGCCTCTCTCCTCATTCTCTCTCTCTCTCTATCTCACCAAATCTCTCTTTCTCTCTCCAATCTCCCTCTCTCTCCTCTCGTATTTAACCCCATGCAACAGCCGCCTCCTCAACCCATCTTCCTCATCACGAAACCCACACGAACCCTAACCCTAGCGTCCCGCAACCTCACCGCCGGTTCCCCCGCGACCTCGCCGTCGCCGCCCTCGCCACCACGAGCCTCACCGCACCTTCCTCCCCTCGTCTCCCGCTCTTTCCCGCACTGCACCCAACCCCCGACGTCGCCTCCAACCCTGCACAGCCGACGTCGACGCCGCCTCTCGCCGCCGACGCCTCCCACGACTCCCTCTCACCCTCCTCGTCGTGACCTCGTCATCACCTCCCTTCCTCTCCTCGCCGGACCACCAACCCGAGCCCTCCATCCATCGCCTACCCCCGCTGTTCACCGGAGAACACGCCGGCGACCTCGCCGTCGTCACCTGGGCCACCTCCTTCTCCCCCTCGACCACCAGAGCCGACAACCCTTCCCTCCACTCGCCGCAGCACCCTATCCCGCGCACCCCCGAGACCTTTCAACCCTTGCAGCCGCTGCCGTTGCTTCGCCGGCGTTCCAGCGCCGTCGAGCTCGCCGGGGTCACCTGGTACATCCCTCTGTAAGTTCCCTCTTCCTTTCCTTTGTGCAAATCATCCCCCTTGCTGGTCGTTATTCGCTTGTATCCTATCGTATTGCTAACTTCGCTCTTTTTGTCGTTGCCGGAATCCGACCGTGCCGTCTTGGCGAACCCGACGCTCCAGCGAAGCCCTCTGGTCCTTGTGATCCCGTTGATCTCTGTTGGGACTCGATCCGTGGCCCGTGCTATCTTATCGCATTTTCTGCCGACATTGCATCCGTGCGTTCCGGTTTGCGAAACCGTCGAGGCAAGTATCCGAATACTTGCTTTAACATGCTACAAACTTAATAATCATGTTATCCGTTATAATCACACGACTTGGTGACATTTACAATCATCCGTAACGTTAAATCATTGTAGTGGTTACTTGTAGTTAATCGGTATGCTATCAATCCACACTTTAACTAATTAACCAATTGGCACGTCATTGCTTAAATTGCTAGATCATCCTTGTAACTATTATTATGCTTAGTTTAAATTCATGCAACTCCATTACGTATGTTATCGATATTGCTTCACCTTGTGGCTTTTGCACCCCAAAGGTGCGTGAACCGGTTAATATGAAAATACAAACATCACTGTGTTCACATAGAATAATATTGTTAGTTACTGTTCCTGTGTTGTTCATTATTCGTTACTATACCTGATTGCATTACATATTGACCGATCTTGATACACCTGACACATGTACTGATACACCGGACACAACACCCTGTACATATCGACTCTACCTGTTGAAAGTAACCTGACCTGTTACCTGATCTCATGCCTAATGCCGACAACCCTGACCTTCCTGCTGTCGATCCAGACAGACCTATTTTTACTTGACTTTGTGTTGGCATTAGTCCTTGACTACTGAATACCTGACCTGACATACATAGCTTGGGGGTATGGGGAAATCAAAGATGAACCTGACTTGTAACTCGACAGTTCACTACCGTTCGAGTGTACACATTCCTTTCTGTGCCTTACGGCATGTCTCGGTTTCAGCCGAGAATATTGTGGCCGTGATCCCGGGTATGTACGGGGTAATACCGAGTGTATACTTTCCTTTCTGTGCCTTACGGCATGTCTCGGTTCCAGCCGAGAATATTGTGGCCGTGGTCCCGGGTATGTACGGGATACTAATACTTTCCTATTCTGTGCCTTACGGCATGTCTCGACTGCCGCCGAGAATATTGTGGCCGTGATCCTGGGTATGTACGGGATACTATTGAGTTACATCGACGATTCATCAATTGGTTTCAAAGACTATAAAGTAGAAAACCTGATAGGATAGTTTAGTCATCTTTGCACATTACCATGCTTGTTCTCTCTTATTATTGCTTTATTCATGTTCATACTTGCATTGCTTATTACCATGTTTATGCTATGTACTTGATGTTTTGACGCGCTGACGTCTGGGTTTTGCATGGCCCAGATTCCGTACCTTTGTCGACGACCGAGCAGGAGTACTTCAGCCAGCAGGCTGAACAGTGAGTCCTTAGGGTTTAGTTTATTTATTTCTGTTCATTTCCAGATGTGAGCCCGCATTATGGGACGTACTGTTTATTCATTGTATTGGATCATTAGCTTCCGCACTTATTGTTTATTGATTCTTGTTATTATGGATTTGGACATGTATTAGTTTAATTTATTTTCTGTTCTTGATATCTTTACAACCGTAATGTGACTATGGACGGATGCGTCCTACCCACAGGTAGCATGGTTGGCTGTGTCACGTGCCCAATTTTGCGTACTCTGGGAAGCGGGGCGTGACAAGTGTAGAGAATAAACTAAGGTTAGCTGAATGGTTAGGTTAAGCAAAAGAAACAAAAATGGTTGAACTTTTCAAAGCTTCATGAAGCTTCAAAGAAAATCCAAAAGAAGCAACCATTTATTTTCTTGCTAAAATGAATAAATAAATAAATAAATAAAACAAACCCTAACCATTAACCTAATCATAGTTTAAAGCGCACACACACCCAAGTTTGAATATATCATCAAACATGATACAAACTAGTGCACAAAACTATATCATATACACAATGTGCACATCAAGTGAGAAAATCCATCTTAAGTGAACTAATACTAGTTAATGCAAAGTAATATATCAAATATATAATTATACATTAAATCATTAAATCAACACTTGATTTAACGATCCGGTCATATCGCATATGACCGACTAATATCCAATGTATCGACTTATCGAATCAATCCTCGATTCGATAACTAGGTTATATAGCATACAACCAATCGATACATTCATCGTGAGAATAGAATACGGTATCACATACACGCATTATTCTCGGTCCTGCACATATCTCATATGCGCTCCTATTTCGTTTCGCTTGAGCCAGGAAACCTCTGTGTAGGACTCTAAAGACTCGTCAATACACCGGCAGTAGGTGATGATCATATCAAACACCCATAAGCTGTAAGCGGTCTGCTAAACGTAACGGCCATGTTGGAGATAGTGCCCTCGGAGTCAATTATTGGATCACAGGCACGTGATTGCAATGATTGAGGGGAGGACCTGTCCCAGTAGGACAGTCTTTCTCAAGATGATAGTATGCTATCTGGTTTATCTTTATCATCGTGTACTGCTTTAGATGACCTTACGAGTCGCTATTACACATTGATAGAGCCCCTAGGATTCTTGTTTGACTACCAGCAGTATGAGGGCGATCATATACGTGAGAGCTGGAGTCTATAAGCACATCCTTAAAAGGTCCCTAGTCGTGGGAGTTTCGAGACAGGGCATCGATACTCCAGAGTAGACTAGTGTATACAGTCGAGACCCCGACGAGGGGCGGTGGCCGGTCTCACAAGCCACTGGTGTCAGTTGGTTCACCTAAGATGTATACAGGTGCTCATTGGGTTATGAGTACACCGGACAGGACTCGCCGGGAACCTGCTAGTTGGGTTTATACCAGACGTCAGATAGCAGTTCCCTGGTAACATGTGTACAGGTTAGTTCATCGACCTGAGATCGTCATTTGTCTCGTGTGAGTTCCCACTGTGCTTTGATTACTACCCTACCACGGCTCAAAGGAGTCGTGCAAACAGGTTTTAGTTGGGTACAGTCCCGAGCCACATGGAGGTAGTGAGTGGATCTGCAGGGGTTCGTCTCTCCCGGTATTGGGGGTGAGGTCGCGCTGTGTCTAGGAGAGCCAGAACATGAAAAGTCCTTGACCAAGGCAGGAGATTTGGTGGTAGGTATTCCAGTAGTATCTCAGGGTGTTCTGGGCTACACTCCGACACGACTTGTACCGCTTTTGGGGGTCTGACTTTTACCAACCCCCTAGGCCCGCCATGCGATGCTCATAGACGAACGGACCGGACTGTGCGGATATTGTCACTGACAGGCTCAGTAGGGTGTCAGGATGAGTTCGCTCATCGACGTCCCTTTTTGTCAATAGCTGGTAGCCCGTCACGTATGGCTGATACCTCTGACGTGCCGGTGGTTAAATCCACAGCCATAGTATTGACGAGTCTTTAGAGTCCACCACACACACAGTAACTCAGGTTTCGGGCGAAACGCTGTAGAGGCCGTATGGAGATATGGCACGGTTCGATCAGATACGTGCGGTATTGCACGGATCGTGATCGGACGGTTTTTACTAGCCGGCTTTGGCTTAAGCCGGATCCTAGTATTACATAGTGTAGTTTTGTCTCTTTGCATTTGTGTTCAGTAGGAATACAAATGCGGGCATGTATTTGCAGTAGTGGGGTTTTCCTGTAATTTTATTACGGGATCAGTTTTCTGAAGTTGCCAGTTTGCATTCCGTTCCGGCCGGTTTTCCTTTGTTCCTTCACGGCCGGACTTTCTGATGGAGGGGGGTTAATTGCAAGTTTGCAATTAACTTACTTGTGAGGGGCTTTCTTGCATTTTTGGCCTTATGATGAGACTAGCATCATGATAGGATTCTATTCTATTCTTTTTCACTTGCTTTCATATGATGGTTGATTAGGTTTTGATGTGAAATGAAATGGTTGTGACCATTATCATTTTAGATTATTCCTTTTCTTTTCTCCACTTGATTTGCTTAAAAAAGAATAATCTAACACCATTCTCATGCTTGAGGGGGCCGGCCACTTAGAGAGGAGTGAGAGGGTGAGCTCATTTTTCATGAGGGAAAACTTTGTTCATCTCCTTTTTCCTTGCTACACAATTTCATGTACCTCTCTCCAAAGTTCTTTCTTGATCCCTCCATACATGGCAACTTCCATAAGCCCCAAAGAGACATGGCTACTACACTATTCTACAGCATTCCTTGGACGCGTCGGCTAGCCAACTTCGCGCCCGAGTTGCCTCGGTCAAGAGGTGGGAGCCCGTATACGATTCCGGCTACGTGGTGCCCTTTCCGACGAGGAGGTGATAGACGGAGTTTCCGCGGGAGATCGTAGTGGAGACGAAGACCAAAGGACACGGATCGCTTGGTATAACTCTTCACCCATCTTGTAGTTTGCTAGTTGCTAGGTTAATGGCCCGATCCGGGTGAAAAGTGCGCGGTGGTGCCGGTAATAGTTTTTGAAAGTTTTTGTTTCCGCGTTTCCGGCGTCGGATCAACGGCCGGGGCGCCGCCGCGGACTTACATTGGTATCAGAGCCACGCCTTTAACCATGCTTAGCTTGCTCTTGTATGTTTAAAACCCGATCGAACAAAATCCCCAAAATCCGTATTTTCCAATGCATCGTATTTCTGTCGAAATTTTTTCTGCTCCAAAATTTTTTTCAGGTTGTTGCAGAATACTGTGCATGGAAAAATAAGAATTCTGGTAAAATTTGGTCGTGAGATCCGACTATACCGCCGCGGAATCGCGGCTAAACCCTTGCTTGGGCTGTGGTTCAGCCGCGCTTTTAACTGTTCATCGTGGCAAATTTTTCCAGAGGGCTTTTGACATGGAAATAGGGATTTTGGGATATTATTTTTGGGCCCAGATTTTCTGTAAGTGCTACAGTAATGCTTTGGGGCCCACTTGGTAATATTTGTTCGATCGGATATTTTAAACATGCCAGTTCACAGTATTTACATTATATCTGCGACCGTGAATGTCACTTGATCGGTAAATCCCATCTAACTGCTATAGCCCGGTTAGACGGATTTGCGAACGTGACATTCACGTTGATGTTCTGTGATTGTGCCGTGTTGTTGCGGATAGGTCGTGAGGATAGCCTGGATGCAATGTTAGTACAGTTTTGTTTTATATGTACATTTGATATTGCGGGGCGAGCATCCGACATGTGGACTGCCGTCACTGCCTGTTTGTATTATTATTTTGGGGCACCACCAGGTTGCGGTCGATGTACCCGTTGTATGTATATTTTACTTTCTGTACTAGGATTGCCCTAAGGAGGGGTGCACGGATAGCCAGATTCTAGAGGGCAACAAGCCCGCATCTCATGGCGTTGAGACGGAGGGGGCTTTACTCTAGAATTGGCGGGCTATTCGCCGCACTCATAGGGGGTACAGGTTGACCCAGGAGGGGTGCCCAAGTTACCGGATTCCATGAAGTGCTGGGTGGTCCATTCACGTCGTTGAAGGGGCTGCCTCACTTCAGGTTTTGGCGGGTGACTTGCCGCGCCCGTAGGGGTCTAGGATTTTCATTGCACAGGCTATCCACACGACCAGGGGAACATCGGGTTTCAGTAGCGGCTCTATGAAACCCAGGGATCCCAGATATCTGTATTATTCTGTGATGCTGTTGCATTTTATCACGCCTTGAGCGAAAATTATATATTATATATATACTAGTAGATGTTGTATATGTTTTGCATCCGCGTTAGTCCAGTCCCCGCTCTGTCATTAGTTAAGTAACCTAACAGTTGATGACGGGACCCAGTGGCGAATGCGGATGGCATATACGTACATCATTATTTTCGTTCTTTTTGGTGTGATCAATTGATGGGACTGCGTTGATTTGGATCAATGCAAGTTAAACAAACCTATTCTGATGTTGTTGGAACACTTTTTCAAAAAGCTGTTATTGCAAGGGCGTTCTCTTTTGTTTTGCACCGTGGTATTCAGTTGGAATATCCTGCTCCTCAGTCGACGAGGCAAGGGCCGAGACCCCTTCACCGGGAGTGACCCCTTGGACAAAAGTTTGCGTCAGGGCAATAACTTCACTATAGCTGATTACTTTTGCTTTGCATCATGGTATTCAGTTGGAATATCCTGCACCTCATTCTACGGGGAAAGAGCCGAGATCCCTTCACTGGGAGTGACCTCTTTAGCAAAGGTTTTCGTCACTATATTTTTAAAAGCTATCTGGTTCCTTCAACGATATCAAGTTCATTACGTTAAAGGTTTTCGCCAGAAACCATTCGTAGCCCTCCGTCATTTCAGTTAAATATTCGGTAGTATTCAAGCTATGTATTTTGACCTCACGCCAAGGCATAGTGATTGGTAGCTGCCCGGTATTTATCTGTTGCATAGATAGATGCGTTGGTTTGGGACAGTCGTACTACTATTTTGGCCTACGTCAAGGGTATGTACGGGTGGGTTCAAATTAACCTGGATAATGACGGGTAGAACTTGACATGTGACTTATGATATTTTGACCTCACGCCAAGGTCATAAGAGCATGGGGCAAAAATCCACATCGGGAGTTTCTAAAGAAACTGAAACTTGCTAGATATGCGCATACCTTCTGGAGTGTGATAGCGTGAGCGGATTCCGTCACGTTATCACGCGATGATAGTTGGATCCCGATTCCCACTGATGAGTTGGTTTACTCCTCGGGTGATTCCGGCTAGTTCTTCTTTCAGGTTTGGGGAAGAATTTGACGTTACAGTGGGAGGTTTCCAGATTAGATAAAGTGATAACCATTCTGATCTAGGTTAGAGTGCATGCTGAGTGTTTCTTTTCTCTCTCTCTTTGGCAGCGACCATTGACCCGACCCAAGACTATGACTCAGTGTCCAAGTTGACCAAACCTTCTAAACACTGGCTTTTGGATTGTCAGAGTTGCAAACCTCTTTGCCACTCCTATTTTTACCCTTTTTCTCCGGGACACCCCGTATTACTACGAACGTCCACTTCCATTGAACAAAACCATCGTATGGTTATATACGAACTCGAAGGAATTCGAGGATGGTTTCCGGTTCTGGAGAAAACGAATAGGACTATTCAGTTGTCTTTTCCTTTTACCTTCTCTCTCAGATTGCGAGTACTCCTTGGCTTAGGAGATAGTACACCTATTACGCAAATTGGATAGTCTTCTTCCAAACCTTAGGCTGGTGTCGAACGGTGGGGAATGAAGAAAACCAGTTAGCCTAAACGGTGTACAGAAGGTATTAAGTTAAGACAAAGCAAGGGATTAGTAAGAGGGCAATGTAAATTGCGACTGCTATTCACGATCAAACCAAGTATTTCTTCGCCAATCCTAAATCACCTTTGTATTTCTCCAGGACACCCCGTATCACTACGAAGATCCCAAGTTTATTGGATAATCCATCGTATGGTTATATACGAACTCGAAAGGAACTTGTTCCAGTTCGGGGATGGATCATGGTTCAGGAGAAATAGGAATAAAGTACATTCAGGTGTCTTTTATCTTCACCTTCTCTCGCGTCGCGAGTGCTCCTAGGACTAGGACAGTACACCCATTATGCTTATTGGATAGTCTTCTTCCAAACCATAGGCTGGTGCCGAACGGTAGAGAAGGAAGAAAACCATTTGGCCTAAAGGGGTGTACAGAAGGTAATGACTAAAGACATATAAAGAGATTTAGAGAAATGGCAAAGAATTATACGGTTATAGTTGTGAATCTGGATAATGGAAGAGGCATTACTAGGAATACCAGGATACCCCATCGAAACATTTCAATGTTTCAGTTTCACTGTGTACTGTTAAAAGAAAACTGATTTCCCAATTAGACACTTTCTCCAGGGTATGTATTTACCAGGTTGGATTCTCACATCTGTATGGTTTTACAGATGATGAGTGGGAGTAAGTTATTGGGAATTAGGTGATCATCCTCATTATATCGGGATTCGTTGTAATTGGTGATATTTGAGGAAGTCACCTGGGTTGTTTGCCGGACGGCAAATATTTGGTTTTGAATATCCGTTGTTATGCACCAATTTCAAATTGATATATCTGTACGTATATTTTTATAGAGTGAGATATACCTTTTTGAAATTATGTCTATGACATTTACCTATATCAGTGGATGGTTAGATAAGGAGCATTGAACAACGGTGTAATTCTTCATAACCATAGTACAGTTTTCAACCTACGACACACAATGAATGAGTCACTAGACTCAGGAGACTTATACAGAGTATTGTATATTGTCCAGTGTCCATTAGGACAGAGGGATGGTCCTCGTACTATATTCGGTTTACTTATAACTTCTCTAGTTCTTAGACAGGTGTTTCGTAGAAACACAAGGTCGAAGTTTTGAGAAGTTATAGGTATATGGATAAAATAGAGAACCAGGTGTTGCAAGTATCGGGATTCTTCAAGGGGATTCTCCAATTGATTCTACAGATTCGGATTGATCGAAGATGTAGATACTTGTGAATGGTATTCAGTTGATAGTAATGATTAAGAGAACTTTCTTCTCCTTCAGGTTACTCATAATTGGAAGCACTCCTAAGTTGAGTAACGCTGATTGTCCTCCTTCCATTTAGTTGACATGCACTGGAGACAGCTGCATGATTTGAATCTGGTTCAATTAAATCAGTGCCTCTGTTTCTATATTGGATATAGAACAGTTCATATCTTAACGATGTTAAGGTACGGGGAGTTGTCCGGCTTTTGCTTAAAACCAGACTCTGGATAACTCAAGGCACGTTTCCGTAATGGCTGTTTGTGTGTTGACCCGGGCTATGACGAGGGTTGACTTTCTACCATCTGGAAGATCAATAGCGATATTGTTCTTGACTCGCCACAGTTTTAATTGAAAATGGATTTTTTCAGAAAACAGTAGTGGGAGTATGGTAGAACTGGAAGTGATTCCAGAACCGCAAACGATTATTGAAGATTTGATAAGAACCTGAAGATTCAATCTGGTTTGACATTCCATTGGCCACTCTGCAGATATGGTGGGTAATCTCAGGCACCCGAGAGGTACTTCGGTATGCTCAAGGACGGTGGCAGGGAGGTTCTTGTTTATCCAGACTTACCATTGCTGTTGTTCCAGACTGTGAGACCCGGCAGCAGGATGATTATAGCGTCGTTCTAAACTAGCTTTTGAAGTGCACGTCTATATGACTCTGCCAGAGGGTTGTCGTAGTCAGTGGGAGCAGCAGAAGCATTGGTGGACATCAGGCTTGTGTCTATTTATAGACTAAAGCAGACATAGCGGAGATAGATCATCTATTTCTGATGTGACAGTCATAGGTTTGACTTCATCAGAATAAGAGATGGATCTGTTAAGAAGGTAGTAGGGTGTGATGTCCTGGTATTTGATAACATACACAGAGTAGGAAGTGATATTCCTATGCTACGATCGGTTATACTATGGTCGTCACACAGTAGTTTCTCCACCTAGGATTTGGATATTATATCAGACATTCTGGTTACTAGATCTATGGTTTTAGATCTAGATTTGGGTGGTTTCCCAATCTGGGTATCTTTGACAGCATTCTATGAGTATTTAGAATGGACGACTCCTGGCATGGTGGTGTACCTGCAGGTGATGGAGTCACCCTCTCTAAAGGTGTCTTACAGACTAAAGGGGAGAGGGATACGCATGATTGACAGATCATTTGCTTAGGCAATTGAGTCAATCATGAGATGTCAAGTACCACACCAAATGTTGTTCTTGCAGTAGGTGCAATAAGTTGATATTGATCCAATCCTGGAGAAACAGTCGGAAGCAGTTTTAGAACATAAGTTGATGTTCTAGGGATATGATAGCAGCTTTCTCCTTCGGGAGACAGTTATCATTCCAGGCTTCCAAAGTGACCTGGATGACAGAGTGGCTATCAGAGTTATAATTTTCCCTCTGACGAGGGGCGGTATTTTCGACAGGTAGTCCAGGTAGATACTGAGGGAAGGCATGGCGCAGGATACTGATTAAGTTCAGTTTACGATACAGTCTAAGAAGTTTGGATTTGGAGTTCATTTATGAGCTAGGTCCCATCAGATATCCAGACATATTCTAAGACAGGTATTGCTCATTTCGGGAGATGGCTTTCTCCGCGAACTTGAGATAGAGAGAGACATAGAAAGAAACACCAGAGTGGATCCACTCACTGAGGCTATTCCTCGAACGCAATAGTTTCGCAAACGAGCTTTGTCAGACTGACTCGTAGAGGAGTTGGATGTTCGGTATCACACGGGCTGTGAGTATGCGACATCGCAATAATTGGCCTGAGTGCAAGTGGGAGATTGTTGGAGATAGTGCCCTCAGAGTCAATTATTGGATCACAGGCACGTGATTGCAATGATTGAGGGGAGGACCTGTCCCAGTAGGACAGTCTTACTCAAGATGATAGTCTGCTATCTGGTTTATCTTTATCATCGTGTACTGCTTTAGGTGACCTTACGAGTCGCTATTACACGTTGATAGAGCCCCTAGGATTCTTGCTTGACTACCAGCAGTATGAGGGCGATCATATACGTGAGAGCTGGAGTCTATAAGCACATCCTTAAAAGGTCCCTAGTCATGGGAGTTTCGATACAGGGCATCGATACTCCAGAGTAGACTAGTGTATACAGTCGAGACCCCGACGAGGGGCGGTGGCCGGTCTCACAAGCCACTGGTGTCAGTTGGTTCACCTAAGATGTATATAGGTGCTTGTTGGGTTATGAGTACACCGGACAGGACTCGCCGGGAACCTGCTAGTTGGGTTTATACCAGACGTCAGGTAGCAGTTCCCTGGTGACATGTGTACAGGTTAGTTCATCGACCTGAGATCGTCATTTGTCTCGTGTGAGTTCGCACTGTGCTTTGATTACTACCCTACCACGGCTCAAAGGAGTCGTGCAAACAGGTTTTAGTTGGGTACAATCCCGAGCCACATGGAGGCAGTGAGCGGATCTGCAGGGGTTCGTCTCTCCCGGGGGTAAGGTCGCGCTGTGTCTAGGAGAGCCAGAACATGAAAAGTCCTTGGCCAAGGCAGGAGATTTGCTGGTAGGTATTCCAGTAGTATCTCAGGGTGTTCTGGGCTACACTCCGACACGACTTGTACCGCTTTTGGGGGTCTGACTTTTACCAACCCCCTAGGCCCGCCATGTGATGCTCATAGACGAACGGACCGGACTGTGCGGATATTGTCACTGACAGGCTCTGTAGGGTGTCAGGATGAGTTCGCTCATCGACGTCCCTTTTTGTCAATAGCTGGTAGCCCGTCACGTATGGCTGATACCTCTGACGTGCCGGTAGTTAAATCCACAGCCATAGTATTGACTAGTCTTTAGAGTCCACCACACATACAGTAACTCAGGTTTCGGGCGAAACGATGTAGAGGCCGTATGGAGATATGGCACGGTTCGATCAGATACGTGCGGTATTGCACAGATCGTGATCGGACGGTTTTTACTAGCCGGCTTTGGCTTAAGCCGAATCCTAGTATTACATAGTGTAGTTTTGTCTCTTTGCATTTGTGTTCAGTAGAAATACAAATGCGGGCATGTAGTTACAGTAGTGGGGTTTTCCTGTAATTTTATTACGGGATCAGTTTTCTGAAATTGCCAGTTTGCATTCCGTTCCGGCCGGTTTTCCTTTGTTCCTTCACGGCCGGACTTTCTGATGGAGGGGGGGTTAATTGCAAGTTTGCAATTAACTTACTTGTGAGGGGCTTTCTTGCATTTGTGGCCTTATGATGAGACTAGCATCATGATGGGATTCTATTCTAGTCTTTTTCACTTGCTTTCATATGATGGTTGTTTTGGTTTTGATGTGAAATGAAATGGTTGTGACCATTATCATTTTAGATTATTCTTTTTCTTTTCTCCACTTGATTTGCTTAAAAAAGAATAATCTAACACAATTCTCATGCTTGAGGGGGCCGGCCACTTAGAGAGGAGTGAGAGGGTGAGCTCATTTTTCATGAGGGAAAACTTTGTTCATCTCCTTTTTCCTTGCTACACAATTTCATGTATCTATCTCCAAAGTTCTTTCTTGATCCCTCCATACATAGCAACTTCCATAAGCCCCAAAGAGACATGGCTACTACACTATTCTACAGCATCCCTTGGACTCGTCGGCTAGCCAACTTCGCGCCCGAGTTGCCTCGGTCAAGAGGTGGGAGCCCGTATACGATTCCGGCTACGTGGTACCCTTTCCGACGAGGAGGTGATAGACGGAGTTTCTGCGGGAGATCGTAGTGGAGACGAAGACCGAAGGACACGGATCGCTTGGTATAACTCTTCACCCATCTTGTAGTTTGCTAGTTGCTAGGTTAATGGCCCGATCCGGGTGAAAAGTGCGCGGTGGTGCCGGTTCAATAATTTTTGAAAGTTTTTGTTTCCGCATTTCCGGCGTTGGATCGACGGCCGGGGCGCCGCCGCGGACTTACAGGCCACCCGGGTATTGAGCGATCAAAAGATCGACGAGCAAGCCCGCTCACACTCCCGTGAATCCAACCAGTAACAATTACCGTACAGTCCGGTCTATTTGTCTGATATGTCGCATATCTCGCTTAGGGGTGGTAAACGTCAAACCCCAGTAGCTCGATAAGTCGTGTCGATATGAGCTCTATAACATTTTGAGAAACTACTGGTAACACTTACCAGTAAATCTCAGCAACCCTGGCCAGGGATTTCTGGTTATAGCCAATCGAACACAGCGCAACATCAACTCCCTATACCGGGAGAGACGAATCCCTTCCTATCGCTCATTTCCTCCATGTGATTCGGGACTGTACCCAAAAACCACCATTTTGCACGCCCTCTTGGACGTGGTAAGGTGGAAATCAAAGCACAGTGGGAATCACACAAGACTCTATGACGATCTCGGGTCTACAGACTAACCTGTACCAGTGTTACCAGAGAACTGCTATCTGACGTGAGGTATAATACCATCTGGGAGTTCTCGGCGAGTCCGTCCAGTGTACCCAGTCTCCACTGAGCACCCGTATATCATCTCTGATGTCAAACATCAATGGATATGGGATCATCCATCGCCCATCTGTATGGGTCGAGAAGGTATACGCTAGTCTACTCTGGTATATCGATGCCCCGTCTTGATACACCCACGACTAGGGACCTTGAAGGATGTGCTTATGGACTACCATGTCCCCACTAGTATGATCTGCATCATAGTCCAGGTAGTCAAGTACACATCCTAAGGGCTTTACCAACATGTAACAGAGAGACAATCAGTGTACACGTTAAGGTAAAGAGCAACCAGATAGCATACTATCATGTCGAGCAAGAAAGTCCTTCCTATATATGTCCAAGCATCTACTACAATATACATCCTATGTATAGTAATGGCCTCTAGGGCAAACATATAACTAACAATCTCCCACTTACACTAGGGCCATCTGATAGCAGTGGTTGTAGTATCTCATACTCAACCATCCCATGAAAGTCTCTCTCTGGGAAAATGCCTTTGTTAGTGGATCCGCCGTGTTTTCCTCTGAGTCTACTCTCCTAACCTCGATCTCCTTGGAGATCAACCATCTCCATGATCAGGTGACACTGCCTTAGAATGTGTCTGGATCACTGATGGGACGGGCGTTTCTAGGCATAAGCTACAACTCCATTGTCACACAATAGTAGGAACGAAGTTCATCTTATGAACTAATATACACCCAGACTTCCTCTTTGGTAGCATCTTTGGTAACGATGTATCTTGCCTTTAATCGTCTAGTGTGCCACAGTATCTAGCTTGGAACTCTTCCAACATACCGTCCCTCTACTGAGGGTAAAGACAATGCCTGTGACTGACATTCAGTCGTCCTTATCACTCTGGAACTTTTCCAGTGATTCTCCCCTGGATCGATTGATACCTTCTCACTACTACTAATGATAATCCTAACATCCAATTACATCTATCTCATAGATGAAAACTCAGGGATTAGGAGGTATCATTTTGATCCTATATAGAGAATCCTTGTGATAAGCGGAGATTGATCGAGCGTAGCATAGGAAACTACTTCCCTATCAAGAGTATGTCATCCATGTACTCTACGAGGATCACCACCATACTCCCTACTACCTTTTTGTATATACAAGCTTCATCTACCATTTTGATGATGTCAAACTCTTTGACTAACTCATCAAAACAAATGTTCCAACTCCACGATGCCTGTTTTATCACATAAAACATCTTGCACAAGTTTCCGCTGCTCCCACTGTCTACGAGGCCCTCTGGCTATGTACTTATAGATGCTCTCTTCCAAAACATCCTTTAGAAAATCAGTCATGACACCCAACCACCAGATATCGTAGTCATGGTATGTAGCCGTGGCAAGTAGGATCTGGATGGACTTAAGCATAGATCCTTAGGAATGGTTTCAACATAATCCATACCTGGTCAATGATGCAAACTTTTAACAAGTCTAGCTTTGAAAGTCTCAACTTTTCCATGTACACCAAGTAATCTTCTCAAGATATACTTGCTCCTGATGGGGATTTAACCCTTCAGATATAGCAACCAAAGTCCATACTTTGTTGGTGTATAAGGATTCCATCTCAGATCGCTAAGCATCCAGCCATTCTTACAGAGTCCCACTCCTGATGGACAGCTCGAAACTAGTTGGGTCATCATCTCATGATGCAATCCTCGCTCCCACTGTCATAGAGAAACCGAAGTATCTCTCAGGTGGGTGAGGAACCCTACTAGATCGGCGGAGAGGCTGAGGTTCGTCGGTGACTATTGAATCCTTTGGTTCTATCAAATCATCAGTTGTAGTTTGTATAGCTGGAACCATTCCAGTTCTACATAACTGACCTTGCCTCGAGCTTGTCCATATTTTTCTTTTAGACATAGGCCGGACAACCCCAAATCTTAACTTACATAAGAGATAGGCTCTTCCCATACCATATCTTATTTAGAGTGGTAGGCACTGATTTGATTCGAACCCAATTCAATAGGTATGCAGCTCCTCAAGTGCATAACCCCCCAAAAGAAAATAGGAAACTCAGTAGTACTCATCATAGAGCACACCATATCAAATAGGGTGTAAATGCTCCGCCCCGATACACCGTCGTGCTGTGGTGTATGCAGAGGAATAATGCTGAGAGAGAATCTCATTCTCCTTTAGAATAGTCCCAGAATTCTATGCACAAGTATTCTCCTCCCTGATCACATCAAAGAACATAATACTTATACCCGTATTGGTTCTCTACTTCTAGCTTATATTCTGTGAATATCTCAAAAGGTTCAGACTTGTGTTTCAACAGGAACATATGTCTGAATTTTGAGAGATCATCAGAGAATGTAATGAAGTATAAAGAACCAGTCCTGGCATGTGTATACAGAGGACCTTACATACATCATCATGTATCAATCACAAGAGTTTACTAACTCTTTCTCTGTTTCCAACAAACAGAGCTACGGTCATCTAATCTTTGTGACATGACTGGCAAGTTTCACAAGTTGTAAATTCAAACTAATTTAAATATACATCTAAATATACCTTCAGCCAGTCGGGTCGCATTGATATGACCTAGTCTACAATGCCTCAAGAAGGATTCGTTCATTTCTGAACTCTTCCTCTTGTGTGTGTTCTGTATACTAAGAACTGTAGTTTGATTTAGAACATCAATGCTTTTAGATAACGTGCCTGAACCGATCAACATTTGATATAGGAAATGTTCAAAACATTATCCAACAATACAAAATTATATCCTTCGTTTACTAAATAAAGAGATTGATATGATTTTGTATATCAGGTACGGTATCTAATAGCATTTGTTCGGAATCAATGTACTGGTAATACAGGGTGACAGTGACCAACAGACTTGGCTGCAACACTTGCCCCGTTTTCTGTCTCATGAAACTTATCACCCGTTCTCAGTTCTCTATCTTTCTGTAGCCCATGTAACAGATTACATTTGCAGGATCCTGATCCGGTATCTAATACCCAGGACGTAGAGGATACTGAGAAACAGTTCTTTGTAATGAACACACCCGAAGGAGATGCATCTCATGCACTTTCATCGTTTGGGCGGCATGGGAATCCTGGTATTCCCCTATTTCCAGCTCTGTCTTATAACAATTATAAGTTGGAGCGGGACCAACGTTCCCCAGCTCAGTATAACAAGCGGGTTCGGTCAATATATACGTTTTATTATCTTGATTAAGGCGTGAAATGGTCGCTACCTGGAGAGAGAGAGAAGAAAACACTCAGCGTGCGCTCTTGCAAGAATAGATTGGTTATTATTTTATCTAATCAGGATGGCTCCCACTGTTTTTTATCAAATCTTCCTTCAAACCCTAAAAGGAAAGACTAGCCGGGATTAATTACACGCTACAAGTTCGCCAATCTTTCAGCCAGGCCAGTGTCGGTACTTTGAGGGAGGTCCCCCTTGCTTTCGCACGAACCTAATTAATGTAAACCTCGTTTTCCAGAGGCGTAACCTCGTTAACACCTTTCTAGACACCTACTTGATCGGCTAATTGTAGTGTGTAAAACTTTCTCAGGAGTAACAATTACTCGCAGCGGGTATCGGGATCCAACTATCTCATAGAAGGTATGCAATCTTATTGCAAATTTCAACACTTGAAATTCCCGATAATATTTTGCCCCAAACGATCTATGACCTTGACAAGGTCAACAAACCATAGACCGTAAGTCAAGTTCAACCCGTCATTTCTTGATTGAATTAAACCCACCCGCACGACCCTTGACAAGGTCAACAAGGCCGTACGACTACCCTAACCCAATCTGCATCATATGCATAAGCAGATAAATACTGGTCAGCTGCCGCACACTGCGCCTTGACAAGGTCAACAAACGCAGCACGAATACTAAGCAGGACTTATCTGAAATGACGGAGGGCTACGACAGGTTTTTCTGAAAACCTATTGCGTAATGAACTTGATATCGTTGTAGAATCAAATGATTTTAAAATGGAGTGTTTTTTAGGGTTTTCTAGTTTTACTAAAGGGGTCACTCCCGGTGAAGAGATCGTCGGCCCTTTCCTCGTCGAATGAGGTGCGGGATATATCATATATATCACTGTGCAAAGAAGAAACTATAGAAGCAATCAAAAGACAAACTGAGTGTGTAGCATCTGCCAGTTATTGCTAAAGGGGTCACTCCCGGTGAAGGGATCTCGGCCCTTTCCTCGTCGAATGAGGTGCAGGATGTTCTACAAGGAACACCGCGATGCAAAGCAAGAACTGTAGCTACCTATTTTTAAGAAATCCGATTCCACAACATCAATTAGGTGTATTTTCTTTCATTAATCTCATTAATTAATGTCCCATCATTTAAGTCCACCTAAACATCACAGATAAATATAACTTACGCTTATGCCATCCGCATTCGCCTCGATGTCCCGTCTGCACCGTTAGGTTAGGTAACTAATGCCAGAGCGAGGCAGGGCTAGTGCAGGTGTAAAACATAAGCAACATCTATATAATATATCATATATACTATACACAATATCTATCTGAACAAATCACATGATCACATCACAGATAACGCAGCAGAAAATATCATATGAAATATTGGATATACTAGGACGTCCGTGTTTTTAATACGAGCCAGTATAAAACACGGATTCCACGGTCGTGATGAATAGCCAATCCCACACCCCTAGACCCCTACGAGAGCGGCAAGCAACCCTACCAATTCTAGGGTTAGGAGACCCGGACTCGACTCCTCGAGAAGGTCTCCCACTGGACCCTAGAACCCGGTTACTTGTGCTCCCCTCCTTGGGTCTATCCTAATGCGGAAAAGTAAATAATATACAAATGGTGACATCATCCGCAACCTGGAAGTGCCCCAATAAAATAATATTACATACAAGTTTTTTACATGAATGAAAAGGAAAAACACTCATCTCACATAAAAATCCCCGGCTATTCGAACACGACGATCCAATATAACATATCCAGCAACACATAACATCACATGTCATCAACGTAAGTAAATATGCATACACCGATTGTCGTCGACGTATAGCAACGACAATTAGCAATACCACTACATACTACACTTACGGTCACAGAAAAGAAAGTGTAAAACTACAACGGTTGGAATCCGCAATCTCTTTAGACATCGTATGCCTAATCAAATGAAATACTTAGACATCGCATGCCTAACAATTATAAACCCCGTATTTTAGTCTTATTATCGAAAACTCTTTTCAATATCAAGTCGGGCAATTAAACAAGATTCCCGATATCCAGATCGAATGCTCGTCGCAAACTTTAGTAGGCGGCCGCACCCCCGACGCCGTCGACGAAGTGCACCAAGACGGAACACCGCTGCCGCGAGAACCCGAACGGATGCTTTTGGCGACGGGGTTCTCCTACAGTCACTTGGTCGGGGCTATGGGGTGAGGCTGTCTATTAAGTTTACCCGGCGAGTATCCGCGTACGCTACGTGATTGCGACGGACTTTTGATCGCATCAAAATTCCGTGGCAACCGATCAAGTGAGACTAAAGTGCTATGTTTATAACATTCATTCAGTTATCTCATAACTACTTGTGGATTCCAAATATTGTATCACATTCCAGATAAATAGAAAATGTCAAACTTTCCGATCGAACAATCAAACACCCAATATTTCCCGAAACAGCTCAACACTTGAAATAAGTTCAAAAACATCCACTTCATGCCTCAGTACCAACGGTCCAGCCGCAGAAAGGTTAAGCCAACGCCTCACATGTGGCACGCCGTACTGCCCCAAACCCTAAGGTTCAAAGGGCAGTTCAAGACGGTCCCATAATCGAGTTAAGGTTTGTTGTCTTCTAGAGGGTCCATCGCGTTACTTGCACTACTTAGAACATTCTTAAACTACAGAAAAATGCAACACTTGGAAATTTCCCGGCAGGGGAAAAAGTGGGTATTTATATCCGGTCGAAACTTTTAACATGTTCTAAAGATACCCAGAAAAACACAGTAAACAAAGTTAAATAATCCGATCGAATCATCGAGTCCCCAATACAACCCCAGAACACTGAACTCTTGAGTCATAATAAAAATACCCATAAAATATAAATCACAGAAATAGGAATTATGGTGCAAAAAAGATGACCTAATTCCTCTGTAAGGCCGCGGAACCGCGGCCCAAGCAGGCTATTGACGCGGTCCGCGGTGGAATGTACGATTTAGGGGGTCGTTTTTCACCACAATTCTTATATTTCCCTGCTGAATTTTTCAGGTATTTTTAATTCAGAAAAAACCACAATTTCAGAAAATGTCCAGAGAGTGATTTGGGATTAGGGTTTCGGGTTCGATCGGACTTCTAACATCGTTTACGCATCGCCTAAGGCTCTAGCTAGGCTCTGATACCACTGTAGGGTTCCTAGGCACACCCATGAGGTTCTACAACTGATCAACCATGGCAAAATCAATTTTTTCTAGGTGCCGAGAAACCCTAATGAAGATCTTAACTAGAGATTAGGCGAAACATGCAAGTAAACAACTTTATTGCTAAGTGAATGGAAATACAACCTTTGTAGATCCGGTCCACCACTCCTTTAGCTCCGTGATGACATCCCTCCGCTGCAACCATCGGAATCCTGGACTCTCGCGGTGGTTTCATCGAAGAAATGATCGGGCTAGGTCGATGACTTCGATGCCGAAGATGATCTACGTCGAGGCGACTCTAACTCGAGCTCCAACTTCACCAAGTCATGAAACTTGTGAAGAAAACACCCTATACTACATGGCAAGTGGTAGAGGATGAAGAAATAGGAAGTGGGTTCACTTTGGATTTTGATTTCTCACTTGGATTCATCACTTGTAATTTTCAAGTAAGCTTTCTTCACCTCTTGAAGAAGATGAAGAAGAAGAAAGAAAAAGAAATATCAATTAAAACAAAAACAAGTGATGGTTATCATTATGTAACCATGGTTAAGTGTAGAGAATAAACTAGGGTTAGGTGAATGCTTAGGTTAAGCAAAAGAAACAAAATTGGTTGAACTTTTCAAAGCTTCATGAAGCTTCAAAGAAAATCCAAAAGAAGAAACCATTTCTTTTCTTGCTAAAATGAAAGAAATAAATAAATAAAACCCTAACCATTAACCTAATCATAGTTTAAAGCACACTCACACCCAAGTTTGCATGTATCATCAAACATGATACAAACTAGTGCACAAAACTATATCATATACACAATGTGCACATCAAGTGAGAAAATCCATCTTAAGTGAACCAATACTAGTTAATGCAAAATAATATATCAAATATATAATTATACATTAAATCATTAAATCAACACTTGATTTAGCGATCCGGTCATATCGCATATGACCGACTAATATCCAATGTATCGACTTATCGAATCAATCCTCGATTCGATAACTAGGTTATATCGCATACAACCAATCGATACATTCATCGCGAGAATAGAATACGGTATCACATACACGCATTATTCTCGGTCCCGCACATATCTCATATGCGCTCCTATTTCGTTTAGCTTGAGCCAGGAAACCTCTGTGTAGGACTCTAAAGACTCGTCAATACGCCGGCAGTAGGTGATGATCATATCAAACTCCCACAAGCCGCAAGCGGTCTGCTAAACGTAACGGCCACCCGGGTATTGAGCGATCATAAGATCGACGAGCAAGCCCGCTCACACTCCTGTGAATCCAACCAGTAACACTTACCGTACATTCCGGTCTGTTCGTCTGATATATCGCATATCTCGTCTAGGGGTGGTAAACGTCAGACCCCAGTAGCTCGATAAGTCGTGTCGATATGAGCTCTATAACATTTCAAGAAACTACTGGTAACTCTTACCAGTAAATCTCAGCAACCCTGGCCAGGGATTTCTGGTTATAGCCAATCGAACACAGCGCAACATCAACTCCCTATACCGGGAGAGACGAATCCCCTCCTATCGCTTATTGCCTCCATGTAATTCGGGACTGTACCCAAAAACCACCGTTTTGCATGCCTTCTTGGACGTGGTAAGGTGTAAATCAAAGCACAGTAGGAATCACACAAGACTCTATGACGATCTCGGGTCTACAGACTAACATGTACCAGTGTCACCAGAGAACTGCCATCTGACGTGAGGTATAATACCATCTGGGAGTTCTCGACGAGTCTGTCCAGTATACCCAGTCTCCACTGAGAACCCGTATATCATCTCTGATGTCAAACATCAATGGATATGGGATCATCCATCGCCCATCTGTATGGGTCGAGAAGGTATACGCTAGTCTACTCTGGTATATCGATGTCCCGTCTCGATACACCCATGACTAGGGACCTTGAAGGATGTACTTATGGACTACCATGTCCCCACTAGTATGATCTGCATCATAGTCCAGGTAGTCAAGTACACATCCTAAGGGCTTTACCAACATGTAACAGAGAGACAATCAGTGTACACGTTAAGGTAAAGAGCAACCAGATAGCATACTATCATGTCGAGCAAGAAAGTCCTCCCTAGATATGTCCAAGCATCCACTACAATATACATCCTATGTATAGTAATGGCCTCTAGGGCAAACATATAACTAACACATCCCTCTCCCCTTTAGTCTATAAGACACCTTTAGAGATGGTGACTCCATCACCTGCAGGTACACCACCATGCTAGGAGTCATCTATTCTAAATACCTTTAGAATATTGTCAAAGTACCCATATTGGGAAACTACCCAAATCTAGATCTAAAACCATAGATCTAGTAACCAGAATGTCTGATATTATATCCATATCCTTTCTGGAGAAACAACTGTGTGACGACCACAGTACAACCGATCGTAGTATAGGAATTTTACTTCTTACTCTGTGTATGTCATCCAAATACCAGGATATCACACCCTACTACCTTCTTAACAGATCCATCCCCTATTCTGATGAAGTCAAACCCATGACTGTCATATTAAAATCAGATGATCTCTCTCCGCTATATTTGCTCAAGTCTATAAATAGACATAAGCTACTTGCCCACTATGCTTCCGCTTCTCCCACTGACCACAACAACCCTTTGGCAGAATAATATACACGTGTACTTCTAAAGCTAGTTTAGAATGACGCTATACTTATCCTCCTGCCGGGTCTCATAGTCTGGAACAACAGTAGTGTCAAGTCTGGATAAACAAGAACCTCCCTATCACCATCCTTGAGGCTACCGGAGTACCTCTCGGGTGTCTGAGGTTACCCACCATATCTGCGGAGTGGCTATTGGAATGTCAAACCAGATTGAATATATAGGTCCTATTAAATTTTCCGTAATCATTTACGGTTCTGGAATCTCTTCCAGTTCTACCATACTCCCACTATTGTTTTCTGAAAAAATCCATTTTACTAAAACTGTCGCAAGTCAAGAACAATATCACTATTGATCTTCCAGATGGTAGAAAGTTAACCCTCGACATAGCCCGGGTCAACCCATAAACTGCCATTACAGAAACGTGCCTTGAGTTATCCAGAGTCTGGTTTTAAGCATAAGCCCGACAACTCCCCGTATCTTAACATCGTTAAGATATGAACCATTCTATATACAATATAGAAATATAGGCACTAATTTAACTGGAACCAGATTCAAACCATGCAATTGTCTCCGGTGCATATCAACTTAATGGAGAAAGGCTAATCAGTATTACTCAACTTAGGAATCCATCCAATTATGAGTAACCTGAAAGAGAAACAAGTTTCTAAAAACCATTACTATCAACTGAATACCAATCACAAGTATCTACATCTTCGATCTTTTTGAAGAATCCCGATACTTGCGATATTTGGTTCTCTATTTTATTCTTATACCCACAACTTCTCAAAACTTAGACATTATATTTCTACGAAACATTTGTCTAAAAACTAGAGAAGTCACGAGTAAACAGAACATAGTACGAGGACCTACCCCTTTGTCCTGATGGACACTGGACAACATACAATACTCGGTATAAGTCCGTTGAGTTGAATAACTCAAAACCTGTGCGTCTTAGGTTGAAACTGTACTCAGGCGATTTCCTCAAATATCACCAATTACAACGAATTCCGATATAATGAGGATGATCACCTTATTCCCAATAATTTACTCTCACTCATCATCTGTAAAACCATACAGATATGAGAATGAAACCTGGTAAATACATACCCTGGAGTAAGTATCTAATCGGGAAAGCAGTTTTCCTTTAACAATGCACTGAAACATGAAAATGTTTCGTAGGGGTATCCTGGTATTCCTAGCAATGCCTCTTCCATAATTCAATTCATGACTATAACCATATATCTCTTTGTCATCTCTCCAAATCCCTTTATCTGTCTTTATTCATTTCCTTCTGTACACCATCGTTAGGCTAAATGGTTTTCTTCCTTCCCTACCGTTCGGCACCAGCCTATGGTTTGGAAGAAGACTATCCAGTAAGAATAATAGGTGTACTCTCCTAATCCAAGGAGTACTCGTAACTTGAGAGAAGGTGATGATAAAAGACAACTGAATAATACCTTATTCTATTTCTCCCGAACTGGGGAAAAAAAGCAAAGGTGAAAATAGGAGTGGCGATAAAGTACGCGGTTTGATCGTGAATGGTAACAGTCGCAATTTACTTTGCCCGCTTTCTAATCCCTTTATTTTGTCTTTAGTTATTACCTTCTGTACACCCTACTTAGGCTAATTGGTTTTCTTCATTCCCTACCATTCGGCACAAGCCTATGGTTTGGAATAAGATTATCTAATAAGCGTAATAGGTGTACTCTCCTAAACTTAGGAGCCCTCGCAACCTGAAAGAAGGTGATAATAAAAGACAACTGAATAATACCTTATTCTATTTCTCCTGAACCTGGATCCATCCTCGAAGAAATCCCTTAGAGTTCGTATATAACCATACGATGGATCTATCCAATGGAAGTGGATGTCCGTAGCTATAAGGGGTGTTCTGAGAAATACAAAGGGTAAAAGAAGGAGCGGCAATGACTTATGCAACTCAGATAATCCAAAAGCCAATATTTTAAGAAAGTTCGGTCTTGGTCACTGATTCATAATCTAGGGTCGGTCAAAGGTCGCTGCCAAAGAAAGAGAGAAAAGAAACACTCTACGTGCACTCTAACCTAATCAGAATGGTTATCACTTTATCTAATCAGGAAACCTCCCACTGTTCCGTCAAATTCTCCTCCAAACCTGAAAGAAGAATCAATCGGGATCACCGGAAGAGTAAACCAACTCATCAGTGGGAATCGGGATCCAACTCTCATCGTATGATAACGCGAAGGAATCCACTCATGTTATCACACTCCAGAAGATATGCGCATACTTGGCAAGTTTCAGTTTCGTTAGAAACTCCCAATATAATTTTTGCCCCATGCTCTTATGACCTTGGCATTGGTCAAAATGTCATAAGTCACATGCCAAGTTCTACCCGTCACTATCCAGGTCAATTTGAACCCACCCGTACGTGCCCCTGACGTTGGCCAAATGGCAGAACGATTGTCCCAAACCAACTCATCTATCTATGCAACAAATGAATACCCAGCAGCTACCAAACACTATGCCTTGGCATTGGTCAAAATACATAGCTTGAATACTACTGAATACCCAAAAGAAATGACGGAGGGCTACGACTGGTTTTTGGTGAAAAACCTTTAACGTAATGAACTTGATCTCGTTAAAGGAACCTAATAGCTTTTTATAAAAATATAGTGGCGAAAACCTTTGCTAAAGAGGTCACTCCCGGTGAAGGGATATCGGCTCTTTCCTCGTGGAATGAGGTGCAGGATATTCAAAATGAATACCGCGATGCAAAGCAACTTGTAATCGACTATAGTGAAGTTATTACCCTCACGTAAACTTCTGCCCAAGGGGTCACTCCCGGTGAAGGGATCTCGGCCCTTGCCTCGTCGAATGAGGTGCAGGATATTCTAACTGAATATCACTGTGCAAAACAAAAAGAAACGTCTTTGTAATAACATCTTTTAAAACTGGTTCCAACAACATCAAATATAGGTTTGTTTTATCCTTGCATTGATAAGAATCAATGCAGTCCCATCAATCAATCACACCAGAAAAGAACGAAAAATAAAATGTATGTGTATGCCATCCGCATTCGTCACTGGGTCCCGTCATCACCCGTTAGGTTACTTAACTAACGACAGAGCGGGGGCTGGACTAGCGCGGGTGTAAATCATATACAACATCTAATAGTATATATACCAATATACAATAATCGCTCCAGGCGTGATAATATGAAATATTATAGAAAAGTAATAAGCATCACAGAACAATACAGATAATTTGGGATCCCCGGGTTTCACAGAGCCTCTACTGAAACCCGACGTTCCCCTGGTCATGTGGATAGCCTGTGCAATGAAACCTAAACCCCTACGGGTGCGGGAAGTTACCCGCCAAAACTTGAAGCGAGGCAGCCCCTACAGCAAAGTGAATGGACCACCCAACACTTCACGGAATCCGGTAACTTGAGCACACCTCCTTGGGTCAACCTGTACCCCCTACGAGTGCGGCGAATAGTCTGCCAATTCTAGAGTGAGGCCCCTTTGCCTCTCAAAGCCATGAGATACGGACCCGTTGCCTTCCAGAACCCGGCTATCTGTGCACTCCGTCGCGGGGTAAACCTAGTACAGAAATAAAAATATGTACAACAGGTACATCAACCTCAACCCGGTCGTGCCCCAAAAGAATATTATACAAACAGGCAGTGACGGAAGTCCACATGTTGGACGCTCGGCCCGCAATATCAAATGTACAAATAAATACAAACTGCACTACCATTGCACACTGCTATCCACCACGACATATCCGCAACATCACAGCACAACATAGAACATCAACGCGAATGTCACGTTCGCAAATCCGTCTAAAAGTGCTATAGCAATTAGACGCAATTTACCGCTCGAATGACATTCCCGGTCGGAGATATAATGTAAGTACTGTATACTAACAAGTTTAAAATTTCGATCGACAAAATATCCCGAAGTAGACCCCACGAACTTCTGCTATACAGTAACCAAATATGGGCCCAAAACAAACATACCAAAAACCACAATTTCTTATGTGAAGCTCTCTGGAGAAAATTGGAGCACTGTTCCCACACACTGGCCGCGGTTCCGCGGTCAAACCCTAGGTTTGACCGCGGATCCGCGGCAGCACTGTGGGATCACGTGCCCAATTTTCACCAGTATGCTTCAAAAACCCTACTCAATTTTCTGAGATGATCAAAATTATTTTTAGACCCCTTTTAAAATCGACAGAAACTTTAGACTTGGAATTTGCGGTTTTCGAAAATCCGTTCGATCTATATTTTAAACGCGTTAGCACAAGTTAGTATAGCTTAATGGTGAGGCTCTGACACCACTCTAAGTCCACGGTAGCACCCCGGCCGTCTAACAGACGCCAAATACGGAACAAAAACTTTTTAGCCGGCGCTATCACGTACTATAACCCGGATCTGCCATTAAAGCTAAACTAACAAACTACAAAGTGGGTAGAAATGTTATACCGAACGATCCGAGTCCTTCGGTCTTCAACCATCATCCCACGCTTTGTTGCGGCTGCTCTGATCTCCTGAATCTCCAGTTTTCTCGTCCAGGTGGAACCACGTCGACGGATCTTTAAACGGGCTCCCGCCTCTGAACCGAGGCAACTCGATCATCAAGTTTGCTAAAAGAGATGACCAAGATTGATGTAGAGAATGAGTAGAACACTTTGTCTCGTTACGTCCAAAGGTATGGACGAACGGTTAATGAAGTTGCCTTTTGGATCGGGTGAAATAAGAAAATGAGACTATCTAATTTCCATGAACCAAATACTTGCATCTTTTTCAAATCAATAATCATCTTTTTCTAGCAAGGGGGGCCGGCCACTTATAAGTGAGGAGGGGGTGAGTGTAGGAGTGGAAGAGGTGACCATAAGAATCTGAAGCTTATCATAACATTAAATGAAAAATGATGACACACTAAAAACCATTAATGCAAAAGAAGATGCATTAACCTAGTCATTAACCTAGTCACCATTCAATAAATGCTATGAATGAGTCACAAGCCTTGTCACCAAATCTAGAACCTTCTAGAACCACGACTCACCCTCAAGACGAAAAGATAAATCCGCATTTAACCGAATGTCAAATACGGAAACTAGAAACTGGCAACTTCCAAAAGCGATCCTGAAACGAATTTCAAGATAACCCCGTAACAGTATAAACATACCCGCATTTGTATTACGACCGAATACAAATGCAACTGAGAAAAAGATATTATATCTACACAGTATAATACTCGGATCCGGCTTAAACCAAAGCCCACCAGTATTATTTGCCCGAAATATGACACGTGCATAAACGCACGTGCATTTTCCGAACCCTGCCATAAAACCATACGGCCTCTACAACGTTTCGCCCGAACTTGGGAAAATTTCTGTGGGGGACTCTAATGACTCATCAACACACTGGCACTGGGTATAACCACTAGCACGTCAGAGGTACGAGCTGTACGTAACGGTTGCCTATGTATTGATTGGAAGGGAAGCTGACGAGCGAACTCATCCAGAAACCCTACTGAGCCTAATAGTGACAATATACATACAGTCTGGTCCGTTCGTCTATGAGTATCGCATAACGGCCTAGGGGCTGGTAACGTCAGGCCCCAATAGCGGTATAAGTCGTGTCAGAGAATAGCCCAGAACACCCTGAGATACTATTGGAGTACCTACCAGTAAATCTCCTGCCTCGGCCGAGGGCTTTGTGTAATGGCTCTCGTAGACACAGAGCGATCTCACCCCCAATACCGGGAGAGATGAATCCCCTGCCGATCCGCTCACTTGCCTCCATGTGGCTTGGGACTGTACCCAAAAAAGACCTGTTTGCACGACTCCTTTGAGTCGTGGTAGGGTAGAAATCAAAGTACAGTGGGAACTCATACGAGACAAATGATGACCTCAGGTCGATGAACTAACCTGTACACATGTCACCAGGGAACTGCTATCTGACGATAGGTATAATACCAACTAGAAGGTTCCCGACGAGTCCTGTCTGGTGTACTCATAACCTAATGAGCACCTGTATACATCTTAGGTGATCCAACTGACACCAGTGGCTTGTGAGACCGGACACCGCCCCTCGTCGGGGTCTTGACTGTATACACTAGTCTACTCTAGAGTATCGATGCCCTGTCTCGAAACTCCCACGACTAGGGACACTTTAAGGATGTGCTTACAGACCCCAGCTCCCACATATATGATCGCCATCATACTGCTGGCAGTCAAGAAAATCCTATGGGCTCTATCATCATGCAATAGTGAACTAAGGCATGTATACGATGATAAAGACAAACCAGATAGCATACTATCATCTCGAGCAAGACTGTCATATCGGTATAGGTCCTCCCTCAATCATTGCAATCACGTACCTGCGATCCAATAATTGACTTTGAGGATACTATATCCAACATTTCATACACTGGTGTTGTGTAGAAGGGATGATGTTGTACTCGTGTAACCAAGGCCGACTGAGCAAAGCATTATAGCATGTCTTGGTGTTTATGACGTGGAATTTAATGTCCGTGTCAAGTAGCCCAAAGCACAACGTCAGTATCACAGACTCGAGAGTCCGTGATGATTGAGAGTCGAACCCGGAGATGGTGATCTTATCCCGAGCGAGGTGTTGGACGCTCATGCAGATTTCCTTCAATACCCGTACATTGAGGAGATTGACGGAAGAGCCATTATCAACCTAGATTTTTCCTATCTTTATATCGTGGCAGTACCCTTAGACATAGAGGGGACGATTGTGTTCGCACGTCCCAAGGAGGAGGTCTTCATCACCGAAAGCGACATCGGCTGTGTTCACTTCTTCCAGCTCGTCCTTCATCTTTTCTTCGGCGAGAAAAGCTTGGAATTGCTCTGGCTCTTGTAGCGCTTTGATCAATGAATCCCTTGCTTCTTTTGATAGTAAAAGGGCGTCAAGAATGCTGAGTTGCGAGGGTAGCTTCCTCAAGTGTGCCAGAATATTGTTGTCCACCTTATTTCTCTTTAGCGGGTCCTTGGCAGTCAGCTCTTTCATGACTTGGTCATCTAGGGCGATATCCTCAGAGACATTTTCTTTTCCCTTATCTTTCTTGTTTGAAGGTCCGAGATTCTTTTCGGGTAGCGTACGATTACGCATCTGAATATTTTCGCTGGCCTTTGGCTCTTCCTCTTTTCCCGAGGTGGACTCTTTAAAGAGAGGGCTAAGAGCCATTTCCTCCTCAGAGTCGCTCCCGAATGTGAGAATTTGTGCTCCCTCGGCGTTAACCATACGACAATCGCCGGTAGTTCTTCTAAGCTCCTCGGTCATACTTTTCCGTTCTCGATGAGTTTTACGTTTCTCCCGCTTAAAATGTTGCCGGTGAGCGATATACCCCTGCCACCATCTATTGAAAGCTTTGCAATCTTCAGTGGGGTGCGAAATCTTTCGATGATATAAGCAGTAGGAAGGGTGCATTTCTGCTTTGCCGGCAATGTTTCCTTCAGAGGGTGGTAGCTTCATCCCCATTGATATGGCTTTAGCAAACCTTTTCCTCGTCTTGAATTTTTTTTATCCGCAACGGGTGTCTTTTGATTTGACAGGAGTGTCTCAACTTTTTCGTCTAGTCGCCGGTGCTTGGGCCTTTCAAATACGACCGTCTCGCGTTCCCGATCAGCTTTACTTTTCAAAAGAGCTTCGATGAGGAATGCATCAATTGTTTCATCTGATGGACCCAAAAGTTCTGGTTTAGGATCTGCCCCCAGTTTCTCAGTGCAAGGAGTTTTCTCATTGTCTGTAAACGAGTGGGAGATCATATGACAACTTGCTACGTAACCCTCAGATTCATCCGACGAGCTTTCTCCATCATCTTCCTCCAGAAAAACGTGGTTGAGGAACTCTTGGAGCGTGATGGGAGTCCGTGCTTCTGATTATACTCCTCCAGCGCGTCAATCTGTTTCTTTAAGTCCGTGCGCTTGTCGCCAGGCTTCACGGGATTTTTGGATCTTTTCTTCTTCTTCTTCGAAGATTTTGACGGCTGGGTGTGAGTGCTTGGGCCATCACCACCAATCTTTGGAGTTCGGCGCGGCTTCAACATCCCTTCGATGATCTGGGGTTCTAGCGGGTTCTTCCACTTGATCGCCGGGCATGTCTGGAGATCATTCAGCATCCTTTTGGTTTTGGCTAATAGCACGATCTCCCACGGAGCTTCTTCAATAAGGGAGCACGTTGCACCCGGCATATTTACCTTTTTATGGGTATGAGGTTGCGGCGGGTTCACCTTCCATTTTTCGGACAACGCGAACTTGCCTTGTTGGTATTGGTCTTCAATCCAGTTTTTGAAGACGTAGCAATCTTCGATCGGATGACCCAATACTCAGTGGTAGGGGCAGTAATTGGGATCATTGACGTCATTTGGCTGCAACGGACGTTTTGAATCTGGCAGATTGATGAGTCTGTTGCTCACTGCCAGCTCGAACAGTCTTCTCGTTTTATCTTGAGGAAACGAGTAAGGACGTCCTAGCCTCTCCTCGAGGGATAGGCGTGGACGCATATTGTTTTGACGGACAACCGGCTTCAAATTGCTCGGCTGTTGTTGAGCATTGGCGACAACGATCGCTTTTCCTTTCCCCTTTTCATTTCGAGAGTCCGGCTTTGGAGGAGATGGTCTATGGCCCATCTGGTCCATTTGAGCTAGCTTGTCGATCAGGGCCTGGAACGTGGTTGGTTTAAAGAACATCATGAACTGTGAAATAGTTGCATGAGGATCTAAGGTGCCCACAAACATGTCCACCGCTGGCGCTTCTTCGATGCGCTGTTCGCACTTCGACCACAAGTTCCGCCATCGGATTGCATATTGAACCCAGGTTTCGCCCGGCTTTACTCTTGCATTGATCAAATCTGTTATTGGAGTACGCTTGCTGGCGCTTGCGAAACGCTGGGTAAATAACAACTCCATTTCAGCGAAGGTTTTGACGGAGTCATTCGGAAGTTCAGAGTACCACTCAAACACCGTCTCCGATAAGCTACCGACGAATTGGTGAAGCAACAGTTTATCATCACCACTGGTATTGCCACAAAGAGCCCTGAACTGGGCAATATATTGATGGGGATTTCCTGTCCCCTTGTAGACATGGAATTTTGGGATCGTGTAGCCCGGCGGGTATTTGATCTGATCATACCAGCTCGGATATGGTCGCCCCGTTTTAACGACTTGACCAGCCGTCTCAGTTGCCTGGTGAACTCGTATTTGCTGAGCTATATATTCATCCAGGGGAGCTTTGGAAATTGTCTCCTCCTTGGCTGTTGAAAGAGCCGGCGGTGGATTTGACGTTTCTCCTCTGTCATCTTCAAGGACAATCGGAGGATCTTCAGCAGGAGGATCTTGCTGGATCATCATACCCACCATGTCCTGGAACAGAAGGGCCATTCATTTTATATTGGCTGCTTGTTCCGCGGCCTCTTTTTCTTTCTTTTCCAATATTCTATGAAGGAATTCGGCGTCGGTTTCTTGCTCCTGGCGTTGATCCGAGGATGCTTCTGGGCTTTCTTTTGGCCCGGTAAGTGCGGCCATCGCGATCATCATCTCTTGGAGCTTCTGCTGCTTCTCTTGAGCCTTAGTCATTGATCGCGTAAACGGTTGATGACCTGTGGATATACGGCTATCCTCTTTCCCGGACGCCATGTAGACGGTATGTACCACAATGCCCCCGGACTTAGGGCGTTTAGGCCCACTTCCTTTGGCATTTGCCACAGGCGTGGGGATTTTCTCTGGCCTTCTTCTCTTGTGGGCCGTCGAAGTTGAGGGTGTCGTTGCTGTAGGCACCCAGGTTGTCGTCGTCTTCCGTTGCTTAACAAGGCGGTTTTCCTCCTGTCGGACTTTCGACTTCTTATGCTGATGGGAGAAATTCGGACCAATCACCGATTCTCGGACTCGTCGCCAAGTCTTGTAGACTTTGGAAGACAGCCGTTGAGGAGGCTACTCCGGCTTTGTTTCTACGACGGTCTCTATCGGTGGCGGTGATCTTTTGAGCACGGCAGTTGGTGAATTCCTGCGTACCCTGTTCAACAGCTCAAAGTTTTTCCCAGTTGGAACAGCAGCATCAATTTCCACCGTTGGGGCTGGTGGAGTTAGCCCCGAGGGGGAGTCGCCCCCAGCCTTCCTTATCCGGTGCCAGTGGCGGTGTCGGGCGTGATGAGTTATTAGGATTGGTTCAGCGACGGCTTTGTCTTGCCCCCTGTTCAGGTGAGGGGCCGTTGCCGGTATCAGTCTCTTGAAAACTAACGTCCGTTGAGAAGCCATGTCCAACCGGTCAAAAACATATTTCTGAGCGGGAGCGGGAACGGGAACAATCAGTCTGGCAAAGACCGACCCTCTGGGAGGAGAAGCCGCCTCAACGACTTCAGGAGTGGGATGGCCACTTCAGGTATTACGGGCTTCTTGGTAAGCCCTTTGGAGCTCAAGCTCAGCCTGGTGAAGACTGAAGAGTTGGAATTAGACAACCCGTTGAGAGGGGCCGTGGGAGCGGCAAGTCGATCGAAGACCGACTTCTTTGAAGCTTCCGGTACGGGCACTGGGATGGCGAAGCTCGCTGGCGGGAGCATGGTCCCGAAAAACAGACCGGTGGTAGCCTGAGTCAGTTGTTCCACTGGCATAGCGAAGAGGGAGGCCGCTTGAGGCCCATAGGCTACACCTCCAGGTGAGGAGGAGCGTCGGTTGCATTTGTATTTAGAGCAGTTCGAGCAGTTGGACGCCATTACTGTTTGATTTCTGCGCCAAGCAAGAGACCAAATCTTAGTAACTTGAAACCCGAGGGCAACCATTAACAAACCGTGATTCGTTCGCGAATACGACACACGAAGTGTAGAGTGGAAAGAGGAAAAGGTCCCACCGGGCTTGCCAGAATCTGTTCCCCTCCGAATCACGGCGCGACAAGACGTCTTTCCTGAAATTCGGGGCAGATGCTATTTGGTTTTATTCGTCCACCTCTCTAAAGATGCCAAGTTGATTTATGGCACCATGTATCGGAGGTTTAGACGGATGTAGCAGACTTCGTCAGATTCCCCCTCGTCTGAGGGGTTTTTGATTGTAGGGATGCTCTTCCCTGCAGGTGCAAGCCCCTGCAGTTAATTACGCTACCGCATCGCGGTAACAACTTTCTCCTTCTCCAGAATTTCACTTCGTGTCGTGTGTGTTTGTTTTGTTTGTAGTTGCCCATGGATTGTATACGGAGACTAATTTATATCGTCGTCCGTAGGACGTGGATTAGTCCAAATCCGTATTTTCTTAGATTTCGGTTTGGGGTTTTGGTTTAAGGAACGTTAGCCGTATTTGAGGCTAAGATCAATTTAAACGTTCGTTAAGGATACGTTAGTCCAATTTGAGACTAAGATCAACTTAACGGGATCATTTAGATCCGACAAAAGAGCATTTGGGCTCTATTGTTCCAGTTTAGGGACATAGTGGTCCAGTGCCAGTTTAGGGACATGGTGGTCCATCTCCAGTTTAGGGACATGGTGGTCCAACATTCCTATTTTAGGACGAACATTGGTTTAAGGATGCATTAGTCCATGAGTTTAAGGACCCCACAGTCCGTATTACCAGTTTAGGGACATGGTGGTCCAACATTCCCATTTTGGGGACGACTATAGGTTTAAGGACGCATTAGTCCATGAGTATAAGGACCCCACAGTCCGTAGCAATGTGTGGTTGTCGGGACCCGTCACCTCTCTGACGACGTTGAAGGATTACAACGACAAATATCAGAGGAGTTCAAAGATTTACCCTTGAACCAGGTGTAAATTGATTTGAGAGAGAAGTCGTGCTCAGTCAATTTAATTTTAAGGACTTATGGCCAAAATTGGGCTAAGTCCAGTTGAGAACATTCAACATTTTTATTGGTGTCTGGTCTATTAGGCCTTTACTTGGGCTCTGCCCTTTGTTTAATAATGCATAGCATTAGTCTTGGTCTGTTGGACCTTTTAATTGGGCTCTGCACTGTATTTAGTAATGCACTGCATTTTTTATTAGGCCTGTTAGGCCTTTTAATTGGGCTCTGCCCTTTCTTAGTAATGCGCAGCATTTAATAGTCTGACAGTGCGCCACGTGGCCTGTCAGGTGCTTTGCGCTGATTGAGGAGCGCAAGGCACAAACTGATGTGGAGGTGACACGTGTCGCGCTCTGGTGAGCGCAAGCGCAATGCGCTGCGCCATTGTGCTGCGTTAGTGCGCCGCTGACACGTGGCGCGCTCTGACGACTTGCGCCAATTCAAGAGCGCAGTGCTCATTGTTTTAAAAGCGCAAGGCGCGGATTATTCTGGGGTTGACACGTGGCGTGTTCTGGTGACTTGCGCCATCCCAAGAGCACAGAGGCTCAAATTAGTAGTGCAGGGCACTGTTCAAAAGTGCAGAGCGCATCTTGATCTATTTTAGATCAAAGAACATAATCTTTTTTGATTCTAAAGAGGTTCTACCTCAAGTTTTAAGAACCGGTGGTTCATCAAAAGGCAATGCCTTTGTATAGATCAAAAGATCTAGTAAAGGAGTAAATTACTTCTTTTTTTTTTATTAAAGATCTTGATCTTGTTCTTAGATCATTGATCTTTTTTTAGAAGAAATTCTTCTTTCTTTCCCAAAGGTTTACCTTTTTCTTTCCCTCTGAATTTCTTCTCAAAGTTTTTTTTAAGAGCTCTGTATCTCTCTCTCTTGATGTCAATGTGTTTTAGACTTGGAGTCTAGGGGCCTTTATATAGGGCCAATTAGTTTGTTAGGTTGGTTACAGAGATCTTTCTCTGGTTGATTTGGGGATATTTTCCCACCGTTGGATCTTTGATCCTAAGGCTTCTGTTTTACAGAAGATAATCTTCTTGTTTTAACAAGATTAGAAAGATCTTTCCAGAATTTTTCTGTTTAAATGCTGGCACAGCTGGCGCAAGCGTGTCGCACAGCGCAGAGTGCAGCACAACTGCGCTGACACGTGTCGTGCAGCGCAGAGCGCATCGCAACTGCGCTAGCGTACCTGCGCCGACACGTGTCGTGCAGCGCAGAGCGCAAGTCAGCTGAAGCGTTGCTTCCTTTATCAAAATTTGAATTTTAAACAGAGCCGTGCTCTGATTGGGTGCGCTGCGCTCCTTGCACTGGCGTGTCTAATTTTGACATGTGGCGCTCTGCGCACAGCGCAAGGGATCTGAAGCATTGCTTCACCTTTTGAATTTGAAATTCAAACAGAGCTTTTTTCTGATTGGGGGAAACAGGTACGTACTCCCTTATGTGTTATTTTGAGCGCCTTTTTCTCAGTTCGAGCGTCTCTAAGTATCTCTGTTGTTTTTCATCAGGTCCTTCAGCACTGCGCCCTTGTTGCTCGTATGGAGGCTGAGGAGACTACCCATGCTATGAGGTTGGCGGGGGAGTCTTCTTCGGAGGTCGAGGACCTGCGACTCGAGCTGCATCTGGAGAGGGAGAGGATGGCTGTCCTCGAAGCCCAATTGGCCGCCGGGGAGCTCACCGCCTCAAAGTGCCGGGAGTCCTATCACCGGCTAAGTGAGTCCCACCAAGACATCAAGACTAAGTTGGCGGAGCTGGCCGATCTCTATGCAGCAGTGAAAAGGGCGAGGGATGCCAGTAGACAGGATGCCAAGGCTGCACTTCAGGCGGCGAAGGTTGCCGAGGTTCGAGCTCGAAAGGTGGTGGCCGATTACAAGGGGTTGGACCAGTTTTACACCGACCTCGGCGAAGCCTCTGCCATTGCATGGCACGAAGCTCTTGATGCCGTCAAGGCGCAGTTTCCAGAGTTTTCTGACGGTGAACTCAGTGCTCGGGTCCTACTTTCGGTGGTCATGCCTCCGGCAGATGGTGATGAGGGAGGGACTGCTGCTGAAGCGGAAGCCCGGGCTTTTAGGGATGGTACCGAGGAGGGTGAGGTATAGGCAGGGCTTGGGGCCTAAACTTTTTGGCTTTTCCTTTTTCTCTCTCTTTTTGTAAGCCTCCGGGCAATTTGGTAAGGCTGGGGAGCCCAGAGTACCTTGTAAAAGATTTTGGAAGTTTGAATGAAACTTAGTCTTTTTCTTCTGCGTGACAATGCTTTTTCTGCATGAGTACTTGAGCTTGTCGGTTCTGACCTCGTTCAAGCGTTAGGCCGCAGGTCGATGGCCCGTGATTTAGATAACGATCGCCCTTCGAGTGCTTGTCAGTTAACCGCTGTGGAAGAAGGTCAGTGTCCTCCAGCCCCCGGAGTCAAGGTGGTGATCGTTTATTTGAACAGTTTGGAGGAACCTTTGTTGCAAGAAGGTTGGTGCTTTCCAAAGAATTGGCCGAGCGTTGTTGCTGCTCGGAGCCTCTTGGCGAGAGCTTTGATCCTTAGCGTAGGTTGGGACGTGAAAGGCCTGCTAAGGGCGGACCGAGCACGGTTGATGCCCGGCTGCCTCTTGGTGAGGGCTTAGATCCTTGGCGTCGTGGGTAGTGAACAACCAGCCATGGATAGCCGATCAGGGTAGCCGCTCGGCTGCATCATGGTGAGGGCTTCAATCCTTAGCGTGGGAGGGGCCATAAGAGGCCTGCTAAGGATGGACCGAGGAGGGTTGCTGCCCGGTTCCTCTAGGCGAGGGCTTAGATCCCTAGCATCGTGTGGTAGTGAACTACCAGCCGGAGATAGCGGAGCAGGGTAGCCGCTCGGCTGCCTCTTGGTGAGGGCTTCGATCCCTGGCGTTGTGGGGTAAGGAACTACCAGCCAGGGATAACCGAGCAAAGGCGAGCCCGGTTGCCTCTTGGTGAGGGCTTCGATCCTTAGCGCGGGAGGGGCCGTAAGAGGCCTGCTAAGGATGGACCGAGCAGGGTCCTCTTGGTGAGGTCTTGGATCCTTAACGATGGGCCGAGCAGGGTTATTGCCCGGTGCCTCTTGGCGAGGGCTTTGATCCTTAGCACGGAAGGGGCCATAAGAGGCCTACTAAGGACGGACCGAGTAGGGTTGCTGCCTGGTGCCTTTTGGCGAGGGCTTGGATCCTTAAGGACGGGCCGAGCAGGGTTGCTTCCTGGTGCCTCTTGGCGAGGGCTTGATCCCTGGCGTCGTGGGGTAGTGAACTACCAGCCAGGGATAGCTGAGCAGGGTAGCCGCTCGGCTGCCTCTTGGTGAGAGCTTAGATCCTTAGTGTGGGAGGGGCCGTAAGAGGCCTGCTAAGTATGGGCCGAGCAGGGTTGCTGCCTGGTGCCTCTAGGTAAGGGCTTAGATCCCTGGCATTGTGGGGTAGTGAACTACCAGCCGGGGCTAGCCGAGCAGGGTATCCGCTTAGCTGCCTCTTAGTGAGGGCTTCGATCCCTGGCGTTGTTGGGTAAGGAACTACCAGCCAGGGATAACTAAGCAAGGGCAAGCTCGATTGCCTCTTGGTGAGGGCTTCGATCCTTAGCGTGGGAGGGGCCGTAAGAGGGCTGCTAAGGATGGACCGAGCAGGGTTGCTGCCCGGTTGCCTCTTGGCAAAGGCTTGGATCCTTAAGGACGGGCCGAGCAGGGTTACTACCCGATGCCTCTTGGCGAGGGCTTTGATCCTTAGCACGGGAGGGGCCGTAAGAGGCCTGCTAAGGACGGGCCGAGCAGGATTATTTCTTGGTCATGCAAGGATTCACCCGACCCTCCCGACGTGTGAGCATCGGGAAGAGTAATAGTCATGGACGACACGTGTCGGGAACGTACAGGGGAAGGAAGAACCTTTCAGGAAGACGCGTCAGTTTCGCCACGTGGCGGCGTGGCATTGGATTAGTTGCAGCGATTCCCAAGATTCGCGCCGATACGCGCAAGAATTCGGGTCCTTGAAGATTCTGTTTGAAGTTATGAATAAGGAAGGAGATGGCAGCTCCTTCGGCACCGCTTACTTTCGGGATGACTGGGCGCATGTATTTGATCAAAGAGATCATCACCCTTGGCGATGTCTCCTTGTACGACCAATCTCTGGCCGAGGAGGGGTACCGGGGAGTGGTTCAGCGCCTCGAGGATCATTTCGGCTGGCTTCTCCCTCGGCGGTCGTCCTTGCTTCAGATGTTGATGTACGCGATCTGGAGGAGGTTCCCAGGGTTGGAGAACCCCTTCATTAAGGAGCTTCTGGACGAGGCGCTCAACAAGGTGCATTTGATCTTCCTGTTCGGCATCATCTCGAAAGCCAGGCACGACCAATCCTTGGCTCTGATTCTAGAGTTTTTAAAGATGAGGTACATCGTAGGCCAAGGATCAGAGGGCGGAGGGTCGGGTACTTCCGTGGCATCCCGGGTCTGCGTGCAGCATCGGCAGGAGCGGGCTGCAGCGGCTAGGGCCAGGCTAACGGAAATCTACTCTGAGTATCACCAGGGGTACTTCCTTGATCCCGTTCCTCCTCTGTTGTAACCTTTTCTTTTTAATAAGGCTGAGGAGCCCATAGTACCTTTTTGAATGAATAAAATTCTTCTTTTCGCAATGTTCTAGCGTTCCCTTCTTATTATTTAAATAGAAAGGACTTTAGAAAAGTTTACATTGTCCTTGTGAAAGAAGAAATACACACTCGTAGATGTTTCCCTCACTGGTATAGCTTGAGATTCTCAGTGTTTTAAGGCCGTGGAAACTTGCGTCCGTCCGCGTCTTACAAGCGGTAGGCTCCGCCGGGAAGGACCTCGGAGATGACGAAGGGACCGTCCCATTTAGGGGAAAACTTATGCAGCCTGCCTTGATCGACGAACTCGTTTCGCCTCAGGACCAGGTCTCCGGTCTTGAAGAAGCGACGCTTGACTCGCGCGTAGTAGTATCGGACGGTTTGCTGTTGGTAGGCGGCAGTTCTGATCTGAGCCCAGTCTCGTTTCTCCAACAAAATGTCTAGGTTGGTCCTGAGGGCCATGGTATTTGCTTCATCGTCGAAATATTCGATCCGGTGACTGGGTAGCCCGATCTCCGCTGGGACCATTGCCTCGGTCCCGTAGCAAAGACTAAAAGGGGTTTCCCCGGTGGGGGTCTTCTTTGACATGCACAGGCCCCATAGGACCTGGGGTAATTCCTCGACCCAACTGCTTTGGCATCCTTCTAGGTGGGTCCAGAGACCTCGGAGGACGTCCCGATTTGCGATTCCGGCTTGCCCGTAGCATTAGGGATGTGCGACCGCGGCAAACTTCATGAGGATATGATACTCATTGCAGAATTCCTTCACTTTCTTGTTTTCGAAATTCGTCCCGTGGTCGGTGATGATACACCTCGGGATGCCGAACTGTAATATCACGTTGTTCTGCAGGAACTTGATAGTTGTGGTGGCATCCGGTTTCCTGATGGGGATGGCCTCAATCCACTTCGTGAAGTAATCCACTGTGACGAGGACGTACTTTTGCCCGCCCGTGCTGGTAGGGAACTGGCCTATCATGTCCATTCCCCACTGGGTGAATGGCCACGAGGAGGTTAGGGCGGTCAGCTCGGTTGCCGGAAGGCGAGGTATGCTTCCGTGGAGTTGGTAACTTTTGCATCTCCTGACGAGCTTCTGGGCGTCCTGGTGAATAGTTGGCCAGTAATACCCCTGGAATAATGCTTCTGGATTAAGGTGCGGGCCCCTTGGTGTGCGTCGCCGACCCCTTCATGGATTTCACGGAGGACGTAGTCAGCTTCGTGGGGATCGACACACCGAAGCAGGGGCTGAGTGAAGGACTTCTTGTAAAGGTTCCCATTGCTCCAGATGAAGTGACATGCTTTAGCCTAGAGACGGCGGGCTGCTCCCCGATCTTCTGGGAGCGTACCTTCCCTTAGGAATTCTACGAGGGGCTTCCTCCAGTCTTGGTCTTCTTCCTGGGCTGTGTACACATGAAGTATTGCCGCCCCGTCTTCCATGTTGGGCCATGGCAAGATCTCGAAGAGGATAGATTGCTTGTTGTTGGCCGAGTAGGATGAAGCCAGCTTACTCAGGGCATCGGCCTGGGCATTGAGTTGTCTGGTATTTGCTCTACCTAGACTTTGTCAAAGTTCTTTCGAAGTCTTCTTACCTCGGCCAGATACTTCACCATTAGAGGTTCTCGAGCTTCGAAATGGCCGGTCACTTAGCCAACGACTAGGGATGAGTCACTGTGGATCCGAATTGTCTTCAGCCCCAGCCCTGGGGCCATGCGCAGTCCAGCCAGCAGGGCCTCATATTCTGCCGTGTTGTTTGAGGTCTTGAACCCGACCTTCAGAGAATACTCTATTTCTGCCTCATTCGGGCCTCGAATGATGAGGCCGGCACCACAGCCTTTCTCGGTCGAGGACCCTTCGACTTAAATAATCCACTCAGGGACTAAGTCAGGCATCCTCTCGATCGAGGGTCGAGCTATGAGGGTCGGCGTGGACTCCGGTTCCTTACTGAGGATGGTACACTCGACGATAAAATCGACCACTTCTCTAAGCGGCCCAAGGATTCGGGTGAGGAGAGGATAGCCCCCAGCGGGCGCTCGGTAAGAACGAGGATGGTGTGCTCCTGGAAGTAATGTCGTAGCTTCCTTGAGGTCACAACGAGTTCCAAAATGATCTTCTCTATGGATGGATACCTCGTTTCTTCATCTTTGAAGACGTGGCTCATGTAGTACACCGGCTTCTGCACTTCGTCGACCTCTCGGACGAGTACTGAGCCCGCTGCTTGGTCGGATACCGCCAGATACAGTGATAGCTCGTCTCCCTCAACTGGTCGGGTGAGCAGCGGTGGCGTCACAAGGTACCTCTTTAATTGGTCAAAGGCGGTCTGGCACTCCTCTGACCACTCGAACCTCGGGATCTTCCTTAGAGTTTTGAAGAACGGGAGGCACTTCTCCCCAGACCTCGACATGAAATGGCTCAAAGCGGCTACCCGCCCTGTTAGTCGCATGATCTCAACGTTGGTCTTGGGCTTGGCCATGTTAAGGATAGCGTCGATTTTTTCTGGGTTAGCTTCGATTCCACGGTGGGTGACCATGAAACCGAGGAACTTTCCCCCGGTGACCCCGAATGCGCACTTGGCGGGGTTCAGTTTCATCTTGAACTTGCGGAGTAATTCGAAGGCCTCGCCCATATCCTTGGCATGGTCGTCCGACGAGACTGATTTGACGAGCATATCGTTGACATAAACTTCCATGTTCCTGCCGGTCTGTGGCTTGAACATGCGGTTGACCAATCGTTGGTACGTAGCTCCAGCGTTCTTGAGGCCGAAGGGCATCACCTTGTAGCAGTATACTCCCGGTCCGTTGTGAATGCGGTAAGATCTTCGTCTGCTGGACTCATACGGATCTGATTATAGCCGGAAAAGGCATCCATGAAGCTCAATAGCTCGGGCCTGCCGAGCTGTCGATGAGCTGATCTATCTAAGGGAGGGGATAGTTATTTTTGGGGAAGGCCTTGTTTAGGTCGGTGAAGTTGACGCACATGTGCCACTTCCCGCTCGACTTTTTGACCAGAACTACGTTCCCCAGCCACTCTAAATAGGGCACATTCCGAATGAAGTTGGCGGTGAGGAGTCGATCTACTTCATTCTCGATAGCCTTCTGTTTGACCGGGGCGAAGCTTCGCTTTTTCTGCCTGACGAGTCGGGGCATAGGATCCACCCCGAGCTTGTGAGATATGATTTTAGGGTCGATCTAAGGCATGTCAGCAGATGCCCAGGCAAACACGTCGGAGTTGTTTCTGAAGAAATTAACCAGGTCATCTCGCTGAGTTCCTGTCAGAAGCGATCCGATCTGAGTTATTTTTTCGTCGTCCCCTCCTACAAAGGGGACCTCTGTCAGTGGATCCACCGGGGTCCCACGGACCTCTTTTTGCTCGTCTCGAGTGTCCAGGGAACCCCTGATGTCACCTTTGCCCTCGACATCGTCGATCAGCCGCTCAGACAAAGATGTTGTGGTGAAGCAAACCTTTGCAATTCGCTGGTCTCCATAGACCCGACCCATCCCGTCCTGGTCGAAAGGGAACTTCATCGCCAGGTGGTAGGTCGATATCTGGGCCCGGAGGGAGTTCATCATTGGGCGGCCGGGGAGGATGTTGTAGGCCGATGTGATTCTTTCTATGATGAATTCCACAGGCACTATTCGCGTACGGCCGGCATCCCCGATGTTAAACTGCAGAGTGATTACCCCTTCCGCTGGGATGGAGTGGTTGGTGAATCCTGAAAGGAGATGGGAGGTCGGCCTTAGGTCTGCCGGGGTGAGCCCCATGCACAGAAAGCAATCGTAGAAGATAATGTCCGCCGAGCTTCCCGAGTCAACCAGTATCCTATGCACCTCGTATTGGTAGACCCTAGCAGTAATCATCGGAGGGTCATTGTGGGGCAGGGATATGCCGTGGAGGCCCCCGTCGTAAAAAATGATCGGCTCGATCTCCCTGGCCTTCTTCCTCTGATGGCTGTTGTCCTCCACGGCCAGCATGGGGTACTGGGTCCCGTAGGTACTCGACATACCCTCCGCTGACGTGACCATGATTTCTGATGGGCCCCGGTTCCTCTCGATGAGGTTCCTTAGTTCCTCTGGCGAGGTAGTCTTCGAGCTGCCGTGACGAGTCTCGTCCGCGCGACCCCGTCGAGGGAGGGGGTGTCGGTCATGCTTGGGCGCAGGCGAGCTGACAGACATCTTCTCGGGAGGGACAGGGACACGAAGGGGCTCGGGGCGAGGCGCTCTGGCGATGGACCTCGGTGTTGAACTGTGGGGCGCCCAGCGGGTCATAGAATATGTTGGCCTGGGAGATCTACGGCCGTGGAAGGCAGCGAGGTGGTGATCGGCCGTGCCGACACAAGCAGAGTCTTCTCTCCCTCTGTATGGGTCCCGATCCCGAGGTGGAGGAGCGACGACCTGGGGAGCTTTCCCTGCTGTTTGGACACGAACGAGCGCATCCACGAAAGACGCGAGTCGATCTATCCGGACGGCTAGGGTGTTGATGGCGTTCGGGGGAGGAGATTCGTCCGCGCCTCCGTTATGGGGGAGGTGACGGCGCTTGGATCGTCGCGGTGATCACTCGCAATTGAGTTGAGATCGGAAGGTGAACTTTGTTCAGTGGAATCAATCGATTCCCACAGACGGTGCCAGCTGACGGATGTCGGATCTCGTCAAGATGTTACCTTCCGTAGATCTGCTGCAAGTGATGATTGTCAGCTGAGATTGAGTTGGAGGTTGCCTCCTGAAGCGTGTGGATCTCAATGGGTTTGAGGTTATTGTGGACGAGCTACTTGCAAGGAAGTCTCGAAGTGGTTGTGCCACCAAGGACCCTCCGGCGATCAAGTTAGACCGGATATTTGAGCAGAGTAACGACCTACTGAGGAAAGAATCACTTACTTGAACCGTCTGAAAGAGGGGTTTATATAGTGGCAGCAATGGGCAGGCAGGCGCGAGAATCACGCTGGTCATTACGCTCCCGGCATCACGTCTGCGTGATAGTCGGGATCCCACATTAATGACGAGACATGCTCGTTAATGGGGGATCGTGATGGCATGGAACACGGGACGTGACCAGTGGATATCTCGTGCATGGAGAGATTCGCGGAGGTGAGGCGGTTGCGCCTGCGATTGGTGCCGTTGGTCGGTCGATGAGACCGAGAAAGATGAGCTCGGCGAGAGGCTCGGGGACGAGCTGGAGGCCGAGGTATCTTGGTTCTGCGGTAGGCCGGAGACGAGCTGAGAGGGCCGAGGAGGCCAATTGTGCAGGGGGCTTGGAGGTGAGCCAACGGTTGTTGTAAGGCGGGCACAGGAAAGGTGTGGACGGTCGTAGAAGGTCGGCTACGTCCATGGGTCGCAGACCCGGGGTATTTTACCGACGCACGGTTCCTGGTCCTTTCTTGCTAGCTTCGGGACACGCCATCTGCCACGTGACACGATCTGGGAGATCACCGATATCGAGCATCATCAATATGCCTCATAGAACAAGTATGCAATATTTTCGTTCCGGCCGAACTCCATATCAACTTTCCGAATTAAGCTTGGTCCTTCTACATTCTTCACATGAGTTGGAGGCTCAGTTGCGGCTGAAAACTCCACTTCTTCAGACATATTAACATTTAAATTCCAAGAAAAACCTAATTAACTTATATTAAATATAATGCAATTATCGATTTCCTACTTATTGAGCAATAAACCAAACAAAATTATATCAATGATCGAAAGAACGACTATTCTGTTATCGGGTTAAAAATCCTAAAGTTGAATTACTAAATGAAACAGAAGAAGGGGAAGCTAGGTTCCATATAAATCAAAATAATTTTTTTTTAAAAAATTATATGAAAAGGAAATATTAAGTGATGTGTATTAATCCAATGTAGACATTCGATGAAGCCAATCTGATTGATGAAAGCATAATCATATGCCTAACAAGTAACAAGAGTCCTCGTTAATCTCAGACTAAAATGGATCATAACTATCCTTTATATATCATTTAAATATGAAAAGTCCATCTATATATAGCTTTTTTTTATGTTCTATATTGTTTAATTTTGAGGCTAAACTTTGTAAATTAGCTATTTAAATTTGTAGTCGTAATGAGTGGTTTCGACAGCATAATTTGTCTAGTTTTGTTTTGGCATATACATTCTTCTTATTTTATATAGAATGAATCAAAGGCTTTTATATGCCAAGAATCAAAACCAAAATATGAATTAATTATATTCATTGAACCATATTTCGGTAATGCCTTTGTTATATACATATTCATTCTTTGTTCATGTAATCAAATTTCATTTTTGGCACCATAATATGCTTGAATGGCATGCTTTTATGTGCACGATTTCATACATTGAATCTGAAAAAAGAAATTCATGAATCTAGAAAATACATTGCATCTATATGCCAGCTGTATTGTGACTATTAGGCCTATAAAAGGGCTTGATCATTATGATAATTTCTTCACGATAACATGATAGACCCTCTCTCTCATACACCACATACATCTAAAGAGGCTTCAATTCCTCTCCCATGGCAAATCCGTGAAAATCCATCAATAAATATTGGAGAGGCTCAAAGACGACGCATTGTAAGTATCAACTATTCATTTATTTATTTTTGTTTGAAATTTTTAGATTTCTTTTGATGAAGTATCAAAAATAGCACAATCTTCCTTTTGCAGTACATTTTATTGCTATTTTAAATAATTTAAAAGCGGTCGTGCTCCTGGACTTCTTTAATAATATTGCAACAAAAATATCCGTCATCTCTATTTCACAATTGTAGATTTGTAGCCAACAATTATCTCTATTTTTTCGCTATTCTACATTAAGGGTTGCTGTTATACAAAGTATTATCTTATTGCTAGATACTTCTAAGCTATAATTCTCGCCCAATTTGGGTATGATGCTCAAGTCATGTGTTACTCCATGCTAAATTGACAAATATAAGACGAGGAAACATGGTCTAAAGTGTCACTGTAGGCATCCAGCTATAATGACAAGACACGTGAGGGGAAGGCCCAAAAGGAAATTTGCAAAATAGCCATGGGCTTATAGGTAAAACTCGTACCCTCATTAGTTTTGTCACTGTAGTTGGAAGCCCATAGTGTACTCTAGGCTCTGTTCCTTCATATTAGACTTTAGTCACACATAACTGCATATCAGCTCAATATTTTGCGTGTTACATACACTGTTATGATAGTTCTGAGAGCTAAAGACTACTTAATTTTTCTTCTCGAGTCCCGATAATAATGCCTCTCCCACATCGTTTTCAAAGTATGTTAATTATTAACAATCTATATGATCATTTCTCATGTGTTTGAAAGTACAATATCACTGAACCAAACACCTTCTGTTAAGCCTATACCTTCTACACTATGCGCATGCATGCACCATAAACAACGCCACTAGTATAGATCATAGGAGGCAAAAGAGCATTTCATATAAAGATCCATGTACCAAAGAAACTTCAATGTGATTAGATTCAAGCTAAGGATATTCTGCAATAGAATTTCTATGAGCGCACAATTACTCATTTCTCCTGTATCATTCTTCTGCAGGGCTGGACTGTGGCTTGGAGTTGAGTGATAAGGATATCCTTGTACTCAAAAGGAGGAGAGGGAGATGCCACTCAGGGGAGCCCCTGCATGCGCGAAACAATTGTACAACAAAGGGAGTTTAGGGAAGATGTAAACTACAAAAAGGGAAACGAAAAAAAAGTACATTGCTAAGTTTTGTAGAATTGTATATGTGTTTTCCTTAAAAGGCCGATTGTTTTTGTTCTTATGATTGATTGATAATGGATGTGCTTGTACTTCTGTTTGATTACATTGTTTGAAAGCTGATAAATATGCTTGAGCTGTTTTCTTCTTTAACCTTTTTAATTTCTATTAAAGATTAATAAGCTCACAAAATTAAAGTTGTAAGACATAAATAGTAGAAGTTTTTTCAATTAATTTAAGCTAGAGTGGGTTCTTAGAAGGCAAAAACATTTTAAGTTCACATATATGGGGGGAAACAACCAAGACATGCAATAATTCTAACTAAATTCTGAAGTTTCCATGGATGGTGCCGATCATCGAGAAAAATGATGGAGGATATACTTTTTTGGACGTCATAGGAGGGTTTGCCTCCTAGGATCTTTCTCCTTCATTGTTCTCATATATTGTTTTTGTGCCTAGTATCTTAACTTGATTTATCCTTAAACCCAACGAATTCCAAAATTGTGGGGAAAAAACCCTAAATTTGTATTGTTAATTTATTTCAAACCAAACTTAGATTTCTATATTTATTATCAATAATACCCTTTTTAAGATTTCATAAATATATATTTTTTGATTTGATAAATAAAGTTGTATTTTGTTAAATAATTGTGATTTAATAAACAATATTATGGTTTGATAATTAACATATGATTTGATATATAATGTTATACTTGAATTAACAAATTACTAATGTTAATATGCCTAAAACCGGAGAGAAATTAAGTTGGCATAAGTATTTGGTGTTTTAACAATTTTTAAAATAAATAAGTTTAAAAATTAGTTTTATTTTGGAACTGGACCCGTAAACTCTAACCTATGCATGCATACAACACACACAGCACATCCACGCACATCACACACAAACCGAGGGACCCATGAATTTACCCGAAAGCGTTAAATTGTGTTCACTTTTGCCGCTAGGGATCGAACCACCGCACTCTCCCCAGAGAGGGAAATGTCATGCCAACTGAGCTATTGCTCATTGGTAGTTTAAAAATTAGTTAGTTTGCAAAAACTGCACCAAGAATCAAATTTCTCAAAAAATAATGATATAATCCCTTCACATATCGGTGAAATTGGATGGAATTTGTCACTTTACATCATGTCAGCGGATCAAGCCCCTTTTCCGTATTAAATTCCATTATATAATCCTTTCTAACAAACAATAAAACTGATATGTTAAGATTGGAGTATCATCTTAATCCATGATGATAAATACTAGAAATATGATTCCAAAAGGACAGGGGATATCATTACTACTACAGTAATCGCTTGTCCCTTCGGATATATCCATAGTGACATAAAATTCCTCCGTAAGTCCAAAAGCCGCAAGTGCAAGTCTTCGTCCTGAACATGCCCCTATGGAGTAATAGTTGCTCATACACCTTACTCCGTAGGGACATTTATCCCTACAGATTACTCCGTAGGGACATAATCTTTATTTAATTTAGTGGTTTATAAAATAAAATACGTGTACCTACGGATTTATCCATGGGGCGTCATAAATGCCCCTACAGATTTATCCGTATGTCCAGATAAATACCCCTACGGATTAATTCGTAAGAACAAGTTTTACCCCCTTAGTGAGTCCATAAGAACAAAATATCAGATATTCTGATATTTTGTCCATACGGTCTGATAAATTCCTCTATCCGTAGGGACAACCTCTCATTGTAGTAGTGCATAGAGCTATAACAGCAATTGAAACAATCCCAAAAAAGAAATTGACATTTGCATATGTGCTGATCCTTTTCGAATGAAGCTAAACAGTTCACAACATTTTTTCAATTCCAGGCAAAACTTACTAAGCATACAAAGCAGTTCCAATTAGAAACTAACCATGATCAATGCTACCATCAAAGTTGACATTTGCTAAACTTAAGGCTGTTTGTTTAATTAGAGCTAACCATTCCCTGAAAAAAAAAGCAAGAAGAATTAGAGAGTCCCAAAAATGTAGTAGTTACAACAACAAACTCTAGAACATCATTTGTTGTGAGTTCGTCATTTATTGCGAGTTCCTTAAAATGGGTTGGAAAAAAAAGAACGTCGTTTTCAGGGGGACCCAAAAGGTAGTTCCGCTTCCCTTCCCCACACTGTTAAAAAAAAATCTTTGGTGTTTCAGAAAAATTGCATGTCTATGAAGTTGACTATTAACATGTCTGTCAAGCACCTCAATGGATATTATATATTTACGCCAACCACACTGTTGCTTTTAAGTATCTCCCAGCGACAGAGTCAAGATTTAGTCACTCCCAGTGACAGAATCAAGATTTTGAGTATCAAAATTATGTCGCGGATAGATCAGAATTAGAAGAAAATCAAGATTAACGATATGCGCGCACGCGTGTGATGGAAATATCAAATAATAAGACTGTCATGGATAGAAAAACTTACAAATAGCTATTACACGCTTTGTATACTCAACAGAAATATTATAAAATCACTTCAGCCTGTATTTGTTTTTCTCTGAAAAGTAATATAACTCTGTTATAGCGCATAACAAAAAACATTAGCGCACAAAAAAGTTTCCAACAGATATGCAACCAAGAATTCTTCCATTTGGTAGGGGTAGGAAACAGTTGGAAAATTGTACAATACTGATGTAGTAAACTAGCAGCAGTTGATCAAAATGTCTAAAAACCAAGCCTTTGATATGTTACTTTCTGAAAGTATAAGAAAAATCCATCTGCCAACGTGCGTAAAATGGTGTAAAGAAAACAAGAAAATGAGTTGCCATACACAAACATGGAAAACTATAACAAGTTAAGAAATTAATTGTAACTAAATTGCACATCTGTCGTATTTTGACGACCAAAGTTCTGATTTTTAGAGCCTTTCACTGTAGTAGTAATACCAAATTCTCATAGTGTAGTAAATATAAGAAAGATGGGTGAATTCTCCTCTGTGGTGAAAATAAAGTGCAACATAGATTGTAAAAGTCTGCAAGATATTTGAAGACTCTACAAGAAATGAGCTTCAGTTTCCACACACACATCCTCCCTCCCCCCCCCCCCACACACACAGAAAACGTACCCATGTCTCTGTGTGTGTGTGTGTGTGTAGAGAAACAGTCTAGGATCCACCCAATAGAATTTGGAAACAAATTCTATCAAGTCTTAAGATATTGAATCTGCTTTGAGATATCAGCAAACAATGATATCATATGAATGAGAGCTTTTCAATTACTTGCCGAGGGGGTTCAGCGAACGTAGGAGGGAATTTCTGTTATGGCAATCAAAAAAATCAACTTTCCACTTTTTAATTCGATGATCAATACAACAAATATTGATCTTCATGGTTTAAAGCTTACAATAAAGGCGTGTGGTTTTCAAGCTCTTTGCTCATAAATCTAGTTGTTTTAGAGCATGAAGATCAACATGAATGGTGTTGATCATACATCTGAAAAAAGTTTATGGCCACTGTGGGAGAGTAATACACTCCTATGGTGGCTGAGATTTCGATACGTGCGCGCGCGCGCGCACATGTATATATGTGTGTGCACATGCGCACACACACACACACTAGCATTTTTCTCGGCGCTACGCACAGAGAAATATAAATCTAGGGTAATGGGATTTTGAAATAAATTATATGTTACATTTGAATTCTATTCAGACTCAATTCTCTATAATGAAACCTACGTTGATTATACTCAGTAATTAATAAGTGTTTAAGTAGTTATAAGATACATTTTTATTCTAAATTAGAATTAAGAATTTTTGTTCCCCTTTATTTGCTTAGAAGATGCATGCAACAAAACAATAATAGATAATATGACCATAAGAAAATACATGACTAACATTCTAGGCGTACAAATCCTGAAAATACAAATAAAGTAATTACAATAATTATCAGAACCTTGCTCTCATATGTTAGATTCTTCATCATCATCATCATCCGTCTCAATATGATCGTCGTCGTCATTGAGTACAAAAGGATCAATAACACGTTCAACTTAATTTTGGATATGGGATATCCATGTGATTGTAGTGAGCCAAGGTTCTTGATGGTCACATTGGTCTTCATTATATAAGTATACTATTTGATGATTGCAACATGTGCAATGAATTTGTATCACCCATTGTACTGTATGATAAGATTTAAAAGCCAATAAATGTATATAGACTATTTTTTTTTATATATAGTTGCATTAAATGTAAAGTAAGAGTTCTAACCTGACTATAAACAAATTGTGTATATTCAATAGGTTGGCAAACGACCATTTCAATTTTATTATCATAGAGAATTACGTGTATCTCACCTGTATGATCAACAACTCAGGCTCTAATTTTATACCTAAAAAAGTATACTTTAAATAAGAATTAGCTAAAATTAATGATTTTCAATATAATATGCAACCATATGCAATAGTGCTCATGCGATACCTTGGCAACAATTTTGTAGATGGACGTCGGCATACATTGCATACATTTGGATTGTAAAATGCATGATATTGTCTTTTATTGCAATGCGAGCAAATACTATACCAAAAGGAAATACCAGTGTATAGTTCCATAATCGTTGCTTTAATGGAAAATTCAAACACCTATACAATCATGTAGTTTAATAAATTTATATTATCATGATGCAATATAATGTTTAATAAATTATATCGTTTCTTACGATATTAGCTGAAGGTAGGGTATCAGTGAGCATGATAAATTGCTTGAAAGCGATGAGATTAAAAGGAAGAGTTTGGAAAATATAAATAGACCTATAGAAATTGTGTTGCATCCTATAGTAAAAAAGATAACAATATATCATTAACAGTATATTGCAGTTATATTGAGGAATATTTCATATAGAAAGTGTATATATAAAGCTTATCATCTAGCAAGGCATAAGACATCTTCATTATTAATATCTTGGTCGAACTGTATAAACTTCGTAGATTTCAATGAAAATTTATCTGTAGGAAATATATTAATTGAAAATGGTATGAACTTCGAGTAAATATTTTTTTTTTTTTTTGCGTTTAGAGAAGTATGTATTTAAGAAAAAAATAATAAACAAAATTAAACCTTCATAAAAAAAATAATGCTCAGACCGCTTGCAATCACAACATTTCATTATAGATAAGCATTTATAAAAATTTCATCTTTTCTTTTAATATATCATCCCATACAATCAATGGCGGAACCAAAATTTTTTTTGGGGGAAGGCCAAGTTAAAATACATAATAGTAAAAATATACCAATACTTTAAAAATACTGCTATATATTTTTTAAAAGCCATAATTTGTTAATACACTTTACCATTTCTACTCTAACCAGAAATGAATTATAAATATCTAAATGTGAACTTATATAATTTTTTACAAAATGAAGTTGTGGTTTACCAAGGTCTCTAGGGTTTAAAACCTATGTATTTACCACTTGGCTAAACTCATTAGAAGCTCTATGAATTTATATATTTATAGCAATATACAACAAATCGATGAGTAGTATATGCACTATTTGTCAGGGGCTTGCTGGGGCTAAGGCCCCCCAGTCCTCCTCTGATACCGCCCCTGCACACAATAAGAGATATAACATGATCATAGTATATTTCATTTATAACAGATATTTCAATGTACTTTTTGAATCTTCCATCATCTGTAGTTTTAGTAGTTATGGGGCTGATATCAACTATGAATATTAAAATATGTGAAATGTTAGAAACTTAATTAGTTCGTGAGATAGAAATTAAAATAATGGGTTGATTTTATAGATAGTTAGAAGAACATACCTAATAAAACGGTTGATATTTTTCTGCATATCGATAACTGATGTAGTTTCTTAACATTGTAAAGCGAAGGATAATTAATTAATGTTGGATCAATATCTTCTTCAGTGATTGCAAAATTTTTTGTCAACTAAAGATGTCAATCTTTATCTATTATCTTATAGCGAGCACTCGAGTTACATTTGATGATATTGGTAATCCTATACACACAACCTTTTAATATCTTGTCATGTTAATACTGAGATAATTTATCAAATACCAAAATCTTAGCTTCACAATCCTAAATATAAAACAAATTAGGTTATAAAATGGTTTATGTATAATTGATTATGAAACAAATTTACTCACTATTAGATCTTTTTCGATGGAGTGTTATATGTTGAGCATATAACACTCCATACCAACTTTGAGTTACTCAAACTACAATATAGTTAAGTTTTTCTAAGATCTTCATATGGAAATGGGATGAATATTTCACAAACTATAGGGTATTGGATGCAGATAGATGCATGGAAAAGAAATGAACTGGTCTTATATAGAGAAAAGTGGAATCTAGAAAAGTAAAAAATGACATAATAAGTACAGTGTAATCATTTAATTCTTAATAATAATAAATTATTATATTTATTTAAAATCTATTTGATGTGACATCCCAATTGGTTATTCAAGATCTATATATAATGTTTTCTTGTTGTATTGTACCCTTGAATAATTCAAAACTAATAAAATCTTTTTTATTATTATTTGGGAATTGTATATATATATATATATATATATATATATATATATATATATATATATATATATATATATATATATATAGATCTTGTGCGGTGGATATAGTTTATTCATTACTATCAAATCCGAAAATATATATCCTTACACATATCCTTATCTGTTTGGATCCCAAATTATGTATGTGTACCCGAATAATATAAGGATCCTGATCCAGATCTGGATAAATATCGGAATATTCATATCCTAATGCAATCCTATTTCCACTTCATGTATTTATCATATTTTCATAACAAATAACTTCACACACTCAAAACTGGTTAGCAGCAACCTCTTAGAGGTAATCAAATATATAGGGAAAATGAGATAATAATAGTCAAATATCTTTTGATTTATAAACCTCACACATAAATGATTTTGCCCATTTGCCCCTTTTAGCATTATAGACATGAAGAAATTACTCAGCATATGAACATTGCGCTGTCCACTTAGTTACAAAAGAACAAAAGAGCGGGTGAAGCAACTGATTTGAAGTCAATTTTCAATAAATATAAAATCTTTTTTTCTTCTTATCTTGTCTTTTTTCCTCCCTTTTTTGTCTTTTCGTTTTTCCTACACTATACTCTTCACGTTGTACTCTTGTGTCTTCAGACAGGGAAATAAACAGTAAATTAAAGGAACGGGAAGAAAAAGATGTAGGCTTAGCGTGCAAATTAGGGAAGGTTGTCAATCATGGGTACTTGTTAGCGTGAAAGTGCTCAAAATTGATGAGGCCCATTATTTAATTAAAGTGGATTCCCACATCATATTAAAAGATAAGGAAATAATGAGAAGCTACAATTTTTAATACTACAATTTTTTCACAGCCAAATTGTCCTAATTACCATAACCAGCTTTGACAAGTTCACAAAGACATCCAACTTTCATATATTTATTTTTCCTATCTTATCTAGGGAGAGATTTTTTGAAGTACTTTTGCATAAACAATATTTAAAAATATAAGACACTCATCCAATCAGAAATACCATTAGATCGATCCGATCTTCTAATTCGTGGTACTACTCAACCCACATAAATAAAAAGTCAAATGACTTTACATTTATTTATAAAGTTGTTAGGGTCAAAATTTACATGCCTGTGTCCAAAAAGTCGAGGTCAACACCAAGCAAACGGGTCCGAGCCCAAGTCAAGCCCAAGCATAGAGGCTGGTCCCATGCCAAAAGAAGAAAAGAATTGTATAATAAATAAATTTAAATGTGATTTCTAGAAATAAATGAAAAAAGAATGGGCAAAAAGTTAAAATTTGAAAGCCCAAAGGTCTATATGTAAAGATGTAAATTTATATAAGGCAAACATATAAAGAAATAAAAAACTTTTATTCCATTAATCATTCTAGGGTTTCGAGCCTCTCTCTCTCTCTCTTCTCAGGTTCTTCATATTCTCCAAATTAATCTAGAGAAAAAAGCTCTCTTTTTCTGAAATGGGCTAGATAAACCTACAAATCCATAGAGAGAGAACGCCGTTCTTCTATCAAATCTCATAAAGGAGAATGCATCACTTAAAGAAAAAAGCTCATCTCAAAAGTCCACGATTCAAGATCAAGACCAAGAAAATGAGCAAGTTTTCTTCATCAAGTTTGAAGTGAAAGCAGCCTTAGAGTGGGTGAATAAGGTTTTATGGCAAACTCAGTGTGATTTCTAACAATTTAAGAATTATGCAGCGGAATATAAAATCAGAGTCTAAAATACAAATACTATCACAACACAGAATCACAGAGACAGTACAGAATCACAGAAAATTAAATGGATACAGAGAATTGTTATCGATGTTCACCAACCCTGTGGCTAATCCCCACCTGAGAACTCCTGCTCAGGATTCAACACACTATCCAATGACTCCTTGTGAATGGAGAAACCCAGATCTTTTATCCAGGCTCAGATCCAAATTTTTACACTTGCAGGAGGTGCACACCTAGATCTTTTCCGAGGCTCATGTCCAAACCTTTACAATGTGAAGATGTTAGACATTACTTCACTAGGTCACACAAAGTAATATTTTAACAAATCTTTATAGAACCAACTATACAATCCTAATGATCTTAATAGATAAATCAAGTTTTGAATCGAAGGAGATAACTGATTGTGTTTTGGAGATTAAGAAAATTTAAAAACGATCCGAAGAAGTTTTTCAAAGGATTAAAAAAAGTTTAAAATAGAAACTTCTTCGACAATTTAGAGATCTTTCGATTCTAATAACTAGAAAAATCTAAAGCACTGAAAGATCTCTTCGTTAAAAAGGAATAGTAAAAAACTTAAGAACGATTCAAAGAAGTTTTTCAGAAGGACTAAAAAAAGATTAAAAGCAAACAAAACTTCTTTGACAATAAGAGATCTTTCGTTTCTAATACTAGAAAATCTAAAACCTTGAAAGATCACTTTTCTCAAAAACTCAAAAACAATACTAAAAGTTTAAGAATCGAGAGAGGCAGAGTTTTCACAAAAAGATTAGAGAATGATAGAGGTTTTAAAACATGAAAGCAAAAAAAAAAAATTGGTCAAAAAACTCTTTGGAAATAAGTCTTATTTATAGAAATTGAGTGAGGGGCGGTTAGAACGGTTAGAACAACCGTTCTTAAAGTTTAGGATAGTTATTGGCGGTTTATAGCTGTTGTAAAACCAAAATTCCCACCAAAAACCAGAATTTAAAAGTTGATAACTGTTATAAACGTCCTAAGGATGTCTATGGCTTTATAAACGTCTATAGCCTATAGACGCCTCAGTAGACGTCAATTTCTGATATATCATATACTGAAACTGAAATCATCATAAACTTTTGTCCGATTATTCGATTTCGACGTTTTTGGGCTCGTTGAAAAGATCTTCTTAAGACCTACATTTTGAGACTCTAATTTTGGAACTCTAATCAAAAGTATAGATATCTATTTAAGTAATGAGGTATCTAGTATAGACGATGAGGATCAGAAAAGATATTCTAACCATTGAGGTCAACTCTAAAATCAAAGAAAATAAAAAGTCTTGAATACGTCCGTTGTGTGACTTCTTCGATATTTTATTTGAACTTGCAATTTGGTCTTCAGAGTCGCTCGATGTTACTGTTGTGATACCAGTTGAATTGTTGATTGTTCTCTTGCTTGACTAATGTAACACCCTAACACTGTTATACTATATTTATTTGGAGTATTTCAAATTTTATGACAAATTTCCTTATTATTATTGTTTTTGGGCCGCGGATAGTGCAATTGATAGTTGTGGTTATTATCGGATCCGACCCGCATGTTTGAAACCCATTATGGTTCAAGATTACATCAAATGTTTGCTAGTATAGAGTATCCGTACAAATCTAGATATTATACACATATAATATATTCCACATATTTTTTAATAATACAAAATAAAAATCAAATAACATATTTTCATATCTAGCCTTACATGTCATCATACCCTATATCATGTGGTTGCACCCATATATCATGTTCATACCCTAATTGTTAAAACAGACTCGTTTTTTTATCGCTACGTATATTTACGTAGATCTGTAATTGGATGTATACACTTTTATTGATAGGATATCGCATTATGGTTTAAACTTTACGTATACTCTCCATATTGAAAAACTAGATTTTTAGAAGGGACACGGGTAATATTCGGAGAAATCTGGTATATTCTATAAAATCCCAATATATATAATATTCTATATAACTAAAACATATATAACTGTTATAAATATAATATATATTATATTAATTATCTTAAATTATAATCTCGCCTCTCTATCTCTCAGTCTCTCTCTCTTCTAAACCCTCGTCCATACACTCTCTCTCTCTCTCGCTCTCTCTCTCTCTCTCTCTAAATATATATATATATATATATATATATATATTATAAACTAAACCTACTCTCTCTCTCTCCCTCGTTCACTTTTTGCACGTCCTCACCTGCGAACCCAAATCCCTAGCCTATGCTCCCGTAATCGTCGCCCTCTCACCGTCGTCGTCCGCTTTGCCTTCACCTCCCCTACCTCACCACCATGACCTCCACCTCTTCTTCCTCTCCCCGACTACCTCATGCCTCTAGACCAACTCCCTCGACATCAAGAAACCAACCCCCTTGTCGGCAACACCTCGTCGTCGGAACCCAACCACCAACGCCGACCACTCTCTTCACCTTCTCGCCTCCCTAGCACCTAAGAACATCCCAGACCACCACCACCAACCCTGCACCTTCCTCGATCACTGTTCATAACAGAATACTGCATTTTATACCGCCCATTCTTATGCTCGTGTGTTTATAGGTAGGTGCTTTTAATCCGTGTTTGTTGCATATTTACATAGTACAGGTTTCCAGTCCAAATATTGCAAATCAAGACAAAATCTCCACAGTTACGCCAAAAGCAGAACATCTGTTGACAGCAGATAAAAGCCGGGTTCCGGTCATCCATATCCGTCCAGTGCCGAGTACCAGTTCCTGAGACAAGACATATGACAGTGGTCATTCGTATCTGGGACAAGCACAGAGCACGAGGGGGGCAGCACAAGAATCAATGGGTGCGCGGAGCTCGAGAGAGATAGAAGTCAAAAGTGAAGAAAAGATAGCAATCTTGGACTAAGAATTCTGAAGATATTCAGGAAAGAGTATCAGAAAATATATGTACCAGACAACTGGGGACAGCAGACCAGGGCCGTACAGAAAAGCCCATGCCCTGAACCCACTATAGTGCGGCGGATCCGCGGCCAATAGAGGGTCTAGGCCGTGGATCCGCGACCATGTAGGCTTGTCAGATGATGGGCTTTGGCGGGTAGAATGGTCTTTTCATATGTGTTCTGATGGTTGCCCTAGGTCTTCAACCCACTGCCTATAAATACTCCAGAATTGAGCTAAGCCACGGGTCCAATTTTGTGTTCATTCTTTGTTCTTCTTTTTGTTAGGATTTAGTCTTTTTCTTCTTCTTCTTCATCTTTTCTCCATGAAAATTGTAGTGAGATCTTTTTGAGTGGAAGATCAATGAAGATGAGGGCTTTTGTATCATTCTCTTTTATTTCTTCTTTCCTTTGAGATTCTTGCTTTCTCTTGATCATTCAATCTCTTCATTGAGCTTGAATGGTTAAGGGTTAGTTATTGATCTCAAGGGTCGTATTTTCTTGCGGAATTAGCGCTTCATTTCACATGCGGTCTCTACCCTTCTCTTGATCTTGCAACCTCTTGATTGAGCTTGCAAGTTTAAGGGTTGGCTATTGATCACATGCTTGTCTTGAGTCCTAGTTTCTTGTTCTTTTTATCGCTTTTTATTACTTGTTTATTATTATCTTGCTTTATTTTCTTGCAATTTAATTCATGCACTTAATTACTTGTAATCTTTTCTTTTCTTTGTTCTTTTCTTTTGCTCTCTTTTGTTCATTTTGTGAATGGTTGTAATTATTGTTGTTAAGATGAAATACAGTATTGTAAGTTAATATCTTCTTTCTCATTTCCTTTTCCCGTTATTTTCCATTGAACTCCGCCCAAACCATACGCAAGCGCTCCGTTAGGCACCCTACCCTAACAAGGTAACGGTGATTCCTAACCGCGACCGGTTGCGTTCGGTTTGGCCGGAGGCGAAAGCAAGAGACAAGAACGGAAGGACGAGGGTAAATAAGCCGTATTCCACGAATACCGCGCTTAAATCCCCTAATCCACGTTGTTGCCGATTGCTCTAGCTTCAATTGGTCAAGACTCGGCTCAAAGGTTTTGAGTACGGATTTCTTTAGCTTACAATCTCGTATCTTTTTCTTAACAACTTTATACTTGCAAATAATACACATAGGTTAGATCGAACAAACACTTACAGATTCTTTATTGACTCGTCCAAGACAAGGAAGGACATACAACCATCTTCCTGTGGATCGACCCGTGCTCAACCGGCTAGCTGCAAAGCGACACCGTCTTGATTGCGGTTAACTTAATTCTTTCAATCAAATGGCGCCGTTGCCGGGGAGACGGTAGCGTATTTTCTTTCTTGTTATTCGGGTTAATATTCTTTTTGTATATATAAAAAAAATCTTTTTGTTTTTTTTTTTTGGTCATTTTTGTGGGCAAGTGTGCAGATTTTTGCGTATTTGCAAACTGCAATTGTGGGGAGCAAAGTGTACGTTCAAGGTTAAGGTGGTTACGAAGTACAGTGCCAAAGATTCGGATAGTTCGACCCGCGCAAGCGAACTTTTCAAGCTTACCGGATTTGATTCAACGGGGGTTTCCTAACCCAAAACTTAACGGTACGTATTTTACTAACACCTTCTTCTCAAATCCGACGCATCCAATATACTATTCTTTGCAGGATTCTTTGCAAGTTCGCTATCAAACGCTAAAAATTGAATAACCCGTATTTGTTGCAGCGCCGTGCTTAAACTAAAAAAAAAACGATTGTTTGATTCTTTATAGAATTTTTGAATTGCGCATTGCATACATTAATACGGACTTAAGGGCAAGCGAACCCCACAACATACGGTAAAGGATTTCATCACCTTTTCCGTGGCCCACAAATCACAAACTTGAGCATAACGTTTACCCGCACAAAAATTTAAAAGAATCTAGACTTTAAGCCTTAAGGACTCCGCGCTCACTAGGAGAACTTAGCTGTGTTTAGAACCTCGCTTAACGGTATATTGTTTACGGGATGTCTAGGAAAGTGTGAACGGCGAAACCGCCAAAAGAGAAAGGGTTATTTAATTAAGGAGCTTCGCGAAAGCGTTGGAAAACCTCCCCTTATCTCTGCACTTACCTGGTCTCGTGATCAGTGTATCTTGAGCCCGTTTCTCGACACAGTTTTACTTCGACAATCAAGTTCTGGAGCAGGTCTAGTTGACCTAGGAGAACCCTAGAACGATTAGGTGTGTGGTATTTTTGTGTCGTGATTATTTTTGTCCATATTCTTTTTGTGTATATTTCATTCTTTTGTTAACAACTAACTAAAAAATAAAACTATAAAAACTATAAAAAAAAATTAAAAAATCACATTCTTTTTCCCTCCTTTTCTCTTCCTTTCTTTCCTTTTCTCATCATATCATGGGTACCCCACCTCGCAAAACTCTTGCCGAACTTTGGTACCCACAACCAGACATTACATCTTACGGTTCTTTCTTTGGCCGAACTTCGAACGACCCCTCCATGCCCAAAATTTCATTGAAAGATCGGATAGACGCGTCTAGGACAAACAATTTGACTCCGCAATCCACTTCGTATCAACCATTTCATACATTCACCCCTTCTTACGTTGATACCCCTTCTTCGAGTCATGTTGCAACTCCAAGACCTATGTCTATTGCAGAACGTATTGAACAATCTCGTAGCCGATCTTTCACTCCTTTCACCACTTCAAATTTTTGGGATCAACAATTCCATTCACCTTCCTATCCAGATGTTGATCCTGTTCCTGTCCAACCATTCAATTCCTACCAGTCTTACCCAACTTTTGCACCTTCCCTAGACATTGCTTCTACACAGCCTTTTGGGAATTTTCAGTATCCAAACAACTTTGAATCTTTTACTGAAACCCCTTCACAACCAATGTCTAGTCTAGAACAGTCCTTGGAAGATTTTAGGGTAGCGTCAAGCCAACAGATGATGGATTTGAATGCGTCCATGGCCGCTCTCATACAACCTACTGACCTGGTAGCTAGTTTCCAGCTAGCTCCAAATTTTCCAATTTATGATGAGGCGGTATGACAGGCTGAGAATTTGAGTGGAGAAAGTGAGCTGTATACCCTTCCAAATCAAACCTACCCGTCTCAAATTGAATCCCACAACTCCTGTGTTGAAAGTCTATCAAGTGTCCCGAATGAATTATCAGTTGAAGATAGAATGTTTAATGAGTTGTGCGACTTTGTAGTGTTCGATTTGCCAGATTGTGAAGGGACCTTGCCAAGTGAAACCACACCCAATCCTTTTGACCTCTACACCTCCATCTTAGAACCTGAATTGATTGAAATCCATGCTTTTGATAAGGTGTCTGAGAATATTGATTTTCACTTGATTGAGGATATTGACGCCGGGAATATTTTGGATGATGAACCCGTAGATTTAGCTGAGTTTGTCTCTTCAAATCATCATCCCGAGTCATTAAATGTTTTCCCGAACCCCATATGTGTCTTGATTTTAAAGAGAAGTGCATGGATGTGCTAAATTTTGAGGAGAATATTGAGGATAGTTTTGAGGATGAACCAGTTTTGCTTGATGAGTCGGATTTTCCAATTCATCCTGTTCCTTCCACTGACTGTGTACACCCTCCTGAACCTTTAACCGATACCCTTCCTCAACCACTTCCCTCCATCCTTTCCATCGTTCCGACCTTGCAAGAAACCGTCTCACTTTCATTTACTATGTCTGGTTTACCAAGTTCGGCTTACCTATGGTTTCTCACGAATCTTGAGGGATTTGATCCCATTTCTCGACGGGTAAATATATTAGCACATTCGCTTTTCACACATCGGTCATCACAAATTGTGCTAATCTATTTACTCCATTTGCACCCTCAAGTTCGTACTCCACTTCTTTTTCCCTTCCGCCATTCTTCTTCTGATATCCCGAGACCGTATCCCGCTTCTATCTCGATACGGTCTCGCGTATTCTCCATCTCTTTTCTCTACGCCTTCTTTCACCAGCCACTGCTTTATTACGATAAGATCTTTGAATGGTTGGTGCTCTCTTTTGGCCTGTGTAAGGCTTTGTATAGCTTGATACTGTTCTCTTTCCCCCCTAATCCTGAACTTCAACGCTTAACAGTGGAAACACTGTTTTACTTAAGTTTGGGGGGGACACCTTTTTTGTATATATTTTTTGTTTTCCTTTTTGTATATAATTTGTTTTTAGGGAGCGCCGGCAATTTTGACCCTCTTAGTATAGCCTGACAGTGAGGGCACTGTCAAGTTTAAGTTTGGGGGTGTGCTCGGTAAGATTTCTTCCTTCGCATTCATTTGTATATTTTGCATTTGCATACCCTTATTAAAAACCCAAAAAAATCGAAAATTTTCCAAAAATATAAAAACTTTGTCGTCAAGTTAGCTAATAGGGTAACTTAGATCTTTATTCCGAAAGTTTAGTTGATATGATAGAAATAACTAAATTCTAGGCTTAAGATTTGAAAACCCTAAAAATAACCCTCATTCTGTCTAACTTTGGTAAGTATACGTCCTTACAGTTTTTTTGAGAAATAGGTAATCTTGAGTTCAGTTCTTGAGTTAAGTCAAGATGAAGGGAAAGTATTGAAGCTTTACTGGAGGATAAGTCTGAAAAATAGTTTCTTTTCTTGAGTTCAAATTTAGAAAGTATATACCCTACAACTGCACCTACACGCACCTTGAAACTTGGATAGTAGAGGATACGTAGAAATACTCTTGCCTGAAAGCCTAGTATGAAAGAAAAAACGGTATTTAAAGCTAAACACCAAAAGAGCATATTGAAAAATATATCCGGTCTTGAAAAAAGAAAAAAAAAAGAAGAAAAAAAAATAGAATAAAGTCAAGACCTGGAAACTGCTATTTACGCTTTAATGTTCACACATTCAGTAATCGGCCGTTAGTGCCTCAAGAAGCATTAATAGTCGCATGAAAGGTGTGTGAGCAAATCCGTCCATCCTTAATGAAAAGAAGTAGTATTAGGTATTAGGGCAAGGGTATTATAGCTTGAATTGAATTCTTGAGTGTAGGGGTGCAAATATACACACACGTAGGGGTATACAATCGATGTTTGAATGAAAGATAGAAATAAAGAATAAGACTTGTGTTTTCTGTAAAGTTGATAAAAATCCCTAATTTGAGACCACACTTTTAGAAGGAAAACTCAGGAGATACCAATATCTTTCTAAACTTTTTTGGAACGTATATGATCTAAGGCTAAATAGATAGGAGGTGTGAAGTATTAGGGTTGGATATTTCTAACATAGGATGATAGAATTTCTAACATAAATACTGAACTGTAGGAGTAGAATCTATGTTAACTTATGAAACTAGCTAGACGGGATTTTGTGGGTAGTATCCGCTGAAAACCCTCAGGAGACAACACTCCTCCTACTAGGGACACCTAGAGGTTTAACGGCTTGTTGCACGTGCTCAGTGCAATCGAGTTCCCTGTGAAAGTGCGGTTAGGATTTTATTTTTGTGAATAATTGGTTTTGCTCGGGATGAGCAAAAGTTAAGTTTGGGGGTATTTGTTCATAACAGAATACTGCATTTTATACCGCCCATTCTTATGCTCGTGTGTTTATAGGTAGGTGCTTTTAATCCGTGTTTGTTGCATATTTACAGAGTACAGGTTTCCAGTCCAAATATTGCAAATCAAGACAAAATCTCCACAGTTACGCCAAAAGCAGAACATCTGTTGACAGCAGATAAAAGCCGGGTTCCGGTCATCCATATCCGTCCAGTGCCGAGTACCAGTTCCTGAGACAAGACATGTGACAGTGGTCATTCGTGTCTGGGACAAGCACAGAGCACGAGGGGGGCAGCACAAGAATCAATGGGTGCGCGGAGCTCGAGAGAGATAGAAGTCAAAAGTGAAGAAAAGATAGCAATCTTGGACTAAGAATTCTGAAGATATTCTGGAAAGAGTATCAGAAAATATATGTACCAGACAACAGGGGACAGCAGACCAGGGCCGTACAGAAAAGCCCATGCCCTGAACCCACTATAGTGCGGCGGATCCGCGGCCAATAGAGGGTCTAGGCCGCGGATCCGCGGCCATGTAGGCTTGTCAGATGATGGGCTTTGGGCGGTAGAATGGTCTTTTCATGTGTGTTCTGATGGTTGCCCTAGGTCTTCAACCCACTGCCTATAAATACTCCAGAATTGAGCTAAGCCAAGGGTCCAATTTTGTGTTCATTCTTTGTTCTTCTTTTTGTTAGGATTTAGTCTTTTTCTTCTTCTTATTCATCTTTTCTCCATGAAAATTGTAGTGAGAGCTTTTTGAGTGGAAGATCAATGAAGATGAGGGCTTTTGTATCATTCTCTTTTGTTTCTTCTTTCCCTTGAGATTCTTGCTTTCTCTTGATCATTCAACCTCTTCATTAAGCTTGAATGGTTAAGGGTTAGTTATTGATCTCAAGGGTCGTATTTTCTTGCGGAATTAGCGCTTCATTTCACATGCGGTCTCTACCCTTCTCTTGATCTTGCAACCTCTTGATTGAGCTTGCAAGTTTAAGGGTTGGCTATTGATCACATGCTTGTCTTGAGTCCTAGTTTCTTGTTCTTTTTATCGCTTTTTATTACTTGTTTATTATTATCTTGCTTTATTTTCTTGCAATTTAATTCATGCACTTAATTACTTGTAATCTTTTCTTTTCTTTGTTCTTTTCTTTTGCTCTCTTTTGTTCATTTTGTGAATGGTTGTAATTATTGTTGTTAAGATGAAATACGGTATTGTAAGTTAATATCTTCTTTCTCATTTCCTTTTCCCGTTATTTTCCATTGATCTCCGCCCAAACCATACGCAAGCGCTCCGTTAGGCACCCTACCCTAACAAGGTAACGGTGATTCCTAACCGCGACCGGTTGCGTTCGGTTTGGCCGGAGGCGAAAGCAAGAGACAAGAATGGAAGGAAAAGGGTAAATAAGCTGTATTCCACGAATACCGCGCTTAAATCCCCTAATCCACGTTGTTGCCGATTGCTCTAGCTTCAATTGGTCAAGACTCGGCTCAAAGGTTTTGAGTACGGATTTCTTTAGCTTACAATCTCCTATCTTTTTCTTAACAACTTTATACTAGCAAATAATACACATAGGTTAGATCGAACAAACACATACAGATTCTTTATTTACTCGTCCAAGACAAGGAAGGACATACAACCATCTCCCTGTGGATCGACCCGTGCTCAACCGGCTAGCTGCAAAGCGACACCGTCTTGATTGCGGTTAACTTTAATTCTTTCAATCAATCACCTTCACACCTTACACCCTTTCCACCTCGCCGTCTCCATCGTCTCCATCGTCTCGTTGCCTCCATCCCCTCTGTCCATCCCCAGAACTCCGCAAACCCCAACAACCACCACTTCTTTCTCTTCTTCTTCTTCTTCTTTCTTTTCTTTCTTTCTATTCTTTTTATTGATTTCCAGCCATCTGATCGGAGTTGCGCATTTCGCCGACGATCCAAACGACCTAGCCACCATCGTCATCTAGCCCAGTCACCACGTCACTTAGCTTCTGAGCCAGGTCCAGCCCTGTGTGCGTAAGTTTGCACCGTAACGTTATTTTGACGTCAGAACGTGACATCTGTATCTCGACGTGAGATCTAATCAGGCAAGTTCTAAACTTACAACATGCTATGTTATTATATCAATATTTAATTAATAAATGATAGTGCATGTGTTTTACAATTCAGCAAAAATTACCGATTTACAGTTTTTCAGTATCCGTCTGTATCCATACCGATAATAGCTTATCTAGTTGCATGCCGAAACATCATAATATTATTATACTACTATAACAGTTCAATATGTTATCTAGTTTGCGTCATATATGGTAATGGACGTATAACGGTTATTACAGATAGATACATATGCATTCTGGCATTAGTCGTGTTTCGATATCGATTACAGTTTTACATTGGTATCTATTTTGGTTAATATACAGTATATGACATGTTCACGACACACTACCGGACTTATTACTTGGATCTTATTGCTAATGCCGACAATCCTGACTTGTTGTCCTGACGGACATAACTTGTTGTCTACATAGACAAGACTGTACCTGCTTGATCCTATGTTGACATTAGATTTATATCATCAATACCTGAGTTAAACACAAACCTGGGAGAAAAGGGGAAATCAAGAATGTAACTAAAACGTAACTCAGGAGGATATTATTGTTTGCCGTGATTCCGGGCGTTACAGAATAAATCATTGTTTATTGTACCGTGGTCCCATAAGGAATGAATGGGATATATTGTACCGTGGTCCCGTGGGGTATGAACGAGATATATATTATTGAGTTACGATGAGAATTATATTAATTGATTTCAAAGACTTCTACAATAGATAACCTAGACGCACAGATTTTAGGATACACATCATATACATATAGATCATTATTTATACTTGTGTTCATTATTTATATTCATGTTTAATTATATCATCATATCTTGATCATTACTATTATTTTGATATTATGACGCACTAATGTCTGAGTTTTGCATGGCCCGGTTCCTCTACCTTTATCGCAGGTAGATCAAGAATACTTTAGCAATAAAGCCGAGCAATGTGGAGCTGGCTATTTAGTCTAGAGACTCTTAGTTTATTTATTTCAGCAGTTTTATTCCCATTGATTTGAGCCCATATTAGGACGTGATTCAGATGTTAATGTTTTATTAGATCTTGATTCGTTTCCGCTTTATGCATTTTCTTTATTTTATTTATTATGGCAGATGGACATGTGTTAGCTAGATTATATATTTTACTTTTCAAGATATCCGATAGACGGCCACAATGTGACTATGGAGGGATGATTCCTAACTACAGGTAACATGGTTGGCTCTGTCACGTGCCGTATGTACGTATCTTGAGAAGCGGAGCGTGACAACTAAATTCATTGCTTTTAGCACTTTAACATATCTGGCATGGTTATACCATACTATATTTTTGAAATATGTCTTTTGTAAAATAATCAAAAATAAAGAGAATGAGATTCGTAGGTCAACGTGAAGAACAAGAGGGCATAAGCGTTCTCGGGGTGAAAGCCTATGACTTTCACCTTAAGCAAGTTTTTCTTTTTTCGAATAGGGAATTCGATGAAAGCGTCTGTGTCCCATAAAAGGGTGACCCATGTTGGATACCCCATAAAGGGGTTATCCACTACCTTCAGAGATCCCCTCAAGGGGATTTTCGGCTATGCCAGGACCTCTCCAAAGGGGATTCCGATCATCGGGGACCCCATAAAGGGGATCCCGCCGTCAGGGACCCGCCAAGGGGTCCCCGCTATCTCGGAAGGCACCAAAATCACCCTCTCTCTTTCTTTCCCCTTGTCAGGGACTCTTCAGACACACACATTTCACTTTGAGTTCGCATGACTTATATGACCTATTAATCGGAGATTCTCTCGTCTCAAAGTGAGGGGTAATTAACGGCTTCTTTGTCCACGACTGCCGGAGATTAGAATCCCCATAATTAATAAACCACTGTCTATTTTAGGCAGGGGAAATCTATACAACGTCTGACAAGCGAGCGCATTCCTATCTCAATAGGGTGACGAAAAACACTTTATAGATTCCGGCACGTCCGGTGGGACCTATCTCTCCTCCCATATTTCGGGTCAAATGATAATGTGAACTCAATTAACATATATGTCATTGTCTGTACTGAAATCATGTTCCTTCATGCAGATCAACTGTTGGATATAGTGCCCTCAGAGTCAATTATTGGATCACAGGCACGTGATTGCAATGATTGAGGGAGGACCTATACCGGTAGGACAGTCTTACTCAAGATGATAGTATGCTATCCGGTTTATCTTTATCATCGTGTACTGCTTTAGGTGACCTTACAGGTCGCTATTACACGTTGATAGAGCCCCTAGAATTCTTTCTTGACTACCAGCAGTATGAGGGCGATCATATACGTGAGAGCTGGGGTCTATAAGCATATCCTTAAATGGTCCCTAGTCGTGGGAGTTTCGAGACAGGGCATCGATTCTCCAGAGTAGACTAGTGTATACAGTCGAGACCCCGACGAGGGGTGGTGGCCGGTCTCACAAGCCACTGGTGTCAGTTGGTTCACCTAAGATATATACCGGTGCTCATTGGGTTATGAGTACACTGGACAGGACTCGCCGGGAACATACTAGTTTGTCTTATACCTGACGTCAGATAGTTCCCTGGTGACATGTGTACAGGTTAGTTCATCGACCTAAGGATCGTCATTTGTCTCGTGTGAGTTCCCACTGTACTTTGATTACTACCCTACCACGCTCAAAGTAAACGTGCAAACAGATTTTAGTTGGGTACAGTCCCGAGCCATATGGAGGCAGTGAGCGGATCTTCAGGGGTTCGTCTCTCCCGATATTGGGGGTGAGGTCGTGCTGTGTCTAGGAGATCCATTACACAAAGCCTTCGGCCGAGGCAGGAGATTTACTGGTAGGTATTCCAGTAGTATCTCAGGGTGTTCTAGGCTACACTCCGACATGACTTGTACCGCTTTTGGGGGTCTGACTTTTACCAACCCCCTAGGCCCGCCATGCGATGCTCATAGACGAATGGACCGGACTGTACGGATATTGTCACTGACAGGCTTAGTAGGGTGTCAGGATGAGTTCGCTCATCGACATCCCTTTTGGTCAATAGTTGGTAGCCCGTCACGTATGGCTAATACCTCTGACGTGCTAGTGGTTAAATTCACAGCCATAGTATTGACGAGTTTTTAGAGTCCCCCACAAAACAGTTACTCAAGTTTCGGGCGAAACGCTGTAGAGGCCGTATGGAGATATGGCAGGGTTCGATCAGATACATGCGGTATTGCACGGATCATGATCGGACGGTTAATACTAGCGGGCTTTGGTTTAAGCCGGATCCCAGTATTGTACAGTGTAGATTTTGTCTCGTTGCATTTGTATTCGGTCGGAATACAAATGCGGGTATGTATATACAGTAGCGGGGTTTTCCTGTAATTTATTACGGGATCAGTTTTTTGGAGTTGCCAGTTTGTTTTCAGTTTCGGCCATTTTTCTTTGTATCTTTCATTGACCAAAGATTGGTGGAGGAGGGCTTATTTGCAAATATGTAAATAAGCATTTTGGAGGGTTGTCTTTGCATATTGTTGCTTCATGATAGCTCTTGATTGACTTTGACTTCTTAACCTCATCATTGCTTGACTTTTGTGATGGTGATGGGTTATGATGAGGTTGGTGGAGTGTTGGTTTTGATTGATGATGATTTATTCTCATCATCTCTTTTCTCTCTCTTGCATTATGAGGGCTCACTCATGTTTGATCCATACACTCTCTTCTCACTCTCTTGACCATGCCAAGGCCGGCCACTTCCTCTAGGGGTTGTCCCAATTTTTGTAGTGGGGATTTTTCTCTTCATGCTTGCTAAAAATCCCCAAGTTCACCACAAAAATTCCACATCTCATTTCCTCCACCAAAATGGTAACTTCCACAACCCCAAAGAGACATAAAGTTCTACAGATAACCTACAGCAAACCTTGGGCACGTCGGCTCGCCAACTTCGTGCCCGAGTTGCCTCGGTCCAGAGGTAGGATCCCGTAAAAGAACCCGGCATTATGGTGCCCGTTCCGGCGAGGAGGCGAAGACCGGAGATTCCGTGGGGAGATCGGGACGACGACGAGAAGACCGAAGGACACGGATCGCTCGGTATATCTCTATACCCGTTCTTTAGTTAGCTAGGACTAGATTAATGGCCCGATCCGGGATTTTTTGTGCGCGGTGGTGCCGGTTATAAAGTAAAAGCAATTTATCGCTTCCGCATTTTGGCCTCGGAAAGACGGCCGGGGCGCCGCCGTGCACTTACATCAACAACTATCAACTCCCAATAATTCTCAACAACAACCCACATCACTCAACGATGTCACAACAAACAAGCTTAGCTTCCAACGCGACCACCGTCGCATACACACTCAAGCACCGCCAAAGTGATTCTTCCATCAGAACTCATGCACTAATGGATAGAGCAACCACTCTAATTCATCTCCATTTCATTCACGTCAGCTAGCAGCGTTCCTACCCTTCAAGCTCCAGTGATGGAGAGACCGGTCTCAAAAGGGAGGACGCCAAATGTTGTAATTGCAAGGACACCCAAGCCTAAACCCAAGTCGGTTTTTGAACGGCTCTCTGTTGCTATAGCTGGGGGCAAAGTCTTCAACATCAGGAAAACAACAGGGCATCTCTAGCAAGCTCAGGCGGTGCCCTTCAGAACTGCACGATCGGGTGTCTTTTCCAAGACCACAGAACAACAGCTTCTCCAAGAACTCCGGAAACAACTTAAAAGCAAAGACAAGGAGATGATCAAGCTTTACTCTAAATTTATGATTTAACGAATATCGTAATGCAGCTCATGACCCAAGTTTCCCGGCCGCAGGCTAATCAAGTACAAGGCTCTACGCATGAGTTGGGTGATAACGACCCGAAGCAGCCGACGCTCGTCCCCCTAAGTCCAAAGGTAGACGAATCACATGAAAGTCGACCACATTCAGCTTCGGGAAATGCCTTGACTCTCGACGACAGTAGTGCACTAACTCAAGATAAAATAATGGACTTGATCACCAACAAAGTCAAGATATTGATGGCCGAAGCCAAAGAGCAGAAAAATGTCAGCAGTATTGGGAGACCGTACCCTACACGGTATGATCTTATGGAGTTTCCCAGTGGCTACGTTGTTTCTAAATTTGGAAGGTTTGATGGAACGGGAAATGCAAGCCAGCACATTGCCCACTTTAAAGCATCATTCGGAAATACCGGGGGGCAATGATGTGCTTCTCCTCTGGCAGTTCATTAACAGTTTGACCGATGTTGCCTTCGACTGGTATGAAAGCGTACCAGACTGCTTGGTCATGACGTTTGTTAAAATGGAATCTCTGTTCAAGCAAAGATTCATGATTGTCGGTGATAAACTCACCATTGCTGACCTTGTGAGGACCGAGCTAGAGAATAACGAAAGCAGCTATAGGCCGATGGCATAATCTCACTGTCAATTGCGAACCGCCGTTAGAGCAGGACCAATCCATCAGCCTTCTTATAGAAATCTTGGCAACTGGATGATTCCTTTCTTATGCACAGTTAGTCTTAAAACATTCCAGGAACTGACTAAAAAGGTTTAGATGTTGGAAGACTCAAGGGATGAGTCCATTCAGTACCTCCAATTTACTAACAAGCCAAAGAATCGAAGGGACGACAACCGCAAACGCGAAAGTTCCAACAGCACCGATTCATTCAGCAAGAAAGTAATGGGTGGAGAAAAGACTGACCGGTCTCGGAAGCCAGTACTGGGAGTAGAAGGATCGACTCTATAAGAGAAAAAGAATAAGGTCTACTATTTTAGAAGGGACAAAGTTCATAAAATATTCAAGGACGGCCTGAACAACGGTCTACAGCTGCCAGAGTCAAAGAGGCATCATGAAGCAAAGATGACTGATAATCCCTTATATTTCCTATACCACAAAGTAGTGAGTCATGCAATCAAAGACTGATATGTTTTCAAACATTCGGTTGAGAAACAGTATAAGACCAGAGAAATCTCACTGTGCCCTGGCATGTTAGCAAAAGATCAAGCCGCGACTACCAATTTTATACAAACAAAGACCAAAGTCTTTTGGGAACCGAATGCTCTTAGTTGTTTGTCCTTCATTAAAAGGTGTGGATCGCGGCAATGGTCCAAAAGCCTGCCAAGTATTGTTATCAATGATGAGGGAATAAATGGATACATGATCCATACATTCTACATAGCTGGATTTGGAAGAATAAGTCCTCCTAAACTTCGTTGTCAAAATGAAGATATGGCCATCATTCCCCAGCCTCGGCTTGGTTCAGATGTAGCTGCCACTTCCCAGCCTCAGTTCGGCTCAAACAACGATGAAAAATCTATCCACCAGGCTAAGTAAAAAGTGCCTATGATTCCGAGAGACATGGATGGTGAAGATGGCCCAGTTCATGTTCCTAACATGCAGAGCAGAAATCGCTTCAAGGCCTTCAAAAGCGGATCCAAGAGAAAGATAGAGAGCTGGCCATGGTCTATTCCAAGATTGATGATATGACAAGCATCACTGCATAACTCACGGCTCAAGTTGATCGAATGGAGACACAACAAATGTGGGAGTCCGTTTATAAACCAGAGGATGGCCTCTCAAAGCAACCAACGTCCATCCCCTGCAATCTAGGCATGCATTATCTTCATGAAGCTCAGACACATTCAACTTTGGGAAGAACCTCAATACTAGATGACGACAGGTTCACCCAAGAAAAGATCACGGACTTAGTCGCTGGCAAAGTCAAAACATTGGTGGCTGAAGCCGAGACGCAGAAAGAATATATCTACAATGAGAGGCCATACACTATGGAATACGACCATGTAGAAGACTTGAGCATTTATGTTATCCTTGAGTTCAAAAGATTTAACTGCATCGGGGACACCAATCATCATATTGTCCATTTCAAAACGTCATGCGGCTACACTGGGGGCAATGATGCAATGCTCCTCAGGCAATTCGTCTTAAGCCTAACTAACATGGATTTTGAACAGTACGCGAGCATACCTGACGGCTCGGTTAAGACATTCATTCAAATGGAATACTGTTCAAACAAAGATTCCTGAATGCTGGTGATAAAATTATCATTGCTAACCTTCTTAAGATCAAGAGGAAAGATAATAAGAGTGTCGCGGATTATATAACTCGATGGCATGACCTCAACACTAAATGTGAATCGTCATTAGGTTAGGAGCAAGCTGTTAGGCTTCTCATAGGAACCATTGACAATTGGATGATGCCACTCTTATATGCATCGAGCATCAAAACCTTCCAGGACCTAATTAAAAGAGTCCAGATGTTGGAACATGCAAATCCCGAGTCTCTTCCAGACTTCCAATCTAATAACAAACTCAAATGTATAGAGGAAGACAACCACAAACGCGAAAGTTCCAACAGCACCGATTCTTTCAACAAGTAAGGAACGGGAGGTCGAAGACCAACAAACCTTGAATGCCAGCATTGGGAGGAGAATCACCCCTGGAAGAGAAGCTGAATAAATTCTATTCCTTCAGAAGAGATAGAGTCCATAAAATATTCAAGGATGCCTAAGCAACGGTCTACAACTTCCAGAATCAAAAAGATTGCAAGAAGAAAATATGACTGATGACTCCAAATATTGCCCATATCACAGAATAGTGAGTCATACCATTGAAGATTGATTTATTTTGAAGGATTGTGTCGAGAAGCAATACAAAACGGGGAAAGTCTCGCTGTCCTCTAGTGTGCTAGCGAACAATCAAGCCACAGCCACTGATCCGACTCCATCAGATTCAAACTCCAAGAATCTCAAATAACTTTGCAACAAGGTGCCTACAAGGCCAAACAAAGAATAAGCACAACATTGACCCCTAAGTCATTAAACTGGAGGGGAAAATAGGCCAGTCTACAAGCAAAAGGGGCATGAATGAAAACATGAAAAGGTTTCGTGAGTAAAAACAAAGAGACTACCCGCAAGCTTGTGAAGCAAGGGTGCAAACTCATAAAAAACCCCAACGGCGAATGATCAGTCGCTCCTGCTACCATTTCAGTGTAGTGATATAGACGCCAACCAAAATCCAAATCTCTAAATCCTCCAAAGGCGAATGATGAGTTGCTCCTGGTACCATTCCAGTGTAGCGATGCAAACATCAACCAAAATCCAAATCTCCAAATCCCTTAACGACAAATGATGATTCGTTCCTGAAACCATGTTTCAGTGTTAGCGATGCTGACGTCAACAAAAATTCAAATTCCTAAATTCCCCAACGGTGAATGATGAGTTGCACATGGTACTATACTCCAGTATAGCGATGCAGACGCCAACCAAGCTCCAAATTCATAACCCTCTAATGGTGAATGATGAGTCGATCCTGGTACCATTCTAGTGTAAACATTACAGACGCCAACAAAATTTCAAATCCTCAAATTTCCCAACGGCAAATGATGAATGGCTCCTAGCATCTGTGCTCCAGTGTTAGCAATGTTGATGCCAGCCCCAACCCTAAATTTCCAAACTTTCAATCTAAATTAAAATCTGTTATGCCCCGCTTCCTAAAATACGTAAATACAGCACGTGACAGAGTAAACCATACTACCTATGGCTAGGAATAATCCCACCATAGTCACATTATGGATTTCAATGTGATATCAAGAACACTAAAATAAAATCTAGCTAACACGTGTCTATCTGCGAGAAATGCATATAGCAAAAATGAATCAAGATCCAAATAAAATGACAATATCTGAATCATGTCCCTTATGGGCTCACATCGATAAAAAATAAAACTATGGAAAAATAAAAGAAACTAAGCATCTATAAACTAAACGTCTAGCTTCTCATTGCTCGGCTTGCTTGCTAAAATACTCCTAATCTGCCTGCGATAATGTCAGAGAAACTGGGTCATGTGAAACCCAGACGTCAGTGCGTCATAATATCAACATAATAGTAATAACCAGGATATGATGCTATTATCAAACATGAATGTAAATAATAAACACGGGTATAAAACAGTGAGGTACATGTATGTGATGTATATCTTAAAATCTGTACTTCTAGGTTATCTATTCTATAAGTCATTGAAATCAATTTAATGGAATCGTCGATGTAACTCAATAGTATACCGTGCGTGTCCGGGACCACGGTCAAGATTCTCGGGCTGAATCCGAGACGTGCCGCTAAGCAGTAAACAGGTAATATGTACAGATGAATGATGTCAGCAGCATCATTCCGGGGTTGGCCGTGCCAGTATAGACTGTTCAGTATCTAGAGTACTGAATTGTTGAGTTACAAGTCAGATTTAATTATTGATTTCCTCTTACTCCTCAGGTTTTGTGTTCAAGTCAGGTATTGATGATATAAATCTAATGCCAACACAGGATCAAGCAGGTACAAGTCTTGTCTATGTAGACAACAAGTCACGTCCGTCGGAACAACAAGTTAAGATTGTCGGCATTAGCGTATGATCCAAGTAACAAGTCTGACAATGTGTCGTGAACATGTCAATGAAATATGTTTTAACCAGAATAGACACCGAATGTAAAACTATAACCAATATCTAAACATGGTAACCATAACTAATGCCAGGATATATATGTATCTATCTGTAATAACCGTTATTCGTCCATTACCATGTATATTGCAAACTAGATAAAATACTGAATTGATATAGTATTGTAATAATATCATGTTGATCCAGCATGCAACTGGATAATCCATTATTAGTACGGATATAAACGGATACTATAAAACTGTAACTTGGTACTACTTGCTGAAGATTAAAACGTATGTACTATAGTCAAGCATATAAATATCGATATATTCAAAATAGCATGATGTAAGTTTAGAACTTGCCTGATCGAATCTCACGTCGAGATACGGATGTCACGTTTCAACGTCGAATAAAGTCACGACGCGAAATATACGTACGCAGGACTTGGCCTGGCTGTGCAACTTTGTAACGTGGTAACTGGGCTAGACGACGATGGTGACTGGGTCATCTAGATCGTCGACGACGTACGCAACTCCTGCGAGACGGTCGGGAAATGAGAAGAAAAGAAAGAAGAAGTAATGGTTGTTGGGGGTTGTTGAGGTTCTGTGGATTTAGCCAGGGCAAGGAGAGGGAAGAGGCGATTGATGGCGAGGTGATGGTGAGGTGGGTGGCCATGAGTTTTGGTGGTGAACGGGGACGAGCAAGGGAAGATGAAGTGGTTGTGGTAGTGGTGTGGATGCTCTAAGGTTGCTGGGGAGACGAGGAGGTGATGGAGGTGGTGGTGGGTTTTCGGCGACGAGGTCGACGATGAGAGGGGGAACGGGTTCTTAATGTCAGGTTTCGGGATTAGGAGCTTGGGTGGTCATCGGGAAAGTAGGAGGAGGAGAGGATGTCGGCGAGGTTGAGTTGAGGGTGAAGACGAGAGGATGACGACGATGCTAGGGCGGTGACGATGGGGAGCGACGACGGCGAGAGGATTTGAAGGTGGGTTCTTGGTCATGAGGATTTAGAGCTCCGACGAGGTTTCAGGGAGGAGGAGGAGGTGAAGGCGGTGACGACGAGGAGATGGGGTCGACGGCGACGAGGCAGGGACGTTGACGGCGTGGGTTTAGCGCGGTCAGGGTTTTGGTGAGAGAGGAGCACGAGAGAGAAGGCAGGGAGAGAGAAGGAGAGAGAGAAGGTTTGGTAAATTTTTTATGTAATATGTGTGTGTGTGTGTGTGTGTGTGTGTGTGTGTGTGTGTGTGTGTGTGTAGGGAGAGAGATAGAGAAAGTGGGGACAGGGATAGAGACAGAGAGAGAATTAGAGAGAGAGAGACAAAGAGATTCGAGAGAGAGAGAGAGAGAGAGTTTTATTTAAAATTAATAATTAATATATTATATATATAACTATTTTATATATTAGATATATAATACATATATGGTAATATTTTACAGATAATACCGGATCTTTCCAAATATTACCCGTATCCCTCTAAAAATCTAGTTTTTAAATATGAAGAATATAAGTAAGAATTTAAACCATGATGCAATATCCTGTAATTAAAAACATATACCACCAAATAAAGATCTACGTAAATATATGTAGCGATCCAATAATCGGTCTGTCTAACCCTTAAGATTGTATTATAAAAGATATGTGGAGTCTAGAAATATTATATTTGTATATATATTCTAGATTTGCATGGATACATTGTACTAGCAAATACTTGATATAATCTCGAACCATATTGGCTTTCAAACACGTGGGTCGGATCGGATAATAACCACAGCTACTAATTGCATCACTCACAGCCTAATAGCAATAATAGTAAAGGATTTTGCCACAAGATTTAGAATACCCAAAAATATAGTATAAAAGTACTAGGGTGTTACATTATACCCAACTACAAAAGAATTTCGTCCTCGAAATACACGGAACAAGAAAAAGATAAGAAAACGTGGAACTATGAGCCTCCCTCATGACTTCTTCACGAATATCTCCTTTAGGAACACATAAACCACTCCCATATTGTAACGAACCATCTTCATGAATTAACAAATCTATTCGAAGTCCCGCTTCTACTTGTTCTCGAAACTTTTGCAATTTTGGATTGTGCGACTGTGCTGCTTTAATGTTATCGATCAAGGATGACTGTACTTACAACTGCATCAACTATCCCGAAGAATTTGGTAGTACAATCTCCATTCGAATCTGTGAAGATCAACTATAATCTCCTTATGTATAATTAACATCCATATTGCTGGAAATCGACTTAGAGAATCCAACACTATATTAACTTTCCCCGGATGGTATTTTAGATCAAAATCATAGTCAGCCATCAGCTTTAACCATCTATGTAGCCTCATGTTGAGCTCTTTCTGCGTGAACACATACTTTAGGTTTTTGTGATCGGTAAATACTTCTACCATTTCACCCAATAAGTAATGTCTCTAAATCTTTAGAGTGAAAATCATTGCTGCTAACTCCAGATCATGAGTTGAGTAATTCTTCTGATGAGTTTTCAATTTGCTCGACGAATAAGCTATGACCTTTCCTTGCTGCATTAGAACACATCCCTAGCCTTTCCTAAATGCGTCGCTGTGAATAACCAGCCCTTGAGAACCGTCAGGCACTGTCAGAATTGGAGCGGTGGTCAATCTTTGCTTCAACGCTTCAAAAGCTGACGCACATTTCTCAGTCCATACGAACTTTACTCCCTTTTATATTAGCTTGGTCAATGGTTCTGATATTCGAGCGAAGTTCTCTACAAACCTTCTATAGTATTCGACAAGCCCAAGAAAACTTCTGATCTCCCATACGTTCTTTGGAATTGGCGAATCATGAACAGTTGCAATCTTTTCAGGGTCAACGGAATTCCATCTCCGGATACAACAGGACCCAAGAACTTCACTTCTTCGAGCCAAAACTCGCACTTGCTCATCTTAGCATATAACTTTTCTTATCTCAACGTTTGCAGTGCGATCCTCAAGTGTTCTGCATGCTCTTCTTTGCTCCTCGAATATACCAGAATATCATCAATAAACACAACTATGAACCGGTCCAGGTATAGTGAGAAGATTCAATTTATCAAGTTCATAAATATTGCCGATGCATTAGTAACTCCGAATGGCATCACTAAGTATTCGTAATGCCCATATCGAGTTCAGAACACCGTCTTGCAAATATCTTCTGATTTCACCCGAACTTGATGATACCCAGATCACAAATCTAACTTCGAGAATACCCTTCACTGAGTTGATCGAATAATTCGCCAATGCGAGGGATTGGGTACTTATTCTTAATAGTCACCCGATTTAATTCTCGATAATCGATGCACATCCTCCACGTGCCATCCTTTTTCTTGAATAGAAGAACTGGAGCTTCCCAAGATGAACTGCTACTACGAATCCAACCTTTTTCTAGTAATTCGTAAACTTATTTCTTTACCTCTTCCAGTTCCACCGGCGCCGTTGGATAATAAGTCTTTGAAATTAGCGCTGCTCCAGAAATAAGATCAATCTCGAACTCCATATCTCGTTTTGGCGGTAAACCCAAGATGTTCTCGAACACATCCATAAAATCGCGAACTACTACTGGCGTTTCCTCCTTGTTTACTTCCATCGACGAAAGAACGGCATTAGTCGGCCTGGCCCTAAATTCGACTGGCCTGACAGATCTCCTACCTCCCAAAAATATGAACTCCGGATGTCCGGGAATCTAGAAAATCACTTTATTTGCCCTACAATCGATGTGAGCATGGAAAGTGCCAAGAAAATCCATTCCCAAGACAACATCATAGCTTCCAATATCAATCACCAAAAAATATGTGAATAACTCCCGTTCACAAATAATGATCGAGCAACCCTTGAACTCGCTGCTGGATACAATTCTCCCATTCCCAGTGTGTATGTCCCAGCAATTAGACAGGGCTATGTGTGGAATAGAGTGTGCACTAATAAACTTGGACGACATGAAGCAATGAGATGCACCTGAATCGAATAATGCCAATGCGGGGAAATTATAAACGAGTAGGATACCTAAAACAACGTCATCTGATGCCTTGGTCTCCTCGGCCGTCAAGGTGAAGGCCCGTGCTTGATTATCCCTCTGAGCGATCAGCTTCTGCCCAAAGGTCTGCTTCTACGGTGGTTTCTGCATATCGTCTCTCAATCTTAGCTTCGAAGGGCAAGCACTGATGGTATGGTCAACAGATCCGTAAACTAAAAGGGTCCGAGCCTCATTCGACAGTCCTTCTGTATGTGTCCGTGTAGATGGAAAAAGTCAAAAATCACACTTATTTTCTGATCGAATACAACAAGCTTCTTCATGGGTACAGTGCCCCTTTTGTTTACCGGAATGCTTCTTCATACAGGAGCTCTGTTTGGCGTAAACGACGGATTCCTTACTACAAGCTCTTGCTGCAGATTACCCTTTGCCTTTATCGATAAACTCTGCTTCTCCCTGGCTTCCTTGAGGGTTTGGGAGAAGGTGGTCAATCCCAGAGATATAATATGTTTCTGAATCTCCATATCCAAGCTATGCATAAACCGACGTGCCATATCTTCCTCATTTGCAACTAAGGGCCCCGCAAATCGACTGAGCCGAGTCCACTTAGCCGCATGTGTATCAACGAATCAACCATTCTACTTCAAGCTAATAAACTTATTTTCCATTTCCTCTTGAACAGATTGCATATAGAACTTCTCCAAGAAGCTACACGAAAAAGTTGCCCAACTGATCGGCTTGATCAGACGGGTCTCCTTTATGAGCCACCACTCACGAGCGTAATCTACCAATTGGATGCGTACTATATCCATCCTTTTCTCATCTAGAATCTGTGCGGCAATGAGCAGGTTCTCTGTATCAACTAGCCATTGCTCTGCTGGCAATGGCTCCTCCAGTCCTGTAAATGTAGACGGATTGAGCTTTCTAAATTCCTCCACGGTGCCCTCACGCTATGTTGGTCGGGTGCTACTACAACCATGGACTGTTGGACCGTCCGCAGACCCTCCTGGAAAGTCTCGGCCTGCCGCTGATTTAGCTCAGTTTTTCGCTTCTGGTTTTTAAGCATACCATATACAACTCCAAGCAATGTGGCATTATCAACACGCCTCTGGTATGACCGCAAATCTCTATCTGCCATGATTCTGAAGCCAAGACACTGAAAGGGACTAGTAACAGTAAACATGATTCAATAAACAAGATATTGATAGCTATAGATTCAAGACTAGCAAAATATTAATGTAGCCGGACATGTTTCTAATTCTAGGTTTACTGGTTAGTGTATTAGGTTCAATACCTAACTACAAAAGAACTAAACCCGACTAACCCTAAATCATATGGCTCTAATACCAAACAAATCCTGTCACGCCCCGCTTCCTAAAATACGTAAATACGGCACGTGACAGAGCTAACCATGCTACATATGGCTAGGAATAATCCCTCCATAGTCACATTACGGCTGTCAAGGTGATATCAAGAACAGTAAAATAAAATCTAGCTAACACATGTCCATCTGCCATGGTAAATAAAATCAAGAAATGCATATAACAACAATGAATCATGATCCAAATAAAGTGACAATATCTAAATCGTGTCCCTTATGGGCTCACATCGATAAAAAAAATAAAACCACGGAAAAATAAAAGAAACTAGGCATTCTAAACTAAATGTCTAGCTTCTCATTGCTCGGCTTGCTTGCTAAAATATTCCTGATCTGTCTGCGATAATGTCAGAGGAACTGGGCCATGCGAAACCCAGACATCAATGCGCCATGATATCAACATAATAGTAATAACCAGGATATGATGCTATTATCAAACATGAATGCAAACAATAAACACAGTTATAAAACAGTGAGGTACATGTATGAGATGTATATCCTAAAATCTGTGCTTCTAAGTTATCTATTCTACAAGTCATTGAAATCAATTTAATGTAATCATCGATGTAACTCAATAGTATCCCGTGCATGCCCGAAACCACGGTGAAGATTCTCGGGCTGAATCTGAGACGTGTCGCTAAGCAGTAAACAGGTAACATGTACAGATGAATGATGTCAGCAGCATCATTCCGGGGCTGGCCAAGCCAATATAGACTGTTCAGTATCTGGAGTATCGAATTGTTGAGTTACAAGTCAGGCTTCATTATTGATTTCCCCTTACTCCCCAGGTTTTGCGTTCAAGTCAGGTATTGATGATATAAATCTAATGCCAACACAGGATCAAGCAGGTACAGGTCTTGTTTATATAGACAGCAAGTCACGTCTGTCAGGACAACAAGTTAGGATTGTCGGCATTAGCTGATGATCCAAGTAACAAGTCTTACAATGTGTCGTGAACATGTCATGAAAAATGTTTTAACCAGAATAGACACCGAATCTAAAACTATAACCAATATCTAAACACGGTAACCACAACTAATGCCAGTATGTATATGTATCTATCTGTAATAACTGTTATACATCCATTACTATGTATATTGCAAACTAGATAAAATACTGAACTGATATAGTATTATAATAATATCGTGATGATCCGGCATGCAACTGGATAACCCATTATCAGTACGGATATAGACGGATACTATAAAACTGTAACTTGGTACTACTTGCTGAATATTAAAATGTATGTACTATAGTCAAGCATATAAATATCGATGTAATCAAAGTAGCATGTTGCAAGTTTAGAACTTTCCTGATCGAATCTCACATCGAGATACAGATGTCACATTTTGACGCAGAATAAAGTCACGACGCAAAACTTACGTATGCAGTACTTGGTCTGGCTGTGCAACTGCGTGATGTGGTAACTGGGCTAGACAACAACGATGATTGGGTTGTCTGGATCGTCGGTGACGTGCGTAATGTCGGCGAAACAATCGGGAAAAGAGAAGAAAAGAAAGAAGAAGAAGAAGAAGAAGAAGAAAAAGTAATGGCTATTCGGGGTTGCCGAGGTTCTTTGGATTTGGCGAGGGCATGGAGAGGGAAGAGGCGGTCGACGGCGAGGTGACGGCGAGGTGGGTGGCCATGAGTTTTGTAAGTCCGTGCCGCGCACCCCGCGGGTTCACGGGGAGGCGGAATATTCAAAAATCGATTTTCAAATGCTTCGCGATACAAACTCGAGCTCCAGGATCGATCCTAAACCCTGACTAGCAAACATGCAAGAGTTAAACTACTCGAACAGAAGTGTTACCTCATGAAACCATGTCCTTCAAGTCTTCTTGTCACTGTCCTCCTCGTCAGCATAGTCTCCTTGGATCGTTCGGATTGGGCCTCCTCGTCGGTCCTCTCATGTCGAAGATGATCCACCCGAGAGTATTTGCATCGAACTCCTACCTCAACTGAAGTAACTAAGGAACCTAATTCGTTATGCTAGATGTCGTAGATGATGTAGAGAGTGTAGATGGAATGATTTGTCTCTCATACCCATAGGATTATCAAATCATGAGACAAGAATGGCTTGAGGTAGAAGAAGAATACTTGAGGAGAATGCTAGTGATGTTTTTGCATAAGAAAAAGAATGAGCTCTCTTGAGTCTAAACTGAACCACATCTTTTCTCATATCAATAATACATATTAGAAAATTAAATATGTTTCATAATTGACTTGGTGAGTCATGGGATGAAAACCCCACAAATGTCACCTAATGGCATCCTCATTTTTATGCAAAAATCCACCTCATTTCCTCCACCTCAAAAATGAATAATCATTTATACTAAAATGATAAATACAATTATGAGGTGTCTCTTCTAGAAGTATCTATGAATAATTTACAAAAATACCTCTCGTCCGTATATACATACATGTATCCGTATTCCGAAAAATACGAATACAAAAGAGACGAAAACTATCCATCAGTATAATACTAGGATTTGTCTTAAACCAAAACCCACTAGTATTATCTGTGATGGGACCTAGGTTCTTTCCCTAAAGCTATAACGCTATTGTTGTCGCAATACTATAGAACTCGACCAACAAGGGAAGGAATCTCCTGAAGTTCAGTTAAGAACTTCCTTATCCAGACTGCTTCTTTTGCGGTGTCACATGTAATGATATACTCCGCTTCCATCGTTGAGTCTACAACGGTGTTTTGCTTGGAGTTCTTCCAATAGACCACCCCTCCATTGAGGGTAAAAACATAACCCGACATAGACTTGGAGTCATCCTTGTCACTCTGGAAGCTAGAGTCAGCAAAGGCCTCGATCTGGAGGTCTTTTTCTACCATACACCAAGAACATCTCCTTAGTCCTTTTTTGGTACTTGAGAATATTCACTTCTGCTTTCCAATTGCTTCTCCCTTGGGTTTAACTGATACCGTCTTACCACTCTAAGTGCATAAGCAACATCTGGTTTGGTACACAACATCGCATATATTATAGAGCCTATCACAGAACCGTAGGATATAATCAACATGCGAGCCCTTTCCAAATCAGTCCTTTGGGGTCATCTCTTAGGAGAGGGTGATTCTGTGATAAGCCGGTAGACTACCGTACTTTGAATCTTCCATACTAAATATTCTTAGTATGGTGTTGATGTACCTTGACTATAAAAGTCCCACTATCCTCTTTGATCTATCATAATAGATTTGGATCCCTAGAATATAGTTGGCATCACCCAGGTCTTTCATGGAGAACCTCTATGATAAGAATCCTTTGACTGATTATCATATATATACATGGCTCATCTGGGTTCTTGAAAAAGTCGAATTCTTTAACCGTCTCATTAAAACAGATGTTCCAATTCCGCGATGCCTGCTTTAGTCCATAAGTAGACTTAAGCAACTTGCACACTTTCCTACTGCTCCCACTCTGATTGAAATCCTCTGGCTGATCCATATAGACGCACTCTTCCAAATCACCATTTAGAAAAAGCAGTCTTTATGTCCATCTTCCAATCTCATATCCTTGGAAGGCAGTAATAGCAAGAAGGATCCAAATGGATTTGAGTATAACCACTAGAGAAAAGGTTTCATCATAGTCCAAACCAGATCTTTGACGAAAAGCTTTTGCAACAAATCTAGCCTTATAGGTTTCAACCCATCCATCTACACCAATCTTCTTTCTGAAGATCCATTTGCAGCCTACGGATTTTACCCCTTCTGGAGCAAAGTCAAAGTCTATACTTTGTTGGTATACATGGACTCCATCTCAGTCCGCATTGCATCCAGCCATATTACCGAGTCGCCGCTCTAAATGGCTTGCTGGAAGCTAGTTGGCTCATCAATGTTAATGATGCATTCCTCTCTATCCCCGTATATGAGATAGCTGTAGTATCTATCGGGCGGATGGGACTTCCTACTAGTTCTGCGGAGTGGCGCGGGGATGTCCTGTTCTTTTGAAAACTTCTGGTTCTACCATACTTTAAGTAATAGTTTGTGGTTCTAGAATTTCTTTCAGTTTTTATTGTGCTCCCACTATTTTCTTTCAAAAAATGATTTTCCAATAAAATGGGCATAACTAGAAACAAAAAACCCTTTGTTCCTCTGCGTAATAGAAAAGATACCCCTTGGAGTTCTTTGGGTATCCCACAAACTTACACAGTACTGAACGTGCCTCGAGCTTGTCCTCATTCTGCTTTTTGGCAAAAAGTTAGACATCCCTATATCTTCAGATACTGAAGATAGGGTTTCTTCCCACTCTACATCTGATATGGTATGGTAGGCATAGTCTTGGTAGGAACCTAATTCAAAAGATATGCATATGATTCTAGTGCATAACCTTAGAAGGATCGCGGAAACTCAGTGTTACTCATGATGGAACGAACCATATCTAATAGGGTTCTGTTCCGTCTTTTCGATACACATGTTGTGTTTAATTGTGTATGGAGTAATCTGAGAGAGAATTCCATTCTCTATCAGGTAATCCAGGAACTCGGCACTCAAGTATTCACCATAAGTAATGAAATAGAAATAACCACTTCGTATTCACCCAAGAGCTCGCTCGCTCTTACTCCGTGTCCAGTGAACAAAGTTATTTTCATCTTTCCTATAAGACAAGATTGACAAGTTGCATAAGATGATATTCGAATGGATTCAAATATCCCTCTCTATGTAACTTCAACAACCTTGTTTCATTGATGTGACCCTGTCTACAATGCCATAAGAAAGTTATATTTTATACTGGAGACTTTCTTATAAGTGTGTTCTGAACGTTTGAAAACTTGAGCTTGATTTAACACATATATACCGTCCTCTAGTGTACCTGACCCAATCATACTTTGATTTAGGTGGATGTGGACCACATCACTTACAGATGAAAAATCATATCCTTCCTTAGAACGTAAGGATACAGATATGATATTACAAACTTGACTAGGTACACACAAACAATTACGTAAAATCAACATCTGTCCACTTGTCAATCCTAGGTGATATTCCCCCACGGATATAGCGTCCATGCTCATTCCGTTAGCAACCATGAGAGTCATATCACTTCTTCTGATAACTCTACGGTTTCTCAAAGCCCATAAGAAATGAGATCCTGATATGGTATCTAGTACTCAGGAAGTCAAGTTAATTGACATACTGTTTTCAATTACAAACACACCCGAAGTCGAAGCCACAACGTGCTTCGGATCCTGAATTCTGGCTTTCCAAGCCCTGCATCCCTTCTACCAATGCGCTTTCCCATGACAATAGAAACAATCCTCCTTCCTTACTGTTAGCCCTAAAACTTTTGCCTTTCCCTTTCATTTTACCTTACTAACACCACCTATCGTCTTTTCGAAGGTTTTCTTCTTCTCATCCTTAGCTTTAGCTTTGGATCTAGAAGAGGAATATTCTCCAATAAGAAGAACGTGTGTTTTCCTGGTTTCCTTCAGGGTGCCCTTTACTGGAAGTATAACTTTCTTCCACTGGGCGTAAGTAGAAGGTAGAGTCTGTAGAACTAAGTCAGTACTCGACTCGTTCTCCAACATGGTCTCCAGGTCCGTGAGCCGTTTAATACAGCTAAACATTGTAGGGATGTGGTCCCCTACAAATGATCCGACAGCCATCATCGCTTGAAGCAATTCCTTCGAGGTCTCATATCGATACGAGATTGCTCTCCATATAAAACTTTGTTATGGAGGAAGATAGAAGCTTATTCCATCTTCTCGTGCTGCATCTAGTTTTCACCATTGTTCTCGCCAAAAATTTCTGCGCAAAAGAGCCCAAGGTATCAAATGGCAGCGATACGCTTAAGAAAATGGGAAGCTGTATTTTCTGGGCTGTATTTAGACAAACTCCCGAATGAGAAAAAGCTAAATTCTGATGGTAATGAAAGCATCTTGAAAAAACCTTCGATTTTATATATTATGGGCCTCATAAGTCATCCGGGATCAAAAGTTATGAGCAAATGTCTATGCACATGTGATCTAAGGAAGAAGATGCGAACCAGTATTTTCCGAGCTGTATTTTGACAAACTCCGGAATGAGAAACAGCTAAATTTTGATGGTATCGAAAGTGTCTCAAAAAATCCTTCGATTTGATATATTATGGGCCTCATAATTCATCCGAGATCAAAAGTTATGAGCAAATGTGCTATGCACGTGTAATCTAAAGTAATACTCTACTACATGGGGAATATATTTTTAGTCCCACATCGGGAAAAGGAGAGATGACTTCTCAACCACTCCCATATAAATAAGAGGGGATACCTCTTAGAAAGGGTAAAGTTCAATCCTCAAAGGATTCAATTCTCAAAAGAGCTTAGTTCTCCATAGGAGCTTAGTTCTCCAAGATAGGAGCATGCTCCTCCCCATAATGCGCATATGCGCAAGCGCCACGTGCTCTACGTGCAACGCACGTGTACCCGCCATGCACGCACCACGTGCAATGCACGTGTGCACCACATGAGAATATTCAATAATATTAAAAGGAGCTTAGTTCTCCATAGGAGCTTAGTTCTCCAAGTTAGGAGCCTGCTCCTCCCTGTAATGCGGATATGCGCAAGCGCCATGTGCGCTACGTGCAACGCACGTATGTCCGCCATGCGCGCGCCACGTGCAACGCACATGCGCACTACATGAGAACATTTAATAATATTAAAAGGAGATACGTTCTCCATTGGAGCTTGCTCCCCCATAATGCGCATATGCGCAAGCTCCATGTATGCTACGTGCAAATATGTGCGCCCACACGTGCGATGCATGAGCGCCCAACACGTGCAACGCACGTGCGCGAATGCAAAGAAGCCATTTTCAGCAGCGGGAAGCTTAAGCTCCATCCTGTTCTTTCCCCCTAATGAGGAGGACATGGTTCAAAGGGTACATCCCTCCACACCTTCGATATATGGCGCTGTAATCTCTCAGTGTCGTCGGAGAGGTGGTGGGTCCCTACGGCCAATGATCCTTCTTTTCAATAAAAAAAAAGGAAAAGAAACAGGTATACAGAAGCAAATAGAGTAAACCCTCTGCAAATTTTGAGAAAAACTCAAAAAGAAAGAAGAGCAAGCTCTTACAAAGAAGAAGATCATTTCTTCATCTTCAAGGTAAAGAACTAGTTCTTGAACAACAGAGATAAAACCATCTCATAAAAAGAAGAACCATCTTATAAAAAGATCATAGATCTGAAAAAAGACCAAGGTCTTTAATAAAAAGAAAAAGATCAAAAGATATAATCATAAAAAAATAAAAGAAGTATTTTACTTCATTCATAGATCTTTGCTCTATAAAGGCAGAGCCCTTTTATAAAGAAGAAATTTTGTTCTTGAATCTTGAGGCAAAGCCTCCTTTAAGAAGAACATAAACTTGTTCTCTGATCATAAATTTGATCAAATGTGCTTTGCGCTATTGGAAAGTGCCTTGCACTCATTAATTACGATTTTGCGCTCTTTGGACCGGCGCCCCGCGCCAAAACATGCCGCGTGTCAACCACAGACCCAACTTGCGCTTTGCGCTTCTGAAATAGCGCACTGCGCCCATAGACTGGTGCTCAAAGCCAAGCGCGCCACGTATCACTCACTGGTGCGCCATCGAACCAGCGCAAAGCGCTCATAAATTAAAAGCGCAATGCGCTAATAACCTAGCGCTTAGCGCTAAGCGCAACACGTGTTCTTTTCGTGTGCGCTACCTGACAGAAGTGCAATGCGCTCTTTCATTGGCGCAAAGCGCCTGACGCGCCACATGGCACACTGTCAGAACACACTTTGTTTCTGAGAAATGCTATGCATTCAATACAAGACAAAAATGTCAGAGCCTAATGCCTAGCATTATTAAAAGGGTTGAGCCCAAATAAAGGCTTAATAGCCAGAACAAAAAATAAAATGTTAAACATTTTTTTGGACTTAGCCTAATTCTGGCCATAAGTCCTCAACTTATATTGAACTGAGCACATCTGCTCTTTCAACCAACTCACCTTGGTTTAAGGGTACATCTTTTCCCTCCTTTGATATTTGTCGTAATTCCTCAACGTCTTCAAAGAGGTGACGGGTCCCGACAACCACATATTTCACAGACTATGACGTTTTTAAACCGGACTGTGAGGTCCTTAAACTCATGGACTATGATGTCCTTAACCTTGACCGTGATGTATTAAAACTAACATCGGACTGTGAGATCCTTAAACTCATGGACTATGATGTCCTTAATCTCGACCGTGATTTCTTAAAACTAACATTAGACTGTGAGGTCCTTAAACTCATGGACTATGCTGTCCTTAATCTCGACCGTGATGTCTTAAAACTAACATCGGACTGTGGGGTCCTTAAACTCATGGACTATGATGTCCTTAATTTTCGATCGTGATGATTTTAAACTAGCATTGGACTGTGAGGTCCTTAAACCCACGGACTATGATGTCCTTAACCTCGACTGTGATGTCTTAAAACTAACAACGGACTGTGAGGTCCTTAAACTCATTGACTATGATGTCCTTAATCTCGACCGTGATGTCTTAAAACTAACAACGGACTGTAGAGTCCTTAAACCCATGGACTATGATGTCCTTAACCTCGACCGCGATGTCTTAAAACTAACATTGGACCGAGATGTCCTTAAACTAACAATGGACCGTAATGCCCTTAAACTAATTATCGACCGTAATGTCACTAAACTAAACAACAGAGCCCAATTACTATCTTGTCCGATCTAAACGATCCTCTTAAGTTGATCTTAGTGTAAAATTAGACTAATGTATCCTTAACAAACGTTTAAGTCGATCTTAGTCTCAAATGAGGCTAACGTATCCTTAAACTCAAAAACCCCCCAAACCCAAATCTAAGAAAGATACGGATTTGGACTAGTCCACACCCTACGGGGGACAACATAACCTAGTATCCGTATACAATCCACGGGCAACCAAACACAAAACAAACACCCACGACACGAAGTGACCATCTGGAGAAGGAGAAAGTTGTTATCGCTATGCGGTAGCGTAATTAACTGCAGGGGCTTGCGCCTGTAGGGAAGAACGTCCCCATAATCAAAAACCCCTCAAACGAGGGGGAATCTGACGAAGTCTGCTACATCGGCCGCATCCGTTTAAACCTTCGATACATGGTTCCATAAATCAACTTGGCATCTTTGGAGAGGTGGACGGATAGCACCAATTAGTATCTGTTCCGAATTTTAGGCTAGACGGACCTACGCGGCCGCGTCTCTGTGTTCGGGGGGGAACAGATTCTGGCATGCCCGGTGGGACCTTTTCCTCTTTCCACTCCACATTTCGTATGTCGTATTCGCGAACCAATCGAGGTACTATGATTTGGCGTTTTGCTTGGTGCAGAAAGCGAAGGATCAATGGCGTTCACTTGTGCAAAATGTTCCAGCTGCAACTGCAACGTACGCTCCGCCTCATCCGGAGGCATAGCCTACGGGCCTCAAGCGGCTTCGCTGTTCACATTGCTAATGGACCAGGTGACTCAGGCCACCACCGGGTTGTTTTTCGGGACCATGCTCCCGCCAACGAGCTTCACCGTTCCTGTGCCAATGCCAGAAGCACCCAAGAAGTCGGTCTTTGATCGGCTTACAACTACTGCGGCCCCTTTCAACGGGTCGCCCAGCTCCAGCACCTCGGTCTTCTCCAGATTTAGCCGAAGTTCCCGTGGGCCCATGTTGAAGCCTACAGTCCCAGAAAAGGTTGTTCCGAAGAGGATAGCTATCTCTGCTCATGAAGTCGTCAAGGCGGCTTCTCCTACCAAAGGTCGGTTTTTACAAGACTGGTTGTTCTGGCTCAAACTACGGTTCCCGTCCCTGCTCAGAAGTCTGTTTTTGACCGCTTGGATACGGTTTCTCAACGGACATCAGTCTTCAAGAGGCTGACAACAGCAACAGCCCTTCACCTGAACAGGGGGCAAGAAAAAGCCATCCCCATCACCGAACCAACCCCAACAGCTCGACACGCTCGACGCCGCCACTGGCGCTGGGTAAGGAAGGCTGGGGGCAACTTCCCCTCTGGGCTAACTCCACCAGCTCCAACGGTGGAAAATAATGCTGCTGTTCCAACTGGGAACATCTTTGAACTGCTGAACAAGGTGCGTAGGAACTTGCCTACCACCGTACTGAAAAGATCTCCATCGCCGGTGGAGACTGTCACAGAAACGAAGCCGGAGCAGTCCCCTCAACGGCTGTCTTCCAAAGTTTACAAAATCTGGCGACAAGTCCAAGAGTCGGTGGTTGATCAAGACTATCCCCGCCGAAAGAAGAAGCTGAAGGTCCGACAGGAAGAAAACCGTCATGTTAAGCCACAGAAGGTGATGGCTACTTGGGTGCCCACTACAACGGCCCCCTCAACTTCGACCTCTCATAAGAGGAGTAGGCCGGAGAAAATCCCCATGCCTTCGAAAAATGTCAAAAGCGCCGAATCTAAACACCCCAAGTCTGGGGACATAATGGTGCATACCGTCTGTATGGCATCCGGAAAAGAGGATAGCCGTTGTTTACCCCAATCAGAGCAAAGCTCTGTTCAAATTCCAAGGTGGTAAAAGAAGCAATGCTTCCGTTTTCCTCCAATCAGAGCAAAGCTCTGTCTCGAAAATTAAAGTGAAATTTGAAGTTAAAATAAATGAAGCAACACTTCAGATCCTCTGCGCTGCGCGCAGAGCGCCACGTATCAAAATCAGACACGCCAGCGCAGGGAGCGCAGCGCCCAAGACAGCGCACCCAATCAGAGCAAGGCTCTGTTCAAAAATTCAAACTTTAATAAAAGAAGCAACGCTTTAGTTGGCCTGCGCTCTGCGCTGCGCACCACATGGCAGCGCAGTTGCGTTGCGCTCTGCGCTGGGCGCCACATGGCAGCGCAGTTGCGCTGCGCTGTGCGCTGTGCGACATGTGTCAGCGCAGTTGCGCAAGCGCAGTTGTGCTGCGCTGTGCGCTGCGTGACACGTGTCACGCGCTGGGGCATTTGCGCCAAACAGAATTAAGATTTTAAAGAAATCTTTATGTTCTTGTTAAAACAAGAAGATTTTCTTCTGTAAAACAGAAGCCCTTGGATCAAAAATCCAACGGTGGGGAAAATTCCCCAAATCGCTCAGAGAAAGATCTCTTTAACAAATTTAACTAAATTATGGGCACTATATAAAGGACCCTAGACCTCAATTCAAAATCATCAAGATTATCATTGAGAACTCTGAAGAATTGAAGAGAATTCCTCAAGAACAAAAAAAGGTAAAAACCTTTAGAAAAAAGAGAAAATTCTCTTATGAACAGATCATTGATCTGAGAACAAGATCATTGATCTTCAATAAAAAAGAAAAATGAATAATAATAATGCTTTGCACTTTCTTATGAACCATTGGTTCTTTGAAAACAAGAAAAACTTGTTTTCTTTGATTTAAAATCGATCAAAGGATAAAACAGTGCTTTGCACTTGAAAAAACTGCACTGTTGCGCTCCTGGGTTGGCGCAAGCCACCAGGGAGCGCCACGTGTCAGCAGCACAACAGCGCAGCGCACTGACACAGCGCACTGCGCTGTTGCGCTTGCGCTCACCAGAGTGCGACACGTGTCGCTTCCACGAGCGCTTGCGCTCATTATTTGGCGCAAAGCGCCTGACAAGCCACTGTCAAATAATTAATGCATTGCATTATTTGCAGAAGGGCCAAGCCCAATTTAAAAAGGCCTAATAGGCCAAATTAAATGCTGTGCATTATTTTAAAAAAGGGCAGAGCCCAAGCAGATGCCCTGCATCATTCATAAAGGGACAGAGCCCAAATCAGAAAGGCCTAGCAAGCCAGATCAAAATGTTGTGCATTACTAAACATGGGCAAAGCCCTAGCACAGGCCTAATAGACTAAAAATAAAAACGTTGGGACATTTCTCAGCTGGACTTAACCCAATCATGGCCATAAGTCCTCAAATTAAATTGACTGAGCACGTCGGCTCTTTTAAATCAATCTACATCCGGTTTGAGGGTACATCTCCGAACTCCTCTGGCACCTATCGTTGTAATTCTTCAACGACGTCAGAGAGATGACGGGTCCCAACGGCCACAAATCCAATGGACTACAATGTCCTTAAACTACCTATGGACCCATGTCCCTAAACTGGAACCCGGACCACTATGTCCCTAAACTGGAACAATAGAGCCCCCAAACGCTCTTTTGTTGGATCTAAACGATCCCGTTTAAGTTGATCTTAGCCTCAAATATGGCTAACGTATCCTTAAACGTTCAAACAGACTTTAGTCCCAAATTAGACTATAAGACCCCCAATCAACTTTGGTTCAAGGGTACATCTCCGAACTCCTCTGACACATGTCGTTGTAATCCTTCAACGTCGTCAGAGAGGTGCCGGGTCCCGATGGCCATATATATTAAATGGACCACCATGTCCCTAAACTGGAAATGGATCTAGACGATCCCGTTAAGTAGATCTTAGTCTGGAAATTAGACTAACGTATCCTTAACAAACGTTTAAGTTGATCTTAGCCTTAAATATGGCTAACGTATCCTTAAACCAAAACCTCAAACCCAAATCTAAGAAAGTACGGATTTGGACTAATCGACGTCCTACGGGCGACGAAATAAATAGTCTCCGTATACAATCCACGGGCAACTACAAACAAAACAAACACCCACGACACGAAGTGAAATTCTGAAGAAGGAGTAAGTTTTTACCGCTATGCAGTAGCGTAATTAACTGCAGGGGCTTGTGCCTGCAGGGAAGAGCGTCCCCACAATCAAAAACCCTCAAGCGAGGGGGAATCATACGAAGTCTGCTACTTCGGCTGCATCCATCCAAACCTCTGATACACGGTAATATAAATCAACTTGGCATCTTCGGAGAGGTGGAAGGATAAAACCATATAGCATCTGCCCCGAATCTCCGGCAAGACGTCCATATCTTGGCCGCCGTTCAGAGTGGAATAGATTCTGGCACGCTCGGTGGGACCTTTTCGTCTTTCCACTCCACACTTCGTGTGTCGTGTTCGCGAACAAATCACGGTTTGCTGTGGTTGCCTGTGGATTCAAGGTACTAAGATTTGGTGTCTTGCTCCATGCAGAAAACAGAAGATCAATGGTTTCAAACTGCACTACCTGCAATTGCAACTCTCGCTCCGCCCCTGCTGGAGGAGTGACTTACGGGCCCCGAGCGGCCTCCCTTTTCAAGATTCCAGTGGAGCAGGTAACTCAAGTCACCACTGGACTATTCTTCGGGACCATGATCCCATCCATGAGCTTCGATGCCCCCATGACGTTGCAAGAAGCCCCAAAGAAGTCGGTTTTTGATCGACTTACCACTGCCGCGGCCCCTCTCAACGGGTCGCCCAACTCCACTACCTCAGTTTTCAACAGACTGGGCCAGAACGTCTACAAGCCCGCGATACCCGAAGTTGCCATCCCAAAGCGGATAGCCATCCTGGCTCAAGTGGACAAAATCATTGGAAAAGCTCCTCCTTCCAAGAAGTCAGTCTTTATAAGGCTGACCATTCCGGTTGCTGCTCGAGGCCAAGTCCTCAAAGCTGTTTCCCCTGTCCAGAGATCTGTCTTTAACGGATTAGACATCGCTTCTCAACGGGTGTCAGTCTTTGACAGGCTAGCACCAATAACAGTCTCTTCTCAAAGCAGGGGGCATGACGAAGCCACCTGTGTAGCTGAAACAACTCCATCCGCAAGACACGCTCGACGTCGCCACTGGTGCCGAGTGACGAAGGCTGGGGGCAACTCCCCCTCTGGGATAACTTCGCCAGCTCCAACGGTGGGGATCGATGCTGCTGTTCCAACCGGGAACAGCTTTGAATTGCTGAACATGGTGCGCAGAAACTCTCCTATTGCAGTGCTGAAGCGAACTCCTTCACCTGTGGAGAATACTCCAGAGAAGAAGTGTCACGACCCGAGAATTCGACTCGTGACCGGCACTTAACCACGCAACGTCTACAGGCGCAACGCGGCTAAGTAAGCCGAACCCAGAAATCAAAACCAATAAATAGAGTGATTTAAAACGTTTTGTAAAAAGCAATAGTAAATGTCTGAAAAACTTCCATTTATTTAGTAGAAATCCCTTTTTAGTTCACAAGTTATGAGTTTTATAATTTTGGTAACATTTCCTTTTTTAAAAACATTAGCCCCGCAAGTCGGGTAAAAGTAAGGTGTAGCGGAAATAACAAGTGACATGAATAAAGCATTACAATATGATATACGACGCCGTAGCGAAGAATACACAGTAAAACAAGGACAATATCAAAAAAGATGAGACTGCATAAAGTAAAGTCGGCTCACATGCGAGCTCGACACCAGACATAAAATCATACATATCGTCCTCACAACTGTCTCTAAGTCAATACAGAAGGTAGATGGAGAGTACTAGATACATCAATATACAACTGAAAGATAACAGATACCGTACAAAACCTACCCAAACAGCAAAAGGGCTATCTCTGCTCAAAAGGGGTATCTGTGCCAAAAGATGAGGTAACAGCCAGCCGTGACTACTCCCAAGGGCAACCTGCAAACACTGTGGCACAACGGGGGTGAGTTGCCAACTCATGAATAGAGATAACATATAAAGGTGATCGCAAGCATGCACATATAGCGTGGCTCTACTAATGCCAGCAGATGATATCAATGCATGTCAACAGTGGATACAGTAGTAATGCATGTACTCTAACAGGTAAATGCCACAGGATGAGATGTATAGTAATCAATACTGAGTATGGGATAAATAATATCTACATGGACTATGTCAACATGGAAAGCAATAATCGGTGCCTCAAGCTGCACCCAAATCCCACATATACTCAGGCGCCGGCACACCCATCGGCCCTCAAATCCTGTATATCTCGGAGGAATCACGAGTGCCCAACATCGGCACCCAAAACATCATAAAATACCCGTGTCCAGCATCGACACGTAAATCCTCGAACATCGGGCGCCGTCAGTCCGGACCGGCCCCACGGGGTCTGTCTGCGGTATCGGCCCTCGGCCCCGGCAGCACGGATCATCCCGCATCCATCACTCGACTCTGGTCAGTATCCTCCGGACAACTGCCAGGTCCAACCAATCACCGGTAGGTACTCGCCCACCTCCAGGCTCAATCGGCAAATCCCATCGATCGTCTCGCCGAGGGGAACCATACCGGGCCCACCACGAACCCGCAAACGGAACATCCACTCCTCGAATCGGGTTTCAAGCACACGTCTCAGCACCGAGAAAACGCGTGGTGGACACACCAAAATATCATACCACGAGGTACCGGGTTTTTCAAAATAGCATATCTTTCCTTAAAAATTCCACGGTCCTCAAAACAGAAATCACATGAGAATCCAATACCAATAGTAAAATCCAATGCGAGGTACAATATACATCAATCCATGGTATAGGTATAAGGGGAAAACCGCTTTTTAAAGTAGTTTCATTTCCGGTTTTAAAAGATGTCATGCGGCTCCCAATATACATGTAGGTCATATCAAATCACATATGAGGCGAACTATAGCAATATAAACATGGCAGCTCTATAGTGAGTGTGACATGACAATTACTAACGGTGTGTGTGTAGCATGTAAATAGTGCCCGTGCAACATAAACCGTTAGTAATAGTGCGGTGTTCTATCAGTTCTAAGCAATATATATATCAACACAGCAGAGAATGCAATATGCGATGACAGTCTATGGGGTGCATGCAACATATAGTAAATAAGTCCTATCAGCCCTGACGCATAACGCCATGCGGGCGATATCCCCGTAGATGTGAAATCTACTCACCGTGTCTCGCGCTAAGTGTATCCAACCACTTGCTTGCCCTTCTTTGCGGCGTCCGTCTCACTGGCCTGCGAACCTAGAATCATAAACACATATCACACATATAAGCTCAAATTCATCAAAAACGCGATATCACGGTCAAACTAGAAACTCGTGTCGCAAACTAATCGCGCGTGCGCGCGATACGCTAAAACGTGTACTCACGCGCCACAAAACTACCCCGACGCGCCGCGATACGCAGAACCCAAACCTACTCACGTATCACGCGTGTCGCGAAGGTTTAGAAAAACGGCAAAACAGGTAACTGGTCCCAGATTTTTCTACAGAACTAATCTTAAAAATATAAATATACCAAAATACCCTACACACAAAAACACACCTACAGAACCCAAAAACCACCAAAACACCCCCTGTCTGGCCGCAAATTGCGGCCAGAATGGCGGTTTTGGCGGCCAAAGGGGGGAGTTAGGGGGTCGGGTTTCACCTGGTGCATCATCTCCACTCCACTACACTACAGTCTTCCCAAAATCATTCTGCACTCACCGGGTCAATAGCAGTTCCAGAAAACTCAGATTTTGCCCAAAAACGACATTTGCATCCAATATGAAATCTGGTGGTATTTTAGTGTAATAGGGGTTGGACTAGGTTTACATGGTCACAACAAACCTCAAGCATCCTACTGGAACTAATCTACACCTCATTAGCACAAAGTTCACACTAAACACCCCATATCGCACTAAAACACACAAAAATCCATAAACCGATGCAAAACTACACAATCTAAGCTAACTAGGGAATCAAGTTAGGAAATATACCTCACTCTCGACCTTAGGGAGCTGCAGGAAGAAGAAGAAGTGAAGGGAAGAGGCTGTGGTTGCTGCTGCTGTGCTTGCTGTTCCCTATTGCTGCTGCTACTGTTCCCTGCTGCTGATGCTGCCTCTTGCTGCTGCTGTTTCCATGCTGCTGCTGCTGCTGGGATTTTCTTCAGTTGCTTGTTTCTGCTGCTGGTGCTGGAATGAGGTAAGTGTGTGTGTGAGTGTTTGTGAGGGAATGGCAAAGGAATGGGGGCAACACTCAAGTCCAAGGTCAACCCTCCTCTCTCTCTCCACAGCATGGCCAAGCATGGCTGAGCCATGCCTCTCTCTCTCTCATGCCAACTCAACACAATTAAAAAATTAAAACAAAAGACTTAATTCTAATATTAACCTACCATGGTAAAATTATGGTATTATCACATTTCAAAAACCCTAGCTTACATGCACAAGTGTGTGCAAGCCTAGGAAAATTTTGGAAAAATGTTTATTAAATTAGGAAAAATATTTAAAACACAATTTGGTAAACTTTTTATTAAAAATCATTATTTAATTATAATTATTCACTAACCCTTATCCTAAGGTGTTACAAGAAGCTATAGCAGCCCTCTCACCGGCTGTCCTCTAAAATTTACAAGGTCTGGCGATAGGCCCAAGAGTCGGTGATTGATGAAAACTATCTCCGCCGACAGAAAAAGATGAAGGTTCGGTAGGAGGAAGACTATTCTGTCAGGTCGAAAGAAGCAACGGTTACTCGGGTGTCCACTGCAATGACACCCTCAACGTCAATCACTCAAAAGAAAAGGAGGCCGCAAAAAGCCCCTGTGAACAAGGGGAATCGTAAAAGCGCTGAGCACAAATGCCCCAAGTCTGGGGGTATGGTGGTGCACACTGTTTATATGGCTTCTGGAAAGGAGGAAAGCCGTGCTTCGACGGGTCACCGACCACTCACCCGATCCGTGACCAAAGCTCAGGAGCAGCAGCAAAAGCTTCAGGAGATGATGACTGCAATGGCCGCACTTACCGAGCCAAAAGAAAGCTCAGAGGCATCATCGGAGCAGCATCATGAACAAGAAACTGACGCTGATTACCTATGCAGAGTCCTCGAAAAGAAGGACAAAGAAGCCGCAGAGCAAGCGGCTAATATAAAACAAATGGCGCTTCTCTTCCAAGATATGGTAGGGATGATGATTCAGCAGAACCCTCCTGCTGAAGATCCTCCGGTCGTCCTTGAAGACGACAGGGGAGAAACGTAAAATCCTCCACTGGCTTTGTCAACAGCCAAGGAGGAGGCAATCTCCAAAGCTGACCTGGACGAATATATAGCCCAGCAGATACGGGTTCATCATGCGACTGAGGCAGCCAATCAGATTGTCAAAACATGACGACCATATCCGGGCTGGTATGATCAGATACAGTACCCGCCGGGCTATACAATACATAAGTTCCACATATATAAAGGGACAGGGAATCTGCATCAGCATGTCGCTCAATTCAGGGCCTTATGCGGCAATACTGGAGGCGATGACAAATTGATGCTTCGCCAATTCGTCGGCAGCTTGTCAGAAACAACGTTCGAATGGTATTCCGAACTCCCGAACGATTCTGTTAAGACGTTCGCTGAAATGGAGTTGCTATTCACTCAGCGATTCACGAGCGCCAGCGAACGGGCCCCGATAACAGCGTTGATTAATGCCAAGGTAAGGCCGGGCGAGACGTGGGTCCAGTACGCTATACGCTGGTGAAACTTGTGGTCGAAATGCGAACAATGCATTGAAGAGGCGCCTGCGGTGGGCATGTTCATGGGTACCCTAGACCCTCATGCCACTATCTCACAGTTCATGATGTTCTTTAAGCCGACCACATTCCAGGCTTTGATCGACAAGCTGGCCCAGATGGATCAAATGGGTCACAGACCTTCTTCCCCAAAGCTAGAACCGCGGAACGACAAGGGTAAAGGGAAGGCAACCTTCGTTGCGAACGCACAGCAGCAACCCAGCACCCCAAAGCTAGCGGATCAATTGGGAGAGAGACGACGGTTCTATATTGAGAAAATGAGGCGCCCTTCCTCATTCCCGCGTGATAAGACGAAGAGGTTGTTCGAGCTGGCTGTGTGCAACAGGCTTATCAACCTGCCGAATCCAAGGCAGCCGCCACAACCCAACGAGGCACCCAATTATTGCCCTTATCATCAAACGGCAAGCCATCCGATTGAGGATTGCTTCGTCTTCAAGGGATGGATTGAAGATCAATACCTACAAGGCAAGTTTGCCCTATCTGAAAAGTGGAAGGTAAATCCACCACAGCCGCACACTCCAAAGAAGACGGACACGATGGGGGCAGCTTGTTCTTTTGTCAAGGACAAAAACGATGGAGAAAACTCAACAGATGAATCTGAAGACTACGTAGCGACTTGTCATGTGATCTCTCATTCACTGGCGAATGATGAAGAGGCTCCTTGCGCCGAGAAACCAAGGGCGAACCCTGAGCCGGAAATTCTACGGCCGTCAGACGAGTTGATCGATATCTTCCTGAACGAAATTCGTCTGAAAGCAAAAGCCAATCAAGAGAGTGAGATGGCCATACTGGAAAGAGCCAAGACACTCCCGTCAAATCAAAAGCCATCCACTGCAGATAAAAACAAATTCAAAACGAGGAAAAGATTCGCCAAAGCCCTATCAGCGGGAATGAAGCTACCGCCCTCTGAAGAAAATATTTTCGGTGGAGTAGAGATGCATCCTAACTTCTGCTTATATCATCAGAAGATCATACATCCTACTGAAGACTGCGAATCTTTTAACTGTCGGTGGCAAGGGTATGTCGCTCAAAAGCAACACTTCGACAGGGAAAAATGTGAAGCTCGTAGACGTCGAAAAAATGCGATAGATGAGTACAAAAGAGCCGCCGAAGACTGTCATATAGCCGACTCCAAGGGATCGCAAATTATCACCTTTGGAAGCGACTCTGACGAAGAAGCTGCCCTCAACCCTCTCCTCAAGGAATCTATTTCGAAAATGAAAGAATTAAGGAGTTGCGAAAACGTTCAGCCGTGCAATCGCACGCTACTCGGAAAAATCTCGGCCCCGTAAACAAAGGATCGAGCACAAAAGATAAAGGAAAGGAAAAAACAGCCCTCGAGACCAACATTCAACAGCAATCGAGTGGCCCTAGACCGGTTGTTCGCCAAAACAATCTGCGACCACGCCCATCCCTCGAAGAGAGGTTGAAACGTCCTTACTCATTTCCCCAGGGTGAAACAAGGAGGCTGTTCGAAGTGGCAGTGCATAACAGGCTTATCACTCTACCGGAACCGAAACACTAGCTACAACTGAATGACATCAACGATCCTAATTACTGCCCTTACCACCAAGTATTGGGTCATCTGATCGAAAACTGCTACACCTTCAAAAACTGGGTTGAAGACCAACACCAGCAGGGAAACTTCGCGCTGTTTAAAGACTGTAAGGTGAGCCCACCACAGCCTCATGCTCCTAAAGGTAGATACGCTGGGGGCATCATGCTCATTCATAGAGAAAGCCCCTTAGACCAAAAAGTCAATAAACTAGATGTTCGCCTCAAATACGGCGACGGCGGACCAAAACGTGCCTAAACTAACGGCGGACCGAAACGTCCTTAAAACTAATGATGGACCGCAATGTCCTAAAACTTGCAACTGGACTGAAACGTCCTTAAAACTACTACCGCAGCATCCTCAGGCTGACGAGATAAAAAAAATATATAAAAAAAACAATATGTCCATAAGTAAAATGGAAACGGATGAAAACTCGAAAGGGCTTCTTGAGTAAAAACAGCAGGGCTACCGGCGAGTGTTCATGAAAACCCGAAAGGGAAAAAGAGAATAAAAAAAATAAAAAGGATAAAAAAACGGTATGTCCATAAGCAAAATGGGCACGGATGAAACCCGAAAGGGCTCCGTGAGTAAAAACAGCAGGACTACCGGCGAGTGTTTGCGAAAACCCGAAAGGGCGCAACCTCGTTAAAAGACACTTACGAAGTCCTCTCGACCTTATAAGGAGAAACCACCCGCGTGAGATCCTTACGACTCACAAGGAAGCAACACACTTAGGGATCCTCACGATTCCTAAGGAGAAAATACACTTGCGAGATCCTCATGACTCGTAAGGAGAACTCTCCTATGGGACCCTCACGGATCATAGGATTTAAAAGTCTTAAGTTACAGAGACCTAAACCTGTGCTTAAGCAACCCTTACAACCTTCGATATTGCCCTACAAGCGACTCGTACTGACCCTTGTATACAATCCACGGGCGCGAATAAACATTTCCCTAGCGAAGTCCCACCCGTGACTAGGGATATGTCCATACGGTGAACGACCCTTGTAAGTCCTCTCGACTTATAAAAAAAGACCCACTTGTAGGATCCTTACGACTTACAGAGGAACATGCACTTAAGAATCATCATGATTCCTAAGGAGAAAACACACTTACGAGATCCTCACGACTTGTAGGAAGAAATACCTTTGTGAGACCCTTACGGCTCATGAAGTCAAAAGCCTTAGTCGACAGGATCCTAACCCTGTTCGCTAGGCCACCTTTGTTCGATATCGACAGAGGTAAATGATGATTCGCTCCTGGCAATATTCCAGTTGTAGCGGTGCTGATGCCGAAATTGATGTCTAATCCCAAGCTTGCAGCGAAAAGCTAGCAAGCCACACATGCATACGAAATAGCCGAAATGATGGGGCAACTTGCAATAAAAATCAGCAAGTAAGAATGTATGCATGAAAATAGCCGAAATGATGGGGCAACTCGCAATAAAATGTAGCGAGTAAAAATAAAATAAATAGCCAAAAAGATGGGGCACCGCGAAAAATAGCCGAAATGATAGGGCAATCGCGACCTTCGCGATATAAAAGCTGAAATGATAGAGCATTGCGGAAAAAGAAACAAAATGCAAAATGAAATTTATGCCCTACAGTTGATGTTACATCAAACCCTGTATACAATCCAAGGGCGTAAACAAAGAAGGGATCATACTCCTCTCCCAGGTTTCATCATAAGAAGAAGCCAAATCTCGACGGGTCGCAAATGACCTAGAGGTCATCTCAACACTCGTCTCGTAACAACGTACACAACTTCAAGCGAAGCGGAACAGCGGCAACTCCCAAGTCCATGGCTCGGCGATATACGGATCACCAAGAGTCAAACCCTCATTCCATGAAATACGGAAACAATCAACAAAATTCCTGGTTACGTGGAACGCGGCTTATGTCAATCCTGACCCCATGGGAAACGTCCAGAGCGTATCCTGGTCCTCCCAGAGCACGGCAGTGAACCCGTGCGAAGCATCCAGAGCGGATCATGGTCCTCGCAGAGCACGGCAGTGAACCCGTACGAAGCGTACAGAGTGGATCCTGGTCCTCGCAGAGCACGGCAGTGAACCCGTGCGAAGCATCCAGAGCAGAGCCTAGTCCTCGCCGAACACGGCAGTGAACCTGTGGGAAGCATCTAGAGCAAAAATTCCTGGCTACGTGGAACGCGGCTTATGTCAATCTGACCCCATGCAAGCATCCAGAGCGGAACCTAGTCCTCACCGAACACGACAGTGAACCCGTGGGAAGCATCTAGAGCAAAAATTCCTGGATACGTGGAACGCGGCTTATGTCAATACTGACCCCGTGTGAAGCATCCAGAGCAAAATTCATGGCTACGTGGAACGCGGCTTATGTCAATCCTGACCCCGTGTGAAGCATCCAGAGCAAAAATTCCTGGCTACGTGGAACGCGGCTTATGTCAATCGTGACCCCGTATGAAGCATCCAGAGCAAAAATTCCTGGCTACGTGAAAAGCGGCTTATGTCAACCCTGACCCCGTGGAAAACGTCCAGAGCGGATCCTGGTCTTCGCAGAGCACGGCAGTGAACCGTGCGAAGCGTCCAGAGCGGATCCTGGTCCTCGCATAGCACGGCAGTGAACCCGTGCGAAGCATCCAGAGCGGAGCCTAGTCCTCGCCAAACACGGCAGTGAACCCGTGGGAAGCATCTAGAGCAAAAATTCCTGGCTACATGGAACACAGCTTATCGCCGAACACGGCAGTGAACCTGTGGGAAGCATCTAGAGCAAAAATTCCTGGCTACGTGGAACGCGGCTTATGTCAATCCTGACCCCATGCAAGCATCCAGAGCGGAACCTAGTCCTCACCGAACACGACAGTGAACCCGTGGGAAGCATCTAGAGCAAAAATTCCTGGATACGTGGAACGCGGCTTATGTCAATACTGACCCCGTATGAAGCATCCAGAGCAAAATTCCTGGCTACGTGGAACGCGGCTTATGTCAATCCTGATCCCGTGTGAAGCATCCAGAGCAAAAATTCCTGGCTACGTGGAACGCGGCTTATGTCAATCGTGACCCCGTATGAAGCATCCAGAGCAAAAATTCCTGGCTACGTGAAAAGCGGCTTATGTCAATCCTGACCCCGTGGAAAACGTCCAGAGCGGATCCTGATCTTCGCAGTGCACGGCAGTGAACCGTGCGAAGCGTCCAGAGCGGATCCTGGTCCTCGCATAGCACGGCAGTGAACCCGTGCGAAGCATCCAAAGCGGAGCCTAGTCCTCGCCAAACACGGCAGTGAACCCGTGGGAAGCATCTAGAGCAAAAATTCCTGGCTACATGGAACACAGCTTATGTCAATCCTGACCCCGTGCGAAGCATCCAGAGCGGAACTTAGTCCTCGCCGAACACGATAGTGAACCCGTGGGAAGCATCTAAAGCAAAAATTCCTGGATACGTGGAACGCGGCTTATGTCAATCCTGATCCCGTGTGAAGCGTCCAGAGCAAAAATTCCTGGCTACGTGGAACGCGGCTTATGTCAATCGTGACCCCGTGTGAAGCATCCAGAGCAAAAATCCTGGCTACGTGGAAAGCGGCTTATGTCAATCCTGACCCCGTGGAAAACGTCCAGAGCGGATTCTGGTCCTTGCAGAGCACGGCAGTGAACCCGTGCGAAGCATTCAGAGCGGATCCTGGTCCTCGCAGAGCACGGTAGTGAACCCGTGCGAAGCATCCATAGCAGAGCCTAGTCCTCGCCGAACATGGCAGTGAACCCGTGAGAAGCATCTAGAGCAAAAATTCCTGGCTAAGTGGAACGCGGCTTATGTCAATCCGGACCCCGTGTGAAGCATCCAGAGTAAAATTCCTGGCTACATGGAAAGCGGCTTATGTCAATCCTGACCCCATGGAAAACGTCCAGAGTGGATCCTGGTCCTCGCAGAACACGGCAATGAACCCGTGCGAAGCATCCAGAGCGGAGCCTAGTCCCGAAGAATAGTCCAGTGGTGGCTTGTCGATCGCCGAACACGGCAGTGAACCCGTGGGAAGCATCTAGAGCAAAATTCCTAGCTACGTGGAACGCGGCTTATGTCAATCCTGACCCCGTGTGAAACACCCAGAGCAAAAATTCCTGGATACGTGGAACGCGGCATATGTCAATCCTGACCCTGTGTGAAGCATCCAGAGCAAAATTCCCGGCTATGTGGAACGTGGCTTATGTCAATGCTGACCCCGTGTGAAACACCCAGAGCAAAAATTCCTGGTTACGTGGAACACGGCTTATGTCAATCCTGACCCCGTGGAAAACGTCCAGAGCGGATCCTGGTCCTCGCAGAGCACGGCAGTGAACCCGTGCGAAGCATCCAGAGCGGAGCCCAGTCCTCGCCGAACACGGCAGTGAACCCGTGGGAAGCATCTAGAGCAAAAATTCCTGGATACGTGGAACGCGGCTTATGTCAATCCTGACCCCGTGTGAAGCATCCAGAGCAAAAATTCCTGGATACGTGGAACGCGGCTTATGTCAATCCTGACCCCGTGTGAAGCATCCAGAGCAAAAATTCCTGGCTATGTGGAACGCGGTTTATGTCAATCCTAACCCCGTATGAAGCATCCAAAGCAAAAATTCCTGGCTACGTGGAATGCGGCTTATGTCAATCGTGACCCCGTGTGAAGCATCTAGAGCAAAAATTCCTGGCTACGTGGAAAGCGGCATATGTCAATCCTGACCCTGTGGAAAACGTCCAGAGCGGATCCTGGTCCTCGCAGAGCACGACAGTGAACCCGTACGAAGCGTCCAGAGCGGATCCTGGTCCTCACAGAGCACGGCAGTGAACCCGTGCGAAGCATCCAGAGCGGAGCCTAGTCCTCTCCGAACACGGCAGTGAACCCGTGGGAAGCATCTAAAGAAAAAATTCCTGTCTACGTGGAACGCGGCTTATGTCAATCCTGACCCCGTGCGAAGCATCCAGAGCGGAACTTAGTCCTCGCCGAACACGACAGTGAACCCGTGGCAAGCATCTAGAGAAAAAATTCCTGGATACGTGGAACGCGGCTTATGTCAATCCTGACCCCGTGTGAAGCATCCAGAGCAAAAATTCTTGGCTACGTGGAATGCGACTTATGTCAATCGTGACCCCGTGTGAAGCATCCAGAGCAAAAATTCCTGGTTACGTGGAAAGCGGCTTATGTCAATCTTGACCCTATGGAAAACGTCCAGAGCGGATCCTGGTCCTCGCAGAGTACGGCAGTGAACCCATACGAAGCGTCTAGAGTGGATCCTGGTCCTCGCAGAGCACGACAGTGAACCCGTGTGAAGCATCCAGAGCGGAGCCTAGTCCTCGCCGAACACGGCAGTGAACCCATGGGAAGCATCTAGAGCAAAATTCCTGGCTACGTGGAACGCGGCTTATGTCAATCCTGACCCCGTGTGAAGCATCCAGAGAAAAATTCCTGGCTACGTGGAAAGCATCTTATGTCAATCCTGACCCCATGGAAAACGTCCACAGCGGATCCTGGTCCTCGTAGAGTACGGCAGTGAACCCGTGCGAAGCATCCAAAGCGGAGCCTAGTCCTCGCTGAACACGGCAGTGAACCAGTGGGAAGCATCTAGAGCAAAATTCATGGCTACGTGGAACGCGGCTTATGTCAATCCTGACCCCGTGTGAAGCATCCAGAGCAAAAATTCCTGGCTACGTGGAACGCGGATAACGTCACTCTGTGACCCCGTTGGAAAAACGTCCAGAGCGGATCCTGGTCCTCGCAGAACACGGCAGTGATCCCGTGGGAATCATCCAGAGCAACTCCTGACTCCGTGAAATGCGGATAAGGACAACTTTACCCATCACTTGCGAGTCCTCACGACTCATAAGGGAATAAATTCTCTTGTGAGATCCTTACGACTTTCAATAGAACACGCTTAGGAATCCTCATGATTCCTAAGGAGAAAATACACCTACGAGATCCTCTCAATCCGTAGGGAGAAAAGTCTCTATGAGACCCTCACGGCTCATAGAGTTGAAAAGTCTTAGGTAGCAGATCTGAAACTGCGGCCTAAGCCATCGCTATCTCGTGAAGAAATCAAGATGCTTACTCTATTATCTGTCAACCATGTTTATCAAGACAGCATGCTGATAATAAAAGAAAGAAGAAAGCGACAGAAAGAACATTTGATTGGCAGTAGATCGAGCATTCAAGACAAACTCATTCGTGCATGTGGAAAAAACTCAGAACGGGGAATAGGACAAGCTGAAATAAAAAAAATTTCATTCATATTCCAAAAAAGGGTTCTTACAATCATGAAGAAACAAATAACAACATTATTAAAATGTCTACAATGGTATAACCTCAGACCCAGGACATGGGTTGAGGAACTCGAAGGTAACCCTATCTAAGACTTTCCAAGCCTAGCAGACCATCCTAGTGTACTTTCTTTCACGAGCACAAACGTCAGGATCCCCCCTGATGTCTTCCTCCCTCCAATAAGCAGCGAGTATGGTGGACTGTTGGAAAGCCTGGTTCAGGAGATCGACAAGATTGTCTCGCCGTCTCTTCGAGATTAGGTGCATCAGATACACCGAGTGCACCTTGTCCTCAGCAGCATCCAATGCCCCAAGAGGCACGCCGGAACAGAATAGGGGAAGCGCTTCCCAGATGGCTCCCACGATAAGCTTCAGGAGGGAGGAACGTCGGGGAAGCAGTTGACCGTTATATGCGTTGAAGCGGCTCATGATTTCAGCACACTCCGCGTTTGTGAACTCTCGATTTTCAGAACGGCCAAGTCGGCGGATGTCCCCATAAGAGATGATCTCGTCAAGATCGTACATGTGGGCGTCCATTGTTTCTGTGAAAGAGAATCAACAAAATTATCAGAAAGAATGATTAAGCAAAGCGATATAATGCACCGAGGAATAAAATGCCATCTTTAGACTCCAAGATCAATGGAAAAGCTCCTAAGAGTTCTTTTGTATGATTTGGAAGGAGCAAAGCTCCATTAATGAAATGAGAAAATACAAGGAAAATCCTTTAGAGAGCAAAGCTCTATTAATGGAACCCGAATAGGGTTCTCCTTAGTTCTCTTTAGACCCCTTTAGAGCAAAGCTCTGCTAAGTGAAACCCTAAATGGATCTTCTTTAGATCAGGGATCTATTGAGAGCAAGGCTTTTAAAATTGATTTAATTTAATCCAAATTAAAATTTACCTTAAGTTCGAACTTTTAAAAGTGCTTAAACAAAAGAGCAGGACTCTGAATAAAATTCCTATGAAGAGATGAAAATCATCTAAAGGACCGAAGGTCCTATTTATAGGCAATAAGTGCCGTTTCAACTTCCCAACGGTGGGGATTCCGCCACCGCTGTGCTCACGTTTGGGGGGTTATGTAAGCACAACGGTGGGGGGGCATTTGTTTACCCCAATCAGAGAAAAGCTCTGTTCAAATTCCAAGGTGGTAAAAGAAGCAATGCTTCTGTTTTCCCCCAATCAGAGCAAAGCTCTGTCTCGAAAATTAAAGTGAAAATTGAAGTTAAAATAAATGAAGCAACACTTCAGATCCTCTACGCTGTGCACAGAGCGCCATGTGTCAAAATCAGACACGCCAGCGCAGGGAGCGCAGCGCCCAAGGCAGCGCACCCAATCAGAGCAAGGCTCTGTTTAAAAATTCAAACTTTAATTAAAGAAGCAACACTTCAGCTGGCCTGTGCTCTGCGCTGCGCGCCACGTGGCAGCGCAGTTGCGCTGCGTGCCACGTGGCAGCGCAGTTGCGCTGTGCGCCACGTGGCAGTGCAGTTACGCTAGCGCAGTTGCGCTGCGCTGTGCGTTGTGCGACACGTGTAAGCGCAGATGTGCTGCGCTGTGCGCTGCGCGACACGTGTCACGCGCTGGGGCATTTGCGCCAAACAGAATTAAGATTTTAAAGAAATCTTTCTGTTCTTGTTAAAACAAGAAGATTTTCTTCTGTAAAATAGAAGCCCTTGGATCAAAAGATCCAACGGTGGGGAAAATTCCCCAAATCGCTCAGAGAAAGATCTCTTTAACAAATTTAACTAATTTATGGGCACTATATAAAGGACCCTAGAGCTCAATTCAAAATCATCAAGATTATCATTGAGAACTCTGAAGAATTGAAGAGAATTCCTCAAAAACAAAAAAAATGGAAAAAACCTTTAGAAAAAAGAGAAAATTCTCTTATGAACAGATTATTGATCTGAGAACAAGATCAATGATCTTCAATAAAAAAGAAAAATAAATAATAATAGTGCTTTGCACTTTCTTATGAACCATTGGTTCTTTGAAAATAAGAAAAACTTGTTTTCTTTGATTTAAAATCGATCAAAAGATAAAACAGTGCTTTGCACTTGAAAAAATTGCACTGTTGCGCTCCTGGGTTGGCGCAAGCCACCAGGGAGCGCCACGTGTCAGCAGCACAACAGCGCAGCGCACTGACACAGCGCACTGCGCTGTTGCGCTTGCGCTCACCAGAGTGCGACACGTGTCGCTTCCAAGAGTGCTTGCGCTCATTATTTGGCGCAAAGCGCCTGACAAGCCACTGTCAAATAATTAATGCATTACATTATTTGCAGAAGGGCCAGACCCAATTTAAAAAGGCCTAATAGGCCAAATTAAATGTTGTGCATTATTTTAAAAATGGGCAGAGCCCAAGCAGATGCCCTGCATCATTCATAAAAGGACAGAGCCCAAATCAGAAAGGCCTAGCAGGCCAGATCAAAATGCTGTGCATTACTAAACATGGGCAAGGCCCTAGCACAGGCCTAATAGACTAAAAATAAAAACGTTGGGATATTTCTCAGCTGGACTTAACCCAATCATGGCCATAAGTCCTCAAATTAAATTGACTGAGCACGTCGGCTCTCTTAAATCAATCTACATCTGGTTCGAGGGTACATCTCCGAACCCCTCTGACACCTATCGTTGTAATCCTTCAATGATGTCAGAGAGGTGACAGGTCCCAATGGCCACAAATCCAATGGAATGCAATGTCCTTAAACTACCTATGGACCCCCATGTCCCTAAACTGGAACCCGGACCACTATGTCTCTAAACTGGAACAATAGAGCCCCCAAACGCTCTTTTGTTGGATCTAAACGATCCCGTATAAGTTGATCTTAGCCTCAAATATGGCTAACGTATCCTTAAACATTCAAACTGACTTTAGTCCCAAATTGGACTATAAGACCCCCAATCAACTTTGGTTCAAGGGTACATCTCCGAACTTCTCTGACACATGTCGTTGTAATCCTTCAACATCGTCAGAGAGGTGACGGGTCCCGACGGCCATATATATTAAATGGACCACCATGTCCCTAAACTGGAATTGGATGTAGACGATCCCGTTAAGTAAATCTTAGTCTGGAAATTAGACTAATGTATCCTTAACAAACGTTTAACTTGATCTTAACCTTAAATACGGCTAACATATCCTTAAACCAAAACCCCAAACCCAAATCTAAGAAAGTACGGATTTGGACTAATCCACGTCCTACGGGCGACGAAATAAATAGTCTCTGTATACAATCCACGGGAAACCACAAACAAAACAAACACCCACGACACGAAGTGAAATTCTGGAGAAGGAGAAAGTTGTTACCGCGATGCGGTAGCGTAATTAACTGCAGGGGCTTGCGCCTGCAGGGAAGAGCGTCCCCATAATCAAAAACCCCTCAAGCGAGGGGGAATCTGACGAAGTCTGCTACTTCGGCCGCATCCGTCCAAACCTCCGATACACGGTACCATAAATCAACTTGGAATCTTCGGAGAGGTGGACGGATAAAACCATATAGCATCTGCCCCGAATCTCAGGCAAGACGTCCATATCTTGGCCGCCGTTCGGAGGGGAACAGCCGTATCTCCATAGGTCATCGACCGCTTACGCGATCCGTGACAAAAGCTCAAGAGCAGCAGCAGAAGCTTCAGGAGATGATGACTGCGATGGCCGCACTCACCGGGCCAAAAGAAAGCCCAGAGGCATCCTCGGAGCAACGCCATGAGCAAGAAACTGATGCCGAATTCCTTCGGAGAATACTTGAGAAGAAGGACAAAGAGGTTGCGGAACAAGCGACCAATATAAAGCAAATGGCCCTTCTATTCCATGATATGGTGGGCATGATGATCCAGCCGGACCCCCCAACCGAAGATCCTCCAGTAATAATTGAAGATGATAGAGGAGAGACATCAAACCTTCTGCCGGCTCTGTCAACAGCCAAGGAAGAGACAATCTCCAAAGCCGCCCTGGATGATTATATTGCTCAGCAAATAATAGTTCACCAGGCAAATGAAGCGGCCGGCCAAGTTGTTAGAACTGGGCGACCGTATCCAGGCTGGTATGATCAGATAAAGTACCCGCCGGGCTACACGATCCCGAAATTCCATGTGTACAAGGGGACAGGCAATCCCCATCAACATGTTGCTCAGTTCAGGGCCCTCTGTGGCAATACTGCTGGCGATGATAAACTTTTGCTCCGCCAATTCGTCGGCAGCTTATCGGAGACAGCCTTTGAATGGTACTCCGAACTTCCAAACGACTCCGTCAAAACTTTCGCAGAGTTGTTGTTCACCCAGCGATTTGCAAGTGCTAGTGAACGGACCCCAATAACAGCATTGATCAATGCCAGGGTGAAGCCGGGCGAGACGTGGGTTCAGTACGCAATCCGATGGCGGAATCTGTGGTCGAACTGCGAATAGCGTATCGAAGAAGCACCAGCGGTAGGCATGTTCGTGGGCACCCTAGACCCTCATGCGACTATTTCACAATTCATGATATTCTTCAAACCGACCATGTTCCAGGCTTTAATCGACAAGCTGGCCCATATGGACCAGATGGGTCATAGACCATCTCCCCCGAAACCGGAACCGCGGAATGAAAAGAGTAAAGGGAAGGCGATCTTCGTTGCGAACACCCAACAGCAACCCAGTGCCCCAAAGCTGGCGGATCAACTGGAAGAGAGACGATGCTATTATAATGAGAAGATGAAGCGTCCTTACTCGTTCCCACGGGATAAAACGAAGAGACTATTCGAGCTGGCGATGCGCAACAGGCTTATCAATTTGCCGAACCCAAGCCGACCATCGCAACCCGGTGAAGTGAATAATCCCAATTATTGCCCTTACCACCAAACGGTAAGCCATCCGATCGAAGATTGTTTCATCTTTAAGGGATGGATCGAGGATCAGTACCTACAAGGTAAGTTTGCGCTGTCGGAGAAGTGGAAAGTAAACCCACCACAGCCGCACCCAACTCCAAAGATTGGTGGTGATAGACAAAGTGCTCACACCCAGCTGTCGAAATCTTCGAAAAAGAAGAAGAAATCCAAAAACCCCGTGAAGCCTGGTGATAAGCGCATGGACCTGCAGAAACAGATGGACGCGCTGGAAGAGTATAACCAGAAGGTGCGGACTCTGATCACGCTCCAAGAATTCTTCGGCCACATCCTTGAAGATGGAGATGATGGAGAAAACTCATCAGATGGATCTGAGGATTACGTAGCAAGTTGTCATGTGATCTCTCACTCATTGATAGACGATGAAGAGGCTCCTTGCACCAAGAGACTAGGGGCAGGTCCTGAGCCGGAACATCTATGGCCTTCAGACGAAATGATCGACACCTTCCTGGGTGAAATTCATTTGAAAAGTAAAGCCGGTCGGCAGCGTGAGATGGCCATATTTGAAAAGGCCAGAAGTCGGCGAATGGACGAAAGAGTTGAAACACCTCTGCCGAGTCAAAGGATATCCGTCGTGGATAAAAACAAGTTCAAGACGAGGAAAAGGTTTGCTAAAGCCATATCGATGGGAATGAAGCTACCACCCTCCGAAGGAAACATCCCTGGTGAAGCAGAAACACATCCTAGCTACTGCTTATATCATCGGAAGATTGCGCACCCCACCGAAGAGTGCAACGCTTTTAAAAGATGGTAGCAAGGGTATGTCGCTCACTGGCAGCATTTCAAGTGGATGAAACAAAAAACTCGTCGGGACCAAAGAAATACGATCGAGGAGCATAAAAGAACCACCGGCAATTGTCGCGTGATTAACGCCGGGGGATCATAAGTTCTCACATTCGGGAGCGACTCTGATGAGGAAATGGCTCTTGGCCCTCTCTTTAAAGAGTCCACTTTGGGAAAAGAGGAAGAACCGAAGGCTTGCGAAAATATCCAGCTCCACAATCGTACACTTCCAGAAAAGAATCTCGGACCCGCGAACAGAAAAGATAAAGGAAAAGAGAAGGTCTCTGAAGATATCTCCCTGGATGACCAAGTCATGAAAGAGCTGACCGCCAAGGACCCACCAAGGAAAAGTAAGGTGGACTACAACATTCTGGCACACTTGAGGAAGCTACCCTCGCAGCTCAGCATTCTCGACACACTTCTGTTATCCAAAGAGGCGAGAGACTCATTGATCAAGGCTCTACAAGAGCCAGAGCAATTCCAAGCTTTTCTCGCCTAAGAAAAGATGAAGGACGAGCTGGAAGAAGTACTCACAGCCGATATTACCTTCGGCGATGAAGATCTCCTCCTTGGGACATGCGAGCACAACCGTCCCTTATATATCTCAGGATACTGTCACGATATCAATATAGGCAAAATCCTGGACGACAATGGGTCTTCCGTCAATCTCCTCAATGTGCGAGTGTTGAAGCAAATCTGCATGAGCGTTCAGCACCTCGCTCGTGATAAAATCACCATCTCCGGCTTCGATTCCCAGTCATCACGGACCCTCGGGTCTGTGATACTAACGCTGCGCTTCGGACTACTCGTCACAGATATTAAATTTCACGCCATCAATGCCAAGATATGCTACAATGCTTTGCTTGGTCAGCCTTGGTTACACGAGTACAACATCATCCCTTCTACACAGTATCAGTATATGAAATACTTCAAGGATGGTCTCGAGTATACTGTAACAGGAGAGCTAAACCCATTCTCCATGAATGAATTCCGAAAATACGAAGATGCAAAATACTTCTTGCCAGATTTCGAGGACACGGAGAGATGTCATAAACCGGAGAACAAAGCTATCACTACCATTCCGGTCTTCGGGAGTGATACCGAGGAGGAAGAAGAGATAGTTTACTCAGGTCTTCCCCAGTACAACAAGCCGGGACCCTCCGCTCCTATGCTTATCTTCGGTAACGACTCGGAAGATGAGGTCCATGCTATATTCTCCGCTCGGCCTTCAATACAAACATTAGCTGATGAAGAGAAAGTCTGCAAGTTGCCATGGTTCCGCCCAAGCATCATAAAGAACTAGACGCGCTTGATACCTACAGTGTAGAAGAGCTACAGACGTTCTATGTCCCTCCCAAGAGAGAAGGGGAAAAGGTAATCCTATTCTACGGATCAGGAGAAACTAAAGTGGAGAAAGAAATCTGGCACGGCGTGGATTCCACACTCGACAGGCTCCAGCCCATCCGTTTGCACAGGTATTACACAGACGGACTAAGGAGACTCTTGAGACGCCAAGGTATACCCCTTAAACAAACTGCTCGACAAGCACGGTTTTATACAGGATCTAGAACGTCCCCGGAACTCAGCGAAAGTTTCCCAACGGGAAAATGGAAACGATCGGGCTTGGGTATGTTCAATCCAAGAAACAGGAGTTACTCCGCGACTGCTACGTCATACATGACTTTGATGAAGAGGGAGATTCTTTTTGGGAAAATGCTAACCTTGAACCAGAAAGATCTCCCAACGTAAAAATGCCCAGTCCGTCGTTTGAAGAACAAATGGACAAGCTTATAAGGGAAGCGGGTCAAAAGGTTCGAGACGACCACAATCGCAAAATGGCCATCTACGAGAAAGCCAGGACGCAATGCCTTCTTCAACAGGCTGCGAAAGATGAAAATGCTCCTCCCTGTCAACCCGTTGTACAAAAGCACGACGCAGAGGCAGAAACAAACCAAAGAACGAGAAAGGCGTTCGACAACGACAAAGCGGGACCAAGAAGCCACGCGGTCGGGAATCGAGCAATCCGGATTTGTCTCTTATAAAGAAGATGGGTTGAGCGTACTCTTTTGCCCAAGACAAAACAAATAAAATACTTGATCTTTCTATAAAACATCAAATAATTACACTCCCGGAGTCCAAGCACCCCGAGCAAGTCAACGAGATCCCTCACCCAGACTACTGCTCCTATCATAGGGCAATAGGGCATCCTATTGAAGACTGCTTCACCTTCAAGAACTGGGTCGAAGACCAATATCAGCAAGGCATGTTCACTCTATCCAGCAGCTGGAGGGTAACCCCGTCGCAGAAGCATGAACCCAAATCCACGAGGGTAGAACCAGATCCACATCAGTCTTGGAAGCGAGCTCGTACCTGTCACGTAATAACGCTATCAGAAGAAGACCCCGACGGTATAGATAATCTCCTCTGGTGCTTCGAAAACAATGATGACGAGGTGATCTCAGAGTTCCCACTAGCACCGAAAGAGCTGGAAGATGGAATACATACCACTGCAGATAACCTCAAGAAAATTGATTTGGGAACGGCAAGTGACCCGCGGCCGACGTTCGTCAGCGAATTGCTGTCTGAAGAAAGGGTGGCTACACTAAAGGACGTGCTCATGCAGCATAAAAATTGCTTCGCATAGAATTATTCCAAGATGCTAGGACTAGATCCCAAGATTGCTGTACACAAATTGGCAATATCCCCAGACGTCAAGCCAATCAAACAAGCACCGAGGAGAATGCGGCTCGAGCTTGAGATGAGCATCAACGCCGAGGTCAAGAAGCTGATCGACTCTGGCTTCATCCAAGAGGTCCAGTACCCTGACTGGATCGCCAACATTGTCCCGGTGATGAAGAAAAATGGGACAATGCGCATATGTGTGGACTTTCAGGATCTCAATAAAGCCTGCCCGAAGGACGACTTCCCAGTACCGGTTACCGAACTGATGATAGAAAATATGTCCACTCACGAAGTTTTCTCCTTCATGGACGGTTCGTCAGGATACAATCAGATAAAGACGCATCCCGAGGACCAGAAGCACACCGCTTTTCGGACCCCTTTGGGTATATTCTGCTACAAGGTGATGCCTTTCGGTCTAAAGAACGTCGGCGCCACTTATCAGAGAGCCATGACGAAGATCTTCGATGACCTCATACATGAAATCGTCGAATGCTATATCGACGACCTTGTGGTTAAGAGCAAATCATACGAGGAGCATTTAGAGTATTTGAAGGCCGTATTTCAACGCCTAAATACAACTTGAAGATGAACCCTCTTAAATGCGCGTTCGGATTCTCCTCGGGAAAATTCCTGGGGTTCATCGTCTGACACCGAGACATCGAGATAGATCCGTCAAAGATCAAGGCAATCATAGAGATGCCCTCGCCAAGGATTCTCAAGCAATTGCGGTCTCTCCAAGGGAAGCTCGCGTATATCCGGCGATTCATAACCAATCTCTCACGCAAGTGCCGTCCTTATAGTCACTTGATGAAGAAGGGAACCCCAATCGTCTGGGATCACAAATGCCAAAGCGCGCTGGACGAAATCAAGCAATACCTGTAGAATCCGCCAGTACTGTCCGCTCCGGTCAACGGAAAACCTCTCATTCTGTACACAACCGCCCTTGAAGGTTCCTTAGGCGCATTATGGGCACAGAAGAATGATCAAGGGAAGGAGAAAGCGCTCTACTATTTGAGTCGAGTTCTGTTGGGGGCAGAAAGCAATTATTCTCCCATCGAAAAACACTGCCTGACATTGATCTTTGCGATAACGAAGCTTAGGCACTATGCGTTGGCGCATGAAGTCCGTCTTATATCAAAGGTGGATCCTCTCAAGTATTTGATGTCAAAGGCCATATTGACAGGACGGATCGCTAAATGGGCCTTGCTCTTGATGGAGTTCTCAATAACCTATCAGCCTCTTAAGGCAGTGAAAGGTCAGGCCATCGCCGACTTCCTCGCTGAGCATCCGATACCTGCCGATCCTCCCTTGAACTGAGAATTGCCAGACGAACATGCGTTTGACACGATTGACGGAAGTGGCACCCGATGGGAACTTTACTTCAATGGAGCGTCTTCCTTGAAGAAGTGCAAGCGAAGCACCCCCATAATCAAATCAGGGGTAGGCCTCATTTTCGTAACTCCACAAGGAGGGATAATGCGCTTTGCCTTCTCTTTAACAGAGCCGAGGACAAACAATGAAGCCGAATACGAAGCTTTGATAGCAGGTCTCGAGATCGCCATTGATATGGGGATTGAAAACCTCTTCATAACGGAGATTCCCAACTGGTCGTTAGTCAAGTAAACGGCGATTATCAAACGTGCAAACACGAACTGCTGAAGTACGGCGAGAGGTTACAGCAACTGCTGACCCAAATACCTTCCTACACCTTGGAAAGCATACCACTTGCGGAAAATAGCAAGGCGGATGCATTAGCCAAGCTCGCTAAAGAACTGGCTGACGAAAACCTCGATGATGTGAGGATCGTTGTTCAAAGTCGTCGAGTCCTCGCACCGGCAGAAATATTTCCAGAGATGTCCGAGGAAAAGGGAACGACCAAGCCAGCGGCTCTACAAATAAAAGACCAAGAAAAGGTTGAGGATTGGAGAGAAGTCTTTATAGACTACTTCAAATCCCGTCGAACGCCTGAAGATGCGTCTTCAAAACATCAGCTCATGAAGTGAGCCATATCTTTCGCCTTCGTCAATGATACCCTGTATAAGAGATCATTTGACTCTTTATGGCTAAGATGCCTGGGACCTGAAGAGGCAAAGAGAGTCGTCCAAGAAACTCACGACGGACTCTGTGGTTCTCACCAAGCTAGGCCGAAGATGAAGCTGAAGATCAACGGATGGGTTATTATTGGCCCACGATGATCCAAGACTGCCTCGAATATGTGAAGCAATGCCACTCGTGCCAGATTCACGGGGATTTTATCCATCAGCATCCGAATCCGCAACACCCGGCAGTGGCTAGCTAGCCGTTCGAAATGTAGGGGACTGACATAATCGGCCCCATCAAACCAGCATCGTCCAGAGGACATCGGTTCATTTTGGCAACAACTGATTACTTCTCCTAATGGGCAGAAGCAGTACCGCTGAGGGAAGTGAAGACGGAGATTATCCTCCATTTCTTCAAGATACACGTCATTTATCGGTTTGGCACTCCGCGACGGATTATCTCCGATAACGGACCAACCTACAGAAGCCACAAGATCAGCCGCTTCGCACAACAGCATAACATAGACTGGAGATACTCCTCAGTCTATAATCCTCGAGCTAACGGTCTGGCTGAGGCTTTTAACAAGACATTGACGAAGATTGTAAAGAAGGCGGTGTCTCGAAATAAAAAGGACTGGCACGAGAGACTGCATGAAGCTCTCTGGGCATATCGGACTACGTTCAAAACGGCCATGAATACAACGCCGTACGCATTAGTATTCGGTACAGAGGCGGTACTCCCCCTCAAGATAGAGCTACCCTCTCTACGAGTGGCAGTTCATTACGAGCTGACGGACGAAGAAAACGCTCACCTTCGGCTTGAAGAGCTCGATGCCCTTGATGAAACCCGGTTCATGGTGCAACAAAATCTGGAGGCTTATAAAGCAAAGATGACGCGCTCATACGAGAGATTGACTAGGCCGAGAGCATTCCACCAAAGTGAACTCGTGCTAGTGGTTAAAAGACCTATGATCCCTAATCACGCTAAGCGGGGAAATTCGAGCCGAAATATGAAGGACCATATATCATAGACAAGGTCTACCAGGGTGGAGCCTATCTACTCATGGACATGCATGGTGAAAGGCCCTTCAGACCAATAAATGGTCGCTTCCTAAAGAAATACTACGCTTGACGAGTCATGGCCTAGGTCAAAGATAGATGACGACGACTATGTCCGCTCGCTATCTTCCTAAGCCTAAACTCTGTAAGTAGTAACCGGTTTCCTTTACTACGGACCAAAACGTCCTTAAACTAACGGCGGACAGAAACGTCCTTAAACTAACAGCGGACCGAAACGTCCTTAAACTAACAGCGGACCGAAACGTCCTTAAACTAACCACGGACCGAAATATTCTTAAACTACTAACGGACCGCAATGTCCTAAAACTTGCAACTGACCGAGATGTCGATAAACTACGGTGGACTGCAGTATCCCAAAGCTGATACAAAAAAAAGAACAGAAAAAAGAGAAAAAGAAAAAGAAAACGGTACGTCCATAAGAAAAATGGGCACGGATGAAAACCTGAAAAGGCTCCGTGAGTAAAAACAGCAGGGCAACCGCCGAGTCTTGTGAAAACCCGAAAGGGCGCAATCTCGTTAGAATAAAAAAAAGAAAAAAGAAAACGGTATGTCCACAAGCAAAATTGGCACGGATGAAAACTCGAAAGGGCTCCATGAGTAAAAACAGCAGGGCTACCGGCGAGTCTTGTGAAAACCCGAAAGGGCGCAATCTCGTTAAAAGACACTTGCAAGGTCCTCTCGACTTTGTAAGGAGAAACCACCTGCGTGAGATCCTTACGACTCACAAGGGAGCAACACACTTAGAGATCCCTACGATTCCTAAGGAGAAAATACACTTGCGAGATCGTCACGACTCGCAAGGAGAACCCTCTTATGGGACCCTCACGGCTTATAATATTTGAAAGTCTTAAACTACAGGGATTGGAACATGTTCTTAAGCAGCCCCCACAACCTCCAATACTGCCCTACAAGCGGTTCAATGTTGACTCTTGTATACAATCCACGGGCGTAAATAAATATTTCCCCAACAAGGTCCCATCCATGGCTAGGGATATGTTTGCACGGTGAACAACCCTTGTGAGTCCTCTCGACTTATAAGGAGAAAACACTCTTGTAAGATCCTTACGATTTATGAGAGAACATACACTTAGGAGTCCTCACGATTCCTATGGAGAAAACGCGCCAACGAGATCCTCACGACTTGTAGGGAGAAAAACCTTCATGAGACCCTTATGGCTCATGAAGTCAAAAGCCTTAGTCGACAGGATCCTAACCCTGTTTACTAAGCCACCTTTGTTCGACATCGACAGAAGCAAATGATGATTCGCTCCTGGCAATATCCCTGTAGTAGCGGTGCTGATGCTGAAATCGGTGTCTAATTCCGAGCTTGCAGCGAAAAGCCAGCAAGCCACACATGCATACAAAATAGCCGAAATGATGGGGCAACTTGCAGACAAAATCAGCAAGTAAAAATATATGCATGCAAAATAGCCGAAATGATTGGGCAACTCGCAATAAAAAGCAGCGAGTAAAAACAATACAAATAGCCGAAATGATTGGGCGCCGCGAAAAATAGCCGAAATGATTGAGCAATCGCGACCTTCATGATATAAAAGCTGAAATAATAGAGTATCGCGGAAAGAAATAAAAAAATGAATGAAATATATGCCCTACAGGTGATATCACATCAATCCCTGTATACAATCCAGGGGCGCAAACAAAGGAGGAATCATGTCTTTGCTCCCCAGGTTTCATCGAAAGAAGAAAACAGATCTCAACGGTTAACAGATAGCCTAGAGATCATCTCGACATTCGTCTTATTACTACGAATACAACATCAAGCAAAGCGGAACAGCGATAACTCCCAGTGCCATGACTCGGCGGTGTACAAATGACCGAGAGTCAAACTCTGACTCCATGAAATGCGGATAAAGTCAACCATTCTTGGCTACGTGGAACGCGGCTTATGTCAATCCTGATCCCGTGGGAGACGTCCAGAGCGGATCCTGGTCCTCGCAGAGCACGGCAGTGAACCCGTATGAAGCTGGTCCTCGCTAAATACAGTAGTGAACCCGTGGGAAGCATCCAGAGCAAAATTCCTGGCTACGTGGAACGCGGATAATGTCACTTCTGACCCCGTGGAAAACACCCAGAGCAGATCCTGGTCCTCGCAGAGCACGGCAGTGAACCCGTATGAAGCACCCAGAGCGAAGCCTGGTCCTCACCGAACACGGCAGTGAACCCGTGGGAAGCATCTAGAGCAAAATTCCTGGCTATGTAGAACGCGGATTATTTCACTTCTGACCCCATGGAAAACGTCCAGAGCGGATCCTGGTCCTCGTAGAGCACGACAGTGAACCCGTGTGAAGCACCCAGAGCGGAGCTTGGTCTCGCCGAACAAGGCAGTGAACCCGTGGGAAGCATCCAGAGAAAAATTCCTGGCTATGTGGAACGCGGATTATGTCACTACTGACCCCATGGAAAACGTCCAGAGCGGATCCTGGTCCTCGCAGAGCACGGCAGTAAACCCGTGTGAAGCACCCAGAGTGGTGCCTGGTCCTCGCCGAACACGGCAGTGAACCCGTGGGAAGCATCCAGAGCAAAATTCCTGGCTACGTGGAACGCGGATAATTTCACTTCTGACCCCATGGAAAACGCCCAGAGCAGATCCTGGTCCTCGCAGAGCACGGCAGTGAACCCGTGTGAAGCACCCAGAGCGGAGCCTGGTCCTCGGCGAACACGGCAGTGAACCCGTAGGAAGCATCCAGAGCAAAATTCCTGGCTACGTGGAATGCGGATTATGTCACTTCTGACCCCGTGGAAAATATCCAGAGCGGATCCTGGTCCTCGCAGACCACGGCAGTGAACCCGTGCGAAGCATCCAGAGTGCAGCCTGGTCCTCGCCGAACGTGGCTGTGAACCCGTGGGAAACATCCAGAGCAAAATTCCTGGCTCCGTGGAAAGCGGATTATGTCACTTCTGATCCCGTGGAAAACGTCCAGAGCGGATCCTGGTCCTCGCTGAGCACGGCAGTGAACCCGTGTGAAGCATCCAGAGTGGAGCGTGGTCCTCGCAGATCGGACTGTGGGGTCCTTAAACCCATGGACTATGGTGTCCTTAACCTTGACCGTGATGTCTTAAAACTAACATCGGACTGTGGGGTCCCTAAACCCATGGACTATGGTGTCCTTAACCTCGACCGTGATGTCTTAAAACTAACATCGGACTGTGGGGTCCCTAAACCCATAGACTATGATGTCCTTAACCTCGACCGTGATGTCTTAAAACTAACATCGGACTGTGGGGTCCCTAAACCCACGGACTATGATGTCCTTAACCTCGACCGCGATGTCTTAAAACTAACAACGAACTATGGAGTCCTTAAATCCACGGACTATGATGTCCTTAACCTCGACCGTGATGTCTTAAAACTAACATTGGACTGTGAGGTCCTCAAACTCATGGACGATGATGTCCTTAATCTTGACCGTAATGTCTTTAACCTCGACCGTGATGTCTTAAAACTAACAACGGACTATGATGTCCTTAACCTCGACCGTGATGTCTTTAAACTAACATTGGACTGTGGGGTCCTTAAACTCATGGACTATGATGTCCTTAACCTCGACCGTGATGTCTTAAAACTAACATTGGATTGTGGGGTCCTTAAACCCATAGACTATGATGTCCTTAACCTTGACCGTAATGTCTTTAAACTAACATCGGACTGTGGGGTCCTTAAACCCATAGACTATGATGTCCTTAACCTTGACCGTGATGTCTTAAAACTAACATTGGACTGTGAGATCCTTAAACTCATGGACTATGATGTCCTTAACCTCGACCGTGATGTCTTAAAACTAACATCGGACTGTGGGGTCCTTAAGCTCACGGACTATGATGTCCTTAATCTCGACCGCGATGTGTTAAAACTACGGTATCCTGGAAAACGTCCAGAGCGGAGGCTGGTCCTTGCAGAACACGGCAGTGAACCCGTGGGAAGCATCCAGAGCAACCCCTAGCTCCGTGAAATGCGGATAAGGACAACTTCATCCATCACTTGCGGGTCCTCACGACTCGTAAGGGAGAAAATTCTCTTGTGAGATCCTTACGACTTTCAAGAGAAAACGCACTTAGGAATCCTCACAATTCCTAAGGAGAAAATACACCTACGAGATCCTCTCAACTCGTAGGGAGAAAAGTTTTTATGAGACCCTCACGGCTCATAAAGTTGAAAAGTCTTAGGTGGCAGATCCTACCCCTGTCTCTTAAGCCATCACTATCTTATAAAGAGTTCAAGATGAACTATTATCTACCATCTTTGGGCCACACTTGCCAAAGCTATATGCCACTGAAATAGAGAAGTTACTCATGAGCATATAAACTACTTCACGCCAGAGTAAAACATAAAGGAATAGAAAGGTGCGGCTCATGGAGCTGAGGGTTTGAGACTATATCCCTTAAGAGTAGAGATTGGAGTCAATGATAAATAACGACGCTTGTGTCCGCTCGTTATCTTCTCAGATCAAGATTCTGAAAATTATATACCAACCCGAAACTGGTCATACACTATGAATTATTCTACACTGCTTCACCCACGTATATACTTACGTGGGCAAAGTATTGGGGGGCATTTGTTCTTGCCAAAAATTTCTGCGCAAAAAAGCCCAAGATATCAAATGGCAGCGATACGTTTAAGAAAATGGGAACATGTATTTTCCGGGCTGTATTTTGACAAACTCCTAAATGAGAAATAACTAAAATCTGATGGTATTTAAATCATCTCGAAAAAACCTTCAATTTGATATATTATGGGCATCATAATTTATCTGGGATCAAAAGTTATGAGCAAATATCTATGCACACGTGATCTAAGGAAGAAGATGCGAACCAGTATTTTCCGAGCTGTATTTTGACAAACTTCGAAATGAGAAACAACTAAATTTTGATGGTATCGAAAGTGTATCGAAAAATCCTTCGATTTGATATATTATGGGCCTCATAATTCATCCGAGATCAAAAGTTATGAGCAAATGTGCTATGCACGTGTAATCTAAAGTAATGCTCTACTACATGGGGAATGCATTTTTAGTCCCACATCGGGAAAAGGAGAGATGGCTTCTCTACCACTCCCATATAAATAAGAGGGGATACCTCTTAAAAAGGGTAGAGTTCAATCCTCAAAAGATTCAATTCTCAAAGGAGCTCAGTTCTCCATAGGAGCTTAGTTCTCCAAGATAGGAGCATGCTCTTCCCCATAATGCGCATATGCGCAAGCGCCACGTGCGCTACGTGCAACGCACGTGTGCCCGCCATGCGCGCACCACGTACAATGCGCGTGCGCACCACATGAGAATATTCAATAATATTAAAAGGAGCTTAGTTCTCTATAGGAGCTTAGTTCTCCAAGTTAGGAGCCTGCTCCTCCCCATAATGCGCATATGCGCAAGCGCCATGTGCGCTACGTGCAACGTACGTATGTCCGCCATGCGCGCACCACGTGCAACGCACGTGCGCACTACATAAGAATATTTAATAATATTAAAAGGAGATACGTTCTCCATAGGAGCTTGCTCCCCCCATAATGCGCATATGCGCAAGCTCCATGTACGCTATGTGCAAATATGTGCGCCCAACACGTGCGACGCACGTGCGCGAACGCAAAGAAGCCTTTTTCAGCAGCGAGAAGCTTAAGCTGTAGCCTGTTCTTTCCCCCTAATGAGTAGGACATGGTTCAAAGGGTACATCCATCCACACCTTCGATATCTGGCGCTGTAATCTCTCAGTGTCGTCGGAAAGGTAGTGGGTCCCAACGACCAATGATCCTTCTTTTCAATAAAAAAAAAGGAAAAGAAACAAGTATACAGAAGCAAATAGAGAAAACCCTCTGCAAATTTTGAGAAAAACTCAAAGAAAAAGAAGAGCAAGCTCTTAGAAAAAAGAAGATCATTTCTTCATCTTCAAGGTAAAGAGTTAGTTCTTGAACAACAGAGATGAAACCATCTCATAAAAAGAAGAACCATCTTCTAAAAAGATCATAGATCTGAAAAAAGACCAAGGTCTTTAATAAAAAGAAAAAGATCAAAAAATCTAATCATAAAAAAATAAAAGAAGTATTTTACTTCATTCATTTGATCTATAAAGGCAGAGCCCTTTTATAAATAAAAACTTTTGTTCTTGAATCCTGAGGCAAAGCCTCCTTTAAGAGGAACATAAACTTGTTCTCTGATCTTAAATTTGATCAAATGCGCTTTGGGCTATTTGAATGTGCCCTGCACTCATTAATTGCGATTTTGCGCTACTTGGACCGGCGCCCAGCGCCAAAACATGCCACGTGTCAACTACAGACCCAACTTGCGCTTTGCGCTTCTAAAATAGCGCACTGCGCTCATGGACTGGCGCTCAAAGCCAAGCGCGACACGTGTCACTCACTGGTGCGCCATCGAGCCAGCGCAATGCGCTAATAAACTAGCGCTTAGCGCTAAGGGCGACACGTGTCCTTTTCTTGTGTGCTACCTGATAGAAGCACAATGCGCTCTTTCATTGGTGCAAAGCGCCTGACGCGCCATGTGGCGCACTGTCAGAACACACTTTGTTTCTGATGAATGCTATGCATTCAATACAAGACAAAAATGTCAGAGCCCAATACCAAGCATTATTAAAAGGGCTGGGCCTAAATAAAGGCTTAATAGCCAGAACAAAAAATAAAATGTTAGACATTTTTTTGGACTTAGCCCAATTCTGGCCATAAGTCCTCAACTTATATTGAACTGAGCACATCTGCTCTTTCAACCAACTCACCTTGGTTCAAGGGTACATCTTTTCACTCCTTTGATATTCTTCGTTGTAATTCCTCAACGTCTTCAAAGAGCTGACGGGTCCCGACAACCACATATTTCACAGACTATGACGTCTTTAAACCGAACTGTGAGGTCCTTAAACCCATGGACTATGATGTCCTTAACCTCGACCATGATGACTTAAAACTAACATCGGACTGTGAGGTCCTTAAACTCATGGACTATGATGTCCTTAACCTCGACCGTGATGTCTTAAAACTAACATTGGACTGTGGGGTCCTTAAACTCATGGACTATGATGTCCTTAACCTTGACCGTGATGTCTTTAAACTAACATCGGACTGTGAGGTCCTTAAACTCACGGACTATGATGTCCTTAACCTCGACCGTGATGTCTTTAAACTAACATTGGACTGTGAGGTCCTTAAACTCACGGACTATGATGTCCTTAACCTCGACCATGATGTCTTAAAACTAACAATGGACTGTGAAGTCCTTAAACTCATGGACTATGATGTCCTTAACCTCGACCGTGATGTCTTAAAACTAACAACGGACTGTGGAGTCCTTAAATCCACGGACTATGATGTCCTTAACCTCGACCGCGATGTCTTAAAACTAACATTGGACCGAGATGTCCTTAAACTAACATTGGACCGTAATGCCCCTAAACTAATTATCGACCACAATGTCACTAAACTAAACAACAGAGCCCAATTGCTCTCTTGTCGGATCTAAACGATCCTGTTAAGTTGATCTTAGTCTAAAATTAGACTAACGTATCCTTAACAAACGTTTAAGTCGATCTTAGTGTCAAATAAGGCTAACGTATCCTTAAACTCAAAACCCCCCAAACCCAAATCTAAGAAAGATGCGGATTTGGACTAGTCCACGCCCTACGGGCGACAACATAACTTAGTCTCTATATACAATCCACGGGCAACCAAACACAAAACAAATACCCACGATACGAAGTGACCATCTGGAGAAGGAGAAAGTTGTTATCGCGATGCGGTAGCGTGATTAACTGCAGGGGCTTGCACCTGCAGGAAAGAGCATCCCCACAATCAAAAACCCCTCAAACGAGGGGGAATCTGATAAAGTCTGCTACATCGGCCGCATCCGTTTAAACCTTCGATACATGGTGCCATAAATCAACTTGGCATCTTCAGAGAGGTGGACGGATAGCACCAATTAGATCTGCCCCGAATTTCAGGCTAGACGGACCTACGCGGTCGCGTCTCTGTGTTCGGAGGGGGAACAACTATTTACTGAGGTCAACACGAGGCACTTGGCATTCGCACTTTCTTTTTCCCTTTGTCTTATGGATATCCATATCCACGACGGTGGAAACTAGACCCGGGACGGCGGGGGCATAAGTAGTAAGGCGGTGGTCCAGCTTGTCATAGGCAATGGACATCTGGACAAATTTTTGCCAATAATATAGTATGGTTCGGTCAAATTTATTATCTAACTGTAACCTATGTCTGGTCACATGGCTGCTGCGATTTGGAGAGAGAGGAGAAACACTCAGCATAACGCTCTTGGAAATTTGGATTGGTTTTTAATTTATCTAAACAGGATGGCTCCTAATGTATCTCGAATCTCTCTTCAAACCATAAAAGAAAAATTAGTCAGAATTAATCTCACCCTACAATACTTGCTTAACCTTTCAGCCAAGCTGGTGTTGGTACTTCGAGGGAGGTTTTCCAATGCTTCCGCGAAGTTCCTTGTTTCGCCCAATCAGAGCAAAGCTCTGTTGAAATTCAAAATTCAAAATTTTGAAGTAACGCTTCAAATCCCGGGCGCAATGCGCCACATGTCAGGCGCCGATACGTCAGCGCAGCGCCCAAGAAGGCGCGCCCAATCAGAGCAAAGCTCTATTTAAAGGAAGCAATGCTACAGTTGCGCTGCGCTGTGCGCTGCGCGACACGTGTCAGCGCAGATGCGCTAGCGCAGTTGCGCTGCGCGACATGTGTCACGCGCTGGGGCATCTGCGCCAAACAGAATTAGATTTTAAAGAAATCTTTTTGTTCTTGTTAAAGACAAGAAGATTTTCTTCTGCAAAGTAGAAGCCCTTGGATCAAAGATCCAACGGTGGGGAAAATTCCCCAAATCACTCAGAGAAAAATCTCTTTAACAAATTTAACTAATTTATGGGCACTATAAAAGAGACCCCAGACCTCAATTCAAAGGCATCAACATTTTTCTAAAAAAAAGAGAGAGAGAACTCTGAGAAACTCCTCAAGAATAAAAAAGGTAAAAACCTTCAGAAAAAGAGAAAGTTCTCTTATGAACAGATCATAGATCTAAAAACAAGATCAATGATCTTTAATAAAAGTAAAATAAAATAAAATAGTGCTTTGCATTTTTCATGAAACTGTGGTTCTCTGAAATAAGAAAAACAAGAAAAAATTATTTTTCTTTGATCTAAATTAGATCAAGAAACCAAATAGTGCTTTGCACTTCTGTTCTTGAATCTAAAAGATTCCTAGTGCTTTGCACTTGCAAACTGCGCTGTTGCGCTCTTAAGAGAACGCCACGTGTCAGCTATAGAACCACTTGCGCTACGCACTCTTGAAATAGAGCTTTGCCCTCTGGAATTGGCGCAACTCATCAGAGCGCGCCACGTGTCAGCAGCGCACTAGCGCAGCGCACTGCATTGTTGCGCTTGCGCTCACCAGAGCGTGACACGTGTCACTTCCACATGCGCTTGCACTCTTTAATTTGCGCAAAGCGCCTGACAAGCCATGTGGGGCACTGTCAGAATGCTCTGCATTATTAAGAAAAGGGACAGAGCCCAATTAAGAGGCCCAACAGGCCTAATCAAAACTGCTACGCATTCTAAAAAAGGCAAAGCCCGAACAAAAAAAATAGATGCTCTGCATCATTTATAAAAGGGCAGAGCCCAACCAAAACAAGAATAATGCAGTGCATTACTAAAAAGGGGTAAACCCTAGCACAGGCCAAAGACAAAAAATGTTAAAACTGGACTTAGCCCAATTTTGGCCATAAGTCCTTAAATTAAATTGACTGAGCAAGATTGCTCTCTTAAATCAATATACTACCGGTTCGAGGGTACATCTCTGAACTCCTCTGACACATATCGTTGTAATCCTTCGACGACGTAAGAGAGGTGATGGGTCCCGACGACCACACATCAATATTGGACTGAAACGTCCCTAAACTAATATTGGACCGAAACGTCCTTAAACTAATATTGGACCGAAACGTCCTTAAACTAATGTCGGACCACCACGTCCCTAAACTGGAATACGGACCACCACGTCACTAAACTGGAACATGGGCCACTACGTCCCTAAAACTGGAACAATAGAGCCTCCAAATGCTCTTTTGCCGGATCTAAACGATCCCGTTTAAGTTGATCTTAGCCCCAAACACGGCTAACGTATCCTTAAACATTCAAACGGACTATAAAACTCCAAATCAACCTTGGTTCAAGGGTACATCTCTGAACTCCTCTGACATCTGCCGTTGTAATCCTTCAATGACGTTAGAGAGGTGACGAGTCCCGATGGCCAAATAATAAATGGATCACCACGTTAAGTCGATCTTAGTCTAAAACAGGACTAACGTATCCTTAACGGACGTTTAAGTTGATCTTAGCCTCAATACGGCTAACGTATCCTTAAACTAAAAACACCAAACCCAAATCTAAGTAAATACGGATTTGGACTAATCCACGTCCTACGGGCGACGGCATTACTCAGTCTCCGTATACAATCCACGGGCAACCACAAACAAAACAAACACACACGACACGAAGTAAAATTCAGGAGAAAGAGAAAGTTATTACCGTGATGCGGTAGTGTAATTAACTGCAGGGGCTTGCGCCTGCAGGGAAGAGCGTCCCCACAATCAAAAACCCCTCAAGCGAGGGGGAATCTGACGAAGTCTGCTACATCGGCCGCATCCGTCTAAACCTCCGATACACGGTGCCATAAATCAACTTGGCATCTTCGGAGAGGTGGACGGATAAAACCAAATAGCATCTGCCCCGAATCTCAGGCGAGACGTCCTAACGTCTTGGCAGCCATTCGGAGGGGAACAGATTCTGGCACGCCCGGTGGGAGCTTTTCCTCTTTCCACTGCACACTTCGTGTGTCGTCTTCGCGAACCAATCGCGGTTTGTTAAATGGTTGCCTTCGGATTTCAAGTTACTAAGATTTGGTCTTTTGCCTGGCGCAGAACTCAAACATCAATGGCCTCTAACTGCACCAACTGCTCGAAGTGCCACTGCAACGGACGCTCCACCTCCCCCGGAGGTGTAGCATATGGGCCCCAAGCGGCTTCCTTCCTCGCTCTGCCGGTAGACCAGGTGACCCAGGCCACCACAGGCCTGTTTTTCGGGACCATGATCCCACCTACAAGCTTCTCTATGCCAATACCTGCACCGGAAGTGAACAAGAAGTCGGTCTTCGACCGGCTCACTGCTATGATGGCCCCTGTCAACAGTTCGCCCGCTACCAAACCAACAGCCTCTGTTTTCACCAGACTAAATCAGAACTCTAAACTGGCTGTCCCAAGGAAAACCCTGAAACGTCCTTGGATGAACGCCAGGAGGAAGAAACCGACGCCGAATTCCTTCGTCGAATATTAGAGAAGAAGGATAAAGAGGCTGCTGAACAAGCAGCCAACATAAAGCGTATGGGCCTCCTGTTCCAAGACATGGTGGGGATGATGATCCACCAAGATCCTCCGGCCGAAGATCCACCGATCGTCCTTGAAGACGATAGGGGAGAGACGTCAAATCCTCCGCCAACTCTGTCGGCAGCTAAGGAGGATACAATCTCCAAAGCTGATTTGGATGAATACATCGCCCAACAAATACGGGTTCATCATGCGACCGGAGCAGCCGGCCAGGTCGTAAAAACGGGGCGGCCATATCCAAGTTGGTACGATCAAATCAAGTACCCGCCCGGTTACATAATTCCCAAGTTCCATGTCTACAAGGGGACGGGCAATCCTCACCAGCATGTTGCCCAGTTCAGGGCACTCTGCGGCAACACCGGCAGTGACGAAAAGCTTTTACTGCGCCAGTTTCTTGGAAATTTATCAGATACGGCGTTTGAGTGGTACTCTGAACTCCCGAACGACTCTATCAAAACCTTCGCGGAGATGGAGCTACTGTTTACTCAGCGTTTTGCAAGTGCCAGTGAGCGTACCCCGATAACGGTGCTGATTAACGCCAGGGTAAAGCCAGGCGAGACGTGGGTTCAGTACGCTATATGATGGCGGAATTTATGGTCGAAATGCGAGCAGCGCATTGAAGAAGCTCCTGCGGTGGGTATATTTGTGGGAACCCTTGATCCGCAAGCAACCATCTCACAATTTATGATGTTTTTCAAGCCGACTACTTTCCAAGCCTTGATCGACAAACTAGCACAGATGGATCAGATAGGCCATAAACCTCCTCTTCCAAGGCCAGACTCCCGAAATGACAAAGGGAAGGGAAAAGTGATCGTCGTCGCTAATGCTCAACAACAACCGAGCGACTCGAAGCCGGTTGCTCGTCAAAATAATATGCGCCCGTACGTACCCCTTGAGGATAGGATGGGGCGTCCTTATTCTTTTCCCCGCGATAAAACGAGAAGGTTATTCGAGCTGGCGTTGCACAACAGACTCATAAATCTGCCGGATCCAAAACGTCCGTTGCAACCAAGTGACATCAACGAGCCTAACTACTGTCCTTATCACCGAGTACTAGGCCATCCGATCGAAGATTGCTACGTTTTCAAGAATTGGCTTGAAAACCAGTACCGACAGGACAAGTTCGCATTATCTGACAAATGGAAGGCGAATCCCCCGCAGCCCCACACCTCTAAGGGGACGAATACACCGGGGGCAACATGCTCCGTCATTGAAGAAGCTCCTTGGGAGGTCGTATTATCAGCCAAGACAAAGAGAATGCTAAACGATCTTCAAACATGTCCAGCGATCAAGTGGAAGAACCCGTTGGAACCGCAGGTCATTGAGGGGATGTTGAAGCCACATCCAACTCCAAAGACCGATGGTGGTGGTTCAAGCACTTGCAGCCAGCCATCAAAATCTTCGGAAAAGAAGAGCAAGAAATCTAAGAAGCCCGTGAAGCCAGGCGACCAGCACACGAACTTACAAAAGCAAATTGACGCTCTGGATGAATACAACCAAAAGGCACGGACTCCCATTACGCTCCAAGAGTTCCTCAATCACGTCTTTCAAGAAGAAGATGAGGGAGAAAGTTCATCGGATGAATCCGAGGAATATGTGGCGAGCTGTCATATGATCTCCCATTCGATCGCGAACGATGAGGAGACTCCTGGCACTAAAGCGCTGGGGGAAGATCTTGAAACAAAAATTCTGGAACTATCAGTTGAAATGATTGACGCGTTCCTTAACGAAGCTCGATTGAAAAGTAAAGCTGATCGAGAACGCGAGACGGCTATATTTGAAAGGGCCAAGCGCCAGCGACTTGATGGAAGAGCTGAGACGATCCCGCTGGAGCAAAACACCTCCGTTACCGACAAAAGCCAATTTAAGATGAGGAAAAAGTTTGCTAAGGCCATATCAATGGGCATGAAGCTACCATCCTCTGAAGGAAACATCACTGGTGAAATGGAAACGCACCCCTCCTATTGCTTATATCATCAGAAGGTTTCGCACCCTACTCAAGAGTGCAAAGCTTTCGATAGATGGTGGCAAGGGTATGTAGTTCATCGACAACACTTTAAACGGGAAAAGCGTAAAACTCGTCGGGAGCGGAGAAATACGACCAAGAAGCTTAAAAGAACTGCTGGCAATTGTCGCATGGTTAACACTGGCGGGTCACAAGTGCCTACATTCGGGAGCGATTCTGATGAAGAGCTGGAACTTGCCCCTCTCTTTAAAGAATCCACTTCGGGAAAAGAAGAAGAGCCGAAGGTCTGCAAAAATATTCGGCTGCGGAATCGGACGCTGCCTGGAAAGAATCTCGGACCCTCAAACAGAAAAGATAAAGGGAAAGAAAAGGTCTCTGAAGATATCGTCTTAGATGACCAAGCTCTGGAGGAGCTAGCCGCCAAGGACCCGCCAAAGAAGAATAAGGTGGATTACAACGTCTTAGCACATCTGAGAAAGCTGCCCTCACAGCTCAGCATTCTTGACGCCCTTTTACTATCAAAAGAGGCGAGAGATGCGTTGATTAAGGCGCTACAAGATCCGGAACAATTCCAAGCATGCCTGGCCGAGGAAAAGATGAAGGATGAATTGGAAGAAGTGCACACGGCCGATGTTACTTTTGGCGATGAAGACCTTCTACTTGGGACGTGCGAAGACAATCGCCCTCTCTATGTCTCGGGATACTGCCACGATATTAAGATAGGCAAAATCCTGATCGATAACGGATCGTTTGTTAACCTACTCAACGTGCGGGTGTTGAAGGAAATCTGCATGAGCGTCCAGCACCTTGCTCGGGACAAGATCACCATTTCCGGGTTCGACTCCCAATCATCAAAGACCTTTGGATCTGTGATATTGACGCTACGCTTCGGGCTACTCGTCACGGACATTAAGTTCCACGTCATAGACGCCAGGACATGCTACAACGCTTTGCTCGGCCGGCCATGGTTACACGAGTACAACGTCATCCCTTCTACACAACATCAGTGTATGAAGTATTTTAAGGATGGTTTCGAGTATACCGTGACGGAAGAACTGAACCCGTTCTCCGTGAACGAGGTCCGCAAATACAAAGATGCCAAATATTTCTTACCGGATTTAGAAGATACGGAGAAGTGTCATAAGCCAGAGAATAAAGCTAATGCCACCATCCCTGTCTTCGGCAGTGATAGCGAGGAGGAAGAGGAGATACTGTATTCGGGTTCGCCCCAACACAACAAGCCAGGACCGTTCGCCCCTACGTTGATCTTTGGTAGCGACTCAGAAGATGAGATCCATGCTGTATTTTCTGCTCGACCTTCCATACGAATGTTCGCTGATGAAGAGCAAAGTCTGCAAGTCGCCATGGTGCCGCTTGAACACCATAAAGAACTGGATGCACTTAATATTTACAATGTAGAAGAGCTACAAACGTTCTACATCCCTCCCAGGAGAGAAAGCGAGAAAGCAATTCTGTTCTACCGCTCTGAAGAAACCAAGGTGGAAAAAGAAGTCTGGTATGACACGGATCCTACGCTCGACAGGCTTCAGCCTATCCGTCTTCCCAGATATTATACAGAGGGTTTGAAAAAGCTGCTGAAACGCCAGAGGGTATCCTTCAAGCAAACCGTTCGGAAAGCCAAGTTCTATGACAAAGTCTGGAATGTTCCCGGGACTCAACGCAAACTGCCTAATGGGAAAATGGAGACAATCGGACTTTGATACATCCGGTCAAAGAAGCGAGAACTACTAAACAGCTGCTATATCGTGTATGACTTCGATGAAGAAGCGGATGCTTAATGGGAGGATGCTAATCCTAAGCCAGTGAAAGTTCCGGACGCAAAAGTGCCCAGTCCGTCGTTCGAAGAACAAATGGACAAGCTTATAAGGGAAGCGGGTCAAAAAGTCCAAGACGAACATAACCGCGAAATGGTCATCTAAGAGAAAGCCAGAACACAACGCCTTCTCCAACAGGCCGTGAAAGATGAAAAGGCCGCTCCCTGTCAACCTGTTATAAACAAAGCTCGACGCAAAAGCAGAAATAAGTCAAAAGGCCGAAAAGGCGCTCAACAACAAAAAAGCAGGGCTAAAAAGCCACGCAAACGGGAGCCGAGCGTTATTGATCTATCCCTTATGAAGAAAATGGGTCGAGCGTACTCGTTTCCTCGGGACAAGACGAAGAAGATACTTGACCTCGCTCTAAAACATCATATGCTTACACTGCCGGAGTCTAAGCACCCAGAACAAGCAGGCGAAGTCTCTGATCCAAACTATTGCTCTTACCATCGAGTAATAGGGCATCCTCTTGAAGATTGCTTCACCTTCAAGAATTGGGTCGAAGATCAGTATCAGCTTGGCAAATTCACTCTGTCTGACAACTGGAGGGTAGCGCCGCCACAGAAGCACGAGCCCAATGCCACGAAAGAAGAACCGGTTCCACATTGGGGTTGGAAGCGAATTCGTACCTGTCACATGATTATGATATCAAAAGGAGAGACCGATGACATAGATGAGCTCCCTTGGTGCTTCGAAAACAGCAGCGACAAGATAATCTCAGAATTCCTACCCGCGCCAAAAGAGCTGGAAGATGGAATCCATACCACTGCAAATAATCTCAAGAAAATTGAGTTGGGAACAGCAAATGACCCGCGACCGACATTCATCAGCGAGTTACTATCTGAAGAAAGGGTAGCTGCGTTAAAATACGTGCTTCTACAGCATAAAGATTGCTTCGCATGGAACTATTCCGAAATGCCGGGACTGGATCCAGAAATTGCTGTGCACAGATTGGCGATATCTCCGGGCGTCAAGCCAATCAAACAGGCGCCGAGAAGAATGCGGCTCGAGCTTGAGATGAGCATCAATGCCGAGGTCAAGAAGCTGATCGACTCTGGCTTCGTCCAGGAGGTTCAATACCCTGAATGGATCGCCAACATCGTCCCGGTGATGAAGAAAAATGGGACAGTGCGTATATGCGTAGACTTCCGGGATCTTAATAAAGCTTGTCCGAAGGACGATTTTTCAGTACCGGTCACCGAACTGATGATAAACAATACGTCCACTCATGAGGTTTTCTCCTTCATGGACAGCTCATCGGGGTATAACCAGATAAAGATGCATCCCGAAGATCAGAAGCACACCGCTTTCCGGACTCCTTTGGGAATATTCTGCTACAAGGTGATGCCCTTCGGTCTAAAGAACGCCGGTGCCACCTATCAGAGGGCCATGACGAAGATCTTCGATGACCTCATACACGAAATCGTCGAATGCTATATCGACGATCTCGTTGTTAAAAGCAAATCATACGAGGAACATCTCGAGCATCTGAAGACCGTATTTCAACGCCTTCGACAATACAACTTGAAAATGAACCCGCTCAAGTGTGCATTCGGAGTTTCCTCAGGCAAATTCCTGGGATTCATTGTTCGACACCGAGGTATTGAAATAGATCCGTCAAAGATCAAAGCGATCATGGAAATGCCTCCGCCGAGAACTCTCAAACAGTTGCGGTCTCTCCAAGGAAGGCTTGCATACATACGGCGATTTATAGCCAATCTTTCAGGCAAGTGCCGTCCCTATAGTCACTTGATGAAGAAAGGAACCCCGTTCGTCTGGGATAAAAAATGCCAAAGCGCACTAGACGAGATCAAGCAGTACCTGCAAAACCCTCCAGTGTTGGCTGCTCCAGTTAAGGGAAAGCCTCTCATTCTTTACACGACCGCCCTCGAAGGTTCTTTAGGTGCATTATGGGCACAAGAGAACGATCAAGGGAAAGAGAGAGCACTCTACTACTTAAGTCGAGTTCTGTTGGGGGCAGAAAGCAACTACTCCCCCATCGAAAAACACTTCCTGGCGTTGATCTTTGCGATAACAAAGCTCAGGCACTATGCGTTGGCACATGAAGTCCGTCTCATTTCAAAGGTGGACCCCCTTAAATACTTGATGTCAAAGGCCATATTGACGGGACGACTCGCTAAATGGGCCCTGCTCTTGATGGAGTTCTCGATAACATATCAACCTCTCAAGGCAGTGAAAGGCCAGGCCATCGCCGACTTCCTCGCTGAGCATCCGATACCGGCTATTCTCCTCTGAATTGCGATTTGCCAGACCAACATGCGTTTGACACTATCAATGGGAACGATACTCGATGGGAACTCTATTTTGATGGAGCGCCCTCCATAAAGAAGCGCCAACAAAGTACCCCAATAATCAAATCGGGAGTAGGACTCATCTTTGTAACTCCACAAGGAGAGATAATGCATTTTGCTTTCTCCCTGACGGAGCCGAGGACAAACAACGAAGCCGAATATGAAGCTTTGATAGCAGGCCTTGAGATCGCCATTGACATGGGAATTGAAAACCTCCTCATATACAGGGATTCTCAACTTGTCATTAGTCAAGTAAACGGCGACTACCAAACGTGCAAGCCAGAATTGATGAAATACGGTGAAAAGGTGCAACAACTGTTGACTCAAATTCCCTCTTATACTTTGGAGAACATACCGCGCGCGGAAAACAGCAAAGCGGACGCGTTGGCCAAACTTGCTAAAAGAACTGGCTGACGAGAACCTCGACGACGTTAGAATCATGGTACAAAGCCGTCGAGTTCTTGCCCCAGCAGAAATATCTCCGGAATCATCCGAAGAAAAGGAAACGAATGAGCGAATGGCTCTGCAAATAAAAGACCCGGAAAAGGCCGAGGATTGGAGGGAAGTCTTCATAGACTACTTTAAGTCCCACCAATTGCCCGAAGAAGCGTCCATAAGACATCAGCTCATGAAACGAGCTCTGTCTTTCGCCTTCGTCAATGATACTCTGTACAAAAGGTCATTTGATTCTCTGTGGCTGAGATGCTTAGGACCTGACGAAGGAAAAAGGGTCATCCAGGAAATTCACAACGGACTCTGCGGTTCTCACTAACCAGGCCCAAAGATGAAGTTGAAGATCAAACGGATGGGCTACTATTGGCCCACGATGATCCAGGACTGCCTCGAATATGCGAAGCAATGCCACTCATGCCAAATTCATGGGGACTTCATCCATCACCATCCGAATCCACTGCATCCAACGGTGGCTAGCTGGCCATTCGAAATGTAGGGGACTGATATAGTCGGCCCCATCGAACCAGCATCGTCTAGGGGACATCGTTTCATCCTGGCAACGACTGACTACTTCTCCAAATGGGCAGAGGCAGTACCGCTGAGGGAAGTAAAGACGGAGAATATCCTCCACTTCTTCAAGACGCACGTCATATATCGGTTTGGAACGCCAAGACGGATCATCTCCGATAACGGGCCAGCTTACAGAAGCCACAAGATCATTCGCTTCGCGCAGCAGCACAATATAGACTGGAGATATTCCTCGGTTTATAATCCGCGAGCCAACGGACTAGCTGAGGCCTTCAATAAGAGTTTAACAAAGATCATGAAGAAAACGGTGTCCCGAAATAAGAAAGACTGGCATGAAAGACTGCAAGAAGCTCTTTGGGCATATCGAAATACGTTCAAGACGGCCACGAACACAACGCCGTACGCGTTGGTGTTCGGTACCGAAGCAGTACTCCCCCTCGAGATAGAGTTACCCTCTCTACGAGTGGCAGTCCATTATAAGCTAACGGACGAAGAAAATGCTCACCTTCGGCTTGAGGAGCTTGACGCCCATGATGAAACCCGGCTCATAGCACAGCAAAATCTGGAAGCTTATAAAGCAAAGATGACGCGTTCATATGAAAGATTGATCCGGCCAAGGAAATTCCGCCAAGGCGAACTTGTGTTAGTGGTCAAAAGGCCTATGATCCCCAATCGCGCCAAGCGAGGAAAATTCGAGCCAAACTATGAAGGCCCATACATCATAGATAAGGTCTACCAGGGTGGGGCCTATCTACTCATGGACATGCACGGCGAAAGGCCTTTCAGGCCAATAAACGGTCGCTTCCTAAAGAGATACTACGCTTAATGAGCCACAGCCTAGGTCAATGATAGATGAAGACGACTATGTCCGCTCGCTATCTTCTTAAGCTTTATAAAAAAAAAGGTAGCCAGCCTTAAACTAACGACGGACCGAGACGTCCTTAAACTAACGACGGACCGAAATGTCCTTAAACTAATAGCGGACCGAAACGTCCTTAAACTACCACCGCAGCATCTTCAGGCTGATATAAAAAAAATATTAAAAAAATAATAATAAAACTAAAAATATATAAAAACGGTATGTCCGTAAGCAAAAGGGGCACGGATGAAAACCTGAAAGGGCTCCGTGAGTAAAAACAGCAGGGCTACCGGCGAGTGTTCGTGAAAACCCGAAAGGGCACAACCTCGTGAAAAAAAAGAGAGAGAAAAAGAAAATAAAAAGAATAATAAAAAAACGGTACGTCCATGAGCAAAATGGGCACGGATGAAAACCCGAAAGAATTCCGTGAGTAAAAACAGCAGGACTACCGGCGAGTGTCTGTGAAAACCCGAAAGGGCGCAACCTCGTCAAAAGACACTTACAGGGTCCCCTCGACCTTGTAAGGAGAAACCACCCGCGTGAGATCCTTACGACTCACAAGGGAGCAGCACACTTAGGGATCCCCACGATTCCTAAGGAGAAAATACACTTACGAGATCCTCACGACTCGTAAGGAGAACTCTCTTATGGGACCCTCACGGGTCGTAAGAGTTGAAAGTCTTAAGTTACAGAGACCTAAACCTGTGCTTAAGCAACCCCCACAACCTCTAATATTGCCCTACAAGTGGTCCAATATTGGCTCTTGTATACAATCCACGGGCGCGAATAAACATTTTCCTAACCAAGTCTCATCCGTGACTGGGGATATGTTCGCATGGTGAACAACCCTTATAAATCCTCTCGATTTATGAGGAGAAAACACTCCTGTAGGATCCTTACGACTTACAGAGGAAACAAACACTTAGGAATCCTCATGATTCCTAAGGAGAAAATACACCTACAAGATCCTCACGACTTGTAGGGAGAAATAGCTTCGTGAAACCCTTACGGCTCATGAAGTCAAAAGCCTTAGCCGACAGGACCCTAACCCTGGTCGCTAAGCCACCTTTGTTCGACATCGACAGAGGCAGATGATGATTCGCTCCTGGTAATATCCCAGTTGTAGCTGTGCTGATGCCAAAATCGGTTTACAGCGAAAAGCTAATAGGCCGCACATGCATACGAAATAGCCGAAATGATAGGGCAACTTGCAATAAAAAGCAGCAAGTAAAAATGTATGCATGCAAAATAGCCGAAATGATTGGGCAACTCGCAATAAAAAAACAGCGAGTGAAAACAAAATAAACAGCCGAAATGATTGGGCACCGCGATAAATAGCCGAAATGATTGGGCAATCGCGACCTTCGCGATATAGAAGCTGAAATGGTAGAGCATCGCGGAAAAAAAAAAGAGAAGAAATGATAAAACTTTGGCCCTACATTTAAGATCACATCGATCCCTGTATACAATCCAAGGGCGTAAACAAAGAGGGAACTATACCTTCCTAACAGGCTCCGCCAGAAGACGAAGCCAGATCTCGACGGTTCAGTCCAACTCCGAAGAAACTAGTGGCTTCAACAGATACCTCGACTCACGGATACAAACACTCCTTGACGAGAGCCTCCTGATCCGCGTCGACTCGCAGAGCCACCAGTGCCTCCGTGGGAAATTCTCGACTCGTTTCAAACCCCAAGGAAACAAATAATCCTTGGCGCTTGGGAAACAAATAATCCCTAGCAAACTCCTCGACTCACGGATACAAACACTCCTTGACGAGAGCCTCCTGATCCGCGTCGACTCGCAGAGCCACCAGTGCCTCCGTGGGAAATTCTCGACTCGTTTCAAACCCCAAGGAAACAAATAATCCTTGGCGCTTGGGAAACAAAGAATCCCTAGCAAACTCCTCGACTCACGGATACAAACACTCCTTGACGAGAGCCTCCTGATCCGCGTCGACTCGCAGAGCCACCAGTGCCTCCGTGGGAAATTCTCGACTCGTTTCAAACCCCAAGGAAACAAATAATCCTTGGCGCTTGGGAAACAAATAATCCCTAGCAAACTCCTCGACTCACGGATACAAACACTCCTTGACGAGAGCCTCCTGATCCGTGTCGACTCGCAGAGCCACCAGTGCCTCCGTGGGAAATTCTCGACTCGTTTCGAACCCCAAGGAAACAAATAATCCTTGGCGCTTGGGAAACAAAGAATCCCTAGCAAACTCCTTGACTCACGGATACAAACACTCCTTGACGAGAGCCTCCTAATCCGTGTCAACTCGTAGAGCCACCAGTGCCTCCGTGGGAAATTCTCGACTCGTTTCAAACCCCAAGGAAACAAATAATCCTTGGTGCTTGGGAAACAAATAATCCCTAGCAAACTCCTCGACTCACGGATACAAACACTCCTTGACGAGAGTCTCCTGACCCGCATCGACTCGCAGAGCCACCAGTGTCTCCGTGGGAAATCCTCGACTCGTTTCAAACCCTAAGAAAAACAAATAATCCTTGGCGCTTGGGAAACAAATAATCCCTAGCAAACTCCTCGACTCATGGGTACAAACACTCCTTGACGAGAGCCTCCTGATCCGCGTCGACTCGCAGAGCCACCAGTGCCTCCGTGGGAAATCCTCGACTCGTTTCAAACCCCAAGGAAACCAATAATCCTTGGCGCTTGGGAAACAAATAATCCCTAGCAAACCCCTCGACTCACGGATACAAACACTCCTTGACGAGAGCCTCCTGATCCGCGTCGACTCGCAGAGCCACCAGTGCCTCCGTGGGAAATCCTCGACTCGTTTCAAACCCCAAGGAAACAAATAATCCTTGGCGCTTGGGAAACAAATAATCCCTAGCAAACTCCTCAACTCACGGATACAAACACTCCTTGACGAGAGCCTCCTGATCCGCGTCGACTCGCAGAGCAACCAGTGCCTCCGTGGGAAATTCTCGACTCGTTTCAAACCCCAAGGAAACAAATAATCCTTGGCGCTTGGGAAACAAATAATCCCTGGCAAACTCCTCGACTCACGGATACAAACACTCCTTGACGAGAGCCTCCTGATCCGCGTCGACTCGCAGAGCCACCAGTGACTCCGTGGGAAATCCTCGACTCGTTTCAAACCCCGAGGAAACAAATAATACTTGGCACTTGGGAAACAAATAATCCCTAGCAAACTCCTCGACTCACGGATACAAACACTCCTTGACGAGAGCCTCCTGATTCGCGTCGGCTCGCAGAGAAACTAGTGTCTCCGCGGGAAATTCCCGATTCGTCTCAACTTGCAAATAAAGCCTCAGACAGCAGGGACTAAAAAATTTGCTTCCTGAACAATGGGACCCTGCAAGTCAATCCAAAATGGTCTCTTGCATACTATTCACGGGTCTCACTCTCCAAGGTCGAGTTTCGACAAGGAGGGAAACAACCGCTTACGAGTCCTCTCGACTCGTAAGAGGGAAAAATTCTCTTATAGGATCCTTACGACTTATAAGAGGAAACCACACTTAGGAATCCTCACGATTCCTAAGGAGAAAAACCACTTACGAGATCCTCTCGATTCGTAGGGAGAAAAGTCTCTATGAGACCCTCACGGCTTATAGAGTTGAAAAGTCTTAGGCAGCAGATCCGAACCTGCGGCCTAAGCCCTCGCTATTTCTTAAGAAGGTCGGGATACTCGGCCTAATCATCCGTCAACCATGTTTGCTAAGGTGATATGCTGATAATAAAAGAAAGAAAAGACGGAGAAAATGACACATTACAAAAAAGGTGTATCTTTTATTCATAAACTTGATTGGATACAGGATACATTATGTCAAAGAATAAAAAAAATATGTATATATATACATTCTTTTATCTACGAGCACAAACGATACAAGGATGGATAGCTACTGAGGAGGAAGTGTCTTTAATAAATTCACAAGCTGCTCTCGCACTTCCTTCAGCACTTCCTCCTGAGTGACAGCCGCAGCCACCTCCGCCTCCACCTGGGCCCGCTGCTGCAAGAAGGATGAAAGTTGCTCCTCCGCCGCCTTCTGGGCTGCTTCCTGGCTGGGTGCATCTCGCTCGACAACGTCAAGTTGTTGCCTCAATGATAACCCTTCGGAAAGACATTGCAGAAGGCCCTCAAAGACAACCTTCAGCCGTGCGGCGTTGGCCTCCACCCGAGCATGCAATTGGGCAGACTTGCTCGAAGTCTCACCACGCTCCTTACGCCTTGAAATGACTTCTTGTTCGAGATGGCGGAAGTAAGGAGCGCTCTGCTCGATCCACACTATTCTTTGATTACTGGCAGCCAAGGTCTCGGGAGCGGGATGCAGCGACTCCAACTGATATAGGCGACCCTCGATCTCCCTACAAAGGTTAACCCAGGATGCGATGATGCCCTCATCATGAAAGTTCACGAGTATTGCTAGCATCGGGTTAACTACCATAGCGAAGTATACAGCAGATGTAGGAGTTTCAACGTCGAGTTCCTCGACGTAGTCACTCAACATGCGCAGGCTATTCGCGGCGCCTTTTGAAGACAGACTCCTCAGATAAGGACCCGCCGGCATTGTAATACGAGGTTCGAAGGGCGCCGAGGCCGGAACGACAGCTGAAAAGAAACAGGATGCGATCAGATAACAGTACAGAAAATAAAGAGAGGGAAGTTACCAATGTGATGGTCGCTGTACCAGTTGAGACAGGTGGCAAGGTCGGAAGGGCCGGTGGCGCAGCTAGTCCTTTATCCCCTCCTTCAATCTGTAGCACTGCAGTTGAGATGAGGAAAAGAGGATTAGAGGTAATTCCATCAATAAAAAAAAAGATGATGTTAATGGAAATCATACTCACCAACGCCACCAGAGGAAGAAGCAAGTTCGGATGGGAAAGAGAAGTGTGGGAGAAACATTTGATGTACATGATCAAAGAGTACTCCTGAAAAGACACAACAACATGACTTCAATACATAAACTATACATCCGAAAGATAAGACTAATAAGTTGCGAACCCATACCTTCCAACATCTTAGATGGTATGAGAGAGGGTCGAGAGGTGACTACCGCCAAAGCAGTCGTTGAAGGCGCTCCCTCGAGCAGTGGGGCATCGGCACTGGCTGCACCTGAGTTAAGAAAAGGTGAACTTGTCAGAAAAGATAGTAAAGTAAAGAAAAGCAGCAACTTGGGGTTTACCTGAGGAGCTCCCGGCTGAAACGGAGGCGACTCCCTCCTCTATTGACATGAGACTACCGCCCGTGGCCTCATCACCCGACTCGATGGGGACCGTTGTGGTACTCACGAGACCTGGAGACGGCGGAGGACCATAGATAGGGAGGGCTATGACTGGAGTATTGCCAAATTCCAGAGAAGGAGCGATTGGCTCGTCCTCGGGAATCATGGCCACCTCACCCACTACTCTCTCAGGTTCAGTAGTCGCGGTTGTATCGTCCACCATCGCCACGAGATCGCCAGCCTCGAGTGTCTCATCCGCCACCACCATGGGCTCAGTTATAATGATCGTATCATCTGCCACCACTTCAGGTTCGGCATCAATGACCTTCTCGGCGGCAGGCCCCTCGACCTCCACCTCAGGCTACAAATCCGCAACGACGTTGCCCACCGTCGGCTCGAGTTCGGCAAGTACCGCCTCCTCTGTTTCTTTGGGATCAACGGTTTCCGCCTCCCCCTCGATCGGACTTGGCCCTGCAAGATAAGAGATATAAGGACCAATGACATTAAAATCCTTATAACAAAAACTCTGAGAGAAATATTACCTGAAGCGGATTTACCGTTTGCGCTCCGAACTGCGCGCGCCACCTCTCTGCGGGCAGTGGATAGGGCGACAGGGGCCTCTTCAGATGGAGTATCAGCACGATGGGCGGTGCTGGGACCCGCTCCCATAGCCAAGGCAGCCCTACGCGCCTTCGCCTCACGCCTCAGCCGCTTCCTTTCCTCCCGGGCTGTCGCGATGGACCTTTGTGACGCCTCCTTCAAGGCGTCGTCATCCTCGTTCAGGGATTCCTCCAGAGCCTTTAAGGCATCTCTCATCGGCTCTTCAAGACGAACCTCCTGCGGTGGCCCAGAGGAAGAAGGAACGTCGGCAGCTGGTAGAACATCTGCGTCACTTGGAGGGAACGGCATTGAGGTTCCTGTAATTAAAAGGGAAAGGTTAGATCGACCATAACACAAGGAAAATGAAAACTTGATGACTCGAAACTTACTAAGGCCCATAGATGCTCTAAGACGTTCCTCCTCCTGGAAAGTCTTCAGAGAAGCGGCAATGGCTTCTTCATCAGTGATGCCTGTTGAAAGAAAAGAAAGAAAAGCGTTAGTCAAAAATAATGAAGAGGATATGTTGCAATAAAGAAAAGGCGACTAGTAGTTACCTGATTGCGCAAGCTTAGCTAGCCACGCGTCACGCTTCGCCAACCATGCTGAAGCTTTGAGAGCAGCCTCCAAGTCTGTATCGTCCGGCGGCGGCATCACTAATCCTTTGTTAGTCCCGTATTCGAGCAGGCCCTCGGCATAGGGAGCATGGGGTTCCTGACCGAACACGACGTCCTGTCACGACCCGAAAAGTACGGAACGTGACTGGCACTTAAATTACGAAACGTCTCAAGGCGTCCGTAAAATAAGTAAGCCAAAGCCCAGAAACCAAAACCAAATAAGCAAAAGAGTGAAGAAAACCCAATCAATTGAAAGCAAGTTTATCAAATAAGTCATATAAAACCCATTTTAAAAACAATATCAATTTTTCCGAAAATTTCGGCAGAGTCTCCTTTGTAAATACAGGCCCCCAAAATGGGTACAACAAGAATATAAATGAATCCAACAAATATGGCATCCCCAAGCGGGAGCTAGCTCTTCGCCACGGGGCGGTCACAAATCCCACGCAATGTAAAGCAACAACATGCGAAATAATCATAATGAAGCATAAGAAAAACAACATGTCGACTCAAGTGAGCTCGACCCCAAAATACAGCATAAAAGTCCACAAACCTCACCGTCTCATCTCTAGGTCAATATACAACAATACTGGTAGAAACAGTAGATGGAGTACACTAGATACAAAGAATATACAAGGTGGTGCAAAAATAATCATATAACCCACCTAAGAGCAAAACCTCGAGTCCAGGCAAAAGAGGCAAAAGAAGCAAGCGCACCCGCCGCTACGGTACTGACGGAGCGGACCTGCAAAAGGCTATGGCACAACGGGGGTGAGTTGCCAACTCGTGAGTAATAAATAACATCTACACAGGCTATCGAATGCATGCACACAAGCATCCTAGCATCTAAATACAGGTAAGGCAAGACATAATGGCAAGTATGTATGCAATATGGATATACTAGCAGGTATGAATGCAATGCGAATCAACTCGTGATCTGAATGTGTAAGTATAAGAAATCATGTTTTTCCCTTTAAGAATCTCTTTTGAAATACCAGCACAATACCAATAGAATCAACAAGAACCTGTGTCCAGCAACGACACCTCAAAACTATCTCAAATCTCATATATCCATGTCATAGTATCTCTGGCCTCAGCCATCTGGCTGACCCAGCTCAATATCAAAATCTCATCATCTCGCGGCCACGGTCGGTATCCTCTGGATATCCGCCGTGCCAAACAGTCACCGGTAGGTAATCCGTCCCCTGCGAGGCTCAACGTCAACACCACATTCATCTTGCCCCGGGGTACCATACCGGGCCCACCATGTACCCATGACGGTTCCTCCACTCCTCGACACGGATCTCCAAAACCACAGCAAACTCATGGTGGACGACACTTACATCACTAGAAAACCGCAATTTACATATTTTAAAAATATAATAAGTTTAGAAATTTTGCGGCTTCCCCCGAAATCCAGAAATCTCATAAAATCTCAAGAAATCCTCATAAGTACATATGTCAATGATAATGAATGCATATGGTATCAATAATCAAGTTGCGATGTGTGATTAATAGATTAGACATGAACAAATAATATGATGAAGCACATGCACATGAATAGCAATCCTACGATTTCATTTTAAGGAATTAAAGGCAATAACACAAGTTTAGGTATCATTTATAGTAAAAGGTTTCAATTTAAAGGTTATCTAGTGTGGTGGCATGGCAATTACCAGGGCGTGGGTGTAAGCATGAATAGTGCTCGTGCTGCATATAAAAACCCTGGCAATGGTGCGGTGTCCTATAAAATGGTTTCGCATATGAATGTCAATATAAGGCATGAATGTAGCAAATAATTATACAAGTATTACACCCCTAATTACTAACATTGCTAAGAATCTTTTAAGTTACTAAAACTATCGGGCTACTTGCGCCATCCAACGATAGTCCCCGTAGATATTACATATACTCACCGGAATCCCTAGCTAGTCACGTCCGATCACCGCTTTCCCCTTTCGAGCCGCGTCTGACGTCTTCGCGACCGAACCTGAAATTTACATCAATACCAAACATAAGGTTACATATCAAGAACGACACAAAACCCAAACGAAAACACTAACGTTCACAAGCTACGTACAACGTGCACAAGGTGTGCGGAACACACGCGAAAATCGCAATAACTGCAAAAATCGCCGATTGCGACAAAAAGACTACAATCTAGCATAAACATCCAACCGCATAATTAGTTAGCCACTACACTAAAATTACAACACAACAACCATGCTTCAACCTATATCCATACACAAATCCCTTTCTTGATTTTTATAACCAACAATTTAAATCCAATTTCACATTTGAAAAACCAAAATTAACACATATCGAAGCCCACTTAAGCAAAGTAATCTCTTAAATTAAGTTTGCATAAAACTAGATAACAAAATAACTTAATTAACTAATAAATGGTTTTCTAAACCCTAATTAAAAGTCAAGCCATGAACTAAAAAAACTAGATTAGAAATTAACACTAAAACAATTTTCAAAGTTCTAATTAGCACACCTAAGGAACAATGTAACCATTTGATTAGAAGTTATACCTTAAAAGTTCAATCCTAAGCTTTCTCAAGCCTCCCAAGACACCTCCTTTCTCCAAGATTTAAACCCATTTGGGCTTGAGAAGAGATAGAATAGGGTTTTGTGTTGAATTTGTGAAGAAATCTATGGATTTTTGTTGAATTTTGATGGAATTGTGATGAATTTTGGAAGGAATAAGAGAAGGGAAATTGGGGCTGTTTCTGCAGGATTTTCAGCAGCAAGGGAGTGGGGAGAGGTGTGGGGGAGTGGAAAGTGAGGAATTGGAGTTGGAAAGACTAAAGTCAAAGCTCTCACATGCACTCAAAACCCATACCTACATTACTATATTTTAATCCTAACCAAAACAATTCATTCACAAAAGATAAAGTCAAAGTGAGGCAATCAAAATTCTGGACCTGATCATGGTGGGGCCGGCCTAGGGCTGAGGGAAGAGAGAGAGGGGTTTACAAAAGAAGTTTTATGCAAAAAGACCCCCTACAAGTCCAAAATTGCAAGTTTTAGCTTAAAATTCAATAAATTTCGTTTTCTATAATAAAAATTAGTTAAAAATCAAAATAAAATACTAAAAATTTATGTTACAACTAGATTTTAATTAACATAATTTTAAAGATTAAAATTAGCCCAGAAAAATTTGTATTTATCGCTAATTTAATGTATTTTCTTACCGGCTTAAAATAATATTAAAAAATTGAAAAATTAGGGAAAATTTTTAAACGACCAGAATTTCATAAGTAACTCATTAGCTACTAAAAACAAGCAATTACCTATCCATTTTAGGTATAATTAGTCCTAAACTGCAAAATAACGAGAAAGACGGTTTTCGGAAAAATACCGAATTTTCACCGATTTTCAGGAAAACACCAAAACGACTTTTCAAGGCGCTACAATCTTCCCCCCTTAAGGAAATTCGGTCCCCGAATTTAAAAATATAACTACGCATACCTTCGAAGAGATGGGGATATTTCTTCCCCATCTCGCCCTCGGTCTCCCAGGTAACCTCCTCGCTGCTCGGGCTACGCCAAAGGATCTTGACGGTTGGTATAATCTTCGACCTCAACTTCTTCACCTACCGATCCAGGATGGCCACTGGCTGCTCTGCAAAAGAAAGGTCGCGCTCTAGCTGGACTGTCGGGTGCTGAATCGCATGCGAAGGGTCGTGAAGGTACTTGCGGAGCATCGAAACATGGAAGGCGGGGTGAACATCGGGAAAGCTGGGAGGAAGAGCCAAACGATATGCAACAGCGCCGACACGCTCGAGGATCTCGAAGGGACCTACGAATCTAGGGCTAAGCTTCCCCTTTCGCCCAAAACGCATCACGCCCTTCATCGGAGAGACCCTCAGAAAAACATGATCGCCAACTGCGAACTCTAACCTGCGACGGCGCCTGTCTGCATACGATTTCTGTCTGCTCTGAGCTGCCCTCATCCGGTCTCGGATCAACTGTATCTTCGCTGTCGTCTCCTCCACAAGCTGCGGCCCCAAAATACTGCTCTCACTGAGCTCTGTCCAACAGACGAGTGATCTGCATCTCCTCCCACACAATGCCTCGAAAGGTGCCATTTGAATAGTATCCTGGAAGCTGTTGTTGTAGGAGAACTCCACTAGAGGTAAATGACGATCCCAGCTACCGCCGAAGTCTAAAACGCATGCTCTGAGCATGTCCTCGAGAGTCTGAATGGTCCGCTCTGACTGTCCGTCGGTCTGCGGATGAAACGCTGTGCTGAAGCTCAAACGAGTGCCCAAAGCCTCCTGAAGTCTCTGCCAAAGTCGGCTGGTGAACTGGGTGCCTCGATCTGACACGATACAAGTCGGTACGCCATGCAACCGCACGATCTCGTCGATGTAAAGCTGGGCATACTGAGCGAAACTGAAAGTCGTCTTCACTGGCAGGAAGTGAGCCGCTTTCGTCAATCGATCTACGATCACCCAGATGGAGTCATACCCTCGACTGGTCCTGGGTAGACCCACAATGAAATCCATAGAAATCTTCTCCCATTTCCACTCCGGAATGGGCAAAGGCTGCAACTCTCCCGCGGGCCTCTGGTGCTCGGCCTTGACTTGCTGACAAGTCAGGCATCTCGAAACGAACTCCGCAATGTCCCTCTTCATCCCGTCCCACCAGTAGGTCTCTCTCATATCATGGTACATCTTGGTGGAACCGGGGTGGACACTATACACTGATCGGTGTGCCTCCTCAAGAATGTCGCGCCGCAATCCATCAGCATCTGGTACGCACAGTCTAGATCTATATCGTAAAATCCCCTGATCGTCAATCACGAACTCGGAAAATCTGCCCTGACCCATCTGTGCCATGATCTCTGAGCAACGGTCGCCACTGCGCTGTGCCTCATATATACGGTCAAGCAACTGTAGGCGTGTACGAACATGCGCGAGCTGTCCCCCTGTCTGAGTGAACTCGAACTCAACTCGGCTGTCGCATAACATCTGCCAATCTGCTGACGACTGCCTCTGCACTGCGCGCAAAAAGGATAGACTACCCCCGGGCCTCCTAGTCAACGCATCTGCCACCACATTCGCCTTGCCTGGGTGATATAAGATCTCGCAGTCGTAGTCTTTCACCAACTCCATCCAACGACGCTGTCTGAGGTTCAGGTCTCGCTGCTGAAATATGTACTTTAAGCTCTTATGATCGGTGAATATCTGACACGACTCGCCGTATAAGTAATGTCGCCAAATCTTCAGTGCAAAGACCACTGTAGCCATCTCCAAATCATGAGTGGGGTAGTTCTGTTCATGCTTCTTCAACTGCCGAGAAGCATAAGCGATCACCCGGCCATACTGCATCAATACGCACCCTAGCCCCACTCGTGAAGCGTCACAATAAACCACGAATCCGCCTAATCCTGAAGGCAAAGATAATACCGGCGCCGTAGTCAAACAAGTCTGTAGCTGCTGAAAACTGTGCTCGCACTCCTCCGTCCAAACGAAAGGAACTCCCTTCCGGGTCAATCCGGTTATAGGTGCAGCAATACGGGAGAAATCCTGAACGAATCTCCTGTAGTAGCCAGCCAGGCCTAAGAAACTGCGGATCTCCGTAACTGATGTCGGTCTGGGCTACTGCTGAACGGCCTCAATCTTCTTCGGGTCCACACAAATGACGTCTCTCGTAACCACGTGACCCAAGAATCCGACGTTGTCCAGCCAGAATGCACACTTGGAGAACTTTGCGAACAGCTGGTGCTCCCTCAGAGTTTGTAACGTAATCTGCAAGTGCTGCTCGTGCTCCTCTCTGCTCCGGGAGTACACCAAGATATCGTCGATAAACACGATGATGAACAAGTCAAGATACGGCCTGAATGTACGGTTCATCAAATCCATGAATGCTGCTGGGGCGTTGGTGAGTCTGAACGACATCACCAAAAACTCATAGTGGCCATAGCGCGTGCGGAAAGCTGTCCTCGGTATATCCTCCTGTCGAACTCGCAGCTGATGGTACCCTGATCGCAAGTCGATCCTCGAAAAAAAAATACCCCGCACCCTGAATCTGGTCGAACAAATCATCAATGCGTGGCAACGGATATCTGTTCCGCACGGTAACCTTGTTCAGCTGGCGGTAGTCGATACATAAGCGCAAACTTCCGTCCTTCTTCTTGAAAAACAGGATCGGAGCACCTCACGGAGAAACACTAGGTCGAATAAGCCCCTTATCTAACAAATCCTGCAACTGATCCTTCAGCTCTCTAAGCTCTGCCGGGGCCATCCGATAAGGCGGTATAGAAATAGGCCCCGAGCCGGGAATCAAATCAATGCAGAACTCAACATCGCGCTTAGGCGGTAGCCCAGGTAGCTCATCAGGGAAAACATCAGGGAACTCACAAACTACCGGGACCCGGTCCAACGGAACCTCTGCAGCTCGAGTATCACAAATATACGCTAAGAATCCCTGACATCCCTTCCGCAAGAGCTGACCAGCGCGAAGAGACGAAATCAAGCTGGGAAGGGTGACGCTGCGGTCTCCCTGAAAAACAAGGACTGGCTCTCCCGGAAAGCTAAATATGACTGCCTTCTCACGGCAGTCCACCGAAGCATAACAAGTGGCTAGCCAATCCATGCCCAGAAGCACATCAAAGTCCAACATATCGAGGAGAATCAAATCAACTGATGAATCCCTCTCCCCGATACGAACAGAACACAAACGAAATACAAAACGAGCGACAAACGACTCCCTACCGGAGTAACAACAACAAGCGGATGATCTAACGACGACGACTCACGGCCCAACATCGGTGCAAAGTGTGTAGAGACGTACGAATGTGTGGAACCTGGGTCAAATAACACTCGTGCGTCGAAAGAACAAACTGGCAAGGTACCTGTCACAACGGCATTGGATGCCTGCGCATCCTGCGGTGTCAAAGCAAATACTCGGGCCTGTCCTCCACCGATAGCGGGCTGACCTCGACCTCGGCCTCTGCCTCCTCGTCCTCTCTGAATAGGACCGCCGCGTCCACGGCCTCTGGGTGCACCTAACTGGCTTGGAGCATCGCCGGTGGTAGGAAGTAGGGCTCTCTGAGGAGGGGGTGGTGATGGTGGTAGGGTCACATGTGGAACTGTCGCCGCTCCCTGTCGTCTCGCCGGACAGTCTCTGTTACGATGATGCAGGCTACCACACCAAAAACATCCTAACCATGGCTGCTGATCGTATGGGTGAAGGCGATATAACTGGCCCCTAAAGAATCCACCACGGCCTCTGCGAACCCTCCTAGGTGCTAACATATCAGTGCGAATCCGACTCGGTCTCGAAACGACCGCAGGGGGAGTAATATCCGATCTCTGTGCTCGATTGACCTCTACTAACGATTCCACCATCTGTCGTAGCTCTTGCATGCTCCCCATCATCTGTCGCAACTCCTCCATACAAGTCTCAAGCCTATCCATACGTCCTGGAGAAGGTGGATCGGTCTGTCCCTACGGCGTAGGCATACTACCCTGCTCAGTCCTAGTCTCGGACGAGCCAACTCGAATCTCGTCTCGGGCGGCAGCCCTCTGTGCCCTCGTAGCCTTCGGCGGCATAGTGACTGGTACAGGAACAGGACAATAAGAATGGTGCAGTAGAATCATAGGATGCACGGAATTGAAGAAGGAATTTTCAAGCAAGTATATCCTAAAGTCACTTAGGCAGAGTACCGTATCGTAAGTATGCCGCGGACATACACACGCTACGTTACCCTACTTAAGTTACTTACTCCATCTACCAAGGTCATCCTACACTCAGAAAGGTAAAACCTATCGCTCTGATACCAACTTTGTCACGACCCGAAAAGTACGGAACGTGACTGGCACTTAAATTACGAAACGTCTCAAGGCGTCCGTAAAATAAGTAAGCCAAAGCCTAGAAACCAAAACCAAATAAGCAAAAGAGTGAAGAAAACCCAATCAATTGAAAGCAAGTTTATCAAATAAGTCATATAAAACCCTTTTTAAAAACAATATCAATTTTTCCGAAAATTTCGGCAGAGTCTCCTTTGTAAATACTGGCCCCCAAAATGGGTACAACAAGAATATAAATGAATCCAACAAATATGGCATCCCCAAGCGGGAGCTAGCTCTTCGCCACAGGGCGGTCACAAATCCCACGCAATGTAAAGCAACAACATGCGAAATAATCATAATGAAGCATAAGAAAAACAACATGTCGACTCAAGTGAGCTCGACCCCAAAATACAGCATAAAAGTCCGCAAACCTCACAGTCTCATCTCTAGGTCAATATACAACAATACTGGTTGAAACAGTAGATGGAGTACACTAGATACAAAGAATATACAAGGTGGTGCAAAAATAATCATATAACCCACCTAAGAGCAAAACCTCGAGTCCAGGCAAAAGATGCAAAAGAAGCAAGCGCACCCGCCGCTACTGTACTGACGGAGCGGACCTGCAAAAGGCTATGGCACAACGGGGGTGAGTTGCCAACTCGTGAGTAATAAATAACATCTACACAGGCTATCGAATGCATGCACACAAGCATCCTAGCATCTAAATACAGGTAAGGCAGGACATAATGGCAAGTATCTATGCAATATGGATATACTAGCAGGTATGAATGCAATGCGAATCAACTCGTGATCTGAATGTGTAAGTATAAGAAATCATGTTTTTCCCTTTAAGAATCTCTTTTGAAATACCAGCACAATACCAATAGAATCAACAAGAACCTGTGTCCAGCAAAGACACCTCAAAACTATCTCAAATCTCATATATCCATGTCATAGTATCTCTGGCCTCAGCCATCCGGCTGACCCAGCTCAATATCAAAATCTCATCATCTCGCGGCCACGGTCGGTATCCTCTGGATATCCGCCGTGCCAAACAGTCACCGGTAGGTAATCCGTCCCCTGCGAGGCTCAACGTCAACACCACATTCATCTTGCCCCGGGATACCATACCGGGCCCACCATGTACCCGTGACGGTTCCTCCACTCCTCGACACGGATCTCCAAAACCACAGCAAACTCATGGTGGACGACACTTACATCACTAGAAAACCGCAATTTACATATTTTAAAAATATAATAAGTTTAGAAATTTTGCGGCTTTCCCCCGAAATCCAGAAATCTCATAAAATCTCAAGAAATCCTCATAAGTGCATATGTTAATGATAATGAATGCATATGGTATCAATAATCAAGTTGCGATGTGTGATTAATAGATTAGGCATGAACAAATAATATGATGAAGCACATGCACATGAATAGCAATCCTACGTTTCATTTTAAGGAATTAAAGGCAATAACACAAGTTTAGGTATCATTTATAGTAAAAGGTTTCAATTTAAAGGTTATCTAGTGTGGTGGCATGGCAATTACCAGGGCGTGGGTGTAAGCATGAATAGTGCTCGTGCTGCATATAAAAACCCTGGCAATGGTGCGGTGTCCTATAAAATGGTTTCGCATATGAATGTCAATATAAGGCATGAATGTAGCAAATAATCATACAAGTATTACACCCCTAATTACTAACATTGCTAAGAATCTTTTAAGTTACTAAAACTATCGGGCTACTTGCGCCATCCAACGATAGTCCCCCGTAGATGTTACATCTACTCACCGGAATCCCTAGCTAGTCACGTCCGATCACCGCTTTCCCCTTTCGAGCCGCATCTGACGTCTCCGCGACCGAACCTGAAATTTACATCAATACCAAACATAAGGTTACATATCAAGAACGACACAAAACCCAAACGAAAACACTAACGTTCACAAGCTACGTACAACGTGCACAAGGTGCGCGGAACACACGCGAAAATCGCAATAACTGCAAAAATCGCCGATTGCGACAAAAAGACTACAATCTAGCATAAACATCCAACCGCATAATTAGTTAGCCACTACACTAAAATTACAACACAACAACCATGCTTCAACCTATATCCATACACAAATCCCTTTCTTGATTTTTATAACCAACAATTTAAATCCAATTTCATATTTGAAAAACCAAAATTAACACATATCGAAGCCCACTTAAGCAAAGTAATCTCTTAAATTAAGTTTGCATAAAACTAGATAACAAAATAACTTAATTAACTAATAAATGGTTTTCTAAACCCTAATTAAAAGTCAAGCCATGAACTAAAAAAACTAGATTAGAAATTAACACTAAAACAATTTTCAAAGTTCTAATTAGCACACCTAAGGAACAATGTAACCATTTGATTAGAAGTTATACCTTAAAAGTTCAATCCTAAGCTTTCTCAAGCCTCCCAAGACACCTCCTTTCTCCAAGATTTAAACCCATTTGGGCTTGAGAAGAGATAGAATAGGGTTTTGTGTTGAATTTGTGAAGAAATCTATGGATTTTTGTTGAATTTTGATGGAATTGTGATGAATTTTGGAAGGAAAAAGAGAAGGGAAATTGGGGCTGTTTCTGTAGGATTTTCAGCAGCAAGGGAGTGGGGAGAGGTGTGGGGGAGTGGAAAGTGAGGAATTGGAGTTGGAAAGACTAAAGTCAAAGCTCTCACATGCACTCAAAACCCATACCTACATTACTATATTTTAATCCTAACCAAAACAATTCATTCACAAAAGATAAAGTCAAAGTGAGGCAATCAAAATTCTGGACCTGATCATGGTGGGGCCGGCCTAGGGCTGAGGGAAGAGAGAGAGGGGTTTACAAAAGAAGTTTTATGCAAAAAGACCCCCTACAAGTCCAAAATTGCAAGTTTTAGCTTAAAATTCAATAAATTTCGTTTTCTATAATAAAAATTAGTTAAAAAACAAAATAAAATACTAAAAATTTATGTTACAACTAGATTTTAATTAACATAATTTTAAAGATTAAAATTAGCCCAGAAAAATTTGTATTTATCGCTAATTTAATGTATTTTCTTACCGGCTTAAAATAATATTAAAAAATTGAAAAATTAGGGAAAATTTTTAAACGACCAGAATTTCATAAGTAACTCATTAGCTACTAAAAACAAGCAATTACCTATCCATTTTAGGTATAATTAGTCCTAAACTGCAAAATAACGAGAAAGACGGTTTTCGGAAAAATACCGAATTTTCACCGATTTTCAGGAAAACACCAAAACGACTTTTCAAGGCGCTACACGTCCGCAGCGAAGAGCGACTTCTTTTTCTTTTTCCCTCCGACCCTAGGCTCACGGGGGATCGACTTCCGTTTAGCAGCCACTTTGGGACGACGAGTCCCGATGTCCGCACCCACGCCAGACTCCGGCGAGGGTACAACCACTATCTCCACTGGAGCACAGGGTGCGGGAGGTGCATCTGTGATATCAGGGAGCAGCAGCTCACATGGAGGACTTTGTGCACGCGATGGTCTGCCACCGGCATCTTTTAGAGGAGGAGCCACCGGGGTCCTTGGCACTAAGGGAGCGTTACGGTTGGTGCCGGGAGGTGCTTCTTTACAGTCGATCAACACTGGCCTCTCTTCCTTTATAACAGCCCCCGTCGCATGATTGTACCACTCTTTATATACATTAAGGAGTCGTGGAGCGCAGGCCGGCGTGCTGATAAAAAAATGAGAACCCGTGTTCAGGCGCATGAAGTGATGTAACGCGTTCTCCATCCCTTCTTTATTGGCAGCAGGTTCCAGTAAGAAAGCTTCCAAGGGTACCCCTTGATCGTAGCCCAGTTGTTGGGCAAAACGATGCGAGTTATATCTCATGAAGATTGCCGCACCGCCCTGCCTGAAGACTAGGAAGCCCGGTCTAATAGAATATAAGTGGAGGGTCTCCCGGGCTATCAACACTGAAGCTCCATCCTTAAAGGAGTCCTGTAATGGTCGCACCGCAGTGGTGGACGCTTTTCCAATGGTTAATACCTTGTCAATGAAGGACATCCCGACTCCAACAGTGTGAGGGCGAAGCAGTAAACCCCTGGCGTTCCGTGGTGGAGGGGTCACGATTGATGAGCCAATCAACTGTATGATGCGAGGAAAACCGCACTTGTCAAAGAATGAAGGCCTTTTATGCATGCCGAAAACACCCGCCGTGTGTAGCTCGAGCCACGATACAAAGTAGTGCATCGGGAAGACCACGTGCAGTACCCCGGGCTCATTGGCATCCGCTGCTCGGCTGAGGCCATGATATAGGTGCGCCAATCCAGTGATTCCCACAGCCACCTTTACCCCGATGACCATTCGGTGGGCTGGGTAAAAGACAGAAGGCCGCATGCGATGAGAATGCATTGGGATCGCGAACCAACTCAGCCACAGTCCGAGAAATCCTAAGAAAAAGGCCTCCTCATCCATTCCGGGGGCCGCAATTTCTGCAAAAGACATGGTTGGGGAGTTAGGAAGAAAAAAGTCCTTCTGGTCTATGTCTCTCGCTGGCAGGTTATCCAAACCTAAACCGAAAGGGTCCTCAAGGGTGGAAAACTTTGCAGCTTCTGCCGAGAGGACGTTTGGATGAAGGAACTGAGCAATGAAATCCTCAAAATTAACTCCACGGCTCCCGCGTTCGATAAAGAGAGATTCATAGATGTTCAACACCTTGATCAAGCTCGGGAATTGGTTCTGGACAGCATTTTCCGGCGTGATCCCCCTTACCATTGGCTTAGCGCCGAAGACGTACTCATCTGTCGGGAGCAGCTCTTCATAGTGTTCCCCCATGACCGGTAGGCCGGATACCTCCGCGAATTCCTCCAAAGAAATGGACACTTCCCGATCCATGGCAAGGAAAGTGTGGGTGGGAATATTCCATTGCTCCAAGAAAGCCTTGAACCACCAGGTGGGGAGCGAGGGATACTGGAAGAGAAAGACGTAGACCGCGGTGTACAATCCTAATCTTATCAACTCCGACTTCTTCATCGACAGGATGTACCGGGCCCATGGCAGGTAGCCAATCGGATGACAGGGGATCAGACCAATGTTATATGATTGCCCCCAGGGTCTCGCCTCGCCTTGACAAATACGACGTCCTAGGATATCCAAGACCATAGGACGTTGGACCGGAACCGCATCCATAGCAGGATGAAGAAAGCTGTTTGCGGTCCAATCCACCATCTCCACGGCGTACTGCACCGAGGGTGGGCTGGCGTAATGAATCGCCGTTATGGGTTCTGACGGCACCGCGCATGTGAAGCTCCGTCGGCCCATGATGATCTGATTGTACCACGACCCCCAAAGATGGAGACTCTTGTATTCCGAGTCGTACCCCTTAATCATGGCCAGGACTTCACGGTCCAAGGGCGCCTCGGGAAATCCCTCCTCCGACCGGACGAACGGGAATGAAGTGTCTAGAGACATGATCGCTGCAAAAGAACAATTTAGCCGTTAGTGTTGTAATTCCAACGTTTGGCGTTTAAAGAAGAAAATGCATTAATTAAATTAAATTGAAATTAATTAATTACACCACACAGCAGTGCAGTGAGCAGGAGACTAAAAAGGGACCCACAAAATCTGGATGACAATACGTCAGTTAATAAGACAAACTCATCATTGGATGAGATTGTCAGTTGGTCCCCAGGAAAATATTCCCATTAATAAAGAATCCCTAGAGACAAGGAGAAAATCTTCTCTTTCAGAGCAAAGCTCTGTCACAGAGTGACACTTGTCAAACTCTGGTCCCAGGGAAATAAGATTCCTTAAAAGAGCATGGCTCTGTGGTAATGATGGAAAAAGTCCATCAGAAAAATTTTGGAATCTTGAAAGATTCATGAAAAATTTATAAAAAAGTCTCTTCATTTTTCAAATCTAAAAGAGCTGTTTTTTTTAGATCTATGAGCAAAGCTCTGTTCATGGGTTAAAACCCATGAATAAGATCCCTGTAGATCTATAAATTTTGAGAGCAAAGCTCTGTTTATGAAACCCCAATGGGGATTTCTTTAGATCAAAGGATCTGTGAGAGCAAAGCTCTTTGGTCAAGATTAATTTAAATTAATTTGATTTAAGTTAATTTTTACCTAAAGTTTCTAACTTTGGGAAAGAGCAAAGCTCTGAAGTTCTTAAGAAAGAGCAAAGCTCTGTTGAAATCAAAAATCTTAAAACGGTAAGATTTTTCTAAGGGCCAGAGGTCCTATTTATAAGGCGCTTGCGCCCCTTGAGCTCACCCCTTGATCCAACGATCAGGAGTTTGCCACCGCTGCACTCACGTGTGCGCCACGTGAGCGCAACGGTGCGGGGGCATTAGTGCGCTGCGCTGTTGCGCTTGCGCTCACCAGAGCGTGACACGTGTCATTTCCACATGCGCTTGCGCTCTTTAATTTGCGCAAAGCGCCTGACAAGCCATGTGGGGCACTGTCAGAATGCTCTGCATTATTAAGAAAAGGGACAGAGCCCAATTAAGAGGCCCAACAGGCCTAATCAAAAATGCTATGCATTCTAAAAAAGGCAAAGCCCGAACAAAAAAAATAGAAGCTCTGCATCATTTATAAAAGGGCAGAGCCCAACCAAAACAAGAATAATGCAGTGCATTACTAAAAAGGGGTAAAACCCTAGCACATGCCAAAGACAAAAAATGTTAAAACTGGACTTAGCCCAATTTTGGCCATAAGTCCTTAAATTAAATTGACTGAGCAAGATTGCTCTCTTAAATCAATTTACTACCGGTTCGAGGGTACATCTCCGAACTCCTCTGACACATATCATTGTAATCCTTCAACGACGTAAGAGAGGTGACGGGTCCCGACGACCACACATCAACATTGGACCGAAACGTCCCTAAACTAACATTGGACCGAAACGTCCCTAAACTAACATTGGACCGAAACGTCCTTAAACTAATATTGGACCGAAACGTCCTTAAACTAATGTCGGACCACCACGTCCCTAAACTGGAACATGGACCACCACGTCCCTAAACTGGAACAATAGAGCCTCCAAATACTCTTTTGCCGGATCTAAACGATCCCGTTTAAGTTGATCTTAGCCCCAAACACGGCTAACGTATCCTTAAACATTCAAAAGGACTATAAAACTCCAAATCAATCTTGGTTCAAGGGTACATCTCTGAACTCCTCTGACATCTGCCATTGTAATCCTTCAACGACGTTAGAGAGGTGATGAGTCCCGATGGCCAGATAATAAATGGATCACCACGTTAAGTCGATCTTAGTCTAAAACAGGACTAACGTATCCTTAACGAACGTTTAAGTTGATCTTAGCCTCAATACGGCTAACGTATCCTTAAACTAAAAACACCTAACCCAAATCTAAGTAAATACGGATTTGGACTAATCCATGTCCTACGGGCGACGGCATTACTCAGTCTCCGTATACAATCCACGGGCAACCACAAACAAAACAAACACACACGACACGAAGTGAAATTCTGGAGAAGGAGAAAGTTGTTACCGCGATGCGGTAGTATAATTAACTGCAGGGGCTTGCGCCTGCAGGGAAGAGCGTCCCCACAATCAAAAACCCCTCAAGCGAGGGGGAATCTGACGAAGTCTGCTACATCGGCCGCATCCGTCTAAACCTCCGATACACGGTGCCATAAATCAACTTGGCATCTTCGAAGAGGTGGACGGATAAAACCAAATAGCATCTGCCCGAATCTCAGGCGAGACGTCCTAACGTCTTGGCAGCCATTCGGAGGGGAACATTCCTTAATTACAGAACCTCTTTTCCCTGGAGGCATATCCCCGCTAACACCGTTCTAGACACCTACTTGGTTTATAGCATTGATTGTGTTAGTGAAAAATTCTCCCGAGGAGTAGCATATACTCACAGTAGGATCGGGATCCAAATATCATTATGTGATAATCCTGAAGAAATCCTACCAATATTATCACACTCCAAATGGTATGCAGCACTAGCAAGTTTCAGTTTCTTTAGAAACTCCCAATGTGGATTTTTTCCCCATGCTCTTATAACCTTGAATAAGGCCAACAAATTGTAAGTCACATGTCAAGTTCTGCCCATCATTGTCCTGGTTAATTTGAACCCACCCGTACATACCCTTGACTAAGGCCAACAAAGAAGTACGACTATCCTAAACCAACGCATCTATCTATGGTACATATGAATACTCAGCAGCTACCAATCATTATGCCTTGACTAAGGCCAACAAACATAGATTGAATACTATTGAATATTTATATGAAATGATGGAGGACTACAAATGGTTTCGGCGAAACCGTGATTGTAGTGAACTTGATATAATCGAAGGAACCATGATAGCTTTTAAAGGAGTGGTTTAAACTCCGCATTTAAAAGTCTGTTGTTTTGAAAAAAACCGAGTGGTTTTAAAAGTGTTCCAACGATTCAGTTTTGGTTTGTTTACTTTGCATTAATAATGCAGTTCCATCAATTACACCTATCATTATAGAGAAAAACGAAAATACCATGTCCACTTATGCCATCCGCATTCGCCACTGGGCCCCGTCTAACACCGTTAGGTTACTTAACTAACGCCAGAGTGGGGCCTGGACTAGCGCGGATGCAAAACATAAGCAACGTCTATTATATAAAATATAATAATAATCAGTCATCTCACGCAACAATAGGCATTCCATATCACAGATGAACATATCAGATATACTAAGAATTTCGCATTTCGTTTAAGCCTGTAACAAAAGACGGATTCCACAGTCGTGATGAATAGCCAAACCCCACCCCAGACCCCTACAGGTGCGGCAAACTATCCGCCAAATTACAGAAGTGAAGCAACCTCCCTCAGCAAAGTGAGTAGGCCGCTCGGCACTTTAAAGAACCCGGTAGTTTGTTCACCACACCTTTGGTCTATCCTAGGAACAGAAAATAGTGAAAAGAAATAATACAACGGTGACTACAACCTTAATCTGGATGTCACTCGCAAAATAATATTACATCGGATTACAATTTAAATCGAATGAAAGATAAAAATACTCATCTCACATCCCCGGCTATTCATCCACGACGATCCAATAAAGTTCATATCCATAAACCAACAGATATGTGCAACCCCGGACTAACCGACATATAACAATTAGCTGAAGTTAAAAAACACATATAGCAACACAGATAAAACCCGATTAGCCAAGAACATTAGAATTTCGATCGAAATATATTTTCCGTGTCTACCCCAAATGCAAACCAGCACTCAAAAATTAACTGGGTAGAAACCAAATATTCCAGAGAACAGTACACCAAAACCAAGAAATAACAGAAGAAAATTGAGGTGAATCGGACTTGACTCGGTCGCGACTCCGCGGCAGAACGGACCTTTCCGCCGCAGTTCCGTGGTCGTCTTGGCGATTCATTGGCTCAAGTTTCTTCAGCATTCTAAAAATACCCTGCACTGAATTTTAGTACATCTAAAATAATTTTTCTGGCACTTTTTAAAAACGACAGAAACTAGGGTATTTGATATTTCGTTTTCTGGTTTTTCCGACGATCGAAGTTCTAACTCATGCTAACGAACTAATATGGGTTTAGTAGTCTCTGATACCACTATAAGTCTATGTCACACACCTCGCGGGTTCACAGAGAGGCGGAATATTCAAAAATCGATTTTCAAATTCTTCGCGACACAGACTCAAGCTCCAGGATCGATCCTAAACCCTAACTAGCAAACATGCAAGAGGTAAACTACTCGAACAAAAATGTTACCTCATGAAACCACATCCTTCGGGTCTTCTTGTCTCTATCCTCCTTGTCGTCATAGTCTCCTCGGATCGTTCGGATCGGGCCTCCTCGTCAGTCCTCTCATGTCGAAAATGATCCAACCGAGAGTATGTGCATCGAACTCCCACCTCAACGGAAGTAACTAGGGAACCTAGTTCGCTACTCTAGATGTCGTAGACGATGTAAAGAGTATAGATGGAATGGTTTGTCTCTCATAGCTATAGGATTCTCAAATCATGAGACAAGAATGGCTTGAGGTAGAACAAGAATACTTGAGGAGAATGCTAGTGAAGTTTTTGCATAAGAAAAAGAATGAGCTCTCTTGAGTCTAAACTGAACCATATCTTTTCTCATATAAATAATGTATATTAGAAAATGAAATATGTTTCATAATTGACTTGGTGAGTCATGTGATGAAAACCCCACAAGTGTCACCTAATGCCATGCTTATTTTTATGCAAAAATCCACCTCATTTCGTCTACCTCAAAAATGAATAATCATTTAAACTAAAATGATAAATACAATTATGAGGTGTCTCTTCTAGAAGTATCTTTGAACAATTTACAAAAATGCCCCTCGTCCGTATATACATACCTGTATCCGTATTTCGAAAAATACGAATACAAAAAAGACGAAAACTATCCATCAGTATAATACCAGGATCTAGCTTAAACCAAATCCCGCTAGTATTATCTGTTCGAATCGTCATCCGTATACAAGTATACGTACGCGATCGAACCCTGTCATAAAACCATACGACCTCTACATCTTTTGCTCGATACAGGGAAACCCTCTGTGTGGGATTCTAAAGACTCGACACTATGCTGGCAGTGGGTTTAACCACAGGCAGCAAGCGGTACTAGCAGCAGGTAACGACCCCCAGGTATATGTTGATAAGAAGGCCGATGAGAAAACTCATCCGAACTCTTACTAAGCCTATCTATGACAATCTCCATACAGTCTGGTCTGTTCGTATAAGAGTATCGCATATCAAACCTATGGGTGGTAAATGTCAGACCCCTAATAGCTCTATAAGTCGTGTCGAAGAGTAGCCCAAAATACCCTGAGAAACTACTGGAATACCTACCAGTAAATCTCGCTTGCCTTGGCTAAGGACTTTGTGTAATAGCCTTCTGAACACAGCGCGATATCAACTCCTAATACCGGGAGAGATGAATCCTATCTAACTGCCACTGCCTCCAAGTGCTTCGAGACTGCACCTAACTATTACCTGTTTGCACGACTCCTTTAAGCCATGGTAGGGTAATAATCAAAGTACAGTGGGAACACACTCGAGGCAAAGTAACAGTGTTAAGTCAACAGACTATGATGTACTCATGTCACCTGGGAACTGCTACCCGACGATAAGTATAATACCCACCAGCAGTTCCCGATGAATCATGTCCAGTGTACTCATAACCCAATGAGCACTTGTATACTATCTCCAGTACGACATACTAATGGCTGTGGGATAGACCATCTACCCAGCTGGGATAAGAAGCGTATACACTAGTCTACTCTGGAGTATCGATATCCCATCTTGATAATCCTATGACTAGGGATCTGTATATGATGAGCATATAGACTACCCAGCCCCCACTAGTGTGACTGTCATCACAACGCTGGTAATCAAGCAAAGATCCTAAGGGCTTTACCAATATGTATAAGCGATATGCTAAGAAACATATGCACATATTGAGATCGAAACAAAACTAGGTAGCATACTACCATTTTGAGCAAGACTGTTACTATATCCATGTATATACCAAGCTCACATTAAGTAATATACAAACCAGTATGATACAATAATGGCCTCTAGGGCATATAACGCTAACAATTTTTAGTGGTGAACGGGGACGGGCAAGGGAAAACGAAGAGGTTGTGGTGGTAGTGTGGATGCTTTAAGGTTGCTGGGGAGACAAGGAGGTGAGAGAGGTTGTCAGGTGGTGGTGGGTTTCCGGCTACGAGGTCGATGACGAGAGGAGGAACGGGTTCTTGGTGTCGGGTGTTAGGGTTAGGACCTTGGGTGGTCATCAGGAAAAGAGGAGGAGGATAGGATGTCGACGAGATAGAGTTAAGGGCAAGGACGAGAGGATGACAACGACGCTATGGGCGGCGACGACTGGGGCGACGACGATGGGGAACAGTGATGGCGAGAGGGTTTGAAGGTGGGTTCTTGGTCATGGGGGTTTGGAGCTCCGACGAGGTCTTGGGGAAGAGGAGGAGGTGAGGGTGGTGATGACGAGGAGATAGGGTCAATGGCGACAAGGTGGGGATGTCGACGGCGTGGGTTTGGCATGGTTAGGGTTTGGGTAGGAAAGGAGCGTGAGAGAGAAGGAGAGGACGACGACGTAGGTTTGGCATGGTTAGGGTTTGGGTAAGAAAGGAGCGCGAGAGAGAAGGAAGGGAGAGACAAGGAGAGAGTGTGTGTTTTGTAATATATATATATGGAGAGAGTGGGGGGAACAGGATAGAGAGAGAGACAAAGAAAGAATTAGAGAGAGACATCGAGATTCGAGAGAGAGAGATAAAGAGAGAGTTTTATTTAAAAATTTTATTTAAAATTAATAATTAATATTATATATAAATATTTTATATATTAGATATATAAAATATATATAGTAAGATTTTACAGATAATACCGGATTTCTTCAAATATTACCCGTATCCCTCTATAAATCTAGTTTTTAAATATGAAGAATATACGTAAGAATTTAAACCGTGATGCAATATCCTGTAATTAAAAACATATACCCCCAAATAAAAATCTACGTAAATATACATAGCGATCCAATAATCGGTCTGTCTAACCTTTAGAATATGAACATGATATATGGGTGCAACCACCTTATATAAGGTACTTTGTCATGTAAGACTCGATAAGAAACTATATTATTTAATTTTATATTGTATTATAAAAGATAAGTGGAGTCTAGAGATATTATACCTGTATATATATTCTACATTTCTATGGATACACTATACTAGCAAATACTTGACATAATCTCAAACCATGTTGGGTTTCAAACATGTAGATTGGATCGAATAATAACCATAGCTACTAATTGCATCAATCGCGGCCCAATAACAACAATAGTAAAGGATTTTTCCGCAAGATTTGAAATACCCAAAAATATAGTATAAAAGTACTAGGGTGTTATAAAATCCAACTCCAGTCGAAACCTCACCTCAAAATCAAACACTACCAATTTCAGAAATGTAATTTCCAAGTCCCATTCGGCAGTGCTTCTAAGCTCAAAGGTCTTGCCGAACAAGGTAAGAATCAAACAAACCAAATTAAAGTCCTACTCGGCAGTGCTTCTAAGTTCAAAAGTTTTGTTGGACAGATAGGAAACTTCCTAAACAAATCAAATCAAAAAAATCAAGTATCGACCATCTACGTTGCAAAAATGGCAGAATCGACCGTCCACTTTGCGAAAATGGCAGTATCAACCGTCCACGTCGCAAAAATGGAAGTATCGACCGTCCATAATGGAAAAATGGTAGTATTGACCTCCATGTCGCTAAAAAGGAATAAAGTTAAGTATCGACCGTCCATATTGTAAAACGAGTAGTGCCGACCTCTCAAAAGTGGAAACCAAATCAAGTCAATCTCTCCACGAAGAAAATCCTTCAATTTCATGCACACTATCCATACATGTAGTGTGCATTTATTTATAGGGGAACTTTGTTGGGGTTAAAATTTATACCCCTGAGTCCAAAAAGTCAATCAAAAAGTCAAGGTCAACATCCATGCAAACGGGCCCGAGCCCAATTATGGGGGTCAACCCCATACCAAAAGAAGAAAAGAATTGTGTAATAAATAAATTTAAAAGTAATTTATAGGAATAAATGTAAGAAGAATAGGTAAAAAGCCAAAAATCTAAAGCTTATGGGGCTATGTGTAAAGATGTAAGCCTATATTAGGCAAACATATGAAGAAATGAAAAAAACTTTTATTCCCCAATCATTCTAGGGTTTCGAACCTCCTCTCTCCCCCTCCCCTCATGTTCTTCATATTCTCCAAATTAATCTAGAGGAAAAAGCTCTTTTTTTCTAAAATAAACTAGATAAACCCGTAAATCCATAGAGAGAGAATCGCTTTCTTTTATCAAATCTCATAAAGGAGAACCCATCACTTGAAGAAGAAAGCGCATCTCAAAAGCACAAGATCCAATATCAAGACCAAGAAAAGGAGCAAGTTTTCTTAGTCAAGTTTTAAGAACAAAAAAGTATAAGGGTTCTCGGAAGGCTTTCACAGCAAGCAAGTTTTTTTTTTCTTTTTTCAAATAGGGAATTCGATGAAAGCTTCCATGCCCCATGAAGGGGATGACCCATGTCGGATACCCCATAAAGAGGTTATCCACTACGTTCGGAGAACCTTTAAAGGGATTTTCTGTTTTGGAAATCTATGTAAAAGGATTTTCTCCATGTCAGGATCCCTCCAAAGGGGGTTCCCGTTGTTATGGGCTCCTGCTGTCGGGGACCCCCATGGGGTCCCTACTGCCTCAGGAGACACCAAACCATTTTCTTTCTCTTTCCCCTTATCAGGGACTCTTCGACACACACACACATTTCACTTTGAGTTCGCATGACTTATATGACCCATTAATTGGAGGTTCACTTGTCTCAAAGTGAGAGGTAATTAATAGCAGCTTTGTCTGTGGCTGCCAGAGATTTGAATCCCTACAATCAATAAACCCCTATCTATCTTAAGCAGAGGAAATCTGTACAACGCCTGACAAGCAAGTGCATTTTTATCTCAATAGGGTAACGGAAAACACTCTAGAATAGTCATTAATAAATTTTTGTTACGTAAAAGCTAGTCATACTAAGTAATTTTTAACATTTTTATAACCTAAAGAGGTAGGGACCGGCCGAAAGGCTAGTGAGTTTTCTTTTTTCCTCTTTGCTTTTTTTTTCATGATATTTTCTCAAATTGATTATTACACGTGCTTTCTCTAAAGAAAGGAAACTGTTTTCATTGCAGGAGATTCATACTAAACAAAGGTTGTGGTTGGATTGACGCCAATTCATGAAGCAGGGTAACCGCAACAATCTCTCAAGCAAACTACGATTAATCAAAGGGTGGCTAGCGGCCCAATTCGAGAACGCATTGGCGATCACATAATTCAACTGGAACTAAAATAGGTAGGCTTTGAATACTTAAGCATCAAGAACGCGCCATCGGGACACCTTTGACTCGCACTTCAAGAATGATCTACAGACAGAACAGAATAAGTTGAAGCTACACCTAAAAACCATGTCTACCTCCCCAATACTTATTACGATTTAGTTTGTCTTTGTTTACTTTAATGATCACTTGTTTAAGGCTTGCTTTCACTTGATGTAATAAAACTCTGATGTGATCTTAGTTTGTAATAAATGTTGGTTAATGAATAAAAGTTTCTTTTTCTTCCTTGTGTATACTCCTGCATACTATATGCTTAGCAGAACTTTATCCGGTAGAGTATCTACTTGGTATAGTTATGTTGCGGGCCTCGTCGCATCTCCACTCTCGTACACTTAGGAAGTGGGCCTGACGGGTTTTAATGGTAGCCTATGTCGGTCCGTATTCAAATGCAAGAACATTAACCACCACTTATTATATCCTTTTAATCCTAACCCTTAAATCCATCCTCGATACTTGCTTCATTTTCCTTCTATAGAATTACTTTCCATCTCAATGTCTACTATACATTTTGAATCTTTTTTGAATCCAATTTTGACACTTCCTTATTGTCCTTAGGAAGGCGATGGCTGGACGCAACGGGAATAGGAACAGGAATAGGCATGGAAACGGGAACGGTAACGGCAATCATGCCGCTTGATCCAGATGATGCAGGGGCTAATAGAACAGTGGCACCAGCAAATTACAGTACTATAAAGGGAACTAAAGGAAAGCCATTAATAGCAGGCTTCCATTCTTGAGAAGGCGTTAACTCTAAACAACCAGGGAATGCCGGGGGTTAAGCAATCCGCTCGCTGCATCCTAAGTCGTTCACAGGGAAAGGGACGCCTCTGGAAGCCGAAAAATGGCTGCAGAGCACAGTGGATGATCTAGGCGCCGCTCCGGTCTTAGTTGAAGCCTGGATAGATATTGCGAAGCTCCAACTCTATGAGAATGCCCGCATCTAGTAGACTGCTGAGGAGAGTCGGTTGGAAAATTCGATCAGTTGGGAGACCTTTAAAGGACATTTCGACACCCAGAATTTCCTGGTCGTAGATCATTTGGATATGGAGATGAAGTTTGTCCATCTCTAACAAGGATACATGTGGGATAAGCCTATGGATGAGTATGTTGCAGAGTTTGCCATGCTCAGTCATTTTGCACTCCATCTGGTTTTGCACTCCATCTGGTAGCTACCCCTGAGCTACGTGCGAAGCAACAAGGACTGGATTTGAAGACCCGGTCCGCTAAATCCACCTCCGTCCTCTGCAATTATGACGAAGTACTTGACGATGTCCATCGATACGAGGACTTGGAGAGGTTGTTGAGACAGAAGAACCAGCCGATCGGAAATAAATGACCAGCTAGTTAGATCTCTGGCGAAACTCCTTTCGGGCCGATCAACAATCCTCACCAAAGGGGACCTGTAGAATCGTTTGACTCCCCTCACCTGGTCGTTTGCCTCCATTGTTTCAAACCGGGACATCTTAGGAAGGATCAGCGTATGTTGAACGGACTCTGTTTGGCATGCAAGTCGTCGGATCACGTTGTTGGTGCTTGTCCACAGCGTACACCGAGACCGACCAATTCAGAGGCACCACAACGAGGTCTACCCTTGTCACGTCAGCAGCAAGTGTTTCATCAGGCGCCAAGAGGCTCTCTAAAATATCAAGCTTTTACCATGACAACAATAGAGATCAAAGCTACAAATCACTCTATTAACCCTCTAATTCCTTAAATTCCAGTCTTTTATTCTTTTTACCTGCGTTTTGAAAAATTTTCCAGCATGCACCTATGATACCATTCTAGCTAGCTTAGAAATCTTTATAACTTTGTTTCGGCTTTCAAACTTTTTCCATTCAGAAGTATCTCTTCATTTTACGTCTTTCCAACTTAATTGTGTCATGACCTTCCTAGACTCACCTTCATCCATCAAACGACACACCCACACTCGGGAGTGACACTTAGGGGTGTGAAGATATCTTACAATTGTGTTATCCTTACCTTCTTGCCCTGTAACAACATCCCCTTTTAGAAAATTTTGAGAACGAAATTGTTTTAAGGAGGGTAGATTGTAACGACTGTTTTCGATATATTCATAAAATCTTTTTATATTTATTCGGATCAAATAAATAATTTTAATGTTGTTTTTGATGGAAAAGTTTGGGAAAAGGTTGTTTTGAGTTTAAAAATATTTAATATAAATTTTAGGAGAAAGAAAAGAATTTAAATATAATTATTAGAATTTTCTATCGTTTATTTTAAAGTGTGGTTTTGGAAAAATGAATTACATTTGAGATGAAAAGTATTAAAATTGATTAACTAATTATTTAGAATTTATTTAGAAATTTTCCATAATTTTTCGGTGTTAAAAAGTATTTTTAAATAATTTTTATTCAAGAAAAAAATTTATAAAACAGTTTTTAATTATTTTAAAAATGAAATTGGGCCGAGCCTAAGCCCGGCCCATGACCATAGCAAAGGCCTGGCCTGGCCTGGCAAGCCCGCGCCCATGTGGGCACATGGTAGCCACGCGCGATCCCGCGAGCACACGAGCCGCCCCGTAGCCGCACGATGCACCACGTAGCGGCGATTAGGGCACTGTCCTCGTAGCCAGTCTGCTCGATTGGGGGCTTGGTCAGCTCGGTGTGAGGGTTATATATAGCCTCTCACTCAAATGCGATTTTCTCCCACGCCGGTGCTCCAAAAATTACACTGAAAATTGTTGCGCTGCCAGAACTCGACGATCTACGCAACGTCGCTAATCTCAAGCTCTGGAAAAATCTGAGGAGAGATAAAAGGCTATTTGAATTCGAAGTACGCATCAACCGACATTCAAAACACGGTAGGATCCACCCTCACCCTTTTAACCCGTCGCTTTCTTCCTATCAATATTTTGATTTGTTCTGTAATCTTTCATGATATGGGCATGATTGGATAAAGCCAATTCGATATGGCGAATCTCTTTTAAAACAATTGCTAAAAGAGCATTTAGGGGGGTTCATTCATTTATTCCCTTCTTACATTCATTACAAGTACATTATATAGAAAACAAATAAAAGTAGCGGAGGAATAGTCTCCTAAAATAAAGGAAGCATAAAAGAAAATGCAAACATGACTTAAATAGTTGAGAACATACGTAAGTGAAGTGTGGGTTGGAGTAATGAGCATGCACACATCAAATAAGATTGATTCGTTTCAACAACATCTCAAACCTCAAGTTAAGAGAATTGATGTTGGCTATCGTGGAGGATCAAAGAAGCTTTGAAATGAAAAACTCAAGGTAATGCGCAACATCTTGTAACCTCGGATTAGGCGGATTTTAGCCGGCCACCACAGAGGATTGAGAGGTTCTCGAGCTGTTGATGTACTATCTCAATAACGTCTTGATCACTCAGGCTAGGCGGATTGATATGGCCATCACAGAGGATCAAGAGGCTCTGGCGTTGTTGATACATCTCAGCAACATCTCAAATTCTCGGGTTAGGCGGATTGATGTTGGCCATCATAGAGGATAGAGAGGCTCTAATACCAATTAATACGTACACGATTGGATAAAGCAAATTTAAAATGGTGAATCTCTTTTAGAACAATTGCTAAAATATTTCATTTATTTATTCCCTTCTTACATTCATCACAATTACATTATATAGAAAACAAATAAAACTAGTGCAGAGATAGTTTCCTAAAACAAATGAAGTATAAAATAAAGTGCAAATAAGGCCTAAATAATTGAGAACATGTGTTAGTGGGGCGTGGGTTGGAGTAATAAGTTTCATGCACATACTAAATTCATAATACGGATAGACTAACACTCGCATCTATTATTTATAATCTTTTAATTTCGATGAACCGACACTTCGACTTTTAGCTTTTACATCTTGACCCTAACAAAATCTTGGACTCTTCGAATCGGGGTAACGACCCCCCCCCCCCAACAACTTTACACTATTGAAATGCTAATACGCGGTTATGCTGCCCAAATTGCATCGATATATTGCCTGTTTATAGCCGGAATGCTGCCAAAATTTAGATTAACAACTTGTTTCTTATTTAATCTTTTCCTAACAAGAAGTGAACCACTTTAGACTCAAAATACCACAACTTTCTAGAAAACTATATTTATGTTTAAATACCACGACTTTTCTAGAAAACTGAATTTATGTTTAAATATCCTAAGCTTTATAAATCTGTATTTTATTTAAATACCTAGCTTTACCAAAACAACGTATTTACACTAATACCTTTAAGTTTCCAATTTCATATTTACATTAAAAATACCCTAAAGTTTCTAAATTTCATATCTCCCTTAAAATACCCTAAAGTTTCTGAAACTCGTATTTCATATAAATACCATAAACTTTTCTAAAATTATTATTTCACAAAAATACCTTGAACTTTCACAAAAACCCAGTTCCATAAAAACACCTCGACTTTCCAAAATTCTATGTTTTACGCTTTAATACCCTATACTTATTCATTGCAAAACCCCACTATAACTTGAATGTGGTTCCTTAACTAAACTCTACGAACCCTAGCATAACATGGTTATATGTGCTGTTAGTGTTAGGCATGTGGACCTAAGCATGAGATGTTCATGAATGATCCGAAGTTCGATAACTCTGATATGGAAAGAGAACCCTCTTGTTACCATGCCCAAGGAATCCGTGTGCTAACACCAAACCAAACCCTTAAAAAAGAAACGAGGTGCGGTAATTTGGAGAACAAGGTTGTATGATGTATCTCGAGAGTCCCCTCTAGTTACCATGGTTCCATAGTGGAATGGAATGGTAACTTCCTGTACTTGTCACTCTGCAACTGAAGCGACGGTCCACGTGTCAAGCGTCGACTGGCTGACACGATGTATGCAGGCCTGCGGCATCTGATGGGACGCGGTTCAGCGCAGGATCGACACGTGGAGCGATCGGAGCTGCTGGGCGAGAGGAGTCGTTTCGGCGGGAGATGACGGGCGCCGTTGGATGAGACCGTATGCAGCAATAAACAGGGGTAGGGTCCGCCCTAGGGCCCTTACTCCTTCATATTTCCCCTCTTAAGTCGTGGTTGCTCGGCGCTCGTCTCCCTTCACCCGCTTTCAGCCCCTAAAGATTCTTTTCTCCAAGGTTAGATGTCTTCCTCTGTAGAATCAGTAGACATTGTAGGAGCAGGTTCTAGGGTCCCTTTAGCTGTGTCTAAGTCTCCTCGGGGAGCAGGGTTTGGATCCTCTCCCCGGGATCGTGAGGCGGGGGCCGCCTCCAGGAGGGAGGTAGCAGGTGTGGCCCCTGGCTCCTCTTGCTGGGTGAGGCATGTAAATCCCCTTTCCCATCTATACTCGAAGACCCGGGAGGAGCATGTTGAGCATTTGCGTACGATTCTACAAATTCTTCGGGAAAAAAAGCTATATGTGAAATTGAGCAAGTGTGAATTCTGGCTCGACAAGGTTCAGTTCTTGGGACAGATTGTTTCAAGCGAAGGCATCTCAGTGGACCCGGCAAAGATATAATCTGTCAGAGATTGGCCAACGCCGAAGTCAGTGGCCGAGATCAGAAGCTTTCTGGGACTGGCAGGATATTATCGGCGGTTCGTCCAGGACTTTTCAAGAATCGCTAAACCGTTGATGAGGCTGACACGGAAGGATGTACCGTTTGCATGGATCGAGGAGTGTACTCAGGCATTTGACACACTGAAGCAGAAGTTAACCACGGCGCCTATTCTTACAGTACCAGATGATTCCGGTGGTTTGGTGATACATAGTGATGCCTCAGGGAAGGGATTAGGCTGTGTTCTGATGCAGCACGGTCGGGTGGTTGCTTACGCCTCTCCACAGCTGAGAACTCACGAAAGGAACTATCCTGCGCATGACTTGGAGTTAGCCGCAGTGGTTTTTGCGTTGAAGATTTGGAGGCACTATCTTTTGGGCGAGAAGATGGAGGTGTACACGGATCACAAAAGTCTGAAGTACGTCTTTACTCAGAAAGAACTAAATATGAGGCAACGCCGATGGCTAGAACTAATGGCAGATTATGACTTGGACCTTCAGTATCACCCCGGGAAAGTAAATGTTGTACCAGATGCTCTCAGTCGCAAGCCAGCGGTCATGATGTTGACCAGTCAGAGGAGCATTATTGAGGATTTTCAGAGACTCGAGCTTGAGGTCGTCACACCGAGCGCGATCAGGAAGTTTTGGCAACTACAGGTGCAGTCTTCTCTTATGGATCGCATCAAGGCTGCACAAGCGGATGATCTTCGATTGCAAAAGTTCAGAGCGCAAGTAGAAGCCGGGCTGAGAACGGACTTAATCATACATGAAGACAGTTCTTTGAGGTTCGGTAGCAGGCTCTGCGTACCCAAGGGGAATGTTCGAGAAGAGGTACTGGCTGAGGCACATATTTCAGCTTATTCTGTGCATCCGGGAGGTACAAAGATGTATCGAGATCTAAAGCAGCATTTTTGGTGGAACGGGACGAAGCGATAAATTGCGCGGTTCGTATCCAGATGCTTGGTCTGCCAGCATGTGAAGGAGGAACATCAGAGGACAGCAGGACTGTTACAATTGCTTCCGATACTAGAATGGAAGTGGGAGCACATTACTATGGATTTCGTGACGGCCTTACCACGGAGCCCTAGGGGCAACAACGCTATTTGGGTTATCATCGACCGCCTCACGAAAGCGGCACACTTCTTACCATTCCGAGTGGGACAGTCGACAGAGTCACTGGTGAAGAGATACATGCAGGAGATAGTGCGACTTCACGGTGTTCCGGTCAGTATTGTGTCAGATCGAGACACCATATTTGTTTCGCACTTTTGGAGGAGCTTACAGGAGAGTTTGGGTACCCGCCTCAAGTTCAGTACAGCTTATCACCCGCAGACGGATGGACAATCCGAGCGTATGATTCAGACGCTCGAGGATATGCTGAGAGCCTGCATGTTGGATTTTCAGGGTTCCTGGGAAGACCATCTCCATCTAGTCGAGTTTTCTTATAACAACAGTTATCAGGCTAGCATCCAGATGGCTCCTTTCGAAGCACTTTATGGGCGGAAGTGTCGATCCCCAGTTTGTTGGGATGATATGGAAGAACGAAGATTACAAGGTCCCGAGCTCATTGTTCAGACAGTCGACAAGGTCCAAATGATCAGGCAGCGTATTAAGACGGCTCAGGATCGACAGAAGAGTTGGGCAGATACCAGCAGGAGAGCACTAGAATTTGAAGTCGGAGATCACGTGTTCCTAAAGATTTCCACGACCCGCGGAGTTATCAGGTTCGGAGGTCGCGGGAAACTCAGTCCCCGTTTCATCGGACCTTTTGAGGTGCTAGAGCGAGTAGGAGAGGTACCGACTTGCCTTGCCTCCATCGCTAGCTGGTGTGCACAATACTTTCCACGTGTCTCGGTTGGGGAGTTATGTTTGGGATGAGAACCATGTTCTGGACTATTCGGAGTTAGCTTTGGGTACCGACCTATCTTACGAGGAGCATCCCACCACCATCCTCGACCGCAGGGAGAAAGTGCTGAAGAACAAGGTCATTCCGTTAGTCTGAGTGTCTTGGGGCGGTCATTCCCCAGGAGAATCTACCTGGGAGCGTGATGAAGATATCCGTGCACGTTTTCCACATCTCTTTGTTTAGTACTTTTGTTTCATTGTATCCTTATTAAATTTCGAGGACGGAAATTTTGTAAGGGTGGTATGATGTAAATCCCCGTTCCCATCTATAGAATTTTTCTATTTTCCTAGTTCCCTGATGTTTTCCTTTTCCTCGTAATTTTGTAGGAAATTGGTTGCTAGGTTTTTAATAATTGATTCTTTTTCCAAACCTTTAAAATCCCCTTTACAAAATTAATCTAAAACCCATGCCCAACAGAAGAAAAAACAAAACCAAAAGCTATATACATATACCCCCATTTAAACCAGCCCAAACCAAATTTTAAATCAAATAAATCTCCCCAAACACCAGCCCAGCACTTCCCCAGCCCAAAAAAAAAACCAAATGAATTAAAACAAATAATAAACCCACCGGCCTAATCCCTAACCCAAACACCCAACAAACCCTACCCGACCGGTTACCAAACCTTTCCTCTTCCCCACAAATTTTCCCGCTTTTTCCTTTTTTCTCTGCGCGAACCCACGTCCCCGAGCTTTCCACGCCGTGCCCACGTCGCCCCACGCCCGCGTCGCCGACCCACATTCCCACTCCAAGACCACGACCGCGCGAGCTCCTCAAGCTCACCCTCGTCCCCCTCTCTCCTCTCTCCTCACTCTCGATCTCTCAAAGTCCTTTCCTCTCACCAAGGAAAATCCCACTGCCATCATCCCTACCCTCATGCCGACAAGCCCCTGAATCACCTCGTCGACTCTTCTACATCCTCAGCATCACCTCCTCCGAAACCCGAGCCCCCACTGCTTCCTCCCTCTCTCCAAAGCCACCATCTTTTCCCTCACTGCATCCTCGGACCCCCGCTGTGCCCATCGCCGGAGCGACTACCGCCGACCATCGCCGACCCCAGCACGCTCTAGGAGATCCACAGCAACACGCTCCGCTTCCAGTGATCGCGAGCCGTCCCAGGGCAACTCCGACGACGAACCCGAACTCGAGCCGAGGCCGTGAACCCAAACCGTACCGTTCGTCATGCATTCGTGCTGTTGCCGCTGCCGTGCGTCGCCAAAGTGTCTCCAGGCAAGTTACCTACTTGCTTCATGCTATTTGTTTTGCTAAAACTTGAAATACCGTTAAATTCCATATAAACACTTAATGCGACTTAAAATAGTGTATGTGTTCGACGTAGAATCTGAATGAAAAATTTTCACTAAACTGGCGGAACTTGATCATATATACTGGACCGTGTGGTGACGAACATCATGTTAAAATTTGACTGAAAATTATGATCGTTACTGGCTTGAACGTTCACCCCCAATTGCACCCGTTAAAACTGAATATTTCCCGCGTCTGAAAATTGTTAAAATCATAATTAATTGTGTACACATTGAAATGATGCTCTCGAGGGCTCAAATCGTAGACGACTCGATGACCTGGAACCCTATAAAAGCTTTTAATTGTTTATGTACTGAAAATATGACGAGAACTGGTTTGGAGAGCGGCTCTGGACTGCAGTCCAGAGCAGCTCCGGCTGTTGATTTCTATCTCGTAATGGTTACCACTTTACTAACTGAACCTGTATGTTGCGGAACCCTATACTTTATTGAATATGAAACTGTTAGCTAAATAACTCAAGTAATTTCACCCCTTTTTAACATCTTTTTCTATTTAAACTGTAATTTAAAAGAACTGGACGTATAGCAGTCCCAAACAGAAACAGAACTGATACCCTAATGTTGAAAAGTGCATAAGTTCTGACATAAAGACGAGATTGAGAATCCGTATAGTGAGTTGGAAACCCAATTGAAAACGCTAAATTTCATTCAACTGTAGCATTGCTAAATTCTGATCCCAACTGGGTGAAAATTGTGTCGCGAAATGGACGTTCAGTTCAGAAACTGAATTTCCTGTAGCGAAAACTTAAAATGAAACGGCTGTAACTTGCAAACTCGAAATCCGATTGCACTGAAACAAATTTTGCTGAACTTCTGACAGAGTGTACTTGTTACCATAGTTATATCATTTCACTGAATTCTGAACATATGAATTACTGTAATTTTTGTAAGCTCATGAAGTGCATAATAGTTCATATTACGCACGACTTGTTAACTGCGTAAATGTACATACCTTACCCAATTGCCATACACATAGTGATAATGCACGTTATTATTCAGTGTATAATGCATTATCGTGCGTGAATGATATTTGTTTAGGAGTGTCAAGTACGCCAATGGAAAAGTGAATGATTCGTGACAGTGATTAATACAGTGAACAGTGACAAAACAGTGTTGTTGGTGCATACTTGTACACGACTAAATCATAATCATCAATAGTGTAAACCTGGGGGAAAGGGGGGAATCGAAGTGGAAAGAGCATCGTATTTAGCGAGGACCGTGTTTTAGAGGATGATCATTCGAACAGCGACTTTTATATATATTAGGTAGGATCTAGCGATCCGGCTGACAGGGTTATGTCCCGGGCATGTGGGCCGTTGTCTCGGGTATATATGAGACCCTCGTTAAACATGATCCTCCTTTCCACAACTAGATTTCAAACATGACGTAGAGATTGATAGGGACACGGATCATATTTTGCATCATTTACTGACTTAGTGATTATCTGCATTTTACTTCCATTGTTATTGCCTTATCTGCATGTTTCATGTCATTATTATAATATTGATATCACGTCGCACTGACGACCTGAGTATGCATGCTCAGACCTCGAGGAAGAACCCGCGCAGGAGTCGGACTTACCCTTCAAGCTAGCGGAGATTTAGTCAGGAGAACCTCTATCATCTTTTACTGCTTTTCCTAAAAGAGACCTTGTATTCGAACTTGGTTGTAGTTCTTTTCTTGTTTATTTATAAATTGTGAACATGAAAGTTGACGTAATAATTTAGTGATGTATTTTCTTTACTTCTGTGCTTTGTTTACTGATTACCATGTAATGCTAGAAGCCGAAGTGTGACTACGGCGGGATTATTCCTTGACCGTAGGAGCATGGCTGGTCTAGTCATCCCTCGTTTTCCGTATTTTGGGAAGCGGGGCGTGACATGGTTTTGTTCGTATCAGAGTCGTATTTAGTAGTAAGGGATGACATTAACTATATTGTATTACATTATTTTCGCTTCACTATTCCTGATTTTCATCCTTGTATCTAATCATATCTTCCAGCGATATGACGTCCCCGAACGACCACTCCTTGGACTCAAGTTCTCAGGACCGCACAGAGAGGATACTTAGTGCACTGACCTCTCTCGCAGAAGCTCAGGAGAGGAAGACGGACTTACTCGCCGAGGGACTCAGGGCTATTACCGCTGCAGGGGGACCTTCCGCACTCATTATCTCCCCTGAGGGCACTGCTCCACTAGCTTTTTCTGCCAGGGCTGGCACCGTGTCAGATTTCCGTAGATTGCATCCAGCTGCATTTACAGAGCTAGCCGAACCACTAGAGGCCGAGTAATGGTTAGTTAATATGGAGAACTTACTGACGGCTGCCAGGGTACCAGAGGAAGATAAGGTGAATGTGATAAAGATCCAGTTGGAAGATAAAACCCGTACATGGTGGTCAGTGGAAGAAAGCAGGCTAGACAAGCCAATCGAATGGAGCAAATTCAAGGAGTGCTTCTTGGACCATTATTTCCCTTCCACCGCCAAGGCAGAGATGGAGGAAAGATTCATTCTACTAAAGCAAAATGGCCGTCCCGTGGACGTATACGCGGCAGAGTTCAACCGTCTGAGCCGATTTGCTCCGTACATGGTCGCTTCAGAAGACACCAGGGCCAGACGCTTCTTGCAGGGACTTGATTTCGAGCTGCAGCAGTTGATCGCGTCACTTGAGTTACAGACTTTTGCACAGGTACTCAATGCGGCGAGAATTCAGGAGAAATTGATCAACAAATTCAGGAATCCCCCAGTTGTTCCAGCACGCACCCGTGCACCGACTCGAGGAGTCATACCAGTTCACAGGCCTGGAACGACACAGATGAAGCGTCCGCTCGTGCCCCAGCATCGCCCCCAGAGAAAGAACGTACTTTGCGGCTACTACAACAGAGATGGGCATACCCAGAAGGACTGTCGCCGTGCCAAGGGACAGTGTCTGATTTGCGGATCCAGTCAGCACAGAATTAGCGGTTGCCCCGAGCGAGCAGAGATACAGGGAGGGTCTGGACCACAGCAGCAGAGATCACATGAGCAAAGGCAACCCTACACAGGCCGCGGTCAGGGACAGGCTTTCACCTTGACCGCCGAACAGGAAGAGGCTTCGGGCGAAGTTGTCACAGGTATTCTACTCGTATATTCCATGCTTGCTAGAGTACTATTTGATTCTGGAACATCGTACTGTTTCATGTCTGCACATTTCATTGATACATACTCCATACCGCATGAACCACTAACCAAGGATTGGGAAATACATACGGGTAATGGTGTGATAGTATCTAGTCGAGAATTTAGATCATGTCCGGTTGTAGTGTGTGGCAGGGAATTCTATGCGAATTTCCTTTTGATCGGGACAGGCAGCTATGAAGCAATTCTCGGGATGGATTGGATGAGTACCTTCCATACAGTTATTGATTGCCAAGCAAGGAATGTGGTCTTCCGCATTCCCAATCACCCGGAGTTTATTTTCGAAGGCGGGAGCGAATCTTTGGAGCCAACCAAGTATAGAGCCAAGCCAAAGGAGTTGACAGCTATGGAGATTGATGAGAGCCCAGCCCCAAAGATTGTTCAGGATTTTCTGGACGTGTTTCCTGAAGATTAACCAGGTCTACCACCTCCACGCGTCTTGAAATTCTCGATCGATTTGACTCCAGGTACAGCACCAGTTTCCAAGGCCCCGTACAGAATGGCACCGGTTGAGTTGGCAGAATTGAAGAAGCAGATTGAAGAACTCCTGGAGAAGGGATTTATCTGGCCGAGCGTTTCACCGTGGGGTGCACCAATTCTGTTAGTGAAGAAGAAGGATGGATCGCTGCGGATGTGTATAGATTACCGGGAGCTGAACAAAGTCACAATAAAGAACAAGTACCCAATTCCGCGCATCGACGACTTATTCGATCAGCTAAGTGAGGCCAAGGTATGTTCGAAGTTAGATCTCCGTTCTGGCTATCATCAGATCAGAGTAGAAGCCGAGGATGTATGCAAGACGGCTTTTAGGACCCGATACGGACATTATGAGTTCCTTGTGATGCCGTTCGGTGTTACCAGTACTCCAGCAATATTCATGGACTTGATGAACAGGGTGTTTGCAAAGTACTTGGACACGTTTGTCGTTGTATTTATCGACGACATACTTGTCTACTTGAAGACCCGGGAGGAGCATATTGAGCATTTGCGCACGGTTCTACAAATTCTTCGGGAAAAGAAGCTGTATGAGAAATTGAGCAAGTGTGAATTCTGGCTCGACAAGGTTCAGTTATTGGGACAGATTGTTTCAGGCGAAGGCATCTCAGTGGACCCGGCAAAGATAGAATCTGTCAGAGATTGGCCAACGCCGAAGTCAGTAGCCGAGATCAGAAGCTTTCTTGGACTGGCAGGATATTATCGGCGGTTCGTCCAGGACTTTTCAAGAATCGCTGAACCGTTGATTAGGCTGACACGGAAGGATGTACCGTTTGCATGGACAGAGGACTGTACTCAGGCATCTGACACACTGAAGCAAAAGTTAACCACGGCGCCAATTCATACAGTACCAGATGATTCCGGTGGTTTGGTGATACATAGTGATGCCTCAGGGAAGGGATTAGGCTGTGTTCTGATGCAGCACGGTCGGGTGGTTGCTTACGCCTCTCGACAGCTGAGAACTCATGAAAGGAACTATCCTACGCATGACTTGGAGTTAGCTGCAGTGGTTTTTGCGTTGAAGATTTGGAGGCACTATCTTTTGGGCGAGAAGGTGGAGGTGTACACGGATCACAAAAGACTGAAGTACGTCTTTACTCAGAAAGAACTAAATATGAGGCAACGCCAATGTCTAGAACTGATGGCAGATTATGACTTGGACCTTCAGTATCACCCGGGGAAAGTAAATGTTGTACCAGATGCTCTCAGTCGCAAGCCAACGGTCATGATGTTGACCAGTCAGAGGAGCATTATTGAGGATTTTCAGAGACTCGAGCTTGAGGTCGTCACACCGAGCGCGATCAGGCAGTTTTGGCAACTACAGGTGCAGTCTTCTCTTGTGGATCGCATCAAGGCTGCACAAGCGGATGATCTTCGATTGCAAAAGTTCAGAGCGCAAGTAGAAGCCGGGCTGAGAATGGACTTAATCATACATGAAGACAGTTCTTTGAGGTTCGGTAGCAGGCTCTGCGTACCCAAGGGGAATGTTCGAGAAGAGGTACTGGTTGAGGCACATAGCTCAGCTTATTCTGTGCATCCGGGAGGTACAAAGATGTATCGAGATCTAAAGCAGCATTTTTGGTGGAACGGGATGAAGCGAGAAATTGCGCGGTTCGTATCCATATGCTTGGTCTGCCAGCAGGTGAAGGCGGAACATCATAGGACAGCAGGATTATTACAACCGCTTCCGATACCAGAATGAAAATGGGAGCACATTACTATGGATTTCATGACGGCCTTACCACGGAGCCCTAAGGGCAACAACGCCATTTGGGTTATCGTCGACCGCCTCACGAAAGCGGCACACTTCTTACCATTCCGAGTGGGACAGTCGACAAAGTCACTGGCGGAGAGATACATGCAGGAGATAGTACGACTTCACGGTGTTCCGGTCAGCATTGTGTCAGATCGAGACACCAGATTTGTTTCGCACTTTTGGAGGAGCTTACAGGAGAGTTTGGGTACCCGCCTCAAGTTCAGTACAGCTTATCACCCGCAGACGGACGGACAATCCGAGCGTACGATTCAGACGCTCGAGGATATGCTGAGAGCCTGCATGTTGGATTTTCAGGGTTCCTGGGAAGACCATCTCCATCTAGTCGAGTTTTCTTATAACAACAGTTATCAGGCTAGCATCCAGATGGCTCCTTTCGAAGCACTTTACGGGCGGAAGTGTCGATCCCCAGTTTGTTGGGATGATATGGGAGAACGAAGATTACTGGGTCCCGAGCTCATTGTTCAGACAGTCGACAAGGTCAAAATGATCAGGCAGCGTATTAAGACGGCTCAGGATCGACAGAAGAGTTGGGCAGATACCAGCAGGAGAGCACTAGAATTTGAAGTCGGAGATCACGTGTTCCTGAAGATTTCCCCTACCCGCGGAGTTATCAGATTCGGAGGTCGTGGAAAACTCAGTCCCCGTTTCATCGGACCTTTTGAGGTGCTAGAGTGAGTAGGAGAGGTGGCCTACCGACTTGCCTTGCCTCCATCGCTAGCTGGTGTGCACAATACCTTCCACGTGTCTCAGTTGCGGCGTTATGTTCGGGATGAGAGCCATGTTCTGGACTATTCAGAGTTAGCTTTGGGTACCGACCTATCTTACGAGGAGCAGCCCACCACCATCCTCGACCGCAGGGAGAAAGTGCTGAAGAACAAGGTCATTTCGTTAGTCCGAGTGTCTTGGGGCGGTCGTTCCCTAGGAGAATCTACCTGGGAGCATGATGAAGATATACGTGCACGTTTTCCACATTTCTTTGTTTAGTACTTTTGTTTCATTGTATCCTTATTAAATTTCAAGGACGAAATTTTTGTAAGGGGGTATGATGTAAATCCCCGTTCCCGTCTATAGAATTTTTCTATTTTCCTAGTTCCCCGATGTTTTTCTTTTCCTCGTAATTTTGTAGGAAATTGGTTTCTAGGTTTTTAATAATTGATTCTTTTTCCAAACCTTTAAAATCTCCTTTACAAAATTAATCTAAAACCCATGCCCAACAGAAAAAAAAAAACAAAAGCTATATACATATACCCCCATTTAAACCAGCCCAAACCAAATTTTAAATCAAATAAATCTCCCCAAACACCAGCCCAGCACTTCCCCAGCCCAAACAAATAAAAACCAAATGAACTAAAACAAATAATAAACCCACCGGCCCAATCCCTAACCCAAACACCCAACAAACCCTACCCGACCCGTTACCAAACCTTTCCTCTTCCCCACAAATTTTCCCGCTTCTTTCCTTTTTTCTCTGCGCGAACCCACATCCCTGAGCTTTCCACGTCGTGCCCACATCGCCCCACTCCCGCGTCCCCGACCCACGTTCCCGCTCCTTGACCACGACCGCGCGAGCTCCTCAAGCTCACCCTCGTCCCCCTCTCTCCTCTCTCCTCACTCGCGATCTCTCAAACTCCTTTCCTCTCACTAAGAAAAATTCCACTGCCATCATCCCTACCCTCATGCCGACAAGCCCCTGAATCACCTCGTCGACTCCTCTATATCCTCGGCATCACCTCCCCCGAAACCCGAGCCCCCACTGCTTCCTCCCTCTCTCCAGAGCCACCATATTTTCCCTCACTGCAACCTCGGACCCCCGTTGTGCCTATCGCCGAAGCGACCACCGCCGACCATCGCCGACCCCAGCATGCTCCAGGAGATCCACGGCAACACACTCCGCTTCCAGTGATCGCGAGCCGTCCCCGGGCAACTCCGACGACGAACCCGAACTCGAGCCGAGGCCGTGAACCCAAACCATACCGTTCGTCGCGCATTCGTGCTATTGCCGCTGCCGTGCGTCGCCAAAGTGTCTCCAGGCAAGTTACCTACTTGCTTCATGCTATTTGTTTTGCTAAAACTTGAAATACCGTTAAATTCCATATAAACACTTAGTGCGACTTAAAATAGTGTATGTGTTCGACGTAGAATCTGAACGAAAACCTTCCACTAAACTGACGGAACTTGATCATATATGCTGGCCCATGTGGTGACGAACATCATGTTAAAATTTGACTGAAAATTATGATCGTTACTGGCTTGAACGTTCACCCCTAATTTCACCCGTTAAAACTGAATATTTCCCGCGTCTGAAACTTGTTAAAATCATAATTAATTGTGCACACATTGAAATGATGCGCTCGAGGGCTCAAATCGAAGCCGACTCGACGACCTGGAACCCTATAATAGTTTTTAATTGTTTCTGTACTGAAAATATGACGAGAACTGATTCGGAGAGCGGCTCTGGACTGCAGTCCAGAGAAGCTCCGGCTGTTGATTTCTATCTCGTAATGGTTACCACTTTACTTCCTGAACCTGTATGTTGCAGAACCCTATAATTTATTGAATATGAAACTGTTAGATAAATAACTCAAGTAATTTCACCCCTTTTTAACGTCGTTTACTATTTAAACTGTAATTTAAAAGAACTGGACGTATAGCAGTCCCAAACAGAAACAGAACTGATACCCTAGTGTTGAACAGTGCATAAGTTCTGACATAGAGACGCGATTGAGAATACATCTGGTGCGTTGGAAACCCAATTGAAAACACTAAATTTCATTCAACTGTAGTGTCGCTAAATTCTGATCCCAACTGGGTGAAAATTGTGTTGCGAAATGGAAGTTCAGTTCAGAAACTGAATTTTCTGCAGCGAACACTTAAAATGAAACGGCTGTAACTTGCAAACCCGAAATCCGATTGCACTGAAACAAATTTTGCTGAACTTCCGACAGAGTGTACTTGTTATCATAGTTGTATTGTTTCACTGAATTCTGAACATATGAATTACTGCAATTTTTGTAAGCTCATGAAGTGCATAATAGTTTATATTACACATGACTTGTTAACTGCGTAAATGTACATATCTTACCCAACTGCCATACACATAGTGATAGTGCGCATTATTATTCAGTGTACAATGCATTATCATGCGTAAATGATATTGGTTTAGGAGTGTCAAGTACGCCAATGGAAAAGTGAATGATTCGTGACAATGATTAATACAGTGAACAGTGACAAAACCGTGTTATTGGTACATACTTGTACACGACTAAATCATAATCATCAATAGTGTAAACCTGGGGAAAAGGGAGAAATCGAAGTGGAAAAATCATCGTATTTAGCGAGGACCGTGTTTTAGAGGATGATCATTCGAACAGCGACTCTTATATATATTAGGTAGGATCTAGCGATCCGGCTGACAGGATTATGTCCCGGGCGTGTGGGCCGTTATCTCGGGTATGTACGAGACCCTCGTTAAACATGATCCTCCTTTCCATAACTCGATTTCAAACATGACATAGAGACTGATAGGGACACAGATCATATTTTGCATCATTTAGTGACTTAGTGATTATCTGCATTTTACTTCCATTGTTATTGCCTTATCTGCCTGTTTCATGTCATTATTATAATATTGATATCACGTCGCACTGACGACCTGAGAATGCATGCTCAGACCTTGAGGAAGAACCCACGCAGGAGTCGGACTTACCCTTCGAGCTAGCGGAGATTTAGTCAGGAGAACCTCTATCATCTTTTACTGCTTTTCATAAAAAAGACCTTGTATTCGAACTTGGTTAGTAGTTCTTTTCTTGTTTATTTATAAATTGTGAACATGAAAGTTAATGTAATAATTTAGTGATGTATTTCCTTTACTTCTGTGCTTTGTTTACTGATTACCGTGTAATGCTAGAAGCCAAAGTGTGACTACGGAGGGATTATTCCTTGACCGTAGGAGCATGGCTGGCCTAATCATCCCTCGTTTTCCGTATTTTGGGAAGCGAGGCGTGACAAGGCATGAGGATGAGCTCGCCAATGCTCGGGCTCGCTTCTACATCCCCTCGCGCTACACGCTCCGCCTGGCCAAGGAGGGAGAGAGGGCGGATCAAGTATGAGGTAGGGAAATCGCCCTGTATTTGGAAACTTTTTGGGGAGGAATGCATCTGCCCTTCTCTCCCGAGGTCGTCGCTGCACTGAATTTCTTCGGTTTGGCCCCCGGCCAGCTATTGCCGAACTCGTGGAGGATCCTCCTCGGGTTCTTGATTCGCCTGAAGTTACAGGCGGTTCCCTTCAGCCTTTCCCTTCTCAATTCTTCTCTCGCCTTCAAGAGTCACCCTGGTGGTCGAGCGGGAGACCCGAGATGGATTTATCTCACTTTCAGGAAGCGGCCGGGGTGCGCTGCTGGGACCGGGGTCGTGGCCTTGCCCTCCTCCATTCATGATTGGAAAAAGAAATTTTTCTTCGTTTCCCCTCCCGAGGGTGAGGACTGGCTCGTGCCTACCAAGTGGTCGAGGGAGAAATGTCTGCCGGGGAACCAGTCCGATGACCCCACCGCGGTGAGAGTGGAATCGTGAGAGCCCATTGTTTAGTTGATAAAACTGCACATTTAATATGACATTTTTCCTACTATTATTATATAATAAAAGGTGTTTATTATAATATATGATACATATGAGGGTTTATCTGTAAAAATATTATTTTCATGTGTTTATATATTATAAATAATATTTTGTAGGAAAAAGTAAGCATATAATATCCATGTAACATTTGGCCCATTTAAATATGCTTACCTTATTAATACCTTTGACCAATTCTTAATGGTTAAGTTAATATCTCAATAAAACAAACTCTACTAATATTGTTTGTTGAGTTATTGTGCAGAATTTTCAAGGCTGAAATCAAGGAAATCAAAGTTGGCAAATCAAATCTACCAAAGATATTCAAGAAACTAATTCTGGTAGAAATGTAGAAAGATTTTCAAAGTCAAAAGATTACCAAGGGTTGCAGATATGAAGCTACAAAAATTAGAGGCCATGATCTCACCAAAGGGGGGCGGATCCGCGGCCAAACCTATCCAATGGCCGCGGTTCTGCCGTGGATTTGAAGATTTGAGATATGGGATTGTGGTGGTTAGGATCCTAACAACTAGTTTCCATATTAGGAAACTAGGGTTCTGGCTCTGTGACTATAAATAAGGACCGAGAGCCTCTTGGAAAAATGATCAAGCCGACGAGATCATGAAGCCCTAGACGCTCACGCATCCAGGCTGATCATCAACAGTTCATCTACCTCCTTAGAAGAGATCGAGAAGCAACTAGAGATTGTAATCATTTTCTAAGGATTCAAAGTGTAAATTGTTCAAGTTGATTAATAAAAGTAGTTGTTTTATTTAATTCTCTTGCATTTTATATTATGTTTTCCCTCTCTATCTTTTCATCTTCTTTTCCCAACATGCGCGAGTAATTCTCCGCTTGTTAGGGTTCGTAGGATTAGGGTAGGATAATGGACGATGAACATCCCTAAACCCTTTTTAAGTCCTATAAAGTTTATGAACTTTATCAAAAGAATCATTAACATCCTAATCGGGCGCGCTAACAATTCTTTGCTAGTTCCGACTGCGATTAGAGATTAGATTAATGATTGTTTTGGTAAAGGCTAGATATGAACGGAGTTCTGTGTCGAGATAAGGGTTAAGAGTGGGATTCCTTTTCCCTCCAGAAACCCTAATCTACACGCATCACCGTCGTTCTAGTTATAAATCTATTAAAGGATAAAAAGGGTAACTTTTAATTAATCATCCATAACTACTAAATCCTAACGAACCCTACAAGCCCTCTTATTATATTAACTACATTCCTAAAATAATCTAGATCTATATATTTGCATTCTTGCTTAAAGTAGATCTAGAAACTTTTCACAAAATTCTTTATTCCTCCTCTCTTTTTCAACACATCTAAAGTAAGAGTAAAAGATTCAACATTTCCCTGAGGACGACCCGTACTCACCTCGGTCTAGCTACGCGCGACACCGTTCTGATTGCTGTTAACTACAAACATACACTTTTTCGTAACAATCACCCATCCCCCGACCTGACGTGCTGCTGTCCAAGAGGGTCTTGAGTTGGGCCGGGCTTAGCCCCGTCGAGTCCGTCGGTAAGTTAGGCATGCTTTTTGGGTTTATGTTTTACTCGTGTCGCTGATTTGTTGGGTATTTGTTTCGTGCAGGATCCATGGACTTCGTCTCCCTCAGAGCCTCCATGCACCAGCCAAGGCAGCCTACGTGGCCGGGGGCACCAGTTCTTCTCGTGCGAAGCCTGCCCCAGCTCCTACCGCTTCGGTGGCGGTGTCCTGCGAGCGCCTAGGGGTGGATCCCGCCCCGGGTCTCAGCAGAGTATCAGGCCGGAAGCGGGCCCTGATCTAGGAGGACCCGGCCTCGGAAGAGAAGATCGGCTCTCCCTCGGAGTCACTCAAGAGGAGCTCCCGGAGGCCCTCCCGGGGTCGGTCTTCACCGACCATAGTGGAGGAAGGGGGCCTCCGGTTCGCAATGCCGTCGGGGCTGTCCGTTGCGGATAGCCTCCTGCACGAAATAGAGACCGCGGCAGGGGGTAGTGTTCCCGGGGGGTCTTTAGGGCTCAGCTGGCGTCCATCGCCCAGGAGTCCGTGCAGGTAAGTTTTTTGGTTCATTGTGATATTCAGTGCCCCTTCATCTTTCTGATCTTTTCCGTGTCTTCCAGGTTCTCCAGCACGTGGCCCTCGCCCTGCGCATGGAAGCCGAGGTGGTAGCCCCGGCGCTGGAGGCTGCGGGTCAGCTCGTCTTGCTGCAAAAAAGCTCCAGGCGGGAGCTGGAGGCGATGTCGGCGAGGGTCGCCGCCTTGGAAGGCGAGGTGGAGGCTGGGAAACGGGAGGTGGCCCGGCACCGTGAGGATGCAGTGATTGTCGAGGTCAAGCTCGAGGACGCTCAGGTGCTCGCTGGCAACCTGAAGAGGACGGTGAAGGCCCTCCGGAAGGAGCTGGGGGCGGCGGCCAAGGCGACCAAATCGGCTGAATCGAGGGCGATGTAGGGCTATAAGAAGTCGAAGGACTTCTATGACGACTTGGCTATGGCCACGACCCGCATTTGGCACGACGCCCTCGATGCCGTTAAGGCCCGGATGCCGGAGTTCGCCGATGCAGATTTCCGGGCCGAGTTCCCCCTCGTGGGCGCCGACGAGCAGGGAGAAGAGGTTCCTGGCGAGGAGGTCGCCGAGTACCCCTCGCGCCATGTGGTGGAGGTCAAGGACCTCGAGGTCGTACCTAGCCCCGAGGTGTAGAGCCCCCGTTTTCCTCCTTTTATTTTGTTTTTTGAATTTTGTAAGGCTGGGGAGCCCCCGAAAAATACCCTCTGTAAAGTATTTCTTTTTTGGCAATAAAAGAAAATCCTTGTTTTCATCGGTTTGCATTTCATCTTCTGTGTGTGAAGAATGCCCGTAAGATATCTTTGCTTGTACCGTTATGCTTTCATGTCAGATTGGCCATCTGTCTGGCGATCGTCCGTCGAGTTGACTTCAATCACTGGATGACGAGCATGCCGAGTCCTGCCGAGGACGTATTCTCATGGGCCCCGGAGTCGAGGGGAGATCGTTCAGACTCGGATAGACCTGACACCCCTCATTGGGGTCTCGGATCCTCCACGGGCCACAGGGCATCTTTGATTTCGAGTGTTGAGCACCATCCGGGGGTGCTGTAAGAAGCCCACTAAGGATGGCCGGGCAGGGCAGCTGCGCGGCCGCTTCGTAGCGAGGGCTTTGTCCTCTGGCTTCGGGGGTAGGCGACTACCAGACGGAGTTGACCAAGCAGGGTAGCTTCTCGGTTGCCACTTGCGAGGGCTTCGATCCTTAGCGTTGGAGGGGATGTAAGAAGACCGCTAAGGATGATCGGGTAGTGGAGTTGCGCGGTTGCCTCTTGGCGAGGGCTTTGATCTCTGGCATCACGGGTAGGCAACTACCAGCCTGGGACGACCGAGCGGGGTAGCCGCTCAGATGCCTCTTGCGAGGGCTTCGATCCCTGGCGTCATGGGTAGGGAGCTACCAGCCGGAGATGACCGAGCAGGGTAGCTGCTCGATTGCCTCTTACGAGGGCTTTGATCTATGGCGTCACGGGTAGGAAACTACCAACCTGGGATGACCGAGCAGGGTAGCCGCTCGAATGCCTCTTGTGAGGGCTTCGATCCCTGGCGTCATGGGTAGGGAGCTACCAGCCGGAGATGACCGAGCAGGGTAACTGCTCGGTTGCCTCTTGCGAGGGCTTTGATCTTTCAGGATGGGGACCGAGCAGGGTTACTGTCCAGTGTCTCTTGGCGAGGACTTTGATCCCTGTCGGTTGTGGTAGGAAGCTACCAGCCGGGGATAGCCGAGCAAGGACTCGACTGCCTCTGGGAGGACTTTGGTCCTTAGCGCGGGAGGGGCTGTAGAAGCCTACCAAGGACCCTTGGTCGGTCAGGGTTACTATCCGGTGCCTCTTGGCGAGGGCTTTTGTCCTGAAGGATATCCGAGCGAGGGATCATCGGGCTCGACTGCCTCTGGGAGAGCTTTTTGATCCCCGGCATTGTGGCAGGGAAGCTGCCCGCTGGGGATATCCGAGCGAGGGATCCTCGGGCTCGAATTCCTCTGGGAGGGCTTTCTGATCCGTGGCATTGCGGTAGGGAAGCTACCCGCTAGGGGTGACCGAGCAGCATAGCTGCTGGGTTGAATCTTGGTGAGGTGTAGGCCGATCGTCCAGCTGTAAGCATGGGGAATAGGAACGATCGAGGCAATAGTGCGCAAAGCATATGCATTGAATGTGGGGGGAGGCAAAGCGCTAGGGGCGCATCGCTTCGATTCCATCAGAGAAGTCTTGACGCCCGCCGTGTGGCAGCGACCCTTTGGATGAAAGCGGGCGACCGTTGAGCTGCACGGTGGGCTATTTAAGGATGAAGAAGTACCGGTCCTTCCATCCTTCATAAACAGGTCGTTGAAAATGGAAGACTTCCCGTTTACCATCCCCGACTTCATTCACTTTGAAGACGTGTATCTTTACGACCAGAACTGCACCGAAGACACGGTGCAGCTGGTCTATGGGAGCATTGAGGACCACTTCGGCCGGCTACTCCTCCAACGCTCATCCCTGCTGCAACTGCTGATGTACTCCATCTGGAGGGCGTCGCTGGGGCTTTATATCCCCCTGTCTGAGCAGCTCTATGACGAGGCCGTGGGCAAGCTGCGGTCTTTGAAGCGCTTCGGCCTGATCTTCGCGAACCGGCAGGCCCGCTCAGAGGCGCTCTTCCGTGAATGCTATGAGCTGAGGCTTGGGATCGACGCGCGCAAGGGGAACCGGGGACAAAGGTTGGACCTTGCGAGGCCCCGGCTAGCGGAGGTCTTTACCGAGTACCACGAGCAGTGCTCGTTGCACCCCCTTCCCCCACTGTTGTAATTTCCTTTTCTTTTTGCATGTATGGCTGAGGAGCCCATGATACCTTTTGAATAAACAAAGCTTTTCTTTCTTTCTCGCAATGTTCCCTTGATCTTTATTACATTAACAATAGATCCTAGGAAGAGTTTACATCGCTCTAAAAGAAAAGTACAAGCTAGTAGATGACTTTATCGGCTTGGCCCGAGCTCCCTGAAGGACTGTTACCCCCCGCGCTTGGCACAGGGTATGGGGCTCCTTGAGTTCCGGGCTGGCCGTCCGCTGAAACGAGCAAGATCTGACCGATGGTCAGGTCGGCGGGAGGGGGATGCTGCTCTTGCTCGCGGTCAGCCTGCCGTTTGTCTCTCAAGTATGCGGCGAAGTGCCCAGATCGGATGAGCTCTTCGATGTAGTCCCTGAGTTGCTTGCAATCCTCTGTGGCATAGCCCAGTACCCGGTAGAAAGCGCAGTAGGGGCCTCGGGTTCGCTTCGCGGCCTAACGCGGGATCAGAGGAAACTTGAAGAACCCCTCATTCTGGGCCTCCTCCAACAATACTGTGAGGGAGACGTTGAGGGGGGTATACTCCTGGAACTTCGGGTGGTAGGGCTGCTGACGCTCCGGCCTCTCCTCCCTAGCCCTTTTCTTCTGGTCGGACCATTCTGCCCGGGGGAGGTTAGCGTTCACCTTGGATTCCAGCTGAACCTCGCACTCGGTCCACGCCTTGACCACGGCCATGGTCTTAGGCTGTGCAAGCGCGAAGGAGCGTAACCATTCCTTGTGCCTCAGACCAGATCTAAGCGTCGTGATGACGGTCTCGTCCCAGTGCTCGGGCACCTCAAGAAGGGCATTGTAGAAATGGGTTATGTAGGCCTTAAACGTTTCCTTGTCCTCACTCTTAACCGTGAAGAGGTAGTCGACTGTGCTCTTCTGTCGACGGTTCCTAATGAAATGGCCGAGGAACTGAGTAGCCAGCTCATCGAAGGTCAAAATCGAGCGGGGCTCGAGCCCCCGGAACCAGTCCCGACCTGCACGGATAAGGGTGGCCGGAAAGGCCCTGCACTGGGCGGCGTCGGAATGGTCCTGGAAGCCCATCCCCGCGGTGAAAGCGTCCAAATAGTCCTTCGGGTCAGTTTTCCCATCGAACAGAGAGACCTTTGGGGGCTTGTTGCGCGAGAAGACGTGGACGACGAGCAACTCCTCGGTGAACGGCTTTGTGAGCGAGTCGGAGGCGTACTTAGCTCCGTCACTCGAGAGGTGAGCCTCCCGGCGCATACCCTCGATTTTCTTCTCGAGGGCGTCGAGTCGACCATGGTATCCCGAGGAATCGGCGCCTTGGGATCCCTGGCCTCCGCTGCGGGTGACCTGCGTCTGGGAGCGACCCCGGTTCCTCTCGATGAGGTGCCTCAGGTCCCGGGGCGAGGTGGCTCTCGAGTTGCTGGAGCGGACCCCTTCTGTGCGGCCCCGCCGAGGGTGGTGGTGTCGACCACGCCTATAGATAGGCGAGGTCACTGACATCTCCTCAGGGGGATAAGGGTCGCGAGGAGGCTCGAGGCGAGGCGTTCTAGTGGCGGATCTTGGCGTGGAGCCCTGGGGCGCCCAGCGGGCCTCAGGGAGTACCGGCTCGAGAGATCGGTGGCCAAGGGACGCAGCCTGCTGGTGGTCAGCCATCTAGACAGGGGCAGAGCCTTCTGGAGGCAGTGGAGCGACGGTCTGGGGCCCAGGCCTGGCCGTTTAGACGCGGAAGAGGGCCTCCACAAGGGATTGTAGCCAATCTATCTGCTCTGTGAGGGCGTTGATGATAGTCATTGGAGGAGGCTCATCCCCGCCTTCGGTGAGTGGAAGGCGGCGGCCGATACCGAGATCTTCAGGGTGGTTGCTTGCCATTTGGGCGGAGATCGGAAAGCCAACTTTGTATTTTGTGGAGTTGATTCCCACAGACGGCGCCAACTGATAGAGGTCTTTTTCGGGTCTCCGTCAGATGTTGTCTTCCGTTGATCTCCCAGTGGACTTAGATGGTTATCTTCTATTGTGTGTGGGTCTCAATGGGTTTTGGTGGAAGAGGTGGTATGAGGAGTTTGGTGCCGAGTACTTGCAAAGAAGTCCCGGGGTGGTTTTGTACCACCAAGAACCCTCCGATGATCAAGTTAGTGACGAGATCCGAGCAGAGTAACGGCTTAGAAGAGTAAAGAATGGCTCACTTGACCCCTCTGTGATGGGGGGTTTATATAACGGTGGTGGCACGCAGTAGCAGGCGCGAGAATCTTGCCGGCAGTTACGCTCCCGACGTCACGCCCGCGTAGAGAGCGGATCGCCCATTAATAGGGATCGTGATGGCGTGGAACGTGGGATGTTGCTGGCGTAGAATCTGCGCATGGCGAGATTCGCGGAGCGGCGGTTACGCCTGTGAGTGGTGGAGTTGGTCGGAGGGCCGAGGAAGACGGCCTCGGCCTGGAGCTCGGGACGAGCGAGGAGGCCGAGGAGTCTAGGTCTTGTGGCAGCTCAGCGCGAGTTACGGGGCCGAGTGGCCAATTTGCAGAGGGCCTTGAGGAGGGCTAGCCTGTGTTTGCAGGTCGGGTACAGGGTGGCATGGTTGGCCCCTGTGGGCCCTTTATTCTGAGTTCTGGGACACGTCACCTGCCACGTGTCCTGATCTTGGAGATCGCCAATATTGAGCATCATCAGTTGTGGATCAACAATTATACTGATTATATAAAAATGTTCATTCAACATATTGTCTCCTAAAAAAATTAACTAGAAATCAACAATATTTTCTTGGTAATTGTCTCTTATATTTTTGTTTCAACTTTTTTACCCATTCTACTTGCGGGATGTGAGTTCAAGTTAATAAAACAAATGGAAAAAGAAGCGGGGTATTCACATAAATAGGTAAGGCATCGTTAAGCCGAAATGATTCCATTTGCCAGAGTACTTGGGACCCAAGGCCTCACCGCTTGAGAGGATCTCCACTGAGGTACGGAAAACCGCTATACAAAACCAGCATTCCTGTTGTCAATGATGGATGAAGTGATAACATTGCTTCAGGAAACATAGAAGAGATAGCTTTAGCACGAGTCGGAGCCAGTGCGAAACTAGTGACGATTCAAGAGAATGTGCAAGATGATCTTTGCTTCTTGGTTAGTAGCTCTTGCGAATTCCTTTTCATTAGGATTTTCTAGATCCTCACATTACGAAAATGAGTCCTTCAAGAGACTCCCGTTTCCTTTTTCTTTATCTGATGTAGGGTCACTGTTCCGAGAACCAATGCTATTCATGTCGGTGCCAAAGAGAGTCACAAACAAATCTGCGGTTCACCTATCATTGATGGTTCTAGAACCAGACCGAAATGAAAAGGGGCCTGTCAACTAGCTAGCATACCATACCATACCACATCATAGACATGTACAAGCATTCTAGAGGGTGGCAAAGCATCAACTTGGATACGAAGGCTACTGGTTGTAGAAAATGGACACAAATGAAATGATACTAACCCTTAGGACCTATAATTGTCTTAAAAGTTCCAATATACACAGGTTGCTAGACTGTTTAAGCAATAATCAAGAAGATCTCATGATAATTGAATATGTTCGCACAGAATATGTTCTATGCCTTGTTTGGCTTAGCTCGTGGAATAGTAGCTCTTCTGCTATAATAGCTTTTCTCTTCTGCTATAATAGCTTTGGAGTGAAAGAAAAGTCATGTTTTCTGGTCGTCTGAGTATCGAGCGGAGTATCGGTACTCCAGACTAGACTAGTGTATACATTTCTTGATCTCGACGGGGGTGATGGTTGGTCCCACAGCCATTAGTATTTAACACCAAAGATGTATACACGTGCTCATTAAAGAATGAGTACACTGAACAGACTTGCCGAAAACTCCTAAATGGTTTTATATCTATTATCAAATAGCAGTTCTTTGGTGACAATAATACAGGGTAATCTTTTGACATGATATCGCCATAGTGTCTTGTGTGTGTTCCCACTATACTTTAATTTCTACCCAACCACGGTTTTAAAGAGATGTGAATACAGGTTTTAGTTAGGTATAGTCCCGAAACATATGAAGGCAGTAAACAATCTGGAGGGGATTTGACTCTCCCGGTATAGGAAGTTAATGTCGTGATGTGCATGATAGACTATAACCATAAGTCCTTGGTTAGGGCGGTTGAGATAAACTGTATCTCGGGTGGCTATGAGTTCCAAATTGGCATTATTTATTGGGTTATTGGGGGTCTGACTGTTTCCACCCCCAGACCCGGTATGCGACAGTCTTTGACGAAGAAACCGGACTGTACAAGAAATTGCCATTGATAGGTTTTGTTGGGTTCGAACGGGTTTGCTTGTCAACCTGCCTTTTGATATATACCTGGTTAGCCGTTATGTACAGTTAGTGACGTTGGCGAGCTTGTGGGTTAATCCGTTAGGGAATTGATCTGAAACTGTTTCAGATTCAACCAGATGTGATAACCTACTGCCGTCGTATTATCAAGTCTTTAGAGTCTCACATAGAAAGTTACCACGCTCAGGAAAAATGATGTAGACATGCGTATGTAATACGTGTAGTGGTCCGATTAAACATGTGTATATGACACACATACATTAATCGGACTTTTGATAATACTAGCCGGTTTATTATAAAGCTGGATTATTAAATCAAGAGTTGATTTAATAAAACATATATTGATATGTATTCTAGTATTATTTTCACACACACTCTCTCAAGTATAATGTATATATAACACCTTAGCACTGTTATACTATATTTATTTGGGGTATTTCAAATCTTGTGACATATTTCTTTATTACTATTGTTTTTTGGATGCAGATAATGCATTTAGTAATTGTGGTTAGTATCCGACCCGACCCGCATGTTTGAAACCCATCATAGTTCAAAATTATATCAAATATTTGCTGGTACAGAAGATCCATGCACATTTAAATTCTATACATATGTATAATATTTTTGTATACGCAAATCTTTTAAATAATAACCAAATAATATATTTTGATATCTAGCATGGCATGTTATCGTACCCCATATCATATGGTTGCATCCATACATCATGTTCATGTCTAAATTGTTAAAACAGACTCGTTTGGATCGCTACGTATATTTATGTAGATCCGTACTTATATGCATTTTTATTGACCGGATATCACATTATGGTTTTAACTTTTACATATATTCTCCATATTTTAAAACTAGATTTTTAGAAAAAATACGGATAATTTTCGGAGTAATTTGATATTAGCTGTATAATCCTATAATATATATTATAATATTCTTTTAAACTAAACAGTTATATAAATATATATATAAATATATATATATATATATATATATATATATAATTATATAACTAATCTATTTCTGTCTATCCCCCCTCTGTCTCTCGCTCTCTTCTCTCTGACTCTTTCTTCTCTCTCTCTGCCTATTTCTATATATATATTATATAACCTAAAATAATAACCCTTGCCTCTCTCTCTTCCCTCTTTCTTTTCTTCCCTACCCGCCGCAAGAAAAACCCAAACCTTAGCCCTCGTCGTCGTCAAACCCTCTCCGACCTCACCTCGTGCCCATCCTCACCTCCTTGCCTTCATCTTCACCCTCTTCTCTTCACCACCTCCACCTCCACTCCCTCTCTCTTCTTCCAGAGCACCCTTGCAACCCAGAGCACCCTGCAATAACCCCAGAAACCCCAAACTCATTGGAGACCTCGCCATCGCCAGCATCATCACCCCCGCCTTCACCTCTTCACCTCCCTCTCTTTCCTCGATACCCTAGACCACCACCAGCACCACACCCTACAATCCTCGACCCCGATCACAACCCAAGAACGCATAGCCACCTCGCTGACGCAGCTACATTATCGTCGGCCATCGTCGTCGTTATTGTACCTCTGTTCTAACCACCTCAGAACTCAACACAACAACACCTACTCTTCTTCAATTCTTTCTTGCGTTTCTTGATCATTTCTTGATTCTCCGATCGGCTCACCGGAGTTGCGCGCGTCGCCGATGATCCGGACGACCCGGTCACCGTCATCGTCCAGCCTGGTCACCATGTTATGTCATTAAGTAACCATGTCCAGTCCTGCACGTGTAAGTTGCATCGCGACGTTATTCCGACATCGGACATAGCATCTGTATCTCGACGTAAGATCCGATCAGGCAAGTTTTAACTTAAAACATGCTATGTTATTATATCGATCTCTATATGAATAAGAATAGTGTATGTGTTTTATTATTCAACAAATATTACAGTTTTACGGTATCCGTTCGTATCAGTACTGATAATCGTTTATCTAGTTGCATGCTGGAATATCATGATATCATTATAGTACTACATCAGTACAATATATTATCTAGTTTGAATCATACATGGTAATGGATATATAATAGTTATTACATATAGATACATAAGTATCCTGACATCAGTTGTGTTTACTGTGTTCCGATATTGATTACAGTTTCACATGGAATATCTATTTTGTTAATATACATCACATGACCTGTTCACGACACACTACCTGACTTGTTACTGGGATCTTATTGCTAATGCCGACAATCCTGAATTCTTGTCCTGACGGACGTGACTTGTTGTCTGCATAATCAAGAACCGTACCTACTTGATCCTGTGTTGGCATTAGACTCATATCATTAATACCTGACTTGAACACAAATCTGGGGGAAAGGGGGAAATCAAGAATATAACCGAAATGTAACTCTAGAGGATTTATTATTATTTACCATGATTCCGGGCGTTACGGAATAAATCACTGTTTGTCATTTTTCCGGGCGTTACAGAATAAATCATTGTTTGTCGTGTTTTTGGGCGTTACAGAATAAATCATTGTTTGCCGTATTTCCGGGCGTTACGGAATAAATATTGTTACCGTGGTCCCGTGGGGAATAAACAGGATATATACTGTTGGGTTATTATGAAGATTATATTAATTGATTTCAAAGACTTTTAGAATAGATAACCTAGAAGCACAGATTTTAGGATACACATCACATACCCATACATACACATAGCTCACTCTTTTATGTCTGTGTTATTTAATTATATTCTTGTTTAATAGTAGCACTATATCATCATATCCTGGTTACTACTGTTATTTTGATATTATGACATACTAATGTCTGGGTTTTGCATGGCCCAGTTCCTCTACCTTTATTGTAGGCAGATCAAGAGTATTTTAGCAATCAAGCCAAGCAATAAGAAATTGAACGTGTATTATTAGAGATATTTAGTTTATTTATTTCCGTAGTTTTGTTTATTGTTGTGAGCCCATATTGGGACATGATTCAGATATTCTTTATTGGATCTTGATTCGTTTCCGCTTTATGGATTTTCTTGATTTTATTTACTGTGGTAAATGGATATGTACTAGCTAGATTTTATATTTTACTGTTCTTGATATCCGATAGACAGCCGTAATGTGACTGTGGAGGGATGATTCCTAACCACAGGTAGCATGGTTGGCTCTATCACGTGCCGTAATTACGTATTTTGGGAAGCAGGGCGTGACAGGGTTTGTTTGGTATCAAAGTCCTAGGATTTAGGGTTAGTCGGGTTTGGTTCTTTTGTAGTTGGGTATTAACCCCAATAAACTAACCAGGAAACCCAGAATTAAGAACATGTCCTGCCACATTACTATCTTACCATCCTTGAATCTATAGCTACCTTGTTTAATTGAATCCTGTTTACCGTTTCTAATCTTCTTCAGTATCATTGCTTCAGAATCATTGCGGATAGAGACTTGCGATCATACCAGAGGCGTGTTGATAATGCCGCATTTCTTGGTGTTGTATGTGGTATGCTTGAAAACCAGAAGCGGCAGACTGATCTGAATCAGCGGCAGGCCAAGGCTTTCCAGGAGGGCCTGCGGACAGCCCAGCAGTCCGTAGTTGCAGTAGCATCCAGGCCAGCACAGCGTGAGGCACCATGGCGGACTTTAGAAAACTCGATCCGTCCACATTTACAGTATTGGAGGAGCCATTACCAGTGGAGCAGTGGCTAGTTGATATAGAGAATCTTCTTGTCGCCGCGTAGATTCCAGATGAGAAAAGGATGGATGTAGTACGCATCCAATTGGTAGATTATGCTCGTGAGTGGTGGCTTGTAAAGCAGATCCGCCTGACCAAGCAGATCAGTTGGGCAATGTTTTCACAAAGTTTCTTGGAGAAATTCTTTCTGCAATCTGCTTGAGAGGAAATGGAAGAAAAGTTTATTAGCCTGAAGAAGAATGGCGGATCCGTTGATGCGCATGCGGCTGAGTGGACTCGGCTCAGTCGATTTGCGGGGCCTTTAGTTGCCAACGAGGCAGATAGGGCGTGGAGGTTTATGCATAGCTTGGATGTGGAGATTCAGAGACACATCATATTATAGGATTGACCACCTTCTCCCAAGTTCTCAAGGCAGCCAGAAAGCAGCAGAGTTTATCGGTGAAAGCGAAGGGTACTCAACAGCAAGCCGTCGTAGTGCGGAAGCCGTCGTTTATGCCAAACCGAGCTCCTATACGCAGAGGCATTCTGGTGAACAAGCGAGGCATTTTACCCATGAAGAAGCCAATTGCATCCGGTCAGAAAAGAAGTGTGTTTTGTGACTACTGCCAACGACTGGGTCATTTCCGGAAAGTGCCAGATGAGGCTTGGGCGGTGTCTGATTTGCGGAGCTGCTGATCATCGAATGCATACTTGTCCATCTAGAGTTTAGTTGAAGGGTGATACTCCGAGAGCACAGCAGAAGCTAATTACTTAGGGGCCTAATCAAGCACGGGCCTTCACTTTGACGGCCGAAGAGCCAAAGCTTCAGAAGAAGTTGTTTTAGGTATCCTACTTGTTTATAATGTTCCCGCATTGGAATTATTCGATTCAGGTGCATCCCATTGCTTTATGTCGTCTAAGTTTATTAGTACACACACATGGCCCTGTCTAGTTGATAAGACATATACACTGGGAATGGAAAAATTATATCTAGTAGTGAGTGCAAAGGTTACTCGATTGTTATTTGCGGATGGGAGTTATTCACGGATTTTTTGGTGATTGAGACTTGCAGCTTTGATGTTGTCTTAGGATTGGACTTTCTTGGCACTTTTCATGCTCACATTAATTGTAGGGCAAAGAAAGTGATTTTCCAAATTTCCGGATATCTAGAATTTAGATTTTTGGGAGGTAGCAGATCTGTCGAGCCAGTCGAATTTAGGGCTAGGCCGACAAATGTTGTTCTCTCGTCGATGGAAGTAAACAAGGAAGAAGCGCCAGCAGTAGTTCGGGAGTTTATGGATGTGTTCAAGGACATCTCGGGTTTACTGCCAAAACGAAATATAGAGTTCTCGATTGATCTTATTCCTAGAGCAGCGCCGATTTCAAATGCTTATTATCTAATGGCACCGATGAAACTAGAAGAGGTAAAGAAACAGGTTGCCGAATTGCTTGAGAAGGTCTGGATTCGTAACAACAATTCACCGTGAGGAGCTCCAGTTCTTCTAGTTAAGAAGAAGGATGGCACACGGAGGATGTGCATTGACTATCGAGAATTAAATCGAGTGACTATTAAGAACAAATACCCATTCCCTCGTATCGGCAAATTATTCGATCAACTCAGTGGCGTGAGGGTATTCTCGAAGTTGGATTTGCGATCCAGATATCATCAAGTTCGAGTGAAATTAGAAGATATTTGCAAGATAGCGTTCCGAACTCGATATGGGCATTACGATTACTTAGTGATGTCATTTGGAGTTATTAACGCACCGGCAATATTTATGGACTTGATGAACCGAATCTTTTCACTATACCTGGACCAGATCGTAGTGATGTTTTTGATGATATTCATGTCTATTCGAGGAGCAAAGAAGAGCAAGCAGAACCTTGAGGATCGCACTGCAAACGTTGAGGCAAGAAAGGTTATATACAAAGATGAGCAAGTGCGAGTTCTGGCTCGAAGAAGTGAAGTTCTTGGGTCATGTTGTATCCGAAGATGGAATTGCCGTTGACCCTGAAAAAATTGCAGCAATTCATGATTGTCCAATTCCAAAGAATGTAAGAGAGATCAGAAGTTTTCTTGAGTTTACCGGATATTATAGAATGTTTGTGGAGAAGTTTGCTTGAATAGCAGAACCATTGACCAAGATAATACGAAAGGAGGTACTGTTCGCATGGACGGAGAAATGTGCATTATCTTTTGAAGCGTTGAAGCAAAGATTGACCTCTGCTCCTATCTTGATAGTGCCGGACGGTTCCGGAGGGCTGGTTATTCACAGCGACGTATCTGGGAAAGGCTTGGGATGTGTTCTAATACAGCATAAGAAGGTTATAGCATATGCGTCAAGACAATTGATGACTCATGAGAAGAACTACCCAACTCATGATTTGGAGATAGCAACAGTGATTTTTGCTTTGAAGATTTGGAGACACTACTTATTGGACGAAAGGGTAGAAGTATTTACCGATCACAAGAGCTTAAAATATGTGTTTACACAGAAAGAGCTCAACATGAGGCATCGTAGATGGTTGGAGCTGATGGCCGACTATGATCTTGATCTCAAATACCATCCGGGGAAAATTAATGTAGTGCCGGATGCTCTGAGTCGGTTGCCAGCGATACGGATGTTGATTGTACAGAAGGAGATTATAGCTGACCTTCAGAGCTTCGAGATGGAGATCGTAGTACTGCATTCTTCGAGTCGGTTGATTCAATTGCAAGTACGGTCATCCTTGATCGATAACATTAAAGCAGCACAGTCGCATGATCCAAGATTGCAGAAGTTTCGAGAACAGGTAGAATCGGGACTTCAAACGGATCTGTTAATTCATGAAGATGGTTCGTTACGATATGGTAGTTGTTTATATGTGCCTAAAGGAGATGTTCATGAAGAAGTCATGAAAGAGGATCATAGTTTCGCATATTCCGTACATCCGGGAGGAACAATGATGTGCCGAGATCTACAACAAAATTTCTGGTGGAAAGGCATGAAAAGAGAGATTGCTCGCTATGTATCGAAGTGCTTAGTGTGTCAGCAGGTCAAGGCTAAATATCAAAGGGTAGCTGGTTTCTTGCAACCACTTCCGATTCCTTAATGGAAGTGGGAACATATAACCATGGATTTCGTGACAGTTTTACCACGGAGTCCAAAGGACAATAATGCAGTTTGGGTGATTGTCGATCGATTGTCTAAGGCAACTCATTTTATACCATTTCGAGTTGGTCAGTCGATGGAAGTTTTAACAGAGCGGTACATACAGGAAATTATGAGATTGCATGGAATACCTGTGAGCATCGTTTCCGATCGTGATAACAGATTTTTATCGCACTTTTGGAAGACTCTACAGGAAAGTTTAGGGACTCGCTTAAAGTTTAGCACCGCCTATCATCCTCAGATAAATGGCCAGTCATAAAGAATGATCCAAACTCTTGCAAATATGTTGAGAGAATGCATGTTAGACTTTAAGGATTCGTGGGAGAATCATTTGCACTTGGTGGAGTTTCCTTATAATAACAGTTTTCAGGCGACTATATAGATGGCTCCATTCGAAACATTGTACGGTCGTAAGTGTCACTCGCCTATCTGTTGGGACGATGTTAGAGAAAGAAGATTATTGGGACCGGATCTTATTGTGCAAACGATGGAGAAAATTAGCGTGATCCAAAATCATATGAAGGCGGCACAAGATCGATAAAAAAGTTAGGCCGATATAAGACGAAGACCTCTGGAGTTTGCAGATGGTGATCTTATATTCCTGAAGATATCACCGACTATAGCAGTGATTCGATTTGGTAGTCGAGACAAGGTTGGTTCTCAATTCATGGGGCATTTCGGTATCATCGAGCATGTTGTAGAGATAGCATATTGATTGGCTTTACCACCATTCTTGACGGGTGTTCATGACGTGTTTCATACATTTCAACTCCGTAAGTATATTTGAGATGAGACGCACATCCTAGATCACTCAAAACTGACAGTAAGCGAAGATTTAACGTATGAAGAGCGACCAATGGCGATTGTGGATCGACGAGAAAAGGTCCTCAAGAGTAGTTATCCTACTAGTACTTGTTTCATGAGGGAATCGTTCGCATGGAGAATCTACTTGGGAATGTGAAGACGAGATTCGACAGAAGTTTCCACACCTCTTTCTTTAGATCCGTGTTTTCTTATCTTTCTTGTTCCGTGAATTTCAAGGACGAAATTCTTTTGTTCGGTATAATATAACACCCTGGCACTATTATACTATATTTATTTGGGGTATTTTAAATCTTGCGACATATTTCTTTATTACTATTGTTTTTTGGGTGCGGATAGTGCATATGGTAAATGTGGTTAGTATCCGACCCGACCCGCATGTTTGAAACCCATCATGGTTCAAGATTACGTCAAATATTTGCTAGTACAAATGATCCATGCACATCTAAATTCTATACACATGTATAATATTTTTGTATTCGCATATCTTTTAAATAATACAAATAATAACCAAATAATATATTTTGATATTTAGCATGGCATGTTATCATATCCCATATCATATGGTTGCATCCATAAATCATGTTCATTTCCAAATTGTTAAAACAGACTCGTTTGGATCGCTACGTATATTTATATAGATCCGTACTTGGGGGTATGCATTTTTATTGACCGGATATCGTATTATAGTTTTAATTTTTACATATATTCTCTATATTTAAAAACTAGATTTTTAGAAGAGACCCGAGTAATTTTCGGAGTAATTTGATATTAGCTGTATAATCCTATAATATATATTATAATATTCTTTTAAACTAAACATATATATATATAATATAGTTATATAACTAATCCATTTCTCTCTCTCTCTCTCAGCACCTCTCTCTCCCCCCTCCATCTATCGCTCTGCTCTCTCTCTCTCTCTCTCTCTCTCTCTCTATATATATATATATATATATATATATATATATAACCCTTACCTCTCTCTCTTCCCTCTTTCTTTTCTTCCCTAACCGTCGCGAGAAAAACCCAAACCCTAGCCCTTATCGTCGTCAAACCCTCGCCGACCTCACCTCGTTCCCGTCCTCACCTCTTCACCCTCTTCTCATCACTACCTCTACCTCCTCTTCCTCTCTTTTCTTTCCGAGCAACCTTGGAAACCTGAGCACCCTGCAGCAACCCCAGAAACCCCAAACTCGCCAGAGACCTCGCCGTCGCTAACACCATCACCCACGCCTTAACCTCCTCACCTCCCTCTCCTCTCCCCGACACCCCAGACCACCACCAGCAGCACACCCTACAATCCTCGACCCCGATCATAACCCAAGAACCCATAGCTACCTCGCCGACGCAACCACATCGCCGTCGACCATCGTCGCCGTCATCGTGCCTCTATTCTCAACATCCCAGAACCCAACACAACAACAACTACTATTCTTCAGTTCTTTCTTGCATTTCTTGATCGTTTCTTAATTCTCTGATCGGCTCGCCGGATTTGCGCGTGTCACCGACAATCCGGACGACCCAATCACCGTCGTCGTCCAGCCTAGTCACCACGTCACGTCACTAAGTAGCCAGGTCCAATCCTGCATGTGTAAGTCGCATCACGACGTTATTCCGACGTTGGACGTAGAATCCGTATCTCGACGTGAGATCCGATCAGGCAAGTTTTAACTTGCAACATGCTATGTTATTATATCGATCTCTATATGAATAAGAATAGTGCATGTGTTTTATTATTCAGCAAATATTACAGATTTACAGTTTTACGGTATTCGTCCATATTCAAACTAATAATCGTTTATCTAGTTGCATGCCGGAATATCATGATATCATTATACTACTACATCAGTACAACATGTTATCTAGTTTGCATCATACATGGTAATGGATATATAATGGTTATTACATATAGATACATATCCATCCTGGTATCATTTGTGTTTACTGTGTTCCAATATTGATTACAATTTCATTTGGGGTATCTATTTGGTCAATATACATCACATGACATGTTCACGACACACTACCTGATTTGTTACTGGGATCTTATTGCTAATGCCGACAATCCTGACTTGTTCGGGTCCCGACAAACGTGACTTGTTGTCTATATAGACAAGAACTGTATCTACTTGATCCTGTTTTGGCATTAGACTCATATCGTTAATACCTGACTTGCACACAAACCTGGGGGGAAAGGGAAATCAAGAATGTAACCGAAACATAACTCAAGAGGATATATTATTGTTTGCCATGGTTCCGGGCGTTACAGAATAAATCATTGTTTGTCGTTTTTCTGGGCGTTACGGAATAAATCATTGTTTACCATGTTTCCGAGCGTTGCAAAATAAATACTATTACTGTGGTCCTATTGGAATGAACGGGATATATACTGTTGGGTTACGATGAGGATTATATTAATTTTTTTCAAAGACTTTTAGAATAGATAACCTAAAAGCACAGATTTTAGGATACACATCATACACCCATACATATACATAGCTCACTGTTTTATATCTGTGTTATTTATTTATATTCTAGTTTAATCATAGCATTATATTATCATATCCTGATTACTATTGTTGTTTTGATATTATGACATACTGACGTCTGAATTTTGCAAGGCCCAGTTCCACTATCTTTATTCCAGGCAGATCAAGAGTATTTTAGCAATCAAATCGAGCAATTAGAAATTGAATTGTATTATTAGAGATGTCTAGTTTATTTATTTCCGCAATTTTGTTTATTGATGTGAGCCCATATTGGGACAGGATTCAGATATTTTTTATTGGGTCTTGATTCATTTCCGCTTTATGTATTTTCTTGATTTTATTTACTGTGGCAAATGGACATGTACTAGCTAAATTTTATATTTTACTATTCTTGATATCTGATAGACGGCCATAATGTGACTGTGGAGGGATGATTCCTAAACATAGGTAGCATGGTTGGCTCTGTCACGTGCCGTAGTTTCGTATTTTGGGAAGCGGGGCGTGACAGTATATGTATATGATGCATATACCATTCCTTGTCTCCCAATGGCATGCTTGCATGTGGAGGATATGGGTAAGTGGAGACCGCTTGGAGAGATAAGGTCCATCCTCTCTCTCTCTCTCTCTCTCTCTCTCTCTCTCTCTCTCTCTCTCTCTCTAACATATGATAAAAGAGAAAGAGAAGGGGTAGCCATCCATCTCATTATTCTTTTCTTCTTTTCTCTCATGTGTTGAGAAAAAGAGAAGAAAACTTGAGAGAAAATTGCGTAAACTCTCTACGTCTCTCATTCTTTCATTTTGTAAGTGCTTCACAAAATAGCCATCTTTGGTGAAGTTGAAGTTTGGGTTGGATTGCTTTCGAAGTGGATCATCTTTGACGAGAAGGTCGTAGATCAAGCTCAATCTCTACACCTCGGAGCTTAGCTTGGGTCTTGCACTTGAGTATAGACATGCTACAAAGGTTGTATCCCCCTCTAAACCCTAGTTTAGCTCTCTTGTTCTTTTTCAATTGCTAGTTAATGGATGATCTTGGTTGTAGTTTATGAAGCTACTGTTAGAAAAAAAATTGTTTTATGTTTTCGTTGCGGTTTGCAAGTGTTATGACCCTAGCACCATAATCTTACATGGTATCAGAGTCTATCCATATACTATTAGTTGTTTTGTGGCCAAAAGAATTTAAAAACCCAATTTTTGAAAACCTAGTTTGAAAAATTGCAAGACAAGCTCTCATTTTTCTTATGCCCAAGCCTCGGGGTTCTTGGTTTGGACCAAGGGCATCGTATAGGCTCGAGATTAACCCCGAACCCGCTCAACATATGCTGTTAGTGTTTATGCCCTAGAAGGCCATTACTGTATCATACTAGCTTGTATATTACTTAATGGAAGCTTGGGATATTCACATGTATATAACAGTCTTGCTAAACATGGTAGTATGCTACTTGGTTTTTCTATCTTAATATGTGAGTGTACGTATTGATAGAGCTCTTAGGATCTTGCTTGTCTACCAGCGTTGTGATGGCAGTCACACTAGTGGGGGCTGGGTAGTCTACAAGCACATCCTTATTCAGGTCCCTGGTCGTTGGATTATCGAGACAGAGCATCGATACTCCGGAGTAGACTAGTGTATACGCTTCTCATCCCAGTTGGGGAGATGGTCTGTCCCACAGCCGTCAGTACGTCGTACTGGAGATAGTATACAGGTGCTCGTTAGGTTACGGGTAACCGGACAGGACTCACAGGGAACTGTTGGTTGGTTTGATACCAGTCGTCAGTGAACAGTTCCCAGGTGACATGAGTACAGCGTAGTCCGCAGACTTGACACTGCTACTTCGTCTCGAGTGTGTCCCACTGTTCTTAGATTGCTACCCTACCACGGCTCAAAGGAGTCGTGCAAACAGGTAGCAGTTGGGTGCAGTCCCGAGCACTTGGAGGCAGTGGCGGTTAGACAGGATTCGTCCCTCCCGGTATTGGGAGTAGATATCGTGCTGTGTCAGAGAGCCATTACGCAAAGTCCCTGGCCAGGGCAAGCGAGATTTGCTGGTAGGTTCCAGTAGTTTCTCAGGGTGTAATGGGCTACCCTCCGACACGACTTATACCGCTATTAGGGGACTGACGCTTGCCGCCCCCCTAGGCCCGATATGCGATAGTCTTGGACGAACGGACCGGACTGTATGGAGATTGTCACATCAGACTCAGTAGGAGTTCGGATGGGTTTTCTCATCGGCCTTCTTATCGACAACTACCTGGGGACCGTTACGTACAGCTAGTGCCGCTTGCGGTCTGTGGTTAAACCCACTGCCAGCGTAGTAGTCGAGTCTCTAGAGTCCCACACAGAGAGTTTCCTACTCCAGGCGAAACGATATAGAGGTTGCATGGTTTTGCGACAAAGGGTTCGGACGCATACGTGCGTTTACGCACGTACGACTTTCGGACAGTTTTTACCAGTCGGCTTTGGTTTAAGCCAGTTACTGGTATCCGGTTATTGGATTTTTACAGTCTAAAGTTTTTCCGTATTTTTGCGGATTGGAGGGGCATTCTCGTAATTGTACGAGAAGCTTCTAGAAGATGTGACTAAGGAGGTTACTTTGGATGAGATTGTGAGTCATGGTGGTGATTCATTCATTTCATTAATGCACATTTATTGCTTAATGACTCATGCTAATGAATCACCACTAGATATTTTATGAAGCATGATTTATCATCACTCTTTATTCTTTTCTCATTATTAGAAAATGCTTCATAATATATTATGATACACTCTCTCTCTTCTCATTATCTTATCTCACATTCTCTCTCCTCAAGCTCTCATCTTCAAACCCTAATCCTTACACCTCATGAGTTGAGATCAAAGGATTAGTTAGACTAAACAATCCATAACCATCACTCTATCTCATCCTAACTTCTTTGATTAGCAATCCAAGAAGGTTAGTTGCCTCAAGTTTAGAGGTTTAGCTTGGAGTTTTGCTCTCGGGTGGATCGTCTACTACCTAGAGAAGGCCGAGGAGAACAAGGAGATCGTAAAGACGAAGGACTAGTTTCGATAGGTATAATCCCTAAGCATAGTAGTTTAGAATAACTATATGTTTGGTTAGTTATCGTTTAGCTTCGATTCAAGCGGTTAGTCGATGTTCGTTCTTTAAACTTGATCGTTTTTGAAATTTCCGCCTCCCCACAAGTACTGGGGTGTACTACATCGACTTACAGTGGTATCAGAGCCTCGCTAAACAATAAATAACTTAATTGCAAATTTGTACGAATTTCGAACGGAAAAACGAAGCCGGAAAACCCTAAATCTGTTCAGTTTCTGTCGAACTTAAAATGAAGTCGTAAAATTTTTCAGGTGTGCTCAGAAAGCTAGAAAGGAGTCCAGGAGAACACCCAAGAAATTCGAGCCCATGAATCGGCAACTCGGCCGCGGAAGCGCGGCGGATCGGTGGGATCCGCCGCCCTTCCGCGGCGCTTTAGCCGAGTCATGGACTCATCTTTCTTGTGTGGGTCCCCTGTGATATTTGGGGTTTTCTGGAATATTTAATATTTGCTCAGGTTACTGTTTAACAGAGCAGATTTTGGAGCAATATTGATGTTGTTTAATCGATCGAAATTGTACAGTATTTGCATATTGGATTATATCTGTGATTGTTTAATGTGTTCGTAAATCTCCCCCAACTGCTAGTATGTCGGTTGGCAGGGGGTTGCACATTTCTGAAATGGTTATATCTGTTTGTGCATATAAACTGTATTGGACTGTTGTGGTGTATAGCCGGGGTTTGCAATGGGTTATTGTATAATTCATTTGTTGTAAATGTAATTTGTTGTAATATTATTTTTTGCGGGGCACTTCCAGGTTGCGGTTGTAGCCACCGTTGTATTATTTCATTTTACTGTTTTTGCTCCTAGGACTGACCCAAGGTGGGGTACACAGACTACCGGGTGGGTAGTTTGCCGTACCCGTAGGGGTCGAGGGTGGGGTAACGGCTATTCATCACAACTGTGTAATCTGTCTTTTCTTGCAGGCTCAAAAGAGATACAGATTGCTTGCAAATCCAATATTGTTTATCTGTGTTCTGGAATGAATATCATTGCGTCAGACGAATGTAAAATATCTATATTTATTGTAGCTATTTAGACGTCACTTATGTTTTACACCCGCGCTAGCCCAGCCCCCGCTCTGTCGTTAGTTAAGTAACCTAACGGGTGATGACGGGACCCCGTGGCGAATGCGGATGGCATAAGAGGACGTTGTATTTTCGTTGTTTTCTGCAATGATAGGTTAATGATGGGACGCATTATCTATAATGCAAAGTAAAACAAACCAAAGTTTAAATCGTTGGAACAATTTAAAAGAAACCACTCGGTTATTTTTAAAACAGATATTTTTAAATGCGGAGATTTAACCACTCCTTTTAAAAGCTATCAGGTTCCTTCGGTTATATCAAGTTCACTACGTTCACGGTTTCGCCAAAACCAGTCGTAGCCCTCTGTCATTTCTTATGGATGGTCAGTAGTATTCAAGCTATGCTTGTTGGCATACGTCAAGGCATAGTGTTTGGTAGCTGCTGAGGTATTCATTTGTTGCATAGATAGATGTGTTGGTTTGGGACAGTCGCATTACCTTGTTGGCATACGTCAAGGGTATATACGGGTGGGTTCAAATTAACAAGATAATGATGGGCAGAACTTGACATGTGACTTATGATTTGTTGGCATACGTCAAGGTCATAAGAGCATGGGGCAAAAACTTATATCGGGAATTTCTAAAGAAACTGAAATTTGCAAAGAGATGCATACCATTTGGAGTTTGATGAATGTTGGTAGGATTCCTTCAACATTATCATACGATGATATTTGGATCCCGATCCTACTGTGAGTATATGCTACTTATCAGGATATTCGTCACTTAACGATCAATGCTATAAACCTAGTAGGTGTCCAGAAAAGTGTCAGCGGGGTTACGCCCCCAGAGAAAAGAGGTTATTTAATTAAGGAACTTCGCGAAAGCGTTGGAAAACCTCCCTCGAAGTATCGACACCGTCCTGGCTGAACGGTTAAGCAAGTATTGTACGGTGAGAATAGTCCTGGCTAATTCTTCTTTTATGGTTTGAGGAAGGATTCGAGAAACAGTGGGAGCCATCCAGTTTAGATAAACTAAAAACCACTCTAAACTTGCAAGAGCATCATGCTAAAGAGTTTTCTTCTCTCTCTCCTAATTGCAGCGACCCTGAAAATGACTGGACTTAAGTTACTTTTAGAGAAAAATATACTGACGGGGCCAAACTATAAAGATTGGCTGCGGAATGTCAAAATGGCTTTGACCTATGACAAACTGGGGTACGTCCTCACCGCTACGGCACCTGCTGTCCCTGGTCCCAAATCCAGCAATGCGGATAAGGAAATCCGCAAAACCTGGGATTTAGATTGCGCGAGAGCCAAGTGCATCGTGCTTGCCTCGATGAACAATGAACATCAGAGGAGGCACGAGGATATGGACCTTGATGGCATATTTCTCCATACAAAGGAACTTTATGGAGAGCAATCTCGTATAGCAAGATACGAGACCTCAAAGAACTTGTTTCGAGCGAGGTTGGCTGCCGGGTCATCGGTAGGTGAACATGTCCTACAGATGATCAGCTATATTGAAGAGCTCGCAGACCTTGGGACGACTTTGGATAATGAGCTCTATACAGACCTTATTCTCCAGTCCCTTCCTCACACCTACGCCCAGTTTATCCTGAACTTCAACCTTCAAAGAAAAGAAGTTGAACTTCCGGAACTCCTGAACATGTTAAGGAGTGCAGAGGGCACCTTGAAGACATCAATGGAAACACCCGCTATGTTTGTTGGCGGTTCATCTTCTTCCGGGTCCAAGGCTAGGGCCAAAGGAAGGAAGAAGAAGGCCGCACCCAGACCTAGAGGAGGTGTTAGTAAGGTGGGAGGGAAGGGAAAGAAAAAGAAAGCAGTACCGATAGTTGGTCAGGATGAGTGCTTCCATTGTCACAGGAAAGGGCACTGGAAGAAGGATTGCAAGGCGTGGAACGCCAAGAACCAGGAACCGAAGCAAGCTGTGGCTTCGACTTCAGGTGTGTTTGTAATTGAGAATTGTCTGTCGATCAACTCTACTTCCTGGGTATTGGATACCGGATCAGGATCTCATATTTGCAATTCATTGCAGGCACTGAGAAACCGTAGAGTGCTGAAGGGAGGTGATATGATCCTCAGGGTTGCTAACGGAGCTAGCGTGGGAGCTGCGTCCGTCGGGGATTATCACCTAGGATTGACGAGTGGACACATTTTGGTTTTACATAACTGTTATTTTGTACCCAGCTTAACGTGTAATATCATATCAGTTTCCTTGTTATCAAATAAAGGTTATGATTTCACGTTTGTAAGAGATGTTGTCAACATCCACCGTAATCATGGTTTGATTGGGTCCGGTACTCTAAATAACGGCATATATGTTTTAAACCAACTCCAAATTTTCAATGTCCAGAACACACTAAAAAGAAAGTCTCCAGATTTGAATAAAGCTTTCTTATGGCATTGTAGACTGGGTCACATCAACGAGAGAAGGTTGACTAAGTTGCATAGAGAAGGATATTTGGACTCGTTCGAATATCAATCTTATGACACTTGTCAATCCTATCTCAAAGGAAAGATGACAAAGACTCCATTTACTGGACAAGGAGTAAGAGCGAGCGAGCTCTTAGGACTCATACACAGCGATGTATGTGGTCTAATGTCTACACATGCGAGAGGTGGTTATTCCTACTTCATTACTTTTACAGATGATTTCTCTAGGTATGGATATGTTTTCTTAATGAAGCATAAATCAGAGGCCTTTGAGAAATTCCTGGAATTCAAGAGTGAAGCGGAAAACCAAACAGGCAAAAGTATTAAGACACTAAGATCTGATCGAGGTGGAGAATACTTAAGTGCCGAGTTCCTAGGTTACCTAAAAGAGAAAGGAATTCTCTCTCAGCTTACTCCTCCATACACTCCACAGCACAACGGTGTATCGGAGAGACGGAATCGAACCCTATTGGATATGGTACGATCCATGATGAGTAATGCTGAGTTACCGCGATCTTTCTGGGGGTATGCGCTAGAATCAGCGATACATCTTTTGAACAGAGTTCCAACCAAAACTGTGCCTACCACACCATATCAGATGTGGAGTGGGAAGAAACCCTATCTTCAGTACCTGAAGACGTGGGGATGTCCAGCTTTTGTAAAAAAAGCAGCATCCGGACAAGCTCGAGGCACGCTCAGTAGAATGTAAGTTTGTGGGATATCCAAAGAACTCTCATGGATATTGTTTCTATTACGCAGAGGAACAAAAGGTTTTTGTTTCTCGTCATGCCCGCTTCTTAGAAACTGAATTTTTGGAAAATCAGAAGAGTGGGAGCGAAATAGAACTGGAAGAAATTCCAGAACCACAAACTGCTACTGAAAGTTTGGTAGAACCGGAAGTTCAAGAGGAACAGAACATTCCCACACCCCTCCGCAGGAGTAGTAGGCCGTCTCATCCGCCTGAGAGATACTACGGTTTTCTCATAGACGGGGATAGAGAGGATTGCATCATAAATGATGATGAACCTACTGACTTCCAGCAGGCCATCCAGAGCGGCGACTCGGTACGATGGCTAGATGCAATGCGAACCGAAATGGAGTCCATGTACACCAACAAAGTATGGACTTTGGACTTTGCTCCAGATGGGGTTAAACCCATAGGATGCAAATGGATCTTCAAGAAAAAGATTGGTGTAGATGGACAGGTGGAAACCTATAAGGCTAGACTTGTTGCAAAGGGTTTTCGTCAAAGACCTGGTTTGGACTATGACGAAACCTTTTCTCCAGTGGCTATGCTCAAATCCATTCGGGTCCTTCTTGCTATTGCTGCCTTCCATGATTATGAAATCTGGCAGATGGACGTAAAGACGGCTTTTCTGAATGGAAATTTAGAAGAGAGCGTCTATATGGATCAGCCAGAGGGTTTCAATCAGAGTGGGAGCAGCGGGAAAGTATGCAAGCTGCTTAAGTCCATTTACGGACTAAAGCAGGCATCGCGGAGTTGGAACATCTGTTTTGATGAGACAGTCAAAGAATATGACTTTATCAAAAATCCAGATGAACCGTGCATATATAGTAAAGTTGTGGCCAGAAGTGTCGTATTCCTCGTCTTGTACGTGGATGACATTCTATTGATGGGAAATGACATTCCTATGCTACAATCTGTCAAAGGATTCTTGTCACACAGGTTCTCCATGAAAGACCTGGGTGATGCCTCTTACATTCTGGGGATCCGGATCTATCGTGATAGATCCAAGAGGATGTTGGGACTTTCGCAGTCCAGGTATATCGACACTGTACTGAAAAGATTCAGTATGGAAGATTCTAAGCGCGGTAATCTACCGGCTTGTCACGGAATCACCCTCTCCAAAGAGATGTCTCCCAAGACTGATTTGGAAAGGGAACACATGTCTATTATACCCTACGCTTCTGCGGTAGGCTCTATAATGTATGCGATGTTGTGTACCAGACCAGATGTAGCTTACGCACTGAGCGTGGTAAGCCGGTATCAGTCAGACCCAGGGGAGAAACACTGGATAGCAGTAAAGAACATTCTCAAGTACCTGAGGAGGACTAAGGAGATGTTCTTGGTTTACGGCGGAAAAGACCTCAGGTTGGAGGCCTTTGCTGATTCCGGCTTCCAGAGTGATAAGGACGATTCCAAGTCCATGTCGGGTTATGTCTTTACCCTCAATGGAGGGGCGGTGTGCTGGAAGAGCTCCAAGCAGGACACCGTTGCTGACTCGACAATGGAAGCGGAGTATATAGCTGCTTGCGATGCCGCAAAAGAAGCAGTCTGGATGAAGAAGTTCCTAACAGAACTTCAGGTGGTTCCTACCATAGTTGATCCAATACATCTGTATTGCGACAACAACGGAGCTATAGCTTTAGCGAAGGAACCAAGGTCCCATCAGAAGTCCAGACACATCTTGAGGCGGTATCACCTGATCAGGGAGATCATTGATCGTCAGGAGATCGAGGTTCGGAGAGTTGCTTCAGAAGAGAACATTGCTGATCCATTCACAAAGGCCCTTCCTCAGATTCAGTTCGAGCGGCTACTCGAGATCATCGGTCTTCGATACGCCAGTACATGGCCCTAGTGCAAGTGGGAGATTGTTAGTGTTTATGCCCTAGAAGGCCATTACTGTATCATACTAGCTTGTATATTACTTAATGGAAGCTTGGGATATTCACATGTATATAACAGTCTTGCTAAACATGGTAGTATGCTACTTGGTTTTTCTATCTTAATATGTGAGTGTACGTATTGATAGAGCTCTTAGGATCTTGCTTGTCTACCAGCGTTGTGATGGCAGTCACACTAGTGGGGGATGGGTAGTCTACAAGCACATCCTTATTCAGGTCCCTGGTCGTTGGATTATCGAGACAGAGCATCGATACTCCGGAGTAGACTAGTGTGTACGCTTCTCATCCCAGTTGGGGAGATGGTCTGTCCCACAGCCGTCAGTACGTCGTACTGGAGATAGTATACATGTGCTCGTTAGGTTACGGGTACACCGGACAGGACTCATAGGGAACTGTTGGTTGGTTTGATACCAGTCGTCAGTGAACAGTTCCCAGGTGACATGAGTACAGCGTAGTCCGCAGACTTGACACTGCTACTTCGTCTCGAGTGTGTCCCACTGTTCTTAGATTGCTACCCTACCACGGCTCAAAGGAGTCGTGCAAACAGGTAGCAGTTGGGTGCAGTCCCGAGCACTTGGAGGCAGTGGCGGTTAGACAGGATTCGTCCCTCCCGGTATTGGGAGTAGATATCGTGCTGTGTCAGAGAGCCATTACGCAAAGTCCCTGGCCAGGGCAAGCGAGATTTGCTGGTAGGTTCCAGTAGTTTCTCAGGGTGTAATGGGCTACCCTCCGACACGACTTATACCGCTATTAGGGGACTGACGCTTGCCGCCCCCCTAGGCCCGATATGCGATAGTCTTGGACGAACGGACCGGACTGTATGGAGATTGTCACATCAGACTCAGTAGGAGTTCGGATGGGTTTTCTCATCGGCCTTCTTATCGACAACTACCTGGGGACCGTTACGTACAGCTAGTGCCGCTTGCGCTCTGTGGTTAAACCCACTGTCAGCGTAGTAGTCGAGTCTCTAGAGTCCCACACAGAGAGTTTCCTACTCCAGGCGAAACGATATAGAGGTTGCATGGTTTTGCGACAAAGAGTTCGGACGCATACGTGCGTTTACGCACGTACGACTTTCGGACAGTTTTTACCAGTCGGCTTTGGTTTAAGCCAGTTACTGGTATCCGGTTATTGGATTTTTACAGTCTAAAGTTTTTCCGTATTTTTGCGGATTGGAGGGGCATTCTCGTAATTGTACGAGAAGCTTCTAGAAGATGTGACTAAGGAGGTTACTTTGGATGAGATTGTGAGTCATGGTGGTGATTCATTCATTTCATTAATGCACATTTATTGCTTAATGACTCATGCTAATGAATCACCACTAGATATTTTATGAAGCATGATTTATCATCACTCTTTATTCTTTTCTCATTATTAGAAAATGCTTCATAATATATTATGATACACTCTCTCTCTTCTCATTATCTTATCTCACATTCTCTCTCCTCAAGCTCTCATCTTCAAACCCTAATCCTTACACCTCATGAGTTGAGATCAAAGGATTAGTTAGACTAAACAATCCATAACCATCACTCTATCTCATCCTAACTTCTTTGATTAGCAATCCAAGAAGGTTAGTTGCCTCAAGTTTAGAGGTTTAGCTTGGAGTTTTGCTCTCGGGTGGATCTTCTACTACCTAGAGAAGGCCGAGGAGAACAAGGAGATCGTAAAGACGAAGGACTAGTTTCGATAGGTATAATCCCTAAGCATAGTAGTTTAGAATAACTATATGTTTGGTTAGTTATCGTTTAGCTTCGATTCAAGCGGTTAGTCGATGTTCGTTCTTTAAACTTGATCGTTTTTGAAATTTCTGCCTCCCCACAAGTACTGGGGTGTACTACATCGACTTACATATGCTTGGTCGGGGCTGAAACGAGGTCGAATCGACCCTAATTCAGCTTCGATTTGGGGCTGGTCCAAGGCCGATTCAACCCTAATTCAGCTTCGATTTGGGGCTGGTCCAAGGCCGATTCAACCCTGGATTCAGAGCTGAATTAAGATTATATAGTGGGTGGGGTTTTAGGGTCAATGAGGCTCGATTTCGAGTCCTTCAGGGTTCGATTTCATGCAAAAACGAGGGTATTTTTGTTGCCAAGGTACACTTGAACTTTGTTTCTTTGGAATTTCAAGTGTGCGACCTCATGGGCTGATATTCTTTAATCACGTATTCAAATTACCTTGATGAATAGTTCGATCGAGTTGGTTTGAACACTGTACGGATATGTGTTGGTAAACATAGCTTAATTGATGTGTGATCAATTAGACTAGGTTGCACATCTAGAATGTGATGTTGGTGTATTTGGTTTGCTATGGATTGTCGTGTTTAAATACCTCTCTTGTGAATATGATGTATACAAATATTGTATTTTCAATTTATGTATTATGTGGACTTCCAAATGTATTATTCTTTTATTCAGACCTTCGACTCATATTTGTAATGTATAAAATATTGTTTGCCACGCGAAAAAGTGTCTAAGCCGCCGGGTTCTAGAATTGGAAGGTGGCCCTCTTAAGGAGTTGAGATCGGGTCGCCTCGTTCTAGGATTGACGGGTTGCTCACCGTATTTAGAGGGGTTTTGGTTTGTTATGTTAGGGTTATTCATACGACTGTTTCGTTTGCAGCTCAAACGAAACGCGAGACTCCTAGTATATTCATATCAATACTATTTGTTTACCGCATGCCTGTGATGTGATTACTTTCCTGTGATGACTATACACATATATTATATATGTTTCTATATACTTTTCAATTGCAAAAGTCTCGTGTCTGCCCTGCTGTTAACTAACCTAATAGTGAAGACCTGATGCCCCGTGACGATTGTAATGGGCATAAAAAAACATTCCATATATATTTCTATCTTGTGTTTGGTGTGATAGGAAATTAAATGATGGGACAACATTAATATGATTAATATAAAGAAAATAAACCTAATCTGATATTGTAGGAACCAATCCGTTTTTCAAAACAACTTAGTTTTCAAACCACTCGGTTCCTTCAACGATATCAAGTTCATTACGTTAAAGTTTTTATTCAAAACCAGTCATAGCCCTCTGTCATTTCAGATAAGTAAAGTACTTAGTATTCGTTTTGCGTTTGTTGGCCTCCTTTAAGGCGTAGTGTACGGTAGGTAAGTGATACTTATCTGCCTCATATGATGAGATTAGTTACGACATTCACATGACTTTGTTTGTCTCCGTCAAGGGCTAGTGTGGGTGGGTCTAAATTAATCATAAAATGACGGGTAGAACTTGACTAGCGATTTATTATTTGTTGGCCTTCGTCAAGATCATAAGTCGTTAGGGGTAAAACCAAATTGGAAGTTTCAATTGTTGAAACTTGCAATGTGATTGCATACCTTCTATGGTGTGTGGTGATTTGTTACCCTCCATCAAGGTTTCCATGCCATAATAGTTGGATTCTGATTCCTAATGTGAGTAAAAGTTATTCTCGGGAGAATCCCGCCTTCGCAATAAACTGGCTCGGTAGGTGTCTAGAAAGGTGTTTATAAGGTTACGCCTATAAGGAATAGGGGTTAGTGAATTAGGTCCGTATGAAAGCGCGGGGAGCCTCCCATTTATTATTTACACTGGCTTGACTGACCGGTTAGTGAACTTGTAGGATAATGATGATTCGGGATAATTTCCCTTTTAAGGTTTGAAGAAGAATTCGACTATACAGTGGAAGCTATCCTGATTAGATAAACTAATAAACCATTCTAATTTTTCAAGTGCGCACGCTGAGTTTTTCTTTTCTCTCTCTCCAGGCAGCGACCATGACCGGCCTTAAGTTATTACTAGATAAGAACAAATTAACAGGACTGAACTATAAAGACTGGTCGAGGAATGTCTATATTGCCTTTACATATAATAAGGTTGCATATGTCTTCATCTCTATTGCTCCCCAAATACCTGGTCCAGAATCCTCGGTTGTTGATAAAGAGATTCGCAAAACTTGGGATCAAGATTGCACGATGGCCAAATGCCTCATACTGACCTCTGTGAGCAATGAGTTGCAAAGGCAGCACGAAAAGAAGGATGTTCAATCTATCTTTCTCCATTGCAAAGATTTGTATGGAAAGCAATCTCGCATCGCAAGATATGGGACCTCGAAGAAACTGTTTCAATCGAGAATGGCTGCCGGATCATCTGTTGGGGACCACGTTCTAAAGATGATTAGTCTTATAAAAGAGCTCGCAGACCTAGGATACATGCTGGACAATGAATTATATATTGATTTAATTCTACAGTCCCTTCCCTCCACCTTCGCTCAATTCATATTGAACTTCCATATGAATAAACTGGAATATGGACTTTCAGAACTTCTCAATATGTTAAGGATAGCGAAGAACACCTTAAAGAAGAAGAACTTCGCCAAACCTAAAGGTGGTATCAAAAAGGTGAAGGGAGGAGACAAGACTGGGGCTGCAGTAGAGGGGAAAGGTGAATGTTACTACTATCATAAGACAGGGAATTGGAGGAGGAATTGCAGAGCTTATCTTGCTACCCTTAAGGATAAGAAGTATAGTGATGCTTCAACTTCAGGTGTGTTTGTTATTGAAAACTATTTTTCAGTCAACTCTAGTTTCTGGGTATTAGATACCGGATCAGAATCTTATATCTATAATTGTCTACAAGCGCTGAGAAGTAGCGGGTTGCTGAAGAAAGTTGATATGACCCTGAGAGTTGGAAACAGCGCAAACATTGACGCTGTTGCTGTTGGGGAATATCATCTTGGATTACCGAGCGGCAAAATTTTGATTTTGCAAAACTGTTATTTTATTCCATCCATGTTATGTAATATTGTATCTATTTACTTATTAGATAAAGAAGGATACAATTTTGTATTGGAAAGTAATGTTATGAACATTTACCTTAATCAAGAGTTGATTGGCTCTGGTATACTAAATAACGGTATATGTATTCTTAATCAACATACAGTTTTTAATGTACAAAACACCCATAAAAGGAAAGCTTCAGAAATGAATGAAACCTTTTTATGGCATTGTATACTTAGTCATATTAATGAGACTAGACTAGGCAAGCTACATAAAAATGGATATTTAGATCCATTCTTGTTTGAATCTTATGAAAAATGCCAATCTTGTTTCAAAGGGAAAATGACCAAAACTCTGTTCACTAGACACGGAGAGAGAGTTAATGAATTCTTGGGACTTATATATAATGATGTATGTGGTCCAATATTTACACATGCAAAAAGTTAGGACTCTTACTTCATAACTTTTACCGATAATTTATCAAGGTATGGACACGTGTTCTTGATGAAGTATAAGTCTGAGGCTTTTGAGAAGTTCATGGAGTATAAGAATGAAGTGGAGAACCAAATGGGCAAAAATATCAAAATACATCGATCTGATGGAGGAGGGGAATACTTAAGCACCAAGTTTGTAATAACCCCAAAATTCCTATACAGTTGTATTAAACAGCATTTATTTGTTCTTGGTATTTTTCCGTATATTTTGCTTTCCATGTAATATATTATTACTCCATCTATTTTTCCTACCTTAATTATCTTCCAATACCTATTTCAAATAAAACCCTAATCCCTTCATATTTATTGCCCAAATCAAATAATCCATAAAATCTTACCCAAACTCTATCCCCGTTTTCTCAAACCCAAAACCCACAACTCCACACCCATTTAATTTAATCTCTTTCCTATTTAAATCACATGTTTTATTTTACTTTAGTTTCTAAACCCAAAACCAAGCCCAAATCCCAAACTCAACCCATAGCCCAAAATCCTAAAAACCACTAAACCCTCAAACTATTCAATTCCCTCTTCTTATTTAACTTCTTCCTTAATTAAAATCTTATTTAATTAAATTATTTTCTCTTAATTACCCCATACTCTTCCTCTCCTTCCACTTCATACACTATTCACCCTTTCTCTTCTTTCTTTTATTTCCTCCTCCCATTACTGTCCATCGCCTCTTCATTCCCTACAATTGTAACTGAACCCCCTTCCCTCTTCACCTCCCTACTCTCTCCACTCCCTCTCTCATAAATTCCTCTCTTTTTCTTCTCTCTTTCAATTTAATCTCTCAGTCTCTCTCTATATCAACCAGTGACCCATCCTCCTTAAACCAAGAACTACATCACCTCATTTCACCACCGGCGCCACCCATAACCACCGCCTCTACCGTCGATCACAACCACCACCTGGCACCTCCATCCCCTCTTCTCCCCTACAATACTTTTCCCTCTCAAAACCATTCTTGCTTCTCCAAGCACCCACCCAGCGATTTGCACCGCCGCTTGAGTCGCCGACACCACCATCGCTCGTCACCAGCAACCGAGCACATTGCTGCAACCTTCTCCATCGAAAATCTCGACCCCAGCTCCACCACAACCAGCAATGCCACCTTCACCATGACCTCGACCTTCAACACCCATTCGACGCGACCACGAGCTATGAAGCGAGGTTCCAAGGCCGGGCCCGAGATCGAGTGAACGCCACAATCATTTCACCACCTACGGATCTCCGTTCCATCGACGTTTCGGTTTTGAGCGCGACAAAGTTCAATGAAATGCCGTAATGGGAATTTTTGTCGTTCTCACTTTCCACGGGTAAGTCCATTTTTCCCTCCGTCTCTCTTTTCCTCCTTGCCTTTTGTTATGATTCTATGAAACCACTGTTCCGTCTTGTCGTAATCCCTTAATTATCTGGCTTTATGTTTGTATTTCTATATCTTTTGATATTTGTGTATATAGGCTAAAATGTCATCTATTAGTGTCATGGTATATCAAATTCAAACTGATATAAATTAAGCATAACGATGGTCATTATTCATAGCAATTGGCCTCATATCATCACTTGTTATCTGCTAAGGAACTGTTGGAAATTTCCTCGTCATGACCAATACATTAGGTTTCTCTAATGCCTATTGTATTGTATTTTTATGTAAACCTCCTTGATCACACTTCACAGGTACCATAGTCTTTATCCAAACTTCTGTGTCACTAACATGAACCTTTTAATTTTCTTGTATTAGGTCTTGTTAAGGGATATCTCCTCATAACTCTTTTGACACACCTTCATCCATATTAGTTTATTTCTATCTCTTAGTGTTGTTATTCTGTTAACTACAATTTTACATCATCCATGTCATGGCTTGATCAGTTTATGTTTTTAATACATAAATAAGTTTGGGCTCATATGAGACTTAACTTTTCCTAGGTTACAGTTATATACCACATGATATATTGTATTAAATTCATTAAAAGATACCTACTTTGAACATATAATAATGTAATGATTCAAAATGCTTTACTTCTTACCAGCTAAACTAATAGACACCGCCCTCTAATTTTAAAAATAGAATTATTTAATATAGATTTTCTTTGCAATTTCGCCTCTACAACCCTCGATAGAGAAATCCGGTTGAGGATGGTGTGGATTATCGCATATCTTGGATCTAGTAGAGTGAGACGTATAGCTTTTCGCGGAGCACGGTCTTGAAAGGAAAATACGATTTTAAAACAAAATAAAACAAAATTAATATAATATGTTAATTTAACTATTTATCATTTTTATGTAAATTAACAAAAAAAGAAATTGCAAATTAACTTTTAAATATACCACCCTAAATTGAAAAAGTTAAGTTCTATTAAAATACCCTTAGTTTCCAAAAGATAGATTTTTTTTTTACTAAAATGCCATAAACATCTACGAGCTGGGTTTTGTCATTAAAATACCATATAAGATCTAAAGTATATTTTTATCAAACACCTTCGATATTTTATTAATATATATTTCACAAAACACCCTCGAGATTTATTTTTAAAATAAATTATTTTACGTAAAAGCCCTCGAGTTTTCAAATGAACTATTTACATTAAATGACCTAAGTTCATTAAAATACCCAGAATATATAACATGGTTAATTTTTAAGGTATTTACGTAATAATGGGTTTAAACGGTATCTTTTCTCTAAGCCTCGGAGAGCCGGAGAAAGTGAGTACTTGCCTAACTAATTTAGGTAACAATGCAAATTAAAGGAATTATCGTTGGTAATCGTCATTTAAAAAGTCACAAATCTTGCCGCCTATGTGCAAGGATTGTCCGATATTCCCGAACTGAAGAAATTTTCAAAAGATACAATTCTTCTTAAATATAAAATGTAACATCACTTGAATCAAATCATATAAATACCTGATCTCAAACTCAAAACTTGAACTTAAAACTAAACTCGCACTTGAATTTGAATACCTGAAACTTGATATGAATACATGAACTCAATAAGTATACCAGAAACCAACTTGACTTAAACCATGAATACAAATTACATGGCACTTGACATGACTATATGAACTCCATCTTGATATTATATCCCCTTTTGTATTCATAGACTCAACCAAGACTTGTAACCTTAATCATTGAATAATATACGCGGGGTTTTCGGGAGTTTGAGTATAAATCCAACGGAATCTCATGAGTCCCATACTTATATTATGAATTCATGAATTTATAGATGAGAGCCCGTGATTCCTTGCCCCTGATTACAGCCTGTTGGATTCGAGAACACTCCTGAGATACGTTGACATTCATACTTAAAGTCACGTTTGTTAGATTATCTTTTAGTGATCTCTGTAAAACATATTGGCAGTACACTTCATGTTCACGATACCTTCACTACACGGCCATGCTATACTTGTTTGCTGTGCTCATGTTATATTTCCATGCTTACATAGGTTCCTTTAACATTGACATGTTATACTTGTTCATACTTCATTCCATCCATACTATTTCATATTACACCTTGCATTTTATTTATATACATCACCCATCCTTTTTGGGAACTTACCGAACGAAAGTGCGCTGACGAGTATTCTATCCATCATTCTTTCTGTCTTGGAATGTTCATCAGATAATCTAGAAATTAAGAAGGCGGAACCAACTTCAGAGGACTACTCACAGTTTGAAATCCAGATCGATTACTAGCCCTTCAACAGTTATTTCTTTTCATTCCAGTCAGCCACATGCTTAGGCTTTTATGTTTTTGTTTCTCATTAAGACCTTTGTAATCAGTTTGAAACTTATGAAATTGTAATGAAAATAAAATTGTTGTTGGAAATTTTAGTTTCATTCTTATTCTTGTGTCATTATATATTTTGCTTATATATGTTTAGCGTATTTGTTTCGAGAAAGGACCTTCTCAGAATAAATACGTCGCAGGCCTTGTCACGTTTCCGGCTCCCGTCTTTTGGAAAGCAGGGAGTAAGTAACGCCTATATCATTATTGCATCCCTTTGAATCCTTTCTAGTTTTTCCCGACAATCGTGTCTCGACACTGCGAACCCTTGACCTCCGTTTAATCTTATTGATTCCTTATTGTTTTCTTAAATCTTATTCCATTAACTCTGATGATAGGATTTGGATGACTTGAATGGAGTTATATGATTATAATTATGGACTGTAGTATAGTTACAATGCAGTACTCTACTTGAGTGACTTAAAATTCCGCCTTAGATTCTCTTTCCTATTGATTCACTTATGTTCTACTGTATATCCTTAATTATCGAATCCTATCTTTTTTGATAACTTGTATCCTTCTATGATTTTAAATATCTTTGTACCATCCTTGACAATCTAATTCTAATTTACGTTTCTTCTATTTGATTGCATGCTCTCGGCTTTCTTGAAAACTACTCTTGCTTATCCGAATAGCATCTATTCTGAATTTCAAAACTCCTCGTTTTTCTGGCTGTCATATCGTGATTCGCTTTGAGTATCGGCTGATAGAGCATGACGACGATCCATGACTACATTACCCTGATCTTTTTCCTTACTCTGTTGCATCATCCATCTTAAGTAACTTCAAGGAAGAAATTATTTTAGGAAGGGTAGAATGTAACGACCCCAAAATTCTTATACAATCGTATTATACAGTATTTATTTGTTCTTAGTATTTTCTGTATATTTTTCTTTCTATTAAATATGTTATTATTCCATCTATTTTCCTACCTTAATTACTTTTCAAAAACCGTTTCAAATAAAACCCTAATCCCTTCATATTAAATGCCCAAATCAAATAATCCATAAAATCTTACTCATGCACTTTCTCCATTTTCTTAAACCCAAAATCCCACAACTCCACACGCACTACTAAAATAGGGAGTTGCCCCTACGGATATTGAAATCCGTAGGGGCAGATTTATGTTGGCCCTACGGATTAATCTGTAGGGACAGAAGGTTACCCCTACGGTCCAAGACGTTCAAGAGTAAAAATATTAAATCTTAATTTGGTGTTTGTCCCTATGGAGCCGCAAACTAAGAACCTACGGACAAATCCGTAGGGGCATCTAAATATGGATTTAATAGAAAAAACACATAATTTCCCTACGCGCTGATTATCCTCTCTCCTCGCTCGTGCCCGCGAAACCTCTCCCAAATCCCTTTTTCTCGTCGCCGCGTCGCCGATCTCGCCAATCTCGTCGCCGATCTCACCGATCTCATCGCTGTTCTCTCTCTCTCTCTCGTTCCCGATCTCGTCACCGTTATTCCTCGTCGCCGATTGTCGATTGTCTCCTCCACCGAATAGGTAAGTAATTAAATCTTCAATTAAAGTAATTTTTGATTATTTTAGGGGTTGGGGTTGGGGTTGCGGTTGGGGTTCCGCTAGGGTTGTGGTTGGGGTTCGGTTCGACTAGGGTTGCGGCTGGGGTTGGGGTTGAGGTTAGGGCTGGGGCTGGGGCTGGGGCTGGTGCTGGGGTTCGGGTTAGGGTTAGGGTTGGGGTTCGGCTGGGGCTGGGGCTGAAAATAATAGATCTTGCTTAAGGTATATTTTCAGTTGTAGAATTTTATTTGAGGTGTTACATGAGATAGAATAACTTAGTTATATTTTCAAACAATTATAATTTTATTTTTCAGTTGTAGAATTTTAAACTAGTTAATAAATAGGCAAGATATCGTTAAGTAACTTATACGGTTCGAAGTTTGGCCGTAGACTTCGAGACTAGTTGATGCGCAAGTAAAACATTGCAATATTTGAGGGAATTAAACAGCATGAAAACAATGGATCTTGCTTAAGATGCTAAAAGTTCGTAGGAATAAAAAAACATGGACCTGCTGTAAGCGAGCCTGTGTGGTGCCGTCCTCTCTTCACTGACATGCACACATACACGCGCCCATACACGCATGGCCTAATACATAAATTTGCACTTTCATTCTCTCTACGGACACATGCACCACACATGCACGCATACACACGACCTAATGCATAAATATGCACTGTCCTCTCTACATAGACATGCACACACACATGCGGGCATACACACAAGGCCTAAGACAAATATAAAACAAAAAAAACATCATATTTCAATACATTTTTGCGTATGTATCAAATACTTGCAAAGTTGATTTGCTGTCAATACGGAACATTTTCTATCCGTATATCATTAGATAAATAGAAAGGAAGAAAGTTCGATATATATGTGCTACTCCATGAAGGTCAATTGAATAGTGTCGGTGGTTATAAAAAAAATAACGAAGAATTGAATTTTGATTGCCACATGGCAGGAGAAAACTTTTCTGACACCGTGTACCCAATTTTCCCACACACCCCCTTCACACATGAAGGTTGGAAGAAGATGTTTTTCTGGTAACATCTTCAGCATCATCGAGACTTAATTGCATTTGAAAGGAGGATATATATTCTTTCAACTTAAATTTATATTATATTCATCTTGTTTATTGATTTCTTTTCTATGTTGCAGGTATGTATCTCAATCTCAAGTCTAATACATCATAGTTCTTTAATACTCAATTCTTAAAGGAGCTTAGTTCTCCATAGGCGCTTAGTTCTCTAAGATAGGAGCATGCTCCTCTCCATAATGCGCATATATGCAAGCGCCACGTGCGCTACGTGCAACGCACATGTGCCTGCCATGCGCGCACCACGTGCAATGCACGTGCGCACCACATGAGAATATTTAATAATATTAAAAGGAGATTAGTTCTCCATAGGAGCTTAGTTCTCCAAGATAGGAGCATGCTCCTCCCCATAATGCGCATACGCGCAAGCGCCATGTGCGCTACGTGCAATGCACGTATACCCGCCATACGCGCACCACGTGTAATGCACGTGCGCACCACATGAGAATATTCAATAATATTAAAAGGAGCTTAGTTCTCCAAGTTAGGAGCCTGCTTCTTCCCATAATGCGCAGATGCGCAAGCGCCATGTGCACTACGTGCAACGCACGTATGCCCGCCATGCATTGCACCACGTGCAATGCACGTGCGCACTACATAAGAACATTTAATAATATTAAAAGGAGATATGTTCTCCATAGGAGCTTAAGTCTAATGCATATACACGGATTTTCTCCTTTGTCAGTAACTATTTTGTTCTTAGATTTCTCAATATAGTCACCATAACCTACAATTTATATGTTATACAGTCTAATATGGCCCATGAGTACGTCAGAGTTAAGGACTGGATGTATGTGGATTGGCAACAACGTATGCAACCTAATTTTGTCGCAGGAGTTGCTGCTTTTATCGAATTTGCACGCGCACATAATAAGATCGTGATAGAGAAGATTCTCTACTCGTGAGATATATGTGGTGATAAGTACTGGCAGAAGGTAGAATTGGCAGAGCTTCATATCGTAAAATATGGATTTACTAGATTTTATACAACTTGGAAATATCACGGGGAAGAAGAAGAACGCAGTAATGCGGCAGAAGAAGAAGGAGAACACGATAATGCGGCAGCAGAAAAAGGAGAAGACGGTAATGCGGCAGAAGAAGAAGACGGTAATTTATTTCCATCAGAAGAAATGGAGAATATGGTAGAGCCTGCCCTAGGTAAATCTATTCGTACCGAAGATGACATTCCTTCCGGTCAAGGACCGCGTGCGGATAAATATGAAAATTTCATGAATGATGCTAGAAAACCAATTTATGAGAATGCAAAGTATTCCACCGTCTCATGGTTCGTCCAACTTTTCCAGGCCTAAATGGATAGAGCAACAAGTCATTCACAATACTTCTTTCGTTCTTGAAAGATTCTATGCCCCCGGGAAATAACGTGCCCGACAGCTGGTACGGAGCCCAGAAGATGATGTCTGATTTGGGTCTAAAGTGGGAGAAGATTCAAGAATGTCCTAAAAATTGCGTGTTGTAAAGGAAAGAGAATTCAGATTTGAAAGAGTGTCCAACATGCGGAGAGGTCAGGTATAAGCCGAAAGATTCTGATAAGAAGCATGATATACCTGTCAAGATAGCATGATACTTTTCCATAACACAGAGACTACAGAGGCTATTTAGGTGCAAGAAAACAGCCGAGGCAATGATTTGGCATCACCGTGCTCCTATAAGTAAAGATGGAAAAATGAGCCATCCAAGAGATTCAACGGCATGGAAGGATTTCGATAGGAGACACGCAATATTCAGTAGCGATCCTCTCAATGTCCGGCTCGAACTGGCTAGTGATGGCTTCTGCCCATTCAACTATATGGCTGGAAGTCACAGCACATGGCCCGTTGTAATGATAATTTATAATTTGTCGTCTTGGTTGGCTATGGACCATTGGATTAATTGTTATATTTGTGTTTGTGTGTATGAAATGATATAATATTAATGTCACCATTATTTGTCGAAAACAGGATTCATTTTAACGAGGTACGTAAGGGTCATCCTGATTGGAACGAAAAACGATTGGAAAAATATCATCAGGATAATTTTGGTGATTGGGTCACAGATCATGTAAGTTATTCGAATAACATGTTATTGCTATCAGTTTTAATCTAAACTTATATCGTTATGTATTTGTCGTAAAATTTGTTTTGTTAGATCCACGATCCGAACTTGTCTGCATCATTTGAGAGTGATTCAAGATGTTTAGCTCAATTTCCTAGTATGGAGGTTGCATATTATAAAGGATTCGGTGTCCTTAGATACAAATTCGAAGTTAAGGACATAGAAACATCTAGAACCACTCAGAATAGTGGGATTGCGACAGTAGGATCGGACAGTATGGTTTATTATGGGTACTTAAATTGTATACTCGGCATCCACTATCCCGGACGATCAGAACCCTTTTATATATTTCAGTGTACTTGGTACGATACGCGAACCGATACGGATAAGTGGAGAAGCAATCTTGGGACTTGGAAAGATGAATATGGATTGACCAGTGTGAACACACTTCGATTTTACGGTCAGGAAGATCCGTTTATCTTTCCGAACCAAGCGTTCCAAGTATACTACTCACAGTGTTTGAAGTATCCGGGATGGAGTGTTGTATGCCATTGGAAACCCAGGAATGCCTACGATGTCCCAGAATTCGAGGACAGCGATGAGGATGAAGAAGAGAGAAGGCTTAGAGTGCTCCGACCATCTGTTTTGAAGGACGGGTTGTCTTCAGCCGATTATGAAGTTACGTGGGTTAGAAATGACATCGATGATGAAATCCAAGTAGATATGTTTAATGCGCCCACGAAACGAAAAAGGTTATCAGTAGTGTTATATTATTACTTCACATTTTACGATCTATACATATATAGTCAATACTTGTAATGATTGTCTAATGCGTCCACGAACCGTTTATCTAGATTCCGCGGCACCGGCAGGAGCTCCAGCCGCGGCACCGGCAGGAGCTCCAGCCGCGGCACCGGCAGAGGCAAAGGCAGAGCGGTTCTGCCGCCCGGAGAGATGCGTACATAGGGAGCTTCAGAGGGCCGATCTTGCATCCAGATCGGAGACCCCTTCGGATGCCTCCTTCCGTGTGGACTTTGCCACACCTCCAGGTATATTACACGCATATTTATTTTGAATGTAATATTATAGATATTCATGCCTGTTCATGTCAAAATTACTTATATTGTCAATGTTTGATTGTCTGGTTGTTAGTGATACGTCCACATCAGGGACAGGGGCCACTCCCGCTCCTCCAGGTATGTTTATATATCATATAGTGCATGTATATTGATTTAGAAGCTATATCATAAATATACACACATTCCTTTTGCTCTTACTTAGATAGTAATTTTTTTTATTGTCTAGTTGTAGGTGGTGACACCACCGCACCTGCGGGTATGTTTATATATCCTATAGTGCATACATATTGATTTAGAATGTTATATTATTGATCTACACATTCTTTTTGCAATTACTTATATAATCTATTTTTAATTGGCTAATTCTAGGTGGTGCGTCCATATCTGACGCATGGGTCACTCCTGCCACTTCCGTACCCTCCGCATCGTCTGTAGGTTAGTATGAATAAATATAAAATATTTATTCATTTTACATATCCTCTATAGAATAAATATGAACTTCATGGAAATTTAGCGTCAATGTTTATTTTCTAGTTGGAGGGGATGCGTCCGCATCCGGGACACCGGCTGTTTCTCACCGGAGGAACTATCGTCCCGCTCGTGCTGCTGCCCGGGCCTAGGCCCGTGCTTTAGTCACCGGAGGTACATATCACACTTTAATTTTCATTTAACCTTGATTTCTTAATACAACTTTGTTTTAATATTGATTGTCTTGATATTTCTTGCAGACGCAGGGCCTCCCCATCCCCAGAGGAGGACTCGAGGTCCGAATCAGTCTCATAGGCTGAGGCCTGACAGAACTAGGGGGAGGCGGCATTCCCCCTCTTTTTTACCCTTGATTATGCTATACCGGTCCTCATACCGAGAGGTTCGGCCGGTATATGGGGGATGAGAGCCGGCTCGTGAAGAACTATCCACTTCAAGTTGAGTGGGGCGACCAGCCCCGGCGCTCATTCGCCTACTTTTTTTATCAGGCTCTGGTATTAATATATATTTTCATTTGACTTATCCAATATATTTATTATTAACACTTGCAATCTAATAACAATGTTTTTTTTGTATTTTCAGCTGGATTACGATTTTCAGCCTGTACCCGACCCTGATCACCCTGGAAGGGTGCTCGACCTTCATGCTCTGTACAATGGCCTGATGAAGAACATGCAGACCAAAGTACGATACAACAGGAATGAGCTGAAGGCCGACTGCTACTCCCTATGGAAGGTGACCCCCGAGGTAGAGAGAGCGGCCCTCCTATCTACTCCGGCCTTTGCGAGAGTCGACGTAGAGACATGGCCTCTATTGTGCGAATATTTCGACTCTCAACGTAAACAGGTATGTATTTTAAATGTAATTCACTGTTTAGTACATAATTTATTTTTTTGTGTTCCTTAATTAGAAAACTAAATGTGAATGTGTTATGCAGAAACATGCCACTCAAAATATAGAGAATAGGAAGTCGGCGAAGAGGGGTCTCCCCACTTATATAGGTGGCCCGAAGAATATTACTCGAGCCATGGAGTTATCGGTAAATTACAATAGACCGACCTTTGTGATATAATGCAATATTAAGAGTTATTTTCTAATATATCTAATATTAAGAGTTATTTTCTAATATTGCAGACATCTCAGACCCTGGCGTAAGGTGGTACACCGAGCGTGTTGTCCGCATATCTTGCCGTCCACGACACCTCGACAGATCCCGCCACGGGCGAGCTTCGATACCCCGACGTCGCTACCCAGGAGTATTGCGTAAGTGTTAATATTTATTCAAACCCTATTGAAATTTTAGTTTTGGAAGGTTCAAATTTAAATGATATACTTATATTTTACTGGTTAATGTGGGTGTAGGAGCGGGTGGTTGAGCAGGCCGAGATATCGGGGATCGATTTTACCGGACAGAGCGATCCAATACTGCTGACCCCAGTCCTGGATACCGCACACGGAGGGCACCACGGAGGTTGGGAGAGAGGCCGGGGACTGGGCCCTAGTAGGGCCCATATAAGGTTGGACTTCACCCCGGCGGTTACTTCCTCCGTCTCTAGTGAGCGACGTGTCCAGGAGGAACTGGAGAGCTTGAAGGCCACCGTTCAGGAGTTGAAGGAGATGCTGGTATGTATACTACTTAATAGTAAAATATCATGTCATATTATAGATATCAACATATACAATATTAGTACGTAGCCTGAGCTTATTTGGTTGTAGACTTAGCTTTGATTAATCATACATACATATCTAATTAAAATAAACTACGGTTTTCCAAACTAGATATCCAAATGGGGTTTCGAAATAACTTGATAATGATACGAATTCGAATAATACACAATTCTTACTCGCTTATTACACACGTTAGGTCCAGACGCGACAGGATACATCAGCCGAGCCTCCACATGCATCTCCTTCGGCTGCGGCTCCGTAAGCCACTACATCGGCTGCTGTTCCGCAGACAGCTCCTATAGCTCCACCGCCCGCTCAGACTCTCGCATCCGCGGCTCCGCAAGCCACTACCTCGACGGCGGCTGCGCAGACCACATCGCCAGCTCCACAGCCCGCTCAGACTCCCGCACGCTCCGCATTGCATGATTTATTGACCGAGGAGCAGGCGCGCGAGATTCTGGCGTTTATCAGAGGTGGAGCTGGACCGAGCTAGGGTAACTTTTTTATTCTTATATTTTAAACATGTATTTATTTATATGATACATATTGTACTACATTTTGGACGATATTGATATTGGTGATGTTTGCGTGTTTATATTGATATCATATTCTGCTTTTTGGTTTCTTTTGTATATTATGCGTGAGATGTGATTATGAATACTGCGATATATATTCTGCGTGATGATTAATTTTATATATGATCGATGTATATATTATTATGCACAGGGCAAGAAAAAAATAGGCAGCCCTTTTTTATAAAAAAAAACCTAATAATATGTACCTACGGATTTCTCCATAGGGCCCTTCATTTCCCTTACGGATTAATCCGTAGGGCTCAACTATGTACCTACAGATTTATCCGTAAAGGCAAAATATCAAGATACCTGATATTTTGCCCCTATTATCTCAATATCAGGGGTTAAGCTTGCCCCTACGGATATATCCGTAGGGGCAAACAAATACCCCTACACAGTTATCCGTAGGGGCAAAATATCAGGATTCCTGATATTTTGCCCCTACAGATATATACCTACGCACTTATCCATAGGGGCAACCTGTTGACCCTACGGATAAGTCCGTAGGGACACCTAAACAATTTTATAAAACCGTAAATAAAAAAAAAATTTGCCCATACGGCCTATTCCGTAGGGCAAACTGGACCTACACATAACTCCGTATGGGCAAATTTTAATTCGTAGCGGCGTTTATACTTACAGGGTATTTTCTTGTCCCTGCTGATATATCCGTAGGGGCAGTTGTTTGCTCATACGGATAAATCCGTAGGGGCAATCCGTATTTATAGTAGTGACGCATTTAATTTAATCTCTTTCCTATTTAAATCTCATCTTTTGTTTTCCTTTATTTTTTTTCTAAACCCACGTCCGAGCCCAAATCCCAAACTCTACCTAAACCCAGAATCCTATAAAACACAAAACTCTCTAACTTTTCAATTCTCTCTTCTTATTTAACATCTTCCTTAATTAAAAACCAATTTAATTAAATTATTTTCTCTTAATTACCCCAATACTCTCTCTCCCCCTCCTCTTCCCTCATTGTTCACTCTTTCTCTTCCTTCTTTTATTTCCTCTTCTTATTACTGCCATCACCTCTTCATTCCCGATAATTGTAACCGAACCCCTCCCCCTTCCCTCTTCACCTCCCCACTCTCTCTATCTCTCTCTCTCTTAATTTTCTCTTTTTTCTATTTAATCTCTCAATCTCTCTCTATATCAACCAGTGACCCCTCCTCCTTCCTCCTTAAACAGAGCACTATGCCACCTCCTCTCACCGCCGGTACCACCCTAAACCACCGCCTCCACCGTCAACCACAACTACCACCTAGCACCTCCATCCCCTCTCTCCCTTACAACACTTTTCCCTCTCAAAACCAATCTTGCTTCTTCGAGAACCCACAGGCGATTTGCAGCACCGCCGCCTGAGTCGCCAACACCACCGTCGTCCATCAACAGCAACCGAGCACACCGCTGCAAGCTTCTCCGCCGACGAGCTCGAGCCCAACACCACCACAAGCAACACCACCACCTTCACAACACCCTCGACCTTCGACACCCATTCGACATCACCACGAGCTATGAAGAGAGGATCGAAAGGCCAGGCTCGAGATCGAGGGAATGCCATGATCTTTTCTCCGCCTCCGAATCTTCATTCCGTTGATGTTTCGGTTTTGTGCACGACAATGTTCGATGAAATGCCGCAATGGGAATTTTCGCCGTTCTCCCATTCCAAACGCGGGTAAGTCCCTTTTCCTTCCGTCTCTCTTTTCCTCCTTGCCTCTTGTTATGATTCCATGAAACCACTTTTCCGTCTCGTCGTAATCCCTTATTTATCCAACTTTTTGTTTGTATTTCTATATCTTTAGATCTTTGTGTATATAGGCTAAAATGTCATCTATTGGCGTCATATCAAATTCAAACTGATATAAACTAAGCAAAATGATGGTCATTATTCATAGCAATTGGCCCCATATCATCGATTGTTATCTGCTAATGAACTGTTGGAAATTTCCTCGTCATGACCAATACATTAGGTTTCTCTAATGCCTATTGCATTATGTTTTTATGTAAACCTCCTTGATCACACTTCACAGGTACAATAGTCTCTATCCAAACTTTTGTGTCAATAATACGAACTTTATAATTTTCTTGTATTAGGTCCTATTATGGGATATCTCTTCATAACTCTTTTGAAACACCTCCATCCATGTTAGTTTAGTTCTTTCTCTAAGTCTTGGTATTCTGTTAACTACAATTTTACATCATCCCTGTCGCGGCTTGATCAGTTTATGTTTTTAATATATAAATAAGTTTGGGGGTTCATACGAGACTTAACTTTTCTTAGGTTAGAGTTATATACCACATGATATATTGTACTAAATTCATTAAAAGATGCTTACATTAAATATTAGTTTGAATATATAATAATGTAATGATTCAAAATGCTTTACTTCTTGCTAGCTAAACTAATAGACACCACCCTCTAGTTTTAAAAATAGAATTATCTAATATAAATTTCTTTTGCAATTTTGCCTTTACAACCCTCGATAGGGGAATCCGGTTGAGGATTGTACAGATTATTGCTCGTCTTGGTTCTAATAGAGTGAGACGCGGAGCTCTTCATAGAGCTCGGTCTCGAATGGAAAATACGGGTTTAAAACAAAATAAAACAATATCAACAAAATTAAAATAATAAGCTAACTAAACTATTTATCATTTTTATGTAAATTAACAGAAAAAGCAAATTAGATTTTAAATATAGTACCACTAAATTGAAAAAGTTAAGTTCTATTAAAATACACTTAGTTTCCAAAAGATGGATTTTTTACTAAAATACCATAAACTTCTACAAGTTAGGTTGTCATTAAAATACCATATAAAAGCTAAAGTATATTTTTATTAAACACCCTCAATATTATATTAATATATAATTCACAAAACACTCTCGAGGTTTATTTTTAAAATAAAATATTTTACATAAAACCCCTCGAGTTTTCAAGTGAAATATTTATATTAAATGACCTAAGTTCACCAAAATACCCAGAATATGTAACATGGTTAATCTTTAGGTATTTAAGTAACAATGGATTTAAGCGATATCTTTTCTCCAGGCCTTGGGGAGCCGAAGAAAATGAGTGTTTGCCTATGTAGTTTAAATGACAATGTAAATTAAAAAGAATTATCGTTGGCAATATTTTTTGAAAAAGTCACAAATCCTACCGTCCATGTGAGGGGTTGCCCGATTATTCCTAAAATTAAGAAGTTTTCAAAAGATACAATTCTTCTTAATTCATATAGATACCTGATCTCAAACTCAAAACTTGAACTTGAAACTGAACTCGCACTTGAATTTGAATATCTCAAACTTGATATGAATACACGAACTCAATAAGTATACCTGAAACCAACTTAACTCGAACCATGAATACAAATTACACGACTTACACTTGACATGACTACATGAACTCCATCTTGATATTATATCCCCTTTTGTATTCATGAACTCGATCAAGACTCATAATCTTAATCATAGACTAATATACGCGGGGTGTTCGGGTAGTTTGAGTATGAATCCAATGGAATCTCATGAGTCTCATACTTACATCATTAAATCATGAATTCATAAATGAGGGCTCGTGGTTTCTTGCCCCAGGATTACTGGATGTTGGGTTCAAGAACACTCCTGAGATACATTGACATTCACAGTTAAAGTCACGGTAGTTAAATTACCTTTTAGTGACCTCTGTAGGATATATTGACAGTACACTTCATGTTCACGATGCCTTCACTGCACGGCCATGCTATACTTGTTTGCTATGCTCATGTTACATTTCCATACGTATATGGTTTCCTTTAATATTGCCATGTTATACATTATCATAATTCATTTCATCTATACTATATCATATTACACCTTACATTTCATTTATATACATCACCCATCTTTTTTAGGGACTTACCGAGTGAAAGTTCGCCGATGGGTATTCCACCCATTTTTCTTTCTTTCTTAGAATGTTCGTCAGATAATTTAGAGACTGAGGAGGTGGAACCGATGATCGGCCATATTTATTGCATATTTTTACGGTTATTTTCCCTATTGTTAGTAATTACTAAATATGTTATTTATAATTTATGATCATAGGTGGGTTTATGTGAAAAAGATTTTGTCATATGTTTCTTAACTTATAATTAATATAATTGGGAGTTAAATGGTTGCATATCTCGTTCAAATAAATATTCATGAGTTTCTTAACCATTAAGTAATTTATTTGTGAATAAATTGTTGGAATATTTTCTCAAATAAAATAAAATACTACTAATGATTAGATTTGAGATATTGTGCAGGTATTAAAGTAAAAAATCAGTTCAAGACCACAAACATGATTAAGAAATCCAAATCGATTCCAATTAGCAAATCAAATCCGCCAAGTTTAGGAGCAAATTGATGATTTTCACAACTACAGAGATAAGGCAATAAATTCAAGATTTTATCGTCGGAAAGGGTTCCTAAAATCACGAGAAGAAAGAGGAAAAAAATTAGAGACGAGATCCCACCAATTGGCGGCAGATCAGCAATCGAATCGTGCAATTGGCAGCGGATCAGCGGTCGAATCATGGTCGTTTGATCAAATTTTTCATGGGCATGATCGTCATTTCATATACATCGAGATGACATCTTGGGTTTCAAGTTTCAGAGCCTATATAAAGGACCGAGCAACAATAAAGAAAAGATCTAGGATTTTTATTTGTTAGTCTTTTCTTTCTTGTATCTTTCTTTTTCTTAGCCATTAAATATTGAAGTTTATTAATAAAAGGTAGTGTTAAATTTTATTTCTTGTTTTTTTTCTTTTCGCGTCTTAATTTTCTACACTTTAATTCTCGCGCTTTTATTTAATTAATCATAGATGGTTTTTTTTCTTTTATGAATCTTTCTTTTTCCTCCTTTATTCTTGTTCCTTGATCTTTTATAAAGCGATGACACTCAAAGGTTGTTTCTTACCTTCGTGAGGGCCCTAGAAGTTAACTTTAAATCAATATTTCTAATTTGATTTTCTCCTTTCTTTCTTTTGTTTTATTTTGATTTAATGGGTGAGTAATTTTCTCGCTTGTTTGGGATAAGAAAATGGGAGTTTGAGAGATGGAAATATCTTTTACACTTTCTCTTTATCCAACATATGAATCTAAATTTTTTTCAAAGATAAACCACATCTCTCTCCTTTTAGACGCTCTATCATTCCATGATAGTTGTGACCCAACTTTCGAGACATGTTGTGGGAACTTTGCTAAACGTTTAAGATAATAGTAATTAATCGAAGGATAAAAGTCAATGAAGGGAATTCATAGTATCCCTTTAACTCAAATCCCCATTGTTTGCTATTATCCTCATATCAATTCAACAAGTGGTTAAAGGTAAATAATTTTTAATACATCATTTAAACAACCCAATCTGAAAACCCCAATGAGTTCTTCTAACATTAATACTTTCAAATCTCTTTGAGAATAAAAACAACAAATTAAACCCTTTTCAATTAACTCGTCTAAAACAAGATTAGTAATTTACCATCTCCCCATGGACGACACGTACTCATTATCGGCTAACTATTTGCGATAACGTTATTGATTGCGGTATTTAGGAGACTTTAAAAACTCATTTTTTCACAACAATCAACCGACTTCAGACGACTACTCGCAGTTTGAATCCCATGCCGACTATTAGTCTTTCATCAGTTTTTTCTTTTCATTCCAGTCAGCCACATGTTTAGGCTTTTATGTTTTTGTTTCTCATTCAGACCTTTGTAATCAGTTTGAAACTTGTGAAATTTGAATGTAAATAAAATTGTTTTCGGAAATTTCAATTTTATGCTTATTCTTGTATCATTTTATACTGCTTATATATGCTTAGCGTATTTGTTTCGAGAAAGAACCTTCTCGGAATAAATATGTCGTGGGCCTCGTCATGTTTCCGGCTCCCGTCTTTTGGAAAGCGGGGCGTAAGTAATGCCTATATCATGATTCCATCCCTTTAAATCCTTTTTGTTTTCCCTGATAATCGTGTCTCGACACTGCGAACCCTTAACCTCCATTTGACCTTATTGATTGCTTATTGTTTTCTTAAATCTTATTTCATTGACTCTGATAGTAGGATTTAGGTAACTTGAATTGAGTTATATGATTGTAACTATGAACAACAATATAACTTGAGTGACTTGGAGTTCTGCATTTAATTCTCTTTCCTCTTGATTTAGTTATATTTTACCGTAAATCCTTAATTATCGAATCATATCTTCTTTGATAACTCATATCCTTTCCTGATTTTAAATATCTTTGTACCATTCTCGACAATCCAATTCTAATTTACGTTTCTTCTATTTGATTGCATACCCACGGCTTTCTTGAAAACTACTCTTGCTTATCCTAATAACATCTATTCAGATTTTTGAAACTCCTCATTTTTCGAGCTTTCTTATCACGATTCACGTTGAGTACCGACTAATGGAGCACGACGATGATAGATGACTACGTTACCTTGATCCTTTTCCTTACTTTGTTGCATCATCTTTCTTGAGTAATTTCGAGAACGAAATTATTTTAAAGAAGGTAGAATGTACGACCCCAAAATTCCTATACAGTCGTATTATACAGTATTTATTTGTTCTTGGAATTTTTCCATATATTTTTCTTTCTATTAAATATATTATTATTCCATATATTTTTCCTATCTTAATTATTTTCCAAAACTCATTTCAAATAAAACCCTAAACCCTTCATATTAATCCATAAAATCATACCCATACACTTTCTCCATTTTCTCAAACCCAAAAGCCCACAACTATACACCCATTTAATTTAATTTCTTTCCTATTTAAATCTCCTGTTTTGTTTTCCTTTATTTTTTTCTAAACCCAAAACCAAACCCAAATCCCAAACTCTACCCAAAGTCCAAAATCCTATAAATCACTGAACTCTCTAACCGTTCAATTCCCTATTCTTATTTAACTTCTTCCTTAATTAAAAACCCATTTAATTAAATTATTTTCTCTTAATAAACCCATACTCTGCCTCCCTCCTCTTCCCTCATTGTTCACTCTTTCTCTTCCGTCTTTTATTTCCTCCTCCCATTACAGCCCATCACCTCTTCATTCCCCCACAATTGTAACCAAACCCCTCCCCCTTCCCTCTTCACCTTCCCACTCTCCCCACTCCCTCTCTAATAAATTCCTCTCTCTCTCTCTTCTCTCTCTTTTCTATTTAATCTCTCTCTATATATATCAACCAGTGACCCCTCCTCCTTCCTCCTTAAACTAAGCACTGCACCACCTCCTCTCACCGCCGGCGCCACCCTGAACCACCGCCTCCACCTTCAATCACAACTACCACCTAGCACCTCCATCCCCTCTCTACCCTACAACACTTTTCCCTCTCAAAACCATTCTTTCTTCTCTGAGCACCCACCAGCGATTTGCAGCATCGCCATCTGAGTCGCCAACACCACCGTTGCGCGTCACAAGCAACCAAGCACACCACTGCAACCTTCTCCGACGACGAGCTCAAGCCCAACTCCACCACAACTAACACCACCACCTTCACCACACCATCGACCTTCGACACCCATTCGACGTGACCACGGGCTATAAAGCAAGGCTCCAAGGCAGGGCCCGAGACCGAATGAACAACGCGATCGTTTCGCCACCTCCGGATCTCCGTTCCGTCTACGTTTCGGTTTTGTACACAACAATGTTCGATGAAATGCCGCTATGGGAATTTTCGTCATTCTCACGTTCTAACGCGGGTAAATCCCTTTTCCCTCCGTCTTCCTTTTCCTCCTTGCCTCTTGTTATGATTCCACAAAACCACTGTTCCGTCTCGTCGTAATCCCTTATTTATCCGGCTTTGTGTCTGTATTTCTATATCTTTAGATCTTTGTGTATATAGGCTAAAATGTCATCCGTTGGCGTCATGGTATATCAAAATCAAACTGATATAAATTAGTCAAAACGATAGTCATTATTCATAGCAATTGGCCCCATATCATCACTTTTTATCTGCTAAAGAACTGTTGGAAATTTCCTCGTCATGACCAATACACTAGGTTTCTCTAATGCCTATTGCATTGTATTTTTATGTAAACCTCCTTGATTACACTTCATAGGTACAATAGTCTTTTTCCAAATTCCTATGTCAATAACACGAACTTTTTAATTTTCCTGTATCAGGTACTGTTAAGGGATATCTCCTCATAACTCTTTTGAGATACCTTCATCCATGTTAGTTTAGTTCTATCTCTAAGTCTTGTTATTCTGTTAACTACAATTTTACATCATCCCTGTCACGGCTTGATCAGTTTATATTTTTGATGTATAAATAAGTTTGGGCTCATATGAGACTTAACTTTTCCTAGGTTAGAGTTATATACCACATGATATATTGTATTAAATTCATGTTTACTTTAAATATCAGTTTGAATATATAATAATGTAATGATTTAAAATGCTTTACTTCTTACATGCTAAATTAATAGACACGGCCTTCTAATTTTAAAAATAGAATTATCTAATATAGATTTCCTTTGCAATTTCGTTTTTACAACCCTTGATAGGAGAACCTGGTTGAGGATGGTACATATTATCGCACATCTTGGGTCTAGTAGAGTGAGACGCGGAGTTCTTCACAGAGCGCGGTCTCGCTCGAAAGGAAAATACGGTTTAAAAACAAAATAAAACAATATCAAAAAAATTAAAATAATAAGTTAACTTAACTATTTATCATTTTTATGTAAATTAACAGAAAAAGAAATTGCAAATTAGATTTTAAATATACTACCCCTAAATTGAAAATGTTAAGTTTTATTAAAATACCCTTAGTTTTCAAAAGATAGATTTTTTTACTAAAATACCATAAACTTCTATAAGTTAGGTTTTATCATTAAAGTACCATATAAAATCTAAAGTATATTTTTAGTAAACACCTTCGATATTTTATTAATATATATTTCACAAAACGCTCTCGGGGTTTATTTTTAAAATAAAGTATTTTACATAAAACCCCTCGAGTTTTCAAATGAACTGGTTACATTAAATGACCTAAGTTTACCAAAATATCCAGAATATATAAAATGATTAATCTTTAAGGTATTTAGGTAACAATGGGTTTAAGCGGTATCTTTTCTCTAGGCCTTGGGAAGCCGGAGAAAATGAGTGTTTGCCTATCTAGTTTAGATAATGATGCAAATTAAAGGAACTATTATTGGCAATCGTTTTTGGAAAAGTCACAAATCTTGCCGTCCATATGTAGGGATTGCCCAATTATTCCTAAACTTAAAAATTTCAAAAGATAAATCTTTTTAATAAGATATGTTTAGAACCTGAACTCGAATCCAAACTTGACTTGAATTCCACTCAAACTTGAACTCGAATTCGAAAACAAACTCGAACTCAACTTGAACTTGAATATTTGACTTGACTTGACCCGAACCATGAATACCATTTGACATGACCATTTGAACACAACTTGAACCAGAACTTGTATTCTTTATATTCATGGATTCGGTTAAGTCTTATAAACTTGATCTATACAATAAAATGCGTGGGGATAAGGGGTAGATTGATAAAGAATGTATGACGTGGCACGAGGGTTCACTAAAAGATACCTAACCTGAATATCCTGTGTTGTTGTCCTGTGGGTTTGACGGGGCCTTGTATTCCTGTACCTTTGGTCCGCGGGGTACTTCGGTCTACTCTCGTATATACGCATACCTTTCTTATCAAATTACAAACAACCACATTAGAATAGAATGGCGTTATTCATAACTATCATGCTTAATATACCTTAGCATACTCAAGTTTAATTAATGCTCTTATATATTTTCACTCCTACCTGTCTACTTGGATCTATGTCTTATTTTACATACCCTCAGTTATCATATTTTTCCTTGGGAACTTACCGAGCGCTAGTTCGCTGACGACATTCCTTCTGGTTTTGTTTCATTGAAATTTCGTTAGGAGGATAGGATTCAGAGGAGATCGAACCAAGCCAGGAGGATTTTGATCGGCTATCAGCTCAGCCAGACTATTAGTTTTCTTCATCAATTTCAGTTTCTGTATGCCACTTGTTTAGGTACCTTGTTATTGTACTTTTGTTATATTGTATTCAAACTCTATGGAATGTGAATGTAAATATAATGTTAGATTTTAAAGCACTTATTATTTCTTGTTATTTTATATTGTTTATAAACGCTTAGCGTATTTATTGCAGGAAATGACCTTCTCGGAATAAATACGTCGCGGGCTTCGTTATGTGCCGTTACCATCTTTTGGAAAGCGGGGCGTGACAGAGTTTCTTGAGTATTTAAAAGAGAATAGGATTTTATCTTAGCTTACTTCTCCATATACACCACAACACAATGATGTATCGGGGAGAAGAAATCGCACCCTATTAGATATGGTGTGTTATATGATTAGTAACGTTGAGTTACCTCTTTCATTTTGCGGTTATGCACTAGAGTCAGAAGCATACATATTGAATAAGGTTCCGACCAATTCTGTGCCTACCACTCCATATGATATATAGAATGGAAAGTGACCATGTCTTAAGTTTGTTAAGATATGTGGTTATCCTGCTTATATAAAGAAGTAGAATCCTGACAAGCTCAAGGCACAGTCAATTCTGTGCAAGTTTGTGGGATATCCCAAGTATTCGCGATGATATCTATTCTACCACCTCTAGGAACAAAAAATATTTGTTTCTCGACATGCCACTTTTTTAGAAAAGGAATTTCTTACAAAAGATATTATTGAGAGCATGATAAAACTGGAAGAGGTTCAAGAACCACAAACTACCACTGAAGATTTGGTCGAGCATGAAGTTTCAATAGCGTCCGAGGAACCTCAGCTGCTCCGCAGATCCGGTAGACGTCCTTACCCACTAGAGAGATACTACGGTTTTCTCATAGACAGTGATATAGAGGATTGCATCATAGAAAATGATGACCCTACTAGTTTTCAGCAGGCCGTCATGAGTATGGGCTCAGTGAAGTGGCTAAATGTTATGCGATCCGAGATATAATCCATGCACACCAACAAAGTATGGACTTTGGAGATTTCTCCTGAAGGGGTAAAACTCATTGAAAGCAAATGGATCTTCAAAAAGATGATCGGTACAGAAGGAAAGGTGGAGACCTATAAAGCTAGATGATAGGGATTTTTTTGTCTCCAAATTGAACTGCAAGTATACAGGTTATCGCAGTCATACTTGAGAATCGTTACCACAGAGAGGTGTGTTAACTACTTTTAAGCTAAGTTAAAGAGTTAGATTTTTTTAAAGTGCAAATAAAAGCGGGGTTTTTATGAAAGAGAAAGTTTTAGGGTTTTTGTATTGTTTGTCTTTCTATGGTTGGTTTAAAAGATACTACTTCTTTTCTTTATCTATTTCTAATATGTTTTCTATTACTTAATATAAAAGCATATGTTATATTAAATTAATTAAAAATAACCAATCAATTATAAAAGATCATCTAGAAACTATATTAAAAACTTAGTTCTAGATATTTAAGAATGACCTAGGTTGAATGTTTGATTAATAGTAATAGGCAGCTAATCTAAACTATCATGTTGATTAATCTAGAGCTCTTTAACGATCTAGGCTGAATTTATTTTAATAAAAACCATATGTTTTACCGTTCCTAATTAGGGTTCTAGTTTGTCAAACCTTCATTATCCTAATTAGTTTTTAGATGTATCATCAATTTCTATATCTAATTCAAAGCGTCAATTATTCCTATAAGATCTAGTTTATATGATGAAAACTATAAGAAATGAATTATATCAAAAGCAATTCATGATGAATTAAAAGAAAAGAAGATCATAAAACACATCCAATCATAGAATGAAAGATAATACAAAACCCTAGAAAAATAATTAGTTACTCATAGAAAGAAAATTATAAACTTTATTCATTATGAAATAAAACTTACAATTACTCTTGATCTCTCCTACTTTTGCAAACCTTAATTTTTGACATATGGAAGAGATATGAAACCTTATAGGTATACAGGTCGTTATATAGAACTAAGGAAGATTGGAAAACAAATAATAGATGATACAAAAGAATCAACTTGCTAACAACTTTTAAAATCCAATCTAATTGATCTGTTGGATGCTGTTGCGTGCCTTCAGAATTTTCAAAAAATAAAACCCTACATCTTATATGAATCTATTTGGAAAGAAGATCGTGCCCATAAAAAATCTCATCGAACGACCCAAAATCGATCGCTGAGCCACCGCCGCCGTTTGACTAGATTGGCCGTTGATCCACCGCCAAATTTTGGCTTCATGTATCCATATTTTTTCTGTAGTTTTATCGTCAATTTAGATGATTTTTGAGCATATAATATCTTGAATATCTCACTGTCTTTCTGCAGTTGCGTAGATCTTCGAATTGTTGATTTGTTGCTTTTGATTCGATTTGGTTTCTCAGACTGATTTGTTATTGTGATAATTGATTGACCTCTATTTGTTGCAACTTTTGCTGATTTGTAATGATATTCCCAAATTTGTTCCAAATTTGCAACCTATCTTTTGATTTTCTAAATAATTAGCTTAAGTCTCCATTGTACGCACGTAATCCTCATTTTAGCACAATTATCCGTTTTTTGCATCCAAGCCCTGTTATATATAATAATTCACAAAAGATATCCGGAATAACATAAAATATAACAATAAAATGATAAATGAGTTAGAAAAATGTGCAATAAATTGCACCAATCAAATACCCCCACACTTATCTTTTGCTAGTCCTCAAGCAAATTTAGGATTTCAAATTCTAAACTAAACTAAACTACAATCTACTAAATTCTACTCCTACTTCTACTCCTATAAAACAAAATAAAGGAAATAAAAATAAGAAAATGAAAACTATATACAAAGATGAGAATAGATAAGAAAAATTCGAAAAATAAGAGTTTAAACCCCACTAGATTTTCAGTCGTCATGAACCGTGCCTTAATAGACTTTGATCTACGCAGAAAGTTACTTTCTAATCATTCTTCCAATCTTTCCTACCTATCTTTCCTCCAATCATGATCATATACCCCTATGTGTGTGTAAAATTATCCCCACACTCGAAGAATTCAATTCAAGCTCCCATACTCTTACCTTTAGCTCCCTATTACTTTTTAATTGGCGAATCAAATTGAAGGATTTGTTCCCACATTTTTCATGCGACTGTTAATGTTTCATGAAGCACTAACCAACCGATTACCGAATGTGATCACTTATAGGGCGTAACAAATAATCCCAAATCAGTTGGTTTAAGTTACTAGGTATGAAGCACCCTCGCTGAAATTTTTGTATGCCACCTTAATAATTGCAAGATAGTGTTCGTTTTTTTTTCATTTTTTTTCTTTTAGTGATATTAAATTTTTTCCCTTCGTACTAGGACATTACAAACAAGAGCATGACATGTCTTTTTTACTATCCCAAACTTCAAGATATGTGCATGTACGTATAATAAGGCATCAACGTTCAAATATTTGGACTCAAAAATAGACTTCATTTACATCTTCTCAAAATTAGTAACTCTTTTATGATACTAGCCTTTTGGAAATAGGCTCATGACTAATTATTATTAGATCCATTTAACCATCTCTTTTTCTTGTTTTTCTTAAAATCTCTCTCTTTTATATACATTTTTCACTCTTTTATTTTTATTTTTAAAATTTTTTTTTGAAAGACTAAAACCATGTACAAAACCAAACCACCCTCTACACTTAAATCAAACAATGTCCTCATTATTTTAGAGTACATAGTTTGTTATACCCACATAATTATGCTTATCTTCGTTGAAACCTTCCCGGTTTCAAATTCTCAATACCTACAAAAGAATATGTGGATGTGTATTTTGGTACCCAAACTAACTTAAGTTTATGTGGGTTAGTTTTGGGGACCCATTTTAAATTGGTATATAAAGATTTATTTCTTTTCAACCCACAAGAATATACAAAGAGACCATATGCACCACAATAGTGACAAGTGTGATTAGGTGTACCCATGAGACTAGATTTATATTTAGAATAGTGGTTGACAAATTTAGATGAAAATGATTTTTGAATTTTCGAAGTTTTAAGATCAACATCTCCATTATTTTAAAAAAAAATTCTCTTTGCTTGGTAAAGGATCATCCGCTTCTTTTATTTTTAAAAACTTAGCAAAAGAAACTGTTAAATCATCATTTTGTTTTTTGAGGGAAGCAATTTGCTCGATCAACTTTCCTTGAGAAATACAGGACAATTTTAAAGAATTAATTTCGCTTTTAAAAGATGAAACCAAATTTTTATGATCTTTCCTCAAAACATCACATGACAAAATCAAATTTTCATTTTCAATTTTTAAAGAATTAATAGTTTTTTTTATTTAATATCAATTTTTGAAAGAAACTCAATTTCCTCTTTCTCTAGTTTATCAGTTTGTGCCGAAAAATCATTTTTCTCCTTTTCTAATCTATCAATCAAAACATCATTTGTCAAAAATACTTGCGAACTACTAGAAGATTTTAAAATATTAATTTCACTAGTAAAAATTTCAATCAAACTATTATTTTCTTCTCTTAAAGAATTGCAAGATAAAATCAAATTCTCTTTTTCAATTTTTAAAGGTTCATTCAACGAAACCAATTCCTTCTCCTTTTCTAACAATAAAATTTTATTTTCAAGAAAACTATTTTGAGATATTACCATATTAAGTTCATCATGTTGATTTGGAGAAGCATCAATAAGTTGATCATGTGTACCATCAAATGAAGTATCGCAGTCCTTAAAATCAAATAAACACTCATCTTCGTCACTTGTTTCCCCATTAGACAATTCAAATAAAGCGTCGATGTCCCAAGATAAGTCATAAGAATTACCAGCTTGGCTTCCTAGATTGAAAATATTTATATCAACTGTCATGTTTCTAAATGAAATTTTCATTGAACCATTGCGACAGTTAATCAAAGCATTAGCGGTAGCTGGGAATGGTCTTCCTAAGATTACCGGAATTTGATTTTTAAGGCTAGAGACATGTTGTGTTTCTAAAATGATGAAATCTACAGGGAATATAAATTTGCTTACTTTGATTAACACATCCTTATTCTCTCCCTTTGGTTTCTTAATGGAACGATCTGCCAACTGTAAAGTGACTTCTGTTGGTTCAAACTCACATATCCTTAGTTGTTCATAGACCGAAAAAGGAAGAAAGTTTACAATAGCGCCTAAATCAAGTAAAGCTCTATTAATGACTCTACCTCCGATAATGCATGGAATTGTAGGACAATCGGGGTCCTTATACTTAATGGGTAATGCATTACGTTGAACGTCACTAACATTACCGGCTAGAAAAACCTTCTTAGGCTCATGTGTTTGCCTCATTTTAGTGCAAAGGTCTTTAAGAAATTTAGCATAGGAAGGAATTTGGTCAATTGCATCTAGTAGAGGTATGTTGATCTTGACTTGTTTAAACGTGTCCATCATTTTCGCCAATTTAGTATCTTGCTTCTTGGCCTTTAAACGTTTTGGATCTGGAGCTTTAGGCTCAAGAGGGGTATCTATGGAAGATGGGTGGAACGTGGAAGCGGGGGTAGAAGTAGATGCCGGCTGTGCAAGTGGATTAGGAGTCTGCTGCTCCTTATCAGCCAGGATCTCTTCAGAATTATCGGGCATCCTAAGCTGGTTATCAACCTGTTTTCCCGACCTCAAAGTGGTTATAACATTTATTTGATCGGGATTTGTACGTGTATCTTTTGGATTTGTTATAGGTTGACTAGGTAAGGTACCCATCTCTCGTCCTCCCAATACTGTAACTAGCAGGCCAATTTGCTTTTCAATATTTTCCAGCTGTTTTCAACCTTATTAAGTCTCGTATTCTTGTCCCCATACCCTTGTTGTGTGTTGGGTTTGGTTGGGTTGGGTGGAGGACCTTGTTATATGTTTTGGAATTGTTGGCTAGTGTTGCCTTGATTTCATTATAATTTTGGGTGGTTCCTCCATCCCTAATTGTAGATTTTAGAATACGGATTATTATTATTATTTTGATACACATCATTGGAGGTCTCTTGCCCTTGAGGACCGCTTAGGAAGGGACATTCTTCAGAAAGGTGGAAAGAGTCTTGACAGTTTAGGCAAGGAGAAGATTTGCTAACTTGTTGGACGGGGACGGTTGTAGTTGATAGCTTTTCTATTGATTTTCTTATTGCTGTTAACTCGGTTTGCATTCCTATAATAGCTTCAACTGCATGTAACCCTCTCCTAGATGTGGTCGAACCTCTCTCACTAGTACTCTCCTATTGCATGGTTTTATCAGAGGATTCTTCTAGAAAGATCCATGCGTCATCTTCCTTTTTCATCATAAAGTCGTCTTGACACATTGACTCTATCATAAGTTTAGACTCCATACCATCATAACTATCTGGTATAATTCCCACTTATTTATATTGTGATGTGGGCATTTAATGAGAAGGCGATTGGTCGTTAAAAGGTGTGTCTATGTATTGTAAATTACCGTAATCAATAACGGTGTCACAACAACTAGCCGCCAGTGAGTACGGGACGTCCATAGAGAAACGATGAGCTGCTTTTCTTGTTTTAGACGAGTTGATAGAAGGAATGAGGAATTGTTGTCGTTTTATACTTGGAAAGTTTGAAAAGTTTATAATAGAAGGGCTTTTAGGGTTTATAGAATTTAGTAGTTAATGGATGAAGTTTTAAAATTAATTCATTTTATCTTTTAATTATTTAATATTATAGAAATAGCAATGAATGTGGATTAGGGTTCTTGGAGGAAACTAGGGTTTCCCTCTACTGACCCTTGTCCTTCCATTGATCTCTATTTATCTCAAGCCCTTACCAAAACGATTATTAACGATTCTCAAACCGTGGTCGTCACTATCATGAATTGATAGCGTGCCCGATAAGAGGGTTAAAATTCATTTTGCTAAAATTTATAAAAATTAAAACTTTTAAAAAGAATTTAAGTTATAGTTTTCATCCATTATTCTACCATATCCTACAAATCCTAGCAAGAAAGAATTTACTCTCTCATGGATATTGGTGTAGTAGAAGAAAAGTGGAAGAAGACAGAACCCATAATTAAAATTAAAAATGCAGAAAGTATTTGCGGAATGAAAGTACAAAAATTAATGCGGAAAGTAAAGTGCAGAAAGTAAATACGGAAAGTAAATGCGACAAAATTAAAAGAAAATACCACCTTTATTAATTTACTAGTACATTACAAAATTTCTCGCTGAAAAAAATAGATTACAAAACCCTAGTTTGCTCGCTAGATCTTCCTCTCTCTTGAATTTAAATTTTGAATTGAATGTTGAATGTTTTGATAGACATCTCGGTCCTTTATATAGTTTCTGGAATTAGAAACCCTAGATATCATATTAAAGTATGTGAAATTACGATCAAAACCCTGGAATTTCAGATCCCACGGCTACAAAAAGACCGCGCTTCCACCGCCCAAATCCTTTATTGACCGCGGATCCGCCGCCGTTTGGTGGGATTGTGAATTAGGATTTCTCGTGGCTTCTTCTATCGATATTTCGAGATCCTTCTGACCAAAATATTCTGGAAATATTTCTCTTAGTCTCTACCGTTGCGAGATTCTTCGATTTGCTCCTAATATTCGGCAGATTTGATTTGTTGAATCGATTTGCTATGGATCTTCTACTTAGATTTCAGACCTGAGCTAATCTTGTTATAATACCTGCACAATATCTCAAATCAAATTGTTAGTTGCATTTGTTTTATTTGAGATATTATTCCAACTAAGTAATTGATAAGATATTTTAAGAATATTGGTTAAGAATATTTGATATGATATGCATATTTAAAATAATCTCATGGATATTTTATTTAAATATGATATGCATATATTTCCCTAATTATATTAATTATAAAATAAGAAACATATGATAATAATCTTTATACAAATAAACCCATATATGTTCTTTATTTACCAATAACACATTTTAGTAGTTAATAATAATAGGGAAAATGTTCATACAAATGTGCAATAAATTTGACTGATCAAATACTCCCAAACTTATCTTTGATCGTCCCGAGTAAACTATTTATTAAAAAGAAAAAGAAAAAAACTAGTACACTTTCGTAGGCAACACGATTGCACTTAGCTTGTACAATAAGCTGTTAAACCTTTAGATGTCCCTACCAGGAAGAGTGTTGTCTCCTGAGGGTTTTCAGTGGATTACACCTACAAAATCCTATAATAAGAAAGAAGATGAAAATTACATGCAAAAATAAGGAACATAGAAAAGGAAAAAAAACTTGAAAATAAGTGTTTCAAACTACACTAGCTTTTTAGTTGTCATGAGCCCTAACTTAATAGTCTTGAAAAGATTTCGGAAATCACATCATCCCTTAATAAAACATCATCTTTAATCTTCCTCCTTACCTATTCTCCAAACATCGATCATATACCTCTACTTGTGTGTAAAAGACATCCCTACATTTGGAGAATTCAATTCAAATTATCATACCCTTTGTCCATATTGCTTATTACTTTTTAGTCAGTGATATTTTAAATGGATTTGCTCACACATTCTTCATGCGACCGTTAACACTTCTTGAGGTACTATCCAACCGATTCCTGAATGTGCTCATTTATTAAGACGTAATTAGTAATATCCTAGTCTTTCAACACCTAAGACTTATTAGTGACTCCCAAACCAGTTGGTCTAAGCTACTAGGTGATAATGCACCCTCGCTATATTTTTTATGCTGGCTTAAATAATTACAAAACCAGTGTTCATTTTTATGCACCATTTATATTTTATGTGTCGTTTATATTTTGTTATTTTTTTCTTCATACTAAGACTTTTACACAAGAGTAATTCAAGGTATGCTCTACTATCCCAAGTTTCAAGATGTGTGCAAGTGTTTATAGTAGGGTATCAACGCTCAGAAGTTTGGACTTAAGAATAGAGACTACTTTTTAGACTTATTTCTATCCGCAGATTAGTAATTTCTTTATCTTACTAACCCTTAGGACAACAGCTCATGACTACGTATTACTAGTTTCGTTTTAAAATATATAATTTTTCTTGCATTTCTTAAATCTCTTCCTCTCTTTCATATGTATATTTCACTTTCTAACTTTTATTTTCGAATTTATTTTCTTTTTTTTATAGTGCCCAATGCCAAATGATATGTCAGTAACAAATCTCTCCCTAAACCTGTTTGCAGCAGTGTCCTCACTGATGTTGTTTTTCGAGCACATAAACCTGTAGAGTTGGGTGGAGAATAATAGAGTCAAAAGATAGTCAAATGAAAAACAGCCCCCAAACTTATTCTTTGGCACGCACAGATATCTTTTTACACACCTCCATTCTTAAATGAAACAGTGTTACCGAAACATGGAGGTGAGGCGGAGGAAAGTTAATCGTGATAAAGCGGCTCCTACAAGAATAGGAGCTTCTCCGATGGGTCAACAGAAAAGTACGGTTTTAATCTATGCCCATTTACTTTGAATATAGAACCATTTTTAATATTTTCTACATCCACTGCACCGTGCGGGTACACATACCGCATCATAAAAAGTTCTTCCCAACGAGATCTCAGCTTACCCGGATGAAGATGGAGATGGGAATCGTTAAGAAGGACTTGTTGTCCCGATGTGAATGTTTTTCTTAAAAGGTTTTTGTCGTGGAATACCTTTTGTCTAGTTCTTTACTATAACCGCATTATCGTAGGCTTCAACACGAAGCTCGCCTAACTCATTTAATTAGAGCTTTCGATAGCTACCTGCTTGGTCAAAATCGAGATTAAGCTCTTTAATTGCCCATATTGTTTTATGTTCAATCTCGACAGGGAGGTGGCAAGCCTTCCCAAACACCAATCGGTTAGGGGATATATGAAGATCGGTCTTATATGCGGTATGAAATGCCCAAATAGTATCAGTCAGTTTGGTAGACCAATCTTTATGGTTCTTAGAAACCATTTTCTCCAAAAAAAAATTTGATCTGTCTATTAGAGATCTCAGCTTGCCCGCTCGTTTTGGGATGATAGGGCGTAGAAAGTTTGTGGCTGATTGAATATTTCCGCATCAAAGCCTCAAAAGACCGATTGCATAAATGCGTCCCATTGCCGTTAATGATAGCGTGATGGTGCCCAAACCGAAAAAAAATATTTTCTTTAAAGTACTTAACAACAACCTTGTTATCATTTATACGGCACAGTATTGCTTCCACCCATTTAGAGACATAATCAACCGCTAATAAAATATATAAGTTCCTAAAAGAGTTGGGAAATTGGCCCATGAAATCAATTCCCGATACATCAAATATCTCCATAACCAAGATTGGTTGGGGCGACATCTCGTTTCTCTGTGAAATCCGACCCATGTGTTGACACCGTGAACAAGTTTTGGAATAATCATATGCATTTTTAAATAACGTTGGCCAATAAAATCCATATTGCAAAACTTTCTCCGCCTTTTTTCTTGGACCAAAGTGACCACCACATACTTGATCATGGTAGAAGAACAATACACTCCTGAACTCATTATTAGGGATACATCGACGAATGATCTGATCAGGACAATACTTAAACAAATAGGGTTCATCCCAGTAGAAGTGTTTTGCCTGGGATAAAAATCTGTGATTGTCTTGATTTGACCATTCGCTGGGTAGAAATCCCTTTGCTAAATAATTCACAATATCAGCGAACTAAGATTCGCAAGATATGGTCAAGAGATGTTCGTTCGGAAAGGAATCGTTTATTGGCAATGTCAACGTTGGTGAAGAAGAAAGTCGTGAAAGATAGTCGGCTACGACGTTTTCACACCACTTTTGTCTCGTATTATAAGGTTAAATTCTTGTAACAAAAGGATCCAACGTATTAGCCTGGATTTAGCATTCTTCTTCGATAAAAGATGTCTTAAAACGGAATGATCGGTGTAAACTACTACCGGAGAGCCTATTAGGTAGGGCCTGAATTTTTCTAATACAAATACAACCACCAAGAGTTTTTTCTCGGTGGTTGTATAGTTCATTTAGGCATCGTTCAAGGTCCTACTCGCATAATAAATCACATGTGGCATCTTATCAATGTGTTGTCCTAAGACTGCACCAATAGCAAAATCAGATGAATCACACATAAGCTCAAAAGGGTGATTCCAGTCTGGAGATGATAGAATGGGGGTTGTAGTGAGGGAACGTTTAAGAGATTCAAAAGCAGCCACGCAATCTGAGTCGAAATGAAATGTTGTATTCTTGGCCAAGAGAAGAGTTAAGGGTCTAGCAATCTTGCTAAAGTCCTTAATGAATCATTTATAAAATCCAGCATGATCAAGAAAGGATCGTATATCTTTGACACATTTGGGAAAAGAAACGTTGGAAATTAAATCTATTTTAGCATTGTCGACCTCAATGCCCTTTCGTGAAATAATATACCCTAAGACAATACCTTCTTTAACCATGAAATGACATTTTTCCCAATTCAAAGTTAGATTCTTATCCTTACAGCGGGTAAGAACAGCGTCAAGATAACATAAGCACTCCTCAATGGAATCCCCAAATATGGAGAAATCGTCCATAAATATCTCTAGAAAATTCTCGACCATATCCGAGAATATCCCCATCATACACCGCTGAAATATAGCGGGTGTATTGCATAACCCAAAGGACATCCGTCTATAACCGAAAGTACCGAAAGGACAAGTAAAAGTTGTCTTATCTTGATCCTTTTCGGCGATAGGAATCTGGTTATAGCTTGAGTATCCATCCATAAAATATTATTACTCATGCCCAGCTAAACGTTTCAACATCTGGTCAATGAAGGGTAGAGAGAAGTGGTCTTTTCTTGTCGCGGTATTGAGTTTTCTATAATCAATACATACCTGCCACCCGGTATGAGTGCATGTTTGAATCAACTCATTAGCCTCATTAGTTATGACAGTGATGCCAGACTTTTTAGAGACCACATGAATATGACTTACCCATTGACTATCAGATATTCGGTAAATTATACCATTATCTAAGCATTTGACGATTTTTTCTTCACCGCCTCTTTCATGGCGAGACTCAACCGTCTTTGTGGGTTAAAAGCTGGTTTGGCTTCATCCATCAAATGTATATGATATTCAACATTAAGGGATTAATCCCTTTGATGTCCGCCATTGTCCAACCAAAAACTTGCTGGTTTGATCTCAATACAGACAGAAGAGCTCTTTCTTGCTCTAAGGCTGGAGAAGTTAATATGATAATGGGTAAAAACTCATTCTCACCTAAATATGCATATTTAAGATGAGACGGCAGCGGCTTGAAATCAAGTGATGGCGGAGAGACGATAGAAGGTAGGGTAAGGGAATGATACTCAGACTCTATAAGAGGTTTATAGCTAGTGTAAGAGACTGACTCGGATAGCTCAACTAACTTGTTCAATAAGTCAAAGGATTCGGACTCGGGAGTAGACTTGTCAATAGAAAGGTCCCATGAATTAAGATCATCGAGAAAAGTGAACCCTTCGTATTCCCTATTCGTGTAAGGAGTAGATGGATCAAACAATAACGCACTAGTGGCGTCGAGATCATTATTGTAAAACTCTTCAACTTCGCAACTGTCGGGAGCTATCTCGTTGATGGAACATATATCAATCATATGAGCAGAAGGTTCGATGGGTTGACTTCCTACCCTGAAAATGTTAAGTTCAATTGTCATCTTCCCAAAGGATAGGTTCATGGAACCGTTACGACAATTGATTACCTCATTCGAGGTTGCGAGAAAAAGTCGACCAAGAATCACCAGGATTTGGTTCCATGGGTTCGCCACAGGCTGTGTATCTAAAACTATAAAGTCCACAGGGAATATAAATTCCCTTACTTTGATCAACACGTCCTCTAGCTCACTCCTAGGATATGTGATAGATCGATCGGCCAAATGGAGTTCAACTCTCCTATGCCTAATTGCTCATAAACATAATATGGGAGCAAGTTAACACTTGCACCTAGATCGAGTAGAGCGTGATTAGTGTTTTTAGCCCCAATAGTTATAGATATTGTAGGACAACCGGAGTCCTTATGTTTCTTGGGCAAATGTTGGGTAAAAGCATCACTCACATCGCTCGCTAAGAAAATCTTTTTAGGTACTTGAGTTTTCATTTCTTAGTGCACAAGTGCTTAAGAATTTTTGCATAGGATGGAACTTGTTGGATAGCATCTAAGAGAGGAATATTAATGTTAACTTACTTAAACATTTCCACAATCTTCTCTATTTATGGACTTGGTTTGTTGGGCATCAACCTGTTTGGAAAAGGAGCTTTATTAATAGGGGTTGGGTCCAACTCTTGTGGATAAGTTTGTGGGGATAGAATGGATCCCAAAATTAGATTTGGGGTGGTCTGAGATGATAATTCATTCAAGGAAGTGGACTGAGGGTTTGAGCCCAGTGGAGAACGGAGAATGGGCTTGAAAGAAGATGTTGGATTAGACGAAGTAGAAGTAGAAGTAGAAGTAGTAGCCAGGGTGTCATCGAAATCATCAACTTGTTTACCAACATAGTTGTTCAGCACTCTTTCCGATATCAACGTAGTTACGGCACACATGTTATGATTTTGTTGGTTAAGGACGATGTTCGTGCTTTTTGGGTAGCCGGGATTTGGTACAGCTTGAGATGGAAGTTTCCCTTTCTCTCTCTCGCTTATTATAGCATTTAACTGTGCAATTTGTACTTCGATCGATTTACGTTCACCCTGGGAAGCAGTGTGTTGTACTAACGTTTGGATAGAAGAAGTTAAATTAGCCGACGTTTGCGCGGATTGTTTAATAAACACTTCTAAGCTTCTTTCGTGCACAGAGATTTTATCGGTACCGGTCGGTGGAATATAATTCTGTGGTTGGAAAGAAATATTATAAGAGGTAAAATTGTTAGCCGGGTTTTGGAATGATTGCGGTTGAAAGGGCTGCTGAATTTGCTGTGGAGGTTGTTGTTGCTGTGGGAGAAGCCTTTGATAGTTATTTTGACTTGAGAACTGATTTTGATTTTGAGTTTGGTTTTGGTTTTGGTTTTGGTTCCAAGCAAAATTAGGATGATTCCTCCATTCCTAATTATATATGGAGGAATAAGGATTGTTTCTAGATCGTTGCTGAAAAGCAATATTAGTTTGTTCTTGACCTTGAGACGGAGGATTCAAAGGGCATTCTTCCATTAAATGTGATGTATCAAAACAACAACCACACACGGTTTTGGGGTGCGTAACTTGGTTTAGGGAGGCTAAAGAGAATTTGCTTTCAATAGTTTCGAGCTTCTTTTGCATCGCAGCCATTTCGGCTTTCATTGGATTGAAGCGTTGAGCTGATGGATACATGCCCTAGACGAAGATGATGTTTTTGGTCTTGTGCTCTCCCATTGTAGTGTTTGTTCAGCGAGATCTTCCAGAAATTGCCATGCTTCATCGTCGGATTTTGACATGAAATGACATTGACGAATGGTTTCTAGCATTTGTTTTGTCGCTGGATTAACACCCTCATACATAATTTGGCAAAGTTTCCATCTTTCAATTCCGTGATGAGGGCATTAGACAAGCAGGTCTTTAAACCGTTCAAAGCATTTCCAAAAGGGTTCGTTGGGAAGTTGGGCAAACTGGTTAATCTCGCCCCAAATACGGGCAGTCTTATGATTAGGATAAAATTTCCTAAGGAATGCTTTATCGAATTCACCTAATTAGTGATAGAATGTGAGGAGGTGCTATAAAGCCACTTCTCTACGAAATCGCACAAGGTAAAAGGGAGAAGACGTAATCACATAGTATCTCCTGAAAGTTGGGTGGTGCTCATTATTGCACATACGTTTTCAAATTTGGTTATAAAAACGTATGCATTTTCAGATTCAAGCCTATGAAATTTAGGCAACAAGTTGATGAAGTGGGGTTTAATTTCGAAATTATCCCCATTGGCTGGTGGAAGAGACAGACACGTAGGAAGGGGTCTGCGTGTAGGGTAGCATCAGTTTTGGAGAGCGATGCTTTGTGGATTTTGAATTTGCGTACTTACGGGCGGCGGCAATGTGGTGTTGTTAAAACCCGATGGAGGTCCGTCCATCTTGGGAGATATGGTAGGTGGAGGAGGAAAGAAAGGTGAAGAAGTATCGACGTCGGAGTCAACATCAGAAACGCAGACTAGACGGGCACTAGAATCCCGTGTCCAGCCGATCATGCACTAAGCGAGTTTAGTGCATGTGGCAGCGTGTGATAACGTATGAGAACGATTTTAAAAAATGTTTACTTTTAAAAAAATGACGGACGCGAGGCTTGACTCAACCAATCACAAAATGTACAATCGGTCCCTTGAGCGAGGGTCACCTAGGTCAAGTCACTAGACCGCTCCTAAACTTTCAAAAGACAAGACGTAGGATCAATCCTCATCACCTCCATATCAATCTTGCAGCCAGGTAAGTGCCAGATAACTGGAAGGTATCCGTTATACGGATCACTGAAATAGCAGGCCTAATTAAGAACCATTTTCTTAGTCACACTTGCCTTAGACACCACAAGAGAAATGCGGATAAGCAATAGATTACCCACGACGCTCTTTTGTCCTAATTGAGCACGAATGCCCTTAGAAGCTTGGTCTAAATATTTTTATTAATGTAGGGTGATAATATGCTTTTTTGTGATTTGTGGGGTCTAGGAAGAGTGATGAAATCCCCATCTAATCTGAATTTAGGTTTATTGCCCCTTAATGTCCTGTTTAAATATGCAAAACAAACCGAAATAAAAAAACATGCAAAAATATTTTTTAGCGGCGTTGCTTGCAAAGAATTCTGCAGTTAAAAACAGTTTATTGGAGGTTTAGAAAGGAAAAGAAGATGATGTGAAAATACCAGAAAATTTTGAAGGCTCAATTCCCCAAGTTGGCCATGCTTCCGCTGCCAAATGCTACGTTATGCCGCGGTTCTGCCGCTATTTGATGAAATCTCCCCTTGAAAATTCTTCACAGCACTCCAATGCTCCACCGGTCCAATTTTAAAGTCTCTGAATCTCTATTGGTTCTCTTCAATGACTCCAGATATCCTTGAAAAACTCGCACAAGAATCGTTAAAAACACAAGATGCGATTTTGGTTCTCTTTTTATTTTTATTTTTTCTGGTTTTATAAGAAATCAACCCGAATAACAAGAAAACTATTACGACCGTTTCCCCGGCAATGGCGCCATTTAATTGATCGTTAAAAGGCATGTCTGTGCATTGTAAATTACCGCAATCAATAACGGTGTCATAATAACTGGCCGCCAGTGAGTACGGGTCGTCCACAGAGAAACGGTGAACTGTTTTTCTTATTTTAGATGAGTTGATAGAAGAAATGAGGGATTGTTGTCGTTTTATACTAGGAAAGTTTGAAAAGTTTATAATAGAAGAGCTTGTAGGGTTTATAAGATTTAGTAGTTAATGGATGGAGTTTTAAAATTAATTTTTTTACCTTATAATTATTTAATACTAGAGAAATAACGATGAATGTGGATTAGGGTTCTTGGAGGAAATTAGGGTTTCCCTCTACTGACCTTTGTCCTTCTATTGATCTCTAATTATCTTAAGCCCTTAACAAAACGATTATTAATGATTCTCAAATCTTGGTCGTGACTATTATGAATTGTTAGCGCGCCCGATAAAAGGGTTAACATTCATTTTGCTAAAATTTATAAAAATTAAAACTTTTAAAAAGAATTTACGTTATAGTTTTCATCCATTATTCTACCTTATCGTACAAACCCTAACAAAAAAGAATTTACTCGCTCATGGATATTAGCGTAGTAGAAGAAAGGTGGAAGACAACAGAACCCATAATTAAAATTAAAAATGCAGAAAGTAATGCGAAATAAAAGTGGAGAAAGTAATGTGGAAAGTAAATGCAAAAAGTAAATGCGGAAAGTAAATGCGACAATATTAAAAGAAAAGACTACCTTTATTGATTTACTAGTGCATTAAAAAATCCTCGCTGAAAAAAAGTAGATTACGAAACCCTAGTTTGCTCGCTAGATCTCTTTCTTGAATTGAAATTTTGAATTGAATGTTGAATGTTTAGATAGACATCTCTCGGTCCTTTATATAGTCTCTGCAATTAAAAACAGCAGATACCATATTGAAGTATGTGAAATTATGATCAAGACCCTGAAATTTTAGATCCTACGGCCACAAAAAGACCGCGCTTTCGCCGCCCAAACTCTTTGACCGCGGACCCGCCACCGTTCGGTGGTATTGTGACTTACAATTTCTCGTGGCTTCTTCGATCGATATTTGGAGATCTTTCTGATAAAAATATTCTGGAAATATTGCTCTTAGTCTTTCCCATTGCGAGATTTTTCGATTTTCTCTTAATATTCGGCAGATTTGATTTGTTGAATCAATTTGCTGTAGATCTCTTACTTAGATTTCAGACCCGAACCAATCTTATTATAATACCTGCACAATATCTCAATTCAAATTGTTAGTAGCATTTATTTTATTTGAGTATTATTCCAACCAAGTAATTGATATGATATCCTAAGAATATTGGTTAAGAATATTTGATATGATATGCATATTTAAAATAATCTCATGGATATTTTATTTAAATATGATATGTATATATTTCCCTAATTATATTAATTATAAATTAAGAAACATATGATAATAATCTTTTTACAAATAAACGCACATATGTTATTTATTTACCAATAACACCTTTTAGTAGTTAATAATAATAGGGAAAATGTTCATATAAATATGCAATAAATTTGACTGATCAGAATGTCTTTAAAATGTTCAAAATATTTCCAAAAAGATTCCCCTGGTTTTTATGAAAATGTCATAATTTCATTTCTGAATTTAGCGGTTTTTAAATACGGGCATAATTTTTTAAGGAAAGCTTTAGTAAATTTCTACCATGTGCGAATAGTGTTGGCCAACATACTGTAAGTTTTATTAGTGAAGACAAATGGTATTAATCTAAGTTTTACAATATCTTAATTTAATTGCTTCAATTTGAACAATTGGCACAAATTCTCAAATTCCTTTATAAAAACATAGGCGTCTTCTGATTCTAGACTATGGAATTTAGGAAGTGAGTTTATGAATGCAGGTTTAACTTCATAGTCACCGGCAGCAATCAGTAAGACTATACAAGATGGGAGCGAAGTACGTATAGGATAACATCTATCCTTTAGGGTAGGTGTAGCGGGGACAATATCAGTCATAGTATCTATAAAATCAAGACGAGTCAAATGGTTTGTTCCGTCTCGTCCCACACGTGCATACACTGTACGCAAAAGTTTTTTTATATGCAAAAATTAAGATACAGAAACTAAACTAGAGATTCTAATAAATCACAATCGAAGATGCGTAAACAACCTAGATCTAGGGTTATCTACGTCAAGTTACTAGACCCACTCCTAACTGCCAAGAGACAAATTATGGGATAGATCCTCTAATAGCTCTTTAACAATCTTGAAGCCTGATCGGTGCTAGTTAAGTAGGAGGGTTCTGCAATACGAATCACCAAAATAACATGCCTTAATTAAATAACCAAACTACTCACACATCACTAGACACCTCAAAATTGAATCGGATAACCGTTAGATTATCTACAACCTCCTCTTGTCCTATTGAGCGCGATATATCCTTAGGGTTTGAAATCTAGATATTTTTTTATATTAATGTAGATTAATGTGGATACTCAGTTATGATTTGTGAGGCCTAGAAAGGGTGATAAAATCCCCACATAATCTGAATTTGGGTTGTTGCCCCTCAGAGTCTTTTTAAATATGCAATGCAATCTAAAACAATAAAAAATCTAGCCTAATTTTTTTAAAAGGGCAAAGAATTCTGCAAAAATCTGTTAGTTGGAATAAAATCGAGATTTTAGGGAAAAACGAGATCTTACCTAGATTTGCCTCATGTTCGTCTCGATCTTCTCTTCCAGTAAGTTCGTCTCAATTCCTAAAATTTTAAACAGAAATTTTGCAGAATCAAATGTACTAGAAGAAATCTAATTTACAACTAAAATCTAAAACTTAAATTTAAATGTAATTAAACTACACCTCTCCGGCAACGGCGCCAAAAACTTGTTGGGAATTTTATTAGTCTCCAAATTTAACCGTAAGTATATTGCTTATCGCAGTCGTACTTAAGGATCGTTCCCAAAGAGAGGTGTGTTAACTACTTTTAAACTAAGTTAAAGAGTTGGATTTTTTTAAAGTGCAAATAAAAGTGAGTTTTTTTATGAGAGAAATTTCTACGGTTTTTGTATTGGTTATCTTTCTATGGTTGGTTTAAAAGATACTACTTCTTTTCTTTATCTATTTCTAATATATTTTCTATTACTTAATATAAAAGCACATGTTATATTAAATTAATTAAAAATAGCCTATCAATTATAAAAGATCATTTAGAAACTATATTAAAAACTTAGTTCTAGATAATTAAGAATGACCTAGATTGAATTTTTGATTAATAGTAATAGGTAGTTAATTTAAACTATCATGTTGATTAACCTAGAACTCTTTAACTATCTAAGTTGAATTTATTTTAATAAAAACCATATCTTTTATCGTCCCTAATTAGGGTTCTAGCTTGTCAAACCTTCATTATCCTAATTAGTTTTTAGACGTATCGTCAATCCCTAAATCTAATTCAAAGCGTCAATTATCTCTATAAGATCTAGTTTATATGATGCAAACTACAAGAAATGAATTATATCAAAAACAATTCATGATGAAATAAAAGAAAAGAAGAACATAAAACACATCCAACCATAGAATGAAAGACAATACAAAACCGTAGAAAAATAATTAGTTACTCATAGAAAGGAAGTTATATACTTTATTCATTATGAAATAAAACTTACAATTACTCTTGTTCTCTCTTACTTTTGCAAACCCTAATTTCTGAAACCTATGGAAGAGATATGAAACCCTAGAAGTATACAGGTGGTTAAATAGAGCTAAGGAAGTTTGGAGAACATGTAATAGAAAATACAGGAGAATCAACTTACTAACTATGAAAATCTAATCTAATTGCTCTATTAGATGTTGTTACGTGCCTTCAGAATTTTCAGAAAATAAAACCCTACATCTCATATGAATTTATTTGGAAAGACGATCGTGCCCATAAAAAAATCTCATCGAACGGCCCAAAATCGACCGCTGATTTGTCGCCGTTTGAATAGATTGGCCGCTGATCCACCGCTAATTTTTGGTTATGTGGCTCCAGATTTTTCTGTGGTTTTATCGTCAATTTAGATGATTTTTAGCATATAATATCTTGAATATCTCACTGTCTTACAGCAGTTGCGTAGATCTCCGAATTGTTCCCAAATTAGGCATATAATTAGACATGTTGATTTGTTGTTTTTGATTTGATTTGGTTTCTCCAACTGATTTGTTGTTGTGATGATTGATTCAAGATTTGCTGCAACATTTGATGATTTACAATGGTATTTCCAAATTTGTTCCAAATTTGCAAATATTTTTTGATTTTCTGAATAACTCCCTTAAGTCTCCATTGTACGCACGTAATCCTCATTTTAGCACAATTATCCTTCTTTTTGCATCCAAACCCTGTTATTTGTAATAATTCATAAAAGATACCGTGAACAGAATAATATATGACAATAAAATAATAAATGGTTTAGAAAAATGTGCAATAAATTGCACCAATCACTAGACTTGTAGCAAAGGGTTTTCGTCAGAGACCAGGTATGGATTATGATGAAACTTTTTCTCCAGTGGCTATGCTTAAATCTATTCTGATCCTACTTTTCATTGTTGCCTTCCATGACCATGAAATCTGGCAAATGGATGTTAAAACTGCTTTTCTAAATGGTGATTTAGAAGAGTGTGTATATATGACTCTACCGGAGAGTTTCGTAAATAGTGGGAGCAGCGGAAAGGTGTGCAAGTTATTTAAATCCATTTATGGATTAAAACATGCATCGTGGAGTTGAAACATCTGCTTTGATAAAACAATCAAAGAGTTTGGCTTTATTGAAAATATAAATGATTGTTGTATTTATAAGAAGGTTGTAGAGAGTGCTGTCACATTTCTCATATTGTATATGAATGACATTCTCCTGATAGGAAATGATGTTCCTATATTACAATTGGTCAAACTTTTTTTATCACAAAAGTTCTTCATGAAAGACCTGTGTGATTCTTCCTACATTCTGGGGATTAAGATCTATAAAGATAGATCTAAAAAGATGTTGGGATTGTCCCAGTCCCGCTGCATTGATACCATACTAAATAGGTTTAGTATGGAAGATTCCAAGCATGGTAATTTACCCGCTTGTCACGAAATCTCTCCAAAGAGATATCTCCTAAGACTGATGAAGAGAGGGCTCGCATGTGTGTTATACCCTATGCTTCAGCGGTAGGGTCTATCATATATGCAATATTATATACTAGACCAGATATAGCTTACGCACTTAGTGTGGTAAGTAAGTATCAATCAAACCCAAGGAGAAACATTAGACAGCTTTGAAGAACATTATTAAATACTTAAGAAGAACTAATGATATGTTCTTGGTGTATGGTAATAGCGACCTCCGGATGGAGGGCTTTACCGATTCGTGCTTCCAAAGTGACATAGATGGAAGCAAGTCTATCTCGGGTTATGTGTTTACGTCCTACAGATGGACAGTTTGTTGGAAGAGTTCCAAATAGAATAATGTCGCGGACTCGACGATGGAGGCTGAGTACATCTACGCCAACGATGCTTCCAAAGAAGCTGTCAGGATGTGAATTTTATTTTAGAGTTTGGTGTGGTTCCAACCATTGTTGATCCAATACCCTTATATTATGATAACAATGGTGCTATGGCGTTAGCGAAGGAACCCCCGTTCCATCAACGATCTAGACACATTCTGAGGCGGTATCACCTAATCCGGGAGATAGTTGATCGCCGCGAGATCGAGATTTGAAGAGTAGACATAAAGGACAATAAAACGGATCCATTCACCAAGGTCATATCTCAGGCGCAATTTGAGCGTCTATTCGAGATGTTGGGTATGAGATACTACAATAATTGGCCTTAGTGCAAGTGGGAGATTGTTGGATATAGGTGCCCTCGAGGAAATTATTGTAATTATACTTGGTGTTAGTGTGATATGCCATAGAGAATATTATTGTATAATACTAGCTTGTATATTATATTTTGAAAGCTTAGGATATATACACGGATTTATGATAGTTTTGCCGATATGGTAGTATGCTACTTAGTTTGTATCTATCTTAATATGTATACGTGTTTATTTTAATATATCGCTAATACATATTGATAGAGCCATTAAGATCTTTGCTTGACTACCAGCGTTGTGATGGCAGTCACACTAGTGGGGGCTGGATAGTCTACAAGCACATCCTTATACAGGTCCCTAGTCATAGGATTATCGAGATAGGGCATCGATACTCCAGAGTAGACTAGTGTATACGCTTCTCATCCCAGGAGGGGAGATGGTCCGTCCCACAGCCATCAGTACGTCGTACTGGAGATAGCATGCATGTGCTCGTTAAGTTACGAGTACACTGGACAGGACTCGTCGAGAGCTGTTGGTTGTTATTATACCTATCATCAGTTAGCAGTTCCCAGGTGACATGAGTACAGCTTAGTCCGTTGACTTGACACTGCTATTTCGCCTCAAGTGTGTTCTCACTGTTCTTAGATTGCTACCCTACCATGGCTCTATTGAGTCGTGCAAACAGGTAGCAGTTGGGTGCAGTCCCGAAGCACTTGGAGGCAGTGGCGGTTAGATAGGATTCGTATCTCCCGGTATTGAGGGTTGATGTCGCTCTGTGTTCGGAACGCCATTACACAAAGTCCCTGGTCAAGGCAAGTGAGATTTACTGGTAGGTACTCCAGTAGTTTCTCATGATGTTTTGGACTGTACTCCAACACGACTTATACCGCTATTAGAGATCTGACGCTTGCTGCCCCTAGGCCCGATATGCGACACTCTTAGACGAACAGACTGGACTGTACGGAGATTGTCACATTTAGGCTTAGTAGGAGTTCGGATGAGTTTCCTCATTGGCCTTCTTATCGACATCTACCTGGGGACCGTTACGTATAGCTAGTACCGCTTTCGGCCTGTGGTTAAACCTACTGCCAGCGTAGTGTCGAATCTTTAGAGTCCCACACAGAGGGTTTCCCAGTTTCGGGCGAAACAAGTAGAGGTCGTATGGTTTTACGATAGGGTTCGATCATATACATGTGCTTGTGCGCGTGTAGTGTTCGAGCGGACAATATTAGTGGGTTTTGGTTTAAGCCAGATCTTAGTATTTGATTTTTGGATTAGCTTCGTCTCATGGTATTCATGTTTTTTGGAACACGGATGCGGGTATGTATATACGGATGAGAGGGGGTGAAGAAGGAGACTTCTTATTAGAGTTTTGACCATTGACTTGGTTAAAGCAAATATGAGAAAAGGAAAAGTATTTGTTATTTTTGATAAATGATAATCTTTTTGGCATGGCTACTTGGTTGACCATTTGACTTGGCTTGACTTGTTGACCATATATATTTTGATGAGATATTTTTGAGCTAGATATTTTGATGAGATATTTTTCATGCCATGACAAATGGTCATATATAAGTTATCCATTCCAATTTTTATTATTATTATCACAAATACACTCTTTCTCTCTTAAGCTTGCTCTCTTCTTCTTCCTCTCAAAACCCTAGTGTCTCATGAGTTGAGAATCAAGGGTTTAGTGAGGCTAAGCTACTCTAATCAACACTCTACTCACTCTAGGTCACTTAGTCTAGCAACCCAAGTGTTCTAGTTGCCTCATATTGGAGGTTTAGTTTTAGGTTGGAACTCTCAGGTGGATCTTCTACTACATCAAGAAGCCGACGAGGAGGTGCTTTCCATTTCACTCCAAGGAGCTTGCAAGTTGAAGGAGGACAGTGGAAAGAAGAGAAAGACTTGGAACATTAGGTATAATCTTCTTACCGAGTAGATAATACCTCTAGTTAGTTTTGTTAGATATGGTTTAGCTAAGATCTTGTGTTTAAGTCAAAGTTACCTTGCTTGTAAAAATCATTTTTTACCCGTTCCGCCTCCCTGCAAACCCGTGGTGTGTGTAACGTTGACTTACACTTAGACCTATATGTATAGAACATTCTTGCTCGAGATGATAGTATGCTATTTGGTTTGCTTTATCTTTCATGTGTATATATTGTATTTGCTATTATGTATCGCTAATACATGTTGATAAAACCTTTAGGATATTTACTTGACTACCAGGATTATGATGAGATCATACTAGTGGGGCCTGGGTAGTGCATTAGCATATCCTTAAAATGTTCCTAGTTGTGAGAGTATCGAGACGGGGTATCGGTACTCCAGAGTAGACTAGCGTATACGTTTCTTGACCTCGACCGGGGCGACGGTTGGTCCCACAACCATTGATGTTTAACACCGAAAATTGTATACAGATGTGTTAGGCCCACGTTACCCACCCCGGTGCTTACGGGGAGGCGGAAAACATAATAAAAAACGGATTTTTATTGACTTAGGCAACATGGACCAAGCTTGTGAGGATCTTTGCTAAACAAAAACTAGCTAAAGCAAACTAACAACTAGCTAAGTTGTAGAAAGGTTATACCTTGAGCTCAAAGTCCTTCTCTCCTTGCTCCTTGGAATGGTAGAAAGGGGTCACCTTGCTTGTCTTCTCCCGTCAAAGAAGGATCCACCCGAAAGCCTCGACCTTTAGCTTCAACTCCAAGCTAGGAGTAACTAGAGTGCAAGAAATGCTAAGACTTGGACCCTAGAAGAGAGTAGAGAAGATCAAGTGAAGGTTTTTCTCAAGCTTTTTGTTTCTCAACACATGAGAGGGAGAGAGCTTGAGGGAGAGGATGAGCAAGAGAGAGAAATGATATGAGAGAATGAATTATTAGTGAGCCATTCTCACTAATATGTGTGTAATATTTTAATTCCATAATTAGCTAGAAAATTGTCATGGTTTAAACAAGATGTGACCATTATCATTTCAATATTAATGCAAATTGCGAGGATCAAAGAGCATCTTCCAAATGAAATGATTATGGTCAAGTTGTCAACTTGGTCAACAAGTCAATGAAGTCAAATGGTCAACAACAACAATCATACACAATAATTAAGCTAATTATCAATTAACAATAATACACACAAAAGCAATAGGGTTAATAATGACAATAGTCATTAACCCTAAACAAAGTCCTCTCCCTCAATCTCAAGCAACTGTGCATACGCACCCGCATTCGTGATCCGAGGAACACGAATACACTGAGAAAAACCAATCTCAAATCATACACTAGGATCCGGCTTAAACCAAAGCCCGCTAGTATAAACTGTCCGGACAGCAAACGTGCACAAGTGCGCGGATGCGAACGAACCCTGTCGCAAAACCATGCGACCTCTACTCATTTTGCCTAAAGGCGAATAGATCTCTGTGTGGGACTCTAAAGACTCGACACTACGCTGGCAGTGGGTTTAACCACAGACCGCAAGCGGCACTAGCTGTACGTAACGGTCCCCAGGTAGATGTCGATAAGAAGACTGACGAGGTGAACCCCATCTGCACTCCTACTGAGCCTGTATGTGACAGTCTCCATACAGTCCGGTCTGTTCGTCTGATACATCGCATGGCGGGCCTAGGGGGGCGGTGAACGTCAGTCCCCTAATAGCGGTACAAGTCGTGTCGGAGTGAAGCCCAATACACCCTGAGATAACACTGGAACCTACCAGTACATCTCGCTTGCCCTGGCCAGGGACTACTTGTGTAATGGCTCTCCTAGACACAGCGCGATGTCAACCCCCAATACCGGGAGAGACGAATCCTGTCTAACCGTCACTGCCTCCAAGTGCTTCGGGACTGCTCCCAAAAACTACCTGTTTGCACGACTCCTTTGAGCCGTGGTTGGGTAGTAATCAAAGTGCAGTGGGAACACACTCGAGGCGAAGTGACAGTGTCAAGTCAGCGGACTAAGCTGTACTCATGTCACCTGGGAACTGATAACTGACGATAGGTATATTACCAACCAACAGTTCCCGATGAGTCCTGTCTAGTGTACTCGTAACCTAACGAGCACCCGCATACTATCCCAAGTACAACGTACTAACGGCTGTGGGACAGACCGTCTCCCACACTGGGATGAGAAGCGCATACGCTAGTCTACTCCGGAGTATCGATGCCCTGTCTCGATAGTCCAACGACCAGGGACCTGTATAAGGATGTGCTTATAGATTACCCAGCCCCCACGAGTGTGATCGCCATCACAACGCCGGTAATCAAGCAAAGATCCTAAGGGCTCTACTAATGCGTATAGGTGATATAATAAATAAACACACATGTACACATTAAAGCAGAGACAAACCAAGTAGCATACTACTATATTGAGCAAGATTGTCTGTACAACTGTGAATATCCCAAGCTTCCATCAAGTAATATACATACTAGTATGATACAGTAATGGCCTCTAGGGCATATACACTAACAATCTCCCACTTGCACTATGGCCATGTACTGGCGTATCGAAGACCTATCATCTCGATCAGCCGCTCGAACTGAGTCTGGGGTAAAGCCTTCGTGAATGGGTCCGCAGTGTTGTCCTTTGTGTCCACTCTCCGCACCTCGATCTCCTGTAGATCAATGATCTCCCTGATCAGGTGATACCGCCTTAAGATGTGCCTGGATTTCTGATGGGACCTTGGTTCCTTCGCTAAAGCTATAGCCCCATTGTTATCGCAATACAAAGGTATTGGGTCAACAATGGACGGAACCACCTGAAGTTCACTAATGAACTTCTTAATCCAGACCGCCTCTTTTGCGGCATCGCTTGCAGCAATGTATTCAGCCTCCATCGTCGAGTCTGCGACGGTATCCTGCTTGGAACTCCTCCAACATACCGCCCCTCCGTTGAGGGTAAACACAAAACCCGAGACAGACTTGCTGTCATCTTTGTCACTCTGGAAGCTTGAATCGGTAAGGACTCGACCCTGAGGTCTCCATTACCGTAAACCAGGAACATCTCCTTAGTCCTTCTCAGGTACTTGAGAATGTTCTTCACTGCTGTCCAGTGGTCCTCCCCTGGGTCTGACTGATACCGGCTTACTGTGCTCAGCGCGTAAGCTACATCTGGTCTTGTACATAGCATCACATACATTATAGATCCTACCGCCGAAGCGTAGGGTATAGTGCTCATGCGAACCCTTTCCTCGTCAGTCTTAGGAGACATCTTCTTGGAGAGGATAATTCCGTGCAATGCGGGTATGTTACCGCGCTTGGAACCCTCCATACTAAATCTCTTTAGTACGGTCTCTATGTACCTGGACTGTGAAAGTGCCAACAGTTTCTTGGATCTATCTCTATAGATCTTGATCCCCAGAATGTACGAGGCATCACCCAGGTCCTTCATGGAGAACCTTTGTGACAAAAACAGCTTGACCGATTGTAGCATAGGAATGTCATTTCCTATTAAAAGAATGTCGTCCACGTACAAGACTAGGAATACGACAGTTCGTCCTACAATCTTCTTATATACACAGGGTTCATCTTCGTTCTTGATGAAATCAAATTCCTTGATTGCCTCATCAAAACAGATGTTCCAGCTCCGCGATGCCTGCTTTAATCCATAAATGGATTTAAGCAACTTGCACACCTTTCCGCTGCTCCCACTGTCTACGAAACATTCTGGTTGATCCATGTAAACGCACTCTTCCAAACAACCGTTTAGGAAAGCCGTCTTAACATCCATCTGCCAGATTTCATAGTCATGGAAGGCAGCAATGGCAAGTAGGATCCGAATGGATTTGAGCATAGCCACCGGAGAAAAAGTCTCGTCATAGTCCAAACCAGGTCTTTGACGAAAACCTTTTGCAACGAGTCTAGCTTTATAGGTTTCCACCTGCCCATCTACACCAAGTTTCCTTTTGTAGATCCATTTGCATCCAACGGGTTTTACCCCAGGTGGAGCAATATCCAAGGTCCACACTTTATTGGCGTACATGGACTCCATTTCGGATTGCATTGCTTCCTGCCACTTATCAGAGTCCCTACTGATAATGGCCTGCCTGAAACTGGTAGGGTCATCTTCTTCCAAGATGCAATCCTCTCGATCCCCGTCTATGAGAAAACCGTAGTATCTCTCGGGCGGATGAGAAATCCTACCAGATCTGCGGAGTGGCTGAGGTTCGTCTGGGGTTATAGAATCTAGCGGTTCCTCCAAATTTTCAGTTACATTTTGTGGTCGCTGAATTTCTTCCAGTTCTACCGAACTCCCACTAGTTTCTTTTGCAAGAAACTCTCTTTCTAAGAAGGTGGCGTGGCGAGATACAAATACCTTCTGTTCCTCAGTGTGGTAGAACAGATATCCCAGTGAGTTTTTAGGATATCCCACAAATTTACACAGAACTGATCGTGCCTCTAGCTTGTCCGGTTTCTGTGTTTTCACATAGGCCGGACAACCCCATATCTTAATAAACTTTAGACATGGTTTCTTACTGCTCCATATTTCATACGGAGTTATTAGCACAGATTTGGACGGAACTTGATTCAAAAGGTATGCCGCTGTCTGAAGCGCATGTCCCCAGAATGAAAGAGGTAACTCAGCACTACTCATCATGGAGCGAACCATATCCAATAGGGTACGATTCCTCCGCTCCGATACACCGTTGTGCTGTGGTGTATAAGGAGGAGTAAGCTGAGAGAGAATACCATTCTCTTTTAAGTAATCTAGGAATTCCGTGCTTAAGTACTCCCCTCCCCTGTCAGACCGGAGGATCTTAATACTTTTGCCTGTCTGGTTCTCTACTTCGTTTCTGAATTCCTTAAATTTCTCAAAAGCTTCAGATTTGTGTTTCATCAGATACACATATCCGAACCTAGAGAGATCGTCAGTGAATGTGATGAAGTACGAGAACCCACCCCTTGCATGTATAGACATCGGACCACATACATCACTATGTATGAGTCCCAAGAGCTCTGCTGCTCTTTCTCCATGTCCGGTGAACGGAGATTTGGTCATCTTCCCTTTGAGACAAGACTGACAAGTTTCATAAGATGAAAACTCGAACGCATCCAAGAGTCCATCTTTATGCAACTTACTCAGTCTTTTCTCTCCGATATGACCAAGTCTACAATGCCACATGTAGGATTCATTCGTATCTGAATTCTTCCTCTTGCGAGTGTTTTGTATATTGAGAACTGTATTCTGATTTAGAACGTAGATACCATTATACAGTGTACCCTCTGCAACCAGTACCTTATGAAGGTAAATGTTCATGATATTCTTTTCAAGAACAAAGTTATATCCATCTTTATCGAGTAAAGACACTGATATGATGTTGCAAACCATGGAGGGTATATAGTAGCAATCGTTCAAAATCATAGTCTTGCTATTTGGCAATACTAGGTGATATTCACCGACGGCTGCCGCATAAACTTGTGCTCCGTTCGCTACTCTGAGCGACATATCACCCGGTGCAACTTTCCTACTTTTTCTCAGTCCCTATAATAAATTACAGATATGAGATCCTGATCCGGTATCAAGTACCCAGGAGGTAGGGCTGACCGTAAAACAGTTCTCAATTACAAGAACACCTGAAGTAGATGCAAAACCATGCTTCTTCTTCGCCTGGGTATCCTGGAAATCCATACAATCCCCTTTCCCATTCTCATACTCATGACTGTTGTCACAAGTTAGAGCTGAACCAACTTTCCCCAGTCCCGAATAAGAATTCGGATCGGTCAAGCGATACATTTTATTATCTTGATTAGGGCGTGAAAAGGTTGCTGCCTGGAGAGAGAGAAAAGAAACACTCAGCGTATGCTCTTGCAAGATTAGATTGGTTTATTAATTTATCTAACCAGGATGTCTCCCACTGTTTACTCAAATTCTTCTTAAAACCTTTTAAAAGAAGAACTAGCCAGGATTTTAATTCACGTCACAATACTTGCTTAACCTTTCAGCCAGGCTAGTGTCGGTACTTCGAGGGAGGTTTTCCAACGCTTTCGCGAAGTTCCTTAATTCAAGAACCTCTTTTCCCTGGGGTCGTAACCCCGCTAACACCTTTCTAGACACCTACTAGGTTTATAGCATTGATCGTTTAGTGAAATAATCTCCCAAGAGTAATCCAACTCATCAGTGGGATCGGGATCCAACCATCATTGTGTGATGACCTAGATGGAATCCACTCTAGTCACCACACTCCAGAAGGTATGCTAAATCTGCAAGTTTCAGTACTTTTGAAACTCCCGATGTGGTTTTTGCCCCTAGGACCCAAGTGACCTTGACGAATAATCAACAAATCAAAAGGTCCTAGTCAAGTTCAACCCGTCGTTATCCAGGATTGCATTAGACCCGCCCGCATGATCCTTGACGAATAATCAACAAAATCACGCGACCGTCCTAACCAATCGCATCTATCAGTGCAACAGAGAATTATTACTCAGCTACCGTTCACTGTGTCTTGACGAATAATCAACAAACACATCACGAATACTAAGTATTAATTATCCGAAACGACGGAGGGCTACGGCTGGGTTTTTGGCGAAAAACCCGTTAACGTAATGAACTTGATATCGTTGAAGGAACCTGGTAATCTTTTTGAAAATATAGTGGCGAAAACTTTTGCTAAAGAGGTCACTCCCTGCGAAGGGATCTCGGCTCTTTCCTCGTCGAATGAGGTGCAGGATATTCCAAACTGAATACCTCGATGCAAAGCAAGAATAATCGACTATAGTGAAGTTATTACCCTGACGCAAAATTTTGTCCAAGGGGTCACTCCCGATGAAGGGATCTCGGCCCTTGCCTCGTCGACTGAGGTGCTGGGCATTCACAACCGAATACCGCTATGCAAAACAAAAATGAACGTCCTTGCAATAACAGCTTTTTGAAAAACTTGTTCCAACAACGTCTTTTAGGTTTATTTTCTTGCATTAGTTCTTTTAATGCGTCCCATCATTTAAGCCTACCATTGCAGAAAACAACCAAAATATGACGTAAGCTTATGCTATTCGCATTCGCCACGGGACCCCGTCATCACCCGTTAGGTTACTTAACTAACGACAGAGCGGGGGCTGGGCTAGCGCGGCTGTAAAACATAAGCAACGCCTAAATAGTTATTATATATAAATATATAGCAATGATAGACATTACAGATCACAGATGAATACATTAGATATACTAGGAATCCGCAATGCGTTCGAGCCTGCAACGTAAAGCGGATTACACGGTCGCGGTGAATAGCCAATACCCCACCCAAGACCCCTACGGGTGCGGCAAACTACCCGCCAAGCACCCGAAGCGAAGCAACCTCCCTCACCACCGTGAGTAGGCCACTCGGCACTTCGAGATACCCGGTAGTTTGTGCACCCCCTCCATGGGTCTATCCTAGGAGCAAAAACAGTAAAAAGAATTATACAATGACGGCTACAACCCCGACCTGGTTGTGCGGCCATACAAATAATATTATTACATCAATTTACATTTACAATGAATGAAAGAAAACAAAAGCTCATCTCACATCCACCCCGGCTATTCACCCGCGACAATCCAATCCATTCATATCCACAAACCAATAACAATCACAGATCACAGAGATGTATAACCCCGACTAATCGACTTATAGCGATTAGCCGACGTTCAATACATACAAGCATCACAGATATAACCGATATAGTTAAAGTGTAGTGAAGTTCCGGAAAAATACGGATTTATAGGCCCCCCAAAAGTAAATTTTAGTTCTGGAAAATCTGGGCACATATAACATATCCTAAAAATCCCAAAACCAACACAGAAACACTTTGCACCAAAATCGAAGCAGAGAGGGGACCAGACGGTCGTGCTTCCGCGGCAAGAGCTTCCTATTGCCGCGGATCCGCGCTCCTCTGATCGCCTCTCTGGTTCGTATTTGGTGGTTTTCTATACAAAAGCCTGAGATAATTTTTGGTGTATAACAAATGTCATTTTGACCAGAAAAAAAATTAACAGAAACTAGGGTTTTGCAAAGTTTGGTTTTTGGATTTTCCGGTTTCGAAACTTCGTTACACTTCACTATCTAGCTAGTTTAAGTTTAGTTAGTCTCTGATACCACTGTTAGGTCCACGTTACCCACCCCGGTGCTTACGGGGAGGCGGAAAACATAATAAAAAACGGATTTTTATTGACTTAGGCAACATGGACCAAGCTTGTGAGGATCTTTGCTAAACAAAAACTAGCTAAAGCAAACTAACAACTAGCTAAGTTGTAGAAAGGTTATACCTTGAGCTCAAAGTCCTTCTCTCCTTGCTCCTTGGAATGGTAGAAAGGGGTCACCTTGCTTGTCTTCTCCCGTCAAAGAAGGATCCACCCGAAAGCCTCGACCTTTAGCTTCAACTCCAAGCTAGGAGTAACTAGAGTGCAAGAAATGCTAAGACTTGGACCCTAGAAGAGAGTAGAGAAGATCAAGTGAAGGTTTTTCTCAAGCTTTTTGTTTCTCAACACATGAGAGGGAGAGAGCTTGAGGGAGAGGATGAGCAAGAGAGAGAAATAATATGAGAGAATGAATTATTAGTGAGCCATTCTCACTAATATGTGTGTAATATTTTAATTCCATAATTAGCTAGAAAATTGTCATGGTTTAAACAAGATGTGACCATTATCATTTCAATATTAATGCAAATTGCAAGGATCAAAGAGCATCTTCCAAATGAAATGATTATGGTCAAGTTGTCAACTTGGTCAACAAGTCAATGAAGTCAAACGGTCAACAACAACAACCATGCACAATAATTAAGCTAATTATCAATTAACAATAATACACACAAAAGCAATAGGGTTAATAATGACAATAGTCATTAACCCTAAACAAGGTCCTCTCCCTCAATCTCAAGCAACTGTGCATACGCACCCGCATTCGTGATCCGAGGAACACGAATACACTGAGAAAAACCAATCTCAAATCATACACTAGGATCCGGCTTAAACCAAAGCCCGCTAGTATAAACTGTCCGGACAGCAAACGTGCACAAGTGCGCGGATGCGAACGAACCCTGTCGCAAAACCATGCGACCTCTACTCATTTTGCCTAAAGGCGAATAGCTCTCTGTGTGGGACTCTAAAGACTCGACACTACGCTGGCAGTGGGTTTAACCACAGACCGCAAGCGGCACTAGCTGTACGTAACGGTCCCCAGGTAGATGTCGATAAGAAGACTGACGAGGTGAACCCCATCTGCACTCCTACTGAGCCTGTATGTGACAGTCTCCGTACAGTTCGGTCTGTTCGTCTGATACATCGCATGGCGGGCCTAGGGGGGCGGTGAACGTCAGTCCCCTAATAGCGATACAACTCGTGTCGGAGTGAAGCCCAATACACCCTGAGATAATACTGGAACCTACCAGTACATCTCGCTTGCCCTGGCCAGGGACTACTTGTGTAATGGCTCTCCTAGACACAGCGCGATGTCAACCCCCAATACCGGGAGAGACGAATCCTGTCTAACCGTCACTGCCTCCAAGTGCTTCGGGACTGCTCCCAAAAACTACCTGTTTGCACGACTCCTTTGAGCCGTGGTTGGGTAGTAATCAAAGTGCAGTGGGAACACACTCGAGGCGAAGTGACAGTGTCAAGTCAGCGGACTAAGCTGTACTCATGTCACCTGGGAACTGATAACTGACGATAGGTATATTACCAACCAACAGTTCCCGATGAGTCCTGTCCAGTGTACTCGTAACCTAACGAGCACCCGCATACTATCCCAAGTACAACGTACTAACGGCTGTGGGACAGACCGTCTCCCACACTGGGATGAGAAGCGCATACGCTAGTCTACTCCGGAGTATCGATGCCCTGTCTCGATAGTCCAACGACCAGGGACCTGTATAAGGATGTGCTTATAGATTACCCAGCCCCCACGAGTGTGATCGCCATCACAACGCCGGTAATCAAGCAAAGATCCTAAGGGCTCTACAAATGCGTATAGGTGATATAATAAATAAACACACATATACACATTAAAGCAGAGACAAACCAAGTAGCATACTACTATATTGAGCAAGATTGTCTATACAACTGTGAATATCCCAAGCTTCCATCAAGTAATATACATACTAGTATGATACAGTAATGGCCTCTAGGGCATATACACTAACAAGATGCTCATTAGAGAATGAGTACACTGAACGGACTCTCCGAGAACTCTTAGATGGTATACCTATTGTCAGATAGCAGTTATCTGGTAACAATGGTACATGGTAGTCTTTTGACCTGAGATCGCCATAGTGTCTTATGTGTGTTCCCAGTATACTTTGATTTCTACCCAATCACGGCTTTAAAGAGCCGTGCATACAGGTTTTAGTTGCGTATAGTCCCGAAGCACATAAGGCAGTGAGCGATCAAGAGGGGATTCGTCTTTCCCAGTATATGGAGTTGATATCGCATTGTACATGATATACTATAACTATAAGTCTTTGGCCAGGACAGTTAAAATAAATAGATAAGCGTTATCAGTTGTATCTCAGATGGTTATGAGTTTCATATCGGCATGACTTATTGGGTTATTGGGGCTCTGACAGTTTCCACCCCCAGACCCGGTATGCGACATTCTTTGACGAAGAGACCGGATTGTACGTTAATTGTCACTGATGGGCTTTGTTAGGTTCAGATGATTTTGTTTATCGACCTGCCTTTTGACATATACCTGGATAGCCGTTACGTACAGTTAGTGACGCTGACAAACTTGTGGGTTAACTCGTCAGGGGATTGATCTCAAACTGTTTCAGATTCAATCGGATGTGATCCAATAATCTATCGACAGCGTATTATCAAGTGTTTAGAGTCTCACACAGAAAGTTACCACGCTCAGGGGAAATGATGTATATGTGCGTATGTGATACATGCGGCGGTTCGATTAAACACGTGTATATGATACGCGTACATTAATCAGATGTTTGATAATACTATCCAGTTTAGTGTAAAGGCGGATTATTAAATCAAGTGTTGATTTAATAAAACATATATTGACATGTATTCTTGTATTATTTTCACACACACTCTCTCTTTCTCTCTCTCTTGCTCACTTAAGTATAATGTATATGTATATGATGCATATATACTATTCCTTGTCTCCTAGTGACATGTTTGCATGTGGAGGGATGCGGGAAAGTGGGGACCGCTTGGAGAGATAAGGTTCATCCCCTCTCTCTAATATATGATAGAAGAAAGAGAAAAGGGGTAGCCATCTATCTCATTATCCTCCTCCTCTTCTCTCTCATGTGTTGAAAAAAAAGAAGAAAACTTGAGAGAGAAATAATGTGAGCTCTCTACATCTGTTTCCTGTCTCATTCTCGCACTTTGTGAGAGCAAGTTGCTTCACAAAGCAGTAATCTTTGGTGAAATTGAAGTTTGGTTTGGGTTTGTTTCGAAGTGGATCATTTTTGGCGAGATGGTCGTATATCAGGCTCGATCCTTACTCCTCGGAGCTTAGCTTTGGTCTTCCACTTGAGTGTGAACATGCTACAAAGGTTGTAGCCCCCTCTAAACCCTAGTTTAGCTCTTAGCTCTCTTACTGTTTTTCAATTGCTAGTTTATGGATGGTCTTGGTTGTAGTTTGTGAAGCTATTGTCAGAAAAATTTTGTTCTTTATTTTCGCCGTGGTCCGCAAGTGTTGCGACCCTAGCACCACAATCTTACAACATATATAATTGTGGAGCATAAAATAATGACAAGAGTTCACAAAAAGTTCAAGGAGTGTTGAAGAAAAAAATTGGTGAGATCAATTTTAACCAACAACATTCTTAACCTAAAGTGATAAAAATATAAATAAATAAATAAAAAGTAGGGGTAAAAGAGAGAGAGAGTTAGGAGTGGAATGTGGAAAATCAAAGTTTCGGGTGTGAAAATACAGATTAAAGAAGCTTTGATGGTGATATATGAAAATAAATGTTTTTGTCAAAACTTATAGGAGTCCTTAGCTCACCGTTCTGAGTTTGAGTGGCCTGTTTCTGCTGGCAGAGATTGTTAGGATAGGGATTCCATGCAGGTGTGGTAAATGAGGCGAGCCGTGCGAGTCGTCTGACCTATAGAGTCAGGCGAGACGGCTCCAGCTCATCATGCCACCAAGACGAGGCGGCTCGAAATAGGTAGCTCCGAGAACCGACTCGTCTTGTCAGCTCGTTTAAATGAGTCACAAGTTGAGACGAGGTGAGTCGGCTCGCCTAGGTTAAATTTTATTTTAAAAATACAATATACACAATAAAAAAGTAGCAAAAAAATTCAATTAATATTAATGGTAATAGGATTACAATTAATTTATTATACATGTTAAACTTTGCACTATATTTTTTCTTCTATATTAAAGACCGAACCCAATCGGGCTGCCTGCGTATCCCTTACAATTTTGGGTTCAATGTGAGAGAACCATATCTATGTAGTTCTTCTTATGTTCTTCATCCTCGATTCGAGATTCCTCATTACTCTTCCCCCGTCGGTTGTGCTGGTGGTATCTTCGGTGTTGGACTTGTTGCTCCAGATCTTGAAAGCTCTTCTGGCAGATAATCCGAGTCCAAAGTGATTTGGTTCTGTTTCCCAACTGTAGTTACTTCCCAATCTTAAGAGCATCATGCATTCCATTATTAAATCATATGCCAAGCTGGATCTCTTCTTGCTCAATATCCTACCATCTTTATTAAAAGCACTTTCCAACGCTGCTGTAGAAAGCATAATTGTTAGTAAATCATGAGACATGATAGAAAGCACCGGATATAAATTTCTATGACTTTTCCACCATACTAAAACATCAAGTTCAGTAACTTCAGATAAATTACAGTCTCGATCTGAATCGATCGGTCTGTAAATATATTGTTAGTTCATTCAAAGATATCGATGATGAGGCCACAGGCTCTCGTGCTCTTTTCAACTGTTGTATAAGCACTAAGGCTGGAATCGAGGCACACGCACTAGAAGATGGAACCGGTACTTTAATTCTACCATCAGAAGACCGTGCAACACGAGGCGAATTCCTGCCAAATTGGTCAAACGAGCCGTTCGATGAGTTGGGCGAGTCATTAGGCGAGTTAGGCAAGGCGATTCGTGAATTAAGCGAGGCGGGGCGGGACGGGTAGAATCGCGGGTCATGCGAGGCGAGTTGCAGCGATGCCATGTGTGGCAAATTCAAGAACCTATTCGCCTTGTCGAATTCACCGTGACGAGGCGAGTCAACTTGTTGACTCGTCCGCATCAACGACAAGACGAGGAAAACTTGCCTCGAGACAAAGCGAGGCGAGGCAGTCAAATGAGGCCTCGCCTCATTTGCCACACCTAATTCCATGTATGTACTCTGATTTAAGTAAAAAAGTTTCCTTTTGTAATGTTTCTTGAGCGATTATACATATCGCCTGTTCGACTAAATGCGTGTTAGAACTTTCACTTTAAATACAATCCCACAAAATTTTCGAGCATCCAAAAAATGAATTTGAAGCCAATTTATTACATCATATTCTATATGAAAAAGTTGTTGGATTTCCAATTATATATATATATATATATATATATATATATATATATATATATATAATATCATATTCTCTCTCTCTCTCTCTCTCTCTCTCTCCCCTATATATATATATATATATAATGCTGGATCAGAGGGACTATAATTTGGATTGATGTTCCTAATCTTCAATCTTTAGAATTAAGTTATACAGTGATCTTTTACAGGCTGGGGACTATCCTGGTCAAAGCATCTGAATCCTAATCCTATTTGGGAGTGAAAGAAAAGTCATGTTTTTTCTATTATACAGTAAAACCTCCGTATAGGAATACTCTATATAGGAATAACCTCCCTATAGTGATAAAAAGTCCCGGTCCCGACTCGGGACCAGTTATAAATAAGAATAACCTCCACAGTGTGATATTCCATACTTTTTCCAAGTCCCGCCTGTACTAATTTACCTCTATATAGTAATAAATTGGCATTAAATTTTAAATAATTTTTTATATATATAAAAAATACATAAAATTACTTGGCTATTACAATTGAACTTAAGATGACATAAATTACTTAACTACACAATTGAACTTAAGATGACATAAAGTACTTATTCAAAGTTGTTTGGGACAATGACTTAATTTTTTGAGTTACTACCATATCCTTTAACTTGCGAGTTCGTAGTAACTCGTCACCACAATCACCTTCTTGTTGAATCCAAAACATTTCTAACTTATCCAACATGTTTGAAGCTTCTCGACATGACACCTTTTCTATTTCCACACTATCGTCTTCCGGATTATCACCTTGCGCTTCTTGCCTTATTGCCGCCATGATTTCTTCTTCAGTTAAGGCATACACTACTTGTTGCTCATTTGGATGATTGAGAAAAACATCCATATCCATTTGATTATTATAGTGAAGTTCTTTAATTTGATTTGTCAAATCTGAAACTATTTCTCGATCCTCCTCATCCAATTCTTTTGTAACTTCTTGGTCATCGGCACCATCGGTTCTAATTTTGCAATGCTTAAAGCAATTTTTGATTGTCTGTGGCTTCACATCTATTGACCATGAAGCAACTGCATTTACAATTCCATCTAATAGAGATACCTTTGATGGTTCTAAAACACGATCTTCAATTCGTTTCAAGAGTAAACGATTAAATCGACGACGATAATAACCTTTAAAATTCCTAATGATGCCTGCATCACAAGGCTGAATTTTGGAAGTGCTGTTTGGTGGTAAGAACAAAACAGTTGTGTGGCTAAGAGGTGGCAGATTATCATTTTTTCCATGTGCTGTACAATTGTCCAAAATAAGCAAAACATTTCTGTTCAATCGGCTATCAAACCACTTTAGCCATTCCACGAAGAGTAAAGACGTCATCCATGCATTTGAATTTGCTCGATAAGTACAATTAAAATTATCACGGTTGACATTTTTGAAGCATCTGGGATTAAGAAACTTACCAATCATCCAAAGAGGAAGCTTGTCAGAGCCATCACCATTGCAACAAATAACAATTGTAATTCTTTCTTTATTTTGCTTACGTCCCTCTAACTGTTTCGTTGCAAGAGAGTTATCTGCTTGCATTCGATAAAATAGACCGGTTTCATCCATGTTGTAAATGTCCTTCCATTCCCATTTGTCAAGTTCTTCTCTTATTGCCGGCAAACTTGCTTCAATTTTCTCCATATCAACAGAGCCACTCTCCCCGAAACGACGAAAGGATCGGATTGCATGTCGCTGCTTGAACTTATCCAACCACCCATTTGAAAATTCAAAAGGAGCAGCTTCTGGATACAATCCCTTTAAGAATATGATTCCTTTTTCTTTTAATAAATCACCAGAAATATTTACAAACTCTTGATTGCACAAAAACCATTCGTAAAGTGCAGACTCCATTAGAGGATACTTTACTTGTTTTTGACGTTTTGCATTCGGGTTCGAAAGCACTTCTCCTTCATGGTCGGTTGAATTTTTCATTATCTTAGATATTGCTGACTGTGACAACTTAAGTTGATGGGTATTTTCTAACCATATCGCAAGATCTTTTTGCTTCCAATCGGGGTTGTCTTGTTTCATTTTTCGCAACTCATGACGTATACTTTCACTAATTTGAGTTCGTTTGATTTTAGGTGCCATGTTTGGATTGAAGAAGAAAATTATGATATGAAATAATAGTTAAATTCATGATAAAACTAGCTTATATTTATATGAATGTATTGATGAAATGCACATCCATAAATTTTAATTTTCCAAGATGCATATGGCTGAATTTTGAAGGTCTAAGAATTTTGACTTGTTAATAAGTTTGAAGGTCTATATGAATTTTGAAGGTCTAAGAATTTTGACTACTATTTTTTCAAAAAAAAATCTAATTTTTATATATAAAACTCTACTTAAGAATAACCCCCCTATAGTAATATTTTTCCCCGGTCCCAAGGATATTACTGTATAGAGGTTTTACTGTAGTAAACTTTGGAGTGAAAGAAAAGTCAAGTTTTTCCTGTTAACCTCTTGCTTGGTGGTCCTCGGAATCCTGATCCTATTGCGGAGGAAAAGGAAATGAATGAATGCTTGAAGTCCGTCCTGATGCCGCTAGCTACTTTTCTGGAGACGAGAACACTTCCTACCTTTTTTCTGACTAGTATACCCAAGGGGCTGGACCTGTTAGTCGCAATTGACATGCTAATTGAGAGTAAAATAAGGGCCGATCCCATCTTTCACAATAATATGAATGATGAAATGTTATCAAAGGATTCATAATGGTAGATATGTCAAAAAGCTAATGGTTTTTTGCTCTTGTTAAAAATAACCCGACCTTCAAACTTCTGTAAAAAACCTGGGCTTATTTCTCTTGTTAAAAAATCCCTGGGCTCAATCAAAACCCTCTATATACCAGTTGCCTTTAACAACCAGCCGCATGCAATATCTAAGTAATTGCAGTTCACTGTAATAACTAAACAGTTGCCTGTAATATCAAAACAGTTGAGAGAATACAAGGCCTAAATGAAATAAATGTCAGGCTTCTTTTCACAAAGATTTCAAACAACAGGCCCTTCCCAACAATTTCGAAAATTACAGGGGTTTTTAGACAACTCCTGAATGGGCCGGGAGCTTTTTGACGATTTACCCAAAATTATTCATATGATTTCTCACAAAACTACTATGGTTCGCTCCTTCTTTGGTGCTTCTTGAAAGTTCTTAGGGCCCTCATCATGAACCCGCGGCCGATGCGGAATCCAAAAACGAAAACTTCGCGATGGCACTGCGCACTACTACAATAAGGGGTTGCCCCTACGGATAAAGCCGTAGGGGCAAAGTACTGCCCCTACGGATATATTCGTAGGGGCACAAAAGTACATCGTAGGTGCAAAGGCCGCAGGTGCTTGTCTTCGTCCTGAACATGCCCCTATGGAGTAATAATTGCCCCTACGCTTTACTCCGTAGGGACATATTTCCCTACGGCTTATACCGTAGAGGCAAAATATTTATTTAATTTATTGGTTTATAAAATAAAATACTTGTCCCTACGGATAACTTCATAAGGCATGAACATGCCCCTACGGAGTTCTTTGTAGGTCCAGATAAAAACTCCTACGGATTTCTCCGCAGGTCCATCTAAAGGCCCCTACGGAGTTATCTGTACGTCCAGACAAACGTCCCTTCGGATACATTCGTAGGGGCAAGTTTAACACCTGTTACTGAGTCCATAGGGGCAAAATATCAGGTTTTGTCCTTACAGCTAGCTGTGCAGAGGCAAACTTTACACCTACGGATTAATCCGTATGTGCAATACATGGCCCTACGGATTAATCCGTAGGGACAAAATATCAGGTTTTTTTTTTTAAAAAATGGTCTTCCTGTTTTTTCCCCGTCCTGTGCACAATAATATATACATCATATAACCAAATACCGCAGTATTCATAATCAACATCTCACGCATAATATATAAAAGAAATAAACAAACAGAATACGATATCAATCTAAATCATCATGAACACGCAAAAAACACCAATATCGTCCAAAATATATACAATATGTATCATATAAGTACATACATGCTTAAAATATAAAAAAAAGCTACCCTAGCTCGGTCCATCTCCTCCACCTCTGATAAACATCGTAATCTAACGTATCTGCTCCTTGGTGCAGCCCTGAGTCGTCAAAAACTCGACCAATGAAGAAGCGGACTGTGCGGGCTGTGGAGCTGCATGAGTGGTCTGCGCAACCGCAGCCGAGGTAGTGGCTTGCGGAGCCGCAACCGATTCGGGAAGGGAAGTTAGGCGGGCTAATGGGAAAAGGTTCTCCATAATAACATGGTGGTCATGCCTTTTCAGCCCATCAATCTTGCTTTTCACAATTTTTATCTTCTTGCTAAATGATCCTGAAAAACCTGTGTGAACTTTCAAATCATACAACACCTACATGAATCTTTTCTTCTTTGGTTGTGACATATAATACACGGTATTGGGAAGTACAAACTTGCCTGGTTTACCCGCTATCGGTTTAGGATGCAATTCACTTCTAATTTTCCAGTCCTAAAGATCCATCCGAGCATAGAGGTTGTCTTTCGATTTTCCGTCTTTACAAAGAAGTAAGTTGAGTACGTGCTCGGATACTCCCTTCTCTATGTGCATGACGTCTAGAAAATGACGCACTAAATTTGTTGACCAGTATGGAAGCTCGAAAAAAATGCTTAACTTGTTTCAGAATGGTGGTTTGATCTGTTTTGTCGGATCTATCCCGAAGGTCACATTATTGTAACCATTCCACTAAACAGTCACGTCCACTCCGTACAATGGGACTGGAGGTCCAAGAAGCTCCTGATGACCATCAAAATGAACAGCGTCTAACCTATAGGGATGGTTTAGTGGCAGGAAACGTCGATGTCCGTAATAACAAACCTTCCTGCTAAAATTCAAGAATTTCGATGTTCTATATTGATAGCAATAAGGACATGCTTTGTGACCATGTACGGACTAACCTGATAGCATTCCATACGCAGGAAAGTCATTAATTGTCCACATTAAAGCCGCACGCAGTATAAAGGTTGTATTTGTGTTTGCATCGTAAGTCTCTACACCATCAATGAATAAAGATTTTAACTCATCGATTAGAGGTCGATGATAGACGTCGATATTGTTTCCTGGTGAGTTTGGTCCGTCGATAAGAAGAGGTATCATAAAATAGGATTGATCCATAGACAACCAAGACGACAGATTATAAACTATCATTACAACGGTTCATGTGCTGTGCCTTTCAGCCATATAGTTGAATGGGCAGAAGCTATCATTAGCGAGTCCGAGCCTGATATTGCGAGGATCACTACTGAATATTTTGTGCCTCCTATCAAAATCCTTCCATACCGGTGAATCTCTTAGATGACTCATTTTTCCATCTTCACTTGGAGGAGCACGATGATGCCAAATCATTACCTTGACTGTTTTCTTGCACCTGAATAGCCTTTGCAGCCTCTGTGTTATGGGAAAGTATCGTGCTATCTTGACAGGTATATCGGGTTTCTTATCAGAATCTTTCGGCTTATACCTGGCATCTTTGCATGTTGGACACTCTTTCAAATCTGAATTCTTTTTCCGGTACAACACGCAATTTTTGGGACATACTTGAATCTTCTCACACTTCAGATCCAAATCAGATATCATCTTCTGGGCTCCGTACCAGCTGTCGGGCACGTTATTTCCCAGGGGCATAGAATCTTTCAAGAACTTCAGAAGTATTGTGAATGACTTGTTTCTCCATCCATTTAGGCACTAAATCTGGAAAAGTTGGACGAACCATGAGAGGGTGGAATACTTTGCATTCTCATAAATTGGCTTTCTAGCATCATTCATGAACTTTTCATACTTATCCGCGCGCGGTCCTTGACCAGAAAGAATGTCATCTTCGGTACGAATATTATCTCCTAGGGAAGCCTCTACCATATCCTCCATTTCTTCTCCTGGAAAGAAGTTTTCTCCTTCTTCTTCTGCCGCATTACTGTTTTCTCCTTCTTCTTCTGCCGCATTACTATCTTCTTCTTCTCCTTTCCTGTGTTATAGCCAAGTTGTATAAAGTCTAGTAAAACTATGTTTAATGATATGAAGCTCTGCGAATTCTACCTTCTGCCAGTACTTATTTCCACATCTATCGCACGGGTAGAGAATCTTCTCTAACACGATCTTATTATGTGCTTGCAAATTCAATGAAAGCAGCAACTCCTGCGATAAACTTAGATTGCATACGTTGTTTCCAATCCACATACATCCAGTCCTTAACTCTGATATACTCATGGGCCATGTTAGACTGTATAACATATAAATTGTAGGTTATGATGACTATATTAAGAAATCTAAGAACGGGATGGTTACTGACAAAGAAGAAAATCCGTGTATGTGCTTTGTGTGTGCGTTTGTCATTGAAAAGAATAAATTATCGATAAATAAACTTAGATTTGAAGGTACCCAAGTATGAGATATATTCTGTATATGTGTGTTTCAATTTATGATTTTGCTTAACTGTAGGGTTGTTAGTGTGTATGTGTGTTTCCCCCAATCAGAGGAAAGCTCTGTTTTAAAATTCAAAATTTAAAAATTGAAGCAACGCTTCAGATCTGGCGTTAGGCGCGCTGCGCGCTACGTGTTAAACACAAATGCGCTAGCGCCAGGTGCACTGCGCCATGGCAGCGCACCCCTAATCAGAGCAAAGCTCTGTTTTAAAATTCAAAATTTAAAAATTGAAGCAACGTTTCAGATCCAACTCTAAGCACTCTGTGCTGCGCGCCACGTGTCAAACGTAGGTGCGCTAGCGCAAAGTGCATTGCGCTCTGAGCAGCGCACCACGTGCAAAGCACGGGTGCACCAGCGCTGGAATTAAAAATTCCCTACCGTTAGATCAAAAGATCTAATAATGATAAATCATTGCTTAATCAGAATTAAAAGTCTCTTATGGAAATATTTTTCCAATCTTGTTAAAAACAAGAAGATTGCCTTCTGTAAAACAGAAGCCCTGGGATCAAATATCCAACGGTTGGGAAATATCCCCGAATCAACCAGAGTAAGATCTCTTTAACTGATTTAACAAATCAATTTACCCTATATAAAGGCCCCAAGACTTCAAGTCTGATATAGAGAAACCCCCCTATAAACTTTGAGAAAACTCAAAGAAAGAAGAGCAAGCTCTTAGCAAAAGAAGATTATTTCTTTAAGGTAAAGAATGATTCTTGAACAAAGAGATGAAATCATCTCATAAAAACAGAAGAATTATCTTCTTAAAAGATCATAGATCTACAAAAGACCAAGGTCTTCTATAATAAGAGTTCAAAAGATCTCATCATAAAAAAGCAAAAGAAGTATTTACTTCATTCACAGATCATTGATCTAAAAAGGCAAAGCCCTTTCAAAAATAAGAACTGTTGTTCTTGAATCTTGAGGTAAAGCCTCCTTTAAGAAGAACATAAATTTGTTCACAGGTCATAAATTTGATCAAATGCGCTTTGCGCTATTAAAAAGCGTCATACACTCATGAACTGCGCTTTTGCGCTCCTCGGACCGGTGCTCAGCGCCAAAACGTGCCACGTGTCAACCACAGATGCAACTTGCGCTTTGCGCTTCTGAAATAGCGCACTGCGCTCATGGGCTGGCGCAAAGCGCCAAGCGCGCTACGTGTCATTCACGTGTGCGCTACTAAACTAGCGCAATGCGCTCATAAATTGGTGCTTAATGCCAAGCGCGACACGTGTCCTTTTCGTGTGCGCTACTTGGCAGAAGTGCAATGCGCTCTTTAATTGGCGCAAAGCGCCTGGCGTGACACGTGGCGCGCCATCAGAACACTGATGAATGCTATGCATTCAGTACAAGACAAAAAAATGTCAGGATCTAATGCTTAGTATTATTAAAAGGGCCAAGCCCAAATAAAGGTTCAACAGCCCAGAACAATAAAATGTTAAACATTTGTTGGACTTAGCCCAAGACTGGCCATAAGTCCTCAACCCATATTAATTGAGCCCGCATGCTCATAAATTTTTTAACAGATCTTAGTTCCAAATTGGACCACAGATCTTTCAACCAAAATTGGTTCAAGAGTATATCTCTGAACCCCTCTGATATATATCGTTGCAATCCTTCAACGTCTTCAGAGAGGTGACGGGTCCCAACAACCATACATTTTACGGACTATGATGTCCTTAACCTTGACTGTGGGGTCTTTAAACTCACGGACTATGATGTCCTTAACCTTGACTGTGAGGTCTTTAAACTCACGGACTATGACGTCCTTAACCTTGACTGTGAGGTCTTTAAACTCACGGACGATGACATCCTTAACCTTGACTGTGAGGTCTTTAAACTCACGGACTATGATGTCCTTAACCTTGACCGAGATGTCTTTAAACTAATATTGGACCAAGATGTCCTTAAACTAACAATGGACCGTAATGTCCTTAAACTAATTTTTGACCGCAATGTCTCTAAACTAAGCAATAGAGCCCAAATGCTCTTTTGTTGGATCTAAACGATCCCGTTAAGTTGATCTTAGTCTAAAAATTAGACTAACGTATCCTTAACAAACGTTTAACTTGATCTTAGTCTCAAATGAGACTAACGTATCCTTAAACCCAACCCCAAATCCAAATCTAAGAATATACGGATTTGGACTAATCCACGTCCTATGGACGACAACATAAATTAGTTTCCGTATACAATCCACGGGCAACCAAAAATAAAACAAACACCCATGACACGAAGTGACCATCTGGAGAAGGAGAAAGTGGTTATCGCGATGCGGTAGCGTAATTAACTGCAAGGGCTTGCGCCTGCAGGGAAAAGCGTCCCTACAATCAAAAACCCCTCAAATGAGAGGGAATCTGACGAAGTCTGCTACATCAGCCGCATCCGTTTAAACCTTCGATAAACGGTGCCATAAATCAACTTGGCATCTTCGGAGAGGTGGACGGATAGCACCAATTAGCATCTGCCCCGAAATTCAGGCGAGACGTTTGTCGGGTCGCGTCTTTCGGAGGGGTACAGATTCTGGCACGTCCGGTGGGACCTTTTCCTCTTTCCACTCCACACTTCATGTGTCGTGTTTCGCGAACAAATCGCGGTTTGCTTTGGTTGCCCCTGGATTCGAGGTACTGAGATTGGGTGTCTTGCTCCGTGCAGAAAACAGAATATCAATGGCTTTCAACTGCACAAATTGCAACAACTGCAACAACTCTCACTCCATCCCCGCCGGAGGAGTGACCTACAGGCTTCAAGCGACCTCCCTTTTCAAGATGCCAGTGGAGCAGGTAACTCAGACCACCACTGGGCTGTTCTTTGGGAACATGCTCCCACCAATGAGCTTCAATGGCCCTTTGCCGTTGCAAGAAGCCCCGAAGAAGTCGGTCTTTGATCGGCTTATCACTGCCGTGGTCCCTCTCGGCGAGTCATCCAAACCAAGCGCCTCAGTCTTTGACAGGTTGGGCCAAAACTCATTTGGGCCCATGAAGAAGCCCATAATACCAGAAAGGGTTATCCCTAAGCAGATAACCATTCCTGCTCCCGGAGTCGTCATGGCGGCTTCTCCTGCCAAGAAGTCAGTCTTCACAAGACCGACCATTCCGGCTCCCGCTCCAGGCGAAGTCCTCAGAGCTGCTTCCTCTGCTCAGAAGTCTGTTTTTGACAGATTGGACATTGCTTCTCAACAGACATCGATATTTAAAAGACTGGCACCGGCGACAACCCTTCGCTAAAACAGGGGGCATGATGAAGTCACCCCTGGGACAATCCCATCTACAAGACATGCTTACCGTCGTCACTGGCACCAAGTAAGGAAGGGTGGGGGCAACTCTCCTTCTGGACTGACTCTACCGGCTCCAACGGTGGAAATCGATGCTGCTGTTCCAACTGGGAACGGCTTTGAACCTCTAAGGAGGGTGCACAAAAACTCTCCAACTGCCGTGCTGAAGAGATCTCCTCCACCCGTGGAGAACGCTACAAAGGCGAAGCTAGAGCAGCCCCCTCAGCGGCTGTCCTCTAAAATTTATAAAGTTTAGCGACAGGTCCAGGACTCCGTGATAGATCAAGACTATCTCCGCTGACAGAAAAAGATAAAGGTTCGGCAAGAAGAGGACCGTACTGTCAAGCCACAGAAGGTGACAGCTACTTGGGTGCCCGCTACAACGGCCCCCTCAACTTCGACCCCCCACAAGAGGAGAAGGCCGGAGAAAATCCCTGTGTCCGCGACGAATCGTAAGAGCTTTGAACCCAAACGCCCCAAGTCTGGGGGTATGGTGGTGCATACCGTCTATATGGCATCCGAAAAAGAGGATAGCCGTATCTCCACAGGTCATCGACCGCTTACCTGATCAGTGACTAAGGCTCAGGAGCAACAACAACAGAAGCTCCAGGAAAAGCTAACACAGATGTCCGCACTCACTGGGCCAAAAGAATACCCAGAGACCTCAGATCAACGTCGAGAACAAGAAACTGATGCTGAATACCTCCGAAGAATGCTCAAGAGGAAAGAAAAAGAGGCAGCGGAACAAGCTGCCAACATAAAACGAATGGCGTATCTCTTCCAAGACATGGTCGGGATGATGTTACAGCCAGAACCTCCAGCTGAAGACCCTCCGATCATCATCGAAGACGACAAAGGGGAGACATCGAACCTTTCTCCGGCTCTTTCAGCAGCCAAAGAGGAAACCATTTCTAAGGCCGCCCTAGATGACTACATTGCTCAGCAAATACGAGCTCATCAGGCGAATGAAGCGGCCGACCAAGTCGTTAAAACTGGGCGACCATATCCAGGTTGGTATGATCAAATAAAATATCCGCCAGGATATACGATCCCTAAATTTCATGTATACAAAGGGATGGGCAATCCCCACCAGCATGTCACCCAGTTCAGGGCTCTATGTGGTAATACCGGGGGTGATGATAAACTGCTACTTCGCCAGTTCGTTGGCAGCTTGTCGGAGACAGCGTTCGAATGGTACTCTGAACTTCCAAACGACTCCGTCAAGACTTTCGCAGAAATGGAGCTATTATTCACCCAGCGATTCGTGGGTGCTAGTGAACGCACCCCAATAACGGTATTGATCAATGCCAGGGTGAAACCTGGAGAAACCTGGGTTCAGTACGCCATTCGATGGCGGAATCTATGGTCAAAATGTGAGCAGCGCATCGAAGAAGCGCCGGCGGTAAGCATGTTCGTGGGGACCCTCGACCCTCAAGCGACCATCTCACAATTCATGATATTCTTCAAGCCAACCTCCTTCCAGGTCTTGATTGACAAGCTGGCCCAAATGGACCAGATGGGCCATATGCCTTCTTCTTCAAAGACGGAGCCTTGGAATGAAAAGGTCAAAGGGAAAGCAACCTTCGTCGCCAACGCTCAACAACAGGAGAGCAACTTAAAGCCGGTTTTTCGCCAAAATAACGTGCGTCCACGCCCATCCCTCGAGGAGAGCATGGGACGTCTTTACTCGTTTCCCCAGGATAAAACGAGAAGACTGCTCGAGCTGGCAGTGCGCAACAGATTCATCAATTTGCCGGATCCAAAACGTCCGTTGCAGCCAGGCGATATCAATAATCCTAATTACTGCCCTTACGACCAAGCAGTAGGCCATCCAATCGAAGATTGCTTCGTTTTCAAAAATTGGGTTGAAGACCAATATCAACAGGGCAAGTTCGTGCTGTCCGAAAACTGGAAAGTGAAACCGCCACAACCTCACGCCCCTAAAAAGGTGGACATGCCGGGGGCATCGTGCTCATTCATAGAGAAAGCCCCATGGACCGAAAAGTCCGTAAACTAGAAATTCGCCTCAAATATGGCAACATTGGACCGAAAAGTCCGTAAACTAGAAATTCGCCTCAAATATGGCAGTGATGGACCGAAACGTCCTTAAACTAACCACGGACCGAAACGTCCTTAAACTAACAACGGACCGAAATGTGCTTAAACTAACGATGGACCACTATGTCCTAAAACCGGCTATTGACCGAGACGTCGATAAACTACTGTGGGTTTCAGCATCCCAAGGCTGATATAAAAAAAATAAAAAAAAATAAAAAGAAAAAAGAAAACGGTATGTCCACAAGCGAAAAGGGCACGAATGAAAACCCGAAAGGGATCCATGAGTAAAAACAGCAGGGCTACCGGCGGGTGTTTGTGAAAACCCGAAAGGGCGCAACCTCGTTTAAAAGACACTTGCAAGGTCTTCTCGACCTTGTGAGGAGAAACTACCTGCGTGAAATCCTTACGACTCATAAGGGAGCAAAACACTTAGGGATCCCTACGATCCCTGAGGAGAAACTACACTTACGAGATCCTCATGATTCTTAAAGAGAATTCCCCTTTGACACCCTCACGACTCATAGGGTTCAAAAGCCTTAAGCTACAGGGATCTGAACCTGTTCTTAAGCCATCACAATCTCCAATGCTGCCCTACAAGCGGTTCAATGCCGACCCTTTTATATAATTCACGGGCGCGAATAAACATTTCCCTAACAGAGTCCTACCAGTGACTAGGGATATTTTCATATGGTGAACGACACTTGTAAGTCCTCTCGACTTATAAGGAGAAAGCACTCTTGTGAGATCCTTACGACTTATAAAAGACCATACACTTAAGAATCCTTACGATTCTTAAGGAGAAAACACACCTACGAGATCCTCACGACTTGTAGGGAGAAATACCTTTATGAGACCCTTATGGCTCGTAAAGTCAAAAAGCCTTAGTCAACAGGATCCTAACCCTGTTTGCTAATCCACCTTTGTTCGACATCGACAGAGGCAAATGATGATTCGCTCCTGGCAATATCCCATTTGTAGCGATACCGATGCCTAAACCGGTATCAAATCCCAAGTCCTTTCACGGCAAATGATGATTCGCTCCTGGCAATATTCCAGTCGCAGCGATGCTGATGATAAGACTGGCACCAGATTCCAAGTTCCATACTCGCAATAAAAAATCAGCGAGCCAACAATACATATGAAATAGCCGAAATGATGGGGCATCTTGCAACAAAATCAGCAAGTAAAAATATGTGCATACAAAAATAGCCGAATTGATTGGGCAACTCGCAATAAAAAGCAGCGAGTAAATACAAAAATAGCCGAAATGATTGGGCATTTCGGGCACCGCGAAAAATAGCCAAAATGATTAGCCAATCGCGAACTTCGTGATATAAAAACTGAAATGATAGAGCATCACGGAAATAAAAAAACTGAAAGAATAAAACTTTTGCCCTACAGGTGAGTCCATACTAACCCCTGTATACAATCTATGGGCATAAATAAAAAGGGAACCATATGTCCCCTACCAGATCCTGTCAAAAGGGAAAGTCAGATCTCAACAGTAATATCTGCATCCCAGAATGTCAACAACGACGTTCCTTCGCAGTCCAGCAGGATGTAGATGCAACGTCAACGAAAGACCCTATGGTCGAAACAATGCGGAGTGACGGCAAAATCCTAGCTCTACCTCAGTGTTCGTCTCGTTACAGCAGACGCAATGTCAACAATGGTGTTCCTTCACAGTCCAGCAGGATGTACATGCAACGTCAACGAAAGACCCCATGGTCAAAACAATGCGGAGTGACGGCAAAATCCTAGCTCCACCTCAACGTTCGTCTCGTTACAACAGACGCAATGTTAACAACGGCGTCCCTTCGCAGTCCAGCAGGATGTAGATGTAACGTCAACAAAAGGCCCCATGGTTGAAACAAAGCGGAGTGACGGCAAAATCCCAGCTCTACCTCAGCATTCGTCTCGTTACAGCAGACGCAATGTCAACAACGGCGTTCCTTCGCAGTCCAGCAGGATGTAGATGCAACATCAGCAAAAGACCCCATGGTCAAAATAATGCGGAGTGACGGCAAAATCCTAGCTCCACCTCAGCGTTCGTCTCGTTACAGCAGACGCAATGTCAACAATGGCGTTCCTTTGCAGTCCAGAGGATGTAGATGCAACGTCAACGAAAGACCCCATGGTCGAAATAAAGCGGAGTGACGACAAAATCCCAGCTCCACCTCAGCATTCGTCTCGTTACAGTAGACGCAATGTCAACAACGGCGTTCCTTCGCAGTCCAGCAGGATGCAGATGCAACGTCAACAAAAGACCTCATGGTCGAAACAAAGCGGAGTGACGGCAAAATCCCAGCTCCACCGCAGCATTCGTCTCGTTACGGCAGACGCGACGTCAACAACGGCGTCCTTCCTCCAACAGGTTTCGGACACGCTAAAGCAAACGAAGCGAAGGCCAAATTCATAGCTTCAGGGTCTTGACGGTAACTCAAATAAAACCTGAAAGACTACCGGAGATCATCCCACACAAGCATGGAGTGATCGCCACCTCGACGTTCGTCTCGATACAGCAGACGCGATGTCACCCCAGCATTCTTCCCCCAGCAGGATTCAGACGTGACAATCAAACAACGGAGCCACGGCAAAATCCCTAGTTCCAAGCTTTGACGGTTCACCCGCAACCTAGAGACAACCGCGGCATTCATCTGTTACAGCAGACACAATGCCAACAAATGAAGCGAAGGCCAAATTCCTAGCTTCATGGTCTTGACGACAACTCATATAAAACCTGAAAGACTACCGGAGATTATCCCACACCAGCATGGGGTGATCGCCACCTCGACGTTCATCTCGATACAGCAGACGCGATGTCACCCCAGCGTTCTTCCCCCAGCAGGATTCAGACGCGACAATCAAACAACGGAGCCACGGCAAAATCCCTAGTTCCAAGCCTCGACAGTTCACACGCAACCTAGAGATAACCGCGACATTCGTCTCGTTATAGCAGACGCAATGCCAGCAAAACGAAGCAAAGGCCAAATTCCTAGCTTCAGGGTCTTGACGGCAACTCATATAAAACCTGAAAGACTATCAGAGATCATCCCATACCAGCGCGGAGTGGTTATGACTCATCGAGGCTCTCCAAAATGATCCTAACCTCAAGTAAAAAGCGGCATGGCAAAATTCCTAACGCTTGCTCTTCTGACGGTCAAACTGCCTAAGAAGATTGCTTGAAGATGTCTTGTCCAGCCCTCGAAGGGATCAGAGACACGACAGTCGCAAGGCTACTCGAACAGCATGATTGCCTATCGAGGGATACATCAGCCAACGCGACGGTACGACGGGCAAAACCCTAGTACCACAGACCCTAACGAACCTCTGTCGTAAAGAGAAAAGGTTAACTGTGACGTTAGGAGATTCTTGCGAGAACTTCTTGATTCGTCTCGACTCGTAAGGCAAAGCCTTAGGCAGTAGGGATTAAAAAACCCGTTTCCTAAGCACTGAGGCCCTGCAAGTCGGTCCAAAACAGACTCTTGCATACTATTCACGGACCACACTCTCTAAAGTCGAATCTCGACAAGGAGGGAAACAACCACTTACGAGTCCTCTCGACTTGTAAGAGGGAAAATTCTCTTGTGAGATCTTTACGACTCTCAAGAGAAAACAAACTTAGGAATCCTCACGAATCCTAAGGAGAAAAATACACCTACGACATCCTCTCGACTCGTAGGGAGAAAAGTCTTTATGAGACCCTCACGGCTCATAAATTTGAAAAGTCTTAGGTGGTAGATCCTAACCCTGTTTCCTAAGCCATCGGTGCCCTACAAGGAGGTCAAGATAGACTATCTACAGGCCACACTCTCCGAAGTCGAACATCGACAAGGAGGGAAACAATCACTTATGAGTCCTCTCGACTTGTAAGGAAGAAAACTCTCTTGTAAGATCCTTACGAATTACAAGAGAAAACGCGTTTGGGAATCCTCACGATTCCTAAGGAGAAAACACACCTACGAGATCCTCTCGACTCGTAGGGAGAAATGTCTTTATGAGACCCTCACGGCTCATGAAGTTGAAAAGTCTTAGGCAGCAGATTTGAACCTGCTTTCTAAGCCATCACTACATCTCGAAGAACTCAAAACGGAATGCTCACCCTATCATCTGCAGACTATGCTTACTAAAGTGACATGCTGATAACAAAGAAAAGAGAAGAAAGCGACGGTGAGGAGAACATTTTATTCACATTCAGTTAAGCGTTCAAGGCATACCCATTCATGCACTTGCGAAAAAGTTTGATGTATAAAATAAACATATAGAAATGAAAAGGCTTGCCATTCATACTTCAGAAAATGCCTACATTGAGGAAAATAGCAAATAAAAACAAAATTGGAATGTTTACAAAGGCACGACATCAAATCCAGGGCATGAATTGAGAAACTCAAAAGTAAGTCCATATAAAATGTTCCAAGCCTTTTGAACCATCCTAGTATGCTTCCTCTCGCGATCACAAGCGTCGGGGTCTTCACTGATGTCCTCCACCCTCCGATAGGCAGCAAGTATTGCTGCCTGTTGAAAAGCCTGATCCAGAAGATCAACTAGATTGTCTCTCCTTTTCTTTGAGATTAGGCCCATCAGATACACCGAGTGCACCTTGTCTTCGGCATCATCCAATGCCTTAAGCGGCATGCTGGCACAGAACAGAGGAAGTGCTCTCCAGATCGCTCCCACAATAAGCTTCAAGAGAGAGGAACGATGAGGAAGCAGTCGACCATTATACGCACTGAAGCGACCCATAATTTCAGCGCATTGGGTGTTTGTGAATTCTTGGTTTTGGGAACGACCGAGTGAGCGGATGTCTCCATAAGAGATAATCTCATCGAGATCATATAAATGAGCAGCCATAACGTCTGAAAAGGAAAATCTGTGAGAGTTAGTTGACAGACTGATTAAGAAAAAGCTTATTGAAATAGACACGAGATTTAAACAAATCTTGATATCCCCAAGGAGGAAATAAGTGCTAAATAAATTACCCAAGGAATTTAATTCTGTGCAATTAAGAAAGGAATCCTAAAAAGGATTTCGCATTTAATAGAAAGGTCCCTCGAGACAGAGGAGTTAAACTCCTCGAGAGCAATGCTCTGTAGACAGGAATGACACCTGTCAAAGTCAATTATGAGGGTAATTAAAAATTCTTCGGGAATTCTAAGAGCCTCGTTCTGAAGATGTTAGGTCCACGTTACCCATCCCGGTTCTTTCGGGGAGGCGGAATAGGTAAAAATCAAAATTTTCTCACAAGGTAACATGGATCATCCATGAAGGATCTTTGTTAAACAAAAACTAACAAACTAACTGCAAGTTTAGCTACTCGGTTAGAAGGTTATACCTAGGTCTTGAACTCCTTCTCTTCTTGTTGTGGTTCTCCTTCTTGCTTGCTCCTTGCAGTGGCGTAGACGGCTCCTCCTCGTCGTCTTCTCTTTTCCGAAGATAGATCCACCCGAGGGCCTCTACCTTGAGCTCCTACCTCAACCAAGAGGTAACTAGAGTGCTTGGTTTGCTAGACAAAGAACCCTAGAAAGAGTAGAGAAATGTTTTGATGGCTTTGTCTCAAAAGTTTTTGATTTTCAACACATGAAAGATTAAAGCATTGAGAGGAAGAGGGAGAGCTCAAAAACATGAAAGAGAAAGAGCAAGAGAAAGTGAGAGTAGAATTCTACAGCCATGCTCATATGAGAGAAATAATAATAATAATAATAATAATTAAGAGAAAATGTGATGGTTAGTTTTGAAATGACCATTATCATTTCACATTAAATAAAATTTGCAAGAATCAAGAAGCATCTTTCATGTGAAATGATGATGGTCAAAATGTCAACAAGAATCAACCGGTCAACCATAGTCAAAAGATCAACAAAAGTCAAATGGTCAACCTAACCATGGCAGAATTATCCTTAATTAATATCATTAATCATATTTCTCATTCTCATTAGGGTTTGGAAAAAGTCAACAGTCAACAACCCTAATGAGAATTCTCTGCCTCTGTCAACTGTGCATACACACCCGCATCCGTGTTCCGAGAAACACGAATACAATGAGACAAAACCAATCCCAAAACAAATACTAGGATCTGGATTAAACCAAAGCCCGCTAGTAATAACTGCCCGGACACCAAACGCACACAAGTGCGCAGATATGAATGAACCCCGTCGCAAAACCGTGCGCCCTCTACTCTGTTTTGCCCAAAGGCGAATAGCCCTCTGTGTGGGACTCTAAAGAACACTACATTGGCAGTGTGTTTAACCATAGGCCGCAAGCGGTACTAGCTGTACGTAACGGTCCTCAGATAGATGCCGATAAGAAGACTGATGAGGCGAACCCATTCGAACTCCTACTGAGCCTGAATGTGACGATCTCCATATAGTCCGGTCTGTTCGTCTGAGAGTATCGGATGGCGGGCCTCGGGGGGCGGTAAACGTCAATCCCATAATAGCGGTACAAGTCGTGTCGGAGTGTAGCCCAGAACACCCTGAGAAACTACTGGAAAAGCTACCAGTAATTCTCGCTTGCCCTGGCCAGGGACGACTATGTGTAATGGCTCTCCTAGACACAGCGCGATATCAACTCCAAATACCGGGAGAGACGAATCCTGTCTAACCGCCACTGCCTCCAAGTGCTTCGGGACTGCACCCAACTACTACCTGTTTGCATGACTCAGTAGAGTCGTGGTAGGGTAGTAATCTAAGAATAGTGGGAACACACTCGAGGCGAAGTGACAGTGTCAAGTCAACGGACTAAGCTGTACTCATGTCACCTGGGAACTATTAACTGACGATAGGTATAATACCAACCAACAGTTCCCGACGAGTCCTGTCCAGTGTACTCGTACCCTAACGAGCACCTGCATACTATCTCCAGTACGACGTACTGATGGCTTTGAGGACAGACCATCTCCCCTGCTGGGACGAGAAGCGTATGCACCAGTCTACTCTGGAGTATCGATGCCCTGTCTCAATAATCCTACGACTAGGGACCAAAATAAGGACGTGCTTATAGACTACCCAGCCCCACTAGTGTGATTGCCATCACAACGCTGGTAGTCAAGCAAAGATCCTAAGGGCTCCATCAATATGTTTCGAGCGATATGTTAAAAGAAACATATACACATATTAAGATAGAAACAAACCAAGTAGCATACTACTATATCGAGCAAGACTGTCGTAAACCCATATATATATTCCAAGCCTCCAAAATGTATTATACAAACTAGTACTATACAATAATGGCCTCTAGGGCATACATATCCAATAATCTCCCACTTGCACTAATGGCCAGTAATTGGTGTACCGCATACCCAACGTCTGCTTTAAGGACAGCTGCTGGCGTACCGCATACCCAATAGCTCAAAAAGACGCTCGAACTGTGTTTGAGGGAGGGCCTTTGTGAATGGATCCGCCGTATTGTCTTTTGTGTCCACTCTCCGTACCTCGATCTCCTGTCGATCGATGATCTCCCTGATCAGGTGATACCGCCTTAAGATGAGTCTGGATTTCTGATAGGACCTTAGTTCCTTCGCTAAAACTATATCCCCATTGTTATCGCAATACAAAGGTATTGGATCAACAATGGACGGAACCACCTGAAGTTCACTAATGAACTTCTTCATCCAGACTGCCTCTTTTGCGGCATCGCTTGCAGCAATGTATTTAGCCTCCATCGTCGAGTCTGTGACGGTATCCTGTTTGGAACTCCTCCAATACACCGCCCCTCCGTTGAGGGTAAACACAAAACCCGAGACAGACTTGCTGTCATCTTTGTCACTCTGGAAGCTTGAATCGGTAAAGGACTCGAACCTGAGGTCTCCATTACCGTAAACTAGGAACATCTCCTTAGTCCTTCTCAGGTACTTGAGAATGTTCTTCACTGCCGTCCAGTGGTCCTCACCTGGGACTGACTGATACCGGCTCACCACGCTTAGCGCATAAGCTACATCTGGTCTTGTACATAGCATCGCATACATTATAGATCTTACCGCCGAAGCGTACGGTATAGTGCTCATGCGAACCCTCTCCTCGTCAGTCTTAGGAGACATCTTCTTGGAGAGTGTGATTCCGTGCAATGCGGGTATATTACCGCGCTTAGAATCTTCCATACTAAATCTCTTTAGTGCAGTCTCTATGTACCTGGACTGCGAAAGTCCCAGTAGTCTCTTGGATCTATCTCTGTAGATCTTGATCCCCAGAATGTACGAGGCATCACCCAGGTCTTTTATGGAGAACCGTTGTGATAAGAACAGCTTGACCGATTGTAGCATAGGAATGTCATTTCCTATCAAAAGAATGTCGTCCACGTACAAGACTAGGAACACGACAGTTCGTCCTACAATCTTCTTATAGACACAAGGTTCATCTTCGTTCTTGATGAAATCAAATTCCTTGATTGCTTCATCAAAACAGATGTTCCAGCTCCGCGATGCCTGCTTTAATCCATAAATGGATTTAAGCAACTTGCACACCTTCCCGCTGCTCCCACTGTCTACGAAACCTTCTGTCTGATCCATGTAAACGCACTCTTCTAAACAGCCGTTTAGAAAAGTCGTTTTTACGTCCATCTGCCAAATTTCATAGTCATGGAAGGCAGCAATGGCAAGTAGGATCCGAATGGATTTGAGCATAGCCACTGGAGAAAAAGTTTCGTCATAGTCTACACCAGGTCTTTGACGAAAACCTTTTGCAACGAGTTTAGCCTTATAGGTTTCCACCTGCCCATCTACACCAAGTTTCCTTTTGTAGATCCATTTGCATCCAACGGGTTTTACCCCAGGTGGAGCAATATCCAAGGTCCACACTTTATTGGTGTATATGGACTCCATTTCGGATTGCATAGCATCCAGCCATTTATTAGAGTCCCTACTGATAATTGCCTGCCTGAAACCAGTAGGGTCATCTTCTTCCAAGACGCAATCCTCTCGATCCCCGTCTATGAGAAAATCATAGTATCTCTCCGGTGGATGAGAAATCCTACCAGATCTGCGGAGTGGCTGAGTTTCGTCTGGGGTTATTGAATCTAGTGGTTCCTCTAAATTTTCAGTTACATTTTATGGTTCATGGATTTCTCCCAGTTCTACCGAACTCCCACTAGTTTCTTTTGCAAGAAACTCCCTTTCTAAAAAGGTAGCATGGCGAGATACAAACACCTTCTGTTCCTCAGTGTGGTAGAATAGATATCCTAGTGAATCTTTAGGATAACCCACAAATTTACATAGAACTGACCGTGCCTCTAGCTTTTCCGGTTTCTGTGTTTTCGCATAGGCCGGAAAACCCCATATCTTAATAAATTTAAGACATGGTTTCTTACTGCTCCATATTTCATACGGAGTTTTAGGCACAGATTTGGACGGAACTTGATTTAAAAGGTATGCCGCTGTCTGAAGCGCATGTCCCCAGAATGAAAGAGGCAACTCGGCACTACTCATCATGGAGTGAACCATATCCAATAGGGTACGATTCCTCTGCTCCGATACACCGTTGTGCTGTGGTGTATAAGGGGGAGTAAGCTGAGAGAGAATACCATTCTATTTTAAGTAATCTAGGAATTCCGTGCTTAAGTACTCCCCTCCTCTATCCGATCGGAGGATCTTGATATTTTTGCCAGTCTGGTTCTCTACTTCGTTTCTAAATTCCTTGAATTTCTCAAAAGCTTTAGATTTACGTTTCATCAGATACACATATCCGAACCTAGAGAGATCGTCAGTGAAAGTGATGAAGTATGAGAACCCACCCCTTGCATGTATAGACATTGGACCACATACATCATTGTGTATGAGTCACAGGAGCTCTGTTGCCCTTTCTTCATGTCCGGTGAACGGAGATTTGGTCATCTTACATTTGAGACAAGACTGACAAGTTTCATAAGATGAAAATTCGAACGTATTCAAGAGTCCAGCTTTATACAACTTACTTAGTCTTTTCTCTTCGATATGACCAACTCTACAATGCCACAAGTAGGATTCGTTCGTATCTGAACTCTTCCTCTTGCATGTGTTTTGTACATTGAGAATTGTATTTTGATTTAGAACATAGATACCATTACACAGTATACCTTCTGCAACCAGTACCTTATGAAGGTAAATGTTCATGATATTTCTATCTAGAACAAAATTATATCCATCTTTATTAAGTAAATATACTGATATGATGTTGCAAACCATGGAAGGTACATGGTAGCAATCGTTCAAAATCATAGTATTGCCATTTGGAAACACTAGGTGATATTCACCGATGGCTGCAGCATTAACTTGTGCTCCATTCGCTACCCTCAGCGACATATCACCAGGTGAAACTTTCCTACTTTTTCTCAGTCCCTGCAATAAATTACAGATATGAGATCCTGATCTGGTATCAAGTACCCAGGAGGTAGGGCTGACCGTAAAGCAGTTCTCAATTACAAGAACACCTGAAGTAGATGCAAAACTATGCTTCTTCTTCAACTGGGTATCCTTGGAATCCACACAATTCTCTTTCCATTGCTCATAAGTTAGAGCCGAACCGACGTTCCTCAGCCCCGAATAAGAATTCGGATCGGTCAAGCGATACATTTTATTATCTTGATTAGGGCATGAAATGGTTGCTACCTGGAGAGAGAGAAAAGAAACACTCAGCATGCACTCTTGCAAGATTAGATTAGTTTATTAATTTATCTAATCAGGATGGCTCCCACTGTTTTCTCAAATTCTTCTTCAAACCTTTAAAAGAAGAACTAGTCAGGATTAATTGCACGTCACAATACTTGCTTAACCTTTCAGCCAGACTAGTGTTGGTACTTCGAGGGAGGTTTTCCAACGATTTCGCGAAGTTTCTTAATTAAATAACCTCTTTTCCCTGGAGGCGTAGCCCCGCTAACACCGTTCTAGAGACCTACTTGGTTTATAGCATTGATTGTTAAGTGAAATAATCTCCCGAGAGTAATCCAACTCATCAGCGGGATCGGGATCCAACTATTATTGTGTGATGACCTAGATGGAATCCACTCTAGTCACCACACTCCAGAAGGTATGCTGAATCTGCAAGTTTCCTATATGTTTGAAACTCCCGATGTGGTTTTTGCCCCTATGACCCAAGTGACCTTGACGAATAATCAACAAATCAAAAGGTCCTAGTCAAGTTCAACCCGTCGTTATCCAGGATTGCATTAGACCTGCCCGCATGATCCTTGACGAATAATCAAAAAAATCATGCGACCGTCCTAACCAATCGCATCTATCAGTGCAACAGAGAATTATTACTTAGCTACCGTTCACTGTGCCTTGACGAATAATCAACAAACGCAGCACGGATACTAAGTATTAATTATCTGAAACGACGGAGGGCTACGGCTGGGTTTTTGGCGAAAAACCCGTTAACGTAATGAACTTGATTTCGCTGAAGGAACCTGATAGCCTTTTTAAAAATATAGTGGCAAAAACTTTTGCTAAAGAGGTCACTCCCTGTGAAGAGATCTCGGCTCTTTTCTCGTCGAATGAGGTGCATGATATTCCAAACTGAATACCGCGATGCAAATCAAGAATAATCGACTATAATGAATTTATTACCCTGACGCAAACTTCTGTCCAAGGGGTCACTCCCGATGAAGGGATCTCGGCCTTTGCCTCGTCGAATGAGGTGCTGGGCATTCATAACAGAATACCTCTATGCAAAGCAAAAGAGAACGTCCTTGCAATAACAGCTTTTTGAAAATTGTTCCAACAACGTCTTATAGGTTTGTTTTTATTTGCATTAATATAATGCGTCCCATCAGTTAATCCTACCATTGCAGAAAACAACGAAAATATGACGTACGCTTATGCCATCCGCATTCGCCACGGGGCCCCTTCATCACCCGTTAAGTTACTTAACTAACGACAGAGCGGGGGCTGGATTAGCGCGGATGCAAAACATAAGCAACGCCTACTAGATATCATATATAGATATATACATTCGTCAGATGCAATGATAGCCATTCCAGATCACAGATGAACACATTGGATATGCTAGGAATCCGCGTTTCGTTCGAGCCTGCAATGAAAGACGGATTACACGGTCATGATGAATAGCCAAACCCCACCCTAGATCCCTACGAGTGCGACAAACTACCCGCCAAGTACCCGAAGTGAAGCAACCCCCCTCAACAACGTGAGTAGGCCACTCAGCACTTCAAAGTACCCGGTAGTTTGTGCACCCTACCTTGGGTCTATCCTAGGAGCAAAAACAGTAAAAGAAATAATATATAATGGCGGCTACAACCTCATCCCGGATGTGCGGCTATAAAAATAATATTACATCAATTTGCATACTACATCAAATAAAAGATAAAGAAGCACTCATCTCAAAAAACCCCGGCTATTCATCCGTGACAATCCAACAAGTTCATATACACAATCCAACAACATTACAGATCACAGATATGCACAACCCCAGTACATATATCACATTACAGATATAACCATTTAGCAAAAGTTTGTAGAACTTCGATCAAAATACCAGTTTGTAACTACCCCAAACACAACATTGTTCTCTGGAAAATTTGGGCAGAAACAAAACATCTTAAAAATCCCAAAACATCATTCTGAACAATCTGCAAGAAATCCGAGTCGCGGCTGAGTCAACTCGGCCGCGGAACCGCGGCGAAACGCTTGGTTTCGCCGCGCTTCGGCGGCGCTTTGACCGAGTCGTGGGCTCGTTTTTCTTGCTTGTTCCTAAAAAACCCAGCACCGATTTTTCAGGTATGTGGAAATATTTTTAGAGCAGTTTTAAAAATCGGCAGAAAGTATGAAATTTTGACATGTTTCGCGATTTTTTCTCGGATTGAAGTTCTAAACACTTTGCTAACAGTTAGTTGTTGTTTAGCTAGGCTCTGATACCACTATTAGGTCCACGTTACTCATCCTGGTTCTTTCGGGGAGGCAGAATAGGTAAAAATCAAAATTTTCTCACAAGGTTACATGGACCATCCATGAAGGATCTTTGCTAAACAAAAACCAACAAACTAACTACAAGTTTAGCTACTTGGTTAGAAGGTTATACCTAAGTCTTGAACTCCTTCTCTTCTTGTTGTGGTTCTCCTTCTTGCTTGCTTCTTGTAGTGGCGTAGACGGCTCCTCCACGTCGTCTTCTCTTTGCCGAAGATAGATCCAACCGAGGGCCTCTAACTTGAGCTCCTACCTCAACCAAGAGGTAACTAGAGTGCTTGGTTTGCTAGATAAAGAACCCTAGAAAGAGTAGAGAAATGTTTTGATGGCTTTGTTTCAAAAGCTTTTGATTTTCAATACATGAAAGATTAAAACTTTAAGAGGAAGAGGGAGAGCTCAAAAACATGAGAGAGAAAGAGCAAGACAAAGTGAGAGTAGAATTCTACAACCATGCTCATATGAGAGAAATAATAATAATAATAATTAAGGTAAAATGTGATAGTTAGTTTTGAAAGGACCATTATCATTGCACATTAAATGAAATTTGCAAGAATCAAGAAGCATCTTTCATGTGAAATGATGATGGTCAAAATGTCAACAAGAGTCAACCGGTCAACCATAGTCAAAAAGGTTAACAAAGGTAAAATGGTCAACCTAACCATGGCACAATTATCCTCAATTAATATCATTAATCATATTTCTCATTCTCATTAGGGTTTGGAAAAAGTCAACGGTCAACAACCCTAATGAGAATCCTCTGCCTCTGTCAACTGTGCATACACACCCGCATCCGTGTTCCGAGGAACACGAATACAATAAGACAAAACCAATCCCAAAACAAATACTAGGATCTGGCTTAAACCAAAGCCCGTTAGTAATAACTGCCCGGACACCAAACGTGCACAAGTGTGCGGATGTGAATGAATCCCGTCGCAAAACCATGCGACCTCTACTCTGTTTTGCCCAAAGGCGAATAGCCCTCTGTGTGGGACTCTAAAGACTCGACACTATGCTGGAAGTGGGTTTAACCATATGCTGCTAGTGGTACTAGTTGTACGTAACGGTCCCTAGGTAGATGTCGATAAGAAGACTGATGAGGCGAATCCATCCGAACTCCTACTGAGCCTGAATATGACAATCTCCGTACAGTCCGGTCTGTTCGTCTGAGAGTATCGCATGGCGGGTTTAGGGGCAGTAAATGTCAGTCCCCTAATAGCGGTACAAGTCGTATCGGAGTGTAGCCCAGAACACCCTGAGAAACTACTGGAAAAGCTACCAGTAATTCTCGTTTGCCCTGGCCAGGGACGACTATGTGTAATGGCTCTCTTAGATACAGCACGATATCAACTCCCAATACCGGGAGAGACGAATCCTGTCTAACCGTCACTGCCTCCAAGTGCTTCGGGACTGCACCCAACTACTACCTGTTTGCACGACTCAGTAGAGTCGTGGTAGGGTAGTAATCTAAGAACAGTGGGAACACACTCGAGGCGAAGTGACAGTGTCAAGTCAACAGACTAAGCTGTACTCATGTCACCTGGGAAATGTTAACTGACGATAGGTATAATACCAACCAACAGTTCCCGACGAGTCCTGTCCAGTGTACTCGTAACCTAACGAGCACCTGCATACTATCTTCAGTACGACGTACTGATGGCTGTGGGACAGACCATCTCCCCTGCTGGGACGAGAAGCGTATGCACCAGTCTACTCTGGAGTATCGATGCCATGTCTCGATAATCCTACGACTAGGGACCAAAATAAGGATGTGCTTATAGACTACCCAGCCCCCACTAGTGTGATCGCCATCACAACGCCGGTAGTCAAGCAAAGATCCTAAGGGTTCCATCAATATGTTTTTAGCGATATGTTAAAAGAAACATATGCACATATTAAGATAGAAATAAACCAAGTAGCATACTACTATATCGAGCAAGACTGTCGTAAACCCGTATATATATCTCAAGCCTCCAAAATGTATTATACAAACTAGTACTATACAATAATGGCCTCTAGGGCATACATATCCAACAGAAGAAATGATGGAATAACCATCAGAAGATTTAAAATAAGAGTTTCAATGAATTAAAAATTCTGAAATCTATGAACAAACTTTAAGAGTTCTTCATGAGCAAAGCTCTGTTCATTAATGTGCTAAGAAACCCCAAGAAAAGATCTCTTTAGATCTATGGGTTCCTGAGAGCAAAGCTCTGTTAATAAAACCCTAAATGGGTTTTCATTAGATCAAAGATCTATGAAGAGCAAGGCTCTGTTAATGGGTAAACCCCTGATTTATTAAAATTCTTTAAATTTTACCTAAGTTGTGATAGAGTTCTGACTCTTGAAAAGTTCTTAAACTGAAGAGCAATGCTCTGAATGAAAATTCTCAAGAAGAAGATGGAAATCATCTAAAGGACCAAAGGTCTTATTTATAGGCATTGAACCGCCTCTTCAACTTCTGAGTTGATCCAAGGGCTCAGATATTGCCACCGCTGCACTCACGTGTGCGCCACGTGAGCGCAACGGTGGGGGGGCATTTGTTTCCCCCAATCAGAGCAAACCTCTGTTTTAAAATTTAAAATTTAAAAATTGAAGCAACGATTCAGATCCTGCGCTAGGTGTGCTACGCGCCACGTGTCAAACACAAATACGCTAGCGCCAGGTGCACTGCGCCCTAGGCAACGCATCCCCAATCAGAGCAAAACTCTGTTTTAAAATTCAAAATTTAAAAATTGAAGCAACGCTTCAGATCCAGCGCTAAGGGCGCACGGATGCGCTAGCGCAAGCTGCGCTGCGCGCCACGTGTCAAACGTAGGTGTGCTAGCGCAAAGTGCATTGCGCTCTGAGCAGCGCACCACGTGCAAAGAACGGATGCGCTAGCGCTGGAATTAAAAATCCCCCACCGTTAAATCAAAAGATCTAATAATGATAAACCATTGGTTAATCAGAATTAAAATTCTGTTATGGAAAGATTTTTCCATTCTTGTTAAAAACAAGAAGATTGCTTTTTGTAAAACAGAAGCCCTAGGATCAAAGATCCAACGGTGGGGAAATATCCCCAAATCAACCAGACAAAAATCTTTTTAACTGATTTAACAAATCAATCTGCCCTATATAAAGACCCTAAGACTTTAAGTCTAATATAGAGAAATCCCCCTACAAACTTTGAGAAAACTCAAAGAAAGAAGCGCAAGCTCTTAGCAAAAGAAGATTATTTCTTCAAGGTATAGAATGATTCTTGAACAAAGAGATGAAATCATCTCATAAAAATAGAAGAATTATCTTCTTAAAAGATCATAGATCTACAAAAGACCAATGTCTTCTATAATAAGAGATTAAAAGATCTCATCATAAAAAAGCAAAAGAAGTATTTACTTCATTCACAGATTATTGATCTTAAAAGGCAAAGCCCTTTCAAAAATAAGAACTGTTGTTCTTGAATCTTGAGGCAAAGCCTCCTTTAAAAAGAACATAAATTTGTTCACAGATCATAAATTTGATCAAATGCGCTTTGCGCTATTAAAAAGTGCCTTGCACTCATGAACTTCGCTTTTGCGCTACTTGGACCGGCACTCAGCGCCAAAACGTGCCACTTGTCAACCACAGATGCAACTTGCGCTTTGCGCTTCTGAAATAGCGCACCGCGCTCATGGGCTGGCGCAAAGCGCCAAGCGCGCCACGTGTCATTCATGTGTGCGCCACTAAACTAGCGCAATGTGCTCATAAACTGGCGCAATGCGCCCATCATCTGGCGCTTAATGCCAAGCGCGACACGTGTCCTTTTCGTGTGCGCTACTTGGCAGAAGTACAATGCGCTCTTTAATTGGCGCAAAGCGCCTGGCGTGCTACGTGGCGCGCTATCAGAACACACATTGTTCTAATGAATGCTATGCATTCAGTACAACACAAAAAAATGCCAGGATCTAATACTCAACATTATTAAAAAGGGCCAAGCCCAAATAAAGGCTCAACAGCCCAGAACAATAAAATGTTAAACATTTGTTGGACTTAGCCCAAGACTGGCCATAAGTCCTCAACCCATATTAATTGAGCCCGCATGCTCATAAATCTTTTAACAGAGCTTAGTTCCAAATTGGACCACAGATCTTTCGACCAAAATTAGTTCAAGGGTATATCTCTGAACCCCTCTGATATATGTCGTTGCAATCCTTCAACGTCTTCAGAAAGGTGACGGGTCCCGACAACCATATATTTCATGGACTATGATATCCTTAACCTTGACTGTGAGGTATTTAAACTCACGGACTATGATGTCCTTAACCTTGACTGTGAGGTCTTTAAACTCACGGACTATGGCGTCCTTAACCTTGACTGTGAGGTCTTTAAACTCACGGACTATGACGTATTTAACCTTGACTGTGAGGTCTTTAAACTCACGGACTATGATGTCCTTAACCTTGACCAAGATGTCTTTAAACTAACATTGGATCGAGATGTCCTTAAACTAACAATGGACTGTAATGTCCTTAAACTAATTATTGACCGCAATGTCTCTAAACTAAGCAACAGAGCCCAAATGCTCTTTTGTTGGATCTAAACGATCCCGTTAAGTTGATCTTAGTCTAAAAATTAGATTAGCGTATCCTTAACAAACGTTTAAGCTGATCTTAGTCTCAAATGAGACTAACGTATCCTTAAACCCAACCCTAAACCCAAATCTAAGAATATACAGATTTGGACTAATCCACGTCCTACGGGCGACAACATAAATTAGTCTCCGTATACAATCCACGGGCAACCAAAAATAAAACAAACATATACGACACGAAGTGACCATCTGGAGAAGGAGAAAGTGATTATCGCGATGTGGTAGTGTAATTAATTGCATGGGCTTGCGCCTGCAGGGAAAAACGTCCCCACAATCAAAAACCCCTCAAATGAGGGGGAATCTGATGAAGTTTGCTACATCGGCCGCATCCGTTTAAACCTTCGATACAAGGTGCCATAAATCATCTTGGCATTTTCGAACAGGTGGACGGATAGCACCAATTAGCATCTGCCCCGAAATTCAGGCGAGACGTTTGTCGGGTCGTGTCTTTCGGTGGGGTACAATGTGCTTTGTGTATGCGTTTGTTGTGTATTCGTGTTGTATGTGTGTGTTTCGGCTGTCGGGGGTAGGCCTTCTATCCCATTAAGAATATATAGAGCAGACACCCATTCGCTTGTGCTTTCAACCGTTTCGAGTAAATTTCGGCAGCACCTCCCCGCTGTTCTCCGAGTACACTGTAATAAAATAGATAATCATTTCAATGCTGTGAAACAACATTGAAATGAACATCTAATCTATCTTTGTACACGGAGAACAAGCGGAAAAGTACTGACGAAATAACTCGAAACGAATGAAAACACAAGTGAATGCAGGTGTTTGCTTTATACATTCCTAACTTGTCCACACTAGACAAATCTATTGGTTATCATACGATTGAATATTCTCGTCACATAGACTACACGACGGTTGTTAGTACCGAACTATATCGTCCGATATTTAACAACCTTCGTATAGTTCTATGTCACGATGGACATCGAACGCATGTTAACTGATAGACGGGGACTAAGTCACGCTTTGATTTTCACATATGAGTATCGATGAGAATATGAAAGTTTTATATTATTATCGAGTATCATATATTGGTTTTAACTTGAACATTTAACATGAATATGTTTTACGTTTACGTTTCGTTATTAAGGGTTCGAAGTTTTAAGTTTAGGGTAAGTTTTTCTTGCGTTTACGGTAAAATTGTACGTTTACGTTATCATCGAGTATCCTACTGAAAGAACTAGTGCACCCTAAACCCTAACCCAAATTAACCTAATTAACCCAAATTAACCATAATCGTCACCCTAACACAAATTATCCCTAATTAACCCAAACTTAACCCAAATTAACCCTAATCAACACCCTAACCCTTCAAATTATCACTAATAAACCCAATTAACCCTAATCAACACCCTAACACAAATACGCTATATTTTACCTAATTAACCCTAGCCCAAACCCTAACCCCAATCATCACCCAAACCCCAACACTAATTAACTCTAGCCCAAACTAAAATTAACCCTAATTAATCTAATTAACCCAAACCTTAGCCCTAATCATCACCAACCTTATTTTACCTAATTAACCCAAACCAACCCTAACCCTAACCCTAACTCTAACCCTAACCCTAATCCTGAACCGAACCCTAACCCTAAACTGAACCCTAACCCTACCTAATTAACCCTAACCCTAGCCCAAACCCTAGACCGAACCCTAACTCTAAGCCCTAATAGCAACCCAATAATCAACAATAACACAAATAAAAGCATAATTAGAAGTTAAAAAATGAAATTGACTAACCTTAGGCCGGCGATTCTACTGTCCCAAGGTGGAGGAGACCGGAGATGGTCTGTCGACGACGCAAGGGGGAGATCGGCGACGGGAGAGTTCCTACTGTCGACGATGAAGTCGGCGACAACGAGGCGCGCGCGGGAGTGGTGGCGACAAGGCGTGCGCGGGAGATCGGTGAGAGCGATAGGAAATTTTTGGAACGAGGAAATTTCTGGGCTTTATTTTTTTTATAAATAACTCATATATTCCCCTACGGATTAATCCATATGGCCTTCTTTTGCGGCTCCGTAGGGCCAAATAATAAATTACGTTTTAATATTTTTAAATTAATCCATAGGGCACCGTTGGGGAAACCCTAGGGACCTACGGATTAATCCGTAAGGGCAATAAAAAATTGCCCCTATGAATTCTTGTAACCGCAGGGGCAACCCCTTATTGCAGTAGTGTAGAAACTTAACCCAATAATCATAACCAAACATCTAAACTAGAAAACTACAATACAAGGATTTAACAACTCAGTTAGGTTTACAACCTTTGTAGTCGTTTCCTTCGTCTTCGATCCTCTTCTTGAGCTCCTTGAGGCTTCTAGATCGAACTTGTCCGCCGGTCTTCCTTCGCCGAAGATGATCCACTCGAGAGAACCAAGTTCAAGCTTCAAGCTTCAACTTCATTAATGAAGTAACTAAAAATTCTATGATGCTAATTTAGGATGCTTGGTGATATAGTGTGAGTATTCTAGTGATTTTTCTTTTTCTTAATCCTTTTGAATCTCAACACATGAGATGGTAGAGGAAGAAGAGAGAGGAGGAGCCATAAGAGGAGAGAGAAGCTAAATAGTTGAATGAATATTAATCCTCAATTCAAGCATGCATTTTCTTTCTTTTGTTAAAAGAATTTCACCATTCAACCATGTTTGAATAGTATAAGTAGATAAATTAATAATTCATTTGCCCATACCCTCCACTATTTCTCTCCTTCACATCATTTCATAATTTCTTTAAAAAGAAAATTCTAGAAATGAGGTGTCCTCCTTCTAGAAGTATTCGTATATGAATACAAGAATACATCTCCACAAATACATGCCCGTATTCGTATCAAAATACGAATACCCAAAAGATAGAAAAATACAATGAATATAATACTAGAATATAAATATCGAAATATATATGTAAATTATTAAATAAAAAATTGATTTAATAATCCGGCTTAATTCCAAGCCGCCTAGTATTATCATCCGCTCGATCAAAATCTGTGTGGCTAGCACACATACTTAATCGGAATCCTGCACGTATCAATATACGGCCACTACATCATTTTGCTTGAACCGGGAAAACGCTCTATGTGGGACTCTAAATACTCGTTAATACGCTGGCAGTGGGTTTAACCACAAGCACGTCAGCGACACTAGCTGTACGTAACAGCTACCTAGGTATTGAGCGAAAGGAAGGCCGACGAGCAAACTCATTCGTACCGCTACTAACCCTGTTTATGACAATCTCTATACAGTCCGGTCGCTTCATCTGAGATAATCGTATACCGGGTCTAGGGATGGATAACGTCAGACCCCTACTTACCCGATAAGTCATGCCGGTCTGAAACTCATCACCTACTGAGAAACTACTGATATCATATCAGTAAATCTCATCCACCTTGGCTAAGGAGATAGCTGACCCAACACAGCGCGACATTGACTCCCAATACCGGGAGAGACGAATTCCTGTCGATTGTTCGCTGCATTCATGCGACTCGGGATTGTACCTGACTAAAACCTATTTGCACGACTTCTTTGAGTCGTGGTAGGGTAGTGATCTAAGCACAGTGGAAACTCACACAAGGCAAATAAAAATCTCAGGTCAAAAGACAAACCTGCACTTATGCCACAAGAGAACTTCCATCTGACGATAGGTATAATACCATCTAGAACTTCTCGGCAAGTCCGTCCAGTGTACTCACCTCCAGTAAGTACCTGTATACTATCTTAGGTGACTCAACATCAATGGTTTGTGTGACCGGCCACCGTCCCTCGTCGGGATCTCAAAAAGTATACACTAGTCTACTCCGGAGTATCGATGCCTAGTCTCAATACTCCCTCGACTATGGACATTTAAGAATGTGTTTATGGACTACCCAACTCCCATATATATGACCGCCATCATAATACTGGTAGTCAAGCAATGATCCTCCGGGTTTTATCATTATGTATTACCTACATGTAATAACGAGTAAAACGTATACACACAATAATAAAGACAAACCAGATAGCATATTATCATCTCGAGTAAGACTGTTCTAGCTGTATAAGTCCTCTTTCAATTATCATAATCGTCTACTTGCAATTACAATAATGTTCTTGAGGGCACTATATCCAACAATCTCTCACTTGAACTTAAGGCCAATTATTGCGGTATCACATACTCATAGCTCGTGTGCTACCGAATACCCAACTTCTCTACTAGTCAGTTTAATAAAACTCATTTTGAGAAACTTATGTGATCGAGAAATAGCCTCAGTGAGTGGATCCACTATAATGCTTCTAACTTTATCTCTCTAAATCTCAATTTCGCGGAGACCAGCGATCTCCCGAACTGACCAATACCTCGCCTCAAGAATTTTTATGGATATTTGATGGGACCAAGTTCATAAATGAACTACTTAATCCAACAAAATTTTTTGGTTGTATCCTCCGTTGAGTCATCCCGCTCCATGTCTACCTCAGTATCCTGCTTAGAATCCATTCCAACACACTGTCCCTCAGAAGAGGGTAAACTTATAACTCTGACAGCTACTCTGTCATCCAGGTCATCTAGGAAATCTAAACCGGTAACTGTCTCCTGCAGGAGGCAGCCATTACCATACACCAAGAACATCCTCTTATGTTTTTTACTACTTCCATTTGTTTCTACAGGATTGAATTAATATCCGCTTGCTACAACAAGTGCAAAAGGCAACATCTGGTCTGGTACATGACGTCACATGATTGACTCAATTGCCTAATCAAGTGATATGTCATTCATGCAAATCTCTCTCCTCATCAGTCTAGAAAACATCACCTTAAAGAGGGTGACTCCATTACCTGTGGGTACATCACCACTCCAGGAGTCCTCCATTCCAAAATCCTTTAGAATGGTGTCCAAATACCCAAATTGGGACACTTCCCAAATCTAGATTTAACGACATAAATCTAGTTATCAGAATTCTTGATATATTGTCCATATCTTATATAGAGAAAACACCTTGTGACAACCAAAATTTGACCCATTGTAGTATAGGAACATCACTTCCTATCAGGAGCACGTCATCCAGATACCAGGACATTACTCTCTACTACCTTCTTACCAGGTCTAGTTGTTATTCAAATGAAGTCAAACTCTATGACTTTTACATCAAACTAGATGACCCATTCTGCTTTCCTTAGTTTAGTCTATAAATAGACATAAGCAACTTGCCCACCACGCTTCCGCTGCTCCCACTGACTACAACAACTCTCTGACAGAGTCATATACACACGCACTTCTAAAGCTAATTTAGAACGACGTTACAATTATCCACCTGCCAGATCTCATAGTCAATGACAGTAGTAGTGATAAGTTTAGGTTATCAAAACCTCCCTATCACCGTCTTTGAGAAAACTGCAGTACCTCTCGGGTGGCTAAGGTTACCCACTAAATCTGCAGAGTGGCTAATGGTTTGTCGAATCCAATTGAATCTACAGGTTCTACTAAATTTTCAGTAACTTTTTGTGGTTCTGGAATCACTTCCAGTTCTACCATACTCCCACTTGTTTCTTTTGCAAAAAAAAATTCCTTTTATAAAAAGGTGGCGAGTCAAGAACAAATTAACCTTTGATCTTGCAAATGGTAGAAATTAAACCCTTGCTAAAAAGCCTGGAATAAACCACAAACTGCCATTACAGAAACGCGTCTTGAGTTTTTTCGGATTTAGCTTTTAAAAAGAAATTGGATAACTCCATATCTTAACATCCTTAAGATATGCAACCATTCTATATCCACATAGAATCAAGGGCACTAATTTAGATGGAACCATATTCGGTTGTTATGCAACTGTGTCCAGTGTATATCCTATATGGAAAAAGGTCATCCAGCATTACTCATCAAGGAGCGCACCTACGGATGAGTAACCTGTAAGAGAATCATGTTCTCAAAATTACTATAATGGAATACCTAGTATAAGTATCTACATCTTCGATCACCTCGAAAAATCCTGATACTTTCAACGTATAATTCTTTACTTTATTCTTATACCTATAACTTCTCAAAATCCTTGAACCTTGCATTTCAACGAATGCGTGTCTAAAATTAGAGAACTCATAAGTAAACTTAATGTAGTAAGATTACCAACTCCTTGTCCCGAAAGACACTGGACAGCATACATTTTCATGTATAAGTCCCTAGAGTATACTAACTCAAATTCCGTATGTTATGAGTAGAAAACTGTATTTTGGTTAAGAATGTTTATACCGTTATTCAATGCACCTTATATTATCCTCAATTGATAAAGGTAAATGTTTAAAACCCAATTTTCAAAATTTATATCTCACTTTATAAAATAAAAATACAGATATTCAATTTTAAAAATTGTTGCATAACAACGATTATTCAAAACCAAATATTTGATGTAAGGCAAAACCAGATGATTTAATCCAATATCACCAATTGCAACGAATTCCAATATTAAGGATCAAAACACCCATTTCTCAATATTTTACTCCTTCTCAGCATCTATAATGCCCTACAAAGATGAGATCCAAACCTGGTACATATATATCCTGGAATAAGAATTAATTGGGAAAACAGTTTTCAGCAACAACTATATAAAAAAACTGAAACACGAAAATGTTTCAAGGGGGTGGCCGGGTATTCCTAATAATGTCTTTTCCATTATCTTGATTTACGATAATAATTTCAATTTTCTTTGCCTTCACTCCAACCCTTCATTTGTCTCTATATTTTACCTTCTGTATACTGATTGAAATGTTTTTCCGATTGTGTTGTAAAGGTATCTAATCAAACGGTCCCCGGCAACGGTGCCATTTGATTGATCTTTATCTTTGTGTCGGTATTCAGAAAATTATAAAGAACTTCACAACCAAAAATATTTTGACCGCAATCAACTACGGTGTCAGTTGTAGATCGTGAGTGAGTGCGGATCGTCCACAGGGATTGTGCGATTCGTTTCGATATTTAAGTTGTTTGAATTGAAAAGTTAAGCGAAGAGAAAAGAAAGCATGATTCAAGAATTTTCAATTTCAAGTGTCACTATTCTATTCAAGAATCAAGAAAATGATAAACAATCAAGAATCAGGGTTTCGATGATATTTCCAACCAAATGTCAAGAATCTAAAAGAGGCTCGTAGGAATCGATCGGATCTACAGACGTGATGTAATCTAAAGATATCGTGTTCTTGTCCTTCGAAGAATTGATACTAGATCGATGATGATCGACGAGAGTTAGGGCTTCCTCGTGAAACTAGGGTTTCATCTTTTAACCCTTGTTCTTTCGTCGATATCATTCACTTTCTAGCCTCTACCAAATTCAAGAAACGATCGTAACTCCCTAACTTCGAGCGATATCAATCAAGAAAGCATCGCAACGAATTGGGTCGTCGATTCTTGAACTTTCTAGGGTTTACAAAACTCGTGGGATTCAAGACTCGATTTAAGATATGTTACATCATCATTCTATTGATCGTCTCGACTCCTCAACGAGCGGAGTTTTACTCAAACATCATCACACAGAAAGCATTCAAGAATTGAAAAGATATCATGATGCAAGAATTTAAAGAAAACAAGATAAAAGAATTTCACCTTTTATTTATATCAACAATTTGATTACAGTCGCTCAAGAACTACAAGAGGAAGAACTAAATTGTCGATTTGGCGTCGCTCGGCTCCGTGAGTCGCGGATCGGCTTGGACCACTTGCTCTGTTGAAGATCGGCTCGGCTCGTAAAAGGTTACAGGGCTTCTTGCTTGATGGGGTACTCGGAATCTTGGCTTTTGATTGGAATTAGGGTTAGGGTTTCACACAAGTCCTCTCACTAGACTTGTGGAAGAAGATGATGAAGAAAGAGAGTGAATGGATCTACTGGCTATTAGAATGAACTAATGGGGGGATTTTTCCATGATCTAGTTAATTTTACAAATGAGCCTAGGGTCTTATTTATAGATCTCCCAAACCCTAGGTCTAGGTTTGAATTTACAATTCCCTTTAAAAGTTTGTTGAGGCTTTTAGAAGGAGTTTGTTAGGCTTTATCTTAGGGTTTAAGCTAGGGTTTATGTAACACCCGAGCCAAATAATACTATTTCTGGTACTAGTTGAGTGTTATACATTGCTCATTTCAATTATCCTGATTGTTTGGTGCTTTTTGCTAAATTTTAACCGGCTAAGTCATTTTGGCACATAACAAATTTTAACACCTAAAATTAAATTAAAAATATCCATGTTGGCCTACTCGTCGCCACTAGTCGCGTGGTAGCGTCCGCGCGTCGAGATTTCGTCCCGTTCGGCGAAACGGGCAAGTTTGGACGTCTACGCGCGCGTGCAAGTGTCCGACTTGGGGGCATGCATTTTAATCATTAAACACCTCTTTTCAAAATTTGGAACCCGCTTAAAATCCTATGATTCGAATTTGAAACATTTGGGCGCAACCCGGGCGCGATTTGGAAATGTTTCATTTAGCGCCGAAAAGCCCATTTAATTAAATAATCTAAAACGATTTGTATATATTTTTCTGTTAAAGAAATAACGTTAAATCTTTCTTAAAAATTTCTTTTAAACCTTTTTTTTCTCTCCAGCCAATCATGAGGGGGGGTTTCACCCTCGTGGGCCCCATCTCTCTCTCCGTCTCTCTCTTATTCTCTCTATCTCTCTCTAATCTCCTTCTCTCTCTCTCTCTAACAAACCCTCTCTCTCTCTTCCTTTAAATCTTCCCTCTCTCACTTCATCAAATCTCTCTCTCTCCCTCTATATTTATTTCCTCACGTTCTCAACTCGAGAAACCCATCGCGTACCCCCGAACCCTAACCCTAGCCCCCTCCTGCCGTTGCCGTCGACCTCCCCACGACCTCGCCGTCATCGTCCTCGCCTCCACAGCCTAGCCGTACCCCCTACTTCCTCTCCTCCCTCCTTCCCAAGCCTGCGAACCCAACCCTGACGCCACCTCCTGCACGCGGTGCCCGCCGTCTCCACCGCCTCCCCACGCCGACGACACCACCGCCATCACCCTTGCCTCCGCAGTCTCGTCCCGACCTCTCCACCTTCCTCCTCATTCCCTCGCCGGCGCTGCAACAGCACCCAAGCCGCAGCACTACCACCTCCTCTGTTCGCCGGAAAACGCCGCCGTCGACCCTCGTCGTCGTCACCCGCGCCACCGCCGACCACCTCCTCTTCCCTGCGACCAGAACCCGGCCTTTACCTCCCCTCATCGCACAGCACCACCCTTTCCAGCGAACCCAGAAGCTTTCCAGCCTTCGCTGCTCGCCGTCGCTGCCTCACCGGCGTCCCATCGCCGTCGAGCCCGTCGTGGTTGCCCCCTGGTTCTTCCCTGTAAGCATCCCTTTACCTTTCCATTCGTATTAAACCCCCTCGCTGGTCCTTAGTTGCGTGTATCGTATGTTTTGCTAACTTCGTCGCCTTTTTGACTTTCGCCGGATTCCGGCCGTGCCGTCGTTTGGACCCGACTTTCCAGCGAAGTACTCTGGTCCGTGTGAGCCCGCATTATGGGACGTACTGTTTATTTATTGTATTGGATCATTTGCTTCCGCACTTATTGTTTATTGACTCTTGTTATTATGGATTTGGACATGTGTTAGATTAGTTTTATTCTTGTTCTTGATATCCCTACAACCGTAATGTGACTGTGGATGGATACTTCCTACCCACAGGTAGCATGGTTGGCTATGTCACGTGCCCAATCTTGCGTACTCTGGGAAGCGGGGCGTGACATGGTTTTTTTGGTATCAGAGCCATAGGTTAATTGGGTTGATTCTTTGTAGTTGGGTATTGCACCCGATACACGAATCATAATGCCCGTGATTAGGAAACATGTCCTGCCACTTTGACCGTTTTACCATCCTTGAATCATTCTTCCGGATCATGTCGACATGCAAACTTACTTTGCATTATCAACTCGAAAACCTAAATTCTTGCTATCTCTAGGACTTAGGCGACTTGGGTGGAGTTAAGTAATTGCGGCTATGATACCGCGGCATAGCTACAATGCAGTACTCTATTTAAGTATCTTGGATTTCTAGCCTCGATTTATATATTGAATCTATCATCATGCTAATGTTGTTTGTGTTGATTTCAGGACCATGGCAGATAAGAATTTCAAGACGTATTAGAGGCGTGTGGATGAAGCCGCCATGTTAGGAGTGATACGTGGGATGTTAGAGAATCAGAAAAGGCAAACTGAGCTGATCCAGCAACAAGCAGATTCATTTCAGGAGGCTTTGCAGGACATTCGGCAGTCTGTAAACACCGCTGTAGCGAAGCCAGTTGACCGAGTAGGAACCGTGGTAGATTTCAGACGGTTGGGTCCTACTACTTTCACTGGTCTGGAGGAGCCGTTGCCAGCCGAGCAGTGGCTAGTGGACACGGAGAATTTACTGATTGCGGCACAGATCCCAGAAGACAAGAGAGTTGATGTGGTGCGTATTCAGCTGGTGGATTACGCCCGAGAGTGGTGGCTTGTGGAGGAGACCCGCTTGCCCAAGCCAATCAGTTGGGCGGATTTCTTTAAAAGTTTCCTGGAGAAGTTCTTCCCGCGGACTGCACGGGAGGAAATGGAAGAGAAATTTATTGGGCTGAGGCAAAATGGAGCAGCTGTGGATGTACATGCAGCGGAATGGACGAGACTCAGCCGCTTCGCTGGACCCTTAGTCGCCAAGGAGGCAGACAGGGCGCGAAGGTTCTTGCGCAGTTTGGACGTGGACATCCAGAGGCAGATTGTCTCCCTGGGTTTGACCACTTTCTCGCAGGTTCTTACGGCAGTCGGAGAGCAGCAGAGTTTATCGGGATCGAAAGGGAACCTTCAGCAGACAGCAGTTGCGGCCAGGAAGCCTGCATTTGTACCTAACCGAGATCATGGACGCAGTGGTATTCCAGTGGACCGTCGAGATGTAGCGCCAATGAAGAAGCCTGTGATCGTTGATCGAAGGAAGAGCGTGATTTGTGACTACTGCCGTTTACCTGGGCACGTGCAGAAGGATTGTCGAAGGAGACTGGGACTTTGCCTGGTTTGTGGAGCGGCCGATCACGCAGTTGGTGCCTGTCCGTCGAAGCTTTGCACGAGAGATGATATACAGAAGCCTCCGCAGAGACCGTTCCAAGGGCAGAAACAGCTGACTCAAGGACCAAAGCAGGCTCGAGCTTTCACGTTGACAGCTGAGGAAGCCAAGGCATCAGGAGAAGTGGTTTCAGGTACTTTGCTCGTTCATGGTTTTCCCGCATTGGCATTATTTGATTCCGGAGCATCCCACTGTTTTATGTCATCCAAATTTATAACTACACACTCGATTACCTGCACGACCCTGTCTAGTTTTTGTGACATACACACCGGGAATGGGAAAATCATAGCTAGTAAGGAATGTAGAGATTGTACAGTTGTTGTTTGCGGACGGGAGCTTTTTGCAGATTTCTTGGTGATAGATACTGGCAGCTATGAAGTTGTTTTGGGAATGGATTTCCTTGGCACTTTCCACGCCCACATTGACTGTAGGGCAAGGAAAGTAATTTTCCAGATTCCCGGACACCCTGAGTTTACCTTCACTGGGGGAAGCAGTTCTGTCGGGCCAGTCGAGTTTAGGGCTAGGCCGACAAAAAGTGTTCTTGCGACAATGGGAGTTGATAGTAATGAAGAGCCGGCAGTTGTTCGCGACTTTATGGATGTATTTGCAGATATATCGGGCTTACCGCCGAAGCGAGATGTGGAGTTCGCGATTGACCTTATTCCTGGTGCAGCGCCAGTATCGAAATCTTATTATCCGATGGCGCCAGTGGAATTGGAAGAAGTTAAGAAACAAGTTGGTGAATTACTCGAGAAAGGTTGGATTCGAAGCAGCAACTCGCCTTGGGGAGCTCCAGTTCTTTTAGTAAAGAAGAAGGATGGCACGAGAAGGATGTGCATTGATTATCGAGAATTGAACCGGGTGACTATTAAGAACAAGTACCCGATCCCTCGCATTGGAGAACTTTTTGAGCAGCTTAGTGGCGCGAGAGTATTCTCGAAACTGGATTTACGATCCGGATATCATCAGGTCCGAGTGAAAGCAGAAGACATTTGCAAGACGGCGTTTCGAACTCGATATGGACATTTCGAGTATTTGGTGATGCCCTTCGGAGTGACTAATGCGCCGGCAATATTCATGGATTTGATGAACAGGGTCTTTTCACCATTCTTGGACCAATTTATTGTGGTATTCATTGACGATATCCTGGTATACTCGAAGGGTCCGGAGGAACACGCTGAGCATTTGAAGATCGCACTGCAGACGCTAAGACAGGAGAAATTATATGCGAAGATGAGTAAGTGCGAATTCTGGCTGGAAGAAGTGAAATTTCTGGGGCATGTCGTGTCGGGCGATGGAATCGCCGTTGATCCCGAGAAGATTGCAGCAGTTCGAGATTGGCCTATTCCAAGGAATGTAGCTGAGATAAGAAGTTTCCTTGGATTAGCCGGATACTACAGAAGATTTGTGGAGAACTTCGCTCGTTTGGCAGAGCCGTTAACCAAGCTCACGCGCAAGGAGGTATCGTTTGTTTGGACGGATGGATGTGCATTGGCCTTCGAGACGTTGAAGCAGAAGTTGATAACCGCCCCTATCCTAACTGTACCGGATAATTCGGGAGGACTGGTGATTCACAGCGACGCATCTGGAAAAGGATTGGGATGTGTTTTGATGCAGAATGGGAAAGTCGTCGCTTACGCATCGAGACAACTGAAGACTCATGAGAAGAATTATCCGACTCATGACTTGGAGCTTGCGGCCGTGATCTTCGCTTTGAAGATTTGGAGACACTACCTTTTGGGCGAGAGAGTCGAAGTCTTTACAGATCACAAGAGTTTGAAGTATGTGTTCACTCAGAAGGAGTTGAACATGAGGCAACGTAGATGGTTGGAGCTGATGGCCGACTACGACCTTGAACTTAAGTACCATCCGGGAAAAGTTAACGTCGTGCCGGATGCGCTAAGTCGGTTACCAGCAATTCAGGTATTGACCGCACAAAGGGAGATCATTGCGGATTTTCGGAGATTTGATTTGGAGGTTGTGCTACCACATGCTACGGGACAGTTGATGCAGTTGCAAGTACAGTCGTCCTTAGTTGAGAAGATTAAAGCGGCACAATTGCAGGATCCTAGACTGCAAAAGTTTTGAGAGCAGGTTGAAGCCGGACTACGAACCGATTTACTGATCCATGAAGATGGTTCGTTGAAGTATGGTAGCCGTGTGTGTGCGCCAAAAGGAGATGTGCGTGAAGAGCTTATGAAGGAGGCGCACAGTTCAGCTTACTCTGTACATCCAGGAGGGACAAAGATATATCGAGATATTCGACAGCACTTCTGGTGGGAAGGTATGAAGCGGGAGATTGCTCGCTTCGTAGCTAAGTGCTTGGTGTGTCAGCAAGTCAAGGCTGAACACCAAAGGGTTGCTGGTTTGTTGCAACCACTTCCGATCCCTCAGTGGAAGTGGGAACATATAACCATGGATTTCATGACGGCTTTACCGCGGAGTCCAAAGGGCAACAATGCAGTATGGGTGATTGTCGATCGGTTGACCAAGGCAGCTCACTTTATTCCTTTTCGGGTTGGTCAATCGACGGAGACTTTGGCAGAGCGGTACATGCAGGAGATTGTAAGATTGCATGGAGTACCGGTAAGCATCGTGTCCGATCGGGACACTCGGTTCTTGTCGCACTTCTGGAGGAGTTTACAAGAAAGTTTGGGGACTCGATTGAAGTTTAGCACAGCTTATCATCCTCAGACTGATGGACAATCGGAGAGAACGATCCAGATCCTTGAAGATATGTTGAGGGCTTTCATGTTGGACTTCAAAGGTTCTTGGGAGGATCATCTACACCTGGTGGAGTTTTCGTACAACAATAGCTTCCAAGCGACTATTCAGATGGCTCCGTTTGAAGCGTTGTATGGTCGTAAGTGCCGTTCACCGGTTTGTTGGGATGATGTTGGTGAACGAAGGTTACTAGGACCAGATTTGGTTGTACATGTTGGATATAGTGCCCTTTAAGTCAATTATTGGATCGCAGGTACGTGATTGCAATGATTGAGGGAGGACCTATACCGATAAAGCAGTCTTACTCGAGATGATAGTATGCTATCTGGTTTTTCTTTATCATCATGATAGAGCCCATAGGATTCTTGTTTGACTACCAGCAGTATGATGGCGATCATATATGTGGGAGCTGGGGTCTATAAGCACATCTTTAAAAGAGTCCCTAGTCGTGGGAGTTTCGAGACAGGGCATCGATACTCCAGAGTAGACTAGTGTATACAGTCGAGACCCCGACGAGGGGCGGTGGCCGGTCTCACAAGCCACTGGTGTCAGTTGGATCACCTAAGATGTATACAGGTGCTCATTAGGTTGTGAGTACACCGGACAGGACTCGCCGGGAACATGCTAGTTGGTATTATACATATCGTCAGATAGCAGTTCCCTGGTGACATGTGTACAGGTTAGTTCATTGACCTGAGGTCGTCATTTGTCTCGTGTGAGTTCCCACTGTGCTTTGATTTATACCCTACCACGGGTCAAAGGAGTCGTGCAAACAGGTATATTTTGGGTACAGTCCCGAGCCGCATTGGAGGCAAGTGAGCGGATCGTCGGGGATTCGTCTCTCCCGGTATTGGGGGTGAGATCGCGCTGTGTTTAAGAGAGCCATTACACGAAATCCCTGGCCAGGGTAATCGAGATATACTGGTAGGTATACCAGCAGAATCTCAGGGTGTTCTGGGCTGCTCTCTGACACGATTTATGCAGCTATTGGGGGTCTGACGTTTACCGACCCTCTAGGCCGTATATGCGATACTCATAGACGAATGTTCCAGACTGTACACATATTGTCACTGTCAGGCTCAGTAGGGTTTATAGATGAGTTCGCTCATCAGCTTCCCTTCCAATCAATATATAGGCAAACCGTTACGTACAGTTTGTACCTCTGACGTGCTAGTGGTTATACCCAGTGCCAGTATATTGATGAGTCATTAGAGTCCCCCACCGACACTTTCCCAAGTTCGGGCGAAACGTTGTAGATGCCGTATGGGTTTATGGCAAGGTTCGGAAAAAGCACGTGCGTTTTCGCACGTGTCAGTTTTCGGGCAGATAATACTGGTAAGCTTTGGTTTAAGCCGGAACCCAGTATTATACTGTGTAGATATAATATCTTTGTCTCAGTTGCATTTGTATTCGGTCGTAATACAAATGCGGGTATGTTTATACCGATACGGAGTTATCCTGAAATTCGTTTCGGGATGATTTTTGGAAGTTGCCAGTTTCCAGTTTTCTATCAGCCGTATTTTGACATTCGGTTAAATACGGATTTGTCTTTTCGTCTTCAGGGTGAGTCATGCTTCTAGAAGGTTCTAGAAGTGATGACAAGGCTTGTGACTCACTTAGGTCATTAATGGTTCATTAATGATGGAGGATGACTAGGTTTAATGTGATTGGTTCCATTTAATGATAGTTGATGATTCATTCTTTGTGATAAGCATGAAGGGATATGGTCACCCTCCTCCTTGCTCCTACACTCACCCTCCTCCCCTCTTCATATAGTGGCCGGTCACTTCATTGTGGTCATGAGATTTTTGATAAATTCATTTTTAGGCAAAAGACTATGATAGTTTGGATTCATGGAAATTAGCATACTCCATTTCTCATTTCATATCGATCCAAAAGGCAACTTCCATAACCGTTCGTCCACAGTCTTGGACGTAACGAGACAAAGTGTTCTACTCATTCTCTACTTCATCTTGGTCGTCTCTTTTGGCAAACTTGACGATCGAGTTGCCTCGGTTCAGAGGCGGGAGCCCGTTTAAAGATCCGTCGACGTGGTGCCACCTGGACGACGAAACCGGAGATCGAGCAAGTTCGGATCAGTTGCAACATAGCGTGGGATGATGGTTGAAGACCGAAGGACTCGGATCATTCGGTATAACAATTCTACCCTCTTTACAATTTGTTAGTTTAGCTTTAATGGACGATCCGGGATAAAGTACGCGATAGCGCCAGTCGTAAAAGTTTTGTTCCGCATATCGGCGTCTGTTAGACGGCCGGGGCGCTGTCGCGGACTTACAGTACAGACAGTCGAGAAGGTGAATACAATCAGGAAACATATGAAGGCAGCTCAAGACAGACAGAAAAGTTGGGCTGACACGTCAAGAAGACCTCTAGAGTTCGCCGTGGGTGATCTGGTTTTTCTGAAGATATCACCGACTAGAGGAGTGATTCGCTTTGGGAGTCGGGGAAAGCTTAGTCCCCGATTCGTTGGACCCTTCGAGATATTGGAGCGTGTTGGAGAGGTAGCGTACCGTTTGGCGTTACCACAGTCATTGGCAGGAGTGCACGATGTGTTTCATGTATCTCAACTACGGAGGTATGTCCGAGATGAGACTCACGTCTTGGATCATTCGGAGTTGACTATACGGGAGGACCTAACTTTTGAGGAGCGACCAGTTGAAATCAAGGATCGAAGAGAAAATGTTCTTAAGAACAAGGTTATCCCTCTTGTGCTAGTTTCTTGGGGTAACCGATCGCATGGAGAATCCACTTGGGAGCGAGAAGACGAGATTCGACAGAAATTTCCTCACCTTTTCCTGTAATTAGCTATCTTGTATTCTTGGAATTTCGAGGACGAAATTCTTTTTGTAGTTGGGTATGATGTAACACCCGAGCCCAATAATACTATTTCTGGTACTAGTTGAGTGTTATACATTGCTCATTTTAATTATCCTGATTGTTTGGTGCTTTTTGCTAAATTTTAACCGGCTAAGTCATTTTGGCACATAACAAATTTTAACACCTAAAATAAAATTAAAAATATCCATGTTGGCCTACTCGTCGCCACTAGTCGCGTGGTAGCGTCCGCGCGTCGAGATTTCGTCCCGTTCGGCGAAACGGGCAAGTTTGGACGTCTACGCGCGCGTGCAAGTGTCCGACTTGGGGGCATGCATTTTAATCATTAAACACCTCTTTTCAAAATTTGGAACCCGCTTAAAATCCTATGATTCGAATTTGAAACATTTGGGCGCAACCCGGGCGCGATTTGGAAATGTTTCATTTAGCGCCGAAAAGCCCATTTAATTAAATAATCTAAAACGATTTATATATATTTTTCTGTTAAAGAAATAACGTTAAATCTTTCTTAAAAATTTCTTTTAAACCTTTTTTTCTCTCCAGCCAATCACGAGGGGGGGTTTCACCCTCGTGGGCCCCATCTTTCTCTCCGTCTCTCTCTTATTCTCTCTATCTCTCTCTAATCTCCTTCTCTCTCTCTCTCTAACAAACCCTCTCTCTCTCTTCCTTTAAATCTTCCCTCTCTCTCTTCATCAAATCTCTCTCTCTCCCTCTATATTTATTTCCTCACGTTCTCAACTCGAGAAACCCATCGCGTACCCCCGAACCCTAACCCTAGCCCCCTCCTGCCGTTGCCGTCGACCTCCCCACGACCTCGCCGTCATCGTCCTCGCCTCCACAGCCTAGCCGCACCCCCTACCTCCTCTCCTCCCTCCTTCCCGAGCCTGCGAACCCAACCCCGACGCCACCTCCTGCACGCGGTTCCCGCCGTCGCCGCCGCCTCCCCACGCCGACGACACCACCACCATCACCCTTGCCTCCGCAGTCTCGTCCCGACCTCTCCACCTTCCTCCTCATTCCCTCGGCGGCGCTGCAACAGCACCCAAGCCGCAGCACTACCACCTCCTCTGTTCACCGGAAAACGCCGCCGTCGACCCTCGTCGTCGTCACCCGCGCCACCGCCGACCACCTCCTCTTCCCTGCGACCAGAACCCGGCCTTTACCTCCCCTCATCGCACAGCACCACCCTTTCCAGCGAACCCAGAAGCTTTCCAGCCTTCGCTGCTCGCCGTCGCTGCCTCGCCGGCGTCCCATCGCCGTCGAGCCCGTCGTGGTTGCCCCCTGGTTCTTCCCTGTAAGCATCCCTTTACCTTTCCATTCGTATTAAACCCCCTCGCTGGTCCTTAGTTGCCTGTATCGTATGTTTTGCTAACATCGTCGCCTTTTTGACTTTCGCCGGATTCCGGCCGTGCCGTCGTTTGGACCCGACTTTCCAGCGAAGTACTCTGGTCCGTGTGAGCCCGCATTATGGGACGTACTGTTTATTTATTGTATTGGATCATTTGCTTCCGCACTTATTGTTTATTGACTCTTGTTATTATGGATTTGGACATGTGTTAGATTAGTTTTATTCTTGTTCTTGATATCCCTACAACCGTAATGTGACTGTGGATGGATACTTCCTACCCACAGGTAGCATGGTTGGCTATGTCACGTGCCCAATCTTGCATACTCTGGGAAGCGGGGCGTGACATGGTTTTTTTGGTATCAGAGCCATAGGTTAATTGGGTTGATTCTCTGTAGTTGGGTATTGCACCCGATACACGAATCATAATGCCCGTGATTAGGAAACATGTCCTGCCACTTTGACCGTTTTACCATCCTTGAATCATTCTTCCGGATCATGTCGACATGCAAACTTACTTTGCATTATCAACTCAAAAACCTAAATTCTTGCTATCTCTAGGACTTAGGCGACTTGGGTGGAGTTAAGTAATTGCGGCTATGATACCGCGGCATAGCTACAATGCAGTACTCTATTTAAGTATCTTGGAGTTCTAGCCTCGAATTATATATTGAATCTATCATCATGCTAATGTTATTTGTGTTGATTTCAGGACCATGGCAGATAAGAATTTCAAGACGTATCAGAGGCGTGTGGATGAAGCCGCCATGTTAGGAGTGATACGTGGGATGTTAGAGAATCAGAAAAGGCAAATTGAGCTGATCCAGCAACAAGCAGATTCATTTCAGGAGGGTTTGCAGGACATTCGGCAGTCTGTAAACACGGCTGTAGCGAAGCCAGTAGACCGAGTAGGAACCGAGGCAGATTTCAGACGGTTGGGTCCTACTACTTTCACTGGTCTGGAGGAGCCGTTGCCAGCCGAGCAGTGGCTAGTGGACACGGAGAATTTACTGATTGCGGCACAGATCCCAGAAGACAAGAGAGTTGATGTGGTGCGTATTCAGCTGGTGGATTACGCCCGAGAGTGGTGGCTTGTGGAGGAGACCCGCTTGCCCAAGCAAATCAGTTGGGCGGATTTCTCTAAAAGTTTCCTGGAGAAGTTCTTCCCGCGGACTGCACGGGAGGAAATGGAAGAGAAATTTATTGGGCTGAGGCAAAATGGAGCAGCTGTGGATGTACATGCAGCGGAATGGACGAGACTCAGCCGCTTCGCTGGACCCTTAGTCGCCAAGGAGGCAGACAGGGCGCGAAGGTTCTTGCGCAGTTTGGACGTGGACATCCAGAGGCAGATTGTCTCCCTGGGTTTGACCACTTTCTCGCAGGTTCTCACGGCAGCCAGAGAGCAGCAGAGTTTATCGGGATAGAAAGGGAACCTTCAGCAGACAGCAGTTGCGGCCAGGAAGCCTGCATTTGTACCAAACCGAGATCATGGGCGCAGAGGTATTCCAGTGGACCGTCGAGGTGTAGCGCCAATGAAGAAGCCTGTGATCATTGATCGAAGGAAGAGCGTGATTTGTGACTACTGCCGTTTACCTGGGCACGTGCAGAAGGATTGTCGAAGGAGACTGGGACTTTGCCTGGTTTGTGGAGCGGCCGATCACGCAGTTGGTGCCTGTCCGTCGAAGCTTCGCACGAGAGATGATATACAGAAGCCTCCGCAGAGACCGTTCCAAGGGCAGAAACAGCTGACTCAAGGACCAAAGCAGGCTCGAGCTTTCACGTTGACAGCTGAGGAAGCCAAGGCATCAGGAGAAGTGGTTTCAGGTACTTTGCTCGTTCATGGTTTTCCCGCATTGGCATTATTTGATTCCGGAGCATCCCACTGTTTTATGTCATCCAAATTTATAACTACACACTCGATTACCTGCACGACCCTGTCTAGTTTTTGTGACATACACACCGGGAATGGGAAAATCATAGCTAGTAAGGAATGTAGAGATTGTACAGTTGTTGTTTGCGGACGGGAGCTTTTTGCAGATTTCTTGGTGATAGATACTGGCAGCTATGAAGTTGTTTTGGGAATGGATTTCCTTGGCACTTTCCACGCCCACATTGACTGTAGGGCAAGGAAAGTAATTTTCCAGATTCCCGGACACCCTGAGTTTACCTTCACTGGGGGAAGCAGTTCTGTCGGGCCAGTCGAGTTTAGGGCTAGGCCGACAAACAGTGTTCTTGCGACAATGGGAGTTGATAGTAATGAAGAGCCGGCAGTTGTTCGCGACTTTATGGATGTATTTGCAGATATATCGGGCTTACCGCCGAAGCGAGATGTGGAGTTCGCGATTGACCTTATTCCTGGTGCAGCGCCAGTATCGAAATCTTATTATCCGATGGCGCCAGTGGAATTGGAAGAAGTTAAGAAACAAGTTGGTGAATTACTCGAGAAAGGTTGGATTCGAAGCAGCAACTCGCCTTGGGGAGCTCCAGTTCTTTTAGTAAAGAAGAAGGATGGCACGAGAAGGATGTGCATTGATTATCGAGAATTGAACCGGGTGACTATTAAGAACAAGTACCCGATCCCTCGCATTGGAGAACTTTTTGAGCAGCTTAGTGGCGCGAGAGTATTCTCGAAACTGGATTTACGATCCGGATATCATCAGGTCCGAGTGAAAGCAGAAGACATTTGCAAGACGGCGTTTCGAACTCGATATGGACATTTCGAGTATTTGGTGATGCCCTTCGGAGTGACTAATACGCCGGCAATATTCATGGATTTGATGAACAGGGTCTTTTCACCATTCTTGGACCAATTTATTGTGGTATTCATTGACGATATCCTGGTATACTCGAAGAGTCCGGAGGAACACGCTGAGCATTTGAAGATCGCACTGCAGACGCTAAGACAGGAGAAATTATATGCGAAGATGAGTAAGTGCGAATTCTGGCTGGAAGAAGTGAAATTTCTGGGGCATGTCGTGTCGGGCGATGGAATCGCCGTTGATCCCGAGAAGATTGCAGCAGTTTGAGATTGGCCTATTCCAAGGAATGTAGCTGAGATAAGAAGTTTCCTTGGATTAGCCGGATACTACAGAAGATTTGTGGAGAACTTCGCTCGTTTGGCAGAGCCGTTAACCAAGCTCACGCGCAAGGAGTTACCATTTGTTTGGACGGATGGATGTGCATTGGCCTTCGAGACGTTGAAGCAGAAGTTGATAACCGCCCCTATCCTAACTGTACCGGATAATTCGGGAGGACTGGTGATTCACAGCGACGCATCTGGAAAAGGATTGGGATGTGTTTTGATGCAGAATGGGAAAGTCGTCGCTTATGCATCGAGACAACTGAAGACTCATGAGAAGAATTATCCGACTCATGACTTGGAGCTTGCGGCCGTGATCTTCGCTTTGAAGATTTGGAGACACTACCTTTTGGGCGAGAGTGTCGAAGTCTTTACAGATCACAAGAGTTTGAAGTATGTGTTCACTCAGAAGGAGTTGAACATGAGGCAACGTAGATGGTTGGAGCTGATGGCCGACTACGACCTTGAACTTAAGTACCATCCGGGAAAAGTTAACGTCGTGCCGGATGCGCTAAGTCGGTTACCAGCAATTCAAGTATTGACCGCACAAAGGTAGATCATTGCGGATTTTCGGAGATTTGATTTGGAGGTTGTGCTACCACTTGCTACGGGACAGTTGATGCAGTTGCAAGTACAGTAGTCCTTAGTTGAGAAGATTAAAGCGGCACAATTGCAGGATCCTAGACTGCAAAAGTTTCGAGAGCAGGTTGAAGCCGGACTACGAACCGATTTACTGATCCATGAAGATGGTTCGTTGAAGTATGGTAGCCGTGTGTGTGTGCCAAAAGGAGATGTGCGTGAAGAGCTTATGAAGGAGGCGCACAGTTCAGCTTACTCTGTACATCCAGGAGGGACAAAGATGTACCGAGATATTCGACAGCACTTATGTTGGGAAGGTATGAAGCGGCAGATTGCTCGCTTCGTGGCTAAGTGCTTGGTGTGTCAGCAAGTCAAGGCTGAACACCAAAGGGTTGCTGGTTTGTTGCAACCACTTCCGATCCCTCAGTGGAAGTGGGAACATATAACCATAGATTTCATGACGGCTTTACCGCGGAGTCCAAAGGGCAACAATGCAGTATGGGTGATTGTCGATCGGTTTACCAAAGCAGCTCACTTTATTCCTTTTCGGGTTGGTCAATCGACGGAGACTTTGGCAGAGCGGTACATGCAGGAGATTGTAAGATTGCATGGAGTACCGGTAAGCATCGTGTCCGATCAGGACACTCGGTTCTTGTCGCACTTCTGGAGGAGTTTACAAGAAAGTTTGGGGACTCGATTGAAGTTTAGCACAGCTTATCATCCTCAGACTGATGGACAATCGGAGAGAACGATCCAGACCCTTGAAGATATGTTGAGGGCTTGCATGTTGGACTTCAAAGGTTCTTGGGAGGATCATCTACACCTGGTGGAGTTTTCGTACAACAATAGCTTCCAAGCGACTATTCAGATGGCTCCGTTTGAAGCGTTGTATGGTCATAAGTGCCGTTCACCGGTTTGTTGGGATGATGTTGGTGAACGAAGGTTACTAGGACCAGATTTAGTTGTACAGACAGTCGAGAAGGTGAATACAATCAGGAAGCATATGAAGGCAGCTCAAGACAGACAGAAAAGTTGGGCTGACACGTCAAGAAGACCTCTAGAGTTCGCCGTGGGTGATCTGGTTTTTCTGAAGATATCACCGACTAGAGGAGTGATTCGCTTTGGGAGTCGGGGAAAGCTTAGTCCCCGATTCGTTGGACCCTTCGAGATATTGGAGCGTGTTGGAGAGGTAGCGTACTGTTTGGCGTTACCACAGTCATTGGCAGGAGTGCACGATGTGTTTCATGTATCTCAACTACGGAGGTATGTCCGAGATGAGACTCACGTCTTGGATCATTCGGAGTTGACTGTACGGGAGGACCTAACTTTTGAGGAGCGACCAGTTGAAATCAAGGATCGAAGAGAAAATGTTCTTAAGAACAAGGTTATCCCTCTTGTGCTAGTTTCTTGGGGTAACCGATCGCATGGAGAATCCACTTGGGAGCGAGAAGACGAGATTCGACAGAAATTTCCTCACCTTTTCCTGTAGTTAGCTATCTTGTATTCTTGGAATTTCGAGGACGAAATTCTTTTTGTAGTTGGGTATGATGTAACACCCGAGCCCAATAATACTATTTCTGGTACTAGTTGAGTGTTATACATTACTCATTTCAATTATCCTAATTGTTTGGTGCTTTTTGCTAAATTTTAACCGGATAAGTCATTTTGGCACATAACAAATTTTAACACCTAAAATGAAATTAAAAATATCCATGTTGGCCTACTCGTCGCCACTAGTCGCGTGGTAGCGTCCGCGCGTCGAGATTTCGTCCCGTTCGGCGAAACGGGCAAGTTTGGACGTCTACGCGCGCGTGCAAGTGTCCGACTTGGGGGCATGCATTTTAATCATTAAACACCTCTTTTCAAAATTTGGAACCCGCTTAAAATCCTATGATTCGAATTTGAAACATTTGGGCGCAACCCGGGCGCGATTTGGAAATGTTTCATTTAGCGCCGAAAAGCCCATTTAATTAAATAATCTAAAACGATTTATATATATTTTTCTGTTAAAGAAATAACGTTAAAACTTTCTTAAAAATTTCTTTTAAACCTTTTTTTTCTCTCCAGCCAATCATGAGGGGGGGGTTTCACCCTCGTGGGCCCCATCTCTCTCTCCGTCTCTCTCTTATTCTCTCTATCTCTCTCTAATCTCCTTCTCTCTCTCTCTCTAACAAACCCTCTCTCTCTCTTCCTTTAAATCTTCCCTCTCTCTCTTCATCAAATCTCTCTCTCTCCCTCTATATTTATTTCCTCACGTTCTCAACTCGAGAAACCCATCGCGTACCCCCGAACCCTAACCCTAGCCCCCTCCTGCCGTTGCCGTCGACCTCCCCACGACCTCGCCGTCATCGTCCTCGCCTCCACAGCCTAGCCGCACCCCCTACCTCCTCTCCTCCCTCCTTCCCGAGCCTGCGAACCCAACCCCGACGCCACCTCCTGCACGCGGTTCCCGCCGTCGCCGCCGCCTCCCCACGCCAACGACACCACCACCATCACCCTTGCCTCCGCAGTCTCGTCCCGACCTCTCCACCTTCCTCCTCATTCCCTCGCCGGCGCTGCAACAGCACCCAAGCCGCAGCACTACCGCCTCCTCTGTTCGCCGGAAAACGCCGCCGTCGACCCTCGTCGTCGTCACCCGCGCCACCGCCGACCACCTCCTCTTCCCTGCGACCAGAACCCGGCCTTTACCTCCCCTCATCGCACAGCACCACCCTTTCCAGCGAACCCAGAAGCTTTCCAGCCTTCGCTGCTCGCCGTCGCTGCCTCGCCGGCGTCCCATCGCCGTCGAGCCCGTCGTGGTTGCCCCCTGGTTCTTCCCTGTAAGCATCCCTTTACCTTTCCATTCGTATTAAACCCCCTCACTGGTCCTTAGTTGCGTGTATCGTATGTTTTGCTAACTTCGTCGCCTTTTTGACTTTCGCCGGATTCCGGCCGTGCCGTCGTTTGGACCCGACTTTCGAGCGAAGTACTCTGGTCCGTGTGAGCCCGCATTATGGGACGTACTGTTTATTTATTGTATTGGATCATTTGCTTCCGCACTTATTGTTTATTGACTTTTGTTATTATGGATTTGGACATGTGTTAGATTAGTTTTATTCTTGTTCTTGATATCCCTACAACCGTAATGTGACTGTGGATGGATACTTCCTACCCACAGGTAGCATGGTTGGCTATGTCACGTGCCCAATCTTGCGTACTCTGGGAAGCGGGGCGTGACAGTTTAGGGAGAAGTTTCTAGAATGATAGGCTAGTTTAGTGTTGATTCCAAAGCTTGCTGATCTGGCAGAAGTCTCTGGAGTCTTCTAGAATTTGGCATGTCATTCTGAAGTGTAGACCCTGAGAGAAGCATTATGGCCTAAAATTTGGTGGATGACGTGGCAAGACAGCCGCGGAACCGCGGCACAAGCAGGCTCCGGCCGCGGTTCCGCGACCATGATGGCTCCTTGGTACTTGGGGCTTCTTTTGTGGTCTTGGGATAGTATTTGTAGCTTTATCTGGTGTGTTGATTTGTACTTTCCCCTTTGTATTGATACCAGAATTGAAATCATTGAGTTGACGTCATGTTTGATCGGTACCATGTAAATTTTGGCCTTTCTTCTGGATTTTCCTGCACAGATCTTAAAACAAGTGTTGCGCAATATAGAAATGATGCGATGCCATGAAATGCAGTCAATTTCCCTAGAAATGCCGGTTTTAAGGTCTAATACATGTAATCTGATATTTTGCGACAGATTTGCTAATATGTGAAATATGAATACCGTACACTTCTAAATGAATGCAAATGATGAGGAAATTGCCGGCTGAAATATGCAATATTTTCGACTAATCATATACCACACTTATGCTAATTGGTTTTCTTCCTTTCCTACCTTTCGGCACCAGTCTAAGATTTGGAAGAAGACTATCTAACAAGCGTAACAGGTGTACTCTCTTAATACTAGGAGCTTTCGCAAGCTGAGAGAAGATAAAGGAAAGAGACAACCGAATAATCCTATTCAATTTTTCCAGAATTGGTGGCCATTCTCGACTGAAATAATTTCTTCGAGTTCGTATGTTACTATACGATGTCCTTTCTAAGCAATATGGATCTCCACAGTGATACAGAATGTTCTGGAGAAAAGCAAAGGGAAAATAGGAGTAGTAGGGATATATGCGACTTTTTCGTGAATCATGACAATCCAAAACTGGATGGTAAAAAGGTCGGTCAACTAGGTGTTGAGTTATAGTTTAAGGAGGGTCATGGTCGCAAACCAGAGAGAGAAAAGAAATACTCAGCGTGCACTCTATCAAGATTAGATTGATTAATCACTTTATCTAATCAAGATGGCTTCCACTATTTTCTCGAATTCTCCATCAAACCCTAAAAGAAGAATTAGTCGGGATAACCCGAGGAGTAAACTACTCATCAGTGGAAATCGGGACTTAATTATCATCGCATGATAACCTTGAAGGAAGCCGACCAAAATCACCATACTTCAGAAGGTATGTGCATACTTGGCAAGTTTCCCTAATATTGGAACTCCCGATATAGTTTTTTCCCCAAGCGACTTATGACCTTAACAAAGGTCAATAAATCATAAGTCACAAGTCAAGTTCAACCCGTCATTATCCTGGATTACATTAGACCCATCCATATGACCCTTGGCAAAGGTCAACAAAATCATACGACTATCCTAACAAATCGCATTACTATACAGCAAAAAAGTATCACAGAGCTACCGAACACTACGTCTCGGCAAAGGTCGACAAACGTAGCATGAATACTATGAAAAACTAATATGAAATGACAGAGGGCTACGGCTGGTTTTTGGCGAAAACCTTTAACGTAATGAACTTGATATCGTTAAAAGAACCAAGTGGTTTTGCACAAGGAGTAGTTTAGGCCCCGCTTTTAAAACTAGCAATATAAACCTTTGCTTAAGAGAGAACTCCCCGTGAAGGGATCAAGGCTCTTTCCTCATTGAATGAGCCGCAGGATATTCCTAACTGAATACCTCTATGCAAAACAAAAGAATATGACTATGGTTTTAAAGAAACCCGGGTAGTTTTAAAAATTGGTTCTGATAACATCATTTAGGTTTTTTTCCTTATATTAATCAGAATTAATGTAGTCCCATCAAATAATCATTTCATGCCAGAAAGAAACGAAAATAGGCACGCATATATATGCCATCCGCATTCGCCACAGTGTCCTGGGTTTTCACCGTAAGATTACTTAACTTACGGCAGAGCGGGAACATGACTAGAATGGATGAAAAACATATATACAGTATGCTAAATATATATATATATATATATATATATATATATATAATATTTATAAACATTCGTATCATGCATGATATCAAGTAATATCACAGAAGCATCAGAGCAGAAGCAGAATTGTATGGAAATGTGGATAATCTAGGAAAAGTACATTTCAATGGAGCTAAATATGAAATGCAATTTTTCCGGTTATGTGGATAGCCCGTAGTATCAGACCCTAAACCCTTACGAGTGCGGCTAGCCACCTACCAATCCCAGAAGCGAGGCAACCCCAATCAACAAAGTTGGTGGACTACCCAGCACTTCCAAAATCCGGTGACTTGGACATCCCTACGCGGGTCAATCCTATACCCTCTACGAGTGCGGCGAATAGCCCGCCAATTCTAGAGTAAGGCACCCCGGTCTCAACGCCATGAGATGGAGGCATGTTTCCCTCTAGAACCTGGCTACTCAAGCACTCCGCCGTGGGGTAATCCTAGTGCATGTAATAAAAACCTGAATATACAACGGTGGCTACGTCCGCAACCAGGATGCGCACCAAAGAATAATATAAAAGCCGCGATGACGGCAGTCCACATGTCGGATGCTCGTCACGCAATTTGAATATACACTACGTCACAAAGAATTACATCTAATACTACGTACACCGGGCTATCTATCGCGACAATCCAACACAACCATAATCAACATAGCACTATTCATCATAGAACATGCAAACTTGCGAGTATCAATTCTGTAACCCCATCTAATTGAAATATATAATAATTAGACGACGTTTTACCAAACGTTATGATACGTGAAACCATCACTAAGTCTATGACAATCGAATACCGCACACTAATAGCCAACACTTCAATTTTCCAAAACACCAAAAATTAGGTGTGCTAAAAACCGGCAAAAATTTCATGCTAAAACCTACTCCGGGAGTCCAAAATGAGCTTGAATTGATCCCAAACTTCGTGCAGGGCCCCGACATAAAATTAACGTTGACTCGAAGGGCACCTAGGTGGTACCCACCCCTTAGGCCACCCTAAGGTGGCCATGGGGGGAGGCAGACCCGAGCCTGCCCCTTTGGGCAGGGCTCGGGTCCCCCCAAGGCTACCTTAGGGTGGTCTCGGGTGGGTGAGCCCTCCCTAGGTCCTTCCGAGACATCCTCGGGGTCTCCGCACACCTCCCCACGGCTTCTCAGTCCAAACCGAGAACCCGCAGGGAGTCAAAACATCAAAATAGCACAAATTCTTCACTGGTTTTTGAAGCAGTTTTTGCAGAACAAAAATAACAGGATTTGGAAGTCGTATCTATCTAGTTTAGGGTGTTTGGGTGGCTCTGATAACATTGAAAGTTTCTAGTGCCCTCACCACGAACCCGCGACCGATTCGGAATCCAAAAACGAAAATTTCATGATGGCACTAGAAACTTAACCCAAGAATCGTGACCAAACACCTAAACTAGAAACAACAAGACAAGGATTTAACTACTCGGTTATGGTTAGAGCCATTGTAGTCATTTTCTTCGTCTTCGATCCTCTTCTTGAGCTTCTCGAGGCTCCTAGATCGAGCTTGTCCGCCGGTCTTCTTTCACCGAAGATGATACATCCGAGAGAACCAAGTTCAAGTTTCAACTTTATCGATGAAGTAACTAAAGATTCTAAGATTCTTAGTGATATAGTGTGAGTATTCTAGTGATTTTCTCTCTCTTAATATTCTTGAATCTCAACACATGCGAGAGTAGAGAAAGAAGAAGGAGGAGGAGCCATAAGAGGAGAGAGAAGCTAAATGGTTGAATGAATATTATTCCTCAATTCAAGCATGCATTTTCTTTCTTTTGTTAAAAGAACTTCACCATTTTAAAATTGCAAACATACTTGAATAGTATAAGCAAACGAATTAATAATTCATTTGCCCATACCCTCCACCATTTCTCTCCTCCACCTCATTTCACAATTTCTTTAAAAAGAAAATCCTAGAAATGAGGTGTCCTTCTTTTAGAAGTATTGCAAATACATGCATGTATTCGTATCAAAATACGAATACCCAAGAGATAGAAAAATACAATGAACATTATACAAGAATATACATATCAATATATATATATATATATTATTAAATCAAAAATTGATTTAATAATCCGGCTTAATTCTAAGTCGGCTGGTATTATCATCCATCCGATCAAAGTCCGTGTGGCTAGCACACATACTTAATCGGAACCCTGTACGTATTAATATACGGCCACTATATCATTTTACCTGAACCGGAAAAACCATTTGTGTAGGACTCTAAAGACTCGTTAATACGCTGGCAGTGGGTTTAATCACAAGCACATCAGCGGTACTAGCTGTATGTAATAGTTACCTAGGTATTGAGCGTAAGGAAGGTTGACGAGCAAACTCATTCGTACCCATACTGAGCCTGTCTGTGACAATCTCCGTACAGTCTGGTCTCATCGTCTGAGATAATCGCATATCGGATTTAGGGGGTGGATAGCGTCAGACCTCTACTAACCCGATAAGTCATGCCAGTCTGAAGCTCATCACCCACTGAGTAACAACTGATATCACATCGGTAAATCTCATCCACCTTGGCTAAGGATTTTATGGTGACAGCTGACCCAACACACCGCGACATCGACTCCCAATATCGGGAGAGACGGATCCCTGACGATTGTTCATTGCCTCCATGTGGCTCGAGACTGTACCCAACTAAAACGTGTTTGCACGACTCCTTTGAGCCACGGTAGGGTAGTTATCTAAGTACAATGGGAACTCACACGAGACAAATGAAAATCTCAGGTCAAAGAACTAACATGTACTCATACCACAAAAGAACTTCCATTTGACAATAGGTATAATACTATCTAGAAGTTCTCGGCGAGTCCGTCCGGTGTACTCACCTCTAGTGAGCACATGTATACTATCTTAGGTAACTCAACACCAATGGTTTATGAGACCGGCCACCACCCCTTTTCGGGGTCTCGAAAAGTATATACTAGTCTATTCCGGAGTATCGATACTCAGTCTGGATACTCCTTTGACTAGAGACATTTAAGGATGTGCTTATGAATTACCCGGCTCCCATATATATGACCTCCATCATAATACCGGTAGTCAAACAATGATCCTACGGGCTTTATCATTATGTATTACCCACACGTAATAATGAGTAAAGTGTATACACACAATAAAATAGGGCTATTTTCTTATCAAGTTAAATTCCTTAAGAGATGCCATTATAAAACTAGGGCTTTTTTTGTTATCAAGTTAAATCCATCAAGACATCATATATATTTACTATTATAATTAGAACTCAAAGGGTGCCGTGTGGAATTTTGTGAACCCTTAAGGAGAGACTTAATAAAATGTTAAAATTTATATATATATTTTTTCTAAATTCTAACCGTTTCTGTATCATCCCTCCATCTTCTCCCAAATAAAGACAATCGTACATTTTGGAACTTGAAACTTGAAAAGAAAAAATTTACATAACCCTTCTATATTTATAAATTTATTTATATGCTCTCCCATTATTATATTCTCTCTTTTCACCCAGTTCAATATTTATAAATTAATATATATGCTCTCTCATTATTATATTTTCTTATCTTTCCACGGTGTGATGCACATGCGCAAATTTTATATACTTAAACTATAGTATATGACTGAGAATACAAAACCAAAATTATGAATTTATTATTATTATTATTATTATTATTATTATTATTATTGGAACTGAACCAAAATTATGTATTGAATCCATAATTGTGGAGCATAAAATTGTGATAAGAGTTCACAAAAAGTTCAAGGAGTGTTGAAGGAAAAATTGGAAAGGTTAATCTTACCCAACAACATTCTCAACCAGTAAAAAGGAAAAAGATAAATAAAAAGAATTAGGAGTGGAAGATCGAAAATCAAAGTTTTGGGTGTGGTAAGATAGAAATAGATGAGCTCTGAGGGTGATATATGAAAAAAAATAATAATGTTTCTTGTTAACGAGCGAGTATGCATATCACCTGTTCGACAAAATGTGTGTTAGAACTTTCACTTGAAATACAATCCCACAACAAAATTTTCAAGCATCCAAACAATGAATTTGGAGCTAATTTATACATCATATTCTATATGCCAAAGTTGTTGCATTTCCAATTATAGCAAACTAAGCATTAATTTCATATTTATAGATTTTCTATTCTAATATTAAATCGCTGATCTTTCTCTATGGTAATTAGTATATTCATGCATTTAGCAAGCTCTACTCACAGGAAGATTGAATTTACTAATAAAATTAGACGTTGGTCTATTTCAATGTAGTTGGTTTTCATAGTTATGATATCATGCGTGTATTGACTTGATTATAAAGTTATTCCTGCTTGCGTTCTTTGCATATATATTCCAATGATAAAGTTTAAGAATTTTGAATTCAAGTAAGTTTTCTAGTGCGATAAAGTTTGAGAAATGGAATTTTTATTTACCTTATACAGAACATGAAGGATAAAGTTAAATAGGAATGGTCCGTGTGTGCAAAATATGGATATTTGCATGACATATTGGATTAGATTATTAATCATGCCCTTTTTTGACTTACAACTCGCACATATCCACACATTATGATAAAACTATAATGGGCTTGAATTAGTTCATATTGGATGGAAATAACTATTTGGTAAGCGGCAATGGAAATTATTGATTGAAGATTAAATACATAATCATTTGGCTATTTGCAACCTTTTAAATCAAGATTGCAAATTTTATAGCATATGATTTATTTTTTATTTTTCAAATTAGATTTGTCATATAATTGGAAAATACAAATTGGTACTGGCATACTTCTTCCAATTTGCACTTTGAGAACTCTAGCACTTTCGCAAATGTGAGCATTTGCTATTTGTCATATTAATCCCCTACTCATTGCCAAAAGATTTTCACATCTGTACTTCATTTTATGATTTCTAATTTATATTTTTTCCATGTTGGGCACGCACATTGAAAGGAAATCTGGAAAAAAGAAATCAACTTTCCCCAATTAGAGACGCGATTTCATTTTCATCCAACCAATGCACTTTTAAAATTCTAGAAATAAATAAGAAATAGATAAAATCAAAATAATATAAATTTTAGAAATAAATAAGCAATTACTCATGAATTGTGAAATGTCCTTGAAAACCAAAGTAGAAATAGTATTTATATATTTAGTTATTTAACATCAAACAGCATAAATAGTCAGCGCAAAGAAACTGTAGAAATTGGATTTATATATTTAGTTATTACACATTTACCGGTAATATATATACTCGGTAGAATTAAAAAATGCAAGACGTACATATGCATAATGTACGTGCCAAAACGAATATATGCACAATAGAGTTTCTTTAGGGAAAAGAAAGGCCAGACCACAGTTCACCTAATATCTCGAGTGATATCATATATTCCGTGTTATCTGATTCTCATGGTAAAGGGTGCTTTATCGAGTGGATCCTTCACTATCCTTTATGCTTTTCATGAAGAATGTAAATGTAATTGTACCAAGAGAGCTTTATTCATACATCCTTTTATGCTTTTTCGGGATGAAAATGTGTGTACTTAAAAGAAATCGAACAGTTTTTTTTGGCATATGTTTATTCGGATATACTAAACTCCGGAGTTGCATCTAGTAGAAAAATCCTCTAAAATCATTATCGAGATCACTTTGTCTTCCCAAGTTATCTTGCAATACCTAATTTCACATAACCAAATATTACAAAATTGCGCTCATCTTCTTCATCTGCCTCTTCTTCTTCTTTTTTCCCTCCAAAACAAAACCCAAATATTTAAAATGCAACAACAAGAACTACTCCTTCGTGGCATTCCAACTCAAAACCCTCAACTCGCAAATCTAAATGGCAAAGTAATGACCACAATCTTCTTAATCCTTTTGCGGCATTTACTTGAATAGATTGCGGCATCATCAAATTCTTATACCAACACTACTAAAATAGGGGGTTGCCCCTACGGATATTGAAATCCGTAGGGGCAGATTTATTTTGGTCCTACGGATTAGTCCGTAGGGCCAGACGGTTGCCCCTACAGTCCTTACATATTTATATAAAAATTATTAAATCTTAAATTGTTGTTTGCTCCTACGGAGCCGCAAACCAAGAACCTACGGACTTATCCGTAGGGGCATATAAATAGGGATTTAAGTTAAAAGCTCAAATCGATCCCTACGCTCATTATTCCTAATTCTCGCGCGAAGAAAAAATTCCCAAACCCTAGTTCCCGCCGATCGATCGTCGTTCTCGTCGTCGCCAGCGCCGCCGATCCGTCGTAGCCACCGCCTGCTTTCGTCGTAGCCACCGCCTGTTTTCGTCGTCGCCAGCACCGGCTCATCTCCGTTCTCGTCGTCGCCTCTGCACAAGTAAGGAAATCTTCAATTACTCAAATTTTTGATTGGGGCTGGGGCTACGGGCTGGGGCTGGGGCTGGGGTTGGGGCTCGGGCTCGGGCTGCGGTTAGCGTTAGGGTTGGGGCTGGGGCTGCGGTTGGGGTTAGGGTTTGGCAGGGGGTTGCTGTTGGGGTTGGGTTTGGGGTTGGGGTTAGGGTTAGGGTTGGGGTTGGGGTTTTGGATTTCAGGGTCTAAGTTAATTTTCATTCTAATTAGCATTAAGCTCGTTAATTGAAATGTTGATGATGATCATAAAAGGAAAATGTGTCTAGTTTGAGAAGGTGTTTGAAACTGGACTAATAATGTGGGTAAAGCCCAGTTTAATTAATAATTTTATTTGTCATTCTCAAATTTTCTTGGAAACGGAGACTGTTTTGTGGAACTTTTAGCCGTTGGGCATGTTGGGGTTTTGTTTTTGGAGTCATGGGACCTGGCATTTGGTAGGTATCCAAACTCCCCGTGTCTGATTTTGGATATTTTTGATTGACTTAAACTGTGGGTCTGAGTAGTCCCTTAATTTGATCTGGTTGGGGTTTGAGTATGCAAAGGATTTGTAGTCTGGTGGAAATTTTGAGGGTGTTTTCGGTTGAATATGTTTGCTAATTGCATAAGATCGATGCTCATAAGATTCTGGATTTTGAGGATGGACCGTTGTAATTGGAAATGCTTAGAATTGTAGGACCTTCTTTGTTTTAGCTATATATAATTGCAAAAAAAAGACACATTTCTGATTTGAAGAAAAGGAAGGGCAAAATAGGGATTTAGTTATGGATTTTACTTGGGCGTCTCCTCTTTTAATACATGTCTATCTTTACAAGAATATCGTGTCACATATTCGGTTTTAGCATCTGTACGCAACTGCTTTGATTATCATCGTGTTATTAACATCTTGAACTTCTATCCTTTTTCTAATATGTTTCATAGATAATATAATAATCCTTTGTCTATATTTGTTGACAGTGGCCTTTCTTTTGGATGAACATGTTTTTTGATGCATGTTTCAGTCATGTGAATTCATTTGTTGCGTATAACGCTTTATGATATCAGTATCCTACATTTGTAGTTTTAATCGTTGATTGTTATAGATGAATGGCATTGCAATAATAGTTTTTGGTAGATGAATGCCATTGCAATGTATGATGATCAGTTCTATCAATCTTGATCTCAATGGTTTAAAATCATGTTACACATACAACACGAATGCACAACAAACGCATCATTAGAGAGTGATTCGAGATGTTCAAGTTAAAACCAATATATGATAATATGAAACCTTCATATTCTCATCGATACTCATATATGAAACTAAAAGCGCCACTTAGTCCCCGTCTATCGGTTAACATACGTGCGATGCTCGTCGTGACATAGAACTATACGAAAGTTGTTAAATATCGGACGATATAGCTCGATACTAACAACCGTCGTATAGTCTATGCGACTAGAAAATTCAATCGTATGGTAACCGATAGATTTGTCCCGTATGGACAAGTTAAGAATGTATAAAGCAAACACCTTCATTCACTTGTGTTTTCATCCGTTTCGAGATATTTCGTCGGTACCTTTCCGCTGGTTCTCCGTGTACAAAGATAGATTAGATGTTCATTTCAACGTTGTTTCACAGCTTTGAAATGATTATCTATTCTATTACAGTGTACTCGGAGAACAGCGGGGAGGTGCTGCCGAAATTTACTCGAAACGGTTGAAAGCACAAGTGATGGGTGTTCGCTCTATACATTCTTAATGGGATAGAAGCCTACCCCCGACAGCCGGAACACACACATACAACAAGAATACACAACAAACGCATAATTAGAGAGTGATTCGAGATGTTCAAGTTAAAACCAATATATGATAATATGAAACCTTCATATTCTCATCGATACTCATATATGAAACTAAAAGCGCCACTTAGTCCCCGTCTATCGGTTAACATACGTGCGATGCTCGTCGTGATATAGAACTATACAAAGGTTGTTAAATATCGGACGGTATAGCTCGATACTAACAACCGTCGTATAGTCTACACGACGAGAAAATTCAATCGTATGGTAACCCATAGATTTGTCCCGTGTGGACAAGTTAAGAATGTATAAAGCAAACGCCTTCATTCACTTGTGTTTTCATCCATTTCGAGATATTTCGTCGGTACCTTTCCGCTGGTTCTCCGTGTACAAAGATAGATTAGATGTTCATTTCAACGTTGTTTCACAGCTTTGAAATGATTATCTATTCTATTACAGTGTACTCGGAGAACAGCGGGGAGGTGCTGCCAAAATTTACTCGAAACGGTTGAAAGCACAAGTGATGGGTGTTCGCTCTATACATTCTTAATGGGATAGAAGCCTACCCCCGACAGCCGGAACACACACACACAACAAGAATACACAACAAACGCATAATTAGAGAGTGATTCGAGATGTTCAAGTTAAAACCAATATATGATAATATGAAACCTTCATATTCTCATCGATACTCATATATGAAACTAAAAGCGCTACTTAGTCCCCGTCTATCGGTTAACATACGTGTGATGCTCATCGTGACATAGAACTATACGAAGGTTGTTAAATATCGGACAGTATAGCTCGATACTAACAACCGTCGTATAGTCTACACGACGAGAAAATTCAATCGTATGGTAACCGATAGATTTGTCCCGTGTGGAAAAGTTAAGAATGTATAAAGCAAACGCCTTCATTCACTTGTATTTTCATCCGTTTCACGATATTTCGTCGGTACCTTTCCGCTGGTTCTCCGTGTACAAAGATAGATTAGATGTTCATTTCAACGTTGTTTCACAGCTTTGAAATGATTGTCTATTCTATTACAGTGTACTCGGAGAACAGCGGGGAGGTGCTGCCGAAATTTACTCGAAACGGTTGAAATCACAAGTAATGGGTGTTCGCTCTATACATTCTTAATGGGATAGAAGCTTACCCCCGACAGCCGGAACACACACATACATCAAGAATACACAACAAAAGCATAATTAGAGAGTGATTCGAGATGTTCAAGTTAAAACCAATATATGATAATATGAAACCTTCATATTCTCATCGATACTCATATATGAAACTAAAAGCGCCACTTAGTCCCCATCTATCGGTTAACATACGTGCGATAATTTATTCTTTTCAACGACAAACGCACACACAAAGCATATACACGGATTTTCTCCTTTGTCAGTAACTATCCCGTTCTTATATTTCTCAATATAGTCAGCATAACCTACAATTTATATGTTATACAGTCTAACATGGCCCATGAGTACGTCAGAGTTAAGGACTGGATGTATGTGGATTGGAAACAACGTATGCAACCTAAGTTTGTCGCAGGAGTTGCTGCTTTCCTTGAATTTGCACGCGCACATAATAAGATCATAATAGAGAAGATTCTCTGTCCGTGCGATAGATGTGGCAATAAGTACTGGCAGAAGGTAGAATTGGCAGAGCTTCATATTGTAAAACATGGGTTTACTAGACTTTATACAACTTGGAAATATCACGGGGAAGGAGAAGAATGCAGTACTGCGGCAGAAGAAGAAGGAGAACACGATAATGCGGCAGGAGAAGGAGAAGAACTCGGTAATGCGGCAGAAGGAGAAGACGGTAATTTATTTCCATCAGAAGAAATGGAGGATATGGTAGAGGCTGCCCTAGGTGAATCTATTCGTACCGAAGATGACATTCCTTCCGGTCAAGGACCGCGTGCGGATAAATATGAAAATTTCATGAATGATGCTAGGAAACCAATTTATGAGAATGCGAAGTATTTCACCCTCTCATGGTTCGTCCAACTTTTCCAGATTAAGTGCCTAAATGGATGGAGCAACAAGTCATTCACAATGCTTCTTTCGTTCTTGAAAGATTCTATGCCTCCGGGAAATAATGTGCCCGACAGTTGGTACGAAGCCCAGAAGATGATGTCTGATTTGGGTCTAAAATGCGAAAAGATTCAAGCATGTCCTAAAAATTGCGTGTTGTACTGGAAAGAGAATTCAGATTTGAAAGAGTGTCCAACATACGGAGAGGCCAGGTATAAGCCGAAAGATTATGATAAGAAGCCTGATATATCTGTGAAGATAGCACGATACTTTCCCATAACACAGAGGCTACAGAGGCTATTCAGGTGCAAGAAAACAGCCGAGGCAATGATTTGGCATCACCGTGCTCCTCCAAGTGAAGATGGAAAAATGAGCCATCCAAGAGATTCACCGGCATGGAAGGATTTCGATAGGAGGCACGCAATATTCAGTAGCGATCCTCGCAATGTCCGGCTCGGACTGGCTACTGATGGCTTCTGCCCATTCAACTATATGGATGTAAGTCACAGCACATGGCCCATTGTAATGATAATTTATAATCTGTCGCCTTGGTTGGCTATGGACCAATCATACTTTATGATGCCTCTTCTTATCGACGGACCAAACTCACCGGGAAACAATATCGACGTCTATCTCCGACCTCTGATCGAGGAGTTGAAATCTTTGTTCATTGATGGTGTAGAGACATATGATGCAAACACAAATACAACCTTCATACTGCGTGCGGCTTTAATGTGGACAATTAATGACTTTCCTGCATATGAAATGCTATCAGGTTGGTCCGTACATGGTCACAAAGCATGTCCTCATTGCCATGAACACACAACATCGAAATTCTTGAATTTTAGCAGGAAGGTTTGTTATTGCGGACATCGACGTTTCCTGCCTCCAGACCACCCCTATAGGTTAGACACGGTTCACTTTGATGGTCATCAGGAGCTTCTTGGACCTCCATCCCTATTGTCCGGAGAGGACGTGACTGCTAAATGGGATGGTTACAATAACGTGACCTTCGGGATAAATCCGACGAAACAGGTCAAACCACCATATTGGAACAAGTTAAGCATTTTCTTCGAGCTTCCGTACTGGTCTACAAATTCAGTGGGTCATTGTCTGGACGTCATGCATATAGAGAAGGGAGTATCAGAGCACATACTTAACTTACTTCTTTGTAAAGACGGGAAATCGAAAGACAACATGAATGCTCGGATGGATCTACAAGAGTGGGGAATAAGAAGTGAATTGCACCCTAGACCGGTAGCGGGTAAACTGGGCAAGTTTGTACTTCCCAATGCCGCTTCTCATATGTCACAACCGGAGAAGAAAAGATTCCTGCAGGTGTTGCATGATTTGAAAGTCCCCACAGATTTCTCAGGATCATTCAGCAAGAAAATAAAAATTGTGAATGGCAAGATCGATGGGCTGAAAAGTCATGATCACCATGTTATCGTGGAGAACCTTCTTCCATTAGCCCTCAGGACTTCTCTCCCCGACTCGGTTGGTCTAGTAATCAACGACTTATGTTGTTTTTTCAGGGAGTTGTGTGCTAAAACACTGGAGGTTGTGACGTTGGATAAACTAGAAAATTCTATTGCGTTGATACTTTGCAAGTTTGAGCGTATTTTCCCACCGTTATTCTTCGATATCATAATACACTTGACGGTTCATCTTGCAACTGAGGCGAAGTTAGCCGGACCGGTACAATATCAATGGATGTATCCCGTCGAGAGGTACGTGTAATTTTTCGTTTTGCGCAATTTATAAATTTATTGTTGTCCTGTATGCCCGTATTTATTTATTCAACATATTTTCATTAGGTATCTCTACACTCTTAAGAAGTATATACGCAATAAAAATCGACCAGAGGGTTCTATCATGCAAGGTTATCTTCTTGATGAAGCAATCACATTTTGTTCCCACTATCTGGACGAGAACATTGAGACAAGGCTTAACCGACAACGAAGAATTCAAGACGGGCCATATGGTAAAGCCGAGTATAAGAGGGTAGACACTATGTTTATCAACAAGATATACCGGTTTATCTTGCTTAATTGCGCATGTCTTGAACAAATTAGAGAGTAAGTTTTTTTGGATTAATTGTTATATCTGTGTTTGTGTGTGTATGAAATGATATAATATTAATGTCACAATTATTTGTCGAAAACAGAATTCATTTTAACGAGGTACGTGAGGGGCATCCTGATTGGAACGAAGAACGTTTGGAAAAATATCATCAGGATAATTTTTGTGATTGGGTCACAGATCATGTAAGTTATTCGAATAACATTTTATTGCTATCAGTTTTAATCTAAACTTGTATCGTTATGTATTTGTCGTAAAATTTGTTTTGTTAGATCCACGATCCGAACTTGTCTGCATCATTTGAGAGTGATTCAAGATGTTTAGCTCAATTTCCTAGTATGGAGGTTGCATATTACAAAGGATTTGGTGTCCTTGGATACAAATTCGAAGTTAAGGACATAAAAACATCTAGAACCACTCAGAATAGTGGGATTGCGACGGTAGGATCGGACGGTGTGATTTACTATGGGTACTTAAATTGTATACTCGGCATCTACTATCCCGGACGATTAGAACCCTTTTATATATTCCAGTGTACTTGGTACGATACACGAACCGATACGGACAGGTGGAGAAGCAATCTTAGGACTTGGAAAGATGAATATGGATTGACCAGTGTGAACACATTTCGATTTTACAGTCAGGAAGATCCGTTTATCTTTCCGAACCAAGCGTTCCAAGTATACTACTCACAGTGTTTGAAGCATCCGGGATGGAGTGTTGTATGCCGATAGAAACCCAGAGATGTCTACGATGTCCCAGAATTCGAGGACAGCGATGAGGACGAAGAAGAGAGAAGGCTTAAAGTGCTCCGACCGTCTGTTTCGAAGGACGGGTTGTCTTCGACCGATCATGAAGTTACGTGGGTTAGAAATGACATCGACGATGAAATCCAAGTAGATATGTATAATGCGCCCACGAAACGAAAAAGGTTATCAGTAATGTTATATTATTACTTCACATTTTACACTCTATACATATATAGTCAATACTTTTAATGATTGTCTAATGCGTCCACGAACCGTTTATCTAGATTTGATGACGATGTCGGGAGCAGCGAGGGGCGGCAGGAGCTCCAGCCGCGGCAGAGGCAGAGGCAGAGGCAGAGCGGTTCTGCCGCCCGGAGAGCTCCGTAGGGAGCTTCAGAGGGCCGGTCTTGCACCCAGATCGGAGACCCCTTCGGATGCCTCCTTCCGTGTGGATTTTGCCACATCTCCAGGTATACTGCACGCATATCCATTTTGAATGTAATACTACAGATATTCATGCCTGTTTATGTCAAAATTACTTATATTGTCAATGTTTGATTGTCTAGTTGTTGGTGATGCGTCCACATCTGGGACAGAGGCCACTCCCGCTCCTCCAGGTATGTTTATATATCATATAGTGCATGTATATTGATTTAGAATGCTATATCATAAATACACACATTCCTTTTGCTCTTACTTAGCAATTTTTATTATTGTCTAGCTGTAGGAGGTGACACCACCGCACCTGCGGGTATGTTTATATATCCTATAGTGCATGCATATTGATTTAGAACGTTATATTATTGATCTACACATTCTTTTTGCAATTACTTATATAATCTATTTTTAATTGTCTAATTATAGGTGGTGCGTCCACATCTTCCGCAGGGGCCACTCCTGCCGCTTCCATACCCTCCGCATCGTCTGCAGGTTAGTATGAATAAATATAAAATATTTATTCATTTTACATATGCTCTATAGAATAAATATGAACTTCATGGAAATTTAGCGTCAATGCTTATTTTCTAGTTGGAGGGGATGCGTCCGCATCCGGGACCCCGGTTGTTCCTCACCGGAGGAACTATCATCCCTCTCGTGCTGCTGCCCGGGCCCAGGCTCGTGCGATAGTCACCGGAGGTATATATCACACTTCAATTTTCTTTTAACCTTGATTTCTTAATACAACTTTGTCTTAATATTGATTGTCTTGATATTTCGTGCAGACGCAGGGCCTCCCCATCCCTAGAGGGGGACTCGAGGCCCGAATCAGTCCCATAGGCTGAGGCCTCACAGAGCTAGGGGGAGGCAGCATTCCCCCTCCTTTTTACCCTTGACTATCGCTATACCGGTCCTCATGCCAAGAGGTTCGGCCGGTATATGGGCGACGAGAGCCGGCTCGTGAAGAACTATCCACTTCACGTTGAGTGGGGCGAGCAGCACCAGTGCTCATTCGCCCACTTCTTTGATCAGGCTCGGGTACGTATTAATATATATTTTCATTTGATCTATCCAATATATTTATTATTAACACTTGCAATCTAATAACAATATTTTTTTTTCAGTTGGATTACGATTTTCAGCCTGTAGCCGACCCTGACCACTCTGGGAGGGTGCTCGACCTTCATGCTCTGTACAATGGCCTGATGAAGAACATGCAGGCCAAGGTCCGATACAACAGGAATGAGCTGAAGGCCGACTGCTACTCCCTGTGGATGGCGACCCCCGAGGCAGAGAGAGCGGCCCTCCTATCTACTCCGGCATTTGCGAGAGTCGACGTAGAGACATGGCCTCTATTGTGCGAATATTTCGACTCCCAACGCAAACAGGTATGTATTTTAAATGTAATTCATTGTTTAGGATATAATTTATTTTTTTGTGTTCCTTAATTAAAAAACTAAATGTTAATGCGTTGTGCAGAAACAGGCCGCTCAGAATACAGAGAACAGGAAGTCGGCGAAGAGGGATCACCCTACTTACACAGGTGGCTCGAGGAATATTACTCGAGCCATGGAGATATCGGTAAATTACAATAGACCGACCTTTGTGATATTCTGCAATATTAAGAGTTATTTTCTAATATTGCAGACAACTCAGACCGTGGCGTCAGGTGGTACACCGAACGTGCTGTCCGCAGATCTTGCCGTCCACGGCACCTCGACAGATCCCGCCACGGGCGAGCTTCGATATCCCGACGTCGCGACCCAGGAGTATTGCGTAAATGTTAATATTTATTCTACCCATATTTGAAATTTTAGTTTTGGAAGGTTCTAGTTTAAATTTTATACTTATACTTTACTGCTTAATGTGGGTGTAGGAGCGGGTGGTTGAGCAGGCCGAGGCCTCGGGGATCGATTTTACCGGACAGAGCGATCCGAGGCTGCTGACCCCAGTTCTGGACACCGCACACGGAGGGCACCACGGAAGTTGGGAGAGAGGCCGGGGACTGGGCCCTAGCAGGGCCCATATGAGGTTGGACTCCACCCCGGCGGTTACTTCCTCCGTCTCCAGTGAGCGACGTGTCCAGCAGGAATTGGAGAGCTTGAGGGCCACCATTCAGGAGTTGAAGGAGATGCTGGTATGTATACTACTTTATAATAAAATATCATGTCATATTATAGATATTAACATATCCATAATTAGTACGTAGCTTGAGCTTATTTGGTTTTAGACTTAGGTTTGATTAATCATACATACATATGCAATTAAAATAAACAACGGTTTTCCAAACTAGATATCCAAATGGGGTTTCGAAATAACTTGATAATGATACGTATTCGAATAATACACATTTCTTACACGCTTCTTACACACGTTAGGTCCAGACGCGACAGGGTACATCGGCCGAGCCTCCACATGCATCTCTTTCGGCTACGGCTCCGCAAGCCACTACATCGGCTGCGGCTCCGCAAGCCACTACATCGGCTGTGGTTCCGCAGACAGCTCCTATAGCTCCACCGCCCGCTCAGACTCCCGCAGCCGCGGCTCCGCAAGCGACTACCTCGACGGCGGCTGCGCAGACCACATCACTAGCTCCACAGGCCGCTCAGACTCTCGCACGCGCCGAATTGCATGGTTTATTGACCGAGGAGCAGGCGCGCTTGATTCTATCGTTTATCAGAGGTGGAGCTGGACCGAGCTAGGGTAGCTTTTTGATTCATATTTTTTGAAACATGTATTTATTTATATCATACATATTGTACTACATTTTGAAATGATATTGATATTTGATATTGGTTTATATTTATATCATATTCAGTTTTTGGGTTTCTTTTGTATATTATATGCGTGAGATGTGATTATGAATACTGCGATATATGTTGTGTGATGATTAATTTTATATTTTATTGATATATATATATATATATATATATATATATATATATATATATATATATATATATATATATATATATATATATATATATTATTGTGCACAGGGAGGGAAAAAATCAGGCAGCCCTTTTTTTAAAAAAAAATACAGATATTTTGCTCCTACGGATTAATCCGTAGGTAATCATATTGCCCCTACGGATTAACCCGTAGGGGCAAAATATCAGCAGTAACTGATATTTCCCCCCTGACCTCAGTACCAGTATCCCTACGGATATGTCCGTAGGGGCAAACAAAGGCCCCTACGGCGTTATCCGTAGGGGCAAAATCTCAGGAATCCTGATATTTTGCCCCTACGGATAAGTACCTACGCAGATATCCGTAGGAGATAGTACTTGGCCCTACGGATATCTTCGTAGGTACAGTTAATATATTTAAAACTACCGTAAATAAAATAATTTTTTTTACCCTACGGCCTACTCCGTAGGTGAAACTGGCCCTACACAGAACTCCGTAGGGGCAAGATTTTCCCCGTAAGGGCAAGTTCAGGGCTTCAACTTGCACCTACGGCGTTTGCACCTACAGGTTATTTTTTCGCCTCTATAGACTTATCCGTAGGGGCAACCCTTATTTGTAGTAGTGCAATCCTGATGGCAATTAGCTTGACCCGGGTGCATGTACACTAAATCAAGATACATGATTTTGTTGGCAATTTGTCATCACCGCAAAAACAAACGTCTATAGTTTAAGTAAAAATAAGATGAGCATTACATTTATCTTACCTAATCCTGCCAACCATTTAGCATAAATAATTGTAGTTATAATTGTACTTTTATGAATGAATCTTTGAAACTTGCTACAGTATCTTTTTTTTAATCACAATCTGATCAACTATCTTAAAATTGTACTATCAAATACATAAGCTGGCGCATATATATATATATATATATATATATATATATATATGAGAAAAATGTAGAAAAGAGACGTAAGGAGGCTTTTTCGTTAGGTGGCATAAAAAAACTACACCCTCCACTATTTTATTCGACGATCGACATCATCCATCTTAATCTTTATCATCTAATATGTCAATACACATCATGTAATTCTAAGAATTTTTCACCGTTGATTTAGTGGAATGTTTCAAATGTTCATATTTCGAATGTTTCATATTTCCCATTGTTGAATATTTTGATGATAGTTAACAAGTATACATATTGCTAAACTCCATTTTAAGTTCATGAGTGCAGGTGAAATTTTTTATAAATGTTCAAAAGTTGAAAATCACACGTGGTGAAAAAAAATTCAAGCATCAATATATGGAAAATCGAGAAAATCATGTCATAGTCTTCAAGAGCTGGTGAAGAATTTGTTATAGACATACTGGATGTTAATGAAGGTTTAAATAAAGATTTGAGAAGCGTTAAAGAGCTTAGAAATTGATATAGAGGTGTTGAGACGCATTCGAGCACAACAACAGCTAATGCCTATATAACTGAAACCCTAATCTCTAAGACCCATATAGATGAAACCCTAATCTATATATAGGGTTGAAGAGCTACAAATAATACTATCTTTATAGATATTAAAAAGAGAAGAAAAAGGTTCAATTCACTCATCAAAAATCCAGATTCAAGAAAGATTTTCCATCCAATCCACAAGGCTACTTTGGTGAAATTGTTCTAACTCATTTATTAGGATTTTATCTTTTGTTAGAACAATTGTATTATGATTTGGGATATTTCTAGACTTAGATTTCTAGATCTAGATTTCTAGATCTACTTAGTTTGAATAACCTCACCTTGTTATTAGAGATAATCATTGATTTAAAACATTGATTTTTATTTTTTCTTTGACATTGGCTTGTACGGTTTGTTCGCCGTCCGGAAGTGTGAACAGTTTATTTATTTGGCTAAGGAAATATGCTAGAAATCCTTGAGAGGCGGGGTCGGAGAAGTAGGCATGGGGGCCGAACTCCTGAATAATTCTCTGTATTTATTTTGCCTTTTCTACATTGCTTACTATTTTCTGCTTGTTTATATTCCGTATTAGCTATTAATTAGTTTAATTGAACAAGTAGAAAATCGAATAATTTTTAATTTAGAGCCTTCACCCTATTCACCCCCCTTTAGAGTAATCTGAGTAGGTACCTATATTTTTCATTTGGTATCAGAATGAGTTACTACAATTAGCTTAACATCTAATAGTAATTCGATCCGTAATTAGATAGTAATGGCTCAAGTTTCTTAGAACCATGGTAATAAGACTGGGAGAAAAGGTCAATCCTCACACCGTCCACCTAATTTTGATGGGACTGACTACAGCTACCGAAAGAACAGAATGAGAATCCATCTTATAGGCTTAGAAGATAGAATGTGGGAAATTGTAAGCACGGGATACATTTTAGTTACCAGCAGTCCTAATCCGGACCAAATTAAGGAAAATAAAAGGTTAACTAAACTTGATGCTAAAGCGATAAGAATACTTTATAATGGGTTAGAAAAGAGCGAGTACAATAGGATAGCTGCATGTAAGGCCACAAATCAAATTTGGAAAAAGGCTTGAGGTGACTCATGAGGGTACATCTTAAGTTAAGAAAATCAGGATACACATGCTTGTTCAACAATATCAAATGTTTAAAGTACTTCCTAGTGAATCTGTTAATGACATGTTTACTCGTTTTTCAGGTATTATTAACCCATTGTAGGTTTTAGGTCACGAGATCCCGGAGGATAAACTTGTCGTAAAAATTCTGTATTCTTTGTCAATAGATTGACTTTAAAAGCGAATTGCAATAGAAAAGTCACATTATCTAGTTATGATCAGTATTGAAGAATTTATGGGCAAATTGTTGGCCTATGAACTGCAGCTCACCGCACTCAAAGGAGAAGAAGCCAAGCAAAAAAAGGCCGAAAAGCTGAGAAAATTGAGAAGAACATGGAGTTCAAAGTATCAAAGAAAAAGGTTGATGATTAATTCAAAAATTTAAGTTTACCGTAATCAGAAACGGCGTCGCTTTGCAGCTAGCCGGTGAATACGGGTCGATCCGCAGAGATGTGTAAATTTCTGTTTTTGTGTTTTCACGAGTTGATTCCGTTGGTTGTTTGGTTTTTGTCGATGGATTTAAAAACTAATTTATATGATATGAAAGAACTCATTAGGGTTAGGCCTAAGGTAAGGTTGATGAGATCAATATTGTCACCTCTTTCAATGCCGTTTGATTAAAGCTTTTTAGAAAATCATAACAATTATTAGCAAAGGGGATTAGGATGATTGGGAAGAAACGAAGTTTCTTCCTCTAGATCCTTGTCCGTCCTTTCCTATTAATTGCTACAATCTTTATGGACGTCACGTATGTCCGGCCTTTTATACTACGGTTCACCGTTACCTCGTAGGTAGGGTGCCGTAGGGGGCGGATCATACATGCGTGCATGAAGTTCTTATTTTGAAAATGTGTTGGCATTGAAGGAGGTGAGAGATATTCATCTCTCACTCCCTCCCTTGTTCCTAACCCTAACGAGCGAGGATTTTACTCGCTCATTAGGGATTTATATAAAAACGATATTTTTGTTGTTATGTTTTAAAGTGTTTTGTTTAAATCTTGTGTTATACTTACTGCAGATGAAAATGAGCTAAACTACTTAACTAGGGCAAGTAATAAAATTAGAACTAAGGCAGGAATTAAAAGAATTAAAACTTACAAAAGTGATGCTCTAGATCTCCCAACAAATCTGAATTTTTATTGATTGAAAAGAGGCATGCCATTTTACAGATTTTGAGTACAATTTATAAGCAAACAGTGAAGCTAGGGTTACAGACTCTCGTAGATATGAAATTACAGATTTGCCCCCTAAAAATCCCAACATCTGCACCGACACACCGACAGGGAAAATTTCCACCGGCACGGGCCTAATATGGCCGCAGAACCGCGGCAATGGAGCGCTTGGGCCGCGGTTCCGCGGCCCTTTGGTGGGTTTGGCTCACCATTTTTCTGGTCTTGGTTCAGCATTTCTTGGGCTTCCTATTTTTATACTTCTTTTCTCTGTTAGGCTTCTTAGTCTTCTCCAGATCCTCAGTGAAATCTTGTAAGGATCTTTTGACCGTTCACTTTGACATTTCGGACCGCACTGCTTCATACAATTGTAACCCGTTCTTCGTGACTCGGATCCGTCTTCTTGTTGGTCAAAAAGTCTCTCTTTTGTATCATCTTCTGTCTTTTCCCACTGTCTTCGTTCCAAGAGCCTGTATCCTGTATCATGCAACAAACGAGCGTCAAAAGTACCTGTTTACTTATAAAATGCATAAAAGTGGGGCGTATGAATTGCAATATTATGATATGAACAAATACCCCCAAACTTATCTTTTGCTCGTCCTCGAGCAAACTTATTATTTTATTTTATCCTAGCCACACTTTCGCAGGGAAACGCGATTGCACTGAGCACGTGCAACAAGCCGTTAAACCTCTAGGTGTCCCTAGTAGGAGGAGTGTTGTCTCCTGAGGGTTTTCAGCGGATTACACTCACAAAATCCTATCAACTTGGTTTTTCGACTTTTGCTTTCCAATTAGGTTTTCTAACAAGGAATTCTATTATCGTCGCCCCGCAAATTATCCACCCATATTCTTCACACTTCCTTATTATGTAACTTAAGATTGTACATGTTCTATAAAATTACTTAGAATTCAGCATTTCTTAAGTTTTTCTTCTAGAATTTCATCTCCACTTAGGAATTTCTATCAACTCTATTAAAGATACAAGTTTTATTTTTCATTCCTTTCTCTTATCTAAACTCTAATCACATATCCCGACGTGTGTGTAATTTTCACCCCTACACTTGGAAATTCAAATCAAGCAATCGTACTCTCGTCCATTGTCCAAAGCACTTATTAATTTGTGAATTTTTCTTAACTTTCGCTTACACATCCTTCATGCGACCGTTAATACTTCTTGAGATACCAACAGCCGATTACAAGATGCGTTAGCACTTTGAGGCGTATTTCCTAGTTTTGCAACTCCCAAGGCTTTTAGCAGTGACTCTCAAACCAGTTGGTCTAAGGCACTAGGTGATGAAGCACCCTCGCTAAATAATTTTCTAGCCCTAAGTAATCACAAAAACCAGTGTCCATTTTTTTATTCACTTTTTTTTTCTTTTTATTTTCATTGTGCTAAGGACTTTAGACAAGAGTAATTCAAGGTCTCTTCTAGTAATCCAAGTTTCAAGGTGCGTGATTGTGCATTTTTGTAGGGTACATGTTTTCAGAATCTAAACTTAAGGTAGGAACTATTTTTCGAACTTATACTCTAATAAGAATATTAATACTCTTCCCTCATTTTGGCTTAACCCACGAAGTGAACCCAAAATTTGCCTATTCCTAAATAACCTACAAAGACATATATTCTCTACCATTAAACTCTAAGGAAGGTTATTTTTAGGGTTTTTACTTTGCTAAGTCTAAGATCTAGTTTTTCCTAGCCAGTTAACCATTTTATCAAACTCAAGTCAATTAACCAAAATTGAATACAATAATTTTTATAATTTTTTTGAATTTTTCTCAATTTTTATGGTTTTTTTCGTTTCCTAATTTTTTTATTTTTCAAATTTTCAAATTTTCATGATTTTTTTTTATAAAGATGCAATGCAGAAATTAAATATGCAAAAGGAAGATAAAAATATATACAATATGCAATGCAAAAGATAACTATATACATTACCCTCTCCCCCAAACTTGAGCAAAGCAGTGCCCTCACTGCCCGGCCCCACGTCGCGCTCGTGAGCGTGCGCGGCGGGAGGCGGCAACGGCGGCGGATGCGCGGCGGTCTGGTGGAGTTGCGGCGAGATTTTTCTGGAGAGGGTAGGGGCGGCGGCTAGGGTTTTTTAGAGAGAAAAAATTGAAGGTTATGAACACAGGGGGGTCGGGTTCCTTTAAATAGGGGATGGGAGGTTGATTTGCATAAAACACCCTCTGAAACGAGGGTTTTATTTGTAAAATCAGCTCTTAATCTGCAAATTTGCACTTAGGTCCAAATTTTTTTTTCTTTTTATTTTTTAAATTATTTTTTTATGGTATTTTGGAAATATATATATACAAATAATATACACACCCCCAAACTTATTTGAAATAATGTTTTGGGAAAAGAAATTTGGGGGTGAAAGTGGAGGAATATCACTCAGTGTAGATCGGCTCCTGCAAGAGCAGGAGCTCCTCCGAAGGGTCCGCTGTGAAGAACGGTTTCAGTTGTTGCCCATTCACCTTGAATAAGGTACCGTCTTCAGGATTCTCAAGATCAACCGCACCGTGTGGATAAACGGTGCGGACTACAAAAGGTCCTCTCCATCTGGACCGGAGCTTGCCGGGATGAAAATATAACCGAGTATCATAAAGTAGAACCTGTTGACCAGGTTCGAAAGTTTTTCGCAAAAGGTGTTTATCGTGGAACACCTTGGCTCGGTTTTTAGCAGTTATGGCATTATCATATGCCTCATCCCTCAGCTCCTCCAACTCATTCAATTGCAGCTTTTGATTGCTGCCCGCATCTCCTAAAGATAAATTCAGCTCTTTGATAACCCAAAATGCTTTGTGCTCGATCTCCACTGGGAGGTGGCAAGCCTTCCCATACACAAGCCGGTATGGAGACATACCAAGATCGGTCTTATATGCAGTACGGAAAGCCCATAGTGTATCTATCAGTTTAAGTGACCAATCCTTACGGTTTTTGGAAACCGTTTTCTCCAAGATTTGCTTTATTTGCCGATTTGAAACCTCGGCTTGCCCACATGTTTGAGGGTGATATGGCGTTGACAATTTGTGGGTGATAGAGTATTTGCGCATTAAGGACTCGAAAGTCCTATTGCAGAAGTGAGAACCATTATCACTTATTATCGCCCGAGGGTGCCCAAATCGAGAAAATATGTGTTCTTTAAGAAACCGAACGACAACTTTATTATCGTTCGTTCGGCTGGGCACAGCCTCGACCCACTTAGAAACATAGTCAACCGCCAACAGAATATACACATTTCCAAAAGAGTTAGGAAATGGTCCCATGAAATCTATACCCCAAACATCAAAAATGTCCACAACCAAAATAGGTTGGAGCGGCATTTCGTTTCTCCGCGAGATCCGGCCCAAGTGTTGGCACCGGGAGCAAGTTTTGCAGTATTCAAATGCATCCTTGAAGAGTCGTGGCCAATAAAAACCACACTGCAAAACTTTTTCGGCTGTCTTCTTTGGGCCAAAGTGCCCGCCACATGCTTGATCGTGGCAAAAAGACAGCACGCTCTTGACCTCACTTTCGGGTACACACCGACGAATGATTTGGTCGGAACAGTATTTAAAAAGATAGGGCCCATCCCAGTAAAAATGCTTTACTTGGGATAAAAATCGAAGTTTATCCTGTTTCGACCAATCATTGGGTACCAGGCCGGTGGCTAAGTAATTCACAATATCGGCGAACCATGGTTCGCAAGAAACGGTCAAGAGTTGCTCGTCGGGAAAAACATCAGTGATTGGAAGATCGAGCGTGGGGGAAGACGGAAGTCGTGATAGGTGATCAGCTACTACGTTTTCACATCCATTTTTGTCCTTAATGACAAGTTCAAACTCTTGTAATAAAAGGATCCAACGTATTAGCCTTGACTTAGCATCTTTCTTCGCATAAAGGTGGCGAAGAGCCGAATGATCTGTATAAACAACGACTGGAGAGCCGATTAAATAAGGCCGAAATTTTTCGAGTGCAAACACAAAAGCTAAAAACTCTTTCTCTGTTGTTGTGTAGTTGAGTTGGGCCTCATTTAGTGTTCGGCTAGCATAATAAATCACGTGCGGCATCTTATTAATGTGCTGTCCAAGAACAGCGCCAATAGCAAAGTCTGATGCGTCGCACATGATTTCAAAAGGGTGCGTCCAGTTAGGAGATGAGAGGATGGGTGCGGTGATGAGGGAATGCTTCAAAGACTCGAATGCTTCAATACATTTGGAGTCGAAATCAAACGTAGTGTCCTTGGCCAGTAAGAGAGTCAAGGGTCTAGCGATCTTGCTAAAGTCCTTGATGAACCGTCTGTAGAAACCGGCGTGGCCAAGGAAGGCTCTAATATCTTTGACGCATTTTGGGGGAGGGAGGTTAGAAATCACTTCGATTTTTGCTCTATCTACCTCGATGCCGTGTTGCGAGATGACATGTCCTAAGACAATGCCCTCTCGCACCATGAAATGGCACTTCTCCCAATTCAGTGTGAGGTTCTTATCCCTGCAGCAGGTAAGAACAGCGTCAAGATGGCATAAACACTCGTCGAAGGAGTCGCCAAAGATGGAGAAATCATCCATAAAAATCTCCAAGAACTTTTCAACCATGTCTGAAAAGATCCCCATCATACACCGCTGAAATGTCGCGGGTGCATTGCATAACCCAAAGGGCATGCGACGATAAGCAAACGTGCCAAAGGGACAAGTGAATGTTGTCTTGTCTTGGTCCTCTTTGGCGATGGGGACTTGGTTGTACCCGGAATAGACATCGAGAAAGCAATAGAACTCATGCCCTGCCATTCGCTCGAGCATTTGGTCAATGAAAGGTAAAGGAAAGTGGTCTTTCCTTGTTGCGGCATTGAGTTTCCTATAGTCTATGCAGACTCGCCACCCAGTTTGGGTGCGAGTGGGAATCAACTCATTTGCCTCATTGGTAATGACCGTAATGCCAGATTTCTTCGGCACGACATGGATTGGGCTAACCCATTGGCTATCCGAGATAGGGTAAATGATACCGCTATCCAGACACTTGACAATTTCTTTCTTAACAGCCTCTTTCATGATGGGGTTGAGGCGCCTTTGTGGATCCCGTGCTGGCTTGGCATCATCCATTAAGTGTATATGATGTTCGACTATGAGGGGACTAATCCCCTTAATGTCCGCCATAGACCAGCCGAAAGCTTGCCGATTATTATGTAAGACCATCAAAAGAGCCTTCTCTTGCTCAAGAGCTAGAGAGGCTGATATAATGACAGGTAAGGTCTCATTATCACCTAGATAAGCATATTTTAGGTGTGTCGGCAAAAGGTTTAATTCGAATTTAGGAGGTGAAACAACAGATGGTAACAATGGGGTGGTTGTTTCAAACTCGAAGGATTCCATCAAAGGTTCGAACCGAGTGTACGCAACAGTGTCAGATGGTTCAACTAACTCATCCGAAAAAGCAAAAGACTCCAATTCAGGTGATGAGTCTTCAAAGTCATCAACGAAGGTAAAGCAATCATTATCCGCTATGAAAGCTGCGTCGGATTCTAGGAGGAACGCACTAGTGGCGTTAACATTGCTGTGATCGAACAAAAAATTCTCGAATTCACAGTCCTCCTCTGCGATCTCATTGATCGAGCAAACATCGAGTACACTAGCATTAGGCTCAGCAGGCTGACTTCCCAACTTGAAAATATTGAGCTCAATTGTCATATTGCCGAAAGATAGGTTCATTGAACCATTACGACAATTGATCACTGCGTTGGAAGTAGCCAGAAATGGTCGACCAAGTATTACCAGAATTTGGTTCCGGGGGTTAGCAACAGGTTGTGTATCCATCACAATAAAGTCAACGGGGAAAATGAAATCCCATACTCTAATTAACACATCCTCCAGCTCTCCCCTAGGATGGGTTATTGACCGGTCGGCCATTTGGAGAGTACAGTGAGTGGGCTTAAGCTCTCCAACGCCCAATTGCTCGTACACAGAATAGGGTAGCAAATTGACACTCGCGCCAAGATCTAATAGTGCTCTATTGATGTTCTTGTCCCCAATTGTTATCGAAATGGTAGGACACCCGGGGTCCTTCTGCTTTGGGGGTAAGGAATTTACAAGAGCATCGCTAATAGCACTAGCCACAAAAACTTTCTTTGGCACTTGCGACTTCCTCTTTTTGGTGCATAAGTCCTTTAAAATTTTTGCATATGAAGGAACTTGCTGGATTGCATCCAAAAGAGGGATATTTATGCTAACCTGTTTGAACAACTCGACAATCTTCGCCATCTGTGGAGTTGGTTTATTGGATCTCAATCGATTAGGAAAAGGAACATTTTGAAAGGTGGTTGAGTCCAATTTTTGCGGATCAGATTGTCAAGTTGGAACGGCACCCCGTGTAGATGTGTTCGTGTTGTGAGAAATGGGTCCGTTCAAGCTAGAAGAGGTAGAGCCATGTGAAGGGTGGAGAATAGGCTCTAAAGAAGAAGAAGATGGTGAAGAAGATGAAGATGAACCACCGGCAGGGGTATCATTGTTAATGCCCACATTGTTTTGCAACACTTTTCCCGATCTCAACGTGGTCACCGCATTTACGTTATGATTCTGCTGTTGATTTGCAGCATGTGCGTGACCGGGGTTGGGTAGTGGTTGAGATGGGAGTTTTCCTTTTTCGCGCTCGCTCAAAGCTGCATTAAGTTGTGCAATTTGTGCCTCAATAGATTTGATACTTTGATCGTGTGAGGCACTGTTTTGCACTAAAGATTGAATAGAAGTCTCTAGTCTTGCTGTAGACTGTGTAGATTGCTTAAGGAACGCATCTAGACTTCTTTCGAGCGAGCTAACCTTATCATTATTAGGTTGAACATAATTATTTGGCTGGTAAGCATTGTTAGGCACAAAATTGTTCACCTGATTAGGGTAAGGTTGTTGTTGAAATTGTTACGGTTGAAACTGAGTTTGTGAGGGTGCTTGTTGTTGTTGTTGTGGAGGAGGAGGTCTTTGAAAATTGTTATTTCCTTGGAATTATTGATTTTGGTTCCAAGCGAAATTTGGGTGACTCCTCCACCCCGGATTATATGTCGAAGAGTACGGATCGTTCCTTTGTCGTTGCTGAAATGCAGCATTGACTTGATCCTGTCCTTGAGTGGATGCATTATAAGGACACTCTTCGGTTAGGTGCAATGGATCCGCACAACAAGCACAAACAGTTCGTGGGGGCATAGCAGGGGCAGGAGAAGGCGATGAGATTTTGGTCTCAATCGCTTCTAGCTTTTTTGTAAGAGCGGCCATCTCGGCCTTCATGGCAATCGACATCTCTACTTGATGTATGCCTGCCCTAGATTGACCACTAGAAGATGATGTGGTCTTGGTACTCTCCCACTGTATTGTTTGCTCACTAAGATCCTCAAGAAACTGCCACGCTTCATCACTAGACTCAGAGAGAAAATGACCTTGACAGATGGTTTCTAGCAACTGCTTCGTTGCCGAGTTCAATCCCTCGTATAATGTTTGGCAAAGTTGCCAACTTTCGATCTCATGATGAGGGCATTGAACTAGTAGGTCCTTAAATCTCTCGAAGCACTTCCAAAATGGTTCGGAAGAAAGTTGTGAGAATTGAATTATTTCATTGCGGATTCTGGCAGTTTTGTGATGAGGATAGAACTTTTTCAGAAAAGCCTTCACAAACTCGTCCCAATTTCTTATGGAATGTGATGCGGTGTTATATAGCCACTTCTCCGCTAGGTCACATAAGGTGAAAGGAATGACCCTTAGCCTTATAGCGTCATCACTCAATTGGGTTGTTTTCATCATAGCGCACACATTTTGGAATTTATTAATAAAGATATATGCATCTTCAGATTCCAAACCATGAAATTTTGGCAGCATATTGATGAAATGTGGTTTTATTTCAAAATTGTCCCCATTTTCCGGTGGGGGTGAAAGACAAGTAGGTAAAGAAGTGCGGATGGGGTAAAAGAGATCCTGGAGCGCAACTCGTGCGGGCGCTTCAACAGGCAGCTGATTCGGGTTATTCGCACCTAACGGAGGTGGAATCCTTCCCGTCGGTAAGGTATTGTTGGGGTTGAATCCCGACATGCCTTCGGTTAAAGAATTTGAAGTTGAGGGTAAGAAAGTGGACGGAGTGTCGACTTTAGTGTTGAAAGGTTCGTCGGTCGGTACCAACGAAACACGGACTAATCGGGCGTCAGTATCCCTAGTCCAAAGTGACATACACTAAAGGATAGTGCAGTCAGAAAAAAGAAAAAGACAGAATGTGGAGGGAAGATAACGTCAGTGAGGGAAAGTGGTGGAAGTGAGTTGCAAGTTTTCTTAGCGGCAAGTTGCAAGTTTTGAAAAGATTTTTCTTTTTTTTTATGTGAGAGTTTTGCAAATAGGTTTTTTTGAAAAGGGACTCGTGACACCAATGTATCAACCACACATGCACAATCAGGCCTAGATCTAGGGTCGCCTAGGTCTGCTAGACAGCTCCTAACTAGGGCTAGAAATAGGACCTCAAACTGCCTCTTCACGGACAAGTACGGCCAGGTAAGTGGGAAGGAACCACCACTACAGTGGGCCTAATTAATAACCACTAGCCTAGACACCGCAATATCGGTTAGGATAAACGGCCGATGCCTATACTAGTCCTTTTCCTATTGAGCTCGATGTCCTTAGGTCTGAGTCTAGTCTTTTTTAATTAACTGTGGTCAATGCACATGCTTTAGGTATTTTCTGGGGTCCTGGGAAGGGTGATGAAATCCCCACCCAATCTGAGTTTGGTCAATTAGCCCCTTAAAGTCCGATTAAATTATGCAAAACAGTAAAATTCACTTGCAATCAATTTTTAGCGCGGCGCAAAGAAACCTGCAGAAAATCTGTTATTTAGAAGGGGAGAGAAGACTTTTTTAGCGCAAAGAATTCCTGCAGAAAATTTTTACAGTGGAGATATGGAGGTTGCAGAGGGGAAGAAAAGAGAGCAAACCATGCAAATTTGGTGCACTGAAGAGGCAGAAGGAGCGCGGAACTGCGGTATTGATGCCCTATGTGCGGCGGAAGCGCGGCCAAGAAGTGGGGTCAGGTTGTGGAAAATTTTGTGCAGCTCCTGTTCACCAATTCTACTCTGTTCTGATGTTCTCTTTTCTGTTTTGCTCTCTGTAAAATTCCAGATTCACAATCCTTTGCTGTTCCTGCAAGATTCAAAACATAGAACCCTTCAAACAGATAAAAATCGCTAAAATGTTTTTGTATTTTGTATTTTCTGATTTTTATGATTTTTCAAAATTTATATCAACCCGAAATCATACAAAACAAAAAAAAATTACGCCATCCCCGGCAACGGCGCCATTTGATTAATTCAAAAATTTAAGTTTACCGTAATAAAAAACGGCGTCGCTTTGCAGCTAGCCGGTGAATACGGGTTGATCCGCAGAGATGTGTAAATTTCTGTTTTTGTGTTTTCACGAGTTGATTCCGTTGGTTGTTTGGTTTTTGTCGATGGATTTAAAAACTAATTTATATGATATGAAAGAACTCGTTAGGGTTAGGTCTAAGGTAGGGTTGATGAGATCAATATTGTCACCTCTTTCAATGCCGTTTGATTAAAGCTTTTTAGAAAATCATAACAATTATTAGCAAAGGGGATTAGGATGATTGGGAAGAAACGAAGTTTCTTCCTCTAGATCCTTGTCCGTCCTTTCCTATTAATTGCTACAATCTTCATGGACGTCATGTATGTCTGACCTTTTATACTACGGTTCACCGTTACCTCGTAGGTAGGGTGCCGTAGGGGGCGGATCATACATGCGTGCATGAAGTTCTTATTTTGAAAATGTGTTGGCATTGAAGGAGGTGAGAGATATTCATCTCTCACTCCCTCCCTTGTTCCTAACCCTAACGAGCGAGGATTTTACTCGCTCATTAGGGAATTATCTAAAAACGACATTTTTGTTGTTATGTTTTAAAGTGTTTTGTTTAAATCTTATGTTATACTTACTGCAGATGAAAATGAGCTAAACTAGTTAACTAGGGCAAGTAATAAAATTAGAACTAAGGCAGGAATTAAAAGAATTAAAACTTACAAAAGTGATGCTCTAGATCTCCCAACAAATCTGAATTTTTATTGATTGAAAAGAGGCATGCCATTTTACAGATTTTGAGTACAATTTATAAGCAAACAGTGAAGCTAGGGTTACAGACTCTCGTAGATATGAAATTACAGATTTGCCCCCTAAAAATCCCAACATCTGCACCGACACACCGACAGGGAAAATTTCCACCGACACGGGCCTAATATGGCCGCGGAACCGCGGCAATGGAGCGCTTGGGCCGTGGTTCCGCGGCCCTTTGGTGGGTTTGGCTCACCATTTTTCTGGTCTTGGTTCAGCATTTCTTGGGCTTCCTATTTTTATACTTCTTTTCTCTGTTGGGCTTCTTAGTCTTCTCCAGATCCTCAGTGAAATCTTGTAAGGATCTTTTGACCGTTCAATTTGACATTTCGGACCGCACTGCTTCATACAATTGTAACCTGTTCTTCGTGACTCGGATCCGTCTTCTTATTGGTCAAAAAGTCTCTCTTTTGTATCATCTTCTGTCTTTTCCCACTGTCTTCATTCCAAGAGCCTGTATCCTGTATCATGCAACAAACGAGCGTCAAAAGTACCTGTTTACTTATAAAATGCATAAAAGTGGAGCGTATGAATTGCAATATTATGATATGAACAGTTGACGATAGTGATGATGATCTTGATAAAGATGATGAGATTGCGATTGTGACAAGGAACTGCAACAAATCTCTCAACAGCAACAAAAGGATAACATGAAACATGTGGAAGAGCAAAATAAGCAAGGACAAGTTTGAAAAGGATGATGAAGAGCCAAAGTATTGCTTTCGATGCACAAACCGGGCCATATGAAGAACAGATGTCCGCTTATCAAAAAGAAAGAGAAAGACGAAGAAAGAGAATTCAAGAATTTCAAAAAGGCCATGCTTGGGATGTTTGCTTGGGAAGATGGTGACGCAGAGGAGTCATCCGATGAAGAAGCAACAGATAAAGCAAACACTTGCTTCATGGCCGACAAAAGCGTTATAAGTTCTATTAGCTCTATTACACAAGCTTTAAATGAAAATGAGAGAAATTTAACTCTAGAAGAAATGTATGAGAAATTGTGTGAAACACTAGCTATTCTATGGCCAAAATTTTCTAAAGCTAGAAAAGAAAATAAATTGCTTAAGGAGCAATTAGATAGTGCTTTTCACGAACGTGAAAAGAAGATTATAAAATTTCGTGAACAAAAAGAGTTAATAGAGAACATAGAAGAGAGTGAGTTAGAAAATAAAATTCTTGAGCTATAAAAAGTTAATACTGAATTTGCTAAGTTTAGAACTAGAGTAAAAGAACTAGAAAGCGTAAATCGACACCTAGTCCACGAAAACACCAAAAATGTTAGTGAGCTGAAAATGAAGAACGACGAGCTAGAAAATGTTAGCATAGAACTCACTATCATAAAAACTAGAGTAAATGATCTTGAGAGAAAAAATTTAACTCTAGAAAAAGGAAAATCTAAAGAAACTGATCTTTCTAAGAGCGAAAGAGAAAGAATTAGAGAATAAGGTCATTAGCCTTGAAAAAGTAGTTAGTGATCTTAATAATACAATTCTTAGCTTTACAAACAGTAAAGATAATCTTGATAGGATAATAGGAAGCTTCAGGGGGCAACAATGGTAAGCAAGGATTAGGCTACATCAATACTTACCCCAGTAAGAACACCAGTAATAAGAGCAAAAAGTAGAAAAAGAATAAGTCTAGAAACACTAGCACTAAGGCTAAGGATAACGAGTCAAATGTTCCTCATATTCATCCATATTCTGGTGTTACATATTTTTATTGTTGTAGAAAGGGCCACATAATATATAATAGCTTTCAGAAATACTTTGATAATAATTTGACTTGGGTCCCCAAGAAAAAACAGTTTGTATCAACACTAACTTACAAGGACCCAAAACTAAGTGGGTACCTAAAGGTGCATCTTCTTTTGCAGGTGCACCATGTTCAAGCAAGTGGTACCTGGATATCTGTTGTTCGAATCACATTACGGGCAACGAATCCCTCTTCTCTACGGTATCAAGAAAAAATGGAGGGACAGTGACTTTCGGAGACGACAAGACAGGTAAAATTGTTAGTATTGGTATGATTGGTAAGTACCCTAATCTTGTCATTGATAATGTTAAACTTGTCGAAGGTTTCCAACATAAATTATTGAGTATTGGTCAATTGTGTAGTATTGGTCTTAAGATGATTTTTGAAAATAACGAAATACATATTTTAAAAGATGATATGTTCTATTTGTCAGAACATCAATAAAAAACATTTATACTATCAAACTTAGCGAGTCCACAAATTTTAAATGTTTAGTTGCATCCGAAGAAGTTAGTTGGCTATGACACCGTATGTTAGGATATGCCAACATGGACCTAATCGCTAAGCTTGTCCGTAAAAAACATGTAAGAGGTTTATCTCAAATAAAATTCGAAAAGGACAAACTTTGCGATGCTTATCAACTAGATAAACAACATAGAAGTAGTTTTATCTTAAAAACGTGATAACTACTACCTAACCATTGCAATTGATACATCTAGATTTATTTGGACCCACCAAAGTTGCTAGTTTAGATGGTATGCATTATTGTTTAGTTATTATTGATGATTATTCTAGATTTACATGGTTCTATTTTTTAACTCACAAACATGAAACCTTCGATGTTATAAAAATGTTTTGGAAGAAAGTTGAAAATGAAAGAGTTTCTACAAATATTAAAATTCGAAGTGATTATGGTGTGAGTTCGTAAATATAAGGTTTCAAAAATTTTGTGACACAAATGGTTACATATAACTTTTCTTCCCCAAGGACACCACAACAAAATGGTGTAGTCGAAAAGAAGAATCGAACATTGCAAGAGATGATTAGGACTATGCTTAATGAACACACTTTACCTAAATATTTTTTGGCCGAAGCCATTAACACTGCATGTTATATGTTAAATCGTGTCTCAATTAGACCCATTGTAAAGAAAACACCTTATATGAACTTTATACACACATGACACCAAATATCTCGCACTTTAAACCTTTTGGATGCAAATGTCATATTTTAAAAACAAGCAAGAATTTGGATAAGTTTGATGCAAAAACGGATATAGAAATATTTGTAGGCTATTCACCACGTAGTAAGTCATTTAAGGTTTACAACAAACGAACATTACTATTCAAGAATCTATGCATGTTGAATTTGATGAAAAAGATGTTGCTAACACATCTTCTAGTATTGTAGATTCTGAGGATGATGCAAGTGAACTTGAGGGCTTGAGTAATTCCCACAACTCAGAAGAAGATAATGTTCAACAACAAGAAAGTGCACCAAAAGACGACGAACGGGTTGCTCCACAAGCGGAACAAGATTTGCCTCGTGATTGGCGATATTCACGAGATCATTCAAAGGAGAAAATAATTGGTGACACAGTGGCAGGTATATGTACTAGGAATAGAATTGATGAGATGTCTAATATAGCGTTCATATCCATATCAGAACCGAAAAATGTTATAAATGCTTTGGAAGATTCGTATTGGATTTTAGTTATGCAAGAAGTGCTAAATCAATTCAATATGAATCAAGTTTGGGAACTCGTTCCTAAACCCGAACACCAAACGGTTATCGGTACTAAGTGGGTATATAGAAAAAAACTTAACGAGGATGGCAAAGTTATTAGAAATAAAGCAAGATTGGTCGTCCAAGGTTATAATCAAGAGGAGGGGATTGATTTCGATGAAACATTTTCTCCGGTCGCAAGACTCGAAGCAATTCGCATGCTTTTAGCATTTTCGAGTTTCATGAATTTCAAACTCTTTCAAATAGATGTCAAGTCCGCGTTCTTTAATGATGTTATATCCGAGGAAGTTTATGTCAAACAATCTCCAGGCTTTGAAGACCCGTACTTTCCCGAACACATATTCAAGCTAAGAAAAGCTTTATATGGGCTCAAACAAGCTCCTAGAGCTTGGTATGAGCGACTTAGCAAATTCTTGCTTGAAAACGAGTTCACTATGGGAAAAGCATAAACACTTTTTATTAAGTATCTCAATAAGGATTTTCTAATAGTACAAATTTACGTTGATGATATTATTTTAGGTGCTACTAACAACTTGCTTTGCGAGAAATTTTCTGAGTGTATGCGCAGTGAATTTGAGATGAGCATGATGGGAGAGCTAAGCTTCATGCTAGGACTTCAAATTAAGCAATGCGAAGATAGGATATTCATTAATCAAGCAAAGTACGCCAAGGAGCTAGTTTAGAAATTCGGGCTTGAGAACGCAAAAGAATGCTCCACCCCTATGGCACAAAACACCAAAGTCGATGATGATGTGAAAGGTAAAAAGGTATATGCGTGCATGTATTGAGGTGTGATTGGTAGCTTATTATATTTAACTTCTAACGTACCTGATATCATATTTAGTGTATGTTTATGGGCTCGTTTTCAGTCAAATCCAAAAGAATCTCACCTTACACATGTGAAACGGATAATTAGGTATGTCAAAAGGACATTAAATGTAGGGTTATGGTATCCTAAGTCAACATCACTAGATTTAGTTGGTTATTGTGATGTCGATTTTGTAGGGAGTAGAATAGATCGTAAAAGTACTAGTGGCACATGTCAATTACTAGGATTTTTCTTAGTCTCATGGTTCTCTAAAAAGCAAAATTCGATAGCTTTGTCCACAACCGAAGTCGAATACATAGCGGCCGGTTACTGTTGTGCTCAAATTTTATGGATGGAACAACTTCTTAAGGATTACGATTTAACATTTCAACCAAAATCTATTGTGATAACACTAATGCTATAAATTTGTCTACAGTCTAGAACAAAACACATAGATATCCGTCATCACTTTTTTGAGATCATAGAGATAAATGTGATATTTTTTTGGAATACATTGACACTAGATATCAATTAGCCGATATTTCCACCAAATCTCTAGATGAAAAGCAATTTTGCTTTATTCGAAAAGAGTTGGGGATAGTATCACTAGTTGATTAAACGACATGGCACGTTGCACATACATATACTAAACATTGTATTTAAGCTACTACATTCATCATATAAGCTAATTTTTGGTATGTGCATTCATTTCATCAAGTATGTTATTTTTTATATGTGGTATTTATGATGGTTTTCAATGATTTTCATGCATTAAATTGATTTTGAGAACCTGTTTAGATGAAAATTATAAAATTCCCATATTTTTAGTGCAAACTCATAAAACGTTTTTATTGTTTCTAGTCATATGTTAAATTACTTTGGAACATGATTATGATTGACACACATACGAACTAAGAAAACATTTGGAAGATTTATAGATCTATTAAAACACTATTTTTATCATATTAAAATGTCTTGAAACATGATCTTGAAAAGTATAAAAATATGAAAATTTCTCAAACATGTGCACGAATTACACACTAATTATATTAACCATGAGAACGCTCTACTATTAGGTAACTAATAGTGTATGACTTCATTTGAGAAAAGTAGAAGTCGAACATACGATGCCTTCAGGCATCATTGTTTTAAAACAATTATATGGATATGTGCAAAGAAAAAGGAGTTGATCATCTTGCAAATGATACTAACGGTAAAAGATGACCGTATCTTGATGGTTACTGAGTAATTCGCAACAACTATGGTTAAATATCATCTAGTGTATCTCAAATCTCATATAAGAGTCGAGAGTAAAAAACAGAAAAGAGTATCATGTAGAAATACATATGCAATTATATATGTTCCAAGTTCGACAGTCTAAGCAATGCACCTTATCATATCATGGTCTCCTTATTAAAAGGGGAGTAAAGCTTCATATTCATAAATTGTTTTCCTCCTATAGAATTTATATGCTTCAAATTGGTTAATATATTTTAATTTAAAAATTCTTGAGATTCACGTGTATGCATCATTGTGCTATTTTGAGAATTTTGTGTGTTTCAAAGGTATGCTTTGGTATTATCTATATAGTCTCCATTTGTTACAACCTAAATTGATTGATATCGTTTTTCTTAGTTGTGTATTGAGGTAATGAACATGTTGGATATAATGCCCTCAAGGCATTATTGTAATTGCATATAGGCGATTATGGTAATTGAGGGAGGATCTATATAGGTAGAACAGTCTTACTCGAGATAATAGTATACTATCTAGTTTGTCTTTATCATTCATATATATACGTTTTATTACGCGTCGCTAATACATAATGATAAAGCCCGTAGAATCCTTGCTTGACTACCAGCATTATGATGGCGATCATATTGTGAGAGCTGGGTAGTCCATAAGCACATCCTTAAATGTCCTTAGTCATGGGAGTATAGAAACTGAGCATTGATATTCAAAGTAGACTAATGTATATGTTTCTAGAATCTGACGATGGGCGGTGGCCGGTCTCACAGCCATTGGTGTGTGGCACCTAAGATTATATACAGGTGCTCACAGAAGATGAGTACACAGGACGGACTCACCGAGAACTCCTAGTTGGTATTATACGTTGTTTACCACCGAAGACTGGACTGAGACGTCTAACCTGAATTTGGAGGCAGATACTATTTGGACATATCCATCCACCTCTCTGAAGATACAAAGTTGATTTTGGGCACCGTATATCGGAGGTTTGGATAGATGCGACCGATGTAGCAGACTTTATCAGATTCCCCCCTCATTTGTGAGGGGTTTTTGATTGTGGGGACGCTCTTCCCTGCAGGCGTAAGCCCCTGCAGTTAATTACGTTATCGCGTTGCGATAACCACTTTCTCTTGCTCCGGTAAGTCACTTCGTGTCGTATTATGCTTTATTTATTTTGGTTGCCCGTGTATTGTATACGGAGACTAGTTTATGTCGTCGCCCGTAGGGCGCGGATTAGTCCAAATCCGTATATATTAGATTTAGGTTTTTGAACTTAGGATGTAGATCTCATATAAATGAGGTTCATCAGTTCATTTTGATCTAAGGATCATTAGTCATATGTGAGACTAAGATCGACTTAGAAATAATGAGCATAAGGGCTTAACTGATCATTATATCATATATGAATAGCCTCTGGATAGTATACGGTAGTCAATATAGAGACAGTCCGTAGGCAAAACATATTAGTTTAAGGACATTGTGGTCCATTATTAGTGTAGGGACGTTTCGGTCCATTATCGCCATGTTTAGGGCATCACGCTAGTTTATGGAAATTTCGGTCCATTATCGCCGTGTTTGGGGCGAATATTAGTTTAGGGACATTTCGGTCCAACATTCCTGTGTTTGGAACGAATATTAGTTTAAGAACATTTCCGTCCATCATTCTCGTGTTTGAGACGAAGGAGTTGTTGGTTGTTGGGACCCGCCGCCTCTCTGAAGACGTTGAGGAATTACAACGACATATATCATAGGTGTGGAAGGATGTACCCTTAAACTAAATCCTATATTTGAGGGAAAAGATCATGGTGGATCTAAGAATCGTTAGTCTTATATGAGACTAAGATTAACTTAGAAGATATGGGATAAAGATCATTAGTCGTATATAGAACTAATATCGGCTTGGATATCATTGATGAAAGATCATTAGTCATATGTGGGACTAAGATCAAATTGGATATCATGAGCAAATGGACTCAGTTGATTTAAGAAGAAGCTTAAGCTTCACAGACTTAGCCAATTTGGGCTAAGATTTGATTTCTATACCACCCAGCAGTGCTAAACACTCAGTCACGTAGCACTCACATGAATATCATGTGAGGCGCTATGTTTCTTGAGCGCTCACGTGCGTTTCATGTGAGGCGTTGAGTTCATAGGCGCTCACGTGTGTTTCACGTGAGGCACTGAGTTTTTGAGCGCTCACGTGTATTTCATGTGAGGCGCTATAATAGTGCTAAATAATAATCTGTTTTGCTTTCTTGCGCTCACGTGCTATCACATGAGGAGCTCTCTTCATGGGCCTTAAGCGCTCACGTGTCTTTCACGTGAGGTGCTTTCTTTATGGTTTCTTTTGAATGCTCAAATGCTTTTCGCGTGGCTACTGTTTTGGGTGCTTACGTGCCTTTCACATGAAGCATTTTTCCCTAGAGATTTAATCTCTGTTTATCTTTTAAATTTCAGAGAAGCTTAGTTTATGTTAATGGTATTTTGACCGTTAACGATCACCAAGATCACTATTTTGAGGATCTGGGATCAGGTTCTTTAAGAACTAAGTTCTTGTTTTATGAGGAAACTAAGTTCCTGGAGTATAAACTCCATCTTCTTCATGTCCTTTCTTCCATTGCTGTCCCTTGAATATTTGATTCTCAAGAACAAGATCTTCCCGATAAGAATTAAATTCTCAACTTGTGAGAGACTTGTCTTGTGGATTTTAGATCCAGAGAAAGAACTAAGTTCTTTTAAAGGGTTAAACCCTTAGATATTATATGATAGGTAAAGGAGATGTTTTGGTCTCTGCTTTTTTCTTTACCTAGAATTTGAGAGGAGGAAAGTCTTCTCCTTCAAAGAGAATTAAATTCTCTGTTGCCGAAGATTTTGGAGAGCCTTCTGTATTTTTTACAGAAGCTTATGGGGGGTCTCCTATCTCTTTTAAGATTTAATCTCATTACTCCTATTTATACGAGAAAAGAAAAATCAATCTGTTTGAGAAAATCTCTCATTGAGAGATCATGATTGATTTCATAATCAATCAAATTGATCTTAAAGATCAATCGGTGAATTTTATTCACTGTTGGATTTTTAAATCAAAGGCTCTATATTTAACAGAGAAAATATCTTGTTTGTTATATTTTCCTATCATAGAATTTTATTCTATCATATGAATATCTTGTTAGTTTAACAAAATTAGGAAAATATTTTCCTAACATAGAATTTTATTCTATCATATGAATATCTTGTTAGTTTAACACGATTAGGAAAATATTTTCCTAACATAGAATTTTATTCTATCATATGAATATCTTGTTAGGAAGATATTTTCTTAACCATAGAATTTAATTTTGTTTAACAGAGAAGATCTTTCTTATTTTAGAAAGATCAGGAAAATATTTCTCACATAAAATTTAATTCTATCAGATGGTTTCATTGGTGATATTTTATCACCATTGGATTTTAAATCCAAAGATTCTCTGTTAGAAAAAGATCTTTTCATATTTAGAAAGATCAGGGAAAATATTTTCCAAATAGAATTTAATTCTATCACATAGAATTTAATTCTATCATATGAGAGCGTTTTAAATTGGGGTACTCACGTGCTATCACATGAGCGCTGCCATATACATATATGGCAGCGGCGCTCACGTGCTTTACATGTGAGCGCTGCCAAAAGAATGCGGCAAGGGAACTCACGTGTTTAACGCGTGGGTGCTCATGTGTTTAACACGTGGGGGATATCATAGGATTTAATCCTATCTGAAGCCGGTACTCACATGCTTTACATGTGAGTGCTCACATGTTTAACACGCGGGTGCTGCTATAGGATTTAATCCTAACTGCAGCAGGTACTCACGTGCTTTGCACTTGAGTGCTCACGTGCTTTGCACATGGGGCTGTCATAGGATTTCTATCTGAAGCCTCTACTCACATGCTTTGCATGTGAGTGATCACGTTTTTAACACGTAGAGGCTGCCCTCTATTTTTTTATAAAAGGAACAACAAGCTTTGAGCCAAATTTTTTGACGGGAACATACCTATCATCAGATAGCAGTTCTCCGGTGACATGGGTACAGGGTAGTCTTTAGACCTGAGATCGTCATTTATCTCGTATGAGTTCCCACTGTACTTTGATTACTACCCTACCATGGCTCTACTAAGTCGTGCAAATAGGTTTTAATTGGGTACAGTCTCGAGCCACATAGAGACAGTGAGTGATCGGAAGGGGTTCGTCTCTCCCTGGTATAGGGAGTCGATGTCACGCTGTGTTCGGTTGGTCAGCACCATAAGACCTTAGCCAGGGCAGATGAGATTTACTGGTAGTTAGATCAGTAGTTTCTCGGTTGGTCCTGAGCCACAACGACACAACTTGTCGGGTTATTAGGGGTCTGACGTCATCCACCCCTTAGACCTGGTATACGATACTCTTAGATGAAGAGACCGGACTATACGGAGATTATCACAGATAGACTCGGTAGGGGTTCGGATGGGCTTTCTCGTCAGTCTCTTTCGACACAAACCTGGGTAGCCGTTACGTACAGCTAGTGCCGCTGGCATGCTTGTGGTTATGGATTTATCCAATAACTCATTGCCAGTGTATTGTCGAGTCTTTAGAGTCCCACACAGAGGGTTTCCCGGTTCAGGAGAAATGATGTAGATGTCGTATATTGATACGTGCAGGGATCCGATTAAATACGTGTATTGGCTACACGAACCTTAATCGGACGGTTGATAATACTAGCCGGCTTAGGATTAAGCCAGATTATTAAATCAAGTATTGATTTAATAATTTACATATATATATTTCGATATATATTCTAGTATTATGTTCATTGTAATTTTCTATCTCTTTAGTATTCATATTTTGATACAAATGTGGATATGTATATACGGGGAGTGTATCTTGTATTTATACATGATACATTCTAGAAGGAGGACACCTCATATTCATTGAATTTCTTTTATAGAAATTAGGAAATGAGATGGAGGGGTGAGATGGCATAAGTTATGGTGAGAGGAATGGCTGTGTTTTATTTATTCCATTTGTCATTACTGTTCAAGTACGACTAGTTTTTTTTGTAAAATGTTTTTGTAAAACAAAACATAGCTCATTTCTCTCTCTTGACATAGCTCATTATCATCTTCTCATTCTCTCCCCTCACTTGAGATCCCTCTTCCTCCTTCATTTCTTTACCCTCTCATAAGTTGAGAATCAAAGAAAATAGAGATAGAAAAATACTAGAACATCTCACTACATCCCTAAACACTACTCCCTAGCAAGTTGTAGTCTTTAGTTGCTTCACCAGGTGAAGCTAGAGCTTGAACCGCATCCCTCGGGTGGATCATCTTCGACAAAGGAAGACCACCTACAAGCTCGATTCCGGAGTTCCGAGGAGCTTAAGAAGGGGAATTGAAGACGAAGGACATGACTACAAAGGTTGTAATCTCTACAAACTTATAGTTATGTTAGCTAGTTTAGTGTTTAGTTAAGACTCTAGGGTTTAAGTTGTTAGTGCCATCATGAAATTTTTGTTTTGGATTTCGCATCGGCCGCGGGTTAGCGGCAAGGGCACTAGGAACTTCATTATGGTATCAGAGTCACCCAAACACTAGAACTAGAGTTAGGCGATGCTCAAGTTTCAAAAACAAAATTTTTCCGTATTTGGTTTCAAGTTTTAAGCCTCTGTCCATTTTTATAAAAGTTCTCTGGAAAAAATTTAGACTATGAAAATGAACTTGTTTTGAGTTAAAAATGAAAATAGGAAAACTCGAGGCCAAACAGACATGACCAGGCTGACCAGGTTGGCCATTTGGCCGCCCAAGTCGGCCGGGCTATGTCTGTTAACCTCAAGTTTTCAAAAGGGGCTTAACACTTGTGAAACTTGTTTTTTGGCATTTGCCGTTTTGCTCCAGATTTGGTTTTGTACACATTGTGTATTCGGGCTTCACGAAAATGTTTTTAATCGAAACTTTAGCTTCGTTTAATTTCTGTGATGATGTATATGTGTTGGTAAACGTCGTCTAATTGCTATATGTTCGATTAGATAGGGTTGCACATATGTTGCTTGTGTTGCTGCTTGTGGATATATCTATGTTATGGTTTAGCCGGATTGTCATGATGGATAGTCTCTCGTGTGATTTGTTTATATAGTTTTGTTATATGTATTCATTTGTTCGGGATGAGCAGCCGGATTGTGGCCGTTGTTGCCGCTTGATGTATATTCTTTATAGGGACACGTCCAAGATGCGGACGTTGTTGCCTTTGTATATATTTCATTACATGTATTAGGATGAACGCGCGGAGAAGTACCCGGGCAATCGGACTCTAGAGTGCGGAAGGTGGCCATCTCATGGAGTTGGGACCGAGCCGTCTCACTTTAGAATTGGCGGGTTGCTCGCCGTATGTTGGGACTTTACCCGTGTGCGCAAACGTGCATGTTTTGAAATAGAGATTGTTTTTAAGAAATATTGCGCATGCGAGCTCGATCTCATTTTAAAATTTATAAATCGCAAGTGCACGGCGCGTTGTAGCGAGCCGAAAAGTACGGGTCGATCCGCAGGGAATTAGAGATTAGGTAGTGTCGCTTAAGGTTCGAGAAACAAAAGAATTTGGTTTGGTTGTCACTAAAACTAAAAATACGATATTATAGAAACAAGTTTAGAAGAAAGGTGGCCGTGGCTTTAGCTCAGATGGTTGAATCGCGGTGATTTCTTCGGCGCTCCCTTGATCATGAGTTGTCCGTCCTTGTGTTGATCCCGACGTGAAGCATGACTTATCAAGGCATTTTGTGAGCACAAATCATCAAGATATCGAAGTTCGACGCAAGACACCAAACGAATCCGTATTGTCTCACTTACCGTTTGTATGTCCAAGCTTGAAGTATCAACACTAAGCACAAGGGTTAGCAAGCATACATCAACATCAAATACACAAATTAGCACATGAGAGCAGGAGGTTTTAGACTTAAGCTTGCTAAGTGATTTGTGATAGTATAGGGTATATGAAAACAAGAATCTTGTCAATCAACTTGTTAACAAAATACCCCATCTAGCATTTAGTAACCTTAACACTAAAATGATTCTAACCTTAACCTTGCAAAATGGTGATCATGAGAGAATGGGGTATGTGATAAAGGTTACAACTAACCATCAAAATCAACACACCATATCAAACATATTCATTTTGCAATCTTAAGGATATAATCTCAATTAAGCACTTTAAACAATTACAAGAGAATGGAGGAAGACATTGCCATTCATCACCATCATAACCATCACCACAACAAAAATGAATTACTCAAACATGATAAAATAGAAAAATGAAACACAAAAGAAAAACATAAAACACAAGAACAAGAATAAGAATTTAAACAAAAAGGAAGTGCAACTTCTTTATTAACAATATGGAGGATTAGAGCTACAAGTTAGATAACAAGCTCAACCTCCTTAATGGAGGTGAGAGCTTAAAGAGGGAAGAAGAGGAAGCTATCAAATGTTACAAACTGTTTTCTCACTCCAAAAGCCTCCCCGAACTATATCTGTGATCTGCTATTTATAAGCAACCCAAAATCAAAAGTTGCATATGACACTGGATTGACAAGACCACCAGGGACCCACCATAACTGAACGAACCAATTTGGCCCTAACTTGACCGCAAATTGCAGCCAAGATGAATTTATTTGCGGCCGTGCTTTGGAGAGTAGGGCCTATCTTTGGACTGTGGTCTTCAACTCTCTTGAGCATCTCTCTGTAATTGCAATTTATTTTAATTTACACCTGAGTGTAATCTGGAGTAATGTACAGAGAAGGATCAAGTGGGTGTGTGTTGTGTTCACACTTCAAATCATTACTTTTCCATATCATCATGCCACTTGATCAAGCCACTTGTGTACCCACTTGCAAGACACCATGATTATGTTTGCAACTTGATGTCTCATGATGGCTCATGCCCACAAGATCCATGATGGTTCATACATGAATTTGATATTGTATCATGTTGGACCAAAAATCATATTTATTTGTACACACCATTATTTGTTTGCAAAACTCAATGTCTTGATCTGTTATCTGTCCCGTTTGCAGTCCCGACTGAAAACCGTCGTTTCTGTGCATGTTGTGTACCATCTCCAGTGCTTTTGCCTGTGTACCTGTAATCTGTATTAATGAGCAGACAGAGATAAATATCACTGTTTATTGAAAAAATGATAGGAAATAAGTGGTATTAAAATGTAATAAATCGTGCTGAACAAATACCCCCCAACATATCTTTTGCTCGTCCCGAGCAAAACAAAATCTTAACCTCACATTCGCGGGGAAGGCGATTGCACTGAGCCCGTACAACAAGTCGTTAAACCTCTAGGTGTCCCTAGTAGGAGGAGTTTTGTCTCCTGAGGGTTTTCAGCGGATTACACCCACAAAATCCCGTCAAGCTAGTGTCGTGAAGAAACCGTTGATTCTAATCTTAAGGTTAAGGATCAAAGCTAGAAATTTTATCACCCTAGTTAGAAACGTCCAACCCTATTTTTCACTCCTCGCAATTTATTTAACATAAGCTTATACACGTCTTTTCGTTGTTGTGCAAATAGTGTTGACAAGTTTTTAAGAACTTGATTAAGGTCATCATGTCATAAATACGGACCAGGATAGACTTATAAAGGATCACATGAGTTTGAAAGGACTTAAGATTTTCTCAAGTTTTGTTCTCCAGTTAGGTTTCAAGTCAGAATTTATATCATTTTTAACAGAAAACCAAGTCTTATACTTCACTCCTACCTTTCACCTGTTATTGTTCATACACACCTTCGTGATCGTTCAAAATGTCTTTATAAATATAAACCTTCATATCTCCGCGAAAAAAACCGTTTTATAATCGAAAACTCGTCATCGCCAAGATTATTCTCCCACAAAGAACCGTGAGGACTTTTAACTTGGAGAGAACACTTGCTTAGCTTGTTTTATTTGGCGATTAGAAACTTAGCGAGCTTTGGGTCAATGACTTCCAAACCAGATGGTTTTAGGGCATTAGATGTGAAGACACCCCAAGGACTTAATTACCCAAGTTACCAAGGCCACAAAATAAAAGACTCATTTTATTACGTTAAAAATATTCTGAAAGCAGTGAGAACGGAGATATAGCCAGTTTTTCTTTTTAATCCGAAGATGTGTTCATGTGAATAAGGTGTGTCCTCACTCCAACAAGGTTCCAGATGGGTTATTTTTCAGAATTTTAGCTTCTATTAAAACCTTAATAATATCCTTTATATTCACTTTACTTTATGAACTATTCTTGATATTACTTAACTCAGAACAAACATGTTTGATCCTAAAGATGTTTTATCAGTTTTCAAAAGTTTGAGACATGTCAAACATTTCGTCTAATTCTCAAGAACATATGACACGTGTAAAGTGATATAAAAAACGCATATCAGTTACGGTTAAACTCAAAGGAGGATTATCTTTAGGGTTTTCAATCTCTCGAAAAAGATTTAGTGTTTCTATCTTATCAACCGATCCATCAGATTTCGAGTCTAAATTACCCCGCTAGCTAACATGAAAAAGTTTTTATGTTTTTGAAGAATTTTTTTCAATTTTTATGGGTTTTTTAATATGTATACAATGCAGAATATACACATGATGTAGTAAAATAAACGCAGTGCTCACCCCCAAACCTGAGTTTTACGATGTCTTCATCGTTGCCCCCGTCTCCGATAGCTAGACTTAGACATCAGGGTGAGAATTTTATTCAAAGAAAAGGAAAAAACCCAAGACTGATTACAACATATACAAGTTAAAAGATTGAGTTAGTCTATAAATTAATACCGGCCATTCAAAAATTTTGTCTATATAATGCAAGGGCTGGTAAAAGAAAATGTATATAACAAAAAAGAAAAAGAAAATTGTGGTTGTATGGTTAGTTGTTAGTAAAGAGCATGCGTGTGTGAAAGTAGGGATCAGAAGACGTTGAAGATGAAGATGAAGTTTTGAAGAGGCAAAAGAATTGTTGCCTGAATGAATTGAATTTTCAAGAAGCACGTGTTAAGTTCCGGAGTCAAGTTCGTTTAAAAACTGGAGTTCATCCTCAAAAAGTTCAGCAAAAGAAAGGTTCTTAGGATGTTCCCAAATTGATCCTAACTCAAACTCAGAAAGAATATCAAGTTCATCCGCAAATATCTCCTCAAAACTATGCATGAAAGACTGTTTCTCCAGGCTATCTTCCTCCCTATGATCTTCCACAATCCTACTCTCATTGCTATAGCTCACAACTTGCAAAACTAGATTTCCCTCATCACATTCATATATGGGTAGGTTCATATCATCTAAAAAAGTAGGTTCCCACACTAACGTTTCTTCCGAAACAATATCAATAGGTGATATAAAAATTGTGGGTTCTTGATCCTTAATTTCTTCTAACAATCTATCACAACCATACCCAGCAAATTCACAAGCTCCCTCCTCCAAAATTGGAGTGAAAAAATCAGTCGGTGCAAGAATGTCATCTTCAAGTGGCATGTCGGCCTCTAAATCACAAGTGACAAGAGGCTCAGTAGGTACCTGAAGGTTAGTGTTGGACTGATTTAGAGGGTTTTCTTGTTTGTACTGATAATACTCAGTCAACTCAATTGCATCATCATCTATGAAATCATCAAAATTTGTTTGATCGTTTATCTCACTCAGGTGACTTCCTAGATGACAGATATTGATATTATTGGTTTCCAATTGACAGTGTTCACTCCCTAGAATTTTCACAGCTAAATGTTTCACGTGTTCTTTGATTCTAGCCAATGATTGAGCTTGAGCGTGAAACAATTGATCAGATTTTTGTATGAACATGGCTAGCGTCGAAGCTGTGTGATTCTCGACTGCAGTCATCACTTCAATACCTTTCTCTAAAACGGTCAACCTAGCATCCATCTCACTATCATACCCTACTGATGTGTCAATTGATTCGGGAAAGGAGGGTTGTGATGGTAGTGATGCTAAAGCAGTCATCTTGTCAACCTCTTTCTCTAAATTTTCAATTATTTGATCTATGTTTGAAGTGGGACTGGGTTCAAGAGTGTTAGGTGGGTGACCGATATCAAAATCTTGTGACGGTTGGCCACTTCCTATGAAAGGACAGTTTTCATGAATGTAGGAAGAATCGTGGCAATTTGAACAAAAGAATTTAGACTGAGTATAAGGAATAAGAATCATGAAAAATTGAATTGAATCGTGTATCACCCATATCAACAAGAATTCACAAATATCACAAAAACAAAGAATATCATACCCCTAGCAGTCTATGTTATGCTAATGTCAACTAGACCTGCTCAAGAACCTGATTGTCGAAGTAAAACTGTGTCGAGAAACGGGCTCAAGATATACGGATCACAAAGCCAGGTAAGTGCAGAGATAAGGGGAGGTTATCCAACGCTTTCGCGAAGTTCTTTAATTAGAATAACCTTTTCTCATGAACACTTGCATAGACACTCTGTGAACAATATACCGTTAAGCAGTGTTCTAAACATAGTTAACTTCTCCTAATGAGCGCGAAGTCCTTAAAGTCAAAGTTCTAGTTGATTTTAAATTACTGTGGGTATGCAAGAATGCAGTTTTGTGATTTGCGGGCTACGGAAAAAGGTGATGAAACCCTTTACCGTATCTTGTTTGGTTTCATGCCCTTAATATCCATATTAAGATACAAATGCGCAATTCAATAAAAGAATTCAAGAATTCAATCAATAAAGCAATTCTTTTTACGTTTAGGCTTAAGCGCTGCAACAAATACGGGTTAGTTCTCTTGTGCAATTGGTGGCAAGTTTGTGCGAAGAATCCTACAGAAGATAGAGTATTGGAATGCGTCGGATTTGAGCGGAGGTGTTAGGAAATACGTACCGATGTGATTTTGGGTTTAGAAACCCCCTTGAAGTGATTACGGGTATTTGAATGTTCGCTTGCGCGGGTCAAACTACCCGGATCTTTGGCACTATACTTCACCAACGTCTTGCACTGGAATTTGAAGCTTGCTCCGCACGATCGCTGGTCGTAATTCCGTCGAAACATGAAAATGTCGGAAAATACGATATTTAGTGTCAAAAAGTGATATATATGCTTCAATTCCTGCATACACAAAATTGTAAAAATCAAACAATACCACTAGAATACTAACAAGCCACTGAAGACACCACAAAAGAAAAAAATTCTAAAACATCACAAAATACCCGGCGGCGCCGGATATTTTAGAAATGTCGCCAGTCTTTTTTAGGAGTTAGGTGCTCAAATTTTTGGTGGATTCTCTAGGCTAGTTAAGTGTTCTTATGGTATAACTTGATTTTTAAAATAAATTTTAGGGTGTTAGCAGGTTGTAAAGACAGAGAACAAAGCAAAAAGAATGTTTGTTGTGTTAGTTTTGAAAAAAAATTGAGTTAAAAAATTAGTGAGTTAGTAAGAACCAGAAATAACAATTCCTAAAAACTACCAACTCCCCGGCAACGGCGCCAAAAACTTGTTGGGACTTTACCCGCGCGCGCAAACATGCATGTTTTGAAATAGAGATTGTTTTTAAGAAATATTGCGCATGCGAGCTCGATTTCGTTTTAAAATTTATAAACCGCAAATGCACGGCGCATTGTAGCGAGCCGGTAAGTACGGGTCGATCCGCAGGGAATTGGAGATCAGGTAGTGTCGCTTAAGGTTCGAGAAACAAAAGAATTTTGTTTGGTTGTCACTAAAACTAAAAATACGATATTATAGAAACAAGTTTAGAAGAAAGGTGGCCGTGGCTTTGGCTCAGATGGTTGAATCACGGCGATTTCTTCAGCGCTTCCTTGATCATGAGTTGTCCGTCCTTGTGTTGATCCCGACGTGAAGTATGACTTGTCAAGGCATTTTGCGAGCACAAATCATCAAGATATCGAAGTTCGACGCAAGACACCAAACGAATCCGTATTGTCTCACTTACTGTTTGTATGTCCAAGCTTGAAGTATCAACACTAAGCACAAGGGTTAGCAAACATACATCAACATCAAATACACAAATTAGCACATGAGAGCAGGAGGTTTTAGACTTATGCTTGTTAAGTGATTTGTGATAGTATAGGGTATATGAAAATAAGAAGCTTGTCAATCAACTTGTTAACAAAATACCCTATCTAGCACTTAGCAACCTTAACACTAAAATGATTCTAACCTTAACCTTGCAAAATGGTGATCATGATAGAATAGGGTATGTGATAAAGGTTACAAGTAACCATCAAAATCAACACACCATATCAAACATATTCATTTAGCATCTTAAGGATATAATCTCAATTAAGCACTTTAAACAATTACAAGAGAATGAAAGAAGGTATTGCCATTCATCACCATCCTAATCATCACCACAACAAAAATGAATTACTCAAACATGATAAAATAGAAAAATGAAACACAAAAGAAAAACTTAAAACACAAGAACAAGAATAAGAATTTAAACAAAATGGAAGTGCAACTTCTTTATTAACAATATGGAGGATTAGAGCTGCAAGTTAGATAACAACCTCAACCTCCTTAATGGAGCACTCAAGTGAGAGCTCAAAGAGGGAAGCAGAGGAAGTTATCAAATGTTACAAACTGTTTTCTCACTCCAAAAGCCTCCCCGAACTATATCTGTGATCTGCTATGTATAAGCAACCCAAAATCAAAAGTTGCATATGACACTGGATTGACAAGACCACCAGGGACCCACCATAACTGAACGAACCAATTTGGCCTTAACTTGGCCGCAAATTGCGGCCAAGATGAATTTATTTGCGGCCTTGCTTTAGATAGTGGGGCCCATCTTTGGACTGTGGTCTTCAACTCCCTTGAGTATCTCTCTGTAATTGCAATTTCTTTAAATTTACACCTGAGTGTAATCTAGAGTAATGTACAGAGAAGGATCAAGTGGGTGTGTGTTGTGTTCACACTTCAAATCACTACTTTTCCATATCATCATGCTCACTTGACCAAGCCACTTGTGTACCCACTTGCAATACACCATGATTATGTTTGCAACTTGATGTCTTATGATGGCTCATGCCCACAAGATCCATGATGGTTCATACATGAATTTGATATTGTATCATGTTGGACCAAAAATCATATTTATTTGTACACACCATTATTTGTTTGCAAAACTCAATGTCTTGATCTGTTATCTGTCCCGTTTGCAGTTCCAACTGAAAATTGTCGTTTCTGTGCATGTTTTGTACCATCTCCAGTGTTTTTGCCTGTGTACCTGTAATCTGTACTAACGAGCAGACATAGTTAAATAGCACTTTTTATTGACAAAATGATAGAAAATAAGTGGTATTAAAATATAATAAATCGTGTTGAACACCGTACTTGTAGGGGTTCTAGGATTGACCCAAGGAAAAGTGCTCAAGTTACCGAATTCTAGAAAGTGTCGGGTGACCCACTCATTATATTGAAGCTGGGTTGCCCATTTCTAGAATTGAAGGGTAACTTTCCGTGCTCGTAGGGGTCTTGGATCGTTGTTGTACGGGCTATCCACACGACCAGAGAACGTCATGTTTCATTTGCGGCTCAAATGAAATGCTGGGCTCCTAGTTTATCCGCTATTCCATATTGCTTGTTGTTTACAGCATGCTTGTGATGATATATATATATATATATATATATATATATATATATATATATATATATATTAGATACTTCTATATGTTTTGCATCTGTGTTAGCCCTGCCTCCGCACTGCCGTAAGTTAAGTAACCTTACAGTGAAGACCCGAAGCTCCGTAGCAAATGCGGATGGCATATAAAAACATGCTATTTTGGTTGTTTCTGGTGTGGCTAGAAACTTAAATGATGGGACTTCATTATATGTTTTATGCAAAGAAATAAACCCAATATGATGTTGCAGGAACAAAATTTTCAAAGTTGTTTATAGCTTATTCTTTTGCTTTGCATAGAGGTATTCGATTAAGAATATTTTTGCACCTCATTCGATGAGTAAAGAGCCTTGATCTCTTCACGGGGAGTTCGCTCTTAAGCAAAAGTTTATGTTACTATAAAACTACTCGGTTTTCTTCAAAACCACTCCTTCTAAAAACGGAGCCTAAATCATTCCTCTTAAAAACGGAAGATAAACCGCTCCTTTTCAAAACCACTCAATTCCTTCAACGATATCAAGTTTGTTACATTCAAGGTTTTTCGCAAAAACCAGCCAGAGCCTTCCGTCATTTCCTACGAGTAGTACTTAGTATTCATGCTACGTTTGTTGACCATAGTTAAGACGTGGTGTACGGTAGTAAAGTATTGCTTATTTGTAGCATGTGATGTGATTAACTAGGACAGTCGTACGACTTTGTTGACCATAATTAAAGGTCATACGGATGGGGTTTAGGGTAATCAAGATAATGACGGGTTGAACTTGACTAGCGACTTATGATTTGTTGACCATACTTAAGTTCATAAACCGCTTGGGGCAAAAACCATATCAGGAGTTTCAAATATAAGTGAAACTTGCCAAGTATGCGCATACCTTCTGAAGTGTGGTGACTTTGATTGGCTTCCATCAAGGTTATCATACGATGATAGTTAGGTCCCGATTCCCACTGATGAGTAGGTATTACTCCCGGGAGAATTTCACTTCATAATTAGCTAACTCATTAGGTGTTTAGAATTATGTTAACATGGTTATGCCTATGCGAAAACGAGGTTATTTAATTGGGTTTGTGCGAAAGCACATGGGGACCTCTCTCGGAGTACCGACACTGGCCTAGCTGAACGGTTAGCGAACTTGTAAGATGTACATGATCCCGACGGGTTCTCCTTATAAGGTTTGAAGGAGAATTTGAGGAAATGGTGGGAGCCATTCTGATTAGATAAATTAATAAACTAATCTAATCTTGATAAAGTGCACGCTAAGAGCTTCTTTTCTCTCTTTGATTTGCGTCCATGACTTACCTTAAACTAAAACTCATAAATCAAGTTAAACCGTACTTTTTACAAACTTTGGCTTTGGATTGTCATGGTTGACGACAAAGTCGCATATATCTCTGTCGCTCCTACTTCCGCTTTGCTTTTCTCCAGAATACTCCATATCACTACGATAATCAATATTGTTTGGAAAGGCCATCGTATAGTTATATACGAACTCGAAGAAGTTACTTCAGTAAAAGATGGCCACTTGTTCAGAAGAAATTGAATTGTATAACTCTGTTGTCTCTTCTTCTTCACTTTCTCTCAGGTTGAGAGCTCCTTGTGTAAAGAGAGTACACATGTTATACTTGTTGGATAGTTTTCTTCCAAACCTAAGGCTAGTACCGAAAGGTATGGAAGAAAGAAAACCAACTAGCATAAGGCCATGTTTGGATAGTTAGGATTAAAATTCGTAGGATTTAATTTGGGATTAAAATATCCCGGAATACACTTGCATTCCTTTTGGGTGAAAATGTTTGGGCTTTTCAACTTGAATGAGTGTTTGGATAGTTTGGAATGAGGAACCGTGCCCCCACTCCGTCCAACCTTTCAATACCCAATTAAGCCCAAAATTATCACACAAATTATTGGCTAAAACATATTTTGCACATATTTATGCCGAAATCATGAACAACACAACAAATTTCTTATCAAATAAACCTAAAAAACAAAGTCTGGTGTCCAATTCGGAGAAGAAGGGAAGATTTTTTAGCAAAATAAAAAAATGCAAGAGAGATGCTTAAATAACAATAAAGAAAATTCTTACTCAGCAGCCCAAGATGGAGCAGAGAGAGATTTTCTTCATATAAAGTTTAAACACCCAACTTTCTCAAAACCATGGCTGATGGCCCCCCATTGCTTTATCAACTACAATTATATCACACTCCTTTTTAACATGTGAATTTAAAACAGAGTCGGTATTCTGGGGTTAAAAGGTGCGGGCATTAAATATGGCAATTGCTCTATTTTTTCTTCTTTAATCTTTCTACTAAAAATATGTTAACAAAAATCTAGGTCCTAAAAAGCATAAATAGCAAAAGGAAATTGATTCGGTTAATTTAAGCAAGCATGGTCTTAAAATATTTGAAGTTCCAATATAAGAACAGAAGGAACATTTCCTATCCCAATATTTCAATTTTTAACAGGTTAAGTATTTTGATGGTTTGAAATCTCGGTGGATTCCTATTCAAGATGGCTGATTCCGACCCCCAAAATAACCATCAGAGTTCTCGGTGGATTCTTATTCAAGATGGCTGATTCCGACCCCCAAAATAACCATCAGAGTTCTGAGACCAATATCGTCCGAGACCAAGTAATAATGCGTTTATCAATTTATAATCGGATTTCCGTTTTAAGCTTATTAATGATTAGTGGGTTTAAAAATGTGTTAATGTGTGTGTATGTAAGGAATGGAGCCCTAGCTGCCATAGAAGAAAATTTCCTCCTACGACGGACATAATAGTAAAATTTACATATTTTAGTTTGATAATTGACATCGTGCATGTTGATCTACATGCTCTAAATCTTATGTACACCTAACATCATGTGCTTAACATGCTCTTTTATCATTGATCTATAGGTGAGAAATATTCTATTATAAAAAAAACCATTAATTATGTGCCACAATCCGATGAAAGCTAAAACATCATGTTAATCATAAGATATTTGGTAAAAATATGTTTTAGGCTATGTAGTTCAACATGATCGGTATCGAAATTCGAACTAAAATATGTATGTAAAACTGAATTTTTTTGCCATCATGTGAGGAAATTTCATCCTATAGCAGCTGATGCTCCCCATAAACACACATGTATGCATGCATGTATTTATGCACGCACGCACACATATAAGTTTTTAGGCATGGAAATCCACTTGAGACATAGATGATTCTGATCTTGCATCGATCAATATAGTTCGCAATTTTCTTAATTTGCAAACCATTTTGTGATGGTAAATAGGGTTATCAATATTTAAAAATAAAGAAGGAAAATAAATGCACAAAAAAGGTTAAGGCAGTAAGGCAACCAAGAATTAGGGTGGGGGAGGAAATATATGGTCGTAGAAATATATAGTCCTTAAGTTAGCAAGAACACCTTATGTGCTTCACACTATGCTAATCACATATGTTAATTCCCTGTATGTTCATATTATGCTTATTTCTATTCCCTTGTTATTCACATGATTTTGGTTTTTATTGCTTTATACCTATGTTTAAATGTGGGGTTATCGAGCGTTGGCTTGCTGATGGGCATTTCTCTATCTTTTGCTTCTATCTTTGAAATGTCTGTCAGGTGACCTAGGTAGCACCGAAGAAGCTACTTTTGAGCTCGAACTAGCCGGGGAGGACATGCCAGACTTCGCTAGCAATGCAGACTTCTAGCTCTTCAGCTTGATCATTTAAAGGCTTGCTCAGTTTTTGTTCTATCACACTTGAACAATTTGAAGTTGTAATATATATTTGGATTTGTTTGTAATAAGTTAATGTTGGTGTGATTTCAATTCTTGCATTTATTATCTGCTCCAGACGCTTAGCGTATTTATACAGATAAGGTGTGCTTATCTGTATAAATACGTCGCAGGCCATGTTACGCCTCCGACCTATACTTTAGGAAGCGGGGCATGACATTCCCTTTGTCACAGTCCTCTTTTACACCTAAATTCCCAACTTAATTCCCTATTCATGAGTATTTTCGATATACCTCCTCATACACATCTTTTCATCCAATCATTCCACCTTTCTCTAAATCCCCTCAACCACAACACCTCCGAAAACACATTCCTAGTTCACCGAGTCGTAATCTTTTTCAAATTACGGTTTCAACGCAAACCCTTTTTCTTTAAATCGACGACAGCGGAAAACTACCTCATGAGCGAAGACGACGGAGTCTAGAATACTCATTCCTTTAAGAAAACATGTTTGCTCCTTCGCAATCAACCCATCAAGAATTGAGTTTAGTCTTGATGCGAAGATCTTAGTAATAATCTTGAAAGATCCATTAAGCAGCTTAATTGGACGTAAATCTCCAATTCGAAGAACATCACTTTCTTAGGAATCAAGGTGATAGTCGCATACTTAATTCTCTCAAGACTCCTGCCATCCTCAAAGAATGTATTAATAACTAACATAAAATCATTCGTAATAACATCCTAAAATTTAGAGTAAAAAAGAATCGGAAATCCATCAGGGCCCTATTGCCTTATCCTTCCCTAATTCCGCAATCGCTTTCATAGTCTCCATCTCTTGAATCGGGACCTCCAACTCATCTGCCAACATAACACTTAACCCTTGCCTATTGGACCTAACTAAAGATCCCCTATCTTCAATTGCCGAACCAAATAAGGTTCTAAAGTGCAAATGCACTGCCTTCTTAACCTTATCCTCATCGGAAACCCAATCCTCACCAACCATGATTCTGGAAATAGTGTTCACCCTTCTTCTCCCATTAGCTAGCCTATGGAAGCCTATGGAAGAAACTCATATTAGAGTCCTTTTCTTGTACCCACTGTACCCTCGAACGTTGGCGCCATTATATCTCCTCATTACTCGCAATGTCTTTCAATTTGCCAGACACAAAGTCATTGAACAGTTTGAGGCCTTATAGATGAAATAGTACTACTTGTTGCATATGGATCTAATAGAATTACTTTAGGATTTTTTTCCAGACATTGCTGTTGTCACGTCATATAGTAATGCCGCACCAAAAAATAATCGTCTATTTATGATTATTCACACCAACAAATGGTGCAAATCCGCCCATAATTGTTAGTTGGGAAATTGATTCCTGGCCAGTTTGGACAGATGACTTATTTTTAAACTCACAAACCTCCAGAATCATGAAAACCACCAAAAATAAATTTTGATATTATTTTTAAATCTAAACCCTGATTTGTAGACGTATTTATGTATGCATTGCATATAATACCTTTTAATATTTTTTAAGATATTAGAACATAGGATTTTTTGGATATCCCGAGATATTAGAACATGAGGTTTGTGATTATGTAACCTATAGTTTTCCATGGCTTTTTATAATTCTCACTTTATCATTATTTTTCCTAATTTCCTTTTTAAGCTCATCTTCTTTCTAAACCCATCTTCTTTATTGTTGTTTATCCTCTTTATTATTTCTTGCCCTAATTTCAGACTTCTTTATTATTACCTCTTTATTATTAACCGCCTCAGTTTCAGCCATCATGAGAACGGAGATGCTGGAAATGGGAGAGGAGATTGAGGGATCGGGAAAAAAGATATGGGAATCAGAGGAATCGGATTGGAGATTAGAGATTTGAAAGAGTAGATGCAGAAATTAGAAAAGGAGATGGGGGAATCAGAGAATTGGATTGGAGATGAGGGAATCGAAAACAAAATTGCAGATTTTGGAAAGGAGATCGTGGAGAAAAAATGGGGAATTGAGAGAGAAGCATCGAGGAAGGAGCGAACCATGGCGGTCGCAAGAGGAAATCATTCAAATAATTTTTTTGAGAGAAGTTTTAAGATGGAAATCTGGGTGTTACAAATTAGATGTGTATTTTATTAAAAAGAATGGGGGTAAACTTGAAATTTTTGCAAAAATATCTTAAGTTTAATATACACAATCTATTTTTGGTTTCAAACATCCGTATTGTATAAGTATTGAGTGTTTTTATAATTTTGAAAATATATGGGTTTAAAAAAATCATCTCTTCAAACTAGGCTCGGAAACAATTTTCCCTTGTTAGTTTTATGTGTCTTATCGAAACATATAACATCACCAAAATAATTGTAATCAACCACTGATCTTGCATCTGCCCTAAAGATGTTGGTAATTTGATCTTCCTCATCAAGCTAAAAGAAATGGATTTTTTATGGCCTTACCTTATAGATATTGTAAAACGGCTCCAACGTCTCTAATTTTCATCGCAAGCTTCCTGTTTATCCTTAAGTAGTTTTTGTAGTCTTTACAGTTAAATATCAACAAATTTTATTAAGTTATTAGGGTCTGCCAATTTACCATACCATAGACTCAATATATGACTTGTTCTGACAAAGAGACGGAACTGCACGATAGTTGTTACTGACAGGTTGTGACTAGTTCGGGTGAGCTCGCTCACCGACCTACTCTTTCGACATATACCTGGATAGCCTTCACATACAGCTAGCGTCACTGTTGTGCATGTGGGTTATATTATTCATGGGATTAATTCGAAAGTTTTTCGGATGTAATTAATTTAGTGTGATCCTATTAACCCACTGCCAGCATATTGTTAGGCCTTAAGTGTTAGTTATATGTATGCCCTAAAGGTCATTATTGTACATGATTGTATATTATAGTGGATGCTTGGACATATATAGAGAGAACTTTCTTGCTCGACATGATAGTATGATATCTGGTCACTCTTTATCTTAACATGTATACTAGTATTATTATACCGTCTCTCACTGATACATGTTGATAAAGCCCTTAGGATGTACTTGACTAACAGGACTATGATGCAAATCATACTAGTGGGGCCAAGGTAGTCCATAAGTACATCCTTTAATGGTTCCTAATCAAAAGAGTATCAAGACAGGGCATCGATATTCCAGAGTACACTAGTGTGTACGTTTCTTGACCCTGTTTGGGGCGATGGATGATCCCACATTCATTGGTGTTTGACATCAAAGATTGTACACGGATGCTCATTGGAGAATGGGTACACCGAACAGGACTCGCTAAGAACTCCTAAATGGTATTATACCTAACGTCAGATAGCAGTTCTGTAACAACTCCATTTTTAGTGTACAAAAATTTGCTTTAAATTTGAAGTATACTTGGAGTATTTAATGTTACTGTTACCACTTTAAGTATTTATTTCACACCATAATTACAAGAAAGAGCTTGTAGCTCATTGGTAATACCTTGCACTGCTGAACCAAGCCACCAGAGTTCAAATCCTATACCCCACATTATTTTTAATATTGATTTTTTTAAACCTTTAGATTACCAATGGTTTACACGTGCATATCTTACAAAAACCCCACTGCACCCAAAAATGTAACATTGCCAGGGGTTAGATGAACCGTCGGGGGTGATTCCGGCCGCCTGACTCGGCCGGGAATCGGCCAAATCGGCCTCGACTCGGCCGACTCAGTCCTCCGACCGAGTCACGGCCGAGTCGGCCGATACCGGCGACGACCCCAACATGAAAGTTATGTCTTTTCACATTCCCTATGCATTTGCAAAATTTCAGCCTCAGACCATTTCCAGAACTCTTTTAAAACCCTAATTACTCCACTTTTAATACATTTTTAATACATTTTATCACATTTTTCATTTTAACCTTTAATCTACCCTAACCCTAGCTTAACCTTATAAATACACCCCTACCCCTACCCTCTCATCCCAAAATTCTGAGCCCACTCTCTCAAAATTTCAAGAATCTTGTACATATTGAAAACGAGCTCGAGACAGAGCTCCGACGAATTCCCAGCGGAACTTCCGGCGAACGTTTTAGGAACTACCGGCGACAACGCAACACATCAGCGTTTCCCCTACTTCTATTTCACTCTCTTGTGTGACCTAAAACCCGTAAGTCCCAATTTCTACCTATCTCTTCTATCTAAAAATACGGATTTACAAAACCCGACGGAATCGGAACAAATCCGATTTCCAATTCGGTTTTCTATAAAATTTCACTTCTCACTAATACAATCATACTTAAACTTCTTCATGTTGATTATTAAACACTAATCAAAAAATTTGAACAAGTTTCATCACATGAAATGATAGCTATTTCAATTTATCGTATTTTTCACAAAAATACCACATTGTTTCAATCCTTCATTTAACCCTATCAAACTTGCTATACATTTAAAATAGATCACGAGATAACGACCTACCTCCTCACACACTTATATGCAACACCCCCGAGAACCTAGAATACGAGAAAACACATTTTTTCATTAAAATACCATATACTTAATAAAACTATTTCTAAAAGATTTAGTTTTGATACACTTTTTAAAGAAGTACCACTTATCAGGAAATTACGATAAGTTGTGGACATCGGTCATTTATCTAAACCTAACTTTGTGGTGTCTAGGCTAGGCAAGTGAGAAAGGTAACTTTAAAAGGCCCGTCTCACGGTGATTCGTGAGCGGATCCCTCCTTTCCTCACTTGTACTTATCTGGCCACAATTGGCGGTAAAGAGCCGATTTGAGACATCTCATAACTTGTCGTTTAGACCATTTAGAAATAGTCTAGTTGACTTAGGAGACCCTAGAACATAGAATATGGAAAATTGACATTTTTACAAATAAATACCATTTACTTTATAAAACCGTTTTCTAAAGGATTTAGTATTTTACAATCTTTGCAAAGCGCCGCTACAACCCAGTTTGGGGAACCCGTTCGGGATAATGCAGTTTATCGCACATCCTCGGGCTTAGTAGTGCGAGATTCAGACCTCCGCAAGGAGCATTCGGTCTCGAAAGATTTAAAATACGACATCTTAAGAAAATGAGATTTTCTAAAATATAAAAAATTTATTAAAATTATTTTTGTATAAATATATGTATATTTATCATTAAAATATCTATTTTGTTATGATATAAATATTCCACATATTTCTAAAAATCACAAGAATCAATTTTACACTAAAATACCATGAATTCCAAATAAACCAATTTTACAAATAAATACCTCTATTTCTGAAACTAGGATATTTTCACTAGAAATATCACAATACAGAAATCCACCTTCATTACAACTCTAAAGACGAATAACGAATACTTGAGGTGTATTTTGGGAAGTATATAAAAGTATTTTTACATAAAACCCCCTTAAGTTTTATAAATTACCCTAAGGACCCTAGCAATTATAGGTTTAAGAAATACTCATGACTTCAAATTACATTTCTAATTGTCTGACTTGGGTTTGAGTCTGATTAATCTGACTTGAATATGATTCAAGTCAATCTACAATCTACAATCTTCAACATGAATCCATGAATCTAATTATCAATCTATACAACTTGACTGAACCGAACCATGGATATACATTCTATTTACATGGTTCTCCAGTTATTCCATTTACATGATTCTACGGTTATATCCGTTTACCGATATCATGGTTTCGGTCAGTCCTTCAATTATACACTCAATTCAATTTACAGTACAAAACAATACAAATAAAACACTACGGGGTTTAAGGGGTAGATTCGTACGGAAGGTGTTAAAAGTGGCACGGGACGGTAAGATTAAGACACCTAACATATATTCCGTTGCTGTTGTACCGTGGCTTAACGGTTCCTTGTACATTCCGTTTGCCCTGGTCTCTAGCATATAGAGACCCCTCTTGTATACACTGGCATCCTTCTGTACCAAGCTACAAACAACAGCGTTAACACAATATTATACAATATTATACAACTTTAAAAGATACCGTCTTATTCTGTCTTTTCTATTTCTCCCTTATCTTTGGGACTTACCGAGCGACCTGTTCGCTGACGACATTCTATTTCTTTCTTCTTTGAATGTCGTCAGGTGATCTGGACACAGCAGAGATCGAGCCCACCAGTGAAGACTTGGATCAGTTTCTCGAAGACCCTGAGCTTTAGACATTGTACCTTTTCTATTCAGTATTTTTCATTTCCTGTTATGCCATTGTTTAGGCATCGCTTTTTATTCCAGTTGTATTTACTTTTCATGCATTGTACAAAAGAATGTTAATAAATAAAGTTGCTGTTATTTTTATCTCTTGTCTCTTGTGAATTATCTTTATATTGCTTAGGTACGCTTAGCGTATTTACTTCACAGTAAATACATAGCGGTCTCGTCGCGTCCCCTTCGCCGTACACTGGGAAGCGGGACGCGACAAGTTCTCTGGTGACACTGGTATAGGTTAGTCTGTAGACTCGAGATCATCATAGAATCTTGTGTGGTTCCCACTGTGCTTTGATTTCCTCCCTACCACGGCTCAAAGGAGTCGTGCAAACAGGTGGATTTTAGGTAAAGTCCCGAGTCACATGGAGGTAATGAGCGATAGGAGGGGTTTCTTCTCTCCCGGTATTGGAAGTTGATATTGCGCTATTCTCGATTGGCTATAACAGAAAGTCCCTGGCCAAGGCTGATGATGAGATTTGCTGGTAAGTGTTATCAGTAGTTTTTCGACTCGTTATGAGCCTCACATCGGCATGACTTATCAAGTTATTAGGGTCTGACGATTCCGCCCCCAGACTCGATATGCGACATATCAGACGAAGAGACCGGACTGTACGGTAGTGTTACTTATAGGATTCATGGGAGTTTGGACAAGCTTTCTTGTTGATCTTCTATTCGCTCAATACCTGGGTAGCCGTTACGTCCAGCTAGTACCGTTGATGGCTTGTGTGTAACTGATATGATCATTACCTACTGCTGACGTATTGACGAGTCTTTAGAGTCCCACACAGAGGTTTCCTAGCTCAAGCGAAACGAAGTAGGGCACATATGTGATATGTGCGGGACCGAGATTGAATACGTGTATGTGATACCGTATTCTAATCTCACGATATAGGTTATATGTGATATAACCGGATTATTGAATCAAGTGTTGATTCAATTATTTGTTATTTGTATATTTGATATACATAGAAATGATATTAGTCGGTTATATATGATATAGCCGGATTATTAAATCAAGTGTTGATTTAATAATTTGATATATATTTATATATTTGATATATTAATATATGTTAACTAATATTAGCTCACTAAAGAATTTATTCTCTTGATGTATATATATTAATATATATTTATATGATATATATATATATATATATATATATATATATATATATTTGTGTGTGTGTGTGTATGTGTGTGTATTACATATATTATTGTGTAATGCTAGATGATACATTGGACATGGGTGTATGAGACTCATACCAAACTAAATATAATTTGTGTGATTTAATTATTAAGGGATAAACCAAAATTAGGTGGAAAATGGCATGGCTTAAGATGCTTGTGGAAGCATGTAGAAGCCTTGACTTAGTCCACTAATTTTGTTTTACTCTAGATATTTATTAACCTAACCATTATTTTTAGCCATGGTTAAGTTTCTACAAATATCATTTGATATATTTTTTTCACCATGGTTGTTCACTTGATCATCTTCTTCATCTCATTTTTCTTCTCTAGCTTTTGATGAGGTGAAGAAAGAAAAAGACAAAAATAATTCTAAAGTGAGCAAAATTCCTACTTCATCAATCTATACCAAACTAGACCTTTAGTATAGGTTGTTTACTTCACTAATTTCTAAATTAGTGAAGAGGTAGCTTGAGTTAGAGATTTCTCAAGGTGGATCATCTTCGGCCTCGAAGATCCTTAAGCAAGCTTGTTCCTTTCCCCTAGTTGAGCCTAAGAAGAGTTTGGAGGACCACTACTTGGAGCCTTAGAAGTGAAGGACCAGTTTACAAAGGTTGTATTCCTTGTTCACTTAGTGTAAAACTTGTTTACTAGTTTAAAAACCCTAATTCTCTAGTTCGATTCTAGGATAGCATGCAATAGCACACTAGATTTTTTAAAATTGCATACTTGATGCTTCTAAAAACCTAGTAGTGGTGCTAAGGCATACTTTTATGGTATCAGAACCAAGTTAGAGCATTAGGAATGGCCTAGACGACGTTAAAGTGTTCGATCGACTTTTCAAAACCCATATTTCCCTAGTTTCTGGAAAAAAAATTCAAAAGTTAGAAATTTTTAGATTAAAAATATTCAGAAAATCATGCAGGGTTTTTAATGGATCCCCAAGAAAAACGAGGCCACGACTCCATAGAACCGCCGTGGAACCGCGGCCCAAACCTCTATTTGGCCGCGGTTCCGCAGCACTTTCATGGAGTTGTTGGTTCTAATTTCTTGTGCTGCACCATTTTGTTATTTTGCATCTTCTGGGTATTTTTAGTGAGACTCAAGCTGTTGAGGTCTCTGGGTTTTCTGGGTGTTTGATAATTTGATCGAAATGTTTAACATCGTCTAGTAGATATTGATCTGTGATACAATATTTGGAATCCACAATAATTAGTTTTGTGGAAACTAGTTAGTATATTGAAAATCTAGCAATTTAGTCTCATTCGATAGATTGCCACGGAGTTTCGATTAGGATCAAAACTCTGTCGCAATCTCGTATAGTACGCGAACATTCGCCACGTAACACTACTAGATAGCCACGCCCCATAGCCCCGACCAAGTTACTGTAGGAGAACCCGTTGCCAAAACCATCCGCTCGGGTGCTCGCAGCCATGGTGTTCCGCCTAAGTGCACTTCGTTGATGGCATCGGGGGTGCGTCCGTCTATTAATGTTTCCGACGAGCATTCGATCATTTGTTGGGAATCTTGTTGAATTGCCCGACTGGTTATTGAAAAGTGTTTTCAATTTGAGACTAAAATGCCAGGTTTATATTGTTAGGCATGAAATCCGGAGTATGGGATATTCCGGGTTTATGATGTCTAAGGTGGTTGTGGATTCTAATTATTATAGTTTTCATTTCTTTTCTGTGACCGTAAGTGTAATATGTGGTGTATCGCCGGTTTCGATGCTATACGTCATTGACAATTGGGATACGCATATTTACATACATTGATGACATATGATGTTATGTGTTGCTGTGATATGTTATATTGGATCGTCGTGATTGAATAGCCTGGGGTTTTTGCGTGAGATGGGAGTTTTTTCATTTTCATTCATGTAAAAATTTTGTATGTAATATTCTTTTATTGGGACACTTCCGGGTTGAGGATGATGTCACCATTGATGTATATTATTTACTTTTCCGCATTAGGATAGACCAAAGGCGGGGAGCACAAGTAACCGGGTTCTAGAGTCCAGTGGGAGACCATCTCGAGGAGTCGAGAACGGGTCTCCTAACTCTAGAATTGGTAGGGTTGCTTGCCGCTCTCGTAGGGGTCTCGGGATGTGGGTTTGGCTATTCATCACGACCGTAGAATCCGTGTTTTTTACTGGCTTGATTTAAAACACGGACCTCCTAATAAATCCAATATTTCATATGTTGACTTCTACTTCAATGTTCTGTGATGAGATCATATAACTGCGTGAGACGAATGCTTTTATTATATATATGATATATAATAAACGTTGCTTATGTTTTGCATCCGCGCTAGTCCAGCACCCACTCTGCCGTTAGTTAAGTAACCTAACGGTGCATGACGGGACCCTGTGGCGAATGCGGATGGCATAAGTGTACGTTTTATTTTCGTTTCTTTTGTGATGTTTAGGAAACATAATTGATGGGACTTCATTAATGAGATTAATGAAAAAGGAAAGAAACCTAAAAATGTTGTAGAATCAAATTTTCAAAAAGGTGGCTCTAGTTCTTGCTTTGCATAGCGGTATTCTTTATGAATATCCAGCCCCTCATTCGATGAGGAAAGAGCCGAGATCCCTTCACCGGGAATGACCTCTTTAGCAAAAGCTAGTAAATGCAACAATCCACTCGGTTTGTTTTGAAAACTATTCGATTTTAAAAAGCGGAGCTTAAACCACTCCTTTTCAAATCACTCGATTCTACAACGATATCAAGTTCATTACGAAAAAGGTTTTCGTAAAAACCTGTCGTAGCCCTCCTTCATTTTAGATAAGGACTATTTTAGTATTCGTGCTACGTTTGTTGGCCTCCGTCAAGGCGTAGTGTGCGGTAGCTAATTTAGTGCTTATTTGCAACCATATGATGCGATTGGATTAGGGTAGTCGTACGACTTTGTTGGCCTCCGTCAAGGGTCGTGCAGGTGGGTTTAATTCAATCAGGAAATGAACGGGTTGTGTTGGATATAGTGCCCTCAAAGACAATTATTGGATCGCAGGTACGTGATTACAATGATTGAGGCAGGACCTATACCAGTAGTACAGTCTTGCTTGAGATGATAGTATGCTATCTGGTTTGTCTTTATCATCGTGTACATGCTTTAGTTCACTATTGCATGTTGATAGCGCCCATAGGATTCTTGCTTGACTGCCAGCAGTATGATGGCGATCATATACGTAGGAGCTGGGGTCTATAAGCACATCCTTAAAGTGTCCCTAGTCATGGGAGTTTCGAGACAGGGCATCGATACTCCAGAGTAGACTAGTGTATACAGTCAAGACCCTGACGAGAGGCTATGGTCGGTCTCACAAGCCATTGGTGTCAGTTGGTTCACCTAAGATGTATACAGGTGCTCATTGGGTTATGAGTACACCGGACAGGACTCGCCGGGAACATACTAGTTGGTATTATACATATCGTCAGATAGCAGTTCCCAGGTGACATGTGTACAGGTTAGTCTGTCGACCTGAGATCGTCATTTGTCTCGTGTGAGTTCCCATTGTGCTTTGATTACTACCCTACCATGGCTCAAAGGAGTCGTGCAAACAGGTTTTAGTTGGGTACAGTCCCGAGCTACATGGAGGCAGTGAGCGGATCGTCGGGGATTCGTCTCTCCCGGTATTGGGGGTGAGATCGCGCTGTGTTTAGGAGAGCCATTACACAAAATCCCTGGCCAGGGTAATCGAGATTTACTGGTAGGTATTCCAGTAGTATCTCAGAGTGTTCTGGACTACTCTCCGACACGACTTATACCGCTATTGGGGGTCTGACGTTTACCAGTCCCCTAGGCCCTATATGCGATACTCATAGACGAACGGACCGGACTGTACGGATATTGTCACTGTCATGCTCAGTAGGGTTTCTGGATGAGTTCGCTCATCGGCTTCCCTTCCGATCAATACATGGGTAACCGTTACGTACAACTAGTACCACTGACGTGCTTGTGGTTATACCCAGTGCCGGTGTATTGATGAGTCATTAGAGTCCCCCACAGAAAGTTTCCCAAGTTCGGGCGAAACGTTGTAGAGGCCGTATGGTTTTATGAAAGGGTTCGATCATATTCGTGCACTTATGCACGGATCATGATCGGATGGATAATACTAGCGGGCTTTGGTTTAAGCCGGATCCTAGTATTATATTGTAGGAATATTTTTGTCTCATTGCATTCGTATTCGGTCGGAATACAAATGTGGGTATGTATTTACAGTTGAGGTGTAATCTCGTAATTTGTTACGGGATTATTTTGGTAGTTGCCAGTTTTCTTTTTCCGTCTTAAACATCACCTTCTAAGTTTAATCTTTGTGACCTCTGTGGACCCTTGACCTTTGTGGACTCTTGACCTTGCACTGAAATTCATGCTGTTGGGGGGTTGTTCATTTCGAGTGAGGTGGAGGCATCATGGGCATAGGCATGGCCTTGTTTCATTTAGAATTTTTTTGGGGCTAAGTGGCTGTTTTTGCTTGGTTGGGGGTTTCTTGCAATTTAGCATGTTCCTTTTTGGTAGGGTTCTTTTTGTGGTGATGAAAAACACTCACATTTGAGCTACACCATTTTTTAGTAAGCTTTTGAAGCCCCCCCATTGATTCTGGCCGAGCCCTTGAGTGTTTTCTTGACTTGCAAATTTTCTTAGCTCACAAGTTCATCTCCTTGGCAACTCCAATTAACCTTTACCCAATCACTTGGGTGTCTTGAGACAAAGTATTTTGCACTCTCTCTACATCAATCTTTGACATGTCGGCTAGCAAACCTCATTTCCGAGTTGCTTCATTTTGAAGCGGGAGCCCGTATAAAGATTCGATGACGTGGTGCCACTTCGATGGACCGGATCGGGGAGCGGACTTCGTCGGCGCAGCAGTGAGGAATTAGGCGCGGAGATTGAAGACCGAAGGACATGGATCGATCGGTATAGTCTCTTTAACTTCTTTTACAGTTTGCTAGTTTACGGTTAATGGAACGATCCGGGCATTGGGTTGCGGTAGCGCCGGGTTTGTAAAAAGTTTTTTGTTCTGCATTTGGCCTCGGTTTGACCGCCGGAGCGACGCCGCATCCCAACAGGTTGAACTTGACTAACGGACTATGGTTTGTTGGCCTCCGTCAAGGTCATAGGACGCTAGGGGCAAAAACATTATTGGAAATTTCAAGTGTTGAAATTTGCAATGAGATTGCATACCTTCTATGAGATAGTTGGATCCCAATACCCACTGCGGGTAAGAGTTACTCATGGGAGAGTTTTGCACTTTACAATTAGCTAATCCAGTAGGTGTCTAAGAAAGGTGTTAACGGGGTTATGCCCCTGCGGAAACGAGGTTATTTAATTAGTTCCATGCGAAAGTACGGGGAGACTCCCTCGGAGTATTAATACCTGCCTGGCTGAACGATTAGCGAACTTGTAGGGTGTAATTAATCCCGGCTAGTCATACCTTTTAGGGTTTGAAGGAAGATTTGATAAAAACAGTAGGAGTCATCCTGATTAGATAAAATAATAACCAATCTAATCTTGCAAGAGCATACGCTAAAGTGTTTTCTTCTCTCTCTCTCCAGGTAGCGACCATGACACACCTTAATCAAGATAATAATATTGATGTATTGACCGAACCCGCTTGTTATACTGAGCTGGGGAACGTTGGTTCCGCTCTACCTTATAACTGTTACAAGTCTCGGTAGAAAATAGGGGAATACCCGGATTCCCATACGACCTGAACGAGGAATGAGCATGACGATGCATCTTCTTCGGGTGTGTTCGTTATCGAGAATTTTTTCTCAGTTTGTTCTACGTCCTGGGTATTAGATACCGGATCAGGATCTTACATTTGTAATATGTTACATGGGCTAAAGAAAGGTAGAGAACTGGGAATAGATGATCATTCTCTTAGGGTAGGGAATGGTGTAATGGTTGCAGCCAAAACAGTTAGCGAATATCACCTAATATTACCTGAAGGTAATACATTGATTCTGAACGACTGTTATTACATACCAGAAATAATGTGCAATATCATATCAGTATCTATAATACATAAAGATGGATATAATTTTGTATTGGAGGATAATGTTATGAACATTTTCCTAAATCAAGTGTTGATTGGTTTTGGCATGTTAAGTAATGGTATATACGTTCTGAATCAAAATACAGTTCTTAACATACAGAACACACACAAGAGGAAAAGTTTAGAAATGAACGAAATCTTCTTGTGGCACTGTAGACTATGTCATATCAATGCGACAAGACTAGCTAAGTCACATAAAGATGGATATTTGAATCCATTCGAATTTACATCTTATGAAACTTATCAGTCATGTCTCAAAGGTAAGATGACCAAAACTCTGTTTACTGGATACGGAGAAAGAGCTACTGAACTCTTGGGACTGATACATAGTGATGTATGCATTCCTATGTCTACACATACCAGGAATGGTTCCTCGTACTTTATTATATTCACCGATGATCTCTCAAGGTTCGGATATGTGTTCTTGTTGAAACAAAAATCTGAAGCTTTTGAGAAATTCAAGGAATATAAGTGCGAAGTAGAGAACCAAACGGGTAGAAGTATTAAAATCCTTCGATCTGATCGGGGAAGAAAATACTTCAGCACGGAGTTCCTGGATTATTTAAAAGTGAATGGGATTCTCTTTCAGCTTACTCCTCCGTATACACCATAGCACAACGGTGTATCGGAACGGAGAAATCCTACCCTATTAGATATGATGCGCTCTATGATGAGTGCTGCTGAGTTGCCTATTTCCTTTTGGGGTTATGCGCTTGAGACAGCCGCATACCTATTGAATAGAGTTCTAACCAAATCAGTGCCTACCACTCCATATGAGATATGGAATGGGAAGAGACCATCTCTTAAATGAGATAAGATAAGGGGTTGTTCGACCTATGTTAAAAAGACAAAACCGGACAAGCTCGAGGCATGGTCTGTTCTGTGCAAGTTTGTGGGATATACAAAGGATTCCTATGGATATATATTCTACCACAGTGAGGAACAAAAAGTGTTTGTTGCTCAACATACCACTTGTTCCCGCCAAAAATTTCTGCATAAAAGAGCCTAATGTATCAAATGGCAGCGATACGCTTAAGAAAATGAGAACCAGTATTTTCCGGGCTGTATTTTGACAAACTCCCGAATGAGAAATAGCTAAATTCTGATGGTATCGAAAGCGTCTCGAAAAAACCTTCGATTTTATATATTATGGGCCTCATAATTCATCCGGGATCAAAAGTTATGAGCAAATGTGCTACACACGTGTAATCTAAAGTAATGCTCTATTATATGGGGATGCATTTTTAGTCCCACATCGGGAAAAAGAGATATACCTTCTGTACCATTCCCATATAAATAAGAGGGGATACCTCTTAGAAAAGAAAGAGAATTCAATTCTCAAAGGAGATTAGTTCTCCATAGGAGCTTGCTCCCCCCATAATGCGCATAAGCGCAAGCGCCATGTGCGCCACGTGCAATGCACGTACGCCCGCTACATGCGTGCCACGTGCAACGCACGTGAGAGAATTCAATTCTCAAAAGAGATTAGTTCTCCATAGGAGCTTGCTCCCCGCATATGCGCAAGCGCCATATACGCCACGTGCAATGCACGTGCGCCCGCCACATGCGCGCCACGTGCAACGCACGTGGGAGAATTCAATTCTCAAAGGAGCTTAGTTCTGTAAGGTTATTAGGAACTAGAACAAGGTTCTACAAGGCATCAACCATGCCAAAATCAAAATTTTCAAGTGCCGAACAACCCAAGCAAGATCTTAGACTAGAGATTACGCAAAATAAATGAGCAAGTAAACAACTTTACTTCTAAGAGTTAGGGATTACAACCTTTGTTGTCCGTTCCTTCGCTTCATAAGCTCCGTGTTGAGGTCCCTTCGCTGCGATCATCAAGTACCCGGACTCTAGAGAGGCTCCATGAAGAGAAAGATGCAAGCTTGCTTCCAATCTTTAACAACTAAGATGATCTACCTTGAGGAAACTCAAACCCAAGCTCTTGCTTCACTAATCAAGTATTAGCAAAGAAAACACCTTAATCTAAGTGGCTAGAATAGATGAGGATGATGAAGTAGGAATTTATCTCTCTTTTGTTTTCAATTTCTCACTCATTATCATCACTTCACAAAAAGCTAGAAAGCTTTTTCCAAGAGGAAGAAGAAGAAGAATTTTATTTGTGATGAATAATGAAATTATTGTTGTGGTTACAAATCAACCATGGGTTAAGAATGAAGACTTAACCTTTGTAGAGAATTAACTAGGGTAAAGGGTTTGGGTTGGGTTAAGAAATATCTACACAAAATATCATAAGTCAAAGCTTCAAGAAGCTTCATGAAAGCTTCATCTAAGCTTAACCCTAATCCAAACCCTAACCATGTTTAAACTCCACAAAACATGTTGCATTTGTAACCCTAACTTTTTACAATATTATATATCACATATATAATATATTTTGCAACAAAAGAAGATAATACAAATAACATATATCGCATATATATCAATGTATTATCCCGTAAGAAAATGAATCAATAAAGCGAGCTTATATTAGTTAACGTAAAGTAATATATCTCATATATAATTATACATTAAATTATCGAATCAACACTTGATCCGATAACCCGGTTATATATATATATACATATATATATATATATATATATATATATATATATATATATATAACCGACTAATATAACATGTACCAATTCATCGAATCAACACTTGATCCGATGACCCGGTTATATCACATATACCCGGCCGATATCTCATATCGCGAGAATAGAATACGGTATCTCATATCGTATTATTCTCGGTCCCGCACATATCACATATATGCTCCTATTCCGTTTTGCCCGAGCCACGAAACCTCTGTGTAGGACTCTAAAGAATCGTCAATACGCCGGCAGTAAGTGATGATCATATCAAACACCCACAAGCTGCAAGCGGTCAGCTAACGTAACAGCTACCCAGGTATTGAGCAATCAGAAGATCAACAAGCAAGCCAGTACATTCTCTTGCGAATCCAATCAGTAAAACTCCCGTACAGTCCGGTCTCTTCGTCTGATATGTCGCATATCCAGTTTAGGGGTGGTAAACGCCAGACCCCAGTAACCGATAAGTCGTGTCGATATGAGGTCCATAACAGTTCGAGAAACTACTGATAACTCTTACCAGTAAATCTCAGCAACCCTGGCCAGGGATTTCCAGTTATGGCCAACCGAACACAGCGCAACATCAACTCCCAATACCGGGAGAGACGAAACCCCTCCTATCGCTCATTGCCTCCATAGGGCTACGGTAGTTTTAAGAAAAGATACGTCTTTTGAAATATCCGTAGATCCCTTGGCCTGTCTTTTAAAATACCCACGATCCGCTAGTTTTGAAATAGGTAGGAGTCTAATCTAATCTAACAACTACACTAAACTATACGGCTGAACTACAGGTAATGAAACCGCCTATCATCTGAGTCGATACATATACATACCTGTATATGTATAGTCGGTGATCCCGCCTCAATAATATCATATCCGATACCATATCTATAATCAGACATCTCAAGTCAAGAGTGCGGATCAATCATCAATATATAGCTCATACGTAAATCCGTCGTACGGCATCCCAAATCTGGGTACGGGTCAAAATCATATTCATCACACTATTCATCCGGTATCCTCTTTATCAAAGATCATAGTCTAAGGTACTGACCTATGTCTAGTACAATACTAATATCATCAATATAGTCATGATCTGACTACTGATCGACAGTCTCGTACAAACCGATATCATCAGCACATATCATCATCAAGGGGTATACATCGCCCAATACAGCCTAGGATCAATATCCTAGAATATCATATCTCATATCACGATCACATGTCGACCACCTATTTATAACACTATTCACCCGTATCGTCTCCCCAAGATCCGCTATAACACCAGGACGTACCTCAATTACGAATCCTGCCATATCACCGATATCACAATCTCAACACAAATCTCATCGACTCATCTCAATCCCAAGTATCATCCCCAAATCCGTATGTGAACACATAGTCCCATACCTATGTGAACACATAACTATATATTCCCGTATGAGCACAAAAGAAAGAAGAAAGTATGCAAGTATGGGTGGGTGTGTGCAAGTGTGTGCGACCGCTACTCTAGGGTTTTGCGGCACTCAATCATCAAAGAACACCAAATATCCATATTTATCATCAATAACTCAAACAATATATAAACAATATATATATGTGTGTGTATACGTATTCGTATACATCACCACGAACTGCGGGGGTGCTATACGCCATCCACCCGACTTCTCCCCGTAGATATAAATCTACTCACCTGGTCCTCGCTCGCCGGTGCCGACGTCGCCACGCGCTTGCTTGTCGTCTCGAAGTCCACATGGGTACCTACATATCATAACGCACCGTATCACATTAAAATCCGACTCATGATCAAAACGACACACGAAACCCACATAGGTCAAAACCTATGGTTGCTTTCACAAATCGACCCAAAAACCCTCGACGTCGGCGTACAAACGCCAAACCATCGAGAAAGCTCCCAACACACTCATTTGTACAATTACAAGCACTAATTATAATATAAAATAGCTTAAAATTCACAAAAACCCCAATTTCACTTAAAAAGTCATTTTTCCGAAAATCTAGCAAGTACAAATCACCGTTTTAGTACAAAACTCGATGTATAAACGAATCTAGCGGCCACAATATTCACTAAATATCTTAAATAAGTCATAAAAACCATTTCCATAATTTAATCTCATAAATTTGCATAATTTCCAAAATCCTAGTTTGCAAAAATATCAATTTTTAACACCTTTTAAAGCAAAATTCACAATTCATCAATTAAGCTTGGTTTTGCATGAACCAAAGTCATTAAAGCACTCATTATAATATTAATAATGACATGAAACCTTAATTTAGATTTTAATCCCACATTGTAACTTAATTTCAAAAACCTAGTTAGCAAAAATAGCATATTTAGCAAAATTTTAATTTAACAATTAGTAACCTAGCAACTAGCTTATCTTTTACATGATTTAACATGTTCAACTACAACTCACCACCACAAATAAATGATCAAAACCCTAACTAGATCCAACCCTAAACTTAAATTTTCAAGTTAGCAACTAGAACCAAAATTAAACACCAAATTTAACTAAATTGGAGTAATTAACCAACAATCAAAACATAGGTTAAGGTTTACACCTCACAAATCAAGAGATCTAGCATGCAACATGACCTCCAAAACTTGCTTCCAAGCTCCAAGATCAATGCTTGAATGGCCAAGGAAAAATAGGTAAGGGTTGGATTTTAAGTTTGCTTTGAATTTGTAGGGATTATGATGCATTTTTGATAAATTTTTTGAAGAGAAAAGAGAGATGAAATGGATAGGGCTGCTGCTAAATTTGGGAGAAGTGGGGGTTTCGGCCAAGTGGGTGGGAGATGGGAGAGAGAGAATGAGGTGTTGAAAGTCAAAGGCATACTTTTATGTTTATTCTTTTCCTTTAATTTCAATGTTTTCTTTTCCTTGTTCTAATTTGTGTGGAAATGGAGTGGGGAAGTAGGGGGAGGGCTGCTGAATTTCAGCCAAGAGAGGAAATAAATGGGTGTGTGTGAGTGTGGGTATGGGTGTGGGGTGATGAAAAATGATAAATACAATACCCCAAACATCCATTTACACTAAAAAAAAGCCTTTTTTCCTCAATAATTTCTAAACCGTTTTGGCAAACAATTTCGTTTCAAAAACCACATGATAAAATTTTGTTTAATGTTTTATGATACACAAAATTTGTTTCAACTCATTCCAATTTGTAATTTTCCCTAGTTAAATATATTAGTGACGGCTTAAAATAATTAATTTCGGAAAATTTTTCAGAAAATTTGAAATTTCACTAGTGGGTCAATAAACACCAAATACTAGCAATTTCATAGCTAGAATATGTATATTTAATATTATAATAAAGATATTTGTATTTTGATTTTTTTTACAGAAAACCCCCTTATTTTACCGTTTTTTCGAATTTTCACCGAAACGATTTTCAAAACGTTACAATCTTCCCCCCTTAAAGAAATTCGGTCCCCGAATTTAAATTAAAACTCCCCCTAAATACTAAAACATCTAAGCAAAACCATCAAGTCGTCGGGGCTCCGAAATCGTAAATACATAAAACAAATCGTAGCGCAGCGCATGCGCATGAAAAATGAGCATATAACTCAAATCAAAACTCCGTCAAGCATCCCGCAATCATCGGAGTCATGGGGAAGACATCAATGCCAAATCCAAAGCAAAACCAATATGATATAACTCGAAACTATACATGTAAATATCGAATCTATATATGTAAGTATCTGAAGAAAATGCATGCCAAATCTCTTTAAGTCGCTGTGCAACGCGTATAACACTGCACAGTGGAGGACGTCTAACATAAGAAAATAACTATATACATATATACCTTTGTTTGAAATGTACGTTCCGCCGTTTTGGAAACAATTTAGAAGGGTCTCCTTATTTTAAACATTTCGTGTCATATCAGACACGTAGGTAAATACTGAGGCTATAGCTCGCGTTTTGGAAATCCCTTCAATAACTATCAATGCATGCAAAATATATTCAGGTACTGTCCTCTGACTAGTCCTGCTCAGTACGAAAACACATAGCAATATCATAAAAACGTACTGCTCTATAAGAAAAATCAATCCCAAAATACGCGTATGAATACTACGTGCGTCTGGTGCGCACGGAAATCAAAATCCATATATGTGCCATACATATGCACAGAAACAACATCTAAGTGCATCGGGTGTGCACGAAACATCTGTCATAGGCAACATGTGTGCCTGACAGCAAAATCAGGTGCATCTGACATGCACGAAAAATCTCAATTTAGTGCATCTGGTGTGCACCAAAATCACATCTCAAAACATGCACTCAACATGTGCGAAAATCCAAGGCAGGTGCATCCATCATGCACGAAATCATGAAATCCAATATCAAGCGCCGAACATGCGCAAAATCAAATCAGGTGCACAAGGTGCACAAAACAAATATCGAGTATCACAATCGAAATCGAAGTCCAGTGCATCTAAGTGCACAAAATGCGTATCACTGCACTGCAAGCATATGTGAATCATACCGAGTGCAAAAACCAAATCGTATGTGTATATACGCACAATCAACTCAACTGTATGAAATCCATATAATCACAAACATGAGGAACCAAGGCACGAAAACTATCTCAAGTGCAACAACTGTGCAAAAATCGTGAATACTCAGTAGGTGCAACCATGGTCCATGGAAACAAATATCACGAAACTCCATCATCATAATCAATCATGGAAATAGATCGCTCAAAATACCAAAATCAAGTATGGCGGAATAGTCCCGCTCAAGCACATCCTCCAAGAATCTCTGGTCAACTGTCATGGTCACTCATAGCATGTCTCATCGACGAACCTGAGCTCTGGCCTGCCGGTGTGCGTAACATGACCACTCCTGGGTGTTGCCTTTCTTCTGGCCTTTGTAGCACCTCCTTTCCTACGCTAGAGGTTGGAGAGAGGAGCAATTTATTCCAGAAAGGTTCTGTCGAGATCTCTCCCAAATCTCGTCTCTGCCGAACTGTCCGGAAGTCATCGTCCCTTACTAGATCTGTTCTTGTTCCGGAAGGGCTGCATACTCATCACGACTCCTTCTGGAAGGTATATCCAAGTACAATGCCTCGGCATACGTATCGTATCTCTGATGTCGGCGGAGTGGAACGTCGTTTCATCAAGATCTCGTACGAACCTCTTACTCCACTTTTCTAATGTCGACTGCTCTGGACTCGTCTCGTCGTGGCTGCATGGACTGAGCTCCTACAGCTACCCTCGTATCTGGAGTCTCCTAAGAAATGCATCTCACCATCTGGCATCCGAATGAAGTCAAACCATTTGATCGATTCGTCAAAACCTCATAATCCCCCAAGAGCTCAACATCTTGGGTACAATTTAACAGTATCGAGTATGTACCACAGCATCGATGGTCCAGCCGTAGAAGGGCAAACCCAAGCCTCACTAATGGCGCCGTGGAACTGCCACAAACCCTAAGGTTCAAAGGCTTTCACACGGTCATTAAGTCGAGTTAGGGTTTCATTCTTCTAGAGGGACCATAGAATTGCCTGCATGTCTTTTCGACTACTTTAAACTTGGAATAATAGGTTTCTAACATTCGATCGTCTCTGTCGACTCTCAACGTCTCCGCGTGAAGTCGTTTCTAGATGGAATCAATCTATCTGATGACCTCGCATCGGGGTAGGCGAACGAACCACATGTCCTAGTCATTCATCCTCGGTGACTAGCGACCTTCTATCATCTCTTAGTACAACTCGTACTGCAATAGCTCCAACATCTGGGGCGATATCTCGTCGTTCGCAGCAATAGCTGGCTCGCTCGTCTGCACGCTGAACAGTGCCTCGACCATCATGAATAAGCAATACACCAACGGTCATCAAAATCTGGCCGGCCTCTATCATTGGCTCAATCCTCTAGTGTCGATCAGCACATCCGACTAACCTCATAAAGGCGATCCGCCAAACGCTCGTGGCGCGGAAACATAGTAAAAAGACACATCTCCGCAATCGTGTGTCGCCGGAATTTCGCCCTGGTCAGTCCTCGTTCGTGACGAGCTCGTGCTGACCGCAACTCTAGCTGTATCTCTCCCTGCCCGTAATCGTGGCAGCAAAACCATAACTGGTATTGATGAGGCTAGATCGGAATGAATATAATACTGAGCAAAGAAATGTACATCCTAAGGCTTCATAAGTGGAGTAGCGTATCGTAAGTATGCCGCGGAACATACCCACGGTACGTCACTCTACTTTAGTCACCTATTCCATCAACCAAGGGTCATCCTACGCTCCGAAGGTATAACCTAACGCTCTGATACCAACTTTGTCACGACCCGAAAGTACGGAACATGACCGGCACTTAAACTACGAACGTATCGAGGCGTACGTAATCTAAGTAAACCGAAAACCCAGAAATCCAAACCAAGAAAAGATGTAGAGTGCAGGAGAAACCAACTTAAAGCAAGTAGTTTCAATAGCATAAGCCGAATTATGCGGTTTTTAAAAACATCAAAAATTTCCTGAAAATTTCGGCAGAATCTCCTTTGTAAATACTGGCCCCTAAACGGGATACAACATGAATAGTATACGAAATCAATAAAAAGGCATCCCCAAGCGAGAGCTAGCTCTTCGTCAATCGACGGTCACAACCACATAAGCAATATAATATACAACGCCAACGGCGAGGATCAAAATTCAGAAGGAAACTCAAAACCACAAGAAATCCACAGAAATATAACGCGTGACTCTAAGGTCGAAAGAATAACATCACTGGTCTCTATCTCAAAATAAATGCATGTTTGGTTGATGGAACTTCTAGATACAACAGAGTAATAATATACAAGGTATATAATGGGGGGTACGATACAAATAAACCCACCTAATAGCAAATCACCCGGAAAAGGAAGTAGTGCCAGCAAAGCCGTAAAGAAACCTGTACGGCAAAACCTGCAAGAAACTGGGGCACAACGGGGGTGAGTTGCCAACTCGTGAATAGAAAAACATCTACGGAAAGAAATCGCATAAATAACGCAATCTAGGTCAATGATCATAATATATCCTCAATTATATATATAACATGCAGCCTATAACAAAGGCTAGGGTAAATATGTAACCCGAGTGTAATCTCATGTGCCCGTGTCAGTGCCTCAGGTAGCAATATATCATATGAATGAGGTATGAATGCATGAAAACAGAATACATGTAAATGCAGAAACTGTTTTCATAATTTAGTGAGATTTCCTTTGTATTTTTAAAATGAGGTATCATAATGAAATCAGCATAAAACAGTGCCTAGCATCGGCACAAAACGTAATCCCTCGATATCTCTGTATCACAGTCTCTGTACCTCAATATCTCGAAATCTCAATGTCTCAATCACAATATCTAGGGCGCCGTCAGTCCAGACCGGCCCCTACCATCCATCTTAAGACCATGACGGTATCCTCCGGATATCCGACGCGTCGGGTAATATCACCGGTCGGTAGTGCTCCCCTGCCAGGCTCAACGTCAACAACACGATCCTCTTGCCCCGGGGTACCGCACCGGGCCCACTATGTACCCGAAACGGTTCCTCCACTCCTCGAATCGGGTCTCGAAATCCATCAACAAACTCATGGTGGACGACTCATACATCATGGGAAAACCACACTTTTTATTTAAAAGAGAGGGAAGAAGCTTATACAAGTTTTGCGGTTTTTCTCCAAATCCAGAAAATCTCATAGAAATCCGAATCCAAATCATCAATAGTATATAAACCCATGAATATAGGCATAAGAATCCATGAATACGGCATAACAATGAATAACAGTATGCATGAAGTGACAAGTAATAACTACAATATCTAAGCTGGCATATAAGGTAAGTACACTAATATTATGTCAAACTACTAGCTATCAAGCTAAGTTAAGCAATAATATTTTCTAAGGTGTACGTGACATGGTAATTACCGATGAAGATGTGTGTGAGCCAGCAAGTAAGTGTATGTGGTACATACGCATCATCGGTAATGGTGCTGGTGTCCTAACAGCATAATGTCAACAATGCAATATGAAATAACAATGTAAGTATGCGATGCGGAGCGAGCAACCAAAATGAGCGGGAGCTAAATATTGAACAATGGTGCCATTTGAAATAACACGAATCGTGGGGTTTTGAAAATAGGGCTACGGTAGTTTTAAGAAAGGATACGTCTTTTGAAATATCCGTAGATCCCTTGACCCGTCTTTTAAAATACCCACGATCCGCTATTTTTGAAATAGGTAGGAGTCTAATCTAATCTAACAACTACACTAAACTATACGGCTGAACTACAGGTAAGGAAACCGCCTATCATCTGAGTCGATACATATACATACCTGTATATGTATAGTCGGTGATCCCGCCTCAATAATATCATATCCGATACCATATCTATAATCAGATATCCCAAGTCCAGAGTGCGGATTAATCATCAATATATAGCTCGTACGTAAATCCGTCGTACGGCATCCCAAATCTGGGTACGAGTCAAAATCATATTCATCACACTATTCATCCGGTATGCTCTTTATCAAAGATCATAGTCTAAGGTACTGACCTATGATCAATATAGTCATGATCTGACTACTGATCGACAGTCTCGTACAAACCGATATCATCAGCACATATCATCATCAAGGGGTATACATCGCCCAATACAGCCTAGGATCAATATCCTAGCATATCATATCTCATATCACGATCACATGTCGACCACCTATTTATAACACTATTCACCCGTATCGTCGCCCCAAGATCCGCTATAACACCAGGACGTACCTCAAGTACGAATCCTGCCATATTACCGATATCACAATCTCAACACAAATCTCATCGACTCATCTCAATCCCAAGTATCATCCCCAAATCCGTATGTGAACACATAGTCCCATACCTATGTGAACACATAATTATATATTCCCGTATGAGCACAAAAGAAAGAAGAAAGTATGCAAGTATGGGTGGGTGTGTGCAAGTGTGTGCGACCGCTACTCTAGGGTTTCGCGGCACTCAATCATCCAAGAACACCAAATATCCATATTTATCATCAATAACTCAAACAATATATAAACAATATATATATGTGTGTATACGTATTCGTATACATCACCACGAACTGCGGGGGTGCTATACGCCATCCACCCGACTTCTCCCCGTAGATATAAATCTACACACCTGGTCCTTGCTCGCCGGTGCCGACGTCGCCACGCGCTTGCTTTTCGTCTCGAAGTCCACATGGGTACCTACATATCATAACGCACCGTATCGCATTAAAATCCGACTCATGATCAAAACGACACACGAAACCCACATAGGTCAAAACCTATGGTTGCTTTCACAAATCGACCCAAAAACCCTCGACGTCGGCGTACAAACGCCAAACCATCGAGAAAGCTCCCAACACACTCATTTGTACAATTACAATCACTAATTTTAATATAAAATGGCTTAAAATTCACAAAAAACCCCAATTTCACTTAAAAAGTCATTTTTCCGAAAATCTAGCAAGCACAAATCACCGTTTTAGTACAAAACTCGATGTATAAACGAATCTAGGGGCCACAATATTCACTAAATATCTTAAATAAGTCATAAAAACCATTTCCATAATTTAATCTCATAAATTTGCATAATTTCCAAAATCCTAGTTTGCAAAAATATCAATTTTTAACACCTTTTAAAGCAAAATTCACAATTCATCAATTAAGCTTGGTTTTGCATGAACCAAAGTCATTAAACCACTCATTATAATATTAATAATGACATGAAATCTTAATTTAGATTTTAATCCCACATTGTAACTTAATTTCAAAAACCTAGTTAGCAAAAATAGCATATTTAGCAAAATTTTAATTTAACAATTAGTAACCTAGCAACTAGCTTATCTTTTACATGATTTAACATGTTAAACTACAACTCACCACCACTACTACAAATATGGTTTGCCCCTACGGATTTATCGGTAGGGGCAACCCACTGCCCCTACGGATATATACGTAGGGGCGAAAAAAGACCCCGTAGGTGCAAAGGCCGCAGGTGCAAGTTGAGGTCCTGAACTTGCCCCTACGGATAAATTTATGCCCCTACGGATAACTCGGTAGGTGCTATAGCCCCTACGGAGTACCCCGTAGGGGTAATAAAATCATATATTTAATTTTTTTTTTGAATATATTGTATATACCTACGGATATACCCGTAGGTCCTATTTAGTCCCCTACGGATACAGCCGTAGGGGATATAAAGTAGCCCCTACGGATTGATCCGTAGGCGCCACTCCCAACACACTGCACTGAGATCGGGGGAAAAATATCAGGAAACCTGATATTTTGCCCCTACAGATAAATACGTAGGGGATAAACAGTTGCCCCTACGGACATATCCGTAGGGGCACCCCCAACACCCTGCACTGATATCAGGTGGGAAAATATCAGGTTTCCTGATAGTTTGCCCCTACGGAGAACGCCGTAGGGGCAACATATATACCTACGGATTAATCCGTAGGTACATATTGTCTGTATTTTTTTTTAAAAAAGGGCTTCTAGATTTTTTCCCGCCCTGTGCACAATACTATATACATCAATCAAATCATATATTGCAGTATTCATAATCACATCCCACGCATATATATAATATACAAAAGAAACCCAAAAACTGAATATGATATAAATACAAACCAATATCAATATCGTTTCAAAATGTAGTACAATGTGATATAAATAAATACATGTTTCAAAAAATAAGAACCAAAAAGCTACCCTAGTTCGGTCCAGCTCCACCTCCGAATAACGTTAAAATAACGCGCGCCTGCTCCTCGGTAAATACACTCTCCAATGCTACAAATAAGGGAGTCTGAGCGGCATGTGGAGCTGGCGTTGTGGTCTGCGCAGCCGCCGTCGAGGTAGTCGCTTGCGGAGCCGCGGCTGCGGGAGTCTGAGTGGGCGGTGGAGCTACAGGAGCTGTCTGCGGAACCGCAGCCGATGTAGTGGCTTGCGGAGCCGCAGCCGAAGGAGATGCATGTGGAGGCTCGGCCGATCTACCCTGTCGCGTCTGGACATAACATGTGTAAGAAGCGTGTAAGAACTGTGTATTATTCGAATTCGTTTCATTATTAAGTTATTTCGAAACCCTGTTTGGATATCTAGTTTGGAAAAGCGTTGTTTATTTTAATTACATATGTATGTATGATTAATCAAACTTAATTCTAAAACCAAATAAGCTCAAGCTACGTACTAATTATGGATATGTTGATATGTATATAATATGAAATGATATTTTACTATAAAGTAGTATACATACCAGCATCTCCTTCAACTCCTGAACGGTGGCCCTCAAGCTATCCAGTTCCTGATGGACATGCCGGCCACTGGAGACGGAGGAAGTAACCGCCGTGGTGGAGTCCAACCTCATATGGGCCCTGCTAGGGCCCAATCCCCGGCCTCTCTCCCAACCTCCGTGGTGCCCTCCGTGTGCGGCGTCCAGAACTGGGGTCAGCAGCCTCGGATCGTTCTGTCCGGTAAAATCGATCCCCGAGGCCTGGGCCTGCTCAACCACCCGCTCCTACACCCACATTAAGCAGTAAAGTATAAGTATAAAATTTAAACTTGAACCTTCCAAAACTAAAATTTCAAATTTGGGTAGAAAAAATATTAACACTTACGCAGTACTCCTGGGTAGCGACGTCGGGACATCGAAGCTCGCCCGTGGCGGGATCTGTCGAGGTGCCGTGGACGGCAAGATATGCGGACAGCACGCTCGGTGTACCACCTGACGCCACGGTCCGAGATGTCTGCAATATTAGAAAGTAACTCTTAATATTAGAAATATTAGAGAATAACTCTTAATATTGCAGAATATTAGAGAATAACTCTTAATTTACCGATAACTCCATGGCTCGAGTAATGTTCCTCGAGCCACCTGTGTAAGTGGGGCGACCCCTCTTCGCCGACTTCCTGTTCTCCGTATTCTGAGCGGCCTGTTTCTGCACAACGCATTAACATTTAGTTTTCTAATTAAGAAACACAAAGAAATAAATTATATCATAAATAATGAATTAAATTTAAAATACATACTCGTTTGCGTTCGGAGTCGAAATAAGCGCACAATATAGGCCATGTCTCTACGTCGACTCTCGCAAACGCCGGAGTAGATAGGAGGGCCGCTCTCTCTGCCTCGGGGGTCGCTATCCACAGGGAGTAGCAGTCGGCCTTCAGCTCATTCCTGTTGTATCGGACATTGGCCTGCATGTTCTTCATCAGGCCATTGTACAGAGCATGAAGGTCGAGCACCCTCCCCGGGTGATCAGGGTCGGCTACAGGCTGAAAATCGTAATCCAACTGAAAATACAAAAAAAACATTGTTATTAGATTGCAAGTGTTAATAATAAATATATTGGATAGATCAAATGAAAATATATATTAATACATACCTGAGCCTGTTCAAAGAAGAGGGCGAATGAGCGCTGGTGCTGCTCGCCCCACTCAACGTGAAGTGGATAGTTCTTCACGATCCGGCTCTCGTCCCCCAAATACCGGCCGAACCTCTCGGCATGAGGACCGGTATAGCGATAGTCAAGGGTAAAAAATAGGGGGAATGCTGCCTCCCCCCTAGCTCTATCAGGCCTCAGCCTATGGGACTGATTCGGGCCTCGAGTCCCCCTCTGGGGGTGGAGAGGCCCTGCGTCTGCACGAAATATCAAGACAATCAATAATAAGACAAAGTTGTATTAAGAATTCAAGTGTGATATATACCTCCGGTGAATAGCGCACGAGCCTGGGCCCGAGCAGCAGCACGAGTGGGACGATAGTTCCTCCGGTGAGGAACAACCGGGGTCCCGGACGCATCCCCTCCAACTGTAAAATAAACATCGACGCTAAATCTCCATGAAGTTCATATTTATTCTATAGAGCATATGTAAAATAAATAAATATTTTAAATTTATTCATACTAACTTGCAGACGATGCGGAGGGTATGGAAGCGGCAGGAGTGGCCCCTGTGGAAGGTGTGGACGCACCACCTATAATTAGACAATTAAAAATAGATTTTATAAGTAATTGCAAAAAGAATGTGTAGATCAATAATATAACGTTCTAAATCAATATGCATGCACTATAGGACATATAAACATACCCGCAGGTGCGGTGGTGTCACCACCTACAGCTAGACAATAATAAAAATTGCTAAGTAAGAGCAAAAGGAATGTGTATATTTATGATATAGCATTCTAAATCAATATACATACACTATATGATATATAAACATACCTGGAGGAGCGGGGGTGGCCTCTGTCCCAGATGTGGACGCATCACCAACAACTAGACAATCAAACATTGACAATATAAGTAATTTTGACATAAACATGCATGAATATCTGTAATATTACATTCAAAATGGATATGCGTGCAGTATACCTGGAGGTGTGGCCAAATCAACATGGAAGGAGGCATCCGAAGGGGTCTCCGATCTGGGTGCAAGACCGGCCCTCTGAAGCTCCCTACGGAGCTTTCCGGGCGGCAGAACCGCTCTGCCTCTGCCTCTGCCTCTGCCGCGGCTGGAGCTCCTGCCGCCCCTCGCTGCTCCCGACATCGTCATCAAATCTAGATAAACGGTTCGTGGACGCATTAGACAATCATTAAAAGTATTGACTATATATGATCTAGAGCGTAAAATGTGAAGTAATAATATAACATTACTGATAACCTTTTTCGTTTCGTGGGCGCATCATACATATCTACTTGGATTTCATCGTCGATGTCATTTCTAACCCACGTAACTTCATGATCGGTCGAAGACAACCCGTCCTTCGAAACAGACGGTCGGAGCACTTTAAGCCTTCTCTCTTCTTCGTCCTCATCGCTGTCCTCGTATTCTGGGACATCGTAGACATCTCTAGGTTTCCATCGGCATACAACACTCCACCCCGGATGCTTCAAACACTGTGAGTAGTATACTTGGAACGCTTGGTTCGGAAAGATAAACGGATCGTCCTGACCGTAAAATCGAAGTGTGTTCACACTGGTCAATCCTTATTCATCTTTCCAGGTCCCAAGACTGCTTCTCCACCTGTCTGTATAGGTTCGCGGATCGTACCAAGTATAGTGGAATATATAAAAGGGTTCTGATCGTCCGGGATAGTGGATGCCGAGTATACAATTTAAGTACCCATAGTAAATCACACCGTCCGATCCTACCGTCGCAATCCCACTATTCTGAGTGATTCTAGATGTTTCTATGTCCTTAACTTCGAATTTGTATCCAAGGACACCAAATCCTTTGTAATGTGCAACCTCCATACTAGGAAATTGAGCTAAACATCTTGAATCACTCTCAAATGATGCAGACAAGTTCGGATCGTGGATCTAACAAAACAAATTTTACGATAAATACATAACGATACAAGTTTAGATTAAAACCGATAGCAATAAAATGTAATTCGAATAACTTACATGCTCTGTGACCCAATCACAAAAATTATCCTGATGGTATTTTTCCAAACGCTCTTCGTTCCAATCAGGATGCCCCTCACGTACCTCGTTAAAATGAGTTCTGTTTTCGACAAATAATTGTGACATTAATATTATGTCATTTCATACACACAAACACAGATATAACAATTAATCCAAAAGAACTTACTCTCTAATTTATTCAAGACATACGTAATTAAGCAAGATAAACCGGTATATCTTGTTGATAAACATAGTGTCTACCCTCTTATACTCGGCTTTACCATATGGCCCGTCTTGAATTCTTCGTGGTCGGTTAAGCCTTGTCTCAATGTTCTCGTCCAGATAGCGGGAACAAAATGTGGTTGCTTCATCAAGAAGATAACCTTGCATGATAGAACCCTCTGGTCGATTTTTATTGCGTATATACTTCTTAAGAGTGTAAAGGTACCTAATGAGAATATGTTGAATAAATAAACACGGGCATACATGACAAAAATAAATTTATAAATTGCGCGAAACGAAAAATTTAACGTACCTCTCGACGGGATACATCCATCGATATTGTACCGGTCCGGCTAATTTCGCCTCAGTTGCAAGATGAACCGTCAAGTGTATTATGATATCGAAGAATGATGGTGGGAAAATACGCTCAAACTTGCAAAGTATCAACGCAATAGAATTTTCTAGTTTATCCAGCGTCGCAACCTCCAGCGTTTTAGCACACAACTCCCTGAAAAAACAACATAGGTCGTTGATTACCAGACCAACCGAGTCGGGGAGAGAAGTCCTGAGGGCTAATGGAAGAAGGTGCTCCACGATAACATGGTGGTCATGACTTTTCAGTCCATCGATCTTGCCCTTCACAATTTTTATTTTCTTGCTGAATGATCCTGAGAAACCTGTGGGGACTTTCAAATCATGCAACACCTGCAGGAATCTTTTCTTCTCCGGTTGTGACATATGATAAGCGGCATTGGGAAGTACAAACTTGCCCGGTTTACCCGCTACCGGTTTAGGGTGCAGTTCACTTCTTATTCCCCACTCTTGTAGATCCATCCGGGCATTCATGTTGTCTTTCGATTTCCCGTCTTTACACAGAAGCAAGTTAAGTATGTGCTCTGATACTCCCTTCTCTATATGCATGACGTCCAGACAATGACGCACTGAATTTGTAGACCAGTACGGAAGCTCGAAGAAAATGCTTAACTTGTTCCAATATTGTGGTTTGACCTGTCTCGTCGGATCCATCCCGAAGGTCACGTTATTGTAACCATCCCATTTAGCAGTCACGTCCTCTCCGGACAATGGGGATGGAGGCCCAAGAAGCTCCTGATGACCATCAAAGTGAACCGTGTCTAACCTATAGGGGTGGTCTGAAGGCAGAAAACGTCGATGGCCGCAATAACAAACCTTCCTGCTAAAATTCAAAAATTTTGATGTTGTGTGTTCATGGCAATGAGGACATGCTTTGTGACCATGTACGGACCAACCTGAAAGCATTCCATACGCAGGAAAGTCATTAATTGTCCACATTAAAGCTGCACGCAGTATGAAGGTTGTATTTGTGTTTGAATCATATGTCTCTACACCATCAATGAACAAAGTTTTCAGCTCCTCAATCAGAGGTCGGAGATAGACGTCGATATTGTTCCCCGGTTAGTTTGGTCCGTCGATAAGAAGAGGCATCATAAAGTATGATTGGTCCATAGCCAACCAAGGCGACAGATTATAAATTATCATTACAACGGGCCATGTACTGTGACTTCCAGCCATATAGTTGAATGGGCAGAAGCCATCGGCAGCCAGTCCGAGCCGGACATTGCGAGGATCGCTACTGAATATTGCGTGCCTCCTATCGAAATCCTTCCATGCGGTGAATCTCTTGGATGGCTCATTTTTCCATTTTCGCTTGGAGGAGCACGGTGATGCCAAATCATTGCCTCGGCTGTTTTCTTGCACCTAAATAGCCTCTGTAGCCTCTGTGTTATGGGAAAATATCGTGCTATCTTCACAGGTATATCAGGCTTCTTATCAGAATCTTTCGGCTTATACCTGGCCTCTCCGCATGTTGGACACTCTTTCAAATCTGAATTCTCTTTCCGGTACAACACGCAATTTTTAGGACATGCTTGAATCTTCTCGCACTTTAGACCCAAATCAGACATCATTTTCTGGGCTTCGTACCAGCTTTCGGGCACATTATTTCCCGGAGGCATAGAATCTTTCAAGAACGAAAGAAGCATTGTGAATGACTTGTTGCTCCATCCATTTAGGCACTTAATTTGGAAAAGTTGGACGAACCATGAGAGGGTGGAATACTTCGCATTCTCATAAATTGGTTTCCTAGCATCATTCATGAAATTTTCATATTTATCCGCACGCGGTCCTTGACCGGAAGGAATGTCATCTTCGGTACGAATAGATTCACCTAGGGCAGCCTCTACCATATCCTCCATTTCTTCTGATGGAAATAAATTTCCGTATCCTGCCGTATTACCGAATTCTTCTTCTTCTCCTGCCGCATTATCGTGTTCTCCTTCTTCTACCGCAGTACTGCATTCTTCTCCTTCCCCGTGATATTTCCAAATTGAATAAAGTCTAGTAAACCCATATTTTACAATATGAAGCTCTGCCAATTCTACCTTCCGCCAGTACTTATTGCCACATCTATCACACGGACAGAGAATCTTCTCTATTATGATCTTATTATGTGCTCATGCAAATTCAAGGAAAGCAGCAACTCCTGCGACAAACTTAGGTTGCATACGTTGTTTCCAATCCACATACATCCAGTCCTTAACTCTGACGTACTCATGGGCCATGTTAGACTGAATAACATATAAATTGTAGGTTATGCTGACTATATTGAGAAATATAAGAACGGGATAGTTACTGACAAAGAAGAAAATTCATGTATATGCTTTGTGTGTGCGTTTGTCATTGAAAAGAATAAATTATCGCACGTTATGTTGACCGATAGACGGGGACTAAGTGGCGCTTTTAGTTTCATATATGGGTATCGATGGGAATATGAAGGTTTCATATTATCATATATTGGTTTTAACCCGAACATCTCGAGTCGCTCTCTGATTATGCGTTTGTATGTATGTGTTCCGGCTGTCGGGGGTAGGCTTCTATCCCATTAAGAATGTATAGAGCGAACGCCCATCACTTGTGCTTTCAACCGTTTCGAGTAAATTTCGGCAGCACCTCCCCGCTGTTCTCCGAGTACAATGTAATAGAATAGATAATCATTTCAAAGCTGTGAAACAACGTTGAAATGAACATCTAATCTATCTTTGTACACGGAGAACCAGCGGAAAGGTACCGACGAAATATCTCGAAACGGATGAAAACACAAGTGAATGAAGGCGTTTGCTTTATACATTCTTAACTTGTCCACACGGGACAAATCTATGGGTTACCATACGATTGAATTTTCTCGTCGCGTAGACTATACGACGGTTGTTAGTATTGAGCTATACTGTCCGATATTTAACAACCTTCGTATAGTTCTAGGTCACGACGAGCATCGCACGTATGTTAACCGATAGACGGGGACTAAGTGGCGCTTTTAGTTTCATATACGGGTATCGATGGGAATATGAAGGTTTCATATCATCATCGAGTATCATATATTGGTTTTAACCCGAACATCTCAAGTCGCTCTCTGATTATGCGTTTGTATGTATGTGTTCCGGCTGTCGGGGATAGGCTTCTATCCCATTAAGAATGTATAGAGCGAACGCCCATCACTTGTGCTTTCAACCGTTTCGAGTAAATTTCGGCAGCACCTCCCCGCTGTTCTCCGAGTACACTGTAATAGAATAGATAATCATTTCAAAGCTGTGAAACAACGTTGAAATGAACATCTAATCTATCTTTGTACACGGAGAACCAGCGGAAAGGTACCGACGAAATATCTCGAAACGGATGAAAACACAAGTGAATGAAGGCGTTTGCTTTATACATTCTTAACTTGTCCACACGGGACAAATCTATGGGTTACCATACGATTGAATTTTCTCGTCGCGTAGACTATACGACGGTTGTTAGTATCGAGCTATACTGTCCGATATTTAACAACCTTCGTATAGTTCTAGGTCACGACGAGCATCGCACGTATGTTAACCGATAGACGGGGACTAAGTGGCGCTTTTAGTTTCATATACGGGTATCGATGGGAATATGAAGGTTTCATATCATCATCGAGTATCATATATTGGTTTTAACTTGAACATTTAACGTGAATAAGTTTTACGTTTACGTTTCGTTATTAAGAGTTCGAAATTTCATGTTTAGGGTAAATTTTTCTTGCGTTTGTGGTAAAGTTGTACGTTTATGTTGTCATCGAGTATCCTATTGTAATGAACTAGTGTATCCTACTAAATAAATTAGTGCACCATAAACCTAAATAACCCAAATTAACCTAATTAACCACAATTAACCATAATTGTTACCCTAACACAAATTATCACTAATTAACCCAATTTACCCAAATTAACCTAATTAACCCTAATCAACCCAAACTTAACCAAATTTACCCAAATTAACCAAATTAAGCCTAATCAACACCCTAACCTTTTCAAATTATCACTAATTAACCCAAATTAACCCTACACTGCAATTAACCCAAATTAACCATAGCCTCTAACCCTAAACATGACCCTAACCCTAACACTAACCTTAACCCTAAATACCATAACCCTAACCCTAACTGATTAACCCTAACCACAACCCGGCCAACACCAATCCCAACCCCAACCGAACCCTAATCCCAACCCCAACCCCAACCGGCCCCAACCAAACCCTTACCCTAACCCCAACCCCAACCCCAATCGAACCCTAACCCTAACTGACCCGATGCCACCCCTACCCGAACCCTGATCCCTGAACCCTACCCCTAACATCATCAAAAGAAGGAAATAAAAGTATTAAATTAGAAGTAAAAATTGGAAATTTACTAACCGCGGTGGAGGAGACGACGGAGGAGGCCAGTAGTCGACGATGCGATCGGCGACGAGTCAAGCACGGTTGCGACGTGGAAGTCGACGAGTCAAGCACGGTTGCGGTGGCGAGGTCAGGATGAGGACGTCGATGGCCGACGAGATCGGGATCGAGACGCGGGAACGGTCGTCGCGAGGCGCGGAAGAATAAGAGAGAAGAAAATTTTGGGAACGGTGAGGGATTTTCTGTGCCTTTTTTTTATTATTAACCCGTATACATGCCCCTACGGACTTACCCGTAGGTTCTTTGTTTGCGCCTCCGTAGGGCCAAACAACAAATTATGATTTAATATTTTTAAATTAAAATATAGAAAACCGTAGGGACAACAGTGGGCACCTACGGATTAATCCGTAGGGGCAATAAAAAGTTGCCCCTACGGATTCCTTTATCCGTAGGGGCAACCCCTATTTGTAGTAGTGCACCACAAATAAATGATCAAAACCCTAACTAGATCCAACCCTAAACTTAAATTTTCAAGTTAGCAACTAGAACCAAAATTAAACACCAAATTTAACTAAATTGTAGTAATTAACCAACAATCAAAACATAGGTTAAGGTTTATACCTCACAAATCAAGAGATCTAGCATGCAACATGACCTCTAAAACTTGCTTCCAAGCTCCAAGATCAATGCTTGAATGGCCAAGGAAAAATGGGTAAAGGTTGGATTTTAAGTTTGCTTTGAATTTGTAGGGATTTTGATGCATTTTTGATAAATTTTTTGAAGAGAAAAGAGAGATGAAATGGATGGGGCTGCTGCTGAATTTAGGAGAAGTGGGGGTTTCGGCCAAGTGGGTGGGAGATGGGAGAGAGAGAATGAGGTGTTGAAAGTCAAAGGCATACTTTTATGTTTATTCTTTTCCTTTAATTTCAATGTTTTCTTTTCCTTGTTCTAATTTGTGTGGAAATGAAGTGGGGAAGTAGGGGGAGGGCTGCTGAATTTCAGCCAAGAGAGGAAATAAATGGGGGTGTGTGAGTGTGGGTATGGGTATGGGGTGATGAAAAATGATAAATACAATACCCCAAACATCCATTTACACTAAAAAAAGCCTTTTTTCCTCAATAATTTCTAAACCGTTTTGGCAAACGATTTCGTTTCAAAAACCACATGATAAAATTTTGTTTAATGTTTTATGATGCACAAAATTTGTTTCAACTCATTCCAATTTGTAATTTTCCCTAATTAAATATATTAGTGACGGCTTAAAATAATATTAAAATAATTAATTTCGGAAAATTTTTCAGAAAATTTGAAATTTCACCAGTGGGTCAATAAACACCAAATACTAGCAATTTCATAGCTAGAATATGTATATTTAATTTTATAATAAAGATATTTGTATTTTGATTTTTTTTATAGAAAACCCCCTTATTTTACCGTTTTTTCGAATTTTCACCGAAACGATTTTCAAAACGTTACACTTGCACTAGGGCCATCTGTTGTAGTATCTCATACCCAATAATCAGCTATGGTTAAAGTATCTCATACTCAACCATCCCATAAAATTCTTTACTGGGTAATAGGCCTTTGTGAGTGGATCCGTGCTGTTGTCCTCTGTATCTACTCTCCTATCCTCGATCTCCCTGGAGATCAACCATCTCCATGATCAGGTGATACTGCCTGAGAATATGTCTGGATCTCTGATGGGACGGGGGTTCCTAGGCATAAGCCACAACTCCATTGTCACACAATGGTAGGAACGAAGTTCATCTCATGAACTAGTATATATCCAGACCGCCTCTTTGGTAGCATCTTTGGTAACGATGTATCTTACCTTTAATCGTCTAGTGTGTCACGGTATCTAGCTTGGAACTCTTCCAACATACCGTCCCTCCACTGAGGGTAAAGACAATGCCTGTGACTGACATTCAGTCGTCCTTATCACCCTGGAACCTTTCCAGTGATTCTCCCCAGGATCGATTGATACCATCTTACTACACCTAGTGAGAATCCTAACATCCATTCAGATCTATCACATAGATCCAAAAACCCAGGATTTAGGAGATATCACCTTGATCCTATATGGAGAATCCTTGTGACAAGAGGAGATTGACCGAGCGTAGCATAGGAAACTCCTTTCCTATCAAGAGTATGTCATCCACGTACAATACGAGGATCACTACCATACTCCCTACTACCTTTTTGTATATATAAGGTTCATCTACCATCTTGATGAAGTCAAACTCTTCGACTACCATATCAAAACAGATGTTCCAACTCCGCGATGCCTGCTTTAACCTGTAAAGCAACTAGCACACGTTTCCACTGCTCCCACTGTCGACGAAGCCCTCTTGCTGTGTACTTATAGACGCTCTCTTCTAAATCATTATTTAGAAAAAACAGTCATGACACCCAACCGCCAAATATCGTAGTCATGGTGTGTAGCAATGACAAGTAGGATCTGGAAGGACTTAAGCTGTAACACCTTAGAATGTGTTTTATGGCTAATTATATTTTAATATATGGTTTTTAATAAAAAGTTTACCAAATTAAGTTTCAAATATTTTATCCTATTTAATGAGTATTTTATTAGAATTGTTCTAGGCTTGCACACACTTATGCATGATAACTAGGGTTGTTTTGGGGGTTTAACCATGATTAGCAACATGGTGAACTAACCATTCCCTAATCTAGTTTAATATTGTATTAGGTGCTTTTGGGTTTTTATTTGTATATGGTTATTTTCAAAAATAAAATGAATTTGAAAAGGGTTTTTAAATGGTTTGAATGTTGACCTTGGTGAGAGAGAGAGAGGGTGCATTATGAGGCATGATGGCTTGCCCATGCCTTCAATTAATGAAGAGAGAGAGAGAGAGGAGGGGGTTGACTTGTTGGTGTTCTCTCATTCTCACTCATTTCTCTCATCCTCTCACTCTCAAACTCACACACCCACACACCCACACATCAGCAGCAGCAAAGACAATAACAACAACAACAACAGAAGCAGCAGCAGCAGAGAAGGAGCAGCAGCAGGCAGCAACAGCTTCAGCAGTGGCCTCAGCATCAGCAGCAGCTCAGGCATCAGCAGTAGCAAGCAGCTCCAGCAGCAGTAGCAACCCTCATCTCCCCCATACACTTCTTCTCCTGCTCTCTATGGTTCTCTAGGGTATATTTCTGAACCCAAGTCCCCTTTTTCCTAGCTTGTATGCTTATTAGCGTAGGTTTGTGTTAATTAGCTAGTTTAGTGCTAATTATGGTGATTTGTGAGATGTTGTGGTAAATTGATGATTGTGTTGGTAAACCCTACTTATTTAAGTGTTGTTGGGGTCACCTTAACTGAGTTTAACCCTGAATTACACTAAAATACCATAGGGTTTCCTTTTAGTGCAAATCGGTGTTTTTAAGCGTTATTTGTGACATTCTGTGATCTACTATTGACCCGGACACTTCAGGACAAAATTGAGCAAACTGGAGCATGTACACTAGGTCTAGATACCACCACCAGAGCACGAGACCCTAACTCCTAACTTGGGCCGCCGGTTTATTAGTTCTGGCTGCAATTTGAGGCCAGGTAGGGGACTGGGGTATTGGGTTTTTGTGTGGGGTAGTCTACTGTTATTTGTAGTGTTTTGGCATGTCTAGTTTTGTAATATTTGACCTGTAGGAAAATCTGGGATCAAATATCGTTTTGCATGTCCGTTGTGTTGCGCGATACGCGCGATACGTGAGTGGGTTCTGTGATCCAGCGTATCGCGGTGTGTCGCGATAGTTTTAGACGCGTATACACACGATTCAGTGTATCATGCACACGCGCGTTTAGTTCGTGACGCGAGTTTCTCGTTTTGGTTCGATATCGCGTTTTGCGGAATATTTGGCTTATATATGATTTCCATGTCTTATTTGCAGGTTTGCAGGCAGGAACTACGGACACCGCTACAGGGGGTAGCAGATGGTAGGATTCACCTAGCGTGGAGCGTAGGTGAGTAAATTTAACATCTACAGGGGAATTTCCCGCATGGCGTTATGCGTATGGGCTAGGATTCAAATACCTGTCGCATATTCTACGTCATTGTTAGAATTGCGCCTTTACCATATTTCCTTGATATAGTTGTACTGTGACTAGCAGCCGTAGGACACTGCACATATTATTGACGGTTCATGTTGCACGAGCACGGATTGTATGCTACACACACCGTCAATAATTGCCATGTCACACACAACCCCTTTTAGATACTATATTGCTTATCATACATGACATCTAGCTTATCGGTATACCTATAGTGTATCTTACCATTAGTGATAGGTGCATCTACACCTTGCGATATAGCTACAGGTATACCTTGCATATATTTTACTTATACCCAGGGGGTATACGACATCAGTTCTTATAGGTAGATACTTATACATTGCTACACCTGTATGTTACACACATATTCAGTTGCAGTTACGTATTTACCTTTACTAATGTTACTTAGCTGTACCTTATTAGTTTCACATACATCTGGTTTCAGCTACATATTCTCATTTATATGCTCGCATTCAGATATATCGCATATATTTATTCCTGGATTTGCGACTTGTTATTTGGATTTTACATGATGTTTTCTGGATTTGGGAACCGCGGGAGTTCATGAAATTATGCATACATTGAAAAACCCGGTTTTCTTGATGTGATATTTGCGCAGCCACCATGAGATTTATCGGTTCTGATTATATACTCCATACGAGGTGTGGTTGCCGTATGAGGGTATATGGTGGGGCCCAGTATGGTTCTCCTCGGCAAGAAGATCGATGGATGTTACCGATTGAGCCTGGAGGCGGGCGAGTACCTACCGGTGACAGTACTGATGACTCGGCGGGGATCATGGAGATACCGTTGGGAGTCATGTACGTATGCATACGTCGAAAGGCGAGGGTCAGAGCTAGGCACTCGTGCTTTCGGAATAGCGTATGATACGTGATCAGGATTTCTGTGTCAATGCTTGGCACATGGTTTTCATGATATTTCTTTAACACCTTTGTATATATAACAGGGGATTTAGCCGTTGTTATATATACCCTTACACCAATATTAGTGGAATGGGACGCTAATATATGTGTATTGCCCCCATCATATTTATTTCTGCAAATATATATATATATATATATATATATATATATATTTATTTATTTAGGATGCTAGAATCTTACTTGAGATGTGATTTGGGATATTAGGTGATTCATTGAGATTGGATACAGGTTACCTATGAGATTGTTGATTTGTACATTCGAGATATAGGAGATCTATTCGATATTGTACATTGAGTAGATGTGAGACTTACATGATATGAGAGCCCAACTTAGGGGCTGATTTGAGGATTTGGGATTTGAGTGTCTTGATTGATTGTGATCCTGCCACGATGTCAGGTTTCCGTGGAAATGACATATTCCACCCCATACCTCACACTTATCTGTTTTATGCACAGTTTCATACATTGGTAGTACCTGTTAGTGTACCCTCATGATTGCTGCATATCTACCTTCTCATATCCCTATTGCATACTATTATCATGTCATTATTGCTTCACATATTGAATGTACCTGCTAGTGCACTTTCCATTATTCTGCATTCACATGACATGTTATTACTGTAATCGCATATCTTAGATTCATGATGTACGTACATTCCTGCGATTACCTGCATATGTTATCTACTATTCACGAGTTGGCAACTCACCCCCGTTGTGCCACAGGTGTTTCAGGTTGTTCCCCAGAGTAGTCGAGGCAGGCTATTCAGCTATTCATCTATCATCTTTTGCTACAGATATCGCATCAGCTCACAGTATACCATTTTGCTTAGGTGGGTTAGATGATTATCTATATTTCATATTGTATATTCGTTGTATTTTGTACTCTCCATCTACTATTATGTTGTGGACTTAGAGACTTGGTGAGCACGTATTTGTATATTATTTGTGGATTTATTGTCTTTTATATACAGTTTCTTTCCTATTGTCTCTTATTTCTTCGCTTCGGCGTCGTATATTTATGATGTGATTGTTTTCCGTCTTTGGGCTAGTTTTTACACACAAATGGGTGTTGCCAAAATTTTAAAGAAAGAGAACTGGACTTTTAAAGAATTTGGGTTGTGATTTCAACTGTTTCAAAAACTTTTATTATCTTTTCCGTATTTTTATGGTTTAGATTTCTGGGTTTTGGCTTTCTTTTACTGCGTTACGTTTTTAGGCGTTGCGTAGTATTAGGGCCGTCACGTGCCAATTTTCGGGTCGTGACATAAGCATAGCTTTTAAAATCTCAACTTTTCCATGTACACCAAGTAATCTTATCAAGATATACTTGCTCCTGATGGGGATTTAACCCTTCAGATAAAGCAACCAAAGTCCATACTTTGTTGGTGTATATGGATTCCATCTCAGATCGCATAGCATCCAGCCATTCTTACAGAGTCCCCACTCCTGATGGCCTGCTCAAAACTAGTTGGGTCATCATCTCATGATGCAATCCTCGCTCCCACTGTCATAGAGAAAAACCGAAGTATCTCTCAGGTGGGTGAGGAACTCTACCAGATCGGCGGAGAGGCTGAGGTTCGTCGGGAGCTATTGAATCCTCCGGTTCTACCAAATCATCAGCTGCAGTTTGTATAGCTGGAATTCTTTCCAGTTCTACCTCATGACCACTAATTCCTTTACAAGAAATTCCCTTTCTCAAAGGTGGCATGCTGAGAAACAAAACACCTTTTGTTCCTCGGTTAGGTAGAAGATATTCCCTTGCGAATGCTTGGGATATCCAACAAACTTCCACAGAACTGACTTTGCCTCGAGCTTGTCCAGATTTTGCTTTTAGACATAGGCCGGACAACCCCAAATCTTAATATCCTTAAGAGATGGGCTCTTCCCATTGCATATCACATATGGGGTGGTAGGCATCTGATTTGAATGGAACCCTAATCAATAGGTATGCAACTTCACAAGTGCATAACCCCTAAAAGGAAATAGGCAACTCAGTAGTACTCATCATAGAGCGCACCATATCACATAGGGTGCAATTGCTCCGCCCCGATGCACCGACGTGCTGTGGTGTATACGGAGGAGTAATGCTGAGAGAGAATCTCATTCTCCTTTAGAATAGTCTAGGATCTCCGTGCTTAAGTATTCTCCTCCCTGATCACATCAAAGGACATAATACTTATACCCGTTTCGGTTCTCTACTTCTGAAGTACAAAGAACCAGTCCTGGCATGTGTAGATTGGGGACCTTACATACATCATCATGTATCAATCCCAAAAGTTCACTAACTCTTTCTCTGTTTCCAATAAACAGAGTTAAGGTCATTTTATCTTTGTGACATGACTGGCAAGTTTCACAAGATGTAAATTCAAACAGATTTAAATATGCATCTTTATGTAACTTCAACTAGTCGGGTCGCATTGATATGACCTAGTCTACAATACCACAAAAAGGATTTGTTCATTTCTGAACTCTTCCCCTTGTGTGTGTTCTTTACGTTAAGAACTGTAGTTTGATTCAGAACGTCTATGCTTTTAAATAACATGCCTGGACCGATCAACTCTTGATATAGGAAATGTTCAAAACATTATCCAGCTATACAAAATTATATCCTTCTTTAATAAATAACGAGACTGATATGATGTTGTATATCAGGTTCGGTATCTAATAACATTCGTTCAGAATCAATGTATTCTGTTAATACAGGGTGATAACTGCCAACAGACTTGGCTGCAACACTTGCACCATTTCTATCTCATGAAACTTATCACCCGTTCTCAATTCTCTTTCTATCTGTAGCCCATGTAACATATTACATATATGGGATCCTGATCCGGTATCTCATACCCAGGACGTAAAGGATATTGAAAAACAGTTCTCTGTAATGAACACACCCGAAGAAGATGCATCATCATACACTTTTTTCGTTTGGGCAGTACGGGAATTCTGGTAATCTCCAATTTCCTGCTCGATCTTATAACAATTATAAGTTGGAGCGGGACCAACGTTCCCTAGCGCAGTATAACAAGCGGGTTCGGTCAATACATCCGTATTATTATTTTGATTAAGGTGTGACATGGTCGCTACCTGGAGAGAGAGAAGAAAACACTCAGCGTATGCTCTTGCAAGATTATATTGGTTATTAATATATCTAATCAGGATGACTCCCACTGTTTTAGTCAAATCTTCCTTCAAACCCTAAAAGGAAAGACTAGCCGGGATTAATTACACCCTACAATTTCGCCAATCTTTTAGCCAGGCCAGTGCCGGTACTTTGAGGGAGGTTCCTCGTGCTTTCGCACGGACCTAATTAAAATAAACCTCGTTTTTCCAGGGGGTAACCCCGTTAACACCTTTCTAGACACCTACTTGATCGGCTAATTGTAATGTGTAAAACTCTCCCAGGAGTAACGTTTACTCGCGGCGGGTATCGGGATCCAACTATCTCATAGGAGGTATGCAATCTCATTGCAAATTTCAACATTTAAAATTCCCAATAATATTTTACCCCTAGCGTCCTATGACCTTAACGCAGGCCAAAAAACCATAGTCCGCTAGTCAAGTTCAACCCGTACATTTCCCGATTGAATTAAACCCACCCGCACGACCCTTGACGCAGGCTAACAAAGTCGCACGACTACCCTAACTCAATCGCATCATATGCTTAAGCAGATAAGCATAAATAGCTACCGCACACTATGCCTTGACGCAGGCCAACAAACGTAGCACGAATACTATGAAATACTTATCTGAAATGACGGAGGGCTACGCAGGTTTTTAAGAAAACCATGAGCGTAATGAACTTGATGTCGTTGTAGAAACAAGTGATTTTGAAAATGAGTGTTCTTGAGGCTTTTCTAGTTTCGCTAAAGAGGTCACTCCCGGTGAAGGGATCTTGGCTCTTTCCTCATCGAATAAGGTGCAGGATATTTCATAAATACTGTTGTGCAAAGCAAAAATTATAGAAGCAATCAAAAGACAAACCGTGTGTGTAACATCTGCTAGTTTCGCTAAAAAGGTCACTCCCGGTGAAGGGATCTCGGCTCTTTCCTTATCGAATAAGGTGCTGGATATTCTACAAGGAATACCGCTATGCAAAGCAAAAACTAGAGCTACCAGTTTTTAAAACAAGTTTCTACAACATGATTAGGTTTCTTTTAGTTTCATTAATCTCATTAATGAAGTCCCATTTTATTATGCTTCATAAGCATCATATTTGAATTGAAATCAGCAATATAACATATATCTCATATATATAATATAAACATTCGTCTCAGGCAGTAATATGATCTCATCACAGAACATTGCAGCAGAAGAACTTATATGAAATATTGGATATACTAGGTTTTCCGTGTTTTATTGCGATCCTGTATAAAACACGGATTCCACGGTCGTGATGAATAGCCAATTCCACACCCCTAGACCCCTACGAGAGCGGCAAGCAACCCTGCCAGTTCTAGAGTTTGGAGACCCGGTCTCGACTCCTCGAGATAGTCTCCCATTGGACCCTAGAACCCGGTTACTTATGCTCCCCGCCTTTGGTCTATCCTAATGCGAAAAAGTAAATAATATACAATGGTGACATCATCCTCAGCCCGGAAGTGCCCCAATAAAAGAATATTACATACAATGAATTTTACATGAATGAAAATGAAAAACTCTCATCTCACATAAAACCCCCGGCTATTCAGAACACGGCGATCCAATATAACATATCACAGCAACACATAACATCACATATCATCAACGTAAGTAAATATGCATATCCTAGTTGTCGTTGACATATAGCACCGAAACCGGTGATACACCACATATTACACTTACGATCACAGAAAAGAAAGTGAAAAACTACAACATTTGAAATCCACAATAACTTTAGACATCTTAATACCGAAATATCACATTCTTCGCATTTCATGCCTAACTATATGAATTCCACATATTGTATCACATTCCAGATAAATAGACAATGTTAAACTTTCCGATCGAATAAACAAACACCCAAGATTTCCCAAATAGCTCAACACTTGAGCGGAGTTCAAAAATCCCAGAACATGTCACAGCCCCAATGAACCAGCCGTAGAAGGCTCAAACCAACGCCTCACATATGGCAACGCTAAACTACCACAAACCCTAGGGTTCAGTAGCAGTTTTGACGGTCATATAATCGAGTTAAGGTTATGTTCTTCTATAGGGTCCACAGATGCGCTTGCATGATTTTCCGAAAGTTTCAAACTCGTGAAAAAATCCAACACTTGAAAGTTTTCCGACAGGGGAAAACGTGAGTTATTGATATCCGTTCGAACTTTTTAACACGTTCTAAATTACCCGGAAAAACCTAAACGAAGTTAAACCTTCCGATCGAATCAACGAGTTCCCAATATTTCCCAGAAAGCTCAACACTTGAGTAGAATTAAAAATTCCCAGAAGCATGAAAAAGTACCCAAGAATAATACCCAGAAGTATTAGCCCCTAACTCCCAAAGTTGGCCGCGGAACCGCCGCCAAACGCATGGTTTGGCCGCGGTTCCGCGGTCTCTTGAGCGAGTCATGGCTTCGTACTTCACAGTAATTCTTAGAATTCCCTGCATGATTTTCTGAGTATTTTTAATATGAAAAATGTCAACTTTTGAAAGTTTTTCCAGAAAGTGGGATTTATCGGGGTTTCGGAGTTCGATCGGACTTTAAACTTCGCCTACACGTCGTCTAATGCTCTAGCTAGTTTCTGATACCACTGTAAGAATTAGGCACTATAACAAGGTTCTACAAGGCATAAACCATGCCAAAATCAAAATTTTCAAGTGCCGAACAACCCAAGCAAGATCTTAGACTAGAGATTAGGCAAAACAAATGAGCAAGTAAACAACTTTATTTCTAAGAGCTAGGGATTACAACCTTTGTAGTCCATTCCTTCGCTTCATAAGCTCCGTGTTGAGGTCCCTTCGCTGCGATCATCAAGTACCCGGACTCTAGAGAGGCTCCATGAAGAGAAAGATGCAAGCTTGCTTCCAATCTTCAACAACTAAGATGATCTACCTTAAGGAAACTCAAACCCAAGCTCTTGCTTCACTAATCAAGTATTAGCAAAGCAAACACCCTAATCTAAGTGGCTAGAATAGATGAGGATGATGAAGTAGGAATTTAGCTCTCTTTTGTTTTCAATTTCTCACTCATTATCATACTTCACAAAAAGCTAGAAAGCTTTTTCCAAGAGGAAGAAGAAGAAGAATTTTATTTGTGATGAATAATGAAATCATTGTTGTGGTTACAAATCAACCATGGGTTAAGAATGAAGACTTAACCCTTGTAGAGAATTAACTAGGGTAAAGGGTTTGGGTTGGGTTAAGAAATATCTACACAAAATATCATAAGTCAAAGTCAAAGCTTCATGAATGTTTCATCTAAGCTTAACCCTAATCCAAACCCTAACCATGTTTAAACTCCACAAAACATGTTTCATTTGTAACCCTAACTTGTTACAATATTATATATCACATATATAATATATTTTGCAATAAAAGAAAATAATACAATTAACATATATCGCATATATATCAATGTATTATCCCGTGAGAAAATGAATCAATAAAGCGAGCTTATATTAGTTAACGTAAAGTAATATATCTCATATATAATTATACATTAAATTATCGAATCAACACTTGATCCGATAACCCGGTTATATATATATATATATATATATATATATATATATATATATATATAACCGACTAATATAACATGTACCAATTCATCGAATCAACACTTGATCCGATGACTCGGTTATATCACATATACCCGGACGATATCTCATATGGCGAGAATAGAATACGGTATCTCATATCGTATTATTCTCGGTCCCGCACATATCACATATGTGCTCCTACTCCGTTTTGCCCGAGCCAGGAAACCTCTGTGTAGGATTCTAAAGAATCGTCAATACGTCTGCAGTAGGTGATGATCATATCAAACACCCACAAGCTGCAAGCGGTCAGCTAAACGTAACAGCTACCCAAGTATTTAGCAATTAGAAGATCAACAAGCAAGCCTGTACATTCTCCTGCGAATCCAATCAGTAACACTCCCGTACAGTCTGGTCTCTTCGTCTGATATGTCGCATATCCAGTCTAGGGGTGGTAAACGCCAGACCCCAGTAACCGATAAGTCGTGTCGATATGAGGTCCATAAAATTTCAAGAAACTACTGATAACTCTTACCAGTAAATCTCAGCAACCCTGGCCAGGGATTTCTAGTTATGGCCAATCGAACACAGCGCAACATTAACTCCCAATACTGGGAGAGACGAAACCCCTCCTATCGCTCATTGCCTCCATGTGATTCGGGACAATACCCAAAAGCCACCGTTTTGCACGCCCACTTGGACGTGGTATGATGGAAATCAAAGCACAGTGGGAATCACACAAGACTCTATAACGATCTCGGGTCAACAGACTAACCTATACCAGTGTCACCAGAGAACTGCCATCTGACGTGAGGTATAATACCATCTGGGAGTTCTCGGCGAGTCCGTTCAGTGTACCCAGTCTCTACCGAGCACCCGTATACTATCTCTGATGTCAAACACCAATGGATATGGGATCATCCATCGCCCATCTTTATGGGTCGAGAAGCATATGCTAGTCTACTCTGGTATATCGATGCCCTGTCTCGATACACCTACGACTAGGAACATTTGAAGGATGTACTTAGCGACTACTCTTTCCTTACTAGTATGATCTGCATCATAGTCCTGGTAGTCAAGTACTCATCCTAAGGGCTTTATTAACATGTAACATAGAGACAATCAGAGTACATTGTTAAGATAAAGAGCAACCAGATAGCGTACTATCATGTCGAGCAAGAAATTCCTCCATATATATGTCCAAGCATCCACTACAATATACATCGTATGTACAGCAATGGCCTCTAGGGCATACATATCACTAACAAGTTCTCCAAAAGCGCTTAGTTCTCCATGTTAGGGCCTTAGCTGCCGCCCCATGATGTGCAAGCGCCACGCGCGACGCACGTGCGACCAACACGTGCGACGCATGTGCGCGAACACAAAGAGACCTTTTTCAGCAGTTAGGAGTTTAAGCTTCAACATATTCTTTCTCCTGATAAGCGGGACATGGTTCAAAGGGTACATCCTTCCACACCTTTGATATATGGCGTGTAATCCATCAGCGTTGTCGAAGAGGTGGTGGGTCCTTACGACCAATGATCTCTCTTTCCAAATATAGAGGAACCCCCTTATAAACTTGGAGAAATCTCACAAGCTCTCGGTAAAAGAAGAACTTTTCTGCAAGGTAAAAAACAGAGATAAGAAAAATCTCATTAAAGAAGAAGAATATAATTCTTCTTACAGATCATAGATCTATAAGACTAAGGTTTTTTTAGAAAAAGAGATCATGAACATCTCATTATAAAAAGGGGGAGAATAATTCAATTCTCTTAGGATCACAGATTCATAAAGGCAAAGCCTTTCACTAAAATAAAAGATTGAAACATCTCCTATAAAATAAGAACTTTGTTCGTAGAACCTTGAGAAAAAGTCTCTTATAAACGAGATTTTATTTCTCATATCATAAAACTGATCAGAAGCGCTTCTGCGTTCTTGGACTGGCGCACAGCGCCAAGCGCACCACGTGCTCCTCACGTATGCGCCACTGGACAAATAGCGCTTTGCACTCAAGGAATGGCGCTCAGCGCCAAGCACACCACGTGCTCCTCACGTGTGCGCCACTGGACAAATAGAGGTTTGCGCTCATAAACCGGCGCTTTGCGCTCATAGACTGGCGCTAGCGCCAAGCGCGCCATGTGCTCCTCATATGTGCACTATATCACAGAAGTGCTTTGCGCCCATTAACTGACGCTAGCACCAAGCGCGCCACGTGTTCCTCATGCGTGCGCTGATAGAACATAAACTGTTCTTTAAATAAGCCCTAGAGCTATGATGAATTCTCAACATTCAATAAAAGATAGAAAGGCTGTTAGAACCCAAGTCAATATTCAGCATTGTCAAATGTTTAACATTTTAACTGAGTGGGCTGAGCCCAAGTTGGCCATAAACCCCTCATTCAGATTAACTGAGCCAATATGCTCATAAATCTCAGATCTTAGTCCCAATTGGACTACAGATCTCCCAACCAAAATTGGTTCAAGGGTACATCTCTTCACTCCTCTGATATTTGTCATTGTAATCCTTCAACGTCTTCAGAGAGGTGACGGGTCCCGACAACTAGACATTCCATGGACTGTGGCGTCCTTAAAATCATGGGCTATGATGTCCTTAACCATGGACTGTGGGGTCCTTAAACCCATGGACTATGATGTCTTTAACCTTGGACTGTGGGGTCCTTAAACCCATGGACTTTGATGTCCTTAACCTTGGACTGTGGGGTCCTTAAACCCATGGACTATGATGTCCTTAACCTCGGTCTGTGGGGTCCTTAAACCCATGGACTATGATGTCCTTAAACTAATTATGGACCGCAAAGTCCCTAAACTAAAACAATAGAGTCCAAATGCTCTTTTGTTGGATCTAAACGATCCCGTTAAGTTGATCTTAGTCTAAAATTAGACTAACGTATCCTTAACAAACGTTTAAGTTGATCTTAGTCTCAAATGAGACTAACGCGTCCTTAAACCCAAATCCAAACCCAAATCTAAGAAAATACGGATTTGGACTAATCCATGCCCTACGGGAGACAACATAAATTAGTCTCCGTATACAATCCACGGGAAACCAAAAACAAAACAAACACCCACGACACGAAGTGACCATCTGGAGAAGGAGAAAGTGGTTACCGCGATGCGGTAGCGTAATTAACTGCAGGGGCTTGCACCTACAGGGAAGAGCGTCCCCATAATCAAAACCCCCTCAACGAGGGGGAATCTGACGAAGTCTGCTACATCGGCCGCATCCGTCTAAACCTTCGATACACGGTGTCATAAATCAATTTTGCATTTTCGGAGAGGTGGACGGATAGCACCAAATAGCATCTGCCCTCGAAATTCAGGCAAGACGGACCTACGCGGTCTCGTCTCTGTGTTCAGCGGAGAACAGATTCTGGCATGCCCGGTGGGACCTTTTCCTCTTTCCACTCCACACTTCGTGTGTCGTGTTTTTCCCGTGATCAGATAATCGCGGTGTGTATGTTTGTGGTTGCCCTTAGGGGAGTGGATACTGAAGTCGGCGCTTCGTCTCTATGAAGAATGGCGTTTGTTCCCATCTTAGCAACACAGGCTCTGTCATATCTGGTGGAGTCAAGTACGTGCTACTTGCAGGCTCAAATCTCTGCAATCCGGCTCTACAAGAAATCAATGGGCTTCTCTTTGGGTCGATGCTTCCACCTCCCACCTTCGGTGCCTCAACGCCGATGGAGGAAGCCCAGAGGGTGTCTGTCGTCCACAGGCGGGCTCCCTAAGCAGCAGCTTTGCCGACAGAATCATTCCTCAAACAACTGGCACATGCCAAGGACCAAGGTCGACTCAGGGGGCAGAATATTCAAGATCTCAAAGGAAACAGGGGGCAGGCTCGGAAAAATCCTAAAGCTAATCAAATCCCGGCCGTAAGAAATGGTTGACGTCGATATTGGCATCATACAAAATGAGCTGGGGGAAGTTCTCCGTATGGTTCTGTTTCAACCTCAGTGGTGAATGTTGTTCCAACCAGGAACAACTTCAAATTGGTGCGAAGGGTCAGATAAAATTTTCCTACCGCAATATTTGAGAAATCTCTGCATCCCATGGAGATCCCACGAGAGCAGAAACCAGTTCGCTCCCAGAAGCAACTTTCCTCATCTATATATAAAGTACGGAAGCGAGTGAAGGTCTCTGTCGTCAACCGCGGCTCTTCCCCTAAACGTCAACCAAACTCTGACAAATCCACTTTCAAATACAAGGGGACTCATCCCAAGACGGATCCCGATACAACGGTTCCTCCCAAAACCAAAGAGGCTTTTCACAAAAAAGATAGGCCCAATAAAGCTCAAGTGCCCGAAGAAAACTCCAAAGGCCAAAACTCCAAACGCCCCAAGCCTGGGGGCATGGTAGTTCACATAGTCTATGTGGTGAATTCCAAAGACAAAGTTCAAGCTTGTACTAGTCACCGACCTCAAACTCGGTCCTTAACAAAAGTTCAACTGCAACGTGAAAAGCTGCAGGAGATGCTTGCTCAGGCGGCAGCAAACGCTAATCCATCGTCTAAAGGCAAATTCCGAAGACGCACGTGGAAAAAGAATAGAAAAGGGGTCAGATATTGATTTCCTAAAGTGCGCTCTGAAAAAGGGAGATGCAGAAGCGGCATAAATGTCCACTAAAATGAACCACATGGCCATTCTGATTTAGGATATGGCTGGAATGATGGTTCAATCGGAACCACTGGCGGATGAACGACCGGTAGTCGGTCTTAAAGATAAGGATGACATTTCAAATCTTCTACAAAGCTCATCAATGGCAGAGAAGGAAATGATTCCTAAAAGCAAAGCTGAACGAATATATCGCTCAGCAAATCGAAGCTCACTACGCTAGTGAAGCCGCAAATAGACCAATCAAGATTGGTCGACCGTATCCAACATGTCACAATCAAATACAGTGCCCGCCAGAGTACACACTTCCAACATGTCACATGTATAAAGGAACTGAGAATTCTCGCCGGCACTGGTCAATGAAACTGATATACTTCTCCTCTGACTGTTCATCAGCTGTCTGGCGGGCATTTCCTTCGAATAGTATGTGGAACTCCTGAATGACTCCATGAATACCTTCGACGAAATGGAGATGCCCTCCTGTCAGAGATTCGCTAGTGTGAATAAACGCACTACCGTGATGGCACTGGTCAATGAAAGGGTTAGACCGAATGAGACTTGGGTTCAATGTGTTACCCGATGGCAAAATCTCTGGTCAAATACAAGCAACGCATCGATGAAGTTGCAGCCATGGAAATGCTCATAGCCACCTTTGAGCCAAATTCAAAGGCGTCCTCGTAGATGGCCCTCTTCAAGCCGACCACCTTCCAGGCCTTGATTGACAAGCTGGCCTAAATGGACCAGATGACCCATAGGCCTTCCTCTTCAAAGACGGAGCCTCGGAATGAAAAGGGTAAAGGGAAAGTGACCTTTGTCGCCAACGCTCAACAAAAACTGAATGGGCCGAGACCGGTTGTTCGCCAAAGCATCAAGCGGCAATCCCTCGACGAGAAGTTGAGACGTCCTTACTCGTTTCCCCAGGATAAGACAAGGAGACTGTTCGAACTAGCAGTGCGCAATGGGCTCATTACTCTACCGGAGTCGAGACACCCACCGCAACCGAACGACGTCAACAATCCCAATTACTGCCCCTACCATCGAGTATTGGGCCATCCACTCGAAGATTGCTACGTCTTCAAAAATTAGGTTGAAGACCAATACCAGCAAGGCAAATTCGCGTTGTCTGAAAATTGGAAGGTGAACCCGCCACAACCACATGCTCCGAAAAAGATGGACATGCCAGGGGCATCGTGCTCTTTATAGAAGAAGATCCATGGGAGGTTGCTCTTTCAGCCAAGACGAAAAGGATGCTGAAGGATCTTCACACATGCCCGGCAATCAGGTGGAAAAGCCCGCTAGAGCCTGAGATCATTGAGGGAATGCTAAAACTGCGCCCGATGCCGAGAATTGGTAGCGATGGTCAAAACGCTCCGGCCCAGCCGTCAAAGTCTTCAAAGAAGAAGAAAAAGCCCGTGAAGCCTGATGAAAAGCGCATGGATCTGCAAAAGCATATTGAAGCGCTGGAGGAATATAACCAGAAGGCGTGGACCCCAGTCACACTCCAAGAATTTCTCAACAATATCCTTGAGAGCGGAGATAACGACAATAATGACGGGGATGACTCGTCAGAAGAATTTGAGGACTATGTGGCAAGTTGCCACATGGTCTCTCATTCGGCGTTAACTAACGAAGAAGCTCACTCGGCGATAGAAGACAGCATAAAAGAGCTAGGGGCGGGATCGAAGTCAAAACCCTTGGAACCGTCTGACGAGATGATCGACTTGGTACTGAACAAAGCCCGTTAGAAAAGCAAAGCCAATCGAGAGCGCGAACTGGCTATATTCGAAAAATCCAAACGCCGACGACTGAATGAAAAGGTCGAGGCACCCCAACCGGATCGAAGCATCCCTATCGTCAGCAAAAGCAAGCTTAAAGTAAGAAAACGATTCGTTAGAGCCCTGTCAATAGGAATGAAGATGCCCTCTTTCAGAGGAAATTCCCCTGGAAGTATACATCTTGATGAAGCGGACATACATCCTAACTTCTGCTTATACCATCAGAGGATTGCACACCCTATCGAGGAGTGCATAGCCTTTAAAAACTGGTGGCAGGGATATGTTGCCCACCAACAACATGTTCAACGAGTGAAGCGCAAGGCTCATCGGGAACAGAAAAGCACGACAGATGAGCGCAAAAGAGCCGCTGGCAACTGTCACATAGTCGACACCAAGGGATCGCAAGTCATCACCTTTGGAAGCGACTCTGACGAAGAAATCGCCCTCAACCCTCTCTTCAAGGAATCCACCACCGACACAAAAGATGCAAAGATTTGTGAGAAAATCTAGCTGCGTAATCGTACGTTGCCCGAAAAATCTCGGACCTATGAACAAATGACCGAAACGTCGTTAAACTAATACAAACCCGCGGCGTTCCCAGGCTGACGTGGTAAAAAAAACGGTATGTCCATAAGCGAGATGGGCACGGATGAAAACCCGAAAGGGCTCCGTGAGTAAAAACAGCAGGGATACCGGCGAGTTTTGTGAAAACCTGAAAAGGCGCAATCTCGTTAAAAGACACTTGCAAGGTCCTCTCGACCTTGTGAGGAGAAAATACCTGAGTGAGATCCTTACGACTCATAAGGGAGCAATACACTTAGGGATCCCCACGATTCCTAAGGAGAAATTACACTTACGAGATCTTCACGACTCGTAAGGAGAACTCTCTTACGAGACCCTCACGGTTCGTAGAATTCAAAAGCCTTAAGTTACAGGGATCTGAACCTGTTCTTAAGCCATCACAACCCACAGACTGCACTACAAGCGGTTCAATGTTGACCCTTGTATACAATCCACGGGCACGAATAAACACTTCCCTAACAGAGTCCCACCAGCGACTAGGGATATGCGCACACGGTGAACGACCCTTGTAAGTCCTCTCGACTTATAAGGAGAAAACACTCTTGTAAGATCCTTACGACTTATAAGAGAACATACACTTAAGAATCCTCACGATTTTTAAGGAGAAAACACACCTACGAGATCCTTACGACTCGTAGGGAGAAATACCTTTATGAGACCATTACGGCTCATAAAGTCAAAAGCCTTAGTCGACAGGATCTTAACCCTATTGTCTAAGCCACCTTTGTTTGAACCGACAACGGCAAATGATGATTCGCTCCTGGCAATGTCCCAGTGGTAGCGATGCTGATGCCTCAATCGGTATCAAATTCCAACCCCTTTCATGGAAAATGATGATTCACTCCTGGCAATGTCCCAGTGGTAGCGATGCTGATGCTTAAATCGGTATCAAATTCCAAGCCCTTTCACGGCAAATGATGATTCGCTCCTGGCAATATTCCAGTCGCAGCGATGCTGATGCTAAGATTGGCACCAGATCCCAAGTTCCATACTCGTGGCGAAAAGTCGACGAGCCAAAAATGCATATGAAATTGCCGAAATGATAAGGCAACTTGCAACAAAATCAGCAAGTAAAAATATATGCATACAAAATAGCCTAAATGGTTGGGCAACTCGCAATAAAAAAACGAGTAAAAAGAAAAAATAGCCGAAATGATTGGGCACCACGAAAAATAGCCGAAATGATTGGGCAATCGCGACTTTCGCGAATAAAAAGCTGAAATGATAGAGCATCGCGGAAAGAAATAAAAAATGAAAGAATGAAACTTTTTGCCCTGCAGGTGAGGTCACATTGACCCCTGTATACAATCCATGGGCACAAACAAGAAGGGAACCATATCGTCCCACCAGGCTTTGTCGAAGCGAAGCCAAATCTCGACGGTTCATATACATCCTAGAGACAATCTCGACATTCGTCGCAATATTGCAGACACAATGTCAACAAACGAAGTTAAGGAAGATCCCTAGCTTCCGGGTCTCGACGTCAACATAGACAACTTAGAGATCAACACCGGCGTTCTTCCTCCCTCCAATCGGATGCAGACACAACATCAACAAACGGAGCCACGACAAAGTCCCCTAGTTCTAAATTTCGACGGTTCACAGACAGCCTAGAGGCTGCCCCGGAACCATGGCAAAGTCCTCTAGTTCCAAATCTCGACGGTTCACAGACAGCCTAGAGATCACCAACGACATTTCTCCTTACTCCAGCAGGATGCAGATGCGACGTCAACAAACGACCCCAGGGTCAAAACAATGGAACAATGGCAAAGTCCCATAGTTCCAACTCTCGACGGTTCACAGACAACCTAGAGATCATCAACGACGTTTCTCCTCACTCCAACCAGATGCTGACGTGACGTCAACAACCGACCTCAGAGTCGCAACGAAGCGGAGCCATGGCAAAGTCCCTAGTTCCAAATCTCAATGGCCACATCTACGGCCCGAAGACCAACAACGGTGTGCCTCCTAATTCCAGCAGGACACAAATGCTACACCATCATCTAGGGAAAGAGTTGAAAACTTACTCTAATTTGATGCACTCTTCATTCATTGCAGAAATTTACATATCTGAATTTTAGATATAAAATGAGGCACAAAAAGAGGCATAACCTAAAAAAGGTTTTAGGGCTTCTATTTATAGATTCATAGAAACCCTAGGGTTACAATCGAGTCACGTCTGCTATTACAATTTTACCCCCTAAGAAAAAGAACTAGTCAACACACGCCACCGTCTCTGGAATTTCGCACCAACACGGGTCTCACATGGCCGCGGTTCCACGGCCAAGAGCAGGGTTTGGCCGCGGTTCCGCGGCCAAATAGAGGCTTCTTTTTATGCAATTTCCTGATTATCTTCCTGATGCATTTTTATACTTGTTTCTTCATTTGTTTTCTCGGATTAGCTTCTATATTTCTTCCAGGTCTCCACAGTGAATAATTGTAGTGGACTTTTACCGTTGCTTCGTGACGAAGTCTTGAACCTTGCACTGCCTTTGTACTCTGTGAACTTATTTATTGATCTTCGTTTATTATCCAAAATGTGGCATGATCAAGATCCCACCATTATCGGTCGTAGTCTCACTTTTGTATCGTTTTTTCATCTTTTTCACTGTTTTTTGTTCCGAGAACCTGTAACATGTAACTAAGTAGCAGACATGGGTCAAAAGCACCTGTTTATTTGTAAACTGAATAAGAATGGGGAATAAAATAATGCAAAATTATGGTATGAACAAATACCCCCAAACTTATCTTTTGCTCGTCCTCGAGAAAACCTAGTTTTTATTCTCAACAAAATACCTAGCCTCACTTTCGCAGGGAAACGCGATTGCACTGAGCTCGTGCAACAAGCCGTTAAACCTCTAGGTGTCCCTAGTAGGAGGAATGTTGTCTCCTGAGGGTTTTCAGCGGATACTACCCACAAAATCCTATCAATTTGGCTTATCGACTTTTATTCTCCAATTAGGTTTTCTAACAAGGAATTCTATTATCTTCGACTCAGAAATTATCCACCCATATTCTTCACGCTTCCTTATCATTTAACTTAAGATTATATATTCTTGTGAATTTACTTAGCTTTTGGCATCTCTTAAGTTTTCCTTCTAGGGTTCCATCTCAACTTAGGAATTTTTATCATCTCTATTAAAGATATAAGTCATATTCTTCATTCCTATCTCTTATCTAAACCCCAATCACATACCCCTATGTGTGTGTATAGATAACCCCCAGACTTGGAAATTCAATTCAAGCTTTTATACTCTTGTCCATTGTCTAAAGTACTTTGGTGAATTTTTAGATGAAATTGCTCACACATTCTTCATGCGACCGTTAATACTTCTTGAGGTACTAACGACCGATTACAAAATGTGGTTGCACATTAAGGCGTAATTCCTCGTCTTGTAATACCTAAGGCTTTTAGCAGTGACTCCTAAACCAGTTGGTCTAAGGCACTAGGTAATAAAGCACCCTCGCTATATAATTTTTCTATTTATGCAGCCTTAAGTAATTACAAAACAAGTGTTCATTTTTTTATCTCTTTATTCACACTTGAATTTTTATTTTATTTTTCTCCGTACTAAGGACTTTAGACAAGAGCATTTCAAGGTCTCTTCTACTATTCCAAGTTTTAAGGTTCGTGTTTGTGCAATTTGTAGGGTATATATTTTCAGAATTTAGACTTAAGCTTAAGAATTATTTTTCAGACTTATACTTTAATAAAAATTTCAATACTCTTCCCTTATCTTGACTTAGCCCAAGAAGTGAACTTGAAATTTTCCTATTTCTAAATAAACTACAAAGACATATACTTTCTACCGTTAAATTTTAAGAAAGGTTATTTTTAGGGTTGTTAATTCACTGAGTCTAAGATCTAGTTGTTCATAGCTAGTTAACCTTTTTGTCAAACTCAAGTCAATTATGCCCAAAATTGAATACTTTAATTTTTATAATTTTTAAAATTTTCAATTTTTTATGGGTTTTAAAAATAAGTATGCAAATGCAAAAATGTACATATGAATGCGAAGGAAAAAAGCTTACCGAGCACACCCCCAAACTTAAACTTGACAGTGTCCTCACTGTCAGGCCACACCAAGAGGGTCAAAATGCCGGCACTCCCCTGTTTATTTATTTATAATTTTTTTTTATTTTTTTATTGTTAAAGGAAAAAACAAAATAATATACAACAAGGTTCCCCCCAAACTTATATGAGACAGTGTTTCCACTATTTTAAGCATTAAAGTTCAGAGTTAGGGAGGAGAAAAATCAAACTATACAAGGCCTTACACAGACCAAAGGTTAGCACCAACCATTCAAAAATTCTATCGTGATAATGGTAGGGTTGGTGGAAGAATGGAGTCTAGAGAAAGGAGTTGAGAAGCACACGAGACCGTATGGGAAGAAGGGTGGAATATGGTCTCGGTGGAGGAGAAGAATAGCGAAAAAGAGAAAGAAGTGTAGTACGATCTTTAGGGTGTAAATCGAGTGAATAAATTAGCGCAATTTGTGATGACCGATGTGTTAAAAGCGATTGTGCTAATCTATCAACCCGTCGAGAAATGGGGTCAAATCCCTCAAGATTCGCAAGAAAACATGGGTACTTTGAACTTGGTAAACCATCCATTGAAATGGAAACGCGACGGATTCTTGCATGGTCGAAATGATAGGAAGGACGAAAGGGAGTGATTTAGGGATAATCTTATTCTCACCTAAGTAATCTGTCTCGAACTTGAAGGATTCCATCACTAGTTCGAAATGACTGTAAGCAACCGAGTCTGATGGTTGAACTAACTCATCTGAAAATTTAAAGGACTCAAACTCGAGAGGTGAGTTTTCAACATCGTCCGAAAAAGTGAAACACTCGTAATCGTTATCGGCTGTGAGATGAGTGTTAGATTCAAGGAGGAACGCACTAGTGGCGTCAAATGTGCTGTGATTGAACATAAATTTTTCAAACTCATAGTCCTCCTGCATGATCTTTTGCGTGGTCGGAACGATGGAAAGGATGGAAGGTGATTTAGGAAGTATAACAGTTAAAGGTTCAGGAGGATGAATTGGAAAATACGACACATCAAACAAAAATGGTTCATCCTCAATACTATCATCAATACTCTCCTCAATACTATCCTCATAATTCTCCTCAATACTATCCTCATAATTCTCCTCAAAATTTAGCTTATCCATGCCATTATCATCAAAATCAAGACGCATATGAGGTTCAGGAGAAACATTTAATGACTCGGGATGATGAATTGGAGATAAAATTTCAATCAAATCTACGGGTTCATCATCCAAAATATTCCCGGCGTCAATATCTTCAATCAAGTGAAAATCAATTTTTTTAGACACCTCATCAAAAGCATGGATATTTATCAAATTAGGTTCTAGATTGGAGGTGTAGGGGTCAAAAGGATTGGTGATGGTTTCACTCGAAAGGGACTCTTCACAATCTGGCAAATCAAGCATTACAAAGTCACACAACTCATTAAATGTTTTACCTTCAACTGGTGAATCACTTGGGTCACTTGATTGCAAACTGGAGTTGTGGGATTCAATTGGTGATGGGTAGGTTTGATTTGGAAGGGTGCACAGCTCACTCTCTCCACTCAAATTCTTAATCTGTCCAACCGCCTCATCATACATTGGAATTTTTGGAGCTAGTTGGAAACTAGCTACCGGTTCACTAGGTTGTCTAAGGGCGGCAATGGACGCATCCAAATTCCTCATCTGTCGGTTTGTTGCTCAATACTATCCTCATAATTCTCCTCAATACTATCCTCATAATTCTCCTCAAAATTTAGCTTATCTATGCCATTATCATCAAAATCAAGACGCATATGAGGTTCAGGAGAAACATTTAATGACTCGGGATGATGAATTGGAGATAAAATTTCAATCAAATCTACGGGTTCATCATCCAAAATATTCCCGGCGCCAATATCCTTAATCAAGTGAAAATCAATTTTTTTAGACACCTCATCAAAAGCATGGATATTTATCAAATTAGGTTCTAGATTGGAGGTGTAGGGGTCAAAAGGATTGGTGATGGTTTCACTCGAAAGGGACTCTTCACAATCTGGCAAATCAAGCATTACAAAGTCACACAACTCATTAAATGTTTTACCTTCAACTGGTGAATCACTTGGGTCACTTGATTGCAAACTGGAGTTGTGGGATTCAATTGGTGATGGGTAGGTTTGATTTGGAAGGGTGCACAGCTTACTCTCTCCACTCAAATTCTTAATCTGTCCAACCGCCTCATCATACATTGGAATTTTTGGAGCTAGTTGGAAACTAGCTACCGGTTCACTAGGTTGTCTAAGGGCGGCAATGGACGCATCCAAATTCCTCATCTGTCGGTTTCTTGCTGCAATGTACGCTTCTAACGACTTTTCCAGACGAGACATGGGTTGTGAAGGGGTTTCAGTAAAAGATTCAAAATTGTTTGGATTTTGGAAACTCCCAAATGGTTGTGTAGAATCAATGTCTAGGGAAGGTGTGAAAGTCGGGTAGGACTGATAGGAATTGAATGGTTGGGCAGGAGTAGGATCAACATTTGGATAAAAAGGTGAATGGAACTGTTGATCCCTAGAACTGGATGTGTTGAGAGCAGTGAAAGATCGGCTACGAGATTGTTCAATATGCTCAGCTATAGACATGGGTTTCGGAGTTACAACAGGACTCGAAAAAGGAGTATCAACGTAAGAAGGCGGTGAAGGTTAAAATGGTTGATACAAAGTGGATTGTAGAGTCGAACTGTTTCTCCTAGACGCTTCTATTTGATCTTTCAAGGAAATTTTGGGCATGGAGGGGTCGTCCGCAATTCGACCAAAACAATTCGAGTATGAAGCAATGTTTGGATGAGGGTACCAAAGTTCAGCAAGAGTTTTGTGAGGTGGGGTACCCATGATGTAGGAAAGGGGAAGAAAAAGAAGGTGGGTGTAAGTGGGGTGCACGGATTTCTTAGCGACAAGTTGCAAGTTTTTGTAAAAAAAATTCCTTTTTTTTTCTTTTTGTGTTTTTTTATGTGGAGCTTATTGCAAAAAAATTTTCCGATAAAAGGCTTAGACACACGTTCAATCAACGACAAATGCACAATCAAGCCTAGATCTAAGGTCAGCTAGACAGCTCCTAACTGTTCCAAAGGGTAAGAAGTAGGACCTCAAACCGCCTTTTCATCGCCAATTGTGGCCAGGTAAGTGCTAGGTGAGTGGGAGGCTCTCCACTACGAAAGTAGTGGCCCTAATTAAGTAACCACTTGCCTTAGACACACTTGCCTAGACACCACAAAATCAGCTTAGGATAAACGGTCGATGCCTACAACAAGTCCTCTGTCCTATTGAGCGCGAAGTCCTTAGGGCTGAGTGTAATTTTTTTTTAATTAAGTGATTGTCAATGCAATATGCCTTATGTGATTTCTGGGGTCCTGGGAAGGGTAATGAAATCCCCACCCAATCTGGATTTGTGTAAAAACCCCTTAAAGTCAAGTTAAATCATGCAAAGCAGTAAACACAATCAAACATTTGCAAACAATTTTTTTTAAGCGCGGCGCAAAGAATCCTGCACAAGATCAATTATTGGAAGGGGGAGAGATTTTTTAGCGCAAAGAATCCTGTAGGCAAATTTTACAGAGGAGATATCAGGGGTTCAGAGAAGGAGAGAGAAAACTTACAGTGAGTTTTTTTTTTGAACCGCCGAGAGCACCGCGGAACCGCGGCGGGAAGCGCGATTTTGCGGAGGAAACGCGGTCGTGGAGGTTTTTTTTTTAAGGCAATGACGTCACCTCCCTGCGGCGGAAGCGCAGCAAGAACAGCTTTTTGCGGCGGAAACGCGATGGCGGAGGCGGTTCGATTCCCGAGATTTCTTCTGCTCCTCTGTTATGATTTTCCTCTGTCGTTCAGATCTAGCGTTTTCTGTTTTGCTCTCCGGATTTTTCCAGATCTGAGTTTGTTCTTCGATCCTGCAAAATTCAAACAAAAATACCCTTCACAAAATAACAAGATAATAAAAAAAAATTTATATTTTTTATTTTTCAGTTTTTTTTATGATTTTTCAATTTACATTAACCCGAAATTATAAAAAGAGAATAACAATGCCATCCCCGGCAACGGCGCCATTTGATTTTAAGATTTTAATGCTTGTGCTTTTTAAAAGATGAATCAAAAATATTTGTTACCGCAATCAAGAACGGCGTCGCTTGGTAGCTAGCCGGTGAGTACGGGTCGGTCCACAGGGATTTTGTGTATTCTCTAATTGTTCTTACGAGTTAATTCCGATTGTTGTCGGATTGATTAAATCTAAAAACTAAGTTTATCTAGATCTAAATCTTGCTAGGGTTAGGTTTAGGTTAAGTTTGGAAATCGAAGATTTCCTCACCGCTTTCTATACCCAAATTAAGATCTCTTTAGGAGTTATGGTAATTATTAATAAAGGGGATTAGTATCATCGGGAAGAAACGGTGTTTCTTCCTCTAGGTTCTTGTCCTTCCTTTCTTAATCCTTACTCTAAACTCCATGGAAAACATGCTCAACCGGGCCTTTATACTATGGTATCACCGCTACCCGTGGGATAGGGTGCCGTAGGGAGCGGTGTGTGCATGTATGCATGGAGTCCTATAAAAACGTGTGATGGGCAAGAAAGGGGTGAGAGATCTTCATCTCTCAAGCCTTCCCCAAAGCTAACCCTAACAAACGAGGAGACTACTCGCTCATTAGGGAATTGAAAAACATTTCTAAACTATCTATCTAGGGCAGAGAATAAAAGATCTAATTAGGGAAGAAAAGAAATTATACTAGGGCAATGAAATAAAATTAACTAGGGTAAGAATTGAAAACTTACGCTAATTTGATGCACTCTTCATTCATTGCAGAAATTTACAGATCTGAATTTTAGATATAAAATGAGGCACAAAAAGTGGCATAACCTAAAAAAGGTTTTAGGGCTTCTATTTATAGATTCATAGAAACCCTAGGGTTACAATCGATTCACGTCTGCTATTACAATTTTACCCACTAAGAAAAAGAACTAGTCAACGCATGCCACCGTCTCTGGAATTTCGCACCGACACGGGTCTCACATGGCCGCGGTTCCGCGGCCAAATAGAGGCTTCTTTTTCTGCAATTTCCTGGTTATCTTCCTGATGCATTTTATACTTGTTTCTTTATTTGTTTTCTCGGATTGGCTTCTATATTTCTTCCAGGTCTCCATAGTGAATAATTGTAGTGGACTTTTACCGTTGCTTCGTGACGAAGTCTTGAACCTTGCACTGCCTTTGTACTCTGTGAACTTATTTATTGATCTTCGTTTATTATCCAAAATGTGGCATGATCAAGATCCCACCATTTATCGGTCGTAGTCTCACTTTTGTATCGTCTTTTCACCTTTTTCCCGGTTTTTGTTCCGAGAACCTGTAACCTGTAACTAAGTAGCAGACATGGGTCAAAAGCACCTGTTTATTTGTAAACTGAATAAGAATGGGGAATAAAATAATGCAAAATTATAGTATGAACAGCAATCAACACGCGAACAGCCCCGAACTGAGTCGGGTCGGGAGCAGCAGCGTCCACCAGCCGCATGAGTCGCGGAAAAGTGTAGGCGTTATAAAAAGCAGGTCTCTGATGCACAGCAAAAGCCCCCAACACGTGCATCTCAATCCAAGATGTAAAGTAGTGAAGGGAGAAGTTTATTACGTCCACACCGGGAGTTGAGGTGTTAGCGGCGGCGCCCAATCCATGATAGAGATGCGCTAGCGCCAGGATGCCTATGACTAGCCGTGTCCCCTCAGCGATACGATAAGCCGGATAGATAACCGAGACTCTCATAAAGCGGCGATGCATAGGGATGACGAACCAGCTGAGCCAGACACTGATAAAGCCCACAAAGAATGTCTCCTCGTCCATGCTGGGAGCTGCAATCGATTCAAAAGATACCGGTGACATGATAAGAATATAATACTGCGGTAAATCCGATTCCTTAGTCGGCCGCCTGTTCAAACCAAACCCAAAGGGGTCGTTGATGCTTGCAAACTTGGGAGCCGTCTTCGACAGGACATCCTCGTGAAGGAAGCAAGCGATGAAGCTCTTGAAAGTGACGCCCTGCTCCTCAGATTCTGTGAACAGTTTGTCGAAGATGCCCAGCGCCTTGATCAAACTCGGACGCTGATGGCGGACGGCGTTCTCGGTAGACAAGCCGTCAAGCGTTGCGGGCTTAGTCTCAAAGACGTACTAGTCAGAAGGCAGCAATTCCTCGTAAAGTGTCCCTCTGATTGGCAGCCCCGAGATCTCGCGAAATTCTTCCAAAGAAATTGAAACTTCACTGTCCCCCAAGAGGAAAGTGTTGGTGGGAAGATTCCACTGGTTCAGGAAGGCCTTAACCCACCAGACGTGAGGAGACGAGTAGTGGAAGAGGGACGCATAGATCTCCTGATAAAGCCCAACCTTCTGCAGTCGCGCGCGGTGGGCGGATAGGATGTAGCGAACCCAAAGAAGGTAACCCGTAGGTTGTCGAGGGGTAAGCCCTATCTTATAAATCTGCCCCCACGGTTGGGCCCCGCCCTGGTAGATACAGCGTCCTAAAATATCTATGGACGGTATCGGATGGTTTGGGATGCCAGTCGTCGAAGGCTCAAGCCGTCCCATCGGGGTCCAATTCGGTATCTCCACAGCAAAGACAGTCCCTGGTCGATCCATCGGCAGGAACAGAAAGGTCGGTTCTGTCGGCACTTCGCAAAGAAAACTCCGGCGACCCCGGATAATATGACCATACCAGGTCCCCCACAAAGCAAGTTGGTGCAGTTCGGGTCATGAGCCTTGATCATCGCCATCACTTCCTCATCAGATGGTGACTAAGGAAAAGCGGCCTCCGAGCGAGTGAAAGGAAAGTACGGAACGGAAGTCATTGTACCTGAAATAAAATAAGGGGAAACTGTTAAAAGCAAAGCCAACAGTGTATATATATATGACTATAAATATATACATATAAAAAGACAGTGGAAGAAAGCGACATCGGACTCATTTTATGGGACCATTAGTTACAAAACACGTGGGTCCCACGAAATCAAGATGGCGGCTGGCTAATGATGATGCAAAGCAATTATAATGAGACAAAAGGAAGATTCTCATTAAATAAGCAGCGGATTTTAAATGACCCTACACATTCTCCTAAAAAGAAATTCATCTTGGACTCTGTGGCAAATCAAACAGAATCAAGGGAATTAAATTCCCAGAAAGAGACATTGCAAACTTCTTCCCCTTGGTTACAGAGAGACAACTCAGGGAAAGAAAACCCAAGAATTCACCAGAGAAGAACTAAGTTCTTCATAGGAATTAAATTCCTTTTTGAAAAAGGGAATTAAAGTCCCAGAAATTCTTTTCCCATACCCAGAGCTTTTTGATGATGGAATTAAATTCCATAGAAAAGACAAACACCACCACCGATCCCTAAAGATTAGAGAAAACCTAAGAGATTTACTATTTGAAGGTTAAATGGTTTTCTGTTCTTGTTAAAGAACTTAAAGAAAAATGGGTTCTTGTTAAAAGGGAAAAACCCTTGGTGTGGATTTAAAATCCAAAGAGTTCATATGAATGAAAGTTCTTCAGTCGTTCAAGATCATTACCTGAGAAAAGGGAATCTTCTTTAACAGAGTTAAACTCTGGAAATTTTCGAAGCAGAGAACTAAGCTCTGAGAAACGAGAATTAAATTCTCAAAAGAAAAGATAGCCAAAGGAGGAAGATGAAAGAGTGGAGGCGCTTCTGAAGAGACCCCTGCATTTATAGGATGTGATGGAAACGCTTCATCTTTACGATTCCCTAGATGGATCCAACGGTCACAAAAGTGACAGTGCTGCACTCACGTGCAGACACGTGAGAGCAACGCTGTGGGGGCATTTGTTTCCTGATTAAAAGATCAGGAATTATCTCAATGAGGTATCACGTGTTCACACGTGACCAAGGGTCACGTGATGACACGTGATGGTTAAAATCACAATACAGAGACGAAAAACAAAAGAAAGGGTGAAAGATGACTCAATTGAGGTCACGTGCTCACACTTGACCAAGGGTCACGTGTCAGCACGTGACAGGCTTTGAAAGCCTTGCAGCTTAAACTAGAATTTAATTCTAAAAAAATCAGAAAATACCTCAACGGGGGTTACGTGCTCACACGTGACCAAGGGTCACGTGCCAGCACGTGACAGGCTTTGAAAGCCTTACATTTTAATTGAATTAAAATTCTGAATTTCTCCAAAATCTTTCCAAATAGGAAAGGATTAAGGAGAACCGGTGGATTAAAAATCCAGGGGTGATTAAATATCACCAATTTATGGAAAAATCTTAAACAAGGAAAGATTTCCATAAATCTCACCAGAAATAACAAACAAAATATCTTTGGATTGAAAATCCAACGGTGAATAAAATTCTCTTAATAATCTAAAGGCTCATATTAATCACGAAAAACAAACAAAATCTTTCAATGAAAGATTTATTACACAAATTGATTCTTTTCCTTCTCCTATAAATAGGAGCCAAGAGAAGAGAGAGTTGGAAAAAAGGAGAGAAAAAGTTTTGGAGATGGAGTTTTGGAATCTTGAAATTTCAGAGAGAAAAGAAAGGAGAATTTAATTCTCAACAAAGAAAACCCTAGGTGAGAAAAGAAAGGGGATCAAAACTTCATACAAAGAAATTAATTCTCAAATCTAAGAGTTTAACTCTTGTACAAAAAAAAAGAACTTAGTTCTTCTTCCAGTTGAAGATCTGCACAGAGCACATCTCCCCATAAGATGAGAATTTAATTCTCATCGGGTTGAGATCCTACCATGCAGATCCAAAACTTAGAGGGAGAATTGAGTTTGGAGAATTTAATTCTCCCAAAACAAAATCAGGGTTTAACCCTATATGAGAATTTTATTCTCCCAAACTCACAGGAATTTAATTCCTTCATGATTAAATTGGGGTTTAAACCCTATCTGAGAATTTAATTCTCCTACAATTATAGGAATTTAATTCCTTCAAGATGGACAGAATTAGGGTTTGACCCTAATTGAGAATTTAATTCTCTCAGATTTACAGGAATCTAATTCCTCCTAAATGAAATTAGGGTTTCACCCTATATAAGAATTTAATTCTTTCACAATAGGAATTTAATTCCTCTAAAATCATAATTAGGGTTTAACCTTATAAAAGAATTCAATTCTTAAAAATAAAGAGACTTGAAGGATCTCCATGCATGCAAAGGACTAAGGTCACGTGGCCCCACGTGACCATCCCCAAAATAAGAAAGGGAAAAGCTCGGAGGCAATGCCTCACGTGCTCCCACGTGACCCTTAAAACAAAAGAGAACAAATCCAAAAGCGGAACCATTCTTGGGCGCCTCACGTGTCCCCACATGACCCCTAGTAAAACGCTTAATAATCAATGACTGGAAGCCCATCACGTGCCCACACGTGATGGCCTGAAGACGAAAAGTGTTTAACACTTATCTAAATATCCTGAGAACAAAATAAGGGGATCTGGCCCCACTTTTTGATGCTATCACGTGCTCCCACGTGATCCCTCCCTCTTCTAGTGTTTAACACTAATCTGATAATTTGTTGCCAGTGTTTAACACTGTTATCTGTTAGTGTGTAACACTAATTTGAGAATCACATTTCTAGTGTTTAAACACTAATTTGATAATCTTATTACCAGTGTTTAACACTGTTGTTCTTTAGCATTGAACACTAGCTTCAGCCTAATTAGCAAATTTTCTAGAGGCAAAGCCTCCCCTTCAATAGACCAACAGAGGGCCAATATTCCAAACTTATTGGACTTAGCCCAAGAAGGCCATAAGTCCTCAATTCAGACTTAACTGAGCCAATGTGCTCATAATATAATTAATTGGTCTTAGTTCCAAAACTGGGCTATAGATCATTTAATCCACCTGGGTTCAAGGGTACATCTCTTCACTCCTTTGATATTTGACGTTGTAATTCCTCAACGTCTTCAAAGAGGTGACGGGTCCCGACAACCATACATTTCATGGACTATGGGATCCTTAAACTCATGGACTATGATGTCCTTAACGTTGACCGTGATGTCTTAAAACTAACATCGGACTGTGGGGTCCTTAAACTCATGGACTATGATGTCCTTAACCTCGACCGTGATGTCTTAAAACTAACATCGGACTGTGGAGTCCTTAAATCCACGGACTATGATGTCCTTAACCTCGACCGTGATATCTTAAAACTAATAACGGACTGTGGAGTCCTTAAATCCATGGACTATGATGTCCTTAACCTCGACCGCGATGTCTTAAAACTAATATTGGACCGTAATGTCCTTAAACTAATTATCGACCGCAATGTCATTAAACTAAACAATAGAGCCCAATTGCTCTCTTGTTGGATCTAAACAATCCCGTTAAGTTGATCTTAGTCTAAAATGAGACTAACATATCCTTAACTAATGTTTAAGTTGATCTTAGTCTCAAATGAGGCTAACGTATCCTTAAACCCAACCCCCAAACCTAAATCTAAGAAAGATACGGATTTGGACTAGTCCACACCCTACGGGCGACAACATAACTTAGTCTCCGTATACAATCCACGGGCAACCAAAAACAAAACAAACACACACGACACGATGTGACCATTTGGAGAAGGAGAAAGTGGTTACCGCGATGCGGTAGCGTAATTAACTGCAGGGGCTTGCGCCTGCAGGGAAGAGCGTCCCCACAATCAAAAACCCCTCAAGCGAGGGGGAATCTGACAAGTCTGCTACATCGGCCGCATCCGCTTAAACTTTCGATACATGGTGTCATAAATCAACTTGGCATCTTCGGAGAGGTGGACGGATAGCACCAATTAGCATCTGCCCCGAATCTCAGGCAAGACGCCAGTCTTGAGCTGTCTTTCGGAGGGGAACAGGGGGCATGGTGGTGCATACCGTCTATATGGCATCCAGAAAAGAGGATGGCCGTATTTCCACAGGTCATCGACCGCTTACGCGATCAGTGACTAGGGCTCAGGAGCAACAACAACAAAAGCTCCAAGAGATGTTAACAGTTATGGCTGCACTTACGGGACCGAAAGCAAGCCCGGAGACATCCTTGGAGCAGCGCCGTGAGTAAGAAACTGATGCTGAATTCCTTCGGAGAATGCTTGAAAAGAAGGACAAAGAGGCCGCGGAACAAGCGGCCAACATAAAAAAAATGGCCCTTTTATTCCAAGATATGGTGGGCATGGTGATCCAGCCGGACCCTCCAGCTGAAGATCCTCCAGTAATAATTGAAGATGATAGAGGAGAGACATCAAACCCTCTGCCGGCTCTGTCAGCAGCCAAGGAGGAGACCATCTCCAAAGCCACGCTCGATGATTATATCGCTCAGCAGATACGAGTTCATCAAGCGAATAAAGCGGCTGGGCAAATTATTAAGACTGGATGACCCTATCCGGGTTGGTACGTCCAAATAAAGTACCCGCCGGGGTATACGATCCCTAAATTCCATGTATATAAGGGGACTGGAAATCCGCATTAGCATGTCGTTCAATTTAGGGCTCTGTGCGGCAACACCGGAGATGATGATAAACTACTGCTCCGCCAGTTTGTTGGCAGCTTGTCGGAGACGGCATTTGAATGGTATTCCGAGCTCCCGAACGACTTCGTTAAGACATTTGCAGAAATGGAGTTACTGTTTACACAAAGGTTCCCAAGCGCTAGCGAATGCACCCCAATCACGACATTGATCAATGCCAGGGTGAAACCAGAAGAGACATGGGTGCAGTATGCAATCCGGTGGCGGAACCTATGGTCGAAATGCGAACAACGCATAAAGGAAGCTCCTGCAGTGGGCATGTTTGTGGGAACCCTCGATCCTCAGGCGACCATATCCCAATTCATGATGTTTTTCAAGCCGACCACCTTCCAGGCCTTGATTGACAAGCTGGCCCAAATGGACCAGATAGGCCGGAGCCTTGGAATGAAAGGGGCAAAGGGAAAGCAACCTTCGTCGCCAACGCTCAACAACAACCGAGTGGCCCGAGGCCGGTTGTTCGCCAAAGCAACAAGCGGCAATCCCTCGATGAGAAGTTGAGACGTCCTTACCCGTTTCTCCGGGATAAAACAAGGAAACTGTTTGAACTGGAAGTGCGCAATGGGCTCATCACTCTACCGGAGTCGAGACACCCAACGCAACTGAACGACGTCAACAATCCCAATTACTGCCCCTACCACCGAGTATTGGGCCATCCGATCGAAGACTGCTACGTCTTCAAAAATTGGGTTGAAGACCAGTATCAACAGGGCAAGTTCGCGCTGTCCGAAAACTGGAAGGTAAATCCGCCACAACCACATGCTCCGAAAAAGATGGACATGCCGGGGGAATTGTGCTCATTCATAAAGGAAGCTTCATGGGAAGTTATTCTTTCGGCAAAAACTAAAAGAATGATGAAAGATCTTCAAACATGTCTGGCGATCAGGTGGAAAAGCCCGCAAGAGCCGAAGATCATCGACGGGATGCTGAAACCATGCCCAACATCGGGAATTAATAGCAATGGGCAAAACACCCAGGCACAGCCATCACAGTCTTCGAAGAAAAAGAAGAAGACCAAAAAGCCCGCGCAGTCTAACGACAAGCGCACGGATCTGCAAAAGCATATTGACGCGCTGGAAGAATACAACCAGAGGGCGCGAACCCCAGTCACGCTTCAAGATTTCCTCAATCACATGCTTGAGAATGAAGATAATGACAATGATGAGGAAGACGACTTGTTAAAAGAATCCGAAGATTATGTGGCAAGTTGCCACATGATCGCTCATTTGTCGCTAAGTAACAAAGCAGCTCACTCGGCGTTAGGAGATAACGTAGAAGAGCTGGGAGCAGTGCAAAAACCCTTGGATTATGTGATAAGGTCTATCAAAGAGAAACCTACTTGTTCATATAGCATCTGGCGAAACTTCGCCTCAAAGCAACAACGGACTGAAACGTTCTTAAACTAACAATGGACCACTATGTCCTAAAACTGGCTAATGACCAAAATGTCTTTAAACTACTATAAACCCGCGGCATCCCCATGCTGACGTGGTTAAAAAAAGGTACGTCCATAAGCGAAATGGGTATGGATGAAAACCCGAAAAGGCTCCGTGAGTAAAAACAGCGGGACTACCTGCGAGTTTTGTGAAAACCCGAAAGGGCGCAATCTCGTCAAAAGACACTTGCATGGTCCTTTCGACCCTGTAAAGAGAAACGACCTGTATGAGATCCTTACAACTCACAAAGGAGAAACACACTTAGAGATCCCCACGATTCCTAAGGAGAAATTACACTTGCGAGATCCTCACGACTCGTAAGGAGAACCCTCTTATGATACCCTCACGGCTCATAAGAGTCAAAAGCCCTAAGTTACAAGGATCTGAACCTGTTCTTAAGCAGTCATACCCCCCGATTCTGCCCTACAAGAGGTTCAATATTGACCCTTGTATACAATCCACGAGCACGAATAAACATTTCCCTAACAGAGTCCCACCAGCGACTAGGGATATGCTCACACGGTGAACAAACACTTGTAGGTCCTCTCGACTTGCAAGGAGAAAACACTCTTGTAAGATCCTTACGACTTATAAGAAAAAACACACTTAGGAATCCTCACGATTCCTAAGGAGAAAAAGAACCTACGAGATCCTCACGACTCGTAGGGAGAAACACCTTTATGAGACCCTTACGGCTCATGAAGTCAAAAGCCTTAGTCGACGGGATCCCAACCCTGTTTGCTAAGCCACCTTTGTTCGACATCGACAGAGGCAAATGATGATTCGCTCCTGGCAATATCCCAGTTGTAGCGTTGCTGATGCCTAAATCGGTATCAAATTCCAAGTCCTTTCATGGAAAATGATGATTTGCTCCTGGCAATATTCCAGTCGCAGCGATGCTGATGCTAAGATTGGCACCGGATTCCAAGTTCCATACTCATGGCAAAAAGTCAACGAGCCAAAAATGCATATGAAATAGCCGAAATGATGGGGCAACTTGCAACGAAATCAGCAAGTAAAAATGTATGCATACAAAATAGCCGAAATGGCTGGGCAACTCGCAATAAAAAGCAACGAGTAAATAAAACAAATAGCCAAATGGGCAATCGCGAACTTCGCGATATAAAAGCTGAAATGATAGAGCATCGCGGAAAAAAAAATGAAAGAATAAAACTTTTGCCTTGCAGGTGAGGTCACATTGACCCTTGTATACAATCCATGAGCACAAACAAGAAGGGAACCATATCGTCCCACCAGGCTTCATCAAAGCGAAGCCAAATCTCGACGGTTCATAGATAACCTAGAGACAATCTCGACATTCGTCGCAATATTGCAGACACAATGTTAACAAACGAAGCAAATGAAGATCCCTAGCTTCAGGATCTCGATGTCAACATCGAAAACTTAGAGATCAACACCGGCATTCTTCCTCCCTCCAATAAGATGCAGACGCAACACTAAACAATGGAGCCATGTCAAAGTCCCTAGTTCCAGGTCCCGACGGTTCACCAACAACCTAGAGACTACCTCGACATTCGTCTTGATACAGCAGACGCGATGTCACCCCAGCGTTCTCCTCATTCCAGCAGGATTCAGACGCGACAATCAAGCGGAGCCACGACAAAGTCCTAGTTCCAAGACTCTACGGTCTACAGACAACCTAGAGTCAACCAATGGCTTCCCCGCCGGATCAACGCTCCGTCTCGGAAATAAGTCAACCAACCCCGAGGAAATCAGTGTCCTTGGCAAAAAACCTCGATTCAGGGAAATCAGCGTCCTTGACGAGAGCATCTCGATTCGCGTCGACCCGCAGAGAAATCAGTGTCTTTGCAGGAATACCTCGATTCGTCTCAACCCCCAGGAAAATTAGCGTCCTTGGCAAAACCTCAATTCAGGGAAATCAGCGTCCTTGATGAGAGCATCTCGATTCACGTCGACCCGCAGAGAAATCAGTGTCTTTGCAGGAATACCTCGATTCGTTTTGACTCCAGGGAAATCAATGTCCTTGACATAAACCTCGATTCAGGGAAATCAGCGTCCTTGATGAGAGCATCTCGATTCGCCTCGACCAGCAAAGAAATTAGAGTCTTTGCAGGAATACCTCGATTCGTTTCAACTCCGAGGAAATCAGTGTCCTTGGCAAAAACCACGATTCAGGGAAATCAGCGTCCTTGACGAGAGCATCTCGATTCGCGTCTACCCATAGAGAAATCAGTGTCTTTGCAGGAATACCTCGATTCGTTTCGACTCCAAGGAAATCAGTGTCCTTGGAAAAAAAACCTCGATTCAGGGAAATCAGTGTCCTTGACGAGAACATCTCGATTCACGTCGACCAGCAGAGAAATCAGTGTCTTTGCAGGAATACCTCGATTCGTTTCAACTCCGAGGAAATCAGTGTCCTTGGCAAAAACCTCGATTCAGGGAAATCAGCGTCCTTGGCGAGAGCATCTCGATTCGCGTCGACCCGCAAGGAAATCAGTGTCTTTGCAGGAATACCTCGATTCGTTTCGACTCCAGGGAAATCAGTGACCTTGGCAAAAACCTCGATTCAGGAAAATCAGCGTCCTTGACGAGAGCATCTCGATTCGCGTCGACCCGAAGAGAAATCAGTGTCTTTGCAGGAATACCTCGATTCGTTTTGACTCCAGGAAATCAGTGTCCTTGGCAAAACCTCGATTCAGGGAAATCAGCATCCTTGACGAGAGCATCTCGATTCATGTCGACCTGCAGAGAAATCAGCGTCTTTGCAGGAATATCTCGATTCGTCTCAACCCTGAGGAAATCAGCGTCCTTGGCAAAACCTCGATTCAGGGAAATCAGCGTCCTTGATGAGAGCATCTCGATTCGCGTTGACCCGCAGAGAAATCAGCTTCTTTGTAGGAATACCTCGATTCGTCTCAACTCCGAGGAAATCAGTGTCCTTGGCAAATACCTCGATTCAGGGAAATCAGCGTCCTTGATGAGAACATCTCGATTCGCGCCGACCCGCAGAGAAATCAGTGTCTCTGCAGGAATATACAATGTTAGCAAGGCGGAGCCGTGGCAAAGTTTCCAGTTCCATGACTCAGCGGTGCACAGACAACCCAAAGTCAACCCTCGATCTCCCTGTTGAAGCAATACTTTGACTCAAGAGTAGGTCAACTCATCAATCACTTACAAGTCCTCTCGACTTGTAAGGAAGAAAATTCTCTTGTGAGATCCTTATGACTCTCAAGAGAAAACATACTTAGGAATCCTCACGATTCCTAAGGAGAAAATACACCTACGAGATCCTCTCGAATCGTAGGGAGAAAAAATCTTTATGAGACCCTCATGGCTCATAAGGTTGAAAAGTCTTAGGCAGCAGATCTGAACCTGTTTCCTAAGCCATCGCTTCTTATATCGATTCAGGGAAATCAACGTCCTCGGCGAGAACCTCTCGATTCGTTTTGACCCGCAAGGAAATCAGTGTCTTTTTGAGAATCTCTCGATTCATCTCAACTTGCGGGGAAATTAGTGTCCCTACGCATAAAGAAAATCCTATTATGGGATCCTTATGATTCTCAGGAGAAAACGTACTTAGGAGTCCTCACGACTCCTAAGGAGAAAAGACACCTACGAGATCCTCACGACTCGTAGGGAGAAAAGCCTTTGTGAGACCCTCACGGCTCATAAAGTTGGAAAGTCTTAGGCAACAGATCCTAACCCTGTCTTCTAAGCCATCGCTATCTTATAAAGAGTTCAAGATGAACTGTTATCTACCATCTATGGGTCACACTTGCCAAAGCTACATGCCACTGAAATGGAGAAGTTACTCATGAGCATATAAACTACTTCACGCCAGAGTAAAACATAAAAAAATAGAAGGGTGCGGCTCATGGAGCTGAGGGTTTGGAACTATATCCCTTAAGAGTCGAGATTTGAGTCAATGATAAATGACGACGCTTGTGTCCGCTCGTTATCTTCTCAGATCAAGATCCTGAAAATCATATACCAATCCAAAACTGGTCATACGCTATGAATTACTCTGCACTACTTCACCCACGTATATACTTACGTGGGCAAAGTAGTGGGGGGGCATTTGTTCCCGCAAAAAAAAAAAATCAGCGCAAAAGAGCCCAAGGTATCAAATGGCAGCGATACGCTTAAGAAAATGTGAACCAGTATTTTCCGAGCTGTATTTTGACAAACTCCCGAATGAGAAACAGCTAAATTCTGATGGTATCGAAAGCGTCTCGAAAAAACCTTTCGATTTGAAATATTATGGGCCTCATAATTCATCCGGGATCAAAAGTGATGAGGCATCACGTGCCTACACGTGATCGGGGGTCACGTGCCGACACGTGATGGTTTCCTGAGGACTCTGAAATAATAAGAATTAAATTTTGATCAAAAGGGGTCACGTGCCCACACGTGATGGGCCTTTAAACCCACTGAAAGGAATTAAAAGGTATAATAAAACAACTAGGAATACCCCAATAGGGCATCACGTGCCCACACGTGACCAGAGGTCACGTGCAGACACATGATGGGTTCCTAAGCTCTCTGAATTAATAGAATTAAATTCTAATTAAATAATCAAACAGTGGGGTCACGTGCCAACACGTGATAGGCTTTTGAACCTTCTGAACTAATAGAATTAAATTCTAATTGAGGAAAATCAAGAACCCTAATATTTCCCGAGATCTTTCCAAACAAAAAGATTGTGCTCTGTAAAATGGAGCACCGTTGGATTAAAAATCCAATGGTGATTAAAAATCACCAATTTATAGAAATATTCTATAAAAGGAAAGATTTCCCTGAAATTCACCAAGAATAACAAACAGAATATCTTTTGGATTAAAAATCCAATGGTAAATAAAATTCACTGAGTGATCTAAAAGATCATGTTGGTTATAAAATCAATTAAAAATCTTTCAATAAAAGATTGACTAAACAAACTGATTCTTTTCTTTCTCCTATAAATAGGAGCCAAGAAGAGGAGAAGAAAAGAGACTTTTTTTGTTGGAGATATACAACAACAGAGAGAAAAAAGAAGAGAATTTAATTCTCCAGAGAGAAAAGAAGATTTCCTCAGAAGAGAAAGAAACCCTAGGTGAGAAAGGGAAAGAGATCATAAGCTCCACAAAACAAAAAGAGAATTTAATTCTCAAACTAAGAGTTTAACTCTTCTGAATAAGAACTTAGTTCTTCTTTTGGTTGAAGATCTGCAGAAGCAAATCTCCCCATAAATTGAGAATTTAATTCTCATCGGGGAGATTCTGCCATGCAGATCCAAAACATAGAGGGAGAATTTAAGTTTAAGGAATTTAATTCTCCCAAATTCATAGGAATTTAATTCCTCCCAACAGAATTAGGGTTTAACCCTACATAAGAATTTAATTCTTCCAAATTCATAGGAATTTAATTCCTCTAAACAGAATTAGGGTTTAACCTTACATAAGAATTTAATTCTTCCAAACTCACAGGAATTTAATTCCTCCAAATGAAACTAGGGTTTAACCCTACATAAGAATTCAATTCTTCCATATACATAGGAATTTAATTCCTCAAAACAAAATTAGTGTTTAACCCTACCAAAGAATTTAATTCACAAACAAAGGACTTAAATTATCCATGCACGTAAACCTGGTCACGTGGCAACACGTGACCCTTCCTTCAATGATCAGAAAAGAACGAACGAGACCGGTGTCACGCGCCCCCACGTGACCCTTTTGTGGACCCCTCAAAATAAGAAGGAATTAGCCCAGAGGCAATGTCTCACGTGCTCCCACGTGACCCTCAAAATAAAAGAGAACAAAGCCAAAGGAAGAATAGACTTTGGGCGCCCTCATGTGTCCCCACGTGACCCCTGACAAACACCTCTTTACAAAAGAGAAGATGGAAAGAACTGAAGGATTAAAATCCAATGCATGAGCACCCTCACGTGTCCCCACATGACCCCTAGCAAATCCCTTTAATATCCCGTGCATGGATGCCCATCACGTGCCCACACGTGATGGCCAAGAAGACTTAAGTGTTTAACACTTATTTGAATATTCTAAGAATAAAATAAAGGAAGCTTAGCCCAATCCTAGGGCGCCTCACGTGTCCTCACGTGAGCGCTTCATCTTTTTAGTGTTTAACACTATTTTGAGCATTTCATCCCTAGTGTTTAACACTATTCTAAATTCATCACGTGGGAACACGTGACCGCTAAATATGTGCTAGTTTTTAACACTATTTTCAAACCATTCTTAGCCAAATTGGCTAAGTCTTTCTAAAGCAAGACTTCCCTTTTGACTAAGCCTCAAATACACTTTTGTTTTCCAAAGTTGGTCATCTCATGTGACATTTGAGTGCTCAGCACTCAATAAAAGACAAAATATGGTCAGAGCCCCAAACCCCTGTTTAGCATTGCTAAATAATGGGGGGCTGAACTTAGACAAATGTTCAACAGTCCGAACAAAGGTCTAACATTTCAAACCTAATTGAACTTAGCCCAAGTTGGCCATAAGTTCTCAATTCAGATTTAACTGAGCCTATATGCTCATAATCCAATTAATTTATTTTAGTCCCAAATTGGACTACAGATTTCCCAATCAGCATTGGTTCAAGGGTACATCTCTTCACTCCTTTGATATTTGTCGTTGTAATCCTTCAACGTCTTCAGAGAGGTGACGGGTCCCGATAATCAATCATTCCACAGACTGTGGGGTCCTTAAGCCCATGGACTATGATGTCCTTAACCTCGGACTGTGGGGTCCTTAAGCCCATGGACTATGATGTCCTTAACCTCGGACTGTGGGGTCTTTAAGCCCATGGACTATGATGTCCTTAACCTTTACAGACTATGATGTCTTTAAACTGGATCACCATGACCTTAAACTGGTAATTGACCGCAAAGTCCTTAAACTAAAACAATAGAGCCCAAATGCTCTTTTATTGGATCTAAATGATCCTGTTAAGTAAATCTTAGTCTAAAATTAGACTAACGTATCCTTAATAAATGGTTAAGTTGACCTTAGTCTAAAATTAGACTAACGTGTTCTTAACAAACTGTTAAGTTGATCTTAGTCTAAAATTAGACTTACGTATCCTTAACAAACGTTTAAGTTGATCTTAGTCTCAAATGAGATTAACGATCCTTAAACCCAACCCAAACCCAAATCTAAGAAAATACGGATTTGGACTAATCCACGCCCTACGGGCGACGACATAAATTAGTCTCCGTATACAATCCACGGGCAACCAAAAACAAAACAAACACCCATGACACGAAGTGACCATTTGGAGAAGGAGAAAGTGGTTACCATGATGCGGTAGCGTAATTAACTGCAGGGGCTTGCGCCTGCAGGGAAGAGCGTCCCCACAATCAAAAAACCCCTCAACGAGGGGGAATCTGACGAAGTCTGCTACATCGGCCGCATCCGTTTAAACCTTCGATACATGGTGTCATAAATCAACTTGGCATTTTCGGAGAGGTGGACAGATAGCACCAATTGGCATCTGCTCCCAAATTCAGGCAAGACGGACTTGCGCGGTCGCGTCCCCGTGTTTCGGAGGAGAACGGGGTGCAAGACCAGCCCTTTGGAGCTCCTTACGTAGCTCTCCGGACGACAGAACCGCTCTGCCTCTGCCTCTACCACGACTGGTGCTCCTGCCGCCCCTCGCTGCTCCGGGCGTCATCATCAGACCTAGATAAGAGTACATTCATTACATATGTATGCAATATATGTAAAGGTCATAGAAATGTGAAGTAATAATATAACATTACTGATAACCTTTTTCGTTTCAAAGACGGATTAGACATATCTACTTGGATTTCATTATCGATACCATTTCTAATCCACGTAACTTCACGATCAACCGAAGACAACCCGTCTTTGGAAACAGACGGTCGGAGCACTCTAAGTCTTCTCTCTTCTTCATCCCCATCGCTGTCTTCCATACGATCTTCAAATTCTGGGACATCGTAAACATCCCTGGGTTTCCAACAGCATACGACACTCCATCCCGGATGCTTCAAGCACTATGAGTAGTATACTTGAAACGCTTGTTGCAGAAAGATAAATGGATCGTCCTGACCGTAAAATCGATGTGTGTTCACACTAGTTAATCCATATTCATCTTTTTAAGTCCCAAGATTGTTTCTCCACTTATCCGTATTGGTTCATGTATCGTACTAAATACACTGAAATATATAAAATGGTTCTGATCGTCTGGGATATTTAATGCCAAGTATGCAATTTAAGTATCAATAATAAATCACATCATCCGATCCTACGCTCGCAATCCTACTAATCTGAGTGGTTCGAGATGTTTCTATGTGCTTAACTTCAAATTTGTATCCTAGGACATCGAATCCTTTATAGTATGCAACCTCTATGCTAGGGAACTGAGCTAAACATCTTGAATCTCTCTTTAATGATGCAAACAAGTTTGGATCGTGGATCTAACAAAACAAATTTTATGGCAAATACATAACGATATAAGTTTAGATTAAGACTGGTAACAATAACATGTTATTCGAACAACTTACATGATCTGAAACCCAATCGCAAAAATTATCCTGATGATATTTTTCCAATCGTTCATCATTCGAATCAGGATGCCCATTATGTACCTCATCAATATGAATTACATTCTCAACAATAAATTATGGTATTAATATTATATCATTTCATACATACACACACACATATAACAATTAATCCAAAAAAAACTTACTCTCTAATTTTTTCAAGACATACGTTATTGAGGAGGATAAACCGATATATCTTATTGATAAACATATGGTCTACTCACATATAATCAGTTTTACCATATGGCCCGTCCTGAATTCTCCGAGGCCGGTTAAGCTTCGTCTCAATGTTCTCGTCCAGATAGTGGGAACAAAATGTGCTTACTTCATCTAGAAGATAACCTTGCATGACGATTTCTATTGCGTATACATTTTTAGAATGTAGAGGTACCTAAAGAAAAATATGTTAAATAAATAAATACGGGCATATAAGACAACAATAATTTTACAAAATACATGAAACAAAAAATTCAACGTACCTTTCGACGGGATATATCCATCGATATTGTACCGGCTTGGCAAACTTAGCCTCGGTTGCAAGATGAACCGCCAAGTGTATTATGATATCGAAGAATGACGGCAGGAAAATACGCTCATGCTTTCAAAGTATCAATGAAATAGAATTTTCTAGATTCTCCAGCGTCACAACATCCAAGGTTTTAGTGCACGATTCTCTAAAAAAACAACAAAGGTCATTGATTACTAGATCAACCGATTCGGGAATGGAAGTTCTGAGGGCTAATGGAAAAAGGTGCTCCATAATACATGGTGATTATGACTTTTCAGCCTATCGATCTTGTCTTTCACAACCTATATCTTCTTGCTAAATGATCTTGAAAAACCTGTGGAAACTTTCAAATCATGCAACACCTATAGTAACATTTTCTTCTCCGGTTGTGACATATGATACACGGCATTGGAAAGTACAAACTATTGCCTAATTTACCCGCTATCGGTTTAGGATGCAATTCACTTCTAATTTCCCTGTCCTGAAGATCCATCCGAGTACGGAGGTTATCTTTCGATTTTCCGTCTTTACAAATAAACAAGTAAAATACATGCTTGGATACTCTCTTCTCTATGTGCATGACGTCCAGACATTGACGCACTAAATTTGTTGACCAGTACGGAAGCTCGTAGAAAATGCTTAACTTGTTCCAGTATGGTGGTTTGACCTGTTTTTCCGGATCTATCCCGAAAGTCATATTATTGTAACCATCCCACTGAGCAATCACGTCCTCTCTAGATAATGAGGCAGGAGGCCTAAGAAGCTTCTGATGACCATTAAAGTGAGCAACGTCTAACCTGTAGGGATGTTCTAGTGGTAGGAAACGCCGATGACCGCAATAACAAACCTTCCTGCTAAAATTCAACCATTTCGATGTTGTATCTTGATGGAAATAACGGCATGCTTTGTGACCATGTACGGACCAACCTGATAGCATTCCATACGCAGGAAAATCATTAATTGTCCACATTAAATCCACACGCATTGTGAAGGTTGTATTTGTGTTTGCATCATAAGTTTTTACACTATCAATGAATAAAGATTTTAACTCATCGATCATAGGTCGAAGATAGACATTGATATTGTTTCCTGGTGAGTTTGGTCCGTCAATAAGAAGAGGCATCATAAAGTAGGATTGATCCATAGCCAACCAAGGCGACAGATTATAAACCATCATTACAACGGGCCATGTGCTGTGGCCTCCAGCCATATAGTTGAATGGGCAGAAACCATCACTAGCCAGTCCGAGCCTGACATTGCGAGAATCACTACTGAATATTTGGCGCCTCCTATCGAAATCCTTCCATGCTGGTGAATCTCTTGGATGACTCATTTTTCCATTTTTGCTTGGAGCAGCACGGTGATGCCAAATCATTGCCTCGGCTGTTTTCTTGCACCTGAATAGCCTCTGCAGCCTCTATGTTATGGAAAATTATCATGCTATCTTGATAGGTTTATCGGGTTTCTTATCAGATTCTTTCGACTTATACCTGGTCTCTCCGGATGTTGGACACTCTTTCAAATCTGAATTCTCTTTCCGGTACAACACGCAATCTTTGGGACATGCATGAATCTTCTTACAGTTCATACCCAAATCAAACATCATCTTCTGAGCTTCGTACAGCTGTCGAGCACGTTATTTTCCGGGAGCATAGAATCTTTCAGGAACTTCAGAAGCATCGTGAATGACTTGTTGCTCCATCCATTTAGGCACTTAATCTGGAAAAGTTGGATGAACCATGATAGAGTGGAATACTTTGCATTCTCATAAATTGGTCTTCTAACATCATTCATGAAATTTTCATGATTATCCACACGCGGTCCTTGACCTGATGGAATTCTATCTTTGGTAGGAATACTATCACCGAAGGCATACCGTATCCTCCATTTCTTCTCCTGAAAAGAAGTTATCGTCTTTTTCATCTTCCGCTGCATTACCGTCTTCTCCTTCTTCTTCTGCCGCATTACCGTCTTCTTTTTGTCATCCTCGTGATATAACCAAGTTGTATAAAGTCCAGTAAAACCATATTTAATGATATGGAGCTCTACGATTTCTACCTTCTACCAGAACTTATTCCCACATCTATCGCACGGACAGAGAATCTTCTTTAACACGATCTTATTATGTGCGCGTGCAAATTCAATGAAAGAAGCAACTCCTGCGACAAACTTAGATTGCATGCGTTGTTGCCAATCCATGTACATCCAGTTCTTAACTCTGATGTACTCATGGGCCATGTTAGACTGTATAATATATAAATTGTAAGTTATGGTGACTATATTGAGAAATCTAAGAACGATATGGTTATTGACAAAGAAGAAAATCCGTAAAGCTAAGTTTGTCATTGAAAAGAACAAATTATTGATTAACAAAGTTAGGTTTGAAGATACCCAAATATGAGTTGTATTCTGTGTATATGTTTCAATTTATGATTTCGCTTAGGTGTAGGGTTGTTAGTGTGTATGTGCTTTGTATGCGTATTTGTTGTGTATTCGTGTTGTATGTATGTATTTCGACTGTCAGGGGTAAGGCTTCTATCCCATTAAGAATGTATAGAGCAAAAACCTATTCGCTTATGCTTTCATCCATTTCGAGTAAATTTTGGCAGCACCTCCCCGCTGTTCTCCGAGTACACTGTAACAAAATAGATAATCATTTCAATGCTGTGAAATAACGTTGAAATGAACATCTAATCTATCTTTGTACACGGAGAACCAGCGGAAAAGTACCGATGAAATAACTCGAAACGAATGAAAACACAAGTGAATGCAAGTGTTTGCTTTATACATTCCTAACTTGTCCAAACTGGACAAATCTATCGGTTATCATACGATTGAATCTTCCCGTCACATAGACTATACGACGGTTGTTAGCACTGAACGATACCGTCCGATATTTAACAACCTTCGTATAGTTCTATGTCACGACGAACATCAAACGTATGTTAACCGATAGACGGGGACTAAGTCGCGCTTTGATTTTCATATATGGCGATCGATGAGCATATGAAAATTTCATATTATCATCGATTATCATATATACACTTATTATAAGATTTAATTTGAATTGGTTTTACGTTTACGTTTCAATTTCAAGGGTTTTAAGTTTTTAGTTTAGGTAAAGTTTTTTAAAGTTAAGGGTTTTCTTAATCAAGTTTAAGATTTTAGATTTGGTTCTGGTATGAAGTTTAAGATTTTGGATTTAGTTCTGGTGTTAAGTTTAAAATTAGGGTTTGGCCTTGTTTAATATGAGAGATCAATATCATCATTATTACAAACACACGCATATCATCATCAACATTATCTCTCTCACACATACACTTACACTAACACTAAAATACCCTAATCATAACCCCCACCCTTAACTCTAACCCTAATTAGCTTAACCCTAACCTTAGACCTAATTAACCCTAACTACCTTAACCCTAACCCTAGACTCAATTAATCCTAACCGTAGAGCTAATTAAAGCACAGCCACCATCACCCATAGCCGTCGCCATAGCCACCACCACTGCCACCTACATCCCCAAACCACAGCAGTCGCCACAGCCACCATGCACCCACCCACCCCCACAGCCACCACCACCCACCACCCACCACTACAGCCATCACCACCCACCACCACAACCACCACAGCCACCACCACCCACCACCACCCACCACCGCCCCTACGGATTTTATTATCATGCACCCAACCCCTAACCTTAATTAACCCTAATTAACTTAATTAACCTAAATCATCACCCTAATCCAAATTAAACATATTTAATTTAATTAGTCCAAATTATCACCCAAACCCTAACTATAATTATCACCCAAACCCTAACCATAATTAATACAAATTACCCTAATTAACCCAAATTTACCCTAATCATCACCCTAACCCAAATCTCACCCATGAACTCCATCATCATCAACATCACCAAACAACCACCCCCACCAACAATCATCATCATCAACATCATCTACTTCTTCTGCATTTTTTAAAAATCGATTTTTAAAAATGGAAAAAAAGTTTTACATACCGAGAAAAGAATTAGGGCACTGGACGGCGACGACGACGATGACTGCTCGCCGGCGATGGAAGCTAAACAGCAAAGAAGACTCAGCGATGGAGCTCGAGGAGATGGAACGGACGTTGGAGCTCGAGGAGATGGAAGGGGGAGTTGGAGTCGCCAGCGATGGAAGCTAGACGGCGGGGATGGAACTCGACGGCGGCTATGGAATCCGGACGACGGCGATTGAAGTCCTACGACGGTGAAATTTTTTTAAGGGGCAGGAACGATTAAGGTAGTGTCGACGGTAAAATTATTTGGGGATTTAATTATCTACTTTTTTTTAAATACCCAAACATTGCCCCCTACGGCTTTATCCGCATAGGTTAGTCTTGCTGCTCCATAGGGGCAAAACCAAATATTAAATTTTAATAAACTTAGTTTATAAATGTCAGTTCCATAGTTTGTCTCTACATATATATTTGTAGGGGCAAACAAAAATTATCCCTACGTAATGTTCCATCCGTAAGGGCAACTTACATTTGTAGCAGTGACTTTGACTTATTGAGTTGTTGATCTTGACCATGGGATGTAATTTTTGACCCTAACACTACTTTATATTTCGATATTGTTTAAGTGATCGTATTTTCAAACAAATATTTTATAAAATCATATTTTTTTTATACCTTTCGCATTCTTCTTCCAACAATTATCAATTATTTCCCTATTTTTTCCAAAAATTATACCCTTCGCATTTTTCTTCCAACAATTAGCAATTATTTTATTTTATTTAGCAATTATTTCCCTATTTTTTTTCCAACAATTTAACCCTTCACATTCTTGTTCTTCCGAGCTTTGTGAACGCTGAATCCCTCATGTTCAGCATATGCCTTATAGAACAAGTATGCAATATTTTCGTTCTGGCCGAACTTCATATCAACTTTCGGAATTGAGTTTGGTCCGTCTACATTCTTCACGAGAGTTGGAGGTTCAGTTGCGACTGAAAACTCCACTTCTTCAGACATATTAACCTTTAAATTACAAGAAAAACCTAATTAACTTATATTAAATATAATGCAATTATCAATTTCCTACTTATTGAGCAATAAACCAAACAAAATTATATCAATGATCGAAGGAATCACTATTCTGTTATGGGGTTAAAAATCCTAAAATTGAATTACTAAATGAAATAGAAGAAGGAAAGCAAGGTTCGATATAAATCAAAATAATTTTTTTTAAAAAATTTATATGAAAAGGAAATATTAAGTGATTTGTAATGATTACCTTGTAGTTTTTTAGCAGAATTTTAGGGTCAAATGATGTGTATAAATCAATATCTCCACCGAACTTTGCAGTTCAGGTTTTAATTATGTGATTCACTAGATGCCTCGATTGGATTTGTAACAGCAATCTCATTTGAAACATGGCATGATTTCTTAAATAACAATGCAAAAATAAATTTGCATAGTTCAGGTGTAGTCACAATATTGAAGCAGGAACTATTTTAACTAATCTCATTGAGCTCCACCTAACAAGTAACAAGAGTCCTCGTTAATCTCAGGCTAAAATGGATCATAACTATCCATTATATATCATTCAAATATGAAAAGTCCATCTATATATAGCTTTTTTTTATGTTCTAAATAGTTTAATTTTGAGGCTAAACTTTGTAGATTAGCTATTTAAATTTGTAGTGGTAATGAGCAACAACATAATTTGTCTAGTTTTGTTTTGCCATATACATTCTTCATTATTTTATATAGAATGAATCAAATGCTTTTATATGTCAAGAATCAAAACCTAAATATGAATTAATTATATTCATTGAACCATATTTCGGTTTTGCCTTTGTTATATGCATATTCATTCTTTGTTCATGTAATCAAATTTCATTTTTGGCACCATAATATGCTTGAATGGCATGCTTTTATGTGCATGATTTCATACATTGAATCTGAAAAAGGTAATTCATGAATCTAGAAAATACATTGCATTTGCATGCCAGCTGTATTGTGACTATTAGGCCTATAAAAGAGCTTGACCGTCATGATAATTTCTTCACAATAACATGATAGACCCTCTCTCCCATACACCACATACATCTAAAGAGGCTTCAATTCCTCACCCATGGCAAATCCGTGAAACTTGAAGACATATTGGAGAGGCTCAAAGACGACGTTTTGTAAGTATCAACTTTTCATTTACTTATTTTTGTTTGAAATTTTTAGATTTCTTTTGATGAAGTATCAAAAATAGAACAATCTTCCCTTTGCAGTATCTTTTATTACTATTTTAATTAAATAACTTAAAAGCGGTAGTGCTCCTGGACTTCTTTAATAATATTGCAACAAAAATATCTGTTACTCTATTTCACAATTGTAGATCTGTAGCCATCAATTATCTACTTTTTTTTGGCTATTCTACAACGCATTATCTTATCACTGTTATACAACACATTATCTTATCGCTCGATGTTTCCAAGCTATAATTCTCACCCAATCTTTGTATGTTATTCCATGTTCAAGTGACAAATATTAGACCAAGAAACACGGCCTAAAGTGTCACTGTAGCCATCCAACTAGTGACCAGACTCATGAGGGTTAAGGCCCAAAAGGAAATTTAGCAAAATAGCCGGGGGCTTATAGGTAAAACTTCTACTCTCATGAGTCTTATCACTATAGTTGGAAACCCACAGTGACACTCTAGGCTTCGTTTCCTGATATTAGACATTAGTCACACATAACTGCATATCAACTCAATATTTTCCGTGTTACATACACCGTTACGATTGTTCTCAGACTCGGGGACTACTTAATTTTTCTTCTCGGGTCCGGAGAATAATGCCTCTCCTACATCGTTTTCAAAGTATGCTAATTATTAACCATCTATATGATCATTTCTTATGTGTTTGAACGCACAATATCACTGAACCAAACATGTTCTGTTAAGCTACATCATGCAAGCCTATACCTTCTACACTACGCCTACGCACGCACCATTCTTTCATGTCAATCCAAGAACAGAACCTTTGCATTGGACAATACCACTAGTAGATCATGGGAGGCCAAAGAGCATTCCATATAAAGATCCATGTACCAAAGAAACTTCAATGTGATTAGATTCAAGCTAAGGATATTCTGCAATAGAATTTCTATGAGGGCGCAATTACTCATTTCTCCTGTATCATTCTTCTGCAGGGCTGGACTGTGGCTTGGAGTTGAGTGATAAGGATATCCTTGTACTCAAAAGGAGGAGAGGGAGATGCCACTAAGGGGAGCCACTGCACGCGCGAAACAATTGTACAACAAAGAGAGTTTAGGGAAGATGCGAACTACAAAAAGGGAAACGAGAAAAAAGTACATTGCTGAGTTTAGTAGAATTGTATATTTGTTTTCCTTAAAAGACCGATTGTTTTTGTTCTTCTGTTTGATTACATTGTTTGAAAGCTGGTAAATATGCGTGTGCTGTTTTCTTCTTTAAACATTTTTAATTTCTATTAAAGATTAATATGCTCACAGAATTGAAGTTGTAAGACATAAATAGTAGAAGTTTACTCCAATTAATTTATGCAAGAGTGGGTTCCTAGAAGGCTAAAACATTTTAAGCTCACAAATAGTAGAAGTTTATTCCAATTAATTTCTATTGCTCATTGGTAGTTTAAAAATTAGTTTGCAAAAACTGCACCGAGAAACAAATTTCTCAAAACATAATAAAATAATCCCTTAACATATCGGTGAAATTGGATGGAATTTGTCACTTTACATCATGTCAGCGGATCAGGACCCCTTTCCATATTAAATTCCATTATATAATCCTTTCAAACAAACAATAAAACTGATATGTTAAGATTGGAGTATCATCTTAATCCATGATGATAAATACTAGAAATGTGATTCCAAAAGGACGGGAGATATCATGGAGCTATACACCAATTCAAACAATCCCAAAAAAGAAATTGAGATTTGCATATGCACCGATCCTTTTCGAATGAAGCTAAACAGTTCACAGCATTTTTTCAGTTGCAGGAAAAACTTACTAAGCATACAGAGCAGTTCCAATTACAAAATAACCATGATCAAGCTTACACAATGCTACCATCAAAGTTCACATTTGCAAAACTTAAGCTGTACTACTCTGTAGCGCCCTGTTTGTTTAATTAGAGCTAACCATTCCTGCAAAAAAAACAAAAGTAACAAGAATTAGAGAGTCCTAAAAATGTTGTAGTTGCAACAACAACAAACTCTAGAACATCATTTGTTGTGAGTTCGTCATTTATTGTGAGTTCCTTAAAATGAGCTGGAAAATAAATAGAACGCCGTTTTCAGGGAGACCCAAAAGGTAGTTCTGCTTCCCTTCCCCACACTGTTAAAAAAAATCTTTGATATTTCAAAAAATTGCATGTCTATGAAGTTGACTATTAACATGTTTGTCAAGCACCTCCATGGATATTATATATTTACACCAATAGCACTGTTGCTTTATTAACTACTATTTAGTCATTCCCAGTGACAGAGTCAAGATTTTAGGCTTAAAGTATCAAAATTATGTCGCGGATAGATCAGAAATGGAAGAAAACAAGATTAACTATATGCGTGCGTGCGTGCGTGCGTGATGGAAATATCAAATAATAAGACTGTCATGGATAGAAAGATTTAAAAATAGTTATTTCACGCTTTGTATACTCTACAGAAATATTATAAAATCACTTCAACCTGTATTTGTTTTTTTCTGAAAAGTAGTAGAACTATGTTATAGCGCATAAAAAAAAAACATTAGCGCACAACAAAGTTTCCAACAGATATGCAACCAAGAATCCTTCCATATGGTAGGAGTAGGAAACAGTTGCAAAATTAGTAAACTAGCAGCAGTTGATCAAAATGTCTAAAAACCAAGCCTTTGATATGTTACCTTCTGAAAGTATACGAAAAGACCATCTGTCAACTTGCGTAAAATGATATAAAGAAAACAAGAAAATGAGTAGTTATACACAAACATGGAAAACTGTAGCAAGTTAAGAAATTAAGTGTGCCTAAATTGTACATTTGTCATATTTTGATGACCAAAATTCTGATTTTTAGAGCCTTTCACGGTAGTTGTAATATCAAATTCTCGGAGTGTACGACAAATAAGATAGAGGGGTGAATTCTCCTCTGTAGTGAAATTAAAGTGTAACATAGATTGTAAAAGTCTGCAAGATATTTGAAGCCTACAAGAAATGAGCTTCAGTTTCCACACACATACCCCTTCCCCCTCCCCCCCCCCCAAAAAAAACCCTCCTCTGTCTCTCTGTGTGTGTAGAGTGAAATAAGAAATTAGATATTTTTTATTATTCTATATATTAAAAGATATAGAGAGCCTCTCTATATATAGGGGTTACAATATGTCTACACTTTCAATTTACCCGATGTGGGACTAAACTCATATTAAACTCTAACACTCCTCTTCAAGTTGGAGTATATATATCGTCCATACCCAACTTGTTACAAATAAATTGTATCCTATCACGAGCAAGTGGTTTAATGAGTATATCGGCTAACTGGTGACCTGTGCGCACATGTCGTGTCTCGATCTCAGGAGACTCCTCCTCAGTTCCAACAACCTTATTTCGAACCACATGACAATTTACTTTGATATGTTTTGTTTGCTCATGGAACACTGGATCTGAAGCAATATGGATTGCAACTTGATTGTCGCAATATAACGTTATCAAGTTGTGTTGAACCACGCCTAGTTCTTCCAGAAATCGTTTGACCCATACCATCTCACAAGTGATGTCTGCCATAGCACGGTACTCAGAATCTGCACTAGAATGTGATACTACACGTAGCTTCTTGCTCTTCCAAGTCACTAGGTTCCCATCTACGAATACGCAATACCCTGTAGTGGATCTTCTAGTTATCGGACACCCTGCCCAGTCAGCATCGGAAAAACCTGCTATTCTGTCGTGTCCTCCATCAATATACAACAATCCTTTTCCTAGAGAACTCTTCAAATATTGAAGAATCTGAATAGCTGCATCCAGTGACCTGTATGGGGAGATTTCAAAAACCGACTCACAATACTAATTGGATATAAGATATCTGGTCGAGTGACAGTGAGATAATTTAACTGACCAACCAACCTCCTGTATCTAGCTGGATCATCTAGTAACGTTCCCTGATCCGGTAACAACTTGGAATTTGGATCCATCGGTGTGTGACGAAGTGTGCAATCAAGCATTCTATTCTCAGAAAGTATTTCCAATGCATATTTCCTCTGTGATAGATGGATTCTCTCCTTAGATCGAGCTACCTCAATCCCTAAGAAGTACTTAAATCAGCCAAGATCTATAGTTTGAAACCGCTTCTGAACATATGCATTAAGATCACGAATACCTCCCACATCATCACCTGTGATAATAATGTCATTCACATATACTACCAAAATGATTCGGCGGCCGTGCTGATGTCTATAGAACATTATGAGGTTACCATTACTTCTCCTTATCCCAAAACCTCTAATAGTTTCTGCAAATCGTCCAAACCAGGCCCTCGAAGATTGTTTGAGTCCATTCAAAGATCTCTTCAATCAACAGACCTTCGACGACTCCTCCTGAACAATAAAACCAGGCGGTTGCATCATGTAAACCTCCTCCTCAAGAATACCATGTAAGAAGTCATTCTTAATATCATGTTGATGCAAAGGCTAATGATAGGTAGTAGCCAAAGAAACCAATAGGCGTACAGAAGCCATCTTCGTGACGGGGGAGAAGGTATCAGTAAAATCCTGTCCATAGGTCTGAGAATATCCTTTGGTTACTAACCGAGATTTTAACCGAGAAAGAGAACCATCGGAGTTGAGCTTGATAGAGAATATCCATCGACAACCAACGACACGCTTTCTAGGTGGAAGTGGAACTAGATCCCAAGTATCATTCTGCCGAATAGCAGTCATCTCGTCAATCATACATTGTTTCCAGCCAAGATGTGCAATAGGCTCAGATACATTCATGAGAATGGTATATTTATCCATAGATAAAATGAATGCACTGTGCGGAGAACACAAATGAGCATAGGAGACAGAAAGGTAAAGTGGATTGGCAGTAGAACGGGGTGCTTTGCTGATCGCGATGGGAACATCAAGGTCAGAAGGTGTAGCTGGTGTGGATTCAGAAATCAAATCAAGAGTAGGTCAGGGGTTGGTACAACAGGAGCTGTGGTCAGAGGAATATCTTGGTCCGGTGGAGGTGTCTCATGTGCTGGAGCAGTAGTAGTGTCCAAAGATGGGTTGCAAGCTTGAGTGGGAACAGTCTTATCCTGTTGAATGTCGGGATATTCAAGAAATATCATGTCACTGGTGTCAATTGGGGATAGACTCACAGGAAAGAAAGACCGCGACTCAAAAATGGTGACATCGGCTGAAATAAAGAAACGACGGAGGGTAGGATAATAATAGTGATACCTTTTCTGAGAGCGAGAGTATCCTAAAAAGGCATACCGAAGGGATTGAGAATCCTACTTAGTTTGACCGGGTCTATGGTCATGACCAAAGCACACACAACCGAAAATTTTTAGAGGAACAAAAAACAGACGGTTATTATGGAATATAATGGAAAAAGGTGTTTGACCATCTAACACAAAGGAGGGAATACGATTAATGAGATAATCGGCCGTAAGAACTGCATCAACCCAGAAACGATGAGGACCATGTCGATGAATGAGTAGTGTTCGAGCGACTTCTAGCAAATGACGATTTTTGTGCTCAGCAATACCATTCTGTTGGGGGTGTAGGAATAAGAGAACTCATGAAGAATACCATATACAAACATAAAATTCTGAAATTCAGAAGATATTCTTTCGCATTATCACTACGGAGTATTTTCACAGGAACATCAAATTGTGTTTTAATTTCAGCGCAGAAATTGCGAAATATGGAAAAAATACTTCAGAACGAGATATTATTAAATATAACCAGGTTACACGGAAAAAATCATCAACAAATGTGACAAAATACCGATCACCAAATAAGGACTCAACGGGACATAGTCACCAGACATCATATTGAACTAAACTAATTGGAGTACTAACTCGCTTATTGACTCGAAGAGGATAAGATACACGATGATGCTTACCCAACTGACAAGACTCACATAATAACTCAATAGTCACAGAAATTTCAGGATGCAACTTTTTCAGGTTCTGTAAAGATGGATGTACTAACTGACAATGCAAATCTAAGGCTGTAGAATCACTAAAGCATGCAACCGACTCTGAAAAAATACTCATCTGATATAGACCATCAGACACATGTCCAATGCCAATCATCTTCCTCGTTTTCAGATCCTGAAATACACAGTGATTAAGATAAAAGATAATACAACAGTTTAAGGAGTTTGTGAGTTGGATAATAGAAAGAAAATTGAAAGGAAAGCGAGGCATATATAAAACCGAGTGCAAAGGAATAGACGAATTTACAGTCACTGAACCTTTACCACTAACAGGCGAAACATAACCATCAGCTAGTTTGATAGATGTGTGAGAAATATATGAGAAATTGGACAATATACCTGAATTCCCAGTCATGTGATCTGAAGCTCCTAAGTCAATCACCCATGACATAGGAGCTACAGAGGATAAACAAGCAGTAGAGTTGTCTGTCTTAGCAAATGTAGCACTAGAGGATGACTGCGACTGAAAGAGCTGAAACTGCTGAAACAATTTGAAACTTTCCAACGTCTTCGCATCCATAGAATTAATGGCAGAGTTAGTACCGGAAGCGATATGAGCTGTAGAACTGTTACTTTTCTTCAGGCGGTCATACATCATTTGTCCAAATTCATGACAATAATTTCACTCAACCCCCTCTCGACTACCACCAGATCCTCTCCCCGAGTAACTATCTCGGCTACTATCCCCATTAATTCCTCTTCCATAATAATTGCTTTAACCGCCTCCTTAACCAGAACGACCCCAGCCTCAACTGAGGTCACCTCTATGTGGCATAGCGTATAATGCAGACTTTTTTGCGACTGGTTCCGCTCTTGGGTGAGTTGGAAACATCTTTCGTTTCAGATGAAACGCCTTCTGAAGATTCTTTGACGACTCACTACCAATCACTAGTGGTCATGCCGTATCATACGAAGAATTAAGACTCCATAAGAAAGTCAGTACATCAAGCTTATTTTTGCGTATTTTCATTTTCTCCAAATCAGCTTCTAAAGGGAAAATAGCCCGTAACTCATCACATACCTTCTTGAAAGCAGCATAGTGCTCCTCTGACGTCTGACTCCCCTGATATGGTCTAGAATAAGTCTGAGAGATAGAGTAAGCTTGGGACATATTACTCTTCCCTGAATAAGTGGACTGCAACAATATCCACATCTCCTTTAAAGTGGAGTAATTAACAACCAGATCCATCATCTCCTGCTCCATGACCTCCTATAAGAGACCTTTCACCAAACTATCATTTTTTATCTAATCAGCAGTTTTTGGGTTAGGGGGATCATTGGTGAGATAATGATCTTTACCTTTCCCAGTCAAATTCATCATCATAATAATCCGCCATTGTTTCCAATTCGAACCATTGAATATCTGAATCGACAACTTAACAGAAGCCAATGTTAGCTCTATAACAAATCGCTTGACAACCTCCTTCTCAATGTCACCCATGGCAACAATAATATAGTCACAACACGAAAAACTCCTAGCACTACCCTACCTCCCAATCGACCAAACGAATCCGAACAGATGATCCATGCCCGGATCTAAGCAGGCATCTAACCGAACAGATAATCAAAGACTGGATCTAAACCGAGCAGATGATCCAGAAAGAAAGATGCTTCCTTCAATTGATCCAGATTAATTTATCTAGGATTAATTGATCCACTTTAATTGCTTCATTCAAAAAGTGGTCTGCATTCAATATTTGGTCTTCAATAAGATCCAATGAAGTAGGGTCGGGGTTTTGGTCTTCAATAATTGATAAGATGAAGCGGGGTTGGGCTGGCCATGAAGAGAGGGGGTCGGGTGAGATCGGCGATCAGTGGTGGCCGGATAAGCGATGATTTGGTGGCTATGAGGCGAGATCGGGCAGTCGATGGCGGTGATCTGATCGAGGGAGGGAGATCGGAGTGGTCGTTGGCGGTGTTATGATGGTGATGGCGGTGATCTGATCTGATCGAGGGAAGGCGATCGGAGTGGTCGTTGGAAGTGTCAGGATGGTGATGGCGGCGGAAGATGGTGGCGCAGGTGATGGTGGCGGAAGATGGTGGCGCACGTGAGAGGATTTTTTTTTGACGGAAGGAGGCAAGGTTTAGGGCTCTGATACCATGAAAGAAGAAATTGGATATTTTTTATTATTCTATATATTAAAAAATATAGAGAGCCCCTCTGTATATAGGGGTTACAATATGTCTACACTCCCAATTTACCCGATATGGGACTAAACTCATATCAAACTCTAACATAGAGAAAGAGTCTAGGATCCACCTGATAGAATCTGGAAACAAATTCTATCATGTCTTATGTTGGGACAAGACGATCACGAAGCAATAACACAATCGATATAGAGAAGTAATCAAACCAATCACAGGCAAATAAGAAATAAAATTACTAACCAAAAGGCAAAGGATAATTTTTTTATTAATCACCAAAATACGGAGGAGTATAAACAATGGATGATTAACACAAATCCCTTAAAACTCTAGCTCTCAAAATTACAAAAGGGTCCCTAAAACTGTCACAAAAGCTATCAGATCAAGGGTTGCAAAATACTACATTATATACAACAACAACAACAACAACTGAGCCTTTTATCCCAACCATATAGGGTAGGCTACATGAACCAACATGAGAATCACGCCGGGTCCAGCACATGAATCCTCCGCCTCCACTCACTCCTATCGAACAATATACTTTCATTGAGTCCTTTGGCAACCATATCATTTCGTATCACCTCCATCCATGTTTTCTTCGGTCTCCCTTTTGCCCTTTTTCCATTGCCCATATCGAGAGTATCTATTCGTCGAACCGGTGCTTCCATAGGTCTGTGTCACACATGACCAAACCATCTTAGCTGGTTTTCCCGCATCTTCTCCTCCACAAGTACTACACCAACTTTTGCACGAATATCCTCATTTCGCATCTTATCTTTTCTAGTGTTACCGCATATCCAACGAAGCATGCACATCTCCGCTACGTGCATCTTCTGTGTATGATGCTTCTTAGGAGCCCAGCATTCTGCACCATATAATAAGGCAGGCCGAATAGCGCTCCGATAAAACTTTCCTTTCAATTTTAACGGAAAGTTACGATCACACAAAATCCCTGTTGCACTCCTCCATTTCAACCAACCAGCTTGGATCCTTTGATTAACATCACTATCGATCTCCTCATTATTTTAGATGATGGAACCTAGATATCTAAACTGGTCGCTCGGTGATATCTCTTGCCCTTCCAATGTTATACCAATATGGTTTTGACTTCTCTGGTTACTAAATTTGCAATGCATATATGCTGTCTTGGACCTGCTCAATCTGAATTCCCAAGATTCCAATGTTTGCCTCCATAATTCCAATTTGGCATTAACCCCTGCTTTCGTCTCATTTACTAGAACAATATCATCAGCGAATAGCATACACCAAGGTACCTCATCTTGGATAGTTCTAGTAAGCTCATCCATCACGATGGTAAACAGGAATGGACTTAATGCAGATCCTTGATGTAAACCAATAGTAATCGGAAAATCACTCGTTAAGCTGCCGCAAGTTCTGACATTTGCCACTACTCTATCGTACATATCCTTGATTATGTCAATATACTTGACGGGGACCCCCTTCTTCATCATTGTCCCCCATAATACCTCTCTAGGTACCTTGTCGTACGCTTTTTCTAAATCAATAAATATCATATGCAAATCTCTTCTCCTCTCTCGAAAACGCTCGACAAGTTGACGAAGCAAATGAATAGCCTCTGTCGTCGATCGTCCAGGCATGAACCCAAACTGGTTCTCTGTTATCTTAATATCCTTCCTTAGCCTGTGTTCAATCACTCTCTCCCAAAGTTTCATGGTGTGACACATAAGTTTTATTCCATGGTAGTTTGAGCAATTTTGAATGTCACCCTTGTTCTTGTAGATAGGTATAAGGATACTTTTCCTCCATTCATTTGGCATCTTTTTTGTCTGTCAAATCTTATTAAACAGATCTGTCAGCCATTTAACGCCTATTTCTCCTAAGCATCTCCAAATCTCAATAGGAATTCCGTCAGGACCAACCGCTTTTCTTAAACTCATTCTGTTCAAATCTTCTTTAACCTAAGGTAGTCTTATTTTACACATGAAATCACGGTTTATATCTTGAGATTGAATGACAAGTCCATCCAAATTCTTAGTAAAGCTGTCATTGAACAATTTGTCAAAATAATCTCTCCATCTTTCCTTGATATCCTCATCTCGAACTAAAACCTTTTGATTTTCATTTTTGACACACTTCACCGCACATAAGTCTCTAGTCTTCCTTTCCCGCATCCGAGCAATCCGGTATATATCATTTTCAGCCTCTTTAGTGTCTAATTTCTCGTACACCTCCTTGTATACCTTAGATTTAGCTTCCCGAACAGCTTTCTTAACTTCCTTTTTAGCCATTTTATACTTCTCAAATCTCTCCACATCTCTACTTTTCTTCAAATTTTTATAAAAATCCATTTTAATTTTAATAGCAGACTTTACATCTTCATTCCACCATGATGTGTCCTTAGATGGTGGAGCACCACCTCTCGACTCACCAAGTAGATCTCTAGCTACCTTCTTGATACAACTAGCCATTTTGTTCCATATTTTGTCTGGATCATCTTCCGACTGCCAATCCGCATCTTGGACTACACGATCTATAAAAGCCTTTTGGTTACCTTCTTTCAATCCCCACCATTTAATTCTAGGCTCTACCTTACGTCTAATCTTCCTAGGTTTTCTTCTAAATCGAAAATCTAGAACTAAAAGTTTATGTTGAGTGGTTACACTCTCACCTGGCACCACCTTACAGTCGATACAACATCTATCTATTCTTCTCGTCAGAAAAAAGTCTATTTGACTAGCACTTGATCCGCTCCTAAAAGTGATAAGGTGGGACTCTCTTTTCCTAAACCAGGTGTTTGCTAAGATTAAGTCATAAGATAAGGCAGAATCTAGAATCGAGTCACCTACTTCATTCCTTTGTCCAAAACCAAAACCTCCATGGATAGTATCAAACCCACTACGACTAGTATCTACGTGTCCATTAAGATCACCACCAATAAATAACTTCTCTCCACTAGGTATACTTTGCACCACCTCATCTAAATCCTTCCAGAATAGACGCTTACTAGCGTCATCAAGACCTATCTGTGGTGCATAAGCACTAATAACATTAAGGATCTCTCCACCTAGAATAAGCTTAACCAGTAAAATTCTATCACCTTTTCTCCTAATCTCAACTACATCCTCAAACAACCGTCTATCTATGATTATGCCTACCCCATTACGATTTTTATCTCTACCCGTGTACCAAAGCTTATAACCCCAAGGCTCTATGACTCTACTCTTTTCACCTACCCACTTAGTTTCTTGCAAACACATAATACCAACTCTCCTCCTAATCATCACCTCCACTAATTCTATTAGTCTACCCGTAAAGGAACCTATGTTCCACGAAGCTAGACGGATTCTATGAAACCCTTGCTTATTTGTCACTACACCCGGGGTCCGATGTAGCGCGCCGTTTCTGGACGACGACCTTTGCTTATTTGTCACTACACCCGGGGTTCGATGTAGCGAGCCGTTTCTGGACGACGACCCTTGCTTATTTGTCACTACACCCCGGGTCCGATGTAGCGCGCCGTTTCTGGATGATGATCTAGAAGCCCTTGCATACTTAACCCTACACCCGGGATCCGATGTAGCGCGTCGCTGAGTAGGGGACGCCCCAACGATATTCTTATTATGGTTCATGTTATAGAATGTGACAAAGTTTTACGTTGGCTGTCACAAACCTACCACAACCCCCACCCTTCCTCATCCGGACTTGGGACCGGCAACGGTGGGTTTAAAATAACTAATTTTTCAACCAACAAATTATCCGGCTCGACATGACGGACGTCCGAAGAAGGTATTTCCAGACATTTTCCCGAGAAGTCTCTAAAACAACATAGCGTTCCCAGACGTATGAAGAAGTAGCTTCAGACATCTGACCATTAAGCTTCGCAGATACAGAGAGCTCATAGACGTCTGATGTGTTCGATTCAGAAGTTTGCCCAAAGTATGCGCGCATACAGAGCACTGACAGACGTCTGAAGCTGTAGCTCCAGATATCTGTCCCCTAACTTATAGATAAACTCGAATCTTCAACCTCTCTGGGATAACGCCGGATCGATTTCGGAAATCAATAGGGATCGGAATTGGAGACATACACAACAAATCTCCACCTTGCCTCGCATTCCCATAAAACTTCTCTATAAAATTAATAGTAGCTCCACCTTCACCACAAAACCCCTAAAGGGCTCAATAAGTGTGACACATTCCAATTAAGTTCAAGCAATGCTCAAACTTAACAATAAAAAGAGTCTTCTTCAACATGTCTGCCGGATTATCCGATATGCCAATCTTTTTCACAACTATCTCTTCTTTTTAAATGATATCCTGAAAAAAAACAGTACCGAACATCAATGTGCTTTGTTCTGTCATGATGCATATGGTCTTTCGTCAAGTGAATTGTACTTTGGCTATCACAGTAGAATATTATGGTATCTTTTTGAATACCAAGTTCCAAAAATATTCCCTTCAGCCAGATTGCTTCCTTAACTGCCCCCAACAACGGCCATATACTCCGCCTCCACCGTAGATAACGATACCGTAGGTTGTAACGAAGCACGCCAACTGATGGCACATCCTCCTAAAGAGAATACATAACCGGTGATCGACCTTCTCCTGTCGAGATCACCTGCATAATCGGAATCGCTAAATCCAATCAAACCGTCGTTGTTCCTTCCAAACACCAACCCCGGCCCACATCGGACGTACCTTACCGATATCGTAAAAACCATTTCACAGCTTGCCAATGGCTTTTAGCAGAAGATACCATATAACGACTAACAACACCTATTGCATGTGAAATGTCAGGCCGGGTACAAACCATGGCATACATAATACTACCCACCGCACTCGAATAAGGAATATGCTGTTGGATATAGTGCCCTCAAGGCAATTATAGTAATCGCAGGCAGACGATTATGATGATTGAAGGAGGACCTATACGGGTAGAACAATCTTACTCGAGATGATAATATGCTATCTGGTTTGATTTTATCATCATAAACATGCATTATGTGGTATTACAGATCACTGTTATATATTGATAGAGCCTATAGGATTCTTGCTTGACTACCAGTATTATGAGATAGATCATATACGTGGGAGCTACGTGGTCTATAACCACATCCTTAAATGTCCTTAATCGAGGGAGTATCTCAAACTAAAATGGATCATAACTATCCATTATATATCTAAACTTATAACTATTTTAATAATTTAAATATGAAAAGTCCTTCTATATATAGTTTTTTTTGTTCTATATATATTGTTTAATTTTGAGGCTAAACTTTGTAAATTAGATATTTAAATTTGTAGTAGTAATGAGCGACAGCATAATTTGTCTAGTTTTGTTTTGGAATATACATTCTTCATTATTTTATATAGAATGAATCAAATGCTTTTATATGTCAAGAATCAAAACCTAAATATGAATTAATTATATTCATTGAACCATATTTCGGTTGTGCCTTTGTTATATGCACATTCATTCTTTGTTCATGTAACCAAATTTCATTTTTGGCACCATAATATGCTTGAATGGCATGCTTTTATGTGCACGATTTCATACATTGAATCTGAAAAAAGAAATTCATGAATCTAGAAAATACATTGCATCTGTATGCCAGCTGTATTGTGACTATTAGGCCTATAAAAGAGCTTGATCATTATGATAATTTCTTCACAATAACATGATAGACCCTCTCTCCCATACACCACATACATTATCTAAAGAGGCTTCAATTTCTCTCCCATGGCAAACCCGTGAAAACTTGAAGAAGAAGAAATATTGGAGAGGCTCAAAGAAGACGTTTTGTAAGTATCAACTTTTCATTTATTTATTTTTGTTTGAAATTTTTAGATTTCTTATGATGAAGTATCAAAAATAGAACAATCTTCCCTTTGCAGTATCTTTTATTACTATTTTAATTAAATAATTTAAAAGCTGTCATGCTCCTGGACTTCTTTAATAATATTGCAACAAAAATATCTGTTACCCTATTTCACAATTGTAGATTTGTAGGGTTGCTGTTATACAAAGCATTATCTTATCGCTCGATGCTTCCAAGCTATAATTCTCACTCAATCTGGGTATGATGCTTAAGTCGTGTGTTATTCTATGTTAAAGTTACAAATATTAGACGAGAAAACATGGCCTAAAATGTCACTATAGGCATCCAACTACAGTGACAAGACTCATGAGGGGAAAGGCCTGAAAGGATATTTGCAAAATATGAGACAAGGGCTTATAGGTAAAAATCTATCTTCATGAATAATTGGAAGCTCACAATGACACTCTAGGCTTTGTTTCCTCATATTAGACATTAGTCATACATAACTGCATATCAACTGAATATTTTCCGTGTTACATACACCGTTATGATTGTTCTCAGAGTCGGGGACTACTTAATTTTTCTTCTCAGGTCTGGAGAATAATGCCTCTCCTACATCGTTTTCAAAGTATGCTGATTATTAAAAATCTATATGATCATTTCTTATGTGTTTCAAAGTACAATATCACTGAACCAAGCACCTTCTGTTAAGCTGCATCATGCAAGCCTATACCTTCTACACTATGCGTGTGCGCGCACCATTCATTCCTGTCAATCCAAGAACAGAACCTTTGCATTGGACAACACCACTAGTAGATCATAGGAGGCCAAAGATCATTTCATGTACCAAAGAAGCTTCAATGTGATTATATTCAAGCTAAGGATATTCTGCAATAGAATTTCTATGAGCACGCAATTACTCATTTCTCCTGTATCATTCTTCTGCAGGGCTGGACTGTGGCTTGGAGTTGAGTGATAAGGATATCCTTGTACTCAAAAGGAGGAGAGGGAAATGCCACTCAGGAGCCACTGCACGCACGAGACAATTGTACAACAAAGAGAGTTTAGGGAAGATGCGAACTACAAAAAGGGAAACGAGAAAAAAGTACATTGCTGAGTTTAGTAGAATTGTATATGTGTTTTCCTTAAAAGACCGATTGTTTTTGTTCTTCTGTTTGATTACATTGTTTGATAGCTGATAAATATGCGTGCGCTGTTTTCTTCTTTAAACATTTTTAATTTCTATTAAAGATTAATATGCTCACAGAATTGAAGTTGTAAGACATAAATAGTAGAAGTTTACTCCAATTAATTTATGCAAGAGTGGGTTCCTAGAAGGGTAAAACATTTTAAGTTCACAAATAGTAGAAGTTTATTCCAATTAATTTCTATTGCTCATTGGTAGTTTAAAAATTAGTTTGCAAAAACTGCACCGAGAAACAAATTTCTCAGAACATAATAAAATAATCCCTTGACATATCGGTGAAATTGGATGGAATTTGTCACTTTACATCATGTCAGCGGATCAGGACCCCTTTCCATATTAAATTCCATTATATAATCCTTTCAAACAAACAATAAAACTGATATGTTAAGATTGGAGTATCATCTTAATCCATGATGATAAATACTAGAAATGTGGTTCCAAAAGGACAGGGGATATCATGGAGCTATAACACAAATTCAAAAAATCCCAAAAAAGAAATTGAGATTTGCATATGCACCGATCCTTTTCGAATGAAGCTAAACAGTTCACAGCATTTTTCAGTTGCAGGAAAAACTTACTAAGCATACAGAGCAGTTCCAATTACAAAATAACCATGATCAAGCTTACACAATGCTACCATCCACTACTACAATATCCACTTGTCCCTATGGATTTAGCCGTAGGGGAAAACCGTGGTCTCTACGGATTATTACGTAAGAACATAAAATATCTCCGTAGGTCCAAAGACCGCAGGTGAAAGTATTTTCCCCTGCAGATTAAATATTGTCCCTACGGTATAATATGTAGAGACAATAGCCCTATGTTTATAAAATAAAATAACTGTCCCTACGGATATATCCATATGGCCTTCTAAATGCCCCTACAAATTACACCGTAGAGGCAAGTTTTAACTATCTTACCGAGTCCATAGGGACAAAATATCAGATACAGATAAATGTGTAGGGGCAAAATGTGCCCCTATGGATTAATCCGTAGGGGCAACTGTTTCCCCTAAGGATTAATTCATAGGGGCATTATATTAGGTTTTTTTTTTAAAATGGGCTTCCCGTTTTTTTTTCCGGCCTGAGCACAATAATACACACACACACACACACACACAAATACAGAAATGTTCTTAAACATCTCATGCATATATATAAAAAGAATAAACAAACAGAATACAAAATCAATCTAAAATCATCGTAAATATCCAAACAACCACCGATATCGTCCAAAATATACAATATGTATCAAATAAGTACACCCATCCCCAAAAATATAAATAAACCTTTCCTGGCTCGGTCCAGCTCCTCCACCTCTAATAATCGCCGTAATCTTGTGCATCTGCTCCTCGGTGCAACCCTGGGTCATCAAAAAATCGACTAATGAAGGAGCGGTCTGTGCAGAAGTTTGAATGGTCTGTGTAGGAGTCTGAGTGTGCTGTGGAGTTATAGGAGTGGCCTGCGCAGCCGCAGCCGAGATAGTGGCTTGCGGAGCCGCAGCCAAAGGAGAGGCATGTGGAGCCACAGCCGAAGTAGCCTGCAGAATCTATAAAATTTTTTGTTTGTGTATTAAATGAGTTAGAACGGTGTATTAGATTTTAGTCTAATTCGTATCATTATCGGATTATTGCGGAACCGTGAATTTATAAATACTTTGTTGAGATTCCACACGTTCAGTTGAAATTCATATGTTATGTATGAGAATTTATACATGTTGAAATTCCACATATTCAGGATTATGCTTCCCCCAATATAAAAATACTTAGGGACTTGAGCCTAGTTTGGATATCTAGTTTGGAAAACCGTAGTTTATTTTAAGTGGAGGTAGAAATAATGCTTACTCTAACTTGTAAGCTCGTATCTCTCCTTAATTGTTTAGCTTTGATTGAATACTTGGTTTTTGAGTTATCTAATTTAAAAAGCAATGTTTTCTTCTTAAGTTTTGAGTTTGGATAATCATAACTTTTTAAACTCCCAAATGAAGAAAAATATGGCATGGTTATGATTATAGAGTTCAGTTTAATTAGATAGTTTTATGTAAGTCTGGCTAATCAAACTTAAGTCTAAAACCAAATAAGCTCAGACTACTAATATTGCATATGCTACTATCTATAATGTGATATAATATTTTACTAATAAGTAATATACGTACCAACATCTCCTTCAATTTCTCGACGGTGGTCTTCAATGCGGCAACATCATGCTCCAGACGTCGCTCGCAGGGGGAAGGGGAAGTATCCACCGGAGTAGAGACCAACTTCATATGGGCCTTGCTAGGATCAATTCCCCGGGCTCTCTCCTAACCTCCGTGGTGCTTTCCATATGCGGTTTCTAAGACTGGGGTCAGTATGATCGGATCGGTCTGTCCACTGAAATGGATCCCCGATGCCTCCGCTTGCTCCACCACCCGCTCCTACACCCACATTAAGCATTAAAACATAAGTATATATATCATTTAAATTTGAACTTATCAAAACAAAAATTTCATTCGAATAAGAATAAATATTAACACTTACGCAATACTCCTGGGTAACAGTGTCGGGGAATTGAAGCTTGCCCATGGCAAGATCTGTCGAGGTGCCGTGGACGGTAAGATATGCGGTCAACACGCTCGGTGTACCACCCTCTGCCGGGGTCTGAGCTTTCTGCAATTTGCCAAAAAATTACATATATTATAAAATAACTCTTAATATTGCATTATATCAAAATAGATCTATTGTAACTTACCAATGCCTCCATGGCATGAGTATTGTTCCTAGAGCCACCTGTGTAAGTGGGGAGACCCCTCTTCGCCGACTTCCTATTCTCCTTGTTTTGATTGGCCTGTTTCTGCACAACAAAATCAGATTTAGTTTTCTAATTAAGCAACATAAAAAATAAATTATACACTAAACAATGAATTACATTTAAATTACAAACCCGTTTACGCTCAGACTTATAATACCGGCACAAGAGAGGCCATGAATCTACGTTGACTCTGGCAAAGGCCGGAGAATGTAGGAGAGTCGCTCTCTCCGCCTTGGGGTCGCCAGCCATAGCATATAACAGTCGATCTTCAGTTCGTTTCTATTATATCGGACTTTAGATTGCATATTCTTCATGAGGCCCAGGTAAAGAGCTTGAAGATCGAGCACTCTGTCAGGATGATCAGGGTCGGGTATAGGCTGAAAGTCGTAATCCAACTACAAATACAAGAAAATAATGTATTTAAATTATAAGTGTTAAATAATAAAAAAAATATTTTATAAGTCAAATGAAAATATATATTAATACCCGAGCCTCATCCCAAAAGAGGGCAAAGGAGCACCGATGCTGATCACCCCACTCAATATGAAGAGGACACTTCTTTTGGATACGGCTCTCATCTCCAATATACCGGCCGAACCTCTTGGCATAATCGCCGGTATAGAGATAATCGGGGGTAAAGAAGAGGGGAAATGATGCCTCCCCCTAGCTCTATCGGGCCTCAGCCTCTGGACTGATTCGGCCCTCAAGTCCCCCTCTCGAGGTGGGGCTTCCCTGCATCTACAAGAAATATCAAAACAAGTAATATCAAGACAAAACGGTATTTAAAAATCAAGGATTAACGAAAACTGAAGTGCAATATATACCTCCGGTGATAGCAGCACAAGCCTGGGCCCGGGCAGCAGCACGAGCGGGACGATAATTCCTCCGGTGAGAAACAGCCGGTGACCCGGATGTGGATGTATCCCCTCCAACCAGAAAATAAACATTGACGATAAAATTACATGAAGTCCATGGTTATTCTTAGAGGATATGTAAAATGAAAAAACTAATTTTCATAGAAATAACATGCAGACTGCGCGGAGGGTACGGAAGTGTCGGGAGTGGCCTCTGCGCAAGATGTGGTTGCACCACTTATAATTAGAAAATTAAAAATAAATTATATAATTAATTACAAAAAGAATATGTGTATATCTATAATATAACAATCTAAATCGATATGCATGCAATATAGAATATATAAACATACCTGCAGGTGAGGTGGTGGTCTCTGCCCGGGATGTGGAGGCACCACCTACAGCTAGAAAATCAAAAATTGATTATATAAGTAATTGCAAAAAGAATATGTGTATAACTATAATATAAATTCTAAATCAATATGCATGCAATATAGGATATATAAACATACCTGCAGGTGCGGTAGTGGCATCTGTCTCTGATGTGGACACACCATCTACAGATAGACAATTAAAAATTGACTATATAAGTAACTTTAAAATAAATTTGCGTGTATATCTATAATATTACATTCGAAATGAATATGCATGCAATATACCTGAAGGTGTGGAAAAGTCCATACGGAAGGAGTCATCCGAAGGGGATACGGATCGGGGTGCAAAACCAGCCTTCTGGAGCTTCCTACGTAGCTCCCCGGGTGGCAGAACCGCTCTGCCTCTGCCTCTGCCTCTGCCTCTGCCTTTGCCGCTGTCGTGGTTGGTGCTCCTGCCGCCCCTCACTGTTCCTGGCTTCGTTATCAGACCTAGATAAAAGTACAATCATTACATATGCATGCAATATATGTATAGATTGTAAAAATATAAAGTAATAATATAACATTACAGATAACATTTTTCGTTTCGTAGACGCATTAAACATATCTACTTGGATTTCATCATCAATATCATTTCTAACCCACGCAACTTCACGATCAGCAGAAGACAACCCGTCTATGGAGACAAACGATCGGAGCACTCTGAGTCTTCTATCTTTTTCATCCTCATCGCTGTCCTCCATGCAATCCTCGAATTCTGGGACATCGTAAACATTCTTGGGTTTCCAACGGCATACGACACTCTATCCCAGATGCTTCATGCACTGTGAGTAGTATACTTGAAATGCTTGTTGCGGAAAGATAAATGGATCGTCCTGACTATAAAATCGTAGTGTGTTTACACTAGTCAATCCATATTCATCTTTCCAAGTCCAGAAATTGTTTCTCTACTTATCCGTATCGGTTCGTGTATCGTACAAATACACTAAAATATATAAAATGTTTCTGATCGTCCGGGATATTGGATGCCAATTATGCAATTTAAGTATCCATAATAAATCACGCCATCCAATCCTACGGTCGCAATTCCACTATTCTGAATGGTTCGAGACGTTTCTATGTCCTTAATTCAAATTTGTATCCAAGGACACCGAATCCTTTATAGTATGCAACCTCCATGCTAAGAAATTGAGCTAAACATCTTGAATCTCTCTCTAATGATGCAAACAAGTTCGGATCGTGGATCTGACAAAACAAATTTTACGGCAAATGCATAATGATATAAGTTTAGATTAAGAAAACCCGTCGCAATAATATGTTATTCGAAAAACTTACATGATCTGCAACCCAATCGCAAAAATTATCCAGATGATATTTTTCCAATCGTTCGTCATTCTAATCAGGATGCCCTTCACGTACCTCATCAATATGAATTCTGTTCGCAACAATAAATTATAACATCAATATTATATCATTATACACACACACATACAAATATAACAATTAATCAAAAAAAACTTACTCTTTAATTTCTTCAAGACATACGCAATTGAGGAGAATAAACCGATATATCTTGTAGATAAACATGAGGTCTACTCTCTTATAATCAGCTTTACCATATGACCCGTCCTAAATTCTTCAAGGCCGGTTAAGCTTCGTTTCAATGTTCTCGTCCAGATAGCAGGAACAAAATGTGGTTATATCATCTAGAAGATAACCTTACATGATAGAACTCTCTGGTCGATTTCTATTGCGTATATACTTTTTTAGAGTGTAGAGGTACCTAAAGAAAAATATGTTAAATAAATAAATACGGGCATATAAGACAACAATAATTTTACAAAATACGTGAAACGAAAAATTCAACGTACCTTTCGACGGGATACATCCATCGATATTGTACCGGTCCAGCAAACTTAGTTTCGGTTGAAAGATGAACTGTCGGGTGTTTTATGATATCAAAGAACGACGACAGGAAAATATGCTCAAGCTTGCAAAGTATCAAGGAAATAGAATTTTCTAGATTCTCCAGCGTCACAACATCTAAGGTTGTAGCGCACAATTCCCTAAAAAAGCAACAAAGGTTATTGATTACTAGACCGACCGATTCGGGAAGGGAAGTCCTGTGTACTAATAGGAGAAGGTACTCCATAATAACATGGTGATCATGGCTTTTCAGCCCATCGATCTTGCCTTTCATAATCTTTATCTTCTTGCTAAATGATAAAGCTAGATGACCGCAATAACAAACCTTCCTGCTAAAATTCAACCATTTCGATATTATATCTTGATGGAAGTAAGCGCATGCTTTATGACCATGTACGGACCAACCTCATAGAATTCCATACGTAAGAAAGCCATTAATTTTCCACATTAAAGCCGCACGCATCGTGAAGGTTGTACCTGTGGTTGCATCGTAAGTCTCTACACCATCAATGAATAAAGATTTTAACTCATCAATCAGAGATCGGAGATAGACGTCGATATTATTTTCCGGTGAGTTTGGTCCGTCAATAAGAAGAGGCATCATAAAGTAGGATTGATCCATAGCCAATCAAGATGACAGATTATAAACCATTATTACAATGAGCCATGTGCTGTGGCTTCCAACCATATAGTTGTATGGGTAGAAGCCATCACTAGCCAGTCCGAGCCTGACATTGAGAGAATCACTACTGAATGTTTGGTGCTTCCTATCGAAATCCTTCAATGCCGATAAATCTTTTGGATGACATATTTTTCCATCTTCGCTTGGAGCAGCACGGTGATGCCAAATCATTGTCTCGGTTGTTTTCTTGCATTTGAATAGCCTCTGCAGCTTTTATGTTATGGGAAAGTATCATGCTATCTTGATAGGTATATCGGGCTGCTTATCAGATTTTTTTATCTTATACATGGTCTCTCCGCATGTTGGACACACTTTCAAATCTGAATTCTCTTTCCGGTACAACACGCAATCTTTGGGACATACATGAATTTTCCTACAGTTCAGACCCAAATCAGACATCATCTTCTGGACTCATACCAGCTCTCGGGCACGTTATTTTCCCGGGACATAGAATCTTTTAGGAATTTTAGAAGCATCATGAATGACTTGTTGCTCCATCTATCTAGGCACTTAATCTGGAAAAGTTGGACGAACCATGATAGGGTGGAATACTTTGCATTCTCATAAATTGGTCTTCTAGCCATCATTCATGAACTTTTCATACTTAACTGCACGCGGTCCTTGACCGGAAGAAATGTCTTCTTCGGTAGGATTACTATCACTGAGGGCAGTCTCTACCATATCCTCCATTTCTTCTCCTGGAAAGAAGTTATCTTCTTCTTCTTCCGCCGCATTACTGTCTTCTCCTTCTTCCGCCGCATTACCGTCTTCTTTTTGTCCTTCCCCGTGATATAGCCAAGTTGTATAAAGTCTAGTAAAACCATATTTAATGATGTGAAGCTCTACGATTTCTACCTTCTGCCAGAACTTATTCCTACATTTATCGAACGGAAAAAGAATCTTCTCTAACACGATCTTATTATATGCGCGTGCAAATTCAATGAAAGCAGCAACTCCTGCGATAAACTTAGATTGCATGCGTTGTTGCTAATCCACGTACATTCAGTCCTTAACTCTGATGTACTCATGGGCCATGTTAGACTGTATAACATCTAAATTGTAAGTTATGGATTTTGGTTTTTTATGGTGACTATATTGAGAAATCTAAAAACGAGATGGTTATTGACAAAGAAGAAAATCCTGTTGGAGATAGTGCCCTCAGAGTCAATTATTGGATCGCAAGTACGTGATTGCAATGATTGCGGAGGACCTATACCGGTAGGACAGTCTTACTCAAGATGATAGTATGCTATCTGGTTTGCCTTTATCAGTCGTGTACATGTTCAGGTGACTGATTACATGTTACACTTTGATAGAGCCCTTAAGACCTTGCTTTACTACCAACAGTATGATGGCGATCATATACGTGAGAGTTGGGTGGTTTATATGCATATCCTTAATTGTGGTCCCCAGTCGTGGGAGTTTCAAGACAGGGCATCGATACTCCGGAGTAGACTAGTGTGTACAGTCGAGACCCCGACGAGGGGCGGTGGCCGGTCTCACAAGCCACTGGTGTCAGTTGGATCACCTAAGATGTATACAGGTGCTCATTGGGTTATGAGTACACCGGACAGGACTCGCCGGGAATCTGCTAGTTAGTACTATATCTATCGTCAGATAGCAGTTCCCTGGTGACATGTGTACAGGTTAGTTCATCGACCTGAGGTCGTCATTTGTCTCGTGTGAGTTCCCACTGTGCTTTGATTTCTACCCTACCACGGCTCAAAGGAGTCGTGCAAACAGGTAGTTTTTGGGTACAGTCCCGAGCCATATGGAGGCACGTGAGCGGATCGGCAGGGGATTCGTCTCTCCCGGTATTGGGGGCGAGGTCGTGCTGTGTCTAGGAGAGCCATTACACATAGTCCATGGCCATGGCAGGAGATTTACTGGTAGGTACTCCAATAGTATCTCAGGGTGTTATTGGGCTTCACTCCGACACGACTTATACTGCTAATGGGAGTCTAACGTTACTAGCCCCCTAGGCAGATATGCGATACTCATAGACGAATGGACCGGACTGTATATACATTGTCACTGTTAGGCTCAGTAGGGTTTCCGGATGAGTTCGCTCATCGGCCTCCCTTGAGGTCAGTCCATGGGCAGCCGTTATGCATAGCTTGTGCCGCTGACGATTTGTGGTTAAAACCACTGCCAGGGTACTGACGAGTCATTAGAGTCCCCCACAGACAGTTTCCCAAGTTCGGGCGAAACGTTGTAGAGGCCGTATGGTTTTATGGCAGGGTTCGGAAAATGCACGTGCGTTTACGCACGTGTTATTTTTCGGGCAGATGATACTGGTCGGCTTTGGTTTAAGCCGGATCTGAGTATTATATTGAGTAGGTATAATATCTTTGTCTCAGTTGCATTTGTATTCGGTCGTAATACAAATGCGGGTATATTTATACAGTTACGGGGTTATCCTGAAAGTCGTTTCAGGATCACTTTTGGAAGTTGCCAATTTCCAGTTTTCTATCAACCGCCTTTTAACATTCGGTTAAAGACGGATTTATCTTTTCTTGGATGAGAGTGAGTCATGCTTCTAGAAGGTTCTAGAAGTTTCTAGAAAGTGGTGACAAGGATTATGACTCATGCTTTGACTTTAATGATTCTTGTTTTCCTTAAGATATTTGTTCTTGATCTTTTGTTATGATAAGGATCATTGTTTATGGTCACCTCCTTGATTGCTCCTACACTCACCTTCCTCCTTCTTTATATATGGCCGGCCCTCTCTCTCCTCCTACACTCTCTCACTTGAAAAAGATGGTTGAAAAAGATATGATAGATTTTGGGGTGTATGGAATTCACAGCTCATTTCATTCCATCACCCGATTCCCTCGGCAACTTCATTAACCGATCGTCCACGGATTTGGACGAAGTGAGACAAAGTCATCTACTCATTCTCTACATCATTCTTGGTCGTCTCTTTTAGCAAACTTGACGACCGAGTTGCCTCAAGTCAGAGGCGGGAGCCCGTTTAAAGAATCAGTGACGTGGTGCCACCTGGACGAGCAGATCGGAGATCGACGAGATCAAAGCAGCCGCAACGGAGCGTGGGATGATGGTTAAAGAACGAAGGACTCGGATCGTTCGGTATAACCTTTTCTACACTCTTTACAGTTTGTTAGTTTAGCAATAATGGAAGATCCGGGTTAAAGTATACGATAGCGCCAGTTAAAAAGTTTTTGTTCCGCATTTGGCGTCTGTAGACTGCCGGGGCGCTACCGTAGACTTACAGTGGTATCAGAGCCTCACCATTTTGCTATACTAACTTGTGCTAACGCGTTTAAAATATCGATCGAACCGGAAATCAAAAACTGCAAAATTCTAGCTTCACAGTTTCTGTCGATTTTAAATGATGTCCTAAAATTTTTCTACATGTCTCAAAAATCTGTGCAGGCTTTTCTAAGAACACGGACCAAATTTGGGCACGTGATCCCACCAAGCCGCCGCGGAAACGCGGCCAAACCCATGGTTTGGCCGCTGATCCGCCGCCACTTGGTGAGATCATGCTCCTAAAATTGAACAGTATGTTCTTCTCTGGATTTTGTGGTTTGTGGTATATATCATTTGGGCCCAGGTTTTGTTACTGTTCACCAGTAAGTCGTGGGGCCCACTTCTTGATATTCGGTCAATCGAAATTTAAACATGTTAGTTTACAGTTCTTACATTATATCTCCGACCGGGAATGTCATTTGATCGGTAAACCGCGTCTGATTGCTATAGTTCTTTTAGACGGGTTTGCGAACGCGACATTCGCGTTGATGTTCTGTGTTGTGCTGTGTTGTTACGGATTTGTCGTGGTGGATAGCAGTGTGCAATGATAGTACAGTTTGAGTTTATTTGTACATTTGATATTGCGGGGCGAGCGTCCAACATGTGGACTGCCGTCACTGCCTGTTGTATAATATTCTTTTGGGGTACGACCAGGTTGCGGTCGATGTACCTATTGTACTATTTTTCATTACTGTACTAGGTTTTACCCCGCGACGGAGTGCACGGATAGCCGGGTTCTGGAGGGACAACGGGTCCGCATCTCATGGCTTTGAGAGGCAGAGGGGCCCCACTCTAGAATTGGCAGACTATTCGCCGCACTCGTAGGGGGTACAGGTTGACCCAAGAAGGGGTGCCCAAGATTACCGGATTCCGTGAAGTGCTGGGTGGTCCATTCACTATGCTGTAGGGGGCTGCCTCGCTTCAGGTTTTGGCGGGTAACTTGCCGCACCCGTAGGGGTCTAGGTTTCATTGCACAGGCTATCCACAGACAGGGGAACGTCGGGTTTCAGCAGCGGCTCTGTGAAACCCGGGGATCCCAGATTATCTGTATTGTTCTGTGATGCTTATTACTTTTCTGTAATGTTGCATATTATCACGCCTGGAGCGATTATTGTATATTGGTTTATATACTATTAGATGTTGTATATGTTTTACACCCGCGCTAGTCCATTCCCCGCTCTGTCGTTAGTTAAGTAACCTAACGGGTGATGACGGGACCCAGTGACGAATGCGGATGGCATATACGTACATTTTATTTTCGTTCTTTTCTGGTGTGATCGATTGATGGGACTGCGTTGATTCTGATCAATGCAAAGTAAAGCAAACCTGTTTACAGTTGTTGGAACAAATTTAAAATGTGTTATTGCAAAGACGTTTCCTTTTGTTATGCATAGCGGTGTTCAGTGGAATATCCTGCACCTCATTCGACGGGGCAAGGGCCGATATCCCTTCACCGGGACAGACCCCTTGGACAGAAGTTTGCGTCAGGATAATAACTTCACTATAGTCGATTACAAGTTGCTTTGCATAGCGGTATTCAGTGGAATATCCTGCACCTCATTCCACGAGGAAAGAGCCGAGATCCCTTTACCGGGAGTGACCTCTTTAGCAAAAGGTTTTCGCCACTATATTTTAAAAAGCTATCAGGTTCGTTCAGCGATATCAAGTTCACTACGCTAAAGGTTTTTCGCCAAAAACCAGCCGTAGCCCTCCGTCACTTCTTTTGGGTATTCAGTAGTATTCAAGCTATGTATTTTGACCAACGCCAAGGCATAGTGTTTGGTAGCTGCTGGATATTCAATTGTTGCATAGATAGATGAGTTGGTTTGGGACAGCCGTTCTGCCATTTTGACCTAACACCAAGGGCATGTGCGGGTGGGTTCAAATTAACAAGATAGTGATGGGTAGAACTTGGCATGTGACTTATGACATTTTGACCTAACGCCAAGGTTATAAGAGCATGGGGCAAAAAAATCATATCGGGAGTTTCTAAAGAAACTGAAACATGCCAAGTATGCGCATACCTTCTGGAGTATGAGTAACGTAGATGCATTCCATCACGTTATCATGCGATGAGAGTTGGATCCCGATTCCCACTGATGAGTTGGTTTACTCTTCGGATGATCCCGATTGATTCTTCTTTCTGGTTTGGAGGAGAATTTGACAGGACAGTGGGAGGTTTCCGGATTAGATAAAGTGATAACCATTCTGATCTAGGTTAGAGTGCACGCAGAGTGTTTCTTTTCTCTCTCTCTTTGGCAGCGACCTTTGACCGACTATAGACTTTGACTCAGTGACCAAGTTGACCGAACCTTCTTAAAATACTGGCTTTTGGATTGTCTATGTTGCATAAGTCATTGCCACTCCTTCTTTTACCCTTTGAATTTCTCAGATCACCCGTATTACTACGGATATCCACTTCCATTGGATAGATCCATCGTATGGTTATATACGAACTCGAAGGGACTTCTTCGAGGATGGATCTAGGTTCAGGAGAAATAGAATTGGTTTATCCAGTTGTCTTTTATTATCACCTTCTCTCAGGTTGCGAGGGCTCCTTGGTTTAGGAGAGTACACCTATTACGCTTATTGGATAGTCTTATTCCAAACCATAGGCAGGTGCCGAAAGGTAGGGAATGAAGAAAACCAATTAGCCTAAGTAGGGTGTGCAGAAGGTAATATGTAAAGACAATATAAAGGGATTAGAAAGAGGGCAAAGTAAATTGCGACTGTTATCATTCACGACCAAACCGCGTACTTCATTGCCACTCCTATTTCACCTTTATAAGAATAAGGTATTATTCAGATGTCTTTTATCATCACCTTCTCTCAAGATACGAGTACTCCTTTGTTTAGGAGGGTACACCTATTATGCTTACTGGATAGTCTTCTTCCAAACCATAGGCTGGTGCCGAACGGTAGGGAAGGAAGAAAACCATTTAGCCTAACGATGGTGTGCAGAAGGTAATGACTTAAGACAAATAAAGGGATTTAGAGAGATGGAAAAGAGATATACGGTTGAAGTCATGAATTGGATTATGGAAGAGGCATTGCTATGAATACCAGGATACCCCTACGAAACATTTTCATGTTTCAGTGCATTGTTAAAGAAAAACTGTTTTCCCGATTAGACACTTACTCCAAGGGTATGTATTTACCAGGTTTCATTCTCATATCTGTATGGTTTTACAAATGATGAGTGGGAGTAAGTTATTGGGAATTAGGTAATTATCCTCATTATATCGGAATTCGTTGTAATTGGTGATATTTGAGGAAATATCCAGGGTACAGTTTTCAACCTACGACGCACAGGTTTTGAGTTGTTTAACTCAGCAGACTTATACAGAGTATTGTATGTTGTCCAAGTGTCATTCAGGACAAAGGGGTAGGTCCTCGTACTATGTTCTGTTTACTTATAACTTCTCTAGTTTTTAGACAAGTGTTTCGTAGAAATACATGGTCTAAGTTTTGAGAAGTTGTGGGTATAAGAATAAAGTAGAGAACCAGGTATCACAAGTATCGGGATTCTTCAAAGAGATCGAAGATGTAGATTCTTGTGATTGGTATTCAAATGATAGTGATGGTTTTGAGAAACGTGTTTCTCTTTCAGGTTACTCATAATTGGATGGATTCCTAAGTTGAGTAATGCTGATTATCCTCTTTCCATTAAGTTGATATGCACTGGAGACAGCTGCATGATTTGAATCTGGTTCCAATTAAATAAGTGCAAAGGTTTCTGTATTGGATATAGAATGGATCGTACCTTAAAAGATGTTAAGGTACGGGGAGTTGTCTAGCTTATGCTTAAAACCAGACTCTGGATAACTCAGGGCACGTTTCTGTAATGGCTGTTTGTGGGTTGACCCTGGCTATGACGAGGGTTGATATTCTACCATTTGGAAGATCAATAGTGATATTGTTCTTGACTCGCCACAGTTTTAGTAAAATGGATCTTTTTTAGAAAACAGTAGTGGGAGTATGGTAGAACTGGAAGTGATTCCAGAACCGCGAACGATTACGGAAAATTTAATAGGACCTATATATTCAATCAGGTTTGACATTCCAATAGCCACTCCGCAGATATGGTGGGTAACCTCGGACACCCGAGAGGTACTTCGGTAGCCTCAAGGACGGTGACAGGGAGGTTCTTATCTACCCAGACTTGACACTACTGTTGTTCCAGGTTGTGAGACCCGGTAAGAGGGTTGTCGTAGTCAGTGGGAGCAGCAGAAGCATAGTGGGCAAGTAGCTTATGTCTATTTATAGACTTGAGCAGTTATAGCGGAGATAGATCATCTAGTTTTGATGTGACAGTCATGGGTTTAACTTCAATCAGAATAGGGGATGGATCTGTTAAGAAGGTAGTAGGGTGTGATGTCATGGTATCTGGATGACATACACAAAGTAGGAAGTAAAATTCCTATACTACGATCGGTTGTACTGTGGTCGTCACACAGTTGTTTCTCCAGACAGGATATGGATATAATATTTGACATTCTGGTTTCTGGATCTATGGTTTTAGATCTAGATTTGGGTAGTTTCCCAATGTGGGTACTTTGACAGATATTCTGATGGTTTTTAGAATAGATGACTCCTAGCATGGTGGTGTACCTGCAGGTGATGGAGTCACCCTCTCTAAAGGTGTCTTACAGACTAAAGTGGAGAGGGATGTGCATGATTGGCAGATCACTTGCTTAGGCAATTGAGTCAATCATGAGATGTCAAGTACCACACCAAATGTTGTTTTTGCACTAGATGCAATAAGTTTGTATTAATCCAATCCTGAAGAAACATAAGGAAGCAGTTATAGAACATAAGTACATGTTCTACGGATTTGATGACGGCAGCCTCCTTCGGGAGACGATTATCATTCCAGGCTTCAAAGGTGACATGGTTGACAGAGTGATTGTCAGAGTTATAGTTTTTCCCTCTGACGAAGAGGGACAGTATTATGGACAGGTGGTCCAAGAGGATACTGTGGGAGGCATGGTGCCGGATACTGATTAGGTTCAGTGATCGATACAGTTTAAGAAGTTTGGATTTGGAGTTCATTTATGAACTATGTCCCATCAGATATCCAGACATATTCTAAGACGGGTATTACTCAATTCGGGAGATGGCTTTCTCCGCGAACTTGAGATTAAGAGAGATATAGAAAGAAACATCTAGGCGGATCCACTCACTGAGGCTATTTCTCGAACACAATAGTTTTACAAACGGGCTTTGTGAAACTGATTAGTAGAGGAGTTGGATGTTCGGTTTCACACGGGCTGTGAGTAGTCGACATCGCAATAATTAGCCTTGAGTGCAAATGGGAGATTGTTGGAGATAGTGCCCTCAGAGTCAATTATTGGATCGCAAGTACGTGATTGCAATGATTGCGGAGGACCTATACCGGTAGGACAGTCTTACTCAAGATGATAGTATGCTATCTGGTTTGCCTTTATCAGTCGTGTACATGTTCAGGTGACTGATTACATGTTACACTTTGATAGAGCCCTTAGGACCTTGCTTTACTACCAACAGTATGATGGCGATCATATACGTGAGAGTTGGGTGGTTTATATGCATATCCTTAATTGTGGTCCCTAGTCGTGGGAGTTTCAAGACAGGGCATCGATACTCCGGAGTAGACTAGTGTGTATAGTCGAGACCCCGACGAGGGGCGGTGGCCGGTCTCACAAGCCACTGGTGTCAGTTGGATCACCTAAGATGTATACAGGTGCTCATTGGGTTATGAGTACACCGGACAGGACTCGCCGGGAATCTGCTAGTTAGTACTATATCTATCGTCAGATAGCAGTTCCCTGGTGACATGTGTACAGGTTAGTTCATCGACCTGAGGTCGTCATTTGTCTCATGTGAGTTCCCACTGTGCTTTGATTTCTACCCTACCACGGCTCAAAGGAGTAGTGCAAACAGGTAGTTTTTGGGTACAGTCCCGAGCCATATGGAGGCACGTGAGCGGATCGGCAGGGGATTCGTCTCTCCCGGTATTGGGGGCGAGGTCGTGCTGTGTCTAGGAGAGCCATTACACATAGTCCATGGCCATGGCAGGAGATTTACTGGTAGGTACTCCAGTAGTATCTCAGGGTGTTATTGGGCTTCAGTCCGACACGACTTATACTGCTAATGGGGGTCTGACGTTACTAGCCCCCTAGGCAGATATGCGATACTCATAGACGAACGGACCGGACTGTATATAAATTGTCACTGTTAGGCTCAGTAGGGTTTCCGGATGAGTTCGCTCATCGGCCTCCCTTGAGGTCAGTCCATGGGCAGCCGTTATGCATAGCTAGTGCCGCTGACGGTTTGTGGTTAAAACCACTGCCAGGGTACTGACGAGTCATTAGAGTCCCCCACAGACAGTTTTCCAAGTTCGGGAGAAACGTTGTAGATGCCGTATGGTTTTATGGCAGGGTTCGGAAAATGCACGTGCGTTTACGCACGTGTTATTTTTCGGGCAGATGATACTGGTCGGCTTTGGTTTAAGCCAGATCCGAGTATTATATTGAGTAGGTATAATATCTTTGTCTCAGTTGCATTTGTATTCGGTCGTAATACAAATGCGGGTATATTTATACAGTTACGGGGTTATCCTGAAAGTCGTTTCAGGATCACTTTTGGAAGTTGCCAGTTTCCAGTTTTCTATCAGCCTTCTTTTAACATTCGGTTAAAGACGGATTTATCTTTTCTTGGATGAGAGTGAGTCTTGCTTCTAGAAGGTTTTAGAAGTTTCTAGAAAGTGGTGACAAGGATTATGACTCATGCTTTGACTTTAATGATTCTTGTTTTCCTTAAGATATTTGTTCTTGATCTTTTGTTATGATAAGGATCATTGTTTATGGTCACCTCCTTGATTACTCCTACACTCACCTTCCTCCTTCTTTATATATGGCCGGCCCTCTCTCTCCTCCTACACTCTCTCACTTGAAAAAGATGGTTGAAAAAGATATGATAGATTTTGGGGTGTATGGAATTCACAGCTCATTTCATTCCATCACCCGATTCCTTCGGCAACTTCATTAACCGATCGTCCACGGATTTGGACGAAGTGAGACAAAGTCATCTACTCATTCTCTACATCATTCTTGGTCGTCTCTTTTAGCAAACTTGACGACCGAGTTGCCTCAAGTCAGAGACGGGAGCCCTTTTAAAGAATCAGTGACGTGGTGCCACCTGGACGAGCAGATCGGAGATCGACGAGATCAAAGCAGCCGCAACAGAGCGTGGGATGATGGTTAAAGAACGAAGGACTCAGATCGTTCGGTATAACCTTTTCTATACTCTTTATAGTTTGTTAGTTTAGCAATAATGGAAGATCCGGGTTAAAGTATACGATAGCGCCAGTTAAAAAGTTTTTGTTCCGCATTTGGCGTCTGTAGACTGCCGGGACGCTACCGTAGACTTACAAATCCGTATGAACAAGTTTTTCGTTGAAAAAGATAAATTATCGATTTGCAAACTTAGGTTTGAAGATACCCAAATATGACTTGTATTCTATGTATATGTGTTTCAATTTATGATTTCGCTTAGGTGTCGGGTTGTTAGTGTGTATGTGCTTTGTGTATGTGCATGTTGTGTATTCGTGTTGTATGCTTGTGTTTCGGTTGTCGAGTGTAAGGCTTATATCCTATTAAGAATGTATAGAGCAGACCCCATTCGCTTGTGCTTTCATCCGTTTTGAGTAAATTTCAGCAGCACCTCCCCGTTGTTCTCCGAGTACACTGTAATAGAATAGATAAGCATTTCAATACTATGAAACAATATTGAAATGAACATCTAATCTATCTTTGTACACGGAGAACCAGCAGAAAAGTACCGACGAAATACTTCGAAACGAATGAAAAAACAAGTGAATGCAGGTGTTTGCTTTATACATTCCTAACTTGTCCAAACTGGACAAATCTATCAGTTATCATACGATTGAATCTTTTCGTCACATAGACTACACGACGGTTGTTAGCACTAAACGATAATGTCTGATATTTAACAACCTTTGTATAGTTTTATGTCATGGCGAACATCGAACGTATGTTAACCGATAGACGGGGACTAAGTCGCGCTTTGATTTCCACATATGACGATCGATGAGCATATGAAAATTTTATATTATCATCGATTATCATATATACACTTATTATAAGATTTAACTTGAATTGGTTGTACGTTTACGTTCTATTTCAAGGGTTTTAAGTTTTTAGTTTAGGGTAAAGTTTTTAAAGTTAAGGGTTTTCTTAATCAAGTTTAAGATTTTGGATTTATTTATGGTGTTAAGTTTAAAATTAGGGTTTAGCCTTATTTAATATGAAAGATCAACATCATCATTATCACAAACACACACATATCATCATCAACATTATCTCTCTCTCACACACACATACACTTACACTAACACTAAAATACCCTAACCATAACTCTAACCCTAATTACCTTAACCCTAACCATAGACCTAATTAACTATAATCTCCTTAACCCTAACCCTAGACCTAATTAACCTTAACCCTAGACCTAATTACAGCGTAGCCACCACCACCACCCACCACTGCCACCACGGTCACCACCACCGACACCCACATCCCAAAACCACAGCCGCTGCCACAGCCACCACCGACCACCACAGCCACCACCACAATTTAAAACCTCCAAATTGAAGCCCTACCCACCAAATTAAATTTACGAAAATAAAAATTTAAATTTATCAATACATTAAGTAACATGTTGACGATTTCGACGGTGACGAGGAAGCCGGGGAGGAGCTCGACGCTGATGAAAAAGGCAGCGCTGGATGTGATAGAGGCAACGCTAGAGGTCGTAGGAGGTCGAAGAAGACGACGAGGGAGGAGGCGACGCAGTCGGAGGAGGCGACGAGGGAGGAGGCGACGCAGTCAAAGGAGGTGACGAGGTCGGGAGAGGGGGCCGAGAGCTCGGAGGAGAAGGCGAGGAGGGAGGAGGCGATGAGGGAAGAGGCAAAGATGAGGTCAAAGGCGACGAGGGAGGAGGCGACGAGCGCGCACTAGGAAATTCTGGAGGGAATTTGGGTATGGTGATGGGGACGATAACCTTTGGTTTTTATTTATTTTTTAATCTTGAAATTTTCCCCTACGGATATGTCCGTAGGGCCTTATCTTGCGGCACTGTATGGGCTACCGAATAAGTTAAATTTTAACAAATTTTTATTTATATATGTCCTTACGGTGTTATCCATAGGGGCATTAGTTGTCCCTACGGATTAATCTGTAGGGGAATATTCGTAGGGGTATTCGTTAATTGCCCTTATGGATTTTATTATTTGTAAGGACAAGCCATCTTTGTATTAGTGATCAAAGTTCACATTTGTTACACTTAAGCTATACAACTCTATAGCGTACTGTTTGTTTAATTAGAACTAACCATTCCTGCGAAAAAACAAAAGTAACAAGAATTAGAGAGTCCCAAAAATGTAGTAGTTACAACAACAAACTCTAGAACATCATTTGTTGTCAGTCAGTCATTTATTGCGAGTTCCTTAAAATGGGTTCGAAAAAAAAAAGAACTTCATTTTCGTGGGACCCAAAAGGTAGTTCCGCTTCACTTCCCCACACTGTTAAAAGAAATCTTTGATATTTCAAAAAAATTGCATGTCTATGGAATTGACTATTAACATGTATGTCAAGCACCTCCATGGATATTATATATTTAAGCCAACTGCACTATTGCTTTATTAACTACTATTTTGTCACCCAAGTGACAGTGTCAAAATTTTAGGCTTCAAGTATCAAAATTATGTCGCGGATAGATTAGAAATAGAAGAAAATAAAGATTAACTATATGTGTGCGTGCGTGCGTGTGTGATGAAAATATCAAATAAGAAGACTGTCTTGGATAAAAAAAAAACATAAAAATAGTTATTACACGCTTTGTATACTCTACAGAAATATTATAAAATCACTTCAACAAAGTTTCCAACAGATATGCAACCCAGAATTCTTCCATATGGTATGGGTAGGAAACAGTTGCAAAATTGTACAATACAGATGTAATAAACTAGCAACAATTGATCAAAATGTCTAAAAACCAAGCCTTTGATATGTTACCTTCTGAAAGTATACGAAAAGGTCATCTGCCAACGTGCATAAAATGATATAAAGAAAACAAGAAAATCAGTAGTTATACACAAACATGGAAAACTGTGGCAAGTTAAGAAATTAATTGTGCCTAAATTGTACATTTGTCGTATTTTGACGACCAAAGTTCTGATTTTTAGAGCCTTTCACGGTAGTTGTAATATCAAATTGTTGGAGTGTCGGGTAAATAAGAAAGAGGGGAGAATTCTCCTCTACAATGAAATTAAAGTGTAACATAGATTGTAAAAGTCTGTAAGATGTTTGAAGACTACAAGAAACGAGCTTCGGTTTCCACACACACACACCTCCCCCTCCCCCCAACAAAAAACCCTCCTCTGTCTCTTTGTGTGTGTAGAGTGAAAGAAGAAATTAGATATTTTTTATTATTCTATATATTAAAAGATACAGAGATCGCCCCTCTATATATAGGGGTTACAATATGTCTACGCTCTCAATTTACCCGATGTGGGACTAAACTCATATCAAACTCTAACACTCCTCCTCAAGTTGGAATATATATCTTCCATACCCAACTTATTACAAATAAATTGCATCCTATCACGAGAAAGTGATTTAGTGAGTATATCGGCTAACTGGTGACCTGTGCGCACATGTCATGTCTCGATCTTTGGAGACTCCTCAGTTCCAACAACCTTATTTCGAACCAAATGAAAATCTATTTCGATATGTTTGGTCTGGCCATGGAACACCGGATCTGAAGCAATATGGATTGCAGCCTGATTGTTGCAATATAACCTCATCAAGTTGTGTTAAACCACACCTAGTTCTTCCAGAAATCGTTTGACCCATACCATCTCACAAGTGATGTTTGCCATAGCACGGTACTCAGAATCTGCACTAAAACGTGATATCACTCGTTGCTTCTTGCTCTTCTAAGACACTAGGTTCCCACTTACGAACACACAATACCCTGTAATGGATCTTCGAGTTATCGGACACCCTGCCCAATCAGTATTGGAAAAACCTGCTATTTTGTTGTGTCCTACATCAGTATACAACAATCCTTTTCCTGGAGAACCCTTCAAATATCAAAGAATCCTAATAACTGCATCCCAGTGACCTGTATGGGGTGATTTAGAAAACTGACTTACAATACTAACTGGATATGAGATATCTGGTCGAGTGACAACGAGATAATTTAATTGACTAACCAACCTCCTGTATCTAGCTGAATCATCTAGTAACGTTCCCTGATTTGGTAACAACATAGAATTTGGATCCATCGGTGTGTGACGAGGTGTGCAATCCAGCATTCTATTCCTAGAAAGTACTTCAAGTGTATATTTCCTCTGTAATAGATGGATTCCTTCTTTAGATCGAGCAACCTCAATCCCTAAGAAGTACTTAAGTCGGCCAAGATCTTTAGTTTGAAACTGCTTCTGAATATACGCCTTAAGATACCTTCCTCATCATCACCTATGATAACAATGTCATCTACATATACTACCAGAATGATTCGGCGGCCGTGCTGATGTCTATAGAACACTGTGTCATCACCGTTACTTTTTCTCATCCCAAAACCTCCAATACATTCTGTAAATCATCCAAACCAGGACTTTGGAGATTGTTTGAGTCCATACAAAGATCTCTTCAATCGACAAACCTTCGACGACTCCTCGTGAACAATAAAACCAGACGGCTGCATCATGTAAACCCCCTCCTCAAGAATACCATGCAAGAAGGCATTCTTGATAGCAAGTTTAAGCAAAGGCCGATGAAAGGTAGCAGCCAAAGAAACCAATAGGTGTACAGAAGCCATCTTCGCGACGGGGGAGAAGGTATCAGTAAAATCATGTCCATAGGTCTGAGAATATCCTTTAGCTACTAACCGAGATTTTAACTGAGTAAGAGAACCATCAGAGTTGAGCTTGACAGAGAATACCCATCGACAACCAACAACACGTTTTCTAGGTGGAAGCGGAACTAGATCCCAAGTATCATTCTATCGAATAGCTGTCATCTCGTAAATTATAGAATGTTTCGAGCCAAGATGTGCAAGAGCCTCAGATACATTCGTGGGAATGGTATATTTATCCATAGATGAAATGAAAGCACTGTGTAGAGAAGACAAATAAGCATAGGAGACAGAACAGTAAAGTGGATTGGTAGTGGAACGAGGTGTTTTGCGGATCGTGATGGGAACATCAAGGTCAGAAGGTGCAGCTGGTGTGGGTTCAGAAATCGGATCAAGAGTAAGCTCAGGGGTTAGTACAACAGGAGCTAGGGTCAGAGGAATATCTTGGTCCGGTGGAGGTGTCTCATGTGCTGGAGCTGTAGTAGTGTCCAAAGATGGGTTGCATGCTTGAGTGGGAACAGTCTTATCTTGTGGAATGTCGGGATATTCAAGAAACATCATGTCACTAGTATCAATTGGGGATAGACTAACAAGAAAGAAAGACCGCGACTCAAGAAAAGTGACATCAGCTGAGATAAAGTAATGACGAAGGGTAAGATGATAACAGCGATACCATTTCTGGGAAAGAGAGTGTCCTAAAAAGACACACCGAAGGGATCGAGGATCCAACTTAGTATTGAATATGTATTTCCTAGAGGCCATTATTGTATATGTATACATGTAGATGCTGGGGATATGTATGTACAGGACATTCTTGCTCAGTTATATAGTATATTATTTCTGTTGTCTTTATCAGGATATGTGTGTTTGTTTGTATTATTGCTTTATCCAGCTTGCACCTATTGATAAAGAAAAGATACGGTAGTGTAGGGTTGCTAGGCACGCGCACAAGGGTCTACGAGGCATCAACCATACCCGATTAAAATTTTAGCCGTGCCGAACAACCCAAAGCCGGATCTTTAAACTAGAGTTTATGCGAAAACAAGTATGTTAAACACTTTAACACTAAGTGAGAGGGATTACAACCTTTGTAGATCCGGTCCTTCACTTCATAAGCTCCGTGTTGAAGTCCCTTCGCTGCGATCATCGTGTTCCGGACTCTCGAGAGGCTCCACGAAGAGAATGATGCAAACTTGCTTCCGATCTTCGATAACATAGATGATCTACCTTGAAGTTTCATTAACACAAGCTAACACTCACTAAATGAAGTGAACACCCTCATCTAAATGGCAAGGATAGATGAGGATGATGAAGTAGGATTTTTGCTCTCTTTTATAATCTTATTCTCACTCATTTTCATCACTTGGAAAAAAGCTAGAAAGCTTTTTCCATGAAAAAGAAGAAGAAGAAGAATGATCCATTTCCATTTGTGATGAATAATGAAAAGATGATAATGATGAATAATGCAACCATGGTTAACTAAAACTTTGTAGAGATTTAACTAGGGCTAGGGTTTGGGTTGGGTTAAGTATGAGTCATATGAAAATATCTAGCATAATATTTTTTCAAAGACAAAAGAAAAAGCTTCTAGAATCTACTAGAAGTCTTAACCCTAATCCAAACACTAACCATGTTTAAACTCCACAAAACATGTTGCATTAGTTATCATATCATGTTACAATATTATATATCACATATATAATATTTATCGTAACAAAATAAAATAATACAATTAACATATATCGCATATATATCAATGTAATACCCGAGTGAGAAAAAGAATCTTTTAGTGAGCTAAAATTAGTTAATGTAATTTAATATATCATATATATTATTATACATTAAATTATCGAATCAACACTTGATCCGACAATCTGGCTATATTGCATATAACCGACTAATACGATGACCCAGCTATATCACATATACCCGGCCATATCATATATACCCGGCCGATATCTTATATCGCGAGAATCCAATACGGTATCACATACCGCATTATCCTCGGTCCCGTACATATCACTTATGTGCTCCTACTCCGTTTTGCCTGAGTCAAGAAAGCTCTGTGTAGGACTCTAAAGAATCGTCAATACGCCGGCAGTAGGTGATGATCATATCAAACACCCATAAGCTGCAAGTGGTCAGCTAAACGTAACAGCCACCCAGGTATTGAGCGCTCAAAAGATCAACAAGAAAGTCTGTACATTCTCCTATGAATCCAAACAGTAACACTCCCGTACAGTCCGGTCCCGTCGTCTGATATGTCGCATATCTCGCCTAGGGGTGGTAAACGTCAGACCCCAGTAGCTCGATAAGTCGTGTCGATTATAGGTCTATAACAGTTCGAGAAACTACTGATAACACTTACCAGTAAATCTCAACAACCCTGGCCAGGGATTTCCAGTTATAGCCAATCAAACACAACACAACATCAACTCTCTATACCGGGAGAGACGAATCCCCTCCTATCGCTCATTGCCTCCATGTGGTTCGGGACTGTACCCAAAAGCCACCTTTTTGCACGCCCTCTTGGACGTGGTATGATGGAAATCAAAGCACAATGGGAATCACACAAGACTCTATGACGATCTCGGGTCAACAGACTACTCTGTACCAGTGTCACCGGAGAACTGCTATCTGACGTGAGGTATAATACCATCTGGGAGTTCTCGGCGAATCCGTCCAGTGTACCCAGTCTCCACTGAGCACCCGTACACCATCCTTGATGTCAAACACCGATGGATATGGGATCATCCATCGCCCATCATATGGGTTAAGATGCGTATACGCTAGTCTACTCTGGTGTATCGATGCCCTGTCTCGATACACCCTCGACAAGGAACAGTTATAGGATGTACTCGTCGACTACCGTGGCCCCACTAGTATGATCTCATCATATTCCCAGTAGTCGAGTACATATCCTAAGGGCTTTATCAACATGTAACATAGAAACAATCAGAGTACATGTTAAGATAAAGTACAACCAGATAGCATATTATCATGTCGAGCAAGAAAGTCCTCCCTATATATGTCCAAGCATCCATTATAATATACATCATATGCACAGTAATGGCCTCTAGGGCATACATATAACTAGCAATCTCCCACTTGCACTAGGGCCATCTGTTGTGGTATCACATACCCAACAATTAGCTGTGGTTGCAGTATCTCATACTCAACCATCCCATAAAAGTCTCTACTGGGAAAAAAGCCTTTGTGAGTGGATCCGCGCTGTTGTCCTCTGTGTCTACTCTCCTAACCTCGATCTTCCTGGAGATCAACCATCTCCATGATCAGATGATACTGCCTAAGAATTATATCTGGATTTCTGATGGGACGAGGGTTCCTTGGCAAAAGCCACAACTCTATTGTCTCACAATGGTAGGAACGAAGTTCATCTCATGAACTTATATATCCAGAATGCCTCTTTGGTAGCATCCTTTGTAATGATGTATCTTGCCTTTAATCGTCTAGTAAGTCACGGTATCTAGCTTGGAACTCTTCCAACATACCGTCCCTCCACCGAGGGTAAAGACAATGCCTGCGACTGACATTCAATCGTCCTTATCACCCTGGAACCTTTCCAGTGATTCTCCCCAGGATCGATTGATACCATCTCACTACAACTAGTGAGAATTCTAATATCCAATTAGATCTATCTCATAGATCCAAAACCCAGGATTTAGGAGGTATCACTTTGATCCTATATGGAGAATCCTTGTGATAAGCGGAGATTGACCGAGCGCAGCATAGGAAACTCCTTCCCTATCAAGAGTATGTCATCCACGTACTCTATGAGGATCACCACCATACTCCCTACTACCTTTTTTTGTATATACAAGGTTCATCTACCATTTTGATGAAGTCAAACTCTTTGACTACCACATCAAAACAGACGTTCCAACTCCGCGATGCCTGCTTTATCCTATAAAGCATCTTGCACACGTTTCCGCTGCTCCCATTGTCTATGAAGCCCTCTGGCTGTGTACTTATAGACGCTCTCTTCCAAAACATCATTTAGAAAAGCAGTCATGACACCCAACCACCAGATATCGTAGTCATGGTATGCAGCCGTGGCAAGTAGGATCTGGATGGACTTAAGCATAGCTTTGAAAGTCTCAACTTTTCCATGTACACCAAGTAATCTTCTCAAGATATACTTGCTCCTGATGGGGATTTAACCCTTCAGATAAAGCAACCAAAGTCCATACTTTGTTGGTGTATAAGGATTCCATCTCAGATCACTAAGTATCCAGCCATTCTTACAGAGTCCCACTCCTGATGGCCAGCTCAAAACTAGTTGGGTCATCATCTCATGATCCAATCCTCGCTCCTACTGTCACAGAGAAACCGAAGTATCTCTCAGGTGGGTGAGGAACCCTACTAGATCGGCGGAGAGGCTGAGGTTCGTTGGAAACTATTGAATCCTTTGGTTCTACCAAATCATCTGTTGTAGTTTGTATAGCTGGAACTCCTTCCAGTTCCACCTCATGACCACTAATTTCTTCACAAGAAATTCCCTTTCACAAAGGTGGCATGTTGAGAAACAAAAACATCTTTTGTTCCTCGGTTAGGTAGAAGATATTCCCTTGCGAATGCTTGGGATATCCAACAAACTTCCACAGATCTGACTTTGCCTCGTGCTTATCCGGATTTTGCTTTTTAGACATAGGCCGGACAACCCCAAATCTTAACAAACTTAAGATATGGGCTCTTCCCATTCCATATCACATATGAAGTGGTAGGTAACTGATTTGATTTGAACCCTATTCAATAGGTATGCAGCTTCTCAAGTGCATAACTCCCAAAAGGAAATAGGAAACTCAGTAGTACTCATCATAGAGCACACCATATCACATAGGGTGCTATTGCTCCACCCCGATATACCATCGTGCTATGGTGTATACGGAGGAGTAATGCTGAGAGAGAATCTCATTCTCCTTTAGAATATCCAGGAATCTCCGTGCTCAAGTATTCTCCTCCTTGATCTCATCAAAGGACATAATACTTATACCCGTTTTTGGTTCTCTACTTCTAACTTATATTCTGTGAATATCTCAAAAGCTTCGGACTTGTGTTTCAACAGGAACATATTTCTGAATCTTGAGAGATCATCATAGAATGTAATGAAGTACAAAGAACCGGTCTTGGCATTTGTAGACAGGGGACTTTCATACATCAACATGTATCAATCCCAAGAGTTCACTAACTCTTTCTCTGTTTCCAATAAATGGAGCTGTGGTCATCTTTTCTTTGTGACATGACTGGAACGTTTCATAAGATGTAAATTCAAAAAAATTTAAATATGCATCTTAATGTAACTTCAGCTAGTCGGATCGCATTGATATGACTTAGTCTACAATGCCTCAAGAAGGATTCGTTCATTTCTGAACTCTTCCTCTTGCATATATTCTGTATACTAAGAACTGTAGTTTGATTTAGAACGTCCATGCTTTTAGATAACGTGCCTGAACTGATCAACTCTTGATATAGGAAATGTTCAAAACATTATCCAACATTACAAAATTATATTCTTCTTTACTAATAAAGAGACTGATATGATTTTTGTACATCAGGTTCGGTATCTAATAACATTCGTTCAGAATCAATGTATTCTGGTAATACAGGGTGATAGTGACCAACAGACTTGGCTGCAACATTTGCACCGTTTCTATCTCATGAAACTTATCACCCGTTCTCAGTTCTTTTACCTATCTATAGCCCATGTAACAAATTACATATGTGGGATCCTGATCCGGTATCACATACCCAGGACGTAAAGAATACTGAGAAACAGTTCTCTGTAATGAACACACCCGAATAAGATGCATCAACATGCACTTTCTTCGTTTGGGCGGCACGGGAATTCTGGTAATTCCCTATTTCCTGCTCTGTCTTATAACAATTATAAGTTGGAGCGGGACCAACGTTCCCCAGCTCAGTATAACAAGTGGGTTCGGTCAATACATCCGTATTATTATCTTGATTAAGGCGTGATATGGTCGCTACCTGGAGAGAGAGAGAAGAAAACACTCAGCGTGCGCTTTTACAAGATTAGATTGGTTATCAATTTATCTAATCAGGATGTCTCCCTCTGTTTTAGTAAAATCTTCCTTCAAACCCTAAAAGGATAGACTAGCCGGGATTAATTACACCCTACAAGTTCGCCAATCTTTCAGCCAGGCCAGTGTCGGTACTTTGAGGGAGGTTCCCCATGCTTTTGCATGAACCTATTTAAATTAAACCTCGTTTTCCCAGGGGCGTAACCCCGTTGACACCTTTCTAGACACCTACTTGATCTGCTAATTGTAATATGTAAAACTCTCCCAGGAGTAACTCTTACTCGCAGCAGGTATCAGAATCCAACTATCTCATAGAAGGTATGCAATCTCATTGCAAATTTCAACACTTGAAATTCCCAATAATATTTTACCCCTAGCGTCCTATGACCTTGACGCAGGCCAACAAACCATAGTCCGCTAGTCAAGTTCAACCCTTCATTTCCCGATTGAATTAACCAACCCGCACGACCCTTGACGCAGTCCAACAAAGTCGCACGACTACCCTAACTCAATTGCATCGTATGCAGCAGATAATCACCAGTTAGCTACCGTACACTACGCCTTGACGCAGGCCAACAAACGTAGTACGAATACTAAATACTACTTATCTGAAATGACGGAGGGCTACGACAGGTTTTTAAGAAAACCCTTTGCGTAATGAACTTGATATCGTCGTAGAATCGAGTGATTTTAAATGGAGTGTTTTTGAGGCTTTTCTAGTTTTGCTAAAGAGGCCACTCCCGGTGAAGGGATCGTCGGCTCTTTCCTCATCAAATAAGGTGCAGGATATTTCGCAAATACCGCTGTGCAAAGCAAGAACTATAGAAGCAATCAAAAGAAAAACCGAGTTTGTAGCATCTGCTAGTTTCGCTAAAGAGGTCACTCCCGGTGAAGGGATCTCGGCTCTTTCCTTATCGAATAAGGTGTTGGATGTTCTACAAGGAACACCACTATGCAAAGCAAGAACTAGAGCTACCAGTTTTTAAACAAGTTTCTACAACATCTTAGGTTTTTTTTATTTCATTAATCTCATTAATGAAGTCCCATTTTATTATGCTTCACAAGCATCACATTTGAAACGAAATCTGCAATATAACATATATCTCATATATATAATATAAACATTCGTCTCAGGCAGTAATATGATCTCATCACAGAACATTGCAGCAGAAGAACATATATGAAATATTGGATATACTAGGATGTCCGTGTTTTCAATACGAGCCTGTATAAAACACGGATTCCACGGTCGCGATGAATAGCCAAACCCACATCCCTAGACCCCTGCGAGAGCGGCAAACAACACTGCCAATTCTAGGGTTAGGAGACCCGGTCCCGACTCCTCGAGATGGTCTCCCACTGGACCTTAGAACCCGGTTACTTGTGCTCCCCTCCTTGGGTCTACCTAATGCGGAAAAGAAAATAATATACAATGGTGACATCATCCTCAGCCCGGAAGTGCCCCAATAAAAGAATATTACATACAAATGAATTTTACATGAATGAAAAAGAAAAACTCTCATCTCACATAAAAACCCCGACTATTCAAAACGCGACAATCCAATATAACATATCACAGCAACACATAATATCTCATATCATCAACGTAAGTAAGTATGCATACACCGATCGTCGTTGATGTATAGCAACGAAAACCGGCAATACAACTACATACTATACTTACGGTCACAGAAAAGAAAGTGTAAAACTACAACAGTTGGAATCCGCAACCTCCTTAGACATCGCATGCCTAACCAAATGAATTCCTTAGACATCGCATGCCTAACAATTATAAACCCCGCATTTTAGTCTCATTATCGAAAACTCTTTTCAATATCAAGTCGGGTAATTCAACAAGATTCCTGACATCCTGATCGAATGCTCGTCGCAAACTTTAGTAGACGGCCGTACCCCCGATACCGTTGACGAAGTGCACTAAGGCGGAACATCGCTGCCGCGAGCACCCGAACGGATGCTTTTGGTGACGGGGTTCTCCTACAGTCACTTGGACGGGGCTATGGGGCGTGGCTATCTATTAAGTTTACCCGGCGAGTATCCGCGTACGCTACGTGATTGCGACGGATTTTTGATCACATTAAAATTCCGTGGCAACCGATCAATTGAGACTAAACCGTTAGATTTATAACATTCAAATTAGTTATCTCATAACTACTTGTGGATTCCAAATATTGTATCAAATTCCAGATAAATAGACAATGTTAAACTTTCCGATCGAATAATCAAACACCCAAGTTTTCCCAAACAGTTCTCAACACTTGAAATTAGTTTAAAAAACATCCATCACATGCCACAGTACCAATGGTCCAGCCGTAAAAGGGTCAAGCCAACGCCTTACATGTGGCACGCCGTACTGCCACAAACCCTAAGGTTTAGAGGCAGTTCAAGAAGGTCACATAATCGAGTTAAGGTTTGTTGTCTTCTAGAGGGTCCACCGCGTCACTTGCATGACTTAGAACGTTCTTAAACTACGGAAAAATCCAACGCTTGGAAATTTTCCGGTAGGGGAAAAAGTGAGTTATTGATATCCGTTCGAATTTTTTAACACGTTCTAAAAATAACCCGGACAAACTAAACAAAGTTAAATTATCCGATCGAATCAACGAGTCCCCAATACAACCCTAGAAAACTCAACATTTGAGTGGAATCAAACAATTCCCAGAAAAAAATGACAAGAAAGGACCTAAGAATAAATATATGAAGTTCCAGGGACTAATTCAAAATTTTTTCCGCGGAACCGCCGCCAAACCCATGGTTTGGCCGCGGTTCCGCTGTCCAATCAGCGCATTACAGGTCTGTACTTCTTAGTAATTCTTAGTTTTTCCTGCTTAATTTTCTGAGCATTTTTAGTTCAGAAAAAAATCAACGTTTTTGAAAATGTACAGAGAGGGGTAAAATCGGGGTTTTCTGGGTTCGATCGGATTTTAAACTTCGCTCAGACTTCGCCTAAAGCTCTAGCTTGGCTTTGATACCACTGTAGGATTGCTAGGTACGCGCACAAGGGTCTACGAGGCATCAACCATTCCCGATTAAAATTTTAGCCGTGCCGAACAACCCAAAGCCGAATCTTTAAACTAGAGTTTATGTGAAAACAAGTATGTTAAACACTTTAACACTAAGTGAGAGGGATTACAACCTTTGTAGATTCGGTCCTTCACTTCATAAGCTCTATGTTGAGGTCCCTTCGCTGCGATCATCGTGTTCCGGACTCTCGATAGGCTCCATGAAGAGAATGATGCAAACTTGCTTCCGATCTTCGATAACATAGATGATCTACCTTGAAGTTTCATTAACACAAGCTAACACTCACTAAATGAAGTGAACACCCTCATCTAAATGGCAAGGATAGATGAGGATGATGAAGTAGGATTTTTGCTCTCTTTTATAATCTTATTCTCAATCATTTTCATCACTTGGAAAAAAGCTAAAAAGCTTTTTCCATGAAAAAAAGAAGAAGAAGAATGATCCATTTCCATTTGTGATGAATAATGAAAAGATGATAATGATGAATAATGCAACCATGGTTAACTAAACCTTTGTAGAGATTTAACTAGGGCTAGGGTTTGGGTTGGGTTAAGTATGAGTCATATGAAAATATCTAGCATAATATCTTTTTAAAGACAAAAGAAAAAGCTTCTAGAATCTACTAGAAGTCTTAACCCTAATCCAAACCCTAACCATGTTTAAACTCCACAAAACATGTTGCATTAGTTATCATATCATGTTAAAATATTATATATCACATATATAATATTTATCGTAACAAAATAAAATAATACAATTAACATATATCGCATCTATATCAATGCATTACCCGAGTGAGAAAAAGAATCTTTTAGTGAGCTAAAATTAGTTAATATAATTTAATATATAATATATATTATTATACATTAAATTATCGAATCAACACTTGATCCGACAATCCGGCTATATCGCATATAACCGACTAATACGATGACCCGGCTATATCACATATACCCGGCCATATCACATATACCCGGCCGATATCTTATATCGCGAGAATCCAATACGGTATCACATACCGCATTATCCTCGGTCCCGCACATATCACTTATGTGCTCCTACTCCGTTTTGCCTGAGTCAAGAAAGCTCTGTGTAGGACTCTAAAGAATCGTCAATACGCCGGCAGTAGGTGATGATCATATCAAACACCCACAAGCTGCAAGCGGTCAGCTAAACGTAACAGCCACCCAGGTATTGAGCGCTCAGAAGATCAACAAGCAAGCCCGTACATTCTCCTGTGAATCCAAAAAGTAACACTCCCGTACAGCCCGGTCTCGTCGTCTGATATGTCACATATCTCGCCTAGGATGGTAAACGTCAGACCCCAGTAGCTCGATAAGTCGTTTCGATTGGAGGTCTATAACAGTTCGAGAAACTACTGATAACACTTACCAGTAAATCTCAGCAACCCTGGCCAGGGATTTCCAGTTATAGCCAATCAAACACAACACAACATCAACTCCCTATACCGGGCGAGATGAATCCCCTCCTATCGCTCATTGCCTCCATGTGATTCGGGACTGTACCCAAAAGCCACCTTTTTGCATGCCCTCTTGGACATGGTATGATGGAAATCAAAGCACAGTGGGAATCGCACAAGACTCTATGACGATCTCGGGTCAACAGACTACTCTGTACCAGTGTCACCGGAGAACTGCCATCTGACGTGAGGTATAATACCATCTGGGAGTTCTCGGCGAGTCCGTCCAGTATACCCAGTCTCCACTGAGCACCCGTACACCATCCTTGATGTCAAACACCGATGGATATGGGATCATCCATCGCCCATCATATGGGTCAAGATGCGTATACGCTAGTCTACTCTGGTGTATCGATGCCCTGTCTCGATACACCCTCGACAAGAAAAAGTTATAGGATGTACTCGTCGACTACCGTGGCCCCACTAGTATGATCTCATCATAGTCCCAGTAGTCGAGTACATATCCTAAGGGCTTTATCAACATGTAACATATTGACAATCAGAGTACATGTTAAGATAAAGTACAACCAGATAGCATACTATCATGTCGAGCAAGAAAGTCCTCCCTATATATGTCCAAGCATCCATTATAATATACATCATATACACAGTTATATAGTATATTATTTCTGTTGTCTTTATCAGGATATGTGTGTTTGTTTGTATTATTGCTTTGTCCAGCTTGAACATATTGATAAAGAAAAGATACAGTAGTATACTATTATGATTTGTCTTTATCTTAACATGGCATATGTTATACTCGGTATTACATATAGCGGTTACATGTTGATAAAGCCTATAGGATCTTGCTTGACTACCTGCGTTGTGATGGTGTAGCAATCCTAAACTTTCTGTATATTTTTTTTCAAAAATACATAAAGGGGTACTTGAGCCTGAGCACAAGTTATAAGTTTGATTTACTTTTGAACAGCAAGAAGGAGCTTGTAGCTCATTGGTAAGACCTTGCACTGCTGAACCAAAGCAACAGAGTTCAAATCCCATCAGCCACACATTATTTTTAATTATTTTTCTTTTAATTTTTTAGAAGCCCAAGAGTCTACACATGCACAACTCGTAAAAACCAAGAGTCACACATAAAAAAATGGGTCCACGAGTCAAGACCCAGTACAGAGGACACGTGGCGACGACCCCAGCCCCGACTCGACCGACTCGGACGGTGACGCCGGTACAACTCGGGCCAAACAACAATTTTCTTGAACCCCTGTGACCCTTGAACTCCCCCCATTAACCCTGTACTATTTAATTTCCCTGCACATTTACAGAGCAATTTAAATCACACATTTAATCCATTTTAATACAATTTTTAATACGCCCTTTCATTATCCTAAACCCTAATTTTTTCTATAAATACCACACTTTAAATCACCCCCTCACTCTCAAATCTCTGCCCAAACTCTCAAGAAAATTCCCTAGACTTTTTGTGTGCAAGTGGAGTTAGCGAAGGGCGAAACTCCGGCGAACTTCCGACGACAATCTGAGGAGTTTCCGGCAACGAAACGACGCACCGGTGCTTCCCCGATCTTCTTTTTCCTCTTCTCTTGACCCTAAATCCGTAAGTCCCCCTTCTCTCTCTCTTTTTCCATTCTCAAATTCTTAATTCTTAAAACGTGTCGGAAGCGGAGTTATCCGGCTTCCGATTCTCTTTTCTTTCAAAAATACAACATTTTCTTAATAACAAACCTAAAACTTTTGATATCTTGTTTAATACTCATTAACTAAGACAATAGAATAAATTTGACATTAAAATGATAATTGTAGCAAGTTTTAATTCACTTTTACAGTAAAGTACCTTTATGTTTTATATCGACATGTTTACACTTTTTAACCATGCTAGCTTTAGAAAATTCACGAGATAATGACCTACCTCCTCACAACACTCATATGTAACATAGCACGATGATATTTGGGAACATATATTTGGGAAAAATACGACTTTACACATAACTACCTCCGACTTATAAAAACCTTTTTCTACAAGATGTGTATTTTTAAGAAATCTTTGCAATGTGCCGCTACAACCCATTTCAGGGAACTCGTTTGGGCTGGTACGGATTATCGCACATCCTCGGGCTTAGTAGTGCGAGATGCAGACCTCCGCAAGGAGTATACGGTCTCGAAAGATTTAAAATACAATTTTCTTTAAAAAAAATGTGATTTCTATTATAAATAAAACTTATATTTTTAATAAATAAATATATATGTAATTAATATCAAAATATCTATTTTTAACATTTATAATATTTCACATTTCCAAAATTCAAGAAAAACATTCCACTTACAAGAAAATACCATACAATTTCAATATTACAAATAAATATCATATATTATGAAATTAGGTTTATTTCACTAGAAATGCCACATTGATAAAATATACATCAATGAAAATTCTAAAGACGATAATTAAATGCTTGAGATGTATTTTGAAAATTATACAAAATTATTTTTACATAAAACGCCCTCAAGTTATACTAAATTACAATAAAGACCCTAATAAACATAGGTTTAAGCGGGACAAGTCTCTTGAGCCTCAGGGAGCCGGAGATATGGGTGCTTGCCTATTTAAGGTAGACAACTTAACAAACGGTATTGTCAATACGGTAATCGTCTTTGAAAAAGACACAAATCGTGCCGTCCATATGCAGCGGTTACCGATAACACTAAAACTTAATTCAAGATTTCAATTTCTTTTTTTCTAAATTGTCTGACTCTGACTGAGTCTCAATATAATTAATCTAACTTGAATGAGATTCAAGTATAAAATTACAATAAACTACAATACAATAAGAATCCATGAATCTATATAATCAATCTGTTCAATCTATCAATACAACTTGACAGAACCGAACCATGGATATACATCCATCTACATGATTCTCCAGTTACATCCATTTACTGATATCATGGTTTCGGCAAGTCATCCATCTATACAATTCAAATTCCAAGACAATACAATTTACAATATAATACAAATAATACAATCAAGACATCGCGGGGTTTAAGGGATAGATTTGTACAGAAGATGTTAGAATTGGCACGAGACTGCAACCATTAAGACACCTAACCTGAATTCAATCGTCGTTGTTCCAGGTATTATCACGGAGCCTTGTACTCTTGATTCCGTCCACCTTAGTCTCTGGTCTATTGAGACTTCTCTCGTATACACTAGCCTCTTCTGTACCAAGCTACAAACAACAGCGTTAACACTAAATACAACATTATAACAATATAATACCACTTTAAAAGTTACACCCTCTCTCTGTCTATTCTACTTCTTACACATCTTTAGGACTTACCGAGTGATTTGTTCGCTTACGACATTCTATTTCTTCTTCTTTGGAATGTCGTCAGGTGATTCGGACTCACTGGAGATCGAGCCCACCGGCGAGGATTTGAACCAGCTAGCTTTCGACCCAGAGTTCTAGTTACTTGTACACATTTACATTCTGTATTTTCCATTTCTGTTATGCCACTGTTTAGGCATTGCTTTCAATTCCATGTATTTACTTTTCGGATGTATTGTAAAAAGAATGTTAATAAATAAAGTTGATATTCAATTATATCTATTGTCATTGTCTCTTGTGCATTTTAATTATATTTCTTAGATACGCTTAGCGTGTTTATTTCTGAGTAAATACGTAGCGGCCTCGTCGCGTCCTCTGCCCGTATACTGGGAAGCGGGGTGTGACAGATGGCGATCATACTTGTGGAAGCAGGGTAGTCCATAAGCACATCCTTAAATGGTCCCTAGTCACGTGAGTATCGAGACTGGGCATTGATACTCCAGAGTAGACTAGTGTATACGTTTCTAGACCCCGACGAGGGAATGGTTGGTCCCGCAGCCATTGGTCTGATGCACCTAAAATCGTATACATGTGCTCACTGGGTATGAGTACACTGGATGGACTTGCCGAGAATTTCTAGATGGTACTATACCTATCGTCAGATGGAGTTTTCAGGTGACATGTGTACAGGTTAGTCTTCGGACCTGAGATCTTCATTTGTCTCGTGTGAGTTCCCACTGTGTTTTGATCACTACCCTACCACGGCTCTACTGAGTTGTGCAAACAGGTTTTGGTTGGGTACAGTCCCGAGTCGCATGGAGGCAGTGAGCGATTGTTGGGGATTCATCTCTCCCGGTATTAGGAGTCGATATCGCACTGTGTTCGATTGGTCAGGACCATAAGACCTTGGCCAAGGCAGATGGGATTTACTGATAGGTTGATCAGTAGTTTCCCGGATTGGTCCTGAGCCACATCAGCATGAATTATCGGATTATTATGGTCTGACGTTTACCACCCCTAGACCCGGTATGCGATACTCTTAGAAGAAGAGACCGGACTGTATGAAGATTGTCATAGATAGGCTCAGTAGGAGTTCGGATGAGTTTTCTCATCGGCTTTCTTATCGACAGATACCTGGGTAGCCGTTACGTTCAGCTAGTACTGCTGACAGCTTATGGTTAAACCCACTGCCAGTGTAGTGTAGAGTCTTTAGAGTCTCACACAGAGGGTTTCCCTGCATCGGACAAAAGATGTAGAGGTCGTATGGCTTTACGACAGGGTTCGATCACATATGTGTACTTGTGCACGAATGATGATTCGGACAGATAATACTAGTTGGCTTTGGTTTAAACCGGATTCTAGTATTATATTGATGTATTATTTTCGTCTCTTTTGTATTCGTATTTTTCGGAATACGGATACGGGTATGTATATACGGATCTGGGACATTTTCGTAATTTATTCAAGAATACTTCTAGAAGATGACACCTCATATTTTGTATTAACCATTTAGGTTAAATGATTAAATACATTATGAGAATGAGGTAGAGGTTTGCATAAAATGGAGCATGGCTCTTGGTGACACTTGGAAGGTTTTCAAGCCATGACTCACTAAGGTGACTCATGAACCATGCTAGATAATTTCTTATGGATTATTGTATGGTTCATAATTCACAAGAGAGTACACTCTCCATTCTATACTAACTCTTCACTATCTTTTCCTCAAGCACACATTCTTCTACCTCAAGCATTTCATGTCTCATGTGTTGAGAAACCTAAGGCTATTATAGACATACCAATCCATCTATACTCTCTACATCATCTAGGACATCTAGTTTGGCAAACTAGGTGCAATAGTTACATCGGATTTATGGTAAGAGCTCGATCTATAGACTCTCGAGTGGATCATCCTTGATTCGAGGAGGCCGACGAGGAAGTATCGATCCGTTACGATCCTTGGAGCATATGACGAGGAGGAGGACAGCGTGAAGACCCGAAGGACTTGGTTCTTTAGGTATAATTTCTATCATAGTAGATAGAACTCCTTTTTGTTGCTAGTTAGGTTTATAGTATGATCCGGAATAGGGTTATTCTACTCCGGTTTTGAATCGTTTGAAAATTTTTGTTCCGCAAATGGCCATGGATGATGGCTAAGGCGTTAGCATAACCTTTCATGGTATCAGAGCCAACCCATAAAACCTAAACTAGCTAGTTCTAACGTGCTTATATGATCGATCGACATAATTTCCTAAAATCACAATTTCCATTTTCATGTTTCTATCGAATTTTTTAAGTGTTCAAAAAATTCTTTCCAGTGGCTAAAAACTACGAGCATGTTTTTTTTTAGGAATTTACAAGAAATTTGGGCACCTAAAACCCTAATACGGCCGCAGAACCGCGGCAGAACAGGCTTGTTTGCCGCGGTTGCGCGGCTGAATTGACTTCTCTATGCACAAAATTTCCTGTGGAATTCTTTCATTTGGAATTGTGATGTATGGAATGTTTATTTTCTGGCCTAGTTTTGTCTGAGTACTGGATTGCTCTTGGGGCCAATACGGATATGTTTTTGTCGATCGAAATTTTAAATGTGTTGGTTTCAGTGCATACATTACTATCTGCGACCGTGAATGTCATTAGAGCGGTATAACTCGTCTAACTGCTATATGCTCTTTTAAACGGGTTTGCGAATATGACATTCATGTTGATGTTCTATGTTGTGTTGTAGTTGTGGTTGGATTGTTGTGGTAGATAGCTTATGGTGCAATGTTTATAGTACAGTTAAGATTCATTTGTACATTTGTTATTGCGGGGCGAGCGTCAGACATGTGGATTGCCGTCACTGCCTTGTTGTATATTATTTGATTGGGGCTCGACCGGGTTGAGGTCGATGTCACCATTGTACATATTATTTTTCTTTTCTGTACCAGGTTTACCCTGCGGTGGAGTGCACGAATAGCCGGGTTCTATAGGGAAACAAGCCCGCATTTCATGGCGTTGAGACGGAGGGGGCTTCACTCTAGAATTGGCGGGCCATTCGCCGCACTCGTAGGGGGTATAGTATGACCCACGGAGGGACGCCCAAGTTACCGGATTCCGTGAAATGCTGGGTGGTCCATTCACTTTGTTGAAGGGTGTTGCCTCATTTCTGGGACTAGCACGTAACTTGCCGCGCTCGTAGGGGTCCAGGTTTTCATTGCACATGCTATCCACGCGACCGGAAACGTCGGGTCTCATTTGCGGCTCAAATGAAACCCGAGGCTCTATGATTATCTACCATTCTGTGATGTTGCTTATTATCATGCCTGGGACGAATGTTATATATATACTAATAGACGTTGTATATGTTTTGCACCCGCGCTAGTCCAGCCCTTGCTCTGCCGTTAGTTAAGTAACCTAACGGGTGATGACGGGGCCTAGTAGCAAATGCGGATGGCATATACGTACATTGTATTTTCGTTCTTTTCTGGTGTGATAGGTTTAATTGATGGGACATCATTAATTTTGATTAATGCAAGAAAAGAAACTTAAAAGTTGTTGTTGGAACAAATTTCGAAAAACTACAGTTATATTTTTTTGCTTTGCATAGTGGTATTCGGTTGTGAATATCCAGCACCTCATTCCAGGAGGCAAGAGCCGAGATCGCTTCGCAGGGAGTGACCTCTTGAGCAAAAGTTCATACTGTAGATTACTCGGTTTTTTCAAAACCAGAAATTTTCAAAAGCGGAGCTTAAAACCACTCATTTTCAAACCTATCAAGTTCCTTCAACGATATCAAGTTTATTACGTTAACGGGTTTTTCGCCAAAAACCCAGCTGTAGCCTTCCGTCGTTTCAGAAAATTAGTGCTTAGTATCCGTGTTGTGTTTGTTGATTATTCGTCAACGCACAGTGAACAGTAGCTGAGTAATGATTCTCTATTGCATAGATAGATGCGATTGGTTAGGGCAGTCACGTGATTTTGTTGATTATTCGTCAAGGATCATGCGGGTGGGTCTAATGCAATCTTGGATAACGACGGGTTGAACTTGACTAGGACCTTTTGATTTGTTGATTATTCGTCAAGGTCACTTGGGTTCTAGGGGCAAAAACCACATCGGGAGTTTCAAATACACAGGAAACTTGCAGATTTAGCATACTTTCTAGAGTGTGGTGACTAGAGTGGATTCCATCTAGGTCATCACACAATGATAGTTGAATCCCAATCCCATTGATGAGTAAGATTACTCTTGGGAGATTATTTCACTTAACAATCAATGCTATAAGCTAAATAGGTGTCTAGAACGGTGTTAGCGGGACTACGCCTCCAGGGAAAAGAGGTTACATAATTAAGGAACTTCGCGAAAGCATTGGAAACCCTCCCTCGAAGTACCAACACTAGCCTGGCCGAAAGGTTAAGTAAGTATTGTAACGTGCGATTATCCCGAATAATTCTCCTTTTAAGGTTTGATGGAGAATTCGAGGAAACAGTGGGAGCCATCCTGGTTAGATAAAATAATAACCAATTTAATCTTGCAGGAGCGCACGCTAAGTGTTTCTTTTCTTTCTCTCCAGGTTGCAACCATTTCACGCCCTAATAAAGATAATAAAACGTATCGCTTGACAGATCCGAATTATTATTCGGGGCTGGGGAACGTCGGTTCGGCTCTAAACTATAACAGCGGTCATGAGTATAAGCAAGGGAAAGAGTATTGTATGAATTCCTTGATAACCCCAACGGAGAAGAAGCACATTATTGTGTCTTCTTCAAGTGTTCTTGTTATTGAGAACTGTTTTTCGGTCAGTCCTACCAGCTGGGTACTAGATACCGGATCAGGATCTCATATCTGTAATTTATTGCAGGGACTGAGAAAAAGTATGATGGTTGGACCTGGTGATATGTCCCTCAGAGTAGGGAATGGAGCATAAGTTGATGCTGCAGCCGTCGGAGAATATCACCTAGTGTTACCAAATGGCAATGCTATGATTTTGAACAATTGCTACAATGTACCTTCTATGGTTTGCAATATCATATCAGTTTCTTTACTTGATAATGATGGTTATAAGTTTGTTCTTGATAGAAATATCATGAACATATTTACCTTAATCAGGTATTGTTTGCAGAAGGTACACTGTGCAATGGTATCTATGTTCTAAATCAAAACACAGTTTTCAATATACAAAACACATGCAAGAGGAAGAGTCCAGAAATGAACGAATCCTACTTGTGGCATTGTAGGCTTGGTCATATCGGAGAGAAAAGACTAAGTAAGTTACATAAAGATGGACTTTTAAATACGTTCGAGTTTTCATCTTATGAAACATGTCAGTCTTGTCTCAAAGGAAAGATGACCAAATCTCCGTTCACCGGACACGGAGAAAGAGCAACAGAGCTCTTGGGAATCATACACAGTAATGTATGTGGTCCGATGTCTATACATACAAGGGGTGGGTTCTCGTACTTCATCACATTCACTGACGATCTCTCTAGGTTCGGATATATGTATCTTATGAAACACAAATCTGAAACTTTTGAGAAATTCAAAGAATTCAGGAAAGAAGTAGAGAACCAGACTGACAAAAGTATCAAGATCCTCTGATCTGATAAAGGAGGGGAGTACTTAAGCATGGAATTCATAGAATACTTAAAAGAGAATGGTATTCTCTCTCAGCTTACTCATCCGTATACACCACAGCACAACGGTGTATCGGAGCGGAGGAATCGTACCCTTTTGGATATGGTTCGCTCTATGATGAGTGACGCCGAGTTACCTCTTTCATTTTGGGGACATGCTCTTTTGACTTTTGAATCAAGTTCCATCCAATTATGTGCCTAAGACTCCGTATGAAATATGGAGTAGTAAGAAACCATTTCTTAAATTTATTAAGATACGGGGTTGTCCGGCCTATGTGAAAACACAGAACCGGACAAACTTCAGGCACGATCACTTCTATGTAAATTTGTGGGATATCCTAAAGATTCACTAGGATATCTGTTCTACCACACTGAGGAACAGAAGGTGTTTATATCTCGTCACACCACCTTTTTAGAACGGGAGTTTCTTGCAAAAGAAACTAGTGGGAGTACGGTAGAATTGGAAGAAATTTCTGAACCACAAAATGTAACTGAAGATTTAGTGGAACCACAAGGTTCAATAACCCCAGATGAATCTCAGCCACTCTACAAATCTGGTAGGATTTCTCATCCGCCCGAGAGATACTACTGTTTTCTCATAGACGGGGATCGAGAGGATTGCATCTTGGAAGAAGATGATCCTACTAGTTTAAGGCAGGCCATTATCAGTAGGGAATCTGATAAGTGGCTGGATGTTATGTAATCCGAAATGGAGTCCATGTACACCGATAAAGTGTGGACCTTGGATATTGCTCCACCTGGGGTAAAACCTGTTGGATGCAAATGGATCTACAAAAGGAAATTTGGTATAAATAGGCAGGTGGAAACCAATAAGGCTAGACTCATTGCAAAAGGTTTTCGTCAAAGACCAGGAGAGGACTATGACGAAACCTTTTCTTCAGTGGCTATGCTCAAATCCATTCGGATACTACTTTCCATTTCTTCCTTCCATGACTATGAGATCTGGCAGATGGATGTAAAAACGGTTTTTCTAAACGGAAGTTTGGAAGAGTGCATTTATATGGATCAGCCAGAAGGTTTGTAGAAAGTAGGAGCGGCGAGAAGGTGTGCAAGTTACTTAAATCCATTTATGGATTAAACCAGGTATCGCGGAGCTGGAACATCTATTTTAATGAAACAGTCAAGGACTTTGACTTTATCAAGAACGATGATGAGCCATGTATATATAAGAAGATTGTAGGAAGAAATGTCGTATTGCTAGTCTTGTACATGGACGACATTCTTTTGATAGGAAACAATATTCCTATGCTACAATCGGTCAAGCTGTTCTTGTAGGGATTAAGATCTACAGAGACAAATCTAAGAGATTATTGGGACCTTCACAGTCCAAGTACATAGAGACCGTACTAAAGAAATTCAGTATAGAAGATTCTAAGCACGGTAACATACCTGCACTGCACGGAATCACCCTCTCCAAAGAGATATCTCCCAATACTGATGAGGAGAGGGTTCGCATGAGCATTATACCCTACGCTTTGGCAGTAGGATCCATAATGTATGCGAAGCTATGTACCAGACCAGATGTAGCATACGCGCTTAGCGTAGTGAGCCGGTATCAGTCAAACCCAGGTGAGGATCATTGGAAGGCTGTGAAGAACATTCTCAAGTACCTGAGAAGAACTAAGGAGATGTTCTTAGTGTATGGTAATGGAGACCTTAAGGTCGAGTCCTTTACCGATTCCAGCTTTCAGAGTGACAAGGATGACAGCAAGTCTGTCTCACGTTTTGTGTTTACCCTCAATGGAGGGGCGGTGTGTTGGAGGAGTTCCGAAAAGGATACCGTCGTAGACTCGACGATGGAGGCTGAATACATTGCTGCAAGAGATGCCGCAAAATAAGTGTTCTGGATGAAGAAGTTCATTACCGAACTTCAGGTAGTTCCATCCATTATTGATCCAATACCTTTGTATTGCGATAATAATGGCGCTATAGCTTTAGCGAAGGAACCACGGTCCCATCAGAAATCCAGACATATCTTAAAGTGGTATCACCTGATCAGGGAGATCATTGATCGCCAGGAGATCGAGGTACGGAGAGTGGACACTAAAGAAAACATGGCGGATCCATTTACTAAGGCCCTCCCTCAAACACAGTTCGAGCGACTTTTGAGATATTGGGTATGCGGTACGCCAACAGCTGGCCTTAGAGTAGATGTTGGGTATTCGGTACACCAATTACTGGCATTTAGTGCAAGTGGGAGATTGTTAGATATGTATGCCCTAGAAGCCATTATTATATATGTATACATATGGATGCTGGGTATATGTATGTACAGGACATTCTTGCTCAGTAAAATAATATATTATTTCTGTTGTCTTTATCAGGATATGTGTGTTTGTTTCTATTATTGCTTTATCCAGCTTGCACATATTGATAAAGACAAGATACAGTAGTATACTATTATGATTTGTCTTTATCTTAACATGGTATATGTTATACTTGGTATCACATATAGCAGTTACATGTTGGTAAAGACTGTAGGATCTTGCTTGACTACATGCGTTATGATGATGATCATACTTGTGGGAGTAGAGTAGTCCATAAGCACATCCTTAAATGGTCCCTAGTCATGTGAGTATCGAGACTAGGCATTAATACTCCAGAGTAGACTAGTGTATACTTTTCCCGCCAAAAAAAAAAATTCTGCGCAAAAGAGCCCAAGGTATCAAATGGCAGCGATACGTTTAAGAAAATGTGAACCAGAATTTTCCGGGCAGTATTTTGACAGACTCCTGAATATTAAACCGGCTAAATTCTGATAGTATCGCAAGCGTCTCAAAAAAGCCTTCGATTTGATATATTATGGGCTTCATAATTCATCCGGGATCAAATGTTATGAGCAAATATGCTATGCACGTGTAATCTAAGGAAGAAAATACGAACCAGTATTTTTGTCACGACCCAAATTTGGCCCGTAACCGGCACTTAAACTACGTAACGTCTAAAGGCGTACGCAACTTAAGTAAACCGAAACCCAGAAATCTAAACCACCCAAAACTGGATCAACGGAGAAAAACATAGTTTTAAACATTCGGAATTTTTCAAGTAAAAATCTTTAAGTTTAGTTTTCGTTCTTGAAAATTTCCGCAGCACCTCCTTTGTAAAAACTAACCCCGAAAACGGGTACAACATAGATAATAATAAGAGCATCCCAAACGGGAGAAAATCACGCCCAACGGCGGAGACAACCACCACAACATATATACGACGCCGAAGCGAAGAAATATAAAAGGAAACTGCATAAAGAAGTAAAACTTTTCAACAAAACCGGCTCCCACGAGCACGGCTCCCAAAGTCACCAAAAAATAACACTGAATCCTCACAAGTCGTCTCTAAGTCATATACAACATAGTGGTAGATGGAGAATACTAGATCCAACAAAAATATACAAAGTACAAACAGATAACCGCAACCCACCTAAAAGCAAAGCTTCACAGCCAACCGTAGCGGTATCCGCAAAAGTAGAGATGAAAAGATGCCCTGCCGCGACTACTCAGAGGGTAAGTCCTGCACAACACTGTGGCACAACGGGGGTGAGTTGCCAACTCGTGAATAGTAATCAACATCATACAGTAATCGCAAGTATGCATGAACAGCGATCTATCTATCACAAGTAATCCGATAGCATAAGTATGATAAGTGAATATGCAACAATCATGTAAAGGTATATCATCAGGGTACTACAATTACATGAAACAATGCATATCAACATAATCCTGAGTGTGGGATGATATAATATAAAATCTCATGCAAAAATCATCAGCATGGAAAAGCACCAGTGTCCCTCACTGACACATCAAATCCCAAATCCTCTGGCACCGCATCCTCAGATCGGCCCTCACATCCTGTATGTCTCACGAAAACCTGAGTGTCAAACACCGACACTCGAAACATCATGAAACCCGTGTCTAGCATCGACACGTAAATCCTCATAACTCAGGCGCTGTCACCATGACTAGCCCTGACGATATGTCATACCTCACTCCGGTCGGTATCTCCATGATAACCGCCGAGTCCAAATACAATCACCGGTAGGTAGTGGTCCCACCGTCAGGATTATCGTCTACACCACGAAATCACCACTCACCCCGAGGTACCATACCGGGTCCACCATGTACCCGCAGACGGTGCATCCCGCTCCTCGAATCGGGTATCACAAGCCAAATCTCAGAACCGAGAAATCACATGGTGGACGCATCAAATATCATATCAAGAGAAACCGGGTTTTCAAACAATACAATGTTTTCTTGAAAATATCCCCCACGGTTCTCAAATCCATAAATCATATGAAATCCATATCTCAATGCGTAAAATCCATATAAAAATGATATATGCAACATAAAACATCAATATGAGCATATAAAGAGAAAACCGCTCTTTAAATTGAATCTAGCTTTAAAAACATATCATGCGGTTCCCAATTCCTTCGAAAATAAATGCAGTATCATATGAAGTGTACATGTAAGTGTAGTAAGGTTTAAGTATCTACATGTAATCAAGTATGAGGGTGTACATGTCAATATGTATGCATGATGTATATGTAAGTCGATGTAGTACACCCCAATACTTGTGGGGAGGCGGAATTTTCAAAAACGAACTTGTTTAGTGAACGAACATCGACTAACCGTTTGAATCGAAGCTAAACTATAAATAACCAAACAAAAAGTGTTGCTTAACTATTGTGTTTAGGGATTATACCTAATGAAACCAGTCCTTCGTCTTTACGATCTCCTTGTTCTCCTCGGCCTTCTCTAGGTAGTAGACGATCCACCCGAGAGCAAAACTCCAAACTAAAGCTCTAACTTGAGGTAACTAATCTTCTTGGATTGCTAATCAAAGAAGATAGAATGAAATAGAGTGATGGTTATGGATTGATTAGTCTTTCTAATCCTTTGATCTCAACTCATGAGGTGTAAGGATTAGGGTTTGAAGATGAGAGCTTGAGGAGAGAGAAGATGAGAGATAATAATGAGATGAGATTGTGAGTATCATAACATATTATGAAGCATTCTCATTAAAGAATAAATGAATAAATGTGATGAATAAGCATGCTTCATAAATGTTAAGTGGTGATTCATTAAGCATGTGTCATTAATCATTTATGGTGCAATAATGACAATGATGAATCGCTCTCATGACTCACAAATCTTATCCAAAGTATATGCCATCTAAACCTCCTTAGTCACCATCTTCTAGAAGCTTCTCGCATAATTACGAGAACGCCCCTCCAATCCGCAAAAATACGAAAAAACTTTAGACTGTAAAAATCCAATAACCGGATACCAGTAACTGGCTTAAACCAAAGCCGACTGGTAAAAACTGTCCGAAAGTCGTACGAGCGTAAACGCACGTATGCGTCCGAACCCTTGTCGTAAAACCATACGACCTCTATATCGTTTCGCCTGGAATAGGAAACTCTCTGTGTGGGACTCTAGAGACTCGACTACTACGCTGGCAGTGGGTTTAACCATAGACCGCAAGCGGCACTAGCTGTACGTAACGGTCCCCAGGTAGTTGTCGATAAGAAGGCCGATGAGGAAACCCATCCGAACTCCTACTGAGTCTGATGTGACAATCTCCATACAGTCCGGTCCGTTCGTCCAAGACTATCGCATATCGGGCCTATGGGGGCGGCAAGCGTCAGTCCCCTAATAGCGGTATAAGTCATGTCGGAGGGAAGCCCATTACACCCTGAGAAACTACTGGAACCTACCAGCAAATCTCGCTTGCCCTGGCCAGGGACTTTGCGTAATGGCTCTCTGACACAGCACGATATCTACTCCCAATACCGGGAGGGACGAATCCTGTCTAACCGCCACTGCCTCCAAGTGCTCGGGACTGCACCCAACTGCTACCTGTTTGCACGACTCCTTTGAGCCGTGGTAGGGTAGAAATCTAAGAACAGTGGGACACACTCGAGGCGAAGTAGCAGTGTCAAGTCTGCGGACTACGCTGTACTCATGTCACCTGGGAACTGTTCACTGACGACTGGTATAAAACCAACCAACAGTTCCCTGTGAATCCTGTCCGGTGTACCCGTAACCTAACGAGCACCTGTATACTATCTCCAGTACGACGTACTGACGGCTGTGGGACAGACCATCTCCCCAACTGGGATGAGAAGCGTACACACTAGTCTACTCCGGAGTATCGATGCTCTGTCTCGATAATCCACCGACCAGGGACCTGAATAAGGATGTGCTTGTAGACTACCCAGCCCCCACTAGTGTGACTGCCATCACAACGCTGGTAGACAAGCAAGATCCTAAGAGCTCTATCAATACGTACACTCACATATTAAGATAGAAAAACCAAGTAGCATACTACCATGTTTAGCAAGACTGTTATATACATGTGAATATCCCAAGCTTCCATTAAGTAGTATACAAACCAGTATGATACAGTAATGGCCTTCTAGGGCATAAACACTAACAATCCCCCACTTGCACTAGGGCCATGTACTGGCATATCGTAGACCAATGATCTCGAGTAGCCTCTCGAACTGAATCTGAGGAAGGGCCTTCGTGAATGGATCAGCAATGTTCTCTTCTGAAGCAACTCTCCGAACCTCGATCTCTTGACGATCAATGATCTCCCTGATCAGGTGATACCGCCTCAAGATGTGTCTGGACTTCTGATGGGACCTTGGTTCCTTCGCTAAAGCTATAGCTCCGTTGTTGTCGCAATACAGAGGTATTGGATCAACTATGGTAGGAACCACCTGAAGTTCTGTTAGGAACTTCTTCATCCAGACTGCTTCTTTTGCGGCATTGCAAGCAGCTATATACTCTGCTTCCATCGTCGAGTCAGCAACGGTGTCCTTCTTGGAGCTCTTCCAGCACACCGCCCCTCCATTGAGGGTAAAGACATAACCCGACATGGACTTGGAATCGTCCTTATCACTCTGGAAGCCGGAATCAGCAAAGGCCTCCAACCTGAGGTCTTTTCCGCCGTAAACCAAGAACATCTCCTTAGTCCTCCTCAGGTACTTGAGAATGTTCTTTACTGCTATCCAGTGTTTCTCCCCTGGGTCTGACTGATACCGGCTTACCACGCTCAGTGCGTAAGCTACATCTGGTCTGGTACACAACATCGCATACATTATATAGCCTACTGCAGAAGCGTAGGGTATAATAGACATGCGTTCCCTTTCCAAATCAGTCTTGGGAGACATCTCTTTGGAGAGGGTGATTCCGTGACAAGCCGGTAGATTACCGCGCTTAGAATCTTCCATACTGAATCTTTTCAGTACAGTGTCGATATACCTGGACTGCGAAAGTCCCAACATCCTCTTGGATCTATCACGATAGATCCGGATCCCCAGAATGTAAGAGGCATCACCCAGGTCTTTCATGGAGAACCTGTGTGACAAGAATCCTTTGACAGATTGTAGCATAGGAATGTCATTTCCTATCAATAGAATGTCATCCACGTACAAGACGAGGAATACGACACTTCTGGCTACAACTTTACTATATATGCACGGCTCATCTGGATTTTTGATAAAGTCATATTCTTTGACTGTCTCATCAAAACAGATGTTCCAACTCCGCGATGCCTGCTTTAGTCCATAAATAGACTTAAGCAGCTTGCATACTTTCCCGCTGCTCCCACTCTGATTGAAACCCTCTGGCTGATCCATATAGACGCTCTCTTCTAAATTTCCATTCAGAAAAGCCGTCTTTACGTCCATCTGCCAGATTTCATAATCATGGAAGGCAGCAATAGCAAGAAGGACCCGAATGGATTTGAGCATAGCTACTGGAGAAAAAGTTTCGTCATAGTCCAAACCAGGTCTTTGACGAAAACCCATTGCAACAAGTCTAGCCTTATAGGTTTCCACCTGTCCATCTACACCAATCTTTTTCTTGAAGATCCATTTGCATCCTATGTGTTTTACCCCATCTGGAGCAAAGTCCAAAGTCCATACTTTGTTGGTGTACATGGACTCCATTTCGGTCCGCATTGCATCTAGCCATCGTACCGAGTCGCCGCTCTGGATGGCCTGCTGGAAGTCAGTAGGTTCATCATCATCTATGATGCAATCCTCTCTATCCCCGTCTATGAGAAAACCGTAGTATCTCTCAGGCGGATGAGACGGCCTACTACTCCTGCGGAGGGGTGCGGGAATGTCTTGTTCTTCTTGAACCTCCGGTTCTACCAAACTTTCAGTAGCAGTTTGTGGTTCTGGAATTTCTTCCAGTTCTATTTCGCTCCCACTTGATTCTTTTTCTAAAAACTGATGTTCTAGAAAATGGGCATTACGAGAAACAAACACCTTTTGTTCCTCTGCGTAATAGAATAGATATCCCCTGGAGTGCTTTGGATATCCCACAAACAAACACTTTACTGATCGTGCCTCGAGCTTGTCCACATGCTGCTTTTTAACAAAAGATGGACATCCCCAAATCTTTATATACTGTAGATGGGGTTTCTTCCCGCTCCACATCTGATATGGAGTGGTAGGCACAGTCTTGGTAGGTACCATGTTCAAAAGATATGCCGCTGATTCTAGCGAATGACCCCAGAAAGATCGCGGTAACTCAGCATTACTCATCATGGATCGTACCATGTCCAATAGGGTTCGATTCCGTCTCTCCGATACACCGTTATGCTGTGGAGTGTACGGAGGAGTAAGCTGAGAGAGAATTCCTTTCTCTTTTAGGTAACCTAGGAACTCGGCACTCAAGTATTCACCACCTCGATCAGATCTAAGTGTCTTTATACTTTTTCCGGTTTGGTTTTCTACTTCATTCTTATACTCTTGGAATTTCTCAAAAGCCTCGGATTTATGTTTCATCAGATAAATGAATCCGTATCTTGAGTAATCATCCGTGAAAGTAATGAAGTAGGAAAAACCACCTCTCGCATGTGTAGACATTGGACCACATACATCGCTGTGTATGAGTCCTAAGAGCTCGCTCGCTCTTACTCCTTGTCCAGTGAATGGAGTCTTTGTCATCTTTCCTTTGAGACAAGATTGACAAGTGTCATAAGATTGATATTCGAACGAGTCCAAATATCCTTCTCTATGCAACTTAGTCAACCTTCTCTCATTGATGTGACCCAGTCTACAATGCCATAAGAAAGCTTTATTCAAATCTGGAGACTTTCTTTTTAGTGTGTTCTGGACATTGAAAATTTGGAGTTGGTTTAAAACATATATTCCGTTATTTAGTGTACCTGACCCAATCAAACGATGATTAAGGTGGATGTTGACAACATCTCTTACAAACGTGAAATCATAACCTTTATTTGATAACAAGGAAACTGATATGATATTACACGTTAAGCTTAGTACAAAATAACAGTTATGTAAAACCAAAATGTGTCCACTCGTCAATCCTAGGTGATAGTCCCCGACGGACGCAGCTCCCACGCTAGCTCCGTTAGCAACCTTTAGGGTCATATCACCTTCCTTCAGCACTCTACGGTTTCTCAGTGCCTGCAATGAATTGCAAATATGAGATCCTGATCCGGTATCTAATACCCAGGAAGTAGAGTTGATCGACAGACAATTCTCAATTACAAACACACCTGAAGTCGAAGCCACAGCTTGCTTCGGTTCCTGGTTCTTGGCGTTCCACGCCTTGCAATCCTTCTTCCAGTGCCCTTTCCTGTGACAATGGAAGCACTCATCCTGACCTACTACCGGTGCTGCAAACTTTTTCTTTCCCTTCCCTCTCACCTTACTAACACCTCCTCTAGGTTTGGGTGCGGCCTTCTTCTTCCTTCCTTTGGTCCTAGCCTTGGACCCAGAAGAAGATGTACCGCCAACAAACATAGCGGGTGTTTCCCTTGCCTTCTGCAAGGTGCCCTCAGCACTCCTTAACATGTTCAGGAGTTCCGCAAGTTCAACTTCTTTTCCTTGAAGATTGAAGTTGAGGATAAACTGGGCGTAGGTGGGAGGAAGGGACTGGAGAATAAGGTCTGTATAGAGCTCATTATCCAAAGTCGTCCCAAGGTCTGCGAGCTTTTCAATGTAGCCGATCATCTTTAGGACATGTTCTCCTACTGATGACCCGACAGCCAACCTTGCTCGAAACAAGTTCTTAGAGGTCTCGTATCTTGCTATACGAGATTGCTCCCCATAAAGTTCCTTTGTATGGAGAAATATGCCATCTAGGGTCATATCCTCGTGCCTCCTCTGATGTTCAGTGTTCATCGAGGCAAGCAGGATGCACTTGGCTCTCGCGCAATCTAAATCCCAGGTTTTGCGGATTTCCTTATCCGCATTACTGGATTTGGGACCAGGGACAGCAGGTGCCGTAGCGGTGAGGACGTACCCCAGTTTGTCATAGGTCAAAGCCATTTTGACATTCCGCAGCCAATCTTTATAGTTTGGCCCCGTCAGTATATTTTTCTCTAAAAGTAACTTAAGTCCAGTCATTTTCAGGGTCGTTGCAATTAGGAGAGAGAGAAGAAAACTCTTTAGCATGATGCTCTTGCAAGTTTAGAGTGGTTTTTAGTTTATCTAAACTGGATGGCTCCCACTGTTTCTCGAATCCTTCCTCAAACCATAAAAGAAGAATTAGCCAGGACTATTCTCACCGTACAATACTTGCTTAACCGTTCAGCCAGGCTGGTGTCGGTACTTCGAGGGAGGTTTTCCAACGCTTTCGCGAAGTTCCTTAATTAAATAACCTCTTTTCTCTGGGGGCGTAACCCCGCTGACACTTTTCTGGACACCTACTAGGTTTATAGCATTGATCGTTAAGTGACGAATATCCTGATAAGTATCATATACTCACAGTAGGATCGGGATCCAAATATCATCGTCTGATAATGTTGTAGGAATGCTACCAACATTCATCAAACTCAAAATGGTATGCATCTCTTTGCAAATTTCAGTTTCTTTAGAAATTCCCGATATAAGTTTTTGCCCCATGCTCTTATGACCTTGGCGTCAGGTCAAAATGTCATAAGTCACATGTCAAGTTCTACCCATCATTATCTTGTCAATTTGAACCCATCCGTATATATCCTTGACGTTCGGCCAAAATGATAATACGACTGTCCCAAACTAACTCATCTATCTATGCAACAAATGAATATCCAGCAGCTACCAAACACTATGCCTTGGCGTTAGGTCAAAATACATAGCTTGAATACTACTAAATACCCAGATGAAATGACGGAGGGCTACGACTGGTTTTGGCGAAACCGTGAACGTAATGAACTTGATATAACCGAAGGAACCTGATAGCTTTTAAAAGGAGTGGTTAAAGCTCCGCATTTAAAAATATCTGTTTTAAAAATAACCGAGTGGTTTCTTTTAAATTGTTCCAACGATTAAAACTTTGGTTTATTTTCTTTGCATTATAGATAATGCGTCCCATCATTAACCTATCATTGCAGAAAACAACGAAAATACAACGTCCTCTTATGCCATCCGCATTCGCCACGGGGTCCCGTCATTACCCGTTAGGTTACTTAACTAACGACAGAGCGGGGGCTGGGCTAGCGCGGGTGTAAAACATAAGTGACGTCTAAATAGCTATCATATATATAGATATTTTACATTCGTCTGACGCAATGATATTCATTCCAGAACACAGATAAACAATATTGGATTTGCAAGCAATCTGTATTTCTTTTGAGCCTGCAAGAAAAGACAGATTACACAGTTGTGATGAATAGCCGTTACCCCACCCTCGACCCCTACGGGTACGGCAAACTACCCACCCGGCAGTTTGTGTACCCCACCTTGGGTCAGTCCTAGGAGCAAAAACAGTAAAATGAAATAATACAACGGTGGCTACAACCGCAACCTGGATGTGCCCCGCAAAATAATATTACAACAAATTACATTTACAACAAATGAATCAAATAATAACCCATTGCAAAACCCCGGCTATACACCACAACAGTCCAATACAGTTTATATGCACAAACAGATATAACCATTTCAGAAATGTGCAACCCCCTGCCAACCGACATATTAACAGTTAGGGGAGGTTTACGAACACATTAAACAATCACAGATATAATCCAATATGCAAATACTGTACAATTTCGATCGATTAAACATCTTTAATATTGCTCCAAAAACTGCTCTGTTAAACTGAAACCTGAGCAAAATTAAAATATTCCAGAAAATCCCAAATATTACACAGAAGCAACAGAAGAAAAATTGGTTCCTGAATTGCCAACTCGGCGGCGGAACCGCGGCGACTCAGTAGGGTGAGGCCGCGGTTCCGCGGCACGTTACACGATTCAGGGGACCAGTTTTCTTGGGTGTTCTTATAATGTCTTTTCAAGCTTTCTGAACGAACCTGAAAAATTTTAGGACATCATTTTAAATTCGACAGAAACTGATTTTTTTAGGGTTTTCCGGCTTCGTTTTTCCGTTCGAAATTCGTACAAATTTGCAATTAAGTTATTTATTGTTTAGCGAGGCTCTGATACCACTGTAAGTCGATGTAGTACACCCCAATACTTGTGGGGAGGCGGAATTTTCAAAAACGAACTTGTTTAGTGAACGAACATCGACTAACCGCTTGAATCGAAGCTAAACTATAAATAACCAAACACAAAGTGTTGCTTAACTATTGTGTTTAGGGATTATACCTAATGAAACCAGTCCTTCGTCTTTACGATCTCCTTGTTCTCCTCGGCCTTCTCTAGGTAGTAGACGATCCACCCGAGAGCAAAACTCCAAACTAAAGCTCTAACTTGAGGTAACTAATCTTCTTGGATTGCTAATCAAAGAAGATAGAATGAAATAGAGTGATGGTTATGGATTGATTAGTCTTTCTAATCCTTTGATCTCAACTCATGAGGTGTAAGGATTAGGGTTTGAAGATGAGAGCTTGAGGAGAGAGAAGATGAGAGATAATAATGAGATGAGAATGTGAGTATCATAACATATTATGAAGCATTCTCATTAAAGAATAAATGAATAAATGTGATGAATAAGCATGCTTCATAAATGTTAAGTGGTGATTCATTAAGCATGTGTCATTAATCATTTATGGTGCAATAATGACAATGATGAATCACTCTCATGACTCACAAATCTTATCCAAAGTATATGCCATCTAAACCTCCTTAGTCACCATCTTCTAGAAGCTTCTCGCATAATTACGAGAACGCCCCTCCAATCCGCAAAAATACGAAAAAACTTTAGACTGTAAAAATCCAATAACCGGATACCAGTAACTGGCTTAAACCAAAGCCGACTGGTAAAAACTGTCCGAAAGTCGTACGCGCGTAAACGCACGTATGCGTCCGAACCTTTGTCGTAAAACCATACGACCTCTATATCGTTTCGCCTGGAATAGGAAACTCTCTGTATGGGACTCTAGAGACTCGACTACTACGCTGGCAGTGGGTTTAACCACAGACCGCAAGCGGCACTAGCTGTACGTAACGGTCCCCAGGTAGTTGTCGATAAGAAGGCCGATGAGGAAACCCATCCGAACTCCTACTGAGTCTGATGTGACAACTCCATACAGTCCGGTCCTTTCTTCCAAGACTATCGCATATCGGGCCTATGGGGGCGACAAGCGTCAGTCCCCTAATAGCGGTATAAGTCGTGTCGGAGGGAAGCCCATTACACCCTGAGAAACTACTGGAACCTACCAGCAAATCTCGCTTGCTCAGGCCAGGGACTTTGCGTAATGGCTCTCTGACACAGCACGATATCTACTCCCAATACCGGGAGGGACGAATCCTGTCTAACCGCCACTGCCTCCAAGTGCTCGGGACTGCACCCAACTGCTACCTGTTTGCACGACTCCTTTGAGCCGTGGTAGGGTAGCAATCTAAGAACAGTGGGACACACTCGAGGCGAAGTAGCAGTGTCAAGTCTACGGACTACGCTGTACTCATGTCACCTGGGAACTGTTCACTGACGACTGGTATAAAACCAACCAACAGTTCCCTGTGAATCCTGTCCGGTGTACCCGTAACCTAACGAGCACCTGTATACTATCTCCAGTACGACGAACTGACGGCTGTGGGACAGACCATCTCCCCAACTGGGATGAGAAGCGTACACACTAGTCTACTCCGGAGTATCGATGCTCTGTCTCGATAATCCAACGACCAGGGACCTGAATAAGGATGTGCTTGCAGACTACCCAGCCCCCACTAGTGTGACTGCCATCACAACGCTGGTAGACAAGCAAGATCCTAAGAGCTCTATCAATACGTACACTCACATATTAAGATAGAAAAACCAAGTAGCATACTACCATGTTTAGCAAGACTGTTATATACATGTGAATATCCCAAGCTTCCATTAAGTAATATACAAACCAGTATGATACAGTAATGGCCTTCTAGGGCATAAACACTAATAGTATAAGTAATTATAGCAAGATATAAGTGAAGTGGAACAAGGTTCACTACCTTAACTATTCCTGCCCAATGCAATATCACGTATGTATGTGTCCACAGTATTTCATATGCACAATAGAATATGAGTTACTACTCTAATCATTCCTATCCGCTATCATATCACATATGTAGGTGTTTGTGTGTGTCATGGCAATTACAGACGGTGTGGGTGTAGCATACAATTTAGTGCTCGTGCAACATGAACCGTCAGTAATGTGTTATATCTAAAGGTACGAGTCAAGTACAACAAATAATTCTATGAAATGACATTCATATGAAAGTAACTAATATGCAAATACATGCAGTTATCATATCATATTCGCCCCGACGCATAACGCCATACGGGCGATTTCCCCGTAGATGTTAAATCTACTCACCGATGGTCTCGAGCTAAGAAAATCTGACCACCTGCTTCCCCTTGTCCGCAGCACCCGAAGTCCCTGCTTGCGAACCTAAAATTTAATAAATTCAACACATAAGCTAAATATCCTATAATGACGGAAAGACAACGAAACACGACGAAAACGCCCGGAAAATTACACTGCGCGCTGAGCGCATCTATCGCGCACGATACCGGCCAAAACCTAATTAGGGTCGCTAAACTACAAAACACCAAGTCTGGACTCCGATCGTCCCGATCGCGCAACACAACACAAAAATTACGAGAAATACACTGGATATAACCTCGCAACTACCAAACGAACCCTACGTCGGAAAAACCCCGAAATCTAGTAAGCAACCTATCGCAATATATCGCACTAGATTCAAGATATCACAAATCTAACAATTACAAATATCTTAAAATAGCTTAACTAAGCTATCTAAACCAATCCTATATTTTTAACACTTGCTAATTATGTTTTAGCAAAAATCTAGTAAGCAATTTTGCTTAATTAAACAAAATGCTTATTAACAAATTTTAACACTTTCTACTAGATTAATCTTTCCCAAAACACAATTTAACACTTGAATTAAACACTAATCACTTAATCAAAATTTAACCCTAACATGAATTTATTAAACGAAATATAATGAATTAATCATGAATTAAAAGCTAAACTAAGCACTTAAATAGTTGACTAAATTAGCTAGTTAAAGATTAAAGCAATTAATCATAGATTAAGGTAAGAAATTATACCTCCTCAAGATCACCAAAAAGAATTTAGATTCATCATTTTATCCTCCAAAATCAAGCTTTGATGAAGATCCATGAAGGGTTAGTGAAGGAAAAATGGTTTAATATTTATATAGGAATTGTTTTGGATTTATTTTTGGAATTCCTTTTATGTTTTGATAGAAAATGAGTGAGAAATGAGTTTGGAAATATTTAGGACAGAAATGGGGGGATGAGGGTCGGCCAAGGTGAGTGGGGGGGTATTTTTGTGAATTTTGGGTGAAGAAATTGCTAGGAAAGAGTGTAAATAATATAAAAAATGCTATTTTGCCACCTTTCACTCTTTTCTTTTATTTTTAAAATCCAAACCATTAGTCACCAAAAAAGATCTAGATATTTAAAAAGAACCTTCTAAATTAATTCTAGTGATAAAATTAATTTATTCGCAAAATAAAAATTTTCCCGATTTACGTGCACAAAACACCGCTTAAAATAATATGTTTTTCGGGAAAAAATATATCTGAACCAAAACCTCCCAAATACTCCCAAAGTTCGCACACAAGTTTTATTTTGGCCAAATTAGATGTCGGTAAGCTTATACGGTCGTTTGATCGAAATTAGGTTAAAACGGGAAAAACCGACAATTTTGCCCTAAAACGGGAAAATTCGCAAAACGATTTCTAAAACGTTACAATCTCCCCTCCTTATAGAAATTCGGTCCCCGAATTAAAATTTCATACTAAGCGTACCTTCAAAAAGATGAGGGAATTTCTTCCGCATCTCGCTCTCGGCCTCCCAAGTGATCTCCTCACTAGTCGGGCTACGCCAAAGAACCTTCACAGATGGCAAGACCTTTGACTGAAGTTTCTTCACCTGCCGATCAAAAATAACTACCGGCTGCTCGGTGAATGAAAGGTCGCGCTCAAGCTGAACGGTCTCGTGCTGAATCGTGTGAGAAGGATCATGAAGGTATCTACGAAGCATCGACACATGAAAAACATGGTGAACATCCGGAAAAGTGGGCGGGAGCGCCAAACGATACGCAACAGAACCCACTCGCTCAAGGATCTCGAAAGGACCTACAAATCTGGGACTGAGCTTCCCTCTCTTCCCAAATCGCATAACGCCCTTCATCGGAGAAATCCTCAGGAATACATGATCCCCCTCTGCGAACTCAAGTCTGCGACGACGACGGTCGTCATAAGACTTCTGCCTGCACTGGGCTGCTCTCATCCTATCCTGAATCAGCTGGATCTTCTCCGTGGTCTCCTGAACTAGCTGGGGTCCCAAAACCAAACTCTCACTAAGCTCGGTCCAACAGACTGGCGATCGACACTTCCGACCATATAATGCCTCAAAAGGTGCCATCTGAATATTCTCCTGAAAGCTGTTATTGTAGGAGAACTCAATCAACGGCAAGTGACGATCCCAACTGCCACCAAAATCAAGCACACATGCACGGAGCATATCCTCCAGAGTTTGTATAGTCCGCTCCGACTGGCCATCGGTCTGTGGATGAAAAGCGGTACTAAAACTCAGCCGGGTACCCAAAGCTTCCTGAAGCTTCTGCCAAAGACGGCTAGTAAACTGGGTGCCTCTGTCGGATACTATGCATATGGGAACACCGTGCAAACGCACAATCTCATCAATGTACAACTGAGCATACTGAGCATAACCGAAAGTGGTCTTCACTGGAAGAAAGTGAGCCGCTTTCGTCAACCGGTCTACAATAACCCAAATGGAGTCATACCCTCGATTGGTCCTGGGTAGACCCACAATGAAGTCCATGGAAATCTGCTCCCATTTCCACTCCGGAACGGGTAAAGGCTGCAACTCTCCAGCCGGTCTCTGATGCTCAGCCTTGACTTGCTGACAAGTCAGGCACCTCGAAACGAAGTCCGATATATCACGCTTCATCCCTTCCCACCAGTAGAAGTCCCTCAAGTCACGGTACATCTTGGTGGAACCTGGATGAACGCTAAAGGCCGACTGATGTGCCTGCTCTAGGATCTCGCGTCTCAACCCATCAACATCTGGTACACACAAGCGAGTCCCGCATCGTAGCACACCCTGGTCATCAATCATGAACTCCGAAACTCTTCCCTGCCGAACAAGCTCAAGTATCTCAATCAAACGGGCATCGCTGGGCTGCGCCTCACGGATACGATCAAAAAGAAGTGGACGGGCGCGGACATGAGCAAGCTGTCCCCCAGCGGAAGTGAATTCGAACTGCACTCTACTATCACACAAGAGCTGCCAATCTGCAGAAGACTGACACTGAACTGTGCTCAACTGTGACAAGCTACCCACGGGCCTACGACTCAAAGCATCAGCTACTACATTCGCCTTGCCCGGGTGATAAAGGATCTCACAATCATAATCCTTCACTAGCTCTATCCATCGGCGCTGTCTCAGGTTCAGATCTCGCTGCTGGAAGATATACTTCAAACTCTTGTGATCCGTGAAGATCTGACACGACTCTCCGTACAAGTAGTGTCTCCAAATCTTCAACGCAAAGAGTACCGCTGCCATCTCAAGATCGTGAGTGGGGTAATTCTGCTCGTGCTTCTTCAGCTGCCTAGAAGCATATGCAATCACCCTATCATGCTGCATCAAAACACAGCTGAGTCCCACTCGAGAAGCATCACAATAAACAACATAGCCGCCTGATCCAGAAGGTAAAGAAAGAACTGGTGCTGTTGTCAACCGAGTCTTCAACTGCTGAAAACTCTGCTCGCACGCATCAGTCCAGAGAAAAGGAATTCCCTTCCGGTTCAGTCCAATCAGCGGTGCAGCGATACTCGAGAAATCCTGCACAAAATGGCGATAATAACCAGCTAAGCCCAAAAAGCTGCGGACCTCCGTCACCGATACAGGTCTGGGCCAAAGCTGTACAGCCTCGATCTTCCTCGGGTCCACAAGAATACCATCACCAGTCACCACATGACCCAGGAAGTCAACTCTATCAAGCCAAAATGCGCACTTTGAGAATTTAGCATACAGCCGGTGCTCTCTCAATATCTGCAAAGTGATCCTCAAGTGCTTCTCATGCTCCTCATGACTCCTAGAGTAGACCAGTATATCATCAATAAACACTATAATGAACTGGTCAAGGAACGGCCTGAAAATCCGGTTCATCAGATCCATGAACGCTGCTGGCGCATTGGTGAGTCCGAACGACATCACCAAAAACTCATAATGCCCATAGCGCGTACGAAAAGCAGTCTTCGGAATGTCATCATTCCGAACCCGCAACTGATGATAACCCGAACGCAAATCATTCTTCGAAAAATGTTTCGCACCCTGGAGCTGATCAAATAAATCGTCAATGCGGGGTAAAGGATACCTGTTCCGCACCGTAACTCGGTTCAACTGACGATAATCCACACATAACCTCAAACTGCCGTCCTTCTTCTTGACGAACAGAACAGGAGCTCCCCACGGCGAAACACTCGGACGCACAAGTCCTAAAACAAGAAACTCTTGCAATTGATCTTTAAGCTCTCTAAGCTCTGCCGGAGCCATCCGATAAGGCGGTATAGAAATAGCCTCTGTGCCAGGAATCAGATCAATGCAAAACTCAATATCGCGCTCTGGCGGCAACCCAGGTAACTCATCGGGAAAGACATCGGGAAATTCTCGCACGGTAGAAACCTGGTCCAACGACTCCACCGTAACTCCAGTATCATGAATGAAAGCTAAGAATCCCCGACATCCCCTCCTCAAAAGGCGTCTAGCGCACAGAACAGAAACCAAACTGTGAGGGGCGACACCACGGTCTCCCTGCACAACAAACACTGGCTCGCCGGGAAAACAAAATCTAACTGTCTTCTCGCGGCAGTCCACGGACGCATAGCAAGTAGCTAGCCAATCCATGCCCAACAGAACGTCGAAGTCCAACATCTCAAGAAGGATCAAGTCGACGGAAAGATCTCTGTCTCCTAAACGGATAGCACATGATCGGAACACGTGCCGCGCAACAAATGACTCTCCCACAGGAGTAGTCACTACAAGCGGCTGATCCAGCAAACACGACTCTCGGCCTAACCTCGGCGTGAAGTGCGTAGAAACATACGAATGCGTAGATCCCGGATCGAAAAGAACATGTGCATCAAAAGAACATAAGGAAAGGGTACCTGAAACCACAGCATTGGACGCCTGAGCGTCCTGGTGAGTCAAGGCAAAAACCCGTGCCTGCCCTCTACCGGCTACTGGCTGTCCTCTGCCTCTGCCACCTCGTCCTCTCGGCACAAAACCACCGCAACCACGACCTCTCTGAGTAGGAGTCTGACGCGGCGCGACAACAGGAATAAGAGGCAACGCTCTCTGAGGCGGAGAAGGTGGTAAGGTAACCTGCGGTACTGCTGGCCCTCTCTGACGCACCACAGTACAATTCCGAACAAGATGATGCAAACTGCCACAACCGAAACATCCATAAGACGGTCGCTGGCCCTCCTGGGAATAAGAACTGAATAACTGGCCACGTCCCACGTCTCTGCTACTCCCCGAGTCTGAAGGAACTCTGCCTCTGCGGACAAACCTCGGTCCCCGTGCTGGCTCATCCGTACGAGTCCTCTTCGGTTCTGGAACAACCGATGACTCAGCTAGACGCTCCTCCACCAATAGGGCTGCATCGACAGCTGCTGCATACATGTCGCAATGCTGAATGCTGATGGCTAGGAACAACTGGGTAAGCAGGCCTCGAACAAACCTCTTCACCCTCATCTCCTCAGTCGCCACGAGGTACGGAGCATACACCGACAGCTCAGTAAACAATACATCATACTCCGACACCGTCATCCCCGGCGTCTGACGTAACGACTCAAATTTGCGCGCCCGCGCATCCCTGACACTCGGTGGAAGAAAACGGGCAAGAAACGACGTCACAAACTCAGCCCAGGTCATAGGAGCAAGACCAGCGGCTCTGCCCCTCTCCAACGACTCACACCACTTCTGGGCCATACCCTCCAGCCGGAAACTCGCAAACTCTACCCATCTCTCGTCGGAGCATCGGAGTGAGCGACAAATCCTGGTCATCCGGTCGATGAACGACTGCGGATCCTCAGTAACATCTGTGCTAGTAAACACCGGAGGCCTCAGACTCATGAACTCCGTCAGTGACACGGTAATAACCTCTGGAGCTGAAACTACAACTGCCGGATCAGTAGGTACCATCGTGGTCCCTGCAACGGGTGGAACAACAGCCTGCCCCTGTGCTCGAATGGCCTCTACTAAAGTCCCCACAATCTGGCGCAGATCCTGCATACCAGGACCAATCATAGCAATGTGCTCCGGTACCACAGGTGTATCGCCCTGGTCAACCCTCGCCTCAGACGAGTCGACTCTGGCCTCGGCCCTCGCGGCCGCTCTCTGTGCCCTCGTAGTCTTCGGCGGCATATAGGCTGGAAATTGAAACAAGATTCGATAAGGAAACGGAAATCGAATCACAAAGATGTATATCAATCACGGAAGGAATTTCAATCAATAAGTCCTAAGGTCACTTAGGCGGAGTACCGTGTCGTAAGTATGCCGCGGAACATACACACGCTACGTCACTCTGCTTAAGCTACCTACTCCATCATACCAAGGTCATCCTACACTCCGAAAGGTAAAAACCTAGCGCTCTGATACCAACTTTGTCACGACCCAAATTTGGCCCGTAACCGGCACTTAAACTACGTAACGTCTAAAGGCGTACGCAACTTAAGTAAGCCGAAACCCAGAAATCTAAACCACCCAAAACTGGATCAACGGAGAAAAACATAGTTTTAAACATTCGGAACTTTTCAAGTAAAAATCTTTAAGTTTAGTTTTCGTTCTTGAAAATTTTAGCAGCACCTCCTTTGTAAAAACTAACCCTGAAAACGGGTACAACATAGATAATAATAAGAGCATCCCAAACGGGAGAAAATCACGCCCAACGGCGGAGACAACCACCACAACATATATACGACGCCGAAGCGAAGAAATATAAAAGGAAACTGCATAAAGAAGTAAAACTTTTCAACAAAACCGGCTCCCACGAGCACGGCTCCCAAAGTCACCAAAAAATAACACTGAATCCTCACAAGTCGTCTCTAAGTCATAAACAACATAGTGGTAGATGGAGAATACTAGATCCAACAAAAATATACAAAGTATAAACAGATAACCGCAACCCACCTAAAAGCAAGGCTTCACAGCCAACCGTAGCGGTATCCGCAAAAGTAGAGATGAAAAGATGCCCTGCCGCGACTACTCAGAGGGTAAGTCCTGCACAACACTGTGGCACAATGGGGGTGAGTTGCCAACTCGTGAATAGTAATTAACATCATACAGTAATCGCAAGTATGCATGAACAGCGATCTATCTATCACAAGTAATCCGATAGCATAAGTATGATAAGTGAATATGCAACAATCATGTAAAGGTATATCATCAGGGTACTACAATTACATGAAACAATGCATATCAACATAATCCTGAGTGTGGGATGATATAATATAAAATCTCATGCAAAAATCATCAGCATGGAAAAGCACCAATGTCCCTCACTGACACATCAAATCCCAAATCCTCTGGCACCGCATCCTCAGATCGGCCCTCACATCCTGTATGTCTCACGAAAACCTGAGTGTCAAACACCGACACTCGAAACATCATGAAACCCGTGTCTAGCATCGACACGTAAATCCTCATAACTCAGGCGCTGTCACCATGACTAGCCCTGACGATATATCATACCTCACTCCGGTCGGTATCTCCATGATAACCGCCGAGTCCAAATACAATCACCGGTAGGTAGTGGTCCCACCGTCAGGCTTATCGTCTACACCACGAAATCACCACTCACCCCGGGGTACCATACCGGGTCCACCATATACCCGCAGACGGTGCATCCCGCTCCTCGAATCGGGTATCACAAGCCAAATCTCAGAACCGAGAAATCACATGGTGGACGCATCAAATATCATATCAAGAGAAACCGGGTTTTCAAACAATACAATGTTTTCTTGAAAATATCCCCCACGGTTCTCAAATCCATAAATTATATGAAATCCATATCTCAATGCGTAAAATCCATATAAAACTGATATATGCAACATAAAACATCAATATGAGCATATAAAGGGAAAACCGCTCTTTAAATTGAATCTAGCTTTAAAAACATATCATGCGGTTCCCAATTCCTTCGAAAATAAATGCAGTATCATATGAAGTGTACATGTAAGTGTAGTAAGGTTTAAGTATCTACATGTAATCAAGTATGAGGGTGTACATGTCAATATGTATGCATGATGTATAAGTAATTATAGCAAGATATAAGTGAAGTGGAACAAGGTTCACTACCTTAACTATTCCTGCCCAATGCAATATCACGTATGTATGTGTCCACAGTATTTCATATGCACAATAGAATATGAGTTACTACTCTAATCATTCCTATCCGCTATCATATCATATATGTAGGTGTTTGTGTGTGTCATGGCAATTACAGACGGTGTGGGTGTAGCATACAATTTAGTGCTCGTGCAACATGAACCGTCAGTAATGTGTTATATCTAAAGGTATGAGTCAAGTACAACAGATAATGCTATGAAATGACATTCATATGAAAGTAACTAATATGCAAATACATGCAGCTATCATATCATATTCGCCCCGACGCATAACGCCATACGGGCGATTTCCCCGTAGATGTTAAATCTACTCACCGATGGTCTCGAGCTAAGAAAGTCCGACCACCTGCTTCCCCTTGTCCGCAGCACCCGAAGTCCCTGCTTGTGAACCTAAAATTTCATAAATACAACACATAAGCTAAATATCCTATAATGACGGAAAGACAACGAAACGCGACGAAAACCCCCGGAAAATTACACTGCGCGCTTAGCGCATCTATCGCGCACGATACCGGACAAAACCCTAATTAGGGTCGCTAAACTACAAAACACCAAGTCTGGACCCCGATCGTCCCGATCGCGCAACACAACACAAAAATTACGAGGAATACACTGGATATAACCTCGCAACTACCAAACGAACCCTACGTCGGAAAAACCCCGAAATCTAGTAAGCAACCTATCGCAATATATCGCACTAGATTCAAGATATCACAAATCTTACAATTACAAATACCTTAAAATAGCTTAACTAAGCTATCTAAACCAATCCTATATTTTTAACACTTGCTAATTATGTTTTAGCAAAAATCTAGTAAGCATTTTTGCTTAATTAAACAAAATGCTTATTAACAAATTTTAACACTTTCTACTAGATTAATCTTTCCCAAAACACAATTTAACACTTGAATTAAACACTAATCACTTAATCAAAATTTAACCCTAACATGAATTTATTAAACCAAATATAATGAATTAATCATGAATTAAAAGCTAAACTAAGCACTTAAATAGCTAACTAAATTAGCTAGTTAAAGATTAAAGCAATTAATCATAGATTAAGGTAAGAAATTATACCACCTCAAGAACACCAAAAAGAATTTAGATTCATCATTTTATCCTCCAAAATCAAGCTTTGATGAAGATCCATGAAGGGTTAGTGAAGGAAAAATGGTTTAATATTTATATAGGAATTGTTTTGGATTTATTTTTGGAATTCCTTTTGTGTTTTGATAGAAAATGAGTGAAAATGAGTTTGGAAATATTTAGGACAGAAATGGGGGGATGAGGGTCGGCCAAGGTGAGTGGGGGGTATTTTTGTGAATTTTGGGTGAAGAAATTGCTAGGAAAGAGTGTAAATAATATAAAAAATGCTATTTTGCCACCTTTCACTCTTTTCTTTTATTTTTAAAATCCAAACCATTAATCACCAAAAAAGATCTAGATATTTAAAAAGAACCTTCTAAATTAATTCTAGTGACAAAATTAATTTATTCACAAAATAAAAATTTTCTCGATTTACGTGCACAAAACACCGCTTAAAATAATATTTTTTCGGGAAAAAATCTATCTGAACCAAAACCTCCCAAATACTCCCAAAGTTCGCGCACAAGCTTTATTTTGGCCAAATTACATGTCGGTAAGCTTATACGGTCGTTTGATCGAAATCGGGTTAAAACGGGAAAAACCGACAATTTTGCCCTAAAACGGGAAAATTCGCAAAACGATTTCTAAAACGTTACAATTTTTCGGGCTACATTTTGACAATCTCCCGAATGAGAAATAGCTAAATTCTGATGGTATCGAAAGTGTCTCGAAAAATCCTTCGATTTGATATATTATGGGTCTCATAATTCATCTAGGATCAAAAGTTATGAGTCATCACGTGCCCACACGTGACCGGGCATCACGTGCCTACACGTGACTGGGCATCACGTGCAGACACGTGACCATTTACAGGCAAAGCCTATAGGCACTGAATAAAATAAATAATTGGAAACAATTAATGGATGGGGTCACGTGCCAACACGTGATAGGCTCTTAAACCCTCTGAAACAATAGAATTAAATTCTAATTAAATAATTAATCGGTGGGGTCACGTGCAAACACGTGATGGGTTCTGAGCCCTCTAAACCAATAAAATTAAATTCTAATTAATTGGTCAATCAGTGGGGTCACGTGCTAACAGGTCATAGGCTCTTAAACCTTCTAAACTAATAGAATTAAATTCTAATTAAGGGAAATCAAAAACCCTAGTTGGAAAAATATTTCCCTAGATCTTTCCAAACAAAAAGATATCTCAGTTCCATAAAACAAAAGAGAATTTAATTCTCAAATTAAGAGTTTAACTCTTCTGAATAAGAACTTAGTTCTTCCTTTGATTGAAGATCTGCAGAAGTAGATCTCCCCACAAGTTGAGAATTTAATTCTCATCGGGGAGATTCTGCCATGCAGATCCAAAATTTAGAGAAAGAATTGAATTTAAGGAATTTAATACCCCCAAATTCATAGGAATTTAATTCCTCCAAATGAAACTAGGGTTTAACTCTACATAAAAATTTAATTCTTCCAAATTCATAGGAATTTAATTCCTCCAAATGTAACTGGGGTTTAACCCTACATAAGTATTTAATTCTTCCATATACACAGGAATTTAATTCCTCTAAACAGAATTAGGGTTTAACCCTACAAAGAATTTAATTCTTAAAACAAGAGACTTAAAGCTCTCCATGCACGTAAAGATCAAGTATCCAATATGATCACGTGGTAACACGTGACCCTTCATCCCAACGAACAAAAAGGAATGAATAAAGCATGCTCACGTGCCCCACGTGACCCTTTAGTGGACCCCTCAAAATAAGAAGGAATTAGCCCAGAGGCAATGCCTCACGTGCTCCCACGTGACCCTCAAAATAAAAGAGAAGAAAGCTAAAGGGAGTACTGATCTAGGGCGCCTCACGTGTCCGCACGTGACCCCTGATAAACACCCCTTTCAAAAGAATAAAATAGGGGAAAACAGAGAAATTGATGTCCAACGCAGAGGCATTGTCACGTGTCCACACGTAATAATTTCAAAGACTAAAAGTGTTCAACACTTGCATATTCTGAGAATAAGGGAAGTTTGGGCCCAACACTCAAGCGCCTCACGTGACCCCACGTGAGCACTTCTTTTTAGTGTTTAACACTATTTTGTGCGCTGCATCCTTAGTGTTTAACACTGTTTTATGCGCATCATGTGGGAATACGTGATAGCCGAGCATACTCTAGTGTTTAACACTACATTCAAACCAGTCTTAGCCCAAATTGGCTAAGTCTTTCTAAAGAAAGACTTCCCTTTTGACTGAGCCTCAAATACACTTTTGTCTTCCAAAGTTGGTCATCTCATATGACATTTGAGTGCTCAGCACTCAATAAAAGACAAAATATGGTCAGAGCCCCAAACCCATGTTTAGCATTGCTAAATAATGGGGGGTTGGACCCAGACAAATGTTCAACAGTCCAAATAAAGGTCCAACATTTCAAACCTAATTGGATTTAGCCCAAGTTGGCCATAAGTTCTCAATTCAGATTTAACTGAGCCAATGTGCTCACAATCTAATTAATTGATCTTAGTCCCAAATTGGACTACAGATTTCCCAATCAACTTTGGTTCAAGGGTACATCTCTTCACTCCTTTGATATTTGTCGTTGTAATCCTTCAACGTCTTCAAAGAGATGACGGGTCCCGATAACCAATCATTCCATAGACTGTGGGGTCCTTAAACTCATGGACTATAATGTCCTTAAACTTTATAGACTATGACGGTCTTTAAACTACGGACTGTGGGGTCCTTAAGCCCATGGACTATGATGTCCTTAACCTTGGACTGTGGGGTCCCTTCAAGCCCATGGACTATGATGTCCTTAACCTCGGACTGTGGGGTCCCTTTAAACCCACGGACTATGATGTCTTTAACCTCGGACTGTGGGGTCCCTTTTAAACCCAAGGACTATGATGTCCTTAACCTTGGACCGAGATGTCCTTAAACTAACATTGGACCACCATGTCCTTAAACTGGTAATCGACCGCAATGTCCCTAAACTAAACAATAGAGCCGAAATGCTCTGTTGTTGGATCTAAATGATCCTGTTAAGTAGATCTTAGTCTAAAATTAGACTAACATATCCTTAACAAACGTTTAAGTTGATATTAGTCTCAAATGAGACTAACGTATCCTTAAACCCAACCCTCAAACCCAAATCTAAGAAAATACGGATTTGGACTAATCCACGCCCTACGGGCGACAACATAAATTAGTCTCCGTATACAATCCACGGGCAACCAAAAACAAAACAAACACCCACGACACGAAGTGACCATCTGGAGAAGGAGAAAGTGGTTACCGCGATGCGGTAGCGTAATTAACTGCAGGGGCTTGCGCCTGCAGGGAAGAGCGTCCCCACAATCAAAAAACCCTCAACGAGGGGGAATCTGACGAAGTCTGCTACATCGGCCGCATCCGTTTAAACCTTCGATACACGGTGTCATAAATCAACTTGGCATCTTCGGAGAGGTGGATGGATAGCACCGATTAGCATCTGCCCCAAAATTCAGGCAAGACGGACCTACGCGGTCGCGTCTCTGTGTTTCGGTGGAGAACAGATTCTAGCACGCCCGGTGGGACCTTTTCCTCTTTCCACTCCACACTTCGTGTGTCGTGTTCGCGAACGAATCGCGGTTTGACATGGTTGCCCTTGGGTTCGAGGTACTAAGATTTGGTGTCTTGCTCCGTGCAGAAAAAAGAAGATCAATGGCTTCAAACTGCACAAGCTGCAACAATGGCAATAACTCTCACTCCGTCCCCACAGGAGGAGTGACCTACGGGCCTTAGGCGGCCTATGTATTTACAATGTCGGTGGACCAGGTGACTCAGGCCACCACTGGGCTATTCTTCGGGACCATGCTCCTACCCATGAACTTCAATGCTCCGCTGCCGTTGCAAGAAGCCCCAAAGAAGTCGGTCTTTGATCGACTTACCACTGCCGCGGCCCCTCTCAACGGATCGCCCAAATTCAATGCCTCAGTTTTCAACAAACTGAGCCAGAACGCCAACAAGCCCACGATACCTGAAGCAGCCATCCCAAAGCGAATAGCCATCCCGGCTCAAGCAGGCAAAATCATCGGAGAGGCTTCTTCTGCCAAGAAGTCAGTCGTCACAAGGTTGGCTATTCCGGCTCCCGCTCCAGGCGAAGTCCCCAAAGCCGCTTCCCCTGCCCAGAGGTCTGTCTTTGATAGATTGGACGTTGCTTCTTAACAGACATCGGTCATTAAGAGGCTAACGCCGATGACAACCCTTCGCAAAAACAGGAGGCGTGATGAAGTCACCCCTGCAGCTGAGACAATCCCATCCGCACGACATGCTCGCCGTCGTCACTAAGGAAGGATGGGGGCAACTCCCCTTCTGGGCTGACTCCGCCAGCTCCCATGGTGGAAATCGATGCTGCTGTTCCGACTGGGAACAGCTTTGAACCGCGTAGGAGAGTTCGCAAGAACTCTCAGACTACCGTGCTGAAAAGATCTCCTCCACCTGTGGGGATTGCTACAGAAAAGAAGCCGGAGCAGCCCCCTTAGCGGCTGTCCTCCAAAATTTACAAAGTTTGGAGACAAGTCCAGGAATCGGTGATTGACCGGGACTACTCTCGCTGACCAAAGAAGATAAAAGCTCGGCAAGAAAAGAGCCATCCCGTGATACCACAGAATATGTCATCTGTATGGGTGCCCGTTGCAACGGCTCCCTCAACTTCAACCGCTCATAAAAGAAGGAGGCCGAAGAAGGCCCCCGTGTCCGTGACAAACCGCAAGGACACCGAACCTAAACGCCCCAAGTCTGGGGGCATGGTGGTGCACACTGTGTATATGGCTTCCGGAAAAGAGGAAAGCCGTGCTTCTACGGGTCATCGACCGCTTACCTGATCGATAACAAAGGCTCAAGAACAACAGCAGCAGAAACTTCAGGAGATGCTGGCTGCAATGGCCGCACTCACGGGGCCGAAAGGAAGTCCAGAGACCTCAGAGCAGTGTCAGCAACAAGAAACTGATGCTGAATTCCTCCGAAGAATGCTCGAGAGGAAAGAAAAAGAGGCGGCGGAACAGGCGGCCAACATAAAACGAATGGCTCTTTTGTTCTAAGATATGGCCGGGATGATGTTACAGCCGGAATCTCCAGCTGAAGACCCCCCGATTATCATTGAAGACGACAGAGGAGAGACATCGAACCCTCCTCCGGCTCTTTCGGCAGCCAAGGAGGAGACCATCTCCAAGGCCGCTCTGGATGACTACATCACTCAGCAAATACGAGATCATCATGCAAGCGAAACGGCCGGGCAGATCGTTAAGACTGGACGACCCTATCCGGGCTGGTATGACCAAATAAGGTACCCGCCGGGATATACGATCCCTAAATTCCATGTATATAAAGGGACGGGCAATCCCCACCAGCATGTCATCCAGTTTAGGGCTCTATGTGGCAACACTGGAGGTGACAATAAACTGCTACTTCGCCAGTTCGTCGGCAGCTTGTCGGAGACAGCGTTCGAATGGTACTCTGAACTCCCGAACGACTCTGTCAAGACATTTGCAGAAATGGAGTTACTTTTTACACAGAGGTTCGCGAGCACTAGCGAACGCACCCCAATCATAGCATTGATCAATGCCAGGGTGAAGCCGGGAGAAACTTGGGTTCAGTACGCAATACGGTGGCGGAATCTATGGTCGAAGTGCGAACAACGCATCGAGGAAGCACCTGCGGTAGGCATGTTCGTGGGTACTCTTGATCCGCAGGCGACCATTTCGCAGTTCATGATGTTCTTCAAGCCGATCACCTTCCAGGCCTTGATTGACAAGCTAGCCCAAATGGACCAGATGGGCCATAGACCTTCTTCTTCAAAGTCGGAGCCTTGGAATGAAAAGGGCAAAGGGAAAGCAATCTTCTTCGCCAACGCTCAACAACAACCGAATTGCCCGAGACCGGTTGTTTGCAAAAGCAACAAACGGCAATCCCTCGATGAGAAGTTGAGACGTCCTTACTCGTTTCCCCGAGATAAAACAAGGAGATTGTTCGAACTAGCAATGCACAACGGGCTCATCACTCTACCGGAGCCGAGACACCCATTACAACCGAACGATGTCAACGATCCCTATTACTGCCCCTACCACCGAGTATTGGGCCATCCGATCGAAGACTGCTACGTCTTCAAAAATTGGGTTGAAGACCAGTATCAACAGGGCAAGTTCGCGCTGTCCGAAAACTGGAAGGTAAACCCACCACAACAGCACACTCCTAAAAGGGTGGACACACTGGGGGAATCGTGCTCTTTTATAGAAGAAGCTCCATGGGAGGTCGCTCTTTCAGCCAAGATGAAAAGAATGCTGATGGATCTTCACACATGCCCGATAATCAGGTGGAAAAGCCTGCTAGAGCCACGCCCGATACCGAGAATTGGTACCGTTGGTCAAAACACTCAGGCTCAGCCGTCAAAGTCTTCAAAAAAGAAGAAGAATCCCGTGAATTCTGATGAAAAGCACACGGACTTGCAAAAGCATATTGACGCGCTGGAGGAATACAACCAAAAGGCGCGAACCCCAGTCACACTCCAAGAATTTCTCAACCATATACTGGAGGTCGGAGATAGCGACAATGATGAGGGAGACAAATCATCACAGGAACCAGAAGATTATATGGCAAGTTGCCACATGATCTCTCATTCGTCACTAAATAACAAAGAAGCTCACTCGGCATCAGAAGATGATGTAGAGGAGCTGGGGGCAGGATCAATACCAAAATCCTTGGAACCGTCAGACGAGATGAGCGACATGCTACTGAACGAAGCCCGTCAGAAGAGCAAAGCTGATCGAGAACGCCAAATGGACCTATTCGAAGGGGCCAGGCGTCGGCGTCAAGTTGGAGAAGTCGTGATAGGGATGGGTCACAAAACACTCCAACCATATCAAATCACTCCCTAAATAGGTGTATTCCACATCAGCGGCAGGTATCCCGTCACGTGACAAATGCACGTGCATACAGGGTAAACAACAGACCGAAACGTCCCTAAACTAACGATGGACCGCAATGTCCTAAAACTTGCAACTGACCGAAACGTCGTTAAACTACTACAGACCCGCGGTATCCCCAGGCTGACGTGGTAAAAAAAAGGGGTACGTCCATAAGCGAAATGTGCACGGATGAAAACCCGAAAGGGCTCCATGAGTAAAAATAGCGGGACTACCGGTGAGTTTTTTGAAAACCCGAAAGGGCGCAATCTCGTCAAAAGACACTTGCAAGGTCCTCTCAACCCTGTAAGGAGAAACCACCTGCGTGAGATCCTTACGACTCACAAAGGAGCAACACACTTAGGAATCCTCACGATTTCTAAAGAAAAATTACACTTACGAGATCCTCACGACTCGTAAGGAGAACCTTCTTATGAGACCCTCACGGCTCTTAAGATTCAAAAGCCTTAAGCTACAGGGATCTGAACCTGTTCTTAAGCCATCGCCTTTGCCAGACTGCTCTACAAGCGGTTCAATATTGACCCTTGTATACAATCCACGGGCACGAACGAACATTTTCCCTAACAGAGTCCCACCAGCGACTATGGATATGCTTACATGGTGAACAAACACTTGGAGGTCCTCTCGACTTGCAAGGAGAAAACACTCTTGTAAGATCCTTACGATTTATAAGAGAACACACACTTAGGAATCCTCACGATTCTTAAGGAGAAAACGCACCTACGAGATCCTCACGACTCGTAGGGAGAAACACCTTTATGAAACCCTTACGGCTCATGAAGTCAAAAGCCTTAGTCGACGGGATCCTAACCCTGTTTGCTAAGCCACCTTTGTTCGACATCAACAGAGGCAAATAATGATTCGCTCCTGGCAATATCCCAGTTGTAGCGATGCTGATGCCTAAATCGGTATCAAATTCCAAGTCCTTTCATGGCAAATGATGATTCGCTCCTAGCTATTCCAGTCGCAGCGATGCTGATGCTGAGATTGGCACCAGATTCCAAGTTCCACACTCGCGATAAAAAATCGGCAAGTCAAAAATGCATATGAAATAGTCGAAATGATGGGGCAACTTGCAACGAAATCAGCAAGTAAAAATGTATGCATACAAAAACAGCCGAAATGATTTGGTAACTCACAATAAAAGCAGCGAGTAAAAAGAAAAATAGCCGAAATGATTAGGCACCGCGAAAAATAGCCGAAATGATTTGGCAATCGCGATTTTCGAGATGTAAAAAGCTGAAATGATAGAGCATCGCGGAAAGAATTAAAAAAATGAAAGAATGAAACTTTTTTCCCTGCAGGTGAGGTCACATTGACCCCTGTATACAATCTATGGGCATAAACAAGAAGGGAACCATATCGTCCCATGAGGCTTCGTCGAAGCAAAGCCAAATCTCGACGGTTCATAGACAACCTAAAGACAATCTTGACATTCGTCGCAATATTGCAGACACAATATCAACAAACGAAGTGAAGGAAGATCCCTAGCTTCAGGGTCTCGACGTCAACGTCGACAACTTAGAGATCAACACCGGCGTTCTTCCTCCCTCCAATCGGATGCAGACGCAACATCAACAAACGGAGCCATGAAAAATTCCCCTAGTTCTAAATCTCGACGGTTCACAGACAACCAAGAGACTATCCTGGAACCATGGCAAAGTCCTCTAGTTCCAAATCTCGATGGATCATAGACAGCCTAGAGATCATCAACGACGTTTCTCCTTACTCCAGAAGGATGCAGATGCAACGTCAACAAACGACCCCAGGGTCAAAACAACAGAACCATGGCAAAGTCCCCTAGTTCCAAATCTCGACGGTTCACACACAGCCTAGAGATCACCAACGGCGTTTCTCCTCACTCCAACCAGATGCAGACATGACGTCAACAACCGACCTCGGAGTCGCAACGAACCAGAGCCATGGAAAAGTCCCTAGTTCTAAATCTCAATAGCCACATCCACGGCCCGAAGACCAACAACGGTGTGCTTCCTCATTCCAGCAAGACACATATACTACACCATCAATCGGAGCCACGAAAAAGCCCCCAGTTCCAAGACTCAACGGTTCACAGACAACCTGGAGTCATCCAATGACCCCGTCGCGGAATCAAATCAACTCAAAAACCTCGATTCAGGGAAATCAGCGTCCTTGACGAGAGCATCTGGATTCGCGTCGACCCGCAAAGAAATCAGCGTCTTTGCAGGAATACCGCGATTCGTTTCGACTCCGAGGAAATCAGTGTCCTTGGCAAAAACCTCGATTCAGGGAAATCAGCGTCCTTGATGAGAGCATCTCGATTCGCATCGACCCGCAGAGAAATCAACGTCTTTGCAGGAATACATCGATTCGTTTCGACTCCGAGGAAATCAGTGTCCTTGGCAAAAACCTCGATTTAGGGAAATCAGCGTCCTTGACGAGAGCACCTCGATTCGCGTTGACCCGTAAAGAAATCAGTGTCTTTGCAGGAATACCTCGATACGTTTCGACTCCAGGGAAATCAGTGTCCTTGGTAAAACCTCGATTCAGGGAAATCAGCATCCTTGACAAGAGCATCTCAATTCACGTCGACCTGCAAGGAAATCGGTGTCTTTGCAGGAATACCTCGATTCGTCTCAGCTCCGTGGAAATCAGTGTCCTTGGCAAAAACTTCGATTCAGAGAAATCAGCGTCCTTGACGAGAGCATCTCGATTCGTGTCGACCCGCAGAGAAATCAGCGTCTTTGCAGGAATACCTCGATTCGTCTCAACCCCAAGGAAATTAGTGTCCTTGGCAACCTCCTCGATTCAGGGAAATCAGCGTCCTTAACGAGAGCATCTCGATTCGCGTCGACCCGCAGAGAAATCGGCGTCTTTGCAGGAATACCTCGATTCGTCTCAACCCCAGGGAAATCAGTGTCCTTAGCAACCTCCTCGATTCAGGGAAATCAGCGTCCTTGACGAGAGTATCTCGATTCGCGTCGACCTGCAAGGAAATCAGTGTCTTTGCAGGAATACCCTTATTCGTCTCAACTCCAAGGAAATCAGTGCCCTTGGCAAAACCTCGATTCAGGAAATCCGCGTCCTTGACGAGAGCACCTCGATTCGCGTCGGCCCGCAGAGAAATCAGTGTCTTTGCAGGAATACCTCGATTCGTTTCAACCCCAGGGAAATCAGTGTCCTTGGCAACCTCCTCAATTCAGGGAAATCAACGTCCTTGACGAGAGCATCTCGATTCGCGTCGACCCATAAGGAAATCAGTGTCTTTGCATGAATACCTCGATTCATCTCGACCCCAGGGAAATCAGTGTCCTTGGCAACCTCCTCGATTCAGGGAAATCAACGTCCTTAACGAGAGCATCTCGATTCGCGTCGACCCACAGAGAAATCAGCGTCTTTGCAGGAATACCTCGATTCGTCTCAACTTCGAGGAAATCAGTGTCCTTGGCAAATACCTCGATTCAGGGAAATCAGCGTCCTTGACGAGAACATCTCGATTCGCGCCGACCCGCAGAGAAATCAGTGTCTCTGCAGGAATATACGACGTCAGTAAAGCAGAGCCGCAGCAAAGTTCCCAGTTCCATGACTCGGCGGTGCACAGACAACCCAAAGTCAACCCTCGACCTCCCTGTTGAAGTAATGCTTTGACTCGGCAGTAGGTCAACTCATCAATCACTTACGAGTCCTCTCGACTTGTAAGGAAGAAAATTCACTTGTGAGATCCTTACGACTCTTAAGAGAAAACACGCTTAGGAATCATCACGATTCCTAAGGAGAAAATACACCTACGAGATCCTCTCGACTCGTAGGGAGAAAAAAATCTTTATGATACCCTCACGGCTCATAAACTTGAAAAGTCTTAGGCAGCAGATCTGAACCTGTTTCCTAAGCCATCGCTTCTTATCTCGATTCAGGGAAATCAGCGTCCTTGGCGAGAACCTCTCGATTCGTTTTGACCCGCAAGGAAATCAACGGCTTTGCAAGAATCTCTCGATTCGTCTCAACTTACGGGGAAATTAGTGTCCCTGCGCATAAAGAAAATTCTCTTGTGGGATCCTTACGATTCTCAGGAGAAAACGCACTTAGGAGTCCTCACGACTCCTAAGGAGAAAAAACACCTACGAGATCGTCACGACTCGTAGGGAGAAAAGCCTTTGTGAGACCCTCATGGCTCATAAAGTTGGAAAGTCTTAGGCAACAAATCCTAACCCTGTTTCCTAAGTCATCGCTACCTTATAAAGAGTTCAAGATGAACTATTATCTACCATCTATGGGCCACACTTGCCAAAGCTACATGCCACTGAAATGGAGAAGTTACTCATGAGCATATAAACTACTTCACGCCAGAGTAAAACATAAAGAAATAGAAGGGTGCGGCTCATGGAGCTGAGGGTTTGGAACTATATCCCTTAAGAGTCGAGATTTAAGTTAATGATAAATAACGATGCTTGTGTCCGCTCGTTATCTTCTCAGATCAAGATCCTGAAAATTATATACCAACCCAAAACTGGTCATACGCTATGAATTACTCTGCACTACTTCACCCACATATATACTTACGTGGGCAAAGTAGTGGGGGCATTTTTTCCTGCCAAAAAAAAAATTTCTGCGCAAAAGAGCCCAAGGTATGAAATGGCAGCGATACGTTTAAGAAAATGCGAACCAGTATTTTCCGGGCTGCATTTTGACAAACTCCCGAATGAGAAACAGCTACATTCTGATAGTATCGAAAGTGTCTCGAAAAATCCTTCGATTTGATATATTATGGGCCTCATAATTCATCCGGGATCAAAAGTTATGAGACATCAAGTGCGCACACGTGACCGGGCATCACATGCAGACACATGACTATTTACAGGCAAAGCCTGTAGGCACTGAATAAAATAAATAATTGGAAATAATTAATCAGTGGGGTCACGTGCCAACACGTGATATGCTCTTAAACCCTCTGAAACAATAGAATTAAATTCTAATTAAATAATTAATCGGTGGGGTCACGTGCCAACACCTGATGGGTTCCTGAGCCCTCTAAACCAATAGAATTAAATTCTAATTAATTGGTCAATCAGTGGGGTCACGTGCTAACACGTGATATGCTCTTAAACCTTCTGAACTAATAGAATTAAATTCTAATTAAGGAAAATCAAAAACCCTAGTTGGAAAAATATTTTCCTAGATCTTTCCAAACAAAAAGATCGTGCTCTATAAAATGGAGCACCGTTAGATTAAAAATCCAATGGTGATTAAAAATCACCAATTTATAGAAAGATTCTATACAAGGAAAGATTTCCCTGAAATTTGCCAGGAATAACAGATAAAAGATCTTTTGGATTAAAAATCCAATAGTGAATAAAATTCACTGAGTAATCTAAAAGTTCATGTTGGTTACAAAATCAATTAAAATCTTTTAATGAAAGATTGACTAAACAAACTGATTCTTTTCTTTCTCCTATAAATAGGAGCCAAGAAGAGAAGAGAAGGATCCCTGGAATTGATTTTTAGAAAATACAACAGCAGAGAGAAAAAAGAGAGGAGAATTTAATTCTCAAGAGAGAAAAGAAGATTTCTTCAGAAGAGAAAAGAAACCCCAGGTGAGAAATGGGAAAGATATCTCAGTTCCATAAAACAAAAGAGAATTTAATCCTCAAATTAAGAGTTTAACTCTTCTGAATAAGAACTTAGTTCTTCCTTTGGTTGAAGATCTGCAGAAGCAGATCTCATCACAAGTTGAGAATTTAATTCTCATCGGGGAGATTCTGCCATGCAGATCCAAAATTTAGAGGGAGAATTGAGTTTAAGGAATTTAATTCCCCCAAATTCATAGGAATTTAATTCCTCCAAATGAAACTAGGGTTTAACCCTACATAAGAATTTAATTCTTCCAAATTTATAGGAATTTAATTCCTCCAAATGTAACTAGGGTTTAACCCTACATAAGAATTTAAATCTTCCATATACACAGGAATTTAATTCCTTTAAACAGAATTAGGGTTTAACCCTACAAAGAATTTAATTCTTAAAACAAGAGACTTAAAGCTCTCCATGCACGTAAAGATCAAGTATCCAACATGATCACGTGGTAACACGTGACCCTTCATCCCAACGAACAAAAAGGAATGAATAAAGCATGCTCACGTGCCCCACGTGACCCTTTGGTGGACCCCTCAAAATAAGAAGGAATTAGCCCAGAGGCAATGCCTCACGTGCTCCCACGTGACCCTCAAAATAAAAGAGAACAAAGCCAAAGGGAGTACTGATCTAGGGCGCCTCACGTGTCCCCACGTGACCCCTGATAAACACCCCTTTCAAAAGAATAAAATAGGGGAAAACAGAGAAATTGATGCCCGACGCAGAGGCATTGTCACGTGTCCACACGTGATAATTTCAAAGACTAAAAGTGTTCCAACACTTACTTGGACATTCTGAGAATAAGGGAAGTTTGGGCCCAACACTCAAGCGCCTCACGTGACCCCACGTGAGCACATCTTTTTAGTGTTTAACACTAGTTTTTGCGCTGCATCCTTAGTGTTTAACTCTTTTTTATGCGCATCACGTGGGAGCACGTGATAGCCGACTATACTCTAGTGTTTAACACTACATTCAAACCAGTCTTAGCCTAAATTGGCTAAGTCTTTCTAAAGCAAGACTTCCCTTTTGACTGAGCCTCAAATACACTTTTGTCTTCCAAAGTTGGTCATCTCATATGACATTTGAGTGCTCAGCAAAAGACAAAATATGGTCAGAGCCCCAAACCCATGTTTAGCATTGCTAAATAATGGGGGGCTGAACCCAGACAAATGTTCAACAGTCCAAATAAAGGTCCAACATTTCAAACCTAATTGTACTTAGCCCAAGTTGGCCATAAGTCCTCAATTCAGATTTAACTGAGCCAATGTGCTCATAATCTAATTAATTGATCTTAGTCCCAAATTGGACTACAGATTTCCCAATCAACTTTGGTTCAAGGGTACATCTCTTTACTCCTTTAATATTTGTCGTTGTAATCCTTCAACGCCTTCAAAAAGGTGACGGGTCCCGATAACCAATCATTCCATGGACTGTGGAGTCCTTAAACTCATGGACTATAATGTCCTTAAACTTTATAGACTATGACGTCTTTAAACTACGAACTGTGGGGTCCTTAAGCCCATGGACTATGATGTCCTTAACCTTGGACTGCGAGGTCTCTTTAAGCCCATGGACTATGATGTCCTTAACCTCGGACTGTGGGGTCCCTTTAAGCCCACGGACTATGATTTCCTTAACCTCTTACTGTGGGGTCCCTTTTAAACCCACGGACTATGATGTCCTTAACCTTGGACCGAGATGTCCTTAAACTAACATTGGACCACCATGTCCTTAAACTGATAATCGACCGCAATGTCTCTAAACTAAACAATAGAGCCTAAATGATCTTTTGTTGGATCTAAATGATCCTGTTAAGTAGATCTTAGTCTAAAATTAGACTAACGTATCCTTAACAAAGGTTTAAGTTGATCTTAGTCTCAAATGAGACTAACGTATCCTTAAACCCAACCCTAAAACACAAATCTAAGAAAATACGGATTTGGACTAATCCACGCCCTACGGGCAACAACATAAATTAGTCTCCGTATACAATCTACGAGCAACCAAAAACAAAACAAACACCCATGACACGAAGTGACCATCTGGAGAAGGAGAAAGTGGTTACCGCGATGCGGTAGCGTAATTAACTGCAGGGGCTTGCGCTTGCAGGGAAGAGCGTTCCCAAAATCAAAAACCCCTCAACGAGGGGGAATCTGACAAAGTCTGCTATATCGGCCGCATCCGTTTAAACCTTCGATACACGGTGTCATAAATCAACTTGGCATCTTCGGAGAGGTGGATGGATAGCACCAATTACCATCTGCTCCCAAATTCAGGCAAGACGGACCTACGCGGTCGCGTATCTGTGTTTCGGAGGAGAACATATACATTTCTAGACCCCGACGAGGGGATGGTTAGTCCCGCAGCCATTGGTCTGATTCACCTATGATCATATACATGTGCTCAATGGGTGTGAGTACATTGGACGGACTTACCAAAAACTTCTAGATGGTACTATACCTATCGTCAGATGGAAGTTCTCAGGTGACATGTGTACAGGTTTGTCTTCGGACCTAAGATCGTCATTTGTCTCGTGTGAGTTCCCTCTGTATTTTGATCACTACCCTACCACGGCTCTACTGAGTCATGAAAACAGGTTTTGGTTGGGTACAGTCTCGAGCCATATGGTGGAAGTGAGCGATTGTTGGGGATTCGTCTCTCCCGGTATTGGGAGTTGATATCGCACCATGTTCGATTAGTCAGGACCATAAGACCTTGGCCAAGATAGTTGGGATTTACTGATTGGTTGATCAGTAGTTTCCCGGATTGGTCATGAGCCACATCAGCATGAATTATCGGATTATTAGGGTCTGACGTTTACTACCCCCTAGACTCGGTATGCGATACTCTTAGACGAAAAGACCAGACTGTACGGAGATTGTCACGGATAGGCTCGGTAGGAATTCAGATGTGTTTGGTCATCGGCCTTCTTATCGACAGATACCGGGTAGCCGTTACGTGCAACTAGTACCGCTGACGGCTAGTGGTTAAACCCACTGCCAGCGCAGTGTCGAGTCTTTAGAGTCCCACACAGAGGGTTTCCCTGCATCGGGTAAAAGATGTAGAGGTCTTATGGCTTTACGACAGGATTCGATCACATACGTGTACTTGTGCATGGATGATGATTCAGACAGATAATACTAGTGGGCTTTGGTTTAAGCCGGATACTAATATTATATTGATAAATTATTTTCGTCTCTTTTGTATTCGTATTTTTCGGAATACGGACACGGGTATGTATATACGGATGAGAGGCATTTTCGTAATTTATTCAAGAATGCTTCTAGAAGATGACACCTCATATTTTGTATTAACCATTTAGGTTAAATGATTAAATACATTATGAGGTGGAAGAAATGAGGTGGAGGTTTGCATAAAATGGAGCATGGCTCTTGGTGACACATGGAGGGTTTTCAAGCCATGACTCACTAAGGTGACTCATGAACCATACTAGATAATTTCTTATGGATTATTGTATGGTTCATAATTCATAAGAGAGTACACTCTCCATTCTATACTAACTCTTCACTATCTTTTCCTCAAGCACACCTTTTTCTACCTCAAGCCTTTCATGACTCATTTGTTGAGAAACCTGAGGCTATTAGAGAAATACCAATCCATCAACTCTCTCTACATCGTTTAGGACATCTAGTTTAGCAAACTAGGTGCACTAGTTACATCGGATTTACTGTAAGAGCTCGATCTATAGACTCTCGGGTGGATCATCCTTGACTCGAGGAGGCCGACGAGGAAGCATTGATCCGTTACGATCCTTGGAGCATATGACGAGGAGGAGGACAGCGTGAAGACCCGAAGGACTTGGTTCTTTAGGTATAATTTCTATCATAGTAGATAGAACTCCTTTTTGTTGCTAGTTAGGTTTATGGTAAGATCCGTGATATGGTTATTCTAGCGCCAGTTTTGAATCGTTTGAAAAATTTTGTTCCGCAAATGGTCACGGATGATGGCCAGGGCGTTATCATAACCTTTCACTTAGTTCGAACAGGTCTATGGTCATGAACAAAGAACACACAACCGAAAATTCGAGGAGGGACAAAAAACAGACGGTTATTAGGGAATAGAATGGAAAATGGTGCTTGACCATCTGACACAGAAGAGGCCATACGATTAATGAGATAAGCGGCCGTAAGAACTTCATCTCCCCAGAAACGATGAGGAGCTTGTCGATGAATGAGTAGTGTTCGAGCAACTTCTAGCAGATGACAATTTTTGCGCTCAGCAATACCGTTTTGTTGGGGGTGTAAGAACTAAAGGACTCATGAAGAATTCCAGATACATATATAAAATTCTGAAATTCAAAAGAAAGATATTCATTCGCATTATCACTGCGGAGTAATTTCACAGGAACATCGGATTGTATTTTAATTTCGGCATAGAAATTGCGAAATATGGAGAGAAAAAACTTCAGAACGAGATTTTATTAAATTTAACTAAGTTGCACGGGAAAAATCATCAACAAATGTGACAAAATGCTGATCACCAAATAATGACTCAACAGGACATAGTCTCCAGACATCAGAATGAACTAAACTAAATGGAGTATTAACTCGCTTATTGACTTGAAGAGGATAAGATACACGATGGTGCTTACCCAACTGACAAGACACACATAATAACTCAGTAGTCGTAGAAATTTCAGGATGTAACTTTTTCAGGTTCTGTAAGAATGGATGTCCCAACTGACAGTGTCAATCTAAGACTGTAGAATCACTATAGCATGCAACCGACTCTGAAAAACTACTCATCTGATACAAACCATCAGACACATGTCCGATGCCAATCGTCTTCCTCGTTTCTAGATCCTGAAATATACAGTGGTTAGGATAAAAGATAACACAACAATTTAAGGAGTTTGTGAGTTGACTAATAGAAAGCAAATTAAAAGGAAAGTGAGGCATATATAAAACTTAGTGCAATGACAAAGATGGATTTACAGTCACTAAACCTTTACGACTAACAGGTGAAACAAAACCATCAGTTAGTTTAACAGGTGTGTGAGAAATATCTGAGAAATTGGAAAATATACCTGAATTCTCAGTAATGTGATCTGAAGCTCTTGAGTCAATCACTGATGACATAAGAGCTACAGAGAATAAACAAGCATTATAGTTACCTGTCTTAGCAAATGTAGCACTAGAGGATGACTGCGACTGATAGAGCTGAAACTGCTGAAACAATTTGAAACTTTCCAACGTCTCCGCATCCATAGAATTAATGGCAGAGTTAATACCGGAAGCGATATGAGCTGTAGAACTGTTACTTTTTTTCGGGAAATCATACTTCATATGTACAAATTCATAACAATAATTACACTCAACCCCCTCTCGACTATCACCAGATTCTCTCCCTGAGTAACTACCTCGGCTACTATCCCTACTAATTCCTCTTCCATAATAACTGTCTCGACCGCCTCCTTGACCAGAATGACCCCTATCTTGATTGATGCTGCTTCTCTATAGCATAGAGTATAATGCAGTCTTTTCTGGGACTGGTTCCGCGCTCGGGTGAGTTGGAAACATCTCCCGGATCAGATGGAACGCCACCTGCAGATTCTTTGACGACTCACTACCAATCACTAGTGGTCGTGCCGCATCATACAAAAAATTCAGACTCCCTAAGAAAGTTAGTATATCAAGCTTATTTTGGCGTATCTTCATTTTCTCTAAATCAGTTTCTAAAGAGAAAATAGCCCGTAACTCATCACATACCATCTTGAAGGCAGCATAGTACTCCTCTAACGTCTGACTCCCCTGATATGATCTAGAATAAGTCTGAGAGATAGAGTAAGCCCGGGACATGTTACTCTTCCCTAAATAAGTGGACTGCAACAATGTCCACATCTCCTTCGCAGTGGAGAAAGTAAGAACCAGATCAATTACCTCCTGCTCCATGACCTCGCATAAAAGACTTTTCACCAAACTATCATCTTTTATCCAAGCAGCAGTTTTTAGGTTAGGGGGATCATTGGTGAGATGCTGATCTTTACCCCTCCCGGTCATATTCGTCATCAAAATAATCTGCCATTGATGCCAATTCAAACCATTGAGTTTCCGATCTGACAACTTAACAGAAGCCAAGGTTGGCTCTACAACAAATCACTCGACAAACTTCTTCTCAGCGTCACCCATGACAACAATAATAGAGTCATAGCATGAAAAACTCCTAGCACCACCCTACCTCCCAATCGACCAAACGAATCTGAACAGATTATCCACGATCGGATCTAAACAGGCATCTAATCAAATAGATATTCAGAAACTGGATCTAAACCGAGCATATGATCCAGAAAGAAAGATGCTTCTTTCAATAATTGATCCAGATTAATTGATCTAGGATTAATTGATCCACATTAATTACTTCATTCCAAAATTGGTCTGCATTCAATAATCGGTCTTCAATAAGTGATCCAATGAAGCAGGGTCGGGGTTTTGGTCTTTAATAATTACTCAGATAAAGCGGGGTCGAGGTTGGCCGTGAAGAGAGGGGATCGGGGGAGATCAACAATCGGGGGGCCGAATCAGCAATGATCTCATGGCTATGAGGCGAGATCGGGAGCCGACGAGACGAGATCAGGTAGTCGATGGCGGTGATCTGATCGAGGGACGGCGATCGGAGCGGTCATTGGCAGTGTCAGGATGGTGGTGGCGGTGATCTGATCTGATCGAGGGAGGGCGATCAGAGTGGTCGTTGACGGTGTCAGGATGGTGATGGCAGCGTAAGATGGTGTCTCAGGTGATAGCGGCGGAAGATGGTGGCGCAGGTGAGGGAATTTTTTTTTTTTGACGGAAGGAGACTAGGTTTAGGGTTCTGATACCATGAAAGAAGAAATTAGATATTTTTTATTATTCTATATATTAAAAGATATAGAGAGCCCCTCTATATATTGGGGTTACAATATGTCTATGCTCCTAATTTACCCAATGTGGGACTAAACTCATATCAAACTCTAACATAGATAAAGAGTCTAGGATCTATCCGATAGAATCTGGAAATAAATTCTATCATGTCTTATGTTGCGACAAGACGATCACGAAGTAATAACGCAATCGATATAAAGAAGTAATCAAACCAATGACAGGAAAATAAGAAATAAAAGTACAAACCAAAAAGAGAAGTTTTTATTAATCATCAAAATACGGAGGAGTACAAACGATGGATGAATCACAAATCTCTCAAAACCTAGATCTTAAAATTACAAAAGGGTTCTCTAAAATTATCACAAAAGCTATCAGATCTAGGGTTGCAAAATACCACATTATATATAGTATAGAAAAGATGGATCCAAATAACTAATTTCCTAACTAAAAAATTATCCGGCCCAAGACACGACAGACGTCTGAAGAAGGTATTGTCAGACGTCTGCCTGAGAAGTCTCCAATCTATCCGAGAAGTATCCAAAACAACAGAGTGTTCCTAAACATATGAAGAAGTGGCTCCAGACATCCGACCATTAAGCTTTGCAGAAACAGAACGCTCGCAGACGTCTGATGTGTTCGATTGAGACGTTTGCCCAAAGTATGCGCACATACAGAGCACTGACAGACGTCTGAAGCTGTAGCTCCAGATGTCTGTCCTCTTGCTTACAGATAAACTCGAATCTTCAACAACTCTGTGATAACGCCGGATCGATTTCGGAAATCAATAGGGATCAGAATTGGATGCATACACAATAAATCATCACCTTGCCCCGCATTCCCACAAAACTTCTCTGTAAAATTAATAGTAGCTCCACCTTCACCACAAAACCCCTAGAGGGCTCAATTAGTGCGACGCATTCCAATTAAGTTCAAGAAATACTCAAACTTAAAAACAAAAAGAGATTTCGTCAACATGTCGGCCGGATTATCCGATGTGCCAACCTTCTTCACAACTATCTCTTCTTTTTAAACGATATCCTGAACAAACCAGTACCGAACATCAATGTGCTTCATTCTATCATGATGCATCTGGTCCTTCGTCAAATGAATCATACTTTGGCTATCACAGTAGACTATTATGGTACTTTTTTGAAAACCAAGTTCCGAAAATATTCCCTTCAACTAGATCGCTTCCTTAACGGCCCGAACAACGACCATATACTCTGCCTCCGCAGTAGAAAATGCTGCTATAGGCTGTAACAAAGCACGCTAACTGATGGCACATCCTCCTACAGAGAATAAATACATAACCGGTGATCGACCTTCGCCTGTCGAGATCACCTGCAAAATCGGAATCGCTGAATCCAATCAAATTGTTGTTGTTCCTTCCAAACATGTCACGCCCCGCTTCCCAATGTACGGCGAAGTGGTCGTGACGAGGCCCGCTACGTATGTACTCAGAAGTACATACGCTAAGCGTAACTAAGCAATATAAAATAATCACAAGAGACAAATGAGATTGAGATAACAGCAACTTTCATTAATAACATTCTTTATACAATGCATGAAATGAAAATACAACTGGAATGAAAAAAGAAAGCAATGCCTAAACAGTGGCATAATAATAAAAGGAAATACTGGAAAGAACAAGTACAAAGTCTAGAGCTCTGGATCTTCTTGGAACTGCTCTAAATCTTCAGTTGTTGGCTCGGTCTCAACTTGGTCCAACGCACCTGACGACATTCAAGGAAGAAAGAAATAGAATGTCGTCAGCGAACAGGTCGCTCGGTAAGTCCCAAAGAAAAGTGGAGTGAGAATGGCAGAGTAACAGTATTTTCTAGAGTATTATGTTGTAGAATATTATGGAATATTGTTTAACGCAGTTGTTTGTAGCTTGGTACAGAAGAATGCAAGTGTATACGAGGGGGATCTCTATATGCTAGAGATCAGTGCAAACGAGAGTACAAGGAACCGTTATGCCACGGTACAACAGCAACAGTATTCATGTTAGGTGTCTTAATCTTACCACCTCATTCCACTTTTAACATCTTCCGTACAAATCTACCCCTTTAAACCCCGTAATGTTTTAACAGTGTTGTAGTAATGGAATATGTAAATTGAGTGACTGACTAAAACCATGATATCAGTAAACATGTTGCAACTGTATAATCAGGTAAATGGAATATCAGGATAATGGAATGAATATCCATGGTTTGATTCAGTCAAAAAATGAATATATTGTTAACTGTATTCAGGGATTCATGATTTCAAGTTGTGTTGGAATATGATTGAAATATAGATTGACTTGAATTATATTCAAGTCAGAATTAGTCAGACTCTAACCCGAGTCAGACTAAAAGAAAGATAATTTAAAGTTCAATATTAGCTAGGGGCCTTATTGTAATTTGTGAAACTTGAGGGGGTTTTATGTAAAAAGTACTTTTGTATAGTTTTCAAAATATACCTCAAGTATTTAATAATCGTCTTTATTATTGTAATGGATGTGAATTTTATTTGTGTTATTCTAGTGAATATATCCTAATAAAAGTATTAATTGTTTATTTGAAATTCGTGGTATTTTAATGTAACTTTTAAGCTATGATTTTTAGGAAAAAGTGGAAACTTGATATTATAACAAAATAAGTGTTTAAATGATAATTATATATAATAAAACACTTAAATGATTTTTAAATGAATATTTTATTTACAAAAAATATTACTTTCCTTAAATATTGTATTTAAACCTTTCGAGACCGAATGCTCCTTGCGGAGGTCTGAATCTCGCACTACTAGCCTGCGGGTGCACGATGAACCGTGCTATCCCTAACAGGTTCCCCACGAATGGGTTGTAATGGCACTTTGCTCAGGTTTTATAAATACTTTTAATTTAGGGAAAAGATTTTCTAAATATAGGGTATTTATTTGTAAAAGTATATAGTTCTCCATATTTTAGTTGTTAGGGTTTCCTAGACCATCTAACCTATATTCTATGGTCTAAACGATGAGTCATTAGAAGCCTCAAATCGCCTCTTCACCGTCGAATGCAGCCAGGTAAGTGCCAGGTAAGTGGGAAGGAACCACAGTCGTGGGCCTAATTAAAAACCACTAGCCTTAGACACACTTGCCTAGACCCACAAGACAGTTTAGATAAACGATCGATGTCCATGACCAATCGTGCTTTCATTTTATATAAGTTTTATTTAGAAAAGTTTACAATTTAAGGGTTAAACTAAAAGTTATAAAGGTTATGGTATTTTAGTGAAAAAGTCCTATAATATCGTATTCTGTATTTTTATTATTCAGCAATTAGGGTTATAATGAGTGTGTGTAAGGGTAGGTCATTACCCCGTGACTTATATTAAGTTTTGGTGAAGTTTCAAGGTGAAATGAGTTATGTTAAAGTTAAGGGTATTAAAGTGCAAGAATACGGTTTCCATAAACGTTATCATTTCATGTGTGAAATTTCATCCAAATTGAATGAAACAAGTTTTGTTATCAAAATAAACATGATTAGGAGTGGGGTATCTAAATAGAACATTAAAATTTAACTTGATGGTATTTTTATGCAAGAAATACGGTTTTCTAAAGAACTTATCATTTCATGTGGAAAAGTACAATTAAATTTGATTTAAGGGTGATTAATAGTCAACATGCAAGAGGGTTGATAATATGTATTAGGTGACAAGTGGAATTTTTAAGAAAAACCGAATCGGAAATCGGTTTGTCCGATTTCCGTCGGGTTTCAAAAAGTCGTATTTTGCAAATATAGAAAAGAGAGGTAGAAGGTTGGGACTTACGGGTTTGGACAAGCTAAGCGTTCTAAAAGGTGTGGTGGTTGCCGATTCGTTGGAAACGTCACGTCGGTCTTGATCCGGTCGCCGGAATCCGTCGTCGGTTTCGGCAGCGCTTCGCTTCTCGCTCTTTGCACCAAGTTCTCAAGAGTTTTAGAGAGTATGCTTAGAGTTGTGAGGGGAAAAGGTAGAGGGTAGGGGCCTTTATATAGGGCTAGGCTAGGGTTAGGGTTAGGGTAGATGAAAAGTTAAAAAATAAAAATGTGATAAAATGTAATAAAAATGTATTAAAAGTGGAGTAATTGGGGGTTTTAAAGATCTCTGGAAGTGGGATTGGGCTGAAACTTTGCAGGTGAGTAGGGAATACCAAAAGACACAACTTTCATGTTGTGACCCTTGCCGGAATCGGCCTAAAAGGGGGTGACTCGGCCGTGACTCGGTCGGATCACTGAGTCGGCCGAGTCAAGGCTGAGTTGGCCGATTCCCGACCGAGTCCGGTGACCTGGATCTCCCCCGACGGTCCATCTACCCTCTGCAAGTGTTACATATTTGGGTGTAGTGGGGTTTTTGTGAGATATGCACGTGTAAACTCTTGGTATTCTAAAGGTTTTTTAAAAAATCAATAATAAAAATAATGTGGGGGTATGGGATTCGAACTCTGGTGGCTTAGTTCAGCAGTGCAAGGTATTACCAATGAGCTACAAGCTCCTTCTTGTAATTATTGTAAAGAGATAGATACTTAAAGTGTTATCAGCAACATTAATACTCCAAGTATACTTCAATTTTAAATCAAATTTTGTTATACAAAAATTGGAGTTGTTACAATCTACCCTCCTTACAAAAATTTCGTCCTCGAAATTTACAACTTTTATTTAAGGACTAATTTACAAAAAAAAGGTGCGGATATCTTGCACGCATCTCATCTTCCCTTTCCCACGTGGATTCTCCTGGAGTGTCTTTTCTCCACATTATCCGGACCAAATTAACTTCCTTGTTCCGAAGTGTCTTTACCTTTCTATCCAGGATCTCCACAGGTTGTTGCTCACAAGACAAATCGGGCTGTATCGTGAGTTCGGAATGATCAAGTACATGGCTGGGGTCACTCACATACCTTCTGAGTTGGGATATGTGGAACACGTTATGCACTCCTTCCAATGAGGGTGGAAGCGCTAATCGGTATGCCACTTCACCGACTCGTTCGAGTATATCGAACGGTCCAATGTATCTCGGACTGAACTTTCCCCGTCTTCCAAATCTGATCACTCCGCGGTTCGGAGATATCTTCAAGAATACATGGTCTCCTGGCTGGAACTCCAAGTGTCGTCTCTTTGCATCAGCCCAATGTTTCTGTCTATCTTGGGCTATGCGCATTCTTTCTCTGATAGTACGAACCACATCCACGGTCGCTACTATCATCTCTGGTCCAAGGAGTTCCCTATCTCCGATGTCGTCCCAACTTAATGGCGATCGACACTTCCTTCCATATAATGCTGCAAAAGGTGCCATTCCTATGCTTGCTTGGTAGCTGTTGTTGTACGCGAACTCCACAAGATGCAAGTGATCTTCCCACGATCCTTTGAAGTCGAGCATACATGCTCTGAGCATATCCTCTAAGATCTGAATAGTTCGTTCCGACTGACCATCTGTTTGTGGATGATAAGCCGTGCTGAAGTTCAGACTTGTTCCCAAGCTAGCTTGCAGACTTTGCCAAAATTTCGATCGGAACCTAGTGTCACGATCGGAGACAATGCAGACTGGTACTCCATGAAGTCTCACAATTTCCTGTTTGAGTTCATGGGTATCAGAGATAGTACATTATGAAGAATTTCGTTTAAATCTAAATTAGATTATTACCTCCATGTACTTCTTCGCTAATGTCTCAGTTGATTGGCCAACTCGAAATGGGATGAAGTGAGCCGACTTTGTGAGTCGATCCACAATGACCCAAATCGCATCGTTACCTTTTGTGCTGCGAGGAAGAGCAGTTACAAAGTCCATCGTGATGTGCTGCCACTTCCATTCTGGGATTGGTAACGGTTGAAGTAGTCCAGCTGTCCTATGATGTTCAGCCTTTACCTGCTGACACACCAAACATTTTGCGACGCTTCTGGCTACTTCACGCTTCATACCATACCACCAATAATTCTGACGTAGATCCTTGTACATTTTGGTACCTCCAGGATGTACTGAATAGGGAGAGCTGTGAGCTTCTCTCATTAACTCTTCCTGAACAGGACCCTTTGGTACACACAATCTGCTGCCGTATCTCAAAGATCCGTCTTCGTGGATGATGAAATCTGTTCTGAGTCCATTCTCCACTTGTTCTCTGATCTTTTGCAACTTAGCATCGCTGGCTTGAGCTGCTTTGATCTGATTAACAATAGTTGATTGAACTTGTAGATTCATCAAATTTGAAACATCACCTGGCATGACTAGTTCGATCTCCATCTGATGTAGGTCTTGCTGAAGCTTCCACTGGGCGGTGAGATTCATTGCTAATGGTTGGCGACTAAGAGCATCAGGTACTACGTTCACCTTTCCTGGATGATATTGCAAATTGATGTCGAAGTCGGCCATAAGTTCTAACCATCTTCTCTGCCGCATATTCAATTCCTTCTGAGTAAACACATACTTCAGACTTTTGTGGTCTGTGTAGATGTTCACTCATTCGCCAAGTAAGTAGTGGCGCCAAATCTTGAGAGCAAAAATAACGGCTGCCAACTCTAGATCATGCGTCGGGTAATTGCGCTCATGAGTCTTCAGTTGTCTTGAAGCATAAGCCACAACCTTACCGTGCTGATGTAGAACACATCCTAATCCCTTACCGGATGCATCGCAATGCACTTCAAATCCTCCAGATTGATCCGGTATTACAAGAATAGGTGCAGAAGTCAGTCTCGACTTAAGTTCTACGAAAGCTTGCTCGCATGCTTCTGACCACACAAATTCTTCATCTTTTCGTGTGAGCTTGGTCAGGGGTGTTGCTATCTTCGAAAAGCCTTCAATGAATCTTCTGTAATATCCAGCTAAACCCAAGAAACTCCGAATATCCTTCACAGACTTTGGTGTAGGCCATTCGCTGACTGCTGAGACTTTTGTTGGATCCACAGAAATTCCTTCTCCTGATACGATGTGTCCAAGAAAACCAACCTGTTTTAGCCAAAACTCGCACTTGCTATATTTGGCATAAAGCTTATGTTGTCGAAGAGTTTCCAGGACAATTCGTAAGTGCTCCGCATGCTCTTTCCGATTCTTAGAATATACCAGGATGTCGTCGATGAAGATGACAACGAACCTGTCTAAATACTCCCGGAAGACTTGGTTCATAAGATTCATGAAAATTGCTGGTGCATTGGTCACTCCAAATGGCATTACTAGAAATTCGTAATGTCCATAGCGAGTTCTGAAAGCTGTTTTGTGAATATCAGCTTCCTTGACCTTCACTTGATGATAACCTGAACGAAGATCTAGTTTAGAGAAGACACAAGATCCACTTAGCTGATCGAATAAGTCGTCGATGCGCGGAAGTGGATACTTGTTCTTAATAGTAACTTCGTTCAAGGCTCTATAGTCGATGCACATTCTATATGAACCTTCCTTCTTCTTCACCAACAGTACAGGTGCTCCCCAACTTGAAGTGCTGGGACGAATCCATCCTTTCGTCAGTAATTCGTCCAACTGTGTTCGTACTTCCTTCAATCCTTCCGGACTTAGTCTATAGGGTGCTTTGATTACTGGTTGTGCTCCTGGTACTAAGTCAATGCTAAATTCAAGAGCTCGATCAGGAGGCAAACCTGATATATCGTCAGGGAATACATCATCGAACTCTCGAACTACCTCCGGTCTTGTTTCTTCTTCTGCATGAGCTGCTGCAACTACTGCTTCTCTTGGCTTTGCTTTGTAAGTGCTTGGCTCCAATGTACGGTCTCCACTCTTAAAGTAAAAGATCGGATGATCTGGAATCTCAAATACTACCCTCCTTTAGCGACAGTCGATGGTAGCATAAAAGGTTCCAAGCCAGTCCATTCCTAGAACCACATCAAAGTTCGGTATGTCCAGTACTTTGAAGTCAGCGTAAAATTCTCGACTGCAGACGATGACTGGACACATGCTGTATCCCATAGTTGCCTTTAGAACACCATTTCCGGAACTGACGTTCCAGCAGGATACGAGCGGTGAGACTGGAATCGCATGGGTTCGGACAAACCGTTGCGACATAAAGCAGTGGGATGCTCCAGTATCAAACAGTGCAAGTGCAGGTAGTGAAGCTACTAGAATTGTACCTAAGGTATATGGGATAGGTTTCAGGTATAGGGAAAGTGTGTAGGTAACCAAAACTAGAAGATAAATTTGGGAAGGAAATTTACCAGTAATGACTTGGCCAGTGGCCTCAGCTTCTTCAACGGACATCATGAAAGCCTGGCGTTTCGGCACATTCCTCCTGGCCTGAGGAGCATTCCTCTGAACGTTCCTTTGGGCTTGATGGAACTGTCGAGGAGGTGGTGCAGCTTGTGGTCCTCTAGGTGGTGCAGGTAGTGCAAGCCTGGTAGCAGGTGCTGGAAGAGCTGGTCGCTGCTGATAGTTGTTAGCTGGCCGGTTTGCAGCAACTGAGTTCTGCCTTTGAGGACAGGATCCAATGTCATGAGTGGCTGAACCGCAGATCAAGCAAAGGCGGTTGGCTCGACGGCAATCCTTCATCATATGTCCCTTTCTCTTACAGTAGGTGCAAAAGGCTGGGCTAGGGTGATGAGTTGGTACTCCGGGACGCCTCGGCACGAAGGATGGTCTGGACGTGGCTCCACCTGCCATCTGGTTGGCAGGACGCTTGACTCCTACAGAGTGAGGTCTTCCCCTCTCTTTTATCACTGCCTCGTAACTGCGGGCAGCTTCCACGGCTTCCTCGTGAGTCAAAAACTTCCCGGTGGCTAGAGCAGCCTTGATCTCGGTGTCCAAACCTTGCTGAAAACGACGGCCTCTGATCTCGTCCGTCGGTATCAGGTGTGCCGAGAATCTGTTTAAAGGTTGTGTTAGCTGTGTAGTAGGTGATATTAAAAAAATTGAACTACTGTGACAGATCTTACCGGCTCAACATAGTAAACTCAGCATCATACTCATCTACAGATTTCTCCCACATAGATCCTTGTTGTAGGTGAATAAATTGCTGTTCCATAGCGAACCTGGCGGTCACAGGGAAATATTTCGCGTCGAACTTCTCGCGAAATGTTTTCCATTCAATCGGCTGGGCTAGACGGGTCTCTTCCGCCTTCCACCAATTTCGAGCGTTATCCGTGAGCTGTAGCTTCGCTACACGGACCCAGGCATTATCTGGCACTTGAGCTGCTGCCAGATCATCTTCAATACTTTGCGCCCATTCTTCTGCTTCGAGAGGGCTCCCTTTTCCCGAGAATTGCTTCGGGTGCAACGCTCTGAACTGTTTGATTCCCGGTGCATCTGTCTCAGGACGACTCAGAAGTTGTTGCTGTCCCTCTAGCAGACTGCGGATCGCATCGAAAAGCATGGTTTGCTCAGTGGATGGTGCGGGAACAACTGGAGCGAGAGGTAGTGCTGAAGGGGTGTTGTTGGCATTGGTGCTGGTGTTGTTCGGGGAATTGCTTGGGGAATCCATAATCCTGAAGAAAGTTTGGATTAAGACAGATTCAAATGAAATGATAAGATTCAAGGAATAAAGACTTGTAAGATTCAAAGAACATGAATTGTAAAGAATGTTTTAGTTGCTGTTTCTTGTGTTATATTGCTTAGGTTGTTCACGCAGACCAGAACTGCATGACAGAGATTCATACAGCTCTGACCTGCATGGGCCACCAACAAAACCTGTCACGCCCCGCTTCCCAATGTACGGCGAAGTGGTCGTGACGGGGCCCGCTACGTATGTACTCAGAAGTACATACGCTAAGCGTAACTAAGCAATATAAAATAATCACAAGAGACAAATGAGATTGAGATAACAGCAACTTTCATTAATAACATTCTTTATACAATGCATGAAATGAAAATACAACTGGAATGAAAAAAGAAAGCAATGCCTAAACAGTAGCATAATAATAAAAGGAAATACTGGAAAGAACAAGTACAAAGTCTAGAGCTCTGGATCTTCTTGGAACTGCTCCAAATCTTCAGTTGTTGGCTCGGTCTCAACTTGGTCCAACGCACCTGACGACATTCAAGGAAGAAAGAAATAGAATGTCGTCAGCGAACAGGTCGCTCGGTAAGTCCCAAAGAAAAGTGGAGTGAGAATGGCAGAGTAACAGTATTTTCTAGAGTATTATATTGTAGAATATTATGGAATATTGTTTAACGCAGTTGTTTGTAGCTTGGTACAGAAGAATGCCAGTGTATACGAGGGGGATCTCTATATGCTAGAGATCAGTGCAAACGGAGAGTACAAGGAACCGTTATGCCACGGTACAACAGCAACAGTATTCATGTTAGGTGTCTTAATCTTACCACCTCATTCCACTTTTAACATCTTCCGTACCAATCTACCCCTTTAAACCCCGTAATGTTTTAACAGTGTTGTAGTAATGGAATATGTAAATTGAGTGACTGACCAAAACCATGATATCAGTAAACATGTTGCAACTGTATAATCAGGTAAATGGAATATCAGGATAATGGAATGAATATCCATGGTTTGATTCAGTCAAAAAATGAATATATTGTTAACTGTATTCAGGGATTCATGATTTCAAGTTGTGTTGGAATATGATTGAAATATAGATTGACTTGAATTATATTCAAGTCAGAATTAGTCAGACTCTAACCCGAGTCAGACTAAAAGAAAGATAATTTAAAGTTCAATATTAGCTAGGGGCCTTATTGTAATTTGTGAAACTTGAGGGGGTTTTATGTAAAAAGTACTTTTGTATAGTTTTCAAAATATACCTCAAGTATTTAATAATCGTCTTTATTATTGTAATGGATGTGAATTTTATTTGTGTTATTCTAGTGAATATATCCTAATAAAAGTATTAATTGTTTATTTGAAATTCGTGGTATTTTAATATAACTTTTAAGCTATGATTTTTAGGAAAAAGTGGAAACTTGATATTATAACAAAATAAGTGTTTAAATGATAATTATATATAATAAAACACTTAAATGATTTTTAAATGAATATTTTATTTACAAAAAATATTACTTTCCTTAAATATTGTATTTAAACCTTTCGAGACCGAATGCTACTTGCGGAGGTCTGAATCTCGCACTACTAGCCTGCGGGTGCACGATGAACCGTGCTATCCCTAACAGGTTCCCCACGAATGGGTTGTAATGGCACTTTGCTCAGGTTTTATAAATACTTTTAATTTAGGGAAAAGATTTTCTAAATATAGGGTATTTATTTGTAAAAGTATATAGTTCTCCATATTTTAGTTGTTAGGGTTTCCTAGACCATCTAACCTATATTCTATAGTCTAAACGATGAGTCATTAGAAGCCTCAAATCGCCTCTTCACCGTCGAATGCAGCCAGGTAAGTGCCAGGTAAGTGGAAAGGAACCACAGTCGTGGGCCTAATTAAGAACCACAGTCGTGGGCCTAATTAAAAACCACTAGCCTTAGACACACTTGCCTAGACCCACAAGACAGTTTAGATAAACGATCGATGTCCATGACCAATCGTGCTTTCATTTTATATAAGTTTTATTTAGAAAAGTTTACAATTTAAGGGTTAAACTAAAAGTTATAAAGGTTATGGTATTTTAGTGAAAAAGTCCTATAATATCGTATTATGTATTTTTGTTATTCAGCAATTAGGGTTATAATGAGTGTGTGTAAGGGTAGGTCATTACCCCGTGACTTATATTAAGTTTTGGTGAAGTTTCAAGGTGAAATGAGTTATGTTAAAGTTAAGGGTATTAAAGTGCAAGAATACGGTTTCCATAAACGTTATCATTTCATGTGTGAAATTTCATCCAAATTGAATGAAACAAGTTTTGTTATCAAAATAAACATGATTAGGAGTGGGGTATCTAAATAGAACATTAAAATTTAACTTGATGGTATTTTTATGCAAGAAATACGGTTTTCTAAAGAACTTATCATTTCATGTGGAAAAGTACAATTAAATTTGATTTAAGGGTGATTAATAGTCAACATGCAAGAGGGTTGATAATATGTATTAGGTGACAAGTGGAATTTTTAAGAAAAACCGAATCGGAAATCGGTTTGTCCGATTTCCGTCGGGTTTCAAAAAGTCGTATTTTGCAAATATAGAAAAGAGAGGTAGAAGGTTGGGACTTACGGGTTTGGACAAGCTAAGCGTTCTAAAAGGTGTGGTGGTTGCCGATTCGTTGGAAACGTCACGTCGGTCTTGATCCGGTCGCCGGAATCCGTCGTCGGTTTCGGCAGCGCTTCGCTTCTCGCTCTTTGCACCAAGTTCTCAAGAGTTTTAGAGAGTATGCTTAGAGTTGTGAGGGGAAAAGGTAGAGGGTAGGGGCCTTTATATAGGGCTAGGCTAGGGTTAGGGTTAGGGTAGATGAAAAGTTAAAAAATAAAAATGTGATAAAATGTAATAAAAATGTATTAAAAGTGGAGTAATTGGGGGGTTTTAAAGATCTCTGGAAGTGGGATTGGGCTGAAACTTTGCAGGTGAGTAGGGAATACCAAAAGACACAACTTTCATGTTGTGACCCTTGCCGGAATCGGCCTAAAAGGGGGTGACTCGGCCGTGACTCGGTCGGATCACTGAGTCGGCCGAGTCAAGGCCGAGTTGGCCGATTCCCGACCGAGTCCGGTGACCTGGATCTCCCCCGACGGTCCATCTACCCTCTGCAAGTGTTACATATTTGGGTGTAGTGGGGTTTTTGTGAGATATGCACGTGTAAACTCTTGGTATTCTAAAGGTTTTTTAAAAAATCAATAATAAAAATAATGTGGGGTATGGGATTCGAACTCTGGTGGCTTAGTTCAGCAGTACAAGGTATTACCAATGAGCTACAAGCTCCTTCTTGTAATTATTGTAAAGAGATAGATACTTAAAGTGTTATCAGCAACATTAATACTCCAAGTATACTTCAATTTTAAATCAAATTTTGTTATACAAAAATTGGAGTTGTTACAAAACACCAACCCCACATCAGACGTACCTCGCAGGTATCGTATAATCCATTTCACCGCTTGCCAATGGTCTTTACCAGAAGATACCATATAATGACTAACAACACTAACTGCTTATGAAATGTCGGGTCGGGTACAAATCATGGTATACATAATGTTACCCACCGCACTCGAATAAGGAACATGCGACATATACTCAATCTCATCCTTTGTTTACAGTGATGAACAAGTTGAAAGTTTGAAATGAGCTCCCAATGAAGTACTTAGAGATTTAGCATCTGCCATGCCGAAACGGTCCAAAAACTTTCTCAACGTATCGCTATTGAGATAAGTAAAGTTTTCCTCCCTTGCGATCTTTTCTAATCTCCATACCAAGTATTTTCTTGGCCGCTACCAAATCCTTGGTCTCAAACTTGCCTTTCAATTGTTCCTTCAAATTATGAATATCAACTATATACCTTGCTGCTATCAAAATATTATCAAAATAAAGCAACAAGTATATGAAAGAACCATCGGCGAGCTTCTTACAATAAACACAACCGTCACCCTTATTTCTCGTAAACATAATATCTATCATAAAGGAGTCAAACTTCTTATACCAACGTCTAGGTGACTGCTTCAAACCATAAAGAGACTTCTCTAGTAAACAAACGTGGTATTCCTTGCCTTCAACTTCGAAACCTTCAGATTGTTGCATGTAGATTTTCTCCACCAAATCACCATGCAAGAATGCGGTTTTCATATTGAGCTGCTCGAGCACTGGATGATTTGGAGCTCGAGCAGCTCAATATGAAAACCGCATTCTTGCATGGTGATTTGGTGGAGAAAATCTACATGCAACAATCTGAAGGTTTCATATTGAGCTGAGGGCAATAAAAAATATATAGCGAGGGTGCCTTTTCACCTAGTGCCCTAAGGCAACTGGTCTGAGAGTCACTGCTATGCCTAAGGTGGTACAAGACGAGGAAAATACACCAAATAAGCAAACACATGAGTAATCGGTCGGTTAGTACCTCAAGAAGTATTAACGGTCGCATGAAAGTGTGTGAGCAATCTCATCTAAATATTCATTAATTAAAAAGTACTGAGGCTGATGGGCAAGAGTATGATAGCTTGAATTGAATTCTCCGGGTGTAGGGATGTCTTTACACACACGCAGGGTTATATGATCGATGTTTGGAAGAAAGATAGGAATGAAGAATAAGACGATGTTTTATTGAGGGAGGACGTGATTTCCGACATCTTTTCATGACCATTAAGATAGGGCTCATGACTACCGAAAAGCTAGCTTAGTTGGAAACCCTAATTTTCAAAGTCTTTCTTTTACAATTCTTGTCTTTAAATGTAATATTCATGATCTTGCTTTTATTATTGGATTTTGTGGGTGCAATCCGCTGAAAACCCTCAGGAGACAACACTCCTCCTACTAGGGACACCTAGAGGTTTAAAGGCTTGTTGCACGTGCTCAATGCAATCGTGTTGCCTACGAAAGTGTGCTAGTTAGTTTTTCTCTTTCTTTATTTTCTCTTTCTCTTTTTAATAAAACTATTCGCTCGAGACGATCGAAATTAAGTTTGGGGGAATTTGATCAGTCGAAAATAATGTATTTTTAACACGGCAATTTCCCTATCATTTGCACTCATTTAGAAGTGTTCGGTATTCATATTTCACATATTAGCAAATCAATCGTTAAATATCAGATTTTATGTATTAAACTTTTAAACCGGCACTTTAAGGGAAATTGACCGCATTTCATGGCATCGCATCATCTCTGTATTTGCACAACACTTGTGTCGAGATTTGTGCAGGAAATTGCAGGAGCAAAGTCAAAAGAAGCTGATCAAAAATACACCAACTCCATGTTTTCAGATCTGGTAGCAATTCAGAAGGAAATATACAAATAATCATATCAAAGAAAGGCCCACAACTCGGCCCAAATCAGCACCAAATGTCCTAAGCCCCAATGCCTCAAAAGCGTCGCGAAACCGCGGCGGGAGCCGGCTTGCGCCGCGGTTCCGCGGCGGTTTGGTCAGATCATCATTCCAATTTAGCATCATTATTCCTATCTCAGTGGCTACAGCTCAGAAATACATGTCAAATTCCAGAAAACCCTCGAATCTTCTTCCAGATCAGCAAAGATCATTAAGCAAGGCTAATCTTAATTAAGCTCCTAACAAACTATTTCTAGAAGCTCCCTCCTAACTAATCACATCTAGAAGCTTCTCCTCTAACTAACTTTTGGAGGGAAATTCAAATTTCCTCAACAAACTTTTGGAGGGAAACTTAGAATTTGGAAGCCTAGACCTAGGGTTAAAAGCTAATCAATCTTTAGGTAATCAATTTTAGCTAATCTTTAGTCTTCTTCAATTCTTCATCTTCTTCCACAAGTCTAGTGACAAGGCTTGTGCGAAACCCTAACCTTAAGTCCACTCCAAATTCAAGATCTTGAGTACTAATCAAGCAAGAAGCCCTTCAACCTTTTAGGAGCCGAGCCGATCTCCAACCGAGCAAGTGATCCAAGCCGATCCGCGACTCACGGAGCCGAGCGAAGCCAAATCGACGATCGAGTTCTTCCTCTTGGAGTTCTTGAGCGAATGTAATGAAATTGTTGATATAAATAAAAGGTGAAATTCTTTAATCTTGCTTTCTTTTAATTCTTGCATCATGATTAGATCTCAATTTGTAATTGTTGTTCTTGTTGTGATGTTTGAGTAAAACTCAACTCGTTAAGGAGTCGAGACGATCAATAGAAAGATGATGTAACAAATCTTAAAACGAATTTTAAGTCCTACGAGTTTTGTAAACCCTAGCAAGTTCAAGAATCGATGACCTAGTTTCGTTGCGATACTTTCTTGATTGTGATCGCTCGAAATTAGGGATCTACGATCGTTTCTTGAATTTACTAGAGGCTAGAATGTGAATGATATCGACGAAGGAACAAGGGATAAGATGAAACCCTAGTTTCACAAGAAATCCCTAATTCTCGTCGATCATCATCGATCTAGTATCAATTCATCGAAGGATAAGAATACGTAATTGTAAGATTACATCACATCTATAGATCCGATCGATTCCTACGAGCCTCATTTCGATTCTTGATATTTGGTTTGGAAAAATCAACAAACTATCAATTCTTGATTCTATCTTTTTCTTGTTATTAGATCTAGATTTTCTAATTCTTGAACTTCAAATATAAATCATGAATTGTTTTGTTTTCTTTTCTTTAAAGTTTCGACTCATCTAATTCAAAAGACAAACGATTACACTGTCCCTGTGGACGATCCGCACTCACTTACAATTTACATCCGACACCGTAGTTGATTACGGTCAAATAATTTTTGGTTGTGATTTCTTTACAATTTCCAACTACACAAACAAGAATTCTTTACAATCAAATAGCGTCGTTGTAGTATAGTGGTGAGTATTCCCGCCTTTCACGCGGGTGACCCGGGTTCGATCCCCGGAAACGGCGCCATTTGATTGTTTGAAATTCTTGTTTGTGTAATTGGAAATTTGTAAAGAAATCACAACCAAAAATTATTTGACCGCAATCAACTACGGTGTCTGTCACGGCCCGAAAGTACGGAACATGACTGGCACTTAAACTACGAACGTCTCGAGACATACGTAATCTAAGTAAACCGAAAACCCAGAAATCCAAACCAAGAAAAGTAGTAGAGTGCAGGAAAAACCAACTTAAAGCAAGTAATTTCAATAGCATAAGCCGAATTATGCGGTTTTTAAAACATCAAAAATTTACTGAAAATTTCGGCAGAGTCTCCTTCGTAAATACTGGCCCCCAAACGGGATACAACATGAATAGTATACGAAATCAAGAAAAAGGCATCCCCAAGCGGGAGCTAGCTTTTCGTCAATCGACGGTCACAACCACACAAGCAATATAATATACAACGCCAACGACGAGGATCAAAACTCAAAAGGAAACTCAAAACCACCAGAAATATAACGAGCGACTCTACGGTCGAAAGAATAAACAACACTGGTCTCTATCTCAATAAATACATGTTTGGTTGATGTAATTTACTAGATACAACGGAATAATATTATACAAGGTAATATGATGGGTACGATACAAGAAAAACCCACCTACAAGCAAGTCACCCGAAGGAAACTATGCCCGCAGAGCCGTAAAGAAACCTGTACGGCAGACCTGCAAGAAACTGGGGCACAACGGGGGTGAGTTGCCAACTCGTGAATAGAAAAACATCTACGCACAGAAATCGCATAAATAACGCAATCCTAGGTCAATGATCATAATATATCCTCAAAAATGTATACAACATGCAGCCTAACAATGGCTAGGGTAAATATCTAACCGGAGTGTAAACTCATGTGCCCGTGTCAGTGCCTCAGGTAGCAATATATCATATGGATGATGTATGAATGCATGAAACAGAATGCATGTACTGAATAAAACTGGTTTCATAAATCAGTGAGATTTCTGTATTTTAAAAGAAATGAGGTACCATATATGAAATCAGCATAAAACAGTGCCCAGCATCGACACAAAACAAGTGTCCAAATACCTCGATATCTCTGTGTCACAATCTAGGTACCTCAAGTCTCAATCTCAATGTCTAGGGCGCCGTCAGTCCAGACCGGCCCCTACCATCCATCTCAAGACCACGACGGTATCCTCCGGATATCCGACGCGTCGGGTAATATCACCGGTAGGTAGTGCTCCCCTGCCAGGCTCACATCGTCATCATCACGCGCTTCTTGCCCCGGGGTACCTTACCGGGTCCACCATGTATCCGAAACGGTTCATCCGTCTCCTCGAATCGGGTCTCAAAATCCATCAGCAAACTCATGATGGACGACTCATACATCATGGGAAAACCGCACTTTTTTATTTTAAAAGAGAGAAAAGGTTTATTTATGTTTTTGCGGTTTTCCTCCAAATCCAAAAAATCTCATGGAAATCCGAATCCAAAACCTCAATAATACGTAAAATAGTGAATATATGCATGAGAAACCATGAATGCGGCATAACAATGAATAACAGTATGCATGAAGTAGCAGGTAATAACTACAATGTCTAAACTAACATATGAGGCAAGTACACTAATATCATGTCAAATTACTAACTAACAAGCCAAGTCAAGCAATAATATTTTCTAAGGTGTACGTGACATGGCAATTACCGATGAAGATGTGTGTGAGCCGGCAAGTAAGTGTATTCGAAAATAATGTATTTTTAACACGGCAATTTCCCTATCATTTGCACTCATTTAGAAGTGTTCGGTATTCATATTTCACATATTAGCAAATCAATCGTTAAATATCAGATTTCATGTATTAGACTTTTAAACCGGCACTTTAAGGGAAATTGACCGCATTTCATGGCATCGCATCATCTCTGTATTTGCGCAACACTTGTGTCGAGATTTGTGTAGGAAATTGCAGGAGCAAAGTCAAAAGAAGCTGATAAAAAATACACCAACTCCATGTTTTCAGATCTGGTAGCAATTCAGAAGGAAATATACAAATAATCATATCAAATAAAGGCCCACAACTCGGCCCAAATCAGCACCAAACGCCCTAAGCCCCAATGCCTCAAAAGCGCCACGGAACCGCGGCGGGAGCCGGCTTGCGCCGCGGTTCCGCGGCGGTTTGGTCAGATCATCATTCCAATTTTGCATCATTATTCCTATCTCAGTGGCTACAGCTCAGAAATACATGTCAAATTCTAGAAAACCCTCGAATCTTCTTCCAGATCAGCAAAGATCATTAAGCAAGGCTAATCTTAATTAAGCTCCTAACAAACTATTTCTAGAAGCTCCCTCCTAACTAATCACATCTAGAAGCTTCTCCTCTAACTAACTTTTGGAGGGAAATTCAAATTTCCTCAACAAACTTTTGGAGGGAAACTTAGAATTTGGAAGCCTAGACCTAGGGTTAAAAGCTAATCAATCTTTAGGTAATCAATTTTAGCTAATCTTTAGTCTTCTTCAATTCTTCATGTTCTTCCACAAGTCTAGTGACAAGGCTTGTGCGAAACCCTAACCTTAAGTCCACTCCAAATTCAAGATCTTGAGTACCAATCAAGCAAGAAGCCCTTCAACCTTTTAGGAGCCGAGCTGATCTCTAACCGAGCAAGTGATCCAAGCCGATCCGCGACTCACGGAGCCGAGCGAAGCCAAATCGACGATCGAGTTCTTCCTCTTGTAGTTCTTGAGCGAATGTAATGAAATTGTTGATATAAATAAAAGGTGAAATTCTTTAATCTTGCTTTCTTTTAATTCTTGCATCATGATTAGATCTCAATTTGTAATTGTTGTTCTTGTTGTGATGTTTGAGTTAAACTCCGCTCGTTAAGGAGTCGAGACGATCAATAGAAAGATGATGTAACAAATCTTATAACGATTTTTAAGTCCTACGAGTTTTGTAAACCCTAGCAAGTTCAAGAATCGATGACCTAGTTTCGTTGCGATACTTTCTTGATTGTGATCGCTCGAAATTAGGGATCTACGATCGTTTCTTGAATTTACTAGAGGCTAGAATGTGAATGATATCGACGAAGGAACAAGGGATAAGATGAAACCCTAGTTTCACAAGAAATCCCTAATTCTCGTCGATCATCATCGATCTAGTAGCAATTCATCGAAGGATACGAATACGTAATTGTAAGATTACATCACATCTATAGATCCGATCGATTCCTACGAGCCTCATTTCGATTCTTGATATTTGGTTTGGAAAAATCAACAAACTATCAATTCTTGATTCTATCTTTTTCTTGTTATTAGATCTAGATTTTCTAATTCTTGAACTTCAAATATAAATCATGAATTGTTTTGTTTTCTTTTCTTTAAAGTTTCGACTCATCTAATTCAAAAGACAAACGATTACACTGTCCCTGTGGACGATCCGCACTCACTTACAATCTACATCCAACACCGTAGTTGATTGCGGTCAAATAATTTTTGGTTGTGATTTCTTTACAATTTCCAACTACACAAATAAGAATTCTTTACAATCAAATGGCGTCGTTGTAGTATAGTGGTGAGTATTCCCGCCTGTCACGCGGGTGAACCAGGTTCGATCCCCGGCAACGGCGCCATTTGATTGTTTGAAATTTTTGTTTGTGTAATTGGAAATTTGTAAAGAAATCACAATCAAAAATTATTTGACCGCAATCAACTACGGTGTCTGTCACGGCCCGAAAGTACGGAACATGACCGGCACTTAACCTACGAACGTCTCGAGACGTACGTAATCTAAGTAAACCGAAAACCCAGAAATCCAAACCAAGAAAAGTAGTAGAGTGCAGGAAAAACCAACTTAAAGAAAGTAATTTCAATAGCATAAGCCGAATTATGCGGTTTTTAAAACATCAAAAATTTACTGAAAATTTCGGCAGAGTCTCCTTCGTAAATACTGGCCCCCAAACGGGATACAACATGAATAGTATACGAAATCAAGAAAAAGGCATCCCCAAGCGGGAGCTAGCTCTTCGTCAATCGACGGTCACAACCACACAAGCAATATAATATACAACGCCAACGGCGAGGATCAAAACTCAAAAGGAAACTCAAAACCACCAGAAATATAACGAGCGACTCTACGGTCGAAAGAATAAACAACACTGGTCTCTATCTCAATAAATACATGTTTGGTTGATGGAATTTACTAGATACAACGGAATAATATTATACAAGGTAATATGATAGGTACGATACAAGAAAAACCCACCTACTAGCAAGTCACCCGAAGGAAACTATGCTCGCACAGCCGTAAAGAAACCTGTACGGCAAACCTGCAAGAAACTGGGGCACAACGGGGGTGAGTTGCCAACTCGTGAATAGAAAAACATCTACGCACAGAAATCGTATAAATAACGCAATCCTAGGTCAATGATAATAATATATCCTCAAAAATGTATACAACATGCAGCCTAACAATGGCTAGGGTAAATATCTAACCTGAGTGTAAACTCATGTGCCCGTGTCAGTGCCTCAGGTAGCAATATATCATATGGATGATGTATGAATGCATGAAACAGAATGCATGTACTGAATAAAACTGGTTTCATAAATCAGTGAGATTTCTGTATTTTAAAAAAAATGAGGTATCATATATGAAATCAGCATAAAACAGTGCCCAGCATCGACAGAAAACAAGTGTCCAAATACCTCGATATCTCTGTGTCACAATCTAGGTACCTCAAGTCTCAATCTCAATGTCTAGGGCGCCGTCAGTCCAGACCGGCCCCTACCATCCATCTTAAGACCACGACGGTATCCTCCGGATATCCGACGCGTCGGGTAATATCACCGGTAGAAAGTGCTCCCATGCCAGGCTCACATAGTCATCATCACGCGCTTCTTGCCCCGGGGTACCTTACCGGGTCCACCATGTACCCGAAACGGTTCATCCGTCTCCTCGAATCGGGTCTCAAAATCCATCAGCAAACTCATGGTGGACGACTCATACATCATGGGAAAACCGCACTTTTTTATTTTAAAAGAGAGAAAAGGTTTATTTATGTTTTTGCGATTTTCCTCCAAATCCAGAAAATCTCATGGAAATCCGAATCCAAAACCTCAATAATACGTAAAATAGTGAATATATGCATGAGAAACCATGAATGCGGCATAACAATGAATAACAGTATGCATGAAGTAGCAGGTAATAACTACAATGTCTAAACTAACATATGAGGCAAGTACACTAATATCATGTCAAATTACTAACTAACAAGCTAAGTCAAGCAATAATATTTTCTAAGGTGTACGTGACATGGCAATTACCGATGAAGATGTGTGTGAGCCGGCAAGTAAGTGTACGTGGCACATACGCATCATCGGTAATGGTGCTGGTGTCCTAACAGCATAATATCAACAATGCAATATGAAATAACAATGTAAGTATGCGATGCGGAGCGAGCAACCAAAATGAGCGGGAGCTAAATATTAAACACTGGTGCCATTTGAAATAACACGAATCGTGGGGTTTTGAAAATAGGGCTACGGCAGTTTTAAGAAGGGATACGTCTTTTGAAATATCCGTAGATCCCTTGACCTATCTTTTAAAATACCCACGATCCGCTAGTTTTGAAATATGTAGGTGTCTAATCTAATCTAATAACTAAACTAAACTAAAGGGCTAAGCTAACAAGCTGGACTACAGGTAAGGAAACCGCCTAACATCTGAGTCGATATATATACATACCTGTATATATATTAATCGGTGATCCCGCCTCAATAATATCATATCCGATACCATATCTATAATCAGACATCCCATGTCAAGAGTGCGGATCAATCATCAAAATATAGCTCGTACGTAAATCCGTCGTACGGTATCCCCAAATCTGGGTACGGGTCAATATCATATTCATCACACTATTCATTCGGTATCCTTTTTATCAAAGATCATAGTCTAGGGTACTGACCTATGTCTAGTACAATACTAATATCATCAATATGGTCATGATCTGGCTACTGATCGACAGTCTCGTACAAACTGATATCATCAGCACATCATCATCAAGGGGTATACATTGCCCAATACGGCCTAATATCAATATCCTAGCATATCATGTCCCATATCACGATCATATGTCGACCATTTTATTTATAACACTATTCACCTGTATCGCCGCCCCAAGATCCGCTATGACACCAGGACGTACCTCAAGTACGAATCCTGCCATATCACCGATATCACAACCTCAACACAAATCTCATCGACTCATCTCAATCCCAAGTATCATCCTCAAATCCGTATGTGAACACATAGTCCCATACCCATGTGAACACATAACTATATATATATTCCCGTAAACACAAATGGAAGAAGAATGTATGCATGTATGGGTGGGTGTGTGCATGTATGGTGCGACCACTACTCTAGGGTTTCGCGGTACTAAACCATCCATATTTATCATCAATAAACTCAAACAATATATAATCAATAAATGTGTGTATACGTATTCGTATACATCACACGAACTGCGGGGGTGCTATACGCCATCCACCCGACTTCTCCCCGTAGATATAAATCTACTCACCTGATCTTCGCTCGCCGGTGACGAAGTCGCCACGTTCTTGCTTGTCGTCTCGAAGTCCGCATAGGGTACCTACATATCATAACGCACCGTATCGCATTAAAATCTGACTCATGACCAAAACGACACACGAATCCCACATAGGTCAAAACCTATGGTTGCTTTTCACAAATCAACCCAAAAACCCTCGATGTCGGCGTACAAACGCCAAATCATCGAGAAAAACCCAAATACACTCATTTGCATATTCACGAACTCTAATTTTAATATAAAATAGCTTAAAACTCACAAAAACCCTAATTTCACTTAAAAGTCATTTTTCCGAAAAAACTAGCAAGCACAATTCGCCGTTTTTGTTCAAAACATGATGTTTAAACGAATCTAGAGGCCACAATATTCACTAAATATCTTAAATAAGTCAAAAAAAAATGATTCCCATAATTTAATCTCATTAAATTCCATAAACCCCAAAAACCTAGTTTACAAATTATCCAATTTTAACAATTTTCAAGCAAAAATTCTCGATTTAAGAATTAAGCTTAGATTTGCATATCTAAGGTATTAAACCACTCATTATAATGTTAATAATGCTATGAAACGATAATTAGATTTTTAAACCTAATTATTAGACTAATTATAAAAACCTAGTTAGCAATTAGCAAAGTTATCACAATCTTAAATTAACAAATTAGCAAATAGCAACTAACTTAGATTTTGCATACAACTACATGTTAATCTCCTCATTACAACCATAAACAAATGATAAAAACCTCACTTGATCACAAACCCTAATCATTAATTCAAAACCCTTCTCTTGAATTTTAATTCAAGCACCTAGAACTAATTAAAAAAACCTAATTAAGCTAACATGAAACAATTAGCACAATTTAAGAATAGGTTAGAATTATACCTCATGATCAAGAGATCAAATATGAAAATCAAGCCTCTAAAATGCCAACTTGCTCCCTAGATCCATGCAAGAATAGCAAATGAAAAATGGGTAGGAGTTGGATTTTAATTTTTGCTTTGATTTTGAAGGGATTTTGATGCATTTTGAGTGGATTTTTAATTAGAAATGAGATGAAGAATTGAAGGGGCTGAAGAAAGAGGGAGGCTCGGCCATTGTGCAGGTGGGAAAGTGTGGGAGAGAGTGAGGTGTTGATTAGAGAAAGAGAAAGTCAAAAACCCATACCTCAAGTCAACACACTCATTCATTATTCTTTCATTTCTTTTCTTTTCTTTTCTTCTCTTTTCTTTTTGAAGTGGGGAAAAGAGTGGGAGTGGGGAAGCAAGGGTTCAGCCATCATGATGGGGAAATGGGGGTTTGGGTGTGTGTACGGGTGTGGGGTGATGAAAAATGATAAATACAATACCCCAAATATCCATTTACGCTAAAAAAAAGCCTTTTTTTTTCAATAATTACTAAACCATTTTGGCAAATAATTTCATTCCAAAAACTACATGATAAAATTTTATTTATTGTTTTATGATGCACAAAATTTGTTTCAACTCATTCCAATTTGTAATTTTCCCTAATTAAATGTATTAGTGACGACTTAAAATAATAATAAAATAATTTTTTTTCAGAAAATTTAAAATTTCACTAGCGGCTCAATAAACACCAAATAATAACAATTACATAGCTAGAATATGTATATTTAATTTTTATAATAAGATATTTGTATTTTGACTTTTTACAGAAAACCCCCTTATTTTACCGATTTTTTTCGAAATTTCACCGAAACGATTTTCAAAACGTTACAATCTTCCCCCTTAAAGAAATTCGGTCCCCGAATTTAAATTCAAACTCCCCTAAATACTAAAACATCTAAGAAAACCATCAACTCGTCGGGGCTCCGAAATTGTAAATACATAAAACAAATCGTAGCTCAGCGCATGCGCTTGAAAAATGAGTATATAACTCAAATCAAAACTCCGTCAACCATCCCGCAATCATCGGAGTCATGGAGAAGACATCAATGCCAAATCCAAATCAAAACCAATATGACATAACTCGAAACTATACATGTAAATATCGAATCTATATCTGTAAGTATCTGAAGGAAATGCATGCCAAATCTATTTAAGTCGCTATGCAACGCGTATAACACTGCACAGTGGCGGACGTCTATCATAAGAAAATAACTATATACATATATACCTTTGTTTGAAATGTACGTTCCGCCATTTTGGAAACAATTTAGAAGGGTCTCCTTGTTTTAAACATTTCGTGTCATATCAGACACGTAGGTAAATACTGAGGCTATAGCTCGCTTTTTGGAAATCCCTTCAATAACTATCAATGCGTGCAAAATATATTCTGGTACTGTCCTCTGACTAGTCCTGTTTAGTACGAAAACACGTAGCAATATCATAAAAACGTACTGCTCTATACGAAATCAATCCCAAAATATGCACATGAATGCTACGTGCGTCTGGTGCGCACGGAAATCAAAATCCATGAATGTGCCATACATGCGCACAGAAACAACATCTAAGTGCATCAGGTGTGCACGAAACATCTGTCGTAGGCAACGTGTGTACCTGACAGCAAAATCAGGTGTATCTGACATGCACGAAAAAAATCTCGATTTAGTGCATCTGGTGTGCACCAAAATCGCATCTCAAAACATGCGCTCAACATGCGCGAAAACCCAAAACCAGGGGCATCCATCATGCACGAAATCATGAAATCCAATATCAAGAGCCTAACATGCGCAAAATCAAATCAGGTGCACAAGGTGTATAAAACAAATATCGAGTATCATAATCGAAATCGAAGTCCAGTGCATCTAAGTGCACAAAAGGCGTATCACTGCACTGCAAGCATATATAAACTATACAGAGTGTAGGAACCAATTCGTGTGCGTGCATACGCACAAAATCAACTCAAATGTCTAAAACCGTAAAATCACAAACATGTGAAACCAAAACACGAAAACGATATCAAGTGCAACACCGAGCAAAGATCGTAAATCCCCAATCATCAAAATCAAATCATGCGAATAAGTCACCCAAAACATCAAAATAAATAATGGCGGAATAGTACCGCTCAAGTGCATTCTCTAAGAATCTCGGGCCAATTGTCGCGGTCACTAGTGGGACGTCTCGTCGATGATCATGAACTCTGGCCTGCTGGTGTGCGTAACAATGACCACTCCTGGGTCAAGGTCTTCACTGTGAATTACCAATCTCTCGGTCCATCGGCTCATCGGCCCTGTCAGGTGTGCTAACGGGGATGATCCCGTTCTGGCACTTCTCTGGTCATCTCTCGGTTAATCATCGCGACCACTCGTAAGACAGCATATCACTGGCGTCGGCCTCTGGCTCTCTGAATGTACGCGACACATCTAATCCTGGGTGCAAGTATCATTGCAGCAGTGTCCTGGAAGGAATCTTGCTCACGGTCTCTTCCATGTCTCGTCTCTGCCAACTGTCCGGAAGTCATCGTCCTTCACTATATCTGTTTCTTGTTCCGGAACGGCGGTATACTCATCGCGACTCCTTCTGGAAGGTATATCCAAGTAAAATGCCTCGGCATGCGTATCGCATCTCTGATGTCGGAGGAGTGGAACGTCATCTTATCTAGATCTGGTACGAACCTCTTACTCCACTTTCTCTAATGTCGACTGCTTCGGACCCGTCTCATCGTGGCTACATGGACTGAGCTCCAACGGCTATCCTCGTATCAGGAGTCTCCCAAGAAATGCATCTCACCACCTAGCATCCGAATTAAGTCGAGCCATCCGATCGAGTCGTCAAAACCTCATAATCCCCCAAGAGCTCAACCTCTTGGGCACAATTTAATAGTATCGAGTACATACCACAGCATCGGTGGTCCAGCCGTAGAAGGGCAAACCCAAGCCTCACTAATGGCGCCGTAGAACTGCCGCAAACCCGAAGGTTCAAAGGCTTTCACACGGTCATTAAGTCGAGTTAGGGTTTCATTCTTCTAAAGGGACCATAGAATTGCCTGCATGTCTTTCCGACTACTTTAAACTTAGAATAATAGGTTTCTGACATTCGATCGTCTCTGTCGACTCCCAACATCTCTGCATGAAGTCGTCTCTAGCTGGAATCAATCTATCTGATGACCTCGCATCGGGGTAGGCGAACGATCCACATGTCCTAGTCATTCATCCTCGATGACTAGCGACCTTCTATCATTGGCTGAATCCTCCGGTGCCGATCTGCCCGTCTGAGTAATCTCACACAGCGATCCATCAACCCTCGTGGTGCGAAAACACAATAAAAAGACACATCTCTGCAATCGTGTGTCGCCGGAATCACGCCCTGGTCAGTCCTCGTTCGTAACGAGCTCGTGCTGACCGCAACTCTAGCCGTAGCTCTCCCTGCCCGTAATCGTGGTAGCAAAACCATAACGGGTACTGATGAGGCTAGATCGGAATGAATATAATACTGAGCAAAGAAATGTACATCCTAAGGCTTCTTAAGTGGAGTAGCGTATCGTAAATATGCCGCGGAACATACCCACGGTACGTCACTCTACTTTAGTCACCTATTCCATCAACCAAGGGTCATCCTATGCTCCGAAGGTAAAACCTAACGCTCTGATACCAACTTTGTCACGGCCCGAAAGTACGGAACATGACCGGCACTTAAACTACGAACGTCTCGAGACGTACGTAATCTAAGTAAACCGAAAACCCAGAAATCCAAACCAAGAAAAGTAGTAGAGTGCAGGAAAAACCAACTTAAAGCAAGTAATTTCAATAGCATAAGCCGAATTATGCGGTTTTTAAAACATCAAAAATTTACTGAAAATTTCGGCAGAGTCTCCTTCGTAAATACTGGCCCCCAAACGGGATACAACATGAATAGTATACGAAATCAAGAAAAAGGCATCCCCAAGCGGGAGCTAGCTCTTCGTCAATCGACGGTCACAACCACACAAGCAATATAATATACAACGCCAACGGCGAGGATCAAAACTCAAAAGGAAACTCAAAACCACCAGAAATATAACGAGCGACTCTACGGTCGAAAGAATAAACAACACTGGTCTCTATCTCAATAAATACATGTTTGGTTGATGGAATTTACTAGATACAACGGAATGATATTATACAAGGTAATATGATGGGTACGATACAAGAAAAACCCACCTACTAGCAAGTCACCCGAAGGAAACTGTGCCCGCACAGCCGTAAAGAAACCTGTACGGCAAACCTGCAAGAAACTGGGGCACAACGGGGGTGAGTTACCAACTCGTGAATAGAAAAACATCTACGCACAGAAATCGGATAAATAACGCAATCCTAGGTCAATGATCATAATATATCCTCAAAAATGTATACAACATGCAGCCTAACAATGGCTAGGGTAAATATCTAACCCGAGTGTAAACTCATGTGCCCGTGTCAGTGCCTCAGGTAGCAATATATCATATGGATGATGTATGAATGCATGAAACAGAATGCATGTACTGAATAAAACTGGTTTCATAAATCAGTGAGATTTCTGTATTTTAAAAGAAATGAGGTACCATATATGAAATCAGCATAAAACAGTGCCCAGCATCGACACAAAACAAGTGTCCAAATACCTCGATATCTCTGTGTCACAATCTAGGTACCTCAAGTCTCAATCTCAATGTCTAGGGCGTCGTCAGTCCAGACCGGCCCCTACCATCCATCTCAAGACCACGACGGTATCCTCCGGATATCCGACGCGTCGGGTAATATCACCGGTAGGTAGTGCTCCCCTGCCAGGCTCACATCGTTATCATCACGCGCTTCTTGCCCTGGGGTACCTTACCGGGTCCACCATGTACCCGAAACGGTTCATCCGTCTCCTCGAATCGGGTCTCAAAATCCATCAGCAAACTTATGGTGGACGACTCATATATCATGGGAAAACCGCACTTTTTTATTTTAAAAGAGAGAAAAGGTTTATTTATGATTTTGCGGTTTTCCTCCAAATCCAGAAAATCTCATGGAAATCCGAATCCAAAAACTCAATAATACGTAAAATAGTGAATATATGCATGAGAAACCATGAATGCGGCATAACAATGAATAACAGTATGCATGAAGTAGCAGGTAATAACTACAATGTCTAAACTAACATATGAGGCAAGTACACTAATATCATGTCAAATTACTAACTAACAAGCTAAGTCAAGCAATAATATTTTCTAAGGTGTACGTGACATGGCAATTACCGAGGAAGATGTGTGTGAGCCGGCAAGTAAGTGTACGTGGCACATACGCATCATCGGTAATGGTGCTGGTGTCCTAACAGCATAATATCAACAATGCAATATGAAATAACAATGTAAGTATGCGATGCGGAGCGAGCAACCAAAATGAGCGGGAGCTAAATATTAAACACTGGTGCCATTTGAAATAACACGAATCGTGGGGTTTTGAAAATAGGGCTACGACAGTTTTAAGAAAGGATACGTCTTTTGAAATATCCGTAGATCCTTTGACCTGTCTTTTAAAATATCCACGATCCGCTAGTTTTAAAATAGGTAGGAGTCTAATCTAATCTAATAACTAAACTAAACTAAAGGGCTAAGCTAACAAGCTGGACTACAGGTAAGGAAACCGCCTAACATCTGAGTCGATATATATACATACCTGTATATATATTAGTCGGTGATCCCGCCTCAATAATATCATATCCGATACCATATCTATAATCAGACATCCCAAGTCAAGAGTGTGGATCAATCATCAAAATATAGCTCGTACGTAAATCCGTCATACGGCATCCCCAAATCTGGGTACGGGTCAATATCATATTCATCACACTATTCATTCGATATCCTTTTTATCAAAGATCATAGTCTAGGGTACTGACCTATGTCTAGTACAATACTAATATCATCAATATGGTCATGATCTGGCTACTGATCGACAGTCTCGTAAAAACTGATATTATCAGCACATCATCATCAAGGGGTATACATTGCCCAATACGGCCTAATATCAATATCCTAGCATATCATGTCCCATATCACGATCATATGTCGACCATTTTATTTATAATACTATTCACCTGTATCGCCGCCCCAAGATCCGCTATGACACCAGGACGTACCTCAAGTACGAATCCTGCCATATCACCGATATCACAACCTCAACACAAATCTCATCGACTCATCTCAATCCCAAGTATCATCCTTAAATCCGTATATGAACACATAGTCCCATACCCATGTGAACACATAACTATATATATATTCCCGTAAACACAAATGGAAGAAGAATGTATGCAAGTATGGGTGGGTGTGTGCATGTATGGTGCGACCACTACTCTAGGGTTTCGCGGTACTAAACCATCCATATTTATCATCAATAAACTCAAACAATATATAATCAATAAATGTGTGTATTATTCGTATACATCACCACGAACTGCGGGGGTGCTATACGCCATCCACCCGACTTCTCCCCGTAGATATAAATCTACTCACCTGATCTTCGCTCACCGGTGACGAAGTCGCCACGTTCTTGCTTGTCGTCTCGAAGTCCGCATAGGGTACCTACATATCATAACACACCGTATCGCATTAAAATCCGACTCATGACCAAAATGACACACGAATCCCATATAGGTCAAAACCTATGTTTGCTTTTCACAAATCAACCCAAAAACCCTCGATGTCGGCGTACAAACGCCAAACCATCGAGAAAAACCCAAATACACTCATTTGCATATTCACGAACTCTAATTTTAATATAAAATAGCTTAAAACTCACAAAAACCCTAATTTCACTTAAAAGTCATTTTTCCGAAAAAACTAGCAAGCACAATTCGCCGTTTTTGTACAAAACATGATGTTTAAATGAATCTAGAGGCCACAATATACACTAAATATCTTAAATAAGTCAAAAAAAATGATTCCCATAATTTAATCTCATTAAATTCCATAAACCCCAAAAACCTAGTTTACAAATTATCCAATTTTAACAATTTTCAAGCAAAAATTCTCGATTTAAGAATTAAGCTTAGATTTGCATAACCTAAGGTATTAAACCACTCATTATAATGTTAATAATGCTATGAAACCATAATTAGATTTTTAAACCTAATTATTAGACTAATTATAAAAACCTAGTTAGCAATTAGCAAAGTTATCACAATCTTAAATTAACAAATTAGCAAATAGCAACTAACTTAGATTTTGCATACAACTACATGTTAATCTCCTCATTACAACCATAAACAAATGATAAAAACCTCACTTGATCACAAACCCTAATCATTAATTCAAAACCCTTCTCTTGAATTTTAATTCAAGCACCTAGAACTAATTAAAAAAACCTAATTAAGCTAACATGAAACAATTAGCACAATTTAAGAAAAGGTTAGAATTATACCTCATGATCAAGAGATCAAATATGAAAATCAAGCCTCTAAAATGCCAACTTGCTCCCTAGATCCATGCAAGAATAGCAAATGAAAAATGGGTAGGAGTTGGATTTTAATTTTTGCTTTGATTTTTAAGGGATTTTGATGCATTTTGAGTGGATTTTTAATTAGAAATGAGATGAAGAATTGAAGGGGCTGAAGAAAGGGGGAGGCTCGGCCATTGTGCAGGTGGGAAAGTGTGGGAGAGAGTGAGGTGTTGATTAGAGAAAGAGAAAGTCAAAAACCCATACCTCAAGTCAACACACTCATTCTTTATTCTTTCATTTCTTTTCTTTTGTTTTCTTCTCTTTTCTTTTTGAAGTGGGGAAAAGAGTGGGAGTGGGGCAGCAAGGGTTTAGCCATTATGATGGGGAAATGGGGGTTTGGGTGTGTGTACGGGTGTGGGGTGATGAAAAATGATAAATACAATACCCCAAATATCCATTTACGCTAAAAAAAAGCCGTTTTTCTTCAATAATTACTAAACCGTTTTGGCAAATAATTTCGTTCCAAAAACTACATGATAAAATTTTATTTAATGTTTTATGATGCACAAAATTTGTTTCAACTCATTCCAATTTGTAATTTTCCCTAATTAAATGTATTAGTGACGACTTAAAATAATAATAAAATAATTTTTTTTTCAGAAAATTTAAAATTTCACCAGCGGCTCAATAAACACCAAATAATAGCAATTACATAGCCAGAATAGGTATATTTAATTTTTATAATAAGATATTTGTATTTTGACTTTTTACAGAAAACCCCCTTATTTTACCGATTTTTTCGAAATTTCACCGAAACGATTTTCAAAACGTTACAGTGTCGGATGTAGATTGTAAGTGAGTGCAGATCGTCCACAGGGACAGTGTAATCGTTCGTCTTTTGAATTAGATGAGTCGAAACTTTAATGAAAAGAAAAAAAAACAATTCATGATTTGAAATTGAAGTTCAAGAATTAGAAAAATCTAGATCTAATAACAAGAAAAAGATAGAATCAAGAATTGATAGTCTGTTGATTTTTCCAAACCAAATATCAAGAATTTCAAACAATCAAATGGCGCCGTTGCCGGGGATAGTGCGCTAATTGTTCGTATTTTGAAATTTGAGTTGAAAAATTTTATTCCATTATAATTTTTACATCAAAATCCACGCAAACACTAATACGAGTTGTTGTGATCTGTGCGAGGAAATCTGGAATCATTGGAGCTGTGGAGAAATTTTTCTGTATAATCCAGAGAGCTCCTGAGGTGAACAGAAACCGATCCTGAAAATTTGGTGCAGTGATCCCTTGATCGGACCGTGTTTCCGCGGTATAAGGCACTAATTGCCGCGCTTCCGCGGTGGGACTACCTCCTCTCTGTGCACATTTTGCTCTGTGAGTCTCTATCTTTCTTATCTCTTACCTCATCTGCTCCAAATAACAATTTCTTGCAGGTTTCTTTGCAAATAATCGCTGTGCCGCAAAAGCAAAATAAAATTTGTGCGTGTTTTTGATTCTTGGTTGTTTGCATATTAATACGGAAATTAAGGGGCACGACCAAATCCAGATTAGGTGGGGAGTTTATTACCCTTCCTAAGCCCCAAAAATCACAAACTTACATCCGCATTGACCCACATTAACTAAAAAATATCTAGAGATGACTCTAAGGACCGTCGCGCTCAATTAGGACAAGAGAAGGCCGTGGGTAATTCATTGCTTATCTGCGTTTTCTTGTGGTGCCTAAGACGAGTGTGTCTAAGGCTAGTGGTTTTTAATTAGGCCCACTACTTACGTAGCGGAGTACCTTCCCACTTACCTGGCACTTATCCGGCCACAGGAGGACAAAGAGGCAGTGGAGGATTCTATCCTGCGACTTGTCTTTTGGCAGTTAGGAGCGGTCTAGAGATTGACCTAGGTGACCACTAGATTTTAGGGTTTTGTGTGTTGCATTTGTTGTGTTGCATCATATTTTCAAAAATCCGTATCTTTTCAAAACAAACACCGCATTCATATCATTTCCCCTAATTATAAATTCACGCTGCCACTTGTACTAACCCTTTTTAGTGCAAGATAGGCTGGACACGGGATTCTAGTGCCCGTTAAGTCCGCGTTTCCCTCATCGACCCTAAAGTCGGTATTTCTACACTTACCTTTTCTTTTACCCACCACCACACCCACATCGATAGATCCACCTCCATCGAACTTCTTTTCCACTACTCTGCCGCCGTCCGTTGGTGCGCAGAATCCACATCGCATCTCTCTCCAAGAGAGGTGCTATCCTACACGAGGCCCACTTTCCACCTGTCTTTCCATTCCACCAGCCAACGGGGAAAATTTTCAAATAAAACCCCAATACATCAACCTTCTACCAAAATTTCACGGTCTCGAGTCTGAGGACGCATACGTATTTATCACGAAATTTGAAAATGTATGCGCAATGATGGGTACTTCACAGCTTTCTGTGGATGTTTTGTGTCTTCGTCTTCTCCCATTCACCTTGTGCGATTTAGCCGCGAAGTGGCTATATAACACTACCGCACATTCCATTTCAAATTGGGAAGAATTCGTCAAAGCATTCCTTAAGAAATTCTACCCACATCAAAAGACAGCTCGAGTCCGTAGCGAAATCTATCAATTCACCCAGCTTCCAAATGAAACATTTTCAAAATGTCTTGACCGCTTCAAGGATCTGTTAGTCCAATGTCCTCATCACGGCATCCCGAGATGGGAACTGTGCCGAATCATTTATGAGGGCATTAATCCTAACACAAGACAGACCCTTGAATCCATGTGTCAAGGCAACTTTATGACTAAGGATGATGGGGAAGCCTGGGAATTCCTAGAAAATTTCGCTGAAAAATCTTTACAGTGGGAGGGTGTGAGTTAATCGTCTAGGGATGGCAATGATATTTCCATAGGAGTTAGAGCTGACATTGCAGCTATCAATAAGAAACTCGAGACTATGGAAAATAAATTTTTAGCCGCCACCCTAAATCAAATATCACTCTCCAAAACTGTATGTGGCTGCTGTTCTGATCCGTCTCACTTGACGGAAGAATGTCCGTTTCAAGGTCATGAGCATACCAATGCCGCATTTCAAAGACCTAGAAACGATCCATCTTCCTCCACATATGATCAGGGTTGGAGGAATCACCTTAACTTTGCTTGGAACCAATCCCAATCTCAAAACACGGTTCCAAACACGAATCATTTCCAAAGGGTCCCTCCACCACAACAGCAGCCACCACTTCAATTGAGTCAGCACCCCTTTCAATCACAAAACTTTCAAAATCCGGCCAACACTTTTGCACCGTCTAGTCCTTTGCAATTGACCGGTACAGATAATACCTCTGCACTAGCACAAACCTTGGATACATTCATGAAACAATCCATCCAAGGGACGGCAAGTTTGCAATCTTCCATCGAGAATGTGATGAAGATCATTGTCTCTCAAAATGAGAATATCAAATCGATGGAAGCACAAATTGCACAACTAAAAGCCGAAATGAGTGCAAGAGAGAAAGGGAAACTTCCAGCTCAACCCTTACCCAATCCTGGTTATTCACATCATGTGGATGCAATCACGTTGAGATCTGGAAGAGTGCTTGACAATCATGTTGGGGAAGAGTTTGATGATACTGAAAAATCAATCAATGATACCCCGGCTGAGACCTTTCCTCACACACACCCTTCTAATTCTGATCCTAGTTCTTCTACCCCACCACCTTCTTCCGAGCCTATTCTTCGTTTCCCAAAAGGCTCGCCACTACAGCCCACCTCTTTTACCCCTCCACGGACGATCCCCACTTCTATTCTGGGATCGGGTCCACATACACTTCCTTCTCCTATGATGGACCCAGCGCTTATTGCTAAAGCACCTTATCCTAATCGGTTAAGGGCTAACACACCAAGTCCACATATGGAGAAGATTATGAACATTTTTAAGCAAGTTAACATCAACATCCCTCTCCTAGATGCCATCCAACAAGTCCCGTCCTATGCGAAAACTCTTAAGAACTTGTGCATTAGGAAGAGGAAGACTCAAGTGCCCAAGAAGATATTCATGGCAAAAACAGTAGACACGGCCTTCCCCCAGCAATTACCGAGGAAACGTAAGGACCCTGGCTGTCCTACTATTTCCATTTCTATAGGGGAAAAACACATCAACCGTGCTCTACTAGACCTTGGCGCTAGTGTTAACTTGCTTCCATATTCGGTTTATGAGCAACTAGGTATCGGAGTGTTAAAGCCTTCGAACATAACTCTTCAGATGGCTGACCGATCAATCACCAAACCTAGGGGTGAACTGGAGGATGTGTTAATAAAAATCGGGGAATTTATATTCCCTGTGGACTTTATTGTAATTGATACACAACCTGTAGCGAACCCACGGAATCAAATTCCGGTGATTTTAGGTCGCCCATTTTTGGCCACTTCCAATGCTATTATCAACTGTCGTAATGGTTCTATGACCCTATCTTTCGGGAATATGTCAATAGAGCTGAACATTTACAAGTTGGGAAGTGTACCCTCCGAGCCTACTGCTCAGGTCTGTTCTGTCGACTTAATGGATGTCGACAACAGCGAATTAGATGATCCTCCTGATACTGATCTTGACTCTTTTCATATGTTGTTGTTTGACCCAACTATGTATCATACAAATACGGACTCTTCCACTGAGATGTCCGGATCAACAATTAACACAGATTATGAACTGTTTTTAGAGTCTGAAGATCACCCCGCACTTTGTGATGACATTATTCATCGGGGTATGGATGGAACTTTTGAAGAGATCTTCGCTGATGAACTCGCATTTTTAAATGACACGGGTGTTGAGATGAATCATCTCCCAATCAATGAAATTGAACCTCCACCCCTTCTTTTGACTTGTAAAAAGAATGCGAGTAATCCATCATATTCACTGCATCGTCTCTCCAAAATGAGACGCACACACATTCTATTCCACCACTTAACCTTTCCCCACTTCTTCTTCCACCAACCAGAGCACTGCATTGATAAAATTTTTGAATGGTTGGTGTTAACCTTCGGTCTTTGCAAAGCTTGGTATTGACCAATGATTTTTGACCCCCACTTGTGATTTTCAAAGCTTAACATTGCATAACTCAAGTTTGGGGGGGGGGGGGGTATGTTTTTCTAGCTCCTAAAAAGAATTTTTACAAAATGATGAGCCAAAAATAAGTTTGGGGGAGGGTCTTCACTTAAATATTTTGCCCCCACTAATAAATTCCTCCCAAGCTTACAGGTTTTTCGAGATTTAGCGGATGACAACAGTGAGGACACTGTTGAAAACAAGTTTGGGGGAGGTTTGTGCTTATTTTCGCATCATTTGCATATCATTTGCATAAGCACAAAACATTTTTTGAAAACCTATAAAAATTTAAAAATTTTCAAAACTATAAAATATTTTTGTACATAAATAAGATAATAAAAGATTAGATAGTGAAAAATTACATCCATCAGATTAGAAAAATATAAGAAAACTAAGAAAATTAGAAGTTTTCTTATACGAACTAGTAATAAGTAGTTATGAGCCATTGTCCCAAGGGTTAGTAAGATGAAGGACGTCACTAATCTGTGGATAAAAATAAGTCTGAAAAATAGTTTCTATTCTGGAAGCCAAACATTTTGAACGTTGATACCCTGCTATTCGCACTTACACACGTCTTAAAGCCTGGGATAGTAGAGGATACCTTGAAATGCTCTTGTCTTAAAGCCAAAAGTATGGGAAAAAAAATGAAATGAAGAAAATATAAAGTGGTGAGAAAAATGGACACTGGTTTTGTTATCACCGAGGGCAATAAAAAATATATAGCGAGGGTGCATTTTCACCTAGTGCCCTAAGGCAACTGGTCTGAGAGTCACTGCTATGCCTAAGGTGGTGCAAGACGAGGAAAATACACCAAATAAGCAAACACATGAGTAATCGGTCGGTTAGTACCTCAAGAAGTATTAACGGTCGCATGAAAGTGTGTGAGCAATCTCATCTAAATATTCATTAATTAAAAAGTACTGAGACTGATGGGCAAGAGTATGATAGCTTGAATTGAATTCTCCGGGTGTAGGGATGTCTTTACATACACACAGGGTTATATGATCGATGTTTGGAAGAAAGGTAGGAATGAAGAATAAGACGATGTTTTATTGAGGGAGGACGTGATTTTCGACATCTTTTCATGACCATTAAGATAGGGCTCATAACTACCGAAAAGCTAGCTTAGTTGGAAACCCTAATTTTCAAAGTCTTTCTTTTACAATTCTTGTCTTTAAATGTAATACTCATGATCTTGCTTTTATTATTGGATTTTGTGGGTGCAATCCGCTGAAAACCCTCAGGAGACAACACTCCTCCTACTAGGAACACCTAGAGGTTTAAAGGCTTGTTGCACGTGCTCAATGCAATCGTGTTACCTACGAAAGTGTGCTAGTTAGTTTTTCTCTTTCTTTATTTTCTCTTTCTCTTTCTCATAAAACTATTCGCTCGAGACGATCGAAATTAAGTTTGGGGGAATTTGATCAGTCGAAAATAATGTATTTTTAACACGGCAATTTCCCTATCATTTGCACTCATTTAGAAGTGTTCGGTATTCATATTTCACATATTAGCAAATCAATCGTTAAATATCAGATTTCATGTATTAGACTTTTAAACCGGCACTTTAAGGGAAATTGACCGCATTTCATGGCATCGCATCATCTCTGTATTTGCGCAACACTTGTGTCGAGATTTGTGCAGGAAATTGCAGGAGCAAAGTCAAAAGAAGCTGATCAAAAATACACCAACTCCATGTTTTCAGATCTGGTAGCAATTCAGAAGGAAATATACAAATAATCATATCAAAGAAAGGCCACCAACTCGGCCCAAATCAGCACCAAACGTCCTAAGCCCCAATGCCTCAAAAGCGCCGCGGAACCGCGGTGGGAGCCGGCTTGCGCCGCGGTTCCGCGGCGGTTTGGTCAGATCATCATTCCAATTTTGCATCATTATTCCTATCTCAGTGGCTACAGCTCAGAAATACATGTCAAATTCCAGAAAACCCTCGAATCTTCTTCCAGATCAGCAAAGATCATTAAGCAAGGCTAATCTTAATTAAGGTCCTAACAAACTATTTCTAGAAGCTCCCTCCTAACTAATCACATCTAGAAGCTTCTCCTCTAACTAACTTTTGGAGGGAAATTCAAATTTCCTCAACAAACTTTTGGAGGGAAACTTAGAATTGGGAAGCCTAAACCTAGGGTTAAAAGCTAATCAATCTTTAGGTAATCAATTTTAGCTAATCTTTAGTCTTCTTCAATTCTTCATCTTCTTCCACAAGTCTAGTGACAAGGCTTGTGCGAAACCCTAACCTTAAGTCCACTCCAAATTCAAGATCTTGAGTACCAATCAAGCAAGAAGCCCTTCAACCTTTTAGGAGCCGAGCCGATCTCCAACCGAGCAAGTGATCCAAGCCGATCCGCGAATCACGGAGCCGAGCGAAGCCAAATCGACGATCGAGTTCTTCCTCTTGTAGTTCTTGAGCGAATGTAATGAAATTGTTGATATAAATAAAAGGTGAAATTCTTTAATCTTGCTTTCTTTTAATTCTTGCATCATGATTAGATCTCAATTTGTAATTGTTGTTCTTGTTGTGATGTTTGAGTAAAACTCCGCTCGTTAAGGAGTCGAGACGATCAATAGAAAGATGATGTAACAAATCTTAAAACGATTTTTAAGTCCTACGAGTTTTGTAAACCCTAGCAAGTTCAAGAATCGATGACCTAGTTTCGTTGCGATACTTTCTTGATTGTGTTCGCTCGAAATTAGGGATCTACGATCGTTTCTTGAATTTACTAGAGGCTAGAATGTGAATGATATCGACGAAGGAACAAGGGATAAGATGAAACCCTAGTTTCACAAGAAATCCCTAATTCTCGTCGATCATCATCGATCTAGTATCAATTCATCGAAGGATAAGAATACGACATCGTGAGATTACATCACATCTATAGATCCGATCGATTCCTACGAGCCTCATTTCGATTCTTGATATTTGGTTTGGAAAAATCAACAAACTATCAATTCTTGATTCTATCTTTTTCTTGTTATTAGATCTAGATTTTCTAATTCTTGAACTTCAAATATAAATCATGAATTGATTTGTTTTCTTTTCTTTAAAGTTTCGACCCATCTAATTCAAAAGACAAACGATTACACTGTCCCTGTGGACGATCCGCACTCACTTACAATCTACATCCGACACCGTAGTTGATTGCGGTCAAATAATTTTTGGTTGTGATTTCTTTACAATTTCCAACTACACAAATAAGAATTCTTTACAATCAAATGGCGTCGTTGGAAATTGTAAAGTTTAGGGGAGGTTCTAATTTTTTGTTGTGATTTTTGTTGTGTCGTTTGAGAAAATAGAATAGAAATCAAGAATTCTTTACAATCTTTAAAGTTTAGGGGAGGTTCTTCACTTATATATTTTGGCCCCACTAATAAATTCCTCCCAAGCTTACAGATTTTTCGAGATTTAGCAGATGGCAACAGTGAGGACACTGTTGAAAACAAGTTTGGGGGAGGTTTGTGCTTATTTTCGCATTATTTGCATTATACTTTGCATAAGCACAAAACATTTTTGAAAACCTATAAAAATTTAAAAAATTTCAAAAGATAAAAACATTTTTTGTACATAAATAAGATAATGAAAGATTAGATAGTGAAAAATTACATCCATGAGATTAGAAAAATTTAAGAAAACCAAGAACAATTAGAAGTTTTCTTATACGAACTAGTAATAAGTAGTTATGAGCCGTTCTCCCAAGGGTTAGTAAGATGAAGGACGTCACTAATCTGAGGATAAAAATAAGTCTGAAAAATAGTTTCTATTCTGGAAGCCAAACGTTTTGAACGTTGATATCCTGCTATTCGCACTTACACACGTCTTGAAGCTTGGAATAGTAGAGGATACCTTGAAATGCTCTTGTCTTAAAGCCAAAAGTATGAAGGAAATAAAAAAAAATAATATGAATAAAAATATAAAATGGTGAGAAAAATGGACACTGGTTTTGTTATCACCAAGGGCAATAAAAATGTATAGCGAGGGTGCTTCTTCACCTAGTGCCCTAAAGCCAACTGGTCTGGGAGTCACTGCTATGCCTGAGGTGGTGCAAGACGAGGAAAATACACCAAGTAAGCAAGCACAGGAGTAATCGGTCGGTTAGTACCTCAAGAAGTATTAACGGTCGCATGAAAGTGTGTGAGCAATCTCATCTAAATATTCATTAATTAAAAAGTACTGAGGCTGATGGGCAAGAATATGATAGCTTGAATTGAATTCTCCGGGTGTAGGGATGTCTTTACACACACGCAGGGTTATATGATCGATGTTTGGATGAAAGATAGGAATGAAGAATAAGACGATGTTTTATTGAGGGAGGACGTGATTTCTAACATCTTTTCATGACCATTAAGATAGGGCTCATGACAACCGAAAAGCTAGCTTAGTTGGAAACCCTAATTTTTAAAGCTTTTCTTTTACAATTCTTTTCTTTAAATGTAATATTCATGATCTTCCTTTTATTATTGGATTTTGTGGGTGCAATCCGCTGAAAACCCTCAGGAGACAACACTCCTCCTACTAGGGACACCTAGAGGTTTAAAGGCTTGTTGCACATGCTCAGTGCAATCGTGTTGCTACGAAAGTGTGCTAGTTAGTTTTTCTCTTTCTTTATTTTCTTCTTCTCTTTTTAATAAAACATTCGCTCGAGACGATCGAAATTAAGTTTGGGGGTATTCGATTAGTCGAAAATATTGTATATTTTAGCCGGCAATTTTCTCATCATTTGCACTCATTTAGAAGTGTACGGCATTCATATTTTACATATTAGCAAAACTGTCGCAAAATATCAGATTGCATGTATTAGACTCTTAAACCGACACTATAAAGGAAATTGACCGCATTTCATGGCATCGCATCATCTCTGTATTTGCGCAACACTTGTCTTGAGTCTGTGCAGGAAAATACGGAAGAAAAACCAAAGAGCTGATCAAAATTACGCCAACTCAAAAGATGCAGATCTGGTAGCAATGCAGAAGTAATTACAAAATTCAACACATGAAAACAAGGCCCAAATATTATTTGGGGAATTACCAGAAAATATGGAAGCCCAAGGCCCACAAAGAGCCGCGGATCCGCGGCCAGAGCCTGCTTGGGCCGCGAATACGCGGCAGTTCCAAGGATTCACCTCCCCATTTTCAGTGCAAAATTCATCTCTCAGGGCCCACATTCATTTCATACATGACAAATTCCAGAATTATCTCGAAGCTTCTACCAGATCAACAAAGATCATTAAGCAAAACTAATCCTAATTAAGCTCCTAACTAACCTCTTCTAGAAGCCCCCTCCTAACTAATCACATCTAGAAGCTTCTCCTCTAACAAACTTTTGGAGGGAAACTTAAAATTCAAATTCTAGATCTAGGGTTTAGATGGCTATAAATAGGAACCTAGATCTAAGGGTTAAGATTGTTCATTAATCTTTGTTAATCTTTAGTCTTCTTCAATTCTTCATCTTCTTCCACAAGTCTAGTGACAAGGCTTGTGCGAAACCCTAACCCTAATTCCACTCCAAATTCAAGATCTTGAGTACCAATCAAGCAAGAAGCCTTCAACCTTTTAGGAGCCGAGCCGATCTCCAATCGAGCAAGTGATCCAAGCCGATCCGCAACTCACGGAGCCGAGCGAAGCCAAATCGACGATCGAGTTCTTCCTCTTGTAGTTCTTGAGCGAATGTAATGAAATTGTTGATATAAATAAAAGGTGAAATTCTTTAATCTTGCTTTCTTTTAATTCTTGCATCATGATTAGATCTCAAATTTTAATTGTTGTTCTTGTTGTGATGTTTGAGTAAAACTCCGCTCGTTAAGGAGTCGAGACGATCAATAGAAAGATGATGTAACAAATCTTAATACGATTTTTAAGTCCTACGAGTTTTGTAAACCCTAGCAAGTTCAAGAATCGACAACCTAGTTTCGTTGCGATACTTTCTTGATTGTTATCGCTCGAAATTAGGGATCTACGATCGTTTCTTTAATTTACTAGAGGCTAGAATGTGAATGATATCGACGAAGGAACAAGGGATAAGATGAAACCCTAGTTTCACAAGAAATCCCTAATTCTCGTCGATCATCATCGATCTAGTATCAATTCATCGAAGGATAAGAATACGACATCGTGAGATTACATCACATCTATAGATCCGATCGATTCCTACGAGCCTCATTTCGATTCTTGATATTTGGTTTGGAAAAATCAACAAACTATCAATTCTTGATTCTATCTTTTTCTTGTTATTAGATCTAGATTTTTCTAATTCTTGAACTTCAATTCTTTAAATCATGAATTGTTTTGTTTTCTTTTCTTTAAAGTTTCAATTCATCTAATTCAAAAGACGAACTATTACACTGTCCCTGTGGACGATTCGCACTCACTTACAATCTGCATCCGACACCGTAGTTGATTGCGGTCAAATAATTTTTGGTTGTGATTTCTTTACAATTTTCATACTACACATCAAGAATTTCATTCAATCATTCTGCAATTTAAAGCAATCGACCTTAAAATGCCCCTTCTTCATACAATAGTTGCAGGTCAAGTTCTTATTCTTGGACTTCGACCTTAACTTATTCTTATTACTTTCCGAATCTCTCTTTGTAACAACCCTAAATTTCCTATACAAGTTTTTACAAAAAAATTTCAAAAATCCATAAAGGGGTATTTATTGCCTGAGCACAAGATAAGTAATTAATTAGCTCCATAATTACAAGAAGGAGCTTGTAGCTCATTGGTAATACCTTGCACCGCTGAAGCAAGCCACCAGAGTTCAAATCCCATACCCCAAATTATTTTTAATATTATTTTGTTTTGAAAATTTTAGAATACCAACAGTTACACGTGCATTTCTCACAAAAACCCCACTACCCTAGGAAAAGTGAACATACCAGTGACCACATGAGACGACCCCCCACATCCCCACTGCCTGACTCGGCCGGACTCGGCCGGACGGCCGAGTCCCCTGAACAAAAATTGTAGCTTTTCCTCTTCTATATCCCCTGCATAGTTTAAATGTTCAGACCACTTCCAGAGACACAATTAAACCCTATTTACTCTATTTTTAATGAATTTTTAATATATTTTTACATTTTTTTAATTTAAACTCTTCATCTACCCTAACCCTAGCCTAACAGTATAAATACCACCCCTACACTCTACCCCCTCACCACAAAACTTTGAGCCAACTCTCAAGAAATCCTTAGAAAACCCTAGTGTGCAATCGAAGTGAGCAAGAGGCGAAGCGCCGACGAAATTCCGACTACGACTCTAGGAGCTCCTGGCGACGAAACGACGCACCGGAAGCTACATTCATTCCATCTCTCTCTTATCTAGTTCGCAACCCGTAAGTCCCAATTCTATCTTCGCTGTTCTTATTCTAAAATACGGAATTACAAAACCTGACGGTATCGGAACAAATCCGATTTCCGATTCGGTTTCTTTATAAAACTTCACTTTTCTTTAATACAATCATGCTTAAACCAATTCATGTTGACTATTAAACACTAATCAACCATATTGATCAAGTTTCATATCATAAAGTAATTGCTATTTCATTTTACCGTATTTTTCATTTAAATACCACATAGTTTCAATTCTACATTTAACATCACAAAATTTTGCTATACTTTTAAGTAGATTACGAGGTAATGACCTACCTCCTCACACACTCATATGCAACATAGCACAATACCCTTGAGAACATAGAATACTGGAAAAATGATATCTTTACAAATAAATACCATAATTAATAAGACCGTTTTTCCTTAATGATTAGTATTTATACAAATCTTTGCAAAGCGCCGCTACAACCCATTTGGGGAACCCGTTCGGGATGGTGCGGATTATCGCACATCATCGGGCTTAGTAGTGCGAGATGCAGACCTCCGCAAGGAGCATTCAGTCTCGAAAGATTTAAAATACAACATCTTAAGAAAACGAGATTTCTAGAATATTATATATATACTAAAATTATTTTCATATAAATATATGTATATGTAACATAAAAATATCTATTTTGAATTATTATAAATATTCCACTTTTTTCTAAAAATGTCACAAGAATCATTTTACACTAAAATACCATGAATTTCATACAAATCAATATTACAAATAAATACCTTTATTTATGAATTAGGATATTTTCACTAGAAATATCACAATATAAAATCTACATTCATTACAACTCTAAAGACGAATAATAAATACTTGGGGTGTATTTTGAAAAGTATATAAAAGTATTTTTACATTAAACCCCCTCAAGTTCTATAAATTACCCTAAGGACCCTAATAAACGTAGGTTTAAGCGGGACCAGTCTCTTGAGCCTCAGGGAGCCGGAGATATGGGTGCTTGCCTATCTAAGGTAGACAACTTAACAATGATGTTATCAATACGGTAATCGTCTTTGAAAAAGACACAAATCCTGCCGCCCACGTGCAGCGGTTATCGATAACATCAAAACAATCTGGACTTCAATTTACTTTTCTAATTGTCTGACTCAGTTTGAGTCTCATTATAATCTGACTTGAATATGATTCAAGTACAATCTACAATCTACAATCTACAGTACTACAATTTAACATGAATCCATGAATCCAATTATCAATCTATACAACTTGACTTAACCGAACCATGGATATACATTCCATTTACACGATTCTCCAGTTACATCCATTTTCATGATTCTACGGTTACATCCGTTTACTGATATCATGGTTTCGGTAAATCATCCAATTATACAATCATTACAATTTACAATACTATACAATACAAACAAGACATCTCGGGGTTTAAGAGATAGATTAGTACGGAAGGTGTTAGAAGTGGCACGAGACAGTAAGACTTAATACACCTAATATGAATCCAGTTGCTGTTGTACCGTGGCATAAACGGTTCCTTGTACTATACTTGCCTCTAGTCTCTGGCATATAGAAACTCCTCTCGTATACACTGGCATTCTTCTGTACCAAAATACAAACAACAGCGTTAACACAACAATATACTACAACTTTAAAAGATACCTTCTTATTCTGTTTATTCTACTTCTCTCTTATCTTTGGGACTTACGGAGCGATCTGTTCACTGACAACATTCTCTTTCTTTATTCTTTGAATGTCGTCAGGTGATCAGGACCCGTCAGAGATCGAGCCCACTGCTGAAGACTTGGACCAGTTCAGTGAAGACCCCGAGCTCTAGTCATTGTACACTTTTTATTTCAGTACCTTTCCTTTTCTGTTATGTCATTGTTTAGGCATTGCTTTTATTCAGTTGTATTTACTTTCCATGCATTGTACAGAAAGAATATGAATAAATAAAGTTGTTGTTTTATTATATCTTGTCTCTTGTGCATTTATCTTTATATTGCTTAGATACGCTTAGCGTATTTACTTCACAGTAAATACGTAGCGGCCTCGTCCTGTCCCCTTCACCGTATACCGGGAAGCGGGGCGTGACACTCTTCTCCAATCGTCCTCGAACAAATAAACATGAAGATGGACCATTGTCTTCGTTAGAAATTAACGCCTTGTCGATCATCTCTTTGTTCATCAAATTTTCTTTAACATCCTTAATCGAGAGTGTATCTCGTCCATAGACCATGGTATCACAAATGTGCTTATAAGAGGGTGGGAAAGAACATAACAATAACAATGCTTGATATTCATAATCAATCTTAATATCGATCTTACCCAGATCCGTAATAATAGAATTAAACTCATCGGTGTGAGATTTGATTTGAGAGCCTTCTGACTTACGAAGTGTGTATAGGCGCTGCTTCAACAGGAGTCGATTTGTGAGAGACTTCCTTAAATATAACTCCTTTAACTTCATCTACAAATTATCCACCGTCTTTTCTACCAAAACTTCTTGCAAAACTTCGTTCGTCAGACACAACTGGATAGCCATGAGGGCATTTTCATCCAACTCCTCCCAGGCTTCCTCCGTCATAGTGGACGGTTTTGCATCATTCCCAAAAATCGCCTTTCTCAAATTATTTTGATTCAATACGGCAATCATACGGACTTTCCATAAACTAAAATTCATATTTCTATCAAACTTCTCAATATCATAATTCTTGATTGTTGAAGACATGATGCGGGATCAAACTAAAACACCTTGAGTGCTAATGAACCCTAAAACTTCAAAATTACGATCTAAGAAGATGGGGAAGAGGACACAAGATGGGGAAGAGGACACAACCCTAAAACTCATTACTCGCAATGTCTTTCAATTTGCCGGACACAAAGTCGTTGAACATTTTGAGGCCATATAGATGAAATAGCACTACTTGTTGCAGATTGATATGTTAGAATTACTTTTGGATTTTTTCTAGACATTGTTGTTGTAAGAACATCAAACAACCACTCAAAAAATTCGATTGTCTCGTCATATAGTAATGTCGCACCAAAAATAATTGTCTATTTATGATTATTCACATCAACAAATGGTGTAAATCCGTCCATAATTGTTAGTTGGGAAATTGATTCCTGGCCTAGTATGGACAGATGACTTATTTTTAAACTCACAAAGTTCCAAAATCATGAAAACCCCCAAAAATAAATTTTTATATTATTTTTAAATCTAAACCCTGATTTGTAGACGTATTTATGTATGCATTGCATATAATACCTTTTAAGATATTAGAACATGGGTTTTTTTTTGGATATCCCAAGATATTAGAACATGAGATTTGTGATTATGTAACCTATAGTTTTCCATAGCTTTTTTACAAGTCTTTCTTTTATCATTATTTTTCCTAATTTCCTTTTTAAGTTTATCTTCTTTCTAAACCCATCTTCTTTATTGTTGTTTACCCTCTTTATCATTACTTGCCCTAATTTCAGACTTCTTTATTATTCCCTCTTTATTATTAACTGCCTCAATTTTAGCCATCATGAGAATGGAGATGCTGGAAATAGGAGAGGAGATTGGGGGATTAGGAAAAAGGATATGGGAATCAGAGGAATCAGATTCGAGATTAGAGATTTGATAGAGTAGATGCAGAAATTAGAAAAGGAGATGGGGGAATCGGAGAATTGCATTAAAGATGAGGGAATCTAAAACAAAAATGCAGATTTTGGAAAGGTGATCGCGGAGGGGAAAAAATGGGGAATTAGAAGAGTAGCATCGATGAAGAAGGAGCGAACCATGGCAGTCGTAAGAGGAAATCATTCAAATAATTTGTTTGAGAGAAGTTCTAAGATGGAAATCTGGACGTTACAAATTAGATGTGTATTTTATTAAATAGAATGGGGGTAAACTTGAAATTTTTGTAAAAATATCCTAAGTTTAATACACACAATCTATTTTGGGCTTAAAACATCCGTGTTTTATAAGTATTGAGTGTTTTCATAATTTTGAAAATACATGGGTTTAAAAAAAGCCATCTCTTCAAATTGGGCTCGGAAACAATTTTCCCTTGCTAGTTTTATGTGTCTTATCGAAGCAAATAACATCACCAAACTGATCTTGCATCATCCCCAAAGATGTTGGTAATTTGATCTTCTTCATTAAGCTGAAAAAATGGATTTTCTATGGCCTTACCATATAGATATTGTAAAACGGCTCTAACGCTCTCCAATTTTCATTGCAAGCTTCCTGTTTATCCATAAGTTGTTTTTGTAGTCTTTACGAAGAAAACCTAATTTATCTAGACCACCGTCTTTCAAGCTCATCACGTCATATGTTTCCTTTCGTGATACTCCCGCCTTTTCAACTATTCTTGCTCTCGTTGCATGACCCATGGTAACCTTTCTTGGTGAGACAACCCGATGATTGTGATAATTCATAAAACTCACTAACTCGATATTGGCCATTCTTTTCTCGTTTAATCATCACACGTGCTTGACAACCTATTCTTCATTTGCCTTCCGCCCCCTCCCCCAATTTCAATTTTTTTGTTTCGGCGATAGCCCTCCTTGTAGCACACAAATATTCTCGATATCGATATTATTAGGTTATTTTGATTTAATCTATAAATTTTGACAAATAATTTTGATTTATTTATTTTGGAAGTTGGTGATTGATTTATAAATTAAATCATATAAATAAAAGGTTTAAAAATTACTTGGGAATTATTTGCTTGTAACTGGAAAGGTTAAGGATTAAATGGGACTTATGTAAAATTAGCAGTCAAAGTAAACTTTAACACTTGAAACCCTTCAATGGGTTTATGCTAGACTAATTAGTAGTCAATGTATTTAAGACTTTGTAGTGTTCAGAAGGAAAAATGGGACCTTATATTTGGATGAATATTTTAAGCACATCCATGTTCATGTTTATCACTAAGTGGTGCTTCTAACGATTAAAAGTCTATTAGGCCCAAATTCCTTCTGAATAGGACCAAATAATTTATCTGTTTGATTTGAACTCAACAATTTCCACCTTTCTAATTGCAACTCTTATCACTAGTACAAAGATGGCTTGCCCTTACGGATGGGGAAATCCCTAGGGGCAATTTTAGGTTTCCTCTACGGTTCCCACCATAAGGAAAACGAATGCCCCTACGATCTAAACCGTAGGTGCATATATACATACAAAATTGTAAAAATTTAATATACGCAGTTGTCCTTACGGTGCCGCAAGAGAAGGCTTTACGGTTGTCACCATAAGGACAAAGTCGGGCATTTAAAAAAAATAAAAACCAAATTTTCCCCTTCCTGTTCCAACAGTACTCTAATATTCCCCAAATGTATTTCCCCCCAAAATTTCCCCGCCCTCGTCGCCTCTTCCGACCTCCCGCGCCATCATCACCTCCTCCAACCTCCCATGCCATCATCGCCTCATCCAACCTCGTCGGCTCCTCCCTTGTCGTCTCCTCCGACCTCCAGCTCTGATGATGCTCAATATTGGCGACCCTTAAGATCAGGACACGTGGCGAATGGCACGAAGAAAGGGCCCACAAAAGAAGGCCATGCCGCCCCTGTACCCGTTCGGCCAGCGCAAGCTAGCCCTCCTCAAGGGTCCCCACTAACTGGCCTCCTCGGCCCCTCAGCTCGCCCCGAGCTGCCGCCAGACCAAGTCTCCTCGGCCTTCTCGCTCGTCCCCTAGCCCCTTTGCCGAGGCTGTCTTCCTCGGCCCTCCGACCAGTTCCGCCACTCACAGGCGTAACCGCAGCTCCGCGAATCTCGCCAAGCGCGGATTCTCCGCCAGCAACATCCCACGTTCCATGCCTCCACAATCCCAATTTATGGGCGATCCACTCTCTACGCGAGCGTGACGTCGGGAGCGTAACCGCCGGCGAGATTCTCGCGCCTGCTGCTGTGTGCCATCACCGCTATACAAACCCCCATCACAGAGGGGTCAGGGAAGCCATTTTTTGTTCCACTTAGCCATTACGCTACTCGGATCTAGTACTAACTTGATCGTCGAAGGGTCCTCTGTGGTATCAAACCACCCCGGGACTCCTTTGCAGGTACTTGGCGTCAAACTCCTCCAATCACCAAACCTCTTCAAAACCCATTGAGACCCGCACACAACAGGGGATCCCCTCCAGAATCCATCAGGAGATCGACGGAAGACAACATATGAAGGAGATCTGAAAAGGACTTCCATCAAGATCCGTCTCCATCACCTCCAACACCTCTTCTCCCGTCCTCCAGCGCCGTCGAAGCCATCCTCCTCCTCCTTCCCAGCGTAGCCTCGTCGAGCAGGATCCGTCGATTCCTCCACCGCCTCGCAGCCTAGCCGGCCGTCGATTCCGTCATAGGTTAGTTATTTATTCTATTTGAATTTTAATTTTCCTAATTAATTTTAATTTTTATTTCTTTAATTGTAGGAATTAATTTTTTTTGGTTGTTTTTGTTGTTAATGTTGTTGAATTTAGGGTTAGGGTTAGGGTATGGGGTCGGTTAGGGGCATAGGGTCGGTTAGGGGTTAATTAGGGTGATTAGTGTTAGTGTTAATTAGGGGGTTAGGGTTAGGGTTATGGTTGGGGTTAGGGAGAGGGATAAGGTTATGATTAGGGTTAGGGTTAGGGACTAGGGGTATGGTTAGCGTTAATTAGGGTTACTATTATGATTAAGGTTAATTAGGGGTTAATGGTTAGGGTTATTATTATGACTTGGTTTAGGGCTAAACTTATTATCAATTAGGTTTAAGTGTTAGGGTTAGGGTAACTTTTTAGTGAATTGTTGTAGGTAGTTTAGTGAAAAGCAACCATAGTTTAGAGTATTTTAGTGAAAACCGTACAATTGTTAATGGTATTTTAGTGTTAGGGTTTAGGCAGTTTAGTGAAAAGCAACCATAGTTTAGAGTATTTTAGTGAAAAACCTACAAATTGTTAAAGGTATTTTAGGGTTAGGGTTTAGGACCAGGGTAGGGTTAGAGTTAATTAGGGTTAATGTTATGATTAGGGTTAATTAGAGGTTAACGGTTAAGATTATTGTTATGACTTGGTTTAGGGATAAACTTATTATCAATTAGGTTTAATTGTTAGGGTTAGGGTAACATTTTAGTGAATTGTTGTGGGTAGTTTAGGGAAAAACAACCATAGTTTAGAGTAATTTATTGAAAAACCTACAATTGTTAAGGGTATTGTAGTGTAAAAAAGTAAAATTTAGCAATGGGTATTTTACTAAAAATTTTTAATGATAGTTTAGTGAATAACAACAATAGTTAAGGGTATTTTAATGAAATTTATAGTTATTTAGTTAATTTAAGAAGATGAATCATTAGTTAAATTTGTTAAGGTAGTTTAGTGAAAACCCAACAATAGTTAAGGGTATTTTAGTGTAATTTAGTAAAATTGAAGAAATTGCTTAGGAAAAATTTTAAGGTATGTGCGTCTTTGTTAGATATAGATGTCCTGAAGATAATTATTTTAATTGTACATGGACTTATATAAATAAAACAATCTTGTTCGAAATGATAGTATGCTATCTGGTTTGCCTTATCAGTTATGTGTATATGTTTTAATTGCTATTACGTATTGCCAATACATGCTGATAAGGTCCTCAGGATGTTACGGGACTACCAGGATTTGATGAGATCATAATAATGGAGCCTAGATAGTTGACTACCGCATTCTAATATGTTCCTAGTCATGAGAGTGTCAAGACAGGAAATCGGCATTCCAGTGTAGACTAGTGTATGATTTACTTCACCCGGTTGGAGGGTGATGGCTGGTACTGTAGCCATTGATGCTTGACACCGTGGGATTGCATACATGTGCTCATTAGAAAATGAGTTCACTAAATGGACTCGCCGAGAATTTCTAGTTGGTATCGTTCGTACACAACTGTCGGGTAGAAATTCTCAGGTGGTAATGGTACATGTTAGTCTTAAGATCTTAGATTGTCACAGTTACCTTGTGTGTAAAAGGTTATGCTTTGATCAACTGTAACTCATTTTATGAAGTTACGTATACATGATCTTTATAGGTACATCCCGAAGCACATGGAGTTAGGTGAGCGATCGAGAAGGGATTCGTCTCTTCCAATATGGGGAGCTGACGTCGTTCATTATTTTGATAAAACCGTAACAAGAAATCCTTGGCCAAGATAGATAAGATAAACTGATAATGGTTTTATTAGTTATATCTTTGAGGTTGTTCGTTAAATATCAACATAACTTATTAAGTTATTAGGGTCTGGCAGTTTACCATACCCTAGACTCAATATACGACATGTTCTGATAAAGAGACTGGACTGTACGGTAGTTGTTACAGACAGGTTGTGAATAGTTCAGGTGAGCTCGCTCACTGACCAACTCTTTCGACGTATACCTGGATAGCCTTCACATGCAGCCAGCGTCACTATTGTGCTTGTGGGTTATACTATTCATGGGATTAATTCGATAGTTTTTCGGATGTAATTGAATTAATGTGATCCTATTAACCCACTTCCTGTGTATTATCGGGCTTTAAGAGTCCCACAACCGAGTTTATTCTTTCCAATAAAAATGATGTTAAGGAATTGAAGCGTACGTGTAGTTGATACGTATGAGGATTTAATTAAATATGTACATCAGATATACATATGTTAATTAAACATCGATAATAGTAGACAAAGTATTTGCGCCGACTATTTATGTTAATTGTTTACTAATTAGTTGTATTGCTTGATAACATGGTTTGACCATGGTTATGCCTAATAAATTAGTTATTACAAGTAGTTGTGATATAAATAATTTATAAGAGGAAAGTGCAAAATAGTATCCATATAAGGGAATGTAATGATCTTTCTTTACTTCATATCGGCGTCTCCTCTTGATAGCCTTGCACTCGGATATGACCCAGTCTATGGTGCGATGTGCATCGAACAGCGTAAGAACGCCATCCTCGCCGATGACATCGATGAATCTGTAATGTCTCTGGGTCTGAAATTACAAAAATTTAAATATATATATATATATAACGATGATTAAATTTAAATTTATCAAAGGGTATGTGATACCGTGGCCGCTGCAAAAAAGTGTCGAACATAGTCGGTTTGGCGTGGGCTCCACCTAACATGGAGTGGATACCTATAGTAAGTTTGGATCTCTGCTCCCATGTAATCCCCCCACATGGTCGAGTAATCACTAACAGGCACACCTAACGTGGTCCACTCCAGCGTCTATGGAGCAGCGTCTGAGGCTGGCCTGGAGGAGGAGGGCCCAGTAGGACCCCTCGTCCTGATACTGGTGGAGCCTGCAAAAAGATAGATATACGGACACAATATTATAATATTCAGAGTATGTGTATAGTATTTGACAAATTTAAATTACAATCGTTATTTTAAAGCCTTAAGCAATAACGATTATACCTGCCATCTTTGGCGTGGCGCTAGAACCGACGCCAGACCCCATCCTGTCAGTATTATGCGGAACTGCAAACAGTAAACTGTTAGATGATTCGATAAAATTATTTTAATAGAAAACTAAAAAATGAATAGATAATTATATACCATGTGCAGGAGGAGTGACTGGGGTAGGAGGATTTGCTATCCCACTAATAGGGTAGGAAGCAGGTCTTGTGGCACTGCGGCTGTTGAGGATGGTAGGGATCCTGTAGAAGGGGCACCGATAGGAAGGGTCATGGTAGAAGTAGCTGTAGGAAGGTTGCCGGCAGGAGGGGCCATGATAGGAGGGGCGGTAGGAGGATTGCTGGTAAGTGGGGCGCTAGTACTGGGGGCCCGGGTAGGGATAAGCACTGCTGCTACAACCACTGACAACCCGCCAATCTCGTGTAGATGTCGTTTTCTATGACATCTAGAGCTAGATCCACAGCCTCCGATCAGACCCTATATATTTATTCAAATATTAAAAATTTACTTATAATCATTATACAATTTAAAACATTTAGTTCAATTTCATTACCAAGTACATTTGTTCGGTGTATTAACCGAAGATTCGTTGGGTGGATTATCGAAATCTTGATCTGTGACAATCACTTGGCCGATGTCATGTCTTACTAATGTATTGATGGACGATGCAGAATAGTTTGGATCGTTGGTACGTTTAGTAGAAAGACTGAGACGTGTTATCGCCTCTTCTTCGTCACTCTCATCTTTAGAGTCGCTCAATATCGGCACATTATAATAATCTCTTGGTTTCCAACGACAAACTACACTCCAGTCAACCTTCTTCAAGTCATGAGAATAATATATTTGTGTTGCCATTGAGGGAAAAATAAAGCTATCGTATTCGTAGGTTGTCCGTTTTTGAGTTTACCAAAGTGAGTTTGTATTCATCGACCTTCATACCCCATTCAGACTTGTTATCGTACCATCTGCATTGGAATATAAAAAAGGGGGCAGCCTTATGCATCTATGAGACCGCTATAATCTGCTCAAGAACACTGTAGTAGGGATTTCCTCTGTCATCGGAGGTTGCGACGCCGCTATTTTACGTAGCTCTAATTCGCTCTGTCCTTTCGATCTTAAATTTGTAGCCGAAAAGCCAGTACCCATTGTAAAACGTAGCTGCAATCGATGTACCGATTAAAAATTCATGGACATCTCTATCAATCTGCTCTCCACGACTCATTTGTCCGTCAACTTCTTCTTTACACCAAGAGACGAAAGTGCGTCTCTGTTCTTCTTCGATTCTATCATCCGACCACATCTTAGGATTCAATCTCTTGAGTATAGTTTTGTGCACTCTGTTTGTTAATTTACAGTTATATAAGTTAGATTATACTTTATTTCAAACGATTTAAATGGATGAAATTAGAAAAACTTACTCTTCATATTTAGCAAAACATTCGCCGTTTAGCAAGATAAACGCATGTAACTTGCCAATGAGATCATAAGACATGTTTTTTTTAGCCTTCCTGCTCTAATTGAACCGTCAGGAACACGCGGCGGTTTGTCTAGCTTTGTCCTGATATCGTCGTTCAGGAAATGAGCACAGAAAGACGTGATTTCTTCCAACAGATAATCTTCCGCAATGGAACCTTCAGGACGATACTTGTTGCAGATATAGTTTTTTAAAGTTAATAGATATCTATTGAAAAATAATAGATATTAATAGTCCACGATAATATTTTGCAATTTAAATGATTAATAATAAATTCTTTCATACCTCTCGATGGGATACATTCAACGGTAATGCACCGGACCGCCAATCTTGATCTCGATTGCCAAATGGACGAACATGTGAACAATAATGTTGAAAAAAGAAGGTGGAAAGATAATTTCGAGTTTGCAAAGGATCAAAAGAATATCTTTTTCGAGCTCGACTATCTCATTGGCGTCCACGTTTTTGGAACACAATTGGCGAAAATACGTGCAAAAGTCGTTAAGAATGAGACCAACTTCGGATTTTATCGATACTTTTAGGCTTAAAGGAAGTAGATGTTGCATCAATATGTAGTATTCGTGGCTCTTGAGTCCTTCGATTTTTCCATTTTCTACTTGTACCTGTTTGGAAATGTTTAATAAGAAACCATCGGGGACTTTCCATTCTTTCAACACCCACAGGAACCGCTGCTTCTCCTCTTTATCCAGGTTGTAGATTGCCGGTGGGATCTTGTAATAACCTGGTTTACTAGCCGCAGACCATGGATGCAATTCTTCTTTAATGGACAAACCATCCAAATCCATCAAATCACAGCAGGCGTTGAGATTGTCCTTCGTTTTTCCATCCTTATACAACAGAAGATTGATGACATGTTCAGAGACACTCTTCTCGATATACATAACATCTAAATTATGGCACAGCGGTAGATCGGACCAGTACGAAAGTTGAAATAAACAACTTAGTTTCTTCCAACCAGTTAGGTATGGCATTGCATCTTTGTTTTGTTTCTTTCTGAATGTGATATTCCGATAACCTCTCCATTGTTGCAATATGTCGTTACCGGACAATAGTTTAAGAGGTCTATCGGTCTCCGTCTTTCCGTTGAATAATTCTTTATTCTTTCTGAATCTGTGAGTTATCGGCAAGAAACGTCGGTGGCCCATAAACGACTCTTTCCCACTAAACTTCGAGCGTACGGCACTCATATGAATATGACAACTGGGGCACGCAATCTTACCTTGAGTTGTCCATCCCGACAGCATGCCGTAGGCAGAAAAATCATTAATAGTCCACAACAAAGCAGCCCGCATCTGAAAAAATTGTTTACCATCTGCGTCATAGGTTCTCATGCCAGGTTCCCACATCAACTTTAACTCATCAATCAAGGGTTGAAGGTACAAGTCGATGTTCTTCCCAGGAGATGAGGGACCGTCGATTAAAAACGCCAACGTAAAATAAGACCGCGTCATATCCCTCCATGGCGGCAGGATGTATATAGTCACCACAATGGGCCAAGCACTGTGAGTATGCTCACCGTGAACCATCCCAAATAGACTAAAATCGTTGCTCGCAATTCCCAGCCTCACGTTATGAGGGTCTGCGCTGAATGAAGGGTGTTTTTCATCTAAAACTTTCTATAATATCGAATCTTTAGGATGACTCATTTTCCCCTCTTCACGAGGCGCTTTATGGTGCCACAGCATTTCGGACGTTGTCTCCTCACAAATAAATAACCGTTGCGGCCTCGGTATTAATGGAAAATGAAGAAAAATTTTCACGGGCACATCACCCGACTGAGGGTCTTTCTTAGGCTTGAATCAGCTGGTCTCGCACACGGGTCAGTTTCTGAGTGTGGCGTGTTCATTCCGAAAAAAAACGCAATCATTCTCACATGCATGTATCTTATAATACTTCAGGCCGATATTTATGATTATCTTTTGCGCCTCATATCAGCTCGGTGGCACTTCATTTTCATCGGGCAAAGCTTCCTTCAACAATTCTAGGAGATCAGTGAAAGACTAGTGACACCATCTATTCTTGCACTTGATTTGGAAGAGACGTACGAAAAAGAACAGTTTTGAAAACCCTTTATAATTTAGATATATCGGGATCCTAGAGTCAGCTTTGTACTTCTCCAATAATGAAGGTCCAGTGCTTTCCGTATCATAAAGAAGTTCAACGGCATTTATAAGCTCATCCATGTGATCAATCGGCGCGAATACAGTATCATCTTCTTCGACGGCTTTGTCTTCTTCAAACTGTCATTCCTATTCCTCCTCTTCTTCTACTATCCCTTGCCACTCCATGGTTTCCATTTCGATGAATTCGTTTTCCGTCTCTTGCACCCATGCCTCATCTCCCATTACAACGACTTTTCTCCGTGAAGTTCCCACATAGTGTAATCTCTAACAAAATTGTATCTCACGATGTGTAACTCAACTTCCGACTTCTTAAGCAATCGCTTGTTCATACACATAGAGCAAGGGTAATAGATTTCGTTCTCTTTCAGTAACCCAAGACGTGCAAAGGCAAAATCGGTGAAAAAGCTAACGCCATCAACTAAAAAGCGGTTAAATCTTGAGGGAGTATCTACGTACATTCAACTCTTGTCGTGGAGGTATGAGAATGCCATATTGGAACAATCCGGATGAAGCAAGGTTCCTATAGATAAGACACGCCGGATTAAGATTTCTTAACAGATACACGATAGACGGGATACTATGAAGCGTTAGTGCTACGTTTAATTGACGACTTGATTAATTTAAGTTTCAATTGACGATTTAGCTATAAAGATTATTAAGGACCGGGAGCAAATTCTCATAGCTAGGGAGTTGGATTCTTCTTCCAAGAAAAATGATGATGATATTAAATGTTCTATATTCGATGTCGAGGGTATCGGCTGTCAGGGGTAAGGCATCTATCTCATTAAGAATGTATAAAGCATACACCCATTCACTTGTGCTTTCATCTGTTTCGAGAAAATTTCAGCAGCACCTCCCCGCTGTTCTCCAAGTACACTGTAATAGAAAAGATGATCATTTCAATGCTATCAAACATCATTGAAACGAACATCTAATCTATCGTTGTACACGGAGAACCAGCGGAAAGGTACCAACGAAATATCTCAAAACGAATGAAATACACAAGTGAATGCCGGTGTTTGCCTTATACATTCCTAACTTTTTCATACGCGACAAATCTATTGGTTATCATATGATTGAATATTCTCATCACATAGACTATACAACGGTTGATAGAACCGAATGATACAGTTCGATATTTAACAATCTTCTTATAGTTTTATGTCACGATAAATATCGAACATATGTTAACCGATAGACGGGAACTGAGTCGCATTTTCATTTTCAAATATGATTATCGATGAGAATATGAAAATTTCATATTATTATCGAGTTTCATACACTTAGCTTAAGATTTAATTTGAATTAGTTTCACGTTTACGTATCAATTTCAAGGTTTCAAAGTTTTTGGTTTAGGGTGAAGTTTTTTAAAGTTAAGGGTTTTCTTAATCGAGTTTAAAATTTTGGATTTAGGTTTGAGGTTAGGGTGTGTTTGTGTGCGTGCGTGCGCTTGTGTGTGTGCATGTGTATGTGTATGTGTGTGTGTATGCACGCACGCACACACATACACGCACACCCCTAAGCAACCTATTTCTTCCATTTTACTAAATTACACTAAAATACCCTTAACTATTCTTGGTTTTTCACTAAGCTACCTTAAATTAACTAAATTACTAAGAATTTCACTAAAATACCTTTAACTATTGTTGTTTTTCACTAAACTACCTTAAAAATTTAACTAAACGATTCATCTTAGTAAATTAACTAAATTACTATAAATTTCACTAAAAGACCCTTAACATTTGTTATTTTGACTGAACTATCATTAAATTTTTTAATAAAAAACCCCCATCTGCTCAATGTTACTTATTTACACTAAAATACCCTTAACTATTGTTCTTTTTCAACGGAAATACCCTTAACTATTGTTGCTTTTCACTAAATTACCTACCAAAATTCGCTAAATTATCCTAATACTAACCTTAACCATAAACCCTAAACTATCCTTAACCCTATCCCCTAACCCTAACCCCAACCCTAATTCAATCCCTAAACCTAACCCTAACCTTATCCTTAACACAACCCAAACCCTAACTCTACCCGAACACCAACAACATCACCATCAACATCAACAACTACAACAACAACACCAACAACAAAAGCATCAGCAAAAACAACAACAGCAACACAGCAACAACATCAGCAAAAGCAGCAACAATTAATAAAAACAAAAAAAATTGGGTATTCTGCAAAAATCAAAAATTAAACCAAAAAAATTAAAATTTACCTCTTGACAAATACGACGATCTTCGACGACGGTGGCGACGACCCAGGGCCTCGATCAGATTCGACGACGACTTAGGGCAAAAATTAAAATTAAACCAAAAAAATTTAAAATTATCCTAATCCTAATCAATTTTATTTACCTTTAGACAACGACAGTGAGCTTTGACGATGGCGAGCTTTGACAAAGACCTAGCTTCGACGACAAGCTCGATCGGGTCTAGGCCTTCGACAACGAGCTCGACCAAGGAGGCGAGGGCTTCGGAGGGGAAGGCGACGGCGGCGACGACAGGTGGCGACGGCGGCGACGACAGGTAGTGACGGCGGCGAGAGATGCAGCAGCGACGAGAGGATTTTTGGCGCTGGGTGAAATTTTGGGGGGGGGGGAATGATCGTGGAAAAAATGGGATGAGATTTGGGGTTTTATCTTCAGTGCTTTGTGGAGCTCACCATTATTTTTATTAGTAGCGGTTAGAACTGTGACCAAATCTTTTATAACCGTGACCATAAGTTGGTCACGATTATAACTGTGACGAAATGCCCATTACTACAGGGCACATTTGTAGTAGTGGTTAGGGTTATGATTAAGGTTAGGGTTAGGTTTAGGGCTAGGGATAGGGTTAGAGTTAATTAGGGTTATTGTTATAATTATGGTTAATTAGGAATTAATGGTTAGAATTATTGTTATGACTTGGTTTAGGGCTAAACTTATTACCAATTAGGTTTAAGTGTTTAGGGTTAGGGTAACTTTATAGTGAATTGTTGTAGGTAGTTTAGTGAAAAGAAACCATAGTTTAGAGTATTTTAGTGAAAACCTTACAATTGTTAAGGGTATTTTAGTGTAAAAAAATAAAATTTAGCAAAGTTTTTTTACTAAAATTTTTTAATGATAGTTTAGTGAATAACAACAATAGTTAAGGGTATTTTAGTGAAATTTATAGTCATTTAATTAGTTTAAGAAAATGAATCATTAGTTAAATTTGTTAAGGTAGTTTAGTGAAAAACCAAAAATAGTAAAGGGTATTTTAGTGTAGTTTAGTAAAATTGAAGAAATTGCTTAAGAAAATTTTTAAGGTAGGAGAGTCTCTGTTAGATTTAAGTGTCCTGAAGGTAATTATTATAATTGTATATGGACATATATAAATAAAACAATCTTGTTTGAAATGATAGTATGCAATCTGGTTTTCCTTATCAATTATGTGTATATGTTTTAATTGCTATTACGTATCACCAATATATGCTGATAAGGTCCTTAGGATGTTACGGGACTACCAGGATTTGATGAGATCATAATAATGGAGCCTAGATAGTTGACTACCGCATTCTAAAAAGTTCATAGTTGTGAGAGTGTCGAGATAGGAAATCGTCATTCCAGTGTAGACTAGTGTATGCTTTACTTGACCCGGTTGGAGGGTGATGGCTGGTTTCGTAGCCATTGATACTTAACACCGTGGGATTGTATACATGTGCTCATTGGAAAATGAGATCACTAAACGAACTCGCCGAGAATTTCTAGTTGGTATTGTACACAATTGTCGAGTAGAAATTCTCAGGTGACAATAGTACATGTTAGTCTTAAGATCATATATCGTCACGGTTACCTTTTGTGTAGAAGTCTATGCTTTGATCAGCTGTAACTTATTTTATGAAGTTGCGTATAAAGGATCTTTTTGGGTACAGTCTGAAGCACATGGAGTTAGGTGAGCGATCGAGAAGCGATTCGTCTCTCCCAATATGGGGAGTTGATGTCGTTTATTATTTTGATATAATTATAACAAGAAATTCTTGGCCAAGATAGATAAGATAAAATCATAAGGGTCATCAGTTATATCTTTGAGGTTATCTGTTAAATATCAACATAACTTATTAAGTTATTAGGGCTGACAGTTTACTATACCTTAGACTCAATATAAGACATATTCTGACAAAGAGACTGGATTGTACGGTAGTTGTTACGGACAGGTTGTGACTAGTTCAGGTGAGCTCGCTCACCGACCTACTCTTTCGATATATACCTGGATAGCCTTCACATGCAACTAGCGTCACTGTTGTGCTTGTGGGTTATATTATTCGTGGGATTAATTCGAAATTTTTTCGGATGTAATCGAATTAGTGTGATCCTATTAACCCACTGCCAGCGTATTGTCGGGCCTTAAGAGTCCCACAACCGAGGTTATTCTCCCTAATAAAATTGATGCTAAGGAATAGACGCATACATATAGTTGATGCGTACGAGAGTTTAATTAAATATGTACATCAGATATACAAATGTTAATTAAACATCAATAATATTAGACGAAGTATTTGTACCGACTATTTATGTCAATTGTTGACTAATTAGTTGTATTGCTTGATAACATTGTTTGACTATGGTTATACCTAATAAATTAATTATTACAAGTAGTTGTAATATAAATAATTTATAAGGGGCAATGAGCAAAATAGTATCCATATGAGATGGATTATTACTAATTTTATCAAAGTATTTTCTCTTGTATTTGTGAAGTATGCGATATTTCTTATACTCATCTAGAAGTGTAGCGTAGAGACATTACATGACAAAAGAGACAACATAACTCAAAAGTCAAGAAGAGAGAAAGAAATGAGGGTGAGAGTGGCTGGGTGTTCCCTTTACATTATTAGAAAGTGAGAAGAAATGAGAGAGCTCTATATATGTTATGCTTTCTTTTCATTTTCTCACTTGATCCTCCTCTTCATCATCACCTTCATCTTCTTCTCTCATGTGTTGAGAACATAAGAAGAACAAAGAGAAAAAAGGAAGTTTTTCCTTTTGCATTCCTTCCTCTTGCAAACTAGAAATTTGTGAGAGCAAGTTGCTCCACTAAGAGTGTTCTTAGTAGAAGTTATAGTTGGAGTAGTAAAGCTTCAAGGTGGATCACCTTTAGTGTGTAGCAAGAAGATCAAGTTTCATCTAAACATCAAGAAGGAGATCAAAGTTATGGCTTGTTCGCTAATCATAGTAAATCACACGACAAAGGTTGCATCTAAAACCTTAGTTAATCTGGTATAGTTTTTGTTATTTACAATTGCATGCTTGGTAGTGTTTCTTGGTTGTAGTTCGTAGTGAAAGTTTAGAAATTTTTGTTCTATATTGCTCCTGTTTACCACCGGAAACAAAAAACTGAGGCGCGGGGAGCACGTCCAGCCTGAATCTGGGGGCAGATGCTATATGGACATATCCTTCCACTTCTCCGAAAATACCAAGTTGATTTATAGCACCGTATTGCGGGGACGCTTTTTCCTGCAGGCGCAAGCCCTACAGTTAATTACGTTATCGCAAAGCGATGACAACTTTCTTCTTCTTCATGAATATCACTTCGAGTCGTATTATATTTTGTTTATTATGGGGTCGCCCTTGGATCGTATACGGAGACTAATATGTCGTTGCACATAAGGCACGGATTAGTCTAAATCCGTAAATCTCATATTTGGGATGAACTTAGGTAGTATCTGCCATCAGTTCAAGGTATTAAGGATCATTAATCTTTTTTTAGATTAAGATCAACTTAAAATATGGTTAAGGATCATTAATCTTGTTTTAGATTAAGGTCGACTTAGAAGTATGACCATATGGCCTCGATTGATTTAAAATCAAAGAAATTTAAAACTTCAGGGACTTAACCTATTTTAGAATAAACATTGGGCTTTATATTTACCCAACGATGCTAAGCACTAGGCCATATATTCTATTTTGGGTTTTATATTTACCAAATGGTGCTAAGCATTAGGCCATATATTCTATTTAGGGCTTTATACTACCCAACAGTGCTAAGCATTGGGCCAAGAAGCTTAAACTTCAACATAGGATATAATATCTTTCCTGCTTCAGTGCTTACATGATATCACGTGAGCCGGTGGTTTTCTTTGGCGTTCACGTGCTATCACGTGAGCCGCTATGTTTCTTGGCGCTCATGTGCTATCAAGTGAGTAGTGCTAAGCACTAAATCGTTTCCTTCACAGGCGTTCATGTGCTATCACGTGGGCTATTGTGTTCTTTAGCTCTCACGTGAATGTCATGTGAGCTACTATATTCATGCAGAGATTAACTCTGAAATTAGAATAGAGTTAAACTCTAAAAACTTAAATTTTCTTTACAAGATCTTGTTTATACAAGAACTAAGTTCTTTCTTTTTACGTGAGAACTAAGTTCTTAGTGGGGGTAAAAACCCTATCTTTAGGTAAAATCATATCTTGAGAGAACTAAGTTCCTGGAGTATAAACTCCATCTTTTTTTCTGCTTTCTTTCATGTTATTTTCTTCTGTTCATATGGGGGTGGTAAAATATCATTGTTCTCCCCTGGATCTTTGAGTTTAAAGAATGAGATCTTCCCTATGAGAATTAAATTCTCTTTATGGGAGATTTGTCTTGTGGATCTCAAATTCAGAAGAAGAACTAAATTCTTTTAAATGGTTAAACCCTTATAGATGTATATGATAGGTAAAGGAGATTCTTTTATCTCTATATTTTCTTTACCTAGGGTTTGAGCTGGGAGATGTTCTTCTTCTTTATACAGAATTAAATTCTCGGTTTTTTGCAAAGCTTATAGGGAGTATTTTTTTCTCTCGCGGAATCTTTTGGGGGGGTCTTGTGTGTGAGACTTGGAGTCTCCTTTATATAGGAGAGGAAAACTATCAATTAGTTTGAGTAAATCTCTCATTGAGAGATATCAATTGATTTAATTGATCTTAAGATCACTCGGGGAATTTTATTCGCCGTTGGATCTTTGATTCAGTGACTTTTCGTTTAATAGAAGATATTTCTTGTTTGTTTTAACAAGATTAGAAAAATATTTTCCGAACATAGAATTTAATTCTATCCTGGTGATTAATCGGTGATTTTTTTTATCACCATTGGATTCTTTGATCCGAGAGTTCTCTGTTTAACAGAGAAGATCTTTCTTATTTTAGAAAGATTAAAGAAATATTTTCCCACAAAGAATTTGATTCTACATGAAGCGAACCGCTCCGATTTTGGGCTCCATTTCTCACGTACATTGCATATGAGCGCTCATGTGTTTAACACGTGGGTGCTTTTATATGATTTAATCCTATCTGAAGTCGGTACTCACGTGCTTTTCATATAAGTATTCACGTGTTTAACATATAGTGGTTGTTCCAATGATATTCTGCCGCATGAATTTAAGTTCTGTTTTATTTATTTATTTTTAAAATACCCATTTTGGGATTTTCAAAGCTTAAGCTTAGGAATTTTATTTCATTATGTTTCAAGTATCCACTTTGGGGTTTTCATAACTTAAGCCAAACTTTTTTGCGGGAACAATGCCTACGCTTGCAAACGTTATGAGCTAGTCACTGTGAACTTACAGTCCCGCAGCCTTTAGAAACAACGGTGAAAATTTTATTTAAAGGCTCAAATTGTCAAAAAGCCCCCGGACCGCTCAGAACTTTTGTAAAAACCCTGTGCTTTTTGGTCTTGTTCAAAAATCCCTGGGCACAATACAAAAACCCTACTATACAATTCCCCACTCGTATTTTCGTATTACCCCAAATGCCTATTGTCCATGTGGGTTAACAGTCCTTTACAACTGGATTTAAAGTGGTTATAGTACGGAAAATTTGCCTGTAATATCAAGAGACTTGCCTGTAATATCTATTTTGTTTTCATTTTCCCTCCAAATATACTTCTTTCCCACCAATAATCTAATTTCCCATTAAAAAAAAATCTAATTTCCCGTTAAATATATTTGTTTCCCACCAAAACCCTTTAAAATATTTTTCTACTTTCATGTAATATTGACGCATTTTCCTGTAATATCTAAGATACTGCATGTAATATCTAAGCCATTTCATGAGTTTCCTGTAATATCTAAGTAGTTGCCTGTAATATCCAAGCAGTTACCTGTAATATCTAAGCATCGCCCAGAGAAGGAGGGATATTTTTGTAATTGCATTTAAAATAAAATACAAGGCCTAAATGAAATATAGCACATGGGGGTTTTCACAAAGATTTTGAGCATTAGGCCCTTGTAACGATCGTAAAATCTTAGTACTTTCCTTTCTTCAAGACATGCCATTTTTCTTTGAAACACATGTATATATATTTATTTCCTTTCAAATAATATACATGGTCCATTCTTGTATATCTTGGTTATCACACTGCTTTGCTATTTTATAGGTCATAGGTTCGAACCCCGACTAAAATATTTTATTTTTTTTAAATCCCCGAGTTTTAAAATAATATCATATTTTTTTATAGCTAAATATTTATTAATATTTTAAGAGAAGAGAAAATATTTTCTTGTAATTAAAAGATAAAATTTATTTGTTTATTTTAATTTATTTGTTTTGTATTAGGATATATTTGTTTTGACTAGCTTTTTGTTCTGATTTTTGGGGGATTGATAGAATTTTAATAAATATTAACCCCTTAACCCTTTTTCTTCTATGTCGTAATCTAAAACACCGAACTTTTTGGGGGATTGATAGCTTTTTGTTCTGATTTTTGTTCTGATTTTTAGGGGATTGATAGAATTTTAATAAATATTAACCTCTGAACTTACCGAACTCCAGTTCATTGACGGGCATTCCATTTTCGGTGTTTTTAAAAATTGAGAACTTACCGAACTCCAGTTCATTGACGGGCATTCTATTTTCAGTGTTTTCTTTTTTTGGGAATATCCGTCAAATTATCTTGAGGCAGGAGACCAAGCTTAGTACGAAGTTAAGCCGAGCGAGCAGGATAGAAACTACCTTTCTTCTCAAGACAAGCATTAATTTCGGTTGTAGTATGCCTTCTTTTGTTCAAGGCTATTGTTTTTATTCATAGTTCCTTAAATTTTTCGGACTGTGTTCAGTTATTGTTTTTTTTTTACTGTAATAAATGTTTTTGTACAATATTATTATTTTAAATTCTTGTATTTATTATCTTTCTACTTATAGTTACACTTAGCGTATTCAAGTCGAGAAGAAGTGCTTCTCGGTATGAATACATTGCGGGTCTTGTCCGCTCTCGCTCTCCGTCTTTTGGGAAATGGGGCATGACAGTTTTTGTTGGTGGTCTATGAATATCAGTTTTGCATGACTGTTGAAAGCGGATAATATAAGAATTTAAAATCCAACAACATTTATTACCTTCTTGAAATCCTATCACCTTGAATCCATTCTAATTCTTCTTCAAATCATTCTAATCCAACAGCATTTAGCTTTTCTTTTGAATCTCATACTATCCTTTGAATCCATCTTAAATTTCAATTTCAACTTTCTTGGAGATCATATTGCGAGACATCTTATAACTTTTGGTTCCTTAAATATATGTTGGTTCTTTCCTTCCTTACTTCCATTAGATCGTTTTTCCTGCATCACTTCTTTTGAATAGAATATCGACAATCAGGAGCGCGAAAACGACTTGCGACTGCGTTATCTTTAGTTTTTCTTGCCCTGTTATCATATACTCTTTGAGAGAATTTCGGGGACGAAATTCTTTTAAGGAGGGTAGATTATAACGATAACACTATGATATCACACTTGAATCATAGTCCTTTGAATCCTTCCTTACTCTCCTGACGATCATCACTCAACATAGACCCTACCATTTATTGTGTTTTTTTAAATTTTCCCTCTTGAACCCGTTTTGAGTTCTTTCTTATTTTCCCTGACGATCAACTCTCGACGAAGAAGAAACGGAAGTTCGAACCCTTTATCTCTGTCACGATCTTTTCTTATAAACTCCTTGATTCCATCTGGATTTCTTGAATCCCTATTGGTCCTTCTTGCTTGCACCTCTTAATATATCCCTTGCATACGTTCTTGAACAATTCCTGATCTATCATAATAGACCTTGTCTCGGCTTTGGAACTTCCGATTCGGAAGCATTATCTCATGTCCTTCTAGTTCATCGTATCCCTTCTTATTCGACTGATGGAGCGCGAAGGCGACAAGCGACCGTGTTATCTCTGCCTTGTGTAGCAGTGACGCAATCCTTTTGAATTTCTAGGACGATTTTTTTTAAAGAGGGTAGAATGTAACGACCGTAAAATCTTAGTACTTTCCTTGTATTTTCCTTTCTTCAAGAAATGCCCATTTTCTTTGAAACGCTTGTATATATATTTATTTCCTTTCAAATAATATACATGGTCCATTCTTGTATATCTTGGTTATCACACTGCATTGCTATTCCATAGGTCATAAGTTTGAACTGCGACTGAAATATTTTAATTTTTATTTTAAATCTCCAAGTTTTAAAATAACATCATATTTTTTTATAGCCAAATATTTATTAATATTTTAACATAAGAGAAAAGATTTTCTTTTAATTAAAAGATAAAATTTATTTGTTTGTTATTTGGATATATTTGTTTTGACTGTTTTTTTTGTTATTATGATTTTTAGGGGATTGATAGGATATTAATAAATCTTAATCTCTTTACCCTTTTTCTTATATGCCGTAACCTAAAATTCCGTGACTCCGAAATTTCTTCTCCTCTTTCCTTTCTGTCATTTCTAATCTGAAGTCTTAATCCAAGAAAATGAATAAAGTAAGAAGAAGACTGCAACCCCGTTGCCTGAATCGAATCGAGTCATTCTTTACTCATTATGAGAGCGATCTTATATCATCCTCTTTCGGTAAGTTTCCCTTATCCGTATATTTAAATTTTCTGAAAGCTCTTATCATATCTTCCTTCTAAAATTATATGACTATTTCATGTTTTCATCATATAGTTTTTCTAAGTATTTATTCATGTTTTATGAGATTTTACAAGTTATATCGGTTTAATTTTCGCCTGAGATATTTGATACGTGATTACTACTTTATATGTGATTGATATTTGATTTATGTTACCGTTTACGCTTGTTTATAGAAAATTCATGCTTGATATAGTAAAACATTTTTGATATGGGGTAATGGGTGAGTTGGGAAAGGAATAGACTCATATATATATCGAGAAGATGATAAATGATATTGTATGCGGAACTAAGTGCCACGTGGAACAAAATGCCATGTCATGAGGGCAAGGGCCACCTCTTGAATTCGCAGGGGCCACCTCTAGAATCACCATATGATGTTCCGACATGACGAACGGAATATCTTCATTACGCGTAGAATCCTTATAAGTCGAACCTATAATTGATTACAACTTCAAGCTGTATATATATATATATATATATATATATATATATATGTTTTGCGCTTCATCTTGAATTTGACATGACTCCATGAATACATGAAACCGTGAATCCACGAATTCGTGAACTCATGAATCTGACATGTATCTATAATTTTCAAGCATTCATAAATACATGCTAGTACTTGCGTTAACTTATTAATCAAGAATATCACGGGGATGAGGTAGTTCGAGGAATAAAGGTATTTACGTGTAATGGTGATCATGCATGATCGCCGTAGTTCCGGGTATTACAGAACAATTGTATTACTAACTCATGAATCTATTGAATCCGTGTTTCTGTTGTTCCGAGGGGAAACGGAACATTTTCGTTATATGTAAAACCCTCACAAGTCGAACTTATAAATTTAAAACATAATAATACCGTTTAGAGAACAAACATCATGATATTGTTGCTATTATATCTATTGCTATTTATATGTGCTTGATTGTTTCTTTCTTTCTTTTATATATCATGTTTCTTTTTAATATTCTTTGTTTTTTAAAAATTAGGGACTTACCAAACTCCAGTTCGTTGATGGGGATTCCATTTTTTGTGTTTTCTTTTTTTGGGAATGTCCGTCAGATGACTTTAAGGCAGGAGACCAAGCTTAGTATGAAGTTGAGCTTTGAGAGAAGGATAGCAACTATCTTTCTTCTGAAACCGAGTGTTAACTTCGGTTGTAGTATGCCTTCTTTTGTTCAAGGCTATTGTTTTTATTCCTGATTCCTTAAATTTTTCGAATTGTGTTCAGTTATTGTTTTTTTGGACTGTAATAAATGTTTTTGGACATTGTTATTATTTTAAAGTCTTGTATTTATTATCTTTATGCTCATAGTTACGCTTAGCGTATTCATGTCGAGAAGGCATGCTTCTCGGTATGAATACGTTGTGGGCCTCGTCCGCTCTCGCTCTCCGTTTTTTGGGAAATGGGATGTGACAGCCCTTCCCAACAATTTTTAAAATACCATGGGTTTTTAGACATCCCCGAGTAGGTCAGGGGCTTTTTGACAATTTACCTATCCAATTACTCATAACACCAAAAAAGCAATCTTCTTTATGTGTCCCGTTTTTTCCCAAAACCCGTAAACCAATAAATACGTCAAATTTTGTGATTCCTTGTGTGTTGTTTTATTTTCTCGGACACTACAAGCCTAGAGATCAAAACCAAAGTATCGTTTGTGGTTCGTACTCAATGTGGATTTGGACGGACCGAGCAGTGTTATACCTTGGGAAGGTTTTTATCGCTACAATTCGTACGAGGAGTAACAACATGTTTTTAGAGCAGCACAACTATCTGCGTGCCTCCTTTCACTAGGCTCGATTTTCTAACTTCTACTTTATATTTCGATATTGTTTAAGTGAATGTATTTTCAAACAAATATTTTATAAAATCATAGTTTATACTATATCCTTCACATTCTTCTTCCAACAATTAGCAATTATTTTATTTTACTTAGCAATTATTTTCCTATTTTTTCCAACAATTATCCCCTTCGCATTCTTCTTCCAACAACTAGCAATTATTTTATTTTATTTAGCAATTATTTTCAGTTTTTTCCAACAATTGTACCCTTCACATTCTTGTTCTTCCAAGCATTGCGAACGCTGAATCCCTCATGTTCAGCATAAGCCTCATAGAACAAGTATGCAATATTTTCATTCCCAAACTTCATATCAACTTTCGGAATTAAGTTTGGTCCATCTACATTCTTCACGGGAGTTAGAGGCTCAGTTGCGGCTGAAAACTCCACTTCTTCAGACATATTAACCTTTAAATCACAACAAAAACCTAATTAACTTATATTAAATATAATGCAATTATCAATTTCCTACTTATTGAGCAATAAACCAAACAAAATTATATCAATGATAGAAGAAGGAAAGCTAGGTTCACTATAAATCAAAATAAATTTTTAAAAAATCCATATGAAAAATGGAAATTAAGTGATGTGTATTGATTACCTTGTAGTTTTTTAGCAGAATTTTAGGGTCAATATCTCCACTGAACTTTGCAGTTCAGGTTTTAATTATGTGATTCTAGATGCCTCGATTGGATTTGTAACAGCAATCTCATTTGAAGCAGGGCATGATTTCTTAAATAACAATGCAAAAATAAATTTTCAGGTGCAGTCACAATATTGAAGCAAGAACTATTTTAACTAATCTCATTGAGCTCCACCAAAACCTTAATCTGCAAATTAGCTAAATAATTTTATGGCGAAAGTAAAAAATTTATTAATCCGATTTAGACAATCGATGAAGGCGATCTGATTGATCAAAACATAATCATATGCATAACAAGTAATAAAAGTCCTCATTAATCTCAGACTAAAATGGATCCACTACTACAATAAGGGGTTGTCCCGATAGAAGAATTCGTAGGGGTAACTTTTTATTGCCCCTACGGTTTACTCCGTAAGGGCATTGTTTGTCCTTACGGCTAAATCCGTAGGGGCATAAATAAATTAAAAATTATTAAAATGCAGTGTTTTTATTTGGTCCTACGGTGCCGCAAAATTGAGCCCTATGAATTAATCCGAAAGGGCAAAAAATGGTTATTTAAAAAAAATAATAAACCTAAGAATTTTCTTAATGTCCCCCAAAATTTCCTACCAATCCGTGCCAGGAATCGTCGCCGCCCCACTCTCGCCGCCGCCTTCCTTTTCGCCGAGTTCCTCCTCCATCGCCGTCGATCGAGCTTGTTGTGGAGTTCCTCGTCGCCGCCAATCGACCTCGTCGCCGCCAATACCACTTCGAGCTCTATCTTCCCGACCTCCTCCATCTCGTTGAAGCCTTTCTCTCCACCTCCTCGAGGAACTTTACTCGTCGGCAGAGATGAGTTAATTTTGATTTTAATTTATGATTTTGTTGTTTTTAATTGGTGTTGTTGTTGTTGATTTTAGGGTTAGCGTTAGGGTTACCAGGCCGGGATAATTGGGGGTTAATTTGGGTTAGGGTTAGGCTTTGGGTGATGATTAGGGCTAGTGTTAGGGTTAATTAGGTAAAATAGGGTTAGGGTTATAAGGCCGGGTTAATTGAGGGTTAATTTGGGTTAGGGTTGGGCTTTGGGTGCTGATTAGGGTTAGGGTTTATTAGGTAAAATAGGGTTAGGGTTATAGGGCCGGGTTAATTGGGGGTTAATTTGGGTTAGGGTTAGGCTTTGGGTGATGATTAGGGTTAAGGTTATGGTTAATTAGATAAAATAGAGTTTGGGTTTGGGTGATGATTAGGGTTAGGGTTAATTTGGATTAATTAGGTAAAATAGAGTTAGTGATTATTAAGGTTAGGGTTAGGTTTAATTAGATTAATTAGGTTTAATTTTGGTTTGGGATAGGGTTAATTTGGGTTAGGGTTAATTTAGGTTAGGGTTTGGATGATGATTAGGGTGGTTAGGGTTAATTTGGGTTAATTAGGTAAAATAGGGTTAATTTGGGTTTGGATGATGATTAGGGTTAGAGTTAATTTGGGTTAATTACGTAAAATAGGGTTAGAGTGCTAAAAATGTAAACGTAAAACTTTACCGTAAATGTAAGAAAACCTTACCCTAAACTAAAAACTTCAAACCCTTAAAAACGAAACGTAAATGTAAAACCTATTCAAGTTAAAACCAATATATGATACTCGATGATAATATGAAACTTTCATATTCTCATCGATATTCATATGTGAAAATCAAAGCGCGAATTAGTCCCCGTCTATTGGTTAACATACGTTCGATGTTCGTCGTGACATAGAACTATACGAAGGTTGTTAACTATCAGACGGTATAGTTTGGTACTAACAACCGTCGTGTTGTCTGTGTGACGAGAAGATTCAATCGTATTATAACCGATAGATTTTTCCAGTGTGGACAAGTTAGGAATGTATAAAGCAAACACCTGCATTCATTTGTGTTTTCATTCGTTTCGAGTTATTTTGTCGGTACTTTTCCGCTGGTTCTTCGTGTACAAAGATAGATTAGATATTCATTTCAACGTTGTTTCACAGCATTAAAATGATTATCTATTCTATTACAGTGTACTCGGAGAACAGCGGGTAAGTGCTGCCGAAATTTACTTGAAATGGATAAAAGCACAAGCGAATGGGTGTCTTCTCTATACATTCTTAATGGGATAGAAGCCTTACCCCTGACAGCCAAAACACATACATACAACACGAATACAAAACAAACGCACACACAAAGCACATACATACTAACAACCCTACACTTAAGCGAAATCATAAATCGAAACACACATACACAGAATACAACTCATGCTTGGGTATCTTCAAATCTAACTTTGTTAATCGATAATTTATTCTTTTCAACGACAAACTAGGCTTTACGGATTTTATTCTTTGTCAGTCCCGTTCTTAGATTTCTCAATATAGTTATCATAACCTACAATTTATATGTTATACAGTCTAGCATGGCCTATGAGTACATCAGAGTTAAGGACTGGATGTACGTGGATTGGAAATAACGCATGCAATCTAATTTTGTCGCAGGAGTTGCTGCTTTCATTGAATTTCCACACGCACAAAATAAGATCATGTTAGAGAAGATTCTCTGCCCGTGCGATAGTTGTGAGAATAAGTTCTAGCAGAAGGTAGAAATCGTAGAGCTTCACATCGTTAAATATGGTTCTACTAGACTTTATACAACTTGGCTATATCACGGGGAAGGATAAGAAGAAGACGGTAATGCGGCAGAAGAAGAAGAAGAAGACGGTAATGTGGCAGAAGAAGAAGACGATAATTTCTTTCCAGGAGAAGAAATGGAGGATATGGTAGAGGCTGCCCTAGGTGATAGTATTCCTACCGAAGATGACATTCTCAAGGACCGCGTGCGGATAAGTATGAAAAGTTCATAAATGATGCTAGAAGACCAATTTATGAGAATGCAAAGTATTCCACCCTATCATGGTTCGTCCAACTTTTCCAGATTAAGTGCCTAAATGGATGGAGCAACAAGTCATTCATGATGCTTCTGAAGTTCTTGAAAGATTCTATGTCCCCGGGAAATAACGTGCCCGACAGTTGGTATGAAGCCCAGAAGATGATGTCTGATTTGGGTCTGAAGTGTGAGAAGATTCATACATGTCCTAAAGATTGCGTGTTGTACCGGAAAGAGAATTCAAATTTGAAAGAGTGTCCAACATGCGGAGAGGCCAGGTATAAGACAAAAGAATCTGATAAGAAGCCCGATATACCTGTCAAGATAGCATGATACTTTCCCATAACACAGAGACTGCAGAGGCTATTTAGGTGTAAGAAAACAACTGAGGCAATGATTTGTCATCACCGTGCTGCTCCAAGTGAAGATGGAAAAATGAGTCATCCAAGAGACTCACTGGCATGGAAGGATTTCGATATGAGGCACGAAATATTCAGTAATGATACTCGCAATGCCAGGCTCGGACTCGCTAGTGATGGTTTCTGCCCATTCAACTATATGGCTGGAAGCCACAGCACATGGCCCGTTGTAATGATAGTTTATAATCTGTCGCCTTGGTTGGCTATGAATCAATCCTACTTTATGATGCCTCTTCTTATTGACGGACCAAACTCACCGGGAAACAATATCGATGTCTATCTCCGCCCTCTGATTGAAGAGTTAAAATCTTTATTCATTGATGGTGTAGATACTTACGATGCAAACACAGATACAACCTTTACAATGCGTGCGGCTTTAATGTGGAAAATTAATGACTTTCCTACGTACGGAATACTATCATGTTGGTCCATACAAGGTCACAAAGCAGTCATTATTGCCATCAATATACAACATCGAAATAGTTGAATTTTAGTAGGAAGGTTTGTTATTGCGGTCATCGGCGTTTCCTGCCACTAGACCATCCCTGCAGGTTAGACGCTGCTTACTTTAATGGTCATCTGGAGCTTCTTGGGCCTCCAGCCTCATTGTCCGGAAAGGACGTGATTGCTCAGTGGGATGGCTACAATAATGTGACCTTCGGGATAGATCGGGAAAAACAGGTCAAACCACCCTACAGGAACAAGTTAATCATTTTCTACGAGCTTCTGTATTGGTCAACAAATTTAGTGCGTTATTGTCTGGACGTCATGTACATAGAGAAGGGAGTATCCGAGCACGTACTCAACTTTGCTTCTTTGCAAAGACGGAAAATCGAAAGACAACCTCCGTGCTCGGATGGATCTTCAGGACTGGGAAATTAAAAGTGAATTGCATCCTAAACCGATAGCGGGTAAACCATGAACATTTGTACTTTCCAATGCCGTGTATCATATGTCACAACCGGAGAAGAAAAAGTTCATGCAGGTGTTGCATGATTTGAATGTTTCCACAAGTTTCTCAAGATCATTTAGCAAGAAGATAAAAATTATGAAAGGCAAGATCGATAGGCTGAAAATTCATGATCACTATGTTATTATGGAGCACGTTCTCCCATTAGCCCTCAGGACTTCCCTTCCCGAATCGGTTGGTCTAGTAATCAATGACCTTTGTTGATTTTTAGAGAATTGTGCGCTAAAACCCTGGATGATGTGACGCTGGAGAATCTAAAAAATTCTATTTCATTGATACTTAGCAAGTTGAGCGTATTTTCATACCGTCATTCTTCGATATCATAATACACCTGATGGTTCATCTTGTAACCGAGGCTAAGTTTGCCGGACCGGTACAATATCGATGGATGTATCCCGTCGAAAGGTACGTGGAATTTTTCGTTTCACGCAATTTGTAAAATTATTGTTGTCCTATATGCCCGTATTTATTTATTTAACATATTTTTCTTTAGGTACCTCTACACTCTAAAAAAGTATGTACGCAATAGAAATCGACCAGAGGGTTCTATCATGCAAGATTATCTTCTAGATGAAATAACCACATTTTGTTCCCGCTATCTGGACGAGAACATTGAGACAAAACTTAACCGACCTCAGAGAATTCAAGACAGGCCATATGGTAAAACTAATTATAAGAAAGTAGACACTATATTTATCAACAAGATATATCGGTTTATCCTCCTCAACAGCGTATGTCTTGAAGAAATTAGAGAGTAAGTTTTTTGGATTAATTGTTATATTTGTGTTTGTGTGTGTATAAAATGATATAATATTAATGTCATAATTTATTGTTGAGAACAGAATTCATATTAATGAGGTACGTGAGGGGCATCCTGATTGGAATGATGAACGATTGAAAAAATATCATCAGGATAATTTTTGCGATTGAGTTGCAGATCATGTAAGTTGTTCGAATAATATATTATTACTATCAGTCTTAATCTAAACTTATATCGTTATGTATTTGTCGTAAAATTTGTTTTTTCAGATCCACGATCCGAACTTGTTTTCATCATTAAAGAGAGATTCAAGATGTTTAGCTCAGTTTCCTAGTATGTAGATTGCATATTATAAAGGATTCGGTGTCCTTGGATACAAATTTGAAGTTAAGGACATAGAAACATCTCGAATCACTCAGAATAGTAGGATTGCGATGGTAAGATTGGATGGTGTGATTTATTATTGATACTTAAATTGCATACATGGCATCCAATATCCCAGACGATCATAACCGTTTTATATATTTCAGTGTATTTGGTATGATACACGAACCGATACGGATAAGTGGAGAAACAATCTCGGGACTTGGAAAGATGAATATGGATTGGCTAGTGTGAACACACTTCGAATTTACGGTCAGGACGATCCATTTATCTTTCCGAACCAAGCGTTCCAAGTATACTGCTCATAGTGCTTGAAGCATCTGGGATGGAGTGTCGTATGCCGCTGGAAACCTAGGGATGTTTACGATGTTCCAGAATTCAAGGATCGTATGGAGGACATTGATGATGATGAAGAAGAGAGAAGACTTAGAGTGCTCCGACCGTTTATTTCAAAAGACGGGTTGTCTTCGGCTGATCATGAAGTTACGTGGGTTAGAAATGATATCGATTATGAAATACAAGTATATATGTATAATGCGTCTACGAAACGAAAAAAGTTATCAGTAATGTTATATTATTACTTAACATTTCTACGATCTATACATATATTGCATGCATATATAATGATTGTACTCCTATCTAGGTCTGATGACGCACCCGGAGCAGCGAGTGGCAGCATGAGCACCAGCCGCAACAGAGGTAGAGGCAGTAGCAGAGCGGTTCTGCCGCCCGGGGAGCTGTGTAGGGAGCTCCAGAGGGCAGGTCTTGCACCCCGATCGGTATCCCTTTCAGATAACTCCTTCCGTGTGGAATTTGCCACACCTCCAGGTATATTGCACGCATATTCATTTTGAATGTAATATTATAGATATACACATATATTTATTTCAAAATTACCTATATAGTCAATGTTTAATTGTCTAGCAGTTGGTGGTGCATCCACATCAGAGGCAGAGGCCAGTACTGCACCTGCAGGTATGTTTATATATCTTATAGTGCATACATATTGATTTAGAATTTTATATCATAAATATACACATTCTTTTTTCTCTTACTTAGATAATCATTTTTTGATTGTTTAGTTGTAAGTGGTGCCTCCGCATCTCGGGCAGAGGCCACCACCGCACCTGCGGGTATGTTTATATATCCTATATTGCATGCATATTGATTTAGAATGTTATATTATAGATATACACATTCTTTTTTTCAATTACTTATATAATATATTTTTAATTGTCTAATTATAGGTGGTGCATCCACATCTGGTGCAGAGGCCACCCCCGCCACTTCTGTACCCTCGGCTCAGCCTGTAGGTTAATATGAATAAATATAAAATATTTAGTCGTTTTACATATCCTCTAAGAATAAAAATGAACTTCATGTAATTTTATCGTCAATGTTTATTTTCTAGTTAGAGGGGATGCATCCATGTCCAGGTCACCGGCTGTTTCTCACCGAATGAACTATCGTCCCGCTCGTGCTGCTGCCTGGGTCCAGGTTTGTGTTGTCGCCGAAGGTATATATCGCAGCTCAATTTTCGTTAATCCTTGATTTCTTAATACCGTTTTTTCTTAATATTGGTTGTCTTGATATTTCTTGTAGATGCAGAGCAGCCCCATCCCAAGAGAGGAACTCGAAGGCCGAATCAGTCCCACAGGCTGAGGCCCAATAAAGCTAGGGAGAGGCACCATTCTCCCTCTTATTTACCCCCGATTATCGCTATACTGGAGATTATGCCGAGCGGTTCGGCCGGTATATGGGGGATGAGAGCCGCATCCAAAAGAAGTATTCACTTCACGTTGAGTGGAGCGATCAGCACCGTCGCTCATTTGCCCTCTTCTGGGATCAAGCTCAGGCATTAATATATATTTTCATTTGACTTATCCAATAAATTTATTATTATTTAACACTTGCAATTTAAATACATTTTTTATTTGCAGTTGGATTACGACTTTCATCCTGTACCGGACCCTGATCACCCTGAGAGAGTGCTCGATCTTCATGCTCTGTACCTGGGCCTGATGAAGAACATGCAATCAAAAGTCCAATAAAATAGGAACGAGCTAAAGATCGACTGCTATTTGGTATGGCTGGTGATCCTCAAGGCAGAGAGAGCGGCTCTCCTACATACTCCGGCCTTTGCGAGAGTCGACGTAGATACATGGCCTCTCTTGTGCCAATATTACGACTCTCAGCGCAAACAGGTTTGTAATTTAAATGTAATTCATTGTTTAGTATATAATTTTTTTTGTGTTGCTTAATTAGAAAACTAAATCTGAATGTGTTGTGCAGAAATAGGCCGATCAAAATAAGGAGAATAGGAAGTCGGCGAAAGGGGGTAACCCCACTTATACAGGTGGCTCGAGGAACAATACTCGTGCCATGGAAGAATCGGTAAATTACAATAGATATATTTTAATATCATGTAATATTAAGAGTTATTTTATAATATATGTAAATTTTTTGCGAATTGCAGAGAGCTCAGACCCTGGCACAGGGTGGTACATCGAGCGTGCAGACTGTGTATCTTACCGTCCACGGCATCTCGACAGATCCAGCCACGAGCGAGCTTCGATTCCCTGACACCACTACCCAGGAGTATTGCGTAAGTATTAATTTTTATTTTAATTCGAATGAATTTTTTTTGTTAAGTTCAAATTTAAATGATATACTTATATTTTAATGGTTAATGTGGGTGTAGGAGAGGGTGGTGGAGTAGGCGGAGGCATAGTGGCTAGAATAAGGAAACAAGATTCGATAAGAACATAAAAATAGAATAATAAGGATATATATAATCAAGGAAGGAATTCAAGAAACATGTCCTAAGGTCACATAGGCGGAGTACCGTGTCGTAAGTATGCCGCGGAACATACACACGGTACGTCACTCTGCTTAAGCTACCTACTCCATCATACTAATGTCATCCTACACTCCGAAAGGTAAAACCTAACACTCTGATACCAACTTTGTCACGACCCAATTTAGGAACGCGGCTAGCACTTAAATCACGCAACGTCTAAAGGTGTAACGTAATTCAAGTAAGCTGACACCCCAGAAATCTAAACCCTAAAAAAGATAGAAGGATAAACCATTTAAAACAATTTCTAAAACATTTGAAAATCTTATGTTATAAAAATCTTAACTTAATTTATTTTCTTGAAAATTTCGGCAGCATCTCCTTTGTAAAAACTAGCCCCAAATGGGTACAAGCATAACATAAATATAAAGCATCCGAAACGGGAGCAACTCACGCCAAAAGACGGAACACAACCACAACAAGTGTGTGTGTGTGTGTCTATATATATATATATATATATATATATATAGACACACACACACACACACACACAACGCCGTAGCGAAGGAATAAGCAATAAAGAAGTGAAACAACATTACAACATAAATAAAAAAGCCGGCTCAAACGAGCTCGACACCCAGAGTCACAATAATACAATACCGATCCTCACAAACTCGTCTCTAAGTCAATATACATGAAAGTGGTGGATGGAGGGTACTAGATACAATAAGATATACAATGAGATCATACGGATAACAGCAAAACCACCCACCTATCCAAAATCATGACCAACAGCAGCGGTATCCGCAGAAGTAGATAAAATGAGAAGCCCTGCCGCGACTATACTAAGGGTCAAGCCTGCAAAACACTGTGGCACAATGGGGGTGAGTTGCGAACTCGTGAATAGTAAATAACATCATACAGATAATCGCAAGTATGCAAGAAAGCGATAGTCTGCAATATATAAGCTAATGGCATAAGCATAACATAACGGATATGCAGTAACATCATGATCAAGGCACACCTCCGGGGTACAATAACTACATGAAACAATGCATGTCAAAGAAATCCTGAGTATGGGATAACGCATAAAACCTCATGCACGAATCATCATCATGGAAAACTGGTGTCCATCAACAACACCCTAAATCCCAACATCTCAGGCGCTGTCACACTGATCGGCCTTCATATCCGTCACATCATAAAACCAGAGTGTCCAATATCGACACTCAAAACATCATGAAAACCCGTGTCCAACATCGACACGTAAATACTTATATCTTAGGCGTCGTATACTCAGATCGGCCCTCATATATGTCTCATCTCAGGCGCCGCATACTCAGGTCGACCCTCATCCATCTCATATCATAACTCTAAAACGGTATCCTCCAGATATCCGCCGAGTTCTATACAATCACCGGTAGGTAGTACTCCCTCAGCCAGGCTCATCGTCTACTGCACAACATACCTTTCTTGCCCCAGGGTACCATACCGGGTCCACCATGTACCCGTAAACGGCTCATCCAGCTCCTCGAATCGGGTATCACATAGCTCAAAACCGAGAAAACTCATGATGGACGCCTCAAAATATCATATCAAAAGGAATCGCGTTTTCTTTATAAGAAATATATTATATTTTCCCTTTTTAAATATAATCGCGGTTCTCAAATCCAGAAATCGCATAAAATCAGCATATCAATGCATATGTCCATGAAAAATGAGATATGCAAGTACGGAACAGTAATATGCGCATATCAAGGGAAAACCGCTCTCTTAAGTATATCAAGTTTTCAAAGGTATCTTGCAGTTTCCTAAATCCCCGAAGATGAAATGCAACATCATATAAGAGTAAATATGTGGCTAGCAATGTATGTATGTAAGTTTGATGCAATTCACATGCACAATAGGACGACCATTAATATCTAACTGTGAATGATAAAGAAAGCGATGCAATATATGTTATCCATGGTAATTTCTATAGTGTGCGTGTCACGGCAATTACTAACGGTGTGTGTGTGGCATACAATTCGGTGCCCGTGCAACATGAACCATTAGTAATGGTATAGTGTCCAATCAATACAGCGTCAATGTACAACAAGTAATGGGATGCGCAAGATGATGTTCATTGCACAATCAATTGTATATACTAACAACATAGGTTTATATCACCGAATCCAACCCTCGATGCTTCGCGCCATACGGGCGATTCCTACGTAGATGTTAAATCTACTCACCGATGATCTCGAGCTAGATGAATCCAACCACCTCCTTCCCTATCCTTGTACCACCCAAAGTCCCCGCAATAGATCCGAATATCACACAAACATCAAGTGAAATTAGCAACTAGCGATAACACACGAATACAACGGCAATAAACAACCCGACTCCTACTAGCTACTAAGTGTTCGCTTAGCGGCTAAACGCATGCAGCGATATCCTATACCAACCCTACGGCTACCAAACGTACGAAACACTTAAAAGAATAACGGATAAATCCGTATCGCACGAATCCGAAACACTTGAATTCTAGCTAAACGATTCCAGATTTTTTGTACACAAAGAATTAGTGAAAGTTGCAAGTCCCACGAGCCTACAATTAACCCAGAGACCCCACGACCAAGATACAAAACACGACTCCCTGATCTGGCTGCAATTTGCGGCCAGAAGGAATTAAATTGCGGACACAAAGTTAGGGGGTGGTCTCAGGTTTTCAGGGTATCTTTTAGGTCTCCTAACTAGGTCTATGTGATGGCAACTTTCAAAACAATAACCTGGTTTGGTAGCAGATTCCAATGAGACTCAAACTTAACCAAAATATGATATTTGCACAAAACCATAACTTTAGTGTTTTAGAACTGAAACTAATAAGTATACAAACTTCATTAGAGTCTAACTAACAGCTTGAGATTATTACCTCTCAAAAAACTTGGGAAAAACCCTAACTTTCAAATCTCCAAGTCATCACTATATGCATAGCATGAATTGTGAAGGTTTTGGGAGGTTGGATTAAGATTTAGGCTTTGGATTGTGATGCAAACATATAAATCAAGTGGAGAACTTGAAGTGTTGTGAAGGAAGAGAGAGCAACTGAGTTGGCAACGAAAATTTAGAGAGTGAGGTGAGAATGAGAAGTGTTGTGAAGGAAATGAGTGTATATGTGTTGTGAGGTGAGTGTATCTGAGTGTATGAGGTGAGTGTATGAGGTGTTACACTCACTCCCCCTCTCATAAATGCCCATAATGGCAGACATCCCCTCCAACCCTCGAGAATTCAAACCTTCTTTCTCTTCTCTTCTCTACAATTCCCTTTTCTTTTCTTTTTTTCCCTAAAAAATAAACCTTTGCTTGAATAATTAAAATAGATATAAATGTTAAATTTTATCATGACTTGATAAAAGAGAGGGTTAAGTGTGCCATGACTATATGAGCATGGCTATCACCTCATTAACCCTAATTCAACATGCACACGTGTGTACACGTAAAAAAATAATGTAATTAAATAAAATATTAATTAATTAAATAAAAATATGTTTAAAATAATTATTGGTTAAATTTCATTAAAACCCCGTATTATCTCTTAATTAACACTATCCGCATTCTAAAGTGTTATAATCTTCCCCACTTAAAGAAATTCGGTCCCCGAATTTAAGAATCTTACTAGGCATACCTTCGAAGAGATGAGGGAATTTCTTCCGCATCTCGCTCTCGGCTTCCCATGTGACCTCTTCGCTATTCGGGCCATGCCGAAGAACCTTGACAGACGGTAAGACCTTTGACCTCAGTTTCTTCACCTGCCAATCTAGAATGACCACCGGCTGCTCGGTGAAAGAAAGATCGCGCTCAAGCTGAACGGTCGGTGCTGAATCATATGGGAAGGGTCATGAAGGTACTTGCAAAGTATCAAAACATGAAATACGAGGTGAACATCCGGAAAACTGGGCGGAAGTGCCAAACGATAGGCAACGGTACCAACTCGCTCAAGGATCTCAAAAGGACCCACAAATCTTGGACTAAGCTTCCCCTTCTTCCCAAATCTCATCACACCCTTCATCGGAGAAATCCGTAGGAATACATGATCACCCACTATGAACTCAAGTCTCCGAGGACGATGGTCAGCATAAGACTTCTGCTTGCACTGGGCTGCTCTCATCCTGTCCCGAATCAACTGGATCATCTCCATAGTCTCCTGGACTAGCTGGGGTCCCAAAATCCTGCTCTCGCTGAGTTCGGTCCAACATACCGGCGATCGACACTTCCTACAATACAAGGCCTCAAAAGGTGCTATTTGAATCGTCTCCTGAAAGCTGTTGTTGTAGGAGAACTCTATCAAAGGAAAGTGTCGGTCCCAACTGCCACCAAAATCGAGCACGCATGCACGAAGCATATCCTCAAGAGTCTGTATAGTCTGCTCTGACTGACCATCGGTCTACAGATGGAAAGTGGTGCTAAAACTCAACCAGGAACCCAAAGTTTCATGAAGTTTCTGCCAAAGACAGCTGGTAAACTGGGTGCCCCTGTCGGATCCGATGCATTTAGGAACGCCGTGTAAATGCACAATCTCGTCAATGTACAACTGAGCATATTGGGAAAATCCAAAAGTTGTCTTCACTGGAAGGAAGTGAGCCTCTTTCGTCAACCGATCAATGATCACCCAAATGGAGTCATACCCTCCACTGGACCTGGGTAGACCCACAATGAAATCCATGGAGATCTGCTCCTATTTCCATTCCGGAACGGGTAAAGGCTGCAACTCTCCTGCCGATCTCTGATGCTCAGCCTCGACTCGCTGACAAGTCAGGCACCTCGAAACGAAATCAAAAACATCGCTCTTCATCCCTGCCCACCAGTAGACATCTCTTAAGTCACGATACATCTTGGTGGAACCGGGATGAACACTGTAAGCTGACTGATGTGTCTTCTCTAGGATCTCTCATCTCAGCCCCCCGGTATCTGGTACACACAGATGAGTCCCAAAATGTTGCACACCCTGGTCATCAATCAAGAACTCCGACTCTCTACCCTACCGAACATGCTCAAAAATCTCAGACAAACGGGCATCGTCGGACTGCGCCTCATGGATATGATCAAGTAGAAGTGGAAGGATGCGGACATGAGCAAGCTGTCCCCCAGTCGAGGTAAACTCAAACTGCACTCTACTGTCACACAAGATCTTCCAATCTGCAGAAGACTGTCTCTGAACTGTGCTCAACTGGGACAAGCTACCTCCGGGCCTACGACTCAACGCATCAGCTACTACATTCACCTTACCTGGGTGATAAAGGATCTCACAATCATAATCCTTCACAAGCTCTATCCAACGGCGCTGCCTCAGATTCAGATCCCGCTGCTGAAAGATGTACTTCAAGCTCTTGTGATCCATGAAGATCTGACATGACTCTCCGTACAAGTAGTATCTCCAAATCTTAAGCGCAAAGACCACAGCGGCCATCTCAAGATCATGAGTGGGATAATTCTGCTCGTGCTTCTTCAACTGCTGAGAAGCGTAAGTGATCTATCTTGCTGCATCAATACACAACCGAGCCCCACTCGAGAAGCATCACAGTAAACGACATAGCCGCCCGATCCAGAAGGCAAAGATAAAACCGGTGCAGTCGTCAACCGAGTCCTCAACTGCTGAAAACTCTGCTCGCATGCCTCAGTCCAAAGAAAAAGAACCCCCTTCTAGGTCAGTCCGGTCAGCGGTGCAGCGATACTCGAGAAATTCTGCACGAAACGGCGGTAATAACCAGCTAAGCCCAAAAAGCTGCGGACCTCAGTCACCGATACAGGTCTGGGCCAAAGCTGTACGGCCTCGATCTTCTTCAGGTCCACTCGAATACCATCTCCCATAACCACATGACCCAAGAAGTCAACACTATCAAGCCAGAATGCACACTTCAAGAATTTAGAAAACAGCGGGTGCTCTCTCAATGTTTACAAAGCAATCCTCAGGTGCTGCTCATGCTCCTCTCGACTTCTGGAATAGTCCAGAATGTCATCAATAAACACAATAATGAACTGGTCGAGGAATAGCCAGAAAATCCGGTTCATCAAATCCACGAACGCTGCTGGGGCATAGGTGAGTCCGAACGACATCACCAAAAACTCATAATGCCCGTAGCGCGTACGAAAAGCAGTCTTCGGAATGTCATCATTCCGAACCCGCAACTGATGATAACCCGACCTCAAATCAATCTTGGAAAAATGTCCCGCACCCTGGAGCTGATCAAACAAATCGTCAATGCGAGGTAATGGATACCTATTCCACACCGTAACTCGGTTCAATTGACGATAATCAATGCACAATCTCAAACTGCCATCCTTCTTCTTGACGAACAGAACAGGAGCTCCCCAAGGAGAAACACTCGGATGCATATGTCCCCTATCAAGCAACCCTTGCAACTGATCCTTAAGCTCTTTTAGCTCCGCCGGGGCCATCCGATAAGGCGGTATAGAAATAAGCCCCGTGTCGGGGATCAAATCAATACAAAACTCAATATCGCTCTCTGGCGGCAATCCAGGTAACTCATCGGGAAATACGTCGGGAAACTTTCTCATAATAGGAACCTGATCCAAAAAATCTACTGTGGCACCGGTATCACGAATAAAAGCTAAGAATCCCCGACATCCTTTCCTCAAAAGCCGACATGCGCAAAGGGCAGAAATCAAACTGTGAGGGGCGGCACTACGGTCCCTCTGCACAAAAAGAACTGACTCGCCCGAAAAACAAAACCTGACTTCCTTCTCATGACAGTCCACAGACGCATAGCAAGTATCTAGCCAGTCCATGCTAAGGAGAACGTCGAAGTCCAACGTATCAAGAAGGATCAAGTCGACGGACAAAACTCTATCTCCAATTCGAACGATACATGACCAAAACACATGTCGCGGAACAAAAGAATCTCCAACAGGAGTAATCACGACAAGCGGCTGATCTAGCAAAGATGACTCTCGGCCCAACCTCGGCACGAAGTGTGTGGAAACATACGAGTGAGTAGACCCCGGATCAAATAAAACATGCGTATCAAAAGAACATATAGAAAGAGTACCTGACACGACTGCATTCGACGCCTGCGCGTCTTGATGAGTCAAAGAAAAAACCCGAGCCTGCCCTCTAACGGCAACTGGCTGGCCTCCGCCTCTGCCACCCCGTCCTCTCTGAACAAACCCACCGCGACTACGACCTCTCTGAGCATAAGTCTGGCGCGGAGCAACAACAGGTGTAAGAGGCAACGCTCTCTGAGGTGGAGAAGGTGGTAGGGTAACATGTTGAACCGCTGCCTCTCCCTGGCGTACCTCAGTACAATCTCTGACGCGATGATACTGACTCCCACACCGAAAACATCCAGACGACGACTGCTGACCCTCCTGTGGATAAGAGCTAAATAACCGGCATCGTCACAAGCCTCTGCTACCCCCACGACCTGAAAGGAATCTGTCGCGGTGTCTATACATCGGTCTCCAGGCTGATACATCAGTACGCATCCTCTTCGGTCCCGGAACGACCGAAGTCTCAGAAATACGCTCCTCTACTAATAGGGTTGCGTGCACTGCGGCTTCATATGTCTCGAAATGCTGGGCACCTATAGAGAGGAACATCTGGGTACTCAGGCCTCGTACAAATCTCTTGACTTGCCTCTCCTCAGTATCTACTAAATACGGAGCATATACGGATAGCTGGGTAAACTGAACATCATACTCCTCCACTGTCATAACCGGAGTCTGGCGCAATGACTCAAATCTGCGAGCTTGAGCATCTCTAATGCTCTGAGGGAGGAATCGGGCAAGAAACACCATCGTAAACTCAACCCAGGTCATAGAAGGAAGACCTGCGGCTCGACCTCTCTCTAAAAGCTCGCACCAAGTCTGGGCAAGATCCTCCAGATGGAAACTAGCGAACTCCACCTATCTCGCGTCGGAGCATCTCAACGAACGAAAGATCCTAGCCATCCGATCGATGAACGACTATGGATCCTCAGCTACGTCGGTGCCTGTGAAAACCGGAGGCTTCAGCCTCATGAACTCAGATAAGGATACGATGATAACCTCCGTAGCAGTAGGTACGACTGTCTGAACCGTAGGTACCATCACGGTGCCCGTAACAGGTGGAACAACCTCTGGTCTCTGCGCCCGACTGGTCTCGACCAACAATCCCATCATCTAGCGCAAATCCTGCATACCGGACTCTAGCCTAGTAATACGATCCGGAGAAGGTGAATCACGATCCGGAGAAGGTGGATCAAACTGCTCCTGTAAAATAGGCGTACCGCTCCGGTCAGTCCTCGCCTCAAACAAGCCTGCCCTGACCCCGACTCTCGCGATAGCTCTCTGCGCCCTCGTATTCTTCGGCGGCATAGTGGCTGGAATAAGGAAACATGATTCGATAAGAACATAGAAATCGAATCATAACGATATCTATAATCAAGGAAGGAATTCAAGCAACATGTCCTAAGGTCACTTAGGCGGAGTACCGTGTCGTAAGTATGCCGTGGAACATACACACGCTACGTCACTCTGCTTAAGCTATCTACTCCATCATACCAAGGTCATCCTATACTCCAAAAGGTAAAACCTAACGCTTTGATACCAACTTTATCACGACCCAATTTAGGAACGCGGCCGGCACTTAAATCATATAACGTCTAAAGCCGTAACGTAATTCAAGTAAGCCGACACCCCAGAAATCTAAACCCTAAAAAAGATAGAAGGATAAAACATTTAAAACAATTGCTAAAACATTTGAAAATCTTAAGTTATAAAAATCTTAACTTAATTTATTTTCTTGAAAATTTCGGCAGCATCTCCTTTGTAAAAACTAGACCCAAACGGATACAAGCATAACATAAATATAAAGCATCCCAAACGAGAGCAACTCACGCTAAAAGGCAGAACACAACTACAATAAGTGTGTGTGTGTGTGTGTGTGTACGACGCCGTAGCGAAGGAATAAGCTATAAAGAAGTGAAATAATATCACAACATAAATAAAATAGCCGGCTCAAACGAGCGCGACACCCAAATTCACAATAATACAATACCGATCCTCACAAACTCGTCTCTAAGTCAATATACATGAAAGTGGTGGATGGAGGGTACTAGATACAATAAGATATACAATGAGATCATACGGATAACCGCAAAACCACCCACCTATCCAAAATCATGACCAACGGCAGCGGTATCCGCAAAAGTAGATGAAATGAGAAGCCCTGCTGCGACTATACTAAAGGTCAAGCCTGCATAACATTATGGCACAATGGGGTGAGTTGCCAACTCGTGAATAGTAAATAACATCATACAGATAATCGCAAGTATGCACAAAAGCGATAGTCTGCAATATATAAGCTAATGGCATAAGCATAACATTACGGATATGCAGTAACATCATGATCAAGGTACACCTCCAGGGTACAATAACTACATGAAACATTGCATGTCAAAGAAATCCTGAGTATGGGATAACGCATAAAACCTCATGCATGAATCATCATCATGGAAAACTGGTGTCCATCAACGACACCCTAAATCCCAACATCTCAGGCGCCGTCACACTAATCGTCCTTCATATCCGTCACATCATGAAATCTGAGTGTCCAACATCGACACTCGAAACATCATGAAAACCCGTGTCAAACATCGACACGTAAATACTCATATCTCAGGCGTCGTATACTCAGATCGGCCCTCATATCTATCTCATCTCAGGCGCCGCATACTCAGGTCGGCCCTCATCCATCTCATATCATAACTCCAAAATGGTATCCTTCAGATATCCGTCGAGTTCTATACAATCACCGGTAGGTAGTACTCCCTCAGCCAGGCTCATCGTCTATTGCACAACATACCTTTCTTGCCCCGGGGTACCATACCGGGTCCACCATGTACCCACAAACGGCTCATCCAGCTCCTCGAATCGGGTATCACATAGCTCAAAACCGAGAAAACTCATGGTGGATACTTCGAAATATCATATCAAAAGGAACCGACTTTTCTTTATAAGCAATATATTATATTTTCCCTTTTTAAATATAATCGCGGTTCTCAAATCCAGAAATCGCATAAAATCAGCACATCAATGAATATGTCCATGAAAAACGAGATATGCAAATACGGAACAGTAATATGCGCATATCAAGGGAAAACCGCTCTTTTAAGTATATCAAGTTTTCAAAAGTAACTTGCGGTTTCCCAAATCCACGAAGTCGAAATGCAACATCATATAAGAGTAAATATGTGGCTAGCTATGTATGTATGTAAGTATGATGCAATTCACATGCACAATAGGATGACCATTAATATCTAACCGTGAATGATAAAGAAAGCGATGCAATATATGTTATTCATGGTAATTTCTATAGTGTGTGTGTCACAGCAATTACTAACCGTGTGTGTGTGGCATACAATTCTGTGTTCGTGCAACATGAACCGTTAGTAATGGTGTTGAGTCCAATCAATACAGCGTCAATGTACAACAATTAATGGGATGCACAAGATGATGTTCATTGCACAATCAATTGTATATACTAACAACATAGGTTTATATCACTGAATCCAGCCCTCGACGCTTAGCGCCATATGGGAGATTCCTCCGTAGATATTAAATCTACTCACCGATGATCTCGAGTTAGGTGAATCCAACCACCTCCTTCCCTGTCCTTGTACCACCCGAAGACCCAGCAATCGATCCTAATATCACACAAACATCAAGTGAAATTAGCAACTAGCGATAACACACGAATACAACGGCAATAAACAACCCGACTCCTACTAGCTACTAAGCGTTCGCTTAGCGGCTAAACGCGTGCAGCGATATCCTATACCTACCCTATGGCTACCAAACGTACGAAACACTTACACGAATAACGGATAAATCCGTATCGCACGAATCCGAAACACTTGAATTCTAGCTAAACGATTCCATATTTTTTTACACAAAGAATTAGTGAAAGTTGCAAGTCCCATGAACCTACAATTAACCCTAGAGACCCCACGACCAAGATACAAAACACAACTCCCTAATCTGGCCGCAATTTGCGGCCAGAAAGAATTAAATTGCGGCCACAAAGTTAGGGGGTGGTCTCAGGTTTTCAAGGTAGCTTCTAGGTCTCCTAATTAAGTCACTGTGATGGCAACTTTCAAAACAATAACCCGGTTTGGTAGCAGATTCCAACGAGACTCAAACTTAACCAAAATACGATATTTGCACAAAATGATAACTTTAGTTTTTTAGAACTGAAACTAATAAGTATATAAACTTCATTAGAGTCTAACTAACAGCTTGAGATCATTACCTCTCCAAAAACTTAGGAAAAACCCTAACTTTCAAATCTCCAAGTCATCACTATATGCATAGCATGAATTGTGAAGGTTTTATGAGGTTGGATTAAGGTTTAGGATTTGGATTGTGATGCAAACATATAAATCAAGTGGAGAACTTGAAGTGTTGTGAAGGAAGAGAGAGCAACGGAGTTGGCAACGAAAATTTAGAGAGTCAGGTGAGAATGAGAAGTGTTGTGAAGGAAATGAGTGTATATGTGTTGTGAGGTGAGTGTATCTGAGTGTGTGAGGTGTGAGTGTATGTGGTGAGTGTATGACGTGTTACACTCACTCTCCCTCTCATAAATGCGCATAATGGCAGACATCCCCCAACCCTCAAGAATTTAAACCTTCTTTCTCTTCTCTTCTCTTCTCTTCAATTCCCTTTTCTTTTCTTTTTTCTAAAAAATAAATCTTTGTTTGAATAATTAAAATAGGTATAAATGTTAAATTTTATCATGACTTGATAAAAGAGAGGGTTAAGTGTGCCATGACTATATGAGCATGGTTAACACCTCATTAACCCTAATTCAACATGCACGCGTGTGTGCATGTAAAAAAATGTAATTAAATAAAATATTAATTAATTAAATAAAAATATTTTTAAAATAATTATTGGTTAAATTTCATTAAAAACCCGTATTATCGCTTAATTAACACTATCCGTATTCTAAAGTGTTACATGCATGTGGAGCCACAGCCGAAGTAGCCTGTCGCATCTGTTAAATTTTGTGTGTAATAAACGAGTAAGAACGGTGTATTAGATTTTAGTCGAATTCGTATCATTATCAGGTTATTGTGAAACCCCAATCTAAGAATACTTAGGGACTTGGGCCTCGTTTGGGTATCTAGTTTGGAAAACCGTAGTTTATTTTAATTAGATAGTTTTATGTGAGTATGAGTATTCAAAGCTAAGTCTACAACCAAATAAGCTCAGGCTACTAATATTGCATATGTTACTATCTATAATGTGATATAATATTTTATTATTAAGTAATATACGTATTGACATCTCCTTCAACTCCTCGACGGTGATCTTCAAGGCGGCAACATCATGCTCCAGACGTCGCTCACGGGGGTAGGGGAAGTAACTGCCGGAGTGGATACCAACCTCATATGGGCCTTGCCAGGACCCAGTCCCCGACCTCTCTCCCAATCTCCATGGTGCCCTCCATGTGCGGCGTCTAGGACTGGGGTCAGTAGCATCGGATCGGTCTGTCCACTAAAATCGATTCCTGATACCTCCGCCTGCTCCACCACCCGCTCATACACTCACATTAACCATTAAAATATAAGTATTTCATTTAAATTTGAACTTATCAAAACAAAAATTTCATTCGAATTAGAATAAATATTAACACTTACGCAATACTCCTGGGTAGCGGTGTCGGGGAATCGAAGCTCGTTCGTGGCGGGATCTGTCGAGGTGCCGTAGACGGCAAGATACATGATCAGCACGCTCGGTGTACCACCCTGCACCAGGGTCTGAGCTCTCTGTAATTCGCCAAAAATTTACATATATTATAAAATAACTCTTAATATTACATTATATCAAAATAGATCTACTGTAATTTACCGATGCCTCCATGGCACGAGTAATGTTCCTCGTGCCACTTGTATAAGTGGGGCGACCCCACTTCGCCGACTTCCAATTCTCCTTATTTTGATCGGCCTGTTTCTGCATAACACATTCAGATTTAGTTTTCTAATTAAGCAACACAAAAAAATAAATTATACACAAAACAATGAATTACATTTAAATTACAAACTTATTTGCGCTGAGAGTCGTAATATTGGCACAAGAGAGGCCATGTATCTACGTCGACTCTCGCAAAGGCTGGAGTATGTAGGAGAGCCGCTCTCTTTGCCTTGGGGGTCGCCAGCCATACCAAATAGCAGTCGGTCTTCAGCTCGTTCCTATTGTATCGGACCTTTGATTGCATGTTCTTCATCAGGCCCAGGTACAGAGCGTAAAGATCGAGCACTCTCTCAGGGTTATCAGGGTCGGGTACAGGCTGAAAGTCGTAATCCAACTGGAAATACAAAAAAATAATGTATTTAAATTGCAAGTGTTAAATAATAATAAATATATTGGATAATTCAAATGAAAATATATATTAATACCCGAGCCTGATCCCAGAAAAGGGAAAATGAGTGCTGGTGCTGATCGCCCCACTCAACGTTTTGGATGCGACTCTCATCCCCCATATACCGGCCGAACCTCTCGGCATAATCGCCAGTATAGCGATAATCGGGGGTAAAGAAGAGGGGAAATGGTGCCTCCCCCTAGCTCTATCGAGCCTCAGCCTGTGGGACTGATTCGGCCCTCGAGTCCCCCTCTCGGGATGGGGCTGCCCTGCATCTACAAGAAATATCAAGACAAGCAATATTAAGAAAAAATGGTATTAATAATCAAGGATTAAGGAAAATTGAAGTTCAATATATACCTCCGGTGACAGCAGAACGAGCCTGGGCCTAGGCAGTAGCACTAGCGGGACGATAGTTCCTCCGATGAAGAACAGCCAGTGACCCGAACGTGGACGCATCCCCTCCAACTAGAAAATAAACACTGACGATAAAATTACATGAAGTTTATGTTTATTCTTAAAGGATATTTAAAATGAATAAATATTTTATATTTATTCATACTAACCTGCAGATTGAGCGGAGGGTACGGAAGTGGCGGGGGTGGCCTCTGCGCCAGATGTGGATGCACCACCTATAATTAGACAATTAAAAATAGATTATATAAGTAATTGCAAAAGGAATGTGTATATCAATAATATAACATTCTAAATCAATATGCATGCAATATAGGATATATAAACATATCCGCCGGTGCGGTGGTGGCCTCCACCTGAGATGTGGAGGCACCACCTACAGCTAGACAATCAAAAAATGATTATCTAAGTAAGAGGAAAAAGAATGTGTGTATATTTATGATATAACATTCGTAATTTTTGGGAACCTAGCACCGATCCCTACAAAAATTTCATATTATCGAGTATCATATGTTTAGTTTAAGATTTAATTTGAATTAGTTTTACGTTTCAATTTTAAGGTTTTGAAATTTTTAGTTTAGGATAAAGTTTTTTAAAGTTAAGGGTGTCGTAATCAAGTTTAAGATTTTGGATTTAGGGTTGGAGTTAGAATAGGATTTAACAAGAGTTCAATGTAAAGGAGAATGACAATCAATTAAGATTTGGCCTTATTTGTATGTGCGTGTATGCTTGTATGCTTGTGTGTGTGTGTATGCTTGTGTGTATGTGTGTGTCTGTATATGCGCGTGTGTACACACGGACATACACACACATAAGATGTGGAGGCACCACCTACAGCTAGACAATCAAAAAATGATTATCTAAGTAAGTGCAAAAAGAATGTATGTATATTTATGATATAACATTTTAATTCAATATGCATGCACTACAGGATATATAAACATACCTGCAGGTGCGGTAGTGGCCTCTGCCTCTGATGTGGACGCACCACCAACAGCTAAACAATTAAACATTGACTATATAAGTAATTTTGAAATAAATATGCGTGTATATTTATAATATTACATTCAAAATGAATATGTGTGCAATATACCTGGAGGTGTGGCAAAGTCCACACAGAAGGAGTCATCCGAAGGGGATACCGATCCAGGTGCAAGACCAGCCCTCTGAAGCTCCCTACGCAGCTCCCCAGGCGGTAGAACCGCTCTGCCTCTGCCTCTACCGCGGCTGGTGCTCCTACTGCCCCTCGCTGCTCCGGGCGTCGTCATCAAACCCATATAAGAGTACAATCATTACATATGCATGTAATATATGTATAGATCGTAGAAATGTGAAGTAATAATATAACATTACTGATAACCTTTTTCATTTCGTGGACGCATTAGACATATCTACATGGATTTCATCATCGATATCATTTCTAATCCACGTAACTTCACGATCAGCCGAAGACAACCCGTCTTTTGAAACAGACGGTCTGAGCACTCTAATCTTCTCTCTTCTTTATCCTCATCGCTGTCCTCCATACGATCCTCAAATTCTGGGACATCGTAAACATCCCTTGGTTTCTAACGGCATACGACACTCCATCCCGGATGTTTCAAGCACTGTGAGTAGTATACTTGGAAATCTTGGTTCAGAAAGATAAATGGATCGTCTAGACCGTAAAATCGAAGTGTGTTCACACTAGTCAATCCATATTCATCTTTCCAAGTCCCGAGATTGTTTCTCCACTTATCCATATCGGTTCGTGTATCATACCAAGTACACTGATATATATAAAACGGTTCTGATCGTCCGGGATATTGGATGCCAAGTATGCAATTTAAGTATCCATAATAAATCACACCATTCGATCCTACCGTCGCAATCCTACTATTCTGAGTGGTTCGAGATGTTTCTATGTCCTTAACTTCAAATTTGTATCCAAGGACACTGAATCCTTTATCATATGCAACCTCCATGCTAGGAAACTGAGCTAAACATCTTGAATCTCTCTCTAATGATGCAAACAAGTTCGGATCGCGGATCTGAAAAAATAAATTTTACGGTAAATACATAACGATATAAATTTAGATTAAGATTGGTAGCAATAACATGTTATTCAAACAACTTAAATGATCTGCAATCCAATCGCAAAAATTATCCTGATGATATTTTTCCATTCGTTCATCATTCCAATCAGGATGCCCCTCACGTACCTCATCAATATGAATTTTGTTCTCAATGATAAATTATAAGATTAATATTATATCATTTCATACACATACAAACATAAATATAACAATCAATCCAAAAAAACTTACTCTCTAATTTCTTCAAGACACACACTATTGAGGAGGATAAACCGATATATCTTGTTGATAAATATAGTGTCTACTCTCTTATAATCAGCTTTACAATATGGCCTATCCTAAATTCTCCGTGGCCGGTTAAGCTTCGTCTCAATGTTCTCGTCCAGATAGCGGGAACAAAATGCGGTTACTTCATCTAGAAGATAACCTTGCATGATAGAACCCTTTGGTCGATTTCTATTGTATATATACTTTTTTAGAGTGTATGTTCCCGCCAAAATCTTCGGCCAAAAGCTATTAGTTCCTGTTTATGCCGGCTTAAGTTTCGTTTACAGATATATGTGAAACCAGGCTCGTTCATATACGCACATGCACACATCAGAGGAAGAATAGGTGTTCAACGACAAAAGCAGAAAGCATTTAATTAAACATTTATTCTACACGAAATAGATCGCCAAACATGGGATCGAAAGTACAGGGATTTATAAACATATAGATAAAATTATCTAGTTCCCTCTCTGTTCTTTCCACCATGTCAAAGCGACGATCTTCGCGAGGAGTAGCTGCCCATCGGTTAGCACCGCATTCACCAGCGAAAGCAGAAATGATGGCCCGATGAGCCCGTATTTGGCTCAGCAACTGAACAGAGCAATCCCTCAGATCTTTGGTGATCAAATGCGCCTCATGGAAACACTCGATCTTGTCTTCTGCGGCGATGAGCATCGCCGAGGTTATCTCCACCGGAAGAGGAGGGATATCATCGAGCACGGACAAAAGGATCATCCGGACCCAGATAGAGCCGACGGGGAGAGGAGATCTTACACGAGTCAAGAGCTCGTGCAGCGCTGCGTCACATTGGTCATCCGTTAAAGGAGGATTCACCAAGTGTGCAGTGAAACGAGGAACGATGTCCTCAATAGGAACCTCCCACGGCTGCCGGCGAGCATGGAGACGGTTTCAAGCCATAACTCTTCTTCAACAAGAGTGATTCTCATAAAAATTAAGAGAGAAGAGAAGCACTGCTTTAGATTATAAATAAAGAACATTTAATTCTAGGCACAGAAAATGCTGTGTGTGATGGAACTATTTCCAAGATGTGGGAAAGGGAAAGTTTGACTCAGAAGGAAGATGAAAAGACACTATCAAAATGAAGCAACGCTTCAGATGCAGCGCCAAGTGCGCTGCTCCCTAAGCAGCGCACCACGTGCAAAGCACGTGGGCGCTAGCGCTAGGTGCGCTGCGCTCTAAGCAGCACGCCACGTGTGTGCTAGCGCTAGGTGCGCTGCGCTCCAAGCAGCGCACTACGTGTCAAACACAGGTGCGCTAGCGCAATGTGCGCTGCTCTTTAAGCAGCGCAACACGTGCAGAGCACGGGTGCGCTAGCGCTGGAATTAAAAACTCTCCACCGTTAGATCAAAGATCTAATAATAATGATAAATCATTAATTAATCAGAATTAAATTCTGTTAAGAAAAGATTCCTCAAAAATCTTTCCAAATAACAAGATTGTGCTCTGTAAATCAGAGCACCGTTGGATCAATGATCCAATGGTAAATAAAAATTACCAAAAGACAGAATAAATTCTGTATGGAAAGATTTTCTAATCTTGTTAAAAACAAGAAGATTGCCTTCTGTAAAACAGAAGCCCTAGGATCAAAGATCCGATGGTGGGGAAACATCCCCAAATCAATCAAAGAAAGATCTCTTTAACCGATTCAACAAATCAGCCTACCCTATAAAAAGGCCCCTAGACTTCAAGTCTCGGATATACATAAGCATACAGAGGAACCCCCCCATAAATTTTGAGAAAAATCTCAAGAAGAAGAGCCAAGCTCTCAAGAAAGAAGATTTTTTCTTCAAGGTAAAAAGAATGGTGATGAACAAACAGATGAAATCATCTCATAATTAAAAAGAAGAATTCTCTTCTTAAAAGATCATAGATCTACAAAGACCAAGGTCTTTTATAAAGAGAACAAAATGATCTCATCATAAGAAAAAGAAGTACTTACTTCACAGATCATAGATCTACAAGACTAAAGTCTTTCTCAAAAAGATCATGAACATCTCATTATAAAAAGGAGGGGAAAATAATTCAATTCTATTAAGGATCATAGATCCATAAAGCCAAAGCCTTTCATCAATATAAGAGATTGAAACAAAATAAGAACGATCGTTCTTAGATCCTGAGACAAAGTCTCTTTTAAAAGCACATTAAGTGTTTCTCAGATCATAAAATTGATCAGATGCGCTTTGCGCTCTTGAACTGCGCTTCTGCGCTCTTTGGACTGGCGCTCAGCGCCAAAGGCGCCACGTGTCATTCATGCTTGCGCCAATTAACAGTTAGCACTTTGCGCTCTTGAACTAGCACACTGCGCTCATGGACTGATGCAAAGCGCCAAGCGCACCACGTGTCATTCATGTGTGCGCCACTGAATTAATAGCGCAATGCGCTCATATATTAGCGCAATGTGCTCATCATCTGGCGCTCAGCGCCGAGCGCACCATGTGTCACTCACGAGTGCGCCACTCAACAGTTAGCGCTTTACGCTCTTGAACTAGCGCACTGCGCTCATGGACTGGCGCGCACCACATGTCATTCATGTGTGCGCCACTGAATTAATAGCGCAATGCGCTCATATATTAGCGCAATGCACTCATCATCTAGCGCTCAGCGCCAAGCGCGCCATGTGTCACTGATGTGTACGCTACTCAGCAGAAGCACACTGCGCTCTTTAACTGGCGCCAAGCGCACCATGTGTTGCGCTGATAGAACATAAATTGTTCTTTAATAAGCCCAGAGCTATGATGAATGCTCAGCATTCAATAAAAGACAAAACATTGTCAAGATATAGATCAATGCTCAGCATTGTTAAAAGGTCTAAGCCCAAATAAAAGCTCAACAGCCCAGAATAAATGTTAAAACATTTTAACTCGATTGGACTTAGCCTAAGATTGGCCATAAGTCCTCAAATTCAAATTAATTATGCCCACATGCTCATAAATCTTTTAACAGATCTGAGTTCCAAATTGGACCACAGATCTTTCAACCGAAATTGGTTCAAGGGTACATCTTTGAACCCCTCTGATATATATGTCGTTGTAATCCTTTAACGTCTTCAGAGAGGTGACGGGTCCTGACAACCATACATTTCACGGACTATGATATCCTTAACCTTGACCGTGAGTTCTTTAAACTCACGGACTATGATGTCCTTAACAATCGACCGCAATGTCTTTAAACTAACAATCGATCGCAATGTCTTTAAACTAATATTGGACCGAGATGTCCTTAAACTAACAATGGACCACCATGTCCTTAAACTGGTAATTGACCGCAATGTCCCTAAACTAAACAATAGAGTCCAAATGCTCTTTTGTCGGATCTAAACGATCCCGTTAAGTTGATCTTAGTTTAAAATTAGACTAACGTATCCTTAACTAACGTTTAAGTTGATCTTAGTCTCAAATGAGGCTAACGTATCCTTAAACCCAACCCCGAAACCCAAATCTAAGAAAATACGGATTTGGACTAATCCACGTCCTACGGGCGACGACATAAATTAGCCTCCGTATACAATCCACGGGCAACCAAAAAAAAAAACACCCACGACACGAAGTGACCATCTGGAGAAGGAGAAAGTTGTTACCGTAATGCGGTAGCGTAATTAACTGCAGGGGCTTGCGCCTGCAAGGAAGAGCGTCCCCACAATAAAAAACCCCTCAAATGAGGGGGAATCTGACGAAGTCTGCTACATCGGCCACATCCGTTTAAACCTTCGATACATGGTGCCATAAATCAACTTGGCATCTTCGGAGAGGTGGACGGATAGCACCAATTAGCATCTGCCCCGAAATTCAGGCGAGACGGACCCGCGTGGTCTCATCCCCGCGTCTTTCGGCGGGGAACAGATTCTGGCACGCCCGGTGGGACCTTTTCCTCTTTCAACTCCACACTTCGTGTGTCGTGTTTTCCGAACGAATCTCAGTTTGATATGGTTGCCCTTGGGTTCGAGGTAGTAAGATTTGGTGTCTTGCTCCATGCAGAAAACAGAAGATCAATGGCTTCAACCTGCACCAGCTGCAACTGCAACTCCCGTTCCGCCCCATCGGGGGGTGTAACCTACGGGCCCCAAGCGGCCTCCCTGTTCAAGATGCCGGTGGAGCAAGTAACTCAAGCCACCAAGGGGCTATTCTTCAGGACCATGATCCCGCCGATGAGCTTCAACGCCCCTTTACAGTCGGAAGCTCCTAAGAAGTCGGTCTTTGATCGGCCCACTACTACTGCGGCTCCTCTCAACGGGTCGCCCAACTCCACTGCCTCAGTTTTTAACAGACTGGGCCAGAGCTCCAACGGGCCCATGAAGAAGCCCGTAATACCAGAAAGGGTTATTCCAAAAAGGATAGCCATCCCTGCTCCCGAAGTCGTCAAAGCGGCTTCTCCTGCCAAGGAGTCGGTCTTCGCTAGACTGACTATTCGGGCATTCGCCCCAAACAAAGTCGTTAAAACTTCTCCTCCTGCGCGAAAGTCTGCTTTTGGGAGGTTGGTTGTCCCCATTCAACGGACATCGGTCTTCAAGAGGCTGATACCAGCAGCACCTGACCAGAACAGGGGGCATGACAAAGCCACCCCTATAGCTGATCCAACTCCATCCGCACGACATGCTCGCCGTCGTCACTGGCGCCGAGTAAGGAAGGCTGGGGGCAGCTCTCCGTCCGGACTGACTCCACCAGCTCCAACGGTGGAAATCGATGCTGCTGTTCCAACTGGGAACAGCTTTGAATTTCTTAGGAGGGTTCGCAAGAATTCTCCGACCGCCGTGCTGAAAAGATCACCTCCACCTATTAAGAATGCTACGGAAAAGAAGCCGGAGCAGCCCCCTCAGCGGCTGTCTTCCAAAATTTACAAAGTCTGGCGACAGGTCCAGGAATCAGTGATTAACCGGGACTACTCTCGCCGGCCAAAGAAGCTTAAAGCTCGGCAAGAAAAGAGCCATCTCGTAGTACCACAGAAGACGTCATCCGTCAGGGTGCTCGCTGCAATGGCCCCCTCGACTTCAACTGCTCACAAGAGAAGGAGGCCAGAGAAAGCCCCCGTGAATGCGGCAAACCGCAAGGACGTCGAATCTAAACGCCCTAAGTCCGGGGGCATGGTAATACATACCGTTTATATGGCTTCCGGAAAAGAAGAAAGTCGTGCTTCTACGGGTCATCGACCGCTTACCCGATCGATAACGAAGGCTCAGGAACAGCAGCAGCAGAAACTTCAGGAGATGCTGACTGCAATGGCCGCGCTCACTGGGCCAAAAGAAAATCCAGAGACCTCGGAGCAGCGTCGGGAAAAAGAAACCGATACCGAGTTCCTCCGAAGAATGCTCGAGAGGAAAGAAAAAGAGGCTGCGGAGCAGGCAACCAATATAAAACGAATGGCTCTTTAGTTCGAAGACATGGCTGGGATGATGTTACAGCCAGAACCTCCAGCTGAAGACCCCCCGATCATCATTGAAGACGACAGAGGGGAAACGTCGAACCCTCCTCTGGCTCTTTCAGCAGCCAAAGAAGAGACCATCTCTAAGGCCACTCTGGATGATTACATTGCTCAGCAAATACGAGCTCACCAGGCGAATGAAACGGCTCCCCAAATTGTTAAAACTGAACGACCATATCCAGGATGGTACGATCAGATCAGGTACCCGCCGGGATATACGATCCCTAAATTTCATGTATATAAAGGGACGGGAAATCCGCATCAGCATGTTGCCCAGTTTAGGGCTCTATGTGGCAACACCGGAGGCGACGATAAACTGCTACTTTGCCAGCTCGTCGGCAGCTTGTCGGAGACGGCATTCGAGTGGTATTCTGAACTTCCAAACGACTCCGTCAAAACATTTGCAGAGATGGAGCTACTATTCACCCAGCGTTTCGCGAGTGCTAGTGAACGCACCCCAATAATAGCATTGATCAATGCCAGGGTGAAGCCAGGCGAGACATGGGTTCAATATGCAATACGATGGCAGAATTTGTGGTCGAAATGTGAGCAGCGCATTGAAGAAGCGCCGGCGGTGGGCATGTTCGTGGGCACTCTTGACCCTCAAGCAACTATTTCCCAATTCATGATGTTCTTCAAGCCGACCACGTTCTAAGCCTTGATCGACAAACTGGCCCAAATGGACCATATGGGTCATAGACCGTCTCCTCCAAAGCCGGAGCCGCGGAACGAAAAGGGTAAAGGGAAGGCGACATTCGTTGCGAATACTCAACAGCAGCTTAGTACTCCAAGACCAGTTGATCGCCAAAATGATAGAAAACGATCCCTTGGAGAAAAAGTGAGACGCCCTTACTCGTTCCCTCGGGATAAAACGAAGAGGTTATTCGAGCTAGCACTGCGCAACAGGCTCATCACTCTGCCGGAGCCAAGACGCCCAACACAACCAGGTGACATTAACAATCCCAATTACTGCCCCTATCACCGAATGTTGGGTCATCCGATCGAAGATTGTTACATCTTCAAAAGCTAGATCGAAGATCAGTACCAACAGGGCAAGTTCGTATTATCCGAGACCTGGAAGGTGAACCCGCCGTAGCCGCACGCTCTCAAAAAGGCGGACACACCGGGGGCATCGTGCTCGTTTGTCGAAGAAGCTCCATGGGAGGTCGCTCTTTCAGCCAAAACAAAAAGAATGCTGAAGGATCTCCAAACATGCCTGGCGATCATATGGAAAAATCCATTGGAACCCGAGGTCGTCGAGGGAATGCTGAAGCCGCGTCTGACGCCAAAGATTGGTAGCGATAATCAAAATGCTCGCATCCAGCCATCAAAGTCTTCAAAGAAGAAGAAGAAAGCCAAAAAGCCCGTAAAGCCTGATGACAAGCGCACGGACTTGCAAAAGCATATCGACGCGCTGGAAGAATACAACCAGAAGGCGTGAACCCGGTCACACTTCAAGAGTTTCTCAGCCACGTCCTTAAGGACGAAGATGATGACAATGGAGAAGACTCGTCAGACGAACCTGAGGATTATGTGGCAAGCTGCCATATGATCTCTCACTCATCGATAGACGATGAAGAAGCTCCTTACACAGAGAAACTGGGGGAAGATCCTAAACCGGAACTTCTAGGGCCATCAGACGAAATGATTGATGCATTCCTGGACGAAGCTTTTCTTAAAAGCAAAGCTGCTCGAGAGCGTGAGATGGCCATATTTGAAAAAGCCAAACGCCGGCGACTGGACGAAAGGGTTGAAACACTCCCATCAGATCAAAATACATTCGCCGCAAATAAAAGCAGGTTCAAGACGAGGAAGAGGTTCGCCAAAGCCATATCAATAGGAATGAAGCAGCCACCCTCCGAAGGAAACACTCCTGGTGAAGCGGAAATACATCATGGCTACTGCTTATACCAGCGAAAGATTGCGCACCCTACCGAAGAGTGAAACACCTTTAAAAACTGGTGGTAAGGATATGTTGCTCGCCGACAACATTTCAAGCGGATGAAACGCAAAACTCGTCGGGAACAAAGAAATACGACCGAGGAGAGCAAAAGAACCGCCGGCAACTGTCGTATGGTCGACGCTGGAGGATCACAAGTTCTCACCTTCGTGAGCGACTCTGACGAGGAAATAGCTCTTGGCCCTCTCTTCAAAGAATCCACCTCGGGAAAAGAGGAAGAACCGAAGAGCTGCGAGAACATTCAGCTGCGCAATCGTACGCTGCCCGAAAAGAACCTCGGACCCGCGAACAGTGGGTCGAGTAGAAAAGATAAAGGGAAAGAAAAAGTCCCTGAGAACATCGCCCTCAATGATCGAGTCATCGAAGAGCTGGCAGCCAAGGACCCGCCCAAGAAAAGTAAGGTGGATTACAACGTTCTTGCACACCTGAAAAAGATACCCTCGCAGCTCAGCATTCTCGACGCCCTTCTGCTATCCAAAGAGGTGAGAGATTCACTGATCAAGGCACTGCAAGAGCCCGAGCAATTCCAAGCTTTCCTCGCCGAAGAAAAGATGAAGGACGAGTTGGAAGAAGTGCACACAGCCGATATCACCTTTGGCGATGAAGATCTCCTCCTTGGGACATGCGAGCATAACCGTCCCCTCTATGTCTCTGGATACTGTCATGATATCAAGATAGGCAAAATCCCGATCGACAATGGGTCCTCCGCTAACCTCCTCAATGTAAGAGTGTTGAAAGAAATCTGCATGCGTTCAACACCTCGCTCGGGATAATATCACTATCTCCGGGTTTGACTCCCAGTCATCACGGACGCTCGAGTCTATGATATTGACGTTGCGCTTTGGGCTGCTTATCACGGACATTAAATTTCACGTCATTGACGCTAAGACCTGTTATAACGCTTTGCTCGACCGGCCTTGGTTACACGAGTACAATATTATCCCTTCTACACAACATCAGTGTATGAAGTACTTCAAAGATGGTCTCGAGTACACTGCGACAGGAGAACTGAACCCAATCTCTGTGAACGAAGTCCGCAAATATGAGGATGCCAAGTACTTCCTGCCAGATTTCGAAGACACAGAAAGATGTCACAAACCCGAGGACAAGAAAAAAGCTATCACCACTATTCCGGTCTTCGGGAGTGATACCGAGGAGGAAGAAGAAATAGTTTATTCAGGGCCGCCCCAACGCAACAAGCCGGGATCGTCCACCCTTATTCTGGTCTTCGGCAGCGACTCGGAAGATGAGGTCAATGCCGTATTCTCTGCTCGGCCATCGATACAAGCTTTCACCGATAAAGATCAAAGTTTGCAAGTTGCAATGGTTCCGCAAGAGCATTACAAAGAGCTTGATGCGCTTGAAACTTATAGTGTGCAAGAATTGCAGACGTTCTATGTCCCTCCCAGGCGAAAGGGTGAAGAGGCAATCCTATTCTACCGATCCGGGAAAACCAAAGTGGAGAAGGAAATTTGGCATGGTACGGATTCTACACTTGACAGACTTCAGTCCATCCGTCTGCCTAGATACTACACAGACGGATTAAAAAGACTGTTGAGGTGCCAAGGCGTACCCCTTAAGCAGAGTGCTCGACAAGCTCAGTTCTACAACAGGATCTAGGATTTCCCCGGAACTCAGCGAAAACTGCCCAACGGGAGAATGGAAACGATCGGACTTGGATATGTTCAATCCAAGGGACGGGAGCGAGTCCATGGCAGCTACGTCATACATGACTTCGATGAAGAAGGAGATGCTCTGTGGGAATATGCTAACCCTGAACCAAAACGAGCTCCTATCGTGAAAATTCCAAGCCCTTCGTTCGAAGAACAGATGGACAAGCTCATAAGAGAAGCAGGTCAAAAGGTTCGAGATGACCATAATCGCGAAATGGCCATCTACGAGAAAGCCAGAACGCAATGCCTCCTTCACCAGGCTACAGAAAACGATGATGCCCTTCATCACCAGCCCGTAATGCAAAATACCCGGCGCAGAGGCAAAAATAAACCAAAGAACGGAAAATATGTTCGACGGCAAAGCGGGCCCAAGAAGCCTCGCGATCGAGAATTGGGCAGCCTGGATTCGTCTCTTATAAAGAAGATGGGTCGAGCGTATTCCTTTTCCCAAGACAAGACAAGGAAGATACTTGATCTTTCCATAAAACATCAAATGATTACCCTCCCGGAGTCCAAGCACCCCGAGCAAGCAGGCAAAGTCTCTCATCCGGATTATTGCTCTTATCACCGAGCGATAGGACATCCTCTCGAAGACTGCTTCACATTCAAAGACTGGGTAGAAGACCAGTATCAGCAAGGCAGGTTCGCTCTATCCAGCAGTTGGAGGGTAACCCCACCGCAGAAGCATGAACTAAAAGCCACGAGAGTAGAGCCAGATCAACATCGGTCTTGGAAGCGATCTCGAACCTGTCACATGATAACGCCGTTAGAAGAAAAACCCGAGAATATGGATGATCTCCCCTGGTGCTTCGAAAACGATGATGACGAGGTGATCTCCGAGTTTCTACCGGCGCCAAAAGAGCTGGAAGATGGGATACATACTACTGCAGATAACCTCAGAAAAATTGACTTGGGAACGGAAAACGACCCACGGCCGACGTTCGTCAGTGAGCTGTTGTCTGAGGAAAAAGCGGCTACACTCAAAGACGTGCTCATGCAGTACAAAGATTGCTTCGCATGGAACTATTCCGAGATGCCGGGACTAGATCCAGAGATTGTTGTGCACAAATTGGCGATTTCTCCGGATGTCAAGCCCATCAAACAAGCACCGAGAAGAATGCGGCTCGAGCTTGAGATGGGTATCAACGCTGAGGTCAAGAAGCTAATCGACTCCAGCTTTATCCAAGAGGTTCAGTACCCTGATTGGATCGCCAACATCGTCCCAGTCATGAAGAAAAATGGGACGGTGCGCATATGTGTGGACTTTCGGGATCTCAACAAAGCTTGCCCAAAGGACGACTTCCCAGTACCAGTCACTGAGCTGATGATAGATAATATGTCCACTCACGAAGTCTTCTCCTTCATGGACGGCTCATCAGGATACAATCAGATAAAGATGCATCCCGAGGACCAGAAGCATACCGCTTTCCGGACCCCTTTGGGCATATTCTGCTACAAGGTGATGCATTTCGGTCTAAAGAACGCCGGAGCCACCTATCAGAGGGCCATGACAAAGATCTTCAATGACCTCATATATGAAATCGTCGAATGCTATATCGACGACCTCGTAATTAAAAGAAAATCATATGAGGAACATTTAGAGCATCTGAAGATCGTGTTTCAGCGGCTTCGGAAATACAACTTGAAGATGAACCCTCTCAAGTGTGCGTTCGGAGTTTCCTCAGGCAAGTTCCTAGGATTCATCATCCGACACCGAGGCATCGAGATAGACCCGTCGAAGATCAAGGAGATCATGGAAATGCCTTCACCAAGGACTCTCAAGCAACTGCGGTCTCTCCAAGGAAAGCTCGCGTATATCCGGCGGTTCATAGCCAATCTCTCCGGCAAGTGCCGCCCTTACAGTCACCTAATGAAGAAAGGGACTCCTTTCGTCTGGGATTACAAATGTCAAAGCGCACTGGACGAAATCAAGCAATACCTGCAGAATCCGCCAGTACTAGTTGCTCCCGTTAAAGGAAAACCTCTCATTCTGTATACAACCGCCCTTAAGGGTTCTTTAGGCGCGCTATGGGCACAAGAAAACGATCAAGGGAAAGAGAGAGCCCTCTACTATTTGAGCTGAGTTCTCCTGGGGGCATAAAACAATTACTCCCCCATCGAAAAACACTGTCTAGCGTTGATATTCGCAATAAAGAAGCTCCGGCACTATGTGTTAGCACATGAGGTTCATCTCATATCAAAAGTGGATCCTCTCAAATATTTGATGTCAAAGGCTATATTAACAGGACGGCTCGCTAAATGGGCCCTACTCTTGATGGAATTCTCGGTGACATACAGACCCCTCAAAGCAGTGAAAGGCCAGGCCATCGCCGACTTCCTCGCTGAACATCCGATACCTGCTGATTCTCCTTTGAATTGCGAATTGCTTGACGAGCACGTGTTTGACATAATTGACGGGGAGAAAGGAGGGAATGATACCCAGTAGGAACTCTACTTCGATGGAGCATCTTCCATGAAGAAGCGCAAACAAAGCACCCCCATAGTCAAATCTGGGGTAGGACTCATCTTCATAACTCCACAAAGGGGGATAATACGCTTCGCCTTCTCCTTAACAGAGCCGAGAACGAACAATGAAGCCGAATATGAAGCTTTGATAGCGGGTCTTGAGATTGTTTTAGACATGGGAATCGAAAACCACCTCATATACGGAGACTCCCAACTGGTCGTTAGCCAAGTAAACGGCGACTATCAGACATGCAAACCAGAGTTGGTAAAATACGGCAATAGAGTGCAGCAACTGCTGACTCAAATTCCCTCCTACACCCTGGAAAGCATACCGCGTGCAGAAAATAGCAAAGCGGATGCATTAGCCAAGCTCGCTAAAGAACTGGCTGATGAAAACCTCGATGACATGAGGATTGTTGTGCAAAGCCGTCGGGTTCTTGCACCGGCAGAAATATCCCCGGAGTCGTCTAAAGAGAAGGGGGCTGCCGAGAAAACAACCCTGCAAATAAAAGACCAAGAAAAGGCTATGGATTGAAGGGAAGTCTTTATAGACTACTTCAAATCCCGTCGAACACCTGAAGATGCATCCTCAAGACATTAGCTCATGAAACGAGTTCTTTCTTTTGCATTCGTCAATGATACTCTGTATAAGAGATCGTTTGACTCTTTATGGCTAAGATGCCTGGGACCGGAAGAAGCAAAAAGAGTCATCCAAGAAACTCACGACGGACTCTGCGGTTCTCACCAAGCCGGGCCAAAGATGAAGCTGAAGATCAAAAGGATGGGTTACTACTGACCCACGATGATCCAAGACTGTCTCAAATACGCAAAGCAGTGCCACTCGTGCCAGATTCACGGGGACTTTATCCACCAGGATCCAAATCCGCTACACCCGACGGTGGCTAGCTGGCCGTTCAAGATGTGGGGAACTGACATAATCGGCCCCATCGAACCAGCATCGTCCAAAGGACATCGATTCATTTTGGCGACAACTGATTATTTCTCCAAATGGGCAGAACCAGTACCGCTAAGGGAAGTGAAGACGGAGAATATCCTCCATTTCTTCAAGACACGTGTCATTTACCGGTTCGGCACTCCGCGACGGATTATCTCCAATAACGGGCCAGCCTATAGAAGCCACAAAATCAGCCGCTTCGCACAACAGCATAACATAGACTGGAGATACTCTTCGGTCTATAATCCCCGTGCTAACAGTCTAGCTGAGGCTTTCAACAAGACCTTGACAAAGATCGTGAAAAAGACGGTGTCTCGAAATAAAAGGGACTGGCACGAGAGACTGCATGAAGCTCTCTGGGCGTATCGAACTACGTTCAAAACGGCCACTAACACAACGCCGTATGCATTGGTATTCGGCACAGAAGCGGTACTCCCCCTCGAAGTAGAGTTACCCTATCTACAAGTGGCGGTTCACTACGAGCTAACAGACGAAGAAAATGCTCACCTTCGGGTTGAGGAGCTCGACGCCCTTGATGAAACCCGGCTCATGGCGCAGCAAAATCTGGAAGCTTATAAAGTGAAGATGACGCGCTCATATGAAAGACTGACTAGGCCGAGGACATTCCGCCAAGGCGAACTCGTACTAGTGGTCAAAAGACCTATGATCCCCAATCGTGCCAAACGGGGGAAATTCGAGCCGAACTATGAAGGCCCGTATATCATAGACAAAGTTTACCAGGATGGAGCTTATCTACTCATGGACATGCATGGCGAAATGCCCTGCAGGCCAATAAATGGTCATTTCCTGAAAAAGTACTATGCCTGACGAGTCACGGCCTAGGTTAACGATAGATAACGACGCCTATGTCCGCTCGCTATCTTCCTAAGCCCAAACTCTATAAGTAATAGCCGGCTTTCGGACCGAAATGTCCTTAAACTAACAACGGACCGAAATGTCCATAAACTAACAGCGGGCCGAAACGTCCTTAAACTAACAATGGACCCCTATGTCCTAAAACTGGTTGTTGACCGAGACGTCGATAAACTACTACGGACCGCAGCATCCCAAGGCTGACACAAAAAAATATTAAAAAATAAATATAAAAAAAAAAGAAAACGGTATGTCCATAAGCAAAATGGGCACGGATGAAAACCCGAAAGGGCTCCGTGAGTAAAAACAGCAGGGCTACCGGTGAGTTTTGTGAAAACCCGAAAGGGCGCAACCTCGTTAAAAGACACTTGCAAGGTCCTCTCGACCTTGTGAGGAGAAACCACCTGCGTGAGATCCTTACGACTCACAAGGGAACAACACACTTAGGTATCCCTATGATTCCTAAGGAGAAATTACACTTGCAAGATCCTCACGACTCGTAAGGAGAACCCTCCTCTGAGACCCTTACGGCTCATAGGATTCAAAAGCCTTAAGCTACAGGGATCTGAACCTATTCTTAAGCAGCCATCACAACCTCCAATGCTGCCGTACAAGAGGTTCAATGCTGACCCTTGTATACAATCCACGGGCGCGAATAAACATTTCCCTAACAAAGTCCCATCCGTGACTAGGGATATGCTCACACGGTGAACAAACACTTATAGGTCCTCTCGACTTGCAAGGAGAAAACACTCTTGTAAGATCCTTACGACTTATAAGAGAATACACACTTAGGAATCCTCACGATTCCTAAGGAGAAAACACACCTACGAGATCCTCACGACTCGTAGGGAGAAACACTTTTATGAGACCCTTACGGCTCATGAAGTCAAAAGCCTTAGTCAACGGGATCTTAACCTTGTTTACAAAGCCACCTTTGTTTGACATCGACAGAGGCAAATGATGATTCGCTCCTGGCAATATCCCAGTTGTAGCGATGTTGATGCCTAAATCGGTATCAAATTCTAAGTCCTTTCATGGCAAATGATGATTCGCTCCTGGCAATATTCCAGCCGCAGCGATGCTGATACTGAGATTGGCACCAGATTCCAAGTTCCACACTCGCGATAAAATATCAGCGAGCCAAAAATGCATATGAAATAGCCGAAATGATGGGGCAACTTGCAACGAAATCAGCAAGTAAAAATGTATGCATACAAAAACAGCCGAAATGATTGGGCAACTCGCAATAAAACGTAGCGAGTAAAAAGAAAAATAGTCGAAATGATTGGGCACCGCGAAAAATAGCCGAAATGATTGGGCAATCGCAACTTTTGCGATATAAAAGCTGAAATGATAGAGCATCGCGGAAAGAAAAATATATAAAATGAAATTTTTAGCCCTACAGGTTAGATCACATTAATCCCTGTATACAATCCAGGGGCACAAACAAAGAGGGAACCATACCTTCCCACCAGGCTTCATCAAAACGAAGTCAGATCTCGACGGTTCACGGACAGCCTAGAGGTCATCAACATCGTTCCTCTTCATTCCAGCAGAATTCAGACGCTACAATCAACCTTGGAGCCATGGCAAAGTCCCTACTCCGAATCTCAACGGTTCACAGACAACCTAGAGACCACTTTCATATTCGTCTCATTATAACAGACGCAACGTCAACAAATGACCCCGTCACAAAAACATGTCATCCACATGACCTCGTCGCGGAAATACGTTATCCACATGACCCCGTCGCGGAAATACGTCATCCACATGACCCCGTCACGGAAACACGTCAACAAATGACCCCGTCGCGGAAACACGTCATCCACATGACCCCGTCGCGGAAACACGTCATCCAAATGACCCCGTCTCAGAAATACGTCATCCACATGACCCTGTCTCGGAAACACGTCATCCACACGACCCCGTCGCGGAAATACGTCATCCAAATGACCCTGTCTCGGAAATACGTCATCCATATGACCCCGTCGTGGAAATACATCATCCACATGACCCCGTCATGGAAATACATCATCCACATGACCCCGTCGCGGAAATACGTCATCCACATGACCCCGTATCGGAAATACGTCATCCATATGACCCCGTCACGGAAATACGTCATCCGAATGACCCCGTCTCGGAAATACGTCATCCACATGACCCCGTTGCAAAAATACGTCATCCACATGACCCCGTCGCGGAAATACGTCATCTAAATGACCCCGTCTCGGAAATACGTCATCCATATGACCCCGTCTCGAAAATACATCATCCACATGACCCCGTCGCGGAAATACGTCATCCGCATGACCCCGTCGCGGAAATACGTCATCCAAATGACCTTGTCTCGGAAATACGTCATCCACATGACCCCGTCATGGAAATACGTCATCCACATGACCCCGCCGCGGAAATACGTCATCCACATGACCCCGTCTCGGAAATACGTCATCCACATGACCCCGTCGCGGAAATACGTCATCCAAATGACCCTGTCTCGGAAATACGTCATCCACATGACCCCGTTGCGGAAATACGTCATCCACATGACCCCGTCGCGGAAATACGTCATCCAAATGACCCCGTCTCGGAAATACGTCATCCACATGACCCCGTTGCGGAAATACGTCATCCAAATGACCCCGTCTCGGAAATACGTCATCCACATAACCCCGTCTCAGAAATACGTCATCCATAAGACCCCGTCGCGAAAAAACATCATCCACATAACCCCGTCTCGGAAATACATCATCCCAATGACCCCGTCGCGGAAACACGTCAGCCAATGACCCCGTCGCGGAGATACGTCAACACATGACCCCGTCGCGGAAATACATCATCCAAATGACCCCGTCTCGGAAATACGTCATCCACATGACCCCGTCTCGGAAATACAACATCCATATGACCCCGTCGCGGAAATACGTCATCCATATGACGTCGTCTCGGAAATACGTCATCCTAATGACCCCGTCGCGGAATCACGTCAGCCAATGACCCCGTCGCGGAGATACGTCAACAAATAAACCCGTCGCGGAAATACGTCATCCCAATGACCCCGTCGCGGAAAGATGTCATCCAAATGACCCCGTCGCGGAAACACGTCATCCAAATGACCCCGTCACGGAAACACGTCATTCCAATGACCCTGCCTCGGAAATAAGTCAATCCCTCCTGGTCCCGTGGAACACGGCTAATGTCAATCCTGACCCCGTGGAAAGCATCCAAAGCAACCCTTGACTTCGTGAAATGCGGATAAAGTCAACCTCTGACTCCGTGAAATGCGGATAATATCAATCTCGTTAAACACTTACGGGTCCTCTCGACTCGTAAGGGTGAAAACTCTCTTGTAAGATCCCTACGACTTACAATAGAAAACACACTTAGGAATCCTCACGATTCCTAAGGAGAAAATACACCTACGAGATCCTTTCGACTCTTAGGGAGAAAAGTCTTTATGAGACCATCACGGCTCATAAAGTTGAAAAGCCTTAGGCAACAGATCCTAACCTTGTTTCCTAAGCCATCGCTACCTTATAAAGAGTTCAAGATAAACTTTTATCTACCATCTATGAGCCACACTTGCCAAAGCTACATGCAACTGAGATGGAGAAGTTACTCATGAGCATATAAACTACTTCACGTCAGAGTAAGACATAAAGAAATAGAAGGGTGCGGCTCATGGAGCTGAGGGTTTGGAATTATATCCCTTAAGAGTCGAGATTTGAGTCAATGATAAATGATGACGCTTGTGTCCGCTCGTTATCTTCTCAGATCAAGATTCTGAAAGTTATATACCAACCCGAAATTGGTCATACGCTATGAATTACTCTGCACTACTTCACCCACGTATATATTTACGTAGGCAAAGTAGTGGGGGCATTTGTTCCCGCCAAAATCTTCGGCCAAAAGCTATTAGTTCCTGTTTATGCCGGCTTAAGTTTCGTTTACAGCTATATGTGAAACCAGGCTCATTCATATACGCACATGCACACATCAGAGGAAGAATAGGTGGTCAACGACAAAAGCAGAAAGCATTTAATTAAACATTTATTCTACACGAAATAGATCGCCAAACATGGGATCGAAAGTACAGGGATTTACAAACATATAGATAAAATTATGTAGTTCCCTCTCTGTCTTTTCCACCATGTCAAAGCGACGATCTTCGCGAGGAGTAGCTGCCCATCGGTTAGCACCGCATTCACCAGCGAAAGCAGAAATGACGGCCCGATGAGCCCGTATTTGGCTCAGCAACTGAACAGAGCAATCCCTTTGAGCTTTGGTGATCAAATGCGCCTCGTGGAAACACTCGATCTTGTCTTCTGCGGCGCTGAGCATCGCCGAGGTCATCTCCGCCGGTGGAGGGGGGATATCATCGAGCACGGACAAAAGGATCATCCGGAGCCAGATAGAGCCGACGGGGAGAGGAGATCCTACACGAGTCAAGAGCTCGTGCAGCGCTGCGTCACATTAGTCATCCGTTAAAGTAGGATTCACCAAGCGCGCAGTGAAACTAGGAACGATGTCCTCAATAGGCACCTCCCACGGCTGCCAGCGAGCATGGAGACGGTTACAAGCCATAACTCTTCTTCAACAAGAGTGATTCTCGTAAAAATTAAGAGAGAAGAGAAGCACTGCTTCAGATTATAAATGAGAGCATTTAAGTCTAGGCACAGAAAATGCTGTGTGTGATGGAACTATTTCCAAGATCTGGGAAAGGGAAAGTTTGACTCAGAAGGAAGATGAAAAGACACTTTCAAAATGAAGCAACGCTTCAGATGCAGCGCCAAGTGCGCTGCGCCCTAAGCAGCGCCAAGTGCGCTGTGCCCTAAGCAGCGCACCACGTGAAAAGCACGTGGGCGCTAGCGCTAGATGCGCTGCGCTCTAAGCAGCACGCCACGTGTGCGCTAGCGCTAGGTGCGCTGCGCTCCAAGCAGCGCACTACGTCTCAAACACAGGTGCGCTAGCGCAATGTTCGCTGCTCTTCAAGCAGCGCAACACGTGCAGAGCACGGGTGCGCTAGCGCTGGAATTAAAAACTCTCCACCGTTAGATCAAAGATCTAATAATAATGATAAATCATTAATTAATCAAAATTAAATTCTGTTAAGAAAATCTTTCCAAATAACAAGATTGTGCTCTGTAAATCAGAGCACCGTTGGATCAATGATCCAATGGTAAATAAAAATTACCAAAAGACAGAATAAATTCTGTATGGAAAGATTTTCCAATCTTGTTAAAAACATGAAGACTGCCTTCTGTAAAACAGAATCCCTAGGATCAAAGATCCAATGGTGGGGAAACATCCCAAAATCAATCAAAGAAAGATCTCTTTAACTGATTCAACAAATCAGCCTACCCTATAAAAAGGCCCCTAGACTTCAAGTCTCAGATATACAGAAGCATACAGAGGAATCCCCCTATAAACTTTGAGAAAAATCTCAAGAAGAAGAGCCAAGCTCTCAAGAAAGAAAAAATTTTCTTCAAGGTAAAAAGAATGGCGATGAATAAACAGATGAAATCATCTCATAATTAAAAAGAAGAATTCTCTTCTTAAAAGATCATAGATCTACAAAGACCAAGGTCGTTTATAAAGAGATCAAAAAGATCTCATCATAAGAAAAATAAGTACTTACTTCACAGATCATAGATCTATAAGACTAAAGTCTTTCTCAAAGAGATCATGAACATCTCATTATAAAAAGGAGGGGAGAATAATTCAATTCTCTTAAGCATCATAGATCCATAAAGGCAAAACCTTTCATCAATATAAGAGATTGAAACAAAATAAGAACGGTTGTTCTTAGATCCTGAGACAAAGTCTCTTTTAAAAGCACATAAAGTGTTTCTCAGATCATAAAATTGATCAGATGCGCTTTGCGTTCTTGAACTGCGCTTCTGCGCTCTCTGGACTGGCGCTCAGCGCCAAATGCGCCACGTATCAACCACACATGCGCCAATTAACAGTTAGCGCATTGCGCTCTTCAACTAGCGCACTGCGCTCATGGACTGGCGCCAAGCGTACCACGTGTCATTCATGTGTGTGCCACTGAATTAATAGCGCAATGCGCTCATATATTAGCGCAATGCGCTCATCATCTGGCCCTCAGTGCCAAGCGCACCACATGTCACTCACGAGTGCGCCACTCAACAGTTAGCGTTTTGAGCTCTTGAACTAGCGCACTGCGCTCATGGACTGGCGCAAAGCGCCAAACGCACCATATGTCATTCATGTGTGCGCCACTGAATTAATAGGGCAATGCGCTCATATATTAGCGCAATGCGCTCATCATCTTGCGCTCAGCGCCAAGCACGCCACGTGTCACTGACGTGTGCGCTACTCAGCAGAAGCGCACTGCGCTCTTTAACTGGTGCAAAGCGCACCATGTGTTGCGCTGATAGAACATAAATTGTTCTTTAATAAGCCCAGAGCTATGATGAATGCTCAGCGTTCAATAAAAGACAAAACATTGTCAAGATATAGATCAATGCTCAGCATTGTTAAAAGGGCTAAGCCTAAATAAAAGCTCAACAGCCCAGAATAAATGTTAAAACATTTTAACTCGATTGGACTTAGCCCAAGATTGTCCATAAGTCCTCAAATTCAGATTAATTGAGCCCACGTGCTCATAAATCTTTTAACAGACCTTAGTTCCAAATTGGACCACAGATCTTTCAACCAAAATTGGTTCAAGGGTACATCTCTGAACCCCTCTGATATATGTCATTGTAATCCTTCAACGTCTTCAGAGAGGTGATGGGTCCCGACAACCATACATTTCACGGACTATGATGTCCTTAACCTTGACTGTGAGGTCTTTAAACTCAGGACTATGATGTCCTTAACAATCGACCGCAATGTCTTTAAACTAGCAATCGACCGCAATGTCTTTAAACTAACTATCGAACGCAATGTATTTAAACTAACAATCGACCGCAATGTCTTTAAACTAACATTGGACCGAGATGTCCTTAAACTAACAATGGACCACCATGTCCTTAAACTGGTAATCGATCGCAATGTCCCTAAACTAAACAATAGAGTCCAAATGCTCTTTTGTCGGATCTAAACGATCCCGTTAAATTGATCTTAGTCTAAAATTAGACTAACGTATCCTTAACTAACGTTTAAGTTGATCTTAGTCTCAAATGAGGCTAACGTATTCTTAAACCCAACCTCCAAACCCAAATCTAAGAAAATACGGATTTAGACTAATCCACGTCCTATGAGTGACGACATAAATTAGTCTCCGTATACAATCCACGGGCAACCAAAAAAAAAAACACCCACGACACGAAGTGACCATCTGGAGAAGGAGAAAGTTGTTACCGCAATGCGATAGCGTAATTAACTGCAGGGGCTTGCGCCTGCAGGGAAAAGCATCCCCACAATCAAAAACCCCTCAAATGAGGGGGAATCTGACGAAGTCTGCTACATCGGCCGCATCTGTTTAAACCTTCGATACATGGTGCCATAAATCAACTTGGCATCTTCGGAGAGGTGGACTTATAACACCAATTAGCATCTGCCCCGAAATTCAGGCGAGACGGACCCGTGTGGTCTCGTCCCCGCGTCTTTCGGCGGGGAACAGTGTAGATCTACCTAAAGAAAAATATGTTAAATAAATAAATACGGGCATATAGGACAACAATAATTTTATAAAATGCGTGAAACGAAAAATTCCACGTACCTTTCGACAAGATACATCCATCAATATTGTACCGGTCTAGCAAACTTAGCCTCGGTTGCAAGATGAACCGTCAGGTGTATTATGATATCGAAGAATGACGGTGGGAAAATACGCTTAAGCTTGCAAAGTATCAATAAAATAGAATTTTCTAGATTCTCCAGCGTCACAACATCCAAGGTTTTAGCGCACAATTCTCTAAAAAGCAACAAATGTCATTGATTACTAGACCAACTGATTCGGGAAAGGAAGTCCTGAGAGCTAACGGAAGAAAGTGTTCCATAATAACATGGTGATCATGACTTTTCAGCCCATCGATCTTGCCTTTCATAATTTTTATCTTCTTGGTACATGATCCTAAGAAACCTGTGGGAACATTCAAATCATGTAACACCTGCAGGAACCTTTTCTTCTCCGTATGTGACATATGATACGCGGCATTGGGAAGTACAAACTTGCCTGGTTTACCCGCTATCGGTTTAGGATGCAATTCACTTCTAATTTCCCAGTCTTGAAGATCCATCCGAGTACGGAGGTTGTCTTTTAATTTTCCATCTTTACAAAGAAGTAAGTTGAGTGCGTGCTCGGATACTCCGTTCTCTGTATGCATGACGTCCAGACAATGAAGCACTAAATTTTTTTACCAGTACGGAAGCTCGTAGAAAATGCTTAACTTGTTCCAGTATGGTGGTTTGACTTGTTTTGCCTGATCTATCCCAAAGATCACATTATTGTAACCATCCCACTGAGCAGTCACGTACTCTCCGGACAATGAGGCTGGAGGCCCAAGAAGCTCCTGATGACCATTAAAATGAGTAGCGTCTAACCTGTAGGGATGGTCTAGTGGCAGGAAACGCCGATGACCGCAATAACAAATCTTCCTGCTAAAATTCAACCATTTCGATGTTGTATATTGATGGCAATAAGGGCATGCTTTATGACCATCTACAGACCAACCTGATAGCATTCCATACACAGGAAAGTCATTAATTGTCCATATTAAAGCCGCACGCATTGTGACGGTTGTATCTGTGTTTTCCTCGTAAGTCTCTACACCATCAATGAATAAAGATTTTAACTCATCGATCAGAGGTCGGAGACAGACGTCGATATTATTTCTCGGTGAGTTGGTCCGTCAATAAGAAGAGGCATCATAAAGTAGGATTGATCCATAACCAACCAAGGCGACAGATTATAAACTATCATTACAACGGGCAATGTGCTGTGGCTTCCAGCCATATAGTTGAATGGGCAGAAACTATCACTAGCGAGTCCGAGCCTGACATTGCGAGGATCTCTACTGAATATTTTGTGTCACCTATCGAATTTCTTCCATGCCGGTGAATCTTTTGGATGGCTCATTTTTCCATCTTCGCTTGGAGCAGTACGGTGATGCCAAATCATTGCCTCGGTTGTTTTCTTGCACCTGAATAGCCTCTGCAGCCTCTGTGTTATGGAAAAGTATTATGCTATCTTTACACGTATTTCGGGCTTCTTATCATATTCTTTCGGCTTATCTTGAAAGAATACTATCACCGAGCGCAGCCTCTACCATATCCTCCATTTCTTCTCCTGGAAAGAAGTTATCGTCTTCTTCTGCCGAATTACCGTCTTCTTCGTGTCCTTCCCCGTGATATAGCCAAGTTGTATATAGTCTTGTAAAACCATATTTAACTATGTGAAGCTCTACGATTTCTACCTTCTGCCAGAACTTATTCCCACATCTATCGCACGGATATAGAATCTTCTCTAACACGATCTTATTATATGTGTGTGCAAATTCAATGAAAGCAGCAACTCCTGTGACGAACTTAGATTGCATGCCTTGTTGCTAATCCATGTACATCCAGTCCTTAACTCTGATGTACTCATGGGCCATATTAGACTGTATAACATATAAATTGTAGGTTGCGACGACTATATTGAGAAATCTAAGAACGAGATGGTTACTGAGAAAGAAGAAAATCCGTAGAGGCAAGTTTGTCGTTGAAAAGAATAAATTATCGATTAACAAAGTTAGATTTGAAAATACCCAAGTATGAGTTGTATTCTGTGTATGTGTGTTTCAATTTATAATTTCGCTTAGGTGTAGGGTTGTTAGTATGTATGTTCTTTGTGTATGCATTTGTTATGTATTTGTTTTGTATGTGTGTGTTTCGGCTGTCAGGGGTAAGGCTTCTATCCCATTAAGAATGTATAGAGCAGACACCCATTCTCTTGTGCTTTCATCCGTTTCGAATAAATTTCGACAGCACATCACCGTTGTTCTCCGTGTACACTATAATAGAATAGATAATCATTTCAATGCTGTGAAACAACGTTGAAATGAACATCTAATCTATCTTTGTACACGGAGAACCAGCGGAAAAGTACCGACGAAATAACTCGAAACGAATGAAAACATAAGTGAATGCAGGTGTTTGCTTTATACATTCCTAACTTGTCCGCACTGGACAAATCTATCGGTTATCATATGATTGAATCTTCTCGTCACATAGACTACACGACGGTTGTTAGTACCGAACTATACCGTCCGATATTTAACAACCTTTATATAATTCTATGTCACAACGAATATCGAACGTATGTTAACCGATAGACGGGGACTAAATCACGCTTTGATTTTCACATATGAGTATCGATGAGAATATGAAAGTTTTATATTATTATCGAGTATCATATATTAGTTTTAACTTGAACATTTAACTTGAATAGGTTTTACGTTTACGTTTCGTTTTTAAGGGTTCGAAGTTTTTAGTTTAGGGTAAAGTTTTCTTACGTTTACGGTAAAGTTGTACGTTTATATTATTATCGAGTATCCTACTGAATGAACTAGTACACCCTAAACCCTAATCCTAATTAACCCAAATTAACCTAATTAACCCAAATCAACCCTAATCATCACCCTAACTCAAATTATCCCTAATTAACCCAAAATGAAGCTAATTAAACCAAATTAACTTAATTAACCCAAATTAACCATAATCATCACCCTAACTCAAATTATCCCTAATTAACCTAAAATTAAGATAATTAAACAAAATTAACCCTAATCAACACCCTAACACAAATACACTCTATTTTACCTAATTAATCCAAATTAACCCTAGCCCAAACCTTAATCCAAATTAACCTAATCCTAATCATCACCAAAACCCTAACCCAAATTAACCCCAGCCCAAACCAAAATTAACCCTAATTAATCCGATTAACCCTAACCCTAATCATCACCAACCCTATTTTACCTAATTAACCCAAACTAACCCTAACCCTAACCCAAATTAACCCCCAATTAAACCGGCCCTAGCTATAACCCTAACTCTAACCCTAACCCTAAAATCAACAACAATAAGACAAAAAACAGCATAATTATAAATTAAAATCGAAATTAACTCACCTCGGTAGTCACCGGCTGGCGGCAAACAGCTCGACGAGGTAGAGGAGGTGCTCGCGGCTAGAGTGTGGTGGCGACGAGGAAGTCGACGACGACAGGTGTGGTGGCGACGAGGAAGTCGACGACGATGGGTGTGGTGGCGACGATGCGCGGATGCTCGATCGGGAAATTGGTGGGAATTTTTGGTGACGGTGGGAAATATGTTAGCTTTATTTTTTTTATAAATAATCCTTTGTTGCCCCTACGGATTAATCTATAGGGCTTTCTTTTGCAACACTATAGAGCCAAATAAAATATTACATTTTAATATTTTTTAATTTATTTATGCCTCTACGGTGGGCACCGTAAAGGAAAACCGATGGACCTACAGATTAATCCGTAGGGGCAATAAAAAGTTTCCCTTACGAATTCCTATATCCGTACGTAGGGGCAACCCTTCATTGTAGTAGTATTTGTTTTGGCATATACATTCTTCATTATTTTATATAGAATGAATCAAATGCTTTTATATGTCAAGAATCAAAACCTAAATATGAATTAATTATATTCAGTGAACCATATTTCGGTTATGCCTTTGTTATATGCATATTCATTCTTTGTTCATGTAATCAAATTTCATTTTTGGCACCATAATATGCTTGAATGGCATGCTTTTCGGTGCACGATTTCATACATTGAATCTGAAAAACGTAATTCATGAATCTAGAAAATACATTGCATCTATATGCCAGCTGTTTTGTGACTATTAGGCCTATAAAAGAGCTTGATTATCATGATAATTTCTTCACGATAACATGATAGACCCTCTCTCCCTTACACCACATACATCTAAAGAGGCTTCAATTCCTCTCCCATGGCAAATCCATGAAAATATTGTTCAATGAATATTGGAGAGGCTCAAAGACGACGTTTTGTAAGTATCAACTATTCATTTATTTATTTTTGTTTGAAATTTTTAGATCTCTTTTGATGAAGTATAAAAAATAGCACAATCTTCCCTTTGCAGTATCTTTTATTACTATTTAAAATAATTTAAAAGTGGTCGTGCTCCTAGACTTCTTTAATAATATTGCAACAAAAATATTTGTTACTCTATTTCACAATTGTAGATTTGTAGCCATCAATTTTCTACTATTTTTTGGCTATTCTACACTAAGGGTTGCTGTTATACAAAGCATTATCTTATCACTCAATGCTTCCAAGCTATAATTCTCACCCAATCTGGGTATGATGCTTAAGTCGTGTGTTATTCCGTGTTAAAGTGACAAATATTAGACGAGGAAACACGGCCTAAACTGTCACTGTAGGTATCCAACTATAGTGACAAGACTCATGAGGGAAATGACCCAAAAGGAAATTTGCAAAATAGCGAGGGGCTTATAAGTAAAACTCCTACCCTCATGAGTCTTGTCACTGTAGTAGGAAGCCCGCGGTGACACTCTAGACTCCGTTCCCTCATATTAGACATTAGTCACACATAACTGCATATCAACTCAATATTTTCCGTGTTACATACACCGTTATGATTGTTCTCAGAGTTAGGGACTACTTAATTTTTCTTCTCGGGTCCGGAGAATAATTCCTCTCCTACATCGTTTTCAAAGTATGCTAATTATTAACAATCTATATGATCATTTCTTATGTGTTTGAAAGCACAATATCACTGAACCAAACACCTTCTGTTAAGCTACATCATGCAAGCCTATAATTTATACACTACGCGCGCGTGCACGCACCATTCTTTCCTGTCAATCCAAGAACAGAACCTTTGCATTGGACAACACCACTAGTAGATCATAGGAGGCCAAAGAGCATTTCATGTACCAAAGAAACTTAAATGTGATTAGATTCAAGCTAAGGATATTCTGCAATAGAATTTCTATGAGCGCGCGATTACTCATTTCTCCTGTATCATTCTTCTGCAGGGCTGGACTGTGGCTTGGAGTTGAGTGATAAGGATATCCTTGTACTCAGAAGGAGGAGAGGGAGATGCCACTCAGGGGAGCCACTGCACGCGCGAAACAATTGTACAACAAAGAGAGTTTAGGGAAGATGCGAACTACAAAAAGGGAAATGGAAAAAAGTACATTACTGAGTTTAGTAGAATTGTATATGTGTTTTCCTTAAAAGACCGATTGTTTTTGTTCTTCAGTTTGATTGATAATGGATGTGCTTGTTCTTCTGTTTGATTACACTGTTTGAAAGCTGATAAGTGTGCGTGCATTGTTATCTTCTTTAAACATTTTTAATTTCTATTAAATATTAATATGCTCACAAAATTAAAGTTGTAAGAAATAAATAGTAGAAGTTTATTCAATTAATTTAAGCAAGAGTGGGTTCCTAGCAGGCTAATACATTTTAAGTTCACATATTGGTGGTGGGGGGGGAGGGGGGTGGTTACCAAGACATGCAATAATTCAAACCAAATTCTGAAGTTTCCATGGATGGTGCCGATCATCGAGAAGAACGATGGAGAATATACTCTCTTTTTTACATCATAGGATAGGAGGGTTTTCCTCCCAGGACCTTTCTCCTTCATTATTCTCATATATTGTTTTTGTGCCTAGTCTATTAACTTAATTTATTCTTAAACCCAAAGAATTCCAAAAATGTGGGGGAAAACCTAAATTTTTATTGTTAATTTATTTCAAACGAAGCTAAGATTTGTATATTTATTATAAATAATACCCTTTTTTAAGATTTCATAAATATATTTTTATGATTTGTTAAATAAAGTTGTATTTTGATAAATGATTGTGATTTAATAAACAATATTATGGTTTGATAATTACCATATGATTCGATATATAATGTTATACTTGAATTAACAAATTATTAAAGTTAATATGCCTATAGCATGAGAGAAATTAAGTTGGCATAAGTAGTTGGGATCAAATCACTGCACTCTCCCAGGAGAGGGAAATGCCATGCCAACTGAGCTATTGCTCATCGGTAGTTTAAAAATTAGTTTGCAAAAAATGCACCGAGAAACAAATTTCTCAAAACATAATAATATAATCCCTTCACATATCGGTGAAATTGGATTGAATTCGTCACTTTACATCATGTCAGCGGATCAAGTCCCCCTTCCATATTAAATTCCATTATATAATCATTGATGATAAATACTAGAAATGTGATTCCAAAAGGACAGGGGATATCATGGAGCTATAACACCAATTCAAACAATCCCAAAAAAGAAATTGAGATTTGCATATGCGCCGATCCTTTTGGAATGAAGCTAAACAGTTCACAACATTTTTTCGGTTGCAGGCAAAACTTACTAAGCATACAAAGCAGTTCCAATTACAAAATAAACATGATCAAGCTTACACAATGCTACCATCAAAGTTCACATTTGCTAAACTTAAGCTGTACAACACTGTAGCGCACTGTATGTTTAATTAGAGCTAACCATTCCTGTAAAAAAACAAAAGTAACAAGAATTAGAGAGTCCCAAAATGTTGTAGTTGCAACAACAACAAACTCTAGAAAATCATTTGTTGTGAGTTCGTCATTTATTGCGAGTTCCTTAAAATGGGTTTGAAAAAGAAAGAGCGTCGTTTTCAGGGGACCCAAAAGGTAGTTCCGCTTCCCTTCCCCACTTTGTTAAAAATTGATATTTCAAAAATTGCATGTCTATGAAGTTGACTATTAACATGTTTGTCAAGCACCTCCATGGATATTATATATTTACGCCTACCGCACTGTTGCTTTATTAACTACTATTTAGTCACTCCTAGTGACAGAGTCGAGATTTTAAACGACATGTATCAAAATTATGTCGCGGATAGATCAGAAATAGAAGAAAATCAAGATTAACTATATGCGGCATGGGTGTGATGGAAATATCAAATAATAAGACTATGTCATGGATAGAAAAACTTAAAAATAGTTATTACACGCTTTATATACTCTACAGAAATATTATAAAATCACTTCAACCTGCATTTGTTTTTCTCTGAAAAGTAGTAGAACTCTGTTATAGCGCATAACAAAAAACATTAGCGCACAACAAAGTTTCCAACATATATGCAACCAAGAATTCTTCCATATGGTAGGGATAGGAAACAGTTGCAAAATTGTACAATACTGATGTAGTAACCTAGCAGCAGTTGATCAAAATGTCTAAAAACCAAGCCTTCGATATGTTACTTTCTGAAAGTACACGAAAAGGACAACTGCCAACGTGCGTAAAATGATATAAAGAAAACAAGAAAATGAGTAGTTATACACAAACATGAAAAACTGTAACAAGTTAAGAAATTAATTGTGCCTAAATGCACATTTGTCGTATTTTGACGACCAAAGTTCTGATTTTTAGAGCCCTTCACGGTAGTTGTAATACCAAGTTCTCGGATTGTCCGGTAAATAAGAAAGAGGGGTGAATTCTCCTCTGCGCTGAAATTAAAGTGTAACATAGATTGTAAAAGTCCGCAAGATATTTGAAGACTCTACAAGAAATGAGCTTCAGTTTCCACACACACCCCTCCCCCTCTCCCCCTCCCTCCGCCCACAAAAAAACGTATCTGTGTATGTGTGTGTAGAGAAATAGTCTAGGATCCACTTGATAGAATCTAGAAACAAATTCTATCATGTCTTAAGATATTGAATCCGCTTTGAGATATGAGCAAACAATGATATCATATGAATGAGAGCTTTTCAATTTCTTTCCCGGGGGGTGAGGGGGTGGGGGTGGTCAGCAAACATAAGAGGGAATTTTCTGCTACGGCAGTCAGAAAAATCACATTCCCACTTTTTAATTCGATGATCAATACCACAAATATTGATCTTCATGGTTTAAAGCTTACAATACAGGCATGTGGTTTTCAAGCTCTTTGCTCATAAATCTAGTTGTTTTAGAGCATGAAGATCAACATGAATGGTGTTAATCATATATCCAAAGTAAGTTTATGGCCACCGTGGGAGAATAATACTCTCTCCTATGGTGGCTGAGATTCCGATACGCGCGTGCGCACGTTAGCATTGTTCTCGGCGCTACGCGTGGAGAAACATAAATCAAGGGTAATGAGATTTTGAAATAAATTCTATGTTACATTTGAATTCTATTCGGGCTCAATTCTCTATCTTGAAACCTACGTTGATTATACTCGGTAATTAATAAGTGTTTAAGCAGTTATAAGATACATTTTTATTCTAAATTAGAATTAATAATTTATGTTTCCCTTTATTTTCTTTGAAGATGCATGCAACAAAGCAATAATAGATAATAAGACCATAAGAAAATACATGACTAACATTCTAGGCGTACAAATCCTAAAAATACAAATAAAATAAATACAATAATTATTAGAACATTTCTCTCATATCTCAGATTCTTCATCATCATCATCCATCTCAATATCGTCGTCGTCGTCATTGAGTATAAAAGGTTCAATAACACGTTCAACTTAATTTGGATATGGGATATCTATGTGATTGTAGTAAGCCAAAGTTCTCTAAGGTCACATTGGTCTTCATTATATAAGTATATCATTTGCACGTTGCAGCATGTTCATTGAATTTGTTTCACCCATTGCACTGTATGATAAGATTTAAAAATCAATAAAGTATATAGACTATTTTATATATAGTTGCATTAAATGTAAAATAAGAGTTCTAGCCTGACTGTAAACAAATTGTGTATATTAAATAGGTTGGCAAACGAATGTTTCAATTTCATTATCATAGAGAATTAAGTGTATCTCACGCCTGTATGATCAGCCCTGACTCTAGTTTTATACCTGAAAAAAAGTATATTTTAAATAAGAATTAGCTAAAATTGATTATTTTTAATATAATATGCAACCATATGCAATAGTGCTCATGCGATACCTTGGCAACAACTTTGCAGATAGATGTCAGCATATATTGCAGACATTTGGATTGTAAAATGCATGATATTGTCTTTTATTGCAATACGAGCAAATACTATACCAAAAGGCAGAACCAGTGTATAGTTCCACAATCGTAGCTTTAATGGCAAATTCAAACACCTACACAATCATGTAGTTTAATAAACTTATATTATCATAATGCAATATAATGTTTAATAAATTATATCGTTTCTTACAGTATTAGCTGGAGGTGAGGTATCAGTGAGCACGATCAATTGCTCGATAGTGATGAGATTAAAAGAAGAGTTTGGAAAATACGAATAGACCAACTGAAATCGTGTTGCATCCTATAGTAAAAAAAGATAACAATATGTCATTATCAGTATGTTGCAGTTATATTGAGGAATATTCATATAGAAAGTGTATATATAAAACTTACATCTAGCAAGGCATAAGACATCTTCATTATTGATATCCTGGTCGAACTGTATATAAACTTCGTAGATTCTAAAGAAAATTTATCTGTAGGAAATACAATAATTGAAAATGGTATGAACTTCAAGTAAAAAAATTATTTTGCCTTTAGAGAAGTATGTATTTAAGAAAAATAAATAAATAAAATTAAACCTTCATAAAAAAATTAATGTTCAGACCACTTGCAATCACAACATTTCGTTGTAGATAAGCATCTATAAAAAGTTTCATCTTTTCTTTTAATATATCGTCCCACACAATCAGTGGCGGAACCATAAATTTTTTTTTGAGAGGCCAAGTTAAATACATAATAGTAAAAATACACCAATACTTTAAAAATACTACTAAATATTTTTTAAAAGCCATAATGTTAATACACTTTACCATTTCTACTCTAACGAGAAATGAAATTACAAAGATCTAAATATGAACTTTAATATTTTTTTAAAAATGAAGTTGTGGGTAACCAAGGTCTCTAGGGCTCAAAACGTATGTATTGACCACTAGGATAAATCTAAACTCATAAGAAGCTCTATGAATTTATATATTTATAGTGATATACAACAAACCGATGAGTAGTATATGCACTATTTATCGGGGGCTTGCCGGGGTCGAGGCCCCCGCCAGTCCTCCTTTGATTCCGCCCCTACACATAATAAGACATATAACATGATCATAGTATATTTCATCTATCACGGATATTTCAATGTACTTTTTGAATCTTCCATCCTCTATAGTTTTAGTAGTCACGGATATTAAAATATTTGAAATGTTAGAAACTTAATTAGTTCGTGAGATAGAAATTAAAATAATAAGTTAATTTTATAGATAGTTAGAAAAACATACCTAGCAAAACAGTTGATATTTTTCTGTATATCGATAACTGATGTAGTTTCTTAACATTATAAAGCGATGGAAGATGAATTAATGTTGGATTGATATCTTCTTCAGTGATTGCAGAATTTTTTGTCAACTGAAGATGCCAAACTTTATCTATTATCTTATAGCGAGTACTCGAGATATATTTGATGATATTGGTAATCATGTACACACGGCCTTTTAATATCTTGTCATGCCAATACTGAGATAATTTATCAAATACCAAAATCTCAACTTCACAATCCTAAATATAAAAAAAATTAGGTTATAAAATGGTATATGTATAACTAAATATGAAACAAATTTACTCACCATTAGATTTTTTCCGATGAAAGTAAAGGAAGGGAAACTATGTTGAGCATATAACACTCCATACCAATTTCGAGTTATTCGAACTACAATATAGTTAAGTTTTTCTAAGATCATCATATGGAAATGGGATGAATATTTCGCAAACTATATGGTATTGGATGCAGATAGATGCGTGGAAAAGAATGAACTGGTCTTATATAGAGAAAAGTGGAATCTAGAAAAGTACAAAAATGGCATAATAAGTTCAGTGTGATCATTTAATTCTTAATAATAATAAATTAATATATTTATTTACAAACTATTCGATGTGACATCCCATTTGGATATTCAAGACTTATATATAATGCTTTCTTGTTATATTGTACTCTTGAATAATTCACAACTAATAAAATCTTTTTTATTATTATGTGGGAATTGTATATATATAGATCTTGTGCGGTGGATATAGTTTTTTCATTACTATCAAATCCGAAAATATATATCCTCATACATATCCTTATCTGTTTGGATCCAAAATTTTGTATGTGTACTCGAAGAATATAAGGATCCTGATCCGGATCTGGATAAATATCGGAATATTCATATCCTAATGCAATCCTATTTCCGCTCCATGAATTTATCATATTTTCATAACAAATCACTTCACATACTCAAAACAGGTTGGCAGCATCCTCTTAGAGCTAATCGAATAAAGAGGGAAAATGAGATAATAATAGTCAAAATCTTTTGATTTATAAATCTCACACATAAATGTGATTGTCCATTCGTCTCTTTTAGCATTGTAGACATTAAAAAATTACTCTACATATGAACATTGCGCTGCCTACTTAGTCATAAAAGAACAAAAGAGCAGATGAAGTAAAGTGATTTGAAGTCAATTTTCAATAAATGTAAAATCTTTTGTTCTTCTTGTCTGGTCTTTTCTTTTCTCCGTTTTTTGTCTTTCCGCTTTTACTACACTATACTCTTCACGTTGTACTCTTGTGTCTTCTGGCAGGGAAATAAATAATAAATTAAAGGAAGGGGAAGAAAAAGATGTAGGCTTACTTGCAAATTAAGTAGGTTGTCGATCATGGGTACTTGTTAGCGTGCAAGTGCACATAAATGATGAGGTCCACAATTTAATTAAAGTGGATTCCCACATCATATTAGAAAGATAAGGAAATAATGAGAAGCCATAATTTTTAATACCAAAAATTTTTCAGAGTCAAATTGTCCCAATAACCATAACCAGCTTTGCCGAGTTCACAAATATAAGACATCCAACTTTCATATATTTATTTTTCCTATCTTATCTAGGGAGAGATTTTTTGAAGTACTTTTGCATAAAAAAAATATTTAAAAATACAAGACACCTATCCAATTATAAGTACCATCGGATCGACCCGATCTTCTAGTTCGTGGTTCTACTAATCCCACATAAATAAAAAGTCAAATGGCTTTACATAAATTTATATAGTTGTTAGGATCAAAATTTACACCCATGCGTCCAAAAAGTCAAAGTAAAAAAGTCAAGGTCAACAATCAAGCAAGCGGGCCCGAGCCCAAGTCAAGCCCAAGCATAGGGGCCGGCCCCATGCCAAAAGAAGAAAAGAAATGTGTAATAAATAAATTTAAATATAATTTCTAGGAATAAATGCAAGAAGAATAGGCAAAAAGCCAAAATTGTAAAGCCCAAAGGGCTATATATAAAGTTGTAAGCCTATATAAGACAAACATATGAAACAATAAAAATAAAACTTTTATTCCCCTAATCATTCTAGGGGTTCGAGCCTCCTCTCTTTCTTTCTCTTCTCAAGTTCTGCATATTCTCCAGATTAATCCAGAGAAAAAAGCTCTCTTTTTTCTGAAATAAACTAGATAAACCCATAAATCCATAGCGAGAGACCCCCTTTCTTCTATCAAATCTCATAAAGGAGAACCCATCACTTGAAGAAGAAAGCTCATCTCAAAAGTCCAAGATCCAAGATCAAGACCAAGAAAAGGAACAAGCTTTCTTCATCAAATTTGAAGAACAAGAGAGCACAGGCTTTCACCCCGAGCAAGTTTTTTTTCCTTTTTCGAATAGGGAATTCGACGAAAGCCTTCGTGTCCCGTGAAGGGGGGATCCTTGTCAGATACCTCATAAAAGGGCTATCCACAACTTTCGGAGATCCCCGTAAGGAGATTTTCCGCCCTGTCAGGACCCCTCCAAAGAGGGTTCCCGCCGTCGGGGGGACCCCGCTGTCTTGGGAGGCACCAAAATCACTCTTTCTTTCCCCTTGTCAGGGACTCTTCATACAAACACACATCTCACTTTGAGTTCGCATGACTTATATGACCCATTAATAGGAGATTCTCTCATCTCAAAGCGAAGGGTAATTAACGGTTGCGTTATCCGCGGCTACCGGAGATTAGAATCCCCACAATTAATAAACCCCCGTCTATTTTAGGCAGGGGGAATCTGTACAACGTTTGACAAGCGAGCGCATTTCTATCTCGATAGGGTGACGAAAATACTCTATAGATTCTGGAACGCCCGGTATGACCTATCTCTCCTCCCATATTTCGGGTCAAATGTTATGCGAACTCAATTAACATATATATCATTTTCTGTACTGAAATCATGTTCCTTTATACAGATCAACAGCTATCAACTCCCAACAATTCTCAACAACAACCCACATCGCTCAACGATGTCTCAACAAATAAGATCAGCTTCTAACGCGACCACTGTCACATATATGCTCAAGACAACCGCCAAAGTGATTCTTCCATCGGAACTCATGCACCAATGGACAGAGCAACCACTCCAATTCGGTTCCATTTCATTCGCCTCAGCGAGCAGCGTTCCTGCCCCTCAAGCTCTAGTGATGGATAGAACGATCTCAAAAGGGAGGAGGCCAAATGTTGTAATTGGAAGGACGCTCGAACCTAAACGCAAGTCAGTTTTTGAACGGCTCTCTATTGCTCCATCTAGGGGAAAAGTCTTCAACATCAGGAATACGACAGGGCATCTCGGACAAGCTATGGCGGTGCCCGATACCCTTCACAACTGCACAATCGGGTGTCTTTTCTGGACTCTCCGTCAATCGGCCTACGGCGGCTTCCAGGAGAACAGATACCCTCCAAGCCCTCTCTGAAAAATTAAGACAGAAACGACTAAGATATAGAGACATTAAGAGGGCTAGGGCTCCTGCTAAGTTGAATTTCATGAGGTTCCAAAAACAGGGTTACCCCGCGACAACAACTAAGTCTGCCTTGAAGATCAGCAACTCCTTCTAACCCTTAAAGTGGGTTCTAAAAAACGCCATGACTGCAAAAATCAAGAAGACAGCGATTCGAACAGTGCTGCAAAGAGATGTGTTTAAGCCTTAATATAGAAAGCTTGACATTGTATCCTCAAGAGTTTACCAAGTGCTCTTCGCCGTGTGAAAGCAACGAGGAGAATTCAGAAAGGGGGTACCGGTGCCACCCAAGAACCCAGCCAGGCCGTCCGTCTTCAGTCGCTTGTCCTTTCTAGAAAAGGAAGGGCCACGTCGATGGTTTGAAAGACCAGCCGCCAACAATAAAGGGAGGATCGGATGCATGGTCTATACGATATATATGACCAAGAACGCGCCCCAGTGATAACCTTCACAACAAGAGCGAAGATAGAGCTGCCACTTCCTAGGCCCAACCTTCTCTAGAAGACGATGAAAATCCTTTTGGTGAGGCTGCTAGGTAAAAAGATCTCCAAATTCATGAAGTGTTGAGCTCGGAAAGTGATGAGGAGCCAACTTTCGTCCTCAAGACTGCAGAACAACAGCTTCTCCAAGAACTCCGGAAACAACTTAAAAGCAAAGACAGGGAAATAACCAAGCTCTACTCCAAAATTGATGATTTGAAGAATGTAATAATGCACCTCACGGCCCAAGTTGCCCGGCCGCAGGCTAATCAAGTGTAAGACTCTACGCATGAGCTAGGTGATGACCCGAAGCAGCCGATGCCCATCCCCCTAAGTCCAAAAGTAGGCGAGCCGCATGAAAGTCGACCACATTCAGTTTCGGGAAATGCCTTGACTCTTGACGACAGTAGTGCACTAACTCAAGATAAAATAATGGAGTTGGTCGCCAACAAAGTCAAGACATTGATGGACGAAACCGAAGCGTGGAAAAATGTCGGCAGCAGTAGGAGACCGTACCCTGCACGGTAAGATCTCGTAGAGTTTCCCAGTGGCTACGTTGTTCCTAAATTCGGAAGGTTTAACGGAGCGGGAAATGCAAGACAGCTCATTGCCCACTTTAAAGTATCGTGTGGAAATACCAGGGGCAATGATGTGCTTCTCCTTTGGCGGTTCGTTAACAGCTTGATCGATGTTGCTTTCAACTATTATGCAAGCGTACCGGACGGCTCGGTCACAACATTCATTAAAATGGAATCTCTGTTCAAGCAAAAGATTCATGGGTGTCAGCGATAAAATCACCATTGCCGACCTTCTGAGGACCTAGCCAGAGAACGAAAGAAGGTTTAGATGTTGGAACGCTCAAGTGCGAACCGCCGTTAGAACAGGACCAATCCGTCAGCCTTCTTATAGGAAATCTCGGCAACTGGATGATTCCTTTCTTATGCACAGTTGGTCTCAAAACATTCCAGGAAATAGCTAAGAAGGTTTAGATGTTGGAACGCTCAAAACCCGGGTCCATTCAGAACCTCCAATTTACTAACAAGATAAAGAATCAGAGGGACGACAACCGCAAACACAAAAGTTCCAATAGTACTGATTCTTTCAGCAAGCAAGGAATGGGCGGAGCAAAGACTGACCGGTCTCGAAAGTCAGTACTGGGAGTAGAAGGATCAACTCTAGAAGAGAAAAAGAATAAGGTGTGATCTTTTAGAAGGGACAAAGTCTGTAAAATATTCAAGGACGCTATGAACGGTCTATAACTGCCAGAGTCGAAGAGGTCTCATGAAGCAAAGATGACCGACAATCTCCTGTATTGCCTATACCACAGAGTAGTGAATCGTGCAATCGAAGACTGCTATGTTTTCAAACATTGGGTTGAGAAATAATACAAGACCAGAGAAATCTCACTGTCCCCTGGGGTGTTGGCAACGGATCAAGCCGCGACTGCCAATTTTATACAAATAGAGACCGAAGTCTTTTAGGAACCGACCGCTCTCAATTGTTTGTCATTCCCTAAAAGGAGCGAACCATGGCAACGGTCTGAAAGCCCGTCAAGTATTGTTATCAATTTTGAGGGAATTAATGGATACATGATCCATACAGTCTACACGGCGGGACCTGGAAGAATAAGTCCTAAACTTCATAGTCAAAATGAATATGATCTTCGTTCCCCAGCCTTAGCTTGGTTCAGATGTAGCTGCCACTTCCTAGCCTCGGTTCGACTCAAACAATGATGAAAGCTCTATCCACCAGGCAAAGCAAAAAGAGCCTATGATTCCTAAAGACACGAATGGTGGGGATGACCCAGTCTATGTTTCCAAAAATGCAGAGCAGGCGTTGCTTCAAGGCCTTCAAAAGCGGCTCCAAGAGAAAGATAGAGAGTTGACCATGGTCTATTCCAAGCTTGATGATATGACAAGCATCACTGCACAACTCACGGCTCAAGTTGCTCGAATGGAGACAAAACAAATGTAGGAGTCCATCTATAAACCAGAGGATGACCTCTCAAAGCAACCAACGACCATCCCCTGCAATCCAGGCATGCGGCATCTTCATGAAGCTCAGCCACATTCAACTTTGGGAAGAACCTCAATACTAGATGACGACAGGTTCACCTAAGAAAAGGTCACAGAATTTGTCCCTGAAAAAGTCAAAACATTGGTGGCTGAATCCAAGAAGCAAAAAAAAATATATCTACAGTAGGAGGACATATACCACGGAATACGACCATACAGAATACCCGAGCAGTTATGTTATCCATGAGTTCAAAAGATTTAACGGCATCGGGGATGCCAATCAGCATATTGCCCATTTCAAAACGTCATGTGACAACACTGGGGGCAATGATGTGATGCTCCTTGTTCTCCTCCGAAACACAGAGACGCGACCGCGTAGGTCCGTCTTGCCTGAATTTGGGGGAAGATGCTAATTGGTGCTATCCGTCCACCTCTCCGAAAATGCCAAGTTGATTTATGACACCATGTATCGAAGGTTTAAACGGATGCGGCCGATATATCAGACTTCGTCAGATTCCCCCTCGTTGAGGGGTTTTTGATTGTGGGGACGCTCTTCCCTGCAGGCGCAAGCCCCTGCAGTTAATTACGCTACCGCATCGCGGTAACCACTTTCTCCTTCTCCAGATGGTCACTTCGTGTCGTGGATGTTTGTTTTGTTTTTGGTTTCCCGTGGATTTTATACGGAGACTAATTTATGTCGTCGCTCGTAGGGCGTGGATTAGTCCAAATCTGTATTTTCTTAGATTTGGGTTTGGGGTTAGGTTTAAGGATACGTTAGTCTCATTTGAAACTAAGATCAACTTAAACGTTTGTTAAGGATACGTTAGTCTAATTTTAGACTAAGATCAACTTAACGGGATCATTTAGATCCAACAAAAGAGCATTCGGGCTCTATTGCTTAGTTTAGGAACATTACGGTCGATTACCAGTTTAAGGACATAGTAGTCCAATGTTAGTTAAGGACATCTCGGTCCAATGTTAGTTTAAGGACATCTCGGTCCAGTTTAGTTTAAAGACATCATAGTCTGTAAAGGTTAAGGACATCACAGTCCATGAGTTTAAGGACTTCACAGTCCAGGTTGAGGACATCATAGTCCATGGGTTTAAAGACCCCACAGTCCAAGGTTAAGGACATCATAGTCCGTCGGTTTAAAGGGATCCCACAGTCCGAGGTTAAGGATGTCATAGTCTATAAAGTTTAAGGACATCATAGTCCATGAGTTTAAGGACCCCACAGTCCATGAAATGATTGGCTATCAGGACCCGTCACCTCTCTGAAGACGTTGAAGGATTACAACGAAAAATATTAAAGGAGTGAAGAGATGTACCCTTGAACCAAAGTTGATTGGGAGATCTGTAGTCCAATTTGGAACTAAGATCGATTAATTAGATTATGAGCACATTGGCTCAGTTAAATCTGAATTGAGGACTTATGGCCAACTTGGGCTAAGTCCAATTAGGTTTAAGAAAGTTGAACATTTGTTTGGGTTCAATTCTTCTTTATTTAGCGATGCTAGACAGGGATTTGGGGGCTCTGATGGAATTTTGTCTTTGGCTGAGCACTAAACCCTTCATTAAAGCTCTGGGCTTTACTCTGCATATCATATGAAATGATCAATTTTGAGGTTCAGTTGAGGGAAAGGCTTGCCTCTAGAAAACTTAGACAATTTGGGCTAAGATTGGCTTTAAAATAGTGTTAAACACTAGAGGATACTTGGCGATCACGTGCTCTCACGTGATGTGCTGAAAATAGTGTTAAACACTAAGGACGAAGCGCTTAAAGTAGTGTTAAACACTAAAATTGAATTGGTCATGTGGGGTCACGTGAGGCACCTGAGGATGGGGCCAAACCTCCTTTATTTTGTTTTCAGAATATTCAAATAAGTGTTAAACACTTTGTCTTTGAAATCATCACGTATGGACACGTGACAATACCTCTGCGTTGGGCATCAATTCCTCTGTCTTCCCCTATTTTATTCTTTTGAAAAGGGTGTTTGTCAGGGGTCACGTAGGGACACGTGAGGCGCCCTAGATCAGTGCTGCCTTTGGCTTTGTTCTCTTTTATTTTGAGGGTCACGTGGGAGCACGTGAGGCATTGCCTTTGGGCTAATTCCTTCTTATTTTGAGGATTCCATTAAAGGGTCACGTGGGAGCACGTGAGGCATTGCCTCTGGACTAATTCCTTCTTATTTTGAGAAATCCATTAAAGGGTCACGTGGGAGCACGTGAGCATGCCTTATTCATTCCTTTTTGTTCGTTGGGATGAAAGGCCACGTGATCACGTTGGATACTTTGATCTTTATGTGCATGGAGAGCTTTAAGTCTCTTGTTTTAAAAATTAGATTCTTTTATAGAGTTAAACCCTAATTTCATTTTAGAGGAATTAAACTCCCATGTGTTTTGAAAGAATTAAATTCTTATGTAGGGTTAAACCCTGGTTTCATTTGGAGGAATAAAATTCCTATAAATTTGGAAGAATTAAATTCTTATGTAGGGTTAAACCCTAGTTTCATTGGGAGGAATTAAATTCCTATGAATTTGGGGGAATTAAATTCCTTAAACTTAAATTCTCCCTCTAAGTTTTGGATCTGCATAGCAGAATTTCCCCGATGAGAATTAAATTCTCAACTTGTGGGGAGATCTGCTTCTCCAGATATTCAACCAAAAGAAGAACTAAGTTCTTATTCAGAAAAGTTAAACTCTTAATTTGAGAATTAAATTCTCTTTTGTTTTATGGAGCTTCGATCTCTTTCCCCTTTCTCACCTAGGGTTTTCTTTCTGAAGAAATCTTCTTTTTCTCTCTTAAGAATTAAATTCTTCTCTCTTTTTTCTCTCTCCAAAAAAAAGTAGATCCCCCTCTCTTCTCTTCTTGGCTCCTATTTATAGGAGAAAGAAAAGAATCAATTTGTTTTGTCAATCTTTCATTGAAATATTTTAATTGATTTTGTAACCAACATGATCTTTTAGATCACTCAGTGAATTTTATTCACCATTGGATTTTTAATCCAAAAGATCTTTTATCTGTTATTCCTGGCAAATTTCAGGGAAATCTTTCCTTGTATAAAATCTTTCCATAAATTGGTGATTTTTAATCACCATTCGATTTTTAATCCAACGGTGCTCCATTTTACAGAGCACCATCTTTTTTGTTTGGAAAGATTTAGAGAAATATTTTTCCAGTTAGGGTTTTTGATTCCCTCTTAATTAGAATTTAATTCTATTAATTCATAGATCTTTAGGAACCCATCACGTGTTGGCACGTGACCCCCCGATTAAGCATTTGAACAGAATTTAATTCTGTTATTTTAAAGAACTCAGGAATTATCATGTGTCAGCACATGACCCTTGGTCACGTGTTGGCACGTGATGCCCCATTGGGGTTTTTCCTTGTTATTTTATTATACCTTTAATTCTTTTCAGTGGGTTTAAAGGCCCATCACGTGTTGGCACGTGACCCCACAGATTAATTATTTTCAATTATTTATTTTATTCAGTGCCTACAGGCTTTGCCTGTAAATGGTCACGTGTCTGCACGTGATGCGCGATAACGTGTGAGCACGTGATGCCTCATAACTTTTGATCCCAGATGAATTATGAGGCCCATAATATATCAAATCGAAGGATTTTTCGAGGCACTTTCGATACTATCAGAATTTAGCTATTTCTCATTCGAGAGTTTGTCAAAATGCAGCCCGGAAAATACTGGTTCGCATTTTCTTCCTTAGATTACACGTGCATAGTATATTTGCTCATAACTTTTGATCCCGGATGAATTATGAAGTCCATAATATATCAAATCGAAGGCTTTTTCGAGACGCTTTCGATATCATCGGAATTTAGCTGTTTTGTAGGGTTCCTAGGCACTCTTGTGAAGGTTCTTAAGGCATCAAACATGCCCGGATTAAATTTTAGACGTGCCGAACAACCCAAAGCCGGGATCTTTACTAGATTATTAGGGTTTAACATGCAATAAGATAACTTTTATCTAAGTGTGAGGGATTACAATCTTTGTAGTCCGCTCCTTCACTTCACAAGCTCCGAGTAGAAGTCCCTTTGCCGCGATCCATGATCTCCCGGACTCATGAGAGGCTCCACGACTCGAACGATCCATTCTAGCTTGTCGTATTCCAAATCTCCGATGATCTACGTCGAGGTTTCGAAGAACTCAAGCTATCTCACTCTAAAGAAGTGAACATACTAATCCCATGGGCTAGATGAGATGAGTATGAGAGAGTAGTAATTTTGCTTTCTTTTAATATCATTTTCTCATAATCTTTCATCACTTTAGGATTTTCAAGAGAGCTTTTCTTGAAGAAGGAAGAAGATGATAATGGAAAAATATATCATAAGCTTAAAACCTTTTGTGATGAATAGAAAGAATTATATGATTGATTGTAAACCATGGTCAAGGATGATAGGATAATAATGAGTAGAGAGTTAACTAGAGTTAGGGTTTGGTTGGGTTAAATGAATGTGTCATTCTAAATATCTTAAGAATGACAAAAGAAGAAAACTTCTAGAAGGAACTTGAAGCATCCAACCCTAATCAAACCTTAACCTCAATTAATCATCCTTAAACATGTTTAACAATTAATCATATCATGTCACAATAATATATATCACATATATATTATATATTTGCAACAAAAGAAAATAATACAATTAACATATATCGCATATATATCAATGTATCATGCACTGAGAAAATGAAATAATAAAGTAAGCCAATATTAGTTATAATAATATATCATATATATATTATTATATATTAAATCATCGAATCAACACTTGATCCGACGATCCGGCTATATCGAATATAACCGACTAATATATCATGTACCGATTTATCGAATCAACACTTGATCCGATGATCCGGTTCATATCCAAATATCGCGAGAATATAATACGGTATCCCATATCGCATTATTCTCGGTCCTGCACATATCACATATGTGCCACTACTCTGTTTCGCCTGAGCCAAGAAACCTCTGTGTAGGACTCTAAAGAATCGTCAATACGCCGGTAGCAGGTGATGATCATATCAAACACCCACAAGCTGCAAGCGGTCAGCTAAACGTAACAGCCACCCAGGTATTGAGCGATCAGAAGATCAACAAGCTAGCCTGTGCGTTCTCCTGTGAATCCGATCAGTAACACTCCCGTACAGTCCGGTCTGTTCGTCTGATATGTCGCATATCAAGTCTAGGGGTGGTATACGTCAGACCCCAGTAACCGATAAGTCGTGTCGATGTATGGCTCATAACGGGTCGAGAAACTACTAGTAACACTTACCAGTAAATCTCCATATCAGCCCTGACCAGGGACTTCCAGTTATAGCCAATCGAACACAGCACAACATCAACTCCCTATACCGGGAGAGACGAATCCCCTCCTATCGCTCATTGCCTCCATGTGATTCGGGACTGTACCCAAAAGCCACCGTTTTGCACGCCCTCTTGGACGTGGTAAGGTGGAAATCAAAGCACAGTGGGAATCACACAAGACTCTATGACGATCTCGGGTCTACAGACTACCCTGTACCAGTGTCACCGGAGAACTGCCATCTGACGTGTGGTATATCACCATCTGGGAGTTCTCGGCGAGTCCGTCCAGTGTACCCAGTCTCCACTGAGCACCCATACACCATCTCTGATGTCAAACACCGATGGATATGGGATCATCCATCGCCCATCATATGGGTCAAGATGCGTATACGCTAGTCTACTCTGGTGTATCGATGCCCTGTCTCGATATACCCTCGACTAGGAACAGTTATAGGATGTACTCATCGACTACCGCGGCCCCACTAGTATGATCTCATCATAGTCCCAGTAGTCGAGTACAAGTCCTAAGGACTTTATCAACATGTGAGAGTAAAATAGTAAACCAATACAAGTCAACATGTTAAGATAAAGTGAAACCAAATAGCATACTATCATGACGAGCAAGAAAGTCTTCTATATATATAACCAAGAAACCATTATAATATACATCATATGTACAACAATGGCCTCTAGGGCATATACATAACTAACAATCTCCCACTTGCACTAAGGCCAGCTGCTGTAGTATCTCATACCTAGCATCCCGAATAATCTCTCAAACTGTATCTGGGGAATAGCCTTCGTGAATGGATCCGCAGTGTTATCCTTCGTATCTACTCTCCTGACCTCGATCTCCCGGCGATCAACTATCTCCCTGATCAGGTGATACCGCCTCAGAATATGTCTGGACTTCTGATGGGACCTGGGTTCCTTGGCCAAAGCCACAGCTCCATTGTTATCGCAATACAGAGGTATTGGATGCTCAATGGATGGAACCACACCAAGTTCACTAATGAACTTCTTGATCCAGACAGCCTCTTTGGCAGCATCGTTGGCAGCGATGTATTCAGCCTCCATCGTTGAGTCTGCAACGGTATCCTGTTTGGAACTCTTCCAACATACCGCCCCTCCATTGAGGGTAAAGACAAAACCCGAATGCGACTTAGAGTCGTCCTTATCACTTTGGAAGCTGGAATCGGTAAAGGACTCCACCTGGAGTTCTCCATTACCATACACCAAGAACATCTCCTTAGTCCTTCGTAAGTACTTGAGAATGTTCTTCACTGCTGTCCAATGACTCTCTCCAGGATCTGCTTGATACCGACTCACTACACTTAGTGAGTATGCTACATCGGGTCTGGTACATAGCATCGCATACATGATAGAGCCTACTGCCGAAGCATAGGGTATCCCTTGCATGCGAGCTCTCTCCAAATCATTCTTGGGAGACATCTCTTTGGAGAGAGTGAGTCCAGAGATCGTGGGCTGATTCCCACGCTTGGATTCTTCCATACTAAACCTCTTTAGTATGGTGTCAATGTACCTGGATTGGGACAATCCCAGTATCCGTTTAGATCTATCTCTATAGATCATGATTCCCAATATGCAGGAGGCATCACCTAGATCTTTCATTGAGAATCTCTGTGATAAGAAGAGCTTGACTGATTGCAGCATAGGAATATCATTTCCTATCAAGAGTATGTCATCCACGTACAATACGAGGAAGACTACCTTACCCTCTGCTACCTTTTTATAGATACAAGGTTCATCTATATTTTTGATGAAGTCAAACTCTTTGACTACAACATCAAAACAGATGTTCCAACTCCGCGATGCTTGCTTTAACCCATAAATGGATTTAAGCAGCTTGCGCACCTTTCCGCTGCTCCCACTATCTACGAAGCCCTCTGGCTGAGTCATGTACACGCACTCTTCTAAATCACCGTTTAGAAAGGCGGTCTTAACATCCATTTGCCAGATTTCGTAGTCATGGTATGCAGCAATGGCAAGTAAGATCCGGATGGACTTAAGCATAGCCACTGGAGAAAAGGTTTCGTCATAGTCCACACCTGGTCTTTGACGAAAACCTTTTGCTACAAGTCTAGCTTTGAAAGTCTCAACTTTTCCATCTACACCAAATTTCTTTTTAAAGATCCACTTGCTCCCAATGGGTTTTACCCCTTCAGGAGCATTTTCCAAAGTCCATACTTTCTTGGTGTACATGGATTCCATCTCAGATCGCATTGCATCCAGCCATTTCACAGAGTCACCACTCGTGATGGCCTGCTCGAAACTAGTTGGTTCATCATCATCCATGATGCAATCCTCGCTTCCACCATCAATGAGAAAACCGTAGTATCTCTCAGGTGGATGAGAAACCCTACTAGATCGGCGGAGAGGCTGGGGTTCGTCGGGCACTACTGAATCCTCTGGTTCCACTAAATCATCTGTTGTAGTTTGTTCTGCTGGAACTTCTTCCAATTCTACCTCAGAGCCACTAATTTCTTTTTCAAGAAATTCCTTTTCTAAAAAGGTGGCGTGCCGAGAAACAAACACCTTTTGTTCTTCGGTGTGGTAGAAGATATACCCTCGCGAATGTTTGGGATATCCAATAAACTTGCACAGAATAGACCTTGCGCCGAGTTTGTCCGGATTTTGTGTTTTCACATATGCCGGACAACCCCATATCCTAACATAATTAAGATATGGTCTCTTTCCTTTCCATATCTCATATGGAGTGGTTGGCACAGATTTGGTGGGAACCATATTCAATAGGTCTGCAGCTGTCTCCAGTGCATACCCCCAGAAGGAAATAGGTAACTCAGCTGTACTCATCATAGAGCGCACCATATCTAATAGGGTGCGATTCCTCCGCTCAGATACACCGTTGTGCTGTGGTGTATAAGGAGGAGTACGCTGAGAGAGAATCACATTCTCTTTTAGATAATCTAGGAACTCACCGCTTAAGTATTCACCTCCTCGATCAGATCGAAGAATCTTAATACTTTTGCCCGTTTGGTTCTCTACTTCGTGTTTATATTCCCTGAATTTCTCAAAAGCTTCAGACTTGTGTTTCATCAGGAATACATGTCCGAATCTAGAGAGATCGTCAGTGAATGTAATGAAGTAGGAAGAACCGTTCCTGGCATGCGTAGACATGGGACCGCATACATCACTATGTACCAGTCCTAAGAGTTCGGTAACTCTTTCTCCGTGTCCACTAAACGGAGCTTTGGTCATTTTTCCTTTGAGACATGAATGGCAAGTATCATAAGATGATAATTCGAACGAATTCAAATAACCATCTCTATGTAACTTAGCCAGTCGTGTTGCATTGATATGACCAAGTCTACAATGCCACAAGTAGGATTCGTTCATATCTGAACTTTTCCTCTTGTGTGTGTTTTGTATATTCAGGACTGTATTCTGATTTAGAATGAATATGCCATTATGTAACGAGCCTGATGCAATCAACTTTTGATCTAGGAATATGTTCATAACATTATCCCGTACTACAAAATTATATCCCTCTTTACTCAATAAAGAAACTGATATAATGTTGCACATCATGTTCGGTATATAATAGCACTCATTTAGAATCAGTGTATTACGACTCGGCAATACAAGGTGATATTCGCCAACTGCTTTGGCTACAATACTTGCACCGTTCCCTACTTGAACGGAATGATCACCTTTTCCCAGTTCTCTACCTTTACGTAGCCCATGTAACTGTTTACATATGTGGGATCCTGATCCGGTATCTAATACCCAGGACGTAGGGTGAACTGAGAAACAGTTCTCAATAACAAACACACCTGAAGAAGATGCATCAACATGCATGTTCTTTTGGGCGGCGTGAGAATCCAGATATTCTCATGTTTCCTGTTCAGTCTTATAACTCTTATAAGAAAGAATGGGTCTAACGTTCCCTTGCTCAGTACAATAATCAGGTTCAGTCAATACATCCATTTTATTATCTTGATTATGGCATGAAATGGTCGCTACCTGGAGAGAGAGAGAAGAAAACACTTTAGCGTATGCTCTTGCAAGATTAGATTGGTTATTATCTTATCTAATCAGGATGTCTCCCACTGTTTTTATCAAATCTACCTTAAAACCCTAAAAGGTAAGATTAGCCGGGATTAATTACACCCTACAATTTCGTCAATCTTTCAGCCAGATCAGTGTCGGTACTTTGAGGGAGGTTCCCCGTGCTTTCGCACGGACCTAATTAAAGTAAACCTCGTTTTCCCAGAGGCATAACCTCGTTAACACTTTTCTAGACACCTACTTGATCGGCTAGTTGTCTTGTGTAAAACTCTCCCTGGAGTAACTCTTACTCGCAGTGGGTATCGGGATCCAACTATCTCATAGGAGGTATGCAATCTCATTGCAAATTTCAACACTTGAAATTCCCGATAATGCTTTTACCCCTAGCATCCTATGACCTTGACGCAGGCCAACAAACCATAGTGCGCTAGTCAAGTTCAACCCGTCATTTCTTGATTCAATTAAACCCACCCGCACGACCCTTGACGCAGGCCAACAAAGTCGCACGACTACCCTAATCGAATCTGCATCATATGCATAAACAGATATATATTAGTTAGCTACCGCACACTACGCCTTGACGCAGGCCAACAAGCGTAGCACGAATACTAAATAATATCTATTTGAAATGACGGAGGGCTACGCAGGTTTTTCAGAAAACCCTGAGCGTAATGAACATGATATCGTCGTAGAATCGAGTGAAGTTTTGAAAAAGGAGTGTTTTTGAGGCTTTTCTTAGTTTCGCTAAAGGGGTCACTCCCGGTGAAGGGATCGTCGGCCCTTTCCTCATCGAATAAGGTGCAGGATATATCATATATACCGCTGTGCAAAGCAAAACACTTAAAGCAATCAAAAGACAAACCGCGTTTTGTAGCATCTGCCAGTTTTGCTAAAGGAGTCACTCCCGGTGAAGGGATCTCGGTCCTTTCCTCATCGAATAAGGTGCAGGATATATCGTATATATCACTGTGCAAAGCAAAACTGTAGCTACCCTTTTCATAAAGTTTTTGATTCTACAACATCTTTAGGTTTCTTTTCTTTTATTAATCTCATTAATAAAAATCCCATCAGCTTATGCTTCCTAAGCATCACAGAAGAAACGAAAGCAGTAATATTTATATATCAGCATATATATATAGTATAAGCATTCGTCTCAGGCAGTAATATGATCTCATCACAGAACATAGCAGCAGAAGAACATATATGAAATATTGGATATACTAGGACGTCCGTGTTTTTAATACGAGCCTGTATAAAACACGGATTCCACGGTCGCGACGAATAGCCAAACCCACATCCCAAGACCCCTACGAGAGCGGCAAGTAACACTGCCAATTCTAGGGTTAGGAGACCCGGTCTCGACTCCTCGAGATGGCCTCCCACTGGACCCTAGAACCCGGTTACTTGTGCTCCCCTCCTTGGGTCTACCTAATGCGGAAAAGTAAATAATATACACTGGTGACAGCAACCGCATCCTGGAAGTGCCCCAAAAAAAAAAGAATATTACATTACAAATGAATTTTACATGAATGAAAATAAAAACCCTCATCTCACATAAAACCCCCAGCTATTCTGATCGCGACGATCCAATATAACATATCACAGCAACACATAATATCTCATATCATCAACGTAAGCAAGTATGCGTATCCCGATTGTCGTTGATGTATAGCAACGAAGCCGGCGATACACCACATACTACGCTTACGGTCACAGAAAAGAAAGTGTAAAACTACAATATTTGGAATCCACAATCACTTTAGACATCGTAAATCCGAAATATCACATACTTCGTATTTCATGCCTAACTCTATGAATTCCACATATTGTATCACATTCCAGATAAATATACGGTATTAAACTATTTGAACAGATAATCAAACACCCAAAATTTCCCGAAGTGCTCAACTCTTGAGCGGAGTTCAAATAATCCCAGAATATGTCACAGTACCAGTGATCCAGCCGTAGAAGGGCCAAGCCAACGCCTCACATGTGGCACGCCGTACTGCCCCAAACCCGAAGGTTCAAAAGGCAGTTCAAGACGGTCACATAATCGAGTTAAGGTTTGTTGTCTTCTAGAGGGTCCACCGCTTAACTTGTACAATTTTCCGAAAGATTTTAAACCCAATAAAAATTCAACGCTTGAAAGTTTGCCATGCCGGAATAAAGTGGGTTAATGATATCCGTTCAACCAGTTTAACAGTTTCTAAATATCCGGAAAGAAATACGAATTTAAATATTCCGATCGAATCTACGATTACGAAATAAACCCCATATTTTATAAACACCTGAGACAGATTAAAAATATCCAGAGTACTCAGCAAGTAACTACGAGCAATACCATGAAGCCACGTGTCCCAATTCAACAGTGCCGCCGCGCAAGCGCCGCGCGAACCCCCTTTATGCCGCGGATCCGCGCTCCGTTGGTCGAATTGTGGGCACGTGTTTCATGGTAATTCTTAGAATTACCTGCTGATTTTTTTACACATTTTTAATTCTGAAAAATCCCAAAATTTAAAAAATTTCCAGAGAGGGGTCCATTTTGTCCGTTTCGGGTTCGATCGGAGTTTTAACTTCGTAAACACATCGCCTAATGCTCTAGCTAGGCTCTGATACCACTGTAGGGTTCCTAGGCACTCTTGTGAAGGTTCTTAAGGCATCAAACATGCCCGGATTAAATTTTAGACGTGCCGAACAACCCAAAGCCGGGATCTTTACTAGATTATTAGGGTTTAACATGCAATAAGATAACTTTTATCTAAGTGTGAGGGATTACAACCTTTGTAGTCCGCTCCTTCACTTCACAAGCTCTGAGTAGAAGTCCCTTTGCCGCGATCCATGATCTCCCGGACTCATGAGAGGCTCCACGACTCGAACGATCCATTCTAGCTTGTCGTATTCCAAATCTCCGATGATCTACGTCGAGGTTTCGAAGAACTCAAGCTATCTCACTCTAAAGAAGTGAACACACTAATCCCATGGGCTAGATGAGATGAGTATGAGAGAGTAGTAATTTTGCTTTCTTTTAATATCATTTTCTCATAATCTTTCATCACTTTAGGATTTTCAAGAGAGCTTTTCTTGAAGAAGGAAGAAGATGATAATGGAAAAATATATCATAAGCTTAAAACCTTTTGTGATGAATAGAAAGAATTATATGATTGATTGTAAACCATGGTCAAGGATGATAGGATAATAATGAGTAGAGAGTTAACTAGAGTTAGGGTTTGGTTGGGTTAAATGAATGTGTCATTCTAAATATCTTAAGAATGACAAAAGAAGAAAACTTCTAGAAGGAACTTGAAGCATCCAACCCTAATCAAACCTTAACCTCAATTAATCATCCTTAAACATGTTTAACAATTAATCATATCATGTCACAATAATATATATCACATATATATTATATATTTGCAACAAAAGAAAATAATACAATTAACATATATCGCATATATATCAATGTATCATCCACTGAGAAAATGAAATAATAAAGTAAGCCAATATTAGTTATAATAATATATCATATATATATTATTATATATTAAATCATCGAATCAACACTTGATCCGACGATCCGGCTATATCGAATATAACCGACTAATATATCATGTACCGATTTATCGAATCAACACTTGATCCGATGATCCGGTTCATATCCAAATATCGCGAGAATATAATACGGTATCCCATATCGCATTATTCTCGGTCCTGCACATATCACATATATGCCACTACTCTGTTTCGCCTGAGCCAAGAAACCTCTGTGTAGGACTCTAAAGAATCGTCAATACGCCGGTAGCAGGTGATGATCATATCAAACACCCACAAGCTGCAAGAGGTCAGCTAAACGTAACAGCCACCCAGGTATTGAGCGATCAGAAGATCAACAAGCTAGCCTGTGCGTTCTCCTGTGAATCCGATCAGTAACACTCCCGTACAGTCCGGTCTGTTCGTCTGATATGTCGCATATCAAGTCTAGGAGTGGTATACGTCAGACCCCAGTAACCGATAAGTCGTGTCGATGTATGGCTCATAACGGGTCGAGAAACTACTAGTAACACTTACCAGTAAATCTCCATATCAGCCCTGGCCAGGGACTTCCAGTTATAGCCAATCGAACACAGCACAACATCAACTCCCTATACCGGGAGAGACGAATCCCCTCCTATCGCTCATTGCCTCCATGTGATTCGGGACTGTACCCAAAAGCCACCGTTTTGCACGCCCTCTTGGACGTGGTAAGGTGGAAATCAAAGCACAGTGGGAATCACACAAGACTCTATGACGATCTCGGGTCTACAGACTACCCTGTACCAGTGTCACCGGAGAACTGCCATCTGACGTGTGGTATGTCACCATCTGGGAGTTCTCGGCGAGTCCGTCCAGTGTACCCAGTCTCCACTGAGCACCCGTACACCATCTCTGATGTCAAACACCGATGGATATGGGATCATCCATCGCCCATCATATGGGTCAAGATGCGTATACGCTAGTCTACTCTGGTGTATCGATGCCCTGTCTCGATATACCCTCGACTAGGAACAGTTATAGGATGTACTCATCGACTACCGCGGCTCCACTAGTATGATCTCATCATAGTCCCAGTAGTCGAGTACAAGTCCTAAGGGCTTTATCAACATGTGAGAGTAAAACAGTAAACCAATACAAGTCAACATGTTAAGATAAAGTGAAACCAAATAGCATACTATCATGACGAGCAAGAAAGTCTTCTCTATATATAACCAAGCATCCATTATAATATACATCATATGTACAACAATGGCCTCTAGGGCATATACATAACTAACATGTTTCACATTCGAAAGTTTGTCAAAATACATCCCGAAAAATACTGGTTCACATTTTCTTAAACGTATCGCTGCCATTAAATACCTTGGGCTCTGCGCAGAAATTTTTTTGGCGGGAACAAATGCCCTCCAGTACTTTGCCCACGTAAGTATATACGTGGGTGAAGTAGTTCAGAGTAATTCATAGTGTATGACCAGTTTCGGGTTGGTATATAATTTTCAGAATCTTGATCTGAGAAGATAACGAGCGGACACAAGCGTCGTCATTTATCATTGACTCAAATCTCGACTCTTAAGGGATATAGTTCCAAACCCTCAGCTCCGAGCCGCACCCTTCTATTTCTTTATGTTTTACTCTGGCGTGAAGTGGTTTATATGCTCATGAGTAATTTCTCCATTTCAGTGGCATGTAGCTTTGGCAAGTGTGGCCCATAGATGGTAGATACCAGTTCATCTTGAACTTTTTATAAGGTAGCAATGGCTTAGGAAACAGGGTTAGGATCTATTGCCTAAGACTTTCCAACTTTATGAGCCGTGAGGGTCTCACAAAGGCTTTTCTCCCTACGAGTCGTGAGGATCTCGTAGGTGTCTTTTCTCCTTAGGAGTCGTGAGGACTCCTAAGTACGTTTTCTCCTGAGAATCGTAAGGTTCTCACAAGAGAATTTTCTTTATGCGTAGGGACACTAATTTCCCCGCAAGTTGAGACGAATCGAGAGACTCTCATAAAGACACTGATTTCCTTACGGGTCGAAACGAATCGAGAGGTTCTCGCCGAGAACGCTGATTTCCCTGAATCGAGATAAGAAGCGATGGCTTAGGAAACATGTTCAGATCTGCTGCCTAAGACTTTTCAACTTTATGAGCCGTGAGGGTCTCATAAAGATTTTTTTCTCCCTACGAGTCGAGAGGATCTCGTAGGTGTATTTTCTCCTTAGGAATCATGAGGATTCCTAAGTATGTTTTCTCTTGAGGGTCGTAAGGATCTCACAAGAGAATTTTCTTCCTTACAAGTCGAGAGGACTCGTAAGTGATTGATGAGTTGACCTACTCCCGAGTCAAAGCATTGCTTCAACAGGGAGGTCGAGGGTTGACTTTGGGTTGTTTGTGCACCGCTGAGTCATGGAACTGGGAACTTTGCCACGGCTCCGCTTTGCTGACGTCGTATATTCCTGCAGAGACACTGATTTCTCTGCGGGTCGGCGTGAATCGAGATGTTCTCATCAAGGACGCTGATTTTCCTGAATCGAGGTATTCCTGCAAAGACACCGGTTTCCTTGCGGGTCGACGCGAATCGAGATGCTCTTGTCAAGGACACTGATTTCCCTGAATCGAGGTATTGCCAAGGACACTGATTTCCTTGGAGTTGAGACGAATCGAGGTATTCCTGCAAAGACGCTGATTTCTCTGCGGGTCGACGCGCATCGAGATGCTCTCGTCAAGGACACTGATTTCCCTGAATCGAGGAGGTTGCCAAGGACACTGATTTCCCTGGGGTTGAGACGAATCGAGATATTCCTGCAAAGACGCTGATTTCTCTGCGGGTCGACGCGAATCGAGATGCTCTCGTCAAGGATGCCGATTTCCCTGAATCGAGGAGGTTGCCAAGGACAATGATTTCCCTGGGGTTGAGACGAATCGAGATATTCCTGCAAAGACAATGATTTCACTGCGGGTCGACGGGAATCGAGATGCTCTCGTCAAGGACGTTGATTTCCCTGAATCGAGGTTTTTGCCAAGGACACTGATTTCCTCGGAGTTGAAACGAATCGAGGTATTCCTGCAAAAACGCTGATTTCTCTGCGGGTCGATGCGAATCGAGGTGCTCTCGTCAAGGACGCTGATTTCCCTGAATCGAGGTATTGCCAAGGACACTGATTTCCTCGGAGTTGAGACGAATCGAGGTATTCCTGCAAAGACGTTGATTTCTCTGCGGGTCGACGCGAATCGAGATGCTCTCGTCAAGGACACTGATTTCCCTGAATCGAGGAGGTTGCCAAGGACACTGATTTCCCTGGGGTTGAGACGAATCGAAATATTCCTGCAAAGACGCTGATTTCTCTGCGGGTCGACGCGAATCGAGATGCTCTCGTCAAGGACGCTGATTTCCCTGAATCGAGGTAATCCTGCAAAGACACCGATTTCCTTGCGGATCGACGCGAATCGAGATGCTCTCGTCAAGGACACTGATTTCCCTGAATCGAGGTATTGCCAAGGACACTGATTTCCTCGGAGTTGAGATGAATCGAGGTATTCCTGCAAAGACGTTGATTTCTCTGCGGGTCGACGCGAATCGAGATGCTCTCGTCAAGGACACTGATTTCCCTGAATCGAGGAGGTTGCCAAGGACACTGATTTCCCTAGGGTTGAGACGAATCGAGATATTATTGCAAAGACGTTGATTTCTCTGCGGGTCGACGTGAATCGAGATGCTCTCGTCAAGGACGTTGATTTCCCTGAATCGAGGAGGTTGCCAAGGACACTGATTTCCCTGGGGTTGAGACGAATCGAGATATTCCTGCAAAGACACTGATTTCTCTGCGGGTCGACACGAATCGAGATACTCTCGTCAAGGACACTGATTTCCCTGAATCGAGGTTTTTGCCAAGGACACTGATTTCGTCGGAGTTGAAACGAATCGAGGTATTCCTGCAAAGACGATGATTTCTCTGTGGGTCGATGTGAATCGAGGTGCTCTCGTCAAGGACGCTGATTTCCCTGAATCGAGGTTTTTGCCAAGGACACTGATTTCCTCGGAGTTGAGACGAATCAAGGTATTCCTGCAAAGACGCTGATTTCTCTACAGATCGACGCGAATCGAGATGCTCTCATCAAGGACGCTGATTTCCCTGAATCGAGGAGGTTGCCAAGGACACTGGTTTCCCTGGGGTTGAGACGAATCGAGGTATTCATGCAAAGACGCTGATTTCTCTGCGGGTCGACGCGAATCGAGATGCTCTCGTCAAGCATGCTGATTTCCTTGAATCGAGGAGGTTGTCAAGGACACTGATTTCCCTGGGGTTGAGACGAATCGAGGTATTCCTGCAAAGACGCTGATTTCTCTGCAGGTCGACGCGAATCGAGATGCTCTCGTCAAGGACGCTGATTTCCCTGAATCGAAGAGGTTGCCAAGGACACTGATTTCCCTGGGGTTGAGACGAATCGAGGTATTCCTGCAAAGACGCTGATTTCTCTGCGGGTCGACGCGAATCGAGATGCTCTCGTCAAGGAGGCCGATTTCCCTGAATCGAGGAGGTTGCCAAGGACACTGATTTCCCTGGGGTTGAGACGAATCAAGAAATTCTCGCAAGAATGTCTTAACGTCACAGTTAACCTCTGCTCTTTACGACAGAAGTCCGTTAGGGTCTGTGGTACTAGGGTTTTTCCCGCCGTACCGTCGCGTTGGCTGATGTATCCCTCGACAGGCAATCTTGCTGTTTGAGTAGCCTTGCGACTGTCGTGTCTCTAATCCCTTCGGGGGCTGGACAAGAGTCTTCAAGCAATCTTCCTAGGCAGTTTGACCGTCGGAAGAGCAAGCGTTAGGAATTTTGCCATGCCGCTTTTTACTTGAGGTTAGGTTTAGTTTGAGGAGCCCCGATGAGTCATAACCACTCCGCGCTGGTGTGGGATGATCTCCGATAGTCTTTCAGGTTTTATATGAGTTGCCGTCAAGACCCTGAAGCTAGGAATTTGTCCTTTGCTTCGTTTGCTGGCATTGCGTCTGCTGTATCGAGACGAATGTCGCGGTTATCTCTAGGTTGTTAGTGAACTGTCGAGGTTTGGAACTAGGGATTTTGTCGTGGCTCCGTTGTTTGATTGTCACGCCTGAATCCTGCCGGAGGAAGAACGCTGTGGTGACATCTTGTCTGCTGTATCGAGACGAACGTCGAGGTGGTGACCAATCTATGTGGGATGATCCCCGGTAGTCTTTCAGGTTTTATATGAGTTACCGTCAAGACCCTGAAGCTAGGAATTTAGCCTTCGCTTCGTTTGCTTTGGCATTGTCCGAATCCTGTTGGAAGAAGGACGCTGTAGTGACATCTCTTCTACTGTATCGAGACGAACGTCGAGATGGTGACCACTCCATGTGGGATGATCTCCGGTAGTCTTTCAGGTTTTATATGAGTTACCGTCTAGATCCTGAAGCTAGGAATTTGGCCTTCGCTTCGTTTGCTTTGGCATGTCCGAATCCTGTTGGAGGAAGGACGCTGTAGTGACATTTTGTCTGCTGTATCAAGATGAACGTCGAGGTGGTGACCACTCCATGTGGAATGATCTCCGGTAGTCTTTCAGGTTTTATATGAGTTACTGTCAAGACCCTGAAGCTAGGAATTTGGCCTTCGATTCGTTTTCTTTGGCGTGTCCGAATCCTGTTGGAGGAAGGACGGTGCAGTGACATTTTGTCTGCTGTATCGAGACGAACGTCGAGGTGGTGACCACTCCATGTGGGATGATCTCCGGTAGTCTTTCAGGTTTTATATGAGTTACCGTCAAGACCCTGAATCTAGGAATTTGGCCTTTGCTTCATTTGCTTTGGCGTTGCGTCTGCTGTAACAAGACGAATGCTGAGGTGGAGCTGGTATTTTGCCGTCACTTCTCTTTGTTTCGACCATGGGGTCTTTTGTTGACGTCGCATCTGCATCCTACTGGACTGCGAAGGAACGTCATTGTTGATATTGCGTCTACTGTAACGAGACGAATGCCGAAGTGGAGATGGGATTTTGTCGTCACTCCGCTTTGTTTTAACCATGGGGTCTTTTGTTGATGCTGCGTCTGCATCCTGCTGGACTGCAAAGGAACGCCGTTGTTGACATTGCGTCTGGTGTACCGAGACGAATGCTGAGGTGGAGCTGGGATTTCGCCGTCACTCCGCTTTGTTTCGACCGTGAGGTCTTTTGTTAACGTTGCATCTGCATCCTGCTGGACTGCGAAGGAACGTCGTTGTTGACATTGCGTCTAGTGTAGCGAGACGAATGCTGAGGTGGAGTTGGGATTTCGCCGTCACTCCGCTTTGTTTCGACCGTGAGGTCTTTTGTTGACATTGCATCTGCATCCTGCTGGACTGCGAAGGAACGTCGTTGTTGACATTGCGTCTGGTGTAACGAGACGAATGTTGAGATGGTCTCTAGGTTGTCTGTGAACCGTCGAGATTTGGAACTAGGGACTATGCCATGGCTCTGTATGATGGTGTAACATCTGTGTCCTACTGGAATGAGGAGGCACACCGTTGTTGGTCTCCAGGCTGTAGATGTGGCCATTGAGATTTAGAACTAGGGACTTTGCCATGGCTCCGTTTCATTGCGACTCTGAGGTCAGTTGTTGACGTCACGTCTGCATCTGGTTGGACTGAGGAGAAACGCCGTTGGTGATCTCTAAGTTGTCGATGTTGACGTCGAGACCCTGAAGCTAGGGATCTTCCTTTGCTTCGTTTGTTGACATTGTGTCTGCAATATTGCGACAAATGTCGAGGTTGTCTTTAGGTTGTCTATGAACCGTCGAGATTTGGCTTCACTTTCTGATGGAGCCCGGTGGGAAGGTACGGTTCCCTCTTTGTTTGCGCCCCTGGATTGTATACAGGGATCGATGTGATCTCACCTGTAGGACAAAAAGTTTCATTCTTTCATTTTTTTTATTTAATTCTTTCGGCGATGCTCTATCATTTCAGCTTTTTATATCGCGAAAATCGCGATTGCCCAATCATTTCGGCTATTTTTCGCGGTGCTCAATCATTTCGGCTATTTTTTCTTTTTACTCGCTTTTTTTTATTGCGAGTTGCCCAACCATTTCGGCTATTTTGTATGCATATATTTTTACTTGCTGATTTTGTTGCAAGTTGCCCCATCATTTCGGCTATCTCATATGCACTTTTGCCTCGCTGTTTTTTATTTCGAGTTTAGATTTGGAATTTGATACCGATTTAGGCATCAGCATCGCTACAACTAGGATATTGGCAGGAGCGAATCATCATTTGCCTTTGTCGGTTCGAACAAAGGTGGCTTAGCAAACAGGGTTAAGATCATGTCGACTAAGACTTTTGACTTCATGAGCCGTAAGGATCTCATAAAGGTATTTCTCCCTACGAGTCGTAAGGATCTCGTAAGTGCGTTTTCTCCTTAAAAATCGTGAGGATTCTTAAGTGTATGGTCTCTTGTAAGTCGTAAGGATCTTATAAGAGTCTTTTCTCCTTATAAGTCGAGAGAGCTTACAAGTGTCGTTCCCCATATTAGGACATCCCTCGTCAATGGTGGGACTCTGTTGGGGAAATGTTTATTTATGCCCGTGGATTGTATACAAGGGCCAGTATTAGACCGCTTGTAGGGAAATCTGGGGACTATGATGGATTAAGAACAGGTTTAGATCTCTGTAGCTTAGGGCTTTTAAATCTTACGAGCCGTGAGGGTCTCATAAGATGGTTCTCCTTACAAGTCGTGAGTATCTCGTAAGTGTAATTTCTCCTCAGGAATCGTGGGGATCCCTAAGTGTATTGCTCCTTTGTGAGTCGTAAGGATCTCACGCAAGTGTTTTCTCCTTACAAGGTCGAGAGGACCTCGCAAGTGTCTTTTAACGAGATTGCGCCCTTTCAGGTTTTCACAAACTCGCCGGTAGCCCTGCTGTTTTTACTCACGGAGCCTTTTCGGGTTTTCATCCGTGCCTATTTCGCTTATGGGCATACCTTTTTTTTTACGAGTCCGCGCCCTTTCGGGTTTTCACAAACATCGCCGGTAGTCCTGCTGTTTTTACTCACGTCGCCCTTTCGGGTTTTCATCCGTGCCCATTTTGCTTGTGGACATACCCTTTTTTTTGGGTTTCAAGTGGGATATTCCATTTGACTGCAGGACTCGTTTGTAAGACCCTTGATATCCTTTCTGTTCTTTGAGAAAAAAGGACCATCTTACATAGAGATTCTTCCTCTAGTGAGAAATATTCCCCCTGTGTATACCTCGGGGGGAGCGAGTACCCACGCCGTCGCTATTTTGGTGACAGGTTGTTTCAAAGTCGCTCATTTTTTTGTTGAGCGTCGGCAACAAATACCATCTTACCTCCGCTTTTCATTCATCTTCATCAGATGATGAAGGATCTTGACTCAGCTAATCCAATCAAGTCATTTTTTCCATGAGCTCTTGGAAGGCTGTCGGCTTGAAAATGGCCATATACGAGGACGCCTTTGAATTTGGGTCAAGGATGGTTATGAGCATTCCCATGGCTGCAACTTCATCGATGCGTTTCTTGTATTTGACCAGAGATTTCGTCATCGGGTAACACATTGAACCCAAGTCTCATTCGGTCTAACCCTTTCATTGACCAGTGCCGTCACGGTAGTGCGTTTATTCATACTAGCGAATCTCTAACAGGAGGGCATCTCCATTTCTTTGAAGGTATTCATGGAGTCATTCGGGAGTCCCGCATACCATTCGAAAGCAATGCCCGCCAGACAGCCGATGAACTGTCAGAGGAGAAGTATATCAGTATTGCTGCACATGGGTTCAAATCGCGCCATGTGCCGGCGAGAATTCTCAGTTCCTTTATACATGTGGCACGTTGGAAGTGTGTACTCTGGAGAGTACTGTATTTGATTGTGCCATGTCGGATACGGTCGACCAATCTTGATTGATCTATTTGCGGCTTCACTGGCGTAGTGAGCTTCGATTTGCTGAGTGATATATTCATTCAGCTTTACTTTTAGGAATCATTTCCTTCTCAGCCATTGATGGGATTTGCAGAGGATTTGAAATGTTATCCTTATCTTTAAGACCAACTACAGGCAGTTCATCCGCCAATGGTTCCGATTGAACCATCATTCCAGCCATATTCTGAATCAGAAGGGCCATCTGGTTCATTTTAGTAGACATTTCTGCCGCTTCTGCATCTCCCTTTTTCAGAGCACGCTTTAGGAAATCAATATCCGACCCCTTCTCTATTCTTTCTCCGAGTGCGTCTTTGGAATTTTCCTTAGACGATAGATTAGCGTTTGCTGCCGCTTGAGCAAGTATCTCCTGCAGCTTTTCACGTTGCAGTTGAACTTTTGTTAAGGGCCGAGTTTGAGGTCGGTGACTAATAGAAGCTCGAACTTTGTCTTTGGAATTCACCACATTGACTATATGAACTACCATGCCCCCAGGCTTGGGTCGTTTGGAGTTTTGGCCTTTGGAGTTTGCTTCGGGCACTTGAACTTTATTGGGCCTCTCTTTTTTATGAAAAGCCGCTTTGGTTTTGGGAGTAATCGCTGTATCGGGATCCGTCTTGTGATGAGTCCCCTTGTATTTGAAAGAGGATTTGTCAGAGTTTGGCTGACGTTTAGGGGAAGAGCCGCGGTTGACGACAGAGACCTTCACTCGCTTCCGTACTTTATATATCGATGAGGAAAGTTGCTTCAGGGAGCGAACTGGTTTCTGCTCTCGTGGGATCTCCATGGGCTGCAGAGATTTCTCAAATATTGCGGTAGGAAAATTTTATCTGACCCTTCGCACCAATTTGAAGCTGTTCCTGGTTAGAACAACATTCACCCCTGAGGTTGAAACAGAACCATACGGAGAACTACCCCCAGCTCATTTTGTATGATGCCAATATCGACGTCGACCATTTCTTACGGCCAGGATTTGACTAGCTTCAGGATTTTGCCGAGCCTGCCTCCTGTTTCCTTTGAGAGCTTGAATATTCTGCTCCCTGCGTCGACCTTGGTCCTTGACATGTGCCATTTGTTTGAGGACTGATTCCGTCAGCAAAGCTGCTGCTTGGGGAGCCTGCCTGTGGACGACAGACACCCTCTGGGCTTCCTCCATCGGCGTTGAGGCACCGAGGGTGGGAGGTGGGAGCATCGACCCAAAGAGAAGCCCGTTGATTTCTTGAAGAGCCGGATTGCAGAGATTTTAGCCTGCAAGTGGCCCGTACTTGACTCCACCAGATATGACAGAGCCTGTGTTGCTAAGGTGGGAACAAACACCATTCTTCATAAAGACGAAGCGCCGACTTCAGTATCCACTCCCCTAAGGGCAACCACAAACATACACACCGCGATTATCTGATCACGGGAAAAACACGACACACGAAGTGTGGAGTGGAAAGAGGAAAAGGTCCCACCGGGCGTGCCAGAATCTATTCTCCTCCGAAACACAGAGACGCGACCGCGTAGATCCGTCTTGCCTGAATTTTGGGGCAGATGCTAATTGGTGCTATCCGTCCACCACTCCGAAAATGCCAAGTTGATTTATGACACGATGTATCGAAGGTTTAAACGGATGCGGCCCATGTAGCAGACTTCGTCAGATTCTCCCTCGTTGAGGGGGTTTTTATTATGGGGACGCTCTTCCCTGCAGGCGCAAGCCCCTACAGTTAATTACGCTACCGCGTCGCGGTAACCACTTTCTCCTTCTCCAGATGGTCACTTCGTGTCGTGGGTGTTTGTTTTGTTTTTGGTTACCCGTGGATTGTATACGGAGACTAATTTATGTCGTCGCCCATAGGGTGTGGATTAGTCCAAATCCGTATTTTCTTAGATTTGGGTTTCGGTTTAGGTTTAAGGATACGTTAGTCTCATTTGAAACTAAGATTAACTTAAATGTTTGTTAAGGATACGTTAGTCTAATTTTAGACTAAGATCAACTTAACGGAGTCATTTAGATCCAACAAAAGAGCATTTGGGCTCTATTGCTTAGTTTAGGGACATTACGGCCGATTACCAGTTTAAGAACATGGTGGTCCAATGTTAGTTTAAGGATATCTCGGTCCAATGTTAGTTTAAGAACATCTCGGTCCAATTTAGTTTAAAGACATCATAGTCTGTAAAAGTTAAGGACATCATAGTCCATGAGTTTAAGGACCTCACAGTCCAGGTTAAGGACATCATAGTCCATGGGTTTAAGGACCCCACAGTCCAAGGTTAAGGACATCATAGTCCGTGGGTTTAAAGGGACCCCACAGTCCGAGGTTAAGGACGTCATAGTCTATAAAGTTTAAGGACATCATAGTCCATGAGTTTAAGGACCCCACAGTCCATGGAATGATTGGTTATCGGGACCCGTCACCTCTCTGAAGATGTTGAAAGATTACAACGACAAATATCAAAGGAGTGAAGAGATGTACCCTTGAACCAAAGTTGATTGGGAGATCTGTAGTCCAATTTGGAACTAAGATCGATTAATTAGATTATGAGCACATTGGCTCAGTTAAATCTGAATTGAGGACTTATGGCCAACTTGGGCTAAGTCCAATTAGGTTTAAGAAAGTTGAACATTTGTTTGGGTTCAATTCTTCTTTATTTAGCGATGCTAGACAGGGATTTGGGGGCTCTGACGGCATTTTGTCTTTGGCTGAGCATTAAACCCTTCATTAAAGCTCTGGGCTTTACTCTGCATATCATATGAAATGATCAATTTTGAGGTTCAGTTGAGGGAAAGGCTTGCCTCTGAAAAACTTAGCCAATTTGGGCTAAGATTGGCTTTAAAATAGTGTTAAACACTAGAGGATACTTGGCGATCACGTGCTCCCACGTGATGTGCTGAAAATAGTGTTAAACACTAAGGACGAAGCGCTTAAAGTAGTGTTAAACACTAAAATTGAATTGGTCATGTGGGGTCACGTGAGGCATCTGAGGATGGAGCCAGATCTCGTTTATTTTGTTCTCTGAATATTCAAATAAGTGTTAAACACTTTTTGTCTTTGAAATCATCACGTGTGGACACGTGACAATACCTCTGCGTTGGGCATCAATTCCTCTGTCTTCCCCTATTTTATTCTTTTGAAAAGGGTGTTTGTCAAGGGTCACATGGGGACACGTGAGGCGCCCTAGATTAGTACTGCCTTTAACTTTGTTCTCTTTTATTTTGAGGGTCACGTGGGAGCACGTGGGGCATTGCCTCTGGGCTAATTCCTTCTTAGTTTGAGGTTTCCATTAAAAGGTCACGTGGGAGCATGTGAGGCATTGCCTCTGGGCTAATTCCTTCTTATTTTGAGGGGTCCATTAAAGGGTCACGTGGGAGCACGTGAGCATACCTTATTCATTCCTTTTTGATCGTTGGGATGAAGGGTCACGTGTTACCATATGATCACGTTGGATACTTTGATCTTTATGTGCATGGAGAGGTTTAAGTCTCTTGTTTTAAAAATTAGATTCTTTTATAGGGTTAAACCCTAATTTCATTTTAGAGGAATTAAATTCCCATGTGTTTTGAAAGAATTAAATTCTTATGTAGGATTAAACCCTGGTTTCATTTAGAGGAATTAAATTCCTATAAATTTGGAAGAATTAAATTCTTATGTAGGGTTAAATCCTTGTTTCATTGGGAAGAATTAAATTCCTATGAATTTGGGGGAATTAAATTCCTTAAACTTAAATTCTCGCTCTAAGTTTTGGATCTGCATGGCAGAATCTCCCCGATGAGAATTAAATTCACAACTTGTGGGGAGATCTGTTTCTGCAGATCTTCAACCAAAGGAAGAACTAAGTTCTTATTCAGAAAAGTTAAATTCTTAATTTGAGAATTAAATTCTCTTTTGTTTTATGGAGCTTAGATCTCTTTCCCCTTTCTCACCTAGGGTTTTCTTTCTGAAGAGATCTTCTTTTTCTCTTTTAAGAATTAAATTCTCCTCTCTTTTTTTCTCTCTATTGTTTTATCTCTCCAAAAAAAAAGTAGATCCCCCTCTCTTCTCTTCTTGGCTCCTATTTATAGAGAAAGAAAAGAATCAATTTGTTTTGTCAATCTTTCATTGAAATATTTTAATTGATTTTGTAACCAACATGATCTTTTAGATCACTCAGTGAATTTTATTCACCATTGGATTTTTAATCCAAAAGATCTTTTATCTGCTATTCCTGGCAAATTTCAGGGAAATCTTTCCGTGTATAAAATATTTCCATAAATTGGTGATTTTTAATCACCATTCGATTTTTAATCCAACGGTGCTCCATTTTATAGAGCACCATCTTTTTTGTTTGGAAAGATTTAGAGAAATATTTTTCCAGTTAGGGTTTTTGATTCCCTCTTAATTAGAATTTTATTCTATTAATTCATAGATCTTTAGGAACCCATCAAGTGTTGGCACGTGACCCCCTGATTAAGCATTTGACCAGAATTTAATTCTGTTGTTTTAAAGAACTCAGGAATTATCACGTGTCAGCACGTGACCCTTGGTCACGTGTTGGCACGTGATGCCCCATTGAGGTTTTTCCTTGTTATTTTATTATACCTTTAATTCTTTTCAGTGGGTTTAAAGGCCCGTCACGTGTTGGCACGTGACCCACAGATTAATTATTTCCAATTATTTATTTTATTCAGTGCCTACAGGCTTTGCCTGTATATGGTCACGTGTCTGCACGTGATGCCCGATCACGTGTGAGCACGTGATGCCTCATAACTTTTGATCCCGGATGAATTATGAGGCCCATAATATATCAAATCGAAGGATTTTTTGAGACACTTTTGATACCATCAGAATTTAGCTATTTCTCATTCGGGAGTTTGTCAAAATGCAGCCCGAAAAATACTGGTTCGTATTTTCTTCCTTAGATTACACGTGCATAGCATATTTGCTCATAACTTTTGATCCCGGATGAATTATGAAGCCCATAATATATCAAATTGAAATATTTTTCGAGACGCTTTCGATACCATCAGAATTTAGTTGTTTCACATTCGGGAGTTTGTCAAAATACAGCCCAGAAAATACTGGTTCAAATTTTCTTAAACGTATCGCTGCCATTAGATACCTTGGGCTTTTTTGCACAGAATTTTTTTTGGCGGGAACACTCCTCAGCCAGTTCGTCCTAAGTCTAACTGATATGGCTTTCGAATGGTACACGTGCATACCTGACGACTCAGTCAAGACATTCATTCAAATGGAATATCTGTTCAAACAAAGATTCCTGAATACCGGTGATAAAATTATCATTGCTGACCTTCTTAAGATCAAGAGGAAATATAATGAGAGCATCGCGGATTATATGACTTGATGGCATGATCTCAGCACCAAATGTGAATCATCATTAGGTCAGGAGCAAGCTGTTAAGCTTCTCATAGGAACCATTGACAATTGGATGATGCCTCTCTTATATGCATCGAGCATCAAAACCTTTCAGGACCTAATTAAAAGAGTCCAAATGTTGGAAATGAAAATCCCGAGTCTCTTCCAGACTTCCAATCTAATAACAAACTCAAATGTCCGGAGGACGACAACCACAAAGGCGAAAGTTCCAACAATACTGATTCTTTCAACAAGCAAGGAATTGGGGGTCGAAGACCAACAAACCTCGAAAGCCAGCATTGGGAGGAGAATCGCCCCTGGAAATGAAGCTGAATAAAGTTTATTCTTTTAGAAAGGATAGAGTCCATAAAATATTCAAGAACGCCCTAAGCAACGGTCTACAATTGCCAGAATCAAAAAGACCGTAAGAATCGAATATCACCGGCGACCCTAAATATTGCCCATATCATATAGTGGTGAATCATACCATTGAAAACTGCTTTGTTTTCAAGGATTGGGTCGAGAAGCAATACAAAATGGGGAAAATCTCGTTGTCTTCTAGTATGCTGGCGAACAATCACAGCCACCGATCCGGTTCCATCAGATTCAAACACCAAAAATCTCAAATAACTTTGCAACAAAGCGCCCATAAGGCCAAACAAAGAATAAGCGTACCATTGACCCCTAAGTCGTTAAACTGGAGGGGGGAAAAGGGTCAGTCCACAAGCAAAAGGGCACGAATGAAAACATGAAAAGGTTTCGTGAGTAAAAACAACGAAACTACCAGCGAGCTTGTGAAAACCCGCAAGGGCACAAACTCGTAAAAAAACCCAACGGCAAATGATCAATCGCTCCTGGTACCATTTCAGTGTAGCGATGCGGACGCCAACCAAAATCCAAATCTCCAAATCCTCCAACAGGGAATAATGAGTCGCTCCTGGTACCATTCCAATGTAGCGATGCAAACGCCAACCAAAATCCAAATCTCCGAATCTCTCAATGAAAAATGATGATTCGCTCCTGAAACCATGCTTCAGTGTTAACGATATTGATGTCAACAAAAATTCAAATTCCTAAATTCCCCAACGGAGAATGATGAGTTGCTCCCGGTACTATACTCCAGTGTAGCGATGTAGACGCCAACCAAGATCCAAATTCAAAATCCTCTAACGGCGAATGATGAGTTGATCCTGGTACCATTCCTGTGTTAGCGATACTGACGCCACCAAAATTTCAAATCCTCAAATTTCCTAACGGCAAATGATGAATTTCTTTCAGCACCCGTGCTCCAGTGTTAGCAACGTTGATGCCAACCCCAACCTCAAAATTTCAAACTTTCAATCCAAATTCAAATCCAACTCCAGTCCAGATCTTACCTCAAAATCAAACCCTACCAATTTCAAAAATCCAATTTCCAAGTCCTACTCGGCATTGCTTCCAAGCTCAAAGGTCCCGCCGAACAAGGCAGGAATCAAACAAACCAAATTAAAGTCCTATCCGGCAGTGCTTCCATGCTCAAAAGTTCCGCTGGACAGAAAGGAAACTTCCTAAATAAATCAAATCAACCAAGCATCGACCATCCACGTCGTAAAAATGGCAGCATCGATCGTCCACGTCGTGAAAATGGCAGCATCGATCGTCCACGTCGCGAAAATGGCAGTATCGACCGTGCACGTCGCAAAAATGGCAGCATCGACCATCCACAATGCAAAAATGGCAGTATCGACCTCCACGTCGCTAAAAAAGAATCAAGTAAAGTATCGACCGTCCATGTCATAAAAAGAGCATTGCAACCTCCTAAAAGCGGAAACCAAATCAATTCATTCTCTCCACGAAGAAGATCCATCAATTTCATGCACATGACCCATACATATAGTGTGCATTTATTGATGGAAGGCACTTTTTTGGGGTCAAAATTTACACCCATGTGTCCAAAAGGTCAAAGTCAAAAGTCAAAAATCAAGGTCAACACTCAAGAAAGCGGGCCCGAGCCCTAGTCAAGACCAAGCATGGGGCCTGCCCCATGCCAAAAGAAGAAAATTATATGATAAATAAATTTAAAGGTAATTTCTAGGACTAAATGTAAGAAGAATGGGCAAAAATCCAATATTGTAAAGCCCAAGGGGCTGTGTAAAGACGTAAGCCTATATAAGGCAAACGTATGAAGAAATGAAAAAAAAACTTTTATTCCCCCAATCATTCTAGGGTTTCAAGCCTCCCCTCTCTCTCTTCTCAGGTTCTTCATATTCTCATATTAATCTAGAGGTTCTCATATTAATCTAGAGGAAAAGGCTCTCTTTTTTCTAAAATAAACTAGATAAACCCACAAATTCATAAAGAAATAACCCCTTTTTCTACCAAATCTCATAAAGGAGAACCCATCACTTGAAGAAGAAAACTCATCTCAAAAGTCCAAGATCCAAGATCAAGACCAAGAAAAAGAGCAAGCTTTCTTCATCAAGTTTGAAGAACAAGAGAGCATAACGGTTCTCGAGGTGGCTTTCACCCCGAGCAAGATTTTTCTCTTTTTTCAAATAAGGAATTGGACGAAAGCCTTCATTCCCCGTAAAAGGGTGACGCGTGTCGAATACCCCATAAAGGGGTTATCCACTACCTTCGGAGATCCTCTCAAGGGGATTTTCCGCATTGTCGGGACCCCTCCAAAGGGGGTTCCTGCTGTCGGGGACCCCCTAAGGGGGCTCCGGCTGTCGGGGCCCCCCAAGTGGGCTCTCGCCGTCGGGGCCCCCCCAAGGGGTCCCCACTGCCTCGGGAGGCACCAAATCACACTCTTTCCCCTTGTCAGGGACTTTTTAGATACACACATTTCACTTTGAGTTCGCATGACTTATATGACTCGTTAATCGGAAGTTCTCTCGTCTCAAAGCGAGGGGGTAATTAATGGCAGCTTTATTCGCGGCTGCCGGAGATTAGAATCCCCACAATCAATAAACCCTTTTCTATTTTAGGCAGGGAAAATCTGTACAACACTTAACAAGCGAGCGCATTTCTATCTCAATAGGGTGACAAAAAACACTCTATAAGAATCATTGATAAATTTTTGTTATATTAAAGCTAGTAATAGTAAGTAATTTTTGACATTTTTATAACCTAAAGGGGTAGGGATATATTATCCCCGCCCGAAAGGCTGGTGAGTTCGCACTTTTCCTCTTTTCTTATTTTCATGCTCTTTTGTCGAATTGATTACTACACGCACGTTCTCTATAGAAAAGAAACTGCTTTCATTACAGGAGATTCATACTAAACAAAGTTTATGGTTGGCTTGAGGCCAATTCATGAAGCAGGGGAACCGAAACAATCTCTCAAGCAAACGACGATCAATCAAAAGGTGGCTGGCGGCCCAATTCGATAATGTAGTGGCGATCGCATAAGTCAACCAGAACCAAAGGGGGTAGGCTTCGAATACTTAATCATCAAGAACGCGCCATCGGGGACACCTTGGACTTACATTTCAGGACTGATCCATAAACAGAACTGAATAAGTCAAAGCTATTCCTGAAAACTATGTCAACCTCTCCACTACTTATTAGGATCTAGTATGTCTTTGTTTTTTTATGCCCACTTGTTTAAGGCTTGTTTTCACTTGATATAATAAAACTTTGATGTGAACTCATCTTGTAATAAATGTTGGTTAATGAATAAAAGTTTCTTTTTCTTGCTTTTGTATACTCCTGCATACTATATACTTAGCGTAACTGTATTTGGTAGCGTATCTACTTGATATAGTTACGTTGCGGGTCTCGTCATGTCTCCTCTCTTGTACACTTAGGAAGCGGGCGTGACAGCTTTTAATGGTGGCCCATGCCGGTCCGTATTCAAATGCAAGAACATTAACCAACACTTATTATATCCTTTGAATCATATCCCTTGAATCCATCCTCGATACTTGCTTCGTTTTCCTTCAATAGAATTACTTTCCGTCTCAACGTCTACTATTCGCCTTGAATATTATTTGAATCCGATTTGACCCTTCCTTATTGTCCTTAGGAAGGCGATGGCTGGACGCAATTGGACGCAACGGGAACAGGAACGGTAACGGCAATCAGGCTGCTTAATCCAGATGATGCAGGGGCTGATAGAACAGCAGCAGCAGCAGCTGCAAACTGCAACGCTGTAAAGGGAACTAATGGAAAGCCATCAATAGCAGGCTTCCATTCTTGAGAAGGCATTAACCCTAAACAACCAAGGAATGCCGGGGGTTAAGCAATTCCGCTCGCTGCATCCTAAGTCCTTCACTGGGAAAGGGATGCTTCTAGAAGCCGAAGAATGGCTGCAGAGCACAGTGGATGATCTAGGTGTCGCTTAGGTCCAAGTTGAAACCTGGGTAGATATTGCGAGGCTCCAACTCATTGAGAATGCCCGCATATGGTAGACTGCTGAGGAGAATCGGTTGGAAAATACGATCAGTTGGGAGACCTTTAAGGGACGTTTCGACGCCCAGAACTTCCTCGCCGTAGATCATTTGGACATGGAGAGGAGGTTTGTCCATCTCCAACAGGGATCCATGTAGGATAAGACTATAGACGGGTATGTTGCGGAGTTTGCCGTGCTCAGTCATTTTGCACTCCATCTAGTAGCTACCCTTGAGCTACGTGCGAAGCAACAAGGACTGGATTTGAAGACCCAGTCAGCTAAATCCACTTTCGTCCTCCACAGTTATGATGAAGTCCTCGACGCTGCCCGTCGATACGAGGACTTGGAGAGGTAGTTGAGACAGAAAAACCAGTCGATCAGAAACAAATGACCTGCTAGTCAGATCTCTGGTGAAACTCCTTCCAGGCCGATCAACAATACTCACCAAAAGAGACATGTAGAATCTTTCGACTCCCCTCGCTTGGTCGTTTGCCGCCATTGTTTCAAACCGGGACATCTTAGGAAAAACTGCGTATGCTGAACGGACTCTGTTTGGCATGCAAATCAGCAGATCACGTTGTCCGTGCCTGTCCACAGCATCCACCGAAACCGACAAATTCAGGGGCACCACAACGAGGTCCACCCTTTGCCCGTCAGCAGCAAGTGTTTCATCAGGCGCAAAGATGTGCTCCAAAACGCCAAGCTTTTACCATGATAGCAGTAGAGACCAAAGCTACAAAACGCTCTAGTAACCTTCTAATTCCTTAAATTCCAGTCTGTTATTCTTTTTACCTACTGATTAGTCGAAAATATTGTATATTTTAGCCGGCAATTTCCTCATCATTTGCATTCATATAGAAGTGTTCGGCATTCATATTTTACATATTAGTAAAACTGTCGCAAAATATCAGATTACATGTATTAGACTCTAAAACCGACACTATAAAGGAAATTGACCGCATTTCATGGCATCGCATCATCCCTACATTTGCGCAACATTTGTTTTGAGATCTGTGCAGGAAAATCCAAAAGGAAGACCAAAATGTACATGGTACCGATCAAACGTTACGCCAACTCAATAATTTCAGTTCTGGTATCAATCCAAAAGGGAAAATACAAATCAACATATCAGATGAAGCCCCAAATACCATCAAAAGACCACACCAGAAGCCCCAAGCTCCAAGCCTCCTACATGGCCGCGGAACCGCGGCCGGAGCCTGCTTGCACCACGGTTCCGCGACCGTCTTGCCACGTCATCCACCAAACATTGCAGCACAACTCTTACCTGTATGCCTACAACTCAAAAAGACACTCCAGGTTCCAGAAGACTCCAGAGACTTCTGCCAGATCAGCAAGTTTTGGGATCAACACTAAACTAGCCTATCATTCTAGAAACTTCTTCCTAAACCCTAGCTTAAACCCTAAGCTAAGCCTAACAAACTCTTTCTAGAAGTCTTTCAACAAACTTTTGGAGGGAACTCAAAGGCTTAGGGTTTGGGTGCTGATTGAAAGAATTAAAGTTAACCGCAATCAAGACGGTGTCGCTTTGCAGCTAGCCGGTGAGCACGGGTCGGTCCACAGGGAGATGGTGTTATCTTACCTTCTTGTCTTAGACGAGTCAATAAAGAATCTTGTATGTGTTTGTTTTGCCTAACCTATGTGTATTATCTGCAAGTAAAAAGTTGTTAAGAAAAATACGAGATTGTAAGCTAAGAAATCCGTACTCAAAAACCTTTGAGCCGAGTCTTGACCAATTGAAGCTAGACAATCGGCAACAACGGGGATTAGGGGGTTTAAGCGCGGTATTCGTGGAATCCGGCTTATTTACCCTTGTCCTTCCGTTCTTGTCTCTTGCTTTCGCCTTCGGCCAAACCGAACGCAACCGGTCGTGGTTAGGAATCACCGTTACCTTGTCAGGGTACGGTGCCTAACGGAGCGCTTGCGTATGGTTTGGGCGAAGTTCAAATGGAAAATAACGGGAAAAGGAATTGGTAAAGAAATGTGTTAACTTACAATACCTTATTTCTTCTTAACAATAATAATTACAACATTCACAATATAAACAAAAGAGACCAAAAAGAAAAGAACAAAGAAAAGAAAAGAGACAAGTAATAAAGAGCATGAATAAAATGCAAGTAATAAAAAGACAAGTAATAAAAAGCGAGTAATAAAAAGAATACGGAACTAGGACCCAAGCCAAGCATGTGCTCAATAGCCAACCCTTAAACTTGCAAGCTCAATGAAGAACTTGCAAGATCAAGGGAAGGATAGAGAACGCATGTGAAGTGAAGTGCTAGTCCGTGAGAAAATACGACCCTTGAGATCAATAACTAACTCTTAACCATTCAACCTCAATGAAGAGATTGAATGAGCAAGAGAAAGCAGAAATCTCAAGGGGGAGCAAACTAACAAGAAAGATAAAACAACCTCATCTTCATTAACATCCACTCAAAAGCTCTCACTACAATTTTATGGAGGAATGAAGAAGAAGAAGAAGAAGAAAGAAACTAACAAAAATGAGGCTAAAACAAAACTCAAAAATTGCTCTATTGGTTAAGCTCACATCTGCTGTATTTATAGGCATGGAAAATGAATTCTAGGGCAACCAGCAGACCAGAAACACAATTACCCAAATAACCCCAAAAGATGACAGCGAGTGGGCCCCATACTGCCGCGCATACGCGGCCAAACCCCTGCTTTGGCCGCGCATGCGTGGCCGTACTGTTGATTTGGGCAGTGGGATTTCTGGTGGGTTCCTGGTTGGTGTTTTCCTCATGTTTGCAACCCTCAAACTGCGCGAAAGTCTTCAGAATCTTTCCAGATTTCCAAGTCCAAGATTGCACTATCTTCACTTTTGACTTTATCTCCCCCTCGAGCTCCACGCACCCATTGATTCTTGTGCAGCCCACCTCATGCTCTGTGCTTGTCCCAAACACGAATGACTACTGTCACATGTCTTGTATCGGAAACCGGTACTCGGCACTGGACGGATATGGATGACCGGAACCCGGCTTTTATCTGCTGTCGACAGATGTTCTGCTTTTAGCGTAACTGTGGAGAATTAATCCTGATTAGCAATATTTGTACTGGAAACCTGTATTCTGCAAACATGTAACAAACACGGATTAACAGTACCTACCTATAAACACACGAGCGTAAGAATGGGCGGTATAAAATGCAATATTCTGATATGAACAAATACCCCCAAACTTAACTTTTGCTCGTCCCGAGCAAAACCAATTATTCATAAAAATAAAATGATAACCGCACTTTCGCAGGGAACGCGATTGCACTGAGCGCGTGCAACAAGCCGTTAAACCTCTAGGTGTCCCTAGTAGGAGGAGTGTTGTCTCCTGAGGGTTTTCAGCGGATACTACCCACAAAATCCGGTCAAGCTAGCTTTGTACAATAACTAAGATTCAAGTCCTAAAGTTTTGTTTTAGAAAATAACAATTCTATAATCCTAAGTCTAGACCATCGAACCTTTAGTTTTCACGCCTCGCTTCTTATTTAACTACAGATTTTATATGTCTTTACTTGCAGTGCAAAATAGTGTCGTTAAGTTCCCGAAAAGGTCGAATAAAGTCATTATGTCACACAATAAAGCCCAGATAACAATTTTAAAAGGATCACATAAATTTTATAGAGAGTTAAGCATTTTTCAAGTTTCGTTTTCCAGTAAGGTTTCAACTTCAGAATTTCTATCTTCCTTAACAGGAAACTAAGTCGTATTTTTCACTCCACCTTATTCTTGTTTTCATTTCATACACACCTCTGTGAATGTGCAATAGTCTTTATCATAGAACAAAACCTTCATATCTCCGTTACAATTTTTTTATAAAAACCTGTCTTTTATCAAGATTATTCTCACACAAAGAACCGTTAGGAATTTTAACTCGGAGAGAACACTTGCTTGACTTTGTTTTTATCTGGACTTTCTAGGCTTCTTAGCGAGCTTTGGGCCAATGCACCCAAACCAGTTGGTTTTAGGGCATTAGGTGTAGAAACACCCCAGCGGACTTAATTACTCAAGTTATCTAGGTCCAAAAACAAAAGACAGTTTGGCGTGAAAAACATGATGATTCAATACGAACGGAGATATAACCGGTAGTTCAAATATTTTTTTGGATAAAAGACGTGTTTAGTGAGTTTGGTGTGTAATCATTCCAATCAAGTTTCAGATGGGTTATTTTTCAGACTTAGTTCCAGTTAAGGCATCAATAACATTCCTTCATATTCACTTACTTCATAAACTATTCTTGACATTACTTATTTCAGAACAAACCTATTTGATCCTCAGAAAATCATTGATCTGTTTAAAAGTTTTTAAACATAAAAGACTTGTCATCTAATTCCCAAAAACTCACGACACGTGTAGTGTGATGCAAAGACGTATATTAGCTATAGTTAACTTCAAAGGAGAGTTATCTTTCAGGTTTTTAAAATCTAAACATAAGATTTAGTTATTCCTATTTTATTAAACAAAACCGTCGAAATGTTGAATCAGAGTCCTCCCACTAGCTAACTTGACAGAAAAGTTTTTATGTTTTTAGAAAATTTTTGATTTTTGTGGGTTTTTAATAAGGTATGCAAATGCAAAATATACATATGAATGCGAAGGAAGAAAGCTTACCGAGCACACCCCCAAACTTAAACTTGACAGTGCCCTCACTGTCAGGCTATACCAAGAGGGTCAAAATTGCCGGCGCTCCCTAAAAAACAAATTATATACAAAAGAAAAACAAAACAAAAAATATATACAAAAAAAAGTGTCCCCCCCAAACTTAAGTAAAACAGTGTTTCCACTGTTAAGCGATGAAGTTCAGGATTAGGGGGGAAAGAACAGTATCAAACTATACAAGGCCTTACACAGGCCAAAAGTTAACACCAACCATTCAAAGATTTTATCATGGTAAAGCAGTGGTTGGTGAAAGAAGGTAAAGAGGAAAGAGATGTAAAATACGCGAGACCGCTTGTGGAGAGAAGTGGAATGCGGTCTCGGTAGATGAGAAGAAGAAGAATGGCGGAAGGGAAAAAGAAGTGGAATGCGAACTTGAGGGTGTAACTGGAGTAAATAGATTAGCACAATTTGTGATGAACGCTGTGTGAAAAGTGATTGTGCTAATATATTTACCCGTCGAGAAATGGGGTCAAATCCCTCAAGGTTCGTGAGAAACCATGGGTACGCCGAACTCAGTAAACCAGACATATGAAATGTAAGTGATACGGGTTCTTGCAAGGTTGGAACGATGGAAAGAATGGAGGGAAGTGATCGAGGAGGGTTATCGGTTAAAGGTTCAGGAGGGTGTACACAGTCAGTGGAAGGAATAGGATGAATTGGAAAATCCGACTCATCAATTAAAACTGTTTCATCCTCAGTACTATCCTCAATATTCTCCTCAAAATTTATCTCATCCATGCCTTTATCATCAATATCAAGACGCATATGAAGTTTGGGAAAAACAGTTAAAGACTCGGGATGATGATTTGAAGAGATAAACTCAGCCAAATCTACGGTTTCATCATCCAAAATGTTTCCAGCGTCAATATCCTCAATCAAGTGAAAATCAAAATTCTCCGACACCTCAACAAAAGCATGGATATCAATCGATTCTGGTTCTAAGATGGAGGTGTAGAGGTCAAAAGGATTGGGATTGGTTTCACTTGGAGGGGACCCTTCACAATCAGGTAAATCAAATACTACGAAGTCGCACAACTCATTCATCATTCTATCTTCAATTGATAAATCTTGTGGGATACTCGATAGATTTTCAAAACAGGAGTTGTGGGATTCAATTTGGGACGGGTAGGTTTGATTTGGAAGGGGGTATATCTCACTCTCTCCACTCAAATTCACAGCCTGTCCTGCCGCCTCATCATACATTGAAAAATTAGGAGCTAGTTGAAAACTAGCTACCGGATCACTAGGTTGTATGAGGGCGGCCATGGACGCATTCAAATCCATCGTCTGTTGTGAAGCTACCCTAAATTCTTCCAAGGACTGTTCTAAGCTAGACATAGGTTGTGATGGGGTTTCATTAAAAGATGCGAAGTTGGTTGGATACTGGAAACCCCCAAATTGCTGTGTAGAAGCAATGTCTAGGGAAGGTGCAAAAGTAGGGTAGGATTGGTAGGAATTGAATGGCTGGACAGGAGTGGGATCAACATTGGGATAAGAAGGTGAATGGAATTGTTGATCCCGAGAATTCGAAGTGGTGAAAGGAGTGAAAGATCGGCTACGGGATTGTTCAATATGTTCAGCAAGAGACATAGGTCTGGTGGCTACAACTGGACTTTCAAAAGGGGTATCAACGCAAGAAGGGGTGAATGTTTGAAATGGTTGATACAAAGTGGATTGCGGGGTCCAGTTGTTTGTCCTAGACGCGTCTATCCGATCTTTCAAGGAAATTTTTGGCATGGAGGGGTCGTTCGAAGTTCGACCAAAACAAGAACCGTATGAAGTAATGTCTGGTTGTGGGTACCAAAGTTCGGCAAGAGTTTTGCGAGGTGGAGTACCCATGATATGAAGAGAGAAAGGAAGAAAGGAAGAGAAAAGGAGGTGAAAATGAATGAATTTTTTTTTTATATTAACAAAAGAATGAAGTATACATAAAAAAGAATATGGACAAAAATCACGACACAAAAATACCACACACCTAATCGTTCTAGGGTTCACCTAGGTCAACTGGACCTGCTCAAGAACTTGATTGTCGAAGTTAAACTGTGTCGAGAAACAGGCTCAAGATACACTAATCACGAGGCCAGGTAAGTGTAGAGATAAGGGAAGGTTTTCCAACGCTTTCGCGAAGTTCCTTAATTAAATAACCCTTTCTCTTTTGGCGGTTTCGCCGTTAACACTTTCCTAGACACCCCGTAAACAATATACCGTTAAGCAAGCTTCTAAATACAGTTAACTTCTCCTAGTGAGCGCGACGTCCTTAAGGCTTAAAGTCTAGTTTCTTTTAAATTTGTGTGGGTAAACGTTATGCGCAAGTTCGTGATTTGTGGGCCACGGAAAAGGTGATGAAATCCTTTACCGTATGTTGTGGGGTTCGCTTGCCCTTAAGTCCGTATTAATGTATGCAATGCGCAATTCAAAAAAATTCTATAAAGAATAAAACATTCGTTTTTTAGTTTAAGCGCGGTGCTGCAACAAATACGGGTTAGTCAATTTTGGCGTTTGCTAGCGAACTTGCAAAGAATCCTGCAAAAGAATAGTATATTGGAAGCGTCGGATTTGAGAAGAAGGTGTTAGGAAAGTACGTACCGTTTAAGTTTTGGGTTAAGAAACCCCCGTTGAATCGAGTCCGGTAAGCTTGAAAGGTTCGCTTGCGCGGGTCAAACTACCCGGATCTTTGGCACTGTACTCCGTAATCACCTTAACTTTGAATGTACACTTTGCTCCCACAATCGCAGTTTGCAAATCTGCAAAAATCTGCACACTTGCCCACAAAAATATTGTCCAAAAAAACAAAAAGAATATTTTTTTATATATATATATATATACAAAAAGAATATTAACCCGAATAACAAGAAAGAAAATACGCTACCGTCTCCCCGGCAACGGCGCCATTTGATTGAAAGAATTAAAGTTAACCGCAATCAAGACGGTGTCGCTTTGCAGCTAGCCGGTGAGCACGGGTCGGTCCACAGGGAGATGGTGTTATCTTACCTTCTTGTCTTAGACGAGTCAATAAAGAATCTTGTATGTGTTTGTTTTGCCTAACCTATGTGTATTATCTGCAAGTAAAAAGTTGTTAAGAAAAATACGAGATTGTAAGCTAAGAAATCCGTACTCAAAAACCTTTGAGCCGAGTCTTGACCAATTGAAGCTAGACAATCGGCAACAACGGGGATTAGGGGGTTTAAGCGCGGTATTCATGGAATCCGGCTTATTTACCCTTGTCCTTCCGTTCTTGTCTCTTGCTTTCGCCTTCGGCCAAACCGAACGCAACCGGTCGTGGTTAGGAATCACCGTTACTTTGTCAGGGTACGGTGCCTAACGGAGCGCTTGTGTATGGTTTGGGCGAAGTTCAAATGGAAAATAACGGGAAAAGGAATTGGTAAAGAAATGTGTTAACTTACAATACCTTATTTCTTCTTAACAATAATAATTACAACATTCACAATATAAACAAAAGAGAACAAAAAGAAAAGAACAAAGAAAAGAAAAGAGACAAGTAATAAAGAGCATGAATAAAATGCAAGTAATAAAAAGACAAGTAATAAAAAGCGAGTAATAAAAAGAATACGGAACTAGGACCCAAGCAAAACATGTGCTCAATAGCCAACCCTTAAACTTGCAAGCTCAATGAAGAACTTGCAAGATCAAGGGAAGGATAGAGAACGCATGTGAAGTGAAGTGCTAGTCCGTGAGAAAATACGACCCTTGAGATCAATAACTAACTCTTAACCATTCAACCTCAATGAAGAGATTGAATGAGCAAGAGAAAGCAGAAATCTCAAGGGGGAGCAAACTAACAAGAAAGATAAAACAACCTCATCTTCATTAACATCCACTCAAAAGCTCTCACTACAATTTTATGGAGGAATGAAGAAGAAGAAGAAGAAAGAAACTAACAAAAATGAGGCTAAAACAAAACTCAAAAATTGCTCTATTGGTTAAGCTCACATCTGCTGTATTTATAGGCATGGAAAATGAATTCTAGGGCAACCAGCAGACCAGAAACACAATTACCCAAATAACCCCAAAAGATGACAGCGAGTGGGCCCCATACTGCCGCGCATACGCGGCCAAACCCCTGCTTTGGCCGCGCATGCGCGGCCGTACTGTTGATTTGGGCAGTGGGATTTCTGGTGGGTTCCTGGTTGGTGTTTTCCTCGTGTTTGCAACCCTCAAACTGCGCGAAAGTCTTCAGAATCTTTCCAGATTTCCAAGTCCAAGATTGCACTATCTTCACTTTTGACTTTATCTCCCCCTCGAGCTCCGCGCACCCATTGATTCTTGTGCAGCCCACCTCGTGCTCTGTGCTTGTCCCAGACACGAATGACTACTGTCACATGTCTTGTATCGGGAACCGGTACTCGGCACTGGACGGATATGGATGACCGGAACCCGGCTTTTATCTGCTGTCGACAGATGTTCTGCTTTTAGCGTAACTGTGGAGAATTAATCCTGATTAGCAATATTTGTACTGGAAACCTGTATTCTGCAAACATGTAACAAACACGGATTAAAAGTACCTACCTATAAACACACGAGCGTAAGAATGGGCGGTATAAAATGCAATATTCTGATATGAACAGGTGCTCTATAAATAAGACCCTAGGCTCACTTGTAATGGAGAGAATTGATGAGATTGGAAAAATCAATCCATTAGTTCATTTGAGAGCCATTCTATCTCTCTCTTCATCTTCTTCTTCCACAAGTCTAGTGAGAGGATTTGTGTGAAACCCTAACCCTAATTCCATTCAAAAGCCAAGATCCCGAGTACCCATTCAAGCAAGAAGCCTTGCAACCTTTTAGGAGCCGAGCCGGTCTTCAACGGAGCAAGTGGTCCAAGCCGATTCGCGACTCACGAAGCCGAGCGAAGCCAAGTCGACAATTTAGTTCTTCCTCTTGTAGTTCTTGAGCGACTGTAATCAAATTGTTGATATAAATAAAAGGTGAAATTCTTTTATCTTGTTTTCTTTAAATTCTTGCATCATGAGTCAATCTAAATTTCTAGTTATAATTCTTGTTGTGATGTTTGAGTAATACTCCGCTCGTCGAGGAGTCGAGACGATCAATAGAATGATGATGTAATATATCTTAAATTGATTCTTGATTCCTACGAGTTTTGTAAACCCTAGCAAATTCAAGAACCGACGACCCATTTCGTTGCGATACTTTCTTGATTGATATCGCTCGAGATTGGGGAGTTACGATCGTTTCTTGAAATTGCTAGAGGCTAGAATGTGAATGAAATCAACGAAAGAACAAGGGTTAAACGATGAAACCCTAGTTTCATCAAGAAAGCCCTAACTCTCGTCGATCATCATCGATCTAGTATCAATCCTTCGAAGGACAAGAACACGAAATCTTGAGGTTATATCACATCTATAGATCCGATTGATTCCTACGAGCCTCATTTAGATTCTTGACATTTTGTTTGGAAATATTATCGAAACCCAATTCTTGATTGTTTATCAGTTTCTTGATTCTTGATTAAACTCGTGACACTTGAATCAATTGATAAATTCTTGAATCATGTTTTCTTTTCTTTTCAATTAACTTTTCGATTCAAACAAAGCAAATATAAAAACGAATCGCACAATCCCTGTGGACGATCCGCACTCACTTACAATCTACATCCGACACCGTAGTTGATTGCGGTCAAATATAATTTTTTGATTGTGAACTTTATTCAATTTTCTAATTACCGACACAAAGAGACTCTTATCGATTTGATTTACTTACTCAGTCTCGCATTTTACGATCGATCAAATAGCACCGAAATCGGGGACTATTTGAATCGATACTTTTACATTTACACATCAGAAAATAAATCAATCAAAATGGCGCCGTTGCCGCGGTTCCGCGCGCTAATTCGTTTTATATCAAGTTTGAATTGAAAGATTTATTTCATTGTGATTTTTTTAGATCAAAATTCGTGCAAACCCTAAACAATTTGTTGTGTTTCATTGCAAGGAGATCTGGAGCTTGCTAGGAATTTGGAAAAAAAATTTGGAAAATTCCAGAGAGCTGGAGTTATCAACAGGAAGCTTCTGAAGAAGTTTGCTGCATTGATCCCATAGTTCAACCGCGGAAGCGCGGCATAAGGAGGGATTCGCGGCGGAACCGCGGCCCCTTGGGGGGATCTCTGAAAATTTTTTGCTTCAGGTGATTTCTTTACTTCTCCTCTCTCCTCTTTTTAGCTCCAACTGACAATTTTCTGCAGGATTCTTTGCAAAGAATAGCAGCTCGCAAATTGCAAAATTAAATTTGTGCGTGATTTTGTTTCTTGGTTGTTTGCATTCTAAATACGGATATTAAGGGGCACAGCCAAATCCAAATTAGGTGGGGATTTCATTACCCTTACTAGGCCCCGAAAACCACAAACTTGCATCCGCATTGACCCACATTAACTAAAAGAAATCTAGAGATGACTCTAAGGACTGTCGCGCTTAATTAGGACAGAAGAAGGCCGTGGGTAATTCATTGCTTATCCGCGTTTTCTTGTGGTGCCTAGGAAAGTGTGTCGAAGGCTAGTGGTTATTAATTAGGCCCACTACTTACGTAGTGGAGTACCTTCCCACTTACCTGGCACTTACCTGGCCATAGAGGAACAAAGAGGCAGTGGAGGATTCTATCCCGCGACTTGTCTTTTGGCAGTTAGGAGCGGTCTAGAGCCGGACCTAGGTGACCACTAGATTCTAGGGTTTGTGTGCTGCATTTGTTGTGTCGCGTCATTTTTTTAAAAATCCGTCCCTTTTTCAAAAGCAAACACCGCATTCATTTACCCCTAATTATAAGCCAACGCTGCCACTTGTACTAACCCTTTTTAGCACAAGATAGGCTGGACACGGGATTCTAGTGCCCGTTTAGTCCGCGTACCTTTTATCGACTCCGAAGTCGATATTTCTCCATTTACCTTTTCTTTACCCACTACCACACCCACACCGATGGATCCAAATCCATCAAACTTCTTTAACCCTAATCTGCCGCCGTCCGTTGGTGCGCAGAATCCACCCCGCATCTCTCTCCAGGAGAGATGCTATCCACTTAGAGGTCCTCTTTCGACCTGCTTATCCACACCACCAGCCAATGGGGATAACTTTGAGATTAAGCCCCAGTATATCAATCTTTTACCCAAATTCCACGGACTCGAGACTGAGGACGCTTACGTTTTCATTACCAAATTTGAAAACGTATGCGCAATGATGGGTACGTCACAACTTTCAGTGGATGCGATGCGTCTACGACTTCTTCCATTTACATTGTGCGATATAGCCGGAAAGTGGCTATATAACACTACCGCACACTCTATTACAAATTGGGAAGAATTCGTCGCTGCATTCCTTAAGAAATTTTACCCAATCCAAAAGACAGCTCGAATCCATAGCGAACTGAATCAATTTGCCCAGCTCCCTACTGAACCATTTTCAAAATGCTTTGAACGTTTCAAGGATCTTTTGGTTCAGTGTCCTCATCACGGCATCCCGAGATGGGAGCTTTGCCGAATCATTTATGAGGGCATTAACCCAAGCACTAAACAGAGCCTTGAAAACATGTGTCAAGGTACATTTATGACTAAGGATGATGGGGAAGCTTGGAAGTACTTAGAAGAGTTCGCTGAAAAATCACTACAGTGGGAGAGTGGAACCCAACCATTGAATAGGGGTGGCGTACACCAAATAGATGTGTCCATAGGTGTTCGAGCTGAGATGGCAGCAATGCAAAAGAAGCTCGACGCTATGGAACACAAATTTTCTGCAGCCTCCTTAAACCCAATGTCGCTCCCCAAAACTGTTTGTGGGTGCTGTTCTGATCCGTCTCATTTAACGGAAGAATGTCCATTAAACTCTGCGTTTCAAGGTCACGAGCATTCTAATGCCGCATTTCAAAGACCTCGAAACGATCCATATTCTTCCACGTACAATCAGGGTTGGAGGAATCACCCGAATTTCGCTTGGAACCAAAACCAATCTCAAAACACGGTTCCAAACACGAATCAATTTCAAAGGGCTCTTCCTCCACCACAACAGCAACCCCTTCAACTCACTCAGCACCCCTACCAGTCACAAAATTTCCAAAACCAGGGCAACACTCCTGCACAGTCTAATCCTATGCAGTTGTCATGTTCTGACGAATTCTCTCAATTCACTCAAACCATGAAATCACTTTTATCAAATTTCATAGAGGTTTCGACTGAGGTTAGATCTTCCGTCAGTGAGATAAAGAAAAACTCAGCGTCCCAAGCTGAGAGTATCAGATCGATGGAAGCTGAAATCGCACGCCTAAAAGCCGAAATGAGTGCGAGAGAAAAAGGGAAACTTCCCTCTCAACCCCTACAGAATCCTGGGCATTACAATGTAAATGCCATCACAACGTTGAGATCGGAAAAAGTGCTGAACAATCATGTCGGGAAAGATATTGATGATACTGAAAATCATATCAACACCCCGGCTGAGACCTTTCCACACACACACACTTCTCCTTCTGATCCTTCTTCTTCTACCATACCACCTTCTCGAGAGCCTATTCTCCACTTCCCATTAAGCTCGACACCTTCTCCCAACCCTTATAGTTCTCCACAGACGGTCCCCACACCTCTTTTGGGACCTCGTCTACCCTCTCTTCCTTCTCCTATGATGGACCATGCGCTTATTGCGAAAGCTCCTTACCCGAATCGGTTAAGGGGTAATAGAACGAGTCCTCATATGGAGAAAATTATGGAAATGTTCAAACAGGTTAACATCAATATCCCTCTCCTAGATGTAATTCAACAAGTCCCCGCTTATGCGAAAATTCTTAAGGACTTGTGCACTAGGAAGAGGAAGACTCAAGTGCCGAAGAAGGTCTTTATGTCTAATAATATCAGCACTGCTTTTATTCCCCATCTACCAAAGAAACGAAAGGACCCAGGATGTCCTACAATATCGATTTCTATTGGGGGTAAAAACATAAATCGTGCTCTTTTAGACCTTGGCGCAAGTGTTAACCTGCTCCCTTATTCTGTCTATGAGCAACTAGGGATTGGAGAGCTAAAACCTGCTCACTGCACTCTCCAGATGGCAGACCGATCTATCACCAAACCAAGGGGTGAATTAGAGGATGTGTTGATAAAGGTCAGGGAATTTGTTTTCCCTGTAGACTTCATTGTACTCGACACACATCCTGTAGCAAACCCCCGGGGCCAAATTCCGGTGATTCTAGGTCGTCCTTTCCTTGCCACTTCCAACGCTGTTATAAACTGTAGAAACGGTTCAATGAACTTATCATTTGGAAATATGACCATTGAACTAAATATCTACAAAGTTGAAAGTCAGTCATCAGAACCCTCTGCTCATATTTTAGATGTGTGCTCTGTCCATGAGATCGCTCCCGATAGTTGTGGAGCTGAGGAACTTTGCTTTACTGATCTCGATGACATTACCACATCTCTGTTTGACTTTACACAAGATCTTAGTGAGGACACTTTACCTACACTTGAATCCTTCACTTCTGACTTTTCTCCACCCGAGTCTGTATCTTTCACAGGCTCTGAGCTTCTTTATAAATCCATAAATCATTCAATGATCCCTCCTTCTATCATTTCTCCGCCCGAATTAGATCTCAAAATTTTACCCTTTCATCTGAAATATGCTTATTTAGGTGAGAAGGAGTCTTTACCGGTTATAATATCCGCTTCTCTAGCATTAGAGCAAGAGAATGCACTTTTATCGGTATTGAGATCTAACAAAGAGGCGTTTGGTTGGAGTATGGCGGACATCAAAGGGATTAGTCCCTTGATAGTTGAACATCATATACATGTGATGGATGATGCCAGACCAACCCGAGAACCACAGAGACGGTTGAAACAGTCATGAAGGAAGCGGTCATGAAAGAGATCGTCAAATGTTTAGATAATGGTATTATATACCCCATCTCCGATAGCCAATGGGTGAGTCTTATACATGTCGTTCCTAAGAAATCCGGCATCACTGTTATAACCAATGAGGCAAATGAGTTGATTCAGACACGCACCCAAACTGGGTGGCGTGTATGTATCGATTATAGAAAACTCAACACTGCCACGAGGAAAGACCATTTTCCTCTACCATTCATTGATCAGATGCTGGAACGCTTAGCGGGACGAGAGTATTATTGTTTTATGGACGGATACTCAGGCTATAATCAGGTCCCCATCGCCAAAAAGGATCAAGATAAAACTACTTTTACTTGTCCTTTTGGTACCTTTGCTTACAGTCGCATGCCCTTTGGGCTATGCAATGCTCCCGCTACCTTTCAGCGGTGTATGATGGGGATATTCTCTGATATGGTAGAGAATTTTCTGGAGATCTTTATGGACGACTTCTCGATTTTTGGAGACTCTTTTTCCGATTGCCTTGCGAATCTTGACGCTGTTCTTACTCGTTGCAAAGAGAAGAATTTGACTTTGAACTGGGAAAAATGCCATTTTATGGTCCAAGAAGGAATTGTACTTGGACATGTCATTTCACAGAAAGACATTGAGGTTGACAGAGCTAAGATAGATGTCATTCAAAACCTCCCTCATCCCAAAAGAGTCAAAGATATTCACTCTTTCCTTGGCCATGCGGGCTTTTATAGAAGATTCATTAAGGACTTTAGCAAAATTGCTAGACCTTTAACTCTTCTCCTGGCCAAGGATACGGCCTTCCATTTTGACTCGGACTGCGAGACAGCTTTCGACTCACTTAAACACTCACTCACTTCAGCTCCCGTTTTATCATCACCAAACTGGGACTACCCCTTTGAGCTGATGTGTGACGCATCCGACTTTGCAGTAGGTGCAGTCTTAGGACAGCACATCGAAAAGATGCCACACGTAATATACTATGCAAGTAAGACCCTGAATGATGCGCAAATCAATTATACAACCACAGAAAAAGAACTTTTAGCGGTTGTATTTGCATTAGAAAAATTCAGGCCTTACTTAATTGGCTCACCTATAGTTGTGTATACTGACCATTCCGCTTTAAAACATCTTCTGGTGAAGAAAGATGCAAAAGGTCGACTAATACGTTGGATCCTTCTGTTACAAGAATTCGATCTTGTTATCAAGGATAAGAAAGGATGTGAAAACGTAGTAGCCAACCATCTTTCACGCATCTCTTCTTCCCCTGTGACCCTGCCGATCAATGACTCGTTTCCTGACGAGCAACTCTTGAGCGTATCCAATGAACCATGGTTCAGGGATATTGTGAACTATCATGCCACAGGACTGATACCCAGCGATTGGTCAAAACAGGACAAATACCGTTTTCTATCCCAAGTAAAACACTTTTACTGGGACGAGCCCTATTTGTTTAAATATTGTCCTGATCAGATCATTCGCCGGTGTGTCCCGAATGAAGAGTTCAAGAGTGTTCTTTCTTTTAGTCATGATCAGGCCTATGTGGGTCACTTCGGTCCTAAAAAGACAGCGGAAAAGGTTTTGCAATGTGGATTTTATTGGCCGACCTTATTCAAGGACGCATTTGAGCATTGCAAAACCTGTACATAATGTCAGTATACGGGTAGAATATCCCATAGGAATGAAATGCCTCAGCAACCCATTTTGGTTGTTGAAATATTCGATGTTTGGGGCATAGATTTTATGGGTCCATTTCCCAACTCCTTTGGGAATTTGTACATACTACTGGCGGTTGATTATGTCTCAAAATGGGTAGAAGCCATTCCATGTCGCACCAATGACAAGAAAGTTGTCATTAAGTTCTTGAAAGGGAATATCTTCTCGCGATTTGGACACCCACGCGCTATCATTAGCGATAATGGGACACATTTCTGCAACAGGTCTTTCGAGACTCTGATGCGGAAATACTCAATCAACCACCGACTTTCTACACCCTATCATCCCCAAATAAGCGGGCAGGCTGAAATCTCAAACAGACAAATCAAACTTATCCTGGAGAAAACTGTTGCTAAAAATAGAAAAGACTGGTCGACCAAACTGACGGATGCTCTTTGGGCATTCCGAACTGCATATAAAACCGACCTAGGGATGTCTCCATATAGGATAGTGTTTGGAAAAGCATGTCACTTACCCGTCGAGATAGAACATAAAGCATTATGGGCTATTAAAGAAATAAATTTTGATTTAAACCTTACTTGCAACTTTCGGAAGCTGCAACTTAATGAGCTAAACGAACTCCGCGATGAAGCTTATGATAACGCTGTAATCACAAAGAATAAGACTAAGGTTTTTCACGATAAAAACATTTTGAGGAAAACATTTTCACCTGGTCAACAAGTTCTTCTTTATGATTCACGATTACACCTTCATGCGGGTAAACTTCGATCTCGATGGAAGGGACCTTTTGTTGTGCGGACTGTATACCCGCACGGGGCAGTAGAGATTGAAAATGTTAAAAACGGTACCTTTTTCAAAGTAAATGGACATAGACTAAAGCCGTATTTTTCCACTGACCCCACGGAGGAGTTCTTGTTCTTACAAGAGCCAGTTTATTTGGATTAAAATTCCTCCGTCTCACCTTCATATCCAGTATATTATTGCATCATCTTTTGAATGAAGGTGAGTGAAAAGAATAAGTTTGGGGGAAGTTCTTCACTTATATATTTTTTGCCCCCACTAATAATTCCTCCCAGATTTACAGGTTTGTAGATATAGCTGTTGGCAACAGTGAGGACACTGTTGAAAACAAGTTTGGGGGAGGTTTGTGCTTATTTTTGCATCATTTGCATATCATCTGCATAAGCACAAAATATTTCTTTTAAAAATCTATAAAAATTGAAAATTTTCAAAACCCATAAAAATTTAAAAATTTTCAAGTATAAAAATAATTTTAATATTTACACTTTTTTGTATATAAATAAGATAATAAAAGTTTAGATAGTGAATAGTTACATCCATGAGATTAGAAAAATTTAAGAAAACTAAGAAAATTAGAAGTTTTCTTATACGAACTAGTAATAAGTAGTTATGAGCCGTTGTCCCAAGGGTTAGTAAGATGAAGGACGTCACTAATCTGAGAATAAAAATAAGTCTGAAAAATAGTTTCTATTCTGGAAGCCAAACATTTTGAACGTTGATACCCTGCTATTCGCACTTACGCATGTCTTAAAGCCTGGGATAGTAGAGGATACCTTGAAATGCTCTTGTCTTAAAGCCAAAAGTATGAAGGAAATAAAAAAAATGAATAAAGAAAATATAAAGTGGTGAGAAAAATGGACACTGGTTTTGTTATCACCGAGGGCAATAAAAAAATTATATAGCGAGGGTGCTTCTTCACCTAGTGCCCTAAGGCCAACTGGTCTGGAAGTCACTGCTATGCCTAAGGTGGTGCAAGACGAGGAAAATACACCAAATAAGCAAGCACATGAGTAATCGGTCAGTTAGTACCTCAAGAAGTATTAACGGTCGCATGAAAGTGTGTGAGCAATCTCATCTAAATATTCATTAATTAAAAAGTACTGAGGCTAATGGGCAAGAATATGATAGCTTGAATTGAATTCTCCGGGTGCAGGGATGTCTTTATACACACGCAGGGTGATATGATCGATGTTTGGAATAAAGATAGGAATGAAGAATAAGACGATGTTTTATTGAGGGAGGACGTGATTTCTAACATCTTTTCATGACCATTAAGATAGGGCTCATGACAACCGAAAAGCTAGCTTAGTTGGAAACCCTAATTTTCAAGGTTTTTTTTTACAATTCTTTTCTTTAAATGTAATATTCATGATCTTTCTTTTATTATTGGATTTTGTGGGTGCAATCCGCTGAAAACCCTCAGGAGACAACACTCCTCCTACTAGGGACACCTAGAGGTTTAAAGGCTTGTTGCACGTGATCAGTGCAATCGTGTTGCCTACGAAAGTGTGCTAATTAGTTTTTTCTCTTTCTTTATTTTCTCCTTTTCTTTTTAATAAAACAGTTCGCTCGAGACGATCGAAATTAAGTTTGGGGGAATTTGATTAGTCGAAAATATTGTATATTTTAGCCGGCAATTTCCTCATCATTTGCATTCATATAGAAGTGTTCGGCATTCATATTTTACATATTAGCAAAACTGTCGCAAAATATCAGATTACATGTATTAGACTCTAAAACCGACACTATAAAGGAAATTGACCGCATTTCATAGCATCGCATCATCCCTACATTTGCGCAACACTTGTTTTGAGATCTGTGCAGGAAAATCCAAAAGGAAGACCAAAATGTACATGGTACCGATCAAACGTTACGCCAACTCAATAATTTCAGTTCTGGTATCAATCCAAAAGGGAAAATACAAATCAACATATCAGATGAAGCCCCAAATACCATCAAAAGACCACGCCAGAAGCCCCAAGCTCCAAGCCTCCTACATGGCCGCAGAACCGCGGCCGGAGCCTGCTTGCGCCGCAGTTCCGCGGCCGTCTTGCCACGTCATCCACCAAACTTTGCAGCACAACTCTTACCTGTATGCCTACAACTCAAAAAGACACTCCAAGTTCCAGAAGACTCCTGAGACTTCTGCCAGATCAGCAAGCTTTGGGATCAACACTAAACTAGCCAATCATTCTAGAAACTTCTTCCTAAACCCTAGCTTAAACCCTAAGCTAAGCCTAACAAACTCTTTCTAGAAGTCTTTCAACAAACTTTTGGATGAAACTCAAAGGCTTAGGGTTTGGGTGCTCTATAAATAAGACCCTAGGCTCACTTGTAATGGAGAGAATTGATGAGCTTGGAAAAATCAATCCATTAGTTCATTTGAGAGCCATTCTATCTCTCTCTTCATCTTCTTCTTCCACAAGTCTAGTGAGAGGATTTGTGTGAAACCCTAACCCTAATTCCATTCAAAAGCCAAGATCCCGAGTACCCATTCAAGCAAGAAGCCTTGCAACCTTTTAGGAGCCGAGCCGGTCTTCAACGGAGCAAGTGGTCCAAGCCGATTCGCGACTCACGAAGCCGAGCGAAGCCAAGTCGACAATTTAGTTCTTCCTCTTGTAGTTCTTGAGCGACTGTAATCAAATTGTTGATATAAATAAAAGGTGAAATTCTTTTATCATGCTTTCTTTAAATTCTTGCATCATGAGTCAATCTAAATTTCTAGTTATAATTCTTGTTGTGATGTTTGAGTAATACTCCGCTCGTCGAGGAGTCGAGACGATCAATAGAATGATGATGTAATATATCTTAAATCGATTCTTGATTCCTACGAGTTTTGTAAATCCTAGCAAATTCAAGAACCGACGACCCATTTCGTTGCGATGCTTTCTTGATTGATATCGCTCGAGATTGGGGATTTACGATCGTTTCTTGAAATTTTTAGAGGTTAGAATGTGAATGAAATCAACGAAAGAACAAGGGTTAAACGATGAAACCCTAGTTTCATCAAGAAAGCCCTAACTCTCGTCGATCATCATCGATCTAGTATCAATCCTTCAAAGGACAAGAACACGAAATCTTGAGGTTACATCACATCTATAGATCCGATCGATTCCTACGAGCCTCATTTAGATTCTTGACATTTTGTTTGGAAATATTATCGAAACCCAATTCTTGATTGTTTATCAGTTTCTTGATTCTTGATTAAACTCGTGACACTTGAATCAATTGATAAATTCTTGAATCATGTTTTCTTTTCTTTTCAATTAACTTTTCGATTCAAACAAAGCAAATATAAAAACGAATCGCACAATCCCTGTGGATGATCCGCACTCACTTACAATCTACATCCGACACCGTAGTTGATTGCGGTCAAATATAATTTTTTGATTGTGAACTTTATTCAATTTTCTAATTACCGACACAAAGAGACTCTTATCGATTTGATTTACTTACTCAGTCTCGCATTTTACGATCGATCAAATAGCACCGAAATCGGGGACTATTTGAATCGATACTTTTACATTTACACATCAGAAAATAAATCAATCACCTACCTTCTCAAAACTTTTCACACATGCACCCATGATACCATTCTAGCTAGCTTAAAAATCCTTATAACCTTGTTTCGGCTTTCAAACTTTTTCTATCCGGAAGTATCTCTTGATTTTACGTCTTTCCAACTTCATTGTGTCATGGCCTTCCTAGACTCACCTTCATCCATCAGACGATAAACCCACCCTCGGGAGCGACACTTGAGAGCGTGAAGACGTCTTACGACTGCGTTATCCTTACTTTCTTGCCTTGTTACAACATCCCTTTTTAGAAAAATTTGAGGGCGAAATTGTTTTAAGGAGGGTAGATTGTAACGACTGTTTTCGATATATTCATAAAAGCTTTTTATATTTATTCGGAGTCAAATAAATATTTTTAATGTTGTTTTTGATGGAAAAGTTTGGGAAAAGGTTGTTTTGAGTTTAAAAATATTTAATATAAATTTTGGAAGAAAGAAAAGAATTTAAATTTAATTATTGGAATTTTCTATGGTTTATTTTAATGTGTGGTTTTGGAAAAATGAATTACTTTTGCGATGAAAAGTATTGAAATTGATAAAGTAATTATTTAGAATTTATTTGGAAATTTTCCACAATTTTTCGGTGTTAAAAAGTATTTTTAAATAATTTTTATTCAAGAAAAACAGTTTTAATTTTTTTTTAAATGAAATTGGGCCGAACTCGAGCCCGGCCCATGACCGTAGCAAGGGCCCGGTCCGACTTGGCAAACCTGCGCCCACATGGGCGCATGGCAGCTACGCGCGATCCCGCGCGCACACGAGCCGACCCGTAGTCTCACGATGCACCACGTAGCGGCGATCGGGGCGCTGTCCTCGGAGCCAGTCGGCTCGATTGGGGGATCGGTCGGCTCGATGTGAGGGCTATATATAGTCTCTGACTAAAATGTGATTTTCTCCCATGTCGGTGCTCTAAAAATTACACTGAAAATTGTTGCATGACCGGAACTCAACGATCTACGCAACGACGTTGATCTCAATCTATGGAAAAATCTGAGAGATAAAAGGCAGTTTGAAGTCGAAGTACGCACGAACCGACATTCATAACACGGTAGGATTCACCTCTCGTCCTCTCACCCTATCGCCTTCTTCCTATCAATATTCTGATTTGTTTAGTAATCTTTCATGATACGGACACGTTTGGATAAAGCTGATTCGAGATGGAGAATCTCCTTTAGAACAATTGCTAAAATAGCATTTTGGGGGGTTTTCATTCATTTATTCCCTTCTTACATTCATTACAACTACATTACATAGAAACAAATAAAAGTAGTGGAGAGATAGTCTCCTGAAATAAAGGAAGTATTAAAAAAAGTGCAAACATAACTTAAATAGTTGAGAATACGTGTTGGTGGGGTGTGGGTTGGAGTAATGAATTTCATGCACACATCAAACCATCCTTTTTCAAACAACCTTGTCCTCGAGATTGATACATTTCAACATCTCAAGCCTCGGGTTAAGCAAATTGTTGTTGGCCATCGCGGAGGATCGAAAAAACTTTGAAATGAAAAACTCAAGGTAATGCGCAACATCTTGTTGCCTCGAATTAGACGGATTGTAGTCGATCATCACGGAGGATTGAGAAGCTCTCAAGATGTTGATGTACTATCTCAATAGCGTCTTGATAACTCAGGTTAGGTGGATTGATGTCAGCCGTCGCAGAGGATCAAGAGGCTCTGGCATTGATACATCATCTCAGCAACGTCTCAAATGCTTGGGTTAGGCGGAGTGATGTCAGCCATCGCGGAGGATAGAGAGGCTCTAATACCAATTAATACATACACGATTGGATCAAGCCGATTCGAAATGACGGATCTCATTTAGAACAATTGCTAAAATATTTCATTCACTTATTCCCTTTTTACATTCATTACAATTATATTGTATAGAAAACAAATAAAAATAGTGGAAAGATAGTCTATTGAAATAAATGAAGTATAAAAGAAAGTGCAAACATGGTAGTTGAGAACATGTGTTAGTGGGATGTGGGTTGGAGTAATGAGTTTCATGCATATATTAAATTCTTAATACAGATAGACTCATGCTCACATCTATTATTTATAATCTTTTAATTTCGATGAACCGACACTTCGACTTTTAGCTTTTACATCTTAACCCTAAAAAAATCTTAGGCTCTTTGAATTGGGGTAACGACCTACTCCCCTTAACAACTTTTACACTATTGAAACGCTAATATGCGGTTATGTTGCCCAAATTGCATCGATATATTGCCCGTTTATAGCCGGAATGCTGCCAAAATTTATATCAACAACTTGTTGCTTATTTAATCTTTTCCTAACAAAAAGTGAACCACTTTAGACTCGAAATACCACAACTTTCTAGAAAACCGTATTTATGTTTAAATACCACAACTTTTCTAGAAAATCGAATTTACGTTTAAATACCCTAAGCTTTATAAATTTGTATTTTATTTAAATACCTAGCTTTCCCAAAACAACGTATTTACACTAATACCTTTAAGTTTCCAATTTTGTATTTACATTAAAAATACCCTTAAGTTTCTAAATTTCATATTTTCCTTAAAATACCCTAAAGTTTCCGAAACTCGTATTTCACATAAATACCATAAACTTTTCTAAAATTATTATTTCACAAAAATACCTTGAAGTTTCACAAAAACCTAGTTTCACAAAAACACCTCGATTTTCCAAACTTCCATGTTTTACACTTTAATATCCTATACTTATTCAACTAGCCTTTGCAAAACCCCATTATAACTTGAATGGGGTTCCTTAACCAAACTCTATGAACCCTAGCATAACATGGTTATATGTGCGGTTAGTTTTAGGCAAGTGGACCTACGCATGAGATGTACTTAAATGATCCGAAGTTCGGATAACTCTGATATGGAAAGCGAACCCCTTTTGTTACCATGCCTAGAGAATCCACGTGCTAACACCTAACCGAATCCTTTTACAATTAAACAAGACACAAGGTGGGGTAGTTTGGATAACAAGGTTGTATGACGTATCTCGAGAGTTCCCTCTGGTTAACATGGTTCGTGGTGGAACGGAATGCAAACTTCCCGTACTTGTCACCATGTTTCCGTGGTGAAACGGATTGCTAACCTTATTCTTGTTACCGTTGTTCCGTGGTGGAACGAAATAATCTTGAGAACACGTGCACCCTTATGACCAAACTAAAACAAGCTAAAATACGAATGATAGTACTAAACGACACCTTACCCACTTTCACCTACATGATTATGCGACACTACATTTATTGTTCTAATTATCTGATACTTTACTTTAGTTCATAGATCTTTGTTACCATATGAACCCCCTTGAGAATCCTAACTCGAGTGTAACTCGTTGACAAACGATTCTTTTCTTTCCCTAATGTCCATTAGGCCTAGGACCGGGCAGGATGAATAAGTCGAAGCTACGCCTAAAGACTAGGTCTACCTCTCCACTACTTATTAGGATCTAGTATGTATACTACATTCATTTTTCTTTCCTTCCCACAACTTAAATATATTTATCAGAGCAAACATTATGCATCTTCTCGATGCGCAGCTGCTAGTCTTGAAGATAGTTTAAGTTGATTCTGACTCCCTTCCCAGTAGTACATATAAGTTGCAAAAGAAAGCATCACCAGTCAGTTAAAAATTATTATTTATTTTAATAAAGATTTGTTTAATATTAATCTTATTTTCTACCTTTAGACTTGTGTCACGTAGGGTGAGCACCTGAACAAGCTCAAGCCCTATATATGGCAACATATCCCAGTTGTTCCTTCTTTGGTAGTGATATCTTTCAGGTACGACGATCACATTTAACCAAAAAAAAAAGCTTGGAAATTTTCCTTAGAAAACTCAAAGAAGCAAGCATAGGAAAACAAATATGAATCTCTTTCGAATTTTGGCAGTGCACCTGGCAAATTTCTTAACCGGAACATGAAGGCCTAGGTTCTGATGTCACTCAAAGAACCGCCATTCGGCTTGAGATGGAGACATCACCAAACCATATGAAGCTAGAAGCCACAAATCAAAGGCATGCAAGCAACACATGGATACAACCTTATAACTCAATGAAAGGATGAAGAAAGATTATTAAAAAAATGATAATGTGTGTTTCTTTCGTTGAATAGCTTTTTGGAGAACTTTTGCACCAGTCAATGCAATGAGACTGCAAGCTTAATAAGGATATTGTAAATTTATAATTAAGCAATTTTTTCTTCTATTTCTTTCTTCTTCTTCTTTTTTTGTGAATAAGTGTCATAAGTGTCTGCTTTAATTTCTCTTTTACTTTTCTTAATCAGGTATTAGTGTTTCGATTATCATCCGGTTGGTTCTCCATTCGTATTTTTCCTTCTAAATATCTTGTTTAATTAGGGGATTGTGGATCAACAATTATACTGATTATATAAAAATGTGCATTCAACATATTGTCTCATAAAAAATTGACTAGAAATCAACAATATTTTCTTGGTAATTGTTTCATATATTTTTGTTTCAACTTTTTTACCCATTCTACTTGCGGGCTGAGAGAATTCACATAAATAGGTAAGGCGTTGTTAAGCTGAAATGAGTACATTTGCCGGAGTACTTGGGACCCAAGGCCTCGCCGCTTGAGAGGATCTCCACTGAGGTAAGGAAAGCCGCTATACAAAACCAGCATTGCTGTTGTCAAGGATGGATGAAGTGATAACATTGCTTCAGGAAACATAGAAGAGCTAGCTTTAGCACGAATCGGAGCCAGTGTGGAACTAGTGAGGATTCAAGAGAATTTGCAAGATGATCTTTGCTTCTTGGTTGGTAACTCTTGCGAATTCCTTTCATTAGGATTTTCTAGATCCTCACATTATGAAAATGAGTCCTTCGAGACTCTCGTTCCCTTTGTCTTTATCTGATGTAGGGTAACTGTTCCGAGAGCCGGTGCTATTCAAGTTGGTGCCATAGAGAGTCACAAACGAATCTGCAGTTTGCTTATCATTGATGGTTCTAGAACCAGACCGAAATGAAAAGCCTGTCAACTAGCTAGCGTACCATACCACATCATAGACATGTACAAGCATTCTAGAGGGTGGCAAAGCATCAACTTGGATACTAAGGCTACTGGTTGTGGAAAATGGACACAAATGAAATGATACTAACCCTTGGGACCTATAATTGTCTTAAAAGTTCCAATATACACACGTTGCTAGACTGTTTAAGCAACAATCATGAAGATCTCATGATAATTGAATATTTTCGCACAGAAGATGTTCTATGCCTTGTTTGGCTTAGCTCGTGGAATAATAGCTCTTCTGCTATAGTAGCTTTGGAGTGAAAGAAAAGTCATGTTTTTTCTGTTAAACTTTTGCTTAGTAATCCTTGGAATCCTGATCCTATTTTGGAGGAAAAGGAAACGAATGAATGCTTGAAGCACGCAAGTCCCGATGCCGCAAGCTACTTTTCCTAAGATAATTTTCTGAGAGAAACGACAAAATGAAGCCGGATCTGGCTCCCCTTACAGCTTTCTATATAATATATGTTGGATGTAGGTGCCCTAGAGACAATTATTGTAATTATACTTGGATCTATATATATAGAACATTCTTTCTCGAAATGATAGTATGTTATCTGGTTTGCTTTATCTTTCAATATGTATATGTTTTACTTACTATTATGTATCGTTAATATATTTTGATAAAGCCCTTAGGAACTTTGCTTAACTATCAGAATTATGACGAGATCATACTAGTGGGGCCTGGATAGTATATAAGCACATCCTTAAAATGTTCCTAGTCGTGGAAGTATCGAGACGGGACATCAGTACTCCAGAGTAGACTTGGTGTATACGTTTCTTGATCTCGACCGGAGCGATGGTTGGTCCCACATCCATTAGTGTTTGACACCAAAGATTGTATACAGGTGCTCATTAAAGAATGAGTACACTGAACGGACTCGCTGAGAACTCCTAGATGGTATTATACCTACTATTGGATAGAAGTTCTCTGGTGGCAATGGTATATGGTAATCTGTTGACATGATATCGCCATAGTGTTTTGTGTGTGTTCCCACTGTACTTTGATTTCTACCCAACCACGGCTTTAAAGAGATGTGCATATATGTTTTAGTTGGGTATAGCCCCAAAGCATATGGAGGCAGTGAGCGATCAAGAGAGAATTCGTCTCTCTCAGTATAAGGAGTTGATATCGTGTTGTGCATGATAAACTATAATCATAAGTCTCTGGCCAAGGCGGTTGAGATAAACTGATAAGGGTTATCAGTTATATATCGGATGGTTATGAGTTTCATATCGGCATAATTTATTAGGTTATTGGGGGTCTGACAGTTTCCTACCCCCAGACCAAGTATGCGACAGTCTTTAACAAAGAAACCGGAATGTATGGGAATTGTCACCGATAGGCTTTAGTGGATTCAAATGAGTTTGCTTATCGACCTGCCTTTTGACATATACCTGGTTAGTCGTTACGTACAACTTGTGACGCTGACGAGCTTGTGGGTTAACGCGTTAGGAGATTAATCTAAAACTGTTTTAGATTCAATCGGATGTGATCCAATAACCTATTGCCAGTGTATTGTCAAGTCTTTAGAGTCTCACACAGAAAATTACCAAGCTCAAGTGAAACGATGTAGACGTGCGTATGTGATACGTGCGGCGGTTCGATTAAACACATGTATATGATACACGTACATTAATCGGACGTTTGATAATACTAGCTGGTTTATTATAAAGCCAGATTATTAAATCAAGTGTTGATTTAATAAAACATATATTTATATGTATTCTATTATTATTTTAACACACACTATCAAGTATAATGTATATGTATATGATGCATATACCATTCCTCGTCTTCTAGTGGCATGCTTGCATGTGGAGGGATGTGGGCAAGTGGGGACCACTTGGAGAGATAAGGTTCATCCTCTCTTTAATATATGATAGAAAAGAGAAAAGGGATAGCCATCCATCTCATTATCCTCCTCTTCTTCTTCTCTCATGTGTTGAGAAAAAAAGAAGAAAACTTGATAGAAAAATAGTGTGAACTCTCTACATATTCTTCCTCTCTCATTCTTTCATTTTATGAGAGCAGGTTGCTTCACAAAGTAGTCATCTTTGGTGAAATTGAAGCTTAGGTTGGGTTACTTTCGAAATGGAACATCTTCGACGAGGCGGTCATAGATCAAGCTCGATCCCTACATCGCGGAGCTTAGCTTGGGTATTGCACTTGAGTGTGGACATGCTACAAAAGTTGCAGCTCCCTCTAAACCCTAGTTTAGATCTCTTGTTGTTTTTCAATTGCTAGTATATGGATGATCTTGGTTGTAGTTTATGAAGCTATAGTTAGAAAAAAATTGTTCTATGTTTTCACCGCAGCTCGTAAGTATTGCGGCCCCAGCACCATAATCTTACATGGTATCATAGTCAATCCATATACTATTAGTTGTTTTGTGGCCAAAAGAATTTTTAAAAACCAAGTTTTAAAAATTGCAAGAAAACCTCTCATTTTTGCTTGTGCCCGAGTCTCGAGGTTCTTGGTTCGAACCAAGAGCTTCGTATAGGCTCAAGATTAATCCCGTATAAGCTCAAGATTAATCCCGAACCCACCCAACATATGCTTGGGTCAACCCTGATTCGGGGCTGGTTCAGGGCTGATTCAGAGCTAAATCAAGGCTTATATAGTAGGTGGGGTTTTGGGGTCGACGAGGCTTGATTTTGGGTACTTCAGGGTTTGATTTCGTGCAAAAATGAGGGTATTTTTGTTGCCGAGGTACACTTAACTTTGTTTCTTTGGAATTTCAAGTGTGCAACCTCGTAGGTTGATATTCTTTAATCACGGATTCAAATTACCTCGATGAACAGTTCGATCGATTTGGTTTGAACACGTATAAGGATATGTGTTGGTAAACATAGCCTAATTAATGTGTGATCAATTAGACTAGGTTGCACATCTCGAATGTGATGTTGGTGTATTGGTTTGCTATGGATTGTCGTGTTTGAATACCCCTCATGTGAATGTGATGTATACAAATGTTGTATTTTCAATTTATATATTCTGTGGACTGCCAAATGTATTATTCTTTTATTTGGACCTTCGAGTCCTATTTGTAATGTATATACTACAGTTTGCCACACGAAAAAGTGACCGGGTTCTAGAATTGGAAGGTGGGCCCTCTCAAGGAGTTGAAACCGGGTTGTCTTGTTCTACGATTGGTGGATTGCTCGCCGCACTTGGAGGGGTTTTTGGTTTGTTATGTTAGGGCTATTCACACAACAGTGGAATGCCGCGTTTCGTTTGCGGCTCAAATGAAACGCGAGACTCCTGGTATATTCATATCAATACCATTTGTTTACCGCATACTGTGATCACTATATACATATATTATAAATGTTTCTATATACTTTACAATTACAAAAGTCCTGTGTCTGCCCTACTATTAGTTAACTAACCTAACAGTGAAGACCCGATGCCCCGTAACGATTGCAACTGGCATATAAAAACATTTTATCTATATTTCTATCTTGTGTTTGGTGTGATAAGAAATTAAATGACATGACTACATTAATATGATTAATGTAAAAAAAATAAACCTAATCTGATGTTGTAGCAACCAATCCGTTTTATAAAACAACTTAGTTTTCAAATCACTCGGTTTCTTCAACGATATCAAGTTCATTACATTAACTTTTTCTTCAAAACCAGTTGTAACCATCTGTCATTTCAGATAAGTAGAGTACTTAATATTCGTGTTGCGTTTGTTGGCCTCCGTTAAAGCGTAGTGTACGGTAGCTAAGTAATGTTAATCTGCCTTATATGATGAGATTAGTTAGGACAGTCGCATGACTTTGTTGGTCTCCAACAAGGGCTAGTGCGGGTAAGTCTAAATTAATTATAAAATGATGGGAAGAACTTGACTGGCGACTTATGGTTTATTGGCCTCCATCAAGGTCATAAGCCGTTAGGGGTAAAAACCAAATCGGGAGTTTCAATTGTTGAAAGTTACAATGTGATTGCATAACTTCTATGGTGTGGTGATTTGTTGACCTCCGTCAAGATGTCACGCCATGATAGTTGGATTCCGATTCCCACTGTGAATAAAAGTTATTCAGGAAATTTCACCAAAACTATCCTGAGCTTTAGCTTATGTTTCCAATGCCACCCTAAAGAGAAAAAAAAACCATCGCAGAAGCCCCCTAACGTTTACATCTGTTAAATTCGACCCCGCCCCTCGACCCCCCTGCCGTTTGATTTGCATTTTTTAATAATTTTTTCCCTCTTTTTATACCCAAACTTAGCTTCTCTAATCTAATAGATCCCTCTTGTTTCTAGAAATGGAATGAGAAGATCCTGAAGGAATGAACGACAATTAGTTCTTACCTTGGATATATATTCCGGACCCATGTTAGTGAAAGTATGTCTTAGCATCTCTACTAGGTTTATATGAGCATCAAGTATATAATTTTAAAAAATCTAGAGTGCTAAGTATACTAAATAAGAATCGAACTAGAGAATTAGGATTTTGTAGGAAGCAAGCAAGGTTCTAAACTAAGTGAAGAGATTCTACAACCTTTGTAGTCTAGTCCTTCACTTCTAAAACTCCAAGTAGTAGTCCCTAGAATTCTTCTTTGACTCCACTTGATGAAAGGATTGAGCTTGCTTGTTGTCTTTGTTGCCGAAGATGATCTACCTTGAAGTCTCTCTCACTCAAGCTCACACTTCACTAATTAAGGTATTAGTGAAGTTAACAATCTAAACTAATGAGCTAGATTAGTGTAGATTGATGAAGTAGGAGATTTTCTCACTAAAAATATTTTTCTCCTTTTCTTTTCTCAACTCAAGAAAAATCTAAAAAGGAATTGAAGAAGGAGATAAACTTGGATGAGTTGTGAACCATCACTTAAGTGATAAGAATGAGATGAGAATAATAAATATCAATGAATAAAAATAAAAGAAAAGATGTGAGTCATGGATTCTCAAGGCTTCTACGACCTACTTAAGAAAATGACTCATTTCTCTTTTTGTTTAATTCATATATATTGATCATTATCTTATCATCCTCACCTCTTTTGTGATTCTCATACATCCTAGTCCCATGTATCATCTACCATGAGACATATATATATATATATATATATATATATATATATACACACACACACACACGTACACGCACTACAAATAAGAGTTGCCCCTACGGATTTACCCGTAGGGGCAAACCACTGCCCCTACGGATATATCCGTAGGGGCGAAAAAATAACCTATAGGTGCAAACGCCGTAGGTGCAAGTTGAAGCCCTGAACTTGCCCCTACGGACAAAAACTTGCCCCTACGGGGATCTGTGTAGGTCCCGTATCCCCTACGGAGTCGGCCGTAGGGGCAAAAAAATTATTTTATTTACGGTTTTTTAAATATATTAATTGTACCTACGGATGAATCCGTAGGGCCAAGTGGTATCCCCTACGGATATATTCGTAGGTACATATTCGTAGGGGCAAAATATCAGAAATCCTGATATTTTGCCTCTACGGATAACGCCGTAGGGACGTTTGTTTGCCCCTACGGATATATCCGTATGGGCACTGCCAACCCCCTGATACTGAGATCAGGGGGGAAATATCAGTTAATTCTGATATTTTGCCCCTACGGTGTAAGCCGTAGGGGAAACATGGGTACATATTATCTTTTTTTTTTAAAGGGCTGCCTGATTTTTTCTCGCCCTGTGCACAATAATATATACATCAATCAAATATAAAATTAATCATCACACAACATATATCGCAGTATTCATAATCACATCTCACGCATATAATATACAAAAGAAACCAAAAAACTGAATATGATATAAATATAAACCAATATCAATATCATCCAAAATGTTTTAAAATGTAGTACAATATGTATCATATAAATAAATACATGTTTCAAAAAATAAGAATCAAAAAGCTACCCTAGCTCGGTCCAGCTCCACCTCTGATAAACGCAAGAATCTGGTGTGCCTGCTCCTCAGTCAATAAACCATGCAATTCGGCGCGTGCAGGAGTCTGAGTGGGCTGTGGAGCTGGCGATGTGGTCTGCGCAGCCGTCGTCGAGGTTGTGGCTTGCGGAGCCACGGCTACGGGAGTCTGAGCGGGCGGTGGAGCTATAGGAGCTGTCTGCGGAACCGCAGCCGATGTAGTGGCTTGCTGAGCCGCAGCCGAAGGAGATGCATGTGGAGGCTCGGCCGATGTACCCTGTCGTGCCTGGACCTAAGGTGTGTAATAAGCATGTAAGAACTGTGTATTATTCGAATTCGTATCATTATCAAGTTATTTCGAAACCCTATTTGGATATCTAGTTTGGAAAACCGTAGTTTATTTTAATTAGATATGTATGTATGATTAATCAAACCTAAGTCTACAACCAAATAAGCTCAGGCTGCGTACTAATTATGGATATGTTGATATCTATAATATGACATGATATTTTACTATAAAGTAGTATACATACCAGCATCTCCTTCAACTCCTGAACGGTGGCCCTCAAGCTCTCCAGTTCCTGCTGGACACGTCGCTCACTGGAGATGGAGGAAGTAACCGCCGGGGAGGAGTCCAACCTCATATGGGCCCTGCTAGGGCCCGTCCCCGGCCTCTCTCCCAACCTCCGTGGTGCCCTCCGTATGCGGCGTCCAGGACTGGGGTCAGCAGCCTCGGATCGCTCTGTCCGGTAAAATCGATCCCCGAGGCCTCGGCCTGCTCAACCACCCGCTCCTACACCCACATTAAGCAGTAACGTATAAGTATAAAATTTAAATTTGAACCTTCCAAAACTAAAATTTCAAACATGGATAGAATAAATATTAACACTTACGCAATACTCCTGGGTAGCGACGTCGGGATATCGAAGCTCGCCCGTGGCCGGATCTGTCGAGGTGCCGTGGACGGCAAGATATGCGGACAGCACGCTCGGTGTACCACCTTGCGCCAGGGTCTGAGCTTTCTGCAATATTAGAAAATAACTCTTAATATTAGATATATTAGAAAATAACTCTTAATATTGCAGAATATCACAAAGGTCCGTCTATTTTAATTTACCGATAACTTCATGGCTCGAGTAATATTCCTCGAGCCACCTGTGTAAGTGGGGCGACCCCTCTTCGCTGACTTCCTGTTCTCTGTATTCTGAGCGGCCTGTTTCTGCACAACGCATTAACATTTAGTTTTCTAATTACGGAACACAAAAAAATAAATTATATCATAAACAATGAATTACATTTAAAATACATACCGGTTTGCGTTGGGAGTCGAAATATTCGCACAATAGAGGCCATGTCTCTACGTCGACTCTCGCAAACGCCGGAGTAGATAGGAGGGCCGCTCTCTCTGCCTCGGGGGTCGCCATCCACAAGGAGTAGCAGTCGGCCTTCAGCTCATTCCTGTTGTATTGGACCTTGGTCTGCATATTCTTCATCAGGCCATTGTACAGAGCATGAAGGTCGAGCACCCTCCCAGGGTGATCAGGGTCGGGTACAGGCTGAAAATCGTAATCCGACTGAAAATACAAAAAAAACATTGTTATTAGATTGCAAGTGTTATTAATAAATATATTGGATAAATCAAATGAAAATATATATTAATATGTACCCGAGCCTGATCAAAGAAGAGGGTGAATGAACGCCGGTGCTGCTCGCCCCACTCAACGTGAAGTGGATAGTTCTTCACGAGCCGGCTCTCGTCCCCCATATACCGGCCGAACCTCTCGGCTTAAGGACCGGTATAGCAATAGTCAAGGGTAAAAAAGAGGGAGAATGCTGCCTCCCCCTAGCTCTGTCAGGCCTCAGCCTATGGGACTGATTCTGGCCTCGGGTCCCCCTCTGGGGATGGAGAGGCCCTGCGTCTGCAAGAAATATCAAGACAATCAATATTAAGACAAAGTTGTATTAAGAAATCAAGATTAAACGAAAATTGAAGTGTGATATATACCTCCGGTGACTACAGCACGAGCCTGGGCCCGGGCAGCGGGACGATAGTTCCTCCGGTGAGGAAAAGCCGGGGTCTCGGATGCGGACGCATCCCCTCCAACTAGAAAATAAACATTGACGCTAAATTTCCATGAAGTTCATATTTATTCTATAGAGCATATGTAAAATGAATAAATATTTTATATTTATTCATACTACTCTGCAGACGATGCGGAGGGTATGGAAGTGGCAGGAGTGGCCCCTGCGTCTGATGTGGACGCACCACCTATAATTAGACAATTAAAAATAGATTATATAAGTAATTACAAAAAGAATGTGTAGATCAATAATATAACGTTCTAAATCAATATGCATGCACTATAGGATATATAAACATACCCGCAGGTGCGGTGGTGTCACCACCTACAGCTAGACAATAATAAAAATTGCTAAGTAAGAGCAGTACGGAATGTGTGTATATTTATGATATAGCATTCTAAATCAATATACATGCACTATATGATATATAAACATACTTGGAGGAGCGGGGGTGGTCTCTGTCCCAGATATGGACGCATCACCAACAACTAGACAATCAAACATTGACAATATAAGTAATTTTGACATAAACAGGCATGAATATCTGTAATATTACATTCAAAATGGATATGCGTGCAGTATACCTGGAGGTGTGGCAAAATCCACACGGAAGGAGGCATCCGAAGGGGTCTCCGATCTGGGTGTAAGACCGGCCCTCTGAAGCTCCCTACGGAGCTCTCCGGGCGGCAGAACCGCTCTGCCTCTGCCTCTGCCGCGGCTGGAGCTCCTACTGCCCCTCACTGCTCCCGACATCATCATCAAATCTAGATAAACGGTTCGTGGATGCATTAGACAATCATTAAAAGTATTGACTATATATGTATAAATCGTAAAATGTGAAGTATTAATATAACATTACTATTAACCTTTTTCGTTTCATGGGCGCATTATACATATCTACTTGGATTTCATCGTCGATGTCATTTCTAACCCACGTAACTTCATGATCGGCCGAAGACAACCCGTCCTTCGAAACAGACGGTCGGAGCACTCTAAGCCTTCTCTCTTCTTCATCCTCATCGCTTTCCTCGAATTCTGGGACATCATAGACATCTCTGGGTTTCCATCGGCATACAACACTCCATCCCGGATGCTTCAAACAATGTCAGTAGTATACTTGGAACGCTTGGCTCGGAAAGATAAACGGATCTTCCTGACCATAAAATCGAAGTGTGTTCTGGTCAATCCATATTCATCTTTCCAAGTCCCAAGATTTCTTCTCCACTTATCCGTATCGGTTCGCGTATCATACCAAGTACACTGGAATATATAAAAGGGTTCTGATCGTCCGGGATAGTGGATGCCGAGTATACAATTTAAGTACCCATAATAAATCACACCGTCTGATCCTACCGTCGCAATCCCACTATTCTGAGTGGTTCTAGATGTTTCTATATCCTTAACTAAGTGGCGCTTTTAGTTTCATATATGAGTATCGATGAGAATATGAAGGTTTCATATTATCATCGAATATCATATATTGGTTTTAACTTGAACATCTCGAATCACTCTTTAATGATGCGTTTGTTGTGTATTCTTGTTGTATGTGTGTGTTCCGGCTATCGGGGGTAAGGCTTCTATCCCATTACGAATGTATAGAGCGAACACCCATCACTTGTGCTTTCAACCGTTTCAAGTAAATTTTGGCAGCACCTCCTCGCTGTTCTCCGAGTATATTGTAATAGAATAGATAATCATTTCAAAGCTGTGAAACAACGTTGAAATGAACATCTAATCTATCTTTGTACACGGAGAACCAGCAGAAAGGTACCGATGAAATATCTCGAAACAGATGAAAACACAGTGAATGAAGGTGTTTGCTTTATACATTCTTAACTTGTCCACACGGGACAAATCTATCGGTTACCATACGATTGAATTTTCTCGTCGCATAGACTATACGACGGTTGTTAGTATCGAGCTATATCGTCCGATATTTAACAACTTTCGTATAGTTCTATTTCACGACGAACATCGCACGTATGTTAACCGATAGACGGAGACTAAGTGGCGCTTTTAGTTTCATATATGAGTATCGATGAGAATATGAAGGTTTCATATTATCATCGAGTATCATATATTGGTTTTAACTTGAACATCTCGAATCACTCTCTAATGATGCGTTTGTTGTGCATGCGTGTTATATGTGTAACATGATTTTAAACCATTGAGATCAAAATTGATAGAACTGATCATCCTACATTACAATGGCATTCATCTACCAAAAACTATTATTGCAATGGCATTCATCTATAACAATCAACAATTAAAACTACAAATGTAGGATACTGATATCATAAAGCGTTATACGCAACATATGAATTCACATGACTGAAACATGCATCAAAAAACATGTTCATCCAAAAGAAAGGCCACTGTCAACAAATATAGACAAAGGATTATTATATTAACTATGAAACATATTAGAAAAAGGATAGAAGTTCAAGATGTTAATAACACGATGATAATCAAAGCAGTTGCGTACAAATGCTAAAACCGAATATGTGACACGATATTCTTGTAAAGATAGACATGTATTAAAAGAGGAGGCGCCCAAGTAAAATCCATAACTAAATCCCTATCTTGCCCTTCCTTTTCTTCAAATCAGAAATGTGTCTTTTTTTTTGCAATTATATATAGCTAAAACAAAGAAGGTCCTACAATTCTAAGATTTCCAATTACAACGGCCCATCCTCAAAATCCAGAGTCTTATGAGTATCTTATGCAATTAGCAAACATATTCAACCGAAAACACCCTCAAAATTTCCAGCAGACTACAAATCCTTTGCATACTCAAACCCCAACCAGATCAAATTAAGGGACTACTCAGACCCACAGTTTAAATCAATCAAAAATATCCAAAATCAGACATAGGGTCTTTAGATAGGTCCCATGACTCCAAAAACAAAACCCCAACATGCCCAACGGCTAAAAGTTCCACAAAACAGTCTCCGTTTCCAAGAAAATTTGAGAATGACAAATAAAATTACTAATTAAACTGGGATTTACCCACATTATTAGTTCAGTTTCCAACACCTTCTCAAACTAGACACATTTTCCTCTTATGGCCATCATCAACATTTCAATTAACGAGCTTAATGCTAATTAGAATGGAAATTAACTTAGACCCTGAAATCCAAAACCCCAACCCCAACCCTAACCCCAACCCCAACCCCAACCGCAACCCCCAGCCCCAGCCCCAGCCCCAACCCTAACGCTAACCGCAGCCCGAGCCCCAACCGCAGCCCTAGCCGCAGCCTGAGCCCCAGCCCCAACCCCAGCCCTAGCCCCAGCCCCAGCCCGCAGCCCCAGCCCCAATCAAAAATTTGAGTAATTGAAGATTTCGTTACCTGTGCAGAGGCGGCGACGAGAACGGAGATGAGCCGGCGCTGGCGACGACGAAAGCAGGCTGTGGCTACGACGAATCGGCGGTGCTGGCGACGACGAGAATGACGATCGATCGGCGGGAACGAGGGTTTGGGAATTTGGTTCGTGCGAGAATTAAGAATAATGAGCGTAGGGATCGATCTGAGCTTTTAACTTAAATCCCTATTTAGAGGCCCCTACGGATAAGTCCGTAGGTTCTTGATTTGCGGCTCCGTAGGGGCAAATAACAATTTAAGATTTAATAATTTTTAAATAAATATATAAGAACCGTAGGGGCAACCTTTTGACCGTACGGATTAATCCGTAGGGCCAAACTAAAATTGCCCCTACGGATGTCATTATCCGTAGGGGCAACCCCCTATTTTAGTAGTGTGTGTGTGTATGTATGTATGTATATATATATATATATATATATATATATCACATATATAAATATATTTATAAAGAGAAGAAAATCTTAAGTGAGCTATATATATATAAAATTATTAAATCAACACTTGATTCAATAATCCGGTTATATCATATATAACCGACTAATATCATATATATATATATATATATATATATATATATATATATATATATTAGAACATTAAATCAAAACTTGTTTCAATTATCTGGTTATATCACATATAACCGGCTACTAATCAATATTAGATATTAAATCAACACTTGATTCAATAATACGGTCATATCATATATAACCGGCCAATATCAAATATATATTAACATATATAAATCAAATCATTGGATCAACACTTGATTTAATAATCCGGATATAACATATTTAATCTAGCTGATATCAAATATCGCTGGATTAGAATACGGTATCATATACTCGGATTCAATCAAGCTCCCGCACATATCTCCATACGTGTCCTACTTTGTTTTTCTTGAGTTAGGAAACCTCTATGGAGGACTCTAAAGACTCATCAATACGCCGGCAATAGGTAATGATCATATCAGATACCCACAAGCCGTCAGTGGTACTAGCTAGACGTAACGGCTGCCCAGATATTGAACGAATAGAAGATCAACAAGCAAACTTGTCCAAACTCCCGTAGAGCCTATAAGTAACACTTACCGTACAGTCCGGTCTCTTCGTCTGATGTGTCGCATATCGAGTCTGGGGTTGGAATCGTTAGACCTCAATAACTTGATAAGTCAGGCCAATGTGTGTCCTATAACCTTTCGAGAAACTACTGATAACGCTTACCAGTAAATCTCATCAGCTCTGGCCAGGGACTTGCTGCTATAGCCAATCGAGCATAGAGCAACATCAACTCCTAATACCGGGAGAGACGAAACCCCTCCTATCGCTCACCGCCTCCATATGACTCGGGACTGTATCTAAAATCCATCTGTTTGCACTACTCCTTTGAGCCATGGTAGGGATGAAATCAAAGCACAGTGGGAACCATACAAGAAACTATGACGATCTAGGGTCTACAGACTAACATGTACAAGTGTCATCAGAGAACTACTATCTGACGATAGGTATGGTACCATCTAGGAGTTCTCAGCGAGTCATGTTCGGTGTACCCATTCTCTAATGAACATATGTGTACAATCTTTGATGTCAAATACCAATAGTTATGGGATCAACTATCTTCCCATACAGGGTCAAGAAACGTACACACTAGTCTACTCTGGAATATCGATGCCCTGTCTCGATACCCCGTCGACTAGGAACTGTTAAAGGATGTGCTTGCGAACTACACAAGCCCCACTAATATGATCTGCATCATAGTTTTGGTAGTCAAGTTAACATCCTAAGGGCTTTATCAACATGTATCAATGAGATAGTAAATTAAAACAAGTGTACATGTTAAGATTAAGAGCAACTAGATAGCATACTATCATATCGAGCAAGAAAGCCCTCTATATATATGTACAATCATCTACTATAATATACAATAATGGCCTCTAGGGCATACATATTCCTAACATATAGATGATGGGCATAAGAAGCTTATACCATAACTGCAAACTTTGACCTACAATTTATTATTTCACTTAGATTAAGGGCCCGTTTGGTTGGACGTTTTGAGCTCCCAAAAGCTTTTTTGGAGCTAAAAACACACTTTTGAAGAAAAAATACCAAACAAGACCTATGCCCAAAAGCTCTTTTGGAGCTAAAGAAGAAAATCTTCTTTTTTCAGAAGCTAAAAAATGAAGCTTTTAGGAAAAAACTCTTCCTAATTTTTTTTTAATTCCTATCATCTCCTCCTCATCATCACCCCAGCTCGACCCTTGCACTTAATTTCTCTCATCATCTCCCCAGTTCAAAGCCCTAGGCGATCGAGACGATCACGACCCTCAAATCGAAGCCCTAAAAGACGATAATGACGAAGAACCCTAGACGATCGAGGCCTCCGAGCTCGGCGTGATCATCAAAGGGTTGATCAGCGAGATCCAAATTTTGAGCTTCATGCATTAGACGATTGAAAGCTCTCGACTTCGACGAAGAATCCATAGATCGAGATGATGGATCTCAAATATTTTTCTGCGGATATTTTCGTGCAGATCTTTTGATATTTGTGAATCTTTTGAAAGTAAATTGTAAATTTAAAAAATTATGTATTTTTTCACAGATTTCTCTCAAATATTAAGAATAATGATGCCCTTTATGATCATTTAAACAGTCAACAGTATTTCTGCAACTCCTAACTGTTAGTTATATGTATGCCCTAGAGGCCATTACTGTACATAGGATGTATATTGTAGTGGATGCTGGGACATATATAGGGAGGACTTTCTTGCTCGACATGATAGTATGCTATCTGGTTACTCTTTACCTTAACGTGTATACTGATTGTCTCTCTGTTACATGTTGGTAAAGCCCTTAGGATGTATGCTTGACTACCTGGACTATGATGCGGATCATACTAGTAGGGACATGGTAGTCCATAAGTACATCCTTCAAAGTCCCTAGTCGTGGGTGTATCGAGACGGGGCATCGATATACCAGAGTAGACTAGCGTATACCTTCTCGACCCATACAGATGGGCGATGGATGATCCCATATCCATTGGTGTTTGACATCAGAGATGATATACGGGTGCTCAGTGGAGACTGGGTACACTGGACGGACTCGCCGAGAACTCCCAGATGGTATTATACCTTACGTCAGATGGCAGTTCTCTGGTGACACTGGTACAGAGTAGTCTGTTGATCCGAGATCGTCATAGAGTCTTGTGTGGTTCCCACTGTGCTTTGATTTCCATCTTACCACGTCCAAGAGGGTGTGCAAAACAGTGGTTTTTGGGTACAGTCCCGAATCACATGGAGGCAATGAGCGATAGGAGGGGATTCATCTCTCCCGGTATAGGGAGTTGATGTTGCGCTGTGTTCGATTAGCTATAACCGGAAATCCCTGGCCAGGGTTGCTGAGATATACTGGTAAGTGTTACCAGTAGTTTCTCGAACTGTTATAGGCCTCATATCGACACGACTTATCGAGTTATTGGGGTCTGACGTTAACCACCCCTAGGCGAGATATGCGACATATCAGACGACGAGACCGGACTGTACGGTAGTGTTACTGGTTGGATTCACTGGAGTGTGAGCAGGCTTGCTCGTCGATCTTCTGATCGCTCACTACCCGGGTGGCCGTTACGTTTAGCAGACCGCTTGCGGCTTGTGGGTGTTTGATATGATCATCACCTGCTGCCGGCGTATTGACGAGTCTTTAGAGTCCTACACAGAGGTTTCCTGGCTCAAGCGAAACGAAATAGGAGCGCATATGAGATATGTGCGGGACCGATAATAATGCGTGTATGTGATACCGTATTCCATTCTCGCGACGAATGTGTCGAATGGTTGTATGCGATATAACCTAGTTATCGAATCAAGGATTGATTCGATAAGCCGATACATTGTATACTAGTCGGTTGTGTGCGACATGACCGGATCATTGAATCAAGTGTTGATTTAATAATTTAATGTATAATTATATATTTGATATATTACTTTGCATTAACTAGTATTGGTTCACTTTAAATGGATTTTCTCACTTGAATTGTGCATGTTGTATATGTGATATACTTTTGTGCACTTGATTGTATCATGTTTGATGATACATGTTTACTTTGTTAAGTGTAAAGAATTAAGCCATGGTTAAACTAATGATTAGGGTTTTCTTTTCTTACTTATTTATTTATTTATTTATTTATTTTGAAAAGATGAGAAAAGAATGGTTGCTAGTTTTGTAGTTTAGTTGAAACTTCATGAAACTTTGACCTAGTCCACCATTCTTGTCTCTTTCTTAACCCTAACCATCATATCTAACCATGGTCCATTCTCTACACAAAAATAAGGTTAATATTATGATAAGTATTCATTTTCCTTTTGATTTTAAATAACTTATCATAATTCTTTCTTCATCTTCTTCTTCTTCTTCACAAGAAGAAAAAGCTTGACCATCAATGGTGATTGATGAATAAGAGTGAGAAATCCAATTCTAAAGTCTACCCGCTTCCTATTTCTTCATCATCTACCTCTTACCAAGTAGTAGAGTGTGTTTTCTTCACAAGTTTCTTGACTTGGTGAAGTTGGAGCTTGATCTAGTGATGCCTCGACGTAGATCATCTTCGGCACGAAGCCGACGACCTTGCCCGCCCATTTCTCCGATGAAGCCGACGCTAGAGCCCGGGATTCCATATGGACAGCGAGGAGAGTTCATTGCGGAGCTATGGAGGTGGAGGACCGGATCTACAAAGGTTGTATTTCCGTTCTTTTAGTAAAGTAGTTTACTAGTTGCATCTTTTCGCCTAGAATTCTAGCCAACGATCCGTAGTTTAGGGTTTCTCGGCACCGTAATTTTTGAAATTGGCATGGTTGATGCCTTGTGAGACCTCTTTAGCGTGCCTAGGAACCCTACAGTGGTATCAGAGCCTAGCTAGAGCCTTATGCGATGCTTAGACGATCTTTGAAACCCGATCGAACCCGAAACCCTAACTTTTTGATGCTCTCTGGACTTTTTTCAAAAACAGGGATTTTTGTGAATTAAAAATTGCCAAAAAATTCAGCAGGGAATCCTATGAGTTACTGTGAAGCACGTGACTCTAAATCGACCAAAGAGCCGCGGAACTGCGGCCCCACCCTGGGCATCGCGGCGGTTCCGCGGCCATTTTGGTGGAATAGACCACGTGGCTTGCACAGTAATTCTTGTGTCAAAGTGCTGAGTCTTCTAAAAATTTTTATATTTTACTCAACAGTTGAGTTTTTCTGGGGTTGTTTTGGGGATTCGATTATTCGATCGGATTATCAGACTTTGTCTATGTGGCTTTCCGGGTATTTTTGAATATGTTAAAAAGTTCAACCGGATATAAATACCCACTTTTTCCCCCGTCGAGAAATTTCCAAGTGTTGGATTTTTCTGTGGTTTAAAGACGTTCTAAGTAGTGCAAGTAACTCGATGGACCCTCTAGAAGACAACAAACCTTAACTCGATTATGTGACCGTCTTGAACTGCCCTTTGAACCTTAGGGCTTGGGGCAGTACGGCGTGTCACATGTGAGGCGTTGGCTTGACCCTTCTACGGCTGGACCGTTGGTACTGAGGCACGAACTGAATGTTTTTAGACTTGTTTCATGTGTTGATCTGTATCGGGAAAACTTGGGTGTTCGAATGTTCGATCGGAAAGTTTAACATTTTCTAATTATCTGGAATGTGATACAACAATTGGAATTCACAAGTAGTTATGAGATAACTGAATGAATGTTATAAACATAGTAGTTTAGTCTCACTTGATCGGTTGCCACGGAATTTTGATGTGATCAAAAGTCCGTCCCAAGCACGTAGTGTACGCGGATACTCGCCGGTAAAACTTAATAGATAGCCACGCCCCATAGCCCCGACCAAGTGACTGTAGGAGAACCCCGTCGCCGAAAGCATCCGTTCGGATGCTCGCGGCAGCGGTGTTCCGCCTTGGTGCACTTCGTCCACGGCATTGGGGGTGCGACCGCCTACTAAAGTTTGCGACGAGCATTCGATCAGGATGTCGGGAATCTTGTTGAATTGTCCGACTTGATATTGAAAAGAGTTTTCGATAATGAGACTAAAATGTGGGGTTTATAATTGTTAGGCATGCGATGTCTAAGTAATTCATTTGATTAGGCATGCGATGTCTAAAGAGATTACGGATTCCAACTGTTGTAGTTTTACACTTTCTTTTCTGTGACCGTAAGTGTAATATGTGATATCGCCGGTTTCGTTGCTATATGTCAACGACAATTGGGATACGCATGTTTACTTACGTTGATGACATGTGATGTTATGTGTTGCTGGATATGTTATATTGGATCGTCGTGTTTGAATAGCCGGGGGGGTTTTATGTGAGATGAGTGTTTTTCATTTTCATTCATGTAAAAACTTGTATGTAATATTCTTTTATTGGGGCACTTCCAGGTTGCGGAAGATGTCACCTTTTGTATATTATTTAATTTTCCGCACTAGGATAGACCCAAGGTGGAGGGCACAAGTAACCGGGTTCTGGAGTCCAGTGGGAGACCAACTCGAGGAGTCGAGTCCGGGTCTCCTAACTCTAGAATTGGTAAGGTTGCTTGCCGCTCTCGTAGGGTTCTAGGGGTGTGGGTTTGGCTATTCATCGCGACCGTGGAATCCGTGTTTTATACTGGCTCGTATTAAAAACACGGACGTCCTAGTATATCCAATATTTCATATGTTTCTTCTGCTGCGATATCTGTGATGTGATCATGTGATATTCTGTGATAGATACAGTATATAGTATATATGATATATTATATAGACGTTACTTATGTTTTACACCCGCGCTCGCCCTGCCCCACTCTGTCGTTAGTTACCTAACCTAGCGGTGCACGAGGGGACATCGAGGCGAATGCGGATGGCATAAGTGTACGTCGTATTTATCTGTGATGTTTAGGTACTTAAATGATGGGACTTCATTAATGAGATTAATGAAATAAAAAGAAACCTAAGATGTTGAAGAATCGAATTTCAAAATAAAATTGGTAGCTACAGTTCTTGCTTTGCACAGAGGTATATGTGATATATCCTGCACCTTATTCGATAAGGAAAGGACCGAGATCCCTTCACCGGGAGTGACTCCTTTAGAAATAACTGGCAGATGCTACACACTCGGTTTGTCTTTTGATTGCTTTTAAGTGTTTTTGTTTTGCACAGTGATATATATGATATATCCCGCACCTCATTCGACGAGGAAAGGACCGACGATCCCTTCACCGGGAGTGACTCCTTTAGCAAAACTAGAAAAGCCTCAAAAACACTCCATTTCAAAATTCATTTGATTCTACAACGATATCAAGTTCATTACGCAATAGGTTTTCAGAAAAATCTGTCGTAGCCCTCCGTCATTTCAGATAAGTGGTAGTTAGTATTCGTGCTACGTTTGTTGGCCTGCGTCAAGGCGTAGTGTGCGGTAGCTAACTAGTATTTATCTGCTTATGCATATGATGCAGATTGGATTAGGGTAGTCGTGCGACTTTGTTGGCCTGCGTCAAGGGTCGTGCGGGTGGGTTTAATTCAATCAGGAAATGACGGGTTGAACATGACTAGCGCACTATGGTTTGTTGGCCTGCGTCAAGGTCATAGGACGCTAGGGGCAAAATATTATCGGGAATTTCAAGTGTTGAAATTTGCAATCAGATTGCATACCTTCTATGAGATAGTTGGATCCCGATGCCCGCTGCGAGTAAGAGTTACTCCTGGGAGAGTTTTACGCATTACAATTAGCCGATCAAGTAGGTGTCTAGAAAGGTGTCAAAGGGGTTACGCCTCTGGGAAAACGAGGTTTACATTAATTAGGCTCGTGCTAAAGCACGGGGGACCTCCCTCAAAGTACCGACACTGGCCTGGCTGAAAGATTAACGAACTTGTAGTGTGTAATTAATCCCGGCTAGTCTTTCCTTTTAGGGTTTGAAGGAAGATTTGATAAAAAACAGTGGGAGCCATCCTGATTAGATAAAATAATAACCAATCTATTCTTGCAAGAGCGCACGCAGAGTGTTTTCTTCTCTCTCTCCTGGTAGCGACCATGTCACGCCTTAATCAAGATAATAATACGGAATTTTGACCGAACCCGCTTGTTATACTGAGCTGGGGAACGTTGGTCCCGCTCCAACTTATAATTGTTATAAGACAGAGCAGGAAATTGGAGATTACCAGAATTCCCGTGCCGCCCTAACGAAGAGAGTGCATGTTGATGCATCATCTTCGGGTGTGTTCATTACAAAGAACTGTTTCTCAGTATCCTCCGCATCTTGGGTATATGATACCGGATCAGGATCCCAGATATGTAATCTGTTACATAGGGCTACAAAAGAGTAGAAAAACTGAGAACGGGTGATAAGTTTCATGAGGCAGAAAACGGGGTAAGAGTTGCAGCCAAGTCTGTTGGTCACTGTCACCCTGTATTACCGATACATTGATTCTGAACGAATGTTATTAGATACCGAACCTGATATACAAAATCATATCTGTCTCTTTATTAGTAAAGAAACGATAAAATTTTGTATTGCTGGATAATGTTTTGAACATTTCCTATATCAAGAGTTGATCGGTTCAGGCACGTTATCTAAAAGCATTGATGTTCTAAATCAAACTACAGTTCTTAGTATACGAAACACACACAAGAGGAAGAGTTCAGAAATGAATGGATCCTTCTTGTGGTATTGTAGACTGGGTCATATCAATACGACCCGACTAGCTGAAGTTACATTTAGATGTATATTTAAATCAGTTTGAATTTACATCTTGTGAAACTCGCCAGTCATGTCACAAAGATAAGATGACCATAGCTCTGTTTATTGGAAACAGAGAAAGAGTTAGTGAACTCTTGGGATTGATACATGTTGATGTATGTAAGGTCCCCTGTCTACACATGCCAAGACTGGTTCTTTATACTTCATTACGTTCTCTGATGATCTCGCAAGATTCAGACATATGTTCCTGTTGAAACACAAGTCCGAACCTTTTGAGATATTCACAGAATATAAGTTAGAAGTAGAGAACCAAAATACGTGTATAAGTATTATGTCCTTTGATGTGATCAAGGAAGAGAATACTTGAGCACGGAAATCCTGGACAATTTTAAAGGAGAATGAGATTCTCTCTCAGAATTACTCCTCCGTATACACCATAGCACGATGGTATATCGGGGCGGAGCAGAAACACCCTATATGATAAGGTGTACTCTGTGATGAGTACTACTGAGTTACCTATTTCCTTATGGGAGTTATGCACTTGAGAAGATGCATACCTATTGAATAGGGTTCAAATCAAATCTGTTGCCTACCACTCCATATGAGATATGGTATGGGAAGAGCCCATGTCTTAAGCTAGTTAAGATTTGGGGTTGACCGGCCTATGTCTAAAAGCAAAATCCGGACAAGCTCGAGGCAAGGTCAGTTATGTAGAACTGGAAAGGTTCCAGCTATACAAACTACTGCAGATGATTTGATAGAACCAAAGGATTCAGTAGATTCCAACGAACCTCAGCCTCTCCGCCGATCTAGTAGGGTTCCTCACCCACCTGAGAGTTACTTCGGTTTCTCTATGACAGTGGGAGTGAGGATTGCATCATGAGATGATGACTCAACTAGTTTCGAGCTGGCCATCAGGAGTAAGACTCTGTAAGAATGGCTGGATGCTTAGTGATCTGAGATGGAATCCTTATACACCAACAAAGTATGGACTTTGGATGCTATATCTGAAGGGTTAAATCCCCATCAGGAGCAAGTATATCTTAAGAAGATTACTTGGTGTAGATGGAAAAGTTGAGACTTTCAAAGCTAGACTTGTTAAAGGTTTTCGTCATCGACCAGGCGTGGATAATGATGAAACCTTTTCCAGTACCTATGCTTAAGTCCATCCAGATACTACTTGCCACGGCTACATACCATGACTACGATATCTGGCGGTTGGGTGTCATGACTGCTTTTCAAAATGATGTTTTAGAAAAGAACGTCTGTAAGTACACAGCCAGAGGGCCTCGTAGACAGTGGGAGCAGCGGAAACGTGTGCAAGATGCTTTATAAGATAAAGCAGGCATCGCGGAGTTGGAACATCTGTTTTGATGAGTTAGTCAAAGAAGTTGACATCATCAAAATGGTAGATGAACCTTGTATAAACAAAAAGGTAGTAGGGAGTATGGTGATGATCCTCGTATAGTACGTGGATGACATACTCAAGATAGGGAAGGAGTTTCCTATGCTACGCTCGATCAATCTCCGCTTATCACAATGATTCTCCACATAAGATCAAAGTGATACCTCCTAAATCCTGGTGTTTGGATCTATGAGATAGATCTAATTGGATGTTAGCATACTCACTAGTTGTAGTGAGATGGTATCAATTGATCCTGGGGAGAATCACTGGAAAGGTTCCAGGGTGATAAAGACGACTGAGTGTCAGTCACAGGCATTGTCTTTACCCTCCATAAAGGGAAGGTATGTTGGAAGAGTTTCAAGCTAGATACCGTGGCATACTAGACGATAAAGGCTGGATACATCGCTACTTAAGATGCTACCAAAGAGGTTGTCTGGGTGTATATTGGTTCATGAGATGAACTATGTTCCTCCCATTGTGTGACAATGAAGTTGTGGCTTATGCCAAGGAACGCCCGTCTCATCAGTGATCCAGATATATTCTAAGGCAGTGTCACCTGATCGAGGAGATGGTTGATCTCTAAGGGATCGAGGTTAGGAGAGTAGACTCAGAGGACAACACGGCGGATCCACTCACAAAGGCCTATTCCCAGAGAGAGACTTTTAAGGGATTGTTGAGTATGGGATACTACAACCACTGCTACAGATGGCCCTAGTGCAAGTGGGAGATTGTTAGTTATATGTATGCCCTAGAGGCCATTACTGTACATAGGATGTATATTGTAGTGGATGCTGGGACATATATAGGGAGGACTTTCTTGCTCGACATGATAGTATGCTATCTGGTTACTCTTTATCTTAACGTGTATACCGATTGTCTCTCTGTTACATGTTGGTAAAGCCCTTAGGATGTGTGCTTGACTACCTGGACTATGATGCGGATCATACTAGTGGGGACATGGTAGTCCATAAGTACATCCTTCAAAGTCCCTAGTCGTGGGTGTATCGAGACGGGGCATCGATATACCAGAGTAGACTAGCGTATACCTTCTCGACCCATACAGATGGGCGATGGATGATCCCATATCCATTGGTGTTTGACATCAGAGATGATATACGGGTGCTCAGTGGAGACTGGGTACACTGGACGGACTCGCCGAGAACTCCCAGATGGTATTATACCTTACGTCAGATGGCAGTTCTCTGGTGACACTGGTACAGAGTAGTCTGTTGACCCGAGATCGTCATAGAGTCTTGTGTGGTTCCCACTGTGCTTTGATTTCCATCTTACCACGTCCAAGAGGGCGTGCAAAACGGTGGTTTTTGGGTACAGTCCCGAATCACATGGAGGCAATGAGCGATAGGAGGGGATTCGTCTCTCCCGGTATAGGGAGTTGATGTTGCGCTGTGTTCGATTGGCTATAACCGGAAATCCCTGGCCAGGGTTGCTGAGATATACTGGTAAGTGTTACCAGTAGTTTCTCGAACTGTTATAGGCCTCATATCGACACGACTTATCGAGCTATTGGGGTCTGACGTTAACCACCCCTAGGCGAGATATGCGACATATCAGACGACGAGACCGGACTGTACGGTAGTGTTACTGGTTGGATTCACTGGAGTGTGAGCAGGCTTGCTCGTCGATCTTCTGATCGCTCAATACCCGGGTGGCCGTTACGTTTAGCAGACCGCTTGCGGCTTGTGGGTGTTTGATATGATCATCACCTGCTGCCGACGTATTGACGAGTCTTTAGAGTCCTACACAGAGGTTTCCTGGCTCAAGCGAAACGAAATAGGAGCGCATATGAGATATGTGCGGGACCGATAATAATGCGTGTATGTGATACCGTATTCCATTCTCGCGACGAATGTGTCGAATGGTTGTATGCGATATAACCTAGTTATCGAATCAAGGATTGATTCGATAAGCCGATACATTGTATACTAGTCGGTTGTGTGCGACATGACCGGATCATTGAATCAAGTGTTGATTTAATGATTTAATGTATAATTACATATTTGATATATTACTTTGCATTAACTAGTATTGGTTCACTTTAAATGGATTTTCTCACTTGAATTGTGCAAGTTGTATATGTGATATACTTTTGTGCACTTGATTGTATCATGTTTGATGATACATGTTTACTTGGTTAAGTGTAAAGAATTAAGCCATGGTTAAACTAATGATTAGGGTTTTCTTTTCTTACTTATTTATTTATCTATTTATTTATTTTGAAAAGATGAGAAAAGAATGGTTGCTAGTTTTGTAGTTTAGTTGAAACTTCATGAAACTTTGACCTAGTCCACCATTCTTGTCTCTTGCTTAACCCTAACCATCATATCTAACCATGGTCCATTCTCTACACAAAACTAAGGTTAATATTATGATAAGTATTCATTTTCCTTTTGATTTTAAATAACTTATCATAATTCTTTCTTCATCTTCTTCACAAGAAGAAAAAGCTTGACCATCAATGGTGATTGATGAATAAGAGTGAGAAATCCAATTAAAGTGAACCAATACTAGTTAATACAAAGTAATATATCGTTTGAGGCATTAACCATACCAATTTCAAAAATTACGGTGCCGAGAAACCCTAGACTAATATCTTTTTAAACCAAACAACTTTTCAAATCAAAGGGCACATTTTACAACAGTGCTTTTGCCTAAAAAGCTTTCTTCAAGAGCACTTTTGCTAAAACCTCTTTTCGCAACAGTCTAACCAAACAGGCCCTAATTGTGGTTCACATCTTGTAAAGCCTTATTCAAATTGTTATACACCTTCACTCAAGTGATGTAACATATTGTTTAGGCATATGTTTGTTCGCTTCCAAGGTCGCAGAAATCGGAAAGAAATATCTAAGAGGCAGGGGTTAAGTCTTACAAGGGCTTTTGCGGAAAAAAGCACCAGCCTATATCTTAAAAAATAGTAAACTAAACAGAAAAATTAGAAAATACATAAAATAAAAAGGAAACAGAAAAATAAAGGGGAAAAAATGAAAAATTATAAAATGAAAAATAAGTTCTTCGAGTTTATATGCAAGAGCTGTCTCATATAGTCATTTGAACTGATGCCCAAAAACTATAAATTCAATACCGCGATTTGGGACATTAGAATGTGGCTATATTTCTTAGTTTCGATCGAAGAAAGAAGGTTAGTATATAGCAGGCTGTGTAGAACCGACACACCATATTTAGTCCTGTAATTGTGTCATGCACATGTCGGACACGGACCTGACATGTGCTTGACACGGTGTTTGACATGGTTGGGTCGTGTCAGAAATGGATCAATTTGAAGAATAAGGTTTTAAAAACCCTTCTTTGGTTCCTGATCAAGAATTTTAAAAAAACCTTTACCAGAGGTGGGGTACCTATGTGGACGATAAAACCTCCGACTAATAATTCGCCCCCATGTGTGGCTATAGTTTTAAACTCCTCCATTGAAAATAGGCAACCTTCTGACTCACGGAAAAAACTCACCCCTTAACATAAGCGTTTCTCTCTTTATCTCTCTCTCGATGAAATTTTGCTTCGTGATTGTAGTTCTAATGGATTGAAACATAAGTTTAGTTTTTATTGTGTCTTAAGAGTCAAATACAACATGTCATTTATTGTATACATGTCTTCAGAGTTAAAGTGCTACGTGCTTTTGCATTTCAATTCTAATTATATTTATCCAAGAGGAATGTGCAACACCTAACACCTAACGTAGAAGAAAAACTCTTCTATGTTGGTCAAAAATCAACAAACTATCAATTTTTCTATAAACGGCATCATTCATCTAGATCAACATATTCTAAGGCATACACGCACAAAAGAAAATTAAGTGATTTCAAAACTTCTTACACTTTCATTGGATGCTCGCAAATTTAGCAGTTAACTAATAATATAGCATTTTCCTGAGCCAAATCAACATGCAAAAGAGTATCATAATCACATGAAAATTGATGTAAATATGCTTTATGCCTTAAAGAACAAGATGAATGACACAATCATCAAGAAAATTGTGGAGTTAATATTTTTGGCCAACCTAGGCGAGAAACACTCTCCCATGTGAGTTGATACCAACTTTACTCTTCATATAATTAGAAAAATAGTCGTGTCCATGAGTCTTACTTTTAAAAAAATCGGCATGTCATATATCCATGTCCATGCTTCATAGCTAGTAGGCTATATATAGTTAAGTAATTAGGTTTAAGACAGTAGCAATCAGATTTAAGTTTGATCAGTTCATTTTCTATAAGGGGGAAAAACTTAATGTCCGCTTCATACATTCTGGATGTTCTAAGCATCCAAAAACACTGATTTTATACTACTGCTTTAGGCGTCAGTGGAAAGCCTCGAGGTCCAAAACACTTCGGCCAGCGCTTAATCTGGCTCTTCAAAAGCTTTTTATAACAAATCTCGAATTGCATCTAGTATAGAAAACCTGTTATCAGGCTAATCTCATAGAAATTGTGTGATTAGCGTCTTGTCAAGTTTTTTATGTTGATATATTAAAAAAGCACTGTAATGAATCTCTCCATGCTTCCTTCGATAATATTTCTGTCAACCAGTAATAATTCGGCTTTCAAAAAATTGTCTTCATGGCATGAGTAGGACTAGGAGTCTGGGACCCAGGTGCATCTCTGTGCATAATCAATGATTTGTATATCATCTGTCCTTCTCAGATTACATGCCCTTCCTATGCCCTTCCACAACCAAACAAGTGTAGGGTTTTTTTTGTCACAAACGGTCCCCATTGAGATGGATGAACGCGTCGTACAGGCTTGTATGATTCCCTACGCCCATTACATGCAAGGGTTTATTAATTGTAGGGTTCTAATCTCCAGCTGTTGTGAACAAAGCTACTATTAATTATCTCTCATTTTGACACGAGAGCACTTTCGATTAACGGGTCATACGTATCATACGAAGCCAGTCTAAAATATGTGTAGAGTTGTGTTTCCTTTGGTTGGGACATGGACTAAATTTGTTGTTGTTCAAGCAAGACAAATTCGAAGAAAACCCTTTTGAAGCTTTTTTGAACATTGTTGGGGTCTCGCAGAGTTTTCGGAGATCTCGCTGCCAGGTCAGCAGGCTGGGGGTCAAGGGGGCCAATGGCCCTGTTGCGGGGTTGCACCCGGAAGAAATTTTTTCTAACGTAGGAGTGTTTGAGCTGAGTCAGATGGCTGTCCAATGTCAGATAGCTCTTTGACTTGCTATCAAGCATCGTGTGGCCCACCAAGAGAGAGAGAGAGAGCAAATGCGGATATCCCCTTGGGGGTATCCTCAACCGGGTATCTCCTTTGGGGGGTATCCGCGAGCGGGTATCCTCTATCTGGGATATTTGAAGCGGGTATTCCCCTGGGGTACCGAAGAGGGTAGCCCCTGGGGGTACCCGAAAGTGGACATTCCCTTAGAGGGATACCCGAAGTAGGTATCCCCTTAGGGGGTATCCGAGGGTGGACATTCCCCTTAGAGGGGGTACCCGAAGCGGGTATCCCCTTTTGGGGTACCCGAAGCGGTGTTCATGGCGCGGACACCATGAACGAGATCTATTATCTGGAGGAAACATGGGTTGTAGTCCATGTTTCAATTGATCTTTGATCTCGAAAGAGATCCGACACGACGAAGCTCTATAGGGTGAAAACTATGAGCTTTCTCCCCGAAGTCCTTAACTTTGTGCAGGTTGATGATGGCTTTCATCGTGGTCCTTCAATCGGGGATGCTTCCTCGGGATGAAGGTCATGGGCTTTCAACCCGAGAGATCTTCTCCTTCTTTTTCTTTAGATTTGATAAGAAAAGGCAATCCTTTTTGGGTTTGGATTATTTATATTCTTAGAAAAAAGGAGCTCTCTTTTTATTGGGTTACTTGAGGAAGATGGAATGAAGGAGATGAAAGAAATCACCGAAAATAGATGGAGTCACAAAACCCTAGAAAGAAGAATAGAATGTTCATTTCTTCGTTTGGATGGGTTTTTATATTCTTACATGTGCGCACTTTGCACTTTAGCACTTGGATTTAAAAATTTAGATTTTTGCCCCTTTTCTTTTTACATTTATTTCTAGTTCTTTTCATTTTATATTTACATATTACACATTTTTCTTCTTCTCTTGGATGGGCCGGCCCCATGATTGGGCTCCCCACCTTTCATGGAAAAATGCGTGTAGTTTTTACTTCAACAACAAGCATTACTTCTTTAGTAACAACCAACGATCGCTTCATATCACACCCCAAAAATAGGAAATCTGAACAGTGTTATTTCAAAAGAGATAATATGAAAGACGCTGATAGACTTAATTATGCAACACAAGAGAATCAACAACCGTTCTGCAGGGGCATTCTGTATTGGCATAAGAACAACTTCCATTGCAAACTTTTATTTCTGTCTAGCAAGTTGGCTAAGGAATCTTTAATTAATGTGAATATTAATTAATTACCAGCCTCTAGAGAGAACCAAATTGAATAAGAGTAAGTATAGAGACAAAATAAGGTTGCGTAAGTGGAAGAAAAAGAAAGCTTAAGCATACCTCACTCCTTGGATTAACGAAATTGAGAAGTTCTGTCAGCAAAGCAATTATCTCCATCATAGTCCTTAGTTTGTAAACATGCTTTGACCAGAGATGGCAAGTTCTCCAATAAAACGTCTAATCTCTCAATATCATTGCTCTCTAGTTCCAAATATTGTAGACTAGGAACAGAAATCCTAAGTCTAGTCCCTCTGATCTTACAATTTTCTATGTATAACATCTTTAGTAAACTTGAAGATATATCAGGATCCTTAAGCCAGCAATCGAAAAAATGTAGATTTTCAAGAACCGGGCATCCAGAGATAAGACGCTTTAATGAAGCAGGGTCCAAATCAAAGCAATAAAGATGCAATTTTCTTAAACGTCCAAGGCGTATAATCTCAGGAAGATATGCAGATGCACCCCCAATAGACAAATCCTCAAGGGACGGGCAAGTGAAGATGCAACAAGGGTATTCACAATGGCCATCACGGAATGTACTGTCTTGGCACAAAATTAGCTCAAGCCTTTTGACATGATGACTAATTGCATACTGCATCCATGTATTAACATGTTCTTGTCCATGCTCAACAATGACATGAGACCAGCAGAGACGGAAACTCTGCAAGTCCAATGTGTCACGCAGCAGTAGCACCGTGTTGACAAAGGTTGGGAAGTTGATAGTTTTTTCTGGTTGTCTATTTCGATAGGGAAATGGATCATAGTCATCATCATGGAAGAATAGATTAAGCATAGAGGTCCATAGATTTCTCCATCTTTTTGAGAGAATGCACATGCGGACTACATGTTTCGTATCCACATAAGCACATGATAAGCTAGAGAAAATGTCACTCGTACGCAGCAACACTTCACGCTTCGGATCAAAGTAAGGATCTGATAAAATATGGTGCAGGACTGTGTCGCGCGGGTGGTTGGCTTATCCTATCTTGATCATCTGTGACAGTTTCCTTTGTTGTTGGTTCCATGATGAGGTGATCTTTTCAGACACATTTAGTTTGACTCGGTTAATATGCATGTTCACCTGTGGACAAGGTGCATGGGAAAACTCGTCAACATTTTTTTTCTGACATAATTAAAAGAGGAAGCGACATTGAATTTAGAGTTAATTTTTAAGCGGAGGTACAGGGCATGCAAACTCCGACAGCTTTACATTAAGAATGACTCGTGTTATCTTATAGTAGACTTGTCAGGACACCCTTTTTTTGTTCCAAAATCATGAAGATAGTGAAAAAATCTTAAGCAAAAAATAAAATAAAATAAATTGTAGAAAAACTTGATTTGGAAATACACAGCATATTCGAATTAATGAAGTTCTTTTAGTCTTAAGTATTAGTTGTAAAGATGTGTTGTTTCAGCTCAAAAGCAATATCCCACAAACTTGGAACATGAACATATAAGGGTGCCGAACCTAAAATCTATTCACAAAAAGAGAAATCTATTTTTTTTTTTTTAAAATGGGGATGCCCTACCCAATACTTTTTTTTGTTTTAGAACTACAATCAAGCACATCAACACAAAAAATGCAAATATGAAACCCTAAAAATAATTAAATGATTTAATAAAAAGAAAATTATAATCAACGAACCCTAACCTTGATATTCAATGCTCCGCCGAGAGAAGGAAGAAGAGAAGAGAAAGGAGAAAGAGAAAGTGATGGGTTTTGGGATTTTGTTACATGTCCCGCCCAAAATTAGCTATTTCCATGCACAATTTAGGGTTTTCTTGATATATCACCCAAATAAATAAGGTATTTCCAAAATCACCCAATGATATACCAAATATCATTTCGGAAAATTATAAGTTGTCCATAAAAGCCTATATGGTTGGTTTTACCTAGCATCTTTTGGGCATAACCCTTTAAACTCGTTTTGAGCCGTTTGGGGTGATGATGGAGCTCCTTTTCGGGTCTCCGTCAGATGTTGTCTTCCGTTGATCTCGCGGTAGACTTAGTTGATTATCTTCCTTCGCGTGCGGGTCTCAATGGGTTTTTGGAGGAAGAGGTGAGGTGAGAGAGGTGTTGTCGAGTACCTGCAAAGAAGTCCCGGGATGGTTTGGTACCACCAAGAACCTTCCGACGCTCAAGTTAGTGATGAGTTCCGGGCAGAGTAACGACATAAAAGTGTAAAAAATGGCTTATTTGACCCCTCTGTGATGGGGGTTTATATAGTGGCGGCAGCACGCGGCAGCAGGCACGAGAATCTCGCCGGTAGTTACGCTCCCGACGTCACGCCCGCGTAAAGAGCGGATCGCCCGTTAATGGGGATCGTGATGGCGTGGAACGTGGGATGTTGCTGGCAGAGAATCTGCACGTGGCGAGATTCGCGGAGCGGCGGTTACGCCTGTGAGTGGTGGAGTTGGTCGGTCGGAAGACCGAAGAGGATGGCCTCGGCTGGGGAGCTCGGGGACAAGCGAGAGGGCCGAGGAATCTTGGTCATGTGGAAGCTCGGGGCGAGCTGAGATGCCGAAGAGGCCAATTTTCAGGGGGATCTGAGGAGTGCCAGCTCGTGCTTACAGGTCGGGTACAGGGGTGGCCTGGTCGGCCTCTATGGAACCTTTCTTCTGAGTTCTGGGACACGTCATTTGCCACGTTCCTAATCTTGGGGATTTCCAATATCGAGCACCATCATTAGCCCCCCACTCTTGTCCCGACCAGCTAGTGGTCAGGTCAGGAGTGGACTGCCGGGCCTCCCGAGGTGAGATCCCTTCTATGGTTTGGTCGAGGCGAGCCCCCGGGCCGTCGGTTGTCTTTTCCGCTAGAGAATCAAGGCGAGACCTTTGCATTTAAAGGAGATGCGCCGGTTCGCGCACTCTGCAGTCGAAGCGACGGTCCATGTGTCGAGCGTCGATTAGCTGATGTGACGTGCACAGGTCTGCGGCGTCTGATGGGACGCGGCTCCGCGCTGGGCCGACACGTGGAACGATCGGAGCCGCTGGGCGTGAGGAGCTGTTTCGGCGGGAGACGATGGGCGCCATTGGATGAGGCCGTATGCGGCAATAAATATGGGTGGGGTCCGCCCTAGGGCCCTTGCTCTTTCATATTTTCCTCCTTCCTTGAGTCGCTGCCGCTCGGCGTTCCTCTTCCTTCGGGATACATGGTTCGCTCCCTCTCTTCGGGCGGCCCGCGCCGGGAGGAAGCTAGTGGCGTAGCCGAGCCCCCAGCCAGCTCGTGCCCTTCGCCGGATTCTCTGCCGGCGATAGGGCCGTCCATTTCGTTGACGGCATCTGGTGGTTCCTTTGGCAGCAGCCAGAGTCGTCAGCAGTTGCCCGAGTCCCAGACTGGGGACGGGAGGAAGGGCGAGGGCAGGCCCCTTCTCAAGAGAAAGAGGACGGTTTCTCGCCCGCCGTCGACGAAAGCCCCTGAAGGGATTCCCGTGCAAGAAGGGGGCTTCGTCTTCACGGTTCCGTCTGGGCTTTCTGTCGCCGCCGGCCTGCTCGCCGGGATGGAGGAGTCGGCTGGGGGATAGCTTCCGTGTGGCTCCCTGAAGGATCAATTGGAGGCCATGGCCCAAGGGGCGGTCCAGGTACGAATCCCTCCGCGCGTATTTTCCTTGGTATGCTTTCCCTTGGTTCGGGTGCTTCCTGGTTTCTCATCGGCTTTCTGTTAGGTTCTTCAATATTGCGCCCTTGCCACTCGCATGGAGGACGAGGGGGCGTTCCACGCCCCGAGGCCAGTGGAGGCGTTCCCTTCGGAATTCGAGATTCTGCAACGCGACCTGCGCCAGGAGAGGGAAAAGGCTGACGTTGTGGTGGGCCGGGCGGAGGCTGCGGAGCTTGCCAACTCAGCGGCTTGGGGTGCCCTTCGTCGTCTGAACACGTCCCTCCGGGTTGCCGATAGGAAGCTGGCGGACATGGCCGAACGCTTTGCGGCACTGGAAAAAGAGACGAACGCCAGCAGGGGAGAAGCCGAGACGGCGCTGCTGAAGGCCCAAGTTGCCGAGGCTCGGGCTAAGAAAGCTGTGGCCGAGTATAAAGCATCAGAGTAGTTTTACGCTGAGCTCGGGGAGTATTCTGCCGTCGCGTTGAACAAGGCTTTGGACGCCGTGATGGAACAGCTTCCCGAGTTTGACGATGGTGAACTTCGTGCTCGGGCTCCGCTTCCGGCGATGAGGCCTCCAGTGAGGGATGGCGAGGGAAGCAGGGCGCGCCCTTGGTGGCAAAGTCTCCGGTGGTAGGGCCTTAGGCCGTGACGCCGACGATGAAGTGGCCGAAGTAAGCCTCCGGGCAGTTTGTAGGGCTGGGGGCCCCCGAATACCCTTTGTAAAGACCTTGATTTTGGCAATAAAAGAAAAACCCTTGATTCGTCGGTTTGTATTTTGTCTTTTGTGTGTGAAGGACATTCGTAGGATACCCTCGCTTGTATTGTCGTGTTTCCGTGTCAGGTTGGCCATTTTCCTGGCGATCCCCTGTCGAGTTGACTCCAATCACTAGCCGGCGAGTGTGTCAAGCGCTGCCGCGGCGGTATCCTCATGTATGGCCCCCTAGGTCGATGGGAGATTGTTCAGGCTTGGATGAACCTGTCGTCCTTCCGGGTGTCTTGGATCCTCATGTATGGCCACAGGGCTACCAGCCGGGCTTGACCGAGCAGGGTGGCTGTCTGGTTGCCTCTTGCGAGGGCTTTGATCCTTGTCGGTTGTGGTAGGAAGCTACCAGCCAGGGATAGCCGAGCAGGGGCTTGACCGCCTTTGGGAGTACTTTTGGGCTTTAGCGTGGGAAGGGTTGCGGAAGGCCATTAAGAATGACCGGGCAGTGAGGATGCACGGTTGCCTCTTGGTGAGGGCTTCGATCTCTGGCCTCGTGGGTAGGAAACTACCAGCCTGGGACGAATGAGCGGAGTAGCCGCTCTTGCGCCTCCTGTGAGGGCCTTTGATCCCTGGCGTCAAGGGTAGGGAGCTACCAGCCGGAGTAGACCGAGCAGGGTAGCTGCTCGGTTGCCTCTTACGAGGGCTTTGATCCTTCAGGACGAGGACCGAGCAGGGTTTATGCCCGGTGCCTCTTGGCGAGGATTTTGATCCCTGTCGGTTATAGTAGGAAGCTACCAGCTGGGGATAGCCGAGCAAGGACCCGACTGCCTCTGGGAGGACTTTGGTCCTTAGCGCGGGAAGAGCTATAAGGCTGTAAGAAGCCTACCAAGGACCCTTGGCCGGGTAGGGTTACCGCCTGGTGCCTCTTGGCGAGGGCTTTTATCCTGAAAAGATAGCCGAGCGAGGGGGCCTCGGGATCGACTGCCTCTGGGAGGGCTTCTTGATCCCCGGCGTTGCGGCAGGGAAGCTGCCCGCAGGGGATAGCCGAGTGAGGGGGCCTCGGGCTCGACTGCCTCTGAGAGGGCTTCTAGATCCCCGGCATTGCGGTAGGGAAGCTGCCCGCAGGGGATAGCCGAGCGAGGGAACCTCGGGCTCGACCGCCTATGGGAGGGCTTTTTCGTTGTACAGAGGGAACTCTACCGGGGAAAAAGATTCGAAGTTTCTTTATTCGTATAGGTAGGAATTCTAGACAACGCTTTACACCATCTTGTTAAAGGGAAATATCGAGTGGTAGCCGGGGTGCGATGCTTCGCTAGCTTTGACCTCATTGGTATAGCTTGAGCTTCTCAGCGTTGTAAGGCCGAGGAGCTTCCGTCCGTCCGCGTCCTGTAGGCGGTAGGCTCCGCCGGGGAGCATTTCGAAGACGAGGAAAGGACTTTCCCACTTTGGGGAGAACTTATGAAGCCTGACTTGGTCGATGAATTCGTTCCGCCGCAGGACTAGGTCCCCGGTCTTGAAGAAACGATGTTTTACCCGAGCGTTGTAGTATCGGGTCGTCTGCTGTTGATAGGCGGCGGCTCTGATCTGGGCCCGATCCCTTTTCTCCAACAGTATGTCGAGGTTAGTTCGTAGTGCCATGGTGTTTGCTTCATCGTCGAAGTGCTCGACTCGGTGGCTGGGTAGCCAGATCTCCGCTGGGACCATCGCTTCGGTCTCGTAGCAGAAGCTGAAAGGGGTCTCCCCGGTGGGAGTCTTTTTTGACGTGCGCAGGGCCCATAAGACCCGGGGTAGCTCCTCGACCTAACTGCCTTGTCTCCCTTCCAGGCGGGTTCGGAAACCCCAGAGTACGTCCCGGTTAGCGACCTCGGCCTGCCCGTTGCATTGGGGATGCGCGACCGCGGCGAACTTCATGAGGATATGGTATTCTTTGCAGAAGTCCCTTACTTTCTCGTTCTCAAAGTTCGTCCCGTGGTCGGTGATGATGCACCTCGGGATCCCGAACCGGTGTATCAGGTTGTTTTGGACGAATTTGATGATTGTGGCGGTGTCCGGTTTCCTGATGAGAATGGCCTCGATCCACTTGGTGAAGTAGTCCACCGTGACGAGGATGTATTTATGTCCGCCAATTCTGGTGGTGAACTGGCCGATCATATCCAATCCCCACTGGGCGAATGGCCACGGGGACGTCAGGGCAGTTAGCTCGGTAGTCGGGAGACGGGGAATACTGCCGTAGAGTTGGCAGCTCTTGCACCTCCTGACCAGCTTCAGGGCGTCCTCGTGCATGATGGGCCAGTAGTATCCCTGGAGTAGTGCCTTTTGGGTCAAGGTTCGAGTCCCCTGGTGTGCGCCGCCCACCCCTTCATGGATTTCCCGCAGGACGTAGTCGGCCTCGTTGGGGTCAACGCATCGGAGCAGGGGCTGAGTGAAGGCCTTCTTGTAGAGGTTCCCGTTGCTCCAGATGAAGTGGGTGGCTCTGGCCCGAAGGCGACGGGCGGCCACTCTGTCTTTCGGGAGCCTGCCGTCTTTCAGGAATTCCACGAGGGGCTTCCTCCAATCTTGGTCGTTCTCCTGCGCTATGTACACTTGAAGTGTTGCCGCCTTGTCTCCCACGCTAGGTCGGGTCAAGGTTTCGAAGAGCATCGACCGCCTGTTGTTGGCCGAGTACGATGAAGCCAGCTTGCTCAGGGCGTCTGCTTGAGCATTCATTTGCCTGGGTATTTGTTCCACCTAGACTTTGTCGAAGTTTTTTCGGAGCTTCCTCACTTCGTCTAGGTACTTCATCATTAGGGGCTCCCGGGCTTCGAAGCGGCCGGTCACTTAGCCGACAACTAGGGCCGAGTCGCTGCGGACTCGGATGATCTTCAGTCCCAGCCCGACGGCCATGCGCAGTCCAGCTAGGAGGGCTTCGTACTCCACCACGTTGTTCGATGCTTTGAAACCGAGCTTTAAGGAGTACTCCATCTCGGCTTCGTTTGGGCCCCGGATAATGAGGCCGGCACCGCAGCCTTCCTCGGTAGAAGACCCGTCGACGTAGATGACCCAGTCCGGAGCTGAGCCAGGGCCTTCCTGGACGGGATGCCGGGCTGTGAGGGGCGGCGCGGAATCCGGCTTCTTGCTAGGCATGGTGCATTCAACGTTGAAATCGGCCAGGGCTTGCGCCTTAATGGCTTTCCTCGGGCGATACCTTATGTCTAATTAAGATAGCTCCCATCTCCACTTCTCTAGACGGCCAGAAGATTCCGGCGATGCCAGGATAGCCCCCAACGGGCGCTCAGTGAGGACGAGGATTGTGTGTGCTTGGAAGTAGTGCCGCAGTTTCCGCGAGGTTGCTACGAGGGCCAGGACAATCTTCTCTATGGCGGGGTATCTTGTCTCCGCATCCTTGAACACATGGCTCACATAGTACACTGGCTTCTATGCCCCCTCGGCCTCTCAGATGAGCACCGAGCCTCCTGCTTGGTTAGATACTGCCAGGTACAGCGACAGCTCGTCTCCTTCCACGGGCCGGGTGAGCAGGGGCGGTGTTATGAGGCGCCTCTTCAGTTAGTCGAAGGCGGCTTGGCAATCTTCCGACCACTCGAATCTTGGAATTTTCCTCAGCGCCTTGAAGAACGGGAGGCACTTCTCCCCCGACCTGGACATGAAACGGCTCAGAGCGGCGACCCACCCTGTGAGCCGCATGATCTCGACGTTGGTCTTGGGTGCGGTCATGCTCAGGATAGCGTCGATCTTCTCTGGGTTAGCTTCAATTCCGCGGTGAGTGACCATGAACCCGAGGAATTTCCCTCCGGTGACTCCGAATGCACACTTGGCGGGGTTCAGCTTCATGTTGAATTTGCGGAGCACCCTAAACGCCTCACCCAGGTCCTTGACATGGTCGGCCGACGAGACGGACTTGACGAGCATGTCATCAACGTAGACTTCCATGTTCCTGCCGATCTGTAGCTTGAACATGCGGTTAACCAGCCTCTGGTATATGGCCCCGACATTCTTGAGGCCGAAGGGCATCACTCTGTAGCAGTACACCCCCCCTCGGTCCGTTGTGAAGGCGGTCATATCTTCGTCGTCAGGATTCATGCGGATTTGGTTATAGCTGGAGAAAGCGTCCATGAAGCTCAGAAGCTCGTGCCCGGCCGAGCTGTCAACGAGCTGGTCTATGCGGGGGAGCGGGAAGTTGTCCTTGGGATAGACCTTGTTGAGGTCGGTGAATTCGACGCACATACGCCACTTCCCACTCGACTTCTTGACCAGGACCACGTTTGCTAGCCACTCCGAGTAGGGCACATTCCTGATGAAGTTGGCGGCGAGGAGCCCGTCAACTTCCTCTTCGATGGCCTTCTGTTTGACCGGGGCAAAGCTTCTTTTCTTCTGCCTTACGGGTCGGGCCGTAGGATCAACTCCGAGCTTATGGGAGATGATTTTGGGTCGATCCCAGGCATGTCTGCCGGTGCCCAGGCGAAGACGTCGGAATTGCTTCGGAGGAACTCGGTCAGGTCATCCCGCTGAATCCCCGTCAGGAGTGACCCGACCTCGACTGTCTTTCCTAGGTCTCCTTCCGCTAAGGACACCTCAGTCAGAGGCTCGACCGGTGCTCCACGGACCTCCTTCCGCTCGTCTCGGGTGTCCAGGGACCCGTTAATGTCGCCGCATGCATCGGCGCTATCAGCGTGTTACTCGGGGGAAGATGCCGCCATCAGGCCTACCTCTGCGACCCGCTGGCTCCCGTATACCCGGCCCACCCCACCCTGATCGAGGGGGAATTTTATCGTCAGGTGATATGTCAAGATCTGGACCTGGAGGGAGTTCAGTGTCGGCCGGCCGAGGAGGACGTTGTAGGCCGATGGGACCCTAGCCACAATGAAGTCCACAGGCAGTGTGCGTGTGCGGCCGGGCTTCCCGATCTTGAACTGTAGGGTGACCACCCCTTGTGCCGGGATGGAGTGGTTGGTGAATCCTGAGAGGACGTGGGAGATCGGTCTCAAGTCTGCTGGGGCCAGCCCCATTCATAAAAAGCAGTCGTGGAAGAGGATGTCCGCCGAGCTACCCGAATCGATGAGTATTCGGTGAACCTCGTATCGGTGAATTTATGCTACGATCACCAGCGGGTCGCTATGGGGCACAGATATTCTGTGGAGATCCTCGTCGCCAAAGGTGATGGGCTTTCGGCCCCTAGCCCTTTTGCCCGGGCGGCCGCCGGAGCCTGCAAGGCGGCAGCCAGCGAGGAGACCGACGACCTTGGGCGAGGGTTCGCCCGCGTCTCCGTTGCGAGGGAGGCGACAGCGGGCATTTGGATCTTTAGGGGAATCGGTTGTCATGTGGGCGGAGATCGGAATGCCAACTTTGTATTTTGTGGAGTTAGTTCCCACAGACGGCGCCAACTGATGGACCTCCTTTTCGGGCCTCTGTCAGATGTTGTCTTCCGTTGATCTCGCGGTGGACTTAGTTGATTATCTTCCTTCGCATGCGGGTCTCAATGGGTTTTTGGAGGAAGAGGTGAGGTGAGGGAGGTCTTGCCGAGTACCTGCAAAGAAGTCCCGGGGTGGTTTGGTACCACCAAGGACCCTCCGACGCTCAAGTTAGTGATGAGTTCCGGGCAGATTAACGGCATAAAAGTGTAAAAATGGCTTACTTGACCCCTCTGTGATGGGGGTTTATATAGTGGCGGCAGCACGCGGCAGCAGGTGTGAGAATCTCGCCGGCAGTTGATTAGTCCAAAAATTTATGTTAACCGTAATCAGAAACGGTGTCGCTTTGCAGCTAGCCGGTGAGTACGGGTCGATCCACAGAGATGTGTAATTTTCTGATCTGTGTTTTTACGAGTTGATTCCAAATGTTGTTTGGATTAGATCTACAACTAAACTAAATTAATCTAAATTAACGTCTTGCTTGGGTTAGGCTTAGGGGAAGTTTGGAGATTAAAGGTTTCCTCACCGCTTTCAATGCCTTATTTTTGATCTATTAGATATTACGGTAATTATCAATAAAGTGGATTAGAATCTTTTGGGAAGATGTTTCTCCCTCTAGATTCTTACCCTTCCTTTATCGATAATTACCCTAACGTCCATGGAAAACACTCGCAACCGGTCCTTTATACTACGGTATCACCATTACCTCGATGGATAAGGTGCCGTAGGGAGTGGTTGTGCGTGCTTGCATGTTGTGCATGCTTGCATGGAGTTCTAATTCTTAGGTGTGAATGGCATGAAAGGGGTGAGAGATCTCATCTCTCAAACCTTTCCCTAAGGCTAACCCTAACAAGCGAGGAGATTACTCGCTCATTAGGGGATTAAAAGACATTCTAATTAAAAGCGAAGAAATAAAATTAACTTACTAATTTGATGGATCCCTCCAAGCAATAATACAGAACAGATCTGAATTTGTTTATTGAAAAGAGTCATGAGTTTTACAGATTTGTGATTACAATTTATAGGAAAACAGGAAAACTAGGGTTACAGAGTCTCGCGCATGTGCAATTACAGATATGCCCACGAAAAATCCAAACCCCCGCACCGACGCATCGGCACCAGAAAGATACACAGACACGGGCAACAAACGGCCGCGGAACCACGGCGCCAGCCTAAGTTTGGCCGCGGTTCCGCGGCCAAACTATGGAGTTGGATCATGAAACTGTTAGGCTTTCTTCTTGGCTTCTTGGGCTTTCTATTTTTCCACTTCTTTTCTCCATTTGACTTCTGGGTCTTTTCCAAATCTTCAGTGAAAACTTGTAAGGATCTTTTGACCGTTCACTTTGACATTTCGGACTGCATTGCCTTATACAATTGTGAATTGTTCTTCGTCTAGGCTTGACTAGGATCCATCTACTTGATTGTCAAAAGTCTCTTTTCTGTATCAACTTTCGTCTTTTTCACTGTATTCGCTCCAAGAGCCTGTATCCTGTAATATGCAACAAACGTGCGTCAATAGTACCTGTTTATTTATAAAACGAATAAAAATGGGGAGTACAATAATGCAATATTATAGTATGAACAAATACCCCCAAACTTACCTTTTGCTCGTCCTCGAGCAAACTTATTATTTTATTCACTAAAAATCCTAACCACACTTTCGCAGGGAAACGCGATTGCACTGAGCACGTGCAACAAGCCGTTAAACCTCTAGGTGTCCCTAGTAGGAGGAGTGTTGTCTCCTGAGGGTTTTCAGCGAATACTACCCACAAAATCCTATCAATTTGGCTCATTGACTTTTGTTCTCCAATTAGGTTTTCTAACAAGGAATTCTATTATCTTTTGACTCGCAAATTATCCACCCACATTCTTCACACTTCCTCATTATTTAACTTAAGATTATATATGTTATGTAAACCTACTTAGCTTTCGGCATCTCTTAAGTCTTCCTTCTAGGGTTTCATCTCTACTTAGAAATTTCTATCAACTCTACTAAAGATACAAGTTCTATCTTTTATTCCTTTCTCTTATCTAAACTCTAATCACATATCCCCACGTGTGTGTATAGATCACCCCTACACTTGGAAATTCAAATCAAGCAATCGCACTCTCGTCCATTGTCCAAAGCACTTATTAATTAGTGAATTTTTTTTTAAATGAAATTTTTGCTTACACATCCTTCATACGACCGTTAATACTTCTTGAAGTACCAACAACCGATTACAAGATGCGTTAGCACTTTAAAGCGTACTTCCTAATTTTTCAACACCCAAGGCTTTAGCAGTGACTCCCAAACCAGTTGGTCTAAGGCACTAGGTGATAAAGCACCCTCGCTAAATATTTTTCTATTTTTACAGCCTTAAGTAATCACAAAAACCAGTGTCCATTTTTTTTTCTTTATTCACCTTTTTTTCTTTTATTTTCATTGTACTAAGGACTTTAGACAAGAGCATTTCAAGGTCTCTTCTACTATTCCAAGTTTCAAGGTGTGTGATTATGCAATTTGTAGGGTATACATTTTCAGAATCTAGACTTAAGCTAGGAACTATTTTTCAAACTTATACTCTAATAAAAGCATCAATACTTTTCCCTTGCTTCGACTTAGCCCAAGAAGTGAACCCAAAATTTGCCTATTTCTAAATAAGCTACAAAGGCATATACTTTCTACCGTTAAACTTTAAGGAATGTTATTTTTAGGGTTTTTAATTCACTAAGTCTAAGATCTAGTTGTTCCTAGCCAGTTAACCTATTTGCCAAACTCAAGTCAGTTAGCCAAAATTGAATACATTAATTTTTATAATTTTTTAAAAATTATTCAAATTTTTTAAAAATTATTCAAATTTTTATGGGTTTTATGGGTTTTCAAATAAGTATGCAAATGCAAAATTATGTACAAATGAATGCGAAGGAAGAAGACGTACCGAGCATCCCCCCAAACTTGAACTTGACAGTGTCCTCGCTGTCATGCTAAACCAAGAGGGTCAAAATACCGGCACTTCCCTGTTTATTTATTTATAATTTTTTATTGTTAAGGAAAACAAAATTATATACAGAAAGGCCCTCCCCCAAACTTCATTTAAACTATGTTAGACATTAATGCCAAACTTTGCATAGACTAAACGTCAACACCAACCAGTTTAAAAATTTATCAGTAAAGAGTATCGGTTGGTGGAAGAATAAGTCGTAGCGATCCAAAAAGAATTGGGGAAGATAGAAGTGGTGGTATGGAAGGTGTGGAGGTGAATATACAGGAGGTGGTGATGAATCAAAACGAGAATGTGAATGATCAGCAATCAGTGGAATGTTGGCATTCTCGTAGCTTATTAAAAGAAATGGGGGTGGTTCAACTTCTAAAGGAGGAGGTTGACTAACCACAATATCCCCAAGATGTTTCTGTGGGTCCTCTATTGACTTGGCATCATCCATCAATTGCATATGATATTCAATTATAATGGAACTGATCTCCTCGATGTCCGCCATAGTCCAACCGAAAACTTGCCGCCTATCTTGTAAGAATTTTAAAATAGCGTTCTCTTGCTCGAAGGCTAGAGATGCTGATATTATAATGGGAAAAGTCTCATTCTCACCTATGTAAGCATATTTAAGGTGAGGCGGTAAGGACATGAGTTCGAGTTTCGCAGGCGAAAGAATCATTGCGGAATCTATCTCGAACTCAAAGGACTCCAACACAGGTTCGAAATCACTGCAAACAACCGATTCGGATGGTTTAACTAACTCATCCAAAAATTCAAAAGACTCATATTCGGGCTGTGAGTCGTCATCATCCGAAAAAGTGAAATATTCATAATCAATATCGGTTGTGTCAACGGTGGTAGGCTCAAGGAGGGACACTCTAGTGGCATCAAAACTGTTTTAATCAAACAAGAATCTTTCAAGCTCGCAGTCCTCCTGCGTGATTTCGTGAACAGAGCAAACTTCTCGTGTACTAGTTTTAGGCACGGGGGGCAGACTTCCCATCTTATAAATATTGAACTCACTAGACATCTTCCCAAAGGATAGAGTCATGGAGCCATTGCGACAGTTTATTACAGCATTGGAAGTGGCGAAAAATGGTCGACCGAGGATCACCGGAATTTGGTTCCGTGGGTTAGCAACAGGTTGTGTATCCATAACAATAAAATCAATGGGGAATATGAACTCTCCAACTTTGATTAACACATCCTCTAGCTCACCCCTTGGATGGGTGATTGATCAATCAGCCATTTGGAGAGTACAACGAGTGGGTTTCAACTCTCCAACCCCTAATTGTTCGTACACGGAGTAGGAAAGCAGGTTAACACTAGACCCAAGATCTAAAAGTGCTCGATTAATTTTCTTATCCCCAATTGTGAATGAAATCGTAGGACAGCCGGGGTCCTTTCGTTTTTGGGGTAAAGTTTGAGGGTGGTTAATAGTATTGCTCACTGCACTAGCCACTAGCACTTTCTTGGGTACTTGAGATGCCTTTCTCTTCGAGGTGCATAAGCCCTTTAAGATTTTCGCGTATGAAGGGACTTGTTGGATTGCATCCAAGAGAGGTATATTTATGCTAACCTGCTTAAATAACTCCACAATCTTCTCCACTTGTGCAGTTGGTTTATTAGGACTCAAACTGTTTGGAAATGGAGCATTTTGAAAATTTGTTGAGTCAAATGTCTGTGGAGTAGAATGTGGAGTAGGAACGGATCCCGGTGTAGATGTTTTCATGTTGTGAGAAATGGGTCCGTTCGAGCTAGAAGAAGTAGAGCCGTGTGAAGGGTGGAGAATAGGCTCTAAAGAAAAAGGTGAAGAAAATGAAGAAGGAGAAGATGACGATGGAGAAGAAGAAGAAGAACCACCGGCGAGGATGTCATCACTAGTTCCCACATTATTTTGCAACACTCTTCCAGATCTCAACATGGTCACCGCATTTACATTGTGATTGTGATATGCGTTTTGTGTGTGACCGGGATTTGGCAATGGTTGAGATGGAAGCTTTCCCTTTTCTCTCTCGCTCAACGCAGCAGTTAATTGTGCAATTTGTGCCTCAATAGATTTGATACTTTGATCGTGTAAGGCATTGTTATGCATCAAAGACTGAACAAAATTTTCAAATCTTGCTGCGGATTCTGTAGATTGCTTGAGAAATGCATCTAGACTTTTTTCGAGCGAGATAACCTTATCATCATTTGGTTGAACCAAATTGTTCGTTTGATTTGAATAAGGTTGTTGTTGGAAAGGTTGCTGGTTTTGAGTTTGTGAAGGTGCTTGTTGTTGTTGTGGAGGAGGAGGTCTTTGAAAATTGTTATTTCCTTGGACTTGTTGATTTTGGTTCCAAGCGAAATTTGGGTGACTCCTCCACCCCGGATTGTATGTCGAAGAGTATGGATCGTTTCTTTGTCGTTACTGAAATGCAGCATTGACTTGATCCTGTCCTTGAGTAGATGCATTATAAGGACACTCTTCGGTTAGATGCGATGGATTCGAACAACAAGCACAAACAGTTCGTGTGGGTAAAGCAGGGACAGGAGAAGACGATGAGATTTTGGTCTCAATGGCTTCTAGCTTTTTCATAAGTGCGGCCATCTCGGCCTTCAAAGCAATCGACATATCTACTTGATGTATGCCTACCCTAGATTGACCACTAGAAGAAGATGATGTGGTCTTGGTACTCTCCCACTGAATTGTTTGCTCACTAAGATCCTCAAGAAACTGCCACGCTTCATCACTAGACTTAGAGAGAAAATGATCTTGACATATGGTTTCTAGCAACTGCTTCGTTGCCGAGTTCAATCCCTCGTATAATGTTTGGCAAAGTTGCCAACTTTCGATCCCATGATGAGGGCATTGAACAAGTAGGTCTTTAAATCTCTCGAAGCACTTCCAAAATGGTTCGGAAGGAAGCTGTGAAAATTGTATAATCTCGTTACGGATTCTAGCAGTTTTGTGATGAAGATAGAACTTTTTCAGAAAAGCTCTCACAAACTCGTCCCAATTTCTAATAGAATGTGATGCGGTGCTGTATAGCCACTTCTCGACTAGGTCACATAAGGTAAAAGGAATGACCCTTAGCCTTATAGCGTCATCACTTAATTGGGTCGTTTTCATCATAGCGCACACATTTTGGAATTTATTGATAAAGATATATGCATCTTCAGATTCCAAACCATGAAATTTTGGCAGCATATTGATGAAATGTGGTTTTATTTCAAAGTTGTCCCCATTTGCCGGTGGGGGTGAAAGACATGTAGGTAAAGAAGTGTAGATGGGGTAGAAGAGATCCTGGAGCGCAACTTGTGCGGGCGCTACAACAGGCGGAAGATTTGGGTTATTCGCACCTAACGGAGGTGGAATCATTCCCGTCAGTAAAGTATCGTTGGGGTTGAATCCCGACATACCTTCGAAAGAAGAATTTGAAGGTGGAGGTAAGGAAATGGAGGGAATTTCGACTTCGGTGTCGAAAGGTTCGTCGGTCGGTACCAACGAAACACGGACTAATCGGGCGTTAGTATCCCTAGTCCAAAGTGACATACACTAAAGGGGTAGTGCAGTTAGGAAAAAAAAAGAAAGACAGAATGTGAGGTTAAGATAACGTCAATGAAGGGAAGTGAGTGGAAGTGAGTTGCAAGTTTTCTTAACGGCAAGTTGCAAGTTTTGAAAAGATTTTTCTCTTTTTTTTTATGTGGGAATGCTTGCAAAGAGATTTTTGAAAAGGGACTTGTGACACAAATGTATCAACCACACATACACAATCAGGCCTAGATTTAGGGTCACCTAGGTCTGCTAGACAGCTCCTAACTAGGGCTAAAAATAGGACCTCAAACCGCCTCTTCACCGACAATTACGGTCAGGTAAGTGCCAGGTAAGTGGGAAGGAACCACAACAGTGGGCCTAATTAATAACCACTAGCCTAGACACACTTGCCTAGACACCGTAAGGTCAGGTTAGGATAAACGGTCGATGCCTATACTAGTCCTTTTCCTAGCGAGCTCGATTTCCTTAGGGCTGAGTCTAGTATTTTTTTAATTAATTGCGGTCGATGCAAATGCTTTAAGTGTTTTCTGGGGTCCTGGGAAGGGTGATGAAATCCCCACCCAATCTGAGTTTGGTCAATTAGCCCCTTAAAGTCCGATTAAATTATGCAAAACAATAAAATTCACTTGCAATCAATTTTTTAGCGCGGCGCAAAGAAACCTACAGAAAATCTGTTATTTAGAAGGGGAGAGAAGATTTTTAGCGCAAAGAAATCCTGCAGAGAATTTTGACAGAAGATATATGGAGGTTGGCAGAGAAGGGGATTAGAAAACAAACCGAGCCGATTTTTCGCAACAAAGCCACGTGGCCGCCGCGGTTCCGCGGCGTGGGATGCTTCAAGGTCGCGGTTCCGCGGTCTTGTGGAGAGATCACTTACCGAGAAAAATTTCGCTATTCTGTTGTGGACTTCTCCCTCTGTTTTGATGTACCCTTTTCTGTTTAGCCTTCTGTAAATTTCCAGATTCGCGATTCTTCACTGTTCCTGCAAGATTCAAAATATACACCCTTCAAACAGATAAAAATTGATAATACTTTTTTTTTATTTTCAGATTTTTATAATTTTTTAAAATTTATATCAACCCGAAATTACACAAAAGAAATTTTACGCCATCCCCGGCAACGGCGCCATTTGATTAGTCCAAAAATTTATGTTAACCGTAATCAGAAACGGCGTCGCTTTGCAGCTAGCCGGTGAGTACGGGTCGATCCACAGAGATGTGTAATTTTCTGATCTGTGTTTTTACAAGTTGATTCCAAATGTTGTTTGGATTGATTAAATCTAAAACCTAGATCTATCACTAAACTAAATTAATCTAAATTAACGTCTTGCTAGGGTTAGGCTTAGGGAAAGTTTGGAGATTAAAGGTTTCCTCACCGCTTTCAATGCCTTATTTTTGATCTATTAGATGTTACGGTAATTATCAATAAAGTGGATTAGAATCTTTTGGGAAGATGTTTCTTCCTCTAGATTCTTACCCTTCCTTTATCGATAATTACCCTAACCTCTATGGAAAACACGCGCAACCGGTCCTTTATACTACGGTGTCACCATTACCTCGATGGATAAGGTGACGTAGGGAGTGGTTGTGCGTGCTTGCATGGAGTTCTAATTCTTAGGTGTGAATGGCATGAAAGGGGTGAGAGATCTCATCTCTCAAACCTTTCCCTAAGGCTAACCCTAACAAGCGAGGAGATTACTCGCTCATTAGGGGATTAAAAGACATTCTAATTAAAAGAGAATTAAAAGCGAAGAAATAAAATTAACTTACTAATTTGATGGCTCCCTCTAAGCAATAATACAGAACAGATCTGAATTTGTTTATTGAAAAGAGACATGAGTTTTACAGATCTGTGATTACAATTTATAGGAAAACAGGAAAACTAGGGTTACAGAGTCTCGCGCATATGAAATTACAGATATGCCCACGAAAAATCCAAACCCCCGCACCGACGCACCGACACCAGAAAGATACACCGACACGGGCAATAAACGGCCGTGGAACCACGGCGCCAGCCTAGGTTTGGCCGCGGTTCCGCGGCCAAACTATGGAGTTGGATCATGAAACTGTTGGGCTTTCTTCTTGGCTTCTTGGGCTTTCTATTTTTCCACTTCTTTTCTCCATTTGACTTCTGGGTCTTTTCTAGATCTTCAGTGAAAACTTGTAAGGATCTTTTGACCGTTCACTTTGACATTTCGGACTGTATTGCCTTATACAATTGTGAATTGTTCTTCGTCTAGGATTGACTAGGATCCATCTACTTGATGGTCAAAAGTCCCTATTCTGTATCAACTTTCGTCTTTTTCACTGTATTCGCTCCAAGAGCCTGTATCCTGTAATATGCAACAAACGTGTGTCAAGAGTACCTGTTTATTTATAAAATGAATAAAAATGGGGAGTACAATAATGCAATATTATAGTATGAACAGCAGTTACGCTCCCGACGTCACGCCCGCGTAAAGAGCGGATCGCCCGTTAATGGGGATCGTGATGGCATGGAACGTGGGATGTTGCTGGCGGAGAATCTGCGCGTGGCGAAATTCGCGGAGCGGCGGTTACGCCTGTGAGTGGTGGAGTTGGTCGGTCGGAGGACCGAAGAGGATGTCCTCGACTGGGGAGATCGGGGACGAGCGAGAGGGCCGAGGAGTCTTGGTCCTGTGGAAGCTCGGGGCGAGCTGAGAAGCCGAGGAGGCCAATTTTCAGGGGGCTCTGAGGAGTGCCAGCTCGTGCTTACAGGTCGGGTACAGGGGTGGCCTGGTCGGCCCCTATGGGACCTTTCTTCTGAGTTCTGGGACACGTCATTTGCCATGTGTCCTGATCTTGGGGATTGCCAATATCGAGCACTATCAGGTTAGTAAAAGACGAAAATATCCCTCAAATGGTCATCATTCTTCCTTTTTTCTAGTGGATAGGATTTGGATTTTGACTTAATTTCAAAATTAGGGTTTATGTTCAGAAAAAAATGGGCCTTTAAACTTCCATATGTACAAAAAAATTTCTAGTTGCCAGAGGATATGGCCGTCCAACTTGAACCATGCCTCCTCCCCGGTTGAGGCACAACAATGGGACTGCAAGTGACCGCCACCCCCATTTAACCCTTCCATATATTATCCCATAAATTTTATGACTTAATGGCGCCCACAACCCATTAATTGCTACCAAAAGTGTAAAATAGGAAGATGGGGCTCTTGTTTCAATATGCGGTGGGCCTCATCCCCCCGGGGCTGTATCGTGCAAGCGTATTCATGGGGCTGCATTCGACTCTAGCCTCATTTTCTCATTTTTATATATCCTCCTCTTAGTAATGCAACATTCCCCTCCAGTTTGAAAACCAAGAATATTTGTGATAGTTACATTGTAATCGATAAAAATAGATAGAATGATATAAACTAGGGTTTTCCATGTGCGGTGCACATGCATAGTTGTAAACACCCCAAAGAAGTACCGATATGCGAATTTACTCTTTTGTCTTTGTATTTTTGCACCATAACTTTGCATTCTCATCACGTCGGTGCATCTGTATCATGTCATTCACCTCATTTTTGCATAAAAATAAATATTTGGTATACATAGAGGCAACTTAAGTGCATGATTCAAGATTCGTTCAAATGACCGAAACACCCTTTCGAGATGCTCAAAAATCCATATCTCTTGAATTCTTGCACGAATCATCATAAGAGTTTATGTAGAGGTTTTTAATGATTTATCATGAATTACTGAAGCATAAAATTCAAATAGACTTGTCAAATTTCTTAAGATTTGCAGTAAACTTCTCAACTTTCAAGAACTGCCCAAAAATCACTTCCAACCAATTGATGAGTATTTTCATGATGTGATTATCATATTTGACCATGTTATATCAATTGGGACCATTTACGATGGGCAATTTTACCTGGGACCCATTAATTTCCCTAATCACCCTTTAATTGCCATTAACGGTTTCGGTTTTTTATCTCGTATTGAGCACAATGATGTCAAACTTTTCAGATTATCTTACTAAATTTATGAGGACATGCCATAAAAATTTCAACTAAAATTAACAACGTGTACCCAATGAGCCAAAACCCTCTTATTATTTTATTATTAAAATAATATGGTGTGCCCACGAGGGTAAAATGTCATTTTTTCTTAATGGATCATCATAACTTTCTTAGACGACCCTCCACACAAAACTTCAAGTCATTTTAATATCGTTTGCTATTTGTTTTGAATATGAGTGATTATCGGTTAATTAAGTTAATCATTGTCATTAAACACCGGATTAGTGATAATTAATCCCCATGTGACTTGTCAAACCTATGGCATATGATTCCCCATAGTGAACCATTAGCTTAACCTGCATCTCATGAATACCATAACATGCACTCTTTCTACCTAAAAACACACATAACTTGCATCTTTTTGCTTTATTAGGAAATTGCATAGAGACTAAGTATTTTATAGTGAAATAAGTTTAGAGATCAGTTCGTCTTTACAAAATTCTCAACCATTCCACCCTCTACAATCAATCACAGTCCTCCATTTCATATCTTAACTACTCTCTTGTATAAATAAGTATTCTCATGCTCATGAGAAGGGGTTTCTTCCATCTCTTGACCCTTTGATCCTTCTTCTTCCACCTCTCTCTTCCCTTAACCTCCTCAAGAACTCAAGTCCCACACCACTCAACAAAAAACCCTTTAGATCAGCATAAAAAACCCAAAAACCCACAAAAACTTAAAAAAAATTCAAAAAAAACATAGAGCGGAGAAAGAAAGACATGAACTTTCCTTTCTAGGATTAGGATTTAGAATTGAAGACCCTACTTCTCGGTTTTAGATCGTCTAGTTAAGTTTTGAACTCTTCAAACAACCACTGCTTTGAAAAAAATGGGGATCCAAAACCCCTTTTTGTCTTTTCTTCACTTTCTATGGATTTTTAACTTGCTTTCTAATTTATACAAGTGGAGGAGCTTTTCTTTTTACGTTTATGTTTTGCTATTCACTTGGGATGAGAATCTAAACGGTAAAAGAAGAGGATTTTGTAAGTAGATGCTTGTGTTCATGCCGCTAACTAGCGACTGAGGCGGAATACAAAACAAAATTTTCTAAACAAAGAGCACGAACTCTATGACCTAGAATCGAATCCAAACACTAAACTAGCTAAAACTAGAAGGAGTTAACTACTCGGATAGACGTTTAGCTACCTTTGTAGTCGTGTCTTTCATCTTCTTTCCACTTCTTACGCTCCTAGGTCTACCGGGAACGAGCTTGGGGTTGGTTTTCCTTGTTAAAAATGATCCATCTGAGAGAACCCTAGCTAAGGCTATAGCTTCACACTAAATACCAAGTGAACCAACTAGTGATCAAGACTTGCTATAAATTGGTCACTAGAAGATATAGTAGTAGTTGTCTCTAAGTTTTTTTTCTCTTAATCTTTTTCTTTCTCAACTAAAGAAAACTTAAGAAGAGATGAGAAAGAAGATGATGGTGATGGTGATCATAAACTCAAGCATGGCTCACAAAAGATAAATCTTCTCTCTTTTCTTTTTCTCTCTTTTCTTTAATGTGAGAATGAGTGGGTTTGTGACTCACAATTGTAACACCCGAGCCTAATACTACTAATTTCTGTTACTGTTTGAGCATTAGGTGGTACTCATTTCATTTATCCTGCTTATTTGTGGCTTACTGTAAAAATTTTATCTGGCAAGGTCATTTCTGCATATAACAAATTTTAGCATCTAAAATGAAATTAAAAATATCCATCTTGGCCTACTCGACACCCCTACCCCTGTGGTAGCGTCCGTGCATCGAGTTCTCGTCCCGTTCGGTGAAACGGGCGAGTTTGGACGGCTACGCACGCGTACAGGTGTCTGTCTTGGGGGTATGCTTTTTATCTTAAAACACTTCATTTCAAATTTTAGATCCCGCCTAAAATCCTATTATTTCAATTTCAAATTTTTGGACCCGACCCGGGCGCGATTTGGAAATGTTTTACTTTGTTCCAAAATTCCAAATTTAAATATATTTAAAACTACCGTATATTTTATATTTCAACCATATAAAATTTCTAACAAAAAAATCAAATCTTTATATAAACTTTTCTAACAGCATGTTTCCAGCCAATCAACAATTTCTCCCCAGGGCCCCCACTTAATTCTTACGTATCTCTCTCTCTCTCTCTCTCTCTCTCTCTACCCTCAAATCTTCTCCCTCTCTTCCTTTTAAATATTTTTCCCCTCCCATATTTTTCCAGAACGCCACCTGAAACCCACCGCGAGCCCTCAACCCTAGCCACCTTCACCGTCGCCGCCGCAGCCCGACGCCGGCGCCAGCGTCACCGTCACCCTCGCCTCTGCCTCCTCCCCTCAACCTCAACCCTCGTCCTCTTCCCCCGCGCACCCTGCACAGCCGCGGCCACCTACAATCTTCCCTGCAGTCGCCTGAGACGTCTCCTGCACCTCCTCACCTCCACATCACTCGCATTGCTCACTGATATCGATGCTGCCTCATCCCTTGACGACGTGGTAGTCCTCGATGTGTCAATCGATGAATTCGCCGCCACCGCAGTGGCAGCAGCGTGAGGATGATGAAACAGATGATGCGGCAGTATATGCTCCGTGGGGTCCGGCACAGACGGAAAATAACCGCCGCCACCAGTTCTGCTGGAAGATGTTGAAGGAGCCCTGTAAGTAGCAGCACTGTGATTGTTGTTTCTGTACACAGCCACTAGGTTCTCCCTTGTTGACCCTGATTAATCCAAAAAATTGTAGTTTACCGTAATCAGAAACGGCGTCGCTTTGCAGCTAGCCGGTGAGTACGGGTCAATCCGCAGAGATGTGTAATTTCTTGTTTTTGTGTTATAACGAGTTGATTTAGATTGTTGTTTGGTTTTTTTCGATTGATTTAAAAACTAATTTATGTGATATGAAAGAACTCGTTAGGGTTAGGTCGAAGGTAGGGGTGTTGAGATCAATGTTTTCACCTCTTTCAATGCCGTTGATTTAAGCTTTTTAGAAAAATCACAACAATTATTAGCAAAGGGGATTAGGATGATCGGGAAGAAACAAAGTTTCTTCCTCTAGATCCTTGTCCGTCCATTCCTATTAATTGTTGTGATCTTCATGGACGTCATATATGTCCGGCCTTTTATACTACGGTTCACCGTTACCTTGTAGGTAGGGTGCCGTAGGGGGCGGATCATACATGCGTGCATGAAGGTTTCGTTTTGAAAATATGTTGGCATTGAAGGAGGTGAGAGACATCCATCTCTCACTCCCTCTCTTGTTCCTAACCCTAACGAGCGAGGATTTTACTCGCTCATTAGGGAATTATTACAAAGAGACATTTTTGTTGCTTTATGTTTTTAGTGTAATTACTTACTTCTTACGACAGATTAAAAATAGCTAAACAAATGGATAACTAGGGCAAGTAATGATATTAAACTAAGGCAGGAATTAAATAATTTAAAAACTTACAAGAAAAGATGATGCTCTTGATCTCTCAACAGGTCCGAACTTTTATTGATTGATAAGAGGCATGCATTTTACAGATCTTGAGTACAATTTATAAGCAACCAGTGAAGCTAGGGTTACAGACTCTCGTATACATGAAATTACTGATTTGCCCCCTAAAAATCCCAACATATGAACCGACACACCGACACAAGAAGTCGGTGCCGACACGAGCACCATATGGCCGCGGTTCCGCGGCAAAGACATGCCTTTGGCCGCGGTTCAGCGGCCATTTGGTGAGTTCATCTCACCAACTTTCTGTGATTGGTTTTTCTTCTTTTGGGCTTCCTATTTTCATTGTTCTTTTCTCTGTTGGGCTTCTTAGTATTCTCCAGATCCTCAGTGAAACTTGTAAGGGTCTTTTGACCGTTTCACTTTCGTCTTTTTGGACCCTGCATTGTTCTTCATCTCGACTTGAGTAAGATCCGTCTGCTGGTTGGTCAAAAGTCTATTTTCTGTATCATCTTTATCCTTTTCACTGTATTTGCTCCGAAATCCTGTATCCTGTAACATGCAACAAACGAGCGTCAAAAGTACCTGTTTACTTATAAAATGCACAAAAGTGGGGCGTATGAATTGCAATATTATGATGTGAACAAATACCCCCAAACTTACCTTTTGCTCGTCCTCGAGCAAACTTATTATTTTATTCTAACCTAGCCACACTTTCGCAGGGAAACGCGATTGCACTGAGCACGTGCAACAAGCCGTTAAACCTCTAGGTGTCCCTAGTAGGAGGAGTGTTGTCTCCTGAGGGTTTTCAGCGAATTACACCCACAAAATCCTATCAATTTGTTTTTTTTCGACTTTTGTTTTCCAATTAGGTTTTCTAACAAGGAATTCTATTATCGTCGCCCCGCAAATTATCCACCCATATTCTTCACATTTCCTTATTATGTAACTTAAGATTGTACATGTTCTATAGAATTACTTAGAATTCAGCATTTCTTAAGTTTTTCTTCTAGAGTTTCATCTCCACTTAGGAATTTCTATCAACTCTATTAAAGATATAAGTTTTATTTTCATTCCTTTCTCTTATCTAAACTCTAATCACATATCCCCACGTGTGTGTAATTGTCACCCCTACACTTGGAAATTCAAATCAAGCAATCGTACTCTCGTCCATTGTCCAAAGCACTTAACTTTCGCTTACACATCCTTCATGCGACCGTTAATACTTCTTGAGGTACCAACAGCCGATTACAAGATGCGTTAGGCCTTTAAAGCGTATTTCCTAGTTTTGCAACACCCAAGGCTTTTAGCGGTGACTCCCAAACCAGTTGGTCTAAGGCACTAGGTGATAAAGCACCCTCGCTAATTAATTTTCTAGCCCTAAGTAATCACAAAAACTAGTGTCCATTTTTTTTTTATTCACCCATTTTTTTTCTTTTTATTTTCATTGTGCTAAGGACTTTAGACAAGAGTAATTCAAGGTCTCTTCTACTAATCCAAGTTTCAAGGTGCGTGATTGTGCATTTTGTAGGGTACATGTTTTCAGAATCTAAACTCAAGTTAGGAACTATCTTTCGAACTTATACTTTAATAAGAACATTAATACTTTTCCCTCGTTTTGGCTTAACCCATGAAGTGAACCCAAAATTTGCCTATTCCTAAATAACCTACAAAGACATACACTTTCTACCGTTAAACTTTAAGCAAGGTTATTTTTAGGGTTTTTAATTTACTAAGTCTAAGATCTAGCTTTTCCTAGCTAGTTAACCTTTTTATCAACTGAAGTCAATTAACCAAAATTGAATACAATAATTTTTATACTTTTTGAAATTTTCTCAATTTTTATGGGTTTTTTCAGTTTTCTAATTTTTTTTATTTTTCAAATTTTTATGATTTTTATATAAAAATGCAATGCAGAAATTAAATATGCAAAAGGAAAACCAAGATATATACAATATGTAATGCGAAGGATAACTATATACATCACCCTCTAATACCCCCAAACTTGAGCAAAGCAGTGCCCCCACTGCCCGGCCCCACGTCGCGCTCGTGAGCGTGAACGTGATCTCTCCCCTCTAGCCAAAAGTGTTTGGATCCCCAGCTCAATTTCCGTCAACCGACGGTCGTGCTCTCGTGCAGTCGCCCGAAACTCATCTCTCAAAGAGTCTATTCTTCTCACTGTTCTTCGCATTAATCGCGCATGCTCCTGGGGAGTTAGCTCTTCCCCACTCGAAGTCGAGCTCGAGCTAGGGGTGTGTGCAGGTACATTCTCTGCCGGTTCTGTTCGTGTCCAAATATCCGTGAGTCTAGAGTAGGACGACGAGACGCACTCTAAAAGTGGTCGAACCGGGACACCGTCTATCGAATATGAGTCAAATTCCTCGGCTGGGAGGAAATAACGGCAGAGTTGGGTAACGAGCATGGGACATGGATATACACTACCTCGTTTCCCCGTACCTATGGATTGGAGCAAAACCGTGCACATGTCGAACCTAGGATTTTTCGTCATTAAAGTGTGGACGACATGTAACGATGGGGTGAAAAAGGTCGTGTTGTGAGAACTTCCAAAAATATTGTTTTGTGCCCACCGGCACACAGTTAAAACATTTGCGAAAATGGTCCGTGCTTGGATCCCCTTACGCGGTTCTCGTGCACAGTCATTACCCATTAATGGCATATAATCTTCAAAGCGAAGTGGGTGTTCATGTGCAGGTACACGTGGTATGAGTGTAACCTCGTGTATCATGTCCCTATCGATGCGAATTTCACGGTTTCCCCAATTCAGTTTAATGTACCCTAAGTTGTCTAGGCTATTGTCTTCCATGGATTCGTAAAATAGAGCAACTAGGTTTGGTAAAGCAAATGCAGATGCATGATTATAGAGGAGGAAATTCCAGCCCCTTTGTGCGATTTCGTGTGGGAAATATGTACCGTAAATCTCGTGTGCGAAAACCGGGGAAAAATCCTTTTCATACTGCATTTTGTGTGCCATCACGATTTTACAGAGAAAATATATGCAGAAACAGAGAGTATGGGTTCAGATTTACCTCCACTGAAAAATTCAGGGGGTGAAGAGGCAAGTCGGCGGCGGTTGCGCGGCGGGGAGCGGCAACGGCGGCGGAAGCGCGGCGCTCTGGTGGAGTTGCGGCGAAAATTTTCTGCAGGGGCTAGGGGGTGGCGGCTAGGGTTTGATGAGAAGAAAATGTTTTAGGGTAAACACACAGGGGGCTCGGTTCCTTTAAATAGGGGATGAGAGGGTTATTTGCACAAAACACCCTCTAAAACGAGGGTTTTATTTGTAAAAACAGCTCTTAATCTGCAAATTTGCAATTAGGTCCAAAAATTATATATTTTTTTATTTTTTATTTTTTTATTTTTTATTTATTTTTTATAGTATTTTGGAAATATATACAAATAATATATACACCCCCAAACTTATTTGAAATAGTGTCATTCGGAAACGAAGTTTGGGGGTGAAAGTGGAGGAATATCACTCAGTGTAGATCGGCTCCTGTAAAAGCAGGAGCTCCTCCGAAGGGTCCGCTGTGAAGAACGGTTTCAGTCGATGCCCATTCACCTTGAATAAGGTACCGTCTTCAGGGTTCTCAAGATCAACCGCACCGTGCGGATAAACGGTGCGGACTACAAAAGGTCCTCTCCATCTGGACCGGAGCTTCCCGGGATGAAAATGTAACCGAGTGTCATAAAGTAGAACCTGTTGACCAGGTTCAAAAGTTTTTCGCAAAAGGTGTTTATCGTGGAACACCTTAGCTCGGTTTTTAGCAGTTATGGCATTATCATATGCCTCATCCCTTAGCTCCTCCAACTCATTCAATTGCAGCTTTCTGTTGATGCTCGCATCTCCTAAAGACAAATTCAGCTCTTTGATAGCCCAAAATGCTTTATGCTCGATCTCCACTGGGAGGTGGTAAGCCTTCCTGTACACAAGCCGGTATGAAGACATACCAAGATCGGTCTTATATGCAGTACGGAAAGCCCATAGTGCATCTATCAGTTTAAGTGACCAATCCTTACGGTTTTTGGAAACCGTTTTCTCCAAGATTTGCTTTATTTGCCGATTTGAAACCTCGGCTTGCCCACATGTTTGGGGGTGATATGGCGTTGACAATTTGTGGGTGATAGAGTATTTGCGCATTATGGACTCGAAAGTCCTATTGCAGAAGTGAGAACCATTATCACTTATTATCGCCCGAGAGTGCCCGAATCGAGAAAATATGTGTTCTTTAAGGAATCGAACGACAACTTTATTATCGTTCGTTCGGCTGGGCACAGCCTCAACCCACTTAGAAACGTAGTCAACCGCCAACAGAATATACACATTTCCAAAAGAGTTAGGAAATGGTCCCATGAAATCTATACCCCAAACGTCAAAAATGTCCACTACTAAAATGGGTTGGAGTGGAATTTCGTTTCTCCGCGAAATCCGGCCCAAGTGTTGGCACCGGGAGCAAGTTTTGCAGTATTCAAATGCATCCTTGAAGAGTCATGGCCAATAGAAACCACACTGCAAAACTTTTTCGGCTGTCTTCTTTGGGCCAAAGTGCCCGCCACATGCTTGATCGTGGCAGAAAGACAGCACGCTCTTGACCTCACTCTCGGGCACACACCGACGAATGATTTGGTCGGAACAGTATTTAAAAAGATAGGGCTCATCCCAGTAAAAATGCTTTACTTGGGATAAAAATCGAAGTTTATCCTGTTTCGACCAATCATTAGGAATCAGGCCGGTGGCTAAATAGTTCACAATATCGGCGAACCATGGTTCGCAAGAAACGGTCAAGAGTTGCTCGTCAGGAAAAACATCAGTGATTGGAAGATCGAGCGTGGGCGAAGAAGGGAGTCGTGATAGGTGATCAGCTACTACGTTTTCACATCCCTTTTTGTCCTTAATGACAAGGTCAAATTCTTGTAATAAAAGGATCCAACGTATTAGCCTTGACTTGGTATCTTTCTTCGCGAAAAGGTGGCGAAGAGCTGAATGATCAGTATAAACAACGACTGGAGAGCCGATTAAATAAGGCCGAAATTTTTCGAGTGCAAACACAACAGCTAAAAATTCTTTCTCTGTTGTTGTGTAGTTAAGTTGGGCCTCATTTAGTGTTCGGCTAGTATAATAAATCACGTGCGGCATCTTATTAATGTGTTGTCCACGAACAGCGCCAATAGCAAAGTCTGATGCGTCGCACATGATTTCAAAAGGGTGCGTCCAGTCGGGAGATGAGAGGATGGGCGCAGTGATGAGTGAATGTTTTAAAGACTCGAATGCTTCAGTGCATGTGGAGTCGAAAGCGAAAGTTGTGTCCTTGGCCAGTAATAGAGTCAAGGGTCTAGCAATCTTGCTAAAGTCCTTGATAAACCGTCTGTAGAAACCGGCGTGGCCAAGGAAGGCTCTAATATCTTTGACGCATTTTGGGGGAGGGAGGTTAGAAATCGCTTCGATTTTAGCTCGGTCAACCTCGATTCCGTTTTGCGAGATGACATGTCCTAAGACGATGCCCTCTCGTACCATGAAATGGCACTTCTCCCAATTCAATGTTAGGTTCTTATCCCTGCAGCGGGTAAGAACAGCGTCAAGATGGCGTAAACACTCGTCGAAGGAGTCGCCAAAGATGGAGAAATCATCCATAAAAATCTCCAAGAACTTTTCAACCATGTCTGAAAAGATCCCCATCATACACCGCTGAAATGTCGCGGGTGCGTTGCATAACCCAAAGGGCATGCGGCGATAAGCAAAAGTGCCAAAGGGACAAGTGAATGTTGTCTTGTCTTGATCCTCTTTGGCGATAGGGACTTGATTGTAACCGGAATAGCCGTCGAGAAAGCAATAGAACTCGTGCCCTGCCAATCGCTCGAGCATTTGGTCAATGAAAGGTAAAGGAAAGTGGTCCTTCCTTGTTGCGGCATTGAGTTTCCTATAGTCTATGCAGACTCGCCACCCAGTTTGGGTGCGAGTGGGAATCAACTCATTTGCCTTGTTTGTAATGACCGTAATGCCTGATTTCTTTGGCACGACGTGGATTGGGCTAACCTATTGGCTATCCGAGATAGGGTAAATGATACCGCTATCCAGACACTTGACAATTTCCTTCTTAACCGCCTCTTTCATGATGGGGTTGAGGCGTCTTTGTGGATCTCGTGCTGGCTTGGCATCATCCATTAAGTGTATATGATGTTCGACTATGAGGGGACTAATCCCCTTAATGTCCGCCATAGACCAGCCGAAAGCTTGCCGATTATTATGTAAGACCATCAAGAGTGCCTTCTCTTGCTCAAGAGCTAGAGAGGCTGATATAATGACGGGTAAGGTCTCATTATCACCTAGATATGCATATTTTAGGTGTGTCGGCAAAAGATTTAATTCGAGTTTAGGAGGTGAAACAATAGATGGTAACAATGGGGTAGTTGTTTCAAACTCGAATGATTCCATCAAAGGTTCGAACCGAGTGTACGCAACAGTGTCGGATGGTTCAACTAACTCATCCGAAAAAGCAAAAGACTCCAATTCAGGTGATGAGTCTTCAAAGTCATCAACGAAGGTAAAGCACTCAAAATCATTATCCGTGGTGAAAGCTGCGTCGGATTCTAGGAGGAACGCACTAGTGGCGTTAACATTGCTGTGATCGAACAAAAAATTCTCGAATTCACAGTCCTCCTCCGCGATCTCATTGATTGAGCAAACATCAAGTACGCTAGCATTGGGCTCAGCAGGCTGACTTCCTAACTTGAAAATATTGAGCTCAATTGTCATATTGCCGAAGGATAAGTTCATTGAACCATTACGACAATTGATCACTGCATTGGAAGTAGCCAGAAATGGTCGACCAAGTATTACCGGAATTTGGTTCCGGGGGTTAGCAACAGGTTGTGTATCCATCACAATAAAGTCAACGGGGAAAATGAAATCCCCTACTCTTATTAACACATCCTCCAGCTCTCCCCTAGAATGGGTTATTGACCGGTCGGCCATTTGGAGAGTACAGTGAGTGGGCTTAAGCTCTCCAACGCCCAATTGCTCGTACACAGAATAGGGTAGCAAATTGACGCTCGCGCCAAGATCTAATAGTGATCTATTGATGTTCTTGTCCCCAATTGTTATCGAAATTGTAGGACACCCGGGGTCCTTTTGTTTTGGGGGAAGGGAATTTACAAGAGCATCACTAATAGCACTGGCCACAAAAACTTTCTTTGGCACTTGCGACTTCCTCTTTTTGGTGCACAAGTCCTTTAAAATTTTGGCATATGAAGGAACTTGCTGAATTGCATCCAAAAGAGGGATATTTATGCTAACCTGTTTGAATAACTCGACAATCTTCTCCATTTGAGGAGTTGGTTTATTGGATCTCAATCGATTAGGAAAAGTAACATTTTGAAAGGTGGCTGAGTCCAATTTTTGCGGATCAGATTGTCGAGTTGGAACGGCACCCCGTGTAGATGTGTTCGTGTTGTGAGAATGGGGTCCGTTCAAGCTAGAAGAGGTAGAGCCATGTGAAGGGTAGAGAATAGGCTCTAAAGAAGAAGAAGATGAAGGTGAAGAAGATGAAGAAGCCCCACCGGCAGGGGTGTCATTGTTAATGCCCACATTGTTTCGCAACACTTTTCCCGATCTCAAAGTGGTCACGGCATTTACATTATGATTTTGCTGTTGATATGCAGCATGTGCGTGACCGGGGTTGGGCAGAGGTTGAGACGGGAGTTTTCTTTTTTCGCGCTCGCTCAAAGCTGCATTGAGTTGTGCAATTTGTGCCTCAATAGATTTGATGCTTTGATCGTGTGAGGCACTATTTTGCACTAAAGATTGAATAGAAGTCTCAAGTCTTGCTGTAGACTGTGTAGATTGCTTAAGGAACACACCTAGACTTCTTTCGAACGAGCTAACCTTATCATTATTAGGTTGAACATAATTGTTTGGCTGGTAAGCATTGTTCGGCGCAAAATTGTTCACCTGATTAGGGTAAGGTTGTTGAAATTGTTGCGGTTGATATTGAGTTTGCTAGGGTGCTTGTTGTTGTTGTTGTTGTTGTGGAGGAGGAGGTCTTTGAAAATTATTATTATTTCCTTGGAATTGTTGATTTTGGTTCCAAGCGAAATTTGGGTGACTCCTCCACCCCGGATTATACGTCGAAGAGTACGGATCGTTTCTTTGTCGTTGCTGAAATGCAGCATTGACTTGATCCTGTCCTTGTGTAGATGCATTATAAGGACACTCTTCGGTCAGGTGCGATGGATCCGCACAACAAGCACAGACAGTTCGTGGAGGCATAGCAGGGGCAGGAGAAGACGATGAGATTTTGGTCTCGATCGCTTCTAGCTTTTTCGTAAGAGCGGCCATCTCGGCCTTCATGGAAATCGACATCTCTACTTGATGTATGCCTGCCCTAGATTGACCACTAGAAGATGATGTGGTCTTGGTGCTCTCCCACTGTATTGTCTGCTCACTAAGATCCTCGAGAAACTGCCACGCTTCATCGCTAGACTTAGAGAGAAAATGACCTTGATAGATGGTTTCTAGCAACTGCTTCGTTGCCGAGTTCAATCCCTCGTATAATGTTTGGCAAAGTTGCCAACTTTCTATCCCATGGTGAGGGCATTGAACTAGTAGGTCCTTAAATCTCTCGAAACACTTCCAAAATGGTTCGGAAGGAAGTTGTGAGAATTGAATTATTTCATTTCGAATTCTGGCAGTTTTATGGTGAGGATAGAACTTTTTCAGAAAAGCCTTCACAAACTCGTCCCAATTTCTTATGGAATGTGATGCGGTGCTATATAGCCACTTCTCGGCTAGGTCACATAAGGTGAAAGGAATGACCCTTAGCCTTATAGCGTCATCACTCAATTGGGTCGTTTTCATCATAGCGCACACATTTTGGAATTTATTAATAAAGATATATGCGTCTTCAGTTTCCAAACCATGAAATTTCGGCAACATATTGATGAAATGTGGTTTAATCTCAAAATTGTCCCCATTTGCCGGTGGGGGTGAAAGACAGGTGGGTAAAGAAGTGCGGATGGGGTAAAAGAGGTCCTGGAGCGCAACTCGTGCGGGCGCTTCAACAGGCGGCTGGTTCGGGTTATTCGCACCTAATGGAGGTGGAATCCTTCCCGTCGGTAAGGTATTGTTGGGGTTAAATCCCGACATACCTTCGGTGAAAGAAGTTGAAGGTGAGGGTAAGAAAGTGGACGGATTTTCGACTTCGGTGTCGAAAGGTTCGTTGGTCGGTACCAACGAAACGCGGACTAATCGGGCGTTTGTATCCCTAGTCTAAAGTGACATACACTAAAAGGGATAGTGCAGTCAGAAAAAAGAAAAACAGAATGTGGGGGTAAGATAATGTCAGTGAGGGAAAGTGGTGTGGTGAATTTGCAGGTTTTCTTTTTGCGACAAGTTGCAAGTTTTGAAAAGTTTTATTTATTTATTTATTTATTTTGTTTTATGTGGGAGTTTTGCAAAGAGGTTTTTGAAAAAGGACTCGTGACACAACTGTATCAACCACACATGCACAATCAGGCCTAGATCTAGGGTCGCCTAGGTCTACTAGACAGCTCCTAACTAGGGCTAGAAATAGACCTCAAACCGCCTCTTCACGGACAAGTACGGCCAGGTAAGTGGGAAGGAACCACCACTACAGTGGGCCTAATTAATAACCACTAGCCTAGACACCGCAATGTCGGTTAGGATGAACGGCCGATGCCTACCCTAGTCCTTTTCCTATTGAGCTCGCTGTCCTTAGGTCTGAGTCTAATCTTTTTTAATTTATTGTGGTCGATGCAAAATGCTTTAGGTGTTTTCTGGGGTCCTGGGAAGGGTGATGAAATCCCCACCCAATCTGAGTTTGGTCAATTAGCCCCTTAAGTCTAATTAAAATATGCAAAACAAAAATTCACTTGCAATCAATTTTAGCGCGGCGCAAAGAACCCTGCAGAAAATCTGTTATTTAGAAAGGGGAAGAAGATTTTTTAGCGCAAAGAAACCTGCAGAAAATTTTTACAGTGAAGATATGGAGGTTGCAGAGGGGAGAATGAGAAAACTAACCATGCAATTTTGAAGAGCTGATGTGTCAAGATGGCGGCGGAACCGCGGTCTAAAGGCCTCTTTTGCGGCGGAAACGCGGCAACTTGGTGGGTTCAGCTTCTGAAAAAATTTGTGCTGCTCTGTACTTGCAATTCCTTTCTGTTCCTATGCGCCTTTTTCTGTTTTGACTTTCTGTAAAACTCCAGATCCAAAAGTCTTTGCTGTTCCTGCAAGATTCCAACGAGAAACCCTTCAAACAGATAAAAATAATGAAAAGATAATTTTTGTATTTTGTATTTTCTGATTTTTATAATTTTTCAAAATTTATATCAACCCGAAATCATACAAATCCAAAAAATTTACGCCATCCTCGGCAACGGCGCCATTTGATTAATCCAAAAAATTGTAGTTTACCGTAATCAGAAACGGCGTCGCTTTGCAGCTAGCCGGTGAGTACGGGTCGATCCCCAGAGATGTGTAATTTCTTGTTTTTGTGTTATAACGAGTTGATTCAGATTGTTGTTTGGTTTTTGTCGATTGATTTAAAAACTAATTTATGTGATATGAAAGAACTCGTTAGGGTTAGGTCGAAGGTTGGGGTGTTGAGATCAATGTTTTCACCTCTTTCAATGCCGTTGATTTAAGCTTTTTAGAAAAATCACAATAATTATTAGCAAAGGGGATTAGGATGATCGGGAAGAAACAAAGTTTCTTCCTCTAGATCCTTGTCCGTCCTTTCCTATTAATTGTTGTGATCTTCATGGACGTCATATATGTCCGGCCTTTTATACTACAGTTCACTGTTACCTTATAGGTAGGGTGCCGTATGGGGCGGATCATACATGCGTGCATGAAGGTTTCGTTTTGAAAATATGTTGGCATTGAAGGAGGTGAGAGACATCCATCTCTCACTCCCTCTCTTGTTCCTAACCCTAACGAGCGAGGATTTTACTCGCTCATTAGGGAATTATTACAAAGAGACATTTTTGTTGCTTTATGTTTTTAGTGTAATTACTTACTTCTTACGACAGATTAAAAATAGCTAAACAAATGGATAACTAGGGCAAGTAATGATATTAAACTAAGGCAGGAATTAAATAATTTAAAAACTTACAAGAAAAGATGATGCTCTTGATCTCTCAACAGGTCTGAACTTTTATTGATTGATAAGAGGCATGCATTTTACAGATCTTGAGTACAATTTATAAGCAACCAGTGAAGCTAGGGTTACAGACTCTCGTATACATGAAATTACTGATTTGCCCCCTAAAAATCCCAACATATGAACCGACACACCGACACAAGAAGTCGGTGCCGACACGGGCACCATATGGCCGCGGTTCCGCGGCAAAGACATGCCTTTGGCCGCGGTTCCGCGGCCATTTGGTGAGTTCATCTCACCAACTTTCTGTGATTGGTTTTTCTTCTCTTGGGCTTCCTATTTTCATTGTTCTTTTCTCTGTTGGGCTTCTTAGTATTCTCTAGATCCTCAGTGAAACTTGTAAGGATCTTTTGACCGTTTCACTTTCGTCTTTTTGGACCCTGCATTGTTCTTCATCTCGACTTGAGTAAGATCCGTCTGCTGGTTGGTCAAAAGTCCATTTTCTGTATCATCTTTATCTTTTTCACTGTATTTCCTCCGAAATCCTGTATCCTGTAACATGCAACAAACGAGCGTCAAAAGTACATGTTTACTTATAAAATGCATAAAAGTGGGGCGTATGAATTGCAATATTATGATGTGAACAGACCCCACCCTTGAATAAAACGATTCTCTCTGCCATTCAAAATTCCAGATAATAGATGAATCAGGAAACAAAACTGGCATCAGGGTGATAGCAGTAGAGACAAGGAAAGACAATATTGGGAAAGGAACAAGCATATGTTACACAAGCGAAAATGAGACAGAGATGAGGTGTGAGTAATCAAACTAAAGAATGATAAATTGTACCTGCATATCTCCATCATCGTCCCTTCATCTCGGAGATCGGACCGAGCACCACCTTGATCCCAGTAGAGCCCTTGCTGATATCGTGTCGCGTGGGTTCGCGCCTCTATTTTCGTGATCGTCATTTTCGAGGCAAGTATTCGATACTTGCTTACATGCTATTGAAACTTTAAACTGTAAGTCCATGCTACCTCTCCCGGTACTTTCGGGCATGCGGAATTTGGTGAAAAACAATTTTCTAGAGGTGGTAACATGGACTCAAAACCGGATCTTTGTTAAACATCTAACTAACAACCTAACTAAGAGTTGTTAACTACTCGGTTAGGGGGTTATACCTTTCTTTCTTGATCTCCTTCGTCTTCAAGTCTCGATGGTTGTCCGGATCGCCTTCACTCCGTCGTCTCCTTGCGCCGAAAATAGATCCACCTCGAAAGCTTCTACCTTTGGCTTCTTCTTCGATCTTTGAAGAAACTAGTTCACTTGGTTTGCTAAACCTTGTGAACTAGAGTGAGTAGAGAAGAGTGTGTTGGGATTTTCTCTATGGTTCTTGATTCTCAACACATGAGACAAGTGAACCATAGACTAAGAGAGGGAGAGCAAGAGGAAGGAGATGAGAGCTCAAGAACAAGAGAGAGAATGAGAATGATAGAATGATAGAAGACTTTTCTCTCTTGGCTCTCATAATCCATAACCATCATCACAAAATAGTAATCCAGTATTGTGTAAATGGTTTAAGCTACAATAGCCATATCATTTCATGCACTCATTTCTCACAAGAGAAACAAGCAAGTAAAAAGTCTTTGCCATGAAATGATGGCCTGTAAGCCCACGGGGGCGCCCCGGCCGTCGATCCGACGCCGGAAACGCGGAAAACAAAAACTTTGCGAACTTTGCAAAACGGCACCACCGCGGACCTTTTACCCGGATCGGGCCATTAACCTAGCTAGCTAGCAAAATAGAAAAGAGTTGAGATGTATACCAAGCGATCCGTGTCCTTCGGTCTTCGTCTCCACTCCGATCTCCCGCGGAATCTCCGTCACCTCCTCGCTCGTCGAAAAGGGCACCACGTAGCCGGAATCTTTTACGGGCTCCCGCCTCTTGACCGAGGCAACTCGGGCGCGAAGTTGGCTAGCCGACGCGTCCAAGATTTGCTGTAGAATAGTATAGTAAACTTGTCTCTTGGGGTTATGAGGTTGCCATGATGGAGGAATTTTGAGCACAAGAATTTTTCATGGATGCTTTGCTAAAAAGGAAATGGAGCATCCAAGAAAAGAGCTCGGCCAAGGAAAAAAAATGCTCACTGTAAAAAGTGAATCAAGCAAGCTCAAATCATGTAAGGAAAGTGTGTATGAATTAATCCAAAAAAAACTTCACTGCACACACAAAAACAAAGAAGGGGGGCCCACGAACTTAATCAACAAGCAACATTTACACACACATAAACCTCTCTCCTCTCATACTAGTGGCCGGCCCCACAAAGGAATTGGTGGGAAAATGGATGAGTGAATTTTCAATGGAGAAAAGGAAAATCCAAAAAGAATAATGGTCACAACAATTTCCTTTCACAAACCATCAAATGAAAAGCCATCAAATGGACAAGAATGGAATATCATCATGAAGCAAGTCTCATCATAATCCACAAATGCAAGAAAGCCCCTCACAACAAAGTTAATTGCAAACTTGCAATTAACCCCCTCCACCAGATAGTCCGGCCGTGAAGGAAAAAGAGAAAATCGGCCGGAACGGAATGCAAACTGGCAACCCCAGAAAAACCGATCCCGTAATAAATTACAGGAAAACCCCGCAACTGCAAATACATGCCCGCATTTGTATTCCCGCTGAACACAAATGCAAAGAGACAAAACTACACTATCAAATACTAGAATCCGGCTTAAGCCAAAGCCGGCTAGTAAAAACCGTCCGATCACGATCCGTGCAATACCGCACGTATCTGATCGAACCCTGCCATATCTCCATACGGCCTCTACAGCGTTTCGCCCGAAACTTGAGTAGCTGAAAGTGTGGTGGACTCTAAAGACTCGTCAATACTATGGCTGTGGATTTAACCACTAGCACGTCAGAGGTATAAGCCAATACGTGACGGGCCACCAGCTATTGACCAAAAGGGACGTCGATGAGGAAGCTCACCCCGACACCCTACTGAGCCTGTCAGTGACAATATCCGTACAGTCCGGTCCGTTCGTCTATGAGTATCGCATGGCGGGCCTAGGGGGTTGGTAAAAGTCAGACCCCCAAAAGCGGTACAAGTCGTGTCGGAGTGTAGCCCAGAACACCCTGAGATACTACTGGAATACCTACCAGCAAATCTCCTGCCTTGGCCAAGGACTTTTCATGTTCTGGCTCTCCTAGACACAGCACGACCTCACCCCCAAATCGGGAGAGACGAACCCCTGAAGATCCGCTCACTGCCTCCATGTGGCTCGGGACTGTACCCAACTAAAACCTGTTTGCACGACTCCTTTGAGCCGTGGTAGGGTAGTAATCAAAGTACAGTGGGAACTCACACGAGACAAATGACGATCTCAGGTCGATGAACTAACCTGTACACATGTCACCAGGGAACTGCTATCTGACGTCTGGTATAATCCCAACTAGCAGGTTCCCGGCGAGTCCTGTCCGGTGTACTCATAACCCAATGAGCACCTGTATACATCTTAGGTGAACCAACTGACACCAGTGGCTTGTGAGACCGGCCACCGCCCCTCGTCGGGGTCTCGACTGTATACACTAGTCTACTAATGGAGTATCGATGCCCTGTCTCGAAACTCCTACGACTAGGGACCTTTTAAGGATGTGCTTGTAGACCCCCAGCTCCCACTTATATGATCGCCCTCATACTGCTGGTGGTCAAGCAAGAATCCAAGGGGCTTTATCAACGTGTAATAGCGACTCGAAAGGTCACCTAAAGCAGTACACGATAATAAAGATAAACCAGATAGCATACTATCATCTCGAGTAAGACTGTCCTACTGGGACAGGTCCTCCCCTCAATCATTGCAATCACGTGCCTGTGATCCAATAATTGACTCTGAGGGCACTATCTCCAACATGGCCATTGTCATCATGATGGTCAACTAGTCCAACCTAGTCAACCGGTCAACAAAGTCAACAAGTCAACAAAGTCAACCCCTCATCAACCATGTCACCACAATACTTAACTAATATTATTGTTAATCATATATCATATTCTCATTAGGGTTGAGCAAAAAGTCAATAGTCAACAGTCAACTGTCAACAACCCTAATGAGAATCCTCTGCCTCTGTCTCTCCGTCAACTGTGCATACACACTCGCATCCGCGTTCCGAGGAACATGAATACATACTGGATAAATCCAATCCCAATACGTACACTAGGATCTGGCTTAAACCAAAGCCCGCTAGTGTTAACTGTCCGGACACAGTACGTGCATAAGTGCACGGATGTGACCGAACCCTGTCGCAAAACCATGCGACCTGTCACAAAACCATGCGACCTCTACTCTGTTGCCTAAAGGCGAATAGCTCTCTGTGTGGGACTCTAAAGACTCGACACTACGCTGGCAGTGGGTTTAACCACAGACCGCAAGCGGCACTAGCTATGCGTAACGGTCCCCAGGTAGAAGCCGACAAGAAGACCGACGAGGTGAAACCCATCTGAACTCCTACTGAGCCTGAATGTGACAATCTCTATACAGTCCGGTCTGTTCGTCTGATACATCGCATGGCGGGCCTAGGGGTGGTAAACATCAGTTCCCTAATAGCGGTACAAGTCGTGTCGGAGTGAAGCCCAAAACACCCTGAGATAACACTGGAAGCCTACCAGTATATCTCGATTGCCCTGGCCAGGGACTACTCGTGTAATGGCTCCCCTAGACACAGCGCGATGTCAACCCCCAATACCGGGAGAGACGAATCCTGTCTAACCGTCACTGCCTCCAAGTGCTTCGGGACTATACCCAACCACTACCTGTTTGCACGACTCCTTTGAGCCGTGGTAGGGTAGTAATCAAAGTACAGTGGGAACACACTCGAGGCGAAGTGACAGTGTCAAGTCAGCGGACTAAGCTGTACTCATGTCACCTGGGAACTGATAACTGACGATATGTATAATACCAACCGGTCAGTTCCCGACGAGTCCTGTCCAGTGTACTCGTAACCTAACGAGCACCCGTATACTATCTCCAGTACGACGTACTGATGGCTGTGGGACAGACCATCTCCCACACTGGGATGAGAAGCGCATACGCTAGTCTACTCCGGAGTATCGATGCCCTGTCTCGATAGTCCTGCGACTAGGGACCTGTATAAGGATGTGCTTATAGATTACCCAGCCCCCACTAGTGTGACTGCCATCACAACGCTGGTAATCAAGCAAAGATCCTAAGGGCTCCACTAATGTGTATAGGTGATATACAAAAATAAACACATGTACACATTGAAGTAGAAACAAACCAAGTAGCATACTACTATATTGAGCAAGACTGTTTATACAAGGTGAATATCCTAAGCTTCCATTAAGTAATATACAAACTAGTATGATACAGTAATGGCCTCTAGGGCATATACACTAACAATCTCCCACTTGCACTAAGGCCATGTACTGGCGTATCGAAGACCTATCATCTCGATCAGCCGCTCGAACTGAGTCTGGGGCAAGGCCTTGGTGAATGGATCTGCAGTGTTATCTTCTGAAGCGACCCTCCGAACCTCGATCTCCTGGCGATCCACGATCTCCCTGATCAGGTGATACCGCCTCAAGATGTGTCTGGATCTCTGATGGGACCTGGGTTCCTTCGCTAAAGCTATAGCCCCGTTGTTGTCGCAATACAGAGGTATTGGATCAACAATGGACGGAACCACCTGAAGTTCTTTCAAGAACTTCCTTATCCAGACAGCTTCTTTTGTGGCATCAGATGCAGCGATGTATTCCGCTTCCATCGTCGAGTCTGTAACGGTTTCCTGTTTGGAACTCTTCCAACACACCGCCCTTCCATTGAGGGTAAAGACAAAACCCGACATGGACTTGGAATCATCCTTGTCACTCTGGAAGCTGGAGTCAGCAAAGGCCTCGATCTGGAGGTCTTTTCCGCCATACACTAAGAACATCTCCTTAGTCCTTCTCAGGTACTTGAGAATGTTCTTTACCGCTATCTAGTGTTTCTCCCCAGGGTTTGACTGATACTGGCTTACTACACTCAGTGCATAAGCTACATCCGGTCTGGTACACAACATCGCATACATTATAGAGCCTACCGCAGAAGCATAGGGTATAATAGACATGCGATCCCTCTCCAAATCAGTCTTGGGAGACATCTCTTTAGAGAGGGTGATCCCGTGACAAGCCGGTAGGTTACCGCGTTTGGAATCTTCCATACTGAATCTTTTCGGTATGGTGTCGATGTACCTGGACTGTGAAAGTCCTAATATCCTCTTGGATCTATCACGATCGATCCGGATCCCCAGGATGTATGAGGCATCACCCAGGTCTTTCATGGAGAACCTGTGTGACAAGAACCCCTTGACAGATTGTAGCATAGGAATGTCATTTCCTATTAAGAGAATGTCATCCACGTATAAAACGAGGAATACTGCAGTTCTTGCTACAAATCTCCTATAGATGCATGGTTCATCTGGATTTTTGATAAAGCCAAATTCCTTGACCGTCTCATCAAAACAGATGTTCTAACTCCGCGATGCCTGCTTTAGTCCGTAAATGGAATTAAGCAACGTGCACACATTTCCGCTGCTCCCACTCTGAATGAAACCCTCTGGCTGGTCCATATAGACACACTACTCTAAATTTCCATTTAGAAAAGCTGTCTTTACGTCCATCTGCCAAATCTCATAATCGTGGAAGGCAGCAATGGCAAGAAGGATCCGAATGGATTTCAGCATAGCTACTGGAGAAAAGGTCCCGTCATAGTCCAAACCAGGTCTTTGACGAAAACCCTTTGCAACTAGTCTAGCTTTATAGGTCTCAACCTGTCCATCTACACCAATCTTCCTTTTGAAGATCCACTTGCATCCTACGGGTTTTACCCCGTCTGGAGCAACGTCCAACGTCCATACTTTGTTGGTGTACATGGACTCCATTTCGGTCCGCATTGCATCCAGCCATTTTACCAAGTCGACGCTCTGAACGGCTTGCTGGAAGCTAGTAGGCTCATCATAATCTATGATGCAATCCTCTCTATCCCCGTCTATGAGAAAACCGCAGTATCTCTCGGGCGGATGAGACTGCCTACTACTTCTGCGGAGCGGCGTAGGAATGTCCTGTTCTTTTGAACCCTCTGGTTCCACTAAGCTTTCAGTAATAGTCTGTGGTTCTGGAATTTCTTCCAGTTCTATTTCGCTCCCACTTGTTTCCTTTTCTAAAAACTGGTGTTCCAGAAAATGGGCATTACGAGAAACTATGATCTTTTGTTCCTCTGCGTAATAGAAGAGATACCTCCTGGAATTCTTTGGGTATCCGACAAACTTGAACAGTACTGAGCGTGCCTCGAGCTTGTCCGCATGCTGTTTTTGACAAAAGCCGGACATCCCATGATCTTCAGATATTGAAGATAGGGTTTCTTTCCACTCCATATTTCATATGGTGTGGTAGGCACAGTCTTAGTCGGAACTCGGTTCAAAAGGTATGCAGCTGATTCTAGCGCATACCCCCAGAATGATCGTGGTAACTCAGCGTTACTCATCATGGACCGTACCATATCCAATAGGGTTCGGTTCCGTCTCTCCGATACACCGTTATGTTGCGGAGTGTATGGAGGAGTAAGCTGAGAGAGAATTATGTTCTCTTTTAAATAGTCCAGGAACTCGGCACTCAAGTATTCTCCACCTCGATCCGATCTTAGAATCTTAATACTTTTGCCGGTTTGTTTTTCTACTTCATTCTTATATTCCTGGAACTTTCCAAAGGCTTCGGACTTATGTTTCATCAAGAAGACATAACCGTACCTTGAAAAGTCATCCGTAAAAGTAATGAAGTAAGAATAACCGCTTCGCGCATGCGTAGACATTGGACCGCACACGTCGCTGTGTACGAGTCCCAAGAGCTCGCTCGCTCTTACTCCATGTCCAGTGAATGGAGTCTTTGTCATCTTTCCTTTGAGACGGGATTGACAAGTGGCATACGATTGATATTCGAACGGATTCAAATATCCTTCTATATGTAACTTCGTCAACCTTCTCTCATTGATGTGACCTAGTCTACAATGCCATAAGAAAGTCTGATTTATTTCTGGAGACTTTTTCTTGTGTGTATTCTGGACATTGAAAATCTGTGGCTGGTTTAATACGTATATACCATTGCTCAATGTACCTGACCCAATCAGAACTTGATTAAGATGAATGTTTACAACATTACTTACAAACGCAAATTCATAACCTTCTTTAGAAACTAAAGATACAGAAATGATATTACAAGTTGTGTTGGGTACAAAAAAGCAATTACGTAAAACCAAAACATGTCCATCTGACATTCCCAGGTGATAGTCCCCCACGGTCTTAGCATCCATGTTAGCTCCGTTTGCAACTCTAAGGGTCATGTCACCCGCCTTCAAAACCCTACTGTTTCTCAACGCCTGCAAAGAATTACAGATATGAGATCCTGATCCGGTATCCAATACCCAGGAAGTAGAGTTTATTGAAAGACAGTTTTCAATAACATACACACCTGAAGCTAAAGCCGTAACCTGCTTCAATTCCTGTGTCCCGACTTTCCAAGCCCTGCAATCATTCTTCCAGTGACCCTTCTTATGACAATAGAAGCATTCTTCTTTATCCACAAGCTGCCCCGCTTTCTTTGTTGCCTTTGCTTTTCCCTTCGTATCCACTTTACTAACACCGCCCCTTGGTTTGGCGAGGGCTTTCTTCTTCTTTCCCTTGGCTTTCTCCTTGGACCTAGAAGAGGAAGATCCTCCTACAAACAAAGTGGATGTTTCCCTACCTTTCTGTAGGGTGCCCTCTACACTCCTCAGCATGTTGAGGAGTTCTGAAAGTTCAACTTCTTTTTCTTGTAAGTTGAAGTTCAGTATAAACTGCGCGTAAGTGGAAGGAAGGGACTGGAGAATCAAGTCAGTATAGAGCTCATTCTCCAACGTGGTTCCAAGTTCCGCGAGCTCCTCAATGAAGCCAATCATCTTAAGCACGTGTTCCGCTACCGATGATCCGATGGCCAACCTTGCCGAAAATAACTTCTTCGACACTTCGTATCTTGCGATACGAGATTGCTCTCCATACAGTTCTTTTGTATGGAGAAATATGGATTCAAGGTCCATATTCTCGTGCCTCCTCTGATGTTCGTTGTCCATCGAGGCAAGTACGAGGCACTTGGCCTTCGCGCTATCAATCTCCCAGGTCTTACGGATTTCCTTATCCGCGACGCTGGAGGTGGGACTTGGGACAGGGGGAGCTTTGGTGGTAAGAAGATACCCCAGCTTGTCGTAAGTGATTGCCATTTTGACATTCCTGAGCCAATCTTTGTAGTTTGGCCCTGTCAGTATGTTTTTATCTAGAAGTAACTTAAGTCCAGTCATGTCGATTGGCCGCTGCAATTAGGAGAGAGAAGAAGAAACACTCAGCATGATGCTCTTGCAAGTTTAGAGTGGTTTTTAATTTGTCTAAACAGGATGGCTCCCACTGTTTCTCGAATCCCTCCTCAAATCAAAAAGGAAGAATTAGTCAGGATCAATCTCACCGTACAATACTTGCTTAACCGTTCGGCCAGGCTGGTGTCGGTACTTCGAGGGAGGTTTTCCAATGCTTTCGCGAAGTTTCTTAATTCAAGAACCTCTTTTCCCTGGGATCGTAGCCCCGCTAATACTTTTCTAGACACCTACTTGGTTTATAGCATTGATCGTTAAGTGAGAAATTTCCCGAGGAGTAGCATATACTCACAGTAGGATCGGGATCCAAATATCATCGCGTGACGAAACTGAAGGAATCCTACCAGAATCATCACACTCCAAATGGTATGCAACGCTAGCAAGTTTCAGTACTTATGAAACTCCCGATGTGGATTTTTGCCCCATGCTCTTATGACCTTGGCGTGAGGTCAAAATGTCATAAGTCACATGTCAAGTTCTTCCCATCATTATCCAGGTTAATTTGAACCCACCCGTACATACCCTTGACGTAGGCCAAAATGGAAGTATGACTGTCTCAAACCAACGCATTCTATCTATGCAACAAATAAATATCCGGCAGCTACCAATCACTATGCCTTGGCGTGAGGTCAAAATACATAGCTTGAATACTACCGAATATTTAACTGAAATGATGGAGGGCTACGGATGGTTTTGGCAAAACCGTGAACGTAGTGAACTTGATATAGTCGATGGAACGAGATAGCTTTTAAAAGGAGTGGCTCAAACTCCGCATTTTAAAAGTTTGTTTTGAAAAGAACCGAGTGGTTTTTCGAAAGTGTTCCAACGACTTTTACATGGTTTATTTTCTTGCATTATTTCTTTTAATGCGTGATATTCTTGCATTAGTTCTTTTAATGTGTCCCATCATTTAATCCTACCATTGCAGAAAACAACCAAAATATGGCGTACGCTTATGCCATTCGCATTCGCCACGGGGCCCCGTCATTACCCGTTAGGTTACTTAACTAACGACAGAGCGGGGGCTGAGCTAGCGCGGCTGTAAAACATAAGCAACGCCTAAATAATATCATATATAGATATATTGCAATGATAGACATTTCAGATCACAGATGAACACATTGGATATACTAGGAACCTGCAATTCGTACGAGCCTGTAACGAAAAGCAGATTACACGGTCGCGGTGAATAGCCAATACCCCACCCAAGACCCCTACGGGTGCGGCAAACTACCCGCCAAGTACCCAAAGCGAAGCAACCTCCCTCATCCCCGTGAGTAGGCCACTCGGCACTTCGGCATACCCGGTAGTTTGTGCACCCCCTCCATGGGTCTATCCTAGGAGCAAAAACAGTAAAAAGAAATTATACAATGACGGCTACAACCCCGACCCGGTTGTGCGGCCATACAAATAATTATTACATCAATTTACAAATTTATATGAATTGAAAGAAAAGAAAACTCTCGTCTCACAACCCCCGGCTATTCACCCGCGACAATCCAATGAATTCATATACACAAACCAATAACATTACAGATCACAGATTTGTATAACCCCCACTAATCGACATATAGCGATTAGTAGACGTTCAATACAAATATCACATCATAGAAAAACCCGTCAGCTTAAGTCTTTTAGAAGTTCGATCAAAAAAACGGATTTATAGGCCCCCAATACAAAATTTTCGTTCTGGAAAATCTGGGCAGAAAATACATAATCCAAAAATCCCAAAACAACCCTATAAGCACTCTGCAAGAAGATTTTTCCCCGACCGAGTTAACTCGGCCGCGGAACCGCGGCGGGAGCATGCTCCCGCCGCGTTTCCGCGGCACATTGAACGATTCAGGGGACGAAATTTCTTGGGTGTTCACACAAAAGCCTGAGCCGATTTTTAAGATAAAATTTATCAATTTTTGAACAGAAAAAAATTCGGCAGAAACTTGACAGTTTTGGGTTCGTTTTGCGACTTTTCTTTGATCGATCTTCTAGCTACTTTGCTAACATGTTAGATAGAGTTTAACTAGGCTCTGATACCACTATAAGTCCATGCTACCTCTCCCGGTACTTTCGGGCATGCAGAATTTGGTGAAAAACAATTTTCTAGAGATGGTAACATGGACTCAAAACCGGATTGTTAAACATCTAACTAACAACCTAATTAGGAGTTGTTAACTACTCGGTTAGGGGGTTATACCTTTCTTTCTTGATCTCCTTCGTCTTCAAGCCTCGATGGTTGTCCGGATCGCCTTCACTCCATCGTCTCCTTGCGCCGAAGATAGATCCACCTCGAAAGCTTCTACCTTTGGCTTCTTCTTCGATCTTTGAAGAAACTAGTTCACTTGGTTTGCTAAACCTTGTGAACTAGAGTGAGTAGAGAAGAGTGTGTTGGGATTTTCTCTATGGTTCTTGATTCTCAACACATGAGACAAGTGAACCATAGACTAAGAGAGGGAGAGAAAGAGGAAGGAGATGAGAGCTCAAGAACAAGAGAGAGAATGAGAATGATAGAATGATAGAAGACTTTTCTCTCTTGGCTCTCATAATCCATAACCATCATCACAAAATAGTAATCAAGTATTGTGTAAATGGTTTAAGCTACAATAGCCATATCATTTCATGCACTCATTTCTCACAAGAGAAACAAGCAAGTAAAAAGTCTTTGCCATGAAATGATGGCCATTGTCATCATGATGGTCAACTAGTCCAATCTAGTCAGCCGGTCAACAAAGTCAACAAGTCAACAAAGTCAACCCCTCATCAACCATGTCACCACAATACTTAATTAATATTATGGTTAATCATATATCATATTCTCATTAGGGTTGAGCAAAAAATCAATAGTCAACAGTCAACGGTCAACAACCCTAATGAGAATCCTCTGCCTCTGTCTCTCCGTCAACTGTGCATACACACCCGCATCCGCGTTCCGAGGAACACGAATTCATACTGGATAAATCCAATCCCAATATGTACACTAGGATCTGGTTTAAACCAAAGCCCGCTAGTGTTAACTGTCCGGACACTATACGTGCATAAGTGCACGGATGTGACCGAACCCTGTCGCAAAACCATGCGACCTGTCGCAAAACCATGCGACCTCTACTCTTTTGCCTAAAGGAGAATAGCTCTCTGTGTGGGACTCTAAAGACTCGACACTACGCTGGCAGTGGGTTTAACCACAGACCGCAAGCGGCACTAGCTGTGCGTAACGGTCCCCAGGTAGAAGCCGACAAGAAGACCGACGAGGTAAAACCCATCTGAACTCCTACTGAGCCTGAATGTGACAATCTCCGTACAGTCCGGTCTGTTCGTCTGATACATCGCATGGCGGGCCTAGGGGGCGGTAAACATTAGTCCCCTAATAGCGGTACAAGTCGTGTCGGAGTGAAGCCCAAAACACCCTGAGATAACACTGGAAGCCTACCAGTATATCTCGATTGCCCTGGCCAGGGACTACTCGTGTAATGGCTCTCCTAGACGCAGCGCGATGTTAACCCCCAATACCGGGAGAGACGAATCCTGTCTAACCGTCACTGCCTCCAAGTGCTTCGGGATTGTACCCAACCACTACCTGTTTGCACGACTCCTTTGAGCCGTGGTAGGGTAGTAATCAAAGTACAGTGGGAACACACTCGAGGCGAAATGACAGTGTCAAGTCAGCGGACTAAGCTGTACTCATGTCACCTGGGAACTGATAACTGACGATAGGTATAATACCAACCGGTCAGTTCCCGACAAGTCCTGTCCAGTATACTCGTAACCTAACGAGCACCCGTATACTATCTACAGTACGATGTTTTGGTGGCTGTGGGACAGACCATCTCCCACACTGGGATGAGAAGCGTATACGCTAGTCTACTCCGGAGTATCGATGCCCTGTCTCGATAGTCCTGTGACTAGGGACCTGTATAAGGATGTGCTTATAGATTACCCAGCCCCCACTAGTGTGACTGCCATCACAACGCTGGTAATCAAGCAAAGATCCTAAGGGCTCCACTAATGTGTATAGGTGATATACAAAAATAAACACATGTACACATTGAAGTAGAAACAAACCAAGTAGCATACTACTATGTTGAGCAACATTGTTTATACAAGGTGAATATCCCAAGCTTCCATTAAGCAATATACAAACTAGTATGATACAGTAATGGCCTCTAGGGCATATACACTAACATAAACTTGCCTTAATATTTATCCATGATCTAATAATGTATTATTTAGTAAATCACCTTACATACATTGCTTCCTGTTTAACCCTAGTTGCATGCCAAATTAATTATTTTCCTGTTAAATCCTTATTTAGAAGTGATAACAGTGGAGTTCCAATTAACCATATCAGGCTCCGCTGTACCTTTATGTTTCCGAACCTGAGACTTAATCTCGCATCGAATTATACATAACTAACAACCCCCGTACATGATAGATTACATTTTGGTTTACTGCTATGGAACTTTTATTCCAACTTAGCCTATCAGATATTCATGTACAACTTAAACCGGTCAAATTATGTTTGCATTCTTTAAACAGATTACACATGTAGTTGCACTCAATGTTTTATTAACCTAATTCCAGTAGTTGCATTTACCATTCTGTATTCACGTTATATTGGCACCATCTATTTAACACGATTGAAAACTGTACCGCTAGATAATAAATCCGCTTTATTGCTTTACGCATTGATTAGATCTTGATGTTTGCTTATATCTGATTGTGAGCACACCCACGATATTGTTTATATCTTGACCTGACATGGCTACATATATATATTGATACACCTGACATGGTACCGTATACTGTTGACTTGACCTGATGTACCATGACCCGACCTGTTACCTGATCTCGTGCCTAATGCCATCAAACCTGACATGTAGTCCTCATGGACCGTTCCTGTTGTCTATCCAGACAAACCTGCTTTTACCTGATCCTGTGTTGGCATTAGTTCTTGATTACTGAATACCTGACCTGAAATACATAACTTGGGGGTATGGGGAAGTCAAAGGTGAAATCTGACTTGTAACTCGACAGTTCACTACCTGTCCTGAGTGTATACATTCCTGTTTTGTGCCTAGCGGCATGTCTCGGTTTTAGCCGAGAATATTGTGGCCGTGGTCCCGGGTATGTACGGGATACTATCGAGTGTACACATTCCTGTTTTGTGCCTAGCGGCATGTCTCGGCTGCAGCCGAGAATATTGTGGCCGTGGTCCCGGGTATGTACGGGATACTATTGAGTTACATCGACGATTCATCAATTGATTTCAAAGACTTTAGAATAGAAAACCTGATAGAACAGTTTAGTTACCTACTGCACACTACCCTGCACTGCTTGTTTCACATTATTGCTTTATTCATGTTTATTTTGCATTGCCTGTTACATTGTTCATATTATATTACTGGTTGACATGACGCGCTGACGTCTGGGTTTTGCATGGCCCAGATTCTGTACCGCTGTCGCAGTCCGAGCAGGAGTACTTCAGCCAGCAGGCTGAGCTGTGAGTTCAGTAGTAGTTAGTTTTATTTCCTGCATTTATTTCCTGATGTGAGCCCGCATTATGGGACACACTTTTCAGTTATTTGTATTGGATCATTTGCTTCCGCATTTATTTATTATCGACTCCTGTTATTCTGGATTATGGACATGTTTTAGATAGTTTTATCTTGTTCTTGATATCTCTACAGCCGTAATGTGACTGTGGATGGATACTTCCTACCCACAGGTAGCATGATTGGCTATGTCACGTGCCCAATCTAGCGTACTCTGGGAAGCGGGGCGTGACAACAATGGTGAGTCATAAGCCTACACCATTCCATCACATACAAGAAGAGTGGAGAAGAGAAGAGAGAGAGCCACCTCTTTGTACACACGCGCAGATACACACACATACACTAATATAAGTATATGCTATAAATACATACACCCGTATTCGTATCAAAATACATATACCCGTATTTGTATTAAGATACGAATACCCGTATTTATATCAAGACACAAATACATGTTTTTATACAAATACCCGTTGTTTACCGCCGAAGACTAGACTGAGACGTTGGGACGTCTAGCCTGAATTTGGGGGCAGATGTTATTTGGACATATCCATCCCCCTCTCCGAAGATACCAAGTTAATTTATGGCACCATATATCGGAGGTTTGGATAGATGCGACCGTTGTAGCAGACTTTATCAGATTCCCCCTCATTTGTGAGGGGTTTTTGATTGTGGGGACGCTCTTCCCTACAGGCACAAGCCTCGACAATTAATTACGTTATCGCGTTGCGATAACCACTTTCTCCTGCTCCAGTAGATCACTTTGTGTCGTGTTATATTTGTTTTATTTTGGTTGCCCATGGATTGTATACGGAGACTAGTTTATGTCGTCGCCCGTAGAGCGCGGATTAGTCCAAATCCGTATGTTTTAGATTTGGAGATTAACTTAGGTTGTATGTATTCCATCAGTTCAAAGATATTTTATTTTATTTAAGGACCGTTAATTTGTTTTTAGATTAAGATCTACTTAAATATATGAGCATTTAGGCTCAATTTATTTTAACTAAGGATACGTTAGTCCTATTTGAGACTAAAATCAACTTAAAAATATTTTTAGGATCATTAAATTTAGTTAAGATCCAACAACAGAGCATTTGGTCTCAGCTGCAAGAAATCTTCAAGACTTAGCCAATTTGGGATCAGTCTGCTCGGTATTGGACTTTTAACCTTATTCAGAAGTGCTAAGCACTTATTTGTTGCTCTGACGCTCACATGTGTTTAATGTGAGGCGCTGAGTCTTCACCTCTGGGCGCTCAGGTGGAAAGCACGTGAGGCGCTGAGTTTATATTTTTGGACGCTCACGTGGGAAGCACGTGATGCGCTGAGCTCTTTTCTTTGTTGGGTGATTATGTGTGAAGCACATGAGGCACTGAGTACTTATTTTTAGGCGCTCACATGGGAAGCACGTGAGGCGCTGAGCTCTTTTTTGTTGGACGCTCACGTGGAAAGCACGTGAGGCGCTGAGCTCTTTTCTTTGTTGGGCATTCACGTGGGAAGCACATGAGACGCTGAGTTCTTTTCATTTAGAGATTTAATCTCTGTTAATGGCATTTTTAGCCATTAATGATCACCAAGATCTCTATTTTAGAGATTTAGGATCTGCTTTTCTTTTAAAAACTAAATTCTTCTATTCTTTTTACAAGAACTAAGTCCTTCTGTTCTTTTTACAAGAACAAAGTTCTTTGTATAGGGTTAAACCCTATTTTCAGATGAATTAAATTCCTAGAATATATTTCTTTTCTCTTTTTTCTTTTTGCCTAGTTCTTTTCCCTAGATTTTGAGTCTGAAGAACAGAATCTTCCCGATGAGAATTAAATTCTCAACTTATGGAGAGATTTTTCTTACGGATCTCAGATCCAGAGAAAGAACTAAGTTCTTTTATGAAGGGTTAAACCCTTGTTTTTATTTATGCTAGGCAAATGAAATATATTTTATCTCTGCTTTTTCTTTACATAGGGTTTGAAAGAGCAAGAATATCTTCTTTGAAAGAGAATTGAATTCTCAGCTTTTGTGACTTCTGCCTTTTTGTTTGCAGAAGCTTATGGGTTTTTTTCCTATCTTATGAGATTTAATCTCTTTACTCCTATTTATAAGAGAAGAGAAAAGTCAATTTGTTGAGAAAATCTCTTATTGAAAGATCATGATTGATTTCATAATCAATCAAATTGGTCTTAAAGATCAACCGGTGAATTTTATTCACCATTGGATTTTTAATCCAAAGGCTCTCTGTTTAACAGAGAAGATTTCTTGTTTGTTTTGACAAGATTAGGAAAATATTTTTCTAAGATAGAATTTTATTCTATCAGATGATCGATAGGTGATTTTATAATCACCGTTGAATCTTTGATCCAAGGGTCCTCTGTTTAACAGAGAAGATCTTTCTAATTTGAAAAAGACCAAAAAAATATTTCCCACATAGAATTTAATTCTATCAGATAGTTTAATTGGTGATTTTATCAGCATTGGATTTTAAATCCAAAGATTCTCTGTTAGAGAAAGATCTTTCCATATTCGAAAGATCGGGGAAAATATTTTCCAAAATAGAATTTAATTCTATCAGATGAGAGCATTTTAAATTGGGGCGCTCACGTGCCATCATATGAGTGCTGCCATATACATATATGGCAGTGACACTCACGTGCTTTACATGTGAGCGCTACCAAAAGAATGCGGTAAGGGAACTCACGTGTTTAACACGTGACCCCCAGTATGGGTTTTAGCCTGATTATTTTCAGCGCTCATATAATTTGCATATGAGCGCTCATGTGTTTAACACGTGAGACTTGTTTGGCCTTGGGTTATTTATGTTCAGTGCTCATATACTTTGCATCTAAGCGTTCACATGTTTAACATGTGAGGCCAAAGTTTGGGTTTTAATTCTCCTTGAAGAAATAACGCTCACGTGTTTTTCACATGGAAAGAATTCGTTTCCTTTTTCTCTTCCTTCCCCTTCTTTATAAGGGAATAACTAGCTCTTAGCCAAATATTTTGGCGGGAACACCCGTATTCATATAAATACTGTATTCTGTTAAAATACAAATACGAAAAAGAGATATATAATACTAGCTCACATTTCATCCAAATGTGATAATCTGGTTATCTTTCAAACCGCCTAGTATTAACAAACTGTCCGATTAAAAGTACGTGTAAAAAAACACGTATTTAATCGAACCCAAGTACGTATCAAAATACGTACACTACATCATTTCGCCTAAACTGGGAAACCCTCTGTACGGGACTCTAAAGACTCGACAATACGCTGGCAGTGGGTTTAACCAAAAGCACGTCAGCGACACTAGCTGTACGTAACGGCTGCCCACGTATTGATCAAAAGGAAGGCCGACAAGAAAACTTGTTTGTATCTTTACTGAACCTGAAAGTGACAATCTACATACAGTCTAGTCTCTTCGTCTAAGAGTATCGCATACTGGGTCTAGGGAGGTGGAAAACGTCAGACCCTTAATAACCCAATAAGTCATGTCTATGTGGCCCAAAACCATCCCGAGAAACTACCGATCTCACAATCAGTAAATCTCAACTGTCTTGGCCAAAGTATTATGGTGATGACCAATCGAACACAGCACGACATCAACTCCTTATATCAGGAGAGACGAATCCCTTATCGCTCACTGCCCCCGAGTGCTTTAGGACTGTACCCAATTAAAACATGTTTGCACGACTCTTTAAAGTCGTGGTAGGGTAATAATCTAAGTACAGTGGGAACACACTCGAGATGAATGACGATGTTAGGTCTAAATACCGACATGTACATATGTCACAAGAGAACTACTATCTGACGATAGGTATATAACTATCTGGAAGTTCTCGGCGAGTCTGTACGATATAACTCAAAACCTAATGAGCACCTGTATACTATCTTTGGTGCCGAACACCAATAGCTGTGGGATAGGCCACCTTCCCTCACGGGAATAAGAAACATATACACTAGTATACTCCGGAATATCGATGTCCTATCTCAAAACTCCAACGACTAGGGACAATTTAAGGATGTGCTTATAGACTACCTAGACCCCATGAGTATGATCGCCATCACAACTCTAGTAGTCAAGCAAAGATCCTACGGGCTTTACCAATATGTAATCAAGATACGTAATATAAAATATAATATATACACATGTTGAGGTAAAGACAAACCAGATGGCATACTATCATATCGAGCAAGATTGTCCTGTACATATATATATCCCAAGCATCCATATGTAATATACAATCCTGTAGTATACAATAATGGCCTCTAGGACATATACATCTAACAATCTCCCACTTGCACTAAGGCCATATATTGGCGTATCGAAGACCAATCATCTACAATAGCTGCTCGAGCTGAGTCTAAGGAAGTGCCTTTGTGAGTGGGTCTGTCGTGTTGTCTTTTGTGTCTACTCTCCTGATCTCGATCTCTCGACGATCAATGATCTTCCTGATCAGGTGATACCGCCTTAAGATGTGTCTGGATTTTGATGGGACCGCGGTTCCTTCACTAACGCTATAGCGTCATTGTTGTCATAATACAAAGGTATGGATCAACAATAGACGAAACCACCTCAAGTTCATGAATGAACTTTCTCATCCAGACAACCTCTTTTGCGGCATCCCTGGCAGCAATGTATTCAGCCTCCATCATCGAGTCTTCTACGGGAACTCTTCCTACACACCGCCCCTCCATTGAGGGTAAACACATAACCCGAGACAGATTTGTTGTCATCCTTGTCGCTTTGGAAGCTTGAATCGGTAAAGGACTCCATATGGAGGTCTCCATTACCGTACACTAAGAATATATCCTTAGTCCTTCTCATGTACTTCAGAATGTTCTTCACAGTTGTCCAATGCTTCTCTCCTGGGTTTGACTGATACCGGCTTACTATACTAAGTGTATAAGCTGCATCTAGTCTGGTACATAATATCGTATACATTATTGATTCTACCGCCGAAGCGTGGTGTAGAATGCTCATGCGAGCCCTCTCCTCATCAGTCATGGGAGATATCTCTTTGGAGAGGGTGATTATGTGATAAGCAGGTAAATTACAGCGCTTGGAATCTTCCATACCATATCTCTTTAGTATGGTGTCAATATACCTGGACTGTGAAAGTCCCAACATGCTCTTAGAACTATCATGATAGATCTTGATCTGCAGAATGTAGGAGGTATCACCTAGGTCCTTCATGGAGAACTTCTGAGACAAGAACAGTTTGACCGACTGTAGCATAGGAATATCATTTCTTATTAGGAGAACGTCATCCACATACAATACGAGTAATACCACAGTTTTGCGTACAATCTTCTTGTAAATACAAAGCTCATCTATACATTTGATGAAGTCAAATTTCTTGACTGTTTCATCAAAACAGATGTTCCTGCTCCGCGATACCTGCTTTAATCCATAAATGGATTTAAGCAATTTACACATCTTCCTGCTGCTCCCACTGTCTATGAAGCCATCTGACTGATCCATATAGACACACTCTTCTAAAGCACCGTTTAGAAAAGCGGTCTTTACGTCCATCTGCCAGATCTGGAAGGCAGCAATGGCAAGTAGGATCCGAATGGATTTGAGCATAGCCACTGGAGAAAAGGTTTCGTCATAGTACACACCTGGTCTTTGACGAAAACCTTTTACAACAAGCCTAGCTTTATAGGTTTCGACCTGTCCATTTGCACCAATCTTCTTCTTGAAAATCCATTTGCAACCGGCGGGTTTTACCCCTGGCGGTGCAATGTCCAAAGTCCAAACTTTGTTGGTGTACATGGACTCCATTTCGGATCGCATAGCATCTAGCCATTTCACAGAGTCCCTACTGGCAATGGCCTGCTCAAAACTTGTAGGATCATCTTCTTCCAAGATACAATTCTCTCGATCCCCGTCTACAAGAATACCGTAGTATCTCTTGGGCGGATGAGAAATCCTACTAGATCTACGGAGTGGCTGAGATTCGTCCGGGATTATTGAATCATGTTGTTGCACCAAATCCTCAGTTACCGTTTGTGGATTCAATATTTCATTCAGTTCTACCATGCTCCCACTAATTTCTTTTGCAAGAAATTCCCTTTCTAAAAAGGTGGCGTGGCGAGCTACAAACGCCTTATGTTCCTCAGTGTGGTAGAATAGATATCAATGCGAATGATTAGGATATCCCACAAACTTACATAGAACTTATCGTGCCTGAAGTTTGTCCGGATTTTGTACTTTAACATAGGCCGGACAACCCCATATCTTAACACATTTAAGACATGGTATTTTTCCACTCCATGTATTATATGGAGTCTTAGGAGCTGATTTGGATGGAACCTAATTCAACAGAAATATCGCTATTTGAAGCGCCTGTCCCCAGAATGAAAAAGGTAACTCAGCAGTACTCATCATAGAGCGAACCATATCCAAAAAGGCGCGATTCCTCCGCTCAGACACACCGTTGTGCTGTGGTGTATATGGAGGAGTAAGCTGAGAGAGAATACCATTCTCTTTTAGGTATTCTAGGAATTCGGTGCTTAAGTACTCCCCTCCTCTATCAGATCGAAGGATCTTTATACTTTTGCCAGCCCAATTCTCTACATCGTTTCTTTATTCTTTGAATTTCTCATAAGTTTCAGATTTCTATTTCATAAGATACACATATCCGAATCTAGAGAGATCGTCAGTGAATGTAATGAAGTATGAGAACCCACCCCTTGCATGTATAGATATTGGACCATATACATCACTGTGTATGAGTCCCAGGATCTCTATTGCTCTTTCTCCGTGTCCGGTGAACGAAGATTTGGTCATCTTACCTTTGAGACAAGACTAACAAGTTTCATAAGATGAAAATTTGAATGGACCCAAAAATCCATCTTTATGTAACTTGGCTAGTCCGGTCTTATTGATATGACCAAGTCTACAATGCCGCAAGTAGGTTTTGTTCATATCTAAACTTTTTCTCTTGCGTGTGTTTTGTACATTGAAAACTGTGTTTTGATTTAGAACATGGATACTATTATACAGTGTACCTTTTACAACCAATACCTGATTAAGGTAAATGCTCATGATATTTCTAAGTTCACCGCCGGAAGACGGACCGGGACGTCAGGACGTCCGGCCTAAATCCTGGGGGCAGATGCTATTTGGATTTATCCGTCCACCTCTCCGAAGATGCCAAGTTGATTTATGGAACCGTATATCGGAGGTTTGGACAGATGCGGCCGTTGTAGCAGATTTCATCAGATTCCCCCTCGTTTATAAGAGGTTTTGATTATCGGGACGCTCTTCCCTGCAAGTGCAAGCCCCTGCAGTTAATTACGTTACTGCATCGCGATAACCACTTTCTCTTGCTCCAGAAGTTCACTTCGTGTCGTGTGTGTGTTTTTGTTTTTATTTTGGTTGCCCGTGGATTGTATACGGAGACTAATTTATGTCATCGCCCGTAGGGCGTGGATTAGTCCAAATCCGTATATATTTTTAGATTTGGGTTTGATTTGATTTAAGAATCGTTAATCTGGTTTGAGATTGAGATCAACTTAAACATATGAGCATTTGGGCTTGATTATTTTAGTTTAAGGACATCGCGGTCCGTTATCGCCATGTTTGAGACGAAATGTTGATTTTAAGGATGTTTCGGTCCTTTATCGCCATTTTATAGGCGAATATTAGTTTATGGACATTTCGGTCCATCATTCACCCTATGCGCACGTGTATTTGTTACATGGCAGAGTGAACAATGGAGATATGGAATGTGCCCAATTTAGGGCACAATCCGATTTGAGGCATGCACGTCAATGCATGAAGAAGTTATTGGTCGTCGGGACCCGCCACCTCTCTGAAGACGTTGGAGAATTACAACGACATGTATCAGAGGTGTGAAGAGATGTACTCTTGAACCAAATCCCGTATTTTAGAGAAAAGGGTTTGCTGTGGGCTTAAGAATTTTTAGTCATATTTGAGACCTTGGAAATCGAGAGCATATGGGCTCGATTGATTTCTTTGTTAAGGATATGTTAGTCCAATTTGAGACTAAGATCCACTTAACAACATTTTAGGATCTTTTTTATTTAAGACCCCACCAGCAACAGAGCATTTGGACTCAGTTACAAGACTTTAGCAACTTAGCCAATTTGGGCTTTAGTCTGCTTAGTCTCCCCTTTTTCCTGAAAAAGTGCTAAGCACTTGTTTGGGTTATGTTTATTCAGCCTCTCTTTTTTATGCAAAAAATGTTGAGCACTTGTTTAGGCTCTGTTTATTCAGTCCCTCTTTTTTATGCAAAAAGTGCTGAGCACTTATATGAGTTCTAACGCCCACATATAATCATGTGGAGCTTTCAGTCATGGGCATTGCCCAATAAGTGTTGAACACTTTACTCGTTTTTTCTTTATATGGAGTACTATGCACTCTTTATGGCGTCCACGTGGGGTGCTGGGCGCTGCCCAATGAGTGTTGAACACTCAGCCGTTGTGGGCTGCCTGTGGAGTGCTAAGCACTCTTTTCTTCTCTTTTGCGGCGCCCATGTGGGGAGCACGTAAGGCGTTTGGCGCTGCCCAGTGAGTGTTGAACACTCAGCCTTTTGGCTCTCTCTTTTTTTTTATGGAGTGCTGAGCACTTTATGGGGCCCTCTTGATTTTCACGTGCGGCGCTGGGCGTCGGACGCTGCCCAATGAGTGCTAAGCACTCTTCTTTTTTGTGGCACCCGCGTGAGGCGTTAGGCGCTTTTAGAGGCGTCCATGTGGGAAGCACATGGGGCGCTGAATTCTTTTCTCCTTTGTTGATGGCATTTTTGCCCATTAATGATCACTATGATCTTTGTTTTGAATATCTAGGATCAAGCTTCATTTTAAGAACTAAGTTCTTTTGTAAGAATAAGGTTTCTCTTGTATGCTTTTGTTTTCTAGGAACTCAATTTCTGGTTCTTTTCTGAATCTTTGATTCTCAAGAACAAGTTCTTCCCGATGAGAATTAAATTCTCAACTTGTGGGTGACTTGCCTCGCAGATCTCAGATCCAGAGAAAAAACTAAGTTCTTTTAAAGGGTTAAATCCTTCAATAGGTAAATGAGATGTTTTGATATCTATTTTTTTATTTACCTAGAGTTTTTGAGGAGGGAGATCTTCTTCCTTGAGAATTTAATTCCCTGTTCCTTTTGAAGCTTTCTATCTCTTTTTTTTAGAAGCTTATGGGGGTTTGATTAATCCAAAAATTGTTGTTTACCGTAATCAGAAACGGCGTCGCTTCGCAGCTAGCCGGTGAATACGGGTCGATCCGCAGGGATGTGTTAATTTCTAATTTTGTGTTATAACGAGTTGATTCAAATCGTGGTTGGTTTTTTATCGATTGAGTTTAAGATGAATTTATGTGATAAGAAAGGACTCGTTAGGGTTAGGTCGAAGGTAGGGGTGTTGAGATCTATGTTTTCACCTCTTTCAATGCCATGATTTAAGCTTTTTAGAAATATCACAACAATTATTAGCAAAGGGGATTAGGATGATCGGGAAGAAACAAAGTTTCTTCCTCTAGATCCTTGTCCGTCCTTTCCTATTAATTGATGTGATCTTCATGGATGTCATATAAGTCCGGCCTTTTATACTAAGGTTCACCGTTACCTTGTAGGTATGGTGCCGTAGGGGGCGGATCGTGTATGAATGCATGAAGATTTCGTTTTAAAAATAAGTTGGCGTTGAAGGAGGTAAGAGACATCCATCTCTCACTTACTCCCTTGTTCCTAACCCTAACGAGCGAGGATTTTATTCGCTCATTAGGGAATTGTTGCAAAGAGACATTTTTATGTTTATGTTTTAAAGGTTAACTACTTGGTGCAGATTAAGGAGGATTACACTAGAGCAAGAATTAACTAACTAGGGCAAGTAAAAGATTATACTAAGGCAAGAATGAAATAAAACTAAAAACTTACAAGAAAAAGTGATGCTCAGAATTCTTCAACAAATCTCACTTTTATTGATTATCCAGAGGCATGCCATTTTTAAGATCTAGATTACAATTTATAAGTAACTAGTGAAGCTAGGGTTACAGACTCTCGTAGACATGAACTTACTGATTTACCCCCTAAAAATCCCAACACATGAAACGACACACCGACACAAGAAGTCGGTGCCGACACGGGCACCATATGGCCGCGGTTCCGCGGCAAAGACATGCCTTTGGCCGCGGATCCGCGGCCATTTAGTGGGCTTGGCCTACTATCTTTCTGTGCTGGGTCACTCTTCTCTTGGGCTCTCTGATTTCACTGTTCGTTTCTCTGTTGGGCTTTCCAGTATTCTCCAGATTCTCAGTGAACTAGTAAGGATCTTTTTGACCGTTTCACTTGACGTTCGTCTCGGCTTGAGTAGGATCCGTGTGCTGGGTGGTCAAAAGTCCATTTCCTGTATCAACTTTGTCTTTTTCACTGTATTTGCTTCAAAAGTCTGTATCCTGTATCATGTAACAAACGATCGTCAAAAGCACCTGTTTACTTATAAATTGCACAAAAAGTGGGGCGTATAAATTGCAATATTATGATGTGAACAAATACCCCCAAACTTACCTTTTGCTCGTCCTCGAGCAAACTTATTATTTTATTCTGACCTAGCCACACTTTCGCAGGGAAACGCGATTGCACTGAGCACGTGCAACAAGCCGTTAAACCTCTAGGTGTCCCTAGTAGGAGGAGTGTTGTCTCCTGAGGGTTTTCAGCGGATACTACCCACAAAATCCTATCAACTTGGTTTCTCGACTTTTGTTCTCCATTTAGGTTTTCTAACAAGGAAATCTATTATCGTTGACCCGCAAATTATCCACCCATATTCTTCACGCTTACTCATTATTTAACTTAAGATTACACATATCCTGTAGAATTACCTAGCTTTCGGCGTTTCTTAAGTTTTCCTTCTAGAGTTCCATCTCCACTTAGGAATTTCTATCAACTCTATTAAAGACACAAGTTCTATTCTTCATTCCTTTCTCTTATCTAAACTCTAATCACATATCCCCACGTGTGTGTAAATATCACCCCTACACTTGGAAATTCAAATTAAGCAATCGTACTCCAGCCCAGTGTCCAAAGCACTTGTGAGACTTTGCTTTCACATCCTTCATGCGACTGTTAATACTTCTTGAGGTACCAACAACCGATTACCAGATGCGTTAGCACTTTAAGGCGTACTTCCTAGTTTTGCAACACCCAAGGCTTTTAGCACCTTTGCTAAATATTTTTCTATTTTTTTTTTTTTTTTTTTAGCCTTAAGTAATCACAAAAACCAGTGTCCATTTTTTCTTTATCCACTTTTTTTTTCTTTTTCATTGTGCTAAGGACGTTAGACAAGAGTATTTCAAGGTCTCTTCTACTAATCCAAGTTTCAAGGTGCGTGTTTGTGCAATTTGTAGGGTATACATTTTCAGAATCCAGACTTAAGTTAGGAATTATTTTTCAAACTTATACTCTAATAAGAGTTTTAATACTTTTCCTTCGTTTCGACTTAGCCCAAGAACTGAACCCAAAATTTGCCTATTTCTAAATAACCTACAAAGACATATGCTTTCCACAGTTAAACTTTAAGGAAGGTTATTTTTAGGGTGTTTAATTTGCTAAGTCTAAGATTTAGTTTTTCCTAGCCAGTTAACCTATTTATCAAACTCAAGTCAATTAACCAGAATTGAATACATTAATTTTTATACTTTTTGAAATTTTTCAATTTTTATGGGTTTTTCAGTTTTCTAAAATTTTTTTATTTTTTCAAATTTTTAAATTTTTATGATTTTTATAAAAATGCAATGCAGAAATAACTATGCAGAAGGAAAACAAAGATATATATACAATATGCAATGCAAGGATAACTATATACATCACCTCTAATACCCCCAAACTTGAGCAAAGCAGTGCCCTCACTGCCCGGCCCCACGTCGCGCTCGTGAGCGTGAACGTGATCTCTCCCCCCTAGCCAATAGTGTTTGTATCCCCCTCTCAATCTCCGTCAACCGACGGTCGTGCTCTCGGGCCGTCGCCCGAAACTCATCCCTCAAAGAATCAATCCCTCTCACTGCCCTCCGCATCAATCGCGCATGCTCTTGGGGGGTTAGCTCTTCCCCGCTCGAAGTCGAGCTCGAGCTCGGGGTGCGTGCGGGTACATGTTCTGCCGGGTCGGTCCGTGTCCAAATATCCGTTAGTCTAGAGTAGGACGACGAGATGCCCTCTAAAAGTGGTCGGACCGGGGTATCGTTTATCAAGTATGAGTCAAATTCCTCAGCTGGGAGGAAATAACGGCAGAGCTGGGTAACTAGCATGGGGCAGGGGTGTACAGGACCTCGTTTACCCGAACCTATGGAGTAAAGCAAAACTGTGCACATGTCGAATCTAGGGTTTTTCGTCATTAAGGTATGAACGACATGTAAGGCAGGGGTGAAAAAGGTTGTGTTGTGAGAACTTCCAAAAATATTGTTTTGTGCCCACCGGCACACAGTTAAAACATTTGCGAATAAGGTCCGTGCTTGGATCCCCTTGCGCGGTTCTCGCGCACAGTCATTACCCATTAAAGGTATATAATCTTCAAAGCGAAGGGGTTGTTCGTGTGCGGGGACACGAGGTATGAGTGTAATCTCGTGTATCATGCCCCTGTCGATGCGAATTTCTTGAGTTCCCCAATTCAATTTAATATAACCTAAATTGTCTAGGCTATTCTCTTCCATTGACTCATAAAATTGGGTGACTAAGCTAGGGACAGCAAATGCAGATCCATGGTTATATAGGAGGAAATTCCATCCCCTCTGTGCAATTTCCTGTGGGAAGTATGATCCATAGATCTCATGTGCAAACACAGGGGAAAAATCCCTTTCAAATTGGAATTTATGAGCCATAAAGATGTGTGCAGGAAAATGTGTGTAATAACAGAGAGGAAAGGAACAGATGTACCTCCCCCGAAAATTTCAGGGGGTGAAGCTTCTGATGCGCGGCGGGTTGGCGGCAGGAGACGGCAGACGCGGCGGTTGCGCGGCTGGTTGACGGCGGCACAGCGAAATTTTTCTGGAACAGATCGGTGGCGGCGCTAGGGTTTTAAGGGGGAATGAAAGAATTAGGGTAAAATGACAGGGGGGTCGGGGTCCATTATATAGGGGGTAAAAGGTGATTTACAAAAAACACCCTCAAGGGTGAGAGTTTTATTCGTAAAAACAGCGTGTAATCTCCAAATTTGCTATTTGGTCCAAAAGATTATTTTTATTATTTATGTATTATTATTATTATTATTTTTTTATGGTATTTTGGAAATATACAAACAAGTGATATACATACCCCCAAACTTATTTGAAATAGTGTCATTGGGAAACAAAGTTTGGGGGTGAAAGCGGAGGAAGATCAATCAGTGTAAATCGGCTCCTGCAAAAACAGGAGCTCCTCCGAAGGATCCGCAGTGAAGAACGGTTTTAGTCGATGTCCATTTACCTTAAATAAGGTACCGTCTTCAGGGTTCTCAAGATCTACCGCACCGTGCGGATAAACGGTGCGGACCACAAAAGGTCCTCTCCATCTGGACCTGAGCTTACCAGGATGCAAGTGTAACCGAGTGTCATAAAGTAGAACCTGTTGACCAGGTTCAAAAGTTTTTCGTAAAAGGTGTTTATCGTGGAACACCTTGGCTCGGTTTTTAGCAATTATGGCATTGTCATATGCCTCATCCCTTAGCTCCTCCAACTCATTCAGTTGCAGCTTTCTGTTGCTGCCCGCATCTCCTAAAGACAAATTTAGCTCTCTGATAGCCCAGAAAGCTTTGTGCTCGATCTCCACTGGGAGGTGGCAACCCTTCCCATACACAAGCCTGTATGGAGACATACCCAGATCGGTTTTATATACAGTACGGAAAGCCCATAGTGCATCTATCAATTTAAGCGACCAATCCTTACGGTTTTTAGAAACCGTTTTCTCCAAAATTTGCTTTATCTGCCGATTTGAAACCTCGGCTTGCCCACATGTTTGGGGGTGATATGGCGTTGACAATTTGTGGGTGATAGAATATTTACGCATCAAGGACTCGAAAGTCCTATTGCAGAAGTGAGAACCATTATCACTTATAATTGCCCGAGGGTGCCCGAATCGAGAAAATATGTGTTCTTTAAGGAATCGAACGACAACTTTATTATCGTTCGTTCGACTGGGCACAGCCTCGACCCACTTAGAAACGTAGTCAACCGCCAACAGAATATACACATTTCCAAAAGAGTTAGGAAATGGTCCCATAAAATCTATACCCCAAACATCAAAAATGTCCACCACCAAAATGGGTTGGAGTGGCATTTCGTTTCTCCGCGAAATCCGGCCCAAATGTTGGCACCGGGAGCAAGTTTTGCAGTATTCAAATGCATCCTTGAAGAGTCGTGGCCAATAGAAACCACACTGCAAAACTTTTTCGGCTGTCTTCTTTGGGCCAAAGTGCCCGCCACATGCTTGATCATGGCAGAAAGACAGCACGCTCTTGACCTCACTCTCGGGCACACACCGACGGATGATTTGGTCGGAACAGTATTTGAAAAGATAGGGTTCATCCCAGTAAAAATGCTTTACTTGGGACAAAAATCGAAGCTTATCCTGTTTCGACCAATCATTAGGAATCAGGCCGGTGGCTAAATAATTTACAATATCGGCAAACCATGGTTCGCAAGAAACAGTCAAGAGCTGCTCGTCGGGAAAAACGTCAGAGATTGGAAGATCGAGCGTGGGCGAAGAAGGGAGTCGTGATAGGTGATCAGCTACTACATTTTCACATCCCTTTTTGTCCTTAATGACAAGATCAAATTCTTGCAATAAAAGGATCCAACGTATTAGCCTTGACTTAGCATCCTTCTTTGCAAAAAGGTGGCGAAGAGCCGAGTGATCAGTATAAACAATGACTGGAGAGCCGATTAAATAAGGCCGAAATTTTTCAAGTGCAAACACAACAGCTAAAAATTCTTTCTCTGTTGTTGTGTAATTAAGTTGGGCCTCATTTAGTGTTCGGCTGGCATAATAAATCACGTGCGGCATCTTATTAATGTGCTGTCCTAGAACAGCACCAATTGCAAAGTCTGATGCGTCACACATGATTTCAAAAGGGTGCGTCCAGTCAGGAGATGAGAGGATGGGTGCAGTGACAAGTGAATGTTTTAACGACTCGAATGCTTCAGTGCATGTGGAGTCAAAAGCGAAGGTCGTGTCCTTGGCCAGTAAGAGAGTCAAGGGTCTAGCAATCTTGCTAAAGTCCTTGATAAACCGTCTGTAAAAACCGGCGTGGCCAAGGAAGGCTCTGATATCTTTGACGCACTTTGGGGGAGGTAGGTTAGAAATCACTTCGATTTTAGCCCTGTCTACCTCGATGCCGTTTTGCGAAATGACATGTCCCAGAACAATGCCCTCTTGCACCATGAAATGGCACTTCTCCCAATTTAATGTTAGGTTCTTATCCCTGCAGCGGGTAAGAACGGCGTCAAGATGGCGTAAACACTCGTCGAAGGAGTCGCCAAAGATGGAGAAATCGTCCATAAAAATCTCCAAGAACTTTTCGACCATGTCTGAAAAGATCCCCATCATACACCGCTGAAATGTCGCGGGTGCGTTGCATAACCCAAAGGGCATGCGACGATAAGCAAAGGTGCCAAAGGGACAAGTGAATGTTGTCTTGTCTTGGTCCTCTTTGGCGATGGGGACTTGATTGTAACCGGAATAGCCATCAAGAAAATAATAGAACTCGTGCCCTGCCAATCGCTCGAGCATTTGGTCAATGAAAGGTAAGGGAAAGTGATCCTTCCTTGTTGCGGCATTGAGTTTCCTATAGTCTATGCAGACTCGCCACCCAGTTTGGGTGCGAGTGGGAATCAACTCATTTGCCTCGTTTGTAATGACCGTAATGCCCGATTTCTTGGGCACGACGTGGATTGGGCTAACCCATTGGCTATCCGAGATAGGGTAAATGATACCGCTATCCAGACATTTGACAATTTCCTTCTTAACCGCCTCTTTCATGATGGGGTTGAGGCGCCTTTGTGGATCTCGTGCTGGCTTGGCATCATCCATTAAGTGTATATGATGTTCGACTATGAGGGGACTAATCCCCTTAATGTCCGCCATAGACCAGCCGAAAGCTTGCCGATTATTAAGTAAGACCATCAAGAGGGCCTTCTCTTGCTCAAGAGCTAGAGAGGCTGATATAATGACAGGTAAGGTCTCATTATCACCTAGATATGCATATTTTAGGTGTGTCGGCAAAAGCTTTAATTCGAGTTTAGGAGGTGAAACAATAGATGGTAGCAAAGGGGTAATTGTTTCAAACTCGAATGATTCCATCAAAGGTTCGTACCGAGTGTACGCAACAGTGTCGGATGGTTCTACTAACTCATCCGCAAAAGCAAAAGACTCCAAATCAGGTGATGAGTCTTCGAAGTCGTCGACGAATGTAAAACATTCAAAATCATTATCCGCCGCGAAAGCTGAGTCGGATTCTAGGAGGAACGCACTAGTGGCGTTAACATTGTTGTGGTCGAATAAAAAATTCTCGAACTCACAGTCCTCCTCCGCGATCTCATTGATTGAGCAAACGTCAAGTACGCTAGCATTGGGCTCGGCAGGCTGACTTCCTAACTTGAAAATATTGAGCTCAATTGTCATATTGCCGAAAGATAGGTTCATTGAACCGTTACGACAATTGATCACTGCGTTGGAAGTAGCCAAAAATGGTCGACCTAGAATTACCGGAATTTGGTTCCGGGGGTTTGCAACAGGTTGTGTATCCATCACTATAAAGTCAACGGGGAAAATGAAATCCCCTACTCTTATTAACACATCCTCCAGCTCTCCCCTAGGATGGGTTATTGACCGGTCGGCCATTTGGAGAGTACAGTGAGTGGGCTTAAGCTCTCCAACACCCAATTGCTCGTACACAGAATAGGGTAGCAAATTGACGCTCGCGCCAAGATCTAAGAGTGCTCTATTGATATTCTTGTCCCCAATTGTTATCGAAATGGTAGGACACCCGGGGTCCTTTTGTTTTGGGGGAAGGGAATTTACAAGAGCATCACTAATAGCACTGGCCACAAAAACTTTCTTTGGCACTTGCGATTTCCTCTTTTTGGTGCACAAGTCCTTTAAAATTTTGGCATATGAAGGAACTTGCTGAATTGCATCCAAAAGAGGAATGTTTATGCTAACTTGTTTGAACAACTCGACAATCTTTTCCATTTGAGGAGTTGGTTTATTTGATCTCAACCGATTAGGAAAAGGAACATTTTGAAAGGTGGTTGAGTCCAATTTTTGTGGATCAGATTGTCGAGTTGGAACGGTACCTCGTGTAGATGTGTTCATGTCGTGAGAATTAGGTCCGTTCAAGCTAGAAGAGGTAGAGCCATGTGAAGGGTGGAGAATAGGCTCTAAAGAAGAAGATGGTGAAGAAGATGAAGAAGACCCACCGGCAGGGGTGTCATTGTTAATGCCCACATTGTTCCGCAACACTTTTCCCGATCTCAACGTGGTCACCGCATTTACGTTATGATTTTGCTGATTGTGTGCAGCATGTGCGTGACCAGGATTGGGCAACGGTTGAGACGGGAGTTTTCCTTTTTCGCGCTCGCTCAAAGCTGCGTTGAGTTGTGCAATTTGTGCCTCTATAGATTTGATACTCTGATCATGGGAGGCACTATTTTGCACTAAAGTTTGAATAGAAGTCTCAAGTCTTGCTGTAGACTGTGTAGATTGCTTAAGGAACGCATCTAGACTTCTTTCGAGCGAGCTAACCTTATCATTATTAGGTTGAACATAATTATTTGGCTGGTACGCATTGTTCGGCACAAAGTTGTTCACCTGATTAGGGTAAGGTTGTTGTTGAAATTTTTGCGGTTGATATTGAGTTTGCGAGGGTGCTTGTTGTTGTTGTGGTGGAGGAGGTCTTTGAAAATTATTATTATTTCCTTGGAATTGTTGATTTTGGTTCCAAGCGAAATTTGGGTGACTCCTCCACCCCGGATTATACGTTGAAGAATACGGATCGTTCCTTTGTCGTTGCTGGAATGCAGCATTGACTTGATCCTGTCCTTGTGTAGATGCATTATAAGGACATTCTTCAGTCAGGTGCGATGGATCCGCACAACAAGCACAGACAGTACGTGGGGGCATAGCAGGGGCAGGAGAAGACGACGAGATTTTGGTCTCGATCGCTTCTAGCTTTTTCGTAAGAGCGGCCATCTCGGCCTTCATAGCAATTGACATCTCTATTTGATGTATGCCTCCCCTAGATTGACCACTAGAAGCTGATGTGGTCTTTGTGCTCTCCCACTGTATTGTCTGTTCACTAAGATCCTCGAGAAACTGCCACGCCTCATCATTAGACTTAGAGAGAAAATGACCTTGACAGATTGTTTCTAGCAACTGCTTCGTTGCCGAGTTCAATCCCTCATATAATGTTTGGCAAAGTTGCCAACTTTCTATACCATGGTGAGGGCATTGAACTAATAGGTCCTTGAATCTCTCGAAGCACTTCCAGAAAGGTTCGGAAGGCAGTTGTGAGAATTGAATTATTTCATTTCGAATTCTGGCAGTTTTATGGTGAGGATAGAACTTTTTTAGAAAAGCCTTCACAAACTCATCCCAATTTCTTATGGAATGTGATGCGATGCTATATAGCCACTTCTCGGCTAGGTCACATAAGGTGAAAGGAATGACCCTTAGCCTTATAGCGTCATCACTCAATTGGGTTGTTTTCATCATAGCGCACACATTTTGGAATTTATTAATAAAGATATAAGCGTCTTCAGTTTCCAAACCGTGAAATTTCGGCAGCATATTGATGAAATGTGGTTTAATCTCAAAATTGTCCCCATTTGCCGGTGGGGGTGAAAGACAAGTGGGTAAAGAAGTGCGGATGGGGTAGAAGAGGTCCTGGAGCGCAACTCGTGCGGGCGCTTCAACAGGCGGCTGGTTCGGGTTATTCGCACCTGGTGGAGGTGGAATCATTCCCGTCTGCAAGGTATTATTGGGGTTGAATCCCGACATACCTTCGGTGGAAGAAATTAAAGGTGAAGGTAAGGAAGTGGACGGACTTTCGACTTCGGTGTCGAAGGGTTCGTTGGTCGGTACCAACGAAACGCGGACTAATCGGGCGTCTGTATCCCTAGTCCAAAGTGGCATACACTAAAAGGGATAGTGCAGTCAAAAAAAAGAAAAACAGAATGTGGGGGTAAGATAACGTCAATGAAGGAGAGATGGTGGAAATGAGGTGCAAGTTTTCTTAGCGGTAAGTTGCAAGTTTTGAAAAGATTTTTTCTTTATTTTTTTTTTTTTTTTTTTGTGTGTGAGTTTTGCAAAGAGGTTTTTGAAAACGGACTCGTGACACAACTGTATCAACCACACATGCACAATCAGGCCTAGATCTAGGGTCGCCTAGGTCTACTAGACAGCTCCTAACTAGGGCTAGAAATAGACCTCAAACCGCCTCTTCACGGACAAATACGGCCAGGTAAGTGGGAAGGAACCACCACTACAGTGGGCCTAATTAATAACCACTAGCCTAGACACCGCAATGTCGGTTAGGATAAACGGCCGATGCCTACCCTAGTCCTTTTCCTATTGAGCTCGCTGTCCTTAGGTCTGAGTCTAATCTTTTTTAATTAAAGGTGGTCGATGCAAAATGCTTTAGGTGTTTTCTGGGGTCCTGGGAAGGGTGATGAAATCCCCACCCAATCTGAGTTTGGTCAAATAGCCCCTTAAATCCGATTAAAATATGCAAAACAAATAAAATCACTTGCAATCAATTTTAGCGCGGCGCAAAGAAACCTGCAGAAATCTGTTATTCAGAAGGGGGAGAAAGACTCTTTACGCAAAGAACCCTGCAGAAAGGTTTACAGTGGAAATATGGAGGTTTAAGAGGGGAGAGAAGAGAGATAACTTACCCAAAAAAATTTCAAGCAGTGAGTCCAACAGATGGCCGCGGTTCAGCGGTCTGCGGTCCTCCTTGGCCGCGGTTCCGCGGTCTGATGAAGGGATCGGGCTCTGTAAAAATTTGTGCTTCTCTGGGCTATCAACTCTCTCTGTTTTTATGTTCTCTTTTCTGTTTTCACCTTCTGTAAGACTCCAGATCCAAACGTTCTTGTCGTTCCTGCAAGATTCAAACAAGAAACCCTTCAAACAGATAAAAATAATGAAAAGAATATTTTTTTTTGTATTTTGTATTTTCAGATTTTTATAATTTTCAAATTTTATATCAACCCGAAATCATACAAAAAAGAGAAAATTACGCCATCCCCGGCAACGGCGCCATTTGATTAATCCAAAAATTGTAGTTTACCGTAATCAGAAACGGCGTCGCTTCGCAGCTAGCCGGTGAATACGGGTCGATCCGCAGGGATGTGTTAATTTCTAATTTTGTGTTATAACGAGTTGATTCAAATCGTGGTTGGTTTTTTATCGATTGAGTTTAAGATGAATTTATGTGATAAGAAAGGACTCGTTAGGGTTAGGTCGAAGGTAGGGGTGTTGAGATCTATGTTTTCACTTCTTTCAATGCCATGATTTAAGCTTTTTAGAAATATCACAACAATTATTAGCAAAGGGGATTAGGATGATCGGGAAGAAACAAAGTTTCTTCCTCTAGATCCTTGTCCGTCCTTTCCTATTAATTGATGTGATCTTCATGGATGTCATATAAGTCCGGCCTTTTATACTAAGGTTCACCGTTACCTTGTAGGTATGGTGCCGTAGGGGTCGGATCGTGTATGAATGCATGAAGATTTCGTTTTAAAAATAAGTTGGCGTTGAAGGAGGTAAGAGACATCCATCTCTCACTTACTCCCTTGTTCCTAACCCTAACGAGCGAGGATTTTATTCGCTCATTAGGGAATTGTTGCAAAGAGACATTTTTATGTTTATGTTTTAAAGGTTAACTACTTGGTGCAGATTAAGGAGGATTACACTAGAGCAAGAATTAACTAACTAGGGCAAGTAAAAGATTATACTAAGGCAAGAATGAAATAAAACTAAAAACTTACAAGAAAAAGTGATGCTCAGAATTCTTCAACAAATCTCACTTTTATTGATTATCCAGAGGCATGCCATTTTTAAGATCTAGATTACAATTTATAAGTAACTAGTGAAGCTAGGGTTACAGACTCTCGTAGACATGAACTTACTGATTTACCCCCTAAAAATCCCAACACATGAAACGACACACCGACACAAGAAGTCGGTGCCGACACGGGCACCATATGGCCGCGGTTCCGCGGCAAAGACATGCCTTTGGCCGCGGATCCGTAGCCATTTAGTGGGCTTGGCCCACTATCTTTCTGTGCTGGGTCACTCTTCTCTTGGGCTCTCTGATTTCACTGTTCGTTTCTCTGTTGGGCTTTCCAGTATTCTCCAGATTCTCAGTGAACTAGTAAGGATCTTTTTGACCGTTTCACTTGACGTTCGTCTCGGCTTGAGTAGGATCCGTGTGCTGGGTGGTCAAAAGTCCATTTCCTGTATCAACTTTGTCTTTTTCACTGTATTTGCTTCAAAAGTCTGTATCCTGTATCATGTAACAAACGATCGTCAAAAGCACCTGTTTACTTATAAATTGCACAAAAAGTGGGGCGTATAAATTGCAATATTATGATGTGAACAAATATTGTAGTTTACCGTAACGGCGCCATTTGATTAATCCAAAAATTGTAGTTTACCGTAATCAGAAACGGCGTCGCTTCGCAGCTAGCCGGTGAATACGGGTCGATCCGCAGGGATGTGTTAATTTCTAATTTTGTGTTATAACGAGTTGATTCAAATCGTGGTTGGTTTTTTATCGATTGAGTTTAAGATGAATTTATGTGATAAGAAAGGACTCGTTAGGGTTAGGTCGAAGGTAGGGGTGTTGAGATCTATGTTTTCACCTCTTTCAATGCCATGATTTAAGCTTTTTAGAAATATCACAACAATTATTAGCAAAGGGGATTAGGATGATCGGGAAGAAACAAAGTTTCTTCCTCTAGATCCTTGTCCGTCCTTTCCTATTAATTGATGTGATCTTCATGGATGTCATATAAGTCCGGCCTTTTATACTAAGGTTCACCGTTACCTTGTAGGTATGGTGCCGTAGGGGTCGGATCGTGTATGAATGCATGAAGATTTCGTTTTAAAAATAAGTTGGCGTTGAAGGAGGTAAGAGACATCCATCTCTCACTTACTCCCTTGTTCCTAACCCTAACGAGCGAGGATTTTATTCGCTCATTAGGGAATTGTTGCAAAGAGACATTTTTATGTTTATGTTTTAAAGGTTAACTACTTGGTGCAGATTAAGGAGGATTACACTAGAGCAAGAATTAACTAACTAGGGCAAGTAAAAGATTATACTAAGGCAAGAATGAAATAAAACTAAAAACTTACAAGAAAAAGTGATGCTCAGAATTCTTCAACAAATCTCACTTTTATTGATTATCCAGAGGCATGCCATTTTTAAGATCTAGATTACAATTTATAAGTAACTAGTGAAGCTAGGGTTACAGACTCTCGTAGACATGAACTTACTGATTTACCCCCTAAAAATCCCAACACATGAAACGACACACCGACACAAGAAGTCGGTGCCGACACGGGCACCATATGGCCGCGGTTCCGCGGCAAAGACATGCCTTTGGCCGCGGATCCGCGGCCATTTAGTGGGCTTGGCCCACTATCTTTCTGTGCTGGGTCACTCTTCTCTTGGGCTCTCTGATTTCACTGTTCGTTTCTCTGTTGGGCTTTCCAGTATTCTCCAGATTCTCAGTGAACTAGTAAGGATCTTTTTGACCGTTTCACTTGACGTTCGTCTCGGCTTGAGTAGGATCCGTGTGCTGGGTGGTCAAAAGTCCATTTCCTGTATCAACTTTGTCTTTTTCACTGTATTTGCTTCAAAAGTCTGTATCCTGTATCATGTAACAAACGATCGTCAAAAGCACCTGTTTACTTATAAATTGCACAAAAAGTGGGGCGTATAAATTGCAATATTATGATGTGAACAGGGTTTCCTCTCTATCAGACTTGCAGTCTTGGGTCCTTTATATAGTAGAGGCAATTTGCTAATTAGCTTTGAGGAAATCTTTCATTGAGAGATTCCAATTGATTTGGGGAATTTTACCCACCTTTGGATCTTTGATCCAAGGATTTCTGTTCACAGAAGATGTCGCTCTTGTTTTTAACAAGATTGGGAAAATATTTTTCTCTTATACAGAATTTATTCTGTAAAACGGTAATTTTTAATCACCGTTGGATTTTTTAATCCACCAGTTCTCTGTTGTACAGAAGCAATCTTTCTTATTTTGAAAGGTTGAAGGAATATATTCCCAAGAAATAGAATTTTATTCTATTGTTGGATCATTGATCCAACCGAGAGTATCCTTCTTATTTAGAAAGATTTGGGAGATGTTTTCTCCTTTGGATCTTTGATCTAACGACTCTGTTTAACGGAGAATAACCCAATCTTTATTGGAGAAATGTAGAATTTAATTCTACAGATATTAACTTGGGCGCTGGCGCTCACGTGTTGTGCACTTGGGCGCTGGCGCTCACATGTTGTGCACATGTGCGCCGCTTAAGAATTTAATTCTTAAGATAGGCATCTCTGTGCTTTCCACACTGGCACCCGCGTGAGGAGCACGTGAGGAGCCACCATAGGATTTTAATCCTATAAGATTGGCTCTGGCGCTGGCATCCTCGTGGAGAGCACATGAGGCGCTGTCTTTTTGAGTTCCAACAGAGCTTTGCTCTTTATTAGGTTAAATATTTGGGAAACAAATGCCCCCCCCCCACCGTTGCACTCACGTGGCTCGCACGTGAGTGCAGTGGTGTCACCTTTTTCCACCGTTCGATCTTATGGGGAGTGGAACCGTCCCCTCAAGCTTTATAAATAGGGCTTTTGGCCCTTGAGATGACTGTCGTTTCGTCATTCTCTTTCTTCTTTCCTAAGAATTTAATTCTCTCTTTAGAGTTTAGATCTCTATTTTAAAGAAACTCTTAGAGTTTTACTCTATTTCAAGAATCTTGGTAATAATTCTGACCATTTTTCCCTTGAAAGAGACTTTTTTGTCTTGGAATTCTTTCAACCCATTAACAGAGCTTTGCTCTTTCCTTGAGATTATTTTTATAGACCACTAATCTCAAAAGATCTCAGCGTTTTACCCTATTACTCTGATCTTTAAGAGTTCTTTGGAGTTTACTTCCAATGTATTTCTCATGGAGTTTTTTCTTGGGGAATTGATCCTATTATTTAACTCTGGGTTGTTCTTCAGAGCTTAGCTCTAAGAAGATTTCTTCTTTTGGGAATTTTATTCCCCCTTTCCTTCTCTCTGCAGATTTGAATCTGCTGTAGAGCCCGTTTCTAGAGGGAGTTTAACTCCATAGTTTAATGGGATTTTTCATTCAATGAGAATCCTTATGGATTCTTATAATGAGTGCTTTACTCATCATTGGTGGGGACTTTAGAACTACTGTTTTTCTTTTAGATTATGAGAATCTTGATATTTTGATGGTTAATTTTTCTTACTGGTTTTTTTTAGATACTATGGATTTTCATCTATATGATCTTGACGAGATTATCTCTTATGAGGATATTCGCGTCCAAGGTAGCTGCCAATACCAGGAGTTTACTGACGCTCAATGCGCTGAAGTGATGCGTCGCTTCGACAATTATAACGGTCGATTACTCCCCCGCCGTTCTGCTCTTTTGAAAATCATTGTGGGATCGATTTGGGAATCACTTCTTGAACTTGACGAAGACATGCTGCTCGAGGCACTTGATGATGCCGAAGACGAGGTGCATTCAGTATATCTGATGGGCCTGATCTCGAAGAAGCGAAGAGATGATCTTGTTGATATTTTGCATCGCGTCTTCCAATAGACGGCGATAATATCCGCCTACCATAGGACGGACGATATTAGTGGAGATCCCGACGCTTGCATTCATGAGAAAATGCACAAGAAAATGGTCAGAGAAGCCAGAAGCACTTTACTCGGACTTGCTTCTAAATTCCTAAATCCATGTCCGGGGTTCAGTGTTTTGTCGTTGTAAACATTTTGATGATATTTTTTGTTTTGTTGATTCCTTTTATCACCAATGTATAAAGCTTCTGAAGTATGAATGACAAAACTTTCTCTTCTTTTATACCACTACTCATATGTGGCTCATGTGAAGTAGTTGTTACTCATATATATATAAAAACTAGTGTCAGCAGCCACGTGTTATACGTGTGAGGCGCTGCCACTGGTTCTAAGGATTGGCACTCGCACCCACATGTTATGCGCATGAGGCGCCATCACTGATTCTAATCCTATAAAGGATTGACGCCAGTGCTCACGTGTCATGCACGCGAAGTGCTAGAATCATTTCACCTTCTTGTTCTGATTCCTATGAGTCAACTTTTCCTTTTCCCATACCCCTTTCTACCAGGCCTTGGAAATAGTTCCATCATGCATATAATTTTTTGTGCCTAGACTTGAATGCATCTCTTTATAATCTGAAGATGTGCCTTCCTCCTTCTTCACGGAGAGAGAACTATTCAGACCTTAAGGTGGCCATTTTTTTAGAGACAAACCAAGAGTTATGGCTTGCAATCGTCCTCATACTCGTCGGCAACCATGGGAGGTGCCTATCGAGGAGATTATTCCTCGTTTTGCTACGCGGTTAGCGGATCCCCTTCTCACCGCTGACCAATGTGACACGGTAATGTACGAGCTCTTAGCTCGTAGGGGCTCCTCTCTTCCCATGGGCTCTATTTGGCTCCAGATGATCTTCATGTCCGTGCTTGCTGACATCCTCCTCATCCAACGGAGATGACTCCGGCGATGCTCGATGTGGCGGAAGACAAGATTGAGTGCTTTCATAAGGCACGTTTGATTACTCAACCTTTGAGGGATCGTTCGGTTCAGTTGCTAAGCCAAATTCGAGCTTAGCGGGCTATCATGTCTGCCTTCGCTGATGAGCACGGTGCTAACCGATTGGGAGAAACTCCTCGCGAAGATCGCCGCTCCGACATGGTGGAGAAGGCGAGAGGGAGTTGGAGAATTTTGTTTATTGTTTTGTTAACCCTTATATCTCTTATCCCATTTTTGGAGATCTCTTTCCTGTAAAGTAAGATGCTTATTTAAATGTATCTCTTTATTGTTGACTGTTGCATGTTTCATCTTCATCACATATTCGTATGTGCATCTTGCATCTGCGCATGTACTTTATACTTTACCCTTAGGAATTTTTGCTAAGTGTAAAACGCCACTGTTGTGCTCGTGTCATGCACTGATCCTTCTCATGCATGTATAAATCGGGACGCTTTGAACGCTATTTCCATTCAAGTACGTATGTGATTGTAAATAAGTGCTTAAACGGGTGTGAATCAAATGCACTAATCACATGTAGCTCTGAGCCCTGAGGCCTATAGGTTGCACCTTTCTGTTTCTTGATGTCTTGATCTGGCACCCATTAGTTTATTTACTCATTTCGGAGTTTCTAGTTTATGAACTCATTTTGGAGTTTGTAGTTTATTCATTCGTTTTGGAGTCTCTAGTTTATGAACTCATTTCGGAGTTTGTAGTTTATTCACTCGTTTTGGAGTCTCTAGTTTATGAACTCATTTCGGAGTTTATTTAGTTTACCTCCCTTGGGTTTACAGGCAAACTTGTCCTAACGTTATATATAGATAACCTCCATTCTTTACGACAGAGGTCCGTTGGGTTTTGTGGTACTAGGGTTTTGGTCCGTGGTACCATCACGTTGGCTGATGTATTCCTCGATATGCGGTCTTTAAGACGTTGTTCGAGTAGCCCCGCGACTGTCGTGTCTCTAATCCTTTTGGGGGCTGGACAAGACGTCTTCAAGTAATCTCCTTAGGCTATATGACCGTAGGAAGAGCAAGCGTTAGGAATTTTCCATGTGGCTGTTTACTTGAGGTTAGGCTTAATTTGGAGCCCCGATGAGTCATAACCACTCCGAGCTGGTGTGGGATGATCTCCGATAGTCTCTGATGCTTTAAATGAATTGTCGTCGAGACCTGATTTTTATTTTGATGATGCCATGCCGTTTCTTTGCTGAAGTATGATATACATCTGTAGGAGCTCTATGCTGTATGTATTGCAGTTGAAGTCCGGAGCTAGGAATATGCCTTTGCTCCAGTTTGATTTGGCTCGTTGGAGTTTTGTTGACGTCACGTCTACACTCTGATGGAATGAGAAGGTACATCGGGGTAGTCTCTGAGTTGTATATGAACCGTCAAGACTTGGAACTAGGAATTTGCCATGGCTCCTTCTTTGTTCGACCCTAGGGTCTTTGTTGACGTCGCGTCTGCACTGAGAAGGAACGTCAGGCTAATCTCTAGGCTGTAGATGTTGCCATCAAGATCTGGCTCTCCCTTTGACGGAGCCTGGTGGGAAAACATGGTTCCCTTTTTCATTTGTGCCCATAAATTGTATACAGGGGTCGGTGTAGACTCACCTGCAGGGCAGAAAAGTTTTTAAGTTTTTTTTTTCCATAATACCCTATCTTTTCGGCTTTTTATCTGCGATGCCCAATCATTTCGGCTATTTTTTTTATTTTTACTCGTTACTTTTTATTGCAAGTTGCCCAATCATTTTGGATGTTTTTATATGCATATTTTTTGCTCGCTGATTTTTATTGCGAGTTTGGAATCTGATACCAATCTTTACATCAGCATCGCTACGACTGGAATATTGCCAAGAGCAAATCATCATTTTTCGTGAAAGGACTTGGAGTTTGACACCTGTTTAGGCATCAGCATCGCCACCACTGGAATGTTTCCAGGAGCGAATCATCATTTGCCTTAAGAGGAATTGGGGTTTGACACCTATTTAGGTATCAACAACGCTACAACTGGAATGTCGCCAGGAGCGAATCATCATTTGCCTTTATCGATTTGAACAAAGATGGATTAGTAAGCAGGATTAGAATCCTATCGACTAAGACTTTTTGACTTTATGAGCCATAAGGGTCTCAGAAAGTTATTTCTCCCTATGAGTCGTGAGGATCTCGTAGGTGTATTTTCTCCTTAGGAATCATGGAGATTCCTAAGTGTGTGTTCTCTTATAAGTTGTAAGGATCTTACAAGAGTATTTTCTCCTTATAGGTCAAGAGGACTTACAAGTGTCGTTCACCATATGATGGCATTTCTCGTCATTGGTGGAACTTGGCGGGGAAATCGTTTATTTGTGCCCATGGATTGTATACGAGAGCCAATATTGGGCCGCCTGTAGGGTAAGTTGGGGAATGTGATGGCTTAAGAACAGGTTTAGGTGCCTATAGCTTAAGGCTTTTGAATCCTGTGAGCTATGAGGGTCTCATGGGGAAATTCTCCTCACGAGTCGTGGGGATCTCGTAAGTGTATTTATTTTAATGAGACTGCGCCCTTTCGGGTTTTCACAAGCTCGCCGGTAGTCCTGCTGATTTTACTCACGGCGCCCTTTCGGATTTTCATCCGTGCCCATTTTGCTTGTGGACGTACCTTTTTTTTACCGAGATTGCGCCCTTTCGGGTTTTCACCAGCTCGCCGGCAGTCCTGCTGTTTTTACTCACGGGGCCCTTTCGGGTTTTCATCTATGCCCATTTTGCTTGTGGACATACCTTTTTTTTACGTGACTCATCCGTTTGCCGGTAGGAGCCTATCTATTTGCCGGTGGGACATGGGGGTGACTTCACCGCTGGAGTAGCTGTGCAGCCGATAAGACTTGAGTTGCAACCTTCGTAGTTGAGGATTCGATTGCAATATAGATCTCAAAGGTGGATATCGCCGTATTTGGGACGATGTGCCATGTTTGAGGCGAAATTTTAGTTTAAGGACATTTCGGTCCGTTGTCGCCGTTTGAGGCAAAGTTTTAGTATATGGACATCTCAGTCCGTTGTCGCCGTATTTAAGGTGGAATTTCTAATTTAGGGACTTTTCGGTCCAATATCGCCATTTTTTAGGCGGATATTTTAGTGTAAGGACATCTCGGTCCGTCATCGCCATGTTTGAGGCGGATATTAGTTTAAGGACTTCTTGGTCCATTGTCGCCGTGCTTGAGGCGAAATTTTAGTTTAAAGACTTCTGAGTCCGTTGTCGCCGTTTGAGACGAAGTTTTAGTTTAAAGACATCTCGGTCCTTCATTCGGAAACGAGTATTAGTTTAGGGACGTCTCGGTCCATTATCGCCATTTTCGAGGCAACGGATCTTTTGGATACTACTTTTAGGGTTCTGACTCAGGAAGATGGCGAGCGAGCATAAGCGTCGTCATCTATCATTGACCCAGGTCGTAACCCATTAAGCGTAGTATTTTTTGAGGAATCGGCCGTTTATTGGCCGGAAGGGTCTTTCGCCATGTATATCCATGAGCAGGTAAGCTCCACCTTAGTAGATTTTGTCAATGATGTACGGGCCTTCATAGTTTCGCTCAAACTTCCCCCGTTTTGCACGATTAGGGATCATAGGTCTTTTGACGATTGGCAAGAGTTCGCCTTGGCGGAATGTTCTCGGCCTGATCAATTTTTCGTATGACCGTATTATCCTTGACTTATAAGCCTCCAGGTTTTGTTATGCTATAAGGCGAGTTTCGTCAAGGGCGTCAAGCTCCTCGAGCCGAAGATGAGCATTTTCTTCATCTGTCAGCTCATATCGAACCGCTACTCGTAGAGAAGGGAGTTCCACTTCCAGGGGAAGCACTGCTTCCATGCTGAATACCAACTTTTCCCCCAATTAGAGCAAAGCTCTGCTGGAAATTGAAAATTCAAATTTTGAAGCAACGCTTCAAATCCCGGGCGCAACGCGCCACGTGTCAGGCGCAGACGCATCAGCGCAGCGCCCAAGAAGACGCGCCCAATAAGAGCAAAGCTCTATTTTAAGCAAAATTAAAGGAAGCAACGCTTCAGTTGCGCAAGCACTGCGCTGCGCGACACGTGTCAGCGCAGATGCGCTAGCGCAGTTGCGCTGCGCTTTGCGCTGCGCGACACGTGTCGGCGCAGTTGCGCTGCTCTGTGCGCTGCGTGACACGTGTCACGCGCTGGGGCATTTGCGCCAAACAGAATTAAGATTTTAAAGAAATCTTTCTGTTCTTGTTAAAACAAGAAGATTTTCTTCTGTAAAACAGAAGCCCTTGGATCAAAGATCCAACGGTGGGGAAAATTCCCCAAATCACTCAGAGAAAGATCTCTTTAACAAATTTAACTAATTTATGGGCACTATAAAAAGGACCCTAGGCCTCAATTCAAAGGCATCAACGTTTTCTAAATAAAAGAGAGAAAGAGAACTCTGAAGAACTCTTCAAGAACAAAAAAGGTAAAAACCTTTAGAAAAAGAGAAAGTTCTCTTATGAATAGATCATAGATCTAAAAACAAGAACAATGATCTTTAATAAAAAAAAATAATAATAAAATAGTGCTTTGCACTTTTTATGAACCTTTGGTTCTCTGAGATTAGAAAAACAAGAAAAACTTTTTTTTTCTTTGATCTAAATTAGATCAAGAAATCAAATAGTGCTTTGCACTTCTGTTTTTGAATCTAAAATATTCTTAGTGCTTTGCACTTCCAAAATGCGCTGTTGCGCTCTTGGGAAAGCGCCACGTGTCAGCATCTGAACCACTTGCGCTATGCGTTTTGAGATAGAGCTTTGCTCTCTGTGATTGGCGCAACTCACCAGAGTGCGCCACGTGTCAGCAGTGCAAGCGCAGCGTACTAGCACAGCGAACTAGCGCAGCGCGCTGCACTTGTGCGACACGTGTCAATACAACAAGCGCTTGCGCTATCTGGTTGGCGCAAAGCGCCTGAAAATGCAATGCATTTTCTAAAGGGCCAGGCCCAAATCAAAAAGACCAACATGCCAAAATAAATTGCAAAGCAATAAAAAAAAGGGCAGAGCCCAAACAAAATGGATGCTCTGCATCATTTATAAAAGGGCAGAGCCCAGTCCAAACAAAAATAGAAAATAATGCAATGGGCCAAGCCCTAGTACAGGCCCAAAGCAAATAAAATGTTGAACATTTTCAACTGGACTTAGCCCAATTTTGGCCGTAAGTCCTCAAATTAGATTGACTGAGCAAGATTGCTCTCTTAAATCAATTTACCTCCGGTTCGAGGGTACATCTCCGAACTCGTTTGACATTTCTCGTTGTAATCCTTCAACGACGTCAGAGAGGCGACGGGTCCCGATGACCATACGTCAACATGGACTGCGGGGTCCTTAAACTCGTGGACCGAAACGTCCTTAAACTAATGTTGGACCGAAACGTCCTTAAACTAATAGCGGACCGTCATGTCCCTAAACTGGAATACGGACCACCACGTCTCTAAACTGGAATATGGACCACCATGTCCCTAAACTGGAATATGGACCGCAATGTCCTTAAACTACCAATGGACCGCAATGTCCCTAAACTACCTATGGACCACTACGTCCCTAAACTGGAGCAATAGAGCTCCCAAATGCTCTTTTGTCGGATCTAAACGATCCCGTTTAAGTTGATCTTAGCCTCAAATATGGCTAACGTATCCTTAAACATTCAAACAGACTTTAGTCCCAAATTGGACTATAAAACCCCCAATCAACTTTGGTTCAAGGGTACATCTCCGAACTCCTCTGACACATGTTGTAATCCTTCAACGTCGTCAGAGAGGTGACGGGTCCCGACGGCCATATATGACCACTACGTCCTTAAACTGGAAATGGATCTAGACGATCCCGTTAAGTTGATCTTAGTCTCAAATCAGACTAACGTATCCTTAACGAACGTTTAAGTTTATCTTAGTCTCAAATGCGGCTAATGTATCCTTAAACTAAAAACACCAAACCCAAATCTAAGTAAATACGGATTTGGATTAATCCACGTTCTACGGGCGACAGCATTACTCAGTCTCCGTATACAATCCACGGGCAACCACAAACAAAACAAACACCCACGACACGAAGTGAAATTCTGGAGAAGGAGAAAGTTGTTACCGCAATGCGCTAGCGTAATTAACTGCAAGGGCTTGCGCCTGCAGGGAAGAGCGTCCCCACAATCAAAAACCCCTCAAGCGAGGGGAATCTGACGAAGTCTGCTACATCGGCCGCATCCGTCTAAACCTCCGATACACGGTGCCATAAATCAACTTGGCATCTTCGGAGAGGTAGACGGATAAAACCATATAGCATCTGCCCCGAACCTCAGGCCTAGACGTCCCTCGCGTCGTCAGCCGCCGTTCGGAGGGGAACAGATTCTGGCACGCCCGGTGGGACGTTTTCCTCTTTCCACTCCACACTTCGTGTGTCGTGTTCGCGAACGAATCGCGGTTTGCTGTGGTTGCCTGTGGATTCGAGGTACTAAGATTTGGTGTCTTGCTCCGTGCAGAAAACAGAAGATCAATGACTTCAAACTGCACTGCAACTCTCGCTCCGTCATTGCTGGAGGAGTGACTTATGGGCCCCAAGCGGCCTCCCTTTTCAAGATGCCAGTGGAGCAGGTAATTCAGGCCACCACTGGATTATTATTCGGGACCATGCTCCCACCGTTGAGCTTCAGTGCCATGATGACGTTGCAAGAAGCCCCAAAGAAGTCGGTCTTTGATCAACTTACCACTACTGCGACCCCTCTCAACGGGTCGCCCAACTTCAATACCTCAGTTTTCAACAGACTGGGCCAGAACGTCTGCAAACCCGCGATACCCGAAGCTGCCATCCCAAAGCGGATAGCTATCCCGGCTCAAGCGAACGAAATCATTGGAAAGGCTCCTCCTTCCAAGAAGTCAGTTTTTATAAGGCTGTCCATTCCGGTTGCTGCTCCAGGCGAGGTCCTCAAAGCTGCTTCCCCTGCTCAGAGGGGGCATGAAGAAGCTTATCCAACAACGGAGATGACCTCATCCGCACGACATGCTCGACGTCGCCACTGGCGCCGAGTGAAGAAGGCTGGGGGCAACTCCCCCTCTGGATTTACTCCTCCAGCTCCAACGGTGGGGATCGATGCTACTGTTCCAACCGGGAACAGCTTTGAATTGCTGAACACGGTGCACAGAAACTCTCCTACCGCGATGTTGAAACGAACTCCTTCATCTGTGGAGAATACTCCAGAGAAAAAGCTAGAGCAGCCCCCTCAACGGCTGTCCTCTAAAATTTACAAAGTCTGGCGATAGGTCCAAGAGTCGGTAATTGATAAAAACTATCTCCGCCGACAAGAAAAGATGAAGGTGCGGCAGGAGAAGGATTACTCTGTCAAGCCATAAAAAGCAAAAGCAACTTGGGTGCCCACTACAACGGCCCCCTCAACTCCAATCACTCAAAAAAAGAGGCCGCAAAAAGCCCCTATGTCTTTGGCAAATCGCAAAGACACCATACACAAACGCCCCAAGTCTGGGGGCATGGTGGTGCACACCGTGTATATAGCTTCCGGAAAGGAGGAAAGCCGTGCTTCGACGGGTCACCGACCGTTCACCCGATCTGTGACGAAAGCCCAGGAGCAGCAACAGAAGCTTCAGGAAATGATGACTGTGATGGCTGCACTTACCGAACGGAAAGAAAGTTCGGAAGTATCATCAGAACAGCGTCACGAGCAAGAGACTGATGCTGACTTTTTACGTAGAATCCTCAAAAAGAAGGACACAGAAGCCGCAGAACAAGCGGCTAACATAAAACAAATGGCACTCCTCTTCCAAGACATGGTAGGGATGATGTTACAGCCTGACCCTCCAGCTGAAGACTCTCCAGTCATTGTCGGAAATAACGGAGGGGAAACATCTGATCCTCCTCCTACTGAAGATTCTCCGATTGTCTTTGAAGATGACAAAGGAGAGACATCGAATCTTCCACCGGCTCTGTCAGCAGCCAAGGAGGAAACCGTTTCCAAGACCGCACTGAATGACTATATAGCTCAACAAATACGAGCTCATCAGGCGAGTGAAGCGGCCAGCCAAGTCGTCAAAGCTGGGCGACCATACCCGGGCTGGTACGACCAAATCAGCTACCCGCCGGGATATACGATCCCTAAATTCCACGTGTACAAGGGGACAGGGAATCCACACTAGCATGTCGCTCAATTCAGGGCCTTATGCGGCAATACTGGAGGCGATGACAAATTGTTGCTACGTCAATTCGTCGGCAGCTTAGCAGAAACAGCTTTTGAATGGTATTCGGAGCTACCTAACGACTCTTTCAAAACATTTGCGGAGATGGAGTTACTGTTCACGCAAAGATTCGCGAGTGCTAGTGAACGCACCCCGATAACAGCACTGATAAATGCCAGGATAAGGCCAGGTGAAACGTGGGTCCAATACGCAACACGATGGCGGAACCTATGGTCAAAATGTGAACAACGCATAGAAGAGGCACATGCGGTAGGCATGTTCGTGGGTACCCTTGACCCTCAAGCGACCATCTCACAATTCATGATATTCTTCAAGCCGACCACCTTCCAGGCCTTGATCGACAAATTAGCCCAAATGGACCAGATGCGCCATGGACCGTCTCCTCCAAAACCTGATTCTCGAAACGAGAAAAGAAAAGAGAAAGTGATCATCGTCGCCAATGCTCAACGACAGCCGAGCAATTCAAAACCGGTCGTTTGCCAAAACAATGTGCGTCCGCGCCCATCCCTCGAGAAGAGACTAAGACGTCCTTACTCGTTTCCTCAAAATAAAACGAGAAGACTGTTCGAGCTGGCAGTGCGCAACAGAATCATCAATCTGTCGAGTCCAAAGCGTCTGTCACAGCCAGACGATCTTAATAATCCTAATTATTGTCCTTACCACCAAACGGTAAGTCGCCCGATCGAGGATTGTTTCGTCTTTAAGGGATGGATCGAGCATCAGTACCTACAAGGCAAATTCGCGCTGTCTGAAAATTGGAAGGTGAACCCGCCACAGCCGCACACTCCGAAGAAAACAGATACAATGGGTGCAGCTTGTTCTATCGTCGAAGATGAAAACGATGGAGAAAACTCATCAGATGAACCCGAAGACTACGTAGCGACTTGTCATGTGATTTCTCATTCACTGACGGATGATGAGGAGGCTTCTTGCGCTGAGAAATCAATAGCGAACCCTGAGCCGGAGATTCTACAGTCATCAGATGAGTTGATCGATATCTTCCTAAATGAAATTCGTCTGAAAGCAAAATCCAATCAAGAGAGTGAAATGGCCATACTGGAAAGAGCCAAGGCATTCCCGTCAAATCAAAAGCCATACACTGCGGGTAAAAACAAATTCAAGACGAGGAAAAGGTTCGCCAAAGCTCTATCAGTAGGAATGAAGCTACCGCCCTCTGAAGAAAATACTCTTGCTGAGGTAGAGATGCACCCTAACTTCTGTTTATATCATCAGAAGATCATACATCCTACCAAAGACTGCGAATCCTTTAACTGTTGGTGGCAAGCGTATGTCGCTCAGAAGCAACACTTCGACAGGACAAAGTGTGAAGCTTGTGGACATCGGAAAAATGCGATAGATGAGCGCAAAAGAGCCGCCGACGACTGTCATATAGCCGATTTCAAGAGATCGCAAATTATCACCTTTGGAAGCTACTCTGACAAAGAAGCTACCCCCTAACCCTTCTCTCGGGGAATCTAGTTCAGAAATAAAGGAATTGAGGAACTGCAAGAACGTTCAGCCGTGCAATCGCACGCTACTCGAAAAAAATCTCAGCTCCGCAAACAACGGAGCGAACAAAAAGGATAAAGGAAAAGGAAAAACGGCCTCCGTCGCCAGCGCTCAACAACAATCAAGTGACCCTAGACCGGTTGCTCGCCAAAGCAACAAAAGGCAACCCCTCCAGGAAAAGTTGAAACGTCCTTACTCGTTTCCGCAAAATAAAACAAGGGGACTTTCGAGCTGGCAGTGTGGGACAGACTTATCAATCTGCCGAGTCCAAAACGTCCGTTGCGGCCAGGCGATGTTAATAATCCTAATTGTTGCCCTTACCATCAAACGGTAGGTCATTTGATCGAGGATTGCTATGTCTTCAAGAACTGGGTTGAAGACCAATACCAGCAAGGCAAGTTCGCGTTGTCCGAAAATTAGAAGGTGAACCCACCATAATCGCATGCTCCGAGAAAGATGGACACGCCGGGGGTATTATGCTCATTCATAGAGAAAGCCCAACAGACCACTACGTCCTAAAACTGGATAATAGACCGAAGCGTCGTTAAACTAACAGCGGACCACTACGTCTTAAAACTGGATATGGACCGAAACGTCGTTAAACTAACGACGGACCGCAATGTCTTAAAACTTGCAAACGACGGGCCGCAATGTCCTAAAACTTGCAAACGACCGAAACGTCTTTAAACTACTACCGCAGCATCCTTAGGCTGACGAGATAAAAAAAAAAGAAGAAGAAAAATATAATAAATGAAAACGGTATGTCCATAAGCAAAAAGGGCACGGATGAAAACCCGAAAGGGCTCCGTGAGTAAAAACAGCAGGACTACCGGCTAGTGTTCGTGAAAACCCGAAAGGGCGCGACCTCGTATATATATATATATATATATATATATATATATATATATATATAACGTTTCTGAAATCGTTATAAGAATTTTTCTATTTTAGGGTAAAATAGTCGGTACTTTCTGTTTTAACCCGATTGTGATCAAACGTCCGTATAAACTTGCCGGCACCTAGTTTAGCTAAAATAAAGCTAGTGCACCAGCTTTGGGGGTATACGGGATGTTTTGGTTCAAATAGAATTTTTCCCTAATAAAATATTATTTTTGGAATTTAATATTAAAATAATATATTTCGCGAAACTACCGATTTGTGAATTTTGGGTTGTCGTAAAATGATATAAATATATACCAATATTTGTGAAATAATTTGGAGATTTAAAATGATTTATTCATTTAAAATATAATTATTGGAATTGTGGGTTTTGTTTTTTGCCAAAATTCTTTTGTTCCTTTCATTTCCCAGCAGCCAAAATCGTGTGCATTCTTTTATGTGCTGGAAATTTTCCACAGTGCACATTTCATGAGTCATGGAGTGGGCTTGGTGACTCATGCTTTACTTTAATTAGCTTTTGTCAATGTTTGAGATATTTTCCTTTCGTGTTGATATTTGGGGAGGGATTAATTTAATGGGGGCTGAAAATTTTTCCAGCAAGTTTCCTGTGGCTGTGGATTTTGTGGGTTGATTAATTTTTTTTAATAGCTTACACTCACCTCTTCATAGCATACACTCATCATTTGATTCATTTAACCCTCACCACTCACTCATTCCCCCTGAGCCATTCTTTTTCGTGAGGCATTAATTTGCTTGTTCTGGTGGCTGCTCATGTGTGGAGAAATTAATTGTGATGATGGTATTGCTTTAATTCCTTACACTCACTACATACATTACTTATACCCACCACTTGATGTTGTACTCATCCATTCACATTCACTGTGGAAAATTCGAAATCCCCAGTGAGCCAATTCCCTTATGAATGGCCGAGCCCCTCTTTCATCCAGGATTTTCATTTGTGCCCAAATTTCTTTAGCTCACAAATTTCCCTCACTTGGCAACTTCAATTTATCTCCACCCAAATACTTGGGTTCCTTGAGACAAAGTATCCTACACATTCTCTACTTTTTTTTTGGACATCTAGGCTAGCAAACTGGATGTCCGAATTGTCTCGGTTTGAAGCGGGAGCCCGTATAAAGATTCGTTGACATGTTGCCATTTCGACGACGAGACCGGAGATCGGAGAGGCCGCGAGAAGCGTGAAATGATAGCTAAAGACCGAAGGACACAGATCGATCGGTACCTTCGCGTGGATTCCGAAACGACGAAGCGTATCGACTACGGCTAAGCGAGGAGTTTAGCAGGTGAGTAGATTTATATCTACGGGGGAAGTCGGGTGGATGGCGTATAGCACCCCCGCAAACATTAATATGGAATATCGTTTGATTGTTATATCCTGATAAATGATATGCGACAGACATGATTGTAGGATTTACAAACGATAATATGATAGAAGTTGATGCTAATGGACATATTGACTTATGAAATTATGATATGATTTTAGGACTTGCAAAAGATAATATGATAGAGATGGACATTAGTGAACATATTGGTTTAGAAGAATACGAAATGATAAGTAAATCATGATAAGTAAGATTTGAAAGAGAACAAGTGTGATGTTTATATAAATGTGTTTCGAGATATTAGTGAAATGAACGGGTATACGATATGATATAATGACTTAGTGTGATATGTCGAGTCGATATATGATCGTTGATACCTTTGTAGGTCCCCTGATACGAGTTTGACATCGATGTGACATGAGGGATATGTATATATATTTATATGGATAATGATTGCATAATGAGTGATATGCCGTACGTGACTTAGATCCGTACCCCGATATTGTATAGGTTGATAGATTCACCGACTCGGTCTTGTTGATATGTATACCCATAGCATTTGATTCATTATATGCATTATGCTGTATTCATGATATTCTCATTGCATTTCTTATACCTGTGCTAGTACACCTACACCATTATCGATGATGCGTATGTTACACATACACAGATTGCCGGCTCACACACTTCATCATCGATAATTGCTATGTCACTTACACAGTAGGATTGCTACATCATGCTATGATATACTGCCATGTTCACATCACTATGCTAAGTTACATGATATACTGGCATGTACACCCACATACTCTGCTACAGCTACATGCACATCATGCCTACTTATTGACATGTGATATTGAGACATTTCTTATTGTGATTATGAGATGCATCATACATACCTGCTTACATATAGATACTTAAATCTTGCTACAATTACATGTACACTTCATATAATACTGCACTTGATTTCGGAAGATTTGGGAACCGCAAGATATATTTTTAAAAGCTGGATTCATTTGAAAGAGCGGTTTTCCCCTTATATGCTCATATTGTTGTTTTATGTTGCATATATCAGTTTTCATGGATTTACGCATTGAGATATGTATTTCATGTGATTTATGGATTTAAGAACCGTGGGGGTATTTCAAGAAAACTATGTATTGTTTGAAAACCCGGTTTCTCTTGATATGATATTTCAGTGCGTCCACCATGTGATTTCTCGGTTCTGAGATTTGGCTTGTGATACCCGATTCGAGGAGCGGGACGTACCGTCTGCAGGTACATGGTGGACCCGGTATGGTACCCCGGGGCGAGAGGTGATATCGTGGTGTAGACGATGAGCCTGTCAGAGGGACCACTACCTACCGGTGATAGTATTTGGACTCGGCGGTTATCGTGGGGATACCGACCGGAGTGATGTACGGACATGATATCAGGGCCAGTCGTGGTGACGGCGCCTGAGTTATGAGGATTTACGTGTCGATGCTAGACACGAGTATTCATGATGTTTCGGGTGTCGGTGATAGACACCCAGGTTTCCATGATTTGATGTGTCATTGATGGACACACATTCTTGATATCCTCATATTTACCTGCTTATGCTTTTATGATATTTACATGCAGGAGTTGTTGTGTCAGTGGTTCACACGTGGACGAGATCCACTGCATACATCCATTGATTTTATTATGGACGAGATCCACTGCATACATCCATTGATTTTATTGTGGACGAGATCCTCTGCATACATGCATTGATTCATTGTTGGATGATATAAACTTACTGTTAGGCATTTATCTTGTGTTGGCACATATACAGATTTGGTCACCCTAGATATCATAGTATTACCTTTATGATATAGTTGACCTAGGAATCGTTGTTTATTTCGATTTCTACCTGTTGATGTTTTTCTATTCACGAGTTGGCAACTCACCCCCGTTGTGCCACAGTTCTTGCGGTAGACCGCTTGGATCAGTTGCGGTATCGGTGGCATACAGCTGTTTTCGGGTGACTTGCTTGTGGTAGGTGGTACATATTGGATCGTGCCCCTCTTGTATTTGATATTCATATTGTATCTAGTCACTCCATCAATCCAGAAACTAGAAATTGTATATGTTGCAGACTTAGAAGACTTGTAGTTGCGAGACTTGAGCGATGGGTTTTTATGTTCGCTTTTGGGGTTGATGTCTTGCTTTACTTTATTTCCTTATGTGGATCTTCGCCGTTGGGCGTCGTATACTTGTTATTTATACTTGTGGTGTTGTTTCCGCCGTTGGGCGTATTTTGCTCCCGTTTGGGTTGCTTTCATTATATCATTTATTGTACCCGTTTTCGAGGCTAGTTTTTACAAAGGAGGTGCTGCCGAAATTTTTATGAAAACCAAGGAAAAGAGTTAAGTGAAGTTTTAAGGATTTTTACTTAAGTTTCTAAATGCTGTAAATGTTTTCTTTACTTACTTCTATTGTAAGGTTTAGATTTCTGGGTTTCGGCTTACTTAAGTTATGTTACGTCTGTAGACGTTGCGTAATTTAAGTGCCGGTCACGAGCTTATATTTTGGGTCTTGACAAAGTTGGTATCAGAGCGCTAGGTTTAACCTTAGTTCGAGTTTAGGTTTGACTATGTGGGGTCTAGGGTATATATTTTGGAACCTAGGCTTGACCTTACGGAACTTAGACTTGAACAAGGGGGTGTTAGACCCGAGCTTTCATTTCATAGGCTGACCCTGATTAATGGAGTAGGTAGCTTGAGTTGAGTGACGTACCGTACGTATGTTCCACGGTATATTTACGATACGATACTCCACTTAAGAAACCTTAGGATGTACATATCTTGAGACTGGTGATTCTCTTTGTTTTCCTTGATTATACATCCATTTGAGATACTTGATTTTATTCATTTCCATGATCATACTCTCAGTGATTTGACTCCTCCTTATGATCATGTATCCATTTCGGGATCTGTTGACTCTTTTCATCCCTTTGATCTTTTCGTCGATACTTGTATGAGGTTCCTGTCACCAAGGTTTGAGCGCAGATTGAGCTGCTGCTGGTGTTGCGGTCAGAGTGAGCTCGTCGTGGACGAGGACTGACCATCGTGTTTCTGGTGACATGGGAACGTATCGATGCCGTGTTGTGTTGTGACCTCTCGTTTGAGACGAGTGAGCGGTCTAGTACCGGATGATCGGGACTTTGTTAGAGGCTGCCTGTTGGGAGAGGACTGTTGATGTACAGCATACCCATGAGATTGTGATGTCATCTACCGTGCAGACAGATGACCCAGCTGTTGCTGAGATTGATGTAATGTCGCTTCCATAGCTTACGAGCTGAGATTGCTGGAGCTTCCAGGCAGAGATGCGACATGTGATAGCTAGTCTATCTTGAGCTGAGAGACGGAGGTGATTCGGAAGAGTTGATGCGTCGACGCAAGCCCTGCTGAGTTGAAGATTGCCAGTGTGGAGAGTCTTACTCAGATATAGAGTAGATCGATCCAGAGATTACGTTGTTCGTCGGATGTTCCGATGTGAGATCGGTAAGCTGACCAGTTTCAGATAGAGGACCTCACCCAGATGTGTTGTGAGTTAATCGAGAAACGAATGAGTTTTGAGTATTCCTCCGATAGTTAGGAAGATTTCTCGAGGACGTGTTCGGATAGATATCTTCTACAGAGTGATGAAGATACCGTGTTCGTAGTTCGAGTCTGTGTGAGAGACTCCGTTTTGACTGTAGCCGAGAACCTTTGTGGTAAGCAGATAGCATGATACGACGTCAAGTGGACGATAATGAAGACGAGTGGAGTAAGAGGTTCGTGTGAGACGTTAACGAGCTGTTGTTACTCCCCGTTGAGATTAGAGATCGGATATGTGTATAGAGGCATTGAGATACGGCCAGTTTCCGAGGAAAGTGTTGGAGATAGTGCCCTCAGAGTCAATTATTGGATCACATGCACATGATTGCAATGATTGAGGGAGGACCTATCCCGGTAGGACAGTCTTACTCGAGATGATAGTATGCTATCTGGTTTACCTTTATCATCGTGTACTGCTTCAGGTGACCTTACAGGTCACTATTACACGCTGATAGAGCCCCTAGGATTCTTGCTTGACTGCCGGCAGTATGATGGCGATCATATACGTGAGAGCTGGTGGTCTATAAGCACATCCTTAAAAGGTCCCTAGTCGTGGGAGTTTCGAGACAGGGCATCGATTCTCCAGAGTAGACTAGTGTATACAGTCGAGACCCCGACGAGGGGCGGTGGCCGGTCTCACAAGCCACTGGTGTCAGTTGGTTCACCTAAGATGTATACAGGTGCTCATTGGGTTATGAGTACACCGGACAAGACTCGCCGGGAACATGCTAATTGGTCTTATACCTGACGTCAGATAGCAGTTCCCTGGTGACATGTGTACAGGTTAGTTCATCGACCTGGGGATCGTCATTTGTCTCGTGTGAGTTCCCACTGTACTTTGATTACTACCCTACCACGGCTCAAAGGAGTCATGCAAACAGGTTTTAGTTGGGTACAGTCCCGAGCCACATGGAGGCAGTGAGTGGATCTTCAGGGGTTCGTCTCTCCCGGTATTGGGGGTGAGGTCGCGCTGTGTCTAGGAGAGCCATTACGCAAAGCCCTCGGCCGAGGCAGGAGATTTACTGGTAGGTATTCCAGTAGTATCTCAGGGCGTTCTGGGCTACACTCCGACACGACTTGTACCGCTTTTGGGGGTCTGACTTTTACCAACCCCCTAGGCCCGACATGCGATGCTCATAGACGAACGGACCGGACTGTACGGATATTGTCACTGACAGGCTCAGTAGGGTGTCAGGATGAGTTCGCTCATCGACGTCCCTTTTGGTCAATAGCCGGTGGCCCGTCACGTATTGGCTAATACCTCTGACGTGCTAGTGGTTAAATCCACAGCCATAGTATTGACGAGTCTTTAGAGTCCACCACACTTTTAGTTACTCAAGCTTTCGGGCGAAACGCTGTAGAGGTCTTATGGAGATATGGCAGGGTCCGATCAGATACGTGCGGTATTGCACGGATCAGGATCGGACAGTTTTGTACTAGTGGCCGTATAGTTATATGGCAGGGTTCGATCTGATACGTGCGGTATTGCACGGATCAGGATCGAACGGATTTTACTAGCCGGCTTTGGTTTAAGCCGGATCCTAGTTTAGTACAGTGTAGATTTTGTCTCATTACATTTGTATCCGGTAGGAATACAGATGCGGGTGTGTATGCACAGTATCGCGGTTTTTCTGTAATTTATTACGGGACCAGTTTTCTGGAGTTGCCAGTTTGCATTCCGTTCCGACCGGTTTTCCTTTGTTCTTTCCCGGCCGGACTTTTAGGATGGAGGGTGTTATTTGCAAGTTTGCAAATAACATATTGTGGAGGGTTTATTTGTGAGATAAGAGATTATGAAAGCATCTTTTTTATTCCTTTCTTTTCTATCATCATTTCTTGTAAAAGGTGATTAGGATTGATTTGGTTTTGATGTGAGATTGTGATGATAATGTTTGGCTATGGTCACCACTTGCTTTTACTACCATTACCTTCCTTCTAAGGTTGTGGTTTGTATTCCTTCCTCCACCATTCTCATTTGGAGATGAGAGAACTCACTTGAGAGAAAAGAGAAGAAGAGGTTTTCATTCTTGAGAGTTTTCATTCTTGATCTCATTTTCATGCTAGAAAAATGCAAGCACCATTTTTCTAATCTTGATTCCTCCATCATCTTCAAAGGCAACTACATAAACTCCAAGAGATAAATTTTCTACACTACATTCTACAGCATTTCTTGGGCATATCGACTTGCCGGCTTCATGCTCGAGTTGCCTCGGTATTGAGGCGGGAGCCCGTAAAAGACGCAGGCGATGTGGTGCCCTTCCGGCGAGGAGGCGACGATGTGGAGACAAGACTTTCCGCGGGAGATCGGGACGATGAAGAGAAGACCGGAGGATTCGGATCACTTGGTATACTTCTCTTCCCATCTCTTGTTTGCTAGCATTAGGTTAATGGTTACGATCCGGGTTTTCATTGTCCGCGGTAGCGCCAGTTTAAAAGTTAAGAAAATTTTGATTCCGCATTTTGGCCTCGGATAGACGGCCGGGGCGCTGCCGTGGCGCAACATGGTATCAGAGCCACGCCATTAACCTTGCCTAGCTTGTTCTAGTGTGTTTTACATTTCCGATCGAACAAAAACCACATTTCGTGTGCATCAGTTTTCTGTCGATTTTTTCCGAGCTCTAAAAATTTTTCAGGTTGTAAAAAACTAATGTACTGGAAATTCTAAGACATCTGTAAAAATTAGACACATTCAGTCGATCACTGTAGCGCGGAACCGCGGCCAAACCCCCCCTTGGGCCGCGGTTCCGCCGCACCTTGGTGTCTTCATTGTGTCCAATTTTTCCAGTGGGCTTGTGGGCTAATTTTAGGGGTTTTGGGATATTAAATTTGGGCCCAGATTTTCTGTGACTGCTACAGTATTGCTTGGGGGCCCACTTGTTAATTGTTTGATCGATCGGATATTTTAAACACATTATTTCACAGTATTTACATTATATCTGCGACCGTGAATGTCACTTGATCGGTAAATCCCGTCTAACTGCTATAGCCCGGTTGGACGGATTTGCGAACGTGACTTTCACGTTGATGTTCTATGTTTATGCTGTGTTGTTGCGGATCGGTCGTGGGGAATAGCCTGGATGCAATGCTAGTACAGTTTTGTTGTTTTATGTACATTTGATATTGCGGGGCGAGCGTCCGACATGTGGACTGCCGTCACTGCCTGTTTGTATTATTCTTTTGGGGCACGACCTGGTTGCGGTCGATGTACCCGTTGTATGTATATTTTACTTTCTGTACTAGGATTACCCCACGGAGGGGTGCACGGATAGCCGGGTTCTAGAGGGCAACGGGCCCGCATCTCATGGCATTGAGACGGAGGGGGCTTCACTCTAGGATCGGCGGGCTATTCGCCGCACTCGTAGGGGGTACAGGTTGACCCAGGAGGGGTGCCCAAGTTACCGGATTCCATGAAGTGCTGGGTGGTCCATTCACGGAGCTGAAGGAGGCTGCCTCGCTTCAGGTTTTGGCGGGTGACTTGCCGCGCCCGTAGGGGTCTAGGATTTCATTGCACAGGCTATCCACACGACCAGGGGAACGTCGGGTTTCAGCAGCGACTCTGTGAAACCCGGGGCTTCCAGATATCTGTATTGTTCTGTGATACTATATATTTCTGTGATGTTGCATTCTTATCACGCCTTGAGCGAATATAATATATTGGTATATATATTAGTAGATGTTGTATATGTTTGCATCCGCGCTAGTCCAGTCCCCGCTCTGTCGTTAGTTAAGTAACCTAACGGGTGATGACGGGACCCAGTGGCGAATGCGGATGGCATATACGTACATCAGTATATTTTCGTTCTTTGTGGTGTGATCAATTGATGGGACTGCGTTGATTCGGATCAATGCAAGATAAACAAACCTATTCTGATGTTGTTGGAACATTTTTCAAAAAGCTGTTATTGCAAGGACGTTCACTTTTGTTTTGCATCATGGTATTCATTTGGAATATCCTGCTCCTCAGTCGACGAGGCAAGGGCCGAGATCCCTTCACCGGGAGTGACCCCTTGGACAGAAGTTTGCGTCAGGGCATTAACTTCACTATAGCCGATTACTTTTGCTTTGCATCGTGGTATTCAGTTGGAATATCCTGCACCTCATTCTACGGGGAAAGAGCCGAGATTCCTTCACCGGGAGTGACCTCTTTAGCAAAGGCTTTCATCACTATATTTTTATAAAAACTATGCAGTTCCTTCAACGATATCAAGTTCATTACGTTAAAGGTTTTTCGCCAAAAACCAGCCGTAGCCCTCCGTCATTTCCTACAGGTATTATTTGGTATTCGTGCTGCGTTTGTTGACCTAGTCAAGACGTAGTGTTCGGTAGCTAAGTGGTACTTGTTTGTTGCATAAGTGGGATTGGTTAAGACAGTCGTGCGGCCTTGTTGACCTAGTCAAGGGCACGTACGGGTGGGTTTAATGCAATCCAGAATAATGACGGGTTGAACTTGACTGGCGGTTTATGGTTTGTTGACCTAGTCAAGGTCATAAACCGCTTGGGGTAAAAATCACATCGGGAGTTTCAAAAGAACTGAAACTTGCCAGGCATGCGCATACCTTCTGGAGTGTGGTGACTTGAGTGGATTCCGTCAAGTTATCATGCGATGATAGTTGGATCCCGATTCCCACTGATGAGTTGGTTTACTCCTCGGGTGATCCCGACTAATTCTTCTTTCAGGTTTGGAGGAGAATTTGAGGTTACAGTGGGAGGTTTCCAGATTAGACAAAGTGATAACCATTCTGATCTAGGTTAGAGTGCACGCTGAGTGTTTCTTTTCTCTCTCTCTTTGGCAGCGACCATTGACCCGACCCTGGACTATGACTCAGTGACCAAGTTGACCGAACCTTCTTAACACTGGCTTTTGGATTGTCAGAGTTGCAAACCTCATTGCCACTCCTACTTTTACCCTTTTCTCCAGGACACCCCGTATTACTACGAACGTCCACTTCCATTGGACAAAACCATCGTATGGTTATATACGAACTCGAAGGACTTCGAGGATGGAAAACGAATAGGATTATTCAGTTGTCTTTTCTTTTCACCTTCTCTCATTGCGAGTACTCCTTGGTTTAGAAGATAGTACACCTATTACGCAAATTGGATAGTCTTCTTCCAAACCTTAGGCTGGTGCCGAACGGTAGAGAATGAAGAAAACCAATTAGCATAACGATGGTGTGCAGAAGGTATTAAGTTAAGACAAAGCAAGGGATTAGTAAGAGGGCAAAGTAAATTGCGACTGCTATTCACGACCGAACCAAGTATTTCTTCGCCAATCCTAAATCACCTTTGTATTTCTCCAGGACACTCCATATCACTACGAAGATCCACAGTTTATTGGATACTCCATCGTATGGTTATATACGAACTCGAAAGGAACTTGTTCCAGTTCGGGGATGGATTATGGTTCAGGAGAAATAGGAATAAGGTTTATTCGGTTGTCTTTTATCTTCACCTTCTCTCGCTTTGCGAGTGCTCCTAAGATTAGAACAGTACACCTTTTATGCTTATTGGATAGTCTTCTTCCAAACCATAGGCTGGTGCCGAACGGTAGGGAAGGAAGAAAACCATTTGGCCTAAAGGGGTGTGCAGACGGTAATGACTAAAGACATATAAAGGGATTTGGACAGATGGCAAAGAGATATACGGTTACAGTTGTGAATCTGGATAATGGAAGAGGCATTACTAAGAATACCGGAATACCCCACCGAAACATTTCAATGTTTCAGTTTCATTGTGTGATGTTAAAAGAAAACTGATTTCCCGATTAGATAGTTACTCCAGAGTATGTATTTACCAGGTATGATTCTCACATCTGTATGGTTTTACAGATGATGAGTGGGAGTAAGTTATTGGGAATAGGGTGATCATCCTCATTATATCGGGATTCGTTGTAATCGGTGATATTTGAGGAGATCATCTGGGCTGTTTGCCGGTCGGCAAATATTTGGTTTTGAATATCCGCTGTTGTGCACCAATTTCAAATTGATATATCTGTACGTCTATTTTCATAGAGTGAGATATACCTTTTGATATTATGTCGATGACATTTACCTATATCAGTGGATGGTTAGGTAAGGAGCATTAAACAGCGGTGTAATTCTTCTTAGCCATAAGTACAGTTTTCAACCTACGACGCACAGTGAAAGAGTTGTTAGACTCAGCGGATTTATACAGAGTATTGTATGTTGTCCAGTATCCATTAGGACAGAGGGGTTGGTCCTCATACTATATTCTGTTTACATTTAACTTCTCTAGTTCTTAGACATGTGTTTCGTAGGAACACAGGGTCTAAGTTTTGAGGAGTTATAGGTATTTGAATAGAGTAGAGAACCAGGTGTAGCAAGTATCGAGATTCTTCAAAGTGATCGAAGATGTAGATACTTGTGTATGGTATTCAGTTGATAGTAATGATAAAGAGAAATTGCTTCTCTTTCAGGTTACTCATAATTGGAAGCATTCCTAAGTTGAGTAACGCTGATCGGCCTCCTTCTATTTAGTTGACATGCACTGGTGACAGTTGCATGATTTGAATCTGGTTCAATTAAATCAGTGCCTCTGTTTCTATATTGGATAGAGAACAGTTCATATCTTGACATTGTTAAGGTACGGGGAGTTGTCCGGCTTATGCTTAAAACCAGACACTGGACAACTCAAGGCACGTTTCTGTAATGGCTGTTTGCGGGTTGACCCAGGCTATGACGAGGGTTGATTTTCTACCATCTGGAAGATCAATAGAGATATTGTTCTTGACTTGCCACATTTTTAAAAGAAATGGATTTTTAGAAAACAGTAGTGGGAGTATGGTAGAACTGGAAGTGATTCCAGAACCGCAAACGATTACTGAAGATTTGATAAGGAACCTAAAGATTCAATCTGGTTTGACATTCCATTGGCCACTCCGCAGATACGGTGGGTAACTTCAGGCACCCGAGAGGTACTCCGGTAGCCTCAAGGACGGTGACAGGGAAGTTCTTGTTTACCCACACTTGCCATTGCTGTTGTTCCAGGCCGCGAGACCCGGCAGGAGGATGAGTATAGCGTCGTTCTGAACTAGCTTCAGAAGTGTACGTGTATATGACTCTGCCAGAAGGTTGTCGTAGTCAGTGGGAGCAGCGGAAGCATTGGTGGACAGGTGGCTTATGTCTATTTATAGACTAAAGCAGATATAGCGGAGATAGATCATCTATTTCTGACATGACAGTCATAGGTTTGACGTCATCAGAATAGGAGATGGATCTGTTGAGATGGTAGTAGGGTGTGATGTCATGGTATTTGGATGACATACACAGAGTAGGAAGTGATATTCATATACTACGATCGGTTATACTTTGGTTGTCACACAGTTGTTTCTCCACACAGGACTTGGATATTATATCAGACATTCTGGTTACTAGGTCTATGGTTTTAGATCTAGATTTGGGTGGTTTCCCAATCTGGGTACCTTGACAGCATTCTATGAGTATTTAGAATGGACGACTCCTGGCACGGTAGTGCACTTGCAGTTGATGGAGTCACCCTCTCTAAAGGTGTCTTATAGACTAAAGGAGAGAGGGATACTCATGATTGGCAGATCACTTGCTTAGGCAATTGAGTCAATCATGAGATGTCAAGTACCACACCAGATGTTGTTCTTGCACTAGATGCAATAAGTTGACATTGATCCAATCCTGGAGAAACAGTCGGAAGCAGTTTTAGAACATAAGTGGATGTTCTAGGGATATGATAACGACAGCCTCATTTGGGAGACAGTTATCATTCCAGGCTTGCAAGGTGACATGGACGACAAGGAGGTTGTCAGAGTTATAGTTTTCCTTCTGACGAGGGGCAATATTTTGAACAGGTGGTCCAAGGCAATACTGAGGGTGGCATGGCGCAGGATACTGATTAAGTTCAGTTGACGATACAGTCTAAGAAGTTTGGATTTGGAGTTCATTTATGAGCTAGGTCCCATCAGACATCCAGACATTCTAAGACAGGTATTGCTCATTTCGGGAGATGGCTTTCTCCGCGAACTTGAGATATAGAGAGACATAGAAAGAAATATCACAGCGGATCCACTCACTGAGGCTCTTCCTCGAACGCAATAGTTTCGCAAACGAGCTTTGTGAGACTGACTAGTAGAGGAGTTGGGTGTTCGGTATCACACGGGCTGTGAGTATGCGGCATCGCAATAATTAACCTTGAGTGCAAGTGGGAGATTGTTGGAGATAGTGCTCTCAGAGTCAATTATTGGATCACAGGCACGTGATTGCAATGATTGAGGGAGGACCTATCCCGGTAGGACAGTCTTACTCGAGATGATAGTATGCTATCTGGTTTACCTTTATCATCGTGTACTGCTTCAGGTGACCTTACAGGTCACTATTACACGCTGATAGAGCCCCTAGGATTCTTGCTTGACTGCCGGCAGTATGATGGCGATCAAATACGTGAGAGATGGTGGTCTATAAGCACATCCTTAAAAGGTCCCTAGTCGTGAGAGTTTCGAGACAGGGCATCGATTCTCCAGAGTAGACTAGTGTATACAGTCGAGACCCCGACGAGGGGCGGTGGCCGGTCTCACAAGCCACTGGTGTCAGTTGGTTCACCTAAGATGTATACAGGTGCTCATTGGGTTATGAGTACACCGGACAGGACTCGCCGGGAAAATGCTAGTTGGTCTTATACCTGACGTCAGATAGCAGTTCCCTGGTGACATGTGTACAGGTTAGTTCATCGATCTGGGGATCGTCATTTGTCTCGTGTGAGTTCCCACTGTACTTTGATTACTACCCTACCATGGCTCAAAGGAGTCGTGCAAACAGGTTTTAGTTGGGTACAGTCCCGAGCCACATGGAGGCAGTGAGCGGATCTTCAGGGGTTCGTCTCTCCCGGTATTGGGGGTGAGGTCGCGCTGTGTCTAGGAGAGCCATTACGCAAAGCCCTCGGCCGAGGCAGGAGATTTACTGGTAGGTATTCCAGTAGTATCTCAGGGCGTTCTGGGCTACACTCCGACACGACTTGTACCGCTTTTGGGGGTCTGACTTTTACCAACCCCCTAGGCCCGACATGCGATGCTCATAGACGAACGGACCGGACTGTACGGATATTGTCACTGACAGGCTCAGTAGGGTGTCAGGATGAGTTCGCTCATCGACATCCCTTTTGGTCAATAGCTGGTGGCCCGTCACGTATTGGCTAATACCTCTGACGTGCTAGTGGTTAAATCCACAGCCATAGTATTGACGAGTCTTTAGAGTCCACCACACTTTCAGTTACTCAAGCTTTCGGGCGAAACGCTGTAGAGGCCTTATGGAGATATGGCAGGGTCCGATCAGATACGTGCGGTATTGCACGGATCAGGATCGGACAGTTTTGTACTAGTGGCCGTATAGTTATATGGCAGGGTTCGATCTGATACGTGCGGTATTGCACGGATCAGGATCGAACGGATTTTACTAGCCGGCTTTGGTTTAAGCCGGATCCTAGTTTAGTACAGTGTAGATTTTGTCTCATTGCATTTGTATCCGGTAGGAATACAGATGCGGTTGTGTATGCACAGTATCGGGGTTTTCCTGTAATTTATTACGGGACCAGTTTTCTGGAGTTGCCAGTTTGCATTCCGTTCCGACCGGTTTTCCTTTGTTCTTTCCCGGCCGGACTTTTAGGATGGAGGGTGTTATTTGCAAGTTTGCAAATAATATATTGTGGAGGGTTTATTTGTGAGATAAGAGATTATGAAAGCATCTTTTTTATTCCTTTCTTTTCTATCATCATTTCTTGTAAAAGGTGATTAGGATTGATTTGGTTTTGATGTGAGATTGTGATGATAATGTTTGGCTATGGTCACCACTTGCTTTTACTACCATTACCTTCCTTCTAAGGTTGTGGTTTTGTATTCCTTCCTCCACCATTCTCATTTGGAGATGAGAGAACTCACTTGAGAGAAAAGAGAAGAAGAGGTTTTCATTCTTGAGAGTTTTCATTCTTGATCTCATTTTCATGCTAGAAAAATGCAAGCACCATTTTTCTAATCTTGATTCCTCCATCATCTTCAAAGGCAACTACATAAACTCCAAGAGATAAATTTTCTACACTACATTCTACAGCATTTCTTGGGCATGTCGACTTGCCGGCTTCATGCTCGAGTTGCCTCGGTATTGAGGCGAGAGCCCGTAAAAGACGCAGGCGATGTGGTGCCCTTCCGGCGAGGAGGCGACGATGTGGAGACAAGACTTTCCGCGGGAGATCGGGACGATGAAGAGAAGACCGGAGGACTCGGATCACTTGGTATACTTCTCTTCCCATCTCTTGTTTGCTAGCATTAGGTTAATGATTACGATCCGGGTTTTCATTGTCCGCGGTAGCGCCAGTTTAAAAGTAAAGAAAATTTTGATTCCGCATTTTGGCCTCGGATAGACGGCCGGGGCGCTGCCGTGGCGCAACAGAAAGGTTGTGCTGAGAACGCAGATGTCCAGAGAACGAGAAAGATTATGTAAGAGTACCAGCCTCCGTATAGTCCGGCGTAGGCGAGATCAGAAGAGACCTTGAGCCGGATTCCTTCCATGACACTTCTGCAATAAGATTTGGACCGAGGATCAGATGTGTTACGTATATTCTGAGGACCCAGAGACAGAGGACGCCAGACCGTAGGCAGGAGGCGAGCGGATGTTCTTGCTCTGCCAGTTTGGACGCATCGACTTTTTCTTCGACATTGTAGGAGGTGCACCTCATTGTCATTTGTTGCGATTTGCGTTGTGATCCGAGTATCACCCTTATATCACTTGGATTTTGTGTTTCATGATATTTTGTGCACCATGGCTGCACCTACTGGGTATTTACATTTTATGCATAGTTGTTGCACTGGATATACGTATTACACACTGTTGTATTGGTTCGTGATTTGTGCATATCTATTTGCACTTGATATTGATTTTGTGACTTAGCTGCACATGTTTATGATTTCGTAGATATCATACAGTTGATTTGATATGTGCGTGTGGTACGCACTCGATTTGATTCTTGCACTCGGTATAGCTCATATGTGCTTGCAGTGCATTGATACGTGTTTTATGCACGCAGTTGCACACTTTTATGGCTTTTATACACCTTGGTACGCTCGTGGTGTTTTCATACGTATTTGATTTATTAATGATATTTCGTGCACTGGATGCACAGTATTTAATATTTCGTGCACTGGATGCACAGGATTTGATATTTCGTGCACTGGATGCACATGATTGGTATTTCGTGCATTGGTTGCACCCAATTTATGCCTTTGAGCATTCATTTTACCGGATTTGTGTTTTTCATGCGCGTGTGTACTTGATGTTCGTTTTCGTGCGTGTTACTGCACGTGATGCTTATTACGGACCTGACGCGCTTGGGTTAGATTTTGCACATATTAGGCGCTTGATTTAGATTTTTTTTTCTTCGTGCGTGTGGGATGCACTTGATTCAGATTTTATTTGTGCATGACGGATGTACTTGAGTTGGATTTTTGCGCATGTTGAGCGCATTATATGAGATGTGGTTTGTGCACACCGGATACACTCGATTGGGATTTTCGTTCGTGCATGATAGTTGCACTGGATTGAGATTTTCGTGCACTATAAATGCACTAGACGTTGTTGTCGTGCACACCTGTTGCACTGGACAGATACTTTCGTGCAAACCCGTTGCACTTAGTTGCTTTCGTGCATATTGGCACTTGTATTTGGGTTTGAATTCCATGCGCACCAGACGTACGTGATTGTTGGATACGCCTTTTGAGGCTGATTTTGCTTTTGAGCACTTTGTTTTCATGATGAGGCCTATACTTTGTAGTACCCTAACAGGACTGATCCGAGGACAATACCTGTGTAATTTGCATGCATAAAAATTTTACCAAGAGGTTTAAAAAAAGAGCTATAGTCTCGCTATTTATTACGTGTCTGCGCGTGACACGAAAGTTTATAAATAAAGCCTTTTGGGATATTTCAAAAAGGCGGGATGCATATTTTGGAAAAACATATATGCTAGTATATTATTACTTTAACAATGAGCGTCCTCCACTTGTGCCATGAGTTACGCATTATGCGGCAATTCAGAAAAGATTATGCATATGATTTATTCGGTTTTGGGAGATTTTTTTTTCAAACAGGATGCGTACTATATATGTATTATGGTATTTGATTAGTGCATATGGTATTTCGGTAGCGGATTTCAGATTTGTATCTCCTTTGTGACTCCGATGATATGCGTGCAAGTCAGATGATTTACGGGACGCTTGACGGAGATCGGTTATGAGTTTTGTACTCATTTTTCCGGCGCACAGGGTGCGCTGTGGTTTTCTGTTTCTTCCGTTATTTCGGAGCCCCGTTGTTTGAGTTGTTATTGAAATGTTTTAGCATTTGGGGGTTTAAATTTAAATTCGGAGACCGAATTTCCTTAAGAGAGGAAGATTGTAACGTTTCTGAAATCGTTATACGAATTTTTCCATTTTAGGGTAAAATAGTCGGTACTTTCTGTTTTAACCCGATTGTGATCAAACGTCCGTATAAACTTGCCGGCACCTAGTTTAGCTAAAATAAAGCTAGTGCACCAGCTTTGGGGGTATACGAGATGTTTTGGTTCAAATAGAATTTTTCCCTAATAAAATATTATTTTTGGAATTTAATATTAAAATAATATATTTCGTGAAACTACCGATTTGCGAATTTTGGGTTGTCGAAAAATGATATAAATATATACCAATATTTGTGAAATAATTTGGAGATTTAAAATGATTTATTCATTTAAAATATAATTATTGGAATTGTGGGTTTTGTTTTTGGCCAAAATTCTTTTGTTGCTTTCATTTCCCAGCAGCCAAAATCGTGTGCATTCTTTTATGTGCTGGAAATTTTCCACAGTGCACATTTCATGAGTCATGGAGTGGGCTTGGTGACTCATGCTTTACTTTAATTAGCTTTTGTCAATGTTTGAGATATTTTCCTTTCGTGTTGATATTTGGGGAGGGATTAATTTAATGGGGGCTGAAAATTTTTCCAGCAAGTTTCCTGTGGCTGTGGATTTTGTGGGTTGATTAATTTTTTTTAATAGCTTACACTCACCTCTTCATAGCATACACTCATCATTTGATTCATTTAACCCTCACCACTCACTCATTCCCCCTGAGCCATTCTTTTTCGTGAGGCATTAATTTGCTTGTTCTGGTGGCTGCTCATGTGTGGAGAAATTAATTGTGATGATGGTATTGCTTTAATTCCTTACACTCACCACATACATTACTTATACCCACCACTTGATGTTGCACTCATCCATTCACATTCACTGTGGAAAATTCGAAATCCCCAGTGAGCCAATTCCCTTATGAATGGCCGAGCCCCTCTTTCATCCAGGATTTTCATTTGTGCCCAAATTTCTTTAGCTCACAAATTTCCCTCACTTGGCAACTTCAATTTATCTCCACCCAAATACTTGGGTTCCTTGAGACAAAGTATCCTACACACTCTCTACTTTTTTTTTGGACATCTAGGCTAGCAAACTGGATGTCCGAATTGCCTCGGTTTGAAACGGGAGCCCGTATAAAGATTCGTTGACATGTTGCCATTTCGACGACGAGACCGGAGATCGGAGAGGCCGCGAGGAGCGTGAAATGATAGCTAAAGACCGAATGACACAGATCGATCGGTACCTTCGCATGGATTCCGAAACGACGAAGCGTATCGACTACGGCTAAGCGAGGAGTTTAGCAGGTGAGTAGATTTATATCTACGGGGGAAGTCGGATGGATGGCGTATAGCACCCCCGCAAACATTGATATGGAATATCGTTTGATTGTTATATCCTGATAAATGATATGCGACAGACATGATTGTAGGATTTACAAACGATAATATGATAGAAGTTGATGCTAATGGACATATTGACTTATGAAATTATGATATGATTTTAGGACTTGCAAAAGATAATATGATACAGATGGACATTAGTGAACATATTGGTTTAGGAGAATACGAAATGATAAGTAAATCATGATAAGTAAGATTTGAAAGAGAACAAGTGTGATGTTTATATAAATGTGTTTCGAGATATTAGTGAAATGAACGGGTATACGATATGATATAATGACTTAGTGTGATATGTCGAGTCGATATGTGATTGTTGATACCTTTGTAGGTCCCCTGATACGAGTTTGACATCGATGTGACATGAGGGATAGGTATATATATTTATATGGATAATGATTGCATAATGAGTGATATGCCGTACGAGACTTAGATCCGTACCCCGATATTGTATAGGTTGATAGATTCACCGACTCGGTCTTGTTGATATGTATACCCATAGCATTTGATTCATTATATGCATTATGCTGTATTCATGATATTCTCATTGCATTTCTTATACCTATGCTAGTACACCTACACCATCATCGATGATGCGTATGTTACACATACACAGATTGCCGTCTCACACACTTCATCATCGATAATTGCTATGTCACTTACACAGTAGGATTGCTACATCATGCTATGATATACTGCCATGTTCACATCACTATGCTAAGTTGCATGATATACTGGCATGTACACCCACATACTCTGCTACAGCTACATGCACATCATGCCTACTTATTGACATGTGATATTGAGACATTTCTTATTGTGATTATGAGATGCATCATACATACCTGCTTACATATAGATACTTAAATCTTGCTACAATTACATGTACACTTTATATAATACTGCACTTGATTTCGGAAGATTTGGGAACCGCAAGATATATTTTTAAAAGCTGGATTCATTTGAAAGAGCGGTTTTCCCTTTATATGCTCATATTGTTGTTTTATGTTGCATATATCAGTTTTCATGGATTTACGCATTGAGATATGTATTTCATGTGATTTATGGATTTAAGAACCGTGGGGGTATTTCAAGAAAACTATGTATTGTTTGAAAACCCGGTTTCTCTTGATATGATATTTCAGTGCATCCACCATGTGATTTCTCGGTTCTGAGATTTGGCTTGTGATACCCGATTCGAGGAGCGGGACGTACCGTCTGCGGGTACATGGTGGACCCGGTATGGTACCCCGGGGCGAGAAGTGATATCGTGGTGTAGACGATGAGCCTGTCAGAGGGACCACTACCTACCGGTGATAGTATTTGGACTCGGCGGTTATCGTGGGGATACCGACCGGAGTGATGTACGGACATGATATCAGGGCCAGTCGTGGTGACGGCGCCTGAGTTATGAGGATTTACGTGTCGATGCTAGACACGGGTATTCATGATGTTTCGGGTGTCGGTGATAGACACCCAGGTTTCCATGATTTGATGTGTCATTGATGGACACACATTCTTGATATCCTCATATTTACCTGCATATGCTTTTATGATATTTACATGCAGGAGTTGTTGTGTCAGTGGTTCACACGTGGACGAGATCCACTGCATACATCCATTGATTTTATTATGGACGAGATCCACTGCATACATCCATTGATTTTATTGTGGACGAGATCCTCTGCATACATGCATTGATTCATTGTTGGATGATATAAACTTACTGTTAGGCATTTATCTTGTGTTGGCACATATACAGATTTGGTCACCCTAGATATCATAGTATTACCTTTATGATATAGTTGACCTAGGAATCGTTGTTTATTTCGATTTCTACCTGTTGATATTTTTCTATTCACGAGTTGGCAACTCACCCCCATTGTGCCACAGTTCTTGCAGGTAGACCGCTTGGATCAGTTGCGGTATCGGTGGCATACAGCTGTTTTCGGGTGACTTGCTTGCGGTAGGTGGTACATATTGGATCGTGCACCTCTTGTATTTGATATTCATATTGTATCTAGTCACTCCATCAATCCAGAAACTAGAAATTGTATATGTTGCAGACTTAGAAGACTTGTAGTTGCGAGACTTGAGCGATGGGTTTTTATATTCGCTTTTGGGGTTGATGTCTTACTTTACTTTATTTCCTTATGTGGATCTTCGCCGTTGGGCATCGTATACTTGTTATTTATACTTGTGGTGTTGTTTCCGCCGTTGGGCGTATTTTGCTCCCGTTTGGGATGCTTTCATTATATCATTTGTTGTACCCGTTTTCGAGACTAGTTTTTACAAAGGAGGTGCTGCCGAAATTTTTATGAAAACCAAGGAAAAGAGTTAAGTGAAGTTTTAAGGATTTTTACTTAAGTTTCTAAATGCTGTAAATGTTTTCTTTACTTACTTCTATTGTAAGGTTTAGATTTCTGGGTTTCGGCTTACTTAAGTTATGTTACGTCTGTAGACGTTGCGTAATTTAAGTGCCGGTCACGAGCTTATATTTTGGGTCGTGACAATATATATATATAATAAAAAGAATATAATAAATAAAAACGGTATGTCCATAAGCAAAAAAGGGCACGGATGAAAACCTGAAAGGGCTCCGTGAGTAAAAACAGCAGGACTACCGTCGAGTGTTTGTGAAAACCCGAAAGGGCGCAACCTCGTTAAAAGACACTTATAGGGTCCTTTCGACCTTGTAAGGAGAAACCACCCGCGTGAGATCCTTACGACTCACAAGGGAGCAACACACTTAGGGATCCCCACGATTCCTAAGGAGAAATTACACTTGCGAGATCCTCACAACTCGTAAGGAGAACTCTCTTATGGGACCCTCACGGCTCTTAAGATTTGAAAGTCTTAAGTTACAGAGACCTAAACCTATGCTTAAGCAACCTCCACAACTTTCGATATTGCCCTACAAGTGGCTCAATACTGGCTCTTGTATACAATCCACGAGCGCGAATAAACATTTCCCTAACTAAGTCTCATCCGAGACTGGGGATATGTTAGCATGGTGAACAACCCTTGTAAATCCTCTCGATTTACGAGGAGAAAATCCTCTTGTAGGATCCTTACGACGTATAGAGGAAACGAACACTTAGGAATTCTCACGATTCCTAAGGAGAAAATGTACCTACAAGATCCTCACGACTTGCAGGGAGAAATACCTTTGTGAGACCCTTACGGCTCATGAAGTCAAAAACCTTAGTCGACAGGACCCTAACTCTGGTCGTTAAGCCACCTTTGTTCGACATCGACAGAGGCAGATGATGATTCGCTCCTGGGAATATCCTGGTTGTAGCGGTGCTGATGCCGAAATCGGTGTCCAGTTTCAGGTTTACGACGAAAAACCAGTAGGCTGCACATGCATATGAAATAGCCGAAATGATGGGGCAACTTGCAATAAAAAGCAGCAAGTAAAAATGTATGCATGTAAAATAGCCGAAATGATGGGGCAACTCGCAATAAAAAGCAGCGAGTAAAAATAAAGTAAACAGCCGAAATGATTGGGCACCGCGAAAAATAGCCGAAATAATTGGGCAATCGCGATCTTCGCAACATAAAAGCTAAATGATAGAGCATCGCGGAAATAAAACAATAATAAAAAAATAATAATAATAATAATAAAATAATAATAATAATAATAATACTAAAAAGAAAAATATGATGAAATTTCTGCCCTACAGGTGAGATCACATCCATCCCTGTATACAATCCAGGGGCACAAACAAAGAAGAAAACACGTCTTCCCTCCCCATACTCCATCAGAAAACGGAGCCAAGTCTTGACGGTAACTCATATAAAACCGGAAAGACGATCGGAGGTCATCTCGCACCACGCGGAGTAGTCACCACCTCGTCGTCCGTCTCAACACAGCAGATACTTGATGTCAACCCATATAAAGCCAGAAAGACAACTGGAGATCGTCTCACACCAGTGTGGAATGGTCACCACCTCGACGTTCGTTTCGATACAGCAGACGAGTTGTCACCCCAGCGTTCTTCATCCAGCAAGGATCAGACGCAACAATCAAACAAACAGAGTCACGACAAAATTCCAGCTCCACCCCGACGTTCGTTTCGATACAGCAGACGAGTTGTCACCCCATCGTTCTTCCTCCAGCAAGGATCAGACGCAACAATCAAACAAAAGGAGTCACGGCAAAATTCCAGCTCCACCTCGACGTTCGTTTCGATACAGCAGACGAGTTGTCACCCCAGCGTTCTTCTCCAGCGAGATTCGGACGCGACAATCAAACAAACGGAGCCACGGCAAAATCCCAGCTCCACCCCAACGTTCGTTTCGATACAGCAGACGAGTTGTCACCCCAGCGTTCTTCCTCTAGCGGGATTCGGACGCGACAATCAAACAAACGGAGCCACGGCAAAATTCCAGCTCCACCTCGACGTTCGTTTCGATACAGCAGACGAGTTGTCACCCCAGCGTTCTTCCCCCAGCGGGATTCGGACGCGACAATCAAACAAACGGAGCCATGGCAAAATCTCTAGTTCCAAACCTCGACGGTTCATCAGCAAACTAAAAACAACCGCGACATTCGTCTCGATACAGCAGACGCAATGCCAGCAAAATGAAGCGAAGGCCAAATTCCTAGCTTCAGGGTCTTGACGGCAACTCACATAAAACCTGAAAGACTATCGGAGATCATCCCACACCAGCGCGGAGTGGTTATGCCTCATCGGGGCTCGCCAAAATGAGCCTAACCTCAAGTAAAAAGTGGCATGGCAAATCCCTAACGCTTGCTCTTTCGACGGTCAAACTGCCTAAGAAGATTGCTTGAAGACGTCTTGTCCAGCCCCCGAAGGGATCAGAGACACGGCAGTCGCAGGGTTACTCGAACAGCACGATTGCCTATCGAGGACTATATCAGCTTATGCGACGGTACGATGGCCAAAACCCTAAGTACCACCAACCTTAACGGACTTCTGTCGTAAAGAGCAGAGGTTAAATGCAACGTTAAGATGTTCTTGCGTGAAACGCTCGATTCTTCTCGACTTGTGAAGAAATTGTTGAGGCGGCTCGACTCGTGAGATAAAGCCTTAGGCAGTAGGCATAAAAGAAGCTTGTTTCCTAAGCACTGGGACCCTGCAAGTCGATCTAAACGGTCTCTTGCATACTATTCACGGGTCTCACTCTCCAAAGTCGAGTCCAGACGAGGAGGGAAACAACCGCTTACGAGTCCTCTCGACTCGTAAGAGGGAAAAATTCTCTTATGGGATCCTTACGACTTATAAGAGAAAATCACACTTAGGAATCCTCACGATTCCTAAGGAGAAAAACCCACCTATGAGATCCTCTCGATCCGTAGGGAGAAAAATCTCTACGAGACCCTCACGGCTCATGGAGTTGAAAAGTCTTAGGCAGCAGATCTGAACCTGGGGCCTAAGCCATCACTATTTCTTAAGAAAGTCAAGATGCGTGCTCTATTATCTGTTGACCATGTTTACTAAGGTGGCGTGCTGATAATAAAAGAAAGAAAAGGCGGAGAAATGACACAAGACATTACAGAAAATGTGTATCTTTTATTCATAAACTTGATTGGGTACAGAATACATTGTGTTAAAGAATAAAAAATATATATACACATTCTTTTATCTACAAGCACAAACGATACAAAGAGGGATAGCTACTGAGGAGGAAGTGTCTTTAGTAAATCCACAAGTTGCTCTCGCACTTCCTTCAGCGCCTCCTCCTGAGCAGCTGCCGCGGCCACCTCCGCTTCCACCTGGGTCCGCTGCTGTAAAAAGGATGAAAGTTGCTCCTCGGCCGCCTTCTGGGCTGCTTCTTGGCTGGGTGCATCCCGCTCGACAACGTCAAGCTGTTGCCTCAAGGATAACCCTTTAGAAAGACATTGCAGAAGGCCCTCAAAGACAACCTTCAGCCGTGCGGCATTGGCCTCCACCCGAGCATGCAGTTGGGCAGACTTGCTCGAAGTCTCACCGCGCTCCTTACGCCTTGAAATGACTTCCTGTTCAAGGTGACGGAAGTAAGAAGCGCTCTGCTCAATCCATGCTGTTCTTTGATTGCTGGCAGCCAAGGTTTCGGGAGCGGGACGCAGCGACTCCAACTGATGCAGGCGGGCCTCGATCTCCCTGCAATGGTTAACCCAAGATGCGATGATGCCCTCATCATGAAAGTTCACGAGTATTGCCAGCATCGGGTTAACCACCGTAGCGAAGTCTGCGGCAGATGTAGGAGTTTCAACGTCGAGTTCCTCGACATAGTCACTCAACATGCGCAGACTATTCGCGGCGCCTTTTGAAGACGGACTTCTCAGATAAGGACCCGCCGGCATTGTAATACGAGACTCGAAGGGCGCCAAGACCGGAACGACAGCTGAAAAGAAGCAAGATGTGATCAGATAACAGTACAGAAAATAAAGAGAGGGAAGTTATCAATGTGATAGTCGCTATACCAGTTGAGACAGGTGGCAAGGTCGGAAGGGCCGGTGGCGCAGCTAATCTTTTATCCCCTCCTTCAATCTGTAGCACTGCAGTCGATATGAGAAAAAAAGGGTAGAAGTAATTCCATCAATAACAAAAAAAAAGAAAGATGTCAGTGGAAATCATACTCACCAACGCCACCAGGGAAAGAAGCAAGTTCGGATGGGAAGGAGAAGCGTGGGAGCAACATCTGATATACATGATCAAAGAGCACTCCTGAAAAGACACAACAATATGACTTTAGTACACAAATTATACGTCTGAAGTATAGAATTAATAAACTGCAAACCCATACCTTCCAACATCTTAGATGGTATGAGAGAGGGTTGAAAGGTGACCACTGCCAAGGCAGTCATTGAAGGCGCTCCCTCAAGCAGTGGGGCATTGGCGCTGGCTGCACCTACGTTACAAGAAAGGTGAACTTGTCAGAAAGGATTGTAAAGTAAAGAAAAACAGCAACTTAGGGTTTACCTGAGGAGCTCCCGGCTGAAACGGAGGCGACTCCCTCCTCTATCGACATGAGGCCACCGCCCGTGGCCTCATCACCCGACTCGATGGGGACCGTCGTCGTGCTCGCATGGCCAGGAGACAACGGAAGATCGTAGACGGGGAAGGCAATGATCGGAGCATTGCCGGACTCTTGAGAGAGAGCGGCTGACTCTTCCCCAAGAGTCGTGCCCATCTCACCCGCTACTTCCTCGGGCTCCGCAATCTCTATCGGCTTATCCACCGCCACCACAAGGTCGCCGGCCTCAAGCGCCTCGTCTGCCACTACCCTGGGCTCAGTTATAATGATCATTTCATCTGCCGCCACTTCAGGCGCGGCATCAATGACCTTCTCGGTTACGGACCCCCCAACCTCCATCTCAGGCTCTGAAGCCTCAGCGACGTTTCCCACCGCCGACTCAGGTTCGACAGGCGTCACTTCCTCTGTTTCCCTGGGTTCAACGGTCTCCGCATCCCCCTCGGTCGGACTTGGCCCTGCAAGATAAAGTATATAAGAACCGACAGCTTTATGAGTCTTATAATGAAATTGTGAAAGAAGTGCTACCTGAGGTAGACTTGCCGTTAACCTCTCTATTGGCGCGGATCGCCTGTCTATGAGCGGTAGACAAAGCGACCGGGGACTCTTCTGACGGAGTGTCGGCACGAGGGATGGTGCTTGGGCCCGCTCCCATAGCCAAAGCAGCCCGGCGCGCCTTCGCCTCACGCCTCAGTCTCTTCCTTTCCTCCCGGGCCGTCGAAATAGACCTTACCAGAGCCTCTTTCATTGAGGCATCCTCGTCTGTATGCAGGGATGCCTCCAAATTCTTCAAGGCATCCCTCGTCGACTTGTCAAGTCGAGGCTCCTGCAGCAGCCCTGACGAGACCGGAACTCCAATAACAGGTTCAGAGAGGATCCCCTCGTCGACTGGTATAACCCCTATAAAGAAACAAAGGAAGAAAGTTAGGTTAACCATCGAAAAAGATAACAAAATTTGTTTTAAAAAAAGGGGGTGGGACATACCGGCGCCCGCTAAAGCGCTTTCTCCTCCTCCTTTTGGAAGGTTTTCAAAGAGGCGGCAATAGCTTCTTCGGTAGAGACACCTGTTGAAAATGGGGAAAAGTATTAGTCAAGAATAATGATGAAAAATGCGATGAAATGATGAAGAGAGCAGCTAATAATTACCTGACTCAGCGAGTTTACTCAACCACGCTTCAAGCCTCGCTAATCGCTCAGAAGCCGCAATGGCGGCCGCTAGGTCGGTGTCTGTGGGGTCTACCGCGAAGCCCTTATTGCTGCCATATTCACTTATTCCTTCGGTAAGAGGGGCCTCAGGCTCTAAGCCTAGAATCGCGTCAAGGGAAAGGAGCGACTTCTTCTTCTTTTGCCCGCCAGCTCTGGATGCACCCGGGACTGATTTACGCTTGGTGGACGCCTTGGGGCGGCGGGTCCCGATATCCGCGCCTACACCGGACTCCGGCGATACCACAGTTACCGTCTCCACTGGAGCACGGGGGGCTGGTGGCGCATCTACAGTATCGCGAAGCGGCAATCCGCGCGGAGGACTCAACACGCGCGGAGGTCCGCCTCCAGCACCTTTCAATGGAGAAATAACCGGGGTCCTCGGCTTCAAGGGAGCCTTGCGATCGCCGCCGGGAGGAACACCTTTGCGGTCAACCAGCATACGTTTTTTCCATTTGGATAACTGGACCCATAGCGTGCGCATACCAAGCCACGTACGCGTTGAGGACTTTGGGGACGCAGCTCGGCTCGCTGATGAAGAAATAAGAACCCGTGTTAAGCCGCATAAAGTGGTGCATTGCATTCTTTACCCCTTCTCGACTAACCACGGGCTTTTCCAAGAAGGCTTCCATCCGGATCCCTTGGTTGTAGCTCGATTGCTGAGCAAACCGATGAGGGTTATACCTCATGAAGAGTGCTGTCTCATTCTGCCTGAACACCAGGTAGCCCGGCCGAATAGAGTAGAGATGGAGGATTTCCCGAGCCTTCAGTATGGAAGCCCCGTCTTTAAAATCATCGCGTAGCGACACTACCGACCTGGTGGTCTCTGAGCCTATTGTTATGACCTTATCCAAGAAGGAAACCTTCGCCCCGACCAGGTGTGGTCGAAGAAGCAGCCCCATAGCCTCCCGCGGAGGTGCAACTACGATCGAAGCCCCGACCAACCGTATGACCCTTGGGAGCCTGCATTTCTCAAAAAAGGGAGGAATCCTATGGGCGCCGAACACCCCGTGCATATGCATTTTCATCCAAGAGGTAAAGTAGTGCATCGGGAAGTTGGCGGGTTGCACCCCAGGCTTACTAGCGTCCGCCGCTACACTAAGTCCATTATAAAGATAAGCCAGCCCGGCGATTCCTACTGACAACTGCAAACGAGCCACCATCCGATGCGCTGGGTAGAAAACAGTCGGCCGCATATGGCGTGGATGCATAGGAAGAGCAAAACTGCACAACCACAAGCCCAAGAACCCTACATAAAAGGTCTCTTCATCCATGTCGGGGACAGCAATTTCTGAAAAAGGGACGACGGCGGCACCGGGAAGATAAAAGTCTTTGTGTTCATCCTCCGATGTGGGTCGATGATCAAAACCGAACCCAAAAGGGTCATCGAGCCGGGCGAACTTCTCGCTCCGCTCTGATAAGAACTCCGGTCGAATGAAGCGAGCAGTGAAATCTGCAAAACTGACTCCCCGGTCGCCCGATTCCAGATAAAGTCCTTCATAAATCTCCAATACCTTCACCAAGCCCGGGTACTGGTGCTGAATAGCGTTCTCCGGCGTCAAGTCAAACACCAGCGGCTTGGTGGCAAAGACGTATTCATCGGGAGGAAGTAGCTCCTCGTAAGGCTCTCCCCTCATCAGCAGACCCGAGATTTCAGCAAACTCCTCCAAGGAGATAGAGACTTCCTGGTCCGTCATCAGGAAGGTGTGTGTGGGGATATTCCATTGTTCGATAAAAGCCTTAACCCGCCACGTTGGAGGAGAAGGATACTCAAAGAGCGAGACGTAAATGGCCGAGTACAAACCAATCTTCATCAGATGAGTCCTCTTCGCTGATAGGATGTACCGGGCCCATTGCAAATATCCGGCAGGCGGTCGTGGGATCAATCCAATGTTATAAGCCTGTCCCCAAGGGCGTGCTTCACCCTGACAAATTCTCCTCCCTAAAATATCTATTGCTAGCGGCGGCTGCACGGGGATAGCACCAATCGCAGGCTGGAGGAGGTCATCCGAATTCCAATTTTTGACCTCCACGGCATACTTCACCGGGGGTTCATCTGCGTAGGGGAGTGAAGATGTTGGCTCAGACGGCGTGGCGAAACCGAAACTTCAGCGACCCTGGATGATCTCATTGTACCACCTACCCCACAAGTGAAGATTCTTGTGCTCGGGGTCATGATCCTTGATGAGAGCGAACACCACACGGTCCACCGGTGCCTGGGGAAACCCTCCCTTCGAACGAACAAACGGAAAAGACAAATTGGCAGACATGTTTCCTGTAAAGAGACAAAAATTAGCCGTCAGTATTATAATTCCAACGCTCAATATTTTAAAAATTTTATACCATACCGCAATGCAGTGGATAGGGGGACCCACAAAATCTGGATGACAATATGTCAGTTGGTCCCCAGGAAAACATTCCCGTTAATAAAAAAAGGGAAGAATCCCTAGAGACAAGGAGAAAATCTCCTCTTTCAGAGCAAAGCTCTGTCACAGAGTGACACTTGTCAAACTTTGGTCTCAGGGAAATAAGATTCCTTAAAAGAGCATAGCTCTTTGGTAATAATGGAAAGGTCCATTAGAAAATGTTTACACCTAAAGGAAATAAAATTTTTGGAATCTTGAAAAAAAATCCATGAAAAACTTATGAAAATTTCTTCATTTTTCAGATCTAAAAGATCTACGGATGATTCAAAGAGCAAAGCTCTGTCCATGGGTTAGAACCTATGAATAAGATCTTTGCAGATCTATAAGTTTTTGAGAGCAAAGCTCTGTTTATGAAACCCCAATGGGGATCTCTTTAGATCAAAAGATCTGTAAGAGCAAAGCTCTTTAGTTAAAGTTAATTTAAGTTAATTTGATTTGAATTAATTTTACCTAAAGTTTCTAACTTTGGAAATGAGCAAAGCTCTGAAATTCTCAAGCAAGAGCAAAGCTCTGGTAATTAAAATCTTGAAGACGGTGAAGATTTTTCTAAGGGCCATAGGTCCTATTTATAAGGCGCTTGCGCCCCTTCAGCTCACCCCATGATCCAACGATCAGGAGTTTGTCACCGCTGCACTCACGTGTGCGCCATGTGAGCGCAACGGTGGGGGGGCATTTGTTTCCCCCAATCAGAACAAAGCTCTGCTGGAAATTCAAAATTCAAATTTTGAAGCAACGCTTCAAATCCTGAGCGCAACGCGCTACGTGTCAGGCGCAGACGCATCAGCGCAGCGCCCAAGAAGGCGCGCCCAATTAGAACAAAGCTCTATTTTAAGCAAAATTAAAGGAAGCAACGCTTCAGTTGCGCAAGCACTGCGCTGCACGACACGTGTCAGCGCAGATGCGCTAGCACAGTTGCGCTGTGCTGTGCGCTGCGCGACACGTGTCAGCGTAGATGCGCTAGCGCAGTTGCGCTGCTCTGTGCGCTGCGTGACACGTGTCACGTGCTGGGGCATTTGCGCCAAACAGAATTAAGATTTTAAAGAAATCTTTCTGTTCTTGTTAAAACAAGAAGATTTTCTTCTGTAAAACAGAAGCCCTTGGATCAAAGATCCAACGGTGGGGAAAATTCCCCAAATCACTCAGAGAAAGATCTCTTTAACAAATTTAACTAATTTATGGGCACTATAAAAAGGACCCTAGGCCTCAATTCAAAGGCATCAACATTTTCTAAAAAAAAAAGAGAGAAAGAGAACTCTGAAGAACTCCTCAAGAACAAAAAAGGTAAAAACCTTTAGAAAAAGAGAAAGTTCTCTTATGAATAGATCATAGATCTAAAAACATGAGCAATGATCTTTAATAAAAAAATAATAATAAAATAGTGCTTTGCACTTTTTATGAACCTTTGGTTCTCTGAGATAAGAAAAATAAGAAAAACTTATTTTTTTTTCTTTGATCTAAATTAGATCAAGAAATCAAATAGTGCTTTGCACTTCTGTTTTTGAATCTAAAAGATTCTTAGTGGTTTGCACTTCCAAAATGCGCTGTTGCGCTCTTAGGAAAGCGCCACGTGTCAGCATCTGAACCACTTGCGCTATGCGCTTTGAGATAGAGCTTTGCTCTCTGTGATTGGCGCAACTCACCAGAGTGCGCCACGTGTCAGCAGCGCAAACGCAGCGCATTAGCACATCGCACTAGCGCAGCGCACTGCGCGACACGTGTCAATACTATAAGCGCTTGCGCTCTCTGATTGGCGCAAAGCGCCTGAAAATGCAATGCATTTTCTAAAGGGCCAGGCCCAAATCAAAAAGACCAACAGGCCAAAATAAATTGCAAAGCAATAAAAAAAGGGCAGAGCCCAAACAAATTGAATGCTCTGCATCATTTATAAAAGGGCAGAGCCCAATCCAAACAAAAATAGAAAATAATGCAATGGGCCAAGCCCTAGTACAGGCCCAAAGCAAATAAAATGTTGAATATTTTCAACTGGACTTAGCCCAATTTTGGCCGTAAGTCCTCAAATTAGATTGACTGAGCAAGATTGCTCTCTTAAATCAATTTACCTCCGGTTCGAGGGTACATCTCCGAACTCGTTTGACATTTCTCGTTGTAATCCTTCAACGACGTCAGAGAGGCGACGGGTCCCGATGACCATACATCAACATGGACTGCGGGGTCCTTAAACTCGTGGACCGAAACGTCCTTAAACTAATGTTGGACCGAAACGTCCTTAAACTAATAGCGGACCGTCATGTCCCTAAACCGGAATACGGACCACCACGTCTCTAAACTGGAACATGGACCACCATGTCCCTAAACTGGAATATGGACCGCAATGTCCTTGAACTACCAATGGACCACAATGTCCCTAAACTACCTATGGACCACTACGTCCCTAAACTAGAACAATAGAGCTCCCAAATGCTCTTTTTTCGGATCTAAACGATCCCGTTTAAGTTGATCTTAGCCTTAAATATGGCTAACGTATCCTTAAACATTCGAACAGACTTTAGTCCCAAATTGGACTATAAGACCCCCAATCAACTTTGGTTCAAGGGTACATCTCCGAACTCCTCTGACACATGTCGTTGTAATCCTTCAACGTCGTCAGAGAGGTGACGGGTCCCGACGACCATATATTAAATGGACCACTACGTCCTTAAACTGGAAATGGATCTAGACGATCCCGTTAAGTTGATCTTAGTCTCAAATCAGACCAACGTATCCTTAACGAACGTTTAAGTTGATCTTAGTCTCAAATGCGGCTAATGTATCCTTAAACTAAAAACACCAAACCCAAATCTAAGTAAATACGGATTTGGACTAATCCACGTCCTACGGGCGACGACATTACTCGGTCTCCATATACAATCCACGGGCAACTACAAAAAAAACAAACACCCACGACACGAAGTGAAATTCTGGAGAAGGAGAAAGTTGTTACCGCGATGCGGTAGCGTAATTAACTGCAGGGGCTTGCGCCTGCAGCGAAGAGCGTCCCCACAATCAAAAACCCCTCAAGCGAGGGGGAATCTGACGAAGTCTGCTACATCGGCCGCATCCGTCTAAACCTCCGATACACGGTGCCATAAATCAACTTGGAATCTTCGGAGAGGTAGACGGATAAAAGCATATAACATCTGCCCCGAACCTCAGGCTAGACGTCCCTCGCGTCGTCGGCCGCCGTTCGGAGGGGAACACCAACGTGTATGATGTTGTACTCGTCACTATTTTGAACGTTATTCGGTATGCCCAGAGAGCTTCATGCAACCTTTCATGCCAGTCTCTCTTGTTTCTAGACACTGTTTTCTTTATAATCTTCGTCTAGGTCTTGTTGAAATCCCCAGCCAGACCGTTGGCACAGGGATTATAGACTGAAGAATATCTCCAATCTATTTTATGATATTCTGCGAAGCAGCTGATTTTATGGCTCCTATAGGCTGGTCCATTATCCGAGATTATCCTCGCGGGGTGTCAAACCGGTAGATGACATGGGTTTTGAAGAAATGGAGGATATTATCCGTCTTCACCTCCCTTAGTAGTATTGCTTCTACCCACTTAGAAAAGTAGTCGGTCGCTGCTAGTATGAACCGATGTCCTTTGGATGATGCTGGTTCAATGGGGCCAATTATATCGGTTCCCCACATTTCGAACGGCCAGCTAGCTACTGTTGGGTGTAGAGGATTTGGACGCTGGTGGATGAAGTCCCCGTGAAATTGGCACGAGTGACACCGCTTCGCGTATTCGAGGCAATCCTGAATCATTGTGGGTCAATAGTAACCCATTCTTTTGATCTTCAGCTTCATTTTTGGCCCAACTTGATGAGAACCGCAGAGTCCATCATGGGTTTCTTGGATGACTCTGTTCGCTTCTTCTGGTCCCAGGCATCTTAACCACAGGCAGTCAAACGATCTCTTGTATAAAGTATCATTGACGAAGGCAAAAGACATGGCTCGTTTCATGAGCTGATGTCTAGACGACGCACTTTTGGGCGTTCGTTGGGATTTGAAGTAGTCTACGAAAACTTCTCTCCAATCCTTGACCTTTTCTTCGTCCTCTATTTGGAAAGCTGTTTGTTTGGCCATTTCTTTTTCCTTAGATGGCTCTATTAAATCCTCCGAAGATATTTCTGCTGGCGCGAGAACCCTGCGGCTTTGCACAATGATTTTTATGTCGTCAAGGTCTTCGTCGGCTAATTCCTTAGCCAGCTTGGCTAATGCATCCACCTTACTATTTTCTGCATGTGGTATGCTCTCTAGAATGTAGGAGGGGATTTGTGTCAGCAGTTGCTGCACTCTTTCGCCATATGTTATCAGCTTTGGCTTGCACGTCTGATAGTCGCCATTTACTTGGCTAACGATCAGCCGGGAGTCTCCATATATGAGGAGATCTTTGATTCCCATGTCGACAGCAATATCGAGACATGCTATCAAAGCTTCATATTCAGCTTCGTTATTGGTCCTTGACTCCGTTAAGGAAAGGGCGTAACATAGTATCCCTCCTTGTGGAGTCACGAAGATAAGGCCCACTCTGGCTTTGATTTTGGGGTGTCGTGCTTTTGCCTCCTCAAGGAAGATGCTCCATCGAAGTAGAGTTCCTATTGGGAATCATTTTCTTCCTTCTCTCTTTTGATTGTGTCGAAAGCATATTCATCCGGCAACTCACAATTTAAGGGGGAGTCGGCTGGTATCGGATATTCAGCAAGAAAGTCAGCGATAGCCTGGCCTTTCACTGCTTTGAGAGGACGATCCGTTATCGAGAACTCCATCAGGAGGAGGGCCTATTTGGCAAGCCTTCCTGTTAGTATGGCCTTCGACATTAGATATTTGAGAGGATCCACCTTTGATATAAGATGAATCTCATGTGTCAAGGCGTAGTGTCTGAGCTTCGTTATCGCAAAGATTAGTGCCAGACAATGCTTTTCGATGGGGGAGTAGTCGTTTTCTGCACCTAAGAGAACTCGACTCAAGTAGTACAGAGATCTTTCCATTCCTTGGTCATTCTCCTGTTCCCGTAATGCGCCTAGAGAACCCTCAAGGGCTGTTGTATATAAGATGAGGGGTTTTCCCTTAACTGGAGCGGTCAGCACCGACGGATTTTGTAAGTACCGCTTGATTTCATCAAGTGCGTTTTGGCACTTTTGATCCTAGATGAACAGGGTCCCCTTCTTCATTAGATGACTGTAGGGTCAGCATTTTCCCGAGAGGTTAGCTATGAACCGTTGGATATACGCAAGCTTTCCTTGAAGGGATCGCAATTGCTTGAGGGTCCTTGGCGTGGGCATTTCCGTAATCGACTTGATATTTGAGGGATCGATTTTGATACCCCGGTGCCGTATGATGAATCCTAGGAATTTGCCTAAGGAGACTCCAAACGCGCATTTTAGAGGATTTATCTTCAGATTATACTTTCGAAATCGTTGGAACACTATGTTCAGATGTTCCAAATGTTCCTCGTAAGACTTGCTTTTCACCACCAGGTCGTCGATGTAGCATTCGACAATCTCATGGATGAGGTCATTGAAGATCTTCGTCATGGCCCTCTGGTAGTTAGCGCCAGCGTTCTTTAAACCGAAAGGCATCACCTTGTAGCAGAATATGCCCAGCGGAGTCCGGAAGGCGGTATGTTTTTGGTCTTCAGGATGCATTTTTATTTGGTTGTATCCTGAAGATCCATCAATGAAGGAGAAAACCTCATGAGTAGACGTGTTACCGATCATCAGCTCAGTAACAGGTACTGGGAAGTTATCCTTCGGGCAAGCTTTGTTGAGATCCCGAAAGTCCACACAGCTGCGCACCGTCCCATTTTTCTTCATCACCGGAATGATGTTGGCGATCCAGTCAGGATATTGAACTTCCTGGATGAAGCCGGAGTCAATTAGTTTCTTAATTTCGGCGTTGATACTCATCTCGAGTACGAGCCGCATTCTTCTTGGCGCTTGCTTGACTGGCTTGATGTCCGGTGATATGGCCAGTTTATGTACTGCTACTTTTGGATCTAATCCCGGCATCTCAGAATAGTTCCATGCGAAGCAGTCTTTATATTGCATGAGCACGCCTTTTAACATGGCTACCTGTTTTCTAGATAGCAGCTCACTGACGAACGTGGTCGTCGGATCGTTTTCCGTCCCTAAGTCAATTTTCCTTAGTTTTTCTGTCGTGGTGTGTATCCCGTCTTCCAGCTCTTTTAGTGCCGGTGCAAATTCTGGGATCACCTCATCCTCGTCTTCATTTGTGAAGCACTTGAAAAGGTCATCTATATCCTCACGCCCTTCCCTTTCTGAAAGTGTTATCATATGGCAGGTATGAGTCTGCTTCCATTCTTGATGCTGGGATGGTCCTATCCTTACAATATAGGTTTTCTTTGGGTCGTTCTTTTGCGGTGGGGTTACCCTCCAGCTGTCGGATAAAGTGAACATGCTTTGTTGATACTGGTCTTCAATCCAGTCTTTGGAAGCGAAGCAATCTTCAAGGGGATGTCCTATTGCTTGGTGATAGGAGAAATAATCCGGGTGATGGACCTCGTTCATTTGTTCGGGGTGCCGAGACTTCGGGAGCATTACCATTTGATGCCTCATGACAAGGTTGAAAATTTTCCTTGTCTTGTCTTGAGGGAAAGAGTATTCCTGACCCATCTTCTTGATAAATGACGGGTTCCAACCACGTTCTTCTTGATAGCGCGGCTTCTTAGATCTGCCCTATTGTTTGTGAACGTTATTTGCGCTCTTTGTCTTTTTTTTGCCTCTACTTCGAGATTTTTCCTTTTTGCGAGAACATACAGTGAGCTGGGGATGGGGGGCTGACTGATCTATAAAGTGTGTGTGTGTGTAGTAACCGCAATCAATAACGGTGTCGCGTGTAGCTAGACCGAGATGAGTACGGGTCATCCTCATGGAAACGTTGAATCTTTTAATCTTACTTTAGGCGTGTTGATTAGGAAAGGAGGAAGAATAAAAAATGGTGAAGAATGGTTGTAGGTTCTAGATCTACGTCAAACACGGATGCAGGATATAGATCTAGATTAACTACGGATGTAGGTTTTATATTAGAAGGGGGCTTGTAGAGTTCGTTAAGATTTAATAGTCATGGATGATTAATTAAAGATTACTCCTTTTATTCTTTAATAGATTTAATACTAGATCGACAGTGATGCATGTAGATTAGGGTTTCTGGAGGGAAAAGGGTTCCCACTCTTAACCCCTATCTTGACATGGATCTCCGTTCATGTCTAGCCTTTACCAAAGTAATCGTTAATCTAATCTCAAATCGCGGTCGTGACAATCAATGAATTGGTAGCGCGCCCGATTAGGATGTTAATGATTCTTTTAGTAAAGTTTATAAACTTTATAGGACGTAAAAAGAGTTTAAGGATCTTCATCATCCATTAAGCTACCCTAATCCTACGAACCTTAACAAGCGGAGAATTACTCGCGCATGTTGGGAAAAGAAAAGATAGAGAGGGAAATCATATTGAAAACTACAGAAAATAAAAAGATATAAGAAAACACCTACCTTTATTAATCAACAAGATCAAGTACACTTTGTTCCTTTAGAAAATGATTACAAAACCCTAGTTTGCTTCTCGATCTCTTCTAAGGAGGTAGATGAATTGTTGATGATCAACCAGGATTCTTGAGCCGTCGTGGACTTCGTGATCGCGCCGGTTTGATGATTTTCCAAGAGGCTCTCGGTCCTTATTTATAGTCACAGAGCGAGAACCCTAGTTTCCTAATATGATAACTAGTTGTTAGGATCCCAACCAAAAAAATCCAGAACCCTAACTCTTCAGATGTGCGGAGGAACCGCGGCCAATAGGTGGGTTTGGCCGCGGATCCGCCGCCTTCTGGTGGGATCATGGGCTCTAATTTTTGTGGCTTCATATTTGTAACACTTGGTGATCTTTTGAGTATCTAGACTTTGAAAATCTTCTCTACGTTTCTGCCAGAATTGGTTTCTTCAATTTACTTGAATATCTTCGGCAGATTTGATCTCGCCAACTTGGATTTCCTTGAAACTTTAGTCATGATATAATTCCTGCACAATTATCTCAATAAATGATATTAGTAGAATTTGCTTTTTTTGAGATATTATCTTAACCATTTGTCATGATATTTTAGTTTTAAGAGAATTGGTCAAAGATATTTAATAAGGTAAGCATATTTAAATAGACCAAATATTACATGAATATTATATGCTTACATTTTCCTTCGTAATGTTAATTATAATATATAAACACATGAAAATAGTATTTTTACAGATAAACCCTCATATGTGTCATATTTATAATAAACACCTTTTATTATATAGAAGTAGTAGGAAAAATGTCATATTAAAAGTGTAGTTTTATCAACTGAACAAATACCCCCCCCCCCCCCAATGTATCTTTGATCGTCCCGAGCAAACTAGTTTTTCAAGAGAAGGAGAAAAAGAAAAACCTAAGTAGCACACTTTTGTAGGCAACACGATTACACTGAGCACGTGCAACAAGCCGTTAAATCTCTAGGTGTCCCTAGTAGTAGGAGTGTTGTCTCATGAGGGTTTTCAGCGGATTACACCCACAAAATCCTATAATAAAAGAAAGATGGTAAAAGTTACATATAAAAATAAGAACTATAAAAGAAAAAACTTGAAAATAAGAGTTTCCAATTATACCGGTTTTTCGGTTGCTATAAGCCCTATCTTAATGGTCGTGAAAAGATGTTAGAAATCACATCATCCCTCAACAAAACATCGCCTTTAGTCTTCCTCCCTATCTTTCTTCCAAATATTGATCATATACCCCTACGTGTGTGTAAAAGACATCCCTACACTTAGAGAATTCAATTCAAACTATCATACTCTTGTCCATCTTCCAAAGACTTTTTAGTCAGTGAATTTTTTCTTATGAAATTGCTCACACATCCTTCATGCGACCATTAATACTTCTTGAGGTACTAACCGACCGATTACAAAATGTGCTTGCGTATTAAGGTGTAATTCCTCGTCTTGCAACACCTAAGCCTTAGCAGTGGCTCCCAAACCAGTTGGTCTAAGGCACTAGGTGATAAAACACCCTCGCTATATTTTTTATGTTGCCTTGGTAATTACAAAACCGGTGTTCATTTTTTTTCTTCTTCGCCATTTATACTCTTTTTTTTATATACTAAGGCTTTTAGACAAGAGCATTTCAAGGTATCCTCTACCATCCCAAGTTTCAAGATGTGTGTAAGTGCGTATAGTAGGGTATCAACATTCAAATGTTTGGCATCAAGAATAAGGACTATTTTTCAGGCTTATTTTTATCCTCAGATTAGCAATTTCCTTCATCTTACTAACCCTTGGGACAACAACTCATAACTACTTATTACTAGTTTTGTTTAAGAAAACTTCTAACTTTCTTGTTTTTTCTCAAACTATTCATATCTTCATATATAATTATTCACTTTCTACTCTTTTATTATAAATATATATATATATATATATTTTAATGCCCAGTGTCAAAGATAATTCAGTGAATACAAACTTCCCTTCCAAACCTGTTTTCAGCAGTGTCCTCACTGATGTTGTCCTTTGAGAGCATAAACCTGTAGATTTTGGGAAGAGACTGTAATAGGGGTAAAATAATAAATAAATGAAGACTACCGTTCAATTTGTTCTTTGGCACGCACAAATATTCAGTTAAGTCCTGTTTTTCACTCACCTCCATTCTTTAAGATGATACAATGTTACCGAAACATGGAGGTGAGGCGGAGGAATTTAGTTATGATATAGCGGCTCCTGTAAAAACAGGAGCTTCTCCGCTGGGTCAGCAGAAAAATACGGTTTTAATCTATGTCCATTTACTTTAAAAATTGAACTGTTTTTTATATTTTCAACTTCTACTGCCCGTGCGGGTGTACATACCGCACCACAAAAGGTCCTTTCCAACGAGATTTAAGCTTACCCGGATGAAGATGGAGTCGTGAATCATAAAGAAGGACCTGTTGTCCCGGTGTGAAAGTTTTTCTGAAAAGGTTTTTATCGTGGAACACTTTAGTCCGGTTTTTTACTATCATCGCATTATCGTAAGCTTCATCGCGGAGTTCGCTTAGCTCATTCAATTGCAGCTTCCGGTAACTGCTAGCTTGATCAAATCGAAGTTTAGCTCTTTAATAGCCCACATTGCCTTATGTTCGATCTCGACAGGAAGGTGGCATGCCTTCCCAAACACAAGGCGGTATGGAGACATACCAAGATCGGTCTTATAAGCGGTGTGAAATGCCCAAAGAGCATCCGTCAATTTGGTTGACCAATCTTTACGGTTTTTAGAAACCGTCTTCTCCAAAATTTGTTTGATTTGCCTATTCGAGATCTCAGCTTGCCCACTTGTTTGGGGATGATAGGGCGTAGAAAGTTTGTGGTTGATAGCATATTTCCGCATCAAAGCCTCAAAAGACCGATTACAGAAATGCGTCCCGTTGTCGCTAATTATAGCGCGAGGGTGTCTGAATCGCGAAAAGATATTTTCTTTAAGGAACTTGATGACAACTTTGTTGTCATTAGTGCGACACGGTATTGCTTCCAGCCATTTTGAGACGTAATCAACCGCTAACAAGATATATAAATTCCCAAAAGAATTGGGAAAATGGCCCATAAAATCAATACCCCAAACATCGAATATTTCCACAACCAAGATAGGTTGGAGAGGCATCTCATTTCTTCGTGAAATCTGACCCAAGTGCTGACACCGCGGGCAAGTTTTGCAATGATTATAAGCATCTTTAAATAGTGTTGGCCAATAAAAGCCACATTGCAAAACATTCTCCACCGTTTTTCGAGGTCCAAAGTGACCGCCGCATGCCTGATCATGACAAAATGATAACACACTCTTGAATTCATCGTTAGGGACACACCTGCGAATGATTTGATCGGAACAATACTTAAACAAATAAGGTTCATCCCAGTAAAAGTATTTTACTTGGGATAGAAATCGAAGTTTGTCTTGTTTCGACCAATTGATATGAATAAATCCTGTCGCTAGATAATTCACAATATCTACGAACCAAGATTCGTAGGATACGGTCAAGAGCTGTTCGTCAGGAAATGAGTCATTTATCGGCACGGTCAACGTTAGTGAAGAAGAGATGCGTGAAAAATAGTCAGCTACTACGTTTTCACATCCACTCTTGTCTCGGATGACAGGATCAAATTCTTGTAACAACAGGATCCAACATATTAGCCTGGCCTTAGCATCCTTCTTCAATAAAAGGTGTCGAAGGGCGGAGTGATCGGTGTAAACCACAATTGGCGAGCCAATCAAGTAGGACCTGAATTTTTCTAATGCAAATACAACTGCCAAGAGTTCTTTTTCGGTAGTTGTGTAATTAATTTGTGCATCGTTCAAGGTCCTACTTGCATAGTAAATTACATGTAGCAACTTATCAATGTGCTGTCCTAAGACCGCACCAATAGCAAAATCTGATGCATCACACATAAGCTCGAACGGGTGGTTCCAATCCGGAGATGATAGAACGGGGGCTGTCGTGAGAGTTCTTTTAAGCGACTCAAAAGCAGCCTCACAATCTGAATCGAAGTGAAATGTTGTACCCTTGGCCAAGAGAAGAGTTAAGGGTCTAGCAATTTTGCTAAAGTCCTTAATGAATCTCCTATAAAATCCTGCATGACCAAAGAATGATCGTATATCTTTGACGCATTTGGGACGATGGAGATTATGGATGACATCTATTTTAGCTCCGTCTACCTCAATGCCTTTTTGTGAAATTATATGTCCAAGGACTATACCTTCTTGGACCATAAAATGGAATTTTTCACAATTCAAAGTTAAGTTCTTATCCTTACAGCGGGTAAGAACCGCGTCAAGATGACGAAGACATTCCTCAAAGGGGTCCCCAAATATGGAGAAATCGTCCATAAATATCTCCAGAAAATTCTCAACCATTTCTGAGAATATCCCCATCATACACCGCTAAAATATAGCGGGAGCGTTGCATAACCCAAAGGGCATGCGTCTATAAGCAAATGTACCGAAATGACAAGTAAACGTTGTTTTATCTTGATCCTTTTCGGTGATGGGGACTTGGTTATAGCCAGAGTATCCGTCCAAAAAACAATAGTATTCATGTCCAGCTAATCGTTCTAACATCTGGTCAATGAAAGGTAGAGGGAAGTGATCTTTCCTCGTTGCGGCATTGAGTTTCCTATAATCAATACATACGCGTCACCCAATTTGGGTGTGTGTTTGGATCAACTCATTAGCCTCATTAGTTATGATCGTGATTCCAGACTTTTTAGGGACCACGTGAATAAGACTTACCCATTGGCTATCAGATATAGGGTAAATTATACCACTATCTAGGCACTTGACGATTTCTTTCTTTACCGCCTCCTTCATAACGGGATTTAACCGTCTTTGTGGGTCTCGGGTTGGTTTGGCTTCATCTATCAAATGTATATAATGTTCAACAATTAAGGGACTAATCCCTTTGATGTCAGCCATTGTCCAACCAAATGCTTGCCGATTTGATCTCAATACCGCCAAAAGTGCGTTCTCTTGCTCTAAAGCTAAAGAAGCAGATATGATCACAGGTGAAGACTCATTCTCATCTAAATATGCATATTTAAAATGAGAAGGTAGCGGTTTGAGATCTAGTATTGGCGGAGAGACAATAGAAGGTGGGGTAAGGGAATGATGCTCGGACTCCCTAAGAGGTTCATAACTTGCATAGGATATTGACTCGGAAAGTACTACTGACTTTTGCAACAAGTCAACGGATTCAAACTCGGATATGGACTCATCGAAGATATCCTCACTATAGGAATTTTCCAAATCAAACAATGTCGCACTAGTGTTGTCGAGATCATCATAGCAAAGTGCTTCTGCTTCGCAGCCGTCGAAAGCTATCTCGTTGATGGAACGGATATCAAGCAAATGAGTAGAAGGTTCAGATGGTTGACTTCCTAGCTTGTAAATATTAAGCTCAATTGTCATCTTCCCGAAGGATAAGTTCATAGAACCGTTACGACAATTAATTATAGCGATGGAAGTTTCTAGGAAAGGTCGACCGAGTATCACCGGGATTTGGTTGCGTGGGTTAGCCACAGGTTGTGTATCCAAAACAATAAATTCCATAGGGAATATGAATTCCACAACTTTAATTAACACATCCTCTAGTTCACCCCTAGGTTTAGTGATTGATCGGTCTGCCATCTAGAGAGTACAATGGGCGAGTTTCAACTCTCCAATCCCTAACTGCTCATATACGGAATATGGAAGCAAGTTAACGCTAGCGCCAAGGTCGAGTAAAGCACGATTAATATTTTTACCCCCAATAAAAATCGAGATGGTAGGACAGCCAGGGTCCTTACGTTTCTTTGGTATTTGTTGGGTAAAAGCTGTGCTGACATTACTCGTCAGGAAAACTTTTTTCGGCACTTGAGTTTTTCTCTTCCTAGTGCACAAGTCTTTAAGAATTCTTGCATAAGATGGGACTTTTTGAATAGCATCTCGAAGAGGAATATTGACATTAACTTGCTTAAACATTTCCATAATCTTCTCCATTTGTGGGTTAGGTTTGTTGGCCCTTAATCTGTTTGGAAACGGAGCTTTATCAATAAGGGTTGGGTCCAACATTGGAGAAGATTGTAGGGATGGAATGGATCCCAAAATTGGAGTGAGGATCGCTTTAGATAGATTCGAGGAAGTGGGCTGAGGGTTCGAGCCTTGTGGGAAGCGTAGAATATGCTCGGAAGTAGGTGGGAGACTAGACGAATTAGGGAAAGAAGTAGAAGCCGGGGTATCATTGGTATCACTAACGTCATCAACTTGTTCACCCACTCGGTTATCCAGCACTCTTCCCAATCTCAACATAGTAACGGCACTCACATTATGATGTTGTGAGTGGCCAGGATTCGGTAGGGGTTGAGATGGGAGTTTCCCTTTTTCTCTTGCACTCATCGCGGCATTCAACTGTGCAATTTGGGCTTCTATTGATTTAATACTCTCACCGTGGGAGGCGGAGTCTTTCTTTATGGTATCAATAGAAGACCTCATATCAGCCGACATTTGGATGGAATGTTTCATAAACAAATCCAAAGTTTGTGCGAGTGAAGAGGATTTATCGGTACCGGTCGTTTGGAAAGAATTATTGGCCGGGTTTTGAACAGGTTGCGATTGAAAGGGGTGCCGACTCTGTGGTGGTGGTTGCTGTTGCTGTGGAAGAGGTCTTTGGTAATTGCTTTGGAACTGATTTTGATTTTGGGGTTGGTTTTGGTTCCAAGCAAAATTAGGATGATTTCTCCATCCCTGATTGTATGTGGAAGAATAAAGATCGTTTCTAGGTCGCTGCTGAAAAGTAGTATTAGTTTGCTCATGACCTTGAAACGGTGCATTCATAGGACATTCTTCCGTCAAGTGTAATGGATCGGAACAGCAACCACACACGGTTTTGGGAAGCGTTACCTGGTTTAGGGAGACTGGTGAGAATTTGTTTTCAATAGCGTCGAGTTTCTTTTGCATCGCTGCCATTTCTACTTTTAATGCGATGGAAACATCGAGCTGGTGAATACCTCCCCTAGATGAAGGTGGTCTAACGCTTTCCCACTGCAAAGTGTTTTCAGCGAGATCTTCCAGATATTTCCAGGCTTCACCATCGTCTTTGAACATGAAATTGCATTGACACATTGTTTCAAGCATCTGCTTTGTCGCTGGATTAATGCCTTCATATATAATTCGGCACAGATCTCATCTATGTATTCCATGATGAGGACATTGGACAAGCAGATCCTTGAAACGTTCAAAGCACTTCCAAAATGGTTTATTGGGAAGCTGGGTGAACTGGTTGATTTCGCTCATAACACGGGCGGTCTTATGATTTAGGTAAAATTTCTTAAGGAATGCTATCACAAATTCATCCCAATTGGTAATAGAGTGTGCGGCAGTATTATAAATCTATTTTTTTGCCAAGTCCCACAAAGTGAATGGGAGAAGACGCAAGCGCATAGCATCCACGGACAGTTGTGAAGTACCTATCATTGCGCATACGTTTTTGAATTTATTGATGAAAACGTACACTTCTTCAGACTCAAGCCCATGAAATTTGGGCAACAGATTTATGTAGTGGGGTTTAATTTCAAAATTATCCCCGTTGGCTGGTGGAATGGATAGACAAGTAGGAAGGAGACCACGGATAGGATAGCATCTCTCTTGGAGAGAGATGCGTGGTGGATTCTGCTCACCTACCGGCGGTGGCAGCGTGGTGTTATGATTTGATGGAGTACCATCTATCTCGGTCGATATGGTGGGTGGTGGGGAAAAAGAAGATGAAGAAGCACCGACTTCGGAGTCGATAGTAGGAACGCGGACAAGACGGGCACTAGAATCCCGTGTCCAGCCAAGTATGCACTAAACGGTTTAGCGCAAGTGGCAGCGTGTGTGTGATTTAAAATTGGTTTGTTTTGAAAAGTGGAACTCAAGACAAATCACACAAAAATACACAAACAACCCTAGAACTAAGGTTACCTAGGTCAAGTCTCTAGACCGCTCCTAGACTTCCAAAGGACAAGCCGCAGGATCAATCCTCTATCACCTCTTTATTACCCTTATGGCCAGGTAAGTGCCAGGTAAATGGGAGGTATCCGCTATATGAATCACCGAAAATAGCGGGCCTAATTAAGTAACCACTTGCCTTAGACACACTTGCCTAGGCACCACAAAAGTAATGCGGATAAGCGATAGATTACCCACGACCTTCCTCTGCCCTTATTGAGCGCGACAGTCCTTAGAGTCTTGTCTAGATTTTTTTAAATTAATGTATGGTTGATGCGGATGCTCGTTTTGTGATTTGTGGGGCTTAGGAAGGGTGATAAAATCCCCATCTAATCTGAATTTTGGTCTTGCCCCTTAAAATCCGTATTACAATATGAATAAACAAACCAAGTATAAAACTTTGCAAAAAGATTTTCGAGCGGCGATATTTTGCAAAGAATCCTGCAGGAAAGATATTTTATTGGATTTTAGAGGAGAGAGAAAGAGATGAGAAATTTACCAGAGAAGTTTGGAACCCTAATCCCTCAAATCCACCACGCTTCCGCCGCACTTTTGCTTATTCGCCGCGGTTCCGCCGTGAAGTGGAGGGATCTCGCGATGATTTTTGCTACGTGGCCTCCTGTGCTCCTCTGGATCTTGATGAATGTCTCTGGCTCTCTGTTTCCTCAATTCTGTGACTCCAGATCCCCTTGCAAAATTCACACAATAATCATTAAATATACAATTTGCAGTTTTGTTTTGTTTATGATATGGATCGAATAAGAATTCAACACGATTAGTAAGAAAAATAAATTACGCATGTATCCCCGGCAACGGCGCCATTTGATTGATCTATAAAGTGTGTGTGTAGTAACCGCAATCAATAACGGTGTCGCGTGTAGCTAGACCGAGATGAGTACGGGTCGTCCTCAGGGAAACGTTGAATCTTTTAATCTTACTTTAGGCGTGTTGATTAGGAAAAGAGGAAGAATAAAGAATGGTGAAGAATGGTTGTAGGTTCTAGATCTACGTCAAACACGGATGCAGGATATAGATCTAGATTAACTACGGATGTAGGTTTTATATTAGAAGGGGGCTTGTAGAGTTCGTTAAGATTTAGTAGTCATGGATGATTAATTAAAGATTACTCCTTTATCCTTTAATAGATTTAAAACTAGATCGACAGTGATGCATGTAGATTAGGGTTTCTGTAGGGAAAAGGGTTCCCACTCTTAACCCCTATCTTGACATGGATCTCTGTTCATGTCTAGCCTTTACCAAAGCAATTGTTAATCTAATCTCAAATCAAGGTCGTGACTATCAATGAATTGGTAGCGCGCCCGATTATGATGTTAATGATTCTTTTGGTAAAGTTTATAAACTTTATAGGACGTAAAAAGAGTTTAAGGATCTTCATCATCCATTAATCTACCCTAATCTTAAGAACCCTAACAAGCGGAGAATTACTCGCGCATGTTGGGAAAAGAGAAGATAGAGAGGGAAATCATATTGAAAACTACAGAAAATAAAATGAAGAAAACAACTACCTTTATTAATCAACAAGATCAAGTACACTTTGTTCCTTTTGAAAATGATTACAAAACCCTAGTTTGCTTCTCGATCTCTTCTAAGGAGGTAGATGAATTGTTGATGATCAACCAGAATTCTTGAGCCGTCGTGGACTTCGTGATCGCGTCGGTTTGATGATTTTTTCAAGAGGCTCTCGGTCCTTATTTATAGTCACAGAGCCAGAACCCTAGTTTCCTAATATGATAACTAGTTGTTAGGATCCCAATCAAAAAAATCCAGAACCCTAACTCTTCAGATGTGCGGAGGAACCGCGGCCAATAGGTGGGTTTGGCCGCGGATCCGCCGCCTTCTGGTGGGATCATGGGCTCTAATTTCTGTGGCTTCATATCTGTAACACTTGGTGATCTTTTGAGTATCTAAACTTTGAAAATCTTCTCTACGTTTCTGCCAGAATTGGTTTCTTCAATTTACTTGAATATCTTCGAGAGATTTGATCTCGCCAACTTGGATTTCCTTGAAACTTCAGTCATGATATAATTCCTGTACAATTATCTCAATAAATGATATTAGTAGAATTTGCTTTTATTGAGATATTATCTTAAGCATTTGTCATGATATTTTAGTTTTAAGAGAATTGGTCAAAGATATTTAATAAGGTAAGCATATTTAAATAGACCAAATATTACATGAATATTATATGCTTACACTTTCCTTCATAATGATAATTATAATATATAAACATATAAAAATAGTATTTTTACAGATGAACCCTCATATGTGTCATATTTATAATAAACACCTTTTATTATTTAGAAGTGGTAGGAAAAATGTCATATTAAAAGTGCAGTTTTATCAACTGAACAGGGGCATTGTAGTCTTCTTTCTCCACGGACTGCTGGTTGAGGCGTTGCGTCTTGGCCTTTTCATAAATAGCCATTTCACAACTGTGGCTATCCCGAATCTTTTGACAGGCTTCTTTTATTAGTTTGTCAACTTGTTCTTCGAACAATGGGTTTAACGTACTTAGAGTGGGATCTCGTTATGTTTCAACGTCACAGCTATTTGGAAGAGCGTTCTCTTCTTCACCAGAGTTGTTTATGGCGCGGCGGCTGTAGAATCGTTCCCGTTTCTTGGATCGAACGTATCCGAGCCCGATTGTTTCCAGCTTTCCGTTGGGTATCTTTCGCTAAGCCCCAGGGATATCCTAAATTTTGTAGAGGTGGGCTTGTCGAACAGTTTGTTCGAAGGGTACACCTTGGCATCTTAATAGTCTTTTCAATCCATCCGTGCAGTATCTTGGCAGACGGATTGGTTGAAGCCTATCAAGTGTAAAATCGGCACCATGCCAGACTTCTTTCTCCACTCTGGTCTCCGTAGATTGGTAGAAGAGGATCGCCTTTTCACCTCTTCTCCTAGAAGGCACGTAGAAAGTCTGTAGTTCCTGTACGCTATATATATCAAGCACATCAAGTTCCTTGTAATGCCGAGGCGGAACCATTGTGATTTGCAGGCTCTGATCTGCTTCATCAAGGGTTTACACTGACGGGGGGATGGAGAACACTGCGTCGGCCTTGTTCTCAGAGTCGCTGCCAAAGACCAGAATAGGGGTCGATGGTCCGGGCCTGTTGTTTTCTTTTTTGGGTTGCCCCAGGTAGACTATTTCTTCATCTTCCTCGAAGTCGCTCCCAAAGATCGGGATAGTGGCGACGGACTTCTGTTTATCCTCCAGCTTATGACACCTCTCCGTATCTTCGAAGTCCGGTAGGAAGTACTTTGCATCTTCATATTTCTGGACCTCGTTTATAGAGAATGGATTCAGTTCCCCTGTGACGGTGCATTCTAAACCATCCTTGAAATACTTCATACACTGATGTTGTGTAGAAGAGATGACGTTGTACTCATGCAGCCAGAGCCTGCCGAGCAGAGAATTATAGCAAGTCTTGGCGTCAATGACATGAAATTTGATGTCAGTGACGAGCAGCCCGAAGCGTAACGTCAGTATTACGGACCCAAGCGTCTGTGACGACTGTGAGTCGAACCCAAAGATGGTAATTTTGTCTCGGGCCAAGTGTTGAACGTTCATGCAAATCTCCTTCAGCACTTTCACATTAAGAAGATTAACGGAGGATCCGTCGTCGATAAGGATTTTGCCTATTTTGATGTCGTGGCAGTACCCGGTGATGTATAACGGGTGATTATGCTCGCACGTTCCGAGGAGGAGATCTTCATCGCTGAATGTAATGTCAGCCGTGTGAACCTCCGCCAGCTCGTCCTTCATCTTCTCTTCTGCGAAGAAAGCTTGGAATTGATCAGGCTCTTGTAATGCCTTGATCAGAGAATCTCGTGCCTCTTTGGACAAGAGGAGAGCATCCAATATGCTCAGTTGTGAGGGTATTTTCCTCAAATGTGCCAGGATGTTGTAATCCACCTTATTTTTCTTAGGCGGGTCCCTCACTGCGAGCTCTTTGGCAACTCCCTCTTCAAGGGTGATTTCCTCAGGGATTTTTTCTTTTCCTTTGTCTCTTTGGCTCGAACCTTTGTTTGTAGGTCCGGGGTTCTTTTCAGGCAGCGTACGGTTACGCAGCTGAATGTTCCCACGGTTCTTCTCCCCCTCTTCTTTTTCGGAGGTGGAGTCTTTGAAGAGAGGGCTGAGGGTCATTTCGTCCTCAGAGTCACTCTTGAAGGTAAGAACCTGGGGTTTATCCCCTTCCGAACCGGTATCAACCATATGACAGTTACCAGTCGTTTTCTCACGTGCACTTGCCACACTTTTTTTTGCAGTCGACGAGCTTCGCGCTTCATCCTCTTGAAGAGTTTTTGATTGGCAACATATCCTTGCCACCACTTCTTGAAGGCACCGCATTCTTCGGTGGGGTGGGTAATCCTCCGATGATATAGGCAGTAGTTTGAATATGAATCCTCTCCATCGAGGCATATGACCCCGGGAGTGTTTCCTACCAGAGGTGGCAGCTTCATTCCCACTGACAGGGTTTTGGCAAACCGCTTCTCTGTCTTGATCCTGCTCCTGTTTACCGCAGGTGTGCTTTGGTCTGGTCAGGGTACTTTACGACTCCTCTTTGCCTCGGCTTGTTCATCCTGACGCTGAAGCTTAGCCTTTTCGTATATGCCTGTTTCACATTCTCGGTCAGCTTTATTCTTCCGAAAGGCTTCGTTTAATAGCCTATTGATCGGGTCTTCTGACAGTTCCGGGGATTTTAGTGCCGATCCTGCCCCCAGTTCCTCTGCATGGTTTTCTGACGCTGAGAGAACTTCTTCGCCATTTAACGACAAATGGGAGACCATATGGCAACTTGATACATAGTCTTCGGTTTCTTCTGATGAGTCATTTTCCTTCTCGTTGTCACCATCTTTGTTCTCAAGAATATGCTTGAGGAACTCTTCGAGGGTGACCGGTGTTCGCACCTTCTGGTTGTACTCCTCTAGCGCGTCAATGTATCTTTGTAGGTCTGTGCGTTTGTCATCATACTTGGCAAGTTGCACAGGCTTCTTGGTCTTCTTCTTTTTCTTCGAAGACTTTGAAGGCTCGACTTGGGGATTTTGCCCTTTGTCGACAGTTTTCGGTACAGAACGCAGTTTCAGCATCCCTTCAATGATTTCCGTTTCAAGTGGGCTTCTCCACCTGACTGCCGGACATTGTAGGGTGTTTTTCGTTACCCCATTGAGATGGGAATACGCGCGCGCTTGTCAGGCGCATTATAGATTCCCTCTGCCTAGGGTAGGCCGGGGTTTAATGATTGTGGGGATCTGAATCTTCGGCATCCGCGGACTAAGCTGTCGTTAATTACCCATCGCCTTTGGAGCGAGAGAACCTCCGATTAACGAGTTAAACTGTTCATGCGAACTCAATATGCAGTGTTGTGTTTTGAAGGGGTTTTGGATATATCGGTGGGCCCATAGAGTTTTTACGGAGGTCCCGCTACCCGGATAGTGGGCTGGGGGTCAAGGGGGCTAGCAGTTCCCTAACGGGGTGCGGGGCAGCGCCTCGTTAGAAATTTTTTCTAACGGAGGACAGTGTCGTGGAGTATGTGTGTGTGTGTATATGTATACATATGTGTATATATATATATGTATATATATATATAAAAAAAAAAAAGGAGGAAAGGCATCCAAAGGATCCGTGGGGCCAGCGCCAGCGCTTTGAGCGCAAGAGCGCCAGCGCACCACGTGTCAGCACGTGGGCGCTCGAGCACTAGCGCTTTGGGCGCTAGCGCTCTGAGCACAAGAGCGCTAGCGCACCACGTGCCAGCACGTGGGCGCTAGAACTTTGGGCGCTAGCGCTCTGAGTGCAAGAGCTCTAGTGTACCACGTGTCAGCACGTAGGCGCTCGGGCGCTAGCGCTTTGGGCGCTGCCGCTCTGAGCGCAGGAGCGCTAGCGCTTCGAGCGCTAGCGCACCACATTTCAGCACGTGGGCGCTCGAGCAGCAGAAGGAACTTGGTCCCTGCAATGGGAGTTGTACTCCCAAAAGGAACACTTATTATTCTCTCTCTGTGTGTGTGTGTGTGTGTGTGTGTGGAGTTAAACTCCTAGGATGTTCTTGGAGATGCTGAAACGGGCTTCTCCCTTGAGCTCTGGATCTTCCCAAGGTGGGATTTTTAGGAGATGGGTCTCCTTCTTCCTCTGCCGGCGGGATCTTAGAGATCAAGAGATGTGAGATTTTAAAAATCTCTCCTTTTTGAGATCTGAAGGCAGATCTGAGTTCCCCTTTATGGGTTTTATGGTAAAAAACTATTTAGTTTTGGAAAAGAAAGAGTAAAACTCTTGATTTAATTCAAAAGAAATGAGAAGGTTTAGAACCTTGGAGAAGGAGCAGGAGGCACAAAGAACCCTAGTTTTTTGGGGAATGAAAATTGTATATTAGATATTTTCATCATGTTGTTTTATATAGGCTTACATATTTACATATAGCCCCTTGGGCTTTTCAAAATGGCATTTTGCCTATCACATGGCTCATGTGCCATTTCTTTTTACACATAAGCCATGGGCTTACAAAAATTTGGCTTTATGCCCATTTTGTTTACATTCATGCATAAAAAATTATATAAAAATTATTTATTACATAATTTTGTTGTTGGCATGGGGAGGCTTGGCCGCGGGCTCGGCTTGGGGATGGGCCCGCTTGACCTGGGCTTGGGCCCACCTGGCATGGGTTTGACCTTGACTTTGACTTGGTCAACTGGGGTGCAATTTTCGACCCCAACAAAGTGCCCCAATCAATAAATGCACACCACATATGTGGGTCGTGTGTATGAAATTGATGGATCTTCTTTCGCGTGGAGGTGACTTGCTTTGGTTCCCACTTTTTGGGATGCACTGCCCTTTTAACGACATGGACGGTCGACGCTCTGATCCAGAGCGATTTGGTTCCCGATTTGTGGGAAGCCTGCACTGCCCTTTTTGCGACATGGACGGTCGATGCTCTGATCCGGAGCGATTTGGTTCCCGATTTGTGGGAAGCCTGCACTGCCCTTTTTGCGACATGGACGGTCGACGCTTGACGCGTCTCCGAGAAGAAGTGTCCATGGTAGACTTTTCCCTGGCCCGGAGTGATCTGATTCCTGCTTTGTAGGAAGCCTGCACTGCCCTTTTTACGACATGGACGGTCGACGCTTGACGCGTCTCCGAGATGGAGTGTCCGTGGTAGACTTTTTCCCGGACCGGAGTGATCTAGTTCCTTCTTTGTAGGAAGCCTGCACTGCCCATTTTACGATATGGACGGTCGACGCTTGACGTGTCTTCGAGACGGGGTGTCCGTGGTAGACTTTTCCCTGGCTCGGAGCGATCTGGTTCCTGCTTTGTAGGAAGCCTGCACTGCCCTTTTTGCGACATGGACGGTCGACGCTCTGATCCGGAGCTATTTGGTTCCCGATTTGTGGGAAGCCTGCACTGCCCTTTTTGCGACATGGACGGTCGTCGCTCTGATCCAGAGCGATTTGTTTCCCGATTTGTGGGAAGCCTGCACTGCCCTTTTTGCGACATGGACGGTCGACGCTCTGATCCGGAGCGATTTGTTTCCCGATTTGTGGGAAGCCAGCACTGCCCTTTTTGCGACATGGAAGGTTAACGCTTGATGTACGCATCTCCGAGATGGAGTGTCCATGATAGACTTTTCCCTGGCCCGGAGTGATCTGGTTCCTGCTTTGTAGGAAGCCTGCACTTCCCTTTTTGCGACATGGACGGTCGACGCTCTGATTCGGAGAGATTTGGTTCCTGATTTATGGGAAGCCCGCACTGCCCTTTTTGCGACATGGACGGTCGACGTTCTGACCCAGAACGATTTGGTTCCAATTTGTGGGAAGCCTGCACTGCCCTTTTTGCGACATGGACGGTCGACACTCTGATCCGGAGCGATTTGATTCCCGATTTGTGGGAAGCCTGCACGGCCCTTTTTGCGACATGGACGGTCGATACTCTATTTGACTTGCTCTGCTTCCTGCAGTGTCAGGGGTGAACTTGACTTGCTCCGCTTCTTGCGGTGTCGAGATTGGATTCTGACTTGCTCCGCTTTCTGGGATGTCGGAGTTGAAGTTGACTTGTTGATTGTGATTTGGGCTGACATCAGCATCGCTATATTAGAATATGGTACCAAGAGCGAATCATTATTTGCTATGAGAGGATTTAGGGATTTTGGTTTTGGTCGGCATCTGCATTGCTGCACTGGAATAATGCCAGGAGCAACTCATCATCTGCCCCGGAAGGATTTGGGAATTGGTGGCTTAGGAGACAGGTTTAGATCCCTATCAGCTAAGGCTTTTCAATTTCATAGGCCGTAAGGGTCCCATAAAAGCATTTTCTCCCTACGAGTCGAAAGGATCTAGTAGGTGTATTTTCTTCTTAGGAGTCGTGGGGACTCCTAAGGGTGTTGCTTCTTTGTGAGTCGTAAGGATCTCACGCAGGAATTCTCTCCTCACAAAGTCGAGAGGACTTTGCGAGTGCATTTCATCTCTTTTTTACAAGTTCACGCCCTTTTTGATTTTCACAAACTCGCCGGCGGTGCTGCTGTTTTTACTCACGGAGCCCTTTCGGGTTTTCATCCGTGCCCATTTTGCTTGTGGACATACCATTTTTTTTTAATTTTTTTTTTGGACTTTGAATATGGTTTCACCGGTAGGACTTGGGAAAGATTGGGATTGTTTTACGCCCGTAGATTGTATACGGTTTTGCAGGATGTATGATCCAGACCGTAGGGCCGGAAAAATTTCGGGACTTTGGTGGCGTCTGCATCGCTATACTGGAATATGGTACCGGGAGTGACTCATCATTCGCCGTTAGGGTATGAGAGTTGGAATTTGGTTGGCGTCTGCATCGCTGCACTGGAATATAGTATCAGGAGCGACTCATCATTCGCCATTGGGGTATGGGAGTTGGAATTTGGTTAGCGTTTGCATTGCTGCACTGGAATATGGTACCAGGAGCGACTCATCATTCGCCACTTGGGGATTGGGGAGCAATGTGTCACGCCCCGCTTCCCAAAATACGGAGAACGAGGGGTGACTAGGCCAGCCATGCTCCTACGGTCAAGGAATCATCCCGCCGTAGTCACACTTCGGCTTCTAACACTACATGGTAATCAGTAAATAAAGCACAGTATTAAAGGAATCACATCACTAATTTATTACATTAAAATTTCATTGTTCACAAATTACAGATAATAAGAACAATAACTAACCAAGTTCAATCTCACGATCACTCTAAGAAAAGCAATAAAGATAGGGAGTACACCAGACTATATCTCTGTGAACTCGAAGGGTAGATCCGTCTCCTGTGCTGGTCCTCCCGCGGAATCTGAGCATGCATACTCAGGTCGTCAGAGTGACACAATAATAATATTATTATTATCAGATGAAACAGGTAAATGAGGTAATACTGGTATGAAAATAATGCGAGTAATCACTATGTCACTATATGATGCAGAATATGATATGTGTCCCTATCGGTCTCTAGGTCATGTTTGAAATCACATAGTGGAAGGAGGATCATATTTAACAGGAGTCTCGTACATACCCGAGACAACGGCCCACATGCCCGGGACATAACCCTGTCAGCCGGATCGCTAGATCCTGTCCTACACGTATAAGTATCACGGTTCGAATGATCATCCTCTAAACACGGTCCCGCTAAATACGATACTCTTTCCACTTTGATTTCCCCTTTTTCCCCAGGTTACACTATTTATGATATTGATCTAGTTGTGTACAAGTACACCAATGGCACGGTTTCATCACTGTCCACTGTATCAATCACTGTCACGAATATTCACTTTCCATTGGTGTACTCGTCACTCCTAAACCAACATCTATCACGCACGATAATGCATTGTCCACACTCACTAACACTGAGTATATGACAAGGGTATGATATATGTATTGTATGCTACCAATAAGCTCTGTATGTTATGAATTAACATGCATGTCATGAACTAAAATAAATTGCATAAATTAATATGTTAAGAATTCAGCAAAAATGATGTAAGTAAGATATATAGAACAATCAGTCAGTAATTCATCAAAATTTGTTTCAGTTCAATCGGAATTTCGGTTTTCAAGATATAACTGTTTCAGTTTAAGTGCTCGCGGCTGGAATTTCAGTTTCAGAACTGAATGTCCGTTTCGCGCCATGAATTTCACCCAGTTGGGCTCAGAATTCAGCGATGTTACTGTTGAATGAAATCTAGGGTTTCCAATAGTGTATTCAACACAATAGACGGATGCTCAATCGCATCTGTATGTTGAAAGTTATGCACAGTTTAAGCTCAATATGTCATTTCAGAATCTGTTCTGAACAGTTATACGTTCTGCCCTTTTAAATATAGTTTAAAATAGCAAACGGCGATGAATCGGAATGGAACCACTTGTTTTGTTTAGCTAACAGAATTATCTCTAATCTACTGTAAAGTTCCATAACGTACGATTTTAGAAAACACAGTGACGCAGGTCTTTGGACAGAACACAATAATCAGAAACGCTCTGGACTGCAGTTCAGAGTCGCATTCCGATCCAATTTTCTTCATGGTTACATAACAGAAATCATCAAAATTTTACATAGGGTTAAAGCTCGTCGAGTCGGCTTCGATTTAAGCCCTCGAACGCATCTTTCCAGTATTTATATGATTTATGGTGATTTTATTCGTTTTCAGGTACGAGAGAATTCTAGTTTTAACGACATATATGGGGGTATCAATTTTTACCACTAACAATCGTATTTTCCAGCGAGATTCCTACACTATATTTATCATCCTATGGGCCAACAGAAATTATCAATTTCCTTCAAAATAAACAATCATTTCCATTGGGATCTTGCATCGAACACATACGTCACAATATATATCGTTATTCGGGAAATTTATAATTATATTATTTTAAGTTTGTACCACTAATATTGTAGCATGAAGCAAGTAAACACTTGCCTGGAATGTCTCGGGGTCGCAAGGCACCAACGTCGTCACGAACGCGTGATATGCGCCGTGGAACCGATTCACGCGAGCTTGGATCGTGATGCGGATCTCGCGTCGGGGTTGTCCGGAGTCGTCTTGTGCGTGCTGAAACTATAGTCAAGGCTCTGTGGGTCTCCCGGGTGCGCTGGGGTCGACGATGTCGGCCGCGGTCGCTCCGGCGAAGTGCAACAGTGAAAAGTTTGGAAGTGGGTTTGGGTGATCTTGGGTTTTGTGTGGTTTTGGAGAGGGGGAGAGATTAATCAGTGGGGCTTGGGAATTGTGGTGAGGGTGATGAAGCTGAGGAGGTGGGGGTCTACGACGTGGTGGGTTGCCGGCGTCGAGGAGGCATGCATGGGTGACTCAAGCTCGGTCGGGTAATGGGTTTCTGTGTGCAGAGGTGTGGGTGCAGGGGTCTCGAGTTGGTGGAGGGAGGAGTTTGGTAGAGGAGTGATTGAGGGTTGCTGAGGGGGCTGTAGAGGGTCGTCGCCGGCGGCGAGGTGAGGAAAAATTTTGTGCTCGGTGAGTTTCTTGTGAGGGAGAGAGATGAGGGATTCTAAAAAAAGAGGGAGAAGACGAGGGCGAAGAAGATAATGGAGACGAGGGGGTCGTGCGTCGCAGTCGTAACGACAGGAACGGGGGCGTGGGCGTGGGCGTGAGGCGCGGCGAGGAAAAGGGATCGCGTGAGTGAACAGGGGAAAGTTACCGTTGGGATTTGAAGGGAGAGATGAACAGTGGCGGGTCGGGTCTAAGGAGACGGGTATGGTTTAATGGTAGTGGGCCGGAATCAAAATTAATTGGAGAGTTATAAAAATGAGGTGTGGGCTGAGAATGGAGTGTGGGCTGGGTAAATCTTATTAAAGGATTTATTAAAAAAAAATCTGAGTGGGCTGAGGGAAATAGATTGGGCTGAGGGATTTTATATTTAAAAGGGATTTATTTAAAAATTCCAAATGGGCTGGGGAAAGTAGTGAGGGGCCGGCTAGGTTTTTAATTTAGGGATTTAATTAAAAGTTTTGAATGGGCTGAAAGTTAAAAATAGGTTTAAGTTTTAAGTATTTTACTCACTTTGGTTTAATTCGGCTTTGGTTTTGAACCTTGGGTTTTGGCTTTTAGGGATAAATATAAATATTAAGCTTAAACAACCAATTCAAAATATGAAGAAAAAAAGAACCTACTGGAAATCAGAGACTAGGAAACTTTTATTAGAATGGAAACGGGGATTTACATCATACCCCCTTAACAAAAATTTCGTCCTCGAAATTTAACAAAGATACAAGGAACACTGTACTAAACAAGGAGGTGTGGATAACGATCACGGATATCTTCCTCCCGCTCCCAGGTGGATTCTCCTGGGGAACGACCGCCCCAAGACACTCGGACTAACGGAATGACCTTATTCTTTAGCACTTTCTCTCTACGGTCGAGGATGGTAGTAGGCTGCTCCTCGTATGATAAATCAGTACCCAAAACTAGCTCCGAATGGTCCAGGACATGGCTCTCGTCCCGAACATAACGCCGCAATTGTGACACGTGGAAGGTATTGTGCACACCAGCTAGCGATGGAGGCAAGGCAAGTCGATAGGCCACCTCTCCTACTCGCTCTAGCACCTCAAAAGGTCCGATAAAGCGGGGACTAAGCTTTCCCCGACCTCCGAACCTGATAACTCCACGAGTAGGGGAAATCTTCAAGAACACATGATCTCCGACTTCGAACTCAAGTGCCCTTCTGCTGGTATCTGCCCAACTCTTCTGTCGATCCTGAGCCGTCTTAATACGTTGTCTGATCATTTGAACCTTGTCGACTGTCTGAAAATGAGTTCGGGGCCCAGTAATCTTCGTTCTCCCACATCATCCCAACATACTGGGGATCGACACTTCCGCCCGTATAGTGCTTCAAAAGGAGCCATCTGAATACTAGCCTGGTAACTATTGTTGTAAGAGAACTTGACTAGGTGCAGATGGTCCTCCCAGGAACCCTGAAAGTCCAACATACAAGCTCTCAACATATCCTCGAGCGTCTGAATTGTACGCTCGGATTGTCCATCCGTCTGTGGGTGATAAGCTGTGCTGAATTTAAGGCGGGTTCCCAAACTCTCCTGTAAACTCTTCCAAAAGTGCGACAAGAATCTCATGTCCCGGTCTGACACGATGCTGACGGGAACACCGTGAAGTCGTACTATCTCCTGCATATATCTTTCTGCCAGTGATTCTGTCGACTGTCCCACTCGGAAAGGTAGGAAGTGTGCAGCTTTTGTGAGGCGATCGACGATAACCCAAATAGCGTTATTGCCTCTAGGGCTCCGTGGTAAGGCCGTCACAAAATCCATAGTAATGTGCTCCCACTTCCATTCAGGTATCGGCAATGGTTGTAACAATCCTGCTGTCCTCTGATGTTCCGCCTTCACCTGCTGACATACCAAATATCTGGATACAAACCTCGCAATTTCCCGCTTCATTCCGTTCCACCAAAAGTGCTGCTTTAGGTCCTGATACATTTTTGTACCTCCTGGATGCACAGAATAAGCCGAACTGTGTGCTTCAGCCAAAACTTCTTCTCGTACATCTCCCTTAGGTACGCAGAGTCTGCTACCGAATCTCAGAGAGCCATCTTCATTTATAATCAAATCCGTTCTCAGTCCAGCTTCCACTTGCTCTCTGAACTTTTGCAATCGGGGATCATCCGCTTGTGCAATCTTGATGCGATCCACCAGAGAAGATTGCACCTGTAGTTTCCAAAATTGACTTAGTGCGTTCGGAGTAATGACCTCAAGTTCAAGTCTCTGGAAATCCTCAATAATGCTCCTCTGATCGGTCAACATCATGACCGCTGGTTTGCGACTGAGCGCATCTGGTACAACATTGACCTTCCCCGGGTGATACTGAAGGTCCAAATCATAATCTGCCATTAGCTCTAGCCATCGGCGCTGCCTCATGTTCAGTTCCTTCTGAGTGAAAACATACTTCAAACTTTTATGATCCGTGTAAACCTCCACTTTCTCGCCCAAAAGATAGTGCCTCCAAATCTTCAACGCAAAGACTACCGCAGCTAACTCCAAGTCATGCGTAGGATAGTTCTTCTCGTGGTTTCTCAGTTGTCGAGAGGCGTAAGCAACCACTCGGCCGTTCTGCATTAAAACACAGCCTAAACCCTTCCCTGAGGCATCACTGTGTATCACTAAACCACCGGAATCATCTGGTACAGTAAGAATAGGCGCCGTGGTTAACTTCTGCTTTAGTGTGTCGAATGCCTGAGTGCACTCCTCTGTCCATGTAAACGGCACGTCCTTGCGTGTCAGCCTCGTCAATGGTTCCGCGATTCTTGAGAAATCTTGGACGAATCTCCGATAATAACCTGCCAATCCCAGAAAGCTTCTGATCTCGACCACTGACTTCGGCGTTGGCCAATCTTTGACAGATTCTATCTTTGCCGGGTCCACCGAGATGCCTTCGCCCGAAACAATATGTCCCAAAAACTGAACCTTGTCAAGCCAGAATTCACACTTGCTCAGCTTCGCATACAACTTCTCTTCCCGAAGCATTTGTAGTACCATGCGCAAATGTTCAGCGTGCTCTTCCCGGGTCTTCGAGTAGATAAGTATGTCGTCGATAAACACAACGACGAACGTGTCCAAGTACTTTGCAAACACTCTGTTCATCAAGTCCATGAATATTGCTGGGGCATTGGTAACACCGAACGGCATCACAAGAAACTCGTAATGTCCGTATAGGGTCCTGAAAGCCGTCTTGCATACATCCTTGGCTGCTACTCTGATCTGATGATATCCAGAACGGAGGTCCAACTTCGAGAATACCTTGGCTCTACTTAGCTGATCGAATAGGTCGTCAATGCGCGGTATTGGGTACTTGTTCTTTATTGTGACCTTGTTCAGCTCCCGATAATCTATACACATTCGCAACGATCCATCCTTCTTCTTTACTAATAGAACTGGTGCACCCCACGGTGAAGCGCTTGGCCGAATAAATCCCTTTTCCAATAGTGCTTCAACCTGCTTCTTCAATTCCGCCAACTCAACTGGTGCCATTCGGTATGGGGCCCTGGATACTGGGGCTGTACCTGAAATCAAATCGATTGAGAACTCCAAGATTCGAGGAGGTGGTAGACCTGGTAGATCTTCAGGAAATACATCCGGAAAGTCTTGAACAATTTCTGGGACTGGGCTCTTATCAATCTCCATAGCTGTCAGTTCCTTAGGCTTTGCTCTGTACTTAGCTGGCTCCAAAGATTCGCTTCCGCCCTCAAAAATAAACTCCGGGTGATTGGGAATGCGGAAGATCACCTTCCTTGCACGACAATCGATAACTGCATGGAAAGTGCTCATCCAATCCATCCCGAGAATTGCGTCGTAACTGCCTGTCCTGATCAGAAGGAAATTCGCATAGAATTTCCTGCCACACACTACAACCGGGCATAATCTACATTCTCGTCTAGATATTATAATGTCATTACCCGTATGAATTTCTCATCCCTTAGTTAGTGGTTCATGTGGTATTGAGTGTGTATTTGTGAAATGCTCAGACAAGAAACAATGCGATGCTCCCGAATCAAATAGTACTCTAGCTGGCAAGGAATGTACGAGTAGAGTACCTGTAACCACGTCTCCTGACGCCTCTGCCTGCTCAGCGGTCAAGGTGAAAGCCCATCCCTGACCGCGACCTGTAAATGGTTGTCTCTGTTCCTGGGGCCTCTGCTGTGGCGGTCCAGAACCTCCTTGTATCTCTGCTCGCTCAGGACAACTGTTAATCCTGTGCTGACTGGAACCGCAAATCAAACACTGTCCCTTGGCACGACGACAGTCCTTCTGGGTATGCCCTCCTCTACCGCAATAGCCGCAAGTTACGCCCTGTCTCTGGGGGCGATGATGCGGTACGAGTGGGCGCTTCATTGGTGTCGTTCCTGCTCTGTGGACCGGTATGGCTCCTCGAGAAGGCATGTGGGTACGTGCTGGAACGACTGGGGGTCTCCTGAACTTGTTAATCAATTGCTCCTGAACTCTTGCCGCGTTGAGTACCTGTGCGAAAGTCTGTAGATCCAACGATGCAATCAGCTGCTGCAACTCAAAATCTAACCCCTGAAGGAAACGCCTGGCCCTGGTGACTTCTGACTTGACCATGTATGGAGCAAAGCGACTCAGACGGTTGAACTCTGCCGCATATACGTCCACTGGGCGTCCATTCTGCTTTAAAAGAATAAACTTTTCCTCCATTTCTGCTTTGGCTGTAGGAGGAAAATAATGATCCAAGAAGCACTCCTTAAACTTGCTCCATTCAATCGGCTCTTCAAGTCTGCTTTCTTCCACCGACCACCATGTACGGGCTTCGTCTTCTAATTGAATCTTTATTACGTCCACTCTGTCTTCCTCTGGAACCCTGGCGGCTGTCAATAAATTCTCCATGTTTACCAGCCATTGCTCAGCCTCAAGGGGTTCAGCTAGTCCTGTGAAAGCAGCTGGGTGTAACCGTCGGAAATCTGATACAGTACCAGCCCTAGTCTGATAAGCTGGTGGAGTTGCGCCCTCAGGGGTGGTAATAAGTGCGGAGGGTCCTCCTGCGGCGGTAATCGCCATGAGTCCCTCAGTGAGTAAATCTGTCTTTCTCTCCTGAGCTTCCGCAAGAGTGGTCAGTGCACTAAGTATTCTTTCCGTGCGGTCCTGAGAGCGGGAGTCCGAGGAGGGGTTGTTCGGGGATGTCATATCACTGGAAGATTCAAAAGGATAGGATCAGATTCAAGGATGAAAATCAAGAGTAGTGAAACAAGAATAACGTAATACAGTATAGTTAATGTTATTCCTTGATACTAAACACAGGCTTTGATACCAACTAAACCATGTCACGCCCCGCTTCCCAAAATATGGAGAACGAGGGGTGACTAGGCCAGCCATGCTCCTACGGTCAAGGAATCATCCCGCCGTAGTCACACTTCGGCTTCTAACACTACATGGTAATCAGTAAATAAAGCACAGTATTAAAGGAATCACATCACTAATTTATTACATTAAAATTTCATTGTTCACAAATTACAGATAATAAGAACAATAACTAACCAAGTTCAATCTCACGATCACTCTAAGAAAAGCAATAAAGATAGGGAGTACACCAGACTATATCTCTGTGAACTCGAAGGGTAGATCCGTCTCCTGTGTTGGTCCTCCCGCGGAATCTGAGCATGCATACTCAGGTCGTCAGAGCGACACAATAATAATATTATTATAATCAAATGAAACAGGTAAATGAGGTAATACTGGTATGAAAATAATGCAAGTAATCACTATGTCACTATATGATGCAGAATATGATATGTGTCCCTATCGGTCTCTAGGTCATGTTTGAAATCACATAGTGGAAGGAGGATCATGTTTAATAGGAGTCTCGTACATACCCGAGACAACGGCCCACATGCTCGGGACATAACCCTGTCAGCCGGATCACTAGATCCTGTCCTATACGTATAAGTATCACGGTTCGAATGATCATCCTCTAAATACGGTCCCGCTAAATATGATACTCTTTCCACTTTGATTTCCCCTTTTTTCCCAAGTTACACTATTTATGATATTGATCTAGTTGTGTACAAGTATACCAATGGCACGGTTTCATCACTGTCCACTGTATCAATCACTGTCACGAATATTCACTTTCCATTGGTGTACTCGTCACTCCTAAACCAACATCTATCACGCACGATAATGCATTGTCCACACGTACTAACACTGAGTATATGACAAGGGTATGATATATGTATTGTATGCTACCAATAAGCTCTGTATGTTATGAATTAACATGCATGTCATGAACTAAAATAAATTGCACAAATTAATATGTTAAGAATTCAGCAAAAATGATGTAAGTAAGATATATAGAACAATCAGTCAGTAATTCATCAAAATTTGTTTCAGTTCAATCGGAATTTCGGTTTTCAAGATATAACTGTTTCAGTTTAAGTGCTCGCGGCTGGAATTTCAGTTTCAGAACTGAACGTCCGTTTCGCGCCACGAATTTCACCCAGTTGGGCTCAGAATTCAGCGATGATACAGTTGAATGAAATCTAGGGTTTCCAATAGTGTATTCAACACAACATACGGATACTCAATCGCATCTGTATGTTGAAAGTTATGCACAGTTTAACCTCAATATGTCATTTCAGAATCTGTTCTGAACAGTTATACGTTCTGCCCTTTTAAATATAGTTTAAAATAGCAAACGGTGATGAATCGGAATGGAACCACTTGTTTTGTTTAGCTAACAGAATTATCTCTAATCTACTGTAAAGTTCCGTAACGTACGATTTCAGAAAACACAGTGACGCAGGTCTTTGGACAGAACACAATAATCAGAAACGCTCTGGACTGCAGTTCAAAGTCGCATTCCGATCCAATTTTCTTCATGGTTACATAACAGAAATCATCAAAATTTTACATAGGGTTAAATCTTGTCGAGTCGGCTTCGATTTAAGCCCTCGAACGCATCTTTCCAGTATGTATATGATTTATGGTGATTTTATTCGTTTTCAGGTACGAGAGAATTCTAGTTTTAACGACATATATGGGGGTATCAATTTTTACCACTAACAATCATATTTTCCAGCGAGATTCCTACACTATATTTATCATCCTATGGGCCAACAGAAATTATCAATTTCCGTCAAAATAAACAATCATTTCAATTGGGATCTTGCATCGAACACATACGTCACAATATATATCGTTATTCGGGAAATTTATAATTATATTATTTTAAGTTTGTACCACTAATATTGTAGCATGAAGCAAGTAAACACTTGCCTGGAACGTCTCGGGGTCGCAAGGCAGCAACGTCGTCACGAACGCGTGATATGCGCCGTGGAACCGATTCACGCGAGCTTGGATCGTGATGCGGATCTCGCGTCGGGGTTGTTCGGAGTCGTCTTGTGCGTGCTGAAACTGTAGTCGAGGCTCTATGGGTCTCCCGGGTGTGCTGGGGTCGACGATGTCGGCCGCGGTCGCTCCGGCGAAGTGCAACAGTGAAAAGTTTGGAAGTAGGTTTGGGTGATCTTGGGTTTTGTGTGGTTTTGGAGAGGGGGAGAGATTAATCAGTGGGGCTTGGGAATTGTGGTGAGGGTGATGAAGCTGAGGAGGTGGGGGTCTACGACGTGGTGGGTTGCCGGCGTCGAGGAGGCGTGCAGGGGTGACTCGAGCTCGGTCGGGTAATGGGTTTCTGTGTGCAGAGGTGTGGATGCAGGGGTCTCGAGTTGGTGGAGGTGGAGTTGTGGAGGGAGGAGTTTGGTAGAGGAGTGATTGAGGGTTGCTGAGGGGGCTGTAGAGGGTCGTCGCCGGCGGCGAGATGAGGAAAAATTTTGTACTCGGTGAGTTTCTTGTGAGGGAGAGAGATGAGGGATTCTAAAAAAAGAGGGAGAAGACGAGGGCGAAGAAGATAATGGAGACGAGGGGGTCGTGCGTCGCAGTCGTAACGGCAGGAACGGGGGCGTGGGCGTGGGCGTAAGGCGCGGCGAGGAAAAGGGATCGCGCGCGTGAACAGGGAAAAGTTACCGTTGGGATTTGAAGGGGGAGATGAACAGTGGCGGGTCGGGTCGGGTCTAAGGAGGCGGGTACGGTTTAATGGGAGTGGGCCGGAATCAAAATTAATTGGAGAGTTATAAAAATGAGGTGTGGGCTGAGAATGGAGTGTGGGCCGGGTAAATCTTATTAAAGGATTTATTAAAAAAAAATCAGAGTGGGCTGAGGGAAATAGATTGGGCTGAGGGATTTTATATTTAAAAGGGATTTATTTAAAAATTCCAAATGGGCTGGGGAAAGTAGTGAGGGGCCGGCTAGGTTTTTAATTTAGGGATTTAATTAAAAGTTTTGAATGGGCTGAAAGTTAAAAATAGGTTTAAGTTTTAAGTATTTTACTCACTTTGGTTTAATTCGGCTTTGGTTTTGAACCTTGGGTTTTGGCTTTTAGGGATAAATATAAATATTAAGCTTAAACAACCAATTCAAAATATGAAGAAAAAAAGAACCTACTGGAAATCAGAGACCAGGAAACTTTTATTAGAATGGAAACGGGGATTTACACAATGGCTTAGGAGACAGGTTTAGATCCTTGTCACCTAAGGCTTTTTAATTTTATGGGCCGTGAGGGTCCCATAAAAGCATTTTCTCCCTACGAGTCGAAAGGATCTCGTAGGTGTATTTTCTCCTTAGGAGTCGTGAGGACTCCTAAGTGTATTTTTCCTTTGTGAGTCGTAAGGATCCCACGAAGGTTTGTTCTCCTCATGTATCGTGAGGATACATGAGTTGGCCTTCCCAATGGAGCATAATTCCAAGGGCGGAGACCAGCCGTGGAACTGGTGGCTGCAGTGGAGCCTAGGCATGATGAGAATTATTTGAGCCCCATGGATTGTATACAGTAGTCAACTTGGGGACCAACCGTAGGGCTGGAAGAATTTTGGGGAATTGGATTTTGATTGGCATCTGCATCGCTGCACTGGAATATGGTGCCAGGAGCGACTCATCATTCGCCGTTGCAGTTTTTTTTATTACTGCGATTGCTCTATTATTTCAGCTTTTCTTATCGCGAAGGTCGCGATTGCCCTATCATTTCGGCTTTTATTCGCGGTTGCCCTATCATTTCGGCTTTTTTTCATTTTTATTTTACTCGCTGATTTTTATTGCGAGTTGCCCCATCATTTCGGCTTTTTATTTATTATTATTTTTTTATTTTTTTTGTTTTATTTACACACATTTTTTTTACATCCCCAGTTTAACGACTTAGAGGTCGATTATTCCCAGTTTAATGACGTGGTGGTCAATTATTCCCAGTTTAAAGACTTAGAGTTCTACTGGTGTTCCCAGTTTAACGACGTGGTGGTCCTCTGTTTCCAGTTTAACGACTTAGAGGTCATCTGTTCTAGTTTAACGACTTAGAGGTCGTCTGTTTCCAGTTTAAAGACTTAGAGGTCATCTGTTTCCAGTTTAACGACGTGGTGGTTATCTGTTTCCAGTTTAACGACATGATGGTCATCTGTTTCCATTTTAACGACTTAGTGGTCATCTGTTTCCAGTTTAACGACTTAGAGGTCATCTGTTTCCAGTTTAACGACTTGGAGGTCATCGGTTCGAGTTTAACGACTTAGAGGTCGTCTGTTTCCAGTTTAAAGACTTAGAGGTCGTCTGTTTCCAGTTTAACGACGTGGTGGTCATCTGTTTCCAGTTTAACGACTTGGAGGTCATCCGTTTCCAGTTTAACGACTTAGAGGTCATCTGTTTCCAGTTTAACGACTTGGAGGTCATCCGTTTCCAGTTTAACGACTTGGTGGTCATCTGTTTCCAGTTTAATGACTTAGAGGTCATCTGTTTCTAGTTTAACGACGTAGATATGTTTCCAGTTTAACGACTTCGTGGTCATCCGTTTCCAGTTTAATGACTTCGAGGTCATCTGTTTCCAGTTTAACGACTTCGAGGTCATCTGTTTCCAGTTTAACGACTTAGTGGTCATCCGTTTCCAGTTTAACGACTTCGAGGTCATCTGTTTCCAGTTTAACGACTTCGTGGTCATCCGTTTCCAGTTTAACGACTTCGAGGTCATCTGTTTCCAGTTTAACGACTTCAAGGTCATCTGACGGGGAGCTTAGAGAAGATCCCCGATTGAGCAGTTGTCAGGGGCACTGCTGGAGCTTGCCCGAAATGCCTATCACTTTGTCGGTGTTGATGGCCTTGCCCCGGCTGGGGCCAAGGAAAGTCGTTCAAATACCGACTTGCGTTCGAAGATTGCAGTCGAAATTCGTTAACCTGTAAATAGAAACATGATTTCAGTATAGGCAATCGATATGTATATTGATTGAGTTCGCATGAAAGCTTAACCCGAAATATGGGAGGAGAGATTGGTCCCACCGGACGTGCCAGAATCTGTAGGATGTTTTTCGTCACCCCATTGAGATGGGAATACGCGCGCGCTTGTCAGGCGCATTACAGATTTCCCCTGCCTAGGGTAAGCCGGGGTTTAATGATTGTGGGGATCCGAATCTCCGGCAGCCGCGGACTAAGATGCCGTTAATTACCTCTCGCCTTTGGAGCGAGAGAACCTCCGATTAACGGGTTAAACTAGTCATGCGAACTCAATGTGCAGTGTTGTGTTTTGAAGGGGTTTTGGATATATCGGGGGGCCTGCAGAGTTTTTATGGGGTCCCGCAACCCGGATAGCGGGCTGGAGGTCAAAGGGGCTAGCAGCTCCCTTACGGGGTGCGGGGCCGTGCCCCGTTAGAAATTTTTTCTAACGGAGGACGGTGTCGTGGAGTATGTATGTATGTATATATGTATACATATGTGTATATATATATGTATATATATATATAAAAAGGGGAAAGGCATCCAAAGGATGCGTGGGGCCAGCGCCAGCGCAAGAGCGCTTGCGCACCACGTGTCAGCACGTGGGCGCTCGGACGCTAGCGCTCGCAGGAGCGCTAGCGTTTCGAGCGCTAGCGCACCACGTGTCAGCACGTGGGCGCTTGGGCGCTAGCGCTCGCAGGAGCGCTAGCGCTTCGAGCACTAGCGCACTACGTGTCAATACGTGGGCGCTCGAGCAGCAAAAGGGACTTGGTCCCTGCAATGGGAGTTGTACTCCCAGAAAGGAGCACTTATTATTCTCTCTCTCTGTGTGTGTGTGTGTGTGTGTGTGTGAGAGAGGATTTAAACTCCTAGGATGTTCTTGGAGATGCTGAAACGAGCTTCTCCCTTGAGCTCTGGATCTTCCCAAGGTGGGATTTTTAGGAGATAGATCTCCTTCTTTCTCTGTCGGTGGGATCTTGGAGATCAAGAGATGTGATATTTTAAAAATCTCTCCTTTCTGAGATCTGATGGCAGATCTGAGTTCCCCTTTATGGGTTTTGTGATAAAAAACTATTTAGTTTTGGAAAAGAAAGAGTAAAACTCTTGATTTAATTCAAAAGAAATGAGAAGGTTTAGAACCTTGGAGAAGGAGCAGGAGGCACAAAGAACCCTAGTTTTTGGGGGAATGAAAATTGTATATTAGATATTTTCATCATGTTGCCTTATATAGGCTTATATATTTACATATAGCCCTTTGGGCTTTTCAAAATGGCATTTTTCCTATCCCATGGCTCATGTGCCATTTCTTTTTGTACATAAGCCATGGGCTTACAAAAATTTGGCTTTATGCCCATTTTGTTTACATTCATGCATAAAAAATTACATAAAAATTATTTATTACATGATTTTGTTGTTGGCATGGGGAGGCTTGGCCACGGGCTCGGCTTGGGTATGGGCCCGCTTGACCTGGGCTTGGGTCCACCTGGCTTGGGGTTGACATTGACTTTGACTTGGTCAATCGGGGTGCAATTTTCGACCCCAACAGACATGCCTGAAGATCCTTCAGCATTTTTTTGGTTTTAGCTGAAAGAACGACTTCCCATGGAGTTTCTTCCACGAGCAAACATGATGCCCCCGGCGTATCCACCTTTTTAGGAGTGTGCTTCTGAGGCGGGTTCACCCTCCAGTTCTCAGACAGCGTGAATTTCCCCTATTGATACTGGTCCTCAACCCAGTTCTTGAAGACGTAGCAATCCTCAATTGGGTGGCTCACCATTCTGTGATAGGAGCAGTTGTTGGGGTTGTTGACGTCGCCGGGTTACAGTGGACACCGTGGGTCTGGCAATGTGATGAGTTTGTTGCGCACTGCCAACTCAAAAAATCTCATCGTCTTGTCATGGGGAAACAAGTAAGCGCATCCTAGCTTTTCTTTCAAGGATAGGCATGGTCGCGCGTTGTTTTGGCGAGCAACCGGTTTCGGGTCACTCGGTTGTTGTTGAGTGTTGGAAACAAAGGCCGCTTTCCCTTTACCCTTTGCATTTCGAGGGTCCATTTTTTAGGAGGAAGGCATGTGGCCCATCTGGTCTATTTGGGCCAGTTTGTCGATCAGAGCCTGGAAAGTGGTCGGCTTGAAGAACGTCATGAACTGGGACACAGTTGTTTGAGGATCAAGAGTCCCGATGAACATGCCCACAGCGGGAGATTCTTCGATACGCTGTTCGCATTTTGACCATAGGTTCCACCACCGGATCGTGTATTGGACCCAGGTTTCTCCTGACTTCACCTTGGCATTGATTAATGCCGTGATCGGGGTGTGTTCGCTTGCGTTGGTGAACTGCTGTGTGAACAGCAGTTCCATTTCTGTGAATGTTCTCACAGAGTCATTTGGGAGCTCTGAATACCATTCAAAGGCTGTCTCTGATAGGCTACCAACGAACAGGCGAAGCAACAATTTGTCGTCACCTCCAGTGTTGTTGCACAAAACTCTGAACTGAGCGACGTGTTGATGTGGGTTGGTTGTCCCTTCGTACACATGGAACTTGGGGATCGTATATCCCGGTGGGTACTTGATTTGATCATACCAGCCTGGATATGGTCACCCAGTTCTGACGATTTGGCTAGCCACTTCATTAGCTTGATGTTCTCGTATTTGTTAAGCAATATAATCATCAAGAACAGCCTTGGAGATTGTTTCCTCCTTGGACACTGATAGCGCCGGAAGGGGGTTTGATGTTTCCCCTCTATCGTCCTCAACGATTATCGGTGGATCTTCGACTGGAGATTCTGGCTGGATCATCATTCCAACAATGTCCTGAAACAGAAACGCCATCTGCTTTATGTTAGCAGCTTGTTCCGTGGCCTCCTTATCCTTCCTTTCAAGCACTCTTCGCAGGAACTCTGTATCGGTCTCCTGCTCTTGATGCTGTTCAGATGCTGATTCTGGGCTTTCTTTCTGCCCGGTAAGTACTGACATTTTGATCAGCATTTTCTGGAGTTTATGTTGTTGCTCCTGAGCTTTTGTCAACGACCGAGTTTGCGGCCAATGACCCACGGAACCACGGCTTTCCTCTTTCCTGGAAGCCATGTAAACCGTGTGTACGATCATTCCCCCAAACTTAGGGCGTTTAGGTCCAGCGCCTTTGGAATTTACCGCAGGCAGTGGGATTTTCTCCAGCCTTATCCTTTTGTGGGAGGTCGAATTTGAAGGAGCCGTTGTAACAGGCACCTGTGTAAAAGATACCCCTCGCTGTATGATAGAGGGATGGTCTTTCTCTTACTGAACCTTCATTTTCTTTAGTCGGCGAGAGTAGTCTTTGTCGATTTCAAAGTCTTGGACTTTCCGCCAGACCCTGTGAATTTGGGAGGAGAGCCGTTGGTGAGACTGCTCCGATTTTGTCTGCATTATGGCTTCTGCAGGAGGGGGAGATTTCTTCAGTACCGCGATTGGAAAGTTCTTTCGCACCCTCCTAAGCAGATCAAAGTTGTTCCCGGTTGGAACAGCAACGTCAACTTCCACCATTGGAGCCGCGAAGTGAATCTAGAGGGGGAGTTGCCCCCATCTTTTCTCACTCGGCGCCAGTGGCAACGTCGAGCGTGTCTTGCAGATGGGACCGTCTCAGTTTTGGAAGCGGCTGTGGCTTGCCCCTGGTTTTGTTGAGGAGCTCCAACAGTTGTCAGCCTGTTAAATACCGACGTCCTTGGCAAGATTTGAATGGAGACAGTCAGCCTCTCGAAGACCGATCGCCTGACTGGTGAAGCACTTTTGACCGCTTCATTTGCAGCAGGAATTGGGAGGGCTATCCTTTTTGGGGTAGCCCCTTCGAGAATCATGGGCTTTTTTACGGGCCCGCTTGAGCTTTGGCTCAGCCTATTAAAGACTGAGACCCCCTTTTTGGACGGCTCGTTGAGACGAGCCACTGCGGTCGTCATTCGGTGGAAGACCGACTTCTTGGGAACATCGGGTTGCGGCATGGAGGCACCGATGCTCATTGGTGGGAGCATGGTCCTGAAGAACAATCCGGTAGTAGCTTGAGTTACCTGCCCCACCGGCATTGAAAAGATGGAGGCCGCATTGGGCCCGTAAGTCACTCCTCTAGTTAGGGCGGAGCGGGAGTTGCTGTTGCAGGTTATGCAGTTGGAAGCCATTGATATTCTCTTCTTCTGCACAGGAACAAGACACCAAATCTTAGTACCTCGAATCCAAGGGAAACTATAGCGAACTGCGATTTTGTTCGCGAAATACGACACACGAAGTGTGGAGTGGAAAGTGGAAAAGGTCCTACCGAGCGTGCCAGAATCTATTCACCGCCGGAAGACGGACCGGGACGTCGGGACGTCCGGCCTGAATCCTGGGGGCAGATGCTATTTGGATTTATCCGTCCACCTCTCCGAAGATGCCAAATTGATTTATGGAACCGTATATCGGAGGTTTGGACGGATGCGGCCGTTGTAGCAGTCTTCGTCAGATTCCCCCTCCTTTATGAGGGTTTTTTTATTGTGGGGAAGCTCTTCCCTGCAGGCGCAAGCCCCTACAGTTAATTATGTTACTGCATCGCGATAATCACTTTCTCCTGCTCCGGAAGTTCACTCCGTGTCGTTTGTGTGTTTTTATTTTTATTTTGGTTGCCCGTGGATTGTATACGGAGACTAATTTATGTCGTTGCCCATAGGGCGTGGATTAGTCCAAATCCATATATTTTTTAGATTTGGGTTTGGTTTGATTTAAGGATCGTTAATCTGGTTTGAGATTGAGATCAACTTAAACATATGAGCATTTGGGCTCGATTATTTTAGTTTAAGGACATCACGGTCCATTATCGCCGTGTTTGAGACGAAATGTTAATTTTAAGGACGTTTCGGTCATTTATCGCCATTTTAGAGGCGAATATTAGTTTAGGGACATTTCGGTCCATCATTCACCCTATGCGCACGCGCATTTGTTACGTGGCAGAGTGAACAATGGAGATATAGAATGTGCCCAATTTAGGGCATAATCCGATTTAAGGCATGCACGTCAATGCATGAAGAAGTTATTGTTCGTTGGGACCCGCCACCTCTCTGAAGACGTTGGAGAATTACAACGACATGTATCAGAGGTGTGAAGAGATGTACCCTTGAACCAAATCCCATATTTGAGGGAAAAGGGTTTTTTGTGGGCTTAAGAATTTTTAGTTATATTTGAGACTTTGGAAATTGAGAGCATATGGGCTCGATTGATTTCTTTGTTAAGGATACGTTAGTCCAATTTAAGACTAAGATCCACTTAACAACATTTTAGGATCTTCTTTATTTAAGACCCAGCAACAGAGCATTTGGACTCAGTTGCAAGACTTTATCAACTTATCCAATTTTGGCTTTAGTCTGCTTAGTTTCCCCTTTTCCTGAAAAAGTGCTAAGAACTTGTTTGGGCTCTGTTTATTCAGTCCCTCATTTTTATGCAAAAAATGTTGAGCACTTGTTTGGGCTCTGTTTATTCAGTCCTTCTTTTTTATGCAAAAAGTGCTGAGCACTTATATGAGTTCTGACGCCCACATATAATCATGTGGAGCTTTCAGTTATAGGCATTGCCTAATAAGTGTTGAACACTTTACTCATTTTGTCTTTATATGGAGTGCTAAGCACTCTTTATGGCGTCCACACGGGAAACACGTGAGGCGCTGGGCGCTGCCCAATGAGTGTTGAACACTCGGCCGTCGTGGGTTGCCTGTGGAGTGCTAAGCACTCTTTTCTTCTCTTTTGCGGCGCCTACGTGGAGAGCACGTAAGGCGCTGGGTGCTGCCCAATGAGTGTTGAACACTCAGCCTTTTGGCTCTCTCTTTTTTTTATAGAGTGCCGAGCACTTTAAGGCGCCCTCGTGACTTTCACGTACGGCGCTGGGCGCCGGGCGCTGCCCAATGGATGCTAAGCACTCTTCTTTTTTATGGTGCCCACGTTAGGAGCACGTGAGGTGCTAGGCGCTTTTAGAGGTGTCCACGTGGGAAGCACGTTGGGCGCTGAATTCTTTTCTCCTCTGTTGATGACATTTTTGCCCATTAATGATCACCATGATATTTGTTTTGAAGATCTAGGATCAAGCTTCATTTTTAAGAACTAAGTTCTTTTGTAAGAACTAGGTTTCTCTTGTATGCTTTTGTTTTTTAGGAAATCAATTTCTGGTTCTTTTCTGAATCTTTGATTCTCAAGAACAAGTTCTTCCCGATGAGAATTAAATTCTCAACTCACGGGAGACTTGCCTCGCGGATCTCAGATCCAGAGAAAGAACTAAGTTCTTTTAAAAAGGTTAAACCCTTCAATAGGTAAATAAGATGTTTTGATCTTTATTTTTTATTTAGCTAGAGTTTTTGAGGCGGGTAATCTTCTTCCTTAAGAATTTAATTCTCTGTTCCTTTTGAAACTTTCTGTCTCTTTTTTTTAGAAGCTTATGGGGGCTTTCCTCTCTATCAGACCTGCAGTCTTAGGTCCTTTATATGATAGAGGCAATTTGCTAATTAGCTTTGAGGAAATCTCTCATTGAGAGATTCTAATTGATTTGGGGAATTTTACCCACCGTTGGATCTTTGATCCAAGGATTTCTTTTCACAGAAGATGCCGCTCTTGTTTTTAACAAGATTGGGGAAATATTTTTCCCTTATACAGAATTTATTTGTAAAATGGTGATTTTTAATCACCGTTGGATTTTTTAATCCACCGGTTCTCTGTTGTACAGAGAGCAATCTTTCTTATTTTGAAAGATTGAGGGAATATATTCCCAAGAAATAGAATTTTATTCTATTGTTGGATCATTGATCCAACCGAGAGTATTCTTCTTATTTAGAAAGATTTGGGAGATGTTTTCTCCATTGGATTTTTGATCCAACGACTCTGTTTAACAGAGAATATCCCAATCTTTATTGGAGAAATGTAGAATTTAATTCTACAGATATTAACTTAGGTGCTGACGCTCACGTGTTGTGCACATGGGCGCCGCTTAAGAATTTAATTCTTAAGATGGGCATTTCTGTGCTTTGCACACTGGCGCCCGCGTGAGGAGCACGTGAGGCGCCACCATAGGATTTTAATCCTATAAAATTATCTCTGGCACTGGCGTCCTCGTAGATAGCACGTGAGGCGTTGCCTCATTGAGTTCCAACAGATCTTTGCTCTTTATTAGGTTAAATATTAGGGAAACATTCTATCTAGAACAAAGTTATATCCTTCTTTAGGAAATAAAGAAAATGATATGATATTGCAAAGCATGGAAGGTATATAGTAGCAGTTGTTCAAAATCATAGCATTGCCACTTGGCAACACCAGGTAATATTCATCGACGGAAGCAACATCAACTTATGCTCTGTTCCCTACTCTGAGGGACATATCACCAGGTCCAACCATCCTACATTTTCTCAGTCCCTGTAATAAATTACAGATATGAGATCCTGATCCGGTATCTAGTACTCAGGAGGTAGGACTGACCAAAAAATAGTTCTCAATAATAAGAACACCTGAAGGAGACGCAATAGTATGCTTCTTCTTCATATGGGTCATCAAGGAATTCATGCAATCCTCTTTCCCTTATTCATGCTCGTGATATCTGTCACAAGTCAGAGCCGAATCGACGTTCCCCGGCCTCGAATAAGAATTCGGGTCGATCAAGTCATACATTTTATTATCTTGATAAAGGTGCGGTATGGTAGCTACAATTAGGAGAGAGAAAAGAAACACTCGGTGTATGCTCTTACAAGTTTAGATCGGTTATTATTTTACCTAAACAGGATGACTCCCACTGTTTGCTTGAATTCTCCTTTAAACCTTAAAAAGAGAATTAGTCGGGATCATGTACGCTCCACAAGTTCGCTAACCGTTCATCCATGCAAGTGTTGGTACTCCGAGGGAGGCTCCCCGTGCTTTCGCACGAACCTAATTAAATAAACTCATTTCCATAGAGGCATAACCCCATTAACACCTTTCTAGACACCTAACGGGTTAGCTAGTTGTGAAGTGAAAATCTTCCAAGAGTAATGCTACTCGTCAGTGGGATTGGGACCCAACTATCATCGCGTGATAACCTAGATAGAAACCACTCTAGTTACCACACTCCAGAAGGTATGCAACAATATCAAGTTTCCTGTAAATTTAAAACTCTCGATGTAGTTTTTACCCCTAATGGTTTATGACCTTGACAAAATCCAACAAACCATAAACCACTAGTCAAGTTCAACCTGACATTATCCTAGATTAATTTAGACCCACCCGTATAAACCCTTGACAAAGGCCAACAAGGCTATACGACCGTCTTAGATAATTACATCTCTATGCAACAGACAAGCGATATCTAGCTACCGCACACTACGTCTTGACAAAGGCCAACAAACGAAGCACGAATACTAGGTACTACTCATCCGAAATGACGGAGGGCTACGGCTGGTTTTTGGCGAAAAACTTTTAACGTAATGTACTCGATATCGTTGAAGGAAACTAGTGATTTCGAAATGAGCGGTTCAAGCTCAATTTTGAAAACTTTGGTTTTGTGAAAAACCGAGTAGTTTTGAAAAGAACCGAGTGATTTTGAAATTTGATTCCAACAACATCATTTTTAGGTTTATTTTCTTGCATTAAGTAAAATTAATGCGGTCCCACAATTAAGCCTATGCATCACAGAAAACAACCAAAATAGAATGTAAGTATATGCCACTCGCATTCTCCACGGGGTCCAGGGACTTCACCGTAGCGTTACTTAACTTACGGTAGTGCATGGGCAGGGCTAGCGCGGATGCAAAACATATACAACATTTATATACATCATCATATGCAGGTAATAAACATCACAGGCATGCGATAAATAAGATGGAATTAGTGGATAAACTAGGAGCCCCGTGTTTCGTTTGAGCCGCAAACGAAAACCAACGTTCCTTGGTCGTGTGGATAGCTCGAACATCACCTGAAACAAAAAACCCTATGAGTGCAGCAAGTTACTCGTCGATTCTAGAAGTGAGGCAACCATCACTCAATAAAATGAGTAGGCTACCCGACACTTCATGGAATCCGGCAACTTGAGCACTCCATCGTGGGTCTATCCTAAACCCCTACAAGTGCGGTGAATAGCCCGCCAATCCTAGAGCGAGATGGCTCAAATTCGCCACTGCGATACAACCACCTAGCACACTCTAGAACCCGACTATTCGAGTACCTCTCCGTAGGTTATCCTAATATTAGAATGAATGAATATACAATAGTAATATCGACCTCAACCCGGTCGTGTTCCAATAAAACAATATACAATAAGCGGAGACGACGGCCACAATCAGGCTGCTCGCCCAGAATATCCGAATATACATCCATTTCTACGATGAAGGGGCTATCGACCACAACTATCCGTATCACATCATAAGATATATACCACAATATCAAGATCAAGTATTTGCAATCCCGTCTAATCGACCTATAACAATTAGACGATGTATACAAACACAAATACGAACTAAAGATATCAACGATGCAAAAGTTTCGAGTTTTAAAACTTTTCGAATTGCCCAAATACAAAGATAACACTAAATGAAATTTAGGCAAAACAAACATGACCAAAAATCACAATTCCCAAAACCCAAGACACTGGACGAAAACGAGAACAAACGGAGCATATAAAACCGCCAGTAGCGGGCAAAAGAGGAATTTTGGCGATTTTTGTTGCTCAGATTTGTCTCGTTTTTGTTTAGTGTCATTATCTTATCAAGAAGATCACTCTGCACTTGATTTAAAAAAATTTAGTGATCAAAAAAATTTCGACGGAAACATGAAAGTTAAGGTTTTGAAATACGGAAATTTGTCGGTTCGAAACTTTAAATATCGTCTAAAGTAGTTCTAGTGTTTGGGTGGCTCTGACACCATGTAAGTAGATGCTCGTGCTCGTGCCGCTAACTAGAGACCATATCGGAATACAGAACAAAATTTTCTGAACAAAGAGCGCGAACTCTACGACCTAGAATCAAATCCAAACACTAAACTAGCTAAAAATAGAAGGAATTAACTACTCGGATAAACGTTTAGCTACCTTTGTAGTTGTGTCATTCGCCTGCTTTCCACTTCTTACTCTCTTAGGTCCACCAGGAATGAGCTTGGGGTCAGTCTTCTTTGTCAAAGATGATCCACCCGAGAGAACCCTAGCTAAGGCTAATAGCTTCACACTAAATACCAAGTAAAGTAACTAGTGATCAAGACTTGCTAGGAATTGGTCACTAGAAGTGGCTATATCTAAGTTTTTCTCTCTTAATCTTTTTCTTTCTCAACTAAAGAAAACTCAAGAAGACGGGAGGAAGATGATGGTGATGGTGATCATAAACTCAAGCATGGCTCACAAAAGATAAATCTTCTCTCTTTTCTTTAATGTAATAATGAGTAGGGTTGTGACTTACCATGATGAGTCACAAGCCTACACCATTCCATCACATACAAGAAGAGTGGAGAAGAGAAGAGAGTGAGAGGGCCACCTCTTTGTACACATATACACATACATAGATATATATATATATATATATATATATATATAAACACACATACATATATTCACACACACACACATACATACATACACTAATACAAGTATATGCTACAAATACATACACCTGTATTCGTATCAAAATATATATACCCGTATCCGTATAAAATATGAATACCCTTATTTGTATTAAGATACAAATACTCATATTTATATCAAGACAAAAATACACGTATTTATACAAATACCCGTATTCGTATAAATACCGTATTCTGTTAAAATACGAATACAAAAAAGATAGATACTAAAAAGAGATATATAATATATATAATACTAGCTCACATTTCATTCAAATGTGATAATCTGGTTATCTTTCAAACCGGCTAGTATTAACAAACTGTCTGATTAAAAGTACATGCATAAAAACAGTATTTAATCGAACCCAAGTACGTATTAAAATACGTACACTATATCGTTTCGCCTAACCTGGGAAACCCTCTGTGTGGGGCTTTAAAGACTCGACAATACGCTGACAGTGGGTTTAACCGCAAGCACGTTAGTGGCACTAGCTGTACGTAACGGCTGCCCAGGTATTGATCGAAAGGAAGTCCGACAAGTAAACTTGTCTGTATCCCTACTAAGCCTGAAAGCGACAATCTCCGTACAATCCGGTCTCTTTGTCTGAGAATATCTCATACTAAGTTTAGGGAGGTGGAAAACGTCAAACCCCTAATAACCTAATAAGTCGTGTCGATATGGCCCAAAACCATCCCGAAAAATTACTGATCTCACAATTAGTAAATCTCAACTGTCTTGGCCAAGGTCTTATGGTGATGACCAATCGAACACAGCGTGACATCAACTCCCTATATCAGGAGAGACGAATCCCTTCTATCGCTCATTGCCCCCAAGTGCTTCGGAACTGTACCCAACTAAAACCTATTTGCACGACTCTTTAAAGCCGTGGTAGGATAGAAATCTAAATACAGTGGGAACACACTCGAGACGAATAACGATGTCAGGTCTAAAGACTAACCTGTACCTATATCATAAGAGAAAAACTATCTGACGATATATATATAATCATCTAGAAGTTCTCAGCGAGTTCGTCCAGTGTAACTCATAACCTAATGAGCACATGTATACTATCTTTGGTGCCGAACACCAATGACTGTGGGACATGCCACCTTTCCTCACGGGAATAAGAAACGTATACACTAGTCTATTCCGGAGTATTGATGCCCTATCTCGAAACTCTAACAACTAGAGAAAATTTAAGGATGTGCATATAAACTATCTAGACCCCACGAGTATGATCCCCATCATAACTCTAATAGTCAAGCAAAAATCCTACGGGCTTTACCAACATGTAATCGAGATACGTAATATAAAAAAGAACATATACACATGTTGAGGTAAAGACAAATCAGATAGCATACTATCATATCGAGCAAGATTGTCATGTACATATATATCCCAAGTATCCATATATAATATACAATCCTGTACTGTACAACAATGGCCTCTAGGACATATACATCCAACAGATTTATCCTAGGACTCTCTCCTTAGACCAAAATCTCGCTAAAAACAAAAAAAAAAGGAATTTTAAAAGATAAAAAATGGTTTAGTTCTTTGATCAATCCCACGTTTCGATCGCTTTTGCAAATTCCGGTCAAGAGAAGTTGAGCGGATAGGAGTATACCAGAGGACCTTCTGTCATAGACTTTTTTCGATCGAGACCCGAGCAAAAATAGTGAGCAAATCTCATTTTTAGCTCTCGGGGTACCCAGACGCCTTGTAAGAAGACGCCCAGGTTCTCGGGATACCCAGGCATCTTCTCAGAAGACGCCTAGGTACCTTGCTCTGCAAACAAAGACATCCTCTGTTTGCAAGCATTCTCCGTGGCAGCTTCGCCTCTTCTTGACTCCCTCCACTGCTCTTGCGCCTCCCATACCCCCGTACATGCACACTTGCGTTGTGCGGATGTATTTTGATGCTAAATTCTTCAAAGCAAAGCCGAGTCGTGCCCAATTGGGACTTTCTCGTGGGTAGCCGATTCTGTTGGGTTTCCACAGGGATTTTGCGATTCCTTACCCTCCCTTCTCTGGCTTTCACCTACCTACTTCATTGATTTCCATCTCTTCACACTTTTTTCCCGTGTTTTAGACGCGGGTGGCGACTCCGGTTAACTAACCCAAACCCCGCTACATTTATAACTTTCTCCCCGTTCCTTTCCAAGTTTAGGTGGCTACAATAGTATTAACTATATTTTGTAAAAACACATAAAATGTTAAGTCTTATCCAAATTGATGCTTTATCTTCTAACCTAAGATAACCAAAATCCAACCCGAACCATCCGTTTGACATCTTTAGAAAAGAGCATGGAATAATAGCAGCCAGCCCAATCCAAAAGTGAAGGATTCCGGGTTTGTCATTATCACCCCCGGTACCATATCTAAAATAAGGTTTTGGATTTTTGTTGTCATGGCAAAACTTCCACATGTCTATATTTTACCCCCAAAATTTGATATTTCACTTTGATATTTCCATGTATCCCTTCCAAAAATTTGTATTTCAAAATTTCACATATAAATCTTGATATTTCCATATTCACCCCCAAATCTTTGATATTTCTATGTCTCACTTTCAAATTTGTATTTCCATATTTCGCCAAAAACCTTTAAGTTGTTAAAAAATCTCTCCCCATTTATAAATTGGAGAGTGTAATGACCACGTCGTTTTTAAATAAATAAAATTATAGTTTGATTTTGAATATTTTTCATCATTTTGGTTTATAAATATTTTAAGGGAAATTTCGTTTAAATAGAAAAAAAATAAAATTATTTAAAAGATTTTTATGGAGAAAAGAAAATTTGTGGAATTATATATATATAAGGACTATTGGAAATATTATTTTAAGGAGGAGGGACTATTGGAAATATTATTTTAAGGAGGAGAATTTACTAAAAGATTGTTAGTTTTGGAGAAAAGAATTTGTATTTTTAAGGTAAAGGGTTTTATTAGATTTTTTTAAAGAGGAGTGTTATTTTAGAATAAAGTAATAATTAAAGTGAATTTATTAAAATATTTTATTTATGGGAGAAAATAATTTATTAGAATTTACTATAATTTATTTGGAATTTTTAGAATTTAATTAGAATTTTTTTAGATTTTTAAACTATATTTTTAATTTAAAATTAAACACTAAAAGAAAGCCCAAAACCCTAACACCAATCTCGGCCCAGCCCAAAGCACAATCTGAGCTAAGCCTAGGCCAACAGCGCTGACATCATCGCTGATGTCAGCGATGCGGTGGGTTGCCACGCTCATGACGCATGGCTGCCATGTGGAGGGCAAAGGTCTTTAAGGGGGGTATTTTTGTAATTTAATGTATTTTCAGCCCTTATGTAAAGGCTGTGGTATTTCAGCTGTTTAAACCATGAAAAAATTCAAAATATCTAAAAAAATTCTCAAAAAATACAAAGACCTTGAATTATCTTGTGTCAAAATTTTGAGATTTTTGGGGTTACGTTTAGGAAGATATCACCTCGGCAAGTTAACAGTTGATATACCGACTTGCGATTTCGATAAGTTTACCTCTCGTGCGGTTGTTACCAACTTTCTTCTTATACAACCAAGTGTTAGTTGTACCATATGGATGTCATGCTTGTTGTTATTGTTAAGTAGTGTTTAAAAGCCATCATCTTAACATTTAGAAATCGTTTTCATGCTAAATCGGCTACAGGAAGAAAGTTCATTTCTCGTTTAGTCGCTTTCCAAAGTTTGGCCACTCAAATAAGTGGCCATTTTATCACCTAGTTACTCATGCTCACTATCATCATTTATTAGAATTTTAAATCCATAGTTTAACCATGTATACAAGTCGGTTCATACCGAATGAAACCTCATTCACAAACCCTAGATAGAATCGAAAATTATTGTTCGAGATAATTTGTCATCACTCATAATTCTAGATAACATACATGCTACACATGTCAACGAGATTGAGACACCATATTGCATGCTAGATCATTAATATTAGCATAAAGTACGAAAACCTAACTTTAGACTTGATCTGCTTTTTGACCTGATTGATACACTTGAAAAAATTCATGCTCATAATATTGCTTATTTATGCCGATTCGTTATACTTAGAATAATGGATTACCATGTGTGGTTGGATGACTGAATCCGTGAATAACGGGAAGATGGCATACGCTATTGTCTGTGTGGATCTAAGTGCCCGGAGGGCGAAGTGCCCAATCTCATGGACGGAGGACACCTTTTAAATCCACGTTGGTTACCTTCAGAATCCCCATATAATATTCCAACATAACTAACGAAATATTCATGATATTACGTACTCTAGTCTATAAATTAGTATTGCATGACAGAAGACCTAATCAGGCTAAGACTGAGGATTGTTGGAAGCATATTCGGAGTAAAGTACCCCATGGAGCAAAGTATCACTTAGAGCAAACTGCATGCCATGACGATGGGTGTACATATTGTATCCATGGATGCTATCTTTTGAATTCATGGGTGTTAACTCTTAAATCCGTATGCATATGGATACTCACCGGAAGCCGTCCATGGTTGCGCACAACAATTTGACATAACAAATAATAACATGCATCATTGATATGAAATGAACTGATTGTTTACCATGATGACCGGACTATTGATTTCACATTGTGTATTACTTGATTAGAATTTAATTAATATTATTGGATTCACTGTCACATCATCCGGACATACACTCCCTGCATACATGATAATTCCCTGCATGCACTTTGGATACTTTACAACCCGGTAAACTTACCTGAGCGACAGCTCACCGACGGATGTTTCTGTTTGATTGAAATGTTCGTTACGTTTTGACCCAGACAGGGACCGTTGGTTCCTAGTGCCCTCGCCGCTAACCCGCGGCCAATACAGAATACAAAAACAATTTTTTTATGGCACTACATCCAAGAATTTAACCAAACACCTAAACTAGCAAGCACAAAAGGATAGAAATCACAACCTTTTTAGCTTCTTCATTTGCTCCAAATGGGTTGGACTCTGACATGGTCTCAAAAGCTCTGGATCATGCTTGCAAGCCAGTCTTCTTTCGTCGAAGATGATCCATCCGAAAGAATCAAGTTCAAGCTTCAACTTCATCAATGAAGTAACTAAGGATCCTAAGTTGCTAATCTTGGATGCTTAGGATGTGTGTGAGTCTTCTAGCATTTTTCTTTCTCTTTTATTTTCTTGTTTCTCAATACATGAGAATGGTAGAAGATAACGAAGAATAAGGAGGAGGAGCCATGGAAGAGAGAGAAGCTGAAAAAATAGCAGAATGAAAAATCTCATCTCCCAAATTCAAGCATGCTACAACTGTTTTGTTAAAAGAACTTTTATCATTTTAAAATTACAACCATACTTGAATAGTATATGCAAATGAATTAATAATTCATTTGCCCATACCCTCCACAATTTCTCTTTTCCACCTCATTTCATAATTTCTTTTTAAACAAAAAGAAAAGTGAATCCTAGAAATGAGGTGTCCTCCTTCTAAAAGTATTCTTGTTTAAATACAAGAATACGTACCTACAAATACATACTCGTATTCGTATCAAAATACGAATAACCAAGAGATACAATGAACATAATACTAATATATATATATATATATATATATATATATATATATATATATATATATCGAAATATATATATGTAAATTATTAAATCAAAACTTGATTTAATAATCCGGCTTAATCCAAAACTGGCTGGTATTACCATCCGCCCGATTAAAGTCCGTGTAGTTAGTACACATACTTAATCGGAACCCTGCATGTATCAATATACGGCCACTATATCATATCGCCTGAACCGGGAAAACTCTCTGTGTGAGACTCTAAAAACTCGTCAATACGCTGGTAATGGGTTTAACTACAAGTACGTCAGTGGTACTAGCTGTACGTAACGGCTGCCCAGGTATTGAATGAAAGGAAGGCCGACGATCAAACTCATCCGTACCCTTACTGAGTCTGTCTGTGACAATCTCCATACAGTCCGGTCTGTTCGTTTAAGAATATCGCATACCAGGTCTAGATGGTGGACAAATTCAGACCCCTAATAACGCAATATTACGTGTCGGTATGAAGCCCATTACCCACTGAGAAACTACTGATCCAAATCAGTAATTCTCGTCCACCTTGGTCCAGGATTTCTGGTAATGATCGCCTGTGCACAGCGCGACATCTACTCCTAATACCGGGAGAGACGAATCCCCGATGATGCGCTCACTGCCTCCATGTGGCTCAGGACTGTACCTAACTAAAACATGTTTGCATGACTCTTTTGAGCCGTGGTAGGGTAGTAATCAAATCACGGTAGGAACTCACATAAGACAAATGACGATCTCAGGTCGACAGATTATCCTGTACTCATGTCACCTGAGAACTGCTATATGACAATAGGTATAATACCATCTAGCATGTTCCCGACGAGTCCGTCCAGTGTACTTACTTCTAGTGAGCACTTGTATACTATCTTAGGTGACCAACTAACACCAATGGCTTGTAAGACCGGCCACCGCCTCTCGTCAGGGTCTCGAAAAGTATACACTAGTCTCTGGAGTATCGAAACCCAGTCTCGATACTCTCTCGACTAGGGACATTTAAGGATGTGCTTATGGACCACCCAGCTCCCACGTATATGATCGCCACATAATGCCGGTAGTCAGGCTAAAATCCTATAGGCTCTATCAACATGTAAAAGTGGTCTGTAATACCACATAATACAGGTACATGATGATAGAGATGAACCAGATAGTATACTATCATCTAGAGCAAGACTGTTCTACCTATATAGGTCCTCCCTCAATCATCATAATCGCCTGCCTGGGATTACAATAATTTTCTTGAGGGCACTATAGCCAACAATCTCCCACTTGCACTTAAGGCTAATTATTACGATGTCCCATACTCACAGCCTGTGTGCTACCGATCACCCAACTTCTCTACTAATCAGTTTTGCAAAACATGTTTGTGAAATATTCGCGTTCAAGAAATAGCCTCAGTGAGTTGATCCGCTCTAATGTTTCTATTTTTATCTCTCTATATCTCAATTTCGCAGAGAACGACCATCTTCCGAAATGAGCGATACCTGTCTTAGACTTTGTCTGGATATCTGTTGGGACCTTATTCATAACATGAACACCAAATCCAACAAGCTTCTTAGACTGTATCCATTTGCTGATTTAATCAGCACCCAGTGCCATGAACACCTCAGTATTCTGCTTGGAAACTTATCCAAAACACTGCATCTCAAAAGAAGGAAAACTATTAACTCTAACAGTCACCATGTCATCCAGGTCATCTTGAAAGCCTGAAATGATAACCGCCTCCTGAAGTAGGCTGTTGTTACCATATACCAAGAACATGCACTTATGTTCATACATGCTTCTCAATGTTTCTCCAGGATTGGATTAATATATACTTATTGCAGCTAATGCAAAAACAATATTTGGTGTGATACTTGATAACTCATGATTGACTCAATTGCCTAAGCAAGTGATATACCAATCATGCAAATCTCTCTTCTCATCAGTCTAGAAGACATCTTTTTAGAGAGGGTGACTCCATCACTTGCGGGTATACCGCTGTACCAGGAGTTGTCCATTCTAAAACACTTTAGAGTAGTGTCAAAATAGCCGAATTGGGACACTTCCCAAATCTAGATATAAAACCATAGATCTAGTCACCAGAATTCCTGATATTTTATCCAGATCGTATGTGAAGAAACACCTTGTGACAATCATAGTATAACCAATCGTAGTATAGGAACATCACTTCCTATAAGGAGTACGTCATCCAAATATCAGGACATCACTCCCTACTATTTTCTTACCAGATCCATCCGTTGTTCTGATGAAGTCAAATTCTATGACTGTCACATCAAAAATAGACGATATATCTCTGGTATACTTGCTTTAGTCTATAAATAGACATAAGCTACTTATCCACCATACTTCCGCTGCTCCCACTGACTACAATCCTCTAGTAGATTCATATACACGTGCACTTCTAAAGCTAATTTAGAACGACGTTACAGTCATCCACATGCGAGATCTCATAGTCTAGGACAGCAGCAGTGGCAAGTTTAGGTCATCAAAATCTTCCTATCACCGTAATTGAGGAGACCGAAGTACCTTTCCGGTGGCTGAGGTTACCCACCAAATCTGCGGAGTGGCTAATTGATTGTCGAATCCAATTGAATTCTTAAGTTCTACTAAATTTTCAGTAACCGTTTGTAGTTCTGGAATCACTTCCAATTCTACCATACTCCCACCAATGTTTTCTGAAAAGGATTCATTTTACTGAAACGGGTGGCGAGTCCAGAACAATATAAATATTGATCCTGCAAATGGTATAATGTTAACCCTCGTCAAAGCCTGGGATAACCCATAAATTGCCATTACTGAAACGTGCCTTGAGTTTATTCGGATTCTGGTTTTAAGCATAAGCCGGACAACTCTTTATACCTTAATATCGTTAAGATATGAATCCATTCTATATCCAATATAGAAACAAGGGCACTGATTTAATTGGAACCAGATTCAAAAATCATGCAGCTGTTTCATGTGCATATCGATTAAATGGAAGAAGGCCATGCAGCATTACTCATCAAGGAGCGCACCCACGGATGAGTAACCTAAGAGAGAAGCAAGTTCTCAAATATTTTACTTACGACAGAATACCTAGTATAAGTATCTGCATCTTCGACCTCCTTGAAGAATCCTGATACTTGCAACGTATGGTTCTCTACTTTATTTTTATACTTATAATTTCTCAAAATTTGGATATTGTATTTCAATGAAATGCGTGTCTAAAACCAAAGGAGTCATAAGTAAACGGAATATGGTACGAGTACCAACCCTGTGTCCTAATGGAAAACAGACAACATACAATACTTTGTATAAGTCCTCTGAATTTAATAACTCAAACCTGGTGTGTCGTAGGTTGAAAACTGTGTTATGGTTAAGAAGAATTACATCGTTATTGAATGCACCTTACCTAATCATAAACTAATAAAGATAAATGTTAGATACATAATTTCAAAAGTTATATCTCACTTTATAAAATAAACTTACAGATATATCAGATTGAAAATGGTGCATAACAATGGATATTCAAAACCAAATATTTGCCGTTAGACAAAACCAAGATGACTTCCTCAAATATCACTAATTACAAAGAATTCTGATATTGAGGGTTTAATCACCCAATTTCAAATATTCTACTCCCACTCAGCATCTGTAATGCTATACAGATATGAGAATCAAGTCTGGTAAATACATACGCTGTAGTCAGAAACTAATTGAGAAAGAAGTTTTCAATTAACACCGCACAGTAAAACTGAAACATGAAAATGTTTTAAGGAGGAGGCCAGGTATTCCTAATAATTCCTCTTCCACTATCCAGATTCATGATAGTAGTCGCAATTTCCTTTGCTCTTACTTCAATCCCTTTATTTGTCTCTACTTCTTACCTTCTGTACACCATACTTAGGCTAATTGGTTTTCTTCTTTCCCTACCATTCGACACATGCCTAAGGTTTGGAAGAAAACTATCCAATAAGTGTAATAGGTATACTCTCCTAATACAAGAAGCCCTTACAACCTGAATAAAGGTAAAGAGAAAAGACAACCGAATATTCTTATTTAATTTCTCCAGAACCGGAATCCATTGTCGAACTAAAATAAGTTTCTTCGAGTTTGTATGTAATTATATGATGGTATATCCAAGCAATATGGATCTTCGTAATAATACGTAGTGTTCTTGAGAAATGAAAAGGGAAAGTAGGAGTGGCAGGGATATATGCGACTTTGTCGTGAATCATGACAATCCAAAAGCTAAATTGTGTAAGAAGGTTAGGTTAACTTGGTTCAGGAGTTTTAGTTTAAGATAAGTCATGGTCGCAAAATCAGAAAGAGAAAAGAAACACTCGGTGTGCACTCTAACATAGATTAGATTGGTTAATCACTTTATCTAATCAGGATGGCTCCCACTGTTTCCTTAAATTCTCCTTCAAACCCTAAAAGGAGAACCAGTCGGGATCATATACACCTTACAAGTTCGCTAACCATTCATCCAGACCAGTGATGGTACTCCAAGGGAGGTCCCCCCATGCTTTCGTACGGACCTAATTAAATAACCCCATTTCCGCAAAGCCGTAAGCTCGTCAACACTTTCTAAACACCTAATAGGTTAGTTAATTGTTAAGTGAAAATCTCCCGAGGAGTAATACCTACTCATCAGTGGGAATCGGGACCCAACTATCATTGCGTGATAGCTTGATAGAAGCCACTCAAGTCACCACACTCCAGAAGGTATGCACATACTTCGTAAGTTTCATTTATATTTGAAACTCTCGATATGGTTTTTACCCCTAATGACTTCATGGCCTTGATAGAGACCAACGTGCCATATGTCGCTAGTCAAGTTCAACCCGTCATTATCCAAGATTGATCTAGACCCACCCATAAGACTTTGATTGAGACCAACGTGACTATGCTGCTATCCTAGATAATCGCATATCCATGCTACAGACAAGTATCACCTAGCTACTGTACACTATGCCTTGATAGAGACCAACGTACATAGCATGAATAATATGAGCTACTTGTCTGAAATGACGGAGGGCTACGGCTAGTTTTTGGCGAAAAACGTGTAACGTAGTGAACTTGATATCGTTGAAAGAACTCGAGCAGTTTTGAAAAGGAGTGGTTTAGGCTCCACATTTTTAGAATGAGTGGTTTTGAAGAAAATTGAGTAGTTTATAGTCATGTATGTTGGGGTAAAAATTTACACCCCTATTGACCGAGTCAAAGTCAAGGTCAACCCCCAAGCTAGGTGGGCCCAAGCCCAGGTCAAGTGAGCCCATTCCCCGGTCGAGCCCGAACATGAAGCGGCCGGCCTCCCCCCATGCCAAGATAAAAATTTTTGTAATAAATAATTTTGTTGTATTTCTTTTATTTTATTTTCGGATAAATGTAAGAAAAATAGGCATAAAACCGAATTTTTGTAAAGCCCGTGGCTTATGTGCAAAAAGAAATGGCACATGAGCCATGGGATAGGCAAAATGCCATTTTGTGAAGCCCAAGGGGTTATGTGTAAAATGTATGGCCTATAAAGGCAAAGATAATGAAATATCTCAACAACTTTTTCTCTCTCCAAAAAAGTTTCAGATCTGAGATCTTTCTTCCTTCTTCAAGGTTCCAAAACATTCTTCTTTCTTTTGAATTAAATCAAGAGTTCTACTCTCCTTTTTATAAAACAAATTAGTTTTTCACCACAAAACCCATCAAGGGGAACTCAGATCTTCCATTAGATCTCAAAAAGGAGTGATTTTTTTTAAATCCCATATCTCTTGATCTTCAAGATCCAGCCAACAGAGAAGGAAGAAGAAGAACCCATTTCCCCAACCAAAACATTTTCCCTTTTTTTTTAGGAGTTTAACTCCACTAATTTCTCTTTCGAGGGTTTCTGGGGCTAAAAGCCCTCCTTTCCTCGCCGGCGCGCTAGCGCTCGAGTGCAAAGCACCCACGTGCCGACACGTGGCGCGTTTGCGCTCCAGCGCACTGCGCGCGAGCGCAAAGCGCCCACGTGCCAACACGTGGCGAGCGCGCTTGCGCTCCAGCGCGCAGCGCTCGTGCGTAAAGCGACCACGTGCCGACACGTGGCGCGCGCTTGCGCACCAGCGCGATGCGCAAAACGCCCACGTGCCGACACGTGGCGCGCGCACTTGCGCACCAGCACGCTTGCGCTCCCGCGCGCAGCGCTCGTGCGCAAAGCGCCCACGTGCCGACACGTGGCGCGCGCGCTTGCGCACCAGCGCGATGCGCAAAGCGCCCACGTGCCGACACGTGGCGCGCGCGCTTGCGCACCAGCACGCTTGCGCTCCAGCGCGCAGCGCGCTCATGCGCAAAGCGCCCACGTGCCGACACGTGGCGCGCTTGCGTCTGAGCGCACAGCACCTAAGCGCACAGCGCCCAAGGTGCTGCCCCACGCATCCTTTGGATGCCTTTTCCCCTTTATTTATATATATATGTATATATATACATTTGTACACATACACATACTCCGCAACATTCTCCCCCTCCAAAAAATTTTCGGGCCGGGACGCTGCCCCGAACCCCGCAAGGGGGCTGCTAGCCCCCTTGACCCCCAACCCGCTATCCCGGTAGCGGGACCCCCGTAAAAACTCTGCGTGGCTCTCGATATATCCAAAAACCCCCTTTCAAAACAGAACACACGCACACCGCACATTGGGTTCGCATGACCAGTTTAACCCGTTAATCGGAGGTTCCCTCGCCCCAAAGGCGAGGGGTAATTAACGGCAGCTTAGTCCGCGGCTGCCGGAGATTCGGATCCTCACAATCATTAAACCCCGGCCTACCCTAGGCAGGGGGAATCTGTAGTACGCCTGACAAGCGTGCGCGTATTCCCATCTCACTGGGGTGACGAAAAACACCCTACAGATTCTGGCACGCCCGGTGGGACCAGTCTCTCCTCCCATATTTCGGGTTAAGCGTTCATGCGAACTCAATCAATATACATACCTGTATTTATACTAAAATAATGCTTTTTCGTGCAGATTTTCAAGCAATCACCTTCCGACGATGTCTTCGATGATGAACTCAGCTCCCGTCTCCTACACGATGAGGATAGACTCTAGGACGGTCCTTCCGGCCAGTCTCGGGCGACAATAGGAGGAGCCGCTGCTACCTTTCGGCTCTATTATGTTCATGCCTCTTGGCTCCGTCCCAGCTCCTCAAGCCCCAGTGGCAGACAAACCGGTCTCGAAAGGCAAAAGGCCGAATGTGGTGGTCGCGAGGGCACCTCAGCCCAAGCGCAAGTCCGTTCCCGAACGACTCTCCATGGCCCCAGCTGGGGGCAAGGCCATCAACACCGACAAAGAAACAAGGCCTCTCGAGCAAGCTCCGGCGGTGCCCTTGACAACTGCTCGATCGGGTATCTTCTCAAGCATCCCCATCACTCGGCCTATGGCGGCTTCCCGAAGAGCAGAAGCCTGCCAAGCGCTTAAGGCAGAGAAGCTGAGGTAGAAGCGGCTCAGATATAGGGCCAACAAAAGGGCTAGGGCTCTGGCCATGTTAAAATTTATGAATTTCCAAAGCCCGGACCGCTCCGCGAAATCAGCCGCCAAAGATAAAGAGATGGCTGGGTACGTGGTCTACACTGTCTACATGGCCGGACAAGAAGAAACGAACCCGCCTACGCTTCACAGCCATAGTGATGATATGGTTGACGCTACCCAGCATCGGCTCGATCTAAATGATGGAGAGCCCGCTCAGACCGATAAGCCAGAGGAGCCCGTGGTTCCTGCGGAATTGAGCTCAGGCAATAAAGATTACCCGGTTGTCATAGCCGAAACTACAGAACAAGCATTATTCCAATGGTTTCAAAGGCAATTTCAGGACAGGGATGAGAAGATGGCCGAGGTCTATTCCAAAGTCGACGAGCTGGCAAACGTCGTGGCAAATCTCGCGACCCAAGTCGTCCGATTGCAATTACAGCAGAATCAAATTTTGGCTCATGAGCCAGGGATTGATACCCGGGGGCAGCCAACTGATATCCCTTCCAACCTAAAAGCGGAGCGCCTTCGCGAAAAACGGCCGCAATCAGTCTCCAGTCCCTTCGATACATACGTCGGAGGGGAGTCGCCTCTGAAAGAGAAGCTGGAAAAGGTCTATTCTTTCAAGAAGGAAAAAGGTCCACAAGATATTCAGGGACGCCCTAAGAAACGGTCTACAACTGCCAGAATCTAAGAGACCGCAAGAAGAGAATATGACCGACGACCCAAAATATTGCCCCTATCACAGGGTGATAGGTCATGCCATTGAGGACTGCTTCGTCTTCAAAGATTGGGTCGAAAGGCAATACAAGATGGGAGAGATAGAACTTTCTAAAGGCGTGTTAGCAAACAGTCAAGCTACGATCGCCGATTTCATGCAAATGGAGACTGAAACCTTTCGGGAACCTAATCCTCCCAGACATGTGCCTCGAGGACCAGCATCAGTAAAGGCACCTACTCCAATGGAGGGAAAGAAGAAGGTATACTCCTTCAGGAGGGATGAAGTCCGCGAAATATTCATGGACGCCCTGAACAGCGGTCTGCAACTGCCTGTTCCAAAGAGGCCACAGGAAATGAACATGACCGGCAATCCCCTATACTGCCCATATCATAGAGTGGTGGGTCATACCATCGAAGACTGCTATATTTTCAAAGATTGGGCAGAGGACCAATATAAGCTTGGGAAAACCTCACAATCCTTGGATGTATCGGCAAGCTACAGAGCTAGGTCATCAACACAGCCCCGCCAAGATCAAAGTTCAAGGAGCTGGGATAAGCAAAGAGGACCACCACGTCGTTAAACTGGGAAACAGTCGACCTCTAAGTCGTTAAACTGGGAATGTAAAAAAAAATGTGTAAATAAAAGAAAAATAAAGAAAAGCCGAAATGATGGGGCAACTCGCAATAAAAATCAGCGATTAAAAATGAAAATGAAAATAAAGCCGAAATGATGTGGCAACCGCAAATAAAAGCAGAAATGATGGGGCAATCGCGACCTTCGCGATGAGAAAAGCTGAAATGATAGAGCAATCACGGTAAAAAAAAAAACAAAAAAAAACAAAAACAAAAACAAAAAAAACGGCGAATGATGAGTCGCTCCTGGTACCATATTCCAGTGCAGCGATGCAGACGCCGACCAAAATCCAATTTCCCGAAATTCTTCCAGCCCTACGTTTAGTCCCCAACTCGACTACCGTATACAATCCACGGGCTCAAATAATTCTCATCATACCCATATCCCACTGCAATCACCAGTCCAGCGGTTGGTCTCCGCCCTCAGAATTATGCTCCATTGAGAAGACCCACTCATGTGTCCTCACGATACATGAGGAGAACAAACCTTTGTGGGATCCTTACGACTCACAAAGGAAAAACACACTTAGGAGTCCTCACGACTCCTAAGGAGAAAATACACCTGCGGGATCCTCACGACTCGCAGGGAGAAAATACTTTTATGGGACCTTCACGGCCCATAAAATTGGAAAGCCTTAGGCGATATGGACCTAAACCCGTCTCCTAAGCCATCGCTCCGCCAACAAGAGTAGGCAAATGATGAATTGCTCCTGGCACCTCTGCTTCAGTGTTAGCAACGCTGATGCCGGCCCCTACCCCAAAATTCCAAGCTCGACATCAATAGACCCCTAAGTCTTTAAACTGGAAACAGATGACCTCTAAGTCGTTAAACTGGAAACAGATGACCACTAAGTCTTTAAACTGGAAATATATGACCTCCACGTCGTTAAACTGGAAACAGATGACCTCCACGTCGTTAAACTGGAGACAGCTGACCTCCAAGTCGTTAAACTGGAAACAGATGACCTCTAAGTCGTTAAACTGGAAATAGTAGACCTCTAAGTCGTTAAACTGGAAACAGATGACCTCTAAGTCGTTAAACTGGAAACAGTCGACCTCTATGTCCTTAAACCGGGAACGAGGGAAATCCACTCATGTGTCCTCACGATACATGAGGAGAACAAACCTTTATGGGATCCTTACGACTCACAAAGGAAAAGCACACTTAGGAGTCCTCACGACTCCTAAGAAGAAAATACACATGCGGGATCCTTACGACTCGCAGGGAGAAAATACCTTTATGGGACCCTCACGGCCCATAAAATTGAAAAGCCTTAGACAGTAGGGATCTAAACCTGTCTCCTAAGCCATCGCTCCCCAATCCCCAACGGCGAATAATGAGTCGCTCCTGGTACCATATTCCAGTGTAGCGATGCAGACGCCAACCAAATTCCAAATCACATACCCTAACGGTGAATGATGAGTCGCTCCTGGTACCATATTCCAGTGCAGCGATGCAGATGCCAACAAAGTCCTGAAATGTTTTTGGCCCTACGGTCTGGATCATACATCCTGCAAAACTGTATACAATCCACGGGCGTAAAACAATCCCCATCTCTCCAAAAAAAAACAAAAAAAAACGGTATGTCCACAAGCAAAACGGGCACGGATGAAACCAGAAAGGACTCCGTGAGTAAAAACAGCAGGACTGCCGGCGAGTTTGTGAAAACCCGAAAGGGCGCAAACTCGTAAAAAAAAAAAAGAAATGCACTCGGAAAGTCCTCTCGACTTTGTGAGGAAAAAATTCCCGCGTGAGATCCCTACGACTCACAAAGGAGCAACACACTTAGGAGTCCCCACGACTCTTAACGAGAAAATACACCTGCGCGATCCTTACGACTCACAGGGAGAAAATGCTTTTGTGGGACCCTCACAGCCCAAAAAATTGAAAAACCTTAGGTGACAGGGATATGAACCTGTCTCCTAAGCCACCAATCCCCAAATCCTCCCGGGGCAAATGATGAGTTGCTCCTGGCATCATTCCAGTGCAGCAATGCAGATGCCAAACAAAATACCCATTCCCAAATCCTTCCGGGGCAAATGATGAGTTGCTCCTGGCATCATTCCAGTGCAGCAATGCAGATGCCAAACGAAAAAAACCCATTCCCAAATCCTCCCGGGGCACATGATGAGTTGCTCTTGGCATTATTCTAGTGCAGCAATGCAGATGCCAAACAAAAACCCCAATTCCCAAATCCTCTCAAAGACAGATGATGATTCGCTCCTGGTACCATATTCCAGTGTAGCGATGCTGATGTCAACCCAAATCAAATCAAACCAACAACCTCTACGGCGGAATCATGCTCTGTCCCAGAATTTACCCCATGTCGAAATCATGCTTCGCCTCGGGATATCTACCTTCACTGCCGGAATTATGCTCCGTCTCGGAATCAAGTCAACCCGACACTCCGCGCCGGGGAAAAGTCCATCAGCAACACTCCGTGCCGGGGAAAAGTCAACCAGCGACACTCCGCGCCGGGGAAAAGTCGATCAGCGACACTCCGTGCCGGGGAAAAGTCAACCCGACACTCCGCGCCGGGGAAAAGTCCATCAGCGACACTCCGTGCCGGGGAAAAGTCAACCCGCGACACTCCGCACCGGGGAAAAGTCCATCAGCGACACTCCGTGCCGGGGAAAAGTCAATCCGCGACACTCCGCGCCGGGGAAAAGTCCATCAGCGACACTCCGTGCAGGGGAAAAGTCAACCCGACACTCCGCGCCGGGGAAAAGTCCATCAGCGACACTCCGTGCCGGGGAAAAGTCAACCCGACACTCCGCGCCGGGGAAAAGTCAACCCGCGACACTCCGCGCCGGGGAAAAGTCCATCGGCGACACTCCGTGCCGGGGAAAAGTCAATCCGCGACACTCCGCGCCGGGGAAAAGTCCATCGGCGACACTCCGTGCCGGGGAAAAGTCAACCCGACACTCCGCGCCGGGGAAAAGTCGATCAGCGACACTCCGTGCCGGGGAAAAGTCAACCCGACACTCCGCGCCGGGAAAAAGTCCATTAGCGACATTCCGTGCCGGGGAAAAGTCAACCCGACACTCCGCGCCGGGGAAAAGTCGATCAGCGACACTCTGTACCGGGGAAAAGTCAACCCGACACTCCACGCCGGGAAAAAGTCCATCAGCGACACTCCGTGCCGGGAAAAAGTCAATCCGTGACACTCCGCGCCGGGGAAAAGTCCATCAGCGACACTCCGTGCCGGGGAAGAGTCAACCCGACACTCCGCGCCGGGGAAAAGTCCATCAGCGACACTCCGTGCCGGGGAAAAGTCAATCCGCGACACTTCGCGCCGGGGAAAAGTCCATCAGCGACACTCCGTGCCGGGGAAAAGTCAACCCGACACTCCGCGCCGGGGAAAAATCCATCAGCGACACTCCGTGCCGGGGAAAAGTCAACCCGACACTCCGCGCCGGGGAAAAGTCAACCCGACACTCCGCGCCGGGGAAAAGTCCATCAGCGACATTCCGTGCCGGAGAAAAGTCAAACCGACACTCCGCGCCGGGGAAAAGTCCATCAGCGACACTCCGTGCCGGGGAAAAGTCAACCCGACACTCCGCGCCGGGGAAAAGTCGATCGGCGACACTCCGTGCCGGGGAAAAGTCAACCTGACACTCCGCGCCGGAGAAAAGTCGATCAGCGACACTCCGTGCCGGGGAAGCGTCAACCAGCCGATACTCCGCCTCGGGGAAACGTCAAGCAGACACTCTGTGCCGGGGGCACATCGACAACAGACACTCCGCCTCGGGGAAACGTCGACCAGCGACACTCCGTGCCGGGGACACGTCTACCAAATCGCTTCGGATCAGAGCATCGACCGTCTATGTCGCAAAAAGGGTAGTGCAGGCTCCCGCAAATTGGGAACCCAAATCTCTTCGTAACAGAGCGTCGACCGTCTATGTCGCAAAAAGGGCAGTGCAGGCTCCCGCAAATTGGGAACCCAAATCGCTCAGGATCATAGCATCGACCGTCTATGTCGCAAAAAGGGCAGTGCAGGCTCCCACAAATTGGGAACCCAAATCGCTCAGGATCAGAGCATCGACCGTCTATGTCGCAAAAAGGGCAGTGCAGGCTCCCGTAAATTGGGAACCCAAATCGCTCCGGATCAGAGCATCGACCGTCCATGTCATAAAACGGGCAGTGCAGGCTCCCCACAAATTGGGAACCCAAATCGCTTCGTAACAGAGCGTCGACCGTCTATGTCGCAAAAAGGGCAGTGCAGGCTCCCGCAAATTGGGAACCCAAATCGCTCCGGATCAGAGCGTCGACCGTCCATGTCGCAAAAAGGGCAGTGTAGGCTTCCTACAAAGCAGGAACCAGATCGCTCCGGGCCAGGGAAACGTCTACCACGGACACTCCGTCTCGGAGACGCGTTAAGCGTCGACCGTCCATGTCGTAAAAAGGGCAGTGCATCCCAAAAAGTGGGAACCAAAAGCAAGTTGCCTCCACGTGAAAGAAGATCCATCAATTTCATGCACACGACCCACATATGCTGTGTGCATTTATTGATGGGGGGCAATTTGTTGGGGTAAAAATTTACACCCCTGTTGACCGAGTCAAAGTCAAGGTCAACTCCCAAGCTAGGTGGGCCCAAGCCCAGGTCAAGTGGGCCCATGCCCCGGTCGAGCCCGAACATGAAGCGGCCGGCCTCCCCCCATGCCAAGATAAAAATTTTTGTAATAAATAATTTTGTTGTATTTCTTTTATTTTATTTTCGGATAAATGTAAGAAAAATAGGCATAAAGCCGAATTTTTGTAAAGCCCATGGCTTATGTGCAAAAAGAAATGGCACATGAGCCATGGGATAGGCAAAATGCTATTTTGTGAAGCCCAAGGGGCTATGTGTAAAATGTATGGCCTATAAAGGCAAAGATAATGAAATATCTCAACAACTTTTTCTCTCTCCAAAAAAGTTTCAGATCTGAGATTTTTCTTCCTTCTTCAAGGTTCCAAAACATTCTTCTTTCTTTTGAATTAAATCAAGAGTTCTACTCTCCTTTTTATAAAACAAATTAGTTTTTCACCACAAAACCCATCAAGGGGAACTCAGATCTTCCATTAGATCTCAAAAAGGAGTGATTTTTTTTAAATCCCATATCTCTTGATCTTCAAGATCCAGCCAACAGAGGAGGAAGAAGAAGAACCCATTTCCCCAACCAAAACATTTTCCATTTTTTTTTAGGAGTTTAACTCCACTAATTTCTCTTTCGAGGGTTTCTGGGGCTAAAAGCCCTCCTTTCCTCGCCGGCGCGCTAGCGCTCGAGCGCAAAGCACCTACGTGCCGACACGTGGCGCGTTTGCGTTCCAGCGCACTGCGCGCGAGCACAAAGCGCCCACGTGCCAACACGTGGCGCGCGCGCTTGCGCTCCAGCGCGCAGCGCTCGTGCGCAAAACGCCCACGTGCCGACACGTGGCCGCGCGCGCTTGCGCACCAGCGCGATGCGCAAAACGCCCACGTGCCGACACGTGGCGCGCGCACTTGCGCACCAGCACGCTTGCGCTCCCGCGCGCAGCGCTCGTGCGCAAAGCGCCCACGTGCCGACACGTGGCGCGCGCGCTTGCGCACCAGCACGATGCGCAAAGCGCCCACGTGCCGACACGTGGCGCGCGCACTTGCGCACCAGCACGCTTGCGCTCCAGCGCGCAGCGCTCATGCGCAAAGCGCCCACGTGCCGACACGTGGCGCGCGCGCTTGCGCGCACCGCTCATGCGCAAAGCGCCCACGTGCCGACACGTGGCGCGCGCGCTTGCGCTCCTGCGCGCAGCGCTCATGCGCAAAGCGCCCACGTGCCGACACGTGGCGCGCTTGCGCCTGAGCGCACAGCACCTAAGCGCACAGCGCCCAAGGTGCTGCCCCACGCATCCTTTGGATGCCTTTTTCCCTTTATTTATATATATATGTATATATATACATTTGTACACATACACATACTCCGCAACATTCTCCCCCTCCAAAAAATTTTCGGGCCGGGGCGCTGCCCCGAACCCCGCAAGGGGGCTGCTAGCCCCCTTGACCCCCAGCCCGCTATCCCGGTAGCGGGACCCCCGTAAAAACTCTGCGTGGCTCCCGATATATCCAAAAAACCCCTTTCAAAACAGAACACACGCACACCGCACATTGGGTTCGCATGACCAGTTTAACCCGTTAATCGGAGGTTCTCTCGCCCCAAAGGCGAGGGGTAATTAACGGCAGCTTAGTCCGCGGCTACCGGAGATTCGGATCCTCACAATCATTAAACCCCGGCCTACCCTAGGCAGGGGGAATCTGTAGTACGCTTGACAAGCGCGCGCGTATTCCCATCTCACTGGGGTGACGAAAAACACCCTACAATGTAAAATTTTGCCAATGAGGTCACTCCCTGTGAAGGGATCTAGTCTCTTTCTTCATCGAATGAGGTGCAGGATATTCCTAATCGAATACCTCGACGCAAAGCAAAAGTAAACGCCTATGGTTTTCAAAAATTGGTTCCAACAACATCATTTAGGTTTTTTTCTTGCATTAATCAGAATTAATGCAGTCCCATCAATTAAGCATATCATGCCAGAAAGAAACAAAAATAAGCATGCAAATATGCGCCATCCGCATTCGTCGCAGGGTCCCGGATTTTCACCGTAAGGTTACTTAACTTACAGCAGGGCAGGGACAAGACTAGCGCGGATGCAAAATATATATAGTGTCTACTAGATATATATAAAATATATAGCAACATTCGTCTCATGCATAATATCAAGTAACATCAAAGAAGTATCACAGCAGAAGCAAATATAGTATGGAAATGTGAATAATCTAGAAAAAAAGTACATTTCAATAGAGCCAAATATGAAATGTAATTTTCCGATCGTGTGGATAATCCATAGTATCGGATCCTAGATCCCTACGAGTGCGACAAACTACTTACCAATTCCAGAAGCGAGGCAACCCTACTCAACGAAATGAATGGGCCACCTAGCACTTCCAAAATCCGGTGACTTGGACACCCCTCCGCGGGTCAATCCTATACCCCCTATGAGTATGGCGAATAGCCTGCCAATTCTAGAGTAAGGCACCCTGGTTTCAACGCCATGAGATGGAGGCTCGTTGCCCTCTAGAACCCGGCTACTCGATCACTCCGCCGCGGGGTAATCCTAGTGCATGTAATAAAAACCTGAATATACAACGGTGACTACGTCCGCAATCAGGACGCCCCCCAAAGAATAATAGAAGTCGTGACGATGGCAGTCCACATGTCGGATGCTCATCACTCAATATGAATATAGATTACATCACAGAAAATTATATCTAATACTACATACTCCTGGCTATCAGTCGCGACAAATCCAACACAACCATAAACAACAAGCAATATCCACCACAGAACATGCAAACTTGCGAATATCAATTCCGTAACCCCATTTAATTGATATGTATAGCAATTAGACGAAGTTTTACCAAACATTATGATACACACAACCATCACTACGTCTACGACAATCGAATATCGCACACAAATAGCCAACACTTAAATTTTCCAAAACACCGAAAATCAAGTGTGCTAAAAACTGACAAAAATTCCATGCTACCGAAATGAGCTCGGATTGATCTAAAACTTCACGGAGGATCCCGGCATAAAATTAGAGTTAACTCGGATTCACTTAGGGGGGGTACCTAGCCCATAGGACACCCAAAGGTGGCTACAGGGGCAAGGCAGACCCGAGCCTGCCTAATTGGGCAGGGCTCGGGTCTCTACGCCCCAAGGCTACTTTTGGGTGGTCTCAGGGGTGTGGGCCCTCCCTAGGTCCCCGGGACGTCCTCGGGGTGCGCACCTCCCCACGCCTTCTTGGCCCAAACCGAGAGCCCGCGGGGAGTCAAAACATCAGGTTATCAAAGAATCTGTCACTGGTTTTACGACAGTTTTTGCGGAGCAAAAACCGGCGAGATTCGGAAGTCATGACTATCTAGGTTAGGGTGTTTGGGTGGCTCTTGTTAGGAATATGTATGCCTTAGAGACCATTATTGTACATTGATATATATTATAGTGGATGCTTGGACATATATATAGAGGACTTTCTAGCTCGACATGATAGTATGCTATCTGGTTGCTTATTATCTTAACATGTACACTTAGTATTATTTTACTGTCTCTCTCATACATGTTGATAAAACCCTTAGGGTGTTGGCTTGACTACCAGGACTATGAGGCAGATCATTCTACTGGGACCTGGGTAGTCCACAAGTACACCCTTTAATTGTTCCTAGTCGAGGGTATATCAAGACAGGGCATCAATAATCTAGAGTATACTAGTGTGTACGTTTCTTGACCCTGTATGGGGGCGATGGTTGATCCCATAGCCATTGGTGTTTGACATCAAAGATTGTACACATGTGCTCATTAGAGAATGGGTACACTGAACAGGACTTGCCAAGAACTCCTAGTTGGTACTATATCTATCGTCAGATAGCAGTTCTCTAGTGACACTGGTACAGGTTAGTTTGTAGACCCAAGATCGTTATAAAGTCTTGAGTGGTTCCCACTCTGCTTTGATTTCCTCCCTACTACGACTCAAAGGAGTCGTGCAAACAGGTGGATTTTGGGTACAGTCCCAAGTCACATGGAGGCAATGAGCGATAGGAGGGGTTTCGCCTCTCCTGGTATAGGGAGTTGATATTGCGCTATGCTTGATTGGTTATAACATGAAGTCCCTGGTTAGGGCTATTGATGAGATTTACTGGTAAGAGTTATCAGTAGTTTCTCATACTGTTATAGGCCACACATCAGCATGACTTATCAAGTTATTGGGGTATGAAGATTCCACCCCTAGACTCGATATGTGACGTACCAGACGAAGAGACCGGACTGTACGGTAAGTGTTACCTATAGGCTTCATGGGAGTTTGGGCAAGCTTGCTTGTTGATCTTCTATTCGCTCAATACCTGGGTAGCCGTTATGTCCAGCTAGTACCGCTGACGGCTTGTGGGTGACCGATGTGGTCATCACCTACTGCTGGCATATTGACGAGTCTTTAGAGTCCCACATAGAAGTTTTCTGGTTCAAGAGAAACAAAGTAGGGCACGTATGTTGATATGTGCGGGGCCCTGATTAAATACGAGTATGTGATACCGTATTCTAATCTGGCGGTTATTTGATATCAGTTAGGTTATATGTGATATAACCAGATTATTGAATTAAGTGTTGATTTGATAATGTGATATACAGATAAATGATATTAGTTGGTTATATGTGATATAACCGGATTATTAAATTAAGTGTTGATTTAATAATTTGATGTGTATTTATATTTGATATAATTATATATTAACTAATATTATAGCTCATTAATTATTTTCTTATCTTAATATATATATATTAATATATGTATATATGATATATGTATATATATATATTATTTAAGAAGCATGGCATGGATTTTCTATTTTATGAAAATAGAAAAGAGGTGGAAAATAAGGAGATTTAGGGGTTCTAACTGTATTGACAGTGTGGCAAAGCATAGGCTCTTATCCCTAGGGTGTCCCGAGACCGGAAGGTGTTCCGGTGGGTTGTAGTCCTCGCGAGGGGGCATGTATAAAAAGTAGCTGCTGAGGGACCCGTAGGTGCTACGGCGACCCCATTGGATGGGGCTGCTGCCTGACTTTCATGGTATCAGAGCTACTAGGCATTGGATGTCGACCTATGAGGGGTTCTCACTGCGTGAGTGTGGCGAAGCATAGGCTCTTACCCCCAGGGTGTCCCAAGACCGGAAGGTGTTTCGGCAGGTTGTAGTCTTCGCGAGAGGGCATGCGTAAAAAGTAGCTGCTGAGGGACCTGTAGGTGTCACGGCAACCCCATTGGATGGGTTTGAGGAATGGGGTGAAGCATGACTTTTGTCACGCCCCGCTTCCCAGAGTACGCAAGATTGGGCACGTGACATAGCCAACCATGCTACCTATGGGTAGGAAGTATCCATCCACAGTCACATTACGGTTGTAGAGATATCAAGAACAAGATAAATAAACTAATCTAACACATGTCCAAATCCATAATAACAAGAGTCAATAAACAATAAGTGCGGAAGCAAATGATCCAATACAATAAATAAACAGTACGTCCCATAATGCGGGCTCACATCTGGAAATGAAATGAAATAAATAAACTAAACACTATGGAACTCACAGATCAGCCTGCTGGCTAAAGTACTCCTGCTCGGTCGTCGACAGTGGTAAGGAATCTGGGCCATGCAAAACCCAGACGTCGGCGCGTCATGTCAACCAATAATATAATATAAACATGGTAATAAGCAATGCAGGGATGAACATGAATGAAGCAGTACTATGAAATAACAGTGCAGGGTAATATGCAGTGGTAACTAAACTGTCCTATCAGGTTTCTACTCTAAAGTCCTTGAAATCAATTGATGACTCGTCGATGTAACTCAATAGTATCCCGTGCGTGCCCGGGACCACGATCAAGATCCTCGGGGCTGAATCCGAGACGTGCCGCTAGACAGTAATAGGTAGCAGGATGGGCGAGTGATGTCAGCATCATCACTCCGGGGCTGGCCAAGCCCGTAAGACTGATCAGAACAGGTATCGAACTGTTGAGTTACAAGTCGGTTTCACCTTTGATTTCCTCATACCCCCAAGTTATGTATGTCATGTCAGGTATTCAGTAATCAAGGACTAATGCCAACACAGGATCAGGTAACAGGTCAGGTTTGTCTGGATAGACAATAGGAATGGTCCATGAGGACCCCAAGTCAGGTTTGTTGGCATTAGGCATGAGATCAGGTAATCAGTCAGGTCGTGGTACAACAGGTTGAGTCGGTATGTATATATATGTCATGTGTAGCAGGGTCAGGCCAATATGTAGTGAAATCGGGTATGTGCTCACAACAGGTATACAATCAAATAAGTAACAGCAGCAAGAATTTAAAGTAAACAGCAATAATAGTCACTTAATCACAATGGTGCTTTGTATTATCTTTATTAACAGGTTCAAGCACCCTTGGGTGCAATAGTCACAGGGTAAAGCAATATCAATAACGTAAAGCAATGAAACTATATGAAATTAAAACTAAAGCATAAATAGTTGTCACATGGATGATCTAACAAATAAAGCAATGACGATCTAACTGGTTTAGTTTGTTAAAGCATGGATTGATAGCAGACCAATTAATTACAAGAAGCTACTATAATGATTCAATGTTAAAGATAATTGCAACCGTCAGTTCTAAGTTATACTAAATATCGATATTACCATCAACTGTGTGGTTATACTAAATAATATGATAATTAAATGTATAGCAAGACTTGATCTTGTATTAGCATGTTAGAGCAAGTATTCGGATACTTGCCTCGACGGTTTCTCAAACCGGAAAACACGAATGCAACGTCGGCGGAAACACGAGACGGATGCACGGGCCACGGATTGAGTCCAAACAGCGAACAGCGGGACCACACGGACCAGAGTACTTCGCTGGAGAGTCGGGTCCAAACGTCGGCACGGCCGGAATCCGGCAAAATGTCAAAACGACGACGAATTAGAAAAATACGACACACGGACACTAAGACCAGCGAGGGGGTTAACACGAATGGAAAGGTAAGGAGATGCTTACAGGGAAGAACCAGGGGGCAACCACGACGGGCTCGACGGCGATGGGACGCCGGCGAGGCAGCGACGGCGAGCAGCGAAGGCTGAAAAGTTTCTGGGTTCGCTGGAAAGGGGTGGTGCGGTGAGTAGAGGGGGTGCTGGCCTGCTCTGGTGTTCAGGGGGAGAAGGAGGTGGTCGGAGATGGCTCTGGCAACGACGTCGAGGATCGACGGCAAGTTTCCCGGCGACTAGGGTTGATGTTAGGGTTGGGCTCGGGTTCTGTGGTGGTCCGGCGAGGGGAGGAGGAAGACGAGGAGGTCGGGACGAGGGTGAAAGGAGGAAGTCTCTGGCGTCGTCGGCGATGGGAAGCGGCAGCGACGGCGAGATCTGCGTGCAGTTGGTGTCGTCGGGGGTTGGGTTGCAGGCTCGGGAAGGAGGGAGGAGGGTTGCGGTCGAAGCTGTGGAGGTATGGATGATGACGGCGAGGTCACGGGGAGGTCGGCGGCGAGGTCACGACGAGGCTAGGGTTAGGGTTCGGGGGTTCGCGATGGGTTTCTCATGGTGGTTCTCGCGAGGTCGAGGACGTGATAAATATAGAGGGAGAGAGAGAGATTTGATGAAGAGAGAGAGAGAGAGAAAAGATTAGAGAGAGAGATAGAGAGAGATTGAGAATTGGTGGGGCCCACGAGGGATTTTCTCCCTCGTGATTGGCCAGAAGGAAAAATCGTAGGTAAATCCTAAAAGATTTAAAGGGAATCTAAACGTTATTTACGTAACAGTAATATATAAATATAGTTTTAATGTATTTAATTAAATGGGTCTTTCGGCGCTAAATGAAACATTTCCAAATCGCGCCCGGGTTGCGCCCAAATGTTTCAAATTCAAATTATAGGATTTTAAGCGAGTTCCAAATTTTGAAAAGTGGTGTTTAATGATTAAAATGCATGCCCCCAAGTCGGACACTTGCACACGCGCGTAGTCGTCCAAACTTGCCCGTTTCACCGAACGGGATGAAATCATGACGCGCGGACGCTACCACGCGACTAGTGGCGACGAGTAGGCCAACATGGATATTTTTAATTTCATTTTAGGTGTTAAAATTTGTTATATGCCAAAATGACTTAGCCGGTTAAAATTTAGCAATAAACACCAAAAAATCAAGATAATTGAAATGAGCAATGTATAACACTCAACTAGTAATAGAAATAGTATTATTGGGCTCGGGTGTTACAACTTTTTATTATTGTTTATTACTCTTGACTCACTATTGAAGCATGGTTACAATTTTTAATTGTTAAAAATTGTATGCTTTAATAAGTGAGGAGATATGAGAGCCATTCTACACTTGCATTCTCTTTACTTGATCATTTTTCTTGAGTTGCTACTTGCTCTCTAGCTCTCTCCATTTTCTTTACCTCCTCCTCCAAGCTCAATCCCTCACATGAGTTGTGAACTCTTGAGCTTGTGAGAATTCTAGTGAGCAAACAAAACCCCTACTTCACCATCCTACACTTGATTAGCAATTAAGTGTAGTGTGTTTCCTTCACTAAAGAGTTTAGTGAAAAGCTAGCTTGGATTAGTGGAGTTTCGGGTGGAACATCTTCGGCACGAAGGTCAACGAAGGAAGCTTGTTCATTCTTCAAGAGGAGCCTAGTAGAGTCGTAGGGACCATAACCCGGAGCTTTAGAAGAGAAGGACACGGACTACAAAGATTGTAGCATCATTTCCTTTAGCTAGTTTAGTTTGATATCATCATAGTAACCCTAATTATCTAGTTTGATCCCAGGTTAGTCTAGTTTAGCACCCCAAATTTTTAAAGTTGCATGCTTGATGCCGGTTTTGACCTCATGGTGGTGCTAGGGTAGACTTTGAAAGTGTGCGTTAGCACCACCACTGGATTTTACTAGCATCAAGCATGCCGTTTTAAAAATTTTAGGGGTGCTAATTTATACTAACCAAGATCTTAAACTAGATGATTAGTGTTTAATTAAGATATCACTAAACTAAGAGATGGATGGCTACAACCTTTGTAGACCATGTCCTTCTCTTCTAAAGCTCCGGATTGTAGTCCACGCGACTTCACTTGAAGGTTGAACGAACTTGCTCTGATGACCTTCGTGCCGAAGATGATCCATCCGAAGTCTGTCAATCCAAGCTACCTCTTCACTAAACTCTTTAGTGAAGTAAACACACCACACCAAAGCGCTAATCTAGTGTAGGATGGTGAAGTAGGGGTTATGTTATTTCACTAGGGTTCTCACAAGCTCAAGGGTTCACAACTCATGTGAGGGATTGAGCTTGGAGTTGGAGGTGCGGAAAAGGGAGAAAGCTAGAGAGAAAACTCATCACATGAGTTCAACTCAAGAAAAATTAATCAAGTGTGGAATGAAGTGTAGAATGGCTCATCCATTATTGAAGCATACAATTTTTAACACAAAAAAATTATAGCCATGTTTTAATAGTGCAAGCAAATGAATATAATATAGAATAAGCCATGCTATGCCCATCCCTCCAAAGTATCCCCATTTTCCACTTTAATTTCTATTTACTAAAAATAAAAATACCATGTCATGCTTCATATATATATATATATATATATATATATATATATATATATATATATATATAAGCATATAATTAGTGAGCAATAATATTAGTCAATATACAATTATATCAAATATAAATATATATCATATTATTAAATCAACATTTGATTTAGTAATCCGGTTATATCACATATAACCGACTAATATCATTTATCTGTATATCACATTATTAAATTAACACTTGATTCAATAATCCGGTTATATCACATATAACCTAACTGATAACAAATAGCCGTCAGATTACAATACGGTATCTCATACTCGTATTTAATCAACTCCCCGCACATATCAACATATGCGCCCTACTTCGTTTCGCTTGAACCAGGAAACTTCTATGTGGGACTTTAAAGACTCGTCAATACGCCAGCAGTAGGTGATGATCACACCAGTCACCCACAAGCCGTTAGTGGTAATAGCTGGACATAATGGCTATCCAGGTATTGAGCGAATAGAAGATCAACAAGCAAGCCTGTCCAAACTCCCATGAAGCCTATAGGTAACACTTATCGTACAGTCCGGTCTCTTCCTCTGATATATCGCATATCGAGTCTGGGGGTGGAATCGTCAGACCCCAATAATTTGATAAGTTATGCCGATGTAAGGCCTATAACGGTATGAGAAACTACTGATAACACTTACCAGTAAATCTCATCAACAGCCCTGGCCACGGACTTACTGTTATAGTCAATTGAGTATAGCGCAACATCGACTCCCAATACCGGGAGAGACGAAACCCCTCCTATCGCTCATTGCCTCCATGTGACTCGGGACTGTACCCAAAATCCACCTGTTTGCACGACTCATTTGAGTTGTGGTAAGGAGGAAATAAAGTACAGTGGGAGCCACACAAGACTCTATGACGATCTCCAGTCTACAGACTAACCTGTACCAGTGTCACAAGATAACTGCTATCTGACGATAGGTATAGTACCATCTAGGAGTTCTCGGCGAGTCCTGTTCGGCGTACCCATTCTCTAATGAGGATCTGTGTACAATATTTGATGTTAAACACCAATGGATATGGGATCAACCATCGCCCCATACAGGGTCAAGAAACGTACACACTAGTCTACTCTGGAATATCGATGCTCTGTCTCGATATTCTCTCGACTAGGAACAATTGAAGGATGTGCTTGTGGACTACCCAGGTCCCAGTAGTATGATCCGCATCATAGTCCTGGTAGTCAAGCCTACATCCTAAGGGCTTTATTAACATGTATATGAGAGATGGTATAATAATACCAGTGAACATGTTAAAATAAAGGAAACCAGATAGCATACTATCATGTCGAGCAAGAAAGTCCTCCATATATATGTCCAAGCATCCACTATATCATACAGTAATGGCCTCTAGAGCATACATATCACTAACAGACTTTCATGGTATCAGAGCTAAGTTAGAACATTAGGGAAGGTCTTTACGGTGTTAAAGTGTTCGAGCGATTTTTCGAAGCCCGGTTTTGGCATATTTCTTTCGATTTTTCAAAAGTTGAAAATTTTATGATTAAAAATATACAGAAAATTATGCAGGTGATTTAGTGGAGCCTTAAGAAATTCGAGAATCAAACTCCTTCAAACGGCCGCGGAACCGCGGCCTAACCTCATGTTTGGCCGCGATTCCACTGCGTGTTTGTATAGTTGTGGTCCCGTTTCTCTTATGCCGCTCCATTTTGTGATTTTGCACTCTCTGGGTATTTTTTATGAGACTCAAGTTGTTGAGGTCTCTGGATTTGTGGGTGTTTGATAAATCGATCGAAATATTTAGCGTCGTATAGATGATGATGATCTGTGATACAATATTTGGAATCCACAACAATTAGCTTTGAGAAAACTAGTTAGTGTTTTATAAATCTAGCGCTTTAGTCTCGGTTCATCGATTGCCACGGAGTTTCGATTCGGATCAAAACTCCATCGTAATCACGTATAGTACGCGAACGACGGTTGGGAATCTTGTTGAATTATCCGACTGCTTATTGAAAAGAGTTTTCAGTTGGAGACTAAAATGCAAGGTTTATAGAGTTAGGCATGGAATTCGGAATATGAGATATTCTGGGTTTATGATGTCTAAGGTATTTGCGGATTCTAAATATTGTAGTTTTTCATTTCTTTTCTACGACCATAAGTGTAATATGTGGTGTATCTCCGATCTCGTTGCTATATGTCAACGGAATTCGGGATACACATATTTACTTATGTTGATGACATATGATGTTATGTGTTGCTGTGATATGTTATACTGGATCATCGTGAATGAATAGCCGGGTTTTTTTTACGTAAGATAAGAGTTTTTTAATTTTCATTCATGTAAAAATGTATATAATATTCTTTTATTGGGACATTTCCGGGTTGAGAATGATGTCACCATTGATGTATATTATTTACTTTTCCGCATTAGGATAGACCTAAGGCGGGGGGCACAAGTAACCAGGTTCTGGAGTCCAGTGGGAGACCATCTCGAGGAGTCGAGACCGGGTCTCCTAACTCTAGACTTGGCAGGGTTGCTTGCCGCTCTCGTAGGGGTCTAGGAATGTGGGTTTGGCTATTCATCACGATCGTGGAATCCATTTTTTTCATTATTGGCTGAATTTAAAACACGGACCTCCTAGTATATCCAATATTTCATATGTTGACTTCTGCTGCTTGGTTCTGTGATGTGATCGTATAACTGCGTGATACGAATTCTATATTATATATATGATATATAATAAACGTTGCTTATGTTTTTCACCCGCGCTAGTCCAACCCCCGCTCTGCCGTTAGTTAAGTAACCTAACGGTGCATGACGGGGCCCCGTGGCGAATGCGGATGGCATAAGCATACATTTTATTTTCGTTCCTTTTCTGTGATGTTTAGGAAAACATAAATGATGGGTCTTCATTAATGAGATTAATGAAAAGAAAAGAAACCTAAAATTATTGTAGAATCAAAATTTTAAAAAGGTAGCTCTAGTTCTTGCTTTGCATAGTGGTATTCCTTGATGAATATCCAGCACCTCATTCGATGAGGAAAGAGCCGAGATCCCTTCACCGGGAGTGATCTCTTTAGCAAAACTAGCAAATGCTACTGTTTCCTGATTTAAAATCAGGAAAGTTTACGGAGGAGGCATCACGTGCTAGCATGTGACCAGCAGTCACGTGTTGGCACGTGACATCTAAAACAGCGGCAAAGGCACATCGGTTCCCTGACTAAATCAAAGAAAAGGCTTCAGAAAGGGTCGCGTGCTCACACGTGACCGGGGGTAACGTGTTGGCACGTGACGGTTGAACAGCGGCCAGAAGACAGAACGCAGAAAGAAGAAGAAAGGTCGTTCCAGGGGTTACGTGTTTACACGTGACCATGGGTCACGTGGCCACACGTGACCGGCTTTCAAAGCCTATCTATTTAACAGAATTAAATTCTGAACGGCATTCAAATCTTTCTAAAGGAGAATAATTACTTGGAACCGATTGGATTAAAGATTTAAAGATGATTAAATATCACAAATTTATGGAAAGATCTTAGACAAGGAAAGATCCCCCCTAAATCTAACCGAGATAACAAAAGGATATCTCTGGATTCAAAATCCAATGGTGAATAAAATTCACTTAACAATTTAAAGGCCCAGATTGATAAATCAAATCTCTTAAAATACAAATCAAATCTCTTAAAATACAAATCAAATCTTGCAATGAGAGATTTGCTAAACAAATTGATTCTCTTTCTTTCTCCTATAAATAAGAGGCAAGAAGAGAAGAGGGGGGAGGTCCTTTTTTTGGAGAGAGAGAAACAGAGGGAGGAGAATTTAATTCTCAAGAAAAAAAAAGAGAAGAGGGAGAATTTAATTCTCTGCAAAAGAAGAACCCTAGGTAAGAAAAGAGGGACTTCAAAAGAGAATTTAATTCTCAAAAGAGTTTAACTCTTATAAAAAGAAAAGAACTTAGTTCTTTCTCTGGTTGAGGATCTGCAAAGCGCACATCTCCCCATGAATTGAGAATTTAATTCTCATTGGGTTGAGATCCTGCCATACAGATCTAAAACACAGAGGAAGAACTGAGTGTCGAGAATTTAATTCTCACAGAATTATAGGAATTTAATTCCTTTGAAACAAAATTAGGGTTTAACCCCATATTTTAGGAATTTAATTCCTCCAAAATCATGACTAGGGTTTAACCCTACAGAGAATTTAATTCTTAAAGAAATAAAGAGATTTGAAAGATCTCCATACACGTAAAGAACTTGATCACGTGGTAACACGTGACCCCCATTCTCAATGAGCAGAGAAGAAAAAATAGAACTTGATCACGTGGTAACACGTGACCCTTCCCCTCAATGATCAAAAGAGAACGAACAAGAATTAAGGTCACGTGTCCCCACGTGACCCCTGAAAAGATCCCCAGAAATGAGAAGGAAAAATCACTGAAGCATCACCTCACGTGCTCCCACGTGACTCCCAAAACGTAGAAAGAAAAAGCAAAGGAAATGAAACCTTTGGGCGCTCTCACGTGTTGTCACGTGACCCCTCAGCAAATGCTTTAACAATTAGCGCACAGATCCCCATCACGTGCCAACACGTGATGCTCTAAAATAAAAATAAAAGTGTTTAACACTTATTCGCAAATTTGAGGATAAACCAAAAGGAAATCTGGCTCCACATTTAGGGCGCCCTCACGTGTCCCCACGTGACCCCTAACGAATCCCTTTAATATCGAATGGATGGATGCCTATCACGTGCCCACACGTGATGGACAGGAAATTAAAAGTGTTAAACACTTACCTGCAGAATAAAATAAGGGAAATCAGGGCGCTCTCACGTGTCCGCACGTGACCCCTCCCTCCTTAGTGTTTAACACTAATTGGAAAACTCTATCTGCAGTGTTTAACACTGATTTTCTTAGTGTTTAACACTAATTTGGAAAACTCTATTTGCAGTGTTTAACACTGATTTTCTTAGTGATTAACACTAATGTGAAAACTCTGTTCCCGGTGTTTAACATTGATTTGCTTTAGTGTTTAACACTAATTTGAAATCTATACTACCAGTGTTTAACACTGATTTGCTTTAGTGTTTAACACTAATTTGAAAGCCCCGTTGCTAGTGTTTAACACTGATTATCTTTTAGTGTTAAACACTAACTTGCTAATCTTAATTCCAGTGTTCAACACTGTTGATCTTTAGTGTTTAACACTAGCTTTAGCCCAATTGGCTAAGATTCTAGAGGCAAAGCCTCTCCTCCAATGAGCCAACAAAGGGCCAATATTTCAAACATAATTGGACTTAGCCCAAACTGGCCATAAGTCCTCAAATCATCTTGAACTGAGCACATCTGCTCTTTCAACAACCTCATTGGTTCAAGGGTACATCTCCGAACTCCTCTGATATTTGTCGTTGTAATCCTTCAACGTCTTCAGAGAGGTGACGGGTCCCGACAACCACATATTAATACGGACTGTGGGGTCCTTAAACTCATGGACTAATGCATCCTTAAACTAACATTTGTCCCCAAAACAGGAACAATGGACCACCATGTCCCTAAACTGGCAATGGACCACCATGTCCCTAAACTGGCAATGGACCACTACGTCCCTAAACTGGAACAATAGAGCCCCTAAATGCTCTTTTGTCGGATCTAAACGATCCCGTTAAGTCGATCTTAGTCCCAAACTGGACTAACGTATCCTTAACAACCGTTTAAGTTGATCTTAGCCTCAAATATGGCTAACGTATCCTTAAACCAAAATCTTCAAACAGACTTTAGTCCCAAATTGGACTATAGATCCCCCAATCAACTTTGGTCCAGGGGTACATCTCTGAACTCCTCTGATATTTGTCGTTGTAATCCTTCAACGTCGTCAGAGAGGTGACGGGTCCCGACGGCCATACATTCAATGGACCACTACGTCCCTAAACTGGAACAATAGAGCCCCTAAATGCTCTTTTGTCGGATCTAAACGATCCAGTTAAGTCGATCTTAGTCTCAAATTGGACTAACGAATCCTTAACAAACGTTTAAGTTGATCTTAGCCTCAAATATGGCTAACGTATCCTTAAACCAAAACCCCAAACTCAAATCTAAGAAAATACGGATTTGGACTAGTCCACGCCCTACGGGCGACAACATAACTTAGTCTCCGTATACAATCCACGGGCAACCACAAACAAAACAAACACCCACGACACCAAGTGAAATTCTGGAGAAGGAGAAAGTTGTTACCGCGATGCGGTAGCGTAATTAACTGCAGGGGCTTGCGCCTACAGGGAAGAGCGTCCCCACAACCAAAATCCCCTCAAGCGAGGGAGAATCTGACGAAGTCTGCTACATCGGACGCATCCGTCTAAACCTTCGATACATGGTGCCATAAATCAACTTGGCATCTTCGGAGAGGTAGACGAATAGCACCAATTAGCATCTGCCCCGAATCTCAGGCCAGACGTTCATGTCTCGGCCGCCAATTCGGAGGGGAACAGATTCTGGCACGCCCGGTGGGAGAATTGCCCCCAGCCTTCCTCATTCGGCGCCAGTAACGACGTCGAGCGTGTCGTGCTGATGGAACCGGCTTGGTGAGGGCGATAACCTCGTCTTGCCCCCTGTGTAGGTGGGGGGTCGCTGCTGGTGTCAGCCTGTCAAAGACCGATGTCCTTTGGGTAGCAGGAGCGGGAGCTGGAGCCGTCAATCTTGTAAAGACCGACTTTTTGGCAGGGGAAGCCGCCTTGACGACTTCAGGAGCAGGACTGGTCACTTTCTTAGAAGCAGCCTTCTCTGGGATTGTAGGCCTCATTGCGGGTCCACAGGAGTTTTGGCCCAATCTAGAGAAGACTGAGGCGCTGGTGTTGGGTGACCTGTTGAGAGGGGCCGCGGCAGGGGTAAGATGATCAAAGGCCGACTTCTTGGGAGCTTCTTTTGTCAGCACCGGAGCGGTGAAGCTTGTCGGCGGGAGCATGGTCCCAAAGAACAATCCTGTGGTGGCTCGAGTGCCTGGAGACCAACAACAGTGTGCCTCCTTATTCCAGCAGGATGCAGATGCAACGTCAATAAAAGACCTCACGGTCGAAACAAAGCGGAGCGATGGCAAAATCCCAGCTCCACCTCAGCATTCGTCTCGATACAGCAGACGAGATGTCAACAACGGCATTCCCTCGCAATCCAGCACGATGCAGATGCAACATCAACAAAAGACCTCATGGTCGAAACAAAGCGGAGTGACGGCAAAATCCCAGCTCCACCTCAGCATTCGTCTCATTACAGCGGACACGATGTCAACAACGACATTACCTTGCAATACAGCACGATGCAGATGCAACGTCAGCGAAAGACCCCATGGTCAAAACAAAGCGGAGTGACGGTAAAATCCCAGCTCCACCACGACATTCGTCTCGATACAGCAGACGCAGTGCCAGCAAACGAAGCGAAGGCCAAATTCCTAGCTTCAGGGTCTCGAAAGTAACTCATATAAAACCTGAAAGACCATCGGAGATCATCCCACACCAGCGAGGAGTGATCACCACCATGACATTCGTCTCGATACAACAGACGCAATGACAGCAAACGAAGCGAAGGCCAAATTTCTAGCTTCAGGATCTTGACGGTAACTCATATAAAACCTGAAAGACTATCGGAGATCATCCCACACCAACGCGGAGCGGTCACCACCTTGACGTTCGTCTCGATACAGCAGACAAGATGTCACTACGGCGCCCTTCCTCCAACAGGGTTCGAACGCACCAAAGCAAACGAAGCGAAGGACAAATTCCTAGCTTCAGGGTCTGGACAGTAACTCAGTCTCTGTATACAATCCACGGGCAACCAAACACAAAACAAACACCCACGACACGAAGTGACCAGCAGGAGAAGGAGAAAGTTGTTACCGCGATGCGGTAGCGTAATTAACTGCAGGGGCTTACGCCTGCAGGGAAGAGCGTCCCCACAATAAAAAACCCCTCAAACGAGGGGGAATCTGACGAAGTCTGCTACATAGGCCGCATTCGTCTAAACCTCCGATACACGGTGCCATAAATCAACTTGGCATCTTCGGAGAGGCGGACGGATAAAACCAAATAGCATCTGCCCCGAATCTCAGGCAAGACATCCCTGTCTTGGCCGCCATTCGGAGGGGAACAGCTACAACCCACTCGGTTTTGTTTTTATATCTTCTCTAGTTCTTGCTTTGCATAGTGGTACTCCTTAATGAATATCCAGCACCTCATTTGATGAGGAAAGAGCCGAGATCCTTTCACCGGGAGTGACCTCTTTAGCAAAACTAGTAAAAGCTACAGAAAACATTCATTTTCAAATCATTAGATTCTACAACGATATCAAGTTCTTTACGTTAAAGGTTTTCTTCAAAACCAGTCGTAGCCCTTCGTCATTTCAGATAAGTGCTATTTAGTATTCGTGTTGCGTTTGTTGACCACAGTCAAGACGTAGTGTGCGGTAGCTGATTAATGCTTATCTGCCGCATATGATGCGATAGGATTAGGGTAGTCGTACGGCCTTGTTGATCATAGTTAAGGGTCGTACGGGTGGGTTTAATTCAATCACGAAATGACGGGTAGAACTTGACTAGCACTTATGATTTGTTGACCATAATTAAGGTTATAAGCTGCTAGGGGTAAAAACAGATATTGGGTATTTCAAGTGTTGAAATTTGCAATGAGATTGCATACCTTTTATGAGATAGTTGGATCCCGATACCCACTGCGAGTAAGAGTTACTCCTGGAAGAGTTTTCTACTTTACAGTTAGCCGATTCAGTAGGTGTCTAAGAAATGTGTTAACAGGATTATGCCCCTGCAGAAACGAGGTTATTTAATTAGTTCCATTCGAAAGCATGGGGAGACTCCCTCGGAATACCAATATTTGCCTGGCTGACCGATTGACGAATTTGTAGGGTGTAATTAACCCGGCTAATCTTACCTGTTATGGTTTGAAGGAAGATTTGATAACAACAGTGGGAGCCATCCTGATTAGATAAGATAATAACCAATCTAATTTTGCAAAGAGCGCATGCTAAAACGTTTCCTTCTTTCTCTCTCCAGGTAGCGACCAATGACACGCCTTAATCAAGATAATAACATGGATGTATTGACCGAACCCGCATATTATACTGAGCTGGGGAACGTTGGTTCCGCTTTTTCTTATGATTGTCATAAGTATGAGCAAGGAATAGGGGAATATCAGGATTTCCACACAACCCGAACAAAGAATAAGCATGTTGATGCATCGTCTTCGGGTGTGTTCGTAACCGAGAACTGTTTCTCAGTTTGCTCTACGTCCTGGATATTGGATACCAGATCAGGATCCCACGTATGTAATTTGTTACATGGGCTAAAGAGAGGCAGAGAACTGGGAAATGGTGATATCACTCTAAAAGTAGGGAATTGTCACGACTCGCAGGGTACGGAACGTGACTGGCACTTAAGTTACGAAACGTCTCAAGGCGTCCGTAAAATAAGTAAGCCAAAGCCCAGAAATCAAAACCAAATAAGCAGAAGAGTGAAGGAAAACCAATCAAATGAAAGTGAATTTATCAAATGAGTCATATCAAGCCTTTTTTTTAAAACAATATCAATTTTTCCGAAAATTTCGGCAGAGTCTCCTTTGTAAGTACTGGCCCCCAAAATGGGTACAACAAGAATATATATAAATACAACAAAAAAGGCATCCCCAAGCGGGAGCTAGCTCTTCGCCACAAGGCGGTCATAAATCCCACGCAATGTAAATCAGCAAAGTGCAAAATAAGCATAAAAAGGCATAAGTAAGAAGCAACATGTCGGCTCAAGCGAGCTCGACCCCAAAATACAGCATAAAAAGCCCACAAATCTCACAGTCTAGTCTCTAGGTCAATATACAACAATACTGGTAGATACAGTAGATGGAGTACTCTAGATACAAAGAATATACAAGGTGGTACAAAAATAATAATACAACCCACCTACGAGCAAAAGCCTCGAGTCCAGGCAAAGTAGGCAAAAGAAGCGGTGCGTCCGCCGCTACTGTGCTGACGGAGCGGACCTGCAAAAGACTGTGGCACAACGGGGGTGAGTTGCCAACTCGTGAGTAATAAATAACATCTATAGAGGCTATCGCAAGCATGCACACAAGCATCCTAGCATCTATAATACAGGTATGGCAGGATATACTAGCAGGTATGTATGCAACATGAATATACTAGCAGGTATGTATGCAATATGAATATACTAGCAGGTATGTACGCAATATGAATATACTAGCAGGTATGTATGCAATATGAATCAACTCGTGATCTGCATGTGTAAGTATAAGAAATCATCTTTTACCTTTAGGAATCTCTTTTGAAATATCAGCACAATACCAATAGAATCAACCAGAATCCGTGTCCGGCAACGACACCTCAAAACTGTCTCAAATCTCATATATCCATATCGTAGTATCTCTGGCCTCAGCCATCCGGCTGACCCATCTCAAATATCAATATCTCATCATCTCGCGGCTACGGTCGGTATCCTCTGGATATCCGCCGTGCCAAAACAGTCACCGGTAGGTAATCCATCACCTGCCAGACTCAACGCCATCATCTGCGATCTTCTTGCCCCGGGGTACCTCACTGGGCCCACCATGTACCCGAGACGGTTCATCCAACTTCTTGAAACAGGTCTCGAAAACCACAGCAAACTCATGGTGGACGATACTTACATCATTAGAAAACCGCAACTTTTCATATTTTAAAAGATAATAAGTTTGTAAATCTTGCGGCTTTCCCCCGAAATCCAGAAATATCATAAAATCTCAAAAACCCATCATGGGTGCATATGTCAATGATAATGAATGCATATGGTATCAATGTTCAGGTTGCAATGTATGATTAATAACTAGGCATGAACAAATGATATAATGATATACATGCACATGAGTAGCAATTCTACAATTTTATTTTAAAGATTTATTGCAATAGTACAGGTTTAAGTATCAAATATGGTGACAATATTCTAGATTATAAGTTATCTAGTGTCGTGGCATGGAAATTACCAGGGCGTGTGTGTACGTATGAATAATACTCGTGCTGCATATAAAAACCCTGGTAATGGTGCATGTGTCCTATAGAATGGGTTCGCATATGTATGACAATATAAAGCATAGATGTAGCAAGATGTTACGCAAACATTTACTCCAAATTACTAATATCACTAGAAATCTTTAAACTACTTAAACTATCGGGCGACTTACGCCATCCAAACGATAGTCCCCCGTAGATGTTATATCTACTCACCGGAATCCCCAGCTAGCTATGTCCAATCACCGCTTTCCCTTTTCGTGCCGCGTCCGAAGTCTCCGCGACCGAACCTGGAATTTGCACCAATACAAAACATAAGGTTACATATCATGAAACGACGCAATCCCAAACGAAAATATCAATGTTCACGAGTTAGGCACAACGTGTACAAGGTGCGCGGAATATACACGAAAATCACAAAAACTATCTATAATCGTCGTTTTGGGACGCCCGGCAAAACTAAAACCCGAACACACAAAACTCCGCACTCACACATCCTAAATGTCATAGGATATGCTAAAAATGTCATCAAGATATCACAAATATATCACCACAATATTTTAATAAAAACTAGTAAGCACAAAAGACTTCCAAATTCGTGCAAACTTCGCAGATTTGCGATAAAATACACACAACATCGCGCAAACACCCAAGTTAACCATAGATAGCCACTACACTAATTTTCAACACATTAACCATGCTTCAAAACCTATTTTCCACAAGCAAACCCTTTCTTGATTTTTCTAAATAGCAATAGCAATCAAAATTTCATACTAGATTAACTTAGATTAGCATAATTGAAGCCACATAAGCAAAATAACCCCATTGATTAGGTTAGTGTGACAACTAGATAGCAAAATAGCTTAATTAACCTATTAATGGTTTCTAAAACCCTAGTTAAAATTCAAGCTATGAACTTTAAAACCTAAACTAGAAATTAGCTAAACTATTAACACTAAAACCATTCAAATAAAGGAATTAACCAAAAGAAGTTAAATGGGTAAGGATTATACCACAAGATCTATGGATCTAGCAAGAAAAGTTGCCTCCCAAGATGCCTCCTAGCATCCAAGATCCAAGCTAGAATGGCTAAGGGGAAAGGATAGCATAAGGATTTGGTTTGAATTTTGAATAAATTGTGGATTTTTGGAGCAATTTTGGATGAACTTTGATGATGAAAAGAGATGAGACAAGGAGGGGGGATGGGGCTGCTGTAAACTGTAGAATTTTGGCTGTGGAGGAGGAAATGGGGATGGTGTGGGTGTTGTGGGAAAATGCCCAAGTCAACCCTCTCAAATCAATGTACACATACTTCCAAATTAACCCCTTTAAAACCCTTTTAAAACACAACACTTCTTCACATGGTTTTAAGTCAAAAAGAGGCAAGGAAATTTCTTGGGCTGCTGGTTGTGGGGCCGGCCTAGGGGAGAGGAATGAGTGAGAGAGGTTTTACAAAGAAATTCTTTGCAAAAAGACCCCCCACAATACCATATTTGCAAGTTTTAGCTCAAAATAAATATATTTTTGTTTCCCATAATAAAAACCAATTAAAACTTGAAATAAAATACTAAAAAATTATATTACAAACTAGATTTTAATTAACATGATTTTAAAGATTAAAATTAGCCCATTTAAATTTTTATTTATCGCTAATTTAATGTATTTTTTTACCGGCTTAAAATATATTAAAAATTGAAAAATTAGGGAAAATTTTAAATGACCAGAAATTTATAAGTAACTCATTAGCTACTAAAAACTAGCAATTACATATCCAAATTAGGTATAATTAGGCCTAAACTGCAAAATAACAAAAAAGACGATTTACGGAAAAATACCAAATTTTCACCGATTTTCGGGAAAACACCAAAACGACTTTTCAAGGCGTTACAGGAATGGTGCAATTGTTGCAGCCAAAGCAGTTGGCAAATATCACATTGTATTACCAAGTGGTAATACATTGATTCTGAACGACTGTTATTACGTTCCAAACATGATGTGCAATATTATATCAGTCTCTTTATTACATAAAGAAGGATATAATTTTGTATTGGAGGATAATGTTATGAACATTTTCCTCTTGTAAACGTACAGAACACACACAAGAGAAAAAGTTCAGAAATGAATGATGCCTTCTTATGGTACTGTAGACTGGGTCACATCAATGCGACAAGACTAGCTAAGTTGAATAAAGATGGATATTTGAATCCGTTCGAATTTACATCTTATGAAACTTGCGAGTCATGTCTCAAAAAAAAAATGACCAAAACTCCGTTTACCGGACACGGAGAAAGAGCTACTGAACTCTTGGGACTGATACATAGTAATGTATGCGGTCCTATATCTACACATACCAGGAATGGTTTCTCGTACTTCATTACATTCACCGATGATCTCTCAAGATACGGACATGTGTTCCTGATGAAATATAAATCTGAATATTTTGAGAAATTCAAGGAATATAAGTACGAAGTTGGAAACCAGACGGGTAAAAGTATTAAAGTCCTACGATCCGATCGGGGAGGAGAACACTTGAGCACGGAATTCAGAGACTACTTAAAAGAGAATGGGATTCTCTCTCAGCTTACTTCTCCGTATACACCACGGCACAATGGAGTTTCGGAGCGGAGGAATGCACCCTATTAGATATGGTGCGCTCTATGATAAGTAATGTTGAGTTACCTATTTCTTTTTGGGGTTATGCACTTGAGATAGCTGCATACCTATTGAATAGGGTTCCGACCAAATCCGTGCCTACCAATCCATATGAGATATGGAATGTGAATAGACCATCTCTTAAACGAGTTAAGATATGGGGTTGTCCGGCCTATGTTAAAAAGCAAAATCCAGACAAGCTCGAGACAATGTCTGTTTTGTGCAAGTTTGTAGGATATCCAAAGGATTCATATGGATATATCTTCTACTACACTAAGGAACAAAAGGTGTTTGTTTTTCAATATTCTACCTTTTTAGAAAAGGAATTTCTTATGAAAGAAATTAGTGGCAATGAGGTAGAACTGGAAGAAGTTCCAGCTACACAAACTATAACCGACAATTTGGTAGAACCGGAGGATTCAATAGTCCCCGACGAACCCCAGCCACTCCACAGATCTAGTAGGGTTCCTCATCCACCTGAGAGATACTACGGTTTTCTCGTAGATGGTGGGAGCGAGGATTGCATCATGGAAGATGATGACCCAACTAGTTTCGAGCAGGCCATCACAAGTGGAGACTCTGTGAAATGGCTGGATGCTATGCGATCTGAGATGGAATCCATGTACACCATCAAAGTATAGACTTTGGAAGTTGCTCCTGAAGGGGTGAAACCCATCGGGAGCTAGTGGATCTTTAAGAAGAAAATTGGTGTAGATGGAAAAGTTGAGACTTTCAAAGCCATACTTGTAGCAAAAGGTTTTCGTCAACGACCAGGTGTCGACTATGATGAAACCTTTTCTTTTGTCGCTATGCTTAAGTCCATAAGGATCCTACTTGCCGTCACTGCATACCATGACTACGAAATCTGGCAGATGGACTTCAAGACCGCTTTTCTAAATGGTGATTTAGAAAAGAGTGTGTACATGACACGGCCAGAGGGCTTCTTAGATAGTGGGAGCAGTGGAAGCGTGTGCAAGCTGCTTAAAATCAATCTACGGATTAAAGCAGGCATCGTGGAGCTGGAACATCTGTTTCGATGAAGCTATCAAAGAGTTTGACTTCATCAAAAACGTAGATGAACCTTTTAAATATAAGAAGGAAGTAGAGAGTAAGGTTGTCTTCCTCATATTGTACTTGGATGACACACTCTTGATAGGAAACGATATTCCTATGCTACACTCGGTCAAGCTCTTCTTATCACACAAGTTCTCCATGAAAGATCTAGGTGATGCCTCCTACATCCTAGGGATAAAGATCTATAGAGATAGATCTAAGCGGATGTTGGGATTGTCCCAATCTCGGTACATAGATACCATACTAAAGAGGTTTAGTATGGAATATTCTAAGCGTAATAATTTACCCACTTGCTCAGGAACCATTCTCTCTAAAGAGATGTCTCCCAAGACTGATTTGGAGAAGGCTCGCATGTAAGGGATACCCTATGCTTCAGCAATCAGGTCTATCATGTATGCGATGTTATGTACTAGACCAGATGTAGCGTACTCACTAGGTGTAGTGAGTAGGTATCAATCAGATCCTGGAGAGAAACACTGGACAGCCATGAAGAACATTCTTAAGTACTTGAGAAGGACTAAAGAAATGTTCTTGGTGTATGGTAACGGTGAACTCCAGTAGAGTCCTTTACTGATTCGAGCTTCCAGAGTGATAAGGACGACAGTAAGTCGGTCTCGGGTTTTGTCTTTACCCTCAATGGAAGGGTAGTATGTTAGAAGAGTTACAAGCAAGATTCCGTAGCAGACTCGACGATGGAGGCTGAATACATCGATGCCAATGATGCTGCCAAAGAGGTTGTTTGGATGAAAAAGTTCATAGCTGAACTTGGTGTGGTTCCATCCATTAAACATCCAATACCTATGTATTGTGATAACAATGGAGCTGTAGTTTTTGCCAAGGAACCCCGGTCCCTTCAGCGATCCAGACATATTCTTAGGCGGTATCACCTAATCCGGGAGATAGTAGATCGACGGGAGATCGAGGTCAGGAAAGTTGACACGAAGGATAACACTGTGGATCTACTCACGAAGGTCCTCCCCTAGACGCAATTCGAGAGACTATTTGGGATGCTGGGTATGGGATACTACAACAACCGGTCTTAGTGCAAGTGGGAGATTGTTAAGAATATGTATGCCCTAGAGGCCATTATTGTACATTGATGTATATTATAGTGGATGCTTGGATATATATATAGAGGACTTTCTTACTTGACATGATAGTATGCTATCTGGTTACTCTTGTAGGGTTCCTAGACACTCTTGTGAGGGTTCAGAAGGCATCAAACATAACCGAATAAAATTTTAGACATGCCGAACAACCCAAAGCCGGGATCTTTGCTAGATTATTAGGGTTTAACATGCAAGTAAACATCTTTAGTACTAAGTGTGAGGGATTACAACCTTTGTAGTCCGCTCCTTCGCTTCATAAGCTCCGAGTAGAAGTCCCTTCGCCGCGATCTACGATCTCCCGGACTCAAGAGAGGCTCCACGACTCGAATGATCCATGCTAGCTTGTAGTGTTTCGCTTCTCCGATGATCTACGTCGAAGTTGCTATAACCCAAGCTCTCTCACTCTAATGAGGTGAACACCCTAATCTAATGGGCTAGATTAGATGAGGATGATGGAGTAGTATTTATGCTATCTTTTTATATCAATTTCTCACAAGAAATCATCACCAAAGGAAAATCTAGTGAGCTATTTCAAAAACTCAAGAGAGAAGAAGATGAAGAATAATGAGATAATCCTTTTGTGATGAATAATGATAAGAGTATATCAATAATAATGCAACTATGGTTAATGCTGACAAGGATAACCCTTGTAGAGAGTTAACTAAGGCTAGGGTTTGGTTGGGTTAAGAAATGAGTCATAAGAAAATATCTATCATAATATCTTCTTCATGACAAAAGGAATGCTTCTAGATGGTGCAAGAAGAAGCTAACCCGAATCAAACCCTAATCTCTTTTTATCATCACTAAACATGTTTCATTATTAATCATATCATGTTACTATAATATATATCACATATATATTATATTTGTAACAAAAGAAAATAATACAATTAATATATATCGCATATATAGCAATATATTATCCGGTGAGAAAATGAAATAATAAAGCGAGCCAATATTAGATAATGTAATACAATATATCATATATATTATTATACATTAAATCATCGAATCAACACTTGATCCGACAATCCGGCTATATCGAATATAACCGACTAATATATCATGTACCGATTCATCGAATCAACACTTGATCCGATCATCCGGTTCATATCTAAATATCGCGAGAATATAATACGGTATCTCATATCGCATTATCCTCGGTCCTGCACATATGACATATCAGGTCAACAAACGCAGCACGAATACTAAGTAGGATTTATCTGAAATGACGGAGGGCTACGACAGGTTTTTCAGAAAACCTATTGCGTAATGAACTTGATATCGTCGTAGAATCGAGTGTTTTGAAATGGAGTGTTTTTGAGGATTTCATTAGTTTTGCTAAAGAGGTCACTCCCGGTGAAGGGATCTCGGCTCTTTCCTCATCGAATAAGGTGCAGGACATATCATATATATCACTGTGCAAAGCAAAACTCTAAAAGCAATTAAAAGACAAACCGAGTTTTGTAGCATCTGCCAGTTTCGCTAAAGAGGTCACTCCCGGTGAAGAGATCTCGGCTCTTTCCTTATCAAATAAGGTGCAGGGTATATCATATATACCGCTATGCAAATCAAAGCCGTAGCTACCCTTTTTTATAAAGTTTTGATTCTACGACATCTTTTAGGTATCTTTTCTTTTTATTAATCTCATTAATAAAATCCCATCAGCTTATGCTTCCTAAGTATCACAGAAGAAACGAAAGCAGTAATATTTATATATCAGCATATATATATATATATATATATATATATATATATATATATATATATATATATAGTATAAGCATTCGTCTCAGGCAGTAATATGATCTCATCACAGAACATTGCAGCAGAAGAACATATATGAAATATTGGATATACTAGGATATCCGTGTTTTCAATACGAGCCGGTATAAAACACGGATTCCACAGTCGCGATGAATAGCCAAACCCACATCCCTAGACCCCTATGAGAGCGGCAAGTAACACTGCCAATTCTAGGGTCAGGAGACCCGATCTCGACTCCTCGAGATGGCCTCCCACTGGACCCTAGAACCCGGTTACTTGTGCTCCCCTCCTTGGGTCTACCTAATGCGGAAAAGTAAATAATATACACTGGTGACATCAACCTCATCCCGGATGTGCCCCAATAAAAGAATAGTACATACAAATGAATTTTACATGAATTAAAATAAAAACCCTCATCTCACATAAAACCCCCGGCTATTCAGAATACGACGATCCAATATAACATATCACAGCAACACATAATATCACATGTCATCAACGTAAGTAAGTATGCATACACCGATCGTCGTAGATGTATAGCAACGAAGACCGGCAATACAACTACATACTATACTTACGGTCACAGAAAAGAAATTGTAAAACTACAATATTTGGAATCCACAATCACTTTAGACATCGTAAATCCGAAATATCACATACTTCGCATTTCATGCCTAACTCTATGAATTCCACATATTGTATCACATTCCAAATAAATAGACAGTATTAAACTTTCCGAACAGATAATCAAATACCCAAAATTTCCTAAATTTCTCAACACTTGAGCGGAGTTCAAATAATCCCAGAATATGTCACAGTACCGGTGATCCAGCCGTAGAAGGGTCAAGCTAACGCCTCACATGTGGCACGCCGTACTGCCCTAAACCCTAAGGTTTAGAGGCGGTTCAAGACGGTCACATAATCGAGTTAAGGTTTATTGTCTTCTAGAGGGTCCACCGTGTTATTTGCACATTTTTCCGAAAGATTTAAACCCGATAAAAATGCAACACTTGAAAGTTTTTCGTGCCGGGAAAAAGTGAGTTAATGATATCCGCTCGAACTTTTTAACAGTTTCTAAATATCCGGAAAACATCACAAAATTAAATTTTCCGATCGAATCAACGATTAAAAAATAAACCCCAGAACACTCAACACTTTAGACAGATTAAAAAAAACCCAGAAGCAGCAACAAGTACCTACGGATATTACCCTGAAGCCACGTGTCCCAATGCCAAAGATCGGCCGCGGAACCGCCACGGGAAGCAGGTTCCCACCGCGGTTCCGCGGTGACTTCATAGAATTAGGAGCTCATATTTCATGATAATTCTTAGAATTCCCTGCTGATTTTTTGAGTATTTTTAATGCAGAAAAAATCACATTTTTACAAAATTTCCAAAGAGGGATTCTATTTCGTCGTATCGGGTTCGATCGGAGTTTTAACTTCGTATACACGTCACCTAATACTCTAGGTAGGCTTTGATACCACTGTAGGGTTCCTAGGCACTCTTATGAGGGTTCATAAGGCATCAAACATGCCCGAATAAAATTTTAGACGTGCCGAACAACCCAAAGCCGGGATCTTTGCTAGATTATTAGGGTTTAACATGCAAGTAAACATCTTTACTACTAAATGTGAGGGATTACAACCTTTGTAGTCCGCTCCTTCGCTTCATAAGCTCCGAGTAGAAGTCCCTTCGCCGCGATCCACGATCTCCCGGACTCAAGCGAGGCTCCACGACTCGAACGATCCATGCTAGCTTGTAGTGTTCCGCTTCTCCGATGATCTACGTCGAAATTGCTATAACCCAAGCTCTCTCACTCTAATGAGGTGAACACCCTAATCTAATGGGCTAGATTAGATGAGGATGATGGAGTAGTATTTATGCTATCTTTTTATATCAATTTCTCACAAGAAATCATCACCAAAGGAAAATCTAGTGAGCTATTTCAAAAACTCAAGAGAGAAGAAGATGAAGAATAATGAGATAATCCTTTTGTGATGAATAATGATAAGAGTATATCAATAATATATCAATAATAATGCAACCATGGTTAATGATGACAAGGATAACCCTTGTAGAGAGTTAACTAAGGCTAGGGTTTGGTTGGGTTAAGAAATGAGTCATAAGAAAATATCTATCATAATATTTTCTTCATGACAAAAGGAATGCTTCTAGATGGTGCAAGAAGAAGCTAACCCTAATCAAACCCTAATCTCTTTTTATCATCACTAAACATGTTTCATTATTAATCATATCATGTTACTATAATATATATCACATATATATTATATTTGTAACAAAAGAAAATAATACAATTAATATATATCGCATATATATCAATGCATTATCCGGTGAGAAAATGAAATAATAAAGCGAGCCAATATTAGATAATGTAATACAATATATCATATATATTATTATACATTAAATCATCGAATCAACACTTGATCCGATAATCCGGCTATATCGAATATAACCGACTAATATATCATGTACCGATTCATCGAATCAACACTTGATCCGATGATCCGGTTCATATCTAAATATCGCGAGAATATAATACGGTATCTCATATCGCATTATCCTCGGTCCTGAACATATCACATATGTGCCTTTACTCCGTTTTTCCTGAGCCAAGAAACCTCTGTGTAGGACTCTAAAGAATCGTCAATACGCCGGTAGCAGGTGATGATCATATCAAACACCCACAAGCTGCAAGCGGTCAACTAAACGTAACAGCCATCCAGGTATTGAGCGATCAGAAGATCAACAAGCTAGCCTGTACGTTCTCCTGTGAATCCAATCAGTAACACTCCCGTACAGTCCGGTCTGTTCGTCTGATATGTCGCATATCAAGTCTAGGGGTAGTATACGTCAGACCCCAGTAACCGATAAGTCGTGTAGATGTGAGGCTCATAACAGGTCGAGAAACTACTGGTAACACTTACCAGTAAATCTCTATATCAGCCCTGGCCAGGGACTTCCAGTTATAGCCAATCGAACACAGCACAACATCAACTCCCTATACCGGGAGAGACGAATCCCCTCCTATCGCTCATTGCCTCCATGTGATTCGGGACTGTATCCAAAAGCCACCGTTTTGCACGCCCTCTTGGACGTGGTAAGGTGGAAATCAAAGCACAGTAGGAATCACACAAGACTCTATGACGAGCTCGGGTCTACAGACTACCCTGTACCAGTGTCACTGGAGAACTGCCATCTGACGTGTGGTATATCACCATCTGGGAGTTCTCGGTGAGTTCATCCAGTGTACCCAGTCTCCACTGAGCACCCGTACACCATCTCTGATGTCAAACACTGATGGATATGGGATCATCCATCGCCCATCATATGGATCAAGATGCGTATACGCTAGTCTACACCGGTGTATCGATGCCCTGTCTCGATATACCCTCGACTAGGAATAGTTATAGGATGTACCCATCGACTACCGTGGCCCCACTAGTATGATCTCATCATAGTCCCAGTAGTCGAGTACAGATTCTAAGGGCTTCATCAACATGTGAGAGAAAGACAGTAAACCAGTACAAGTCAACATGTTAAGATAAAATGAAACCAAATAGCATACTATCATGACGAGCAAGAAAGTCCTCTCTGTATATATCCAAGCATCCATCATAATATACATCATTTGTACAACAATGGCCTCTAGGGCATATACATAACTAACAACTCTTTATCTTAATATATACACTTAGTATTATTATACTGTCTCTCTCATACATGTTGATAAAGCCCTTAGGGTGTTGGCTTGACTAGCAGGACTATGATGCAGATCATACTACTGGGACCTGGATAGTCCACAAGCACATCCTTTAATTGTGTTTAGTCGAGGGTATATCGAGACAGGGCATAGATATTCCAGAGTAGACTAGTGTGTACGTTTCTTGACCCTGTATGGGAGCGATGGTTGATCCTATAGCCATTGGTGTTTGACATCAAAGATTGTACATAGGTGCTCATTAGAGAATGGGTACACTGAATAGGACTCGCCGAGAACTCCTAGTTGGTACTATACCTATCGTCAGATAGCAGTTCTCTGGTGACACTGGTACAGGTTAGTCTGTAGACCCGAGATTGTCATAGAGTCTTGTGTGGTTCCCACTGTGCTTTGATTTCCTCCCTACCACGGCTCAAAGGAGTCGTGCAAACATGTGGATTTTGGGTACAGTCCCGAGTCACATGGAGGCAATGAACGATAGGAGGGGTTTCGTCTCTCCCGGGATAGGGAGTTGATGTTGCGCTATGCTCGATTGGTTATAACAGGAAGTCCTTGGCCAGGGCTGTTGATGTGATTTACTGGTAAGAGTTATCAGTAGTTTCTCGTACCGTTATAGGCCACACATCGGCATGACTTATCAAGTTATTAGGGTCTGACGATTCCACCCCTAGACTCGATATGCGACATTTCAGACGAAGAGGCCGGACTGTACGGTAAGTGTTACCTATAAGCTTCATAGGAATTTGGACAAGCTTGCTTGTTGATCTTTTATTCGCTCAATACCTGGGTGGCCGTTACGTCTAGCTAGTACCGCTGATGGCCTGTGGGTGACTGATGTGATCATCACCTACTGCTGGTATATTGACGAGTTTTTAGAGTTCCACATAGAAGTTTCCTGGTTCAAACGAAACGAAATAGGGCACATATGTTGATATGTGCGGGGGCCTGATTAAATACGAGTATGTGATACTGTATTTTAATCTGGCGGTTATTTGATATCAGTTAGGTTATATGTGATATAATCGAATTATTGAATCAAGTGTTGATTTGATAATGTGATATACAGATAATTGATATTAGTCGGTTATATATGATATAACCGGATTATTAAATCAAGTGTTGATTTAATAATTTGATGTGTATTTATATTTGATATAATTATACATTAACTAATATTATAGCTCACTAATTATTTTCTTATCTTAATATATATATATATATATATATATATATATATATATATATATATATATATATATATATTATTTAAGAAACATGGCATGGATTTTCTATTTTATGAAAATAGAAAAAAGGTGGAAAATAAGGAGATATTTTGGGTTTGAGGAATAGGGTGAAACATGGCTTTTTATTATTGTTTATTACTCTTAACTCACTATTGAAGTATGGTTACAATTTTTAATTGTTAAAAATTGTATGCTTCAGTAAGTGAGGAGATATGAGAGCCATTCTATACTTGCATTCTCTTTACTTGATCATTTTTCTTGAGTTGAGCTCCTTGCTCTCTAGCTCTCTCCATTTTCATCACCTCCTTCTCCAAGCTCAATCTCTCATATGAGTTGTGAACACTTGAGCTTGTGAGAATCCTAGTGAGCAAACAAAACCCCTACTTCACCATCCTACACTTGATTAGCAATTAAGTATAGTGTGTTTCCTTCACTAAAGAGTTTAGTGAAGAGCTAGCTTGGATTAGTAGAGTTTCGGGTGGATCATCTTCGGCACGAAGGTCATAGAAAGAAGCTTGTTCATTCTTCAAGAGGAGCCTTGTGGAGTCGTAGGGACTACAACCCGGAGCTTTAGAAGAGAAGGACACGGACTACAAAGGTTATAGCCTTCTTTCCTTTAGCTAGTTTAGTTTGATATTATCATAGTAACCCTGATTATCTAGTTTGATCCTAGGTTAGTCTAGTTTAACACCCCAAATTTTTAAAGTTGCATGCTTGATGCCGGTTTTGACCTCATGGTGGTGCTAGGGTAGACTTTCAACTCTGATACCATTATTGGTTCCTAGTGCCCTTACCGCTAACCCGAGGCCAATACGGAATACAAAAACAAATTTTTTTATGGCACTAGAAATCTACACCCAAGAATCTAACCAAACACCGAAATTAGCAAGCATAAAATGATAGAAATCACAACCTTTGTAGCGTCTTCATTTGCTCTAATTGGATTGGACTCTGACCTCCTCTCAAGAGCCCCGGATCGCGCTTGTAAGCCGGTCTTCGTTTGCTGAAGATGATCCACCCGAGAGAATTAAGTTCAAGTTTCAACTTTATTAATGAAGTAACTAAGGATCCTAGGTTGCTAATCTAGGATGCTTAGGATGTGTGTGAGTGTTTTAGTATTTTTCTTTCTCTTTTATTTTCTTGTTTCTCAACACATGAGAATGGTAGAAGATAATGAAGAAGAAAAAGTAGTCATGGAAGAAAGAGAAGCTACAAAAATGGTACAATGAAAAATCTCATCTCCCAAATTCATGCACGCTTCAATTGTTTTGTTAAAAGAATTTTTACCATTTTAAAATTACAACCATGCTTGAATAGTATATGCAAATGAATTAATAATTCATTTGCCCATACCCTCCATCATTTCTCTTTTCCATCTCATTTCATAATTTCTTTTTAAACAAAAGGAAAGTAAATCCTAGAAATGAGGTGTCATCCTTCTACAAATATTCTTATATAAATACAAGAATACGTCCCCGCAAATATATGCTCGTATTCGTATCAAAATACGAATATCCAAGAGATAGAAAAATACAATGAACATAATACTAGAATATACATATCGAAATATATATATATGGAATATTAAATCAATTTTTGATTTAATAATCCGGCTTAATCTAAAACCGGCTAATATTACCATCCGTCCGATTAAAGTCCGTGTAGCTAGTACACATACTTAATCGAAACCCTGTACGTATTAATATACGACCACTATATCATTTCGCCTGAACCGGGAAAACCCTTTGTGTGAGATTTTAAATATCCGTCAATACGCACGTCAACGGGTTTAACCATAAGCACGTTAGCGGCACTAGCTGTACGTAACGGCTAACCAGGTATTGAATGAAAGGAAGGCCGATGAGTAAACTCATCCATACCCCTATTGAGCCTGTCTGTGACAATCTTCATACAGTTCGGTCTGTTCGTCTAAAAATATCGCATACCGGGTTTAGGGAGTGGATAAAGTCAGATCCCTAATAATGCGATATTTCGTGTCGGTGTGAAACCCATCACCCACTGAGAAACTACTGATCCAAATCAGTAATTTTCGTCCATCTTAGCCAAGGATTTCTGGTGATGGCCACCCATGCACAGCGCGACATCTACTCCTAATACCGGGAGAGACGAATCCCCGACGATCCGCTCACTGCCTCCATGTGGCTCAGGACCGTTCCCAACTAAAACCTGTTTCCACGATTTCTTTGAGCCGTGGTAGGGTAGTAATCAAAGCACAGTAGAAACTCACACGAGACAAATGACGATCTCAGGTCGACAGATTAATCTGTACTCATGTCATCTGAGAACTGGTATCTGACAATAGGTATAATACCATTTAGCATGTTCCCGTCGAGTCCGTCCAGTGTACTCACTTCCATTGAGCACCTTTATACCATCTTAGGTGACCAACTGATACCAATGGCTTGTGAGACCGGCCACCGCCTCTCGTCGGGGTCTCGAAAAGTATATACCAGTCTACTCCGGAGTATTGATGCCCAGTCTTGATACTCTCTTGACTAAGGACATTTAATGATGTGCTTATGGACGACCCAGCTTCCACGTATATAATCGCCATCATAATGCTGGTAGTCAAGCTAGAATCCTATGAGCTCCATCAACATGTAACAGTAATTTGTAATACCACATAATAAATTTACATGACGATAAAGATGAACGAAATAGTATACTATCATCTCGAATAAGACTGTTCTATCCGTAGGTCCTTTCTCAATCATCATAATCGTTTGACTGTGATTACAATAATTGACTTGAGGACACTGTACTCAATAGAGACGAAGCGACTCTCAGCGATCATGATCCATCAGCGAGGACATTTCGTGTTTCTGGCCTCTTTCAGATTTTTTGTATTTTCTGTTGTTTTCAATTACTTTATCCGATGTACCTTGGGTTTGCCTCTTGCTCTGAAGGCATTTTAATATCACTTTGGAACTTGTATTCTATTATAAACCTTGATTTCTTTGTTTAATAAATGTTGTTGTTGGATTGAATTTTATAATTCTTGCGAGTTACTACCTCATAACAGACGCTTGGCGTGTTTATATCGAAAAGAGGTGCTTCTCAGTATAGATATGTCATGGGCCTCATCACGTCCTTACTATTTTATTATTTATTTTGGGGAGCGGGGCTGCCAATTGCCAATTACAAGAGGACATTATTGAACAACTTAAATTCATTTAAACATTGAGGGGCTGAACATAATTAACCATTTGGGGATGGATATAAATACTCTGAATTATCTTTGCATGGGGCCAAAAAGGGTGCATGATAGTGTGAGATTCGGAATGACTGTTATTATGGCAATAATAGCATCCATATTATTGCATCGAACGGTCCAGATCCATCCAATTTAGAAATGAACGGTCGAGATTTGTGTGAAACATGAGGCTTTTGGTGTTGATGTATCCTACGAGCAAAGTACGTAGGATTTATGGGCAGGATCTTTGCAAAGCATCCATGCTATTAGATTTCACATATCAGCCACCTTTTTTCCGATATTGCAGGCCATTAAACTTATATGACTAACAAAACATTGAGGGGCTAAATATAATCAACCATTGAACTTAGCACCGATAGCACATAACATTCCTGTAGTTTATCCCGTGTGGCACTTATATATCCCTCAAGTAATTTATTGGCATAAACACCCTTGTGCTCATCGATGGAACCCTAAAAAATGCTAACAGATGCTCAAATCCTATTCTAAACAAGTCAAATGATTGTCTAATTTTGATTTAATGTCTGTTTTTGCTATTTAAAATTGATTTTAAGCATGTCTAAAGGTTTTGACCGATGAAGGAGTGTTTGCGCCAAAAAATTACTAGAGAGGTTATATAAGTGCCCCACGTAATAAACTAGAGGGGTTTTTTGTTCAATCAACCCTTTTATGGACAAGCCGAATTTTTATTGGGCCTGATCCGCAAAGCAAACCCATTCAATGAGAACCCTTTGTTTTCTCCAGTATGGGCGCTTCAAGCCTCCTCTTATTAGGCCCCGGCCTCGTCGGAGATCCGGCGAACTGGTCCCCGTCGGCCTTTACAGGAAGGTAACTATCCCCTCCTTCATCTTCTTCTTTTTCTTCATTGATGATTCAATAATAAATGATAGAAACCAATGATTATATGCCTTTGGAATTGAGATGTGGATATGAGCTCCTCCTTGCTCCAAACTTATGTAAGATGCAGGGTTTTTGGGTTGGGATTTGGGATTCATATTTCATCGTCAACTAAAATAATATCATATGGAGTGAATCAAGCATCTCAATTTGATGAGTATGTATTCATCACCAACTCAATTAGGGTGAGTTGCAAGTTTGCAAGTCTCTACCAAGTCAAAATAAGTATCCATATATATTATTAAGCTTGCTCTCTCTCTTTTTAAACCCTAATATCAAACGAAACCTTGATTTCAAGGCTGTGTTGAAAAATGATTCTAAACTTTGAGAAACCCCAATGTAAAACAAAACCGGGGTTCTGAAAACCTGGTTGCCAAACCAGGCCTTAACCTTTTAGTTTACTAGTAGAGGTTCTTTTTAGTTAATGGCAAAATTTTGGACTTTTTTTTTTGAAATCAACCCCCTTCGGGTATCAAACCTGCGACCTCAAGAGGAAATTGGTACTAGGTGAGCCAAGCCCGGTTGGGAAATTTTGGATGTTGTTTATGGAAATATTTTGAGGATCAAATAGATCTCAAAAGAGTCCTTTCGTATGTCATTGCTATAATCTTTATTGAAAATCCTCGTTCCACTTTTGCAGTCTTGCAAGGATTGATAACATCGTTGAAATGGATGGGATAATGATAAATAAGCATTCTTTATGGTAAAATTTACCAGTTAATTAGTTTATTTACTAGAGAAATTAGAGTAATGTTGCATGTATATATATTGACACCTATAGATCTTTAAAAAAGTTTGTAGATTTAAGCAATTCAGATAAACATGAGTAGTTTAGTCATGACTTCAACTTAAATAATAATGTGTGGCCATAACATGGGTTTATTTGAATAACGGTAAGATTTCAAGGTAATATATGGAAATTTTAAGTTCTACGGATGATACAATAAAATAGCTAATTTTTTAGGGCAATATTTGAGAAAAAACCAAGGATATTTTAGACAGAAATTGGAGTTTATTATATCCCAAAATTAGCGTTTCTCCATTAGCCATCTTGTACGTATTTCTTATCCAGTTTGTAGTTGAAACCATTAGTTGTGATAAACTTTATTTTACATTCCAACTAGTTCACGACATCAAAACATTAGACCATATCTACCTGCTTCTCTGACCTAGTGGGAGTGTATTGGAATTTTCTTGAGTACATTGGAGTTATCTAGATTTTATTGAAGTTCTTTGAGGTAGAAATCGACATAAGGAAAACCCAATTTGAGATGCTTCCCCGATTCAGGTTTGAAGTAACTTTATTCCAATCACTTTTAGTCGTCGTCATTTTCCTGGTTTTTTCTTATTCTATGTTTCAGCTTTCTAAAATTTCTAAGTTTAAATTCATATCTTTTGGGTGAGATGCTGGTATAAAAGAGGAAGAGAGTTATGAGGACAAATTTTATCCTCAGAATTAGGTGATAGGGTATGTGATTGATGTACATGAATTTCTCCTAGAAGGAATTAATGCCAAGGGGTTACAACTAATGATCTAAACTACATGGTGGAACCAAATTTATATAGGTCGTTTCTGAAGAAAGTGCTAAACTAAGGACAAATAACGATAAACAAAAAAGGCCTTGCTTGACTTTAGAGTCAAATATAGTTGGAATTTATATTTTGTGAACATGAGCATATTGTTTAACTAATGGCGAGCCTCATCAAATTATTGTTTTCTTTTTCAATTTTTTGGGAGGGGAGGAGGGGAGAGGGAGAGGGGGGGGGGGGGGGGGGGAGAGGGGTAATACATTTTGAGGTTTAAGCATAAACTGAAAATGTAAAACATTTTGAGGTTTAAGCATAAACCGAATTTTTTTTGTCACATGCTCTTCCAAACTTAAATGCATTTCTAAATTCAAATTATCAAGAGAATAATGGCTAAAATAAAATAAATATTTCATATCCATAAGGTTATATGCTGTATATGGTGCCCTTTTTTGGGACTAGGGACGTGTCTTTATTGCTTTTTCACGGAAGAGGGGGGTGGGGGTGGGGGGAGGAGGATAAGGAGGGCATCTTGAGGTTTTAGTGTAAATTGAAAATAAATTGTCATTTATTTTAAATTTTCCTTGAAAAAGGAGGGGACACATGGACCCTATTCTGAATGGGTTATAATAGTGGAGATTAATAAAACTTAAATTTAAAATCCAAATTACCTATTTTCTGTGACTTCGTCTTTGGAGTTAGGATGACCCAGTTATCTAAACTCCATTTATACCTTTTTATTAATTTTAAAGTTATGGTTGCATTATTTATGGCTTTAAATGTTGAGCTTGCACACTAGAGATTACATAACGTATAAAATCTATCTATAAAAAAAAACTCCAATTATCCTAGCCTCAAAGCCAAACAAAGGCAAAAAACAACTAAACAGATTTTAGATAACTGTAGTTATTTCAACCTTAGAGTTGATTTAACTTACAATGATTCCAAACACATAATTAAACAAGATACAATTAAATTTTGTAGTTAACTCCATAACACTACATTTGTGATTACAACGAGAAGGTCTTGCTCATCATTCATTGGCCTTTTAGGAATATTCTAAATGAGGGTCTGTCTAGAATTTCTAAGCATGTAGCATTAGTAGAGAGCTTTTAGCAATTAAGCATACACATTTAATTTTTTTTAGAGAATTCTTCAATGGCATCAATATGGTGCGTAAGTTTAGATGTCCATTTTTTGTAGAGAATTGTTGTGTTTTGTACGTCATCTTCTTCCATGTCAGCGAAGTGCACCAGCATCTTTGGTTAAAGAGGGCACGCCGTTTGGTCTTCCTGCAATGACGAAGTTAAGGGTTCAAAGTTAAGGGTTCTTCGCTAATCGTAGTGAATCTCACGACAAAGGTTGTTGCATCTAAAACCTTAGTTAATCCAGTATAGTTTTTGTTATTTACTATTGCATGCTTGGTGGTGTTTCTTGGTTGTAGTTCATAGTGAAAGTTTAGAAATTTTTGTTCTATATTCCGCCTATGCTTGCAAACGTTGTGAACGAGTCACCGTGAACTTATAGTTGCGCAGCCTTTAGAAACAACAGTTTAAATTTTATTTAAAGGCTCAAATTGTCAAAAAGCCCTTGACCCGCTTAGAACTTGTGTAAAAGCCCCGAGCTTTTTGGCCTTGTTAAAAAAAACCTAGGCACAATAATAAAAAAAACCCCATGGTATACAATTCCCCACTTATATTTTCATATAACCCCAAATGCCCATTGTCCATGTGGGTTGACAGTCCTTTACAGCTAGATTTAAAGCGGTTATAGTACAGAAAAGTTGCATGTAATATCTAGAGACTTGCTTGTAATATTTATTTTGTTTTCATTTTTCCCTCCAAATATACTTCTTTCCCACCAATAATCTAATTTCCTGCAAAAAAATTTAATTTCCCGTTAAATATATTTGTTTCCCACCAAAACCCTTTAAAACATCTTTCAACTTTCATGTAATATCAAAGCATTTTCATGTAATATCTAAGATGTTGAATGTAATATCTAAGTTGTTGCATGAGTTTCCTATAATATCTAAGTAGTTGCCTTTAATATCCAAGCAGTTGCCTGTAATATCTAAGCACTACCTACGGAGGGAGGGGTATTTTTGTAACTGCATTTAAAATAGAATACAAGGCTTAAATGAAATACAACCCAGTGGTTTTTTCATAAAGATTTTGAACATTAGGCTCTTCCTAACAAATTTGAAAATATCATGGGTTTTTAGACTAACCCCGAGCAGGTCAGGGGCTTTTTGACAATTTACCTATCCAATTACTCACAACACCAAAAAGCAATCTTCTTTCTGTGTTCTCTTTATTCCTAAACCAGTAAACCAATAAATACATCAAATTCTATGATTCCTTTTTGCGTTGTTTTCATTTTTTCGGACACTACAAGACCAGAGATCAAAACCAAAGTATCATTTGTGGTTCGTACTCAATAGGGATTCAGACGGGCCGAGCAGTGTTGTACCTTGGAAACGTCTTTATCGCTATAATCTGTACGATGAGTGACTATGTTTTTAGAGCAGCGCAGCTATCTGTGTGCCTCCTTTCACTAGGCTCGATTTTCTAACTTCTACTTGTAGAGTGTTTTTCGTCACCCCATTGAGATGGGAATACGCATGCTCATCAAGCATGTACAGATTCCCTCTGCCTGGGGTAAGCCATGGTTTATTGATTGTGGGGATTCGAATCTCCGGCAGTCGCAGACTAAGCTGCTGTTAATTACCCCTCGCCTTAGGAGCGAGGGAACCTCCGATTGACAGTTCAAACTAGTCATGTGAACTCAATATAAGATGTTGGTGTTTGAAAGTAATGCAGAAGGGCGTGTTCGTTTCATTTTTTTTTATTCTATTTGTGACAAAAGATTTTTTTTATTTCAAAGAAACATTTTTTTCTTATTTTTTCTTCTTATTATTTTTTTGAACAGGTGTGGAAGTGAGGCTCGGGGGTGCGGCATGCGGGCGGGCGGCACGTGTGCGTGGGCCCGGGGTCGTGTGGACCAGATTTGGAGTTGAACTCCTAAAACAGATTTATTTAGAGTTAAACTCCCAAAAGGTTTTATGTAGAGTTAAACTCCTGAAAGATTTTATGTGTGGAGTTAAACTCCCAAGACAATTTTATTTAGAGTTAAACTCCCAAAAGATTTTATATGAAGTTAAACTTCCAAATTAACATTTTATATGTCGAGTTAAACTCCCAAAACAATTTTATTTGAAAAGAAAACCAAAAAGAGTCTCTTGAAACATCAAGATCTATGTCTTGGATGGTGAGGGAGGACCCCTTTCTTCTCTTTGAGCCTTGGATCCACCCCAAGATAAGGTTTTTAGAGATGAGTCTCCTTCTTCCTCCACTTTTATTTTGAATCTTGGAGAAGAATGGTGGTGAGATTTAAAATCTTCCCTTCTAGGGATTTGATGGGATATTACGACTCCCCTTCAACGGTTTTATGGTGGAAAAACTATTTCTTTATGAGAAAAAAAGAGTTAAACTCTTGATTTAATTCCAAAAAAGAGAAGAATGTTTAAAATCTTGAGGAAGGAGGCACAAACCTTAGAAATTTTAGAGGGGAATGGATTTTTTTTTCATTTCATCATAATATTGCCTTATATAGTCTTACAAGTTTACACATAGCCCCTTGGGCTTTACAAAATGGCATTTTTCCTATCACATATCCATGTGCTTATTTGTTTTGCACATGAGCCACGGGCTTTACAAAAATTTGGCTTTTTGCCTATTTATTTTACATTTATGCATGAAAATTACATCAAACCTATTTATTGCTTGATAATTATTCCTTTGACATTGGGGGGCCGGCCTCTTCATGCTCGGGCTCGACTTGGGCATAGGCCCACTTGACCTGGGCTTGGGCCTGCTTGCTTGAACTTGGGTTCGGGCTTGGACCCACTTGACTTCGGTTTGGGTTTGGGCCCGAGCCTACTTTTTGGGACTTAACTTTGACTTATTGACTTGTTGATCTCGACCGTAAGGAAGGTAGATACTCCGAGACGAAGCAACACGGGGCATATATTCTGAGACGAAGCATGGTTCTGATGCAGAGGTTGATCCAAGGCGAAGCATAATTCCGACAGGGAAGGTTGATACTCCGAGATGAAGCATAATTCCGACACCTGGCACATATTCTGAGACGAAGCATGGTTCCGACACAGAGGTTGATTCCAAGGCGAAGCATAATTCCAACATGGAAAGTAGGTACTTCGAAGCAAAGCATGATTCCGACATGGGGCACATATTCTGATCACGGCATGATTCCAATACAGAGGTTGTTGGTCGACTTGATTCCGAGACGGAGCTTGATTCCGACGGGGAGGTCGTTGGTTGACTTGATTCGGAGACGGAGCTTGATTCCAACTGGGAGGTTGTTGGTTGACTTGATTCCGAGATGGAGCTTGATTCCAGTAGGGAGGTCGTTGATTGACTTGATTCCGAGGAGGATCTTGATTCCGACGGGGAGGTTGTTGGTTGAATTGACTCCGAGACGGAGCTTGATTTCGACGGGGAGGTTGTTGGTTGACTTGATTTCGAGGTGGAGCTTGATTCTGGTAGGGAGGTCATTGATTGACTTGATTCCGAGGTGGATCTTGATTCTGACGCAGAGGTCGTTGGTTGACTTGTTGATTTGATTTGATCTGGGAGTTTCTTATCCGTCCAGCAGGGCTTTTGAGCCTGGGACTTGGAATTTGGGTTTTTGTTTAGCGTCAGTATCACTACACCGGAATATGGTACCATTAGTGAATCATCATTTGCCGTGGAGAACTTGAGATTTAGGTTGGCATCAGCATCGCTACACTGGAATATAGTACCAGGAGCGAATTGTCATTTGCCACAAGAGAATTTGGGGATTTTGGTTTTGGTTTGGCATAAACATCGCTACACTGGAATATGACACCAGGAGTGAATCTTCATTTTCCATGAAGGGATTTCCCTCGTTCCCAGTTTAATGACTTAGGGGTCATCTGTTCCCAGTTTAACGATTTAGAGGTCATATGTTCCCAGTTTAACAACTTAGGGTTCTATTGGATCAAAAGTTTGGAATTTTGGGTTGGGGTCGGTATCAGCGTTGCTAACACTGGAGCACGGGTGTCAGGAGAAATTCATCATTTTCCTTTGCCTGTTAGGAAGCGATGGCTTAGAAGACAGGTTTAAGTCCATATCACCTAAGGCTTTTCAATTTTATAAGCCGTAAAGGTCCCATAAAAGCATTTTCTCCCAACGAGTCGAAAGGATCTCGTAGGTGTACTTTCTCCTTAGGAGTCGTGAGGACCCCCAAGTGTGTTTTCCTTTATGAGTCGTAAGGAACCCACGAATGTGTTTTCTTACGAGTCGAGATGATCTCTAAAGTTTTGTTCCCCTCATGTATCGTGAGGACATATGAGTGGGTTTTCCTAAATGGAGCATAATTCCAAGGGGGCGGAGACCGGCCGCGGGGCTGGTGATTGCGGTAAGGCATGGGTGTGATGAGGATTATTTGAGCCCGTGAATTGTATACGGTAGTCAATTTGGGGACTGGCCGTAAGGCTAGGAGGATTTGGGGAATTTGGATCTTGTTTTTTTTTTGTTGGCGTCTGCATTGCTACACTGGGATAGTTCCAGGAGCGACTCATCATTCACCGTTAAGACATTTTGGGATTTGAAATTTTGTTAGCGTCTGTATCGCTAACACTGAAGTATGCTTTTAGGAAAGACTCGTCATTCGTTTTTGGAGGAGTTTGAAATATTTATTTGTATACAAGTTTTTTTTACTACGGTTGCTCTACCATTTTAGCTTTTCTTATCGCGAAGGTCGTGATTTCCCTATCATTTCAACTATTTAATCGCGGTTGCCCCATCATTTCGGTTTTTTATTTTTATTTTTACTCGCTGATTAATTTTTTTTATTGTGGGTTGCCCTATCATTTCGGCTTTTTATTTTTATTTTTACTCGCTGATTAATTTTTTTTATTATGAGTTTCCCTATCATTTCGGCTTTTTATTTTTATTTTTACTCGTTGGGTTTTTTTTTGGCGAGTTGCCCCATCATTTCGGCTATTTATTTATTTATTTACACTTTTTTTACACTCCCAGTTTAACGACTTAAGGATCGACTGTTCCCAGTTTAACGATTTAAGGGTCATCTGTCCTCATTTTATCGACTGTTCCCATTTTAACGACGTAGTGTTCAAGGATGTTTGCTTATCCAAGCTTCTCGAACTTTGATCTTGGCGGAGCCGAAATAATGACCGTAACATGGTGGTTTGCCGGTACATCCGAGAATGGTAAGGTTTTCCCAACTTTGTATTGGTTCTCGACCCAATGTTTGAAAATATAGCAGTCTTCGATGGTATGTATTCAGTTGAAAAAACTGCACATTTGTTATTACATTTTTCCTACTATTTCTATATTAGAAAATGTGTTTATTATAATATATGATACATATGAGGGTTTATCTGTAAAAAGACTATTTTCATGTATTTATATATTATAATTAGCATTTGATAGGAAAATGTATGTAAAAAATATCATTGACCAAATCTTAAAGAAAATAAACTCTACTAAATATCATTTGAGTTGTTGTGCAGAATTTTCAGGACTAAAATCAAGGAAATCAAGTTGTTAAAGCAAACTTGCCTAATTAACAAAGCAAAACTTAGAAATCAAGTCTGGCAGCAACTACGAGAAGATTTCCGAGTTCCAAAGGTTCCAGAGATCGCCACATGTCACACAGAAGAAGCCACAGAGAAATGATCAACGGACCAGATCATAGAGCCGCGGATCCGCGGCCAAACCCCCCTGTTGGCTGCGGATCCGCCGCAAGACAGAGGAGTTAGGAGCTGCGATTTTTCTGGGTGAATCTTTACTGTTTTCTTCCAAATTTGGAAGCAAGGGTTCTGGTTTTGGGACTATAAATAAGGACCGAGAGCCTCTTGGAAAAATTATCAAGCCGACGAGATCACGAAGTCCAAGACGGCTCACGCATCCAGGCTGATCATCAACGGTTCATCTACCTCCTTAGAAGAGATCGAGAAGCAAACTAGGTTTTTGTAATCATTTTTTAAGGAATCAAAGTGTACTTGATCTTGTTGATTAATAAAGGTTGTTTATTGCATTTTCTCTCCATCTCTTTTTCTCCCAACATGCGCGAGTAATTCTTCGCTTGTTAGGGTTCGTAGGATTATGGTAGGCTAATGGATGATGAACATCTATAAACTCTTTTTAAGTCTTATAAAGTTTATAAACTTTATCAAAAGAATCATTAACATCCTAATCGGATGCGCTAACAATTCATTGTTAGTCCCGACCGCGATTAGAGATTAGATTAATGATTGTTTTGGTAAAGGCTAGATATGAACGGAGTTCCATGTCGAGATAAGGGTTAAGAATGGATTCCTTTTCCCTCCAGAAACCCTAATCTACACGCATCACCGTTGTTCTAGTTTTAAATCTATTAAAGGATAAAATGGTAACTTTTAATTAATCATCCATAACTACTAAATCCTAACGAACCCTACAAGCCCCCTTATTATATTAACTACATCCCTAAAATAATCTAGATCTATATTTTTGCATTAGTGCTTAACGTAGATCTAGAAACCATTCTACAATATTCTTTATCCCTCCTCCTTTCTCAACACATCTAAAGTAAGAGTAAAAGGTTCAACGTTTCCCAGAGGACGACCCGTACTCATCTCGGTCTAGCTACACGCGACACCGTTATTGATTGCGGTTAACTACAAACACACTTTTTCGCAAACCAATCAAATGGCGCCGTTGCCGGGGATACATGCGTAATTTTTTATTCTTACTATTTGTGTTGAATTCTTATACGATCTGTATCATAAATAAAACAAAACTGCAAATTGTATATTTAACGATTATTGTGTGAATTTTGCGAGGGAATATGGAGTCACAGACTTAAGGAAACAGGAGACAGATACATTCATTGAGATCCAAAGAAGTAGAGAAGGCCACAGAAAAAAATTCATCAATTGATCTTTCCCTCTTGCGGCGGAACCGCGGCCGGAAGTGCACATCGGCGGCTTAAGCGCGGCCAGTTAGGAGATGTAGGGCTTCAGTCTTCTCTGGTAAGATTCTAACCTCCTCTCTCCTTTGAAATCCAATAAAATATCTTTTCTGTAGGATTCTTTGCAAAATATCGCCGCTCAAAAATCTTTTTGCAAAGTTTTGTTTTGCGGTTTGTTTTTGCATATTTTAATACGGATTTTTAAGGGGCAAGACCAAAATCCAGATTAGGTGGGGATTTCATCACCCTTCCTAAGCCCCACAAATCACAAACCGAGCATCTGCATCAACCCTACATTAATTTAAAAAATATCTAGACCAGACTCTAAGGACTGTCGCGCTCAATAAGGACAGAGGAAGGTCGTGGGTAATCAATCGCTTATCTGCATTACTTTTGTGGTGTCTAGGCAAGTGTGTCTAAGGCGAGTGGTTACTTAATTAGGACCACTACTTTCGTAGTAGGGAGCCTCCCACTCACCTGGCACTTACCTGGCTACAAGGGTAGTAAAGAGGCGGTAGAGGATTGATCCTACGGCTTGTCCTTTGGAAGTCTAGGAGCGGTCTAGAGACTGGACCTAGATAATCATAGTTCTAGGGTTGTTTGTGTATTTTTGTGTGATCTTTCTAAATCCGTCATTTTTCAAAACAAACCAATTATTTTCTCCCCATTTTACCCCTTCCCCCTTCTTCTCTTCTTATAATGGGTGACCTAAACAGAAGAACACTTGCCGAGCTTTGCTGTCCACAACCAGATATCTCTTGTTTTCGTAATCCCTTCGGTATACCGTCCGGCTCTTCCATGTCCTTAAGAGATCATATAGAACAAGCAAGAAGAAACAGTTGGCCACCTCAGTCTAGGTCTTATCGACCGTATCCTAATCCTACACATGTTTTAGTTGATACCGAGAGTGAGGAAGCCCCTAGACGAATGTCCATTGCTGAGCACATAGGGCTAGAGGCCAAAGTTTCAAGCTGGACCAATATCAACCATCACCTCCACTTTCCAAAGAAGAGTTTGATAGCCAACCGACCAACCCATATCAATATTCTTCTTATCACAATGTTGACCCTACTCCCACCCAATTTTCGCAACCATTCTATTCCTATCAATCCAATCAGACTTTTCTACCTTCTCTAGACAGTTCTTCTAACCAGTCATTTGGGAGTTTTAATTATCCACAGGAATTTCAATCTTATACTGAAACCTCTTATCAACCTAAGACTAGTCTGGAGCAGACATTAGAAAAATTTCTGGAATTGTCGAACCAAATTAGGAAGGAAACAACAGAGTGGATGCAAGCAAAGAATTTCAAACCTGCCCAAAATTTTTCAGTATATGATTCAGGCATAGGACAAAATGAGAATTTGGGTAGTGAGACAGAACTGTACACCCTTCTTAATCAAACCTCCCCATTCCAAACTGAAATCTACAACTCCAGTTTCATAGATTCATCAAGTACACCAAATAGAATGTCTGATAAGTTGTATGACTTTGTAGTGTTTGATTTACCCGACTGTGAAGGGTCCATTTCAAGTGAAATCATACCCAACCCTTGTGATCTCTACACCTCCACTCTTGAACCAAAACTGATTGAAAACCATACTTTTGATGAGGTGTTTGAGAATTCTAACCTTCACTTGAATGAGGTGATTGACGTTAGGGATATATTGATTGATGAACCCGAAATTTTGGATGATTTTGTCCTACCAATTCATCAGATCCTTTCACTTCCTTGTGGTCATCATCTTGAGCCTTTAATTCTTCCTGAACCCCAAATACGTCTTGAAGTTGATGATAAAGGTATACCCAAAGAAATACAGCCTCCATCTTCCAATCTGGTACAACAACACTCGACACACCAATTTTTTTTACCCATTTCACCTTCTACTTTCTCCGGTTCTTCTTCTGTTCCTATAGTTTCAGTGAGTTTTGTTGAATCACAATCCGTTAATTCAAGTTCAGTAATACCAGAAATTCAACTTGATTTGGATATTTTTGAAAATGAGGTAGATGAGTTTTTCGAGTTCTCTACCTCAATGATTTTCGATGAATCAAGTAGGATAAATTCTGGCACAAACTCTTTGACAGCAAAATGTTCAATCACACCATTGATAAAAGTTTTGAAGAACTTTTTGCTGACGAACTTGAATTTTTAAACAATACGGATTTTGTGATTGATCAATCTCCACCTATAAAGGTTGAACCGTCACCATTCCTTCTTCCTAATCATTCACATTCATCCTCATTCTTTCTTTTCTCTAATTTCAAATTCATACCCCTTCCAGACCACCTCTTATCCCTTCCCCATTTTTTCTTGACTCGATACAACACATTCTTCCACCGACCTATACGCTATACTGATAAAATCTTTGAATGGTTAGTGTTAACTTTTGGTCTTTGTAAAGTCTTACTTTGACCAAATGACCCACCCCCTCTTAAAATGCTTCATATTGTCTAACCCATGTTTGAGGGGGGTATATTTTTGGCTCTTGAACATAACTTTTGTACTCAAATTTGTGAGCCAAAAATAAGTTTGGGGGAGGATTTTTACTTTCATATATTCTTGCCCCCATTAATAATGTCCTCCCAAGCTTACAGGTTTTTGTGATCCAGCAGATAGCAACAGTGAGGACACTGTTGAAAACAAGTTTGGGGGAGGTTTGCGCTTATTTACACATCAATTTGCATCATATTTTGCATAAGCACAACATTTTCAAAAATTAAAAAAAAAAAAATTCTTTTATAACAAAAGAGTAGATAGTGAAAATTTACATCCAAAAGATTGGAAAAATTTAAGAGAACCAAGAAAACTAGAAGTTTTCTTAAACGAACTGGTAATAAGTAGTTATGAGCTGTTGTCCCAAGGGTTAGTAAGATAAAGGAATTCACTAATCTGAGGATAAAAATAAATCTGAAAAATAGTTTCTATTCTGGAAGCCAAACATTTGAATATTGATACCCTACTATATGCACTTACACACGTCTTGAAACTCGGGATAGTAGAAGATACCTTAAAATGCTCTTGTCTAAAAGCCAAAGTATGAAAGAAATAATAAATGAAGAAAATATAAAAATGGTGAAAAGAAAAATGAACACTGGTTTTGTTATCGCTAAGGCAGCAATAAAAAAATATAGCGAGGGTGCTTCATCACCTAGTGCCTTAGACCAACTGGTTTGGGAGTCACTGCTAAGCCTTAGATGATGCAAGACGAGAAAAATACTATTACCTAATCAGCAAGCACATGAGTAATCGGTCGGTTAGTATCTCAAGAAGTATTAACGGTCGCATGAAAATGTGTGAGCAAATCTAAATATTCATCAGATTAAAAAGTACTGAGGTAGATGGACAAGAGTATGATAGCTTGAATTGAATTCTCCGAGTATAGGGATGTCCATTACACACACGTAGGGTTATATAATCGATGTTTGGATGAAAGGTAGGAATGAAGAATAAAGACGATGTTTTATTGAGGGATGATGTGATTTCTAACATCTTTTAATGACTATTAAGATATGGCTCATAACAACTGAAAAGCTAGTGTAGTTGGAAACTCTAAATTTTCAAAGTATTTCTTTTATGGTTCTTATTTTTATATGTAAATTTCACCATCTCTCTTTTATTATAGGATTTTGTGGGTGTAATCCGCTGAAAACCCTCAGGAGACAACACTCCTCCTACCAGGGACACCTAGAGGTTTAACGGCTTGTTGCACGTGCTCGGTGCAATCGTGTTTACTTACGAAAGTGTGCTTAGTTTTCTCCTTTCTTTTCCTTCTCTTGAATAAACTAGTTTGTTCGGGACGATCAAAGATAAGTTTGGGGGTATTTGTTCAGTTGATAAAACTGCACATTTGTTATTGCATTTTTCCTACTATTTCTATATTAGAAAAGGTGTTTATTATAATATATGATACATATGAGAGTTTATCTGTAAAAAGACTAGTTTCATGTATTTATATATTATAATTAGCATCTGATAAGAAAATGTATGCAAAAAATATCATTGACCAAATCTTAAAGAAAAAAAACTCTACTAAATATCATTTGAGTTGTTGTGCAGAATTTTCAGGACTAAAATCAAGGAAATCAAGTTGTTAAAGCAAACTTGCCTAATTAAGAAAGCAAAACTTAGAAATCAAGTCTGGCAGCAACTACGAGAAGATTTCCAAGTTCCAAAGGTTCCAGAGATCGCCATATGTCACACAAAAGAAGCCACAGAGAAATGATCAACGGACCAGATCATAAAGCCGCGGATCCGCGGCCAAACCCCCCTGTTGGCCACGGATCCGCCGCAAGACAGAGGAGTTACGAGCTGCGATTTTTCTAGGTGAATCTTTACTGTTTTCTTCCAAATTTGGAAGTAAGGGTTCTGGCTTTGGGACTATAAATAAGGACCGAGAGCCTCTTGGAAAAATTATCAAGCCGACGGGATCACGAAGTCCAAGACGGCTCACGCATCCAGGCTGCTGATCATCAACGGTTCATCTACCTCCTTAGAAGAGATCGAGAAGCAAACTAGGTTTTTGTAATCATTTTCTAAGGAATCAAAGTGTACTTGATCTTGTTGATTAATAAAGGCAGTTTATTGCATTTTCTCTCCATCTCTTTTTCTCCCAACATGCGCGAGTAATTCTCCGCTTGTTAGGGTTCGTAGGATTAGGGTAGGCTAATGGATGATGAACATCTATAAACTCTTTTTAAGTCCTATAAAGTTTATAAACTTTATCAAAAGAATCATTAACATCCTAATCGGACGCACCAACAATTCATTGTTAGTCCCGACCGTGATTAGAGATTAGATTAATGATTGTTTTGGTAAAGGCTAGATATGAACGGAGTTCCATGTCGAGATAAGGGTTAAGAATGTGATTCTTTTTCCTTCCAGAAACCCTAATCTACACGCATCACCATCGTTCTAGTTTTAAATCTATTAAAGGATAAAAGGGTAACTTTTAATTAATCATCCATAACTACTAAATCCTAACGAACCCTACAAGCCCTCTTATTATATTAACTACATCCCTAAAATAATCTAGATCTATATTTTTGCATTAGTGCTTAACGTAGATCTAGAAACCATTCTACAATATTCTTTATCCCTCCTCCTTTCTCAACACATCTAAAGTAAGAGTAAAAGGTTCAACGTTTCCCAGAGGACGACCCGTACTCATCTCGGTCTAGCTATACGCGACACCGTTATTGATTGCGGTTAACTACAAACACACTTTTTCGCAAACCAATCAGTATGACTCACCATCCTATGATATGGGCCGTATATGGGATTGTCGGTCATGTTCATTTCATGTGGGCTCCTTAGAATAGGCGGTTGCAAACCGTTGTTCAAAGCGTCCTTGAATATTTTGCGGACTTCATTCCTCCTGAAGGAGTAGACTTTCTTCTTTCCCTTCATTAGAGTCGGTGCATTTCCTGATGCTGGTCCTCGAGGCTGATCAGTCTTTGGTTCGCCTGCTGTCCGCTTACCCCGTTCAGTGTATGTATCGAAAGGAGTAGATGCTGATCGCGGCCGTTTTTCGCAAAGGTGTTCCGCTCTTGGGATGGAGGGAGTATCGGTTGGCTGTTTCAGGATATCAATCCCTGGCTCATGAGCCAAATTTTGATTTTGTTGTAATTACAATTGGGCGACTTTGGTCGTGAGATCTGCCACGACGTTTGAAACGGACCTTGGTCAACTTCTCTTCCCTGTCCTGAATCTGCCTTTGAAGCCATTGGAATACTGCTTGTTCTATAGTTCCGGGTATGATAACCGGGTCATCCTTACTGCATGAGCTCGATTCTGCAGGAACCAGGGGCTCCTTTAGCTTAATAGCCTGAGCGGGCTCTTCATCATCTAGACCGAGCCGGTGTTGGGTAGCAACAACCACGTCATTGTCATGGGTATAAGGCATAGGAGGGCTTGTTCTTCTGGACTCCACCATATAGATCGTATGGGTTGTGTACCCGTCTACTGCTTCTTCATTGGTAATGTTACTCGTTGGGTTTTTGGCTTGTTGCCTTGGTCTGCCCCTTTCAGAGAAGGGCAGGTGACTGAAAGCAACATGTTCCTAAAAGGCTTCGGTCTCTGCTGTATGAAATTGGCGGTCGCAGCTTGATTTTTTGCTAACACGCCTTTAGACAATTCTAACTCTTATGCCTTGTATTATTTCTCGACCCAATCTTTAATGACAAAGCAGTCTTCAATAGCATGACCTATCACTCTATGATAGGGGCAATATTTAGGGTCGTCGGTCATATTCGTTTCTTGCGATCTTTTTGATTCTGGCAATTGTAGATCGTTTCTTATGGCGTCCTAGAATATCGTGTGGACTTTATCCCTTCTGAAGGAATAGACCTGATTCAGCTTCTCTTTCAGGGGCGATTCTCCTCCCTCACCCAACACTGGCTTCCGAGGCTGGTTGGCGTTAGGCCCACTCATCCACTACTTATTTCGGTTAGCCTAAGTGTTAAAAGATTCAACATCGTCGGAATTTTCGCCTTTGCGATTATCGTCCTTTCGGTTCCTCCAGGATTTATTGTTAATTTGGGGTCCGAAGTGGACTCTTGCCTTGAGTTTTCCAACATTTGGACCTTCCTGATCAGCTCTTGGAACATTTTGAGACCCACGGTGTATAGAAACGGGGCCATACAATTGTTGAGATTCCCGACGAGGAGGCTGACAGATTGGTCCTGCTCTATCGGCTATTCGCATTTGGTGGTGAGGTTGTGCCATCAGGTTATGAAATCTGTGTTGCTTTCATTTTTCTCTGGCATGGTCCTCACAAGGTCAACAATGGAGATTTTGTCGCTAACACTCATGAATCTTTGCCGAAATAGAGACTCCATTTGGGCGAAAGTAGCGACGGAACCGTCTGGTATACTCGTGTACCAATCGAAAGCGACACCAGTTAGGCTGTTCATGAACTGACGGAGAAGGAGATCATCGTTGCCCCCTGTATTTCCGCATGATGCTTTAAAGTAGGCAACATGCTGATTTGAATTTCCCGTTCAATCGAATCTTCCGAATTTAGGAACGACGTAACCGCTGGGAAACTCGTTAAGATCATACTATGCGGGATACGGCCTCCTACTACTGCCAACATCTTTTTGAGCCTGGGGTTCGACCACCAATGTTTTAACTTTGTTGGTGATCAAATCGATGATTCGGTCTTGTGTTAGTGGAATGCTGCCATCAGGGGCCAAGGCGTCCCGAGAAGTAGAATGTGGTCGGCTTTCGTGTAGCTCGCCCATATTTGGATCTAAAGGGATATGCATTGGCTGCCTAGAGTCGTTATCACCCGGCTCAAGAGTAGAGACATGTGTTTGATTAGAGGGTAATCGAGCAACTTGAGCCATGAGCTGCATCATAACATTCGTCAAGTCATCAATTTTAGAGTAAAGCCTGGCCATCTCCTTGTCTTTACTTCTGAGATGTTTTCAGAGCTCTTGAAGTAGCTCCTATTTTGTGGCTTAGGGCGGACAGTCGGTTCCTCCTCGCTGTCCGAACTGGATTCCGCTGTAACATTTCAGAAAAATAAAATATTATTTTTGGAATTTAAATATTAAAATAATATATTTCACGAAAACTATTCGATTTGCGAATTTGAGGTTTTCGTAAAATGGTATAATTAAATACCAATATTTGGAAAATAATTGGAGATTAATATTGTATTATTTATTAAAAAGGTATTTAGTAGATTTAGGTACTTTATAATTAATTATATGCAAGTTTAAATTAAACTTGATTAGTGCACTACTAATCATGATTAAGCCAAATCCGTATTTTTAATTAGCCATGGCTAGTGCACCATGATATGTTACATTTTGCTGCATGGTTTCATTGTTATTTGTTATTTCATCTGCATTGTGTTATTTAGGGTTTTAAAGGAAAAAGAGAAAAGAAAAGAAAAGAAAAAGGTGACATGATGATTGAGGAGAAAGAGTGGGGGACAACATAATGAAGCATGGGCATGAGAAAGAGCATGCCATGAGAGAGGGAGATGAGAGTTTGGCTCCTACACTTAACCAATTCCTTCATCTCATTCTCACTTCATTCTTCAACTCCTTCTTCTTCTCCTCCTCCTCTTTCCCCCTCCTCTACCTCTTCCACAACCCCCCCAAATGTTCACCAAAACCCCACACCACCTTCATTAAAAATGCACACAACCTCACCCTACACCCCAAAGTAAGCTCAAGTTTGGATTTTGAAGACTTTGGAGCATCTAGGGTTTTCTTGAGTTGCTTCCAAGAGGTATAACCTTCTTTTCTCATCTTGTTAATTAGTTCCTAACCTTCTAGATGCCACCATAGGATGGATTACCGTACGCGATAAGTTATACCGGATGATTGATCCGCACTTATGATTTGAGGATGATATTCGAGGATATTGCCACATCTGATGCTATGAGGTTGGATCTCCAACGTAAAGATTTCATCTGAACCATACTTATTTCCAAAACTAACGAATCGTATGCACTTTTAAATGGAAAGCTCAAGGGACGCTACGGATTTTCAAATGGTGTGTTTTCCTCAAAAACACCGTGTAGCCCCCACTTTCAAAACTACGATTCGTATCATTTGAACTGACCGTATGTTTCATGTGTAGTTACGTACCTTTTTATCGTTTATGTTTATGTTGGCTTATTTCTCGTGACTTACGTGCTATATTTCCGGTATTTACCGTTTATGATATCGTCTGCTAGTACACCTGCACTATTACCAATGATGCACATGTTACACTTACACATATTTGCCGGTTCACACATTCATCATCAGTGATTTCCATGCCACGCACACTATAAAAACTACCATGGATAAATATATGTTGTACCGCATTCATTATTGATAGTTAGATAACGATTCTGGTACTAGTGCGCATCATGATTTGCATCATGCATACATTGCGATAGTGATTTATCTCATATGATGTTTTCATGAGATTTCTGGTTCGTGGATTTGGGAAATCGCAAAGTACATTTTGAAAACTTGAAATATTTAAAAAGTGCGGTTTTCCCTTGATATGATAATTGTGTCCACCATGAGTTTTCTCGGTTCTGAGCTTTTCGAGTACCCGATTTGAAGAGGTGGATGAGCCGTCTGCGGGTACATGGTGGACCCGGTAAGGTATCTCGGGGCAAGAAGCTCGAGATGTAGACGATAAGCCTGGCAGGAGGGAGCACTACCTACCGGTGATAGTTTGGATCGGCGGTTATTTGGAGGATACTGACCGGAGTCGTGAGATGGATATGAGGGCCAATCTGAGGATGCGGCGCCTGAAAATATGAGGATTTACATGTTGATGCTGGACACGGTTTCATGATATTTTTGAGTGTCGATGTTGGACACTCAGTTTCCATGATGTTGATGTGTCGTTGATGGACACACGTGGATGATATCCACATTCATACAGGCATATGATTTCAGATGTTTGTTTTTACATGTCATTGGCATTGACTCTATTGTTGACATATATGCATACATGGTCATCCTAGATATCATAGTATTACCTTCAAAATATAGTATGACGTAGAAATCGCTGTTTATTCGATTTCTACCTGCTTATGTTTTCTACTCATGAGTTGGCAACTCACCCCCGTTGTGCCACAGTTTTCTTGCAGGTTCGATCGCTTGGATCAGTAGCGGTATCGCTGGCATACAGTTCCTTCAGGGTGTTTTGCTTTGGTAGTGGGACACGTTGGATCGTGACCACTCTTGTACCCTTTATATTCTATTGTATCTAGATAAACTCCATCAAGTCAGAAACTAGATTTTGTATATTGGTAGACCTAGTCAGACTTGTGTTTGCGAGACTTAGAGCATTGGGTGTTTTGTTCGCTATTTGAGGTTTTGATGTCTTGCTTTATTTATTGTTCTTTCTGTGTTTGATCTTCGCCGTAGTGTATCGTATATTTACTGCTTTATTTCATGGTTGTAATTCCGCCAATTGGCAAAGAGCTAGCTCCCGCTTGATGATGCCTTTTATTTGCATATATGTGGTTTTGGATCAAAATATACAAGGGAGGTGTTGCCCAAATTTTTTTAAAGGACGAAAAATGTTTTCAACTAATATATAGTTCATTTGCATTTTCATATATCATTATTTATGCATTTAAAGAAAAACTTGATTTCATTATACTTTTATTTCAAAACTGCACCACCACTATTTTCCGCAAAAAGTTTTAGATTTCTGGGCTTCGGCTTACTTGAATTACGTTACGTCTTTAGACGTTGCGTGATTTAAGTACCGGTCACGTGCCAAATTCCGGGTCATGACATCTGCGTGGACTGAGGGGTCCTTCTGCTTATCAGCCTCATCAAGAAGGTTTTCATCATCCTGAGGAAGAGGCTGATCTTAGGAAGGGGCAGCCACATTCAAGCCAGGTTGGACTTGGGATGTGGTGGCCCCATCCTTGCTTTTGCTGTGAAGGTTATCACTGGGACGCGTGCCCACCATGTAGACCGTGTGGACAACATATTCAGCCATCTTGTCATCGCTGGCAGCTGATTTCGTGGACCGTTGTCGTGACCCTTCCGCTTCGGGAAAGTACAATCGACTAAAGACGGTCTGCCTGGCCAGGTTCTCGGGTGGCACCGGTACAACTTTTCTGGCTTTGCCCCGCTGCTTTTGCGCGAAACGAAGAGCTTGGTAGACTTCTGAAGAGAGGGTATCACGCATTTTGTTCTGGGGGTTGGATACATCCCTTCGTAGCACAATTCGAATTGCGGTCCTATTGATTTTGGAAGACAACGCATCCTTCTAAACCCACTTTAAGGGTTCGAAAGAATTGCGGGTTTTCACGGCTGTGGTCGCGAGGCAGTCCGGGCTTTGGAACTTCATAAAATTTAACTTTTCCAGAGCCCTGGCCTTTTGTTGGCTCTATATATCAGCCGCTTCTGCCTCAGCTTTTCCGATTTGAGCACCTGGCGGGCTTCTGCTCTTCGGAAATCCACCGTAGGCGAGTGATGGGGAGCCTTGAGAAGACTTCCGCTCGCGCGTCCGTCGAAGGCATCGCCTGAGCTTGCCCGCGACATCTGGCGAATTCTTTTATTCCGACGGCTTTGCTCCCAGCTGGAGCCATGGAAAGCCATTCAAACACCGACCTGCGCTTGGGTTATGGTACCCTTGCGATCACCACATTCGGCCTCCTGCCCCTTGAGGTCGGTTTGGCAACTTGGTTTGCCAGGGTCTCCACAAGATGAGCGCTTCCGGAGGGGTAGATGATGACGGAACCAAATTGGCGTGGAGGCTCCTCCCACTGCCTCATGAGACTCGTTGGGAGGATCACGTGTGCGTTTGTCTTGACCACGTAGGTCACCGGAGTTGCATCAGAAACGAAGCTCGTCTTGGGAGACATGGTTGTTGAATTCGAGATTGCAATTAAAAGCTGTTAACCTACAAAAAAAAGCATGGTTTCAGTACAGGCAATCGATGTATATGTTTATTGAGTTCGCATGAACGTTTAACCCAAAATATGGGAGGAGAGAAAAGGTCCCACCGAGCATGTCAAAATCTGTAGAGTGTTTTTCGTCACCCCATTGAGATAGGAATGCGCGCGCTCGTCAGGCATGTACAGATTCTTCCTACTTGGGGTAGGCTGGGGTTTATTGATTGTGGAGATCCAATTTTCTGACAGCCGCGGACTAACCTGTCGTTAATTATCTCTCGTCTTTGGAGCGAAGGAACCTTCGATTGACGGTTCAAACTGGTCATGCGAACTCAATATGAGGTATTGGTGTTTGAAAGTAATGCAGAAGGGCATGTTCATTTCATTTTTTTATTCTATTTGAGACAAAATATTTTTTTTATTTCAAAGAAACATTTTTCTTTTTTTCTTTTTTTTTAATTTATTTTTTGAACAGTTGTGGAACTGAAGCGCGCAGCGCATGCGGGTGCGGGTTCGAGGTCGTGTGGACCGGATTTGGAATTGAACTCCTAAAATAGTTTTATTTGGAGTTAAACTCCTAAAAGGTTTTATGTGGAGTTATACTCCTGAAAGATTTTATGTGTGGACTTAAACTCCCAAGACAATTTTAGTTAGAGTTAAACTCCCAAATGATTTTATATAGAGTTAAACTCCCAAAACATTTTTATATGGAGTTAAACTCCCAAAACATTTTATATGTGGAGTTAAACTCCCAAAACAATTTTAGTTGAAAAGAAAACCAAAAAGAGTCTCTCGAAACTTCAAGATCTATGTCTTGGATGATGAGGGGGGCCCCTTTCTTCTCTTTGAACCTTGGATCCACCCCAAGATGACGTTTTTAGAAATGGGTCTCCTTCCTCCTCTTTTATTTTGGATCTTGGAGAAGAAGGGTGGTGAGATTTAAAATCTCCCCTTCTCGGGATTTGATGGGATATTTGGACTCCCCTTCAATGGTTTTATGGTGGAAAAACTATTTTTTTTAGAAATCAAGAGTTTAAACTCTTGATTTAATTCAAAAAAAAAGAAGAAGGTTTAAAATCTTGAGGAAGGAGAATGAGGCTCAAACCGTAGAAATTTTTGAGTGGAATGAATTCTTCTTTCATTTCAACATAATATTGCCTTATATAGGCTTATAAGTTTACATATAGCCTTTTTGGATTTACAAAATGGCATTTTTTCTATCACATGTCCATGTGCTTATTTCTTTTTGCATATGAATCATGAGCTTTACAAAAATTTGGCTTTTTACCCGTTTATTTTACATTTATGCATGAAAATTACATAAAACCTATTTATTGCTTGATGATTATTCCTGTGACATGGGGAGCGGCCTCTTCATGCTCGGGCTAGACTTGGGCATGGGCCTACTTGACCTAGGCTTGGGCATGCTTTCTTGGACTTGGGTTCGGAATTGGGCCCACTTGACTTGAATTCGGGCTTGGGCCCTGACCCACTTTTCGGGCCTTGACTCACTACTACAATAATCACTTGCCCCTACGGATTTAGCTTTAGGGGCAAACCACTGCCCCTACGGATATATCCGTAGGGACATAAAATTCCTCCGTAGGTCCAAAGGCAGCAGGTGCAAGTCTTCGCCCTGAACATATCTTTACGGAGTAATAATTTCCCCTACATCTTAATCTGTATGGATATTTATCCCTACGACTTATTCCGTAGGGACATAATTTTATTTAATTTATCTATTTATAAAATAAAATAATTGGCCGTACGGAGTTATCCATAGGGCCTGATAAATGCCCCTACGGAGTTGTCCGTAGAGGCAAGTTTTGCCCCTATTACTGAGTCCATAGGGACAAAATATCAGATATTCTGATATTTTGTCCCTACGGAGAAATGTGTAGGAGCAAAACTTGCCCCTACGGATTAATCCGTAGGTGCAACAGTTCTCTCTACGGAGTAATCCGTAGGGACATTATATCAGTATTTTTTAAAAAGGGGCTTCCCGCTTTTTCCCGGCCCTGTGCACAATAATATATATATCATATAGCCAAATACAGAAATATTCATAAACAATATCTCATGCATAATATATAAAAGAAATAAACAAACAGAATACGAAATCAATCAAGATGAAGTCATCGTAAACATACAAACAACCACTAATATCATCCAAAATATATTCAATATGTATCAAATAAGTAAATACATCATCAAAAATATAAATAAAGCTACCCTAGCTCGGTCCAGCGCCTCCACCTCTGATAATCCCCGTAATCTGGCGCGTCTGCTTCTTGGTGCAACCCTGAGTCGTCAAAAACTCGACTAATGAAGGAGCGGACTATGTAGAAGTCTGAGCGGGCTGTGGAGCTATAGGAGTGGTCTGCGCAACCGCAGCCAAAGTAGTGTCCTGCAGAGCCGCAGCCGAAGGAGATGGATGTGGAGCCACAGCCGAAGTAGCCTGCCGAATCTATAAAATTTTGTGTTTGTGTAATAAACGAGTAAGAACGGTGTATTAGATTTTAGTCGAATTCGTATCATTATCAGATTATTGCGAAACCGCGAATTTATATATGTTTTGTTGAGATTCCACACATTCTGTTGAAATTCATATGTTATGTATGAGAATTTATACATGTTGAAATTCCACACATTCAGGGTTATGCTTTTATACCCCAATTAAAGAATACTTAGGGACTTAGGCCTAGTTTGGGTATCTAATTTGGAAAACCATAGTTTATTTTAAGTGGAGGTAAAAATGATGCTTACTCTAACTTGTAAGCCCGTATCTCTCCTTAATTGTTTAGCTTTGATTGGATACTTGGTTTTGGAGTTATCTAATTTACAAAGAAATGTTTTCTTCTTAAGTTTTGAATTTGGATAATCATAACTTTTTAAACTCCAAAATGAAGAAAGATGTGGCATGGTTATGATTATAGAGTTCAGTTTAATTAGATAGTTTTATTTAAGTCTGATTAATCAAACCTAAGTCTAAAACCAAATAAGCTCAGGCTACTAATATTGCATATGTTACTATCTATAATGTAATATAATATTTTACTAATAAGTAATATACGTAGCAACATCCCCTTCAACTCCTCAACGATAGTCTTCAAGGCGGCAACATCATGCTCCAGACCTCACTCATGAGGGGTAGGGGAAGTAACCGCCGGAATGGAGACCAACTTCATATGGGCTCTACTAGGACCCAGTCCCCAACCTCTATCCCAATTTCCGTGGTGCCCTCCATGTGCGGCGTCTAGGAGTGGGGTCAGTAGGATCGGATCAATCTATCCACTAAAATCGATCCCTGATGCCTCTCCTGCTCCACCACCCGCTCCTACACCCACATTAACCATTAAAATATAAGTATATCATTTAAATTTGAGCTTATCAAAACAAAAATTTCATTCGAATTAGAATAAATATTAATACTTACGCAATACTCCTGAGTAGCGGTGTCGGAGAATCGAAGCTCGCCCGTGACGGGATCTGTCGAGATGCCATGTACGACAAGATACGCGGTCAACACGCTCAGTGTACCACCCTGCGCCAGGGTCTGAGCTCTCTGCAATTCGCCAAAATTTTACATATATTATAAAATAACTCTTAATATTGCATTATATCAAAATTGATCTATTATAATCTACCGATGCCTCCATGGCACGAGTAATGTTCCTTGAGCCACCTGTGTAAGTGGGACGACCCGTCTTCACCGACTTCCTATTCTTCTTATTTTGATCGATCTGTTTCTGCACAACACAATCAAATTTAGTTTTCTAATTAAGTAACACAAAAAAATAAATTATATACTAAACAATGAATTACATTTAAATTACAAACCTGTTTGCGCTCAGAGTCATAATATTGGCACAAGAGAGACCATGTATCTACGTCGACTCTGGCAAAAGCCGGAGAATATAGGAGATCCGCTCTCTCCGCCTCGGGGGTCGCTATCCATACTAAATACCAATCAATCTTCAGCTCGTTCCTATTATATCGGACCTTAGATTGCATGTTCTTCATGAGGCCCAGGTAAAGAGCGTGAAGATCGAGCACTCTGTCAGGATGATCAGGGTCGGGTACAGGCTGAAAATCGTAATCCAATTGCAAATACAAAAAAATAATGTATTTAAATTATAAGTGTTAAATAAAAATAAATTTATTTGATAAGTTAAATGAAAATATATATTAGTACCCGAGCCTGATCCCAGAAGAGGGCAAATGAGCGCCGGTGCTGATCGCCCCACTCAACGTGAAGTGGATACTTCTTTTGGATGCGGCTCTCATCCCCCATATACCGGCCAAATCTCTCGGAATAATCGCTAGTATAGCGATAATCGGGGCTAAATAACAGGGGGAATAGTGTCTCCCCCTTAGCTCTATCGGGCTTTAGCCTGTGGGACTGATTCAGCCCTCGAGTCCTCCTCTCGGGATGGGGGTGTCCTGCATCTACAAGAAATATCAAGACAAGAAATATCAAGAAAAAACGGTACTTAGAAATCAAGGATCAATGAAAATTGAAGTGCGATATATACCTCTGGCGACAGCAGCACGAATCTAGGCCATGGCAGCAGCACGAGCAGGACGATAGTTCCTCCGATGAGGAACATCCAACGACCCGGACATGGACGCATCCCCTCCAACTAGAAAATAAATATTGACCATAAAATTATATGAAGTTCATGGTTATTCTTAGAGGATATGTAAAATGAAAAAATATTTTATATTTAAGAATACTAACCTGCAGACTGCGCAGAGGGTACGGAAGTGGCGGGAGTGGCCTCTGCGCCAAATGTGGATGCACCACCTATAATTAGACAATTAAAAATAGATTATATAAGTAATTGCAAAAAGCATGTGTATATCTATAATATAACATTCGAAATCAATATGCATGCAATATAGGATATATAAATATACCTGCAGGTGCGGTGGTGGCTTCTGCCCGGGATGTGGAGGTACCACATACAGCTAGACAATCAAAAATTGATTATCTAAGTAAGAGCAAAAAGAATATGTGTATATTTATAATATAACATTCTAAATCAATATGCATACACTATAAGATATATAAACATATTTGCAGGTGCGGTAGTGGCCTCTGCCTCTGATGTGGACGTACCACCTACAGCTAGACAATTAAACATTGACTATATAAGTAATTTTAAGATAAATATGCGTGTATATCTATATTATTACATTCAAAATGAATATGCGTGCAATATACCTGGAGGTGTGGCAAAATCCACACGGAAGAAGTCATCCAAAAGGGATATGGATCGGGGTGCAAGACCAGCCCTTTGGAGCTCCGTACGCAGCTCCCCGTGCGGCAGAACCGCTCTACCTCTGCCGCGACTGATGCTCCTGCCGTCCCTCGCTGCTCCGGGCGTCTTCATCAGATCTAGATAAGAGTACAATCATTACATATGTATGAAATATATGTATAGATCGTAAAAATGTGAAGTAATAATATAATATTACTGATAACCTTTTTCGTTTCATAGACGCATTAGACATATCTACTTGGATTTCATCATCGATATCATTTCTAATCCACGTAACTTCACAATCAACCGAAGACAACCCGTCTTTGGAAACAGACGGTCGAAGCACTCTAAGTCTTCTCTCTTCTTCATCCTCATCGCTGTCCTCCATACGATCCTCGAATTCTGGGACATCATAAACATCCCTGGGTTTCCATCGGCATTCGACACTCCATTCCGGATGCTTCAAGCACTTTGAGTAGTATACTTGAAATGCTTGTTGCGGAAAGATAAATGGATCGTGCTGACCGTAAAATCGAGTGTGTTCACAAAGTCAATCCATATTCATCTTTTCAAGTCCCGAGATTGTTTCTCCACTTATCCGTATTAGTTCATGTATCGTACCAAATACACTGAAATATATAAAACGGTTCTGATCGTCCGGGATATTTGTAACAAACCTAAATTTCCTATACAAATTTTTCAAATATTTTTTTCAAAAATCCACAAAGGGGTATTTTAGCCTGAGCACAAGATTTAGGTAATTATTTTTGTTTTTAATTACAAGCTACAAGAATGAAATAACTCCATTTTTAGTGTACAAGAAATTACTTTAAAATTTAATGTATACTTGGAGTATTTACTCTTGCTGCTATCATTTTAAGTAATTAAATAACACAATAATTACAAGAAGGAGCTTGTAGCTCACTGGTAATACCTTGCACTGCTGAACCAAGCCACCAGAGTTCGAATCCCATGCCCCACATAATTTTTATATCATTTTGTTTTAATTTTTTTTGGGAAGTTAAACGGTCAAACAACCATAACTCACAATTTATTGCGAATTACAAAAAATAAACTATACCAAAACCTCCCCCAGACCAAACCCTACCCACCGAGACCCGACTCGGCCCTGACTCGGCCGAATCGGCCGGCGCAGCCGGCCGGACTCGGCCGGTCGGCCGAGTCGTCAACACGAAAAAGTTTCGTGTTGACTTGGTCATACCCCCTGCATACTTTATTTTTTGTGAACTGTTACACAATTTCCATTACACCTCTTTTAAGTCCAAATTTAATGAAATTTTAATGATTTTTATATATTTTTAAAATATTTTTTAACCCTAACCCTAACCCTAGCCTAGCCATATATAAAGACCCCTACCCTCTACCTTTTCACCTCACAACTCTAAGTCCACTCTCCCAAATTCTCGAGAACTCGGTACAAAGAGCGAGAAGCGAAGCGCTGCCGAAACCGACGACGGATTCCGGCGACCGGATCAGAACCTTCGCGACGTTTTCGACGCATCGACAACCACCACCTTCTTTAGGCCCCTTAGCTTGTCCAAATCCGTAAGTCCCATCTCTTCTATCTCTCTTTTCCTTAATGTAAAAATACGACTTTTTGGAACCCGACGGAAATCGGACAAACCGATTTCCGATTCGGTTTTTCTACAAATTTCCACTTGTCACCTAATACATAACACCTACCTATATTCATGTTGACTATTAATCACCCATAAACCAATTTAAACAAACTTTCTCACATGAAATGATAGCTTCTTTGCAAAACCGTATTCTTTTCATAAAAATACCATGAAGTTCATTTTTCTTAGTTTAATTAATTCCCTCACTCCTAAATAGGTTTATCTTGATCACTAAACTTGTAGAAACCAATTTGAATGAATTTTCACACATGAAATGATAACGTTTTCAAATACCGTATTCTTGCGCTTTAATACCTTCAACTTTAACATGTCATGTTTTACCTCTAAACGACATCAAAACTTAAAATAAGTCACGAGGTAATGACCTACCTCTACACACACTCAATATAACCCTAATTGATAAATATCAAAACACAGAATACGAAATTACAGGACTTTTCACTAAAATACCCTAATCTTTATAACCTTTATTGAAAGCTTTAAGTTGTAAACATTTCTAAATAAAATCTTTTAATAAAATAAAAACACGATTGGTCATGGACATCGATCGTTTATCTAAACTGTCTTGTGGTGTCTAGGCAAGTGTGTCTAAGGCTAGTGGTTTTTAATTAGGCCCACGACTGTGGTTCCTTCCCACTTACCTGGCACTTACCTGGCTGCAATTGACGGTGAAGAGGCGATTTGAGGCTTCTAATGACTTATCGTTTAGACATTAGAAATAGGCTAGTGGCTTAGGAAACCCTAACAAATAAAATACGGAAAACTATACTCTTTTACAAATAAATACCCTATATTTATAAAACCGTTTTCCTAAATGAAAAGTATTTGTTAAACCTAAGCAAAGCGCCGCTACAACCCACTTTTGGGGAACCTGTTAGGGATAGTACGGTTCATCGTGCACCCGCAGGCTAGTAGTGCGAGATTCAGACCTCCGCAAGGAGCATTCGGTCTCGAAAGGTTTAAAATACGGCATTTAAGAAAAATGTGATTTTTGGAAAATAAAATATTTATTTAAAATTATTCTTGTATTAATATATATTTAATTATCATTTAGACACCTATTTTATTATAATATAAAGATTCCACTTTTTCCTAAAAATCCAAGATTAAAGGTTACATTAAAATACCATGAAATTCTAATAAAACAATTAATACTTTTATTAGGATATATTCACTAGAATAACACAAATAAAATTCACATTCATTATAATTATAAAGACGAATAATAAATACTTGAGGTGTATTTTGAAAACTATACAAAAATACTTTTTACATAAAACCCCCTCAAGTTTTATAATTTACAATAAGGCCCCTAACAAAGATTGAACTTCAAATTACCTTTCTTTTAGTCTGACTCGGGTTAGAGTCTGACTATTTCTGACTTGAATATGATTCAAGTCAATCTATATTCTTTTATTTTACAATACAATTTGAATACATGAATCCCTGAATCCAGTTAACAATATATTCATTTTGACTGAATCAAACCATGGATATTTATCCATTATCCTGATATTCTATTTACCTGATTATACAGTTACAACATGTTTACTGATATCATGGTTTTGGTCAGGCAACCAACTTACATATTCCAATACTACAATACTGTTAAAACATTTCGGGGTTTAAGGGGTAGATTGGTACGGAAGGTGTTAAAGGTGGCACGAGGTGGTCAGATTAAGACACCTAACCTGAATCCTATTGCTGTTGTACCGTGGCATAACGGTTCCTTGTACTTTCCTTTTGCCCTGATCTCTAGCATATAGAGATCCCCCTCGTATACACTGACATTCTTCTGTACCAAGCTACAAACAACAGCGTTAACTCAATATTCCATAATATTCAACAATGTAATACTTTAGAAAATACTTTTACACTGTCTTTCTACTTCCTCCTTATCTTTGGGACTTACCGAGCGACCTGTTCGCTGACGACATTCTATTTCTTTCTTCTTTGAATGTCGTCAGGTGCGTTGGACCAAGCTGAGATTGAGCCCACCGGTGAAGATTTGGAGCAGTTCCAAGAAGACCCAGAGCTCTAGATAATTGTACCTTGTTCTTTCCGGTATTTTCATTTTCTGTTATGCCACTGTTTAGGCATCGCTTTTCATTTCAGTTGTATTTTCCTTTCATGCATTGTACAAAGAATGTTATTAATAAAAGTTGCTGTTATTTCTATATCTTTCGTCTCTTGTGATTTACTTTATATTGCTTAGTTACGCTTAGCGTATGTACTTCTGAGTACATACGTAGCGGGCCTTGTCGCGTCCACTTCGCCGTACACTGGGAAGCGGGGCCTGACAATATTTAATGCCAAGTATGCAATTTATGTATCCATAATAAATTACATCGTCCGATCCTACGGTCGCAATCCTACTATTTTGAGTGGTTCGAGATGTTTCTATGTGCTTAACTTCAAATTTGTATCCAAGGACACCTAATCCTTTATACTATGCAACCTCTATGCTAGGAAACTGAGCTAAATATCTTGAATCTCTCTCTAATGATGCAAACAAGTTCGGATCGTGGATCTGACAAAACAAATTTTACGGAAAATACATAAAGATATAAGTTTAGATTAAGACTGGTAGCAATAACATGTTATTCGAACAACTTACATGATCTGAAACCCAATCGCAAAAATTATCCTGATGATATTTTTCCAATCATTCATCATTCGAATCAGGATGCCCATTACGTACCTCATCAATATAAATTACGTTCTCAACAATAAATTATGGTATTAATATTATATCATTTCATACACACATACACACAGAGATAACAATTAATCAAAAAACAAACTCACTCTCTAATTTTTCAAGACATGCGTTATTGAGGAGGATAAACTGATATATCTTATTGATAAACATAGGGTCTACTCACTTATAATCAGTTTTACCATATGGCCCGTCCTGAATTCTCCGAGGCCGGCTAAGCTTCATCTCAATGTTCTCGTCCAGATAGTGGGAACAAAATGTGGTTACTTCATCTAGAAGATAACCTTGTATGACGATTTCTATTGCGTATATACTATTTTAGAATGTTGAGGTACCTAAAGAAAAATATGTTAAATAAATAAATACGGCCATATAAGACAACAATAATTTTACAAAATACGTGAAACAAAAAATTCAACGTACCTTTCGACGGGATACATCCATCGATATTGTACCGGCCCAGCAAACTGAGCCTCGGTTGCAAGATAAACTGCCAAGTGTATTATGATATCGAAGAATGACGGCGGGAAAATACGCTCAAGCTTGCAAAGTATCAATGAAATAGAATTTTCTAGATTCTCCAGTGTCACAACATCCAAGGTTTTAGTGCACGATTCTCTAAAAGAGCAACAAAGGTCATTGATTACTAGATCAACCGATTCGGGAAGGGAAGTCCTGAAGGCTAATGGGAGAAGGTGCTCCATAATACATGGTGCTCATGACTTTTCAGCCCATCGATCTTTCCTTTTACAAGCTTTATCTTCTTGCTAAATGATCCTGAGAAACCTGTGGAAACTTTCAAATCATGCAACACCTGCAGTAACATTTTCTTCTCCGGTTGTGACATATGATACACGGCATTGGGAAGTACAAACTATTGCTTAGTTTACCCGCTATCGGTTTAGGATGCAATTCACTTCTAATTTCCCAGTCCTGAAGATCCATCCGAGTACGGAGGTTGTCTTTCGATTTTCCGTCTTTACAAAAAAAAAAACAAGTTAAATACATGCTCGGATACTCTCTTCTCTATGTGCATGACGTCCAGACATTGACGCACTAAATTTGTTGACCAGTACGGAAGCTCGTAGAAAATGCTTAACTTGTTCCAGTATGGTGGTTTGACCTGTTTTGCCGGATCTATCCCCAAGGTCACATTATTGTAACCATCCCACTGAGCAATCACGTTCTCTCTAGACAATGAGGCTGGAGGCCCAAGAAGCTCCTGATGACCATTAAAGTGAGCAACGTCTAACCTGTAGGGATGCTCTAGTGGTAGGAAACGCCGACGACCGAAATAACAAACCTTCCTGCTAAAATTCACCATTTCGATGTTGTATCTTGATGGCAATAATGACATGCTTTGTGACCATGTATGGACCAACCTGATAGCATTCCATATGTAGGAAAATCATTAATTGTCCACATTAAAGCCGCACGCATTGTGAAGGTTGTATTTGTGTTTGCATCGTAAGTCTCTACACCATCAATGAATAAAGATTTTAACTCATCGATCAACGGTCGGAGATAGACATTGATATTATTTCCTGGTGAGTTTGGTCCGTCAATAAGAAGAGGCATCATAAAGTAGGATTGATCCATAGTCAACTAAGGCGACAGATTATAAACCATCATTACAACGGGCCATGTGCTGTGGCCTCCAGCCATATAGTTGAATGGGCAGAAACCATCACTACCCAGTCCGAGCCTGACATTGCGAGAATCACTACTGAATATTTGGTGCCTCCTATCGAAATCCTTCCATACCGGTGAATCTCTTGGATGACTCATTTTTCCATCTTTGCTTGGAGCAGCACGGTGATGCCAAATCATTACCTCGGCTATTTTCTTGCACCTGAATAGCCTCTGCAGCCTCTATATTATGGAAAATTATCATGCTATCTTGACAGGTATATCGGACTTCTTATCAGATTCTTTCGACTTATACCTGGTCTCTTCGGATGTTGGACATTATTTCAAATCTGAATTCTCTTTCCGGTACAACACGCAATCTTTGGGACATGCATGAATCTTCTTACAGTTCAGACCCAAATCAAACATCATCTTCTGGGCTTCGTACCAGCTGTCGAGCACGTTATTTCTGGGGGGCATAGAATCTTTCAGGAACTTCAGAAGTATCGTGAATGACTTGTTGCTCCATCCATTTAGGCACTTAATCTGGAAAAGTTGGACGAACCATGATAGGGTGGAATACTTTGCATTCTCATAAATTGGTCTTCTAACATCATTCATGAACTTTTCATACTTATCCACACGTGGTCCTTGACCTGAAGGAATGCCATCTTTGGTAGGAATACTATCACCGAGGGCAGGCTCTACCATATCCTCCATTTCTTCTCCTAAAAAGAAGTTATCGTCTTTTTCATCTTCCGCTGCATTACCGTCTTCTCCTTCTTCTTCTGCCGCATTACCGTCTTCTTTTTGTCATCCTCGTGATATAACCAAGTTGTATAAAGTCTAGTAAAACCATATTTAATGATATGAAGCTCTACGATTTCTACCTTCTGCCAGAACTTATTCCCACATCTATCGCACGGACCGAGAATTTTCTCTAACACGATCTTATTATGTGCGCGTGCAAATTCAATGAAAGCAGTAACTCCCGTGACAAACTTAGATTGCATGCGTCGTTGCAAATCCATGTACATCCAGTTCTTAACTCTGATGTACTCATGGGCCATGTTAGACTGTATAACATATAGTAAGTTATGGTGACTGTATTGAGAAATCTAAGAACGATATGGTTATTGACAAAGAAGAAAATCCGTAGAGATAAGTTTGTCGTTGAAAAAAATAAATTATCGATTAACAAAGTTAGGTTTGAAGATACCCAAGTATGAGTTGTATTCTGTGTATATGTGTTTCAATTTATGATTTCGCTTAGGTATAAGGTTGTTAGTGTGTATGTACTTTGTGTGTGCGTTTGTTGTGTGTTCGTGTTGTATGTATGTATTTCAACTATCCGGGGTAAGGATTCTATCCCATTAAGAATGTATAGAGCAGACACCTATTCGCTTGTGCTTTCATCCATTTCGAGTAAATTTCGGCAGCACCTCCTCGCTGTTCTCTGAGTACACTGTAATAAAATAGATAATCATTTCAATACTGTGAAATGACGTTGAAATGAATATCTAATCTATCTTTATACACGGAGAACCAGCGGAAAAGTACCGATGAAATAACTCGAAACGAATGAAAACACAAGTGAATGCAGGTGTTTGCTTTATACATTCCTAACTTGTCCAAACTGGACAAATCTATCGGTTATCATACAATTGAATCTTCCCGTCACATAGACTATACAACGGTTGTTAGCACTGAACGATACCGTCCGATATTTAACAACCTTCGTATAGTTCTATGTCACAACGAACATCAAACGTATGTTAACCGATAGACGAGGACTAAGTCGCGCTTTGATTTTTATATATAACGATCGATGAGCATATGAAAATTTTATATTATCATTGATTATCATATATACACTTATTATAAGATTTAATTTGAATTGGTTTTACGTTTACGTTTTAATTTCAAGGGTTTTAAGTTTTTAGTTTAGGTAAAAAAATTTAAAGTTAAGGGTTTTCTTAATCAAGTTTAAGATTTTAGATTTGGTTCTGGTATGAAGTTTAAGATTTTGGATTTAGTTTTGGTGTTAAGTTTTAAATTAGGGTTTGGCCTTGTTTAATATGAGAGATCAATCATCATTATTACAAACACACACACACAAACACACGCATATCATCATCAACATTATCTCTCTCACACATACACTTACACTAACACTAAAATACCCTAATCATAACCCTCACCCTTAACTCTAACCCTAATTAGCTTAACCCTAACCCTAGACCTAATTAACCCTAACTACCTTAACCCTAACCCTAGACTCAATTAACCCTAACCGTAGAGCTAATTACAGCGCAGCCACCACCACCCATAGCCGCCGCCGCCACCATAGCCGCCACCACTGCTACCTACATCCCCAAACCACAGCCGTCGCCACAGCCACCATGCACCCACCCACCACCGACCACCATAGCCACCACCAGAGCCACTACCACCCACCACCCACCACTACAGCCATCACCACTCACCACCACAACCACCACAGCCACCACGACCCACCACCGCCCCTATGGATTTTATTATCATGCACCCACACTACTACAATAAGGGGTTGCTCCTACGGTTAAAGGTAGCCGTAGGGCCAATAAAAGGTTGCCCCTACGGATTAATCCGTAGGTCCCTATGGTTGTCCCTACGGTGCTATACGAATTAAATTAAAAATATTAAAACGTAATTTGTTATTTGTCCCTACGGAGCCGCAAAAGAAGGACCTACGGGTTAATCTGTAGGGGCATGTATATGGGTTATTAATAAAAAAACAAAGCACAGAAAAGTTCCCGATCCCAAAAAAATTACTCTTTCTCATCACTCGATCTCCCGCGCGCGCCTCTCGTTGCCACCACCCGCGCCTTGTCGCCACCGCCCGCGCCTCGTCGCCACCGCCCTCTCGCACGTGGCTCGTCGTCCCCGACATCACCGTCGACTTCCTCGTCGACTTCCTTATCGCCACCACCCGCGACTCGTCGCCGATTGCGTCGTCGACCGTCTCCGGTCTCCTCCATCGCCGGCCTAGCTACAGGTTAGTAACTTTCATAGTTTTACTTCTAATTATGCTTTTATTTTTGTTTTTGTTGATTATTCGGTTGCTATACTTGGGCTAGGGTAAGGGTTCAGGGTTCGGTTAGGGTGAGGGTTAGGGTTCAGTTGAGGGTAGGTTGGTTAGGGTTCAGTTGAGGGTAGGGTTAGGGTTCGGTTCAGTTAGGGTTAGGGTTAATTAGTTGGGGTTAGGGTTAGGGTTAGGGTAAGACTTGGGCTAGGGTTGGGGTTAGGGTTCAGGGTTTGGTTAGGGTGAGGGTTAGGGTTCAGTTGAGGGTAGGTTGGTTAGGGTTCAGTTGAGGGTAGGGTTAGGGTCAGGGTTAGGGTTCGGTTCAGTTAGGGTTAGGGTTAGGGTTAATTAGTTGGGGTTAGGGTTAGGGTTAGGGTAAGACTTGGGCTAGGGTTAGGGTTAGGGTTCAGTGTATGGTTAGGGTTAGGGTTAGGGTTTAGGGTTAGGGTTTGATTCAGGTTTAAGGTTAGAGGCTAGGGTTAATTAGAGGCTAGGGTTAATTTGGGTTAATTATTGATAATTTGAAAGGGTTAGGGTGTTGATTATGGTTAATTAGATTAATTTGGGTAAATTGGGTTAAGTTTGGGTTGATTAGGGTTAATTAGGTTAATTTAGGTAAATTGGGTTAAGTTTGGGTTAATTAGGGATAATTTGTGAGGGTAACGATTATGGTTAATTGTGGTTAATTAGGTTAATTTGGGTTATTTATGGTTAGGGTTTAGGGTGCATTAGTTTATTCAGTAGGATACTCGATGCTAACATAAACATACAACTTTACCGTAAACGTAAGAAAAATTTACCCTAAACTAAAAACTTCGAACCCTTAATAACGAAACGTAAACGTAAAACCTATTCAGGATAAATGTTCAAGTTAAAACAAATATATGACACTCGATAATAATATGAAACTTTCATATTCTCATCGATGCTGATATATGAAAATCAAAGCGCGACTTAGTCCCCGTCTATCGGTTAACATACGTTCGATGTTCGTCGTGATATAGAACTATACGAAGGTTGTTAAATATCGGATGGTATAGTTCGGTACTAACAACCGTCGTATAGTCTATGTGACGAGAAGATTCAATCGTATAATAACCGATAGATTTGTCCAGTGTGGAAAAGTTAAGAATGTATAAAGCAAACCCTGCATTCACTTGTGTATTCATCCATTTCGAGTTATTTCGTCAGTACTTTTCCGCTGGTTCTCCGTGTACAAAGATAGATTAGATGTTCATTTCAACGTTGTTTAACAGTTTTGAAATGATTATCTATTCTATTACAGTGTACTCGGAGAACAGCGGGGAGGTGCTGCCGAAATTTACTCGAAATGGTTGAAAGCACAAGCGAATGGGTGTCTGCTATATACATTCTTAATGGGATAGAAGTCTTACCCCCGACAGCCGAAACACACACATACAACACGAATACATAACAAACGCACACACATCACATACACACAAACAACCCTACACTTAAGCGAAATCATAAATTGAAACACACATATATAGAATACAACTCATACATTGGTATCCTCAAATCTAACTTTGATTATCGATAATTTATTCTTTTCAACGACAAACGCACACACAAAGCATATACACGGATTTTCTCCTTTGTCAGTAACCATCCCGTTCTTAGATTTCTCAATATAGTCATCATAACCTACAATTTATATGTTATACAGTCTAACATAGCCCATGAGTACATTAGAGTTAAGGACTGAATGTATGTGGATTGGCAACAACGTATGCAACCTAAGTTTGTCGCAGGAGTTGCTGCTTTTATTGAGTTTGCACGGGCACATAATAAGATCGTGTTAAAGAAGATTCTCTTCCCGTGCGATAGATGTGGGAATAAGTACTGGCAGAAGATAGAATTTGCAAAGCTTCATATCGTTAAACATAGTTTTACTAGACTTTTTACAACTTGGCTATATCACGGGGAAGGAGAAGAAGACAGTAATGCGGCAGAAGAAGAAGGAGAAGACGGTAATGCGGCAGAAGAATAAGGAGAAGACGGTAATACGGCAGAAGAAGAAGACGGTAATTTCTTTCCAGGAGAAGAAATGGAGGATATGGTAGAGGCTGTCCTAGGTAAATCTATTCGTACCGAAGATGACATTCCTTCCGGTCAAGGACCGTGAGCGGATAAATATGAAAATTTCATGAATGATGCTAGAAAACCAATTTATGAGAATGCAAAGTATTCCACCCTCTCATGGTTCGTCCAACTTTTCCAGATTAAGTGCCTAAATGGATGGAGCAACATGTCATTCACAATGTTTCTTTCGTTCTTGAAAGATTCTAAGCCCCCGGGAAATAACGTGCCTGACAGCTAGTACACAGCCCAGAAGATGATGTCTGATTTGGGTCCGAAGTGTGAGAAGATTCAAGTATGTCCTAAAAATTGCGTGTTGTACCGGAAAGAGAATTCAAATTTGAAAGAGTGTCCAACATGCGGAGAGGCCAGGTATAAGCCGAAAGATTCTGATAAGAAGCCCGATATACCTGTCAAGATAGCACGATACTTTCCCATAACACAGAGGCTGTAGAGGCTATTCAGGTGCAAGAAAACAGCCGAGGCAATGATTTGACATCACCGTGCTCCTCCAAGTGAAGATGGAAAAATGAGCCATCCTAGAGATTCACCAGCATGGAAGGATTTCGATAGGAGGCATGAAATATTCAGTAGCGATCCTCGCAATGTCAGGCTTGGACTCGCTAGTGATGGTTTCTGCCCATTCAACTATATGGTTGGAAGCCACAGCACATGGCCCGTTGTAATGATAGTTTATAATCTGTTGCCTTGGTTAGTTATGGACCAATCATACTTTATGATGCCTCTTCTTATCGACGGACCAAACTCACTGGGAAACAATATCGACGTCTATCTCCGACCTCTGATCGAGGAGTAAAAATCTTTATTCATTGAAGGTGTAGAGACTTACGATGCAAACACAAATACAACCTTCATACTGCGTGCGGCTTTAATGTGGACAATTCATGACTTTCCTGCGTATGGAATGCTATCAGGTTGGTCCGTACATGGTCACAAAACATGTCCTTATTGCCATCAACATACAACATCGAAATTCTTGAATTTTAGCAGGAAGATTTTTTATTGCGGCCATCGACGTTTCCTGCCTCTAGACCACTCCTACATGTTAGACGATGTTCACTTTGATAGTCATCAGGAGCTTCTTGGACCTCTATCCCCATTGTCCGGAGAGGACGTGACTGCTCAGTGGGATGGTTACAATAATGTGACCTTCAGGATGGATCCGACAAAACAGGTTGTTCATATCAGAATATTGCATTATTATATCACCCATTCTTAATCATATTACAAATAAATAGGTGCTTTTGATCCATGTCTGCTAAATAGTTGCAGGTTATAGGTTATCAGAACAATACAGTGAAATTCATGAAAAGACGTTACAAAATGTGAGACTGCGACCAACAAAAGATGAATCCGTATAATGCCGCCTAATAGTTCAAGGAACAAAAGAAGATCAGTAAACAGTTCCATGCACAAGACAGTTCAAGGGCAGCACAAGATAAAAGACTCCAAAGCGAAGCTTACGGTAAAAGTCCACAAATTCTACACTGTTGGAAATCTGGAAGAAACTAGAAAAGATTCTGAAGAACCAAGTAAAGAAAACAGAAGAAAAAGGCAACATGAAGCAACCCTGAAGAAATGAGCCAGAGATCTCACCATATGGCCGCGGATCCGCGGCCAAACATGGCATTCTGCCGCGGTTTCGCGGCCGTGCTGTGCCCATGTCAGTGCACGTGTCGGTGGGTGTCGGTGCGTTGACCCGGCTTTCTTAGGGTAGTCTTGTAATTTCAGATGTGGATCAGATGTAAACCCTAGGGTTTCTCCTATCTATAAATAGGAAAGTTGAGAGCCTAATTAGGTGTGCCTCTTTTTGGGTGCCTCTTTGGAGATGTCTCTTTTTAATTCTAGATTTAAATTTTCAATTCCATTGTAATCGTCAAGAGGTGTCAATAAAGTAAGTTTTTATTTCGCATTCTTTTTATCCGAATTTTATTTCTGCAATTTTTTTATCTATCTTTATTTATCTGCAAGTTAATTAGGATTAAAAGAAAACATAAAAATGCATTTCATCGTAACGTCCCTAATGAGTGAGTAATTCCTCACTTGTTAGGGTTAGGATCGGGTAGGTTTGAGAGATGGAAATCTCTCACTCCTTTCTTGCCCGTATAATATTTTAAATTAGGACTCTATGTGAATCAAACACAAATCGCTCACTACGGCACCATATCCTACGAGATAGCGGTGATTCCCTTGTTAGACCGGTTGTGGTTGATTTACATAGAGGTTAGGGCTAAGAGTTAAAAAAGAACGGATAAGGACCAAAGGGAAGAAATTTCGTTTCTTCCTGGTCGGGTTAATCCCCTTTGTTGACTATTACCTTAACACCTATGTTCTTAATTAGGGCAACAGAAGCAGTGAGTAGAATTCTCTTTCCAAACTAACCTATATCCTAACCCTAGCAAGGTTTTAAATCAAATCAAATTCAATCTTAGTTTTTATAAAAATCAAAACCTACCAAAAATAGGACTTAACTCATTAGAACAATTAGAAAAGAACACGTTTTCCCTGTGGACCGACCTGTACTCAACCGGCTAGCTACCAAGCGACACCGTTATTGATTGCGGTATATTCTTAATTCTTTAAGTTTACAAAACACATACAACATCTCACAATCAAATGACGCCGTTGCCGGGGAGACGGTAGTCTCTTTCTTTGTGTAATTTCGGCTTAAAAAAAACAAAAAAAACAAAAAAATAAATTAATTAAAAATTATAAAAATTAAAAAAAAATTAAAAACAAAAAATAAAAATCATCTTTTTATTTTTGAAAGGTTTTTGTGCGAGTGTGCAGACTTGGAGCAAAATTCTGATTCAGATCTGGATCAAACTCAGTGAACAAATCAACAAACAGAGAATCTAAATAGAAAGAGGAGAACCACAATAGAACAGAGAAAAATTTTGGAGATCCAAACCTCCTAAACCGCCGCGGAAACGCGACATAAACAGGCGTTTGACCGCGGTTCCGCGGTCAACTGCTGACGTCAGCATCCATTTTTTCTCTGTGAGTATTTTTTGTCTCTTCTTCTCTCCCCTGAACTCCACTGAAAAAAATTCCTGCAGGATTCTTTACACAGATTCTCTTTCCCCTATCCAATAAATTGTTTTTGTGCAGGATTCTTTGCGTTGCCAAATAAAAAATAATTTGCAAGTGTTTTAGATTTTTGGTGTGTTAACTGCTTTGCATAATTAATACGGAATCTAAGGGGCTATAACACCAATCAAGATTGGGTGGAGATTTCATTACCCTTCCTAAGGCCCCAGAAATCACAAAAAGCATATGTATCAACCTTGAGTTAATTAAAAAATATCTAGACTCAGCCAACTAAGGACTGTCGTGCTCATTAGGACAAAGGAAGGTTGTGGGCATTCAGTCGTTTATCTAAACCTGACTTTGTGGTGCCTAGGCTAGACAAGTGAGAAATGTAACTTTAAAAGGCCCGTCTCACGGTAATTCGTGAGCGGAACCCTCCTTTCTTCATTTGTGCTTACCTGGCCACAATTGGCGGTGAAGAGATGATTTGAGGGATATCTCACAACTTGTCACTTTGGAACAGTTAGGAGCAGTCTAGTTGACTTAGGAGACCCTAGCTCCAGGTTTGATTGTGCATGTTTAAACTGTGGTTGTTTGAAATTGTGTCGTAGTTCCGTAGAAATTTTTGCAAAAACTCTTTCAACACTTTCAAAAAAATTTCAAAACTCCAAAAAAAACAATTTTTAAAAAAAAAATTTAATAAAAAAAATTTAAAAACAAATTCAAAAAAAAATTCAAAAAAATTCACATTCAATTCCTTTCTTTCCTCACATCATGGGTACCCCACCTTGCAAAACTTTTGCCGAACTTTGGTACGTTCAACCAGACATTACTTCCTATGCTTATTGTTTTGATCGAATTTCGGACGACCCCTCCATGCCCAAAATTTCTTTGAAAGATCGAATAGACGCGTCTAGGGCATCCAGTTGGACTCCGCAATCCATCTTGTATCAACCATTTCAACCTTCACCACCTTCTTACATTGATACTCCTTTTTCTAGTCCTGTTGTAACTCCGAAACCCATGTCTATTGCTGAACATACTGAACAATCTCGTAACCGATCTTTCACTCCTTTCACCACTGCGAATTCTTTGGATCAAAAATTCCATTCACCTTCTTATCCAAATGTTGATCCTACTCCTGTCCAACCATTCAATTCCTACCAGTCCTACCCGACTTTCGCACCTTCCCTAGACATTGCTTCTACACAGCCATTTGGGAGTTTCCGGTATCCAAAAAACTTTGAATCTTTTACTGAAACCCCTTCACAACCCATGTCTTGTCTGGAACAGTCGTTGGAAGATTTTCTGGTAGCGTCAAGACAACAGATGATGGATTTGAATGCGTCCATGGCCGCCCTTATACAACCTAGTGACCCGGTAGCTAGTTTCCAACTAGCTCCAAATTTTCCAATGTATAATGAGGCGGTTGGACAGATTGAGAATTTGAGTGGAGAGAGTGAGCTGTGCACCCTTCCAAATCAACCATACCCATCCCCAATTGAATCCCACAATTTCGGTTTTGAATGTTTATCAAGTGTTCCAAATGATTCACCAGTTGAACATAAAACGTTTAATGAGTTGTGCGACGTTGTAGTGTTTGATTTGCCAGATTGTGAAGGGTCCCTTTCGAGTGAAACCATCACCAATCCTTTTGACCTCTACATCTCCACTCTAGAACCTGAATTGATAAATATCCATGCTTTTGATGAGGTGTCTGAAAAAATTGATTTTCACTTCATTGAGGATATCGACGCTGGGAATATTTTGGATGATGAACCCGCAGGTTTGACTGAATTTTTCTCTCCAATTCATCATCCCGAGTCATTAAATGTTTCTCCCGAACTTCATATGCGTCTTGATTTTGATGAGAATTGCATGGATAAAGCTAAAATTTGAGGAGAGTATTGAGGAAATTATTGAGGATGAAGCAGTTTTACTTGAGGAGTCGGATTTTCCAATTCATTCTATCACTTTCATTGACTGAGCACATCATCCTAAATCTTTAACCTATACCCTTCCTCAATCACTTCCCTCCATCCTCGTTCCGACTGCGCAAGAAACCGTTACACTTTTATTTTCAATGTCTGGTTTACCAAGTTTGACGTACCCATGTTTTCTCACGAATCTTGAGGGATTTGACCGCATTTCTCAGTGGGTTGATAGATTAGCACTATCGCTTTTTACACATCGGTCATTACAAATTGTGCTAATTTATACACTTCATTTCCACGCTCAAGTTCGTATTCCACTTCTTTCTCCCACTTTCTCTAGTTCTTCTTCTAATCTTCCTTTACTGATAGCGAGTGTTAATGAATCACAATCCGATATTTTGAGTTCGATAATTCTAGAAAAACAACTTTATTTAGACTCTTTTGAAAATAAGGTAAATGAGCCTTACGACTATCCTACCTTCATAATTTTTGAAAAATCAAATGTGTTGAATTCTAGCGCGACACTTATTGACATTGAAACGTTCAATCGGACCATCGATAAAAGTTTCGAAGATATTTTCGCCGACGAACTCGCATTCCTAAATGACACGGATTTTGTGATTAATCAACCTCCACCTGAAGAAGTCGAACCAACACCATTACCAACACCATTTCTTTTTCCCTTCCTCCATTATTCTCCTCCACCGAGACCGTATACTGCTTTTATCTCCACACGATCTCGTGTGTTTCTCATTTCTTTTCTCTACACTCCATTCTTTCACCAACCACAGCATTATAATGATAAAATCTTTGAATGGTTGGTGCTAACTTTTGGCTTGTGTAAGGCCTTGTACAGCTTGATACCGTGTTTTTCTTCTCCCTAACTCTGAACTTTAACGCTTAAACAATGGAAACACTGTTTCACTTAAGTTTGGGAGGGACCTTTTTGTATATATATTTTGTTTTCTTTTTTTGTTAATAATAATAATAATAAATAATAAATAATAGGGGAGTGCCGACAATTTTGACCCTTTTGGTGTAGCCTGACAGTGAGGGCACTGTCAAGTTTAAATTTGGGGGTGTGCTCGGTAAGCTTTCTTCCTTCGCATTCATGTGTATATTTTTGCATTTGAATACTTATTTTAAAACTCATAAAAATCAAAAATTATAAAAATTATAAAAATTGAAAAGTTCAATTTTGACCATATTTGACTTAAGTTCAACATGATGGTTGACTGGTTAGGAAAAACGAGGTCCTAAACTTGGTAAATTAAAAACCCCAAAAATAACCTCTCTTTAAGTTTAATTGTAGAAAATATATGTCCTTACAATTTATTTAGAAATAAGCAAATTTTGAGTTCAATTCTTGGGCTGAGTCAAAATAAGGGAAGGGTATTGAATTTTTATGTGAACTGTAAGTTTGAAAAATAATTCCGAACCTTAAGTCTAAATTCTGAAAATATATACCCTACAACTTGCATAAACACGCACCTTGAAACTTGGAATAGTAGAGGATACCTTGAAATGCTCTTGTCTAAAATCCTTAGTATGAAAGAAAATAAAATAAAAGTACAAGTGTGAATAAAGAGATATAAAAAAATGAACACTGGTTTTGTAATTACTTGAGACAGCATAAATAAAAAATATAGCGAGGGTGCTTTATCACCTAGTGTCTTAGACCAACTGGTTTGGGAGTCACTGCTAAGCCTTAGGTATTACAAGACGAGGAATTACGCCTAAATGCGCAAGCGCATTTTGTAATTGGTTGTTTACTACCTCAAGAAGTATTAACGGTTGCATGAAAGATGTGTGAGCAATTTTATCTAAAATTCACCAACTGAAAGTACTTTGGACATGGACAAGAGTATGATAGCTTGAATTGAATTTCCAAGTGTAGGGGCAAAAATTACACACACGTAGGGGTATATGATTGGGGTTTGGATGAGAGATAAGAATGAAAGATAGGGCTTATACCTTCAGTAGAGATGATAAAAATTCCTAAGTTGAGATTGAACTCTAGAAGGAAAATTCAAAAGATGCTGAAAGCTTAATAAATTTGCAGAACATATACGATCTTAAGTTAAATGATAAGTAAGTGTGAAAAATACAGGTTGATGATTTCTAAAGTTAAAGATAATAGAATTTCTTGCTAGAACACCAAATTGAAGAATGAAAGTCAACAAGCCAAATTGATCGGATTTTGTGGTAGTATCCGCTAACAACCCTCAGGAGACAACACTCCTCCTACTAGGGACACCTAGAGATTTAACGACTTGTTGTACGAGCTCAGTGCATTCGCGATTCCCTGCGAAAGTGAGGTTAGGTTTTTTCGAGAATAAATTGGCTTTGCTCGGGACGAGCAAAAGATAAGTTTGGGGGTATTTATTCATATTAGAATATTGCATTATTATATCGCCCATTCTTAATCATATTACAAATAAATAGGTGCTTTTGATCCATGTCTGCTAAATAGTTGCAGATTACAGGTTCTCAGAACAATACAGTGAAATTCATGAAAAGACGTTACAAAATGTGAGACTACGACCAACAAAAGATGAATCCGTATAATGCCGCATAATAGTTCAACGAACAAAAGAAGATCAGTAAACAGTTCCATGCACAAGACAGTTCAAGGGCAGCACAAGATAAAAGACTCCAAAGCGAAGCTTATGGTAAAAGTCCACAAATTCTGCACTGTTGGAAATCTGGAAGAAAGTAGAAAAGATTCTGAAGAACCAAGTGAAGAAAACAGAAGAAAAAGGCAACATGAAGCAACCCTGAAGAAATGAGCCAGAGATCTCACCATATGGCCGCGGATCCACGGCCAAACATGGCATTCTGCCGCGGTTCCGCGGCCGTGTTGTGCCCGTGTCGGTGCACGTGTCGGTGGGTGTCGGTGCGTTGACCCGGCTTTCTTAGGGTAGGCTTGTAATTTCAGATGTGGATCAGATGTAAATCCTAGGGTTTCTCCTATCTATAAATAGGAAAGTTGAGAGCCTAATTAGGTGTGCCTCTTTTTGGGTGCCTCTTTGGAGATGCCTCTTTTTAATTCTAGATTTAAATTTTCAATTCCATTGTAATCGTCAAGAAGTGTCAATAAAGTAAGTTTTTATTTCGCATTCTTTTTATCCGAATTTTATTTCTGCAATTTTTTTTATCTGTCTTTATTTATCTGCAAGTTAATTAGGATTAAAAGAAAACATAAAAATGCATTTCATCGTAACGTCCCTAATTAGTGAGTAATTCCTCACTTGTTAGGGTTAGGATCGGGTATGTTTGAGAGATAGAAATCTCTCACTCCTTTCTTGCCCGTATAATATTTTAAATTAGGACTCTATGTGAATCAAACACACATCGCTCACTACGGCACCCTATCCTACGAGATAGCGGCGATTCCCTAGTTAGACCGGTTGTGGTTGATTTACATAGAGGTTAGGACTAAGAGTTAAGAAAGGACGGACAAGGACCAAAGGGAAGAAACTTCGTTTCTTCCTAGTCGTGCTAATCCCTTTTTTGACTATTATCCTAACACCTATGTTCTTAATTAGGGCAACAGAAGCAGTGAGTAGAATTCTCTTTCCAAACTAACCTAAATCCTAACCCTAGCAAGGTTTTAAATCAAATCAAATTCAATCTTAGTTTTTATAAAAATCAAAACCTACCAAAAATAGGACTTAACTCGTTAGAACAATAAGAAAAGAACGCGTTTTCCCTGTGGACCGACCCGTACTCAACCGGCTAGCTACCAAGCGACACCGTTATTGATTGCGGTATATTCTTAATTCTTTAATTTTAAAAAACGCATACAACAACATCTCACAATCACAGGTCAAACCACCATTCTGGAACAAGTTAAGCATTTTCTTCGAGCTTACGTACTGGTCAAAAAATTTAGTGCGTCATTGTCTGGACGTCATGCATATAGAAAAAGGAGTGTACGAGCACGTACTCAACTTCCTTCTTTGTAAAGACGGGAAATCGAAAGACAACCTCAATGCTCGGATAGATCTACAAGACTGGGAAATTAGAAGTGAATTGCATCCTAAACCGATAGCGGGTAAACAAGGCAAGTTTGTACTTCCCAATGCCGCGTATCATATGTCACAACCGGAGAAGAAAAGATTCCTGCAGGTGTTGCATGATTTGAAAGTTCCCACAGGTTTCTCAGGATCATTCAGCAAGAAAATAAAAATTGTGAAAGGCAAGATCGATGGGCTGAAAAGTCATGATCACCATGTTATCTTGGAGCACCTTCTTCCATTAGCCCTCAGGATTTCTCTCCACGAATCGGTTGGTTTAGTAATCAACTACCTATGTTGTTTTTTCAGAGAGTTGTGTGCTAAAACACTGGAGGTTCCGACGCTGGATAAACTAGAAAATTCTATTGCTTTGATACTTTGCAAGTTTGAGCGTATTTTCCTACCGTCATTCTTCGATATCATAATACACTTGACGGTTCATCTTGCAACCGAGGCTAAGTTAGCCGGACCGGTTAAATATCGATGGATGTATCCCGTCGAGAGGTACGTGTAATTTTTCGTTTCGCGCAATTTTTAAAATTATTGTTGTCATGTATGCCCGTATTTATTTATTCAACATGTTTTCTTTAGGTACCTCTACACTCTTAAAAATTATATACACAATAAAAATCGACCAGAGGGTTCTATCATGCAAGGTTATCTTCTTGATGAAGCAACCACATTTTGTTCCCGCTATCTGGACGAGAACATTGAGACGAGACTTAACCGGCCTCGAAGAATTCAAGACGGGCCATATGGTAAAGCCGATTATAAGAGGGTAGACACTATGTTTATCAACAAGATGTACCGGTTTATCCTCCTCAATAGCGCCTGTCTTGAAAAAATTAGAGAGTAAGTTTTTTTGGATTAATTGTTATATTTGTGTTTGTGTGTGTATGAAATGATATAATATTAATGTCATAATTTATTGTTGAGAACATAATTCATTTTAACGAGATACGTGAGGGGCATCCTGATTGGAACGATGAACGATTGGAAAAATATCATCAGGATAATTTTTGCGATTGGGTTGCAGATCATGTAAATTATTCGAATAATATGTTATTGCTACCAGTTTTAATCTAAACTTATATCGTTATGTATTTTTCGTAAAATTTGTTTTGTTAGATCCACGATCTGAACTTGTCTTCATCATTAGAGAGTGATTCAAGATGTTTAGCTCAGTTTCCTAGTATGGAGGTTGCATATTATAAAGGATTCGGTGTCATTGGATACAAATTCGAAGTTAAGGACATAGAAACATCTAGAACCACTCAGAATAGTGGGATTGCGACGGTAGGATCGGATGGTGTGATTTAGTATGGATACTTAAATTGTATACTTGGCATCCAATATACCGGACGATCAAAACCGTTTTATATATTTCAGTGTACTTGGTACGATACACGAACCGATACGGATAAGTGGAGAAGCAATCTCAGGACTTGGAAAGATGAATATGGATTGACCAGTGTGAACACACTTCAATTTTACGGTCAGGGGGATCCGTTTATCTTTCCGAACCAAGCATTCCAAGTATACTACTCATAGTGTTTGAAGCATCCAGGATTGAGTGTCGTATGTCGTTGGAAACCCAGGGATATTTACGATGTCCCAGAATTCGAGGACAGCGATTAGGATGAAAAAAGAGAGAAGACTTAGAGTGCTCCGACCGTCTGTTTCGAAAGGCGGGTTGTCTTCGGCTGATCATGAAGTTACGTGGGTTAGAAATGATATCGATGATGAAATCCAAGTAGATATGTCTAATGCGTCCACGAAACGAAAAAGGGTATCAGTAATGTTATATTATTACTTCACATTTTACGATCTATACATATATAGCATGCATATGTAATGATTGTCTAATGCGTCCACGAACCGCTTTATCTAGATTTGATGACGATGACGGGAGCAGCGAGCCGCGACAAGAGCTCCAGCCGCGGCACCGGCAGAGACAGAGGCAGAGTGGTTCTGCCGCCCAGAGAGCTGCGTAGGGAGCTTTAGAGGGCCGGTCTTGCACCCCGATCAAAGACCCCTTCGGATGCCTCCTTCCGTGTGGACTTTGCCACACCTCCAGGTATATTGCACGCATATTCATTTTGAATGTAATATTATATATATACATGCATATTCATGTCAAAATTACTTATATATTCAATGTTTGATTGTCTGGCTGTTGGTGGTGCATCCACATCAGGGACAGAGGCCACTCCCGCACCTCCAGGTATGTTTATATATCATATAGTGCATGTATATTGATTTAGAATGCTATATCATAAATATGCATACATTCTTTTTGCTCTTACGTACTTATATCTCGGGTAGAGGCCACCACCGCACCTGCGGGTATGTTTATATATCCTATAGTGTATAAATGTTGATTTAGAATGTTATATTATTGATATACACATTATTTTTGCAATTACTTATATGGTCAATGTTTGATTGTCTAATTATAGATGGTGCGTCCACGTCTGGTGCAGGGGCCACTCCCGTCACTTCCATACCCTCCGCTCAGTCTGCAGGTTTGTATGAATAAATATAAAATATTTATTCATTTTACATATCCTTTAAGAATAAACATGAACTTCATGTATTTTTATCGATGTTTATTTTCTAGTTGGAGATGCGTCCACGTCCGGGTCACCGGCTGTTCCTCACCGGAGGAACTATCGTCCCGCTCGTGCTGCTGCCCGGACCCAGGCTCGTGCTTCTGTCGCTGGAGGTATATATCACACTTCAATTTTCGTTAAACCTTGATTTCTTAATACCACTTTGTCTTAATATTGATTTACTTTATATTTCTTGTAGATGCAGGGCATCCCCATCCCGAGAGGGGGATTCGAGGCCCGAATCAGTCCCACAGGCTGAGGCCCGATAGAGCTAGGGGGAGGCAGCATTCCCCCTTTTCTTTACCCCTGATTATCGCTATACTGATGATTATACCGAGAGGTTCGGCCGGTATATGGAGGATGAGAGCCACCTCGTGAAGAAGTATCCACTTCACGTTGAGTAGGGCGACCAGCACCGGCGCTCGTTTGCCCTCTTCTGGGATCAGGCTCGGGTATTAATATATAGTTTCATTTGACTTACCCAATATATTTATTATTATTTAACACTTGCAATTTAATAACATTGTTTTTTTTGTATTTGCAGTTGGATTACGACTTTCAGCCTGTACCCGACCCTGATCACCCTGAGAGAGTGCTCGATCTTCACGCTCTGTACCATGGTCTGATGAAGAATATGCAATCAAAGGTCCGATACAATAGGAACGAGCTGAAGATCGACTGCTATTCCCTGTGGATGGCGACCCCCGAGGCAGAGAGAGCGGCTCTCCTACATACTCCGGCCTTTGCGAGAGTCGACGTAGATACATGGCATTTCTTGTGCCAATATTTCGACTCTCAGCGCAAACAGGTTTGTATTTTAAATGTAATTCATTGTTTAGTATATAATTTATTTTTTTTGTGTTGCTTAATTATAAAACTAAATCTGAATGTGTTGTGCAGAAACAGTCCAATCAAAATAAAGAGAATAGGAAGTCGGCGAAGAGGGGTCGCCCCACTTATACAGGCGGCTCGAGGAATATTACTCGTGCCATGGAGTTATCGGTAAATTACAATAGACCTACTGTGATATAATGTAATATTAAGAGTTACTTTATAATATATGTAAATTCTTTGCGAATTGCAGATAGCTCAGACCCTGGCGCAGGGTGGTACACCAAGCGTGCTGTCCGCGTATCTTGCTGTCCACGGCACCTCGACAGATCCTTCCACGGGCGAGCTTCGATTCCCCGACACCGCTACCCAGGAGTATTGCGTAAGTGTTAATATTTATTCTAACGATTTTGAAATTTTTGTTTTGAAAAGTTCAAATTTAAATGATATACTTATATTTTAATGGTTAATGTGGGTGTAGGAGAGGGTGGTGGAGCAGGCGGAGGCATCGGGGATCGATTTTACTGGACAGAACGATCCGATACTGCTGACCCCGGTTCTAGACGCCGCACACGGAGGGCACCACGGAGGTTGGGAGAGAGGCCGGGGACTGGGTCCTAGCAGGGCCCATATGAGGTTGGACTCTACTCCGGCGATTACTTCCCTTACCCCCCGTGAGCGACGTCTAAAGCAAGATGTTGCCACCTTGAAGACCACCGTCCAGGAGTTGAAGGAGATGATGGTATGTATACTACTTAATAGTAAAATATTATATCATATTATATATAGTAACATATCCAATATTACTAGCCTGAGCTTATTTGGTTGTAGACTTAACTTTGATTAATCTTAAATTGGGGTTTCGCAATAACCTGATAATGAAACTAATTCGACTAATACACAGTTCTTACTTGTTTATTACACACAAAATTGAACAGATGCGATAGGGTACTTCAGCTGCGATGCATCTCCTTCGGCTGTGGCACCGCAAGCCACTACCTCGGCTGCGGTTGCGCAGACACTCCTGCAGCTCCACAGCCCGCTCAGACTCCTGCACAGTCCGCTCCTTCATTGGTCAAGTTTTTTACGACTCAGGGCTGCACCGAGGAGCAGTTGCGCCAGATTACGTCGATTATCAGAGATGGAGGAGCTAGACCGAGTTAGGGTAGCTTTATTTATATTTTTTAGAATGTATATACTTATCTGATACATATTGTATAAATTTTGGACGATGATGGTTGGTGGTTGTTTGCTTGTTCACGATGATTTATCCTGATATCGTATTCTGTTTGTCTCTTTCTTTTATATATTATGCGTGAGATGTTGATTATGAATATTTCTGTATTTGGTTATATGATGTATATATTATTGTGCACAGGGCGGGTTAAAAACAGGAAGCCCTTTTTTTTAAAAAAAACCCTGATATTATGTCCTTACGGATTAATCCGTAGGGCTATCTGTTGCACCTACGGATTAATCCGTAGGTCCACCGTTTGCCCCTACATATTTATCCGTAGGGACAAAATATCAGGATAACTGACATTTTGCCCCTATGGACCTACTGTGATAGGCGTTACACTTCCCCTACGGATATATCCGTAGGGGCTTATATCTGGACCTACGGATACAGCCGTAGGGGCTGTAAGTTTCCCCTATGGATGGCACCGGAGGGGCAAGTATTTTATTTTATAAACCACTAAATTAAATAAATATTTTGCCCCTACGGCATACACCGTAGGTACATAGTCCCCTACGCATTAAAACGTAGGGGCAATTTTTACTCCGTATGGGCATGTTCAGGGCGAAGACTTGCACTTGCGGCCATTGCACCTACGGTTAATTTTCTAGCACTTACGGATATATCCGTAGGGGCACTGCTTTGCCCCTACGGATAAAGCCGTAGGGGCAACCCCTTATTGTAATAGTGCCAATCCCTAACCTTAATTAACCCTAATTAACCTAAATCATAACCCTAACCCAAATTAAACATATTTAATTTAATTAGTCCAAATTATCACCTAAATCCTAACCATAATTATCACCCAAACCCTAACCCTAATTAATACAAATTACCCTAATTAACCCAAATTTACCCTAATCATCACCCTAACCCAAATCTCACCCATGAACTCCATCATCATCAATATCACCAAACAACCACCCCCACCAACAATCATCATCATCAACATCATCTACTTCTTTTAAAAATCGATTTTTAAAAATGGAAAAAAAAGTTTTACGTACCGGGAAAAGAATTAGGGCACTGGACGGCGGCGACGGCGATGACTGCTCGCCGGCGATGGAAGCTAAACAGCAAAAAAGACTCGGCGATGGAGCTCGAGGAGATAACGGGCGATGGAGCTCGAGCCGCCGGCGATGGAAGCTAGACAGCGGGGATGGATCTCGACAGCGGCTATGGGATCCGGACGACGGCGATGGAAGTCCTACGGCGGTGAAATTTTTTTAAGGGGCGGGAACGATTAAGGTAGTGTCGACGGTAAAATTATTTGGGGATTTAATTATCTACTTTTTTTTAGATACCCAAACATTGCCCCTACGGCTTTATCCGCATGGGTTAGTCTTGCGGCTCCATAGGGGCAAAACCAAATATTAAATTTTTATAATAGTTTATAGATGTCCCTACGGAGTTCCATAGTTTGTCCCTACATATATATCTGTAGAGGCAAACAAAAATTATCCCTACGCAATGTTCCATCCGTAAGGCCAACTTACATTTGTAGCAGTGACTTTGACTTATTGAGTTGTTGATCTTGACCATGGAATGTAATTTTTTAGCCTAACACTACTTTATATTTCGATATTGTTTAAGTGATCGTATTTTCAAACAAATATTTTATAAAATCATATTTTATTTTATACCCTTTCGCATTCTTCTTCCAACAATTAGCAATTATTTCCCTATTTTTTCCAAAAATTATACCCTTCGCATTTTTCTACCAACAATTAGCAATTATTTTATTTTATTTGGAAATTATTTCCCTATTTTTTTCCAACAATTTTACCCTTCACATTCTTGTTCTTCCAAGCTTAGTGAAAGTTGAATCCCTCATGTTCAGCTTATGCCTCATAGAACAAGTATGCAAAATTTTCGTTCTGGCCGAACTTCATATCAACTTTCGGAATTAAGTTTGGTCCGTCTAAATTCTTCACGAGAGTCGGAGGTTCAGTTGCGACTGAAAACTCCACTTCTTCAGACATATTAACCTTTAAATTACAAGAAAAACCTAATTAACTTATATTAAATATAATGCAATTATCGATTTCCTACTTATTGAGCAATAAACCAAACAAAATTATATCAATGATTGAAGGAATCACTATTCTGTTATGGGGTTAAAAATCCTAAAATTGAATTACTAAATGAAATAGAAGAAGGAAAGCTAGGTTCGATATAAATCAAAATAATTTTTTTTAAAAAAAATTATTTGAAAAGGAAATATTAAATGATGTGTATTGATTACCTTGTAATTTTTTAGCAAAATTTTAGGGTCAAATGATGTGTATAAATCAATATCTCCACCGAACTTTGCAGTTCAGGTTTTAATTATGTGATTCACTAGATGCCTCGATTGGATTTGTAACAGCAATCTCATTTGAAACATGGCATGATTTCTTAAATAACAATGCAAAAATAAATTTGCATAGTTCAGGTGTAGTCACAATATTGAAGCAGGAACTATTTTAACTAATCTCATTGAGCTCCACCTAACAAGTAACAAGAGTCCTCGTTAATCTCAGACTAAATTGGATCATAACTATCCATTATATATCATTCAAATATGAAAAGTCCCTCTATATATATCTTTTTTTTATGTTCTAAATTGTTTAATTTTGAGGCTAAACTTTGTAGATTAGCTATTTAAATTTGTAGTAGTAATGAGCAACAGCATAATTTGTCTAGTTTTATTTTGGCATATACATTCTGACGTGCGTCGGATCACGTCAAGATGTTACCTTCCGTTGATCTGCTGATGGCGGCGATAGACGGCTGAGATTGGATTTGGAGGCTGGCTCCTGAAGCGTGTTGCACTACTATAATAGAGGGTTGCCCCTACGGATAACGACATCCGTAGGGGCAGATTTAGTTTGGCCCTACAGACTAATCCGTAGGGCCAAAAGGTTGCCTCTACGGTCCTTACATATTAATTTAAAAATATTAAATATTAAATTGTTATTTGCCCCTACGGAGCCGCAAACCAAGAACCTACGGAGTTATCCGTAGGGGCATCTAAATAGGGATTTAAGTAAAAAGGCACAGATCGATCCCTACGCTGATTATCTAAATATTATTTCCCACTGCGCGCGAACCCAAAATCCCCAAACCCTCGTTCCCGCCGATCGCCTGTGTGTTTCGTCGCCGTTCTCGTCGTCGCCAGCGCCGGCCGATTCGTCGTCGCCACCGCCTGCTTCTTCCTCATCTCCATTTTCATCGTCGCCTCCTTTCTTCGTCGCCTCCGATCGATCGTCGCCTCTGCACAGGTTAGGAAATCTTCAATTAAACAAATTTTTGATTGTTTTAGGGCTATGGTTCATGGTTTAGGTACCGATGAGGCATCGGTTGGGGTTAGCGTTAGGGTTAGGGTTGGGGTTGCGGCTGGGGCTGGGGTTGCGGTTGCGGTTGGGGTTGGGGTTGGGGTTCGGCAGAGGGTTGTGGTTGGGGTTAGGGTTAGGGTTGGGGTTCGGCTGGGGTTGGGGCTGGGGCTGGTTGTAGGGTTAGGGTTAGGATTGGGGTTGGGGTTGGGGTTAGAAACCACTTCTTGACATTATTGATAGCAAAGCTTAATTCATCTATGAGGATTCCAGTTTCTAAGGACCAAAGAAAGTAAAATGTTTTGATACAGGAGATCATTAATGATATATTTTACAAGGAGCAACATATATAAATCATTCAATGGTTATAACCGCTCATTGGTTAATTTGGTGTGAAATCTTTGAAATTAGTATACTTAACAGTTATAAGATGCCGGTATGGCCCGAACCAAGACTAACTCTACAAGAGTGTCGGATGCTGATAAGCCAATCAATAAGTAAAGGGTGTTATGAGCAATTAACCTTGACTTCATTTCTTGTTTCTTTTTCTGTTAATTTGATAGATATATCATGAAAACAAACCTTTAATTGAGATCAAGATAAGCTCTATGACGCGAGAAACCAACGACATTAGCTTAGAATTGTGGTTGTCGAATTTGTTAAGGAAGTAGTCTATAAAAGAGAAGGGGGTCACTGCTTGCATCCTCCATTTGAGGGTGCCGAGGACTAGAAGCTCCATTCTTTGTATATTTTTACCTTCAAATATGTACTTGGCCTCACCAACCTTACCCCCGACCGCCGAAACACACACATACAACAAGAATACACAACAAACGCATCATTAGAAAGTGGTTCAAGATATTCAAGTTAAAACCAATATATGATACTCGATGATAATATGAAACTTGCATATTCTCATCGATACTCATATATGAAACTAAAAGTGCCACTTAGTCCCCGTCTATCGGTTAACATACGTTCGATGTTCGTCGTGACATAGAACTATACGTAGGTTGTTAAATATCGGACGGTATAGCTCAATACTAACAACCGTCGTATAGTCTACGTGACGAGAAGATTTAATTGTATGATAACCGATAGATTTGTCTCGTGTGGATAAGTTAGGAATGTATAAAGCAAACACCTTCATTCACTTTTGTTTTCATCCGTTTCGAGATATTTCGTCGGTACCTTTTCGCTGGTTCTCCGTGTACAAAGATAGATTAGATGTTCATTTCAACGTTTGACAGCTTTGAAATGATTATCTATTCTATTACAGTGTACTCGGAGAACGGCGGGGAGGTGCTGCCGAAATTTACTCGAAACGGTTGAAAGCACAAGCGAATGGGTGTTCGCTCTATACATTATTAATGGGATAGAAGCCTTACCCCCGACAGCCGAAACACACACATACAACAAGAATACAAAACAAACGCATCATTAGAGAGTGATTCAAGATGTTCAAGTTAAAACCAATATATGATACTCGATGATAATATGAAACCTTCATATTCTCATCGATACTCATATATGAAACTAAAAGCGCCACTTAGTCCCCGTCTATCGGTTAACATGCGTTCGATGTTCGTCGTGACATAGAACTATACGAAGGTTGTTAAATATCGGACGGTATAGCTCGAAACTAACAACCGTCGTATAGTCTATGTGACGAGAAGATTCAATCGTATGATAACCGATAGATTTGTCCCGTGTGGACAAGTTAGGAATGTATAAAGAAAACACCTTCATTCACTTGTGTTTTCATCCGTTTCGAGATATTTCGTCGGTACCTTTCCGCTGGTTCTCCGTGTACAAAGATAGATTAGATGTTCATTTCAACGTTGTTTCACAGCATTGAAATGATTATCTATTCTATTACAGTGCACTCGGAGAACAGTGGGGAGGTGCTGCCGAAATTTACTCGAAACGGTTGAAAGCACAAGCGAATGGGTGTTCGCTCTATACATTCTTAATGGGATAGAAGCCTTACCCCCAACAGCCGAAACACACACATACAACAAGAATACACAACAAACGCATCATTAGAGAGTGATTCAAGATGTTCAAGTTAAAACCAATATATGGTACTCGATGATAATATGAAACCTTCGTATTCTCATCGATACTCATATATGAAACTAAAAGCGCCAATTAGTCCCCGTCTATCGGTTAACATACGTTCGATAATTTATTATTTTCAACGACAAACGCACACACAAAGCATATACACGGATTTTCTCCTTTGTCAGTAACTATCCCGTTCTTAGATTTCTCAATATAGTCACCATAACCTCCAATTTATATGTTATACAGTCTAACTGTTAGTTATATGTATGCCCTAGAGGCCATTACTGTACATACGATGTATATTGTAGTGGATGCTAGGACATATATAAGGAGGACTTTCTTGCTCGACATGATAGTATGCTATCTGGTTGTACTTTATCTTAACATGTACTTTGATTGTCTCTATGTTACATGTTGATAAAGCCCTTAGGATATGTACTCGACTACTGGGACTATGATGAGATCATACTAGTGGGGCCACGGTAGTCGACGAGTACATCCTATAACTGTTCCTAGTCGAGGGTGTATCGAGACAGGGCATCGATGCACCAGAGTAGACTAGCGTATACGCATCTTGACCCATATGATGGGCGATGGATGATCCCATATCCATCGGTGTTTGACATCAAGGATGGTGTACGGGTGCTCAGTGGAGACTGGGTACACTGGACGGACTCGCCGAGAACTCCCAGATGGTATTATACCATACGTCAGATGGCAGTTCTCCGGTGACACTGGTACAGAGTAGTCTGTTGACCCGAGATCGTCATAGAGTCTTGTGTGATTCCCACTGTGCTTTGATTTCCATCATACCACGTCCAAGAGGGCGTGCAAAAAGGTGGCTTTTGGGTACAGTCCCGAATCATATGGAGACAATGAGCGATAGGAGGGGATTCGTCTCTCCCGGTATAGGGAGTTGATGTTGTGCTGTGTTCGATTGGCTATAACCGGAAATCCCTGGCCAGGGTTGCTGAGATTTACTGGTAAGTGTTATCAGTAGTTTCTCGAACTGTTATAGACCTCATATCGACACGACTTATCGAGCTACTGGGGTCTGACGTTTACCACCCCTAGGCGAGATATGCGACATATCAGACGACGAGACCGGACTGTACGGGAGTGTTACTGTTTGGATCCACAGGAGAAAGTACAGGCTTGCTTGTTGATCTTCTGAGCGCTCAATACCTGGGTAGCTGTTACATTTAGCTGACCGCTTGCAGCTTGTGGGTGTTTGATATGATCATCACCTACTGCCGGCGTATTGACGATTCTTTAGAGTCCTACACAGAGGTTTCTTGACTCAGGCAAAACGGAGTAGGAGCACATATGTGATATGTGCGGGACCGAGGATAATGCGGTATGTGATATCGTATTGTATTCTCGCGATATTTGATATCAGCCGGGTCATCGGATCAAGTGTTGATTCGATGAATCGGTACGGATAAATATTAGCCGGTTATATGCGATATAGCCGGATTGTCGGATCAAGTGTTGATTCGATAATTTAATGTATAATAATATATGTGATATATTAAATTGCATTAACTAATATTTGCTCACTAAAAGATTCTTTTTCTCACTCGGATAATACATTGATATATATGCGATATATGTTAATTGTATTATTTTATTTTGTTACGATAAATATTATATATGTGATATATGATATTGTAACATGATATGATAAATAATGCAACTTGTTTAGTGGAGTTTAAACATGATTAGGGTTTGGATTAGGGTTAAACTTTCTAGAAGTTTCTAGAAAATTTTATTTTGTTTTGTGAAAGATATTTGTTCATGACTCATGCTTTAACCAAACCCAAACCCTAACCCTAGTCTATTCTCTACAATGGTTAAGTGAACCATGGTTGCATAATCTATCATATTATTCTTTCTATTCATCACAAATGATTAATCTTCTTCTTCCTCCTTCATTCTTCCATGGAAAAGCTTGCTTGTTTTTCCAAAGGTGATGAATAAATATGAGAAAAAGATAAATAAATAGAGCAAAATTCCTACTTCATCATCCTCATCTTCCCTTGCCATTTAGATGATGGTGTTCACATCATTTCATGAGTGTTAGCTTGTGTTAAAGAAACTTCGAGGTAGATCATCTTAGTATCGAAGATCGGAAGCAAAGGTTGCGTCTTTCTCTTCGTGGAACCTCTCGAGAGCCCGGAACCCGATGATCGCAGCGAAGGGACCACAACACGGAGCATATGAAGTGAAGGACCGGATCTACAAAGGTTGTAATCCCTCTCACTTAGTGTTAAAGTGTTTAGCATGCAAGTTATCGCCTAATCTCTAGTCTAAAGTTCCGTATTCGGGTTGTTCGGCACGGCTAAATTTTTATTCGGGCATGGTTGATGCCTCGTAGACCCTTGTGCGCGTGCCTAGCAACCCTACAGTGGTATCAGAGCCAAGCTAGAGCTTTAGGAGAAGTCTGAACGAAGTTTAAAGTCCGATCGAAACCCGAAACCCCGATAAAACATGCTCTCTGGAAATTTTCTAAAAATTGGGATTTTTCTACATTAAAAATATCCAAAAATTACAGCAGGTAATTACAAGAATTACTGTGAAGAACGTGAGCGTAATTCGACCAAAGAGCCACGGAACCGCGGCCCCACCCCCGCTTGTGCGGCGTTCCGCGGCCACGTGATCGATTCTGCGCACGTGCTTTTCACAGTAACTACTAATTTGCAATGTTGTATTTTCTGGAAATTTTTTTTTTTATTCAACTGTTGAATTATCCAGGTTGTATTGGGGACTTAAAGTTTTGATCGGATATTATAACTTTGTTTTGTTTTGTCCGGATAACTTTTAGAAACTGTTAAAATGTTCGAACGGATATCAATAACTCACTTTTTCCCCTGTCGGAAAATTTTTCAAAAGTTGGATTTTTTCTACTGTTTAAGAATGTTCTAAGTCATGCAAGTAACTCGGTGGACCCTCTAGAAGACAACAAACCTTAACTCGATTATGTGACCGTCTTGAACTGCTCTTCGAACCTTAGGGTTTGGGGCAGTACGGCGTGCCACATGTGAGGCGTTGGCTTGACCCTTATACGGCTGGACCATTGGTACTGTGGCATGTAATGGACGTTTTAAACTGATTTCAAGAGTTGAGATATATTGGGGAAATCTTGGGTGCTTGATGATTCGATCGGAAAGTTTAACTTTTTCTATTTATCTGGAATGTGATACAATAATTGGAATCCACAAATAGTTATGAGATAACTGATTTGAATATTATAAACATAGTAGTTTAGTCTCAGTTGATCGGTTGCTACGGAATTTTGATGTGATCAAAAGTCCGTCGCAATCACGTAGTGTACGCGGATACTCGCCGGGTAAACTTAATAGACAGCCTCACTCCGTAGCCCCGACCAAGTGACTGTAGGAGAACCCCGTCGCCGAAAGCATCCGTTCGGGTGCTCCCGGTAGCGGTGTTCCGCCTTGGTGCACTTCGTCGACGGTATCGGGGGTGCGGCCGTCTACTAAAGTTTGCGACGAGCATTCGATCAGGACGTCAGGAATCTTGTTGAATTGCCCGACTTGATATTGAAAAGAGTTTTCGATAAAGAGACTAAAATGCGGAGTTTATAATTGTTAGGCATGTGATGTCTAAGGAATTCATTTGGTTAGGCATGTGATGTCTAAGGAGGTTGCGGATTCCAACTGTTGTAGTTTTACACTTTCTTTTCTGTGACCGTAAGCGTAGTATGTGGTGTATCGCCGGCTTCGTTGCTATACATCAACGACAATCGGGATACGCATACTTGCTTACGTTGATGATATGAGATATTATGTGTTGCTGTGATATGTTATATTGGATCGTCGCGTTTGAATAGCCGGGGGTTTTATGTGAGATGAGAGTTTTTCTTTTTCATTCATGTAAAATTCATTTGTATGTAATATTCTTTTATTGGGGCACTTCCAGGTAGCGGAAGATGTCACCGTTGTATATTATTTACTTTTCCGCATTAGGTAGACCCAAGGCGGGGAGCACAAGTAACCGGGTTCTAGGGTCCAGTGGGAGACCATCTCGAGGAGTCGAGACTTGGTCTCCTAACCCTAGAATTGGCAGTGTTACTTGCCGCTCTCGTAGGGGTCTAGGGATGTGGGTTTGGCTATTCATCGCGACCGTGGAATCCGTGTTTTATACAGGCTCGTATTGAAAACACGGACGTCCTAGTATATCCAATATTTCATATATGTTCTTCTGCTGCAATGTTCTGTGATGAGATCATATTACTGCCTGTGACGAATGTTTATATTATATATATGAGATATATGTTATATTGCAGATTTCGTTTCAAAAGAGATGCTTGTGAAGAATATTAAAATGGGACTTCATTAATGAGATTAATGAAATAAAAGAAACCTAAGATGTTGTAGAAACTTGTTTATAAAACTGGTAGCTACAGTTCTTGCTTTGCATAGCGGTGTTCCTTGTAGAACATCCAGCACCTTATTCGATAAGGAAAGGACCGAGATCCCTTCACCGGGAGTGACTCCTTTAGCAATAACTGGCAGATGCTACAAACTCGGTTTGTCTTTTGATTGCTTCTATAGTTCTTGCTTTGCACAGCGGTATATGTGATATATCCTGCACCTTATTCGATGAGGAAAGGGCCGACGATCCCTTCACCGGGAGTGACCCCTTTAGCAAAACTAGAAAAGCCTCAAAAACACTCCATTTAAAATCACTCGATTCTACAACGATATCAAGTTCATTACGCAAAGGGTTTTCTTAAAAACCTGTCGTAGCCCTCCGTCATTTCAGATAAGGACTGTTTAGTATTCGTGCTGCGTTTGTTGGCCTTTGTCAAGGCGTAGTGTGCTGTAGCTGAATAGTACTTATCTGCTTATGCATATGATGCAAATTGGATTAGGGTAGTCGTGCGACCTTGTTGGCCTTTGTCAAGGGCCGTGCGGGTGGGTTTAATACAATCAAGAAATGACGGGTTGAACTTGACTAGCAGCCTATGGTTTGTTGGCCTTTGTCAAGGTCATAGGACGCTTGGGGCAAAATATTATCGGGAATTTCAAGTGTTGGAATTTGAAATGAGATTGCATGCCTTCTATGAGATAGTTGGATCCCGATACCCGCTGCGAGTAAGAGTTACTCCTGGGAGAGTTTTACACATTACAATTAGCCGATCAAGTAGGTGTCTAGAAAGGTGTTAACGGGGTTACGCCTATGGGAAAACGAGGTTTACATTAATTAGGTTCGTGCGCAAGCACGGGGGACCTCCCTCAAAGTACCGACACTGGCCTGGCCGAAAGATTGGCGAACTTGTAGCGTGTAATTAATCCCGGCTAGTCTTTCCTTTTAGGGTTTGAAGGAAGATTTGACTAAAACAGTGGGAGACATCCTGATTAGATATATTAGATAACCAATCTAATCTTGCAAGAGCATACGCTGAGTGTTTTCTTCTCTCTCTCTCCAGGTAGCGACCATATCACGCCTTAATCAAGATAATAATACGGATATATTGACCGAACCCGCTTGTTATACTGAGCTGGGGAACGTTGGTCCCGCTCCAACTTATAATTGTTATAAGACAGAGCAGGAAATTGGGGAATACCAGATTTCCCGTGCCGCCCAAACGAAGAAAGTGCATGCTGATGCATCATCTTCGGGTGTGTTCATTACAGAGAACTGTTTCTCAGTATCCTTTACGTCCTGGGTATGTGATACCGGATCAGGATCCCGCATATGTAATCTGTTACATGGGCTACAGATAGGTAAAGAACTGAGAACGGGTGATAAGTTTCATGAGACAGAAAACGGTGCAAGTGTTGGAGCCAAGTCTGTTGGTCACTGTCACCCTGTATTACCAGAATACATTGATTCTGAACGAATGTTATTAGATACCGAACCTGATATACAAAATCATATCAGTCTCTTTATTAGTAAAGATAGGATATAATTTTGTATTGTTGGATAATGTTTTGAACATTTCCTATATCAAGAGTTGATCGGTTCAGGAACGTTATCTAAAAGCATTGATGTTCTAAATCAAACTACAGTTCTTAGTATACGGAACACACACAAGAAGAAGAGTTCAGAAATGAACGAATCCTTCTTGAGGCATTGTAGACTAGGTCATATCAATGCGACCCGACTGGCTGAAGTTACATTTAGATGCATATTTAAATCTGTTTGAATTTACATCTTGTGAAACTTGCCAATCATGTCACAAAGATAAGATGACCACAGCTCTGTTTATTGGAAACAGAGAAAGAGTTAGTGAACTTTTGGGATTGATACATGCTGATGTATGAAAGTCCCCTGTCTACACATGCCAAGATTGGTTCTTTGTACTTCATTACATTCTCTGATAATCTCTTAAGATTCAGACATGTGTTCCTATTGAAATATAAGTCCGAAGCTTTTGAGATATTCACAGAATATAAGTTAGAAGTAGAGAACCAAAATACGGGTAAAAGTATTATGTCCTTTGATGAGATCAAGGAGGAGAATACTTGAGCATGGAATTCCTGGACTATTCTAAAGGAGAATGAGATTCTCTCTCAGCATTACTCCTCCGTATACACCATAGCACAATGGTATATCGGGGCGGAGCAACAACACCTTATGTGATATGGTGTGCTCTATGATGAGTACTACTGAGTATCCTATTTCCTTTAGGGAGATATGCACTTGTGAAGTTGCATACCTATTGAATAGGGTTCAAATCAAATCAGTTGCCTACCACTTCATATGTGATATAGAAGGGGAAGAGCCTATATCTTAAGTTTGTTAAGATTTGGGGTTGTCCGGCCTATGTCTGATAGTAAAATCCGGACAAGCTCGAGGCAAGGTCTGTTATGTAGAACTGGAAGGGTTCCAGCTATACAAAATACAGCAGATGATTTGGTACAACCAAAGGATTCAGTAGATACCAACGAACCTCAGCCTCTCCGCCGATCTAGCAGGGTTCCTCACCCACCTGAGAGATACTTTAGTTTCTCTATGACAGTGGGAGCGAGGATTTCATCATGAGATGATGACCCAACTAGTTTCGAGCTGGCCATCAGGAGTGAGACTCTGTAAGAATGGCTGGATGCTTATCGATCTGAGATGGAATCCTTATACACCAACAAAGTATGGACTTTGGTTGCTTTATCTGAAGGGTTAAATCCCCATCAGGAGCAAGTATATCTTGAGAAGATTACTTGGTGTACATGGAAAAGTTGAGACTTTCAAAGCTATGCTTAAGTCCATTCAGATCCTACTTGCCACGGCTACATACCATGACTACGATATCTGGTGGTTGGGTGTCATGACTGCTTTTCTAAATGATGTTTTTAAAAAAGGAGCGTCTATAAGTACACAGCCAGAGGGCTTCGTAGACAGTGGGAGCAGCGGAAACGTGTGCAAGATGTTTTATATGATAAAACAGGCATCGCGGAGTTGGAACATCTGTTTTGATGTGGTAGTCAAAGAGTTTGACTTCATCAAAATGGTAGATGAACCTTGTATATACGAAAAGGTAGTAGAGAGTATGGTGGTGATCCTCGTATAGTACGTGGATGACATACTCTTGATAGGGAAGGAGTTTCCTATGCTACGCTTGGTCAATCTCCGCTTATCACAAGGTTTCTCCATATAGGATCAAGGTGATACCTCCTAAATCCTAGGTTTTGGATCTATGAGATAGATCTAATTGGATGTTAGGATACTCACTAGTTGTAGTGAGATGGTATCAATCGATCCTGGGGAGAATCACTGGAAAGGTTCCAGGGTGATAAGGATGACTGAATGTCAGTCACAGGCATTGTCTACACCCTCAGTGGAGGGACGGTATGTTGGAAGAGTTCCAAGCTAGATACCGTGACATACTAGACGATTAGAGGCAAGATACATCGTTACCAAGGATGCTACCAAAGAGGCAGTCTGGATATTTATAAGTTCATAAGATGAACTTTGTTCCTACCATTGTGTGACAATGGAGTTGTGGCTTATGCCAAGGAACTACCGTCCCATCAGAAATCCAGATATAATTCTTAGGCAGTATCACCTGATCATGGAGATGGTTGATCTCCAGGGAGATCGACGTTAGGAGAGTAGACACAGAGGACAACAGCGCGGATCCACTCACGAAGGCCTTTTTCCCAGTAGAGACTCTTACGGGATGGTTGAGTATGAGATACTACAACCGCAGCTAATTGTTGGGTATGCGATACCATAACAGATGGCCCTAGTGCAAGTGGGAGATTTTTAGTTATATGTATGCCCTAGAGGCCATTACTGTACATACGATGTATATTGTAGTGGATGCTAGGACATATATAAGGAGGACTTTCTTGCTCGACATGATAGTATGCTATCTGGTTGTACTTTATCTTAACATGTACTCTGATTGTCTCTATATTACATGTTGATAAAGCCCTTAGGATATGTACTTGACTACTGGGACTATGATGAGATCATACTAGTGGGGCCACGGTAGTCGACGAGTACATCCTATAACTGTTCCTAGTCGAGGGTGTATCGAGACAGGGCATCGATGCACCAGAGTAGACTAGCGTATACGCATCTTGACCCATATGATGGGCGATGGATGATCCCATATCCATCGGTGTTTGACATCAAGGATGGTGTACGGGTGCTCAGTGGAGACTGGGTACACTGGACGGACTCCCCGAGAACTCCCAGATGGTATTATACCATACGTCAGATGGCAGTTCTCCTGTGACACTGGTACAGAGTAGTCTGTTGACCCGAGATCGTCATAGAGTCTTGTGTGATTCCCACTGTGCTTTGATTTCCATCATACCACGTCCAAGAGGGCGTGCAAAAAGGTGGCTTTTGGGTACAATCCCGAATCATATGGAGGCAATGAGCGATAGGAGGGGATTCGTCTCTCCCGGTATAGGGAGTTGATGTTGTGCTGTGTTTGATTGGATATAACCGGAAATCCCTGGCCAGGGTTGCTGAGATTTACTGGTAAGTGTTATCAGTAGTTTCTCGAACTGTTATAGACCTCATATCGACACGACTTATCGAGCTACTGGGGTCTGACGTTTACCACCCCTAGGCGAGATATGCGACATATCAGACGACGAGACCGGACTGTACGGGAGTGTTACTGTTTGGATCCACAGGAGAAAGTACATGCTTGCTTGTTGATCTTCTGAGCGCTCAATACCTGGGTAGCTGTTACGTTTAGCTGACCGCTTGCAGCTTGTGGGTGTTTGATATGATCATCACCTACTGCCGGCGTATTGACGATTCTTTAGAGTCGTACACAGAGGTTTCTTGACTCAGGCAAAACGGAGTAGGAGCACATATGTGATATGTGCGGGACCGAGGATAATGCGGTATGTGATATCGTATTGTATTCTCGCGATATTTGATATCAGCCGGGTCATCGGATCAAGTGTTGATTCGATGAATCGGTACGGATAAATATTAGCCGGTTATATGCGATATAGCCGGATTGTTGGATCAAGTGTTGATTCGATAATTTAATGTATAATAATATATGTGATATATTAAATTGCATTAACTAATATTTGCTCACTAAAAGATTCTTTTTCTCACTCGGATAATACATTGATATATATGCGATATATGTTAATTGTATTATTTTATTTTGTTACGATAAATATTATATATGTGATATATGATATTGTAACATGATATGATAAATAATGCAACTTGTTTAGTGGAGTTTAAACATGATTAGGGTTTGGATTAAGGTTAAACTTTCTAGAAGTTTCTAGAAGATTTTATTTTGTTTTGTGAAAGATATTTGTTCATGACTCATGCTTTAACCAAACCCAAACCCTAACCCTAGTCTATTCTCTACAATGGTTAAGTGAACCATGGTTGCATAATCTATCATATTATTCTTTCTATTCATCACAAATGATTAATCTTCTTCTTCCTCCTTCATTCTTCCATGGAAAAGCTTGCTTGTTTTTCCAAAGGTGATGAATAAATATGAGAAAAAGATAAATAAATAAAGCAAAATTCCTACTTCATCATCCTCATCTTCCCTTGCCATTTAGATGAGGGTGTTCCCATCATTTCTTGAGTGTTAGCTTGTGTTAAAGAAACTTCGAGGTAGATCATCTTAGTATCGAAGATCGGAAGCAAAGGTTGCGTCTTTCTCTTCGTGGAACCTCTCGAGAGCCCGGAACCCGATGATCGCAGCGAAGGGACCACAACACGGAGCATATGAAGTGAAGGACCGGATCTACAAAGGTTGTAATCCCTCTCACTTAGTGTTAAAGTGTTTAGCATGCAAGTTAACGCCTAATCTCTAGTCTAAAGTTCCGTATTCGGGTTGTTCGGCACGGCTAAATTTTTATTCGGGCATGGTTGATGCCTCGTAGACCCTTGTGCGCGTGCCTAGCAACCCTACAGTGGTATCAGAGCCAAGCTAGAGCTTTAGGCGAAGTCTGAACGAAGTTTAAAGTCCGATCTAAACCCGAAACCCCGATAAAACATGCTCTCTGGAAATTTTCTAAAAATTGGGATTTTTCTACATTAAAAATATCCAAAAATTACAGCAGGTAATTACAAGAATTACTGTGAAGAACGTGAGCGTAATTCGACCAAAGAGCCGCGGAACCGCGGCCCCACCCCCGCTTGTGCGGCGGTTCCGCGGCCACGTGATCGATTCTGCGCACGTGCTTTTCACAGTAACTACTAATTTGCAATGTTGTATTTTCTGGAAATTTTTTTTTTTTATTCAACTGTTGAATTATCCAGGTTGTATTGGGGACTTAAAGTTTTGATCGGATATTATAACTTTGTTTTGTTTTGTCCGGATAACTTTTAGAAACTGTTAAAATGTTCGAACGGATATCAATAACTCACTTTTTCCCCTGTCGGAAAATTTTTCAAAAGTTGGATTTTTTCTACTGTTTAAGAATGTTCTAAGTCATGCAAGTAACTCGGTGGACCCTCTAGAAGACAACAAACCTTAACTCGATTATGTGACCGTCTTGAACTGCTCTTCGAACCTTAGGGTTTGGGGCAGTACGGCGTGCCACATGTGAGGCGTTGGCTTGACCCTTCTACGGCTGGACCATTGGTACTGTGGCATGTAATGGACGTTTTAAACTGATTTCAAGAGTTGAGATATATTGGGGAAATCTTGGGTGCTTGATGATTCGATCGGAAAGTTTAACTTTTTCTATTTATCTGGAATGTGATACAATAATTGGAATCCACAAATAGTTATGAGATAACTGATTTGAATATTATAAACAAAGTAGTTTAGTCTCAGTTGATCGGTTGCTACGGAATTTTGATGTGATCAAAAGTCCGTCGCAATCACGTAGTGTACGCGGATACTCGCCGGGTAAACTTAATAGACAGCCTCACTCCGTAGCCCCGACCAAGTGACTGTAGGAGAACCCCGTCGCCGAAAGCATCCGTTCGGGTGCTCCCGGTAGCGGTGTTCCGCCTTGGTGCACTTCGTCGACGGTATCGGGGGTGCGGCCGTCTACTAAAGTTTGCGACGAGCATTCGATCAGGACGTCGGGAATCTTGTTGAATTGCCCGACTTGATATTGAAAAGAGTTTTCGATAAAGAGACTAAAATGCGGAGTTTATAATTGTTAGGCATGTGATGTCTAAGGAATTCATTTGGTTAGGCATGTGATGTCTAAGGAGGTTGCGGATTCCAACTGTTGTAGTTTTACACTTTCTTTTCTGTGACCGTAAGCGTAGTATGTGGTGTATCGCCGGCTTCGTTGCTATACATCAACGACAATCGGGATACGCATACTTGCTTACGTTGATGATATGAGATATTATGTGTTGCTGTGATATGTTATATTGGATCGTCGCGTTTAAATAGCCGGGGGTTTTATGTGAGATGAGAGTTTTTCTTTTTCATTCATGTAAAATTCATTTGTATGTAATATTCTTTTATTGGGGCACTTCCAGGTAGCGGAAGATGTCACCGTTGTATATTATTTACTTTTCCGCATTAGGTAGACCCAAGGCGGGGAGCACAAGTAACCGGGTTCTAGGGTCCAGTGGGAGACCATCTCGAGGAGTCGAGACTTGGTCTCCTAACCCTAGAATTGGCAGTGTTACTTGCCGCTCTCGTAGGGGTCTAGGGATGTGGGTTTGGCTATTCATCGCGACCGTGGAATCCATGTTTTATACAGGCTCGTATTGAAAACACGGACGTCCTAGTATATCCAATATTTCATATATGTTCTTCTGCTGCAATGTTCTGTGATGAGATCATATTACTGCCTGAGACGAATGTTTATATTATATATATGAGATATATGTTATATTGCAGATTTCGTTTCAAAAGAGATGCTTGTGAAGAATATTAAAATGGGACTTCATTAATGAGATTAATGAAATAAAAGAAACCTAAGATGTTGTAGAAACTTGTTTATAAAACTGGTAGCTACAGTTCTTGCTTTGCATAGCGGTGTTCCTTGTAGAACATCCAGCACCTTATTCGATAAGGAAAGGACCGAGATCCCTTCACCGGGAGTGACTCCTTTAGCAATAACTGGCAGATGCTACAAACTCGGTTTGTCTTTTGATTGCTTCTATAGTTCTTGCTTTGCACAGCGGTATATGTGATATATCCTGCACCTTATTCGATGAGGAAAGGGCCGACGATCCCTTCACCGGGAGTGACCCCTTTAGCAAAACTAGAAAAGCCTCAAAAACACTCCATTTAAAATCACTCGATTCTACAACGATATCAAGTTCATTACGCAAAGGGTTTTCTTAAAAACCTGTCGTAGCCCTCCGTCATTTCAGATAAGGACTGTTTAGTATTCGTGCTGCGTTTGTTGGCCTTTGTCAAGGCGTAGTGTGCGGTAGCTGAATAGTACTTATCTGCTTATGCATATGATGCAGATTGGATTAGGGTAGTCGTGCGACCTTGTTGGCCTTTGTCAAGGGCCGTGCGGGTGGGTTTAATACAATTAAGAAATGATGGGTTGAACTTGACTAGCAGCCTATGGTTTGTTGGCCTTTGTCAAGGTCATAGGACGCTTGGGGCAAAATATTATCGGGAATTTCAAGTGTTGGAATTTGCAATGAGATTGCATGCCTTCTATGAGATAGTTGGATCCCGATACCCGCTGCGAGTAAGAGTTACTCCTGGGAGAGTTTTACACATTACAATTAGCCGATCAAGTAGGTGTCTAGAAAGGTGTTAACGGGGTTACGCCTCTGGGAAAACGAGGTTTACATTAATTAGGTTCGTGCGCAAGCACGGGGGACCTCCCTCAAAGTACCGACACTGGCCTGGCCGAAAGATTGGCGAACTTGTAGCGTGTAATTAATCCCGGCTAGTCTTTCCTTTTAGGGTTTGAAGGAAGATTTGACTAAAACAGTGGGAGACATCCTGATTAGATATATTAGATAACCAATCTAATCTTGCAAGAGCATACGCTGAGTGTTTTCTTCTCTCTCTCTCCAGGTAGCGACCATATCACGCCTTAATCAAGATAATAATACGGATATATTGACCGAACCCGCTTGTTATACTGAGCTGGGGAACGTTGGTCCCGCTCCAACTTATAATTGTTATAAGACAGAGCAGGAAATTGGGGAATACCAGATTTCCCGTGCCGCCCAAACGAAGAAAGTGCATGCTGATGCATCATCTTCGGGTGTGTTCATTACAGAGAACTGTTTCTCAGTATCCTTTACGTCCTGGGTATGTGATACCGGATCAGGATCCCGCATATGTAATCTGTTACATGGGCTACAGATAGGTAAAGAACTGAGAACGGGTGATAAGTTTCATGAGACAGAAAATGGTGCAAGTGTTGCAGCCAAGTCTGTTGGTCACTGTCACCCTGTATTACCAGAATACATTGATTCTGAACGAATGTTATTAGATACCGAACCTGATATACAAAATCATATCAGTCTCTTTATTAGTAAAGATAGGATATAATTTTGTATTGTTGGATAATGTTTTGAACATTTCCTATATCAAGAGTTGATCGGTTCAGGAACGTTATCTAAAAGCATTGATGTTCTAAATCAAACTATAGTTCTTAGTATACGGAACACACACAAGAAGAAGAGTTCAGAAATGAACGAATCCTTCTTGAGGCATTGTAGACTAGGTCATATCAATGCGACCCGACTGGCTGAAGTTACATTTAGATGCATATTTAAATCTGTTTGAATTTACATCTTGTGAAACTTGCCAATCATGTCACAAAGATAAGATGACCATAGCTCTGTTTATTGGAAACAGAGAAGGAGTTAGTGAACTTTTGGGATTGATACATGCTGATGTATGAAAGTCCCCTGTCTACACATGCCAAGATTGGTTCTTTGTACTTCATTACATTCTCTGATAATCTCTTAAGATTCAGACATGTGTTCCTGTTGAAATATAAGTCCGAAGCTTTTGAGATATTCACAGAATATAAGTTAGAAGTAAAGAACCAAAATACGGGTAAAAGTATTATGTCCTTTGATGAGATCAAGGAGGAGAATACTTGAGCATGGAATTCCTGGACTATTCTAAAGGAGAATGAGATTCTCTCTCAGCATTACTCCTCCGTATACACCATAGCACGATGGTATATCGGGGCGGAGCAACAACACCTTATGTGATATGGTGTGCTCTATGATGAGTACTACTGAGTATCCTATTTCCTTTAGGGAGATATGCACTTGTGAAGTTGCATACCTATTGAATAGGGTTCAAATCAAATCAGTTGCCTACCACTTCATATGTGATATGGAAGGGGAAGAGCCTATATCTTAAGTTTGCTAAGATTTGGGGTTGTCCGGCCTATGTCTGATAGTAAAATCCGGACAAGCTCGAGGCAAGGTCTGTTATGTAGAACTGGAAGGGTTCCAGCTATACAAAATACAGCAGATGATTTGGTACAACCAAAGGATTCAGTAGAACCAACGAACCTCAGCCTCTCCGCCGATCTAGCAGGGTTCCTCACCCACCTGAGAGATACTTTAGTTTCTCTATGACAGTAGGAGCGAGGATTTCATCATGAGATGATGACCCAACTAGTTTCGAGCTGGCCATCAGGAGTGAGACTCTGTAAGAATGGCTGGATGCTTATCGATCTGAGATGGAATCCTTATACACCAACAAAGTATGGACTTTGGTTGCTTTATCTGAAGGGTTAAATCCCCATCAGGAGCAAGTATATCTTGAGAAGATTACTTGGTGTACATGGAAAAGTTGAGACTTTCAAAGCTATGCTTAAGTCCATTCAGATCCTACTTGCCACGGCTACATACCATGACTACGATATCTGGTGGTTGGGTGTCATGACTGCTTTTCTAAATGATGTTTTTAAAAAAGGAGCGTCTATAAGTACACAGCCAGAGGGCTTCGTAGACAGTGGGAGCAGCGGAAACGTGTGCAAGATGTTTTATATGATAAAACAGGCATCGCGGAGTTGGAACATCTGTTTTGATGTGGTAGTCAAAGAGTTTGACTTCATCAAAATGGTAGATGAACCTTGTATATACGAAAAGGTAGTAGAGAGTATGGTGGTGATCCTCGTATAGTACGTGGATGACATACTCTTGATAGGGAAGGAGTTTCCTATGCTACGCTTGGTCAATCTCCGCTTATCACAAGGTTTCTCCATATAGGATCAAGGTGATACCTCCTAAATCCTAGGTTTTGGATCTATGAGATAGATCTAATTGGATGTTAGGATACTCACTAGTTGTAGTGAGATGGTATCAATCGATCCTGGGGAGAATCACTGGAAAGGTTCCAGGGTGATAAGGATGACTGAATGTCAGTCACAGGCATTGTCTACACCCTCAGTGGAGGGACGGTATGTTGGAAGAGTTCCAAGCTAGATACCGTGACATACTAGACGATTAGAGGCAAGATACATCGTTACCAAGGATGCTACCAAAGAGGCAGTCTGGATATTTATAAGTTCATAAGATGAACTTTGTTCCTACCATTGTGTGACAATGGAATTGTGGCTTATGCCAAGGAACTACCGTCCCATCAGAAATCCAGATATAATTCTTAGGCAGTATCACCTGATCATGGAGATGGTTGATCTCCAGGGAGATCGAGGTTAGGAGAGTAGACACAGAGGACAACAGCGCGGATCCACTCACGAAGGCCTTTTTCCCAGTAGAGACTCTTACGGGATGGTTGAGTATGAGATACTACAACCGCAGCTAATTGTTGGGTATGCGATACCATAACAGATGGCCCTAGTGCAAGTGGGAGATTGTTAGTTATATGTATGCCCTAGAGGCCATTACTGTACATACGATGTATATTGTAGTGGATGCTAGGACATATATAAGGAGGACTTTCTTGCTCGACATGATAGTATGCTATCTGGTTGTACTTTATCTTAACATGTACTCTGATTGTCTCTATGTTACATGTTGATAAAGCCCTTAGGATATGTACTCGACTACTGGGACTATGATGAGATCATACTAGTGGGGCCACGGTAGTCGACGAGTACATCCTATAACTGTTCCTAGTCGAGGGTGTATCGAGACAGGGCATCGATGCACCAGAGTAGACTAGCGTATACGCATCTTGACCCATATGATGGGCGATGGATGATCCCATATCCATCGGTGTTTGACATCAAGGATGGTGTACGGGTGCTCAGTGGAGACTGGGTACACTGGACGGACTCGTCGAGAACTCCCAGATGGTATTATACCATAAGTCAGATGGCAGTTCTCCGGTGACACTGGTACAGAGTAGTCTGTTGACCCGAGATCGTCATAGAGTCTTGTGTGATTCCCACTGTGCTTTGATTTCCATCATACCACGTCCAAGAGGGCGTGCGAAAAGGTGGCTTTTGGGTACAGTCCCGAATCATATGGAGGCAATGAGCGATAGGAGGGGATTCGTCTCTCCCGGTATAGGGAGTTGATGTTGTGCTGTGTTCGATTGGCTATAACCGGAAATCCCTGGCCAGGGTTGCTGAGATTTACTGGTAAGTGTTATCAGTAGTTTCTCGAACTGTTATAGACCTCATATCGACACGACTTATCGAGCTACTGGGGTCTGACGTTTACCACCCCTAGGCGAGATATGCGACATATCAGACGACGAGACCGGACTGTACGGGAGTGTTACTGTTTGGATCCACAGGAGAAAGTACAGGCTTGCTTGTTGATCTTCTGAGCGCTCAATACCTGGGTAGCTGTTACGTTTAGCTGACCGCTTGCAGCTTGTGGGTGTTTGATATGATCATCACCTACTGCCGGCGTATTGACGATTCTTTAGAGTCCTACACAGAGGTTTCTTGACTCAGGCAAAACGGAGTAGGAGCACATATGTGATATGTGCGGAACCGAGGATAATGCGGTATGTGATATCGTATTGTATTCTCGCGATATTTGATATCAGCCGGGTCATCGGATCAAGTGTTGATTCGATGAATCGGTACGGATAAATATTAGCCGGTTATATGCGATATAGCCGGATTGTCGGATCAAGTGTTGATTCGATAATTTAATGTATAATAATATATGTGATATATTAAATTGCATTAACTAATATTTGCTCACTAAAAGATTCTTTTTCTCACTCGGATAATACATTGATATATATGCGATATATGTTAATTGTATTATTTTATTTTGTTACGATAAATATTATATATGTGATATATGATATTGTAACATGATATGATAAATAATGCAACTTGTTTAGTGGAGTTTAAACATGATTAGGGTTTGGATTAGGGTTAAACTTTCTAGAAGTTTCTAGAAGATTTTATTTTGTTTTGTGAAAGATATTTGTTCATGACTCATGCTTTAACCAAACCCAAACCCTAACCCTAGTCTATTCTCTACAATGGTTAAGTGAACCATGGTTGCATAATCTATCATATTATTCTTTCTATTCATCACAAATGATTAATCTTCTTCTTCCTCCTTCATTCTTCCATGGAAAAGCTTGCTTGTTTTTCCAAAGGTGATGAATAAATATGAGAAAAAGATAAATAAATAGAGCAAAATTCCTACTTCATCATCCTCATCTTCCCTTGCCATTTAGATGAGGGTGTTCACATCATTTCATGTGTGTTAGCTTGTGTTAAAGAAACTTCGAGGTAGATCATCTTAGTATCGAAGATCGGAAGCAAAGGTTGCGTCTTTCTCTTCGTGGAACCTCTCGAGAGCCCGGAACCCGATGATCGTAGCGAAGGGACCACAACACGGAGCATATGAAGTGAAGGACCGGATCTACAAAGGTTGTAATCCCTCTCACTTAGTGTTAAAGTGTTTAGCATGCAAGTTATCGCTTAATCTCTAGTCTAAAGTTCCGTATTCGGGTTGTTCGGCACGGCTAAATTTTTATTCGGGCATGGTTGATGCCTCGTAGACCCTTGTGCGCGTGCCTAGCAACCCTACACTAACATGGTCCATGAGTACGTCAGAGTCAAGGACTGGATGTATGTGGATTGGCAACAACGTATGCAACCTAAGTTTGTCGCAGGAGTTGCTGCTTTTATTGAATTTGCACGCGCACATAATAAGATCATAATAGAAAAGATTTTCTGCCGATGCGATAGATGTGGCAATAAGTACTGGCAGAAGGTAGAATTGGCAGAGCTTCAGTTTGTAAAATATGGGTTTACTAGACTTTATACAACTTGGAAATATCACGGGGAAGGAGAAGAACGCAGTAATGCGGCAGAAGAAGAAGGAGAACACGATAATGCGGCAGCAGAAGAAGGAGAAGACGGTAATGCGGCAGAAGGAGAAGACGGTAATTTATTTTCATCAGAAGAAATAGAGGATATGGTAGAGGCTGCCCTAGGTGAATCTATTCGTACCGAAGATGACATTCCTTCCGGTCAAGGACCACGTGCGGATAAATATGAAAATTTCATGAATGATGCTAGAAAACCAATTTATGAGAATGCAAAGTATTCCACCCTCTCATGGTTCGTCCAACTTTTCCAGATTAAGTGCCTAAATGGATGGAGCAACAAGTCATTCACAATGCTTCTTTCGTTCTTGAAAGATTCTATGCCCCCGGGAAATAACGTGCCCGACAGCTGGTACGGAGCCCAGAAGATGATGTCTGATTTGGGTCTAAAGTGCGAGAAGATTCAAGCATGTCCTAAAAGTTGCGTGTTGTACCGGAAAGAGAATTCAGATTTGAAAGAGTGTCCAACATGCGGAGAGGTCAGGTATAAGCCGAAAGATTCTGATAAGAAGCCTGATATACCTGTTAAGATAGCACGATACTTTCCCATAACACAGAGGCTACAGAGGCTATTCAGGTGCAAGAAAACAGCCGAGGCAATGATTTGGCATCACCGTGCTTCTCCAAATGAAGATGGAAAAATGAGCCATCCAAGAGATTCACCGGCATGGAAGGATTTCGATAGGAGGCACGCAATATTCATTAGCGATCCTCGCAATGTCCGGCTTGGACTCGCAATGTCCGGCTTCTGCCCATTCAACTATATGGCTGGAAGTCACAGCACATGGCCCGTTGTAATGATAATTTATAATCTGTCGCCTTAGTTGGCTATGGACCAATCATACTTTATGATGCCTCTTCTTATCGACGGACCAAACTCACCGGGAAACAATATCGACGTCTATCTCCGACCTCTGATCGAGGAGTTAAAATCTTTGTTCATTGATGGTGTAGAGACATACGATGCAAACACAAATACAACCTTCATACTGCGTGCGTCTTTAATGTGGACAATTAATGACTTTCCTGCGTATTGAATGATATCAGGTTGGTCCGTACGTGGTCACAAAGCATGTCCTCATTTCCATCAACACACAATATCTAAATTCTTGAATTTTAGCAGGAAGGTTTGTTATTGCGTCCATCGACGTTTCCTGCCTCTAGACCACCCCTATAGGTTAGACGCTGTTCAGTTTGATGGTCATCAGGAGCTTCTTGGACCTCCATCCCCATTGTCTGGAGAGGACGTGACTGCTTAATGGGATAGTTACAATAATGTGACCTTCGGGATGGATCCGACGAAACAGGTCAAACAACCATTTTGGAACAAGTTAAGCATTTTCTTTGAGTTTCCGTACTGGTCAACAAATTTAGTGCGTCATTGTCTGGATGACATGCATATAGAGAAGGGAGTATCAGAGCACATACTCAACTTGCTTCTTTGTAAAAACGGGAAATCGAAAGACAACCTGAATGCTCGGATGGATCTACAAGAGTGGGGAATAAGAAGTGAATTGCACCCTAAACCGGTAGCGGGTAAACCAGGAAAGTTTGTACTTCCCAATGCCGCTTATCATATGTCACAACCGGAGAAGAAAAGATTCCTGCAGGTGTTGGATGATTTGAAAGTTCCCACAGGTTTCTCAGGATCATTCAGCAAGAAAATAAAAATTGTGAAAGGAAAGATCGATGGGCTGAAAAGTCATGATCACCGTGTTATCGTGGAGCACCTTCTTCCATTAGCCCTCAGGACTTCTCTCCCCGAATCGGTTGGTCTAGTAATCAACGACCTATGTTGTTTTTTCAGAGAGTTGTGTGCTAAAACACTGGAGGTTCTGACGCTGGATAAACTAGAAAATTCTATTGCGTTGATACTTTGCAAATTTGAGCGTATTTTCCCACCGTTATTCTTCGATATCATAATACACTTGACGGTTCATCTTGCAACTGAGGCTAAGTTAGCCGGACCGGTACAATATCGATGGATGTATCCCGTCGAGAGGTACGTGTAATTTTTCGTTTCACGCAATTTTTAAAATTAATGTTGTCCTGTATGCCCGTATTTATTTATTCAACATATTTTCTTTAGGTACTTCTACACTCTTAAAAAGTATATACGCAATAAAAATCGACCAGCGGGTTCTATCATGCAAGGTTATCTTCTTAATAAAGCAACCACATTTTGTTCCCGCTATCTGGACGAGAACAATGAGACGAGACTTAACCGGCCTCGAAGAATTCAAGACGAGCCATATGGTAAAGCCGATTATAAGAGGGTAGACACTATGTTTATAAACAGGATATGCCGGTTTATCTTGCTTAATTGCGCATGTCTTGAACAAATTAGAGAGTAAGTTTTTTTTGGATTAATTGTTATATTTGTGTTTGCGTGTGTATGAAATGATATAATATTAATGTCACCATTATTTGTCGAAAACAGAATTCATTTTAACGAGATACGTGAGGGGCATCCTGATTGGAACGAAGAACGATTGGAAAAATATCATCAGGACAATTTTTGTGATTGGGTCACAGATCATGTAAGTTATTTGAATAACATGTTATTGCTATAATCTAAACTTATATCGTTATGTATTTGTCGTAAAATTTGTTTTGTTAGATCCGCGATCCGAACTTGTCTGCATCATTTGAGAGTGATTCAAGATGTTTAGCTCAATTTCCTAGTATGGAGGTTGTATATTATAAAGGATTTGGTGTCCTTGGATACAAATTCGAAGTTAAGGACATAGAAACATCTAAAACCACTCAGAATAGTGGGATTGTGACAGTAGGATCGGACGGTGTGATTTATTATGGGTACTTAAATTGTATACTCGGCATCCACTATTCCGGACGATCAGAACCCTTTTATATATTCCAGTGTACTTGGTACGATACGCGAACCGATACGGATAATTGGAGAAGCAATCTTGGGACTTAGAAAGATGAATATGGATTGACCAGTGTGAACACAATTCGATTTTACGGTCAGGAAGATCCGTTTATCTTTCCGAACCAAGCGTTCTAAGTATACTACTCACAGTGTTTGAAGCATCCGGGAATGAGTGTCGTATGCTGTTGGAAACCCAGGGATGTCTACGATGTCCCAGAATTCGAGGACAGCGATGAGGATGAAGAAGAGAGAAGGCTTAAAGTGCTCCGACCGTCTGTTTCGAAGGACGGGTTGTCTTCAGCCGATCATGAAGTTACGTGGGTTAGAAATGACATCGATGATGAAATCCAAGTAGATATGTATAATGTGCCCACGAAACGAAAAAGGCTATCAGTAATGTTATATTATTACTTCACATTTTACGATCTATACATATATAGTCAATACTTGTAATGATTGTCTAATGCGTCCACGAACCGTTTATCTAGATTTGATGACGATGACGGGAGCAGAGAGGGGCGGCAGGAGCTTTAGCCGTTGCACCAGCAGAGGCAGAGGCAGAGCGGTTCTGCCGCCCGGAGAGCTGCGTAGGGAGCTTCAGAGGGCCGGTCTTGCACCCAGATCGGAGACCCCTTCGGATGCCTCCTTCCATGTGGACTTTGCCACACCTCCAGGTATATTGCACGCATATCCATTTTGAATGTAATATTATAAATATTCATGCCTGTTCATGTCAAAATTACTTATATTGTCAATGTTTGATTGTCTAGTTGTTCGTGATGCGTCCACATCAGGGACAGAGGACACTCCCGCTCCTCCAGGTATGTTTATATATCATATAGTGCATGTATATTGATTTAGAATGCTATATCATAAATATACACACATTCCTTTTGCTCTTACTTAGATAGTAATTTTTTTATTGTCTAGCTGTAGGTGGTGACACCACCGCACCTGCGGGTATGTTTATATATCATATAGTGCATGCATATTGATTTAGAATGTTATATTATTGATCTACACATTCTTTTTGCAATTACTTATATAATCTATTTTTAATTGTCTAATTATAGGTGGTGCGTCCACATCTGACGCAGGGGCCACTCCTGCCACTTCCGTACCTTCCGCATCGTCTGTAGGTTAGTATGAATAAATATAAAATATTTATTCATTTTACATATCCTCTATAGAATAAATATGAACTGCATGGAAATTTAGCGTCAATGTTTAATTTCTAATTGGAGGGGATGCGTCCGCATCCGGGACACCGGCTGTTCCTCACTGGAGGAACTATCGTCCCGCTCGTGCTGCTGCCCGGGCCCAGGCTCGTGCTTTAGTCACCGGAGGTATATATCACACTTCAATTTTCGTTTAACCTTGATTTCTTAATACAACTTTGTCTTAATATTGATTGTCTTGATATTTCTTGCAGACGCAGGGCCTCCCCATCCCCAGAGGGGGACTCGAGGCCCGAATCAGTCCCATAGGCTGAGGCCTGACAGAGCTAGGGGGAGGCAGCATTCCCCCTCTTTTTTACCCCTGATTATCGCTATACCGGTCCTTATGCCGAGAGGTTCGGCCGGTATATGGGGGATGAGAGCCGGCTCGTGAAGAACTATCCATTTCACGTTGAGTGGGGCGACCAGCACCGGCACTCATTCGCCCTCTTCTTTGATCAGGCTCGGGTATTAATATATATTTTCATTTGATTTATCCAATATATTTATTATTAACACTTGCAATCTAATAACAATGTTTTTTTTTTATTTTCAGTTGGATTATGATTTTTAGCCTATACCCAACCCTGATGACCCTAGGAGGGTGCACGACCTTCATGCTCTGTACAATGGCCTGATGAAGAACATGCAGACTAAGGTCCGATACAACAGGAATGAGCTGAAGGCCGACTGCTACTCCCTGTGGATGGCGACCTCTGAGGCAGAGAGAGCGGCCCTTCTATCTACTCCGGCCTTTGCGAGAGTCGACGTAGAGGCATGGCCTCTATTGTGCGAATATTTCGACTCTCAACGCAAACAGGTATGTATTTTAAATGTAATTCATTGTTTAGTATATAATTTATTTTTTTGTGTTCCTTAATTAGAAAACTAAATGTGAATGTGTTGTGCAGAAACAGGCCGCTCAAAATATAGAGAATAGGAAGTCGGCGAAAAGGGGTCGCCCCACTTATACAGGTGGCTCGAGGAATATTACTCGAGCCATGGAGTTATCGGTAAATTACAATAGACCGGCCTTTGTGATATAATGCAATATTAAGAGTTATTTTCTAATATATCTAATATTAAGAGTTATTTTCTAATATTGCAGACAGCTCAGACCCTGGCGCAAGGTGGTACACCGAGCGTGTTGTCCGCATATCTTGCCTTCCACGGCACCTCGACAGATCCCGCCATGGGCGAGCTTCGATACCCCAACGTCGCTACCCAGGAGTATTGCGTAAGTGTTAATATTTATTCAACCCCTATTTGAAATTTTAGTTTTGGAAGGTTCAAATTTAAATGATATACTTATATTTTACTGGTTAATGTGGGTGTAGGAGCGGGTGGTTGAGCAGGCCGAGGCATCGAGGATCGATTTTACCGGACAGAGCGATCCGATGCTGCTGACCCCAGTCCTGGACGCCGCACACGGAGGGCACCACGGAGGTTGAGAGAGAGGCCGGGGACTGGGACCTAGCAGGACCCATATGAGGTTGGACTCCACCCCGGCGGTTACTTCCTCCATCTCCAGTGAGCGACGTTTCCAGCTGGAAATGGAGAGCTTGAAGGCCACCGTTCAGGAGTTGAAGGAGATGCTGGTATGTATACTACTTAATAGTAAAATATCGTGTCATATTATAGATAGCAACATATCCAATATTAGTAAGTAACCTGAGCTTATTTGGTTGTAAACTTAGCTTTGATTAATCATACATACATATCTAATTAAAATAAACTATGGTTTTCCAAACTAGATATCCAAATGGGGTTTCGAAATAACTTGATAATGATACGAATTCGAATAATACACAGCTCTTACTCGCTTATTACACACGTTAGGTCCAGACGCGACAGGGTACATCGACCGAGCCTCCACATGCATCTCCTTCGGTTGCGGCTGCGCAAGCCACTACATCGGCTGCGGTTCCGCAGACAGCTCCTATAGCTCCACCGTCCAATCAGACTCCCGCAGCCGCGGCTCCGCAAGCCACTACCTCGACGGCGGCTGCCCAGACCACATCACCAGCTCCACAGCCCGCTCAGACTCCCGCACGCTCCGCATTGCATGATTTATTGACCGAGGAGCAGGCGCGCCAGATTCTGGTGTTTATCAGAGGTGGAGCTGGACCGAGCTAGGGTTGCTTTCTGATTCTTATATTTTAAACATGTATTTATTTATATGATACATATTGTACTACATTTTGGACGATATTGATATTGGTGGTGTTTGCATGTTTATATTGATATCATATTCTGCTTTTTGGTTTCTTTTGTATATTATGCGTGAGACGTGATTATGAATACTGCGATATATGTTCCGCGTGATGATTAATTTTATATATAATCGATGTATATATTATTGTGCACAGGGCAAGAAAAAAAATAGGCAGCCCTTTTTAAAAAAAACCCTGATAATATGTACCTACGGATTTAACCGTAGGGCCCTTCATTGCCCCTACGGATTAATCCGTAGGGCCTAACTATGTACCTACAGATTTATCCGCAAAATATCAGGATACCTGATATTTTGCCCCTATGATCTCAGTATCAGGGGTTAAGCTTGCCCCTACGGATATATCCGTAGGGGCAAACAAATGCCCTTACAAAGGTATCCGTAGGGGCAAAATATCAGGATACCTGATGTTTTGCCCCTACGGATATATACCTACGCACTTATCCGTAGGGGCAACTACTTGGCCCTACGGATAAGTCCGTAGGGACATCTAATATATTTTATAAAACCGTAAATAAAATAAATTTTTTGTCCTACGGCCTAATCCGTAGGGACAACTGGACCTACAGTTACATCCGTAGGGGCAAGTTCAAGGCTTCGACTTGCACCTACGGCGTTTGTACCTACAGGGTATTTTCGTGCCCCTACGAATATATCCGTACGGGTAGTGGTTTGCACCTACGGATAAATCCGTAGGGGCAACCCTTATTTGTAGTAGTGTGGATCTCAATGGGTTTGAGGTTGTTTGGGCCGAGCTACCTGCAAGGAAGTCCCGGGGTGGTTGTACCACCGAGGACCCTCCGACGGTCAAGTTAGAGGGGAAATCCGAGCAGAGTAACGGCTTAGTGGAGTAAAAATGGCTTACTTGAACCGTCCGAAGGAGGGGTTTAAATAGCGGTGGCAGCAGGCAGGCAGGCGCGAGAATCACGACGGCCGTTACGCTTCCGACGTCACGCCCTCTTGATAAGCGGGATCCGCATTAATGGCGAGACGGGCTCGTTAATGTGGGGATTGTGATAGCATGGAACGCGGGATGTGGCCGGCGAATATCTCGCGCATGGTGAGATTCGCGGGAGTGAAGCGGTTGCGCCTGTGAATGGTGCCGTTGGTCGGTTGATGAGACCGAGGAAGATGACCGCGGCGGGAGAGCTCGCGGACGAGCGGGAAAGCCGAGGTATCTTGGTTCTGCGGTAGCCCAGAGACGAGCTGAGAGGCCGAGAAGGCCAATTGTGCAGGGGGCTCAGAGGTGAGCCAGCATTTGTTTGTAGGACGGGTATAAGAGTGGTCTGGTCGGCCACTGTAGGTCCTCTCTTGTGAGCTTCGGGACACGTCATCTGCCACGTGTCATGATCTGGAAGATCACCGATATCGAGCATCATCATTATTCCCCCACTCTCATCCCGACCAGCTGACGGGTCGGGTCGAGAGTGGTCTGCCGGGTCACCCGAGGTAAGCTCCTTTTCGAAGATATCGCCGGGGCGCGTTCCCGGGCAATCTGTTGTATTTTCTGGATGACGCTAGCGAATCAGGGGTGAGATCTTTGCATTAAAGAGGGTGCGCCGGATCGTGCGCACGTTCACTGAAGCGGCAGCCCACGTATCGGGCGCTGGTTGGATGACACGACGGGCCGCAGACTTCTGGTGTCTGATGGGATACAGCCAATGCGCGTGCAACAGGTGGAGCAATCGTGGCCGTCGAATGCACTGAGCCGTTTCGGCGGGAGATGGCTTTCGCTGTAGGATGTGTACGCTGGCAGTTATAAATAGAGATGGGGTCCCCATCAAGGCCCATACCTCTACAAATTTTCCTCGTCTCGAGTCTCGTCTGCTCGACGCTGTCCATTTTAGGTCGGGATTCCTGCATTTTCTCTTCCGAGGACTCCTCTTCATCAGGTTAGATGACTTTCTCTGAGAAGTCTGTAGATGAAGTTGGGGTGGAGTCTGGGGATTCTTCCTCTTCTCATTCTTCTTCTTCTTCTTCTGGATCGGAGTCCTCCCAGGGAGTTAGGGTCAGATCCTCTTCCCAGGGTTGTCCGATGGGAGCGGTTCCCAGAGTGGAGGTCGCGGATGCACCTGGCGTGTCGTCCACGGTGAGGTATGAGGAAAAGCTCGCCACCGTTCAGACTTGTTTCTATATTCCTCCCGGCTAAACGTTGCGTTTGTCCGAGGAAGGGAAGAGGGCAGATCAGGTACGGAGCAAGAAGATTACCCTGTATCTGGAAGCCTTTTGGGCCGGAATGCGCCTGCCCTTCTCCCCCGAAGTTGTTAGGGCGCTGAATCATTTCGGGTTAGCCCCAGGCCAGCTAGTGCCGAACTCCTGGAGGATTCTCCTCGGGTTCCTGGTCCGTTTGAAGTTGTAGCTGATCCCTTTCAGGCTGTCCACCCTTACCTGCTCTCTCATTTATAAACGTCACCCCGACACTCGCGCGGGATACCCATGGTGGGTTTACATCTCCTTCAGGAGACAACGAGGGAGTGCTGCCGGGTCGGGAGTCATCGTCGTGCCTTCTTCCATCCATGATTGGAAGAAGAAGTTTTTCTTTGTTGGACCGCCAGAGGGTGAGGACTGGCCCGTGCCAACCCAGTGGTCTAGGGATAGGTGCCGGCGGAAGAGTCAGTCCAACGATCCCGACACGGTGAGAGTGGTGGAGTGAGAGCCCATTCCCCAGGCCGACGTGCTGCTTTCTGAGCGGGCCCTTAGTTAGGCTGGGCTCAGCCCCACCCAGTTCGTCTGTAAGTTAGGAGCTTGCAGGCGATCTGTTAGACTTGTGTTTATTTTCATTTCTACTTGTGTTGCTGACTCCAGTGTACTTTGTCTTGTGCAGAACCTATGGACTTGAGCTAACTTTGAGCGGCCATGCGCAAGCCGAAGAAGGGATCGAAAGCTGGAGGTGCCAGCTCCTCCCGTCCGATGTCGGCCCCAGCTCCCCCGGCAGCTGCCCCACCCCAGTGTTTGAGTGCGGGTCGTGCCTCAGAGCCCAGCCAGCCGCCGAGCCGAAAGCGGGTTCGGGAACAGGAGGCTTAGGCTTCGGAGATAGAAACCGGCTCCCCGCCGTCGTTTCTGAAGAGGTTCCCCGAATGGTTCCGCGGACCCCGGCCTCCTCGATCTTGGTGGACGAGGGGGACCTCCGCTTTGAGGTGCCCTCGGGGCTCACCGTTGCTGACAGCTTGTTGGCCGACATGGAGAGATTGGCTGGGGGCAAGGTCCCTCGGGGGACTCTCAAGGCGCAAATGGCGGCCATCGCCCAAGAAGCCGTGCAGGTTAGTGCTCGCATCCCACTTGAATTTTCACTCAGCGTCTCATCATTCGCGAGATTTGGTGCCCCCCTTTTCTTTCTGACCCCCTTCTGATTTCTTCAGATCCTCCAACACGTCGCCCTCATCGTCCAGATGGAGGAAGAGGAAATTGCACCGGCGATGCGAGCCGCGGGCGAGCTCTCCTCGCTGGAGGAGAGCTCAAAGTTGGAGCTAGAGGCGGCGATGGCGAGGGTCGCCGCCCTAGAGGGCGAGGTGGTGGCCTGGAAGCAGAAGGTTGCGACCGGGAAACAGGAGGTCGCCAGGTACCGCGAGGCCGCCGAGGCCAAGCTTCAGGACTCCAAGGTGCTCGTTGGCACCCTGAAGAAGTCGGCGGGCACCCTCCGGAAGGAGCTGTGGAGGCGATAGAGGGGACGAAGTGAGCCGAGCTCAGGGCGGCGAAGGCGGTGGAGAACTATAAGAAGTCGGACCATTTTTACACTAACTTAGCCGCAGCCACTACCCTCATCTGGCATAAGGCCCTCGACGCCGTTAAGGCTCGGATTCCGGAGTTCCCCGATGAAGAGTTCTGGAATGAATATCCGCATGAGGACGACGCGCAGGGGGATGCCCCCGGGAGCATTGCCGGAGAAGGGACTCCCGGCGAGGGAGACGCCGAGGCTCCTGTGATGGGCGTTGATCCTCCAGACGCAGCCCGAGTCGTGATAGATATTGAGCTCCCCGGGGTTGCGCCTGGCCCTGAGGCCTAAAGCCCCTCGTCTTCTTGTTTCTCTTCTTTTGTTGCATCGGGAATTTTGTAGGCCTCCGGGCATTTTGTAAGGTCGGGGAGCCCACAATACCCTTGTAAAAGCTTTGACTTTATGAATAAAAACTTTTTGCAATAGTATTTGCGCGCTTGTTTACCTTTGTCGGTAAACACTTGTATTTGCACAGTACTGCCTTCGTGTTATGTCGGTTCTTCGTCTAGCGATTACGCATCGAGTTGAATCTGTTCATTTTTTAAGTGTGCAAAGACCGTCGGGAAGACGGTATCTCCATGGCCCCGAAGTCGAGGTGGAGATCGCTCAGACGTAGATAGACCGGATGCCTCTTGGTGAGGGCTTTGTTCCTTAGTTATTGGAGGGGCCGTCAGAGGCCTACTAAGGACGAGCAGAGCAGGGTAGTTGCCCGGTGCTTCATGGTGGGGGCTTAGATCCCTGGCGTTGTGGGGTAGGGAGCTACCAGCCAAGGATGACCGAGCAAGGGCGGGCCCGGTTTCCTCTTGGCGAGGGCTTTTGATCCTTAGCACGGGAGGGGCCGTGAAAGGCCTACTAAGGACAGGCCGAGCAGGGTTGCCGCCCGGTGCCTCTTGGCGAGGGCTTTGAGCCCTGGAGTTTAGGGATAGAGAGCTACCAGCCAGGGATAACCAAGCAAGGGCGGTCCCGGTTGCCTCTTGGCAAGGGCTTTGGATCCTTAGCGCGGGAGGGGCCATGAGAGGCCTACTAAGGATGGGCCGAGCAGGGTTGCTGCCTGGTGCCTCTTGGCAAGGGCTTTGATCCCTGGCGTTTTGGGATAGGGAGCTACTAGCCAGGGATAACCGAGCAAGGGCGGGCCCGGTTGCCTCTTGCGAGGGCTTTTGATCCTTAAGGACGGGTCGGGCAGGGTTGCTGCCCAGTGCCTCTTGGCGAGGGCTTTGATCCCGGCATTTTGGGGTAGGGAGCTACCAGCCAGGGATAACCGAGCAAGGGCGGGCTCAGTTGCCTCTTGCGAGGGCTTTTGATCCTTAGCGCGGGAGAGGCCGGAAGAGGCATACTAAGGACGGGCCGAGCAGGGTTGCTGCCCGGTGCCTCTTGGTGAGGGCTTTGATCCTTAAGGATGGCCGAGCAGGGTTGCTGCCCGGTGCCTCTTGGCGAGGACTTTGATCCCTGGCGTTGTGGGGTAGGGAATTACCAGCCAGGGATAACTGAGCGGGGCAGCCGCTCGGCTGTCTCTTGGTGAGGGCTTTGATCCCTGGTGTTGTGGGGGTAGGGAACTACCAACCAGAGATAGCCGAGCAGGGTAGCCGCTCGGCTTCCTCTTGGTGAGGGCTTCGATCCTTAGCGCGGGAGGGACCGTAAGGGGCCTACTAAGGATGGACCAAGCAGTGAAGATTCTCGGTTTCCTCTTGGCGAGGGCTTTGATCCTTGACGTTGCAAGGTAGGGAACTACCGGCCGGGGATAGCCGAGCAGGGTAGCCGCTCGGCTGCCACTTGGTGAGGACTTCGATCCCTGGCGTTGCGATGTAGGGAACTACCGGTCGGGGATAACCGAGCGGGGTAGCCGCTGGGCTGCCTCTTGGTGAGGGCTTCGATCCTTAGCGTGGGAGGGGTCGTGAGGGGCCTACTAAGGATGGACCAAGCAGTGAAGATGCTCAGTTGCCTCTTGGCGAGGACTTAGATCCCTGACGTTGCGAGGTAGGGAACTACCGGCCGGGGATAGCCGAGCAGGGTAGCCGCTCGGCTGCCTCTAGGTGAGGGCTTTGGTCCTTAGCGCGGGAGGGGCCGTAAGAGGCCTACTAAGGATGGGCCGAGCACGGTAGTTGCCCGGTGCCTCTTGGCGAGGGCTTCGATCCCTGGGGTTTTGGGGTAGGGAGCTACCAACCAGGGATAACCGAGAAAGGGCGGGCCTGGTTGCCTCTTGCGAGAGCTTTTGATCCTTAAAGACGGGCCGGGTAGGGTTGTTGTCCGGTGCCTCTTGGCGAGGACTTTGATCCCTGGCATTTTGGGGTAGGGAGCGTCCAGCCAGGGATAACCGAGCAAGGGTGGACCCGGTTGCCTCTTGCTAGGGTTTTTGATCCTTAGCGAGGAGGGGCTGTAAGAGGCCTACAAAGGATGGGCCGAGCAGGGTTGCTGTTCGGTGCCTCTTGGCGAGGGCTTTGATCCTTAAGGATGGCCGAGCAGGGTTGATGCCCGGTGCCTCTTGGCGAGGGCTTTGATCCCTGGCGTTGTGGGGTAGGGAACTACCATCCAGGGATAGCCGGGCAGGGTAGCCGCTCGGCTGCCTCTTGGTGAGGGATTTGATCCATGGCGTTGTGGGGTAGGGAGCTACTTGCCAGGGATAGCCGAGCGGGGCAGCCGCTCGGCTGCCTCTTGGTGAGGGCTTTGGTCTTTAGTACTGGAGGGGCCGTACAAGTCCTGCTAAGAATGGACCGAGCGGTGAAGCTGCTCGGTGCCTCTTAGCGAGGGGTTTGATCCCTAGCGTTGTAGGGTAGGGAACTACCAGCCAGGGATAACCGAGCGGGGCAGCCGCTCGGCTGCCTCTTAGCGAGGGCTTTGATCCCTGGCGTTGTGGGGTAGGGAGCTACCTGCCAGGGATAGCCGAACGGGGCAGCCACTCGGCTGCCTCTTGGTGAGGGCTTTGATCCCTGGCGTTGTGGGGTAGGGAACTACCAGTCAGGGATAACTGAGCAAGGGAGGGCCCGGTTGCTTCTTGGTGAGGCCTTGTTCCTTAGCGTGGAAGGCTCGGAGAGGCATGCTAACGTCCGCGCGACCCCGTCGAGGGAGGGGGTGTCGGTCATGCCTGGGAGCAGGCGAGCTGACCGACAACTCCTTGGGAGGGACAAGGGCGCGATGGAGCTCAGGGAGAGGCGCTCTTGCGACGAACCTCGGCGTTGAACTATGGGGCACCCAGCGGGTCGCAGAATGTATTGTCTCGGGAGATCTGCGCCCGTGGGAGGTAGCGAGGCGGTGGTCGGCAGTGCCGACGCGAGCGGAGTCTTCTCTCCCTCTGTAGGGGTCTCGGTCCCGAAGTGGGGGAGCGGCGACCTGGGGATCTTACCCTGCCGTTTGGACGCGGATGAGTGCCTCCACGATGGACGCGAGTCGGTCTATCCGGCCAGCTAGGGCGTTGATGGTGTTCGGGGGAGGAGGTTCGTCCACGCCTCCGTTGAGGGGGAGGCGGTGGCTAGTGCTTGGATCATCGGGGTGATCGCTCGCCATTAGGTTAAGATCAGAAGATGAACTTTTTGTTTTTATGGAATCAAGATTTCCTACAGACGGTGCCAGCTGACGTGTGTCGGATCACGTCAAGATGTTACCTTCCGTTGATCTGCTGATGGCGGCGATAGACGGCTGAGATTGGATCTGGAGGCTGGCTCCTGAAGCGTGTGGATCTCATTGGGTTTGAGGTTGTTTGGGCCGAGCTACCTGTAAGGAAGTCCCGGGGTGGTTGTACCACCGAGAACCCTCCGACGGTCAAGTTAGAGAGGAAATCCAAGCAGAGTAACGGCTTAGTGGAGTAAAAATGGCTTACTTGAACCGTCTGAAGGAGGGGTTTAAGTAGCGGCAACAGGCAGGCAGGCGCGAGAATCACGCCGGCTGTTACGCTCCCGACGTCACGCCTGCTTGATGAGTGGGATCCGCATTAATGGCGAGACGAGCTCGTTAATGGAGGGATCGTGATAGCGTGGAATGCGGGATGTGGCCGGCGGATATCTCGCGCATGACGAGATTCGCAGGAGTGAGGCGGTTGCGTCTGTGAGTGGTGCCGTTGGTCGGTCAATGAGACCGAGAAAGATGACCTCGGCGGGAGAGCTCGCAGACGAGCGGGAGAGCCAAGGTATCTTGGTTCTGCGGTAGCCCGGAGACGAGCTGAGAGGCCGAGGAGGCCAATTGTGCAGGGGGTTCAGAGGTAGGCCAGCGTTTGTTTGTAGGACGGGCCTAGGAGTGGTCTGGTCAGCCACTGTAGGTCCTCTCTTGTGAGCTTTGGGATGCATCATCTGCCACGTGTCATGATCTGGGAGATCACCGATATCGAGCATCATCACATTCTTCATTATTTTGTATAGAATGAATCAAATGCTTTTATATGTCAAGAATCAAAACCTAAATATGAATTAATTATATTCATTGAACCATATTTCGGTTATGCCTATGTTATATGCATATTCATTCTTTGTTCATGTAATCAAATTTCATTTTTGGCACCATAATATGCTTGAATGGTATGCTTTTATGTGCACGATTTCATACATTGAATCTGAAAAAAGAAATTCATGAATCTAGAAAATACTTTGCATCTGTATGCCAGCTGTATTGTGACTATTAGGCCTATAAAAGAGGTTGATCATCATGATAATTTCTTCACAATAACATGATAGACCCTCTCTCAGCCATACACCACATACATCTAAAGAGGCTTCAATTCCTCTCCCATGGCAAATCCGTGAATTCATCAAATAAGTATTGGAGAGGCTCAAAGACAACGCGTTGTAAGTATCAACTATTCATTTATTTATTTTTGTTTGAAATTTTTAGATCTCTTTTGATGAAGTATAAAAAATAGCATAATCTTCCCTTTGCAGTATCTTTTATTACTATTTTAAATAATTTAAAAGCGGTCGTGCTCGTGGACTTCTTTAATAATATTGCAACAAAAATATCTGTTACTCTATTTCACAATTGTAGATTTGTACCCATCAATTTTCTACTATTTTTTGGCTATTCTACACTGAGGGTTGCTGTTATACAAAGCATTATCTTATCGCTCGATGCTTCCAAGCTATAATTCTCACCCAATCTGGGTATGATGCTTAAGTCGTGTGTTATTCCATGTTAAAGTGACAAATATTAGACGAGGAAACACGGTCTAAAGTGTCACCGTAGGCACCCAACTACAGTGACAAGACTCATGAAAGGAAAGGTCCAAAAGGAAATTTGCAAAATAGCCAGGGGTTTATAGGTAAAACTCCTACCCTCATGAGTCTTGCCACTGTAGTTGGAAGCCCGCAGTGACACTCTAGACTCCGTTCCCTCATATTAGTCATTAGTCACACATAACTGCATATCAACTTAATATTTTCCGTGTTACATACACCGTTATGATTGTTCTCAGAGTCGGGGACTACGTACTTAATTTTTCTTCTCAGGTCCAGAGAATAATGCCTCTCCTACATCGTTTTAAAAGTATGCTAATTATTAACAATCTATATGATCATTTCGTATGTGTTTGAAAGTACAATATCACTGAACCAAACACCTTCTGTTAAGCTGCATCATGCAAGCCTATACCTTCTACACTATGCGCGTGATTCCTGTCAATCCAAGAACAGAACCTTTGCATTGGACAACACCACTAGTAGATCATAGGAGGCCAAAGAGCATTTCATGTACCAAAGAAACTTCAATGTGATTAGATTCAAGCTAAGGATATTCTGCAATAGAATTTCTATGAGCGCGCAATTACTCTTTTCTCCTGTATCATTCTTCTGCAGGGCTGGACTGTGGCTTGGAGTTGAGTGATAAGGATATCCTTGTACTCAAAAGGAGGAGAGGGAGATGCCACTCAGGGGAGCCACTGCACGCGCGAAACAATTGTACAACAAAGAGAGTTTAGGGAAGATGCGAACTACAAAAAGGGAAATGAAAAAAAAGCACATTGCTGAGTTTAGTAGAATTGTATTTGTGTTTTCCTTAAAAGCCCAATTGTTTTTGTTCTTCTGTTTGATTGATAATGGATGTGCTTGTTCTTCTGTTTGATTACACTGTTTGAAAGCTGATAAGTATGCGTGCATTGTTATCTTCTTTAAACATTTTTAATTTCTATTAAAGATTAATAAGCTCACAAAATTAAAGTTGTATGAAATAAATAGTAGAAGTTTATTCAATTAATTTAAGCAAGAGTGGGTTCCTAGAAGGCTAAATCATTTTAAGTTCACATATAGGGGGGGAATTACCAAGACATGCAATAATTCTAACCAAATTCTGTAGTTTCCATGGATGGTGCTGATCATCGAGAAAAACGATGGAGGATATACTTTTCTGGACATCATTGGAGGGTTTGCCTCCTAGGACCTTTCTCCTTCATTATTCGCATATATTGTTTTTGTGCTAGTCTCTTAACTTGATTTATTCTCAAACCCAATGAAGTCCAAAAATGTGGGGAAAACCTAAATTTGTATTGTTAGTTTATTTCAAACGAAAACTTAGATTTGTATATTTATTATCAATAATACCCTTTTTAAGATTTCATAAATATATTTTTATGATTTGATGAATAAAGTTGTATTTTATAAATAATTGTGATTTAGTAAACAATATTATGGTTTGATAATTACCATATAATTTGATATATATAATGTTATATTTGAATTAACAAATTATTAAAGTTAATATGCCTATAGCATGAGAGAAATTAAGTTGGCATAATTATTTGGTGTTTTAATAATTTTTAAAATAATTGAGTTTAAAAGTTAGTTTTATTTTGGCGCTGGCTCGTAAACTCTAACCTATACATACAACACACACAACACACACACATCACACACAAACCGGGACCCCACGAATTTACCCTGAAAACGTTAAATTGTGTTCACTTCCCCCACTAGAGATCAAATCACTGCACACTCCCACGAGAGGGAAATGCCATGCGAACTGAGCTATTGCTCATTGGTAGTTTAAAAATTAGTTTGCAAAAACTGCACCGAGAAACAAATTTCTCAAAACATAATAATATAATCCCTTCACATATCGGTGAAATTGGATGGAATTTGTCACTTTACATCATGTCAGCGGATCAAGACCCCTTTCCATATTAAATTCCATTATATAATCCTTTCAAACAAACAATAAAACTGATATGTTAAGATTGGAGTATCATCTTAATCCATGATGATAAATACTAGAAATGTGATTCCAAAAGGACGGGAGATATCATGGAGCTATACACCAATTCAAACAATCCCAACAAAGAAATTGAGATTTGCATATGCGCCGATCCTTTTGGAATGAAGCTAAACAGTTCACAACATTTTTTTTCGGTTGCAGGCAAAACTTACTAAGCATACAAAGCAGTTCCAATTACAAAATAACCATGATCAAGCTTACGCAATGTTACCATCAAAGTTCACATTTAATTAGAGCTAACCATTCCTGTAAAAAAACAAAAGTAACAAGAATTAGAGAGTCCCAAAAATGTAGTAGTTACAAAAACAACAAACTCTAGAACATCATTTGTTGTGAGTTCGTCATTTATTGCGAGTTCCTTAAAATGGGCTGGAAAAAAAAAGAACGCCGTTTCCAAGGAGACCCAAAAGGTAGTTCCCCTTCCCTTCCCCACACTGTTAAAAAAAAATCTTTGATATTTCAAAAAATTGAATGTCTATGAAGTTGACTATTAACAAGTTTGTCAAGCACCTCCATGGATATTATATATGTACGCCCACCACACTGTTGCTTTATTAACTACTATTCAGTTACTCCCAGTGACAGAGTCAAGATTTTAGGCTTCAAGTATCAAAATTATGTCGTAGATAGATTAGAAATAGAAGAAAATCAAGATTAACTATATGCGTGCGCGGGTGTGATTTAAATATCAAATAATAAGACTATGTCATGGATAGAAAAACTTAAAAATAGTTAGTACACACTTTGTATACTCTACAGAAATATTATAAAATCACTGCAACCTACATTTGTTTTTCTCTGAAAAGTAGTAGAACTTTGTTATTGCGCATAACAAAAAACATTAACGCACAACAAAGTTTCCAACAGATATGCAATCAAGAATTCTTCCATATGGTAGGGGTAGGAAACAGTTGCAAAATTGTACAATACTGATGTAGTAAACTAGCAGCAGTTGATCAAAATGTCTAAAAACCAAGCCTTCCATATGTTACTTTCTGAAAGTATACGAAAAGGCCAGTTGCCAACATGCGTAAAATGATATAAAGAAAACAAGAAAATGGGTAGTTATACAAAAACATAGAAAACTGTAAGTTAAGAAATTAATTGTGCCTAAATGCACATTTGTCGTATTTTGACGACCAAAGTTCTGATTTTTAGAGCCCTTCACGGTAGTTGTAATACCAAGTTCTCGGAGTGTCCGATAAATAAGAAAGAGGGGTGAATTCTCCTCTGCACTGAAATTAGAGTGCAACATAGATTGTAAAAGTCTGCAAGATATTTGAAGACTCTACAAGAAATGAGCTTCAGTTTCCATACACACCCCTCCCATCCACCCACCCCCACACAAAAAAACGTACCTGTGTATGTGTGTGTAGAGAAAGAGTCTAGGATCCACTTGATAGAATCTGGAAACAAATTCTATCATGTCTTAAGATATTGAATCCGCATTGAGATATGAGCAAACAATGATATCATATGAATGAGAGCTTTTCAATTTCTTTCCCGGAGGGTGAGGGGGTGGGGGTGGGGGTGGGGGTGGTCAGCAAACATAGGAGGGGATTTTCTGCTACGGCAGTCAGAAAAATCACATTCCCGCTTTTTAATTCGATGATCAATACCACAAATATTGATCTTCATGGTTTAAAGCTTATAATAAAGGCATGTGGTTTTCAAGCTCTTTGCTCATAAATCTAGTTATTTTAGAGCATGAAGATCAACATGAATGGTGTTAATCATATATCCAAAGTAAGTTTATGGCCACCGTGGGAGAATAATACTCTCTCCTATGGAGGATAAGATTCCGATGCACGCGCGCACACACTAGCATTGTTCTCGGCGCTACGCACGGAGAAACATAAATCAAGGGTAATGAGATTTTGAAATAAATTCTATGTTACATTTGAATTCTATTCAGACTCAATTCTCTATCTTGAAACCTACGTTGATTATACTCGGTAATTAATAAGTGTTTAAGCAGTTATAAGATACATTTTTATTCTAAATTAGAATTAAGAATTTATGTTTCCCTTTATTTGCTTAGAAGATGCATGCAACAAAGAAATAATAGATAATAGGACCATAAGAAAATACATGACTAACATTCTAGGCGTACAAATCCTGAAAATACAAATAAAATAAATACAATAATTATTAGAACATTTCTCTCATATCTCAGATTCTTCATCATCATTATCCATCTCAATATCGTCGTCGTCGTCATTGGGTATAAAAGGATCAATAGCACGTTCAACTTAATTTGGATATGGGATATCCATGTGATTGTAGTAAGCCAAAGTTCTCGATGGTCACATTGGTCTTCATTATATAAGTATATCATTTGCACGTTGCAACATGTTCATTGAATTTGTTTCACCCATTGTACTGTATGATAAGATTTAAAAATCAATAAAGTATATAGACTTTTTTATATATAGTTGCATTAAATGTAAAATAAGAGTTCTAGCCTGACTGTAAACAAATTGTGTATATTAAATAGGTTGGCAAACGAATGTTTCAATTTCATTATCATAGAGAATTAAGTGTATCTCACACCTGTATGATCAACCCTGACTCTAGTTTTATACCAGAAAAAAGTATATTTTAAATAAGAATTAGCTAAAATTGATGATTTTTAATATAATATGCAACCATATGCAATAGTGCTCATGTGATACCTTGGCAACAACTTTGCAAATGGATGTCGGCATATATTGCAGACATTTGGATTGTAAAATGCATGATATTGTCTTTTATTGCAATGCGAGCAAATACTATACAAAAGGCAGAACCAGTGTATAGTTCCACAATCGTAGCTTTAATGGCAAATTCAAACACCTACACAATCATGTAGTTTAATAAACTTATATTATCATAATGCAATATAATGTTTAATAAATTATATCGTTTCTTACAGTATTAGCTAGAGGTGAGGTATCAGTGAGCACGATCAATTGCTCGATAGTGATGCGATTAAAATGAAGAGTTTGGAAAATACGAACAGACCAACTGAAATCGTGTTGCATGCTATAGTAAAAAAGATAACAATATGTCATTATCAGTATGTTGCAGTTATATTGAGGAATATTCATATAGAAAGTTTATATATAAAGCTTACATCTAGCAAGGCATAAGACATCTTCATTAATGATATCCTGGTCGAACTGTATATAAACTTCGTAGATTCTAAAGAAAATTTATCTATAGGAAATACATTAATTGAAAATGGTATGAACTTCAAGTAAAAAATTATTTTGCGTTTAGAGAAGTATGTATTTAAGAAAATAATAATAAATAAAATTAAACCTTCATAAAAAAATAATGTTCGGACCGCTTGCAATCACAACATTTCGTTGTAGATAAGCATCTATAAAAAGTTTCATTTTTTCTTTTAATATATCGTCCCACACAATCAGTGGCGGAACCATAAATTTTTTTTTAAGGAGGCCAAGTTAAATACATAATAGTAAAAATATACCAATACTTTAAAAATACTACTAAATATTTTTTTAAAGCCATAATGTTAATACACTTTACCATTTCTACTCTAACGAGAAATGAAATTACAAAGATCTAAATATGAACTTTAATATTTTTTTAAAAAATGAAGTTGTGGGTAACCAAGGTCTTTAGGGCTCAAAACCTATGTATTAACCACTAAGCTAAATCTAAACTCATAAGAAGCTCAATGAATTTATATATTTATAGTGATATACAACAAACCGATGAGTAGTATATGCACTATTTGTCGGGGGCTTGCCGGGGTCGAGGCCCCTGCCAGTCCTCCTTTGATTCCGCCCCTGCACATAATAAGACATATAACATGATCATAGTATATTTCATCTATCACGGATATTTCAATGTACTTTTTGAATCTTCCATCCTCTGTAGTTTTAGTAGTTACGGGGCGTTGATATCAACTATGAATACTAAAATATTTGAAATGTTAGAAACTTAATTAGTTCGTGAGATAGAAATTAAAATAATAAGTTAATTTTATAGATAGTTAGAAGAACATACCTAACAAAATAGTTGATATTTTTCTGCATATCAATAACTGATGTAGTTTCTTAACATTGTAAAGCGATGGAAGATGAATTAATGTTGGATTGATATCTTGTTCAGTGATTGCATAATTTTTTCTCAACTGAAGATGCCAAACTTTATCTATTATCTTATAGCGAGTACTCGAGATATATTTGATGATATTGGTAATCATGTACAGACGACCTTTTAATATCTTGTCATGCCAATACTGAGATAATTTATCAAATACCAAAATCTCAGCTTCACAATACTAAATATAAAAAAAATTAGGTTATAAAATGGTTTATGTATAACTGAATATGAAACAAATTTACTCACCATTAGATCTTTTCCGATGAAAGTAAAGGAAGGGAAACTATGTTGAGCATATAACACTCCATACCAATTTCGAGTTATTCGAACTACAATATAGTTAAGTTTTTCTAAGATCTTCATATGGAAATGGGATGAATATTTCGCAAATTATATGGTATTGGATGCAGATAGATGCGTGGAAAAGAATGAACTGGTCTTATATAGAGAAAAGTGGAATCTAGAAAAGTACAAAAATGGCATAATAAGTATAGTGTGATCATTTAATTCTTAATAATAATAAGTTAATATATTTATTTACAAACTATTCGATGTGACATCCCATTTGGATATTCAAGACTTATATATAATGCTTTCTTGCTATATTGTACTCTTGAATAATTCACAACTAATAAATTCTTTTTTATTATTATGTGGGAATTGTATATGTATAGATCTTGTGCGGTGGATATAGTTTTTTCATTACTATCAAATCCGAAAATACATATCCTCATACATATCCTTATCTATTTGGATCCCAAATTTTGTATGTGTACTCGAAGAATATAAGGATCCTGATCCGGATCTGGATAAATATCGGAATATTCATATCCTAATGCAATCCTATTTCCACTCCATGAATTTATCATATTTTCATAACAAATCACTTCACATACTCAAAACAGGTTGGCAGCATCCTCTTAGAGCTAATCAAATAAAGAGGGAAAATGAGATAATAATAGTCAAATATCTTTTGATTTATAAACCTCACAGATAAATGTGTTTGTCCATTCGTCTCTTTTAGCATTGTAGACATGAAAAAATTACTCTGCATATGAACATTGCGCTGCCCACTTAGTTATAAAAGAACAAAAGAGCGGATGAAGTAAAGTGATTTGAAGTCAATTTTCAATAAATGTAAAATCTTTTGTTCTTCTTGTCTGGTCTTTTCTTTTGTTTTTTGTCTTTCCGCTTTTACTACACTATACTCTTCACATTGTACTCTTGTGTCTTCTGGTAGGGAAATAAATAATAAATTAAAGGAAAGGGAAGAAAAAGATGTAAGCTTACTTGCAAATTAAGTAGGTTGTCAATCATGGGTACTTGTTAGCGTGCAAGTGCACGTAAATGATGAGGTCCACAATTTAATTAAAGTGGATTCCCACATCATATTAGAGAGAGAAGGAAATAATGAGAAGCCATAATTTTTAATACCACAAATTTTTCACAGTCAAATTATCCCAATAACCATAACCAGCTTTTCCGAGTTCACAAATATAAGACATCCAACTTTCATATATTTATTTTTCCTATCTTATCTAGGGAGAGATTTTTTGAAGTACTTTTGCATAAAAAAATATTTAAAAATACAAGACACTCATCCAATTATAAGTACCATCGGATCGACCAGATCTTCTAGTTCGTGGTTCTACTCATCCTACATAAATAAAAAGTCAAATGGCTTTACATTTATTTATATAGTTGTTAGGGTCAAAATTTACACCCATGCGTCCAAAAAGTCAAAGTAAAAAAGTCAAGGTCAACAACCAAGCAAGCGGGCCCGAGCCTAAGTCAAGCCCAAGCATAGGGGCCGGCCCCATGCCAAAAGAAGAAAAGAAATGTGTAATAAATAAATTTAAATATAATTTCTAGGAATAAATGCAAGAAGAATGGGCAAAAAACCAAAATTGTAAAGCCCAAAGGGCTATATATAAAGTTGTAAGCCTATATAAGACAAACATATGAAAAATAAAAATAAAATTTTTATTCCCCTAATCATTCTAGGGTTTCGAGCCTCCACTCTTTCTCTCTCTTCTCAGGTTCTGCATATTCTCCAAATTAATCCAGAGAAAAAAGCTCTCTTTTTTCTGAAATAAACTAGATAAACCCATAAATCCATAGAGAGAGACCCCCTTTCTTCTATCAAATCTCATAAAGGAGAACCCATCACTTGAAGAAGAAAGCTCATCTCAAAAGTCCAAGATCCAAGATCAAGACCAAGACCAAGAAAAGGAACAAGCTTTCTTCATCAAATTTGAAGAACAAGAGAGCATAGGCTTTCACCCCGAGCAAGGTTTTTTTCCCTTTTTCGAATAGGGAATTCGACGAAAGCCTCCGTGCCCCATGAAGGGGGGATCCTTGTCAGATACCTTGTAAAAGGGCTATCCACTACTTTCGGAGATCCCCGTAAGGGGATTTTCCGCCCTGTCAGGACCCCTCCAAAGGGGGTTCCCGCCGTCGGGGACCCCCCTAAGCGGTCCCCGCTGGCTTGGGAGGCACCAAAATCACTCCTTCTTTCCCCTTGTCAGGGACTCTTCAGACAAACACATATTTCACTTTGAGTTCGCATGACTTATATGACCCATTAATCGGAGATTCTCCCGTCTCAAAGCGATGGGTAATTAACGGTTGTGTTGTCCGCGGCTACCGGAGATTAGAATCCCCATAATTAATAACCCCCTGTCTATTTTAAGCAAGGGGAATCTGTACAACGGTTGACAAGCGAGCGCATTCCTATCTCGATAGGGTGACGAAAACACTCTATAGATTTTGGAACGCCCGGTGTGACCTATCTCTCCTCCCATAATTCGGGTCAAATGTTATGCGAACTCAATTGACATATATATCGTTTTCTGTACTGAAATCATGTTCCTTCATACAGATCAACAGCTATCAACTCCCAAAAATTCTCAACAACAACCCACATCGCTCAACGATATCTCTACAAATAAGATCAGCTTCCAACGCGACCACTGTCGCATATATACTCAAGACAACCGCCAAAGTGATTCTTCCATCGGAACTCATGCACCAATGGACAGAGCAACCACTCCAATTCGGTTCCATTTCATTCGCCTCAGCTAACAGCGTTCCTGCCCCTCAAGCTCTAGTGATGGATAGAACGATCTCAAAAAGGAGGAGGTCAAATGTTGTATTTGCAAGGACGCCCGCACCTAAACGCAAATCAGTTTTTGAACGGCTCTCTTTTTCTCCAGCTAGGGGCAAAGTCTTCAACATCAGGAATACGACATGGCATCTCGGGCAAGCTATGGCGTTGCCCGATACCCTTCACAACTGCACAATCGGGTTTCTTTTCTGGATTCTCCGTCAATCGGCCTACGGCGGCTTCCAGGAGAACAAATACCCTCCAAGCCCTCAAAACTGAAAAATTAAGACAGAAACGGCTAAGATATAGAGACATTAAGAGGGCTAGGGCTGTTGCTAAGTTGAATTTCGTGAGGTTCCAAAAACAGGGTTACCCCGCGACAACAACTAAGTCTGCCTTGAAGATCAGCAACTCCTTCTAACCTTTAAAATGGGTTCTAAAAAACGCCATGACTGCAAAAATCAAGAAGACAGCGATTCGAACAGTACTGCGAAGAGATGTGTCTAAGCCTTAATACAGAAAGCTTGACATTGTATCCTCAAGAGTTTACCAGGTGCTCTTCACCGTGTGAATGCAACGGGGAGAATTCAGAAAAGGGGTACCAGTGCCACCCAAGAACCCAGCCAGGCCGTCTGTCTTCAGTTGCTTGTCCTTTCTAGAAAAGGAAAGGCCATGTCGATGGTTTTAAAGACCAGCCGCCAACAATAAAGGGATGACCGGATGCATGGTCTACGATATATATGGCAAGAACGCGCCCCGGTGATAACATTCACAACAAGAGCGAAGATAGAGCTGCCACTTCCTAGGCCCAGCCTCCTCTGGAAGACAATGAAAATCCTTTTGGTGAGGCTGCTAGGCAAAAAGATCACCAAATTCATGAAGAGTTGAGCTCGGAACGTGACGAGGAGCCAACTTTCGTCCCCAAGACTACAGAACAACAGCTTCTCCAAGAACTCCGGAAACAACTTAAAAGCAAAGACAAGGAAATAACCAAGCTCTACTCCAAAATTGATGATTTGAAGAATGTCGTAATGCACCTCACGGCCCAAGTTGCCCGGCCGCAGGCTAATCAAGTGTAAGGCTCTACGCATGAGCTGGGTGATGACCCGAAGCAGCCGATGCCCATCCCCCTAAGTCCAAAAGTAGGCGAGCCGCATGAAAGTCGACCACATTTAGCTTCGGGAAATGCCTTGACTCTTGACGACAGTAGTGCGCTAACTCAAGATAAAATAATGGAGTTGGTCGCCAACAAAGTCAAGACATTGATGGACGAAATCGAAGCGCAGAAAAATGTCAGCAGCGGTAGGAGACCGTACCCTGCACGGTATGATCTCGTGGAGTTTCCCAGCGGCTACGTTGTTCCTAAATTCAGAAGGTTTGACAGAACGGAAAATGCAAGACAGCTTATTTCCCACTTTAAAGTATCGTGCGAAAATACCAGGGGCAATGATGCGCTTCTCTTTTGGCGGTTCGTTAACAGCTTGATCGATGTTGCCTTCGACTAGTATGCATGCGTACCGGACGGCTCGGTCACGACATTAGTTAAAATGGAATCTCTGTTCAAGCAAAAGATTCATGGGTGTCAGCGATAAAATCACCATTGCCGACCTTGTGAGGACCTAGCCAGAGAACGAAAGAAGCACGAATTTTATAGCCCGGTGGCGTAATCTCAACGTCAAGTGCGAACCGCCGTTAGAGCAGGACCAATTTGTCAGCCTTCTTATAGGAAATCTCGGCAACTGGACGATTCCTTTCTTATGCACAGTTGGTCTCAAAATATTCCAGAAAATAACTAAGAAGGTTTAGATGTTGGAACGCTCAAAACCCGAGTCCATTCAGGACCTCCAATTTACTAACAAGATAAAGAATCAGAGGGACGACAACCGCAAACACGAAAGTTCCAACAGTACTGATTCTTTCAGCAAGCAAGGAATGGGCGGAGCAAAGACTGACCGATCTTGAAAGTCGGTACTGGGAGTAGAAGGATCAACTCTAGAAGAGAAAAATAATAAGGTGTGATCTTTTAGAAGGGACAAAAGCCGTAAAATATTCAAGGACGCCCTGAACAACGGTCTATAACTGCCGGAGTCGAAGAGGTCTCATGAAGCAAAGATGACCGACAATCTCCTGTATTGCCTATACCACAGAGTAGTGAATCATGCATCAAAGACTGCTATGTTTTCAAACATTGGGTTGAGAAACAATACAAGACCAGAGAAATCTCACTGTCCCCTGGTGTGTTGGCAAAAGATCAAGCCGCAACTGCCAATTATTTTATACAAATAGAGACCGGAGTCTTTTAGGAACCGACTGCTCTCAGTTGTTTGTCCTTCTCTAAAAGGAGCGGACCATGGCAACGGTCGGAAAGCCCGTTAAGTATTATTATCAATTATGAGGGAATAAATGGATACATGATCCATACAATCTACACGGCGGGACCTGGAAGAATAAATCCTAAACTTCGTAGTCAAAATGAAAATATGACCTTCGTTCCCCAGCCTTAGCTTGGTTCAGATGTAGCTACCACTTCCTAGCCTCATTTCGACTCAAACAATGATGAAAGCTCTATCCACCAGGCTAAGCAAAATGAGCCAATGATTCCTAAAGACACGAATGGTGGGGATGACCCAGTCTATGTTTCCAAAAATGCAGAGCAGGCGTTGCTTCAAGGCCTTCAAAAGCGGCTCCAAGAGAAAGATAGAGAGTTGACCATGGTCTATTCCAAGCTTGATGATATGACAAGCATCACTGCACAACTCACGGCTCAAGTTGCTCGAATGAAGACACAACAAATGTGGGAGTCCATCTATAAACCAGAGGATGACCTCTCAAAGCAACCAACGGCCATCCCCTGCAATCCAGGCATGCGGCATCTTCATGAAGCTCGGCCACATTCAACTTTGGGAAGAACCTCAATACTAGATGACGACAGGTTCACCCAAGAAAAGATCACAGAATTAGTCCCTAAAAAAGTCAAAACATTGGTGGTTGAAGTCGAGACGCAAAAAGAATATATCTACAGTAGGATGCCATATACCACGGAATACGACCATACAGAATACCCAAGCAGTTATGTTATCCCTGAGTTCAAAAGATTTAACGGCATCGGGGATGCCAATCAGCATATTGCCCATTTCAAAACGTCATGTGACAACACTGGGGGGAATGATGTGATGCTCCTCAGGCAGTTCGTCCTAAGTCTAACTGATATGGCTTTCGAATGGTACACGAGCATACCTGACGGCTCGATCAAGACATTCATTCAAATGGAATATCTGTTCAAACAAAGATTCCTGAATACCGGTGATAAAATTATCATTGCTGACCTTCTTAAGATCAAGAGGAAATATAATGAGAGCATCGCGGATTATATGACTTGATGGCATGATCTCAGCACCAAATGTGAATCGTCATTAGGTCAGGAGCAAGTTGTTAAGCTTCTCATAGGAACCATTGACAATTGGATGATGCCTCTCTTATATGCATCGAACATCAAAACCTTTCAGGACCTAATTAAAAGAGTCCAAATGTTGGAACATGCAAATCCCGAGTCTCTTCCACACTTCCAATCTAATAACAAACTCAAATTTCCGGAGGACGACAACCACGAAGGCGAAAGTTCCAACAATACCGATTCTTTCAACAAGCAAGGAATGGGGGGTCGAAGACCAACAAACCTCGAAAGCCAGCATTGGGAGGAGAATCGCCCCTGGAAATGAAGCTGAATAAAGTTTATTCTTTTAGAAGGGATATAGTCCATAAAATATTCAAGAACGCCCTAAGCAACGGTCTACAATTGCCAGAATCAAAAAGACCGTAAAAATCGAATATCACCGGCGACCCTAAATATTGCCCATATCACATAGTGGTGAGTCATACCATTGAAAACTGCTTTGTTTTCAAGGATTGGGTTGAGAAGCAATACAAAATGGGGAAAATCTCGTTGTCTTCTAGTATGCTGGCGAACAATCACAACCACTGATCTGGCTCCATCAGATTCAAACTCCAAAAATCTCAGACAACTTTGCAACAAGGCGCCCATAAGGCCAAACAAAGAATAAGCGTAGCATTGACCCCTAAGTCGTTAAACTGGAGGGGGAAAATGGTCAGTCCACAAGCAAAAGGGCACGAATGAAAACATGAAAAGGTTTCGTGAGTAAAAAAACCGAAACTACCAGCGAGCTTGTGAAAACCCGCAAAGGCACAAACTCGTAAAAAAAAACCCAACGGCGAATGATCAATCGCTCCTGGTACCATTTCAGTGTAGCGATGCGGACGCCAACCAAAATCCAAATCTCCAAATCCTCCAAAGGCGAATGATGAGTCGCTCCTGGTACCATTCCAGTGTAGCGATGCAAACGCCAACCAAAATCCAAATCTCCAAATCTCTCAATGACAAATGATGATTCGCTCCTGAAACCATGCTTCAGTGTTAACGATGTTTATGTCAACAAAAATTCAAATTCCCAAATTCCCCAACGGCGAATGTTGAGTTGCTCCAGGTACTATACTCCAGTGTAGCGATGTAGACGCCAACCAAGATCCAAATTCAAAATCCTCTAACGGCGAATGATGAGTCGATCTTGGTACTATTCCTGTGTTAGCGATACTGACGCCAACAAAATTTCAAATCCCGAGATTTCCCAACGGCAAATGATGAATTTCTTTCGACATCCGTGCTCCAGTGTTAGCAACGTTGATGCCAACCCCAACCTTAAAATTTCAAACTTTCAATCCAAATTCAAATCCAACTCCATTCCAAATCTTACCTCAAAATCAAACCCTACCAATTTCAAAAATCCAATTTCCAAGTCCTACTCGGCATTTCTTCCAAGCTCAAAGGTCCCGCCGAACAAGGCAGGAATCAAACAAACCAAATTAAAGTCTTATCCGGCAGTGCTTTCATGCTTAAAAGTTCCGCTGGACAAAAAGGAAACTTCCTAAATAAATCAAAATCAACCAAGCATCGACCATCCACGTCATAAAAATAGCAGTATTGACCGTCCACGTCGCGAAAATGGCAGCATCGATCGTCCACGTCATGAAAATGGCAGCATCGACCTTTACGTCGCAAAAATGGCAGTATCAACCGTGCACGTCGCAAAAATGGCAGCATCGACCATCCACAATGCAAAAATGGCAGTATCGACCTCCACATCGCTAAAAAAGAATCAAGTAAAGTATCGACCGTCCATGTCATAAAAAGGGCATTGCAGCCTCCTAAAAGCGGAAACCAAATCAATTCAATCTCTCCACGAAGAAGATCCATCAATTTCATGCACATGACCCATACATATAGTGTACATTTATTGATGGGAGGCACTTTTTTGGTGTCAAAATTTACACCCCTGTGTCCAAAAGGTCAAAGTCAAAATTCAAAAGTCAAGGTCAATACTCAAGCAAGCGGGCCCGAGCCTAGTCAAGACCAAGTATGGGGCCTGTCCCATGCCAAAAGAAGAAAAGAATTATGTAATAAATAAATTTAAAGGTAATTTATAGGACTAAATGTAAGAAGAATGGGAAAAAAGCCAATATTATAAAGCCCAAGGGGCTGTGTAAAGATGCAAGCCTATATAAAGAAAACGTATGAAGAAATGAAAAAAAAACTTTTATTCCCCCAATCATTCTAGGGTTTTGAGCCTCCCCTCTCTCTCTCTTCTCAGGTTCTTCATATTCTCAGATTAATCTAGAGGAAAAGGCTCTCTTTTTTCTAAAATAAACTAGATAAACCCACAAATTCATAAAGAGATAACCCCTTTTTTCTACCAAATCTCATAAAGGAGAACCCATCACTTGAAGAAGAAAACTCATCTCAAAAGTCCAAGATCCAAGATCAAGACCAAGAAAAATAGCAAGCTTTCTTCATCAAGTTTGAAGAACAAGAGAGCATAACGGTTCTCGAGGTGGCTTTCACCCCGAGCAAGTTTTTTTTTCTTTTTTCGAATAAGGAATTGTACGGAAGCCTTCATGCCCCGTAAAGGGGTGACCCGTGTCGAATACCCCATAAATGGGTTATTCACTACCTTAGGAGATCCCCTCAAGGGGATTTTCCGCATTGTCGGGACCCCTCCAAAGAGGGTTCCTGCTGTCGGGGACCCCCTGAGGGGGCTCCCACTGTCGGGGACCCCCAAGGGGGCTCTCGCCGTCGGGGCCCCCCTAAGGGGGCCCCACTGCCTCGGGAGGCACCAAATCACACTCTTTCCCCTTGTCAGGGACTTTTCAGATACACACATTTCACTTTGAGTTCGCATGACTTATATGACCCGTTAATCGGAGGTTCTCTCGTCTCAAAGCGAAGGGATAATTAATGGCAGGTTTATTCGCGGCTGCCGGAGATTAGAATCCCCACAATCAATAAACCCCTTTCTATCTTAGGCAGGAAAAATATGTACAACACTTGACAAGCGAGCGCATTTCTATCTCAATAGGGTGACAAAAAACACTCTATAATAATCATTGATAAATTTTTGTTATGTTAAAGCTAGTCATAGTAAGTAATTTTTGATATTTTTATAACCTAAAGGGGCAGGGATAGATTATCCCCGCCCGAAAGGCTGGTGAGTTCTCACTTTTCCTCTTTTCTTATTTTCATGCTCTTTTCTCGAATTGATTACAATACGAATGTTCTCAATAGAAAAGAAACTGTTTTCATTACAGGAGATTCATACTAAACAAAGTTTATGGTTGGCTTGACGCCAATTCATGAAGCAGGGGAACCACAACAATTTCTCAAGAAAACGACGATCAATCAAAAGGTGGCTAGCGGCCCAATTCGATAACGTAGTGGCGATCGCATAATTCAACCAGAACCAAAGATGGTAGGCTTCGAATACTTGAGCATCAAGAACGCGCCATCGGGGACACCTTGGACTTACACTTCAGGACTGATCCACAAACGGAACTGAATAAGTCAAAGATATGCCTGAAAACTATGTCTACCTCTCCACTACTTATTAGGATCTAGTCTGTCTTTGTTTTTTTATGCCCACTTGTTTAAGGCTTGTTTTCACTTGATGTAATAAAACTTTGATGTGAACTTAGCTTGTAATAAATGTTGGTTAATGAATAAAAGTTTCTTTTTCTTGCTTTTGTATACTCCTGCATACTATATACTTAGCGTAACTGTATCCGGTAGCGTATCTACTTGGTATTGTTACGTTGTGGGTCTCGTCACGTCTCCGCTCTTGTACACTTAGGAAGCGGGCGTAACAGCTTTTAATGGTGGCCCATGCCGTCCCGTATTCAAATGCAAGAGTATTAACCAACACTTATTATATCCTTTGAATCCTATCCCTTGAATCCATCCTCGATACTTGCTTCGTTTTCCTTCAATAGAATTACTTTCCGTCTCAACGTCTATTATTCTCTTTGAATCTTATTTGAATCCAATTTGACCCTTCCTTATTGTCCTTAGGAAGGCGATGGCTGGACGCAACTGGACGCAACGGGAACAGGAACGGTAACGGCAATCAGGCTGCTTGATCCAGATGATGCAGGGGCTGATAGAACATCAGCAGCAGCAAACTGCAACGCTGTAAAGGGAACTAATGGAAAGCCATCAATAGCAGGTTTCCATTCTTGAGAAGGCATTAACCCTAAACAACCATGGAATGCCGGGGGTTAAGCAATTCCGCTCGCTGCATCCTAAGTCCTTCACTAGGAAAGGGACGCTTCTAGAAGCCGAAGAATGGTTGCAGAGCACAGTGGATGATCTAGGTGCCGCTTAGGTCCCAGTTGAAACCTGGGTAGATATTGCGAAGCTCCAACTCATTGAGAACGCCCGCATATGGTAGACTGCTGAGGAGAATCGGTTGGAAAAGCCGGTCAGTTGGGAGACCTTTAAGGGACGTTTCGACGCCCATAACTTCCTGGCCGTAGATCATTTGGACATGGAGAGGAGGTTTGTCCATCTCCAACAGGGATCCATGTAGGATAAGACTGTGGACGGGTATGTTGCAGAGTTTGCCATGCTCAGTCATTTTGCACTCCATCTAGTAGCTACCCCTGAGCTACGTGCGAAGCAACAAGGACTGGATTTGAAGACCCAGTCCGCTAAATCCACCTTCGTCCTCCGTAGTTAAGACGAAGTCCTCGACGCTGCCCGTCGATACGAGGACTTGGAGAGGTAGTTGAGACAGAAGAACCAGCCGATCGGAAACAAACGACCTGCTAGTCAGATCTCTGGTGAAACTCCTTCCAGGCCGTTCAACAATCCTCACCAAAAGAGACTTGTAGAATCGTTCGACTCCCCTCGCTTGGTCATTTGCCGCCATTGTTTCAAACCGGGACATCTTAGGAAGGACTGGCGTATGCTGAACGGACTCTGTTTGTCATGCGAATCAGCAAATCACGTTGTCCGTGCCTGTCCACAGCATCCACTGAAACCGACCAATTCAGGGGCACCACAACGAGGTCCACCCTTAGCCCGTTAGCAGCAAGTGTTTCATCAGGCGCAAAAAGGCGCTCCAAAACGCCAAGCTTTTACCATGATAGCAGTAGAGACCAAAGCTACAAAACGCTCTAGTAACCTTCTAATTCCTTAAATTCCAGTCCGTTATTCTTTTTACCTGCCTTCTCAAAACTTTTCACACATGCATCCATGATACCATTCTAGCTAGCTTAAAAATCCTTATAACCTTGTTTAGGCTTTCAAACTTTTTCTATCCGGAAGTATCTCTTGATTTTACGTCTTTCCAACTTCATTGTGTCATGGCCTTCCTAGACTCACCTTCATCCATCAGACGATAAACCCACCCTCGGGAGAAACACTTGAGAGCGTGAAGACGTCTTACGACTGCGTTATCCTTACTTTCTTTCCTTGTTACAACATCCCTTTTTAGAAAATTTTGAGGACGAAATTGTTTAAAGGAGGGTAGATTGTAACGACTGTTTTCGATATATTCATAAAAGCTTTTTATATTTATTCGGAGTCAAATAAATATTTTTAATGCTGTTTTTGATGGAAAAGTTTGGGAAAAGGTTGTTTTGAGTTTAAAAATATTTAATATAAATTTTGGAAGAAAGAAAAGAATTTAAATATAATTATTGGAATTTTCTATGGTTTATTTTAATGTGTGGTTTTGGAAAAATGAATTACTTTTGCGATGAAAAGTATTGAAATGATAAAGTAATTATTTAGAATTTATTTGGAAATTTTCCATAATTTTTCGGTGTTAAAAAGTATTTTTAAATAATTTTTATTCAGGAAAAACAGTTTTTAATATTTTTTTAAAATGAAATTGGGCCGAACCCAAGCCCGGCCCATGACCGTAGCAAGGGCCCGGCCCGACTTGGAGAGATAGTCTCCTGAAATAAAGGAAGTATTAAAAAAAGTGCAAACATAACCTAAATAGTTGAGAATATGTGTTAGTGGGGTGTGGGTTGGAGTAATGCGTTTCATACACATATCAAACCATCCTTTTTCAAACAACATTGTCCTCAAGATTGATACATTTCAACATCTCAAGCCTCGGGTTAAGCAAATTGTTGTTGGCCATCACGGAGGATCGAAAAACTTTGAAATGAAAAACTCAAGGTAATGCGCAACATCTTGTAGCCTCGAATTAGGCGGATTGTAGTCAACCATCACGGAGGATTGAGAGGCTCTCAAGATGTTGATGTACGATCTCAATAGCGTCTTGATCAGTCAGGTTAGGCGGATTGATGTCGGCCGTAGCAGAGGATCAAGAGGCTCTGGCGTTGATACATCATCTCAGCAACGTCTCAAATGCTTGGGTTAGGCGGCTTGATGTCGGCCATCGTGGAGGATAGAGAGGCTCGGATACTAATTAATACATACACGATTGGATAAAGCCGATTCGAAATGACGAATCTTGTTTAGAACAATTGCTAAAATATTTCATTCACTTATTCCCTTCTTACATTCATTACAACTACATTATATAGAAAATAAATAAAAATAGTGGAGAGATAGTCTATTGAAATAAATGAAGTATAAAAGAAAGTGCAAACATGGTAGTTGAGAACGTGTGTTAGTGGGATGTGGGTTGGAGTAATGAGTTTCATGCATATATTAAATTCTTAATACAGATAGACTCGTGCTCACATCTATTATTTATAATCTTTTAATTTCGATGAACCGACACTTCAACTTTTAGCTTTTACATCTTGACCCTAACAAAATCTTAGACTCTTTGAATCGGGGTAACGACCTACTCCCCTTAACATCTTTTACACTATTGAAACGCTAATATGCGGTTATGTTGACCAAATTGCATCGATATATTGCCCGTTTATAGCTGGAATGCTGCCAAAATTTATATCAACAACTTGTTGCTTATTTAATCTTTTCCTAACAAGAAGTGAATCACTTTAGACTCGAAATACCACAACTTTCTAGAAAACCGTATTTATGTTTAAATACCACAACTTTTCTAGAAAATCGAATTTACGTTTAAATACCCTAAGCTTTATAAATTTGTATTTTATTTAAATACCTAGCTTTCCCAAAACAACGTATTTACACTAATACCTTTAAGTTTCCAATTTTGTATTTACATTAAAAATACCCTAAAGTTTCTAAATTTCATATTTTCCTTAAAATACCCTAAAGTTTCCGAAACTCGTATTTCACATAAATACCATAAACTTTTCTAAAATTATTATTTCACAAAAATACCTTGAACTTTCACAAAAACCTAGTTTCATAAAAACACCTCGACTTTCCAAACTTCCATGTTTTACACTTTAATACCCCATACTTATTCAACTAGACTTTGCAAAACCCCATTATAACTTGAATGTGGTTCCTTAACCAAACTCTATGAACCCTAGCATAACATGGTTATATGTGCGGTTAGTGTTAGGCGAGTGGACCTAGGCATGAGATGTACATGAATGATCCGAAGTTCGAATAACTCTGATATGGAAAGTGAACCCCTTTTGTTACCATGCCTAGAGAATCCACGTGCTAACACCTAACCGAATCCTTTTACAATTAAACAAGACACAAGGTGGGGTAGTTTGGATAACAAGGTTGTATGATGTATCTCGAGAGTTCCCTATGGTTAACATGGTTCGTGGTGGAACGGAATGCTAACTTCCCGTACTTGTCACCATGTTTCCGTGGTGAAACGGATTGCTAACCTTATTCTTGTTACCGTTGTTCCATGGTGGAATGAAATAATCTTGAGAACACGTGCACCCTTATGACCAAACTAAAACAAGCTAAAATACGAATGATAGTACTAAACCACACCTTACCCACTTTCACCAACATGATTATGCGACACTACATTTATTGTTCTAATTATCTTATACTTTACTTTAGTTCATCTTTGTTACCATATGAACCCCCTTGAGAATCCTACTCGAGTGTAACTCGTTGACGGACGTTTCTTTTCTTAACGATTCTTTTCTTTCCCCAATGTCCGTTAGGCCTGGGACCGGGCAGGATGAATAAGTCCAAGCTGCGCCTAAAGACTAGGTCTACCTCTCCACTACTTATCAGGATCTAGTATGTATACTACATTCATTTTTCTTTCCTTCCCACAACTTAAATATATTTATCAGAGCAAACATTATGCGTCTTCTCGATGCGCAGCTGCTAGCCTTGAAGATAGTTTAAGTTGATTTTGACTCCCTTCCCAGTAGTAGATATAAGTTGCAAAAGAAAGCATCACGAGTCAGTTAAAAACTATTATTTATTTTAATAAAGATTTGTTTAATATTAATCTTATTTTCTACCTATAGACTTGTGTCACATAGGGTGAGCACCTGAACATGCTCAAGCCCTATATATGGCAACATATCCCAGTTGTTCCTTCTTTGGTAGTGATATCTTTCAGGTATGACGATCACATTTAACCAAAAAAAAAGGTTGGAAATTTTCCTTAAAAAACTAAAAGAAGAGCTAGCTTTAGCACGAATCGGAGCCAGTGTGGAAATCAACAATATTTTCTTGGTATTGTTTCTTATATTTTTGTTTCAACTTTTTTACCCATTCTACTTGCGGGCTGAGAGAATTCACATAAATAGGTAAGGCGTTGTTAAGCTGAAACGAGTCCATTTGCCAGAGTACTTGGGACCCAAGGCCTCACCGCTTGAGAGGATCTCCACTTAGGTAAGGAAAGCCGCTATACAAAACCAGCATTCCTGTTGTCAAGGATGGATGAAGTGATAACATTGCTTCAGGAAACATAGAAGAGCTAGCTTTAGCAAGAATTGGAGCCAGTGTGGAACTAGTGAGGATTCAAGAGAATTTGCAAGATGATCTTTGCTTCTTGGTTGGTAACTCTTGCGAATTCCTTTCATTAGGATTTTCTAGATCCTCATATTATGAAAATGAGTCCTTCGAGACTCTCGTTCCCATTGTCTTTATCTGATGTAGGGTAACTGTTCCGAGAGCCGGTGCTATTCAAGTTGGTGCCAAAGAGAGTCACAAACGAATCTGCAGTTCGCTTATCATTGATGGTTCTAGAACCAGACCGAAATGAAGAGCCTGTCAACTAGCTAGCGTACCATACCACATCATAGACATGTACAAGCATTCTAGAAGGTGGCAAAGCATCAACTTGGATACTAAGGCTACTGGTTGTGGAAAATGGACACAAATGAAATGATACTAACCCTTGGGACCTATAATTGTCTTAAAAGTTCCAATATACACACGTTGCTAGATTGTTTAAGCAACAATCATGAAGATCTCATGATAATTGAATATTTTCGCACAGAAGATGTTCTATGCTTTGTTTGGCTTAGCTCGTGGAATAATAGCTCTTCTTCTATAGTAGCTTTGGAGTGAAAGAAAAGTCATGTTTTTCTGTTAAACTCTTGCTTAGTAATCCTTGGAATCCTGATCCTATTTTGGAGGAAAAGGAAACGAATGAATGCTTGAAGCACGCAAGTCCTGATGCCGCAAGCTACTTTTCCTAAGATAATTTTCCGAGAGAAACGACAAAATGGAGCTGGATCTGGCTCCCCTTACAGCTTTCTATATAATATATGTTGGATATAGGTGCCCTAGTGACAACTATTGTAATTGTACTTGGATCTATATATATAGAACATTCTTTCTAGAAGTGATAGTATGTTATCTGATCTGCTTTATCTTTCAATATGTATATGTTTTACTTACTATTACATATCGCTAATATATTTTGATAACGCCCTTAGGATATTTGCTGAACTATCAGGATTATGACGAAATCATACTAGTGGGGTCTGGATAGTGTATAGGCACATCCTTAAAATGTTCCTAGTCATGGGAGTATCGAGACGGGACATCAGTACTCCAGAGTAGACTGGTGTATACGTTTCTTGATCTCGACCGAAGCGATGGTTGGTCCCACATCCATTGATGTTTGACACCAAATATTGTATACTGGTGCTCATTAAAGAATGAGTACACTGAACGGACTCGCCGAGAACTCTTAGATGGTATTATACCTACTGTTGGATAGTTCTCTAGTGGCAATAGTACATGTCAATCTTTTGACGTGATATCGCCATAGTGTTTTGTGTGTGTTCCTACTATACTTTGATTTCTACCCAACCACGGCTTTAAAGAGCTGTGCATATAGGTTTTAGTTGGGTATAGTCCCAAAGCACATGGAGACAGTGATGAGCGGTCAAGAGAGAATTCGTCTCTCCCGGTATAGGGAGTTGATATCGTGCTGTGCATGATAAACTATAATCATAAGTCCCTGATCAGGGCAATTGAGATAAACTGATAAGGGTTATCAGTTGTATCTCGGGTAGTTATGAGTTTCATATCGGCATGAATTATTAGGTTATTGGGGGTCTGACAGTTTCCAACCCCCAAACCAAGTATGCAACAGTCTTTGACAAAGAAACCAGAATGTACGGGAATTGTCACCGATAGGCTTTATTGGGTTCAAATGAGTTTGCTTATCGACCTACCTTTTGACATATACCTGGTTAGCCGTTACGTACAGCTTGTGACGCTGACGAGCTTGTGGGTTAACGCATTGGGAATTGATCTAAAACTGTTTTAGATTCAATCGGATGTGATCCAATAACCTATTGTCAACGTATTGTCAAGTCTTTAGAGTCTCACACAGAAAGTTACCACGCTCAGGCGAAACGATATAGACGTGCGTATGTGATACGTGTGGCGGTTCGATTAAACACATGTATATGATACACGTACATTAATCGGACGTTTGATAATACTAACTGATTTATTATAAAGCCGGATTATTAAATCAAGTGTTGATTTAATAAAACATATATTGATATGTATTCTAATATTATTTTAACACACACTCTCAAGTATAATGTATATGATGCATTAACCATTCCTCGTCTTGTAGTGGCATGCTTGCATGTGGAGGGATGTAGGCAACTGGGGACCACTTGGAGAGATAAGGTTCATCCTCTCTTTAATATATGATAGAAAAGAGAAAAGGGATAGCCATCCATCTCATTATCCTCCTCTTCTTCTCTCTCATGTGTTGAGAAAAATAGAAGAAAACTTGAGAGAGAAATAGTGTGAACTCTCTACATATTCTTCCTCTCTCATTCTTTCATTTTATGAGAGAAGGTTGCTTCACAAAATAGTCATCTTTGGTGAAGTTGAAGCTTAGGTTGGGTTACTTTCGAAATGGATCATTTTCGACGAGGCGGTCGTAAATCAAGCTCGATCCCTACATCGCGGAGCTTAGCTTGGGTATTGCATTTGAGTGTGGACATGCCGCAAAAGTTGCAGCTCCCTCTAAACCCTAGTTTAGCTTTCTTGTTGTTTTTCAATTGCTAGTTTATGGATGATCTTGGTTGTAGTTTATGAAGCTATTGTTAGAAAAAAAATTGTTCTATGTTTTCACCGCGGTTTGCAAGTGTTGCGACCCCAGCATCATAATCTTACATGGTATCAGAGTCAATCCATATACTCTTAGTTGTTTTGTGGCCAAAAGAATTTTTAAAAACCCAGTTTTAAAACCCTAGTTTGAAAAATTGCAAGAAAACCTCTCATTTTTGCTTGTGCCCGAGTCTCGAGGTTCTTGGTTCGAACCAAGAGCTTCGTCTCAAGATTAATCCCGAACCCACCCAACATATGCTTGGTTCAACCCCGATTCGGGGCTGGTTCAGGGCTGATTCAGAGCTAAATCAAGGCTAATATAGTGGGTGGGGTTTTGGGGTCGACGAGGCTCGATTTTGGGTTCTTCAGGGTTCGATTTCGTGCAAAAATGAGGGTATTTTTGTTGCCGAGGTATACTTAACTTTGTTTCTTTTGAATTTCAAGTGTGCGACCTTGTGGGTTGATATTCATTAATCACGGATTCAAATTACCTCGATGAACAGTTCGATCGATTTGATTTGAACACGTATAAGGATATGTGTTGGTAAACATAGCCTAATTGATGTGTCACTACTAAAATAGAGGGTTGCCCCTACGGATAATGAAATCCGTAGGGGCAGATTTATTTTGGCCCTACGGATTAGTCCGTAGGGCCAGACGGTTGCCCCTACGGTTCCAGACGTTTTAATTTAAAAATATTAAATCGTAATTTGTTGTTTGCCCCTACGGAGACGCAAACCAATGACCTACGGACTAATCCGTAGGGGCATCTAAATGGGGATTTAATTAAAAAGGCACAGAAATGCCCTACGCTGATTATCTCTCTCTCGCGCGCGCAACCCCCAAAATCCCCAAATCTCTCGTTCCCGCCGATCGCCGTTCTCGTCGTCGCCACCGCCCTCCGTTTCGTCGTCGCCACTGCCCTCGTTCTTCCTCGTTGCCGATTGCGTGCGTTGTCGACCACCGATCGATCGTCTCCTCCACCGCACAGGTTAGTAAATCTTCAATTAAACAAATTTTTGATTATTTTAAGGCTAGGGTTCATAGTTTGGGTACCGATGAGGGTTAGGGTTAGGCATCGGTTGGGGTTAGCGTTAGGGTTAGGGTTAGCGTTGTGGTTGGGGCTGGAGCTGGGGTTAGGGTTAGGGTTGGGGTTGGGGTTGGGGTTCGGCTGGGGCTAGGGCTGGGGTTAGGGTTAGGGTTGGGGTTGGGGTTCGGCTGGGGCTAGGGCTGGGGCTAGGGTTAGGGTTGGGTTGTGATTTTTAGGAAAATTTAACTCGATAAAGCCAAAAATTACCATTTTTTGTATCAGATACGGAACGGAATAGGTGTTATCATTTTCTTATACGGATATGGATGGTCGTCAAAAATGAAAATATAGGGTCATCGTCGGAGGATGATATATCGACATCCGAGTCGGAAAATGAGGAAGACGAGAATGAAGATTATTTTTAGATTTACGTTTTGATTGATAAATTTTATGCGTATGGTTATTGTTATAGTCAATGGCGTAGTTAGGATATGAACTTGGTTTGTTTATCGGTCACTTTTTAGTATGTTAGAATCGTAGGTTTTTTATGATGATAAATTGTCTTATGGTTTGATTTAGTTTTTGACATTATGTTTATATCTTTATGTTTTAACTTTGAATGCATCTAGGCATGTATTATTTAGTTAACTTATTTTCTTTTACCAATGTTTGTTGTGAATCGTGATACTTCATATTTATATTTTTCCAATTCTGATTGATCTTCGTTAGTTTATTTGATATATATTCTTTCAACTTGAATTTATATTATATTCATCTTGTTTATTGATTTCTTTTGTATGTTGAAGGTATGTATCTCAATTTCAAGTCTAATGCATCTTAGTTCTTTAATGCTCAATTCTTCATATATCTTATTCTCAAGTTGCGACTTGCAAGTAAGTAAGCAAGAATTATTTCATAAGTTTAAAATCATGTTATATCAGTTACTTTATATTTTATTTAAATACTTCGTATAGTCTATGTGATGGGAAGATTCAATTGTATGATAACCGATAGAAGCCTTACCCCCAACAGCCGAAACACACACATACAACAAGAATACACAACAAACGCATCATTAGAGAGTGATTCAAGATGTTCAAGTTAAAACCAATATATGATACTCGATAATAATATGAAACTTTCATATTCTCATCGATACTAATATATGAAACTCAAAGCGTCACTTAGTCCCCGTCTATCTGTTAACATACGTTCGATGTTCGTCGTGACATAGAACTATACGAAGGTTGTTAAATATCGGACGGTATAGCTCGATACTAACAACCGTCGTATAGTCTATGTGACGAGAAGATTCAATCGTATGGTAACCGATAGATTTGTCCCGTGTGGACAAGTTAGGAATGTATAAAGCAAACACCTTCATTCACTTGTGTTTTCATCCGTTTCGAGATATTTCGTCGGTACCTTTCCGCTGGTTCTCCGTGTACAAAGATAGATTAGATGTTCATTTCAACGTTATTTCACAGCTTTGAAATGATTATCTATTCTATTACAGTGTACTCGGAGAACAGCGGGGAGGTGCTGCCGAAATTTACTCGAAACGGTTGAAAGCACAAGCGAATGGGTGTTCGCTCTATACATTCTTAATGGGATAGAAGCCTTACCCCCGACAGCCGAAACACACACATACAATAAGAATACACAACAAACGCATCATTAGAGAGTGATTCAAGATGTTCAAGTTAAAACCAATATATGATACTCGATGATAATATTAAAATTTCATATTCTCATCGATACTCATATATGAAACTCAAAGCGCCACTTAGTCCCCGTCTATCGGTTAACATATGTTCTATGTTCGTTGTGACATAGAACTATACGAAGGTTGTTAAATATCGAACGGTATAGTTCGATACTAACAACCGTCGTATAGTCTATGTGACGAGAAAATTCAATCGTATGATAACCGATAGATTTGTCCCGTGTGGACAAGTTAGGAATGTATAAAGCAAACACCTTTATTCACTTGTGTTTTCATCCGTTTCGAGATATTTCGTCGGTACCTTTCCGCTAGTTCTCCGTGTACAAAGATAGATTAGATGTTCATTTCAACGTTGTTTCACAGCTTTGAAATGATTATCTATTCTATTACAGTGTACTCAGAGAACAGCGGGGAGGTGCTGCCGAAATTTACTCGAAACAGTTGAAAGCACAAGCGAATGGGTGTTCGCTCTATACATTCTTAATGGGATAGAAGCCTTACCCCCGACAGCCGAAACACACACATACAACAAGAATACACAACAAATGCGTCATTAGAGAGTGATTCAAGATATTCAAGTTAAAACCAATATATGATACTCGATGATAATATGAAACTTTCATATTCTCATCGATACTCATATCTGAAACTCAAAGCGCCACTTAGTCCCCGTCTATCGGTTAACATACGTTCGATAATTTATTCTTTTCAACGACAAACGCACACACAAAGCATATACACGGATTTTCTCCTTTTTCAGTAACCATCTCGTTCTTAGATTTCTCAATATAGTCACCATAACCTACAATTTATATGTTATACAGTCTAACATGGCCTATGAGTACGTCAGAGTTAAGGACTGGATGTATGTGAATTGGCAACAACGTATGCAACCTATGTTTGTCACAGGAGTTGCTGCTTTTATTGAATTTGCACGCGCACATAATAAAATCGTGATAGAGAAGATTGTCTACCCGAGCGATAGATGTGGGAATAAGTACTGGCAGAAGGTAGAATTGGCAGAGCTTCATATCGTAAAATATGGTTTTACTAGACTTTATACAACTTGGAAATATCACGGGGAAGGGGAAGAACGCAGTAATGCGGCAGAAGAAGAAGGAGAACACGATAATGCGGCAGGAGAAGAAGGAGAAGACCGTAATGCGACAGAAGAAGATGACGGTAATTTATTTCCATCAGAAGAAATGGAGGATATGGTAGAGGCTGCCCTAGGTGAATCTATTCGTACCGAAGATGACATTCCTTCCAGTCAAGGACCGCGTGCGGATAAATATGAAAATTTCATGAATGATGATAGAAAACCAATTTATGAGAATGCAAAGTATTCCACCCTCTCATGGTTCGTCCAACTTTTCCAGATTAAGTGCCTAAATGGATGGAGCAACAAGTCATTCACAATGCTTCTTTCATTCTTGAAAGATTCTATGCCCCCGGGAAATAATGTGCCCGACATCTAGTACGGAGCCCAGAAGATGAAGTCTGATTTGGGTCTGAAGTGTGAGAAGATTCAAGTATGTCCTAAAAATTGCGTGTTGTACCGGAAAGAGAATTCAGATTTAAAAAAATGTCCAACATGCGGAGAGGCCATGTATAAGCTGAAAGATTCTGATAAGAAGCCTGATATACCTGTCAAGATAGCACGATACTTTCCCATAACACAGAGGCTACAGAGGCTATTCAGGTGCAAGAAAACAGCTGAGGCAATGATTTGGCATCACCGTGCTCCTCCAAGTGAAGATGGAAAAATGATTCATCTAAGAGATTCACCGGCATGGAAGGATTTCGATAGGAGGCACGCAATATTCAGTAGCGATCCTCGCAATGTCCGGCTCGGACTGGCTAGTGATGGCTTCTGCCAATTCAACTATATGGCTGGAAGTCACAGCACATGGCCCGTTGTAATGATAATTTATAATCTGACGCCTTGGTTGGCTATAGACCAATCATACTTTATGATGCCTCTTCTTATCGACGGACCAAACTTACCGGAAAACAATATCGACGTCTATCTCCGACCTCTGATCGAGGATTAAAATCTTTGTTCATTGATGGTGTAGAGACTTACGATGCAAACACAAATACAATCTTCATACTGCGTGCGACTTTAATGTGGACAATTAATGACTTTCCTGCGTATGGAATGCTATCAGGTTGGTTCGTACATGGTCACAAAGCATGTCCTCATTGCCATCAACACACAATATCGAAATTCTTGAATTTTAGCATGAAGCTTTGTTATTGCGGCCATCGACGTTTCCTGCCTCTAGACCACCCCTACAAGTTGATACTGTTCACTTTGATGGTCATCAGGAGCTTCTTGGACCTCCAGCCCCATTGTCCGGAAAGGACGTGACTGCTCAGTGAGATGGTTACAATAATGTGACCTTCGGGATGGATCCGACAAAACAGGTCAAACCACCATTTTGGAACAAGTTAAGCATTTTCTTCGAGCTTCCGTACTGGTCAACAAATTTAGTGCGTCATTGTCTGGACGTCATGCATATAGAGAAGGGAGTATCAGAACACATACTCAACTTGCTTCTTTGTAAAGACGGGAAATCGAAAGACAACCTGAATACTCGGATGGATCTACAGGAGTGGGGAATAAGAAGTGAATTGCACCCTAGACCGGTAGCGGGTAAACTAGGCAAGTTTGTACTTCCCAATGCCGCTTATCATATGTCACAACAGGAGAAGAAAAGATTCCTGCAGGTGTTGCATGATTTGAAAGTTCCTACAGGTTTCTCAGGATCATTCAGCAAGAAGATAAAAATTGTGAAAGGCAAGATCGATGGGATGAAAAGTCATGATCACCATGTTATCGTGGAGCACCTTCTTCCATTAGCCCTCAGGACTTCTCTCCCCGGATTGGTTGGTCTAGTAATCAACGACCTATGTTGTTTTTTCAGAGAGTTGTGTGCTAAAACACTGGAGGTTGTGACGCTGGATAAACTAGAAAATTCTATTGCGTTGATACTTTTCAAGTTTGAGCGTATTTTCCCACTGTCATTCTTCGATATCATAATACACCTGACGGTTCATCTTGCAACTGAGGCTAAGTTAGCTGGACCGGTACAATATCGATGGATGTATCCCGTCGAGAGGTACGTGGAATTTTTCGTTTCGCGCAATTTTTAAAATTATTGTTGTCCTGTATGTAGGGGTGGTAATTGAACGAGCCAGCTCGGGTTCGATTAAGGTTCGGCTCGGTATCAGCTCGTTCAAATTCGGTTCATTTATTAATGAGCCGGACATGAGCCAGAAAGCCTGGCTCGTTTATTAAACGAGCCGGACTCGAGCTCAGCCAGGCTCATTCGGTATTGACTCGGGTTCGGCTGGGTTACACGGTTTGGAAAAAAACAGTAATATGTAATATATAGCAGATTCTATACAACTCTCAGAACACTTAATTCAATTAAATGACAGTATATAAAGTGTACTGAGATAAATATAAAACCCAGCACTTAGACTCATTCAATGCCCTAGATGTTAATGTTTTTTAATTTTACCATATCTCAAAACCCTGAGTTTTAAGCATTATTGTTAATTATGTTTTTTTCTTGGAAGATACTATTAATATGAGTAAATGAGCTGAAAACGAGCCGAGCTCACAAACGAGCTCTAAACGAGCTCAGTTGAGCTCGGCTCATTTAGTTAATGGGCCACAAATGAACCGAACACGAGCCGGGCATGTTTAATCGAGCCGGACTCGAGCCGAACATCTCTAGCTCGATTAACTAAACGAGCCGGACTTGGGCCGACAAAAAGAACCACGAGCCGAACTCGAGCCGAGCTTGGCTGGCTCGAGTTCGGCTCGTTTACACCCCTACCTGTATGCCCGTATTTATTTATTCAACATATTTTCTTTAGGTACCTCTACACTCTTAAAAAGTATGTACGCAATAGAAATCGACCAGAGGGTTCTATCATGCAAGGTTATCTTCTTGATGAAGCAACCACATTTTGTTCCCGCTATCTGAACGAGAACATTGAGACGAGACTTAACCGGCCTCGAAGAATTCAAGACGGGCCATATGGTAAAGCCGATTATAAGAGGGTAGATACTATGTTTATCAACAAGATATACCGGTTTATCTTGCTTAATTCTTCATGTTTTGAACAAATTAGAGAGTAAGTTTTTTTGGATTAATTATTATATTTGTGTTTGTGTGTGTATGAAATGATATAATATTAATGTAATAATTTATTTTCGAAAACAGAATTCATTTTAACGAGGTACGTGAGGGGCATCCTGATTAGAACGATGAACGATTGGAAAAATATCATCAGGATAATTTTTGCGATTGGGTCACAGATCATGTAAGTTATTCGAATAACATGTTATTGCTATCAGTTTTAATCTAAACTTATATTGTTATATATTTGTCGTAAAATTTGTTTTGTTAGATCCACGATCCGAACTTGTCTGCATCATTTGAGAGTGATTCAAGATGTTTAGCTCAATTTCCTAGTATGGAGGTTGCACATTATAAAGGATTCGGTGTCCTTGGATACAAATTTGAAGTTAAGGACATAGAAACATCTAGAACCACTCAGAATAGTGGGATTGCGATGGTAGGATCGGACGGTGTGATTTATTATGGAAACTTAAATTGTATACTCGGCATCCACTATCCCGGACGATCAGAACCCTTTTATATATTCCAGTGTAGTTAGTACGATACGCGAACCGATACGGATAAATGGAGAAGAAACCTTAGGACTTGGAAAGATGAATATGGATTGACCAGTGTGAACACACTTCGATTTTACGGACAGGAAGATCCGTTTATCTTTCCGAACCAAGCGTTCCAAGTATACTACTCACAGTGTTTGAAACATCCGGGATGGAGTGTCGTATGCCGTTGGAAACCCAGGGATGTCTACGATGTCCCAGAATTCGAGGACAGCGATGAGGATGAAGAAGAGAGAAGACTTAGAGTGCTCCGACCATCTGTTTCGAAAGACGGGTTGTCTTCGACCGATCATGAAGTTGCGTGGGTTAGAAATGATATCGATAATGAAATCCAAGTAGATATGTCTAATGCGCCCACGAAACAAAAAAAGTTATCAGTAATGTTATATTATTACTTCACATTTTACAATCTATACATATGTAATCAATACTTGTAATGATTGTCTAATGCGTCCACGAACCGTTTATCTAGATTTGATGAAGATGACGGGAGCAGCGAGGGGCGGCAGGAGCTCCAGCCGCGGCACCGGCAGAGGCAGAGGCAGAACGGTTCTGCCGCCCGGAGAGCTTCAGAGGGCCGGTCTTGCACCCCGATCGGAGACCCCTTCGGATGCCTCCTTCCGTGTGGACTTTACCACACCTCCAGGTATATTGCACGCATATCCATTTTGAATGTAATATTATAGATATACATGCCTGTTCATGTCAAAAATACTTATATTGTCAATGTTTGATTGTCTAGCTGTTGGTGATGCGTCCACATCAGGGACAGAGGCCACTCCCGCACCTCCAGGTATGTTTATATATCATATAGTGCATGTATATTGATTTAGAATGCTATATCATAAATATACACACATTCCCTTTGCTCTTACTTAGATAATCATTTTTTTATTGTCTAGCTGTAGGTGGTGCCTCCACATCTCGGGCAGAGGCCACCACCGCACCTACGGGTATGTTTATATATCCTATAGTGCATGCATATTGATTTAGAATGTTATATTATTGATCTACACATTCTTTTTGCAATTACTTATATAATCTATTTTTAATTGTCTAATTATAGGTGGTGCGTCCACATCTGACACAGGGGCCACTCCCGCCACTTCCGTACCCTCCGCTCAGTTTGTAGGTTAGTATGAATAAATATAAAATATTTATTCATTTTACATATCCTCTAAAGAATAAATATGAACTTCATGGAAATTTAGCGTCAATGTTTATTTTCTAGTTGGAGGGGATGCGTCCGCATCCGGGTCATCGGCTGTTCCTCACCGGAGGAACTATCGTCCCGCTCGTGCTGCTGCCCGGGCCCAGGCTCGTGCTTTAGTCACCGGAGGTATATATCACACTTCAATTTTCACTAAACCTTGATTTCTTAATACAACTTTGTCTTAATATTGATTGTCTTGATATTTCTTGCAGACGCAGGACCTCCCCATCCCCAGAGGGGGACTCGAGGCCCGAATCAGTCCCACAGGCTGAGGCCCGACAGAGCTAAGGGGGGGCAGCATTCCTCCTCTTTTTTACCCCTGATTATCGCTATACCGGCGATCATGCTGAGAGGTTCGGCCGGTATATGGGGGATGAGAGCTGGCTCGTGAAGAACTATCCACTTCATGTTGAGTGGGGCGACCAGCACCGGCCCTCATTCGCCCTCTTTTGGGATCAGGCCCGGGTATTAATATATATTTTCATTTGATTTATCCAATATATTTATTATTAACACTTGCAATCTAATAACAATGATTTTTTTTGTATTTTCAATTGGATTACGATTTTCAGCCTGTACCCGACCCTGATCACCATGGGAGGGTGCTCGATCTTCACGCTCTGTACAATGGCCTAATGAAGAACATGTAGACGAAGGTCCGATACAACAGGAATGAGCTGAAGACCGACTGCTACTCACTGTGGATGGCGACCCCCGAGGCAGAGAGAGCAGGCCTCCTATCTACTCCGGCCTTTGCGAGAGTCGACGTAGAGACATGGCCTCTATTATGCGAATATTTCGACTCTCATCGCAAACAGGTATGTATTTTAAATGTAATTCATTGTTTAGTATATAATTTATTTTTTTGTGTTGCTTAATTAGAAAACTAAATGTGAATGTGTTGTGCAGAAACATGCCGATCAAAATAAAGAGAATAGGAAGTCGGCGAAGAGGGGTCGCCCCACTTATACAGGTGGCTCGAGGAATATTACTCGTTCCATAGAGTTATCGGTAAATTACAATAAACGGCCTTTGTGATATAATGCAATATTAAGAGTTATTTTCTAATATATCTAATATTAAGAGTTATTTTCTAATATTGCAGAGAGCTCAGACCCTGGCGCAAGGTGGTACACCGAGCGTGCTGTCCGCATATCTTGCCGTCCACGGCACCTCGACAGATCCCGCCACGGGCGGGCTTCGATACACCGACGCTGCTACCCAGGAGTATTGCGTAAGTGTTAATATTTATTCAACCCCTATTTGAAATTTTAGTTTTGAAAGGTTCAAATTTAAATGATATACTTATATTTTACTGGTTAATGTGGGTGTAGGAGCGGGTGGTTGAGCAGGCCGAGGCATCGGGGATCGATTTTACTGGACATAACGATCTGATGCTGCTGACCCCAGTCCTGGACGCCGTACACGGAGGGCACCACGGAGGTTAGGAGAGAGGCCGGGGACTGGGCTCTAGCAGGGCCCATATGAGGTTGGACTCCACCCCGGCGGTTACTTCCTCCGTCTCCAGTGAGCGACGTTTCCAGCAAGAACTGGAGAGCTTGAAGGCCACCGTTCAGGAGTTGAAGGAGACGTTAGTATGTATACTACTTAATAGTAAAATATTATGTCATATTATAGATAGCAACATATCCAATATTAGTACGTAGCCTGAGCTTATTTGGTTGTAGACTTAGCTTTGATTAATCATACATACATATCTAATTAAAATAAACTACGGTTTTCCAAACTAGATATCCAAACGAGGCCTAGGTCCCTAAGTATACATAGATTGGGGTTTCGAAATAACTTGATATTGATACGAATTCGAATAATACACAGTTCTTACTCGTTTATTACACACGTAGGTCCAGACGCAACAGGGTACATCGGCCGAGCCTCCACATGCATCTCCTTCGACTGTGGCTCCGCAAGCCACTACATCGGATGCGGTTCCGCAGACAGCTCCTATAGCTCCACTGCCCGCTCAGACTCCCGCAGCTGCGGCTCCGCAAGCCACTACCTCGACGGCGGCTGCGCAGACCACTCCTACAGCTCCACAGCCTGCTCAGACTCCCGCACACTCCGCATTGCATGATTTATTGACTCAGGGTATATCCGAGGAGCAGGCGCGCCAGATTATGGCGTTTATCAGAGGTGGAGCTGGACCGAGCTAGGGTAGCTTTTTGATTCTTATATTTTAAACATGTATTTATATATATGATACATATTGTACTATATTTTGGACGATATTGATATTGGTGGTGTTTGCATGTTTATATTGATATCTTATTCTGCTTGTTGATTTCTTTTGTATATTATGCGTGAGATGTGATTATGAATACTGCGATATATGTTCTGCGTGATGATTAATTTTATATATGATGTATATATTATTGTGCACAGCGCGAGAAAAAAATAGGCAGCCCTTTTTTAAAAAAAAAACCTGATAATATGTACCTACGGATTAATCCGTAGGGCCCAACATTGCCCCTACGGATTAATATGTAGGGCCCAACAATGTACCTACAGATTTATCCGTAGGGGCAAAATATCAGGATACCTGATATTTTGCCCCTATGATCTCAGTATTAGAGGTTACGCTTGCCCCTACAGATATATCCGTAGGGAAAAACAAATGCCCCTACACAGGTATCCATAAGGACAAAATATCAGGATACCTGATATTTTGTCCATACAGATTTATACCTACGCACGTATCCGTAGGGGCAACTATTGGACCATACGGATACGTCCGCAGGGACACCTAATTTATTTTATAAACAGATAAATTAAATAAATTTTTTGTCCCTACAGTCTAATCCGTAGGGACAACTAGACCTACACATTACTCCGTAGGGGCAAGTTTTTGACCGTAGGGGCATATTCAAGGCTAAGACTTGCACCTACGGTGTTTGCATCTATAGGGTATTTTCTTGCCCCTACGGATATATTCGTAGGGGCAGCGGTTTGCTCCTACGGATAAATCTGTAGGGGCAACCCGTATTTGTAGTAGTGTGTGATCAATTAGACTAGGTTTTATATCTAGAATGTGATGTTGGTGTGTTGGTTTGCTATGGATTGTCGTGTTTGAATACCCCTCATGTGAATGTGATGTATAAAAATGTTGTATTTTCAATTTATATATTCTGTGGACTGCCAAATGTATTATTCTTTTATTCGGACCTTCGAGTCCTATTTGTAATGTATATACTATTGTTTGCCACGCGAAAAAGTGCCCAAGTGGCCGGGTTCTAGAATTGGAAGATGGCCCTTTCAAGGAGTTGAAACCGGGTCGCCTTGTTCTGCGATTGGTGGGTTGCTCGCCGCACTTGGAGGGTTTTTTGGTTTGTTATGTTAGGGCTATTCACACAACAGTGGAATGCCACGTTTTGTTTGCGGCTCAAATGAAACGCGAGACTCCTGGTATATTCATATCAATACCATTTGTTTACCGCATACTGTGATGACTATATATATATATTATAAATGTTTCTATATACTTTACAATTGCAAAAGTCCTGTGTCTGCCCTGCTATTAGTTAACTAACCTAACAGTGAAGACCCGATGCCCCGTAACGATTGCAACTGGCATATAAAAACATTCTATCTATATTTTTATCTTGTGTTTGGTGTGATAAGAAATTAAATGACATGACTACATTAATATGATTAATATAAAAAAATAAACCTAATCCGATGTTGTAGCAACCAATCTGTTTTGTAAAACTTAGTTTTCAAACCACTCGGTTCCTTCAACGATATCAAGTTCATTACATTAACTTTTTCTTCAAAACCAGTGGTAGCCATCCGTCATTTCAGATAAGCAGAGTACTTAATATTCATGCTGCATTTGTTGGCCTCCGTTAAGGCGTAGTGTACGGTAGCTAAGTAATGTTAATCTGCCTTATATGATGAGATTAGTTAGGACAATCGCACGACTTTGTTGGTCTCCGTCAAAGGCCAGTGCGGATGAATCGAAATTAATTATGAAATGACGGGAAAAACTTGACTAGCGACTTATGGTTTATTGGCCTCCATCAAGATCATAAGCCGTTAGGGGTAAAAATCAAATCGGGAGTTTCAATTGTTGAAACTTACAATGTGATTGCATAACTTTTATGATGTGTGGTAATTTGTTGACCTCCGTCAAGGTTGTCACGCCATCATAGTTGAATTCCGATTCCCACTGTGAATAAAAATTATTCGGAAAATTTCACCAAAACCATCCTGAGCTTTAGCATATGTTCCCGATGCCACCCTAAAAAAAAAACCATCGCAGAAGCCCCCTAACGTTTACATCTGTTAAATTCGACCCCCCTACCGTTAGATTTGCGTTTTTAATAATTTTTTTCCTCTTTTTATACCCAAACTTAGCTTCTCTAATCTAATAGATCCCCCTTGTTTCTAGAAATGGAATGAGAAGATCCTGAAGCAATGAACGACAATTAGTTCATTACCTTGGATATAGATTCTGAACACATATTTATACTGAAAGTATGTCTTAGCACCTCTACTAGGTTTATGAGCATCAAGTATGTAATTTTAAGAAATCAAGAGTGCTAAGTATACTAAATAAGAATCGAACTAGAGAATTAGGATTTTGTAGTAAGCAAGCAAGGTTCTAAACTGAGTGAAGAGAGTCTACAACCTTTGTAGTCTATTCCTTCACTTCTAAAACTCCAAGTAGTAGTCCCTAGAACTCTTCTTTGACTCCACTTGATGAAAGGATCGAGCTTGCTTGTTGTCTTCGTTGCCAAAGATGATCCATCTTGAAGTCTCTCTCACTTAAGCTCGCACTTCACTAATCAAGATATTAGTGAAGTTAACAACCTAAACTAATGGGCTAGATTAGTGTAGGTTGATGAAGTAGGAGGTTTGCTCACTAAAAATATTTTTCTCTTTTTCTTTCCTTAACTCAAGAAAAATCTAGAAAGGAGTTGAAGAAGGAGATGAACATGGATGAGTTGTGAACCATCACTCAAGTGATAAGAATGAGATGAGAATAATAAATATCAATGAATAAAAACAAAAGAGAAGATGTAAGTCATGGCTTTTCAAGGCTTCTACAAGCTACACAAGAAAATGACTCATTTCTCTTTTTGTTTAATTCATATATATTGATCATTATCTTCTCATCCTCACCTCTTTTATGATTCTCATACATCCTAGTCCCATGTATCATCTACCATGACACACACACACACACACACACACACACACACACACATATATTTATAAAGAGAAGAAAATCTTAAGTGAGCTAAATATTAGTTTATATATATATATATATCAAATATATAAATATATATCAAAACATTAAATCAACACTTGATTCAATAATCCGGTTATATCATATATAACCGACTAATATCATATATATATGTATATCAAAACATTAAATCAACACTTGATTCAATTATCCGGTTATATCACATATAACTGGCTAATATTCAAAATTAGATATTAAATCAACACTTGATTCAATAACTCGGTCATATCATATATAACCGGCCAATGTCAAATATATATTAACATATATAAATCAAATCATTAGATCGACACTTGATTCAATAATCCGGATATAACATATATAACCTGGCTGATATCAAATATCGCTGGATTAGAATACGGTATCATATACTCGTATTCAATCAAGCTCCCGCACATATCTCCATACGTGCCCTATTTCATTTCACTTGAGCTAGAAAACCTCTGTGTGAGACTCTAAAGACTCTTCAATACGCCAGCAGTAGGTAATGATCACATCAGATATTCACAAGCCGTCAACGGTACTAGCTGGACGTAATGGCTACCCGGATATTGAACGAATAGAAGATCAACAAGAAAACTTGTCCAAACTCCCATAGAGCCTATAAGCAACACTTACCGTACAGTATGGTCTCTTCGTCTGATATGCCGCATATCGAGTCTGGGGTTGGAATCGTTAGACCTCAATAACTTCATAAGTCATGCCGATGTGTGGCCTATAACCTTTCGAGAAACTACTGATAACATTTACCAGTAAATCTCATCAACCCTGGCCAAGGACTTGCTGTTATAGCCAATCGAGCATAGCGCAACATCAACTCCCAATACCGGGAGAGACGAAACCCCTCCTATCGTTCACTGCCTCCATGTGACTTGGGACTGTATCCAAAATCCACCTGTTTGCACGACTCCTTTGAGCCGTGGTAGGGATGAAATCAAAGCACAGTGGGAACCACACAAGACACTATGACAATCTTGGGTCTACAGACTAACATGTACAAGTGTCACCAGAGAACTGCTATCTGACGATAGGTATGGTACCATCTATGAGTTCTCGGCGAGTCATGTTCGGTGTACCTATTCTCTAATGAGCATATGTGTACAATCTTTGATGTTAAACACCAATGGTTATGGGATCAACCATCACCCCGTACAGGGTCAAGAAAACGTACACACTACTCTACTCTGGAATATCGATGCCATGTCTCGATACTCCCTCGACTATGAACTGTTAAAGGATGTGCTTGCGGACTACACAAGCCCCACTAATATGATCTGCATCATAGTTCTGGTAATCAAGCTAACATCCTAGGGGCTTTATCAACATGTATCAATGAGATAGTAAACTAAAACAAGTGTACATGTTAAGATAAAGAGCAACTAGATAGCATACTATCATATCGAGAAAGAAATTCCTCTATATATATGTACAAGCATCCACTATAATATGCAATAATGGCCTCTAGGGCATATATATTCCTAACATATAGATGATGGGCATATGCAGCTTATACCATAACTGCAAGCTTTGGCCTACAATTTATTAATTAACTTAGATTAAAGGCCCGTTTGGTTGGACGTTTTGAGCTCCCAAAAGCTTTTTTGGAGCTAAAAAGACGCTTTTGAAAAAAAAAATACCAAACAAGCCCTATGCCCAAAAGCTCTTTTGGAGCTAAAGAAGAAGAAAATCTTCTTTTTTTAGAAGCTAAAAATGAAGCTTTTAGGAAAAAGCTCTTCCTAAATTTTTGTATTCCTATCATCTCCTCATCATTATCACCCCAGCTCGACCCTTGCACTTAATTTCTCTCACCATCCCCCCAGTTCAAAGCCCTAGGCGATCGAGACGATCACGACCCCAAATCAAAGCCCTAAAAGATGATAATGACGAAGAACCCTAGATAATCAAGGCTCCCGAGCTCGGCGTGATCATCAAGGGGTTGATCAGCGAGATCCAAGTTTTGAGCTTCATGCATCGGGCGATTGAAGCCTCTCGACTTCGACGAAAAATCCATTTGATCGAGATGATGGATCTCAAATATTTTTCTGCGGATATTTTTGTGCAGATCTTTTGATCTTTGTGAATCTTTTGAAAGCAAATTGTAAATTTTAAAAAATTATGTACTTTTTCACTGATTTCTCTCAAATATTAAGAATAATGATGCCCTTTATGATCATTTAAACGGTCAACGGTATTTTTGCAACTCCTAACAGCTTTTTGAACCAAAAAGCTTTTCAAATCAAAGGCACATTTTACAACAGTGCTTTTGCCTAAAAAGGTTTCTTCAATAGCACTTTTGCTAAAAACTCTTTTCGCAACAGTCTAACCAAACAGACCCTAATCGTGGTTCACATCTTGTAAAGCCTTATTCAAATTGTTATACACCTTCACTCAAGTGATTTAACATATTGTTTAGGCATATGTTTGTTCGCTTCCAAGGTCGCAGAAATCGGAAAGAAATATCTAAGAGGCAGGGGTTAAGTCTTACAAGGGCTTTTGCGGAAAAAAGCACCAGCCTATATCTTAAAAAATAGTAAACTAAACAGAAAAATTAGAAAATACATAAAATAAAAAAGAAACAGAAAAATAAATGGGGGAATGAAAAATAAGTTCTTCGAGTTTATATGCAACAGCCGTCTCATATAGTCATTTGAACTGATGCCCAAAAACTATAAATTCAATACCGCGATTTGGGAAATTAGAATGTGGCTATATTTCTTAGTTTCGATCGAAGAAAGAAAGTTAGTATATAGCAGGCTGTGTAGAACCGACACACCATATTTAGTCCTGTAACTGTGTTATGCACATGACGGACACGGACACGGACCTGACACGTGCTTGACACAGTGTTTGACATGGTTGGGTCGTGTCATAAACGGATCAATTTGAAGAATAAGGTTTTAAAAACCCTTCTTTGGTTCCTGATCAAGAATTTAAAAAAAACCTTTACCATAGGTTGGGTTCCCATGTGGACGATAAAACCTCCGACTAATAATTCGCCCCCATGTGTGGTTATAGTTTTAAACTCCTCCGTTGAAAATAGGCAACCTTCCGACTCACGGAAAAAACTCACCCCTTAACATAAGCATTTCTCTCTTTATCTCTCTCTCGATGAAATTTTGCTTCGGGATTGTAGTTCTAATGGATTGAAACATAAGTTTAGTTTTTATTGTGTCTTAAGAGTCAAATACAACATGCCATTTATTGAATATATGTCTTCAGAGTTAAAGTGCTACATGCTTTTGCATTTTAATTCTAATTATATTTATCCAAAAGGAATGTGCGACACCCAACACCTAACGTAGAAGAAAAACTCTTCTATATTGGTCAAAAATCAACAAACTATCAATTTTTCTATAAACGGCATCATTCATCTTGATCAACATATTCTAAGGGATACACGCACAAAAGAAAATTAAGTGATTTCAAAACTTCTTGCACTTTCATTAGATGCTCGCAAATTTACACTACTAAAATAGGGGGTTGCCCCTACGGATAACAGTATCCGTAGGGGCAGATTTCGTTTGGCCCTACAGATTAATCCGTAGGTCCAAATGGTTGCCCCTACGGTCCTTCCATATTTATTTAAAAATTATTAAATCTTAAAGTGTTGTTTGCCCCTACGGAGCCGCAAACCAAGCACCTACGGGTATATCCGTAGGGACATCTAAATAGAGATTTAAGTGATCGATCCCTACGCTGATTATTTCTTATTCCCTTATCAGTTGCGCGCGAACCCAAATCCTCAAACCCTCGTTCCCGTCGATCGCCGTTCTCGTCGTCGCCGTTCTCGTCGTCGCCAGCGCCGGCCGAATCGTCGTCGCCACCGCCTGCTTCTTCCTCATCTCCGTTCGTCGTCGCCATCGCCTGCTTCTTCAACCTACGGCCGATTCGTCGTCGCCACCGATTCGTCGTCGCCACCGCCTGCACAGGTTAGGAAATCTTAATTAAACAAATTTTTGATTGTTTTAGGTCTATGGTTCATGGTTTGGGTAGGCATCGGTTGGGGTTAGCGTTAGGGTTAGGGGTGGGGCTGGGGGGCTGCTGTTGCAGTTGGGGTTGGGGTTCGGCAGGGGGTAGCGGTTGGGGTTGGGGTTGGGGTTGAGGTTGTGTGTCCCTGAGCACTTCTTGATTGGGGCTGGGGCTGGGGCTGGGGCCGCGGGCTGGGGCTGGGGCTGGGGCTCGGGCTGGAGCTGGGGCTGGGGCTGGGGCTGGGGCTCGGGCTGCAGCTAGGGCTGTGGTTGGGGTTGGGGATCGGGCTCGGGCTGCGGTTAGCGTTGGGGCTGAGGCTGGGGCTGGGGCTCGGGCTGCAGTTGGGGTTGTGGTTCGGCAAGGGGTTGGGGTTGCGGTTGGGGTTGGGGTTGGGGTTAGGGTTTTGGATTTCAGGGTCTAAGTAGTTAATTTCCATTCTAATTAGCATTAAGCTCGTTAATTGAAATGTTGATGATGATCATAAGAGGAAAATGTGTCTAGTTTGAGAAGGTGTTGGAAACTGGACTAATAATGTGGGTAAAGTCCAGTTTAATTAATAATTTTATTTGTCATTCTCAAATTTTCTTAGAAACGGAGACTGTTTTTTTGAACTTTTAGACGTTGGGCATGTTGGGTTGAATTTTGTTTGCTAATTGCATAAGATGCTCATAAGTTTCTGGATTTTGAGGATGGGCCGTTGTAATTGGAAATAATTAGAATTGTAGGAACTTCTTTGTTTTAGCTATATATAATTGCAAAAAAAAGACACATTTCTGATTTGAAGAAAAGGAAGGGCAAGATAGGGATTTAGTTATGGATTTTACTTGGGCGTCACCTCTTTTAATACATGTCTATCTTTACAAGAATATCGTGTCACATATTCGGTTTTAGCATCTGTACGCAACTGCTTTGATTATCATCATGTTATTAATATCTTTAACTTCTATCATTTTTCGAATATGTTTCATAGTTAATATAATAATCCTTTGTCTATATTTGTTGACAGTGGCCTTTCTTTTGGATGAACATGTTTTTTGATGCATGTTTCAGTCATGTGAATTCATATGTTGTGTATAACGCTTTATGATATCAGTATCCTATATTTGTAGTTTTAATTGTTGATTGTTATAGATGAATGCCATTGCAATAATAGTTTTTGGTAGATGAATGCCATTGCAATGTAGGATGATCAGTTCTATCAATCTTGATCTCAATGGTTTAAAATCATGTTACACATACAACACGAATGCACAACAAACGCATCATTAGAGAGTGATTCAAGATGTTCAAGTTAAAACCAATATATGATACTCGATGATAATATGAAACCTTCATATTCTCATCGATACTCATATATGAAACTAAAAGCGTCACTTAGTCCCCGTCTATCGGTTAACATACGTGTGATGCTCGTCCTGACATAGAACTATACGAAGGTTGTTAAATATCGGACAGTATAGCTCGATACTAACAACCGTCGTATAGTCTACGCGACGAGAAAATTCAATCGTATGGTAACCCATAGATTTGTCCCGTGTGGACAAGTTAAGAATGTATAAAGCAAACGCATTCATTCACTTGTGTTTTCATCCATTTCGAGATATTTCGTCGGTATCTTTCTGCTGGTTCTCCGTGTACAAAGATAGATTAGATGTTCATTTCAACGTTGTTTCATAGCTTTGAAATGATTATCTATTCTATTATAGTGTACTCGGAGAACAGCGGGGAGGTGCTGCCGAAATTTACTCGAAACGGTTGAAAGCACAAGTGATGGGTGTTCGCTCTATACATTCTTAATGGGATAGAAGCCTACCCCCGACAGCCGGAACACACACATACAACAAGAATACACAACAAACACATAATTAGAGAGTGATTCGAGATGTTCAAGTTAAAACCAATATATGATACTCGATGATAATATGAAACCTTCATATTCTCATCGATACTCGTATATGAAACTAAAAGCGCCAATTAGTCCCCGTCTATCGGTTAATATACGTGTGATGCTCGTCGTGACATAGAACTATACAAAGGTTGTTAAATATCGGACTGCATAGCTCGATACTAACAACCGTCGTATAGTCTACGCGACGAGAAAATTCAATCGTATGGTAACCAATGTGGACAAGTTAAGAATGTATAAAGCAAACGCCTTCATTCACTTGTGTTTTCATCGGTTTCGAGATATTTCGTCGGTACCTTTCCGCTGGTTCTCCGTGTACAAAGATAGATTAGATGTTCATTTCAACATTGTTTCACAGCTTTGAAATGATTATCTATTCTATTACAGTGTACTCGGAGAACAGCGGGGAGGTGCTGCCGAAATTTACTCGAAACGGTTGAAAGCACAAGTGATGGGTGTTCGCTCTATACATTCTTAATGGGATAGAAGCCTACCCCCGACAACCGGAACACACACATACAACAAGAATACACAACAAACGCATAATTAGAGAGTGATTCGAGATGTTCAAGTTAAAACCGATACTCGATGATAATATGAAACCTTCATATTCTCATCGATACTCATATATGAAACTAAAAGCGCCACTTAGTCCCTGTCTATCGGTTAACATACGTGCGATAATTTATTCTTTTCAACGACAAACGCACACACAAAGCATATACACGGATTTTCTCCTTTGTCAGTAACTATCACGTTCTTATATTTCTCAATATAGTCAGCATAACCTACAATTTATATGTTATACAGTCTAACATGGCCCGTGAGTACGTCAGAGTTAAGGGCGGGATGTATGTGGATTGGAAACAACATATGCAACCTAAGTTTGTCGCAGGAGTTGCTGCTTTCCTTGAATTTGCACGCGCACATAATAAGATCATAATAGAGAAGATTCTCTGTCCGTGCGATAGATGTGGCAATAAGTACTGGCAGAAGGTAGAATTGGCAGAGCTTCATATTGTAAAACATGGGTTTACTAGACTTTATACAACTTGGAAATATCACGGGGAAGGAGAAGAATGCAGTACTGCGGCAGATGAAGTAGAACACGATAATGCGGCAGGAAAAGAAGAAGAATTCGGTAATGCGGCAGAAGGAGAAGGCGGTAATTTATTTCCATCAGAAGAAATGGAGGATATGGTAGAGGCTGCCCTAGGTGAATCTATTCGTACCGAAGATGACATTCCTTCCGGTCAAGGACCCCGTGCGGATAAATATGAAAATTTCATGAATGATGCTAGGAAACCAATTTATGAGAATGCGAAGTATTCCACCCTCTCATGGTTCGTCCAACTTTTCCAGATTAAGTGCCTAAATGGATGGAGCAACAAGTCATTCACAATGCTTCTTTCGTTCTTGAAAGATTCTATGCCTCCGGGAAATAAGGTGCCCGACAGCTGGTACGAAGCCCAGAAGATGATGTCTGATTTGGGTCTAAAGTGCGAGAAGATTCAAGCATGTCCTAAAAATTGCGTGTTGTACCGGAAAGAGAATTCAGATTTGAAATAGTGTCCAACATGCGGAGAGGCCAGGTATAAGCCGAAAGATTCTTATAAGTAGCCTGATATACCTGTGAAGATAGCACGATACTTTCCCATAACACAGAGGCTACAGAGGCTATTCAGGTGCAAGAAAACAGCCGAGGCAATGATTTGGCATCACCGTGCTCCTCCAAGTGAAGATGGAAAAATGAGCCATCCAAGAGATTCACCGGCATGGAAGGATTTCGATAGGAGACACACAATATTCAGTAGCGATCCTTGCAATGTCCGGCTCGGACTGGCTACTGATGGCTTCTGCCCATTCAACTATATGGCTGGAAGTCACAGCACATGGCCCGTTGTAATGATAATTTATAATCTGTCGCCTTGGTTAGCTATGGACCAATCATACTTTATGATGCCTCTTCTTATCGACGGACCAAACTCACCGGGGAACAATATCGACGTCTATCTCCGACCTCTGATCGAGGAGTTGAAATCTTTGTTCATTGATGGTGTAGAGACATATGATGCAAACACAAATACAACTTTCATACTGCGTGCGGCTTTAATGTGGACAATTAATGACTTTCCTGCGTATGGAATGCTATCAGGTTGGTCCGTACATGGTCACAAAGCATGTCCTCATTGCCATCAACACACAACATCGAAATTCTTGAATTTTAGCAGGAAGGTTTGTTATTGCGGCCATCGACGTTTCCTGCCTCCAGACCACCCCTATAGGTTAGACACGGTTCACTTTGATGGTCATCAGGAGCTTCTTGGACCTCCATCCCCATTGTCCGGAGAGGACGTGACTGCTAAATGGGATGGTTACAATAACGTGACCTTCGGGATGGATCCGACGAAACAGGTCAAACCACAATATTGGAACAAGTTAAGCATTTTCTTCGAGCTTCCGTACTGGTCTACAAATTCAGTGCGTCATTGTCTGGACGTCAGGCATATAGAGAAGGGAGTATCAGAGCATATACTTAACTTGCTTCTTTGTAAAGACGGGAAATCGAAAGACAACATGAATGCTCGGATGGATCTACAAGAGTAGGGAATAAGAAGTGAATTGCACCCTAGACCGGTAGCGGGTAAACCGGGCAAGTTTGTACTTCCCAATGCCGTTTATCATATGTCACAACCGGAGAAGAAAAGATTCCTGCAGGTGTTGCTTGATTTGAAAGTCCACACAGGTTTCTCAGGATCATTCAGCAAGAAAATAAAAATTGTGAAGGGCAAGATCGATGGGCTGAAAAGTCATGATCACCATATTATCGTGGAGCACCTTCTTCCATTAGCCCTCAGGACTTCTCTCCCTGACTCGGTTGGTCTAATAATCAACGACCTATGTTGTTTTTTCAAGGAGTTGTATGCTAAAACACTGGAGGTTGCGACGCTGGATAAACTAGAAAATTCTATTGCGTAGATACTTTGCAAGTTTAAGCGTATTTTCCCACCGTCATTCTTCGATATCATAATACACTTGACGGTTCATCTTGCAACTGAGGCGAAGTTAGTCGGACCGGTATAATATCGATGGATGTATCCCGTCGAGAGGTACGTGTAATTTTTCGTTTCGCGCAATTTATAAATTTATTGTTGTCCTGTATGCCCGTATTTATTTATTCAACATATTCTCATTAGGTACCTCTACACTCTTAAGAAGTATATACGCAATAAAAATCGACCAGAGGGTTCTATCATGCAAGGTTATCTTCTTGATGAAGCAACCACATTTTGTTCCCTCTATCTGGACGAGAACATTGAGACAAGGTTTAACCGACCACGAAGAATTCAAGACGGGCCATATGGTAAGGCCGAGTATAAGAGGGTAGACACTATGTTTATCAACAAGATATACCGGTTTATCTTGCTTAATTGCGCATGTCTTGAACAAATTAGAGAGTAAGTTTTTTTGGATTAATTGTTATATCTGTGTTTGTGTGTGTATGAAATGATATAATAATAATGTCACAATTATTTGTCGAAAACAGAATTCATTTTAACGAGGTACGTGAAGGGCATCCTGATTGGAACGAAGAACGTTTGGAAAAATACCATCAGGATAATTTTTGTGATTGGGTCACAGATCATGTAAGTTATTCGAATAACATTTTATTGCTATCAGTTTTAATCTAAACTTGTATCGTTATGTATTTGTCGTAAAATTTATTTTTTTAAATCCACGATCCGAACTTGTCTGCATCATTTGAGAGTGATTCAAGATGTTTAGCTCAATTTCCTAGTATGGAGATTGCATATTACAAAGGATTTGGTGTCCTTGGATACAAATTCGAAGTTAAGGACATAGAAACATCTAGAACCACTCAGAATAGTAGGATTGCGACGGTAGGATCGGACGGTGTGATTTACTATGGGTACTTAAATTGTATACTCGGCATCCACTATCCCGGACGATCAGAACCTTTTTATATATTCCAGTGTACTTGGTACGATCCGCGAACCGATACGGACAGGTGGAGAAGCAATCTTGGGACTTGGAAAGATAAATATGGATTGACCAGTGTGAACACACTTCGATTTTACGGTCATGAAGATCCGTTTATCTTTCCGAACCAAGCGTTCCAAGTATACTACTCACAGTGTTTGAAGCATCCGGGATGGAGTGTTGTATGCCGATGGAAATCCAGGGATGTCTACGATGTCCCAGAATTCGAGGACAGCGATGAGGACGAAGAAAAAAGAAGGCTTAAAGTGCTTCGACCGTCTGTTTCGAAGGACGGGTTGTCTTCGACCGATCATGAAGTTACGTGGGTTAGAAATGACATCGACGATGAAATCCAAGTAGATATGTATAATGCGCCCACGAAACGAAAAAGGTTATCAGTAATGTTATATTATTGCTTCACATTTTACGCTCTATACATATATAGTCAATACTTTTAATGATTGTCTAATGCGTCCACGAACCGTTTATCTAGATTTGATGACGACGTCGGGAGCAGCGAGGGGCGGCAGGAGCTCCGGCAGAGGCAGAGGCAGAGCGGTTCTGCCGCCCGGAGAGCTCCGTAGGGAGCTTCAGAGGGCCGGTCTTGCACCCAGATCGGAGACCCCTTCGGATTCCTCCTTCCGTGTGGATTTTGCCACACCTCCAGGTATACTGCACGCATATCCATTTTGAATGTAATATTACAGATATTCATGCCTGTTTATGTCAAAATTACTTATACTGTCAATGTTTGATTGTCTAGTTGTTGGTGATGCGTCCACATCTGGGACAGAGACCACTCCCGCTCCTCCAGTTATGTTTATATATCATATAGTGCATGTATATTGATTTAGAATGCTATATCATAAATACACACATTCCTTTTGCTCTTATTTAGCAATTTTTATTATTGTCTAGCTGTAGGTGGTGACACCACCGCACCTGCGGGTATGTTTATATATCCTATAGTGCATGCATATTGATTTAGAACGTTATATTATTGATCTACACATTCTTTTTGCAATTACTTATATAATTTATTTTTAATTGTCTAATTATAGGTGGTGCATCCACATCTTCCGCAGGGGTCACTCCTACCGCTTCCATACCCTCCGCATCGTCTGCAGGTTAGTATGAATAAATTTAAAATATTTATTCAATTTACATATGCTCTATAGAATAAATATGAACTTCATGGAAATTTAGCGTCGATGTTTACTTTCTAGTTGGAGGGGATGCGTCCACATCCGGGACCCCGGTTGTTCCTCATCGGAGGAACTATCGTCCCGCTCGTGCTGCTACCCGGACCCAGGCTCGTGCGATAGTCACCGGAGGTATATATCACACTTGAATTTTCGTTTAACCTTGATTTCTTAATACAACTTTGTCTTAATATTGATTGTCTTGATATTTCGTGCAGACGCAGGGCCTCCCCATCCCCAGAGGGGGACTCGAGGCCCGAATCAGTCCCATAGGTTGAGGCCTGACAAAGCTAGGGGGGAGGCAGCATTCCCCCTTTTTTTTTACCCTTGACTATCGCTATTCCGGTCCTCATGCCGAGAGGTTCGGCCGGTATATAGGAGACGAGAGCCGGCTCGTGAAGAACTATCCACTTCACGTTGAGTGGGGCGAGCCGCACCAGCGCTCATTCGCCCTCTTCTTTGATCAGGCTCGGGTACGTATTAATATATATTTTCAGTTGATCTAGCCGCTTATCATATTTATTATTAACACTTGCAATCTAATAACAATGTTTTTTTTGTATTTTCAGTTGGATTACGATTTTCAGCCTGTAGCCGACCCTGATCATCCGGGGAGGGTGCTCGACCTTCATGCTCTGTACAATGGCCTGATGAAGAACATGCAGGCCAAGGTCCGATACAACAGGAATGAGCTGAAGGACGACTGGTACTCCCTGTGGATGGCGACCCCCAAGGCAGAGAGAGCGGCCCTCCTATCTACTCCGGCGTTTGCGAGAGTCGACGTAGAGACATGGCCTCTATTGTGCAAACAGGTATGTATTTTAAATGTAATTCATTATTTATGATATAATTTATTTTTTGTGTTCCTTAATTAGAAAACTAAATGTTAATGCGTTGTGCAGAAACAGTCCGCTCAAAATACAGAGAACAGGAAGTCGGCGAAGAGGGGTCGCCCTACTTACACAGGTGGCTCGAGGAATATTACTCGAGCCATGGAGTTATCGGTAAATTACAATAGACCGACCTGTGTGATATTCTGCAATATTAAGAGTTATTTTCTAATATTTCTAATATTAAGAGTTATTTTCTAATATTGCAGACAGCTCGGACCGTGGAGTCAGGTGGTACACCGAGCGTGCTGTCCGCATATCTTATCGTCCACGGCACCTCGACAGATCCCGCCACGGGCGAGTTTCGATATCCCGACGTCGCTACCCAGGAGTATTGCGTAAGTGTTAATATTTTTTCTACCCAAATTTGATATTTTAGTTTTGGAAGGTTCAAGTTTAAATTTTATACTTATACTTTACTGCTTGATGTGGGTGTAGGAGCGGGTGGTTGAGCAGGCCGAGGCCTCGGGGATCGATTTTACCGGACAGAGCGATCCGAGGCTGCTGACCCCAGTTCTGGACGCCGCACACGGAGGGCACCGCGGAGGTTGGGAGAGAGGTCGGGGACTGGGCCCTAGCAGGGCCCATATGAGGTTGGACTCCACCCCGGTGGTTACTTCCTCCGTCTCCAGTGACCGACGTGTCCATCAGGAACTGGAGAGCTTAAGGGCCACCGTTCAGGAGTTGTAGGAGATGCTGGTATGTATACTACTTTATAGTAAAATATCATGTCATATTATATAGATATCAACATATCCATAATTAGTACGTAGCTTGAGCTTATTTGGTTTTAGACTTAAGTTTGATTAATCATACATACATATGTAATTAAATTAAACAACGGTTTTCCAAACTAGATATCCAAACCGGGTTTCGAAATAACTTAATAATGATACGAATTCGAATAATACACAGTTCTTACACGCTTATTACACACGTTAGGTCCAGACGCGACAGGGTACATCGGCCGAGCCTCCACATGCATCTCCTTCGGCTGCGGCTCCACAAGCCACTACATCGGCTGCGGTTCTGCAGACAGCTCCTATAGCTCCACCGCCCGCTCAGACTCCCGCAGCCGCGGCTCCGCAAGCGACTACCTCAACGGCGGCTGTGCAGACCACATCGCCAGCTCCACAGGCCGCTCAGACTCCCGCTCGCGCCGAATTGCAGAGTTTATTGACCGAGGAGCAGGCGCGCGTTATTCTATCGTTATTCAGAGGTGGAGCTGGACCGAGCTAGGGTAGCTTTTTGGTTCTTATTTTTTGAAACATGTATTTATTTATATCATACATATTGTACTACATTTTGAAACGATATTGATATTGGTTTATATTTATATCATATTCAGTTTTTGGGTTTCTTTTGTATATTATATGCGTGAGATGTGATTATGAATACTGCGATATATGTTGTGTGATGATTAATTTTATATTTTATTGTTTTATATATTATTGTGCACGGGGCGGGAAAAAATCAGGCAGCCCTTTTTTATAAAAAAAAATACAGATAATGTGTACCTACGGATTAATCCATAGGTACACATGTTGCCCTTACGGCTATAACCGTAGGGGAAAAATATCTGCAGTAACTGATATTTCCCCCCTGTTCTCAGTACCAGGGGGGTTGGGAGTGCCCCTACGGACATATCCGTAGGGGCCATTGCTTCGCCCCTACGGCATTATCCGTAGGGGCAAAATATCAGGAATCCTGATATTTTGCCCCTACAGATAAGTACCTACGCAGATATCCGCAGGGGATAGTACGTGGCCCTACGGCTATATCCGTAGGTACAGTTAATATATTTAAAAAAACCATAAATAATATAACTTTTTTTACCCCACGGCCTACTCCGTAGGTGAAACAGGACCTACACAGAAATCCGTAGAGGCAAGATTTTGCCCGTAGGGGCAAGTTCGGGGCTTCAACTTGCACATGCGGCCTTTGCACCTACGGGGTCTTTTTTCGCCCCTACGCACATCTCCGTAGGGGCAGTGGGTTGCCCCTACCGATAAATCCATAAGGGCAACCCTTATTTGTAGTAGTGTTAGCAGTTAACTAATAATATAGCATTTTCCTGAGCCAAATCAACATGCAAAAGTTAATCATAATCACATGAAAATTGATGTAAATATGCTTTATGCCATAAAGAATAAGATGAATGACACAATCATCAAAATAATTGTGGAGTTAACATTTTTGGACAACCTAGGCGAGAAACACTCTCCCATGTGAGTTGATACCAATTTTACTCTTCATATAATTAGAAAAATAGTCGTGTCCATGAGTCTTACTTTTAAAAAATTTGGCATGTCATATATCCATGTCCGTGCTTCATAGCTAGTAGGCTATATAGTTAAGTAATTAAGTTTAAGATGGTAGCAATCAGATTTAAGTTCGATCGGTTCATTTTCTATAAGGGGGGAAAACTTAATGTCCACTTCATACATTCTGGATGTTCTAAGCATCCAAAAACACCGATTTTATACTGCTGCTTTAGGCGTCAGTGGAACGCCTCGAGGCCCAAAACACTTCGGCCAGCACTTAATCTGGCTCTTCAAAAGCTTTTTATAACAAATCTCGAATTGCATCTAGTATAGAAAACCTGTTATCAAGTTAATCTCATCGAAATTGTGTGATTAGCGTCTTGTCAAGTTTTTTATGTTGATATATTAAAAAAGCACTGTGATGAATCTCTCCATGCTTCCTTCGATAATATTTCTGTCAACCAGTAATAATTCGGCTTTCAAAAAATTGTCTTCATGGCATGAGTAGGGCTAGGAGTCTGGGACCCAGGTGCATCTCCGTGCAAAATCAATGATTTGTATATCTGTCCATTTCTGATTACATGCCCTTCCTATGCCCTTCCACAACGAAACAAGTGTAGGGTGTGTTTTGTCACAAACGGTCCCCATTGAGATAGATGCATGCGTCGTTCAGGCTTGTATGATTCCCAATGCCCATTACATGCAAGGGTTAGGGTTTATTGATTGTAGGGTTCTAATCTCCAGCTGCCGTGAGCAAAGTTACTATTAATTACCTCTCGTTTTTTAAACGAGAGCACTTTTGATTAACGGGTCATACGTATCATGCGAAGCCAGTCTAAAATATGTGTAGAGTTGTTTTGGTTGGGACATGGACTAAATTTGTTGTTGTTCAAGCAAGACAAATTCGAAGAAAACCCTTTTGAAGCTTCTTTGAACATTGTTGGGGTCTTGCAGAGTTTTCGGAGGTCTCGCTGCCAGGTCAGCAGGCTGGGGGTCAAGAGGGCCAATGGCCCCGTTGCGTTGCATCCCGGAAGAAATTTTTTCTAACGTAGGAGTGTTTGGGCTGGGTCAGATGGTTATCCAACGTCAGATTGCTCTTTGATTTGCTATCAAGCATCGGGTAGCTCACCGAGAGAGAGAGAGAGACAGAGCAAATGCGGATATCCCTTGGAGGTATCCGCGAGCGGGTATCCTCTATCTGGGATATTTGAAGCGGGTATTCCCCTGGGGTACCGAAGAGGGTAGCCCCTGGGGGTACCCGAAAGTGGACATTCCCTTATAGGGATACCCGAAGTAGGTATCCCCTTAGGGGGTATTTGAGGGTGGACATTCCCCTTAGAGGGGGTATCCAAAGCGGGTATCCCCTTTTGGGGTACCCGAAGCGGTGTTCATGGCGCGGCCACCATGAACGAGATCTCTTATCAGGGGAAACATGGGTTGTAGTACATGTTTCAATGGATCTTTGATCTCGAATGAGATCCGAGACGATGATGCTCTATAGGGTGAAAACTATGAGCTTTCTCCCCGAAGTCCTTAACTTTGTGCAAGTTGATGATGGCTTTCATCATGGTCTTTCAATCGGGGATGCTTCATCGGGGTGAAAGTCGTGGGCTTTCAACCCGAGAGATCTTCTCCTTTTTTTCTTTAGATTTGATAAGAAAAGGTAATCCTTTTTGGGTTTGGATTATTTATATTCTTGGAAAAAAGGAGCTCTCTTTTTATTGGGTTACTTGAGGAAGAAGATGGAATGAAGGAGATGAAAAAAATCACCGAAAAGAGGTGGAGGCACAAAACCCTAGAAAGAAGAATAGAATGTTCATTTCTTCGTTTGGATGGGTTTTTTATATTTTTAGATGTGCGCACTTTGCACTTTAGCACTTGGATTTACAAATTTAGATTTTTGCCCCTTTTCTTTTACATTTATTTCTAGTTCTTTTCATTTTATATTTACTTATTACACATTTTTCTTCTTCTCTTGGAAGGGCCGGCCCCATGCTTGGGCTCCCCACCTTTCATGGAAAAATGCGTGTATTTTTTACTTCAACAACAAGCATTACTTCTTTAGTAACAACCAACAATCGCTTCATATCACACCCCAAAAATAGGAAATCTGAACAGTGTTATTTCAAAAGAGATAATATGAAAGACGCTGATAGACTTAATTATGCAACACAAGAGAATCAACAACCGTTCTGCAGGGGCATTTTGTATTGGCATAAGAACAACTTCCATTGCAAACTTTTATTTCTGTCTAGCAAGTTGGCTAAGGAATCTTTGATGTGAAATTTTATTAATTACCAGCCTCTAGAGAGAACCAAATTGAATAAGAGTAAGTATAGAAGCAAAAATAAGGTTGCGTAAGTGGAAGAAAAAGAAAGCTTAAGCATACCTCACTCCTTGGATTAACGAAATTGAGAAGTTCTGTCAGCAAAGCAATTATCTCCATCATAGTCCTTAGTTGTAAACATGCTTTGACCAGAGATAGCAAGTTCTCCAATAAAACGTTCTAATCTCTCAATATCATTGCTCTCTAGTTCAAATATTGTAGACTAGGAACAGAAATCCGAAGTCTAGTCCCTCTGATCTTACAATTTTCTATGTATAACATCTTTAGTAAACTTGAAGATATATCAGGATCCTTAAGCCAGCAATCGAAAAAATATAGAGCTTCAAGAACCGGGCATCCAGAGATTGGACACTTTAATGAAGCAGGGTCCAAATCAAAGCGATAAAGATGCAATTTTCTTAAACGTCCAAGGCGTATAATCTCAGGAAGATATGCAGATGCACCCCCAATAGACAAATCCTCAAGGGACGGGCAAGTGAAGATGCAACAAGGGTATTCACAATGGCCATCACGGAATGTACTGTCTTGCCACAAAATTAGCTCAAGCCTTTTGACATGATGACTAATTGCATACTGCATCGACGTATTAACATGTTCTTGTCCATGCTCAACAATGACATGAGACCAGCAGAGACGGAAACTCTGCAAGTCCAATGTGTCACGCAGCAGTAGCACCGTGTTGACAAAGGTTGGGAAGTTGATAGTTTTTTCTTGTTGTCTATTTCGATAGGGAAATGGATCATAGTCATCATCATGGAAGAATAGATTAAGCATAGAGGTCCATGGATTTCTCCATCTTTTTGAGAGAAAGCACCATGCGCACTACATGTTTCATATCCACGTAAGCACATGATAAGCTAGAGAAAATGTCACTCGTACGCAACACTTCACGCTTCGGATCAAAGTAAGGATTTGATAAAATATGGTGCAGGATTGCGTCGGGTAGTTGGCTTATCCTATCTTGATCATCTGTGACAATTTCCTTTGTTGTTGGTTCCATGATGAGGTGATCTTTTCAGACACATTTAGTTTGACTCAGTTAATATGCATGTTCACCTGTGGACAAGGTACATGGGAAAACTCGTCAACATTTTTTTTCTGACATAATTAAAAGAGGAAGCGACATTGAATTTAGAGTTAATTTTTAAGCGGAGGCATAGGGCATGCAAACTCCGGCAGCTTTACATTAAGAATAACTCCTGTTATCTTATAGTAGACTTGTCAGGACACCCTTTTTTTTGTTCCAAAATCATGAAGATAGTGAAAAAATCTTAAGCAAAAAATAAAATAAAATAAATTGTAGAAAAACTTGATTTGGAAATACACAGCATATTCGAATTAATGAAGTTCTTTTAGTCTTAAGTATTAGTTGTAAAGATGTGTTGTTTCAGCTCAAAAGCAATATCCCACAAACTTGGAACATGAACATAACAGTGTGCCGAACCTAAAATCTATTCACAAAAAGAGAAATCTAATTTTTTTTTTTAAAAAAATGGGGATGCCCTACCCAATACTTTTTTCGTTTTAGAACTACAATCAAGCACATCAACACAAAAAATGCAAATATGAAACCCTAAAAATAATTAAATGATTTAATAAAAAGAAAATTATAATCAACGAACCCTAACCTTGATATTCAATGCTCCGCCGAGAGAAGGAAGAAGAGAAGAGAAAGGAGAAAGAGAAAGTGATGGGTTTTGGGATTTTGTTACATGTCCCGCCCAAAATTAGCTATTTCCATGCACAATTTAGGGTTTTCTTGATATATCACCCAAATAAATAAGGTATTTCCAAAATCACCCAATGATATACCAAATATCATTTCGGAAAATTATAAGTTGTCCAAAAAAGCCTATATGGTTGGTTTTACCTAGCATCTTTTGGGCATAACCCTTTAAACTCGTTTTGAGCCGTTTGGGGTGATAATGGAGCTCCTTTTCGGGTCTCCGTCAGATGTTGTCTTCCGTTGATCTCGCGGTAGACTTAGTTGATTATCTTCCTTCGCGTGCGGGTCTCAATGGGTTTTTGGAGGAAGAGATGAGGTGAGAGAGGTGTTGTCGAGTACCTGCAAAGAAGTCCCGGGATGGTTTGGTACCACCAAGAACCTTCCGATGCTCAAGTTAGTGATGAGTTCCGGACAGAGTAACGACATAAAAGTGTAAAAAATGGCTTACTTGACCCCTCTGTGATGGGGGTTTATATAGTGGCGGCAGCACGCGGCAGCAAGCACGAGAATCTCGCCGGTAGTTACGCTCCCGACGTCACGTCCGCGTAAAGAGCGGATCGCCCGTTAATGGGGATCGTGATGGCGTGGAACGTGGGATGTTGCTGGCAGAGAATCTGCGCGTGGCGAGATTCGCGGAGCGGCGGTTACGCCTGTGAGTGGTGGAGTTGGTCGGTCGGAAGACCGAAGAGGATGGTCTCGGCTGGGGAGCTCGGGGACGAGCGAGAGGGCCGAAGAGTCTTGGTCATGTGGAAGCTCGGGGCGAGCTGAGATGCCGAAGAGGCCAATTTTCAGGGGGATCTGAGGAGTGCCAGCTCGTGCTTACAGGTCGGGTATAGGGGTGGCCTGGTCGGCCCCTATGGAACCTTTCTTCTGAGTTCTGCGACACGTCATTTGCCACGTTCCTAAGCTTGGGGATTTCCAATATCGAGCACCATCATTAACCCCCCACTCTTGTCCCGACCAGCTAGTGGTCGGGTCAGGAGTGGACTGCCGGGCCTCCCGAGGTGAGATCCCTTCTATGGTTTGGTCGAGGCGAGCCCCCGGGCCGTCGGTTGTCTTTTCCGCTAGAGAATCAAGGCGAGACCTTTGCATTTAAAGGAGGTGCGCCGGTTCGCGCACTCTGCGATCTATGTGTCGAGCGTCGATTAGCTGATGTGACGTGCGCAGGTCTGCGGCGTCTGATGGGACGCGGCTCAGCGCTAGGCCGACACGTGGAACGATCGGAGCCACTGGGCGTGAGGAGCCGTTTCGGCGGGAGACGATGGGCGCCGTTGGATGAGGCCGTATGCGGCAATAAATATGGGTGGGGTCCGCCCTAGGGCCCTTGCTCTTTCATATTTTCCTCCTTCCTTGAGTCGCTGCCGCTCGGCGTTCCTCTTCCTTCGGGATACATGGTTCGCTCCCTCTCTTCGGGCGGCCCACGCCGGGAGGAAGCTAGTGGCGTAGCCGAGCCCCCAGCCAGCTCGTGCCCTCCGCCGGATTCTCTGCCGGCGACAGGGCCGTCCATATCGTTGACGGCATCTGGTGGTTCCTTTGGCAGCAGCCAGAGTCGTCAGCAGTTGCCCGAGTCCCAGACTGGGGACGGGAGGAAGGGCGAGGGCATGCCCCTTCTCAAGAGGAAGAGGACGGTTTCTCGCCCGCCGTCGACGAAGGCCCCTGAAGGGATTCCCGTGCAAGAAGGGGGCTTCGTCTTCACGGTTCCGTCTGGGCTTTCTGTCGCCGCCGGCCTGCTCGCCGGGATGGAGGAGTCGGCTGGGGGACAGCTTCCGTGTGGCTCCCTGAAGGATCAATTGGAGGCCATGGCCCAAGGGGCGGTCCAGGTACGAATCCCTCCGCGCGTATTTTCCTTGGTATGCCTTCCCTTGGTTCGGGTGCTTCCTGGTTTCTCATCGGCTTTCTGTCAGGTTCTTCAACATTGCGCCCTTGCCACTCGCATGGAGGACGAGGGGGCGTTCCACGCTCCGAGGCCAGTGGAGGCGTTCCCTTCGGAATTCGAGATTCTGCAACGCGACCTGCGCCAGGAGAGGGAAAAGGCTGACGTTGTGGTGGGCCGGGCGGAGGCTGCGGAGCTTGCCAACTCAACGGCTTGGGGTGCCCTTCGTCCTCTGAACACGTCCCTCCGAGTTGCCGATAGGAAGCTGGCGGACATGGCCGAACGCTTTGCGGCACTGGAAAAAGAGACGAACGCCAGCAGGGGAGAAGCCGAGACGGCGCTGCTGAAGGCCCAAGTTGCCGAGGCTCGGGCTAAGAAAGCTGTGGTCGAGTATAAAGCATCAGAGTAGTTTTACGCTGAGCTCAGGGAGTATTCTGCCGTCGCGCTGAACAAGGCTTTGGACGCCGTGATGGAACAGCTTCCCGAGTTTGACGATGGTGAACTTCGTGCTCGGGCTCCGCTTCCGGCGATGAGGCCTCCGGTGAGGGATGGCGAGGGAAGCAGGGCGCGCCCTTGGTGGCAAAGTCTCCGGTGGTAGGGCCTTAGGCCGTGACGCCGACGATGAAGTGGCCGAAGTAAGCCTCCGGGCAGTTTGTAGGGCTGGGGGCCCCCGAATACCCTTTGTAAAGACCTTGATTTTGGCAATAAAAGAAAAACCCTTGATTCGTCGGTTTGTATTTTGTCTTTTGTGTGTGAAGGACATTCGTAGGATACCCTCGCTTGTATTGTCGTGTTTCCGTGTCAGGTTGGCCATTTTCCTGGCGATCCCCTATCGAGTTGACTCCAATCACTAGCCGGCGAGTGTGTCAAGCGCTGCCGCGGAGGTATCCTCATGTATGGCCCCCTAGGTCGATGGGAGATTGTTCAGGCTTGGATGAACCTGTCGTCCTTCCGGGTGTCTTGGATCCTCATGTATGGCCACAGGGCTACCAGCCGGGCTTGACCGAGCAGGGTGGCTGTCTGGTTGCCTCTTGCGAGGGCTTTGATCCTTGTCGGTTGTGGTAGGAAGCTACCAGCCAGGGATAGCCGAGCAGGGGCTTGACCGCCTTTAGGAGTATTTTTGGGCCTTAGCGTGGGAAGGGTTGCGGAAGGCCATTAAGAATGACCGAGCAGTGAGGATGCGCGGTTGCCTCTTGGTGAGGGCTTCGATCTCTGGCTTCGTGGGTAGGAAACTACCAGCCTGGGACGAATGAGCGGAGTAGCCGCTCTTGCGCCTCCTGTGAGGGCCTTTGATCCCTGGCGTCAAGGGTAGGGAGCTACCAGCCGGAGTAGACCGAGCAGGGTAGCTGCTCGGTTGCCTCTTACGAGGGCTTTGATCCTTCAGGACGGGGACCGAGCAGGGTTTATGCCCAGTGCCTCTTGGCGAGGACTTTGATCCCTATCGGTTATAGTAGGAAGCTACCAGCTGGGGATAGCCGAGCAAGGACCCGATTGCCTCTGGGAGGACTTTGGTCCTTGGCGCGGGAAGAGCTATAAGGCTGTAAGAAGCCTACCAAGGACCCTTGGCCGGGTAGGGTTACCGCCCGGTGCCTCTTGGCGAGGGCTTTTATCCTGAAAAGATAGCCGAGCGAGGGGGCCTCGGGATCGACTGCCTCTGGGAGGGCTTCTTGATCCCCGGCGTTGCGGCAGGGAAGCTGCCCGCAGGGGATAGCCGAGTGAGGGGGCCTCAGGCTCGACTGCCTCTGAGAGGGCTTCTAGATCCCCGGCATTGCGGCAGGGAAGCTTCCCGCAGGGGATAGCCGAGCGAGGGAACCTCGGGCTCGACCGCCTATGGGAGGGCTTTTTCGTTGTACAGAGGGAACTCTACCGGGGAAAAAGATTCGAAGTTTCTTTATTCGTATAGGTAGGAATTCTAGACAACGCTTTACACCATCTTGTTAAAGGGAAATCTCGAGTGGTAGCCGGGGTGCGATGCTTCGCTAGCTTTGACCTCATTGGTATAGCTTGAGCTTCTCGGCGTTGTAAGGCCGAGGAGCTTCCGTCCGTCCGCGTCCTGTAGGCGGTAGGCTCCGCCGGGGAGCATTTCGAAGATGAGGAAAGGAATTTCCCACTTTGGGGAGAACTTATGAAGCCTGCCTTGGTCGATGAATTTGTTCCGCCGCTGGACTAGGTCCCCGGTCTTGAAGAAGCGATGTTTTACCCGAGCGTTGTAGTATCGGGTCGTCTGCTGTTGATAGGCGGCGGCTCTGATCTGGGCCCGATCCCTTTTCTCCAACAGTATGTCGAGGTTAGTTCGTAGTGCCATGGTGTTTGCTTCATCGTCGAAGTGCTCGACTCGGTGGCTGGGTAGCCAGATCTCCGCTGGGACCATCGCTTCGGTCCCGTAGCAGAAGCTAAAAGGGGTCTCCCTGGTGGGAGTCTTTTTTGACGTGCGCAGGGCCCATAAGACCCGGGGTAGCTCCTCGACCCAACTGCCTTGTCTCCCTTCCAGGCGGGTTCGGAAACCCCAGAGTACGTCCCGGTTAGCGACCTCGGCCTGCCCGTTGCATTGGGGATGCACGACCGCGGCGAACTTCATGAGGATATGGTATTCTTTGCAGAAGTCCCTTACTTTCTCGTTCTCGAAGTTCGTCCCGTGGTCGGTGATGATGCACCTCGGGATCCCGAACCGGTGTATCAGGTTGTTTTGGAGGAACTTGATGATTGTGGCGGTGTCCGGTTTCCTGATGGGAATGGCCTCGATCCACTTGGTGAAGTAGTCCACCGCGACGAGGACGTATTTATGTCCGCCAATTCTGGTGGTGAATTGGCCGATCATATCCAATCCCCACTGGGCGAATGGCCACGGGGACGTCAGGGCAGTTAGCTCGGTAGCCGGGAGACGGGGAATACTGCCGTGGAGTTGGCAGCTCTTGCACCTCCTGACCAGCTTCAGGGCGTCCTCGTGCATGATGGGCCAGTAGTATCCCTGGAGTAGTGCCTTTTGGGTCAAGGTTCGAGTCCCCTGGTGTGCGTCGCCCACCCCTTCATGGATTTCCCGCAGGACGTAGTCGGCCTCGTTGGGGTCAACGCATCGGAGCAGGGGCTGAGTGAAGGCCTTCTTGTAGAGGTTCCCGTTGCTCCAGATGAAGTGGGTGGCTCTGGCCCGAAGGCGGCGGGCGGCCACTCTGTCTTCCGGGAGCCTACCGTCCTTCAGGAATTCCACGAGGGGCTTCCTCCAATCTTGGTCGTTCTCCTGCGCTATGTACACTTGAAGTGTTGCCGCCTCGTCTCCCACGCTAGGTCGGGTCAAGGTTTCGAAGAGCATCGACCGCCTGTTGTTGGCCGAGTACGATGAAGCCAGCTTGCTCAGGGCGTCTGCTTGAGCATTCATTTGCCTGGGTATTTGTTCCACCTAGACTTTGTCGAAGTTTTTCCGGAGCTTCCTCACTTCGTCTAGGTACTTCATCATTAGGGGCTCCCAGGCTTCGAAGCGGCCGGTCACTTAGCCGACAACTAGGGCCGAGTCGCTGCGGACTCGGATGATCTTCAGTCCCAGCCCGACGGCCATGCGCAGTCCAGCTAGGAGGGCTTCGTACTCCACCACGTTGTTCGATGCTTTGAAACCGAGCTTTAAGGAGTACTCCATCTCGGCTTCGTTTGGGCCCCGGATAATGAGGCCGGCACCGCAGCCTTCCTTGGTAGAAGACCCGTCGACGTAGATGACCCAGTCCGGAGCTGAGCCAGGGCCTTCCTGGACGGGATGCCGGGCTGTGAGGGGCGGCGCGGAATCCGGCTTCTTGCTAGGCATGGTGCATTCAACGATGAAATCGGCCAGGGCCTGCGCCTTAATGGCTTTCCTCGGGCGATACCTTATGTCTAATTAAGATAGCTCCCATCTCCACTTCTCTAGACGGCCAGAAGATTCCGGCGATGCCAGGATAGCCCCCAACGGGCGCTCAGTGAGGACGAGGATTGTGTGTGCTTGGAAGTAGTGCCGCAGTTTCCGCGAGGTTGCTACGAGGGCCAGGACAATCTTCTCTATGGCGGGGTATCTTGTCTCCGCATCCTTGAACACATGGCTCACATAGTACACTGGCTTCTATGCCCCCTCGGCCTCTCAGACGAGCACCGAGCCTCCTGCTTGGTTAGATACTGCCAGGTACAGCGACAGCTCGTCTCCTTCCACGGGCCGGGTGAGCAGGGGCGGTGTTGCGAGGTGCCTCTTCAGTTAGTCGAAGGCGGCTTGGCAATCTTCCGACCACTCGAATCTCGGAATTTTCCTCAGCGCCTTGAAGAACGGGAGGCACTTCTCCCCCGACCTGGACATGAAACGGCTCAGAGCGGCGACCCGCCCTGTGAGCCGCATGATCTCGACATTGGTCTTGGGTGCGGTCATGCTCAGGATAGCGTCGATCTTCTCTGGGTTAGCTTCAATTCCGCGGTGAGTGACCATGAACCCGAGGAATTTCCCTCCGGTGACTCCGAATGCACACTTGGCGGGGTTCAGCTTCATGTTGAATTTGCGGAGCACCCTAAACGCCTCACCCAGGTCCTTGACATGGTCGGCCGACGAGACGGACTTGACGAGCATGTCATCAACGTAGACTTCCATGTTCCTGCAGATCTGTAGCTTGAACATGCGGTTGACCAGCCTCTGGTATATGGCCCCGACATTCTTGAGGCCGAAGGGCATCACTCTGTAGCAGTACACCCCCCCCCCGGTCCGTTGTGAATGCGGTCATATCTTCGTCGTCAGGATTCATGAGGATTTGGTTATAGCTGGAGAAAGCGTCCATGAAGCTCAGAAGCTCGTGCCCGGCCGAGCTGTCAATGAGCTGGTCTATGCGGGGGAGCGGGAAGTTGTCCTTGGGGTAGACCTTGTTGAGGTCGGTGAATTCGACGCGCATACGCCATTTCCCACTCGACTTCTTGACCAGGACCACGTTTGCTAGCCACTCCGAGTAGGGCACATTCCTGATGAAGTTGGCGGCGAGGAGCCCGTCAACTTCCTCTTCGATGGCCTTCTGTTTGACCGGGGCAAAGCTTCTTTTCTTCTGCCTTACGGGTCGGGCCGTAGGATCAACTCCGAGCTTATGGGAGATGATTTTGGGGTCGATCCCAGGCATGTCTGTCGGTGCCCAGGCGAAGACGTCGGAATTGCTTCGGAGGAACTCGGTCAGGTCATCCCGCTGAATCCCCGTCAGGAGTGACCCGACCTCGACTGTCTTTCCTAGGTCTCCTTCCGCTAAGGACACCTCAGTCAGAGGCTCGACCGGTGCTCCACGGACTTCCTTCCGCTCGTCCCGGGTGTCCAGGGACCCTTTAATGTCGCTGCATGCATCGGCGCTATCAGCGTGCTACTCGGGGGAAGATGCCGCCATCAGGCCTACCTCCGCGACCCGCTGGCTCCCGTATACCCGGCCCACCCCACCCTGATCGAGGGGGAATTTTATCGTCAGGTGATATGTCAAGATCTGGACCTGGAGGGAGTTCAGTGTCGGCCGGCCGAGGAGGACGTTGTAGGCCGATGGGACCCTAGCCACAATGAAGTCCACAGGCAGTGTGCGCGTGCGGCCGGGCTTCCCGATCTTGAACTGTAGGGTGACCACCCCTTGTGCCGGGATGGAGTGGTTGGTGAATCCTGAGAGGACGTAGGAGGTCGGTCTCAAGTCTGCTGGGGCCAGCCCCATTCACAAAAAGCAGTCGTGGAAGAGGATGTCCGCCGAGCTACCCGAATCGATGAGTATTCGGTGAACCTCGTATCGGTGAATTTATGCTACGATCACCAGCGGGTCGCTATGGGGCACAGATATTCTGTGGAGATCCTCGTCGCCAAAGGTGATGGGCTCTCGGCCCCTAGCCCTTTTGCCCGGGCGGCCGCCGGAGCCTGCGAGGCGGCAGCCAGCGAGGAGACCGACGACCTTGGGCGAGGGTTCGCCCGCGTCTCCGTTGCGAGGGAGGCGACAGCGGGCATTTGGATCTTTAGGGGAATCGGTTGTCATGTGGGCGGAGATCGGAATGCCAACTTTGTATTTTGTGGAGTTAGTTCCCACAGACGGCGCCAACTGATGGACCTCCTTTTCGGGCCTCCGTCAGATGTTGTCTTCCGTTGATCTCGTGGTGGACTTAGTTGATTATCTTCCTTCGCATGCGGGTCTCAATGGGTTTTTGGAGGAAGAGGTGAGGTGAGGGAGGTGTTGCCGAGTACCTGCAAAGAAGTCCCGGGGTGGTTTGGTACCACCAAGGACCCTCCGACGCTCAAGTTAGTGATGAGTTCCGGGCAGAGTAACGGCATAAAAGTGTAAAAATGGCTTACTTGACCCCTCTGTGATGGGGGTTTATATAGTGGCGGCAGCAGGTGTGAGAATCTCGCCGGCAGTTGATTAGTCCAAAAATTTATGTTAACCGTAATCAGAAACGGTGTCGCTTTGCAGCTAGCCGGTGAGTACGGATCGATCCACAGAGATGTGTAATTTTCTGATCTGTGTTTTTACAAGTTGATTCCAAATGTTTTTTGGATTGATTAAATCTAAAACCTAGATCTACAACTAAACTAAATTAATCTAAATTAACGTCTTGCTTGGGTTAGGCTTAGGGGAAGTTTGGAGATTAAAGGTTTCCTCACCGCTTTCAATGCCTTATTTTTGATCTATTAGATGTTACGGTAATTATCAATAAAGTGGATTAGAATCTTTTGGGAAGATGTTTCTTCCTCTAGATTTTTACCCTTCCTTTATCGATAATTACCCTAACCTCCATGGAAAACACTCGCAACCGGTCCTTTATACTACGGTATCACCATTACCTCGATGGATAAGGTGCCGTAGGGAGTGGTTGTGCGTGCTTGCATGGAGTTCTAATTCTTAGGTGTGAATGGCATGAAAGGGGTGAGAGATCTCATCTCTCAAACCTTTCCCTAAGGCTAACCCTAACAAGCGAGGAGATTACTCGCTCATTAGGGGATTAAAAGACATTCTAATTAAAAGCGAAGAAATAAAATTAACTTACTAATTTGATGGATCCCTCCAAGCAATAATACAGAACATATCTGAATTTGTTTATTGAAAAGAGGCATGAGTTTTACAGATTTGTGATTACAATTTATAGGAAAAGAGGAAAACTAGGGTTACAGAGTCTCGCGCATGTGCAATTACAGATATGCCCACGAAAAATCCAAACCCCCGCACCGACGCACCGACACCAGAAAGATACACCGACACGGGCAACAAACGGCCGCGGAACCGCGGCGCCAGCCTAGGTTTGGCCGTGGTTCCGCGGCCAAACTATGGAGTTGGATCATGAAACTGTTGGGCTTTCTTCTTGGCTTCTTGGGCTTTCTATTTTTCCACTTCTTTTCTCCATTTGACTTCTGGGTCTTTTCCAAATCTTCAGTGAAAACTTGTAAGAATCTTTTGACCGTTCACTTTGACATTTCGGACTGCATTGCCTTATACAATTGTGAATTGTTCTTCGTCTAGGCTTGACTAGGATCCATCTACTTGATGGTCAAAAGTCTCTTTTCTGTATCAACTTTCGTCTTTTTCACTGTATTCGCTCCAAAAGCCTGTATCCTGTAATATGCAACAAACGTGCGTCAATAGTACCTGTTTATTTATAAAACGAATAAAAATGGGGAGTACAATAATGCAATATTATAGTATGAACAAATACCCCCAAACTTACCTTTTGCTCGTCCTCGAGCAAACTTATTATTTTATTCACTAAAAATCCTAACCACACTTTCGCAGGGAAACGCGATTGCACTGAGCACGTGCAACAAGCCGTTAAACCTCTAGGTGTCCCTAGTAGGAGGAGTGTTGTCTCCTGAGGGTTTTCAGCGAATACTACCCACAAAATCCTATCAATTTGGCACATTGACTTTTGTTCTCCAATTAGGTTTTCTAACAAGGAATTCTATTATCTTTTGACTCGCAAATTATCCACCCACATTCTTCACACTTCCTCATTATTTAACTTAAGATTATATATGTTATGTAAACCTACTTAGCTTTCGGCATCTCTTAAGTCTTCCTTCTAGGGTTTCATCTCTACTTAGGAATTCCTATCAACTCTACTAAAGATACAAGTTCTATCTTTCATTCCTTTCTCTTATCTAAACTCTAATCACATATCCCCACGTGTGTATAGATCACCCCTACACTTGGAAATTCAAATCAAGCAATCGCACTCTCGTCCATTGTCCAAAGCACTTATTAATTAGTGAATTTTTTTTAAATGAAATTTTTGCTTACACATCCTTCATGCGACCGTTAATACTTCTTGAGGTACCAACAACCGATTACAAGATGCGTTAGCACTTTAAAGCGTACTCCTAGTTTTGCAACACCCAAGGCTTTAGCAGTGACTCCCAAACCAGTTGGTCTAAGGCACTAGGTGATAAAGCACCCTCGCTAAATATTTTTCTATTTTTACAGCCTTAAGTAATCACAAAAACCAGTGTCCATTTTTTTTTTCTTTATTCACCTTTTTTTCTTTTATTTTCATTGTACTAAGGACTTTAGACAAGAGCATTTCAAGGTCTCTTCTACTATTCCAAGTTTCAAGGTGTGTGATTGTGCAATTTGTAGGGTATACATTTTCAGAATCTAGACTTAAGCTAGGAACTATTTTTCAAACTTATACTCTAATAAAAGCATCAATACTTTTCCCTTGCTTCGACTTAGCCCAAGAAGTGAACCCAAAATTTGCCTATTTCTAAATAAGCTACAAAGGCATATACTTTCTACCGTTAAACTTTAAGGAATGTTATTTTTAGGGTTTTTAATTCACTAAGTCTAAGATCTAGTTGTTCCTAGCCAGTTAACCTATTTGCCAAACTCAAGTCAGTTAGCCAAAATTGAATACATTAATTTTTATAATTTTTTAAAAATTATTCAAATTTTTATGGGTTTTATGGGTTTTCAAATAAGTATGCAAATGCAAAAATATATACAAATGAATGCGAAGGAAGAAGACGTACCGAGCATACCCCCAAACTTGAACTTGACAGTGTCCTCACTGTCATGCTAAACCAAGAGGGTCAAAATACCGGCACTTCCCTGTTTATTTATTTATAATTTTTTATTGTTAAGGAAAACAAAAATATATACAGAAAGGCCCTCCCCCAAACTTCATTTAAACTATGTTAGACATTAATGCCAAATTTTGCATAGACTAAACGTCAACACCAACCAGTTTAAAAATTTATCAGTAAAGAGTATCGGTTGGTGGAAGAATAAGTCGTAGCGATCCAAAAAGAATTGGGGAAGATAGAAGTGGTGGTATGGAAGGTGTGGAGGTGAATATACAGGAGGTGGTGATGAATCAAAACGAGAATGTGAATGATCAGCAATCAGTGGAATGTTGGCATTCTCGTAGCTTATTAAAAGAAATGGGGGTGGTTCAACTTCTAAAGGAGGAGGTTGACTAACCACAATATCCCCAAGATGTTTCTGTGGGTCCTCTATTGACTTGGCATCATCCATCAATTGCATATGATATTCAATTATAATGGAACTGATCTCCTCGATGTCCGCCATAGTCCAACCGAAAACTTGCCGCCTATCTTGTAAGAATTTTAAAATAGCGTTCTCTTGCTCGAAGGCTAGAGATGCTGATATTATAATGGGAAAAGTCTCATTCTCACCTATGTAAGCATATTTAAGGTGAGGCGGTAAGGACATGAGTTCGAGTTTCGGAGGCGAAAGAATCATTGCGGAATCTACCTCGAACTCAAAGGACTCCAACACAGGTTCGAAATCACTGCAAACAACCGATTCGGATGGTTCAACTAACTCATCCAAAAATTCAAAAGACTCATATTCGGGCTGTGAGTCGTCATCATCCGAAAAAGTGAAACATTCATAATCAATATCGGTTGTGTCAATGGTGGTAGGCTCAAGGAGGGACGCTCTAGTGGCATCAAAACTGTTTTCATCAAACAAGAATCTTTCAAGCTCGCAGTCCTCCTGCGTGATTTCGTGAACAGAGCAAACTTCTCGTGTACTAGTTTTAGGCACGGGGGGCAGACTTCCCATCTTATAAATATTGAACTCACTAGACATCTTCCCAAAGGATAGAGTCATGGAGCCATTGCGACAGTTTATTACAGCATTGGAAGTGGCCAAAAATGGTCGACCGAGGATCACCGGAATTTGGTTCCGTGGGTTAGCAACAGGTTGTGTATCCATAACAATAAAATCAATGGGGAATATGAACTCTCCAACTTTGATTAACACATCCTCTGGCTCACCCCTTGGATGGGTGATTGATCAATCAGCCATTTGGAGAGTACAACGAGTGGGTTTCAACTCTCCAACCCCTAATTGTTCGTACACGGAGTAGGGAAGCAGGTTAACACTAGACCCAAGATCTAAAAGTGCTCGATTAATTTTCTTATCCCCAATTGTGATTGAAATCGTAGGACAGCCGGGGTCCTTTCGTTTTTGGGGTAAGGTTTGAGGGTGGTTAATAGCATTGCTCACTGCACTAGCCACTAGCACTTTCTTGGGTACTTGAGATACCTTTCTCTTCGAGGTGCATAAGCCCTTTAAGATTTTCGCGTATGAAGGGACTTGTTGGATTGCATCCAAGAGAGGTATATTTATGCTAACCTGCTTAAATAACTCCACAATCTTCTCCACTTGTGCAGTTGGTTTATTGGGACTCAGCCTGTTTGGAAATGGAGCATTTTGAAAATTTGTTGAGTCAAATGTCTGTGGAGTAGAATGTGGAGTAGGAACGGATCCCGGTGTAGATGTGTTCATGTTGTGAGAAATGGGTCCGTTCGAGCTAGAAGAAGTAGAGCCGTGTGAAGGGTGGAGAATAGGCTCTAAAGAAAAAGGTGAAGAAAATGAAGAAGGGGAAGATGACGATGGAGAAGAAGAAGAAGAAGAACCACCGGCGGGGATGTCATCACTAGTTCCCACATTATTTTGCAACACTCTTCCGGATCTCAACGTGGTCACCGCATTTACATTGTGATTGTGATATGCGTTTTGTGTGTGACCGGGATTTGGCAATGGTTGAGATGGAAGCTTTCCCTTTTCTCTCTCGCTCAACGCAGCAGTTAATTGTGCAATTTGTGCCTCAATAGATTTGATACTTTGATCGTGTGAGGCATTGTTATGCATCAAAGACTGAACATAATTTTCAAATCTTGCTGCGGATTCTGTAGATTGCTTGAGAAATGTATCTAGACTTTTTTCGAGCGAGATAACCTTATCATCATTTGGTTGAACCAAATTGTTCGTTTGATTTGAATAAGGTTGTTGTTGGAAAGGTTGCTGGTTTTGAGTTTGTGAAGGTGCTTGTTGTTGTTGTGGAGGAGGAGGTCTTTGAAAATTGTTATTTCCTTGGACTTGTTGATTTTGGTTCCAAGCGAAATTTGGGTGACTCCTCCACCCCGGATTGTATGTCGAAGAGTATGGATCGTTTCTTTGTCGTTACTGAAATGCAGCATTGACTTGATCCTGTCCTTGAGTAGATGCATTATAAGGACACTCTTCGGTTAGATGCGATGGATTCGAACAACAAGCACAAACAGTTCGTGTGGGTAAAGCAGGGGCAGGAGAAGACGATGAGATTTTGGTCTCAATGGCTTCTAGCTTTTTCATAAGTGCAGCCATCTCGGCCTTCAAAGCAATCGACATATCTACTTGATGTATGCCTACCCTAGATTGACCACTAGAAGAAGATGATGTGGTCTTGGTACTCTCCCACTGAATTGTTTGCTCACTAAGATCCTCAAGAAACTGCCACGCTTCGTCACTAGACTTAGAGAGAAAATGACCTTGACATATGGTTTCTAGCAACTGCTTCGTTGCCGAGTTCAATCCCTCGTATAATGTTTGGCAAAGTTGCCAACTTTCGATCCCATGATGAGGGCATTGAACAAGTAGGTCTTTAAATCTCTCGAAGCACTTCCAAAATAGTTCGGAAGGAAGCTGTGAAAATTGTATAATCTCGTTACGGATTCTAGCAGTTTTGTGATGAGGATAGAACTTTTTCAGAAAAGCTCTCACAAACTCGTCCCAATTTCTAATAGAATGTGATGCGGTGCTGTATAGCCACTTCTCGGCTAGGTCACATAAGGTAAAAGGAATGACCCTTAGCCTTATAGCGTCATCACTGAATTGGGTCGTTTTCATCATAGCGCACACATTTTGGAATTTATTGATAAAGATATATGCATCTTCAGATTCCAAACCATGAAATTTTGGCAGCATATTGATGAAATGTGGTTTTATTTCAAAGTTGTCCCCATTTGCCGGTGGGGGTGAAAGACATGTAGGTAAAGAAGTGTAGACGGGGTAGAAGAGATCCTGGAGCGCAACTCGTGCGGGCGCTACAACAGGCGGAAGATTCGGGTTATTCGCACCTAACGGTGGTGGAATCATTCCCGTCGGTAAAGTATCGTTGGGGTTGAATCCCGACATACCTTCGAAAGAAGAATTTGAAGGTGGAGGTAAGGAAATGGAGGGAATTTCGACTTCGGTGTCGAAAGGTTCGTCGGTCGGTACCAACGAAACACGGACTAATCGGGCGTTAGTATCCCTAGTCCAAAGTGACATACACTAAAGGGGTAGTGCAGTCAGGAAAAAAAAAGAAAGACAGAATGTGAGGGTAAGATAACGTCAATGAAGGGAAGTGAGTGGAAGTGAGTTGCAAGTTTTCTTAGCGGCAAGTTGCAAGTTTTGAAAAGATTTTTCTCTTTTTTTTATGTGGGAATGCTTGCAAAGAGATTTTTGAAAAGGGACTTGTGACACAAATGTATCAACCACACATGCACAATCAGGCCTAGATCTAGGGTCACCTAGGTCTGCTAGACAGCTCCTAACTAGGGCTAAAAATAGGACCTCAAACCGCCTCTTCACCGACAATTACGGTCAGGTAAGTGCCAGGTAAGTGGGAAGGAACCACAACAGTGGGCCTAATTAATAACCACTAGCCTAGACACACTTGCCTAGACACCGTAAGGTCAGGTTAGGATAAACGGCCGATGCCTATACTAGTCCTTTTCCTAGCGAGCTCGATTTCCTTAGGGCTGAGTCTAGTATTTTTTTAATTAATTGCGGTCGATGCAAATGCTTTAAGTGTTTTCTGGGGTCCTGGGAAGGGTGATGAAATCCCCACCCAATCTGAGTTTGGTCAATTAGCCCCTTAAAGTCCGATTAAATTATGCAAAACAATAAAATTCACTTGCAATCAATTTTTTAGCGCGGCGCAAAGAAACCTGCAGAAAATCTGTTATTTAGAAGGGGAGAGAAGATTTTTAGCGCAAAGAAATCCTGCAGAGAATTTTGACAGAAGATATATGGAGGTTGGCAGAGAAGGGGATTAGAAAACAAACCGAGCCGATTTTTCGCAACAAAGCCACGTGGCCGCCGCGGTTCCGCGGCGTGGGGTGCTTCAAGGTCGCGGTTTCGCGGTCTTGTGGAGAGATCACTTACCGAGAAAAATTTCGCTATTCTGTTGTGGACTTCTCCCTCTGTTTTGATGTACCCTTTTCTGTTTAGCCTTCTGTAAATTTCCAGATTCGCGATTCTTCACTGTTCCTGCAAGATTCAAAATATACACCCTTCAAACAGATAAAAAATTGATAATACTTTTTTTTTATTTTCAAATTTTTATAATTTTTTAAAATTTATATCAACCCGAAATTACACAAAAGAAATTTTACGCCATCCCCGGCAACGGCGCCATTTGATTAGTCCAAAAATTTATGTTAACCGTAATCAGAAACGGCGTCGCTTTGCAGCTAGCCGGTGAGTACGGGTCGATCCACAGAGATGTGTAATTTTCTGATCTGTGTTTTTACAAGTTGATTCCAAATGTTGTTTGGATTGATTAAATCTAAAACCTAGATCTATCACTAAACTAAATTAATCTAAATTAACGTCTTGCTAGGGTTAGGCTTAGGGGAAGTTTGGAGATTAAAGGTTTCCTCACCGCTTTCAATGCCTTATTTTTGATCTATTAGATATTACGGTAATTATCAATAAAGTGGATTAGAATCTTTTGGGAAGATGTTTCTTCCTCTAGATTCTTACCCTTCCTTTATCGATAATTACCCTAACCTCCATGGAAAACACGCGCAACCGGTCCTTTATACTACGGTGTCACCATTACCTCGATGGATAAGGTGCCGTAGGGAGTGGTTGTGCGTGCTTGCATGGAGTTCTAATTCTTAGGTGTGAATGGCATGAAAGGGGTGAGAGATCTCATCTCTCAAACCTTTCCCTAAGGCTATAACCCTAACAAGCGAGGAGATTACTCGCTCATTAGGGGATTAAAAGACATTCTAATTAAAAGAGAATTAAAAGCGAAGAAATAAAATTAACTTACTAATTTGATGGCTCCTTCTAAGCAATAATACAGAACAGATCTGAATTTGTTTATTGAAAAGAGGCATGAGTTTTACAGATCTGTGATTACAATTTATAGGAAAACAGGAAAACTAGGGTTACAGAGTCTCGCGCATGTGAAATTACAGATATGCCCACGAAAAATCCAAACCCCCGCACCGACGCAACGACACCAGAAAGATACACCGACACGGGCAACAAACGGCCGTGGAACCGCGGCGCCAGCCTAGGTTTGGCCGCGGTTCCGCGGCCAAACTATGGAGTTGGATCATGAAACTGTTGGGCTTTCTTCTTGGCTTCTTGGGCTTTCTATTTTTCCACTTCTTTTCTCCATTTGACTTCTGGGTCTTTTCTAGATCTTCAGTGAAAACTTGTAAGGATCTTTTGACCGTTCACTTTGAAATTTCGAACTGCATTGCCTTATACAATTGTGAATTGTTCTTCGTCTAGGATTAACTAGGATCCATCTACTTGATGGTCAAAAGTCCCTTTTCTGTATCAACTTTCGTCTTTTTCACTGTATTCGCTCCAAGAGCCTGTATCCTGTAATATGCAACAAACGTGTGTCAAGAGTACCTGTTTATTTATAAAATGAATAAAAATGGGGAGTACAATAATGCAATATTATAGTATGAACAGCAGTTACGCTCCCGACGTCACGCCCGCGTAAAGAGCGGATCGCCCGTTAATGGGGATCGTGATGGCGTGGAACGTGGGATGTTGCTGGCGGAGAATCTGCGCGTGGCGAGATTCGCGGAGCGGCGGTTACGCCTGTGAGTGGTGGAGTTGGTCGGTCGGAGGACCGAAGAGGATGACCTCGGCTGGGGAGATCGTGGACGAGCGAGAGGGCCGAGGAGTCTTGGTCCTGTGGAAGCTCGGGGCAAGCTGAGAGGCCGAGGAGGCCAATTTTCAGGGGGCTCTGAGGAGTGCCAGCTCGTGCTTACAGGTCGGGTACAGGGGTGGCCTGGTCGGCCCCTATGGGACCTTTCTTCTGAGTTCTGGGACACGTCATTTGCCACGTGTCCTGATCTTGGGGATTGCCAATATCGAGCACCATCAGGTTAGTAAAAGACGAAAATATCCCTCAAATGGTCATCATTCTTCCTTTTTTCTAGTGGCTAGGATTTGGATTTTGCCTTAATTTCAAAATTAGGGTTTATGTTCAGAAAAAAATGGGCCTTTAAACTTCCATATGTACAAAAAAATTTCTAGTTGCCAGAGGATATGGCCGTCCAACTTGAACCATGCCTCCTCCCCGGTTGAGGCACAACAATGGGACTGCAAGTGACCGCCACCCCATTTAACCCTTCCATATATTGTCCCATAAATTTTATGACTTAATGGCGCCCACAACCCATTAATTGCTACCAAAAGTGTAAAACAGGAAGATGGGGCTCTTGTTTCAATATGCGGTGGGCCTCATCCCCCCGGGGCTGTATCGTGCAAGCGTATTCATGGGGCTGCATTCGACTCTAGCCTCATTTTCTCATTTTTATATATCCTCCTCTTAGTAATGCAACATTCCCCTCCAGTTTGAAAACCAAGAATATTTGTGATAGTTACATTGTAATCGATAAAAATAGATGGAATGATATAAACTAGGGTTTTCCATGTGCGGTGCACATGCATAGTTGTAAACACCCCAAAGAAGTACTGATATGCGAATTTACTCTTTTGTCTTTGTATTTTTGCACCATAACTTTGCATTCTCATCACGTCGGTGCATCTGTATCATGTCATTCACCTCATTTTTGCATAAAAATAAATATTTGGTATACATAGAGGCAACTTAAGTGCATGATTCAAGATTCGTTCAAATGACCGAAACACCCTTTCGAGATGCTCAAAAATCCATATCTCATGAATTCTTGCACGAATCATCATAAGAGTTTATATAGAGGTTTTTAATGATTTATCATGAATTACTGAAGCATAAAATTCGAATAGACTTGTCAAATTTCTTAAGATTTGCAGTAAACCTCTCAACTTTCAAGAACTGCCCAAAAATCACTTCCAACCAATTGATGAGTATTTTCATGATGTGATTATCATATTTGACCATGTTATATCAATTGGGACCATTTACGATGGGCAATTTTACCTGGGACCCATTAATTTCCCTAATCACCCTTTAATTGCCATTAACGGTTTCGGTTTTTTATCTCGTATTGAGCACAATGATGTCAAACTTTTCAGATTATCTTACTAAATTTATGAGGACATGCCATAAAAATTTCAACTAAAATTAACAACGTTTACCCAATGAGCCAAAACCCTCTTATTATTTTATTATTAAAATAATATGGTGTGCCCACGAGGGTAAAATGTCATTTTTTCTTAATGGATCATCATAACTTTCTTAGACGACCTTCCACACAAAACTTCAAGTCATTTTAACATCGTTTGCTATTTGTTTTGAATATGAGTGATTATCGGTTAATTAAGTTAATCATTGTCATTAAACACCGGATTAGTGATAATTAATCCCTATGTGACTTGTCAAACCTATGGCATATGATTCCCCATAGTGAACCATTAGCTTAACCTGCATCTCATGAACACCATAACATGCACTCTTTCTACCTAAAAACACACATAACTTGCATCTTTTTGCTTTATTAGGAAATTGCATAGAGACTAAGTATTTTATAGTGAAATAAGTTTAGAGATCAGTTCGTCTTTACAAAATTCTCAACCATTCCACCCTCTACAATCAATCACAGTCCTCCATTTCATATCTTAACTACTCTCTTGTATAAATAAGTATTCTCATGCTCATGAGAAGGGGTTTCTTCCATCTATTGACCCTTTGATCCTTCTTCTTCCACCTCTCTCTTCCCTTAACCTCCTCAAGAACTCAAGTCCCACACCACTCAACAAAAAACCCTTTAGATCAGCATAAAAAACCCAAAAACCCACAAAAACTTAAAAAAAATTCAAAAAAAAACATAGAGCGAAGAAAGAAAGACATGAACTTTCCTTTCTAGGATTAGGATTTAGAATTGAAGACCCTACTTCTCGGTTTTAGATCGTCTAGTTAAGTTTTGAACTCTTCAAACAACCACTGCTTTGAAAAAAATGGGGATCCAAAACCCCTTTTTGTCTTTTCTTCACTTTCTATGGATTTTTAACTTGCTTTCTTATTTATACAAGTGGAGGAGCTCTTCTTTTTACGTTTATCTTTTGCTATTCACTTGGGATGAGAATCTAAGCGGTAAAAGAAGAGGATTTTGTAAGTAGATGCTCGTGTTCATGCCGCTAACTAGCGACTGAGGCGGAATACAAAACAAAATTTTCTAAACAAAGAGCACGAACTCTATGACCTAGAATCGAATCCAAACACTAAACTAGCTAAAACTAGAAGGAGTTAACTACTCGGATAGACGTTTAGCTACCTTTGTAGTCGTGTCTTTCATCTTCTTTCCACTTCTTACGCTCCTAGGTTTACCGGGAACGAGCTTGGGGTTGGTTTTCCTTGTTAAAAATGATCCATCTGAGAGAACCCTAGCTAAGGCTATAGCTTCACACTAAATACCAAGTGAACCAACTAGTGATCAAGACTTGCTATGAATTGGTCACTAGAAGATATAGTAGTAGTTGTCTCTAAGTTTTTTTCTCTTAATCTTTTTCTTTCTCAACTAAAGAAAACTTAAGAAGAGAGGAGAAAGAAGATGATGGTGATGGTGATCATAAACTCAAGCATGGCTCACAAAAGATAAATCTTCTCTCTTTTCTTTTTCTCTCTTTTCTTTAATGTGAGAATGAGTGGGTTTGTGACTCACAATTGTAACACCCGAGCCTAATACTACTAATTTCTGTTACTGTTTGAGCATTAGGTGGTACTCATTTCATTTATCTTGCTTATTCGTGGCTTACTGTAAAAATTTTATCTGGCAAGGTCATTTCTGCATATAACAAATTTTTGCATCTAAAATGAAATTAAAAATATCCATCTTGGCCTACTCGACACCCCTACCCTTGTGGTAGCGTCCGTGCATCGAGTTCTCGTCCCGTTCGGTGAAACGGGCGAGTTTGGACGGCTACGCACACGTACAGGTGTCCGTCTTGGGGGTATGCTTTTTATCTTAAAACACTTCATTTCAAATTTTAGATCCCGCTTAAAATCCTATTATTTCAATTTCAAATTTTTGGACCCGACCCGGGCGCAATTTGGAAATGTTTTACTTTGCGCCAAAATTCCAAATTTAAATATATTTAAAACTACCGTATATTTTATATTTCAACCATATAAAATTTCTAACAAAAAAATCAAATCTTTATATAAACTTTTCTAACAGCATGTTTCCAGCCAATCAACAATTTCTCCCCAGGGCCCCCACTTAATTCTTACGTATCTCTCTCTCTCTCTCTCTTTCTACCCTCAAATCTTCTCCCTCTCTTCCTTTTAAATATTATTCCCCTCCCATATTTTTCCAGAACGCCACCTGAAACCCACCGCGAGCCCTCAACCCTAGCCACCTTCACCGTCGCCGCCGCAGCCCGACGCCGGCGCCAGCGTCACCGTCACCCTCGCCTCTGCCTCCTCCTGGCAACCTCAACCCTCGTCCTCTTCCCCCGCGCACCCTGCACAGCCGCGGCCACCTACAATCTTCCCTGCAGTCGCCTGAGACGTCGCCTGCACCTCCTCACCTCCACATCACTCGCATTGCTCACTGATATCGATGCTGCCTCATCCCTTGACGACGTGGTAGTCCTCGATGCGTCAATCGATGAATTTGCCGCCACCGCAGCGGCAGCAGCGTGAGGATGATGAAACAGATGATGCGGCAGTATATGCTCCGTGGGGTCCGGCACAGACGGAAAATAACCGCCGCCACCAGTTCTGCTGGAAGATGTTGAAGGAGCCCTGTAAGTAGCAGCACTGTGATTGTTGTTTCTGTACACAGCCACTGGGTTCTCCCTTGTTGACCCTGATTAATCCAAAAAATTGTAGTTTACCGTAATCAGAAACGGCGTCGCTTTGCAGCTAGCCGGTGAGTACGGGTCGATCCGCAGAGATGTGTAATTTCTTGTTTTTGTGTTATAACGAGTTGATTCAGATTGTTGTTTGGTTTTTGTCGATTGATTTAAAAACTAATTTATGTGATATGAAAGAACTCGTTAGGGTTAGGTCGAAGGTAGGGGTGTTGAGATCAATGTTTTCACCTCTTTCAATGCCGTTGATTTAAGCTTTTTAGAAAAATCACAACAATTATTAGCAAAGGGGATTAGGATGATCGGGAAGAAACAAAGTTTCTTCCTCTAGATCCTTGTCCGTCCTTTCCTATTAATTGCTGTGATCTTCATGGACGTCATATATGTCCGGCCTTTTATACTACGGTTCACCGTTACCTTGTAGGTAGGATGCCGTAGGGGGCGGATCATACATGCGTGCATGAAGGTTTCGTTTTGAAAATATGTTGGCATTGAAGGAGGTGAGAGACATCCATCTCTCACTCCCTCTCTTGTTCCTAACCCTAACGAGCGAGGATTTTACTCGCTCATTAGGGAATTATTACAAAGAGACATTTTTGTTGCTTTATGTTTTTAGTGTAATTACTTACTTCTTACGACAGATTAAAAATAGCTAAACAAATGGATAACTAGGGCAAGTAATGATATTAAACTAAGGCAGGAATTAAATAATTTAAAAACTTACAAGAAAAGATGATGCTCTTGATCTCTCAACAGGTCTGAACTTTTATTGATTGATAAGAGGCATGCATTTTACAGATCTTGAGTACAATTTATAAGCAACCAGTGAAGCTAGGGTTACAGACTCTCGTATACATGAAATTACTGATTTTCCCCCTAAAAATCCCAACATATGAACCGACACACCGACATAAGAAGTCGGTGCCGACACGGGCACCATATGGCCGCGGTTCCGCGGCAAAGACATGCCTTTGGCCGCGGTTCCGCGGCCATTTGGTGAGTTCATCTCACCAACTTTCTGTGATTGGTTTTTCTTCTCTTGGGCTTCCTATTTTCATTGTTCTTTTCTCTGTTGGGCTTCTTAGTATTCTCCAGATCCTCAGTGAAACTTGTAAGGATCTTTTGACCGTTTCACTTTCGTCTTTTTGGACCCTGCATTGTTCTTCATCTCGACTTGAGTAAGATCCGTCTGCTGGTTGGTCAAAAGTCCATTTTCTGTATCATCTTTGTCTTTTTCACTGTATTTGCTCCGAAATCCTGTATCCTGTAACATGCAACAAACGAGCGTCAAAAGTACCTGTTTACTTATAAAATGCACAAAAGTGGGGCGTATGAATTGCAATATTATGATGTGAACAAATACCCCCAAACTTACCTTTTGCTCGTCCTCGAGCAAACTTATTATTTTATTCTAACCTAGCCACACTTTCGCAGGGAAACGCAATTGCACTGAGCACGTGCAACAAGCCGTTAAACCTCTAGGTGTCCCTAGTAGGAGGAGTGTTGTCTCCTGAGGGTTTTCAGCGGATTACACCCACAAAATCCTATCAATTTGGTTTTTTTCGACTTTTGTTTTCCAATTAGGTTTTCTAACAAGGAATTCTATTATCGTCGCCCCGCAAATTATCCACCCATATTCTTCACACTTCCTTATTATGTAACTTAAGATTATACATGTTCTATAGAATTACTTAGAATTCAGCATTTCTTAAGTTTTTCTTCTAGAGTTTCATCTCCACTTAGGAATTTCTATCAACTCTAATAAAGATATAAGTTTTATTTTTCATTCCTTTCTCTTATCTAAACTCTAAGCACATATTCCCACGTGTGTGTAATTGTGACCCCTACACTTGGAAATTCAAATCAAGCAATCGTACTCTCGTCCATTGTCCAAAGCACTTAACTTTCGCTTACACATCCTTCATGCGACCGTTAATATTTCTTGAGGTACCAACAGCCGATTACAAGATGCGTTAGGCCTTTAAAGCGTATTTCCTAGTTTTGCAACACCCAAGGCTTTTAGCAGTGACTCCCAAACCAGTTGGTCTAAGGCACTAGGTGATGAAGCACCCTCGCTAATTAATTTTCTAGCACTAAGTAATCACAAAAACTAGTGTCCATTTTTTTTTTATTCACCCATTTTTTTTCTTTTTATTTTCATTGTGCTAAGGACTTTAGACAAGAGTAATTCAAGGTCTCTTCTACTAATCCAAGTTTCAAGGTGCGTGATTGTGCATTTTGTAGGGTACATGTTTTCAGAATCTAAACTCAAGTTAGGAACTATCTTTCGAACTTATACTTTAATAAGAACATTAATACTTTTCCCTCGTTTTGGCTTAACCCATGAAGTGAACCCAAAATTTGCCTATTCCTAAATAACCTACAAAGACATACACTTTCTACCGTTAAACTTTAAGCAAGGTTATTTTTAGGGTTTTTAATTTACTAAGTCTAAGATCTAGCTTTTCCTAGCTAGTTAACCTTTTTATCAACTGAAGTCAATTAACCAAAATTGAATACAATAATTTTTATACTTTTTGAAATTTTCTCAATTTTTATGGGTTTTTTCAGTTTTCTAATTTTTTTTATTTTTCAAATTTTTAAATTTTTATGATTTTTATATAAAAATGCAATGCAGAAATTAAATATGCAAAAGGAAAACAAAGATATATACAATATGTAATGCGAAGGATAACTATATACATCACTCTCTAATACCCCCAAACTTGAGCAAAGCAGTGCCCTCACTGCCCGGCCCCACGTCGCGCTCGTGAGCGTGAACGTGATCTCTCCCCTCTAACCAAAAGTGTTTGGATCCCCCGCTCAATTTCCGTCAACCGACGGTCGTGCTCTCGTGCAGTCGCCCGAAACTCATCTCTCAAAGAGTCTATTCTTCTCACTGTTCTTCGCATTAATCGCGCATGCTCCTGGGGAGTTAGCTCTTCCCCACTCGAAGTCGAGCTCGAGCTAGGGGTGTGTGCAGGTACATTCTCTGCCGGTTCTGTTCGTGTCCAAATATCCGTGAGTCTAGAGTAGGAAGACGAGACGCCCTCTAAAAGTGGTCGAACCGGGACACCGTCTATCGAATATGAGTCAAATTCCTCGGCTGGGAGGAAATAACGGCAGAGTTGGGTAACGAGCATGGGACATGGATATACACTACCTCGTTTTCCCGTACCTATGGATTGGAGCAAAACCGTGCACATGTCGAACCTAGGATTTTTCGTCATTAAAGTGTGGACGACATGTAACGATGGGGTGAAAAAGGTCGTGTTGTGAGAACTTCCAAAAATATTGTTTTGTGCCCACCGGCACACAGTTAAAACATTTGCGAAAATGGTCCGTGCTTGGATCCCCTTACGCGGTTCTCATGCACAGTCATTACCCATTAATGGCATATAATCTTCAAAGCGAAGTGGGTGTTCATGTGCAGTTACACGTGGTATGAGTGTAACCTCGTGTATCATGTCCCTATCGATGCGAATTTCACGGTTTCCCCAATTCAGTTTAATGTACCCTAAGTTGTCTAGGCTATTGTTTTCCATGGATTCGTAAAATAGAGCAACTAGGTTTGGTAAAGCAAATGCAGATGCATGATTATAGAGGAGGAAATTCCAGCCCCTTTGTGCGATTTCGTGTGGGAAATATGTACCGTAAATCTCGTGTGCGAAAACCGGGGGGAAATCCCTTTCATACTGCATTTTGTGTGCCATCACGATTTTACAGAGAAAATATATGCAGAAACATAGAGTATGGGTTCAGATTTACCTCCACTGAAAAATTCAGGGGGTGAAGAGGCAAGTCGGCGGCGGTTGCGCGGCGGGGAGCGGCAACGGCGGCGGAAGCGCGGCGCTCTGGTGGAGTTGCGGCGAAAATTTTCTGCAGGGGCTAGGGGGTGGCGGCTAGGGTTTGATGAGAAGAAAATGTTTTAGGGTAAACACACAGGGGGCTCGGTTCCTTTAAATAGGGGATGAGAGGGTTATTTGCACAAAACACCCTCTAAAACGAGGGTTTTATTTGTAAAAACAGCTCTTAATCTGCAAATTTGCAATTAGGTCCAAAAATTATATATTTTTTTTATTTTTTATTTTTTTTATTTATTTATTTATTTTTTATAGTATTTTGGAAATATATACAAATAATATACACACCCCCAAACTTATTTGAAATAGTGTCATTCGGAAACGAAGTTTGGGGGTGAAAGTGGAGGAATATCACTTAGTGTAGATCGGCTCCTGCAAAAGCAGGAGCTCCTCCGAAGGGTCCGCTGTGAAGAACGGTTTCAGTCGATGCCCATTCACCTTGAATAAGGTACCGTCTTCAGGGTTCTCAAGATCAACCGCACCGTGCGGATAAACGGTGCGGACTACAAAAGGTCCTCTCCATCTGGACCGGAGCTTCCCGGGATGAAAATGTAACCGAGTGTCATAAAGTAGAACCTGTTGACCAGGTTCAAAAGTTTTTCGCAAAAGGTGTTTATCGTGGAACACCTTAGCTCGGTTTTTAGCAGTTATGGCATTATCATATGCCTCATCCCTTAGCTCCTCCAACTCATTCAATTGCAGCTTTCTGTTGCTGCCCGCATCTCCTAAAGACAAATTCAGCTCTTTGATAGCCCAAAATGCTTTATGCTCGATCTCCACTGGGAGGTGGCAAGCCTTCCCGTACACAAGCCGGTATGGAGACATACCAAGATCGGTCTTATATGCAGTACGGAAAGCCCATAGTGCATCTATCAGTTTAAGTGACCAATCCTTACGGTTTTTGGAAACCGTTTTCTCCAAGATTTGCTTTATTTGCCGATTTGAAACCTCGGCTTGCCCACATGTTTGGGGGTGATATGGCGTTGACAATTTGTGGGTGATAGAGTATTTGCGCATTATGGACTCGAAAGTCCTATTGCAGAAGTGAGAACCATTATCACTTATTATCGCCCGAGGGTGCCCGAATCGAGAAAATATGTGTTCTTTAAGGAATCGAACGACAACTTTATTATCGTCCGTTCGGCTGGGCACAGCCTCGACCCACTTAGAAACGTAGTCAACCGCCAACAGAATATACACATTTCCAAAAGTGTTAGGAAATGGTCCCATGAAATCTATACCCCAAACGTCAAAAATGTCCACTACCAAAATGGGTTGGAGTGGAATTTCGTTTCTCCGCGAAATCCGGCCCAAGTGTTGGCACCGGGAGCAAGTTTTGCAGTATTCAAATGCATCCTTGAAGAGTCGTGGCCAATAGAAACCACACTGCAAAACTTTTTCGGCTGTCTTCTTTGGGCCAAAGTGCCCGCCACATGCTTGATCGTGGCAGAAAGACAGCACGCTCTTGACCTCACTCTCGGGCACACACCGACGAATGATTTGGTCGGAACAGTATTTAAAAAGATAGGGCTCATCCCAGTAAAAATGCTTTACTTGGGATAAAAATCGAAGTTTATCCTGTTTCGACCAATCATTAGGAATCAGGCCGGTGGCTAAATAGTTCACAATATCGGCGAACCATGGTTCGCAAGAAACGGTCAAGAGTTGCTCGTCAGGAAAAACATCAGTGATTGGAAGATCGAGCGTGGGCGAAGAAGGGAGTCGTGATAGGTGATCAGCTACTACGTTTTCACATCCCTTTTTGTCCTTAATGACAAGGTCAAATTCTTGTAATAAAAGGATCCAACGTATTAGCCTTGACTTGGCATCTTTCTTCGCGAAAAGGTGGCGAAGAGCTGAATGATCAGTATAAACAACGACTGGAGAGCCGATTAAATAAGGCCGAAATTTTTCGAGTGCAAACACAACAGCTAAAAATTCTTTCTCTGTTGTTGTGTAGTTAAGTTGGGCCTCATTTAGTGTTCGGCTAGTATAATAAATCACGTGCGGCATCTTATTAATGTGTTGTCCAAGAACAGCGCCAATAGCAAAGTCTGATGCGTCGCACATGATTTCAAAAGGGTGCGTCCAGTCGGGAGATGAGAGGATGGGCGCAGTGATGAGTGAATGTTTTAAAGACTCGAATGCTTCAGTGCATGTGGAGTCGAAAGCGAAAGTTGTGTCCTTGGCCAGTAATAGAGTCAAGGGTCTAGCAATCTTGCTAAAGTCCTTGATAAACCGTCTGTAGAAACCGGCGTGGCCAAGGAAGGCTCTAATATCTTTGACGCATTTTGGGGGAGGGAGGTTAGAAATCACTTCGATTTTAGCTCGGTCAACCTCGATGCCGTTTTGCGAGATGACATGTCCTAAGACGATGCCCTCTCGTACCATGAAATGGCACTTCTCCCAATTCAATGTTAGGTTCTTATCCCTGCAGCGGGTAAGAACAGCGTCAAGATGGCGTAAACACTCGTCGAAGGAGTCGCCAAAGATGGAGAAATCATCCATAAAAATCTCCAAGAACTTTTCAACCATGTCTGAAAAGATCCCCATCATACACCGCTGAAATGTCGCGGGTGCGTTGCATAACCCAAAGGGCATGCGGCGATAAGCAAAAGTGCCAAAGGGACAAGTGAATGTTGTCTTGTCTTGATCCTCTTTGGCGATGGGGACTTGATTGTAACCGGAATAGCCGTCGAGAAAGCAATAGAACTCGTGCCCTGCCAATCGCTCGAGCATTTGGTCAATGAAAGGTAAAGGAAAGTGGTCCTTCCTTGTTGCGGCATTGAGTTTCCTATAGTCTATGCAGACTCGCCACCCAGTTTGGGTGCGAGTGGGAATCAACTCATTTGCCTCGTTTGTAATGACCGTAATGCCTGATTTCTTTGGCACGACGTGGATTGGGCTAACCCATTGGCTATCCGAGATAGGGTAAATGATACCGCTATCCAGACACTTGACAATTTCCTTCTTAACCGCCTCTTTCATGATGGGGTTGAGGCGCCTTTGTGGATCTCGTGCTGGCTTGGCATCATCCATTAAGTGTATATGATGTTCGACTATGAGGGGACTAATCCCCTTAATGTCCGCCATAGACCAGCCGAAAGTTTGCCGATTATTATGTAAGACCATCAAGAGAGCCTTCTCTTGCTCAAGAGCTAGAGAGGCTGATATAATGACGGGTAAGGTCTCATTATCACCTAGATATGCATATTTTAGGTGTGTCGGCAAAAGATTTAATTCGAGTTTAGGAGGTGAAACAATAGATGGTAACAATGGGGTAGTTGTTTCAAACTCGAATGATTCCATCAAAGGTTCGAACTGAGTGTACGCAACAGTGTCGGATGGTTCAACTAACTCATCCGAAAAAGCAAAAGACTCCAATTCAGGTGATGAGTCTTCAAAGTCATCAACGAAGGTAAAGCACTCAAAATCATTATCCGTGGTGAAAGTTGCGTCGGATTCTAGGAGGAACGCACTAGTGGCGTTAACATTGCTGTGATCGAACAAAAAATTCTCGAATTCACAGTCCTCCTCCGCGATCTCATTGATCGAGCAAACATCAAGTACGCTAGCATTGGGCTCAGCAGGCTGACTTCCTAACTTGAAAATATTGAGCTCAATTGTCATATTGCCGAAGGATAAGTTCATTGAACCATTACGACAATTGATCACTGCGTTGGAAGTAGCCAGAAATGGTCGACCAAGTATTACCGGAATTTGGTTCCGGGGGTTAGCAACAGGTTGTGTATCCATCACAATAAAGTCAACGGGGAAAATGAAATCCCCTACTCTTATTAACACATCCTCCAGCTCTCCCCTAGGATGGGTTATTGACCGGTCGGCCATTTGGAGAGTACAGTGAGTGGGCTTAAGCTCTCCAACGCCCAATTGCTCGTACACAGAATAGGGTAGCAAATTGACGCTCGCGCCAAGATCTAATAGTGCTCTATTGATGTTCTTGTCCCCAATTGTTATCGAAATGGTAGGACACCCGGGGTCCTTTTGTTTTGGGGGAAGGGAATTTACAAGAGCATCACTAATAGCACTGGCCACAAAAACTTTCTTTGGCACTTGCGACTTCCTCTTTTTGGTGCACAAGTCCTTTAAAATTTTGGCATATGAAGGAACTTACTGAATTGCATCCAAAAGAGGGATATTTATGCTAACCTGTTTGAACAACTCGACAATCTTCTCCATTTGAGGAGTTGGTTTATTGGATCTCAATCGATTAGGAAAAGGAACATTTTGAAAGGTGGTTGAGTCCAATTTTTGCGGATCAGATTGTCGAGTTGGAACGGCACCCCGTGTAGATGTGTTCGTGTTGTGAGAATGGGGTCCGTTCAAGCTAGAAGAGGTAGAGCCATGTGAAGGGTGGAGAATAGGCTCTAAAGAAGAAGAAAATGAAGGTGAAGAAGATGAAGAAGCCCCACCGGCAGGGGTGTCATTGTTAATGCCCACATTGTTTCGCAACACTTTCCCCGATCTCAAAGTGGTCACGGCATTTACATTATGATTTTGCTGTTGATATGCAGCATGTGCGTGACCGGGGTTGGGCAGAGGTTGAGACGGGAGTTTTCCTTTTTCACGCTCGCTCAAAGCTGCATTGAGTTGTGCAATTTGTGCCTCAATAGATTTGATGCTTTGATCGTGTGAGGCGCTATTTTGCACTAAAGATTGAATAGAAGTCTCAAGTCTTGCTGTAGACTGTGTAGATTGCTTAAGGAACGCATCTAGACTTCTTTCGAGCGAGCTAACCTTATCATTATTAGGTTGAACATAATTGTTTGGCTGGTAAGCATTGTTCGGCGCAAAATTGTTCACCTGATTAGGGTAAGGTTGTTGAAATTGTTGCGGTTGATATTGAGTTTGCGAGGGTGCTTGTTGTTGTTGTTGTTGTTGTTGTGGAGGAGGAGGTCTTTGAAAATTATTATTATTTCCTTGGAATTGTTGATTTTGGTTCCAAGCGAAATTTGGGTGACTCCTCCACCCCGGATTATACGTCGAAGAGTACGGATCGTTTCTTTGTCGTTGCTGAAATGCAGCATTGACTTGATCCTGTCCTTGTGTAGATGCATTATAAGGACACTCTTCGGTCAGGTGCGATGGATCCGCACAACAAGCACAGATAGTTCGTGGAGGCATAGCAGGGGCAGGAGAAGACGATGAGATTTTGGTCTCGATCGCTTCTAGCTTTTTCGTAAGAGCGGCCATCTCGGTCTTCATGGCAATCGACATCTCTACTTGATGTATGCCTGCCCTAGATTGACCACTAGAAGATGATGTGGTCTTGGTGCTCTCCCACTGTATTGTCTGCTCACTAAGATCCTCGAGAAACTGCCACGCTTCATCACTAGACTTAGAGAGAAAATGACCTTGACAGATGGTTTCTAGCAACTGCTTCGTTGCCGAGTTCAATCCCTCGTATAATGTTTGGCAAAGTTGCCAACTTTCTATCCCATGGTGAGGGCATTGAACTAGTAGGTCCTTAAATCTCTCGAAACACTTCCAAAATGGTTCGGAAGGAAGTTGTGAGAATTGAATTATTTCATTTCGAATTCTGGCAGTTTTATGGTGAGGATAGAACTTTTTCAGAAAAGCCTTCACAAACTCGTCCCAATTTCTTATGGAATGTGATGCGGTGCTATATAGCCACTTCTCGGCTAGGTCACATAAGGTGAAAGGAATGACCCTTAGCCTTATAGCGTCATCACTCAATTGGGTCGTTTTCATCATAGCGCACACATTTTGGAATTTATTAATAAAGATATATGCGTCTTCAGTTTCCAAACCATGAAATTTCGGCAGCATATTGATGAAATGTGGTTTAATCTCAAAATTGTCCCCATTTGCCGGTGGGGGTGAAAGACAGGTGGGTAAAGAAGTGCGGATGGGGTAAAAGAGGTTCTGGAGCGCAACTCGTGCGGGCGCTTCAACAGGCGGCTGGTTCGGGTTATTCGCACCTAATGGAGGTGGAATCCTTCCCGTCGGTAAGGTATTGTTGGGGTTAAATCCCGACATACCTTCGGTGAAAGAAGTTGAAGGTGAGGGTAAGAAAGTGGACGGATTTTCGACTTCGGTGTCGAAAGGTTCATTGGTCGGTACCAACGAAACGCGGACTAATCGGGCGTCTGTATCCCTAGTCCAAAGTGACATACACTAAAAGGGATAGTGCAGTCAGAAAAAAGAAAAACAGAATGTGGGGGTAAGATAACGTCAGTGAGGGAAAGTGGTGTGATCAATTTGCAGGTTTTCTTTTTGCGACAAGTTGCAAGTTTTGAAAAGTTTTATTTATTTATTTATTTATTTTGTTTTATGTGGGAGTTTTGCAAAGAGGTTTTGAAAAAGGACTTGTGACACAACTGTATCAACCACACATGCACAATCAGGCCTAGATCTAGGGTCGCCTAGGTCTACTAGACAGCTCCTAACTAGGGCTAGAAATAGACCTCAAACCGCCTCTTCACGGACAAGTACGGTCAGGTAAGTGGGAAGGAACCACCACTACAGTGGGCCTAATTAATAACCACTAGCCTAGACACCGCAATGTCGGTTAGGATGAACAGCCGATGCCTACCCTAGTCCTTTTCCTATTGAGCTCGCTGTCCTTAGGTCTGAGTCTAATCTTTTTTAATTTATTGTGGTCGATGCAAAATGCTTTAGGTGTTTTCTGGGGTCCTGGGAAGGGTGATGAAATCCCCACCCAATCTGAGTTTGGTCAATTAGCCCCTTAAGTCCAATTAAAATATGCAAAACAAAAATTCACTTGCAATCAATTTTAGCGCGGCGCAAAGAACCCTGCAGAAAATCTGTTATTTAGAAGGGGGAAGAAGATTTTTTAGCGCAAAGAAACCTGCAGAAAATTTTTACAGTGGAGATATGGAGGTTGCAGAGGGGAGAATGAGAAAACTAACCATGCAATTTTGAAGAGCTGATGTGTCAAAATGGCGGCGGAACCGCGGTCTAAAGGCCTCTTTTGCGGCGGAAACGCGACAACTTGGTGGGTTCAGCTTCTGAAAAAATTTGTGCTGCTCTGTACTTGCAATTCCTTTCTGTTCCTATGCTCCTTTTTCTGTTTTGACCTTCTGTAAAACTCCAGATCCAAAAGTCTTTGCTGTTCCTGCAAGATTCCAACGAGAAACCCTTCAAACAGATAAAAATAATGAAAAGATAATTTTTGTATTTTGTATTTTCTGATTTTTATAATTTTTCAAAATTTATATCAACCCGAAATCATACAAATCCAAAAAATTTACGCCATCCCCGGCAACGGCGCCATTTGATTAATCCAAAAAATTGTAGTTTACCGTAATCAGAAACGGCGTCGCTTTGCAGCTAGCCGGTGAGTACGGGTCGATCCCCAGAGATGTGTAATTTCTTGTTTTTGTGTTATAACGAGTTGATTCAGATTGTTGTTTGGTTTTTGTCGATTGATTTAAAAACTAATTTATGTGATATGAAAGAACTCGTTAGGGTTAGGTCGAAGGTAGGGGTGTTGAGATCAATGTTTTCACCTCTTTCAATGCCGTTGATTTAAGCTTTTTAGAAAAATCACAACAATTATTAGTAAAAGGGATTAGGATGATCGGGAAGAAACAAAGTTTCTTCCTCTAGATCCTTGTCCGTCCTTTCCTATTAATTGTTGTGATCTTCATGGACGTCATATATGTCCGGCCTTTTATACTACGGTTCACCGTTACCTTGTAGGTAGGGTGCCGTAGGGGGCGGATCATACATGCGTGCATGAAGGTTTCGTTTTGAAAATATGTTGGCATTGAAGAAGGTGAGAGACATCCATCTCTCACTCCCTCTCTTGTTCCTAACCCTAACGAGCGAGGATTTTACTCGCTCATTAGGGAATTATTACAAAGAGACATTTTTGTTGCTTTATGTTTTTAGTGTAATTACTTACTTCTTACGACAAATTAAAAATAGCTAAACAAATGGATAACTAGGGCAAGTAATGATATTAAACTAAGGCAGGAATTAAATAATTTAAAAACTTACAAGAAAAGATGATGCTCTTGATCTCTCAACAGGTCTGAACTTTTATTGATTGATAAGAGGCATGCATTTTACAGATCTTGAGTACAATTTATAAGAAACCAGTGAAGCTAGGGTTACAGACTCCCGTATACATGAAATTACTGATTTGCCCCCTAAAAATCCCAACATATGAACCGACACACCGACACAAGAAGTCGGTGCCGACACGGGCACCATATGGCCGCGGTTCCGCGGCAAAGACATGCCATATGGTCGCGGTTCCGCGGCAAAGACATGCCTTTGGCCGCGGTTCCGCGGCCATTTGGTGAGTTCATCTCACCAACTTTCTGTGATTGGTTTTTCTTCTCTTGGGCTTCCTATTTTCATTGTTCTTTTCTCTGTTGGGCTTCTTAGTATTCTCCAGATCCTCAGTGAAACTTGTAAGGATCTTTTGACCGTTTCACTTTCGTCTTTTTGGACCCTGCATTGTTCTTCATCTCGACTTGAGTAAGATCCGTCTGCTAGTTGGTCAAAAGTCCATTTTCTGTATCATCTTTGTCTTTTTCACTGTATTTGCTCTGAAATCCTGTATCCTGTAACATGCAACAAACGAGCGTCAAAAGTACCTGTTTACTTATAAAATGCACAAAAGTGGGGCGTATGAATTGCAATATTATGATGTGAACAGACCCCACCCTTGAATAAAACGATTCTCTCTGCCATTCAAAATTCCAGAGAATAGATGAATCAGGAAACAAAACTGGCATCAGGGTGATAGCAGTAGAGACAAGGAAAGACAATATTGGGAAAGGAACAAGCATATGTTACACAAGCGAAAATGAGACAGAGATGAGGTGTGAGTAATCAAACTAAAGAATGATAAATTGTACCTGCATATCTCCATCATCGTCCCTTCATCTCGGAGATCGGACCGAGCACCACCTTGATCCCAGTAGAGCCCTTGCTGATATCGTGTCGCGTGGGTTCGCGCCTCCATTTTCGTGATCGTCATTTTTGAGGCAAGTATTCGATACTTGCTTACATGCTATTGAAACTTTAAACTGTAAGTCCATGCTACCTCTCCCGGTACTTTCGGGCATGCGGAATTTGGTGAAAAACAATTTTCTAGAGGTGGTAACATGGACTCAAAACCGGATCTTTGTTAAACATCTAACTAACAACCTAACTAGGAGTTGTTAACTACTCGGTTAGGGGGTTATACCTTTCTTTCTTGATCTCCTTCGTCTTCAAGCCTCGATGGTTGTCCGGATCGCCTTCACTCCGTCGTCTCCTTGCGCCGAAGATAGATCCACCTCGAAAGCTTCTACCTTTGGCTTCTTCTTCGATCTTTGAAGAAACTAGTTCACTTGGTTTGCTAAACCTTGTGAACTAGAGTGAGTAGAGAAGAGTGTGTTGGGATTTTCTCTATGGTTCTTGATTCTCAACACATGAGACAAGTGAACCATAGACTAAGAGAGGGAGAGCAAGAGGAAGGAGATGAGAGCTCAAGAACAAGAGAAAGAATGAGAATGATAGAATGATAGAAGACTTTTCTCTCTTGGCTCTCATAATCCATAACCATCATCACAAAATAGTAATCAAGTATTGTGTAAATGGTTTAAGCTACAATAGCCATATCATTTCATGCACTCATTTCTCACAAGAGAAACAAGCAAGTAAAAAGTCTTTGCCATGAAATGATGGCCATTGTCATCATGATGGTCAACTAGTCCAACCTAGTCAACCGTCAACAAAGTCAACAAGTCAACAAAGTCAACCCCTCATCAACCATGTCATCACAATACTTAATTAATATTATTGTTAATCATATATCATATTCTCATTAGGGTTGAGCAAAAAGTCAATAGTCAACAGTCAACGGTCAACAACCCTAATGAGAATCCTCTGCCTCTGTCTCTCCGTCAACTGTGCATACACACTCGCATCCGCGTTCCGAGGAACATGAATACATACTGGATAAATCCAATCCCAATACGTACACTAGGATCTGGCTTAAACCAAAGCCCGCTAGTGTTAACTGTCCGGACACAGTACGTGCATAAGTGCACGGATGTGACCGAACCCTGTCGCAAAACCATGCGACCTGTCGCAAAACCATGCGACCTCTACTCTGTTGCCTAAAGGAGAATATCTCTCTGTGTGGGACTCTAAAGACTCGACACTACGCTGGCAGTGGGTTTAACCACAGACCGCAAGCGGCACTAGCTGTGCGTAACGGTCCCCAGGTAGAAGCCGACAAGAAGACCGACGAGGTGAAACCCATCTGAACTCCTACTGAGCCTGAATGTGACAATCTCTGTACAGTCCGGTCTGTTCGTCTGATACATCGCATGGCGGGCCTAGGGGGGCGGTAAACATCAGTCCCCTAATAGCGGTACAAGTCGTGTCGGAGTGAAGCCCAAAACACCCTGAGATAACACTGGAAGCCTACCAGTATATCTCGATTGCCCTGGCCAGGGACTACTCGTATAATGACTCTCCTAGACACAGCGCGATGTCAACCCCCAATACCGGGAGAGACGAATCCTGTCTAACCGTCACTGCCTCCAAGTGCTTCGAGACTGTACCCAACCACTACCTGTTTGCACGACTCCTTTGAGCCGTGGTAGGGTAGTAATCAAAGTACAGTGGGAACACACTCGAGGCGAAGTGACAGTGTCAAGTCAGCGGACTAAGCTGTACTCATGTCACCTGGGAACTGATAACTGACGATAGGTATAATACCAACCGGTCAGTTCCCGACGAGTCCTGTCCAGTGTACTCGTAACCTAACGAGCACCCGTATACTATCTCCAGTACGACGTACTGATGGCTGTGGGACAGACCATCTCCCACACTGGGATGAGAAGCGCATACGCTAGTCTACTCCGGAGTATCGATGCCCTGTCTCGATAGTCCTGCGACTGGGGACCTGTATAAGGATGTGCTTATAGATTACCCATCCCCCATTAGTGTGACTGCCATCACAACGCTGGTAATCAAGCAAAGATCCTAAGGGCTCCACTAATGTGTATAGGTGATATACAAAAATAAACACATGTACACATTGAAGTAGAAACAAACCAAGTAGCATACTACTATGTTGAGCAAGATTGTTTATACAAGGTGAATATCCCAAGCTTCCATTAAGTAATATACAAACTAGTATGATACAGTAATGGCCTCTAGGGCATATACACTAACAATCTCCCACTTGCACTAAGGCCATGTACTGGCGTATCGAAGACCTATCATCTCGATCAGCCGCTCGAACTGAGTCTGGGGCAAGGCCTTGGTGAATGGATCTGCAGTGTTATCTTCTGAAGCGACCCTCCGAACCTCGATCTCCTGGCGATCCACGATCTCCCTGATCAGGTGATACCGCCTCAAGATGTGTCTGGATCTCTGATGGGACCTGGGTTCCTTCGCTAAAGCTATATCCCCGTTGTTGTCGCAATACAGAGGTATTGGATCAACAATGGACGGAACCACCTGAAGTTCTTTTAAGAACTTCCTTATCCAGACAGCTTCTTTTGCGGCATCAGATGCAGCGATGTATTCCGCTTCCATCGTCGAGTCTGCAACGGTTTCCTGTTTGGAACTCTTCCAACACACCGCCCCTCCATTGAGGGTAAAGACAAAACCCGACATGGACTTGGAATCATCCTTGTCACTCTGGAAGCTGGAGTCAGCAAAGGCCTCGATCTGGAGGTCTTTTCCGCCATACACCAAGAACATCTCCTTAGTCCTTCTCAGGTACTTGAGAATGTTCTTTACCGCTATCTAGTGTTTCTCCCCAGGGTTTGACTGATACCGGCTTACTACACTCAGTGCATAAGCTACATCCGGTCTGGTACACAACATCGCATACATTATAGAGCCTACCGCAGAAGCGTAGGGTATAATAGACATGCGATCCCTCTCCAAATCAGTCTTGGGAGACATCTCTTTAGAGAGGGTGATCCCGTGACAAGCCGGTAGGTTACCGCGCTTGGAATCTTCCATACTGAATCTTTTCAGTATGGTGTCGATGTACCTGGACTGTGAAAGTCCTAATATCCTCTTGGATCTATCACGATCGATCCGGATCCCCAGGATGTATGAGGCATCACCCAGGTCTTTCATGGAGAACATGTTTGACAAGAACCCCTTGACAGATTGTAGCATAGGAATGTCATTTCCTATTAAGAGAATGTCATCCACGTATAAAACGAGGAATACTGCAGTTCTTGCTACAAATCTACTATAGATGCATGGTTCATCTGGATTTTTGATAAAGCCAAATTCCTTGACCGTCTCATCAAAACAGATGTTCTAACTCCGCGATGCCTGCTTTAGTCCGTAAATGGACTTTAGCAACTTGCACACATTTCCGCTGCTCCCACTCTGAATGAAACCCTCTGGCTGGTCCATATAGACACACTACTCTAAATTTCCATTTAGAAAAGCTGTCTTTACGTCCATCTGCCAAATCTCATAATCGTGGAAGGCAGCAATGGTAAGAAGGATCCGAATGGATTTCAGCATAGCTACTGGAGAAAAGGTCTCGTCATAGTCCAAACCAGGTCTTTGACGAAAACCCTTTGCAACCAGTCTAGCTTTATAGGTCTCAACCTGTCCATCTACACCAATCTTCCTTTTGAAGATCCACTTGCATCCTACGGGTTTTACCCCGTCTGGAGCAACGTCCAACGTCCATACTTTGTTGGTGTACATGGACTCCATTTCGGTCCGCATTGCATCCAGCCATTTTACCGAGTCGACGCTCTGAACGGCTTGCTGGAAGCTAGTAGGCTCATCATAATCTATGATGCAATCCTCTCTATCCCCGTCTATGAGAAAACCGCAGTATCTCTCGGGCGGATGAGACTGCCTACTACTTCTGCGGAGCGGCGTAGGAATGTCCTGTTCTTTTGAACCCTCTGGTTCCACTAAGCTTTCAGTAATAGCCTGTGGTTCTAGAATTTCTTCCAGTTCTATTTCGCTCCCACTTGTTTCCTTTTCTAAGAACTGGTGTTCCAGAAAATCGGCATTACGAGAAACAATGATCTTTTGTTCCTCTGCGTAATAGAAGAGATACCTCCTGGAATTCTTTGGGTATCCGACAAACTTGAACAGTACTGAGCGTGCCTCGAGCTTGTCCGCATGCTGCTTTTTGACAAAAGCCGGACATCCCCAGATCTTCAGATATTGAAGATAGGGTTTCTTCCCACTCCATATTTCATATGGTGTGGTAGGCACAGTCTTAGTCGTAACTCGGTTCAAAAGGTATGCAGCTGATTCTAGCGCATACCCCCAGAATGATCGTGGTAACTCAGCATTACTCATCATGGACCGTACCATATCCAATAGGGTTCGGTTCCGTCTCTCCGATACGCCGTTATGTTGCGAAGTGTATGAAGGAGTAAGCTGAGAGAGAATTCTGTTCTCTTTTAAATAGTCCAGGAACTTGGCACTCAAGTATTCTCCACCTCGATCCGATCTTAGAATCTTAATACTTTTGCCGGTTTGTTTTTCTACTTCATTCTTATATTCCTGGAACTTTCCAAAGGCTTCGGACTTATGTTTCATCAAGAAGACATAACCGTACCTTGAAAAGTCATCCGTAAAAGTAATGAAGTAAGAATAACCGCTTCGCTCATGTGTAGACATTGGACCGCACACGTCGCTGTGTACGAGTCCCAAGAGCTCGCTCGCTCTTACTCCGTGTCCAGTGAACGGAGTCTTTGTCATCTTTCCTTTGAGACGGGATTGACAAGTGGCATACGATTGATATTCGAACGGATTCAAATATCCTTCTGTATGTAACTTCGTCAACCTTCTCTCATTGATGTGACCTAGTCTACAATGCCATAAGAAAGTCTGATTTATTTCCGGAGACTTTCTCTTGTGTGTATTCTGGACATTGAAAATCTGTGGCTGGTTTAATACGTATATACCATTGCTCAATGTACCTGACCCAATCAGAACTTGATTAAGGTGAATGTTTACAACATTACTTACAAACGCAAATTCATAACCTTCTTTAGAAACTAAAGATACAGAAATGATATTACAAGTTGCGTTGGGTACAAAAAATCAATTACGTAAAACCAAAACATGTCCATCTGACATTCCCAGGTGATAGTCCCCCACGGCCTTAGCATCCATGCTAGCTCCGTTTGCAACTCTGAGGGTCATGTCACCCGCCTTCAAAACCTTACGGTTTCTCAACGCCTGCAAAGAATTACAGATATGAGATCCTGATCCGGTATCCAATACCCAGGAAGTAGAGTTTATTAAAAGACAGTTTTCAATAACATACACACTTGAAGCTAAAGCCGTAACCTGCTTCAATTCCTGTGTCCTGGCTTTCCAAGCCCTGCAATCATTCTTCCAGTGACCCTTCTTATGACAATAGAAGCATTCTTCTTTATCCACAAGCTGCCCCGCTTTCTTTGTTGCCTTTGCTTTTCCCTTCGTATCCACTTTACTAACACCGCCCCTTGGTTTGGCGGGGGCTTTCTTCTTCTTTCCCTTGGCTTTCGCCTTGGACCTAGAAGAGGAAGATCCTCCTACAAACAAAGTGGATGTTTCCCTACCTTTCTGTAGGGTGCCCTCTGCACTCCTCAGCATGTTGAGGAGTTCTGAAAGTTCAACTTCTTTTTCTTGTAAGTTGAAGTTCAGTATAAACTGGGCGTAAGTGGAAGGAAGGGACTGGAGAATCAAGTCAGTATAGAGCTCATTCTCCAACGTGGTTCCAAGTTCCGCGAGCTCCTCAATGAAGCCAATCATCTTAAGCACGTGTTCCGCTACCGATGATCCGATGGCCAACCTTGCCGAAAATAACTTCTTCGACACTTCGTATCTAGCGATACGAGATTGCTCTCCATACAGTTCTTTTGTATGGAGAAATATGGATTCAAGGTCCATATTCTCGTGCCTCCTCTGATGTTCGTTGTCCATCGAGGCAAGTACGAGGCACTTGGCCTTCGCGCTATCAATCTCCCAGGTCTTACGAATTTCCTTATCCGCGACGCTGGAGGTGGGACTTGGGACAGAGGGAGCTTTGGTAGTAAGAAGATACCCCAGCTTGTCGTAAGTGATTGCCATTTTGACATTCCTGAGCCAATCTTTGTAGTTTGGCCCTGTCAGTATGTTTTTTATCTAGAAGTAACTTAAGTCCAGTCATGTCGATTGGTCGCTGCAATTAGGAGAGAGAAGAAGAAACACTCAGCATGATGCTCTTGCAAGTTTAGAGTGGTTTTTAATTTGTCTAAACAGGATGGCTCCCACTGTTTCTCGAATCCCTCCTCAAACCAAAAAGGAAGAATTAGTCAGGATCAATCTCACCGTACAATACTTGCTTAACCGTTCGGCCAGGCTGGTGTCGGTACTTCGAGGGAGGTTTTCCAACGCTTTCGCGAAGTTCCTTAATTCAAGAACCTCTTTTCCCTGGGAGCGTAGCCCCGCTAACACCTTTCTAGACACCTACTTGGTTTATAGCATTGATCGTTAAGTGAGAAATTTCTCAAGGAGTAGCAAATACTCACAGTAGGATCGGGATCCAAATATCATCGCGTGACGAAACTGAAGGAATCCTACCAGAATCATCACACTCCAAATGGTATGCAACGCTAGCAAGTTTCAGTACTTATGAAACTCCCGATGTGGATTTTTGCCCCATGCTCTTATGAACTTGGCGTGAGGTCAAAATGTCATAAGTCACATGTCAAGTTCTTCCCATCATTATCCAGGTTAATTTGAACCCACCCGTACATACCCTTGACGTAGGCCAAAATGGAAGTACGACTGTCTCAAACCAACGCATTCTATCTATGCAACAAATAAATATCCGGCAGCTACTAATCACTATGCCTTGGCGTGAGGTCAAAATACATAGCTTGAATACTACCGAATATTTAACTGAAATGATGGAGGGCTACGGATGGTTTTGGCAAAACCGTGAACGTAGTGAACTTGATATAGTCGATGGAACGAGATAGCTTTTAAAATGAGTGGCTCAAACTCCGCATTTTAAAAGTTTGTTTTGAAAAGAACCGAGTGGTTTTTCGAAAGTGTTCCAACGACTTTTACATGGTTTATTTTCTTGCATTAGTTCTTTTAATGCGTGATATTCTTGCATTAGTTCTTTTAATGCGTCCCATCATTTAATCCTACCATTGCAGAAAACAACCAAAATATGGCGTACGCTTATGCCATTCGCATTCGCCACGGGGCCCCGTCATTACCCGTTAGGTTACTTAACTAACGACAGAGCGGGGGCTGGGCTAGCGCGGCTGTAAAACATAAGCAACGCCTAAATAATATCATATATAGATATATTGCAATGATAGACATTTCAGATCACAGATGAACACATTGGATATACTAGGAACCTGCAATTCGTACGAGCCTGTAACGAAAAGCAGATTACACGGTCGCGGTGAATAGCCAATACCCCACCCAAGACCCCTACGGGTGCGGCAAACTACCCGCCAAGTACCCGAAGCGAAGCAACCTCCCTCATCCCCGTGAGTAGGCCACTCGGCACTTCGGCATACCCGGTAGTTTGTGCACCCCCTCCATGGGTCTATCCTAGGAGCAAAAACAGTAAAAAGAAATTATACAATGACGGCTACAACCCCGACCCGGTTGTGCGGCCATACAAATAATTATTACATCAATTTACAAATTTACATGAATTGAAAGAAAATAAAACTCTCGTCTCACAACCCTCGGCTATTCACCCGCGACAATCCAATGAATTCATATACACAAACCAATAACATTACAGATCACAGATTTGTATAACCCCCACTAATCGACATATAGCGATTAGTAGACGTTCAATACAAATATCACATCATAGAAAAGTCAGCTTAAGTCTTTTAGAAGTTCGATCAAAAATACGGATTTATAGGCCCCCAATACAAAATTTTTGTTCTGGAAAATCTGGGCAGAAAATACATATTCCAAAAATCCCAAAACAACCCTATAAGCACTCTGCAAGAAGATTTTTCCCCGATCGAGTTAACTCGGCCGCGGAACCGCGGCGGGAGCATGCTCCCGCCGCGTTTCCGCGGCACATTGAACGATTCAGGGGACGAAATTTCTTGGGTGTTCACACAAAAGCCTGAGCCGATTTTTAAGATAAAATTTATCAATTTTTGAACAGAAAAAAAATCGGCAGAAACTTGACAGTTTTGGGTTCGTTTTGCGACTTTTCTTTGATCGATCTTCTAGCTACTTTGCTAACATGTTAGATAGAGTTTAACTAGGCTCTGATACCACTATAAGTCCATGCTACCTCTCCCGGTACTTTCGGGCATGCGGAATTTGGTGAAAAACAATTTTCTAGAGGTGGTAACATGGACTCAAAACCGGATCTTTGTTAAACATCTAACTAACAACCTAATTAGGAGTTGCTAACTACTCGGTTGGGGGGTTATACCTTTCTTTCTTGATCTCCTTCGTCTTCAAGCCTCGATGGTTGTCCGGATCGCCTTCACTCCATCGTCTCCTTGCGCCGAAGATAGATCCACCTCGAAAGCTTCTACCTTTGGCTTCTTCTTCGATCTTTAAAGAAACTAGTTCACTTGGTTTGCTAAACCTTGTGAACTAGAGTGAGTAGAGAAGAGTGTGTTGGGATTTTCTCTATGGTTCTTGATTCTCAACACATGAGACAAGTGAACCATAGACTAAGAGAGGGAGAGCAAGAGGAAGGAGATGAGAGCTCAAGAACAAGAGAGAGAATGAGAATGATAGAATGATAGAAGACTTTTCTCTCTTGGCTCTCATAATCCATAACCATCATCACAAAATAGTAATCAAGTATTGTGTAAATGGTTTAAGCTACAATAGCCATATCATTTCATGCACTCATTTCTCACAAGAGAAACAAGCAAGTAAAAAGTCTTTGCCATGAAATGATGGCCATTGTCATCATGATGGTCAACTAGTCCAATCTAGTCAACCTGTCAACAAAGTCAACAAGTCAACAAAGTCAACCCCTCATCAACCATGTCACCACAATACTTAATTAATATTATTGTTAATCATATATCATATTCTCATTAGGGTTGAGCAAAAAGTCAATAGTCAACAGTCAACGGTCAACAACCCTAATGAGAATCCTCTGCCTCTGTCTCTCCGTCAACTGTGCATACACACCCGCATCCGCGTTCCGAGGAACACGAATACATACTGGATAAATCCAATCCCAATACGTACACTAGGATCTGGCTTAAACCAAATTCCCGCTAGTGTTAACTGTCCGGACACTGTACGTGCATAAGTGCACGGATGTGACCGAACCCTGTCGCAAAACCATGCGACCTGTCGCAAAACCATGTGACCTCTACTCTTTTGCCTAAAGGCGAATAGCTCTCTGTGTGGGACTCTAAAGACTCGACACTACGCTGGCTGTGGGTTTAACCACAGACCGCAAGCGGCACTAGCTGTGCGTAACGGTCCCCAGGTAGAAGCCGACAAGAAGACCGACGAGGTGAAACCCATCTGAACTCCTACTGAGCCTGAATGTGACAATCTCCGTACAGTCTGGTCTGTTCGTCTGATACATCGCATGGCGGGCCTAGGGGGGCGGTAAACATCAGTCCCCTAATAGCGGTACAAGTCGTGTCGGAGTGAAGCCCAAAACACCCTGAGATAACACTGGAAGCCTACCAGTATATCTCGATTGCCCTGGCCAGGGACTACTCGTGTAATGGCTCTCCTAGACACAGCGCGATGTCAACCCCCAATACCGGGAGAGACGAATCCTGTCTAACCGTCACTGCCTCCAAGTGCTTCGGGACTGTACCCAACCACTACCTGTTTGCACGACTCCTTTGAGCCGTGGTAGGGTAGTAATCAAAGTACAGTGGGAACACACTCGAGGCGAAGTGACAGTGTCAAGTCAGCGGACTAAGCTGTACTCATGTACCTGGGAACTGATAACTGACGATAGGTATAATACCAACCGGTCAGTTCCCGACAAGTCATGTCCAGTGTACTCGTAACCTAACGAGCACCCGTATACTATCTCCAGTACGACGTTTTGATGGCTGTGGGACAGACCATCTCCCATACTGGGATGAGAAGCGCATACGCTAGTCTACTCCGGAGTATCGATGCCCTGTCTCGATAGTCCTGCGACTAGGGACCTGTATAAGGATGTGCTTATAGATTACCCAGCCCCCACTAGTGTGACTGCCATCACAACGCTGGTAATCAAGCAAAGATCCTAAGGGCTCCACTAATGTGTATAGGTGATATATAAAAATAAACACATGTACACATTGAAGTAGAAACAAACCAAGTAGCATACTACTATGTTGAGCAAGATTGTTTATACAAGGTGAATATCCCAAGTTTCCATTAAGCAATATACAAACTAGTATGATACAGTAATGGCCTCTAGGGCATATACACTAACATAAACTTGCCTTAATATTTATCCATGATCTAATAATGTATTATTTAGTAAATCACCTTACATACATTGCTTCCTGTTTAACCCTAGTTGCATGCCAAATTAATTATTTTCCTGTTAAATTCTTATTTAGAAGTGATAACAGTGGAGTTCCAATTAACCGTATCAGGCTCCGCTGTACCTTTATGTTTCCGAACCTGAGACTTAATCTCGCATCGAATTATACATAACTAACAACCCCCGTACATGATAGATTACATTTTGGTTTACTGCTATGGAACTTTTATTCCAGCTTAGCCTATCAGATATTCATGTACAACTTAAACCGGTCAAATTATGTTTGCATTCTTTAAACAGATTACACATGTAGTTGCACTCAATGTTTTATTAACCTAATTCCAGTAGTTGCATTTACCATTCTGTATTCACGTTATATTGGCACCATCTATTTAACACGATTGAAAACTGCACCGCTAGATAATAAATCCGCTTTATTGCTTTACGCATTGATTAGATCTTGATGTTTGCTTATATCTGATTGTGAGCACACCCACGATATTGTTTATATCTTGACCTGACATGGCTACATATATATATTGATACACCTGACATGGTACCATGTACTGTTGACTTGACCTGATGTACCATGACCCGACCTGTTACCTGATCTCGTGCCTAATGCCATCAAACCTGACATGTAGTCCTCATGGACCGTTCCTGTTGTCTATCCAGACAAACCTGCTTTTACCTGATCCTGTGTTGGCATTAGTTCTTGATTACTGAATACCTGACCTGACATACATAACTTGGGGGTATGGGGAAGTCAAAGGTGAAATCTGACTTGTAACTCGACAGTTCACTACCTGTCCTGAGTGTACACATTCCTGTTTTGTGCCTAGCGGCATGTCTCGGTTTTAGCCGAGAATATTGTGGCCGTGGTCCCGGGTATGTACGGGATACTATCGAGTGTACACATTCCTGTTTTGTGCCTAGCGTCATGTCTCGGCTGCAGCCGAGAATATTGTGGTCGTGGTCCCGGGTATGTACGGGATACTATTGAGTTACATCGACGATTCATCAATTGATTTCAAAGACTTTAGAATAGAAAACCTAATATAACAGTTTAGTTACCCACTGCACACTACCCTGCACTGCTTGTTTCACATTATTGCTTTATTCATGTTTATTTTGCATTGCCTGTTACATTGTTCATATTATATTACTGGTTGACATGACGCGCTGACGTCTGGGTTTTGCATGGCTCAGATTCTGTACCACTGTCGCAGTCCGAGCAGGAGTACTTCAGCCAGCAGGCTGAGCTGTGAGTTCAGTAGTAGTTAGTTTTATTTCCTGCATTTATTTCCTGATGTGAGCCCGCATTATGGGACACACTTTTCAGTTATTTGTATTGGATCATTTGCTTCCGCATTTATTTATTATCGACTCCTGTTATTCTGGATTATGGACATGTTTTAGATAGTTTTATCTTGTTCTTGATATCTCTACAGCCGTAATGTGACTGTGGATGGATACTTCCTACCCACAGGTAGCATGGTTGGCTATGTCACGTGCTCAATCTAGCGTACTCTGGGAAGCGGGGCGTGACAACAATGGTGAGTCACAAGCCTACACCATTCCATCACATACAAGAAGAGTGGAGAAGAGAAGAGAGAGAGCCACCTCTTTGTACACACGCGCAGATACACACACATACACTAATATAAGTATATGCTACAAATACATACACCCGTATTCGTATCAAAATACATATACCCGTATTTGTATTAAGATACGAATACCCGTATTTATATCAAGACACAAATACATGTTTTTATACAAATACCCGTTGTTTACCGCCGAAGACTAGACTGAGACGTTGGGACGTCTAGCCTGAATTTGGGGGCAGATATTATTTGGACATATCCATCCCCCTCTCCGAAGATAACAAGTTAATTTATGGCACCGTATATCGGAGGTTTGGATAGATGCGACCGTTGTAGCAGACTTTATCAGATTCCCCCTCATTTGTGAGGGGGTTTTGATTGTGGGGACGCTCTTCCCTACAGGCACAAGCCTCGACAATTAATTACGTTATCGCGTTGCGATAACCACTTTCTCCTGCTCCAGTAGATCACTTTGTGTCATGTTATATTTGTTTTATTTTGGTTGCCCATGGATTGTATACGGAGACTAGTTTATGTCGTCGCCCGTAGAGCGCGGATTAGTCCAAATCCGTATGTTTTAGATTTGGAGATTAACTTAGGTTGTATGTATTCCATCAGTTCAAAGATATTTTATTTTATTTAAGGACCGTTAATTTGTTTTTAAATTAAGATCTACTTAAATATATGAGCATTTAGGCTCAATTTATTTTAACTAAGGATACGTTAGTCCTATTTGAGACTAAGATCAACTTAAAAATATTTTTAGGATCATTAAATTTAGTTAAGATCCAACAACAGAGCATTTGGTCTCAGCTGCAAGAAATCTTCAAAGACTTAGCCAATTTGGGATCAGTCTGCTCGGTATTGGACTTTTAACCTTATTCAAAAGTGCTAAGCACTTATTTGTTGCTCTGACGCTCACATGTGTTTCATGTGAGGCGCTGAGTCTTCACCCCTGGGCGCTCAGGTGGAAAGCACGTGAGGCGCTGAGTTTATATTTTTGGACGCTCACGTGGGAAGCACGTGATGCGCTGAGCTCTTTTCTTTGTTGGGTGATTACGTTGGAAGCACATGAGGCACTGAGTACTTATTTTTAGGCGCTCACATGGGAAGCACGTGAGGCGCTAAGATTTTTTTTGTTGGACGCTCACGTGGAAAGCACGTGAGGCGCTGAGCTCTTTTCTTTGTTGGGCATTCACGTGGGAAGCACATGAGACGCTGAGTTCTTTTCATTTAGAGATTTAATCTCTGTTAATGGCATTTTTAGCCATTAATGATCACCAAGATCTCTATTTTAGAGATTTAGGATCTGCTTTTCTTTTAAAAACTAAATTCTTCTGTTCTTTTTACAAGAACTAAGTCCTTCTGTTCTTTTTACAAGAACTAAGTTCTTTGTATAGGGTTAAACCCTATTTTCAGATGAATTAAATTCCTAGAATATATTTCTTTTCTCTTTTTTCTTTTTGCCTAGTTCTTTTCCCTAGATTTTGAGTCTGAAGAACAGAATCTTCCCGATGAGAATTAAATTCTCAACTTATGGAGAGATTTTTCTTACGGATCTCAGATCCAGAGAAAGAACTAAGTTCTTTTATGAAGGGTTAAACCCTTATTTTTATTTATGCTAGGCAAATGAAATATATTTTATCTCTGCTTTTTCTTTACATAGGGTTTGAAAGAGCAAGAATATCTTCTTTGAAAGAGAATTGAATTCTCAGCTTTTGTGACTTCTGTCTTTTTGTTTGCAGAAGCTTATGGGTTTTTTTCCTATTTTATGAGATTTAATCTCTTTACTCCTATTTATAAGAGAAGAGAAAAGTCAATTTGTTGAGAAAATCTCTTATTGAAAGATCATGATTGATTTTATAATCAATCAAATTGGTCTTAAAGATCAACCGGTGAATTTTATTCACCATTGGATTTTTAATCCAAAGGCTCTCTGTTTAACAGAGAAGATTTCTTGTTTGTTTTGACAAGATTAGGAAAATATTTTTCTAAGATAGAATTTTATTCTATCAGATGATCGATAGGTGATTTTATAATCACCGTTGAATCTTTGATCCAAGGGTCCTCTGTTTAACAGAGAAGATCTTTCTAATTTGAAAAAGACCAGAAAAATATTTCCCACATAGAATTTAATTCTATCAGATAGTTTAATTGGTGATTTTATCAGCATTGGATTTTAAATCCAAAGATTCTCTGTTAGAGAAAGATCTTTCCATATTCGAAAGATCGGGGAAAATATTTCCCAAAATAGAATTTAATTCTATCAAATGAGAGCATTTTAAATTGGGGCGCTCACGTGCCATCATATGAGTGCTGCCATATACATATATGGCAGTGACGCTCACGTGCTTTACATGTGAGCGCTACCAAAAGAATGCGATAAGGGAACTCACGTATTTAACACGTGACCCCCAGTATGGGTTTTAGCCTGATTATTTTCAGCGCTCATATAATTTGCATATGAGCGCTCATGTGTTTAACACGTGAGACTTGTTTGGCCTTGGGTTATTTATGTTCAGTGCTCATATACTTTGCATCTAAGCGTTCACATGTTTAACATGTGAGGCCAAAGTTTGGGTTTTAATTCTCCTTGAAGAAATAACGCTCACGTGTTTTTCACATGGAAAGAATTCGTTTCCTTTTTCTCTTCCTTCCCCTTCTTTATAAGGGAACAACTAGCTCTTAGCCAAATATTTTGGCGGGAACACCCGTATTCATATAAATACTGTATTCTGTTAAAATACAAATACGAAAAAGAGATATATAATACTAGCTCACATTTCATCCAAATGTGATAATCTGGTTATCCTTCAAACCGCCTAGTATTAACAAACTGTCCGATTAAAAGTACGTGTAAAAAAACACGTATTTAATCGAACCCAAGTACGTATCAAAATACGTACACTACATCATTTCGCCTAAACTGGGAAACCCTCTGTGTGGGACTCTAAAGACTCGACAATACGCTGGCAGTGGGTTTAACCAAAAGCACGTCAGCGACACTAGCTGTACGTAACGGCTGCCCACGTATTGATCAAAAGGAAGGCCGACAAGCAAACTTGTCTGTATCCTTACTGAACCTGAAAGTGACAATCTACATACAGTCTAGTCTCTTCGTCTAAGAGTATCGCATACTGGGTCTAAGGAGGTGGAAAACGTCAGACCCTTAATAACCCAATAAGTCATGTCTATGTGGCCCAAAACCATCCCGAGAAACTACCGATCTCACAATCAGTAAATCTCAACTGTCTTGGCCAAAGTCTTATGGTGATGACCAATCGAACACATCACGACATCAACTCCTTATATCAGGAGAGACGAATCCCTTATCGCTCACTGCCCCCGAGTGCTTTAGGACTGTACCCAATTAAAATATGTTTGCACGACTCTTTAAAGTCGTGGTAGGGTAATAATCTAAGTACAGTGGGAACACACTCGAGATGAATGACGATATTAGGTCTAAATACCGACATGTACATATGTCACAAGAGAACTACTATCTGACGATAGGTATATAACTATCTGGAAGTTCTCGGCGAGTCTGTACGATATAACTCATAACCTAATGAGCACCTGTATACTATCTTTGGTGCCGAACACCAATAGCTGTGGGATAGGCCACCTTCCCTCACGGGAATAAGAAACATATACACTAGTCTACTCCGGAATATCGATGTCCTATCTCAAAACTCCAACGACTAGGGACAATTTAAGGATGTGCTTATAGACTACCTAGACCCCATGAGTATGATCGCCATCACAACTCTAGTAGTCAAGCAAAGATCCTACGGGCTTTACCAATATGTAATCAAGATACGTAATATAAAATATAATATATACACATGTTGAGGTAAAGACAAACCAGATGGCATACTATCATATCGAGCAAGATTGTCCTGTACATATATATATCCCAAGCATCCATATGTAATATACAATCCTGTAGTATACAATAATGGCCTTTAGGACATATACATCTAACAATCTCCCACTTGCACTAAGGCCATATATTGGCGTATCGATGACCAATCATCTACAATAGCTGCTCGAGCTGAGTCTAAGGAAGTGCCTTTGTGAGTGGGTCTGTCGTGTTGTCTTTTATGTCTACTCTCCTGACCTCGATCTCTCGACGATCAATGATCTTCCTGATCAGGTGATACCGCCTTAAGATGTGTCTGGATTTTGATGGGACCGCGGTTCCTTCACTAACGCTATAGCGTCATTGTTGTCATAATACAAAGGTATGGATCAACAATAGACGAAACCACCTCAAGTTCATGAATGAACTTTCTCATCCAGACAACCTCTTTTGCGGCATCCCTGGCAGCAATGTATTCAGCCTCCATCATCGAGTCTTCTACGGGAACTCTTCCTACACACCGCCCCTCCATTGAGGGTAAACACATAACCCGAGACAAATTTGTTGTCATCCTTGTCGCTTTGGAAGCTTGAATCGGTAAAGGACTCCATATGGAGGTCTCCATTACCGTACACTAAGAATATATCCTTAGTCCTTCTCATGTACTTCAGAATGTTCTTCACAGTTGTCCAATGCTTCTCTCCTGGGTTTGACTGATACCGGCTTACTATACTAAGTGTGTAAGCTGCATCTAGTCTGGTACATAATATCGTATACATTATTGATTCTACCGCCGAAGCGTGGTGTAGAATGCTCATGCGAGCCCTCTCCTCGTCAGTCATGGGAGATATCTCTTTGGAGAGGGTGATTATGTGACAAGCAGGTAAATTACAGCGCTTGGAATCTTCCATACCATATCTCTTTAGTTTGGTGTCAATATACCTGGACTGTGAAAGTCCCAACATCCTCTTAGAACTATCATGATAGATCTTGATCTGCAGAATGTAGGAGGTATCACCTAGGTCCTTCATGGAGAACTTCTGAGACAAGAACAGTTTGACCGACTGTAGCATAGGAATATCATTTCTTATTAGGAGAACGTCATCCACATACAATACGAGTAATACCACAGTTTTGCCTACAATCTTCTTGTAAATACAAAGCTCATCTATACATTTGATGAAGTCAAATTTCTTGACTGTTTCATCAAAACAGATGTTCCAGCTCCGCGATACCTGCTTTAATCCATAAATGGATTTAAGCAATTTGCACATCTTCCTGCTGCTCCTACTGTCTATGAAGCCATCTGACTGATCCATATAGACACACTCTTCTAAAGCACCGTTTAGAAAAGCGGTCTTTACGTCCATCTGCCAGATCTGGAAGGCAGCAATGGCAAGTAGGATCCGAATGGATTTGAGCATAGCCACTGGAGAAAAGGTTTCGTCATAGTACACACCTGGTCTTTGACGAAAACCTTTTGCAACAAGTCTAGCTTTATAGGTTTCGACCTGTCCATTTGCACCAATCTTCTTCTTGAAAATCCATTTGCAACCGGCGGGTTTTACCCCTGGCGGTGCAATGTCCAAAGTCCAAACTTTGTTGGTGTACATGGACTCCATTTCGGATCGCATAGCATCCAGCCATTTCACAGAGTCCCTACTGGCAATGGCCTGCTCAAAACTTGTAGGATCATCTTCTTCCAAGATACAATTCTCTCGATCCCCGTCTACAAGAATACCGTAGTATCTCTCGGGCGGATGAGAAATCCTACTAGATCTACGGAGTGGCTGAGATTCGTCCGGGATTATTGAATCATGTTGTTGCACCAAATCCTCAGTTACAGTTTGTGGATTCAATATTTCATCCAGTTCTACCATGCTCCCACTAATTTCTTTTGCAAGAAATTCCCTTTCTAAAAAGGTGGCGTGGCGAGCTACAAACGCCTTATGTTCCTCAGTGCGGTAGAATAGATATCCATGCGAATGATTAGGATATCCCACAAACTTACATAGAACTTATCGTGCCTGAAGTTTGTCCGGATTTTGTACTTTAACATAGGCCGGACAACCCCATATCTTAACACATTTAAGACATGGTATTTTTCCACTCCATGTATTATATGGAGTCTTAGGAGCTGATTTGGATGGAACCTGATTCAACAGAAATATCGCTATTTGAAGCGCCTGTCCCCAGAATGAAAAAGGTAACTCAGCAGTAATCATCATAGAGCGAACCATATCCAAAAAGGCGCGATTCCTCCGCTCAGACACACCGTTGTGCTGTGGTGTATACGGAGGAGTAAGCTGAGAGAGAATACCATTCTCTTTTAGGTATTCTAGGAATTCGGTGCTTAAGTACTCCCCTCCTCTATCAGATCGAAGGATCTTTATACTTTTGCCAACCCAGTTCTCTACATCGTTTCTTTATTCTTTGAATTTCTCATAAGTTTCAGATTTGTATTTCATAAGATACACATATCCGAATCTTAGAGAGATCGTCAGTGAATGTAATGAAGTATGAGAACCCACCCCTTGCATGTATAGATATTGGACCATATACATCACCGTGTATGAGTCCCAGGATCTCTATTGCTCTTTCTCCGTGTCCGGTGAACGAAGATTTGGTCATCTTACCTTTGAGACAAGACTAACAAGTTTCATAAGATGAAAATTTGAATGGACCCAAAAATCCATCTTTATGTAACTTGGCTAGTCCGGTCTTATTGATATGACCAAGTCTACAATGCCACAAGTAGGTTTTGTTCATATCTAAACTTTTTCTCTTGCGTGTGTTTTGTACATTGAAAACTGTGTTTTGATTTAGAACATGGATACTATTATACAGTGTACCTTTTACAACCAATACCTGATTAAGGTAAATGCTCATGATATTTCTAAGTTCACCGCCGGAAGACGGACCGGGACGTCAGGATGTCCGGCCTGAATCCTGGGGGCAGATGCTATTTGGATTTATCCGTCCACCTCTCTGCAGATGCCAAGTTGATTTATGGCACCGTATATCGGAGGTTTGGACAGATGCGGCCGTTGTAGCAGATTTCATCAGATTCCCCCTCGTTTATGAGAGGTTTTGATTATGGGGACGCTCTTCCCTGCAAGTGCAAGCCCCTGCAGTTAATTACGTTACTGCATCGCGATAACCACTTTCTCTTGCTCCATAAGTTCACTTCGTGTCGTGTGTGTGTTTTTGTTTTTATTTTGGTTGCCCGTGGATTGTATACGGAGACTAATTTATGTCATCGCCCGTAGGGCGTGGATTAGTCCAAATCTGTATATTTTTTAGATTTGGGTTTGATTTGATTTAAGGATCGTTAATCTGGTTTGAGATTGAGATCAACTTAAACATATGAGCATTTGGGCTCGATTATTTTAGTTTAAGGACATCGCGGTCCGTTATCGCCATGTTTGAGACGAAATGTTAATTTTAAGGACGTTTCGGTCCTTTATCGCCATTTTATAGGCGAATATTAGTTTATGGACATTTCGGTCCATCATTCACCCTATGCGCACGTGTATTTGTTACATGGCAGAGTGAACAATGGAGATATGGAATGTGTCCAATTTAGGGCACAATCCAATTTGAGGCATGCAGTCAATGCATGAAGAAGTTATTGGTCGTCGGGACCCGCCACCTCTCTGAAGACGTTGGAGAATTACAACGACATGTATCAGAGGTGTGAAGAGATGTACTCTTGAACCAAATCCCGTATTTTAGAGAAAAGGGTTTGCTGTGGGCTTAAGAATTTTTAGTCATATTTGAGACCTTGGAAATCGAGAGCATATGGGCTCGATTGATTTCTTTGTTAAGGATATGTTAGTCCAATTTGAGACTAAGATCCACTTAACAACATTTTAGGATCTTTTTTATTTAAGACCCAGCAACAGAGCATTTGGACTCAGTTACAAGACTTTAGCAACTTAGCCAATTTGGGCTTTAGTCTGCTTAGTCTCCCTTTTTTCCTGACAAAGTGCTAAGCACTTGTTTGGGTTCTGTTTATTCAGCCTCTCTTTTTTATGCAAAAAATGTTGAGCACTTGTTTAGGCTCTGTTTATTCAGTCCCTCTTTTTTATGCAAAAAGTGCTGAGCACTTATATGAGTTCTAACGCCCACATATAATCATGTGGAGCTTTCAGTCATGGGCATTGCCCAATAAGTGTTGAACACTTTACTCGTTTTTTCTTTATATGGAGTACTATGCACTCTTTATGGCGTCCACGTAGGGAACACGTGGGGTGTTGGGCGCTGCCTAATGAGTATTGAACACTAAGCCGTTGTGGGCTGCCTGTGGAGTGCTAAGCACTCTTTTCTTCTCTTTTGCGGCGCCCATGTGGGGAGCACGTAAGGCGTTTGGCGCTGCCCAGTGAGTGTTGAACACTCAGCCTTTTGGCTCTCTCTTTTTTTTTTATGGAGTGCTGAGCACTTTATGGGGCCCTCTTGATTTTCACGTGCGGCGCTGGGCGCCGGACGCTGCCCAATGAGTGCTAAGCACTCTTCTTTTTTGTGGCACCCGCGTGAGGCGTTATGCGCTTTTAGAGGCATCCACGTGGGAAGCACGTGGGGCGCTGAATTCTTTTCTCCTTTGTTGATGGCATTTTTGCCCATTAATGATCACCATGATCTTTGTTTTGAATATCTAGGATCAAGCTTCATTTTAAGAACTAAGTTCCTTTGTAAGAATAAGGTTTCTCTTGTATGCTTTTGTTTTCTAGGAACTCAATTTCTGGTTCTTTTCTGAATCTTTGATTCTCAAGAACAAGTTCTTCCCGATGAGAATTAAATTCTCAACTTGTGGGTGACTTGCCTCGCGGATCTCAGATCCAGAGAAAAAACTAAGTTCTTTTAAAGGGTTAAACCCTTCAATAGGTAAATGAGATGTTTTGATATCTATTTTTTTATTTACCTAGAGTTTTTGAGGAGGGAGATCTTCTTCCTTAAGAATTTAATTCCCTGTTCCTTTTGAAGCTTTCTATCTCTTTTTTTTAGAAGCTTATGGGGGTTTCCTCTTTATCAGACTTGCAGTCTTGGGTCCTTTATATAGTAGAGGCAATTTGTTAATTAGCTTTGAGGAAATCTTTCATTGAGAGATTCCAATTGATTTGGGGAATTTTACCCACCGTTGGATCTTTGATCCAAGGATTTCTGTTCACAGAAGATGTCGCACTTGTTTTTAACAAGATTGGGGAAATATTTTTCTCTTATACAGAATTTATTCTGTAAAACGGTAATTTTTAATCACCGTTGGATTTTTTAATCCACCAGTTCTCTGTTGTACAGAAGCAATCTTTCTTATTTTGAAAGGTTGAAGGAATATATTCCCAAGAAATAGAATTTTATTCTATTGTTGGATCATTGATCCAACCGAGAGTATCCTTCTTATTTAGAAAGATTTGGGAGATGTTTTCTCCTTTGGATCTTTGATCTAACGACTCTGTTTAACAGAGAATAACCCAATCTTTATTGGAGAAATATAGAATTTAATTCTACAGATATTAACTTGGGCGCTGGCGCTCACGTGTTGTGCACTTGGGCGCTGGCGCTCACATGTTGTGCACATGTGCGCCGCTTAAGAATTTAATTCTTAAGATAGGCATCTCTGTGCTTTCCACACTGGCACCCGCGTGAGGAGCACGTGAGGCGCCACCATAGGATTTTAATCCTATAAGATTGGCTCTGGCGCTGGCATCCTCGTGGAGAGCACGTGAGGCGCTGCCTTTTTGAGTTCCAACAGAGCTTTGCTCTTTATTAGGTTAAATATTTGGGAAACAAATGCCCCCCACCGTTGCACTCACGTGGCTCGCACGTGAGTGCAGTGGTGTCACCTTTTTCCACCGTTCGATCTTATGGGGAGTGGAACCGTCCCCTCAAGCTTTATAAATAGGGCTTTTGGCCCTTGAGATGACTGCCGTTTCGTCATTCTCTTTCTTCTTTCCTAAGAATTTAATTCTCTCTTCAGAGTTTAGATCTCTATTTTAAAGAAACTCTTAGAGTTTTACTCTATTTCAAGAATCTTGGTAATAATTCTGACCATTTTTCCCTTGAAAGAGACTTTTTTGTCTTGGAATTCTTTCAACCCATTAACAGAGCTTTGCTCTTTCCTTGAGATTATTTTTATAGACCATTAATCTCAAAAGATCTCAGCGTTTTACCCAATTACTCTGATCTTTAAGAGTTCTTTGGAGTTTACTTCCGATGTATTTCTCATGGAGTTTTTTCTTGGGGAATTGATCCTATTATTTAACTCTGGGTTGTTCTTCAGAGCTTAGCTCTAAGAAGATTTCTTCTTTTGGGAATTTTATTCCCCTTTTCCTTCTCTCTGCAGATTTGAATCTGCTGTAGAGCCCGTTTCTAGAGGGAGTTTAACTCCATAGTTTAATGGGATTTTTCATTAAATGAGAATCCTTATGGATTCTTATAATGAGTGCTTTACTCATCATTGGTGGGGACTTTAGAACTACTGTTTTTCTTTTAGATTATGAGAATCTTGATATTTTGATGGTTAATTTTTCTTACTGGTTTTTTTAGATACTATGGATTTTCATCTATATGATCTTGACGAGATTATCTCTTATGAGGATATTCACGTCCAAGGTAGCTGCCAATACCAGGAGTTTACTGACGCTCAATGCGCTGAAGTGATGCGTCGCTTCGACGATTATAACGGTCGATTACTCCCCCGCCGTTCTGCTCTTTTGAAAATCATTGTGGGATCGATTTGGGAATCACTTCTTGAACTTGACGAAGACATGCTGCTCGAGGCACTTGATGATGCCGAAGACAAGGTGCATTCAGTATATCTGATGGGCCTGATCTCGAAGAAGCGAAGAGATGATCTTGTTGATATTTTGCATCGCGTCTTCCAATAGACGGCGATAATATCCGCCTACCATAGGACGGACGATATTAGTGGAGATCCCGACGCTTGCATTCATGAGAAAATGCACAAGAAAATGGTCAGAGAAGCCAGAAGCACTTTACTCGGACTTGCTTCTAAATTCCTAAATCCATGTCCGGGGTTCAGTGTTTTGTCGTTGTAACATTTTGATGATATTTTTTGTTTTGTTGATTCCTTTTATCACCAATGTATAAAGCTTCTGAAGTATGAATGACAAAACTTTCTCTTCTTTTATACCACTACTCATATGTGGCTCATGTGAAGTAGTTGTTACTCATATATATATAAAAACTAGTGTCAACACCCACGTGTTATACGTGTGAGGCGCTGCCACTGGTTCTAAGGATTGGCACTCGCACCCACATGTTATGCGCATGAGGCGCCATCACTGATTCTAATCCTATAAAGGATTGACGCCAGTGCTCACGTGTCACGCACGCGAAGTGTTAGAATCATTTCACCTTCTTGTTCTGATTCCTATGAGTCAACTTTTCCTTTTCCCATACCCCTTTCTACCAGGCCTTGGAAATAGTTCCATCATGCATATAATTTTTTGTGCCTAGACCTGAATGCATCTCTTTATAATCTGAAGATGTGCCTTCCTCCTTCTTCACGGAGAGAGAACTATTCAGACCTTAAGGTGGCCATTTTTTTAGAGACAAACCAAGAGTTATGGCTTGCAATCGTCCTCATACTCGTCGGCAACCATGGGAGGTGCCTATCGAGGAGATTATTCCTCGTTTTGCTACGCGGTTAGCGGATCCCCTTCTCACCGCTGACCAATGTGACACGGTAATGTACGAGCTCTTAGCTCGTAGGGGCTCCCCTCTTCCCATGGGCTCTATTTGGCTCTAGATGATCTTCATGTCCGTGCTTGCTGACATCCTCCTCATCCAACGGAGATGACTCCGGCGATGCTCGACGTGGCGGAAGACAAGATTGAGTGCTTTCATAAGGCACGTTTGATTACTCAACCTTTGAGGGATCGTTCGGTTCAGTTGCTAAGCCAGATTCGAGCTTAGTGGGCTATCATGTCTGCCTTCACTGATGAGCACGGTGCTAACCGATTGGGAGAAACTCCTCGCGAAGATCGCCGCTCCGACATGGTGGAGAAGGCGAGAGGGAGTTGGAGAATTTTGTTTATTATTTTGTTAACCCTTATATCTCTTATCCCATTTTTGGAGATCTCTTTCCTGTAAAGTAAGATGCTTATTTAAATGTATCTCTTTATTGTTGACTGTTGCATGTTTCATCTTCATCACATATTCGTATGTGCATCTTGCATCTGCGCATGTACTTTATACTTTACCCTTAGGAATTTTTGCTAAGTGTAAAACGCCACTGTTGTGCTCGTGTCATGCACTGATCCTTCTCATGCATGAATAAATCGGGACGCTTTGAACGCTATTTCCATTCAAGTACGTATGTGATTGTAAATAAGTGCTTAAACGGGTGTGAATCAAATGCACTAATCACATGTAGCTCTGAGCCCTGAGGCCTATGGGTTGCACCTTTCTGTTTCTTGATGTCTTGATCTGGCGCCCATTAGTTTATTTACTCATTTCGGAGAATCTAGTTTATGAACTCATTTTGGAGTTTGTAGTTTATTCATTCGTTTTGGAGTCTCTAGTTTATGAACTCATTTCGGAGTTTGTAGTTTATTCACTCGTTTCGGAGTCTCTAGTTTATGAACTCATTTCGGAGTTTATTTAGTTTACCTCCCTTGGGTTTACAGGCAAACTTGTCCTAACGTTATATATAGATAACCTCCATTCTTTACGACAGAGGTCCGTTGGGTTTTGTGGTACTGGGGTTTTGGTCCGTGGTACCATCACGTTGGCTGATGTATTCCTCGATATGCGGTCTTTAAGATGTTGTTCGAGTAGCCCCGCGACTGTCGTGTCTCTAATCCTTTTGGGGGCTGGACAAGACGTCTTCAAGTAATCTCCTTAGGCTATATGACCGTAGGAAGAGCAAGCGTTAGGAATTTTCCATGTGGCTGTTTACTTGAGGTTAGGCTTAATTTGGAGCCCCGATGAGTCATAACCACTCCGCGCTGGTGTGGGATGATCTCCGATAGTCTCTGAGGCTTTAAATGAATTGTCGTCGAGACCTGATTTTTATTTTGATGATGCCATGCCGTTTCTTTGCTGAAGTATGATATACATCTGTAGGAGCTCTATGCTGTATGTATTGCAGTTGAAGTCCGGATCTAGGAATATGCCTTTGCTCCAGTTTGATTTGGCTCGTTGGAGTTTTGTTGACGTCACGTCTACACTCTGATGGAATGAGAAGGTACATCGGGGTAGTCTCTGAGTTGTATATGAACCGTCAAGACTTGGAACTAGGAATTTGCCATGGCTCCTTCTTTGTTCGACCCTAGGGTCTTTGTTGACGTCGCGTCTGCACTGAGAAGGAACGTCAGGCTAATCTCTAGGCTGTAGATGTTGCCATCAAGATCTGGCTCTCCCTTTGACGGAGCCTGGTGGGAAAACATGGTTCCCTTTTTCATTTGTGCCCATAAATTGTATACAGGGGTCGGTGTAGACTCACCTGCAGGGCAGAAAAGTTTTTAGGTTTTTTTTTCCATAATACCCTATCTTTTCGGCTTTTTATCCGCGATGCCCAATCATTTCGGCTATTTTTTTTATTTTTACTCGCTACTTTTTATTGCAAGTTGCCCAATCATTTTGGATGTTTTTATATGCATATTTTTTGCTCGCTGATTTTTATTGCGAGTTTGGAATCTGATACCAATCTTTACATCAGCATCGCTACGACTGGAATATTGCCAAGAGCAAATCATCATTTATCGTGAAAGGACTTGGAGTTTGACACCTGTTTAGGCATCAGCATCGCCACCACTGGAATGTTTCCAGGAGCGAATCATCATTTGCCTTAAGAGGAATTGGGGTTTGACACCTATTTAGGTATCAACAACGCTACAACTGGAATGTCGCCAGGAGCGAATCATCATTTGCCTTTATCGATTTGAACAAAGATGGATTGTAAGCAGGATTAGAATCCTATCGACTAAGACTTTTTGACTTTATAAGCCATAAGGGTCTCAGAAAGTTATTTCTCCCTATGAGTCGTGAGGATCTCGTAGGTGTATTTTCTCCTTAGGAATCATGGAGATTCCTAAGTGTGTGTTCTCTTATAAGTTGTAAGGATCTTACAAGAGTGTTTTCTCCTTATAGGTCAATAGGACTTACAAGTGTCGTTCACCATATGATGGCATTTCTCGTCATTGGTGGAACTTGGCGGGGAAATCGTTTATTTGTGCCCATGGATTGTATACGAGAGCCAATATTGGGCCGCCTGTAGGGTAAGTTGGGGAATGTGATGGCTTAAGAACAGGTTTAGGTGCCTATAGCTTAAGGCTTTTGAATCCTGTGAGCCATGAGGGTCTCATGGGGAAATTCTCCTCACGAGTCGTGGGGATCTCGTAAGTGTATTTATTTTAATGAGACTGCGCCCTTTCAGGTTTTCACAAGCTCGCCGGTAGTCCTGCTGATTTTACTCACGGCGCCCTTTCGGATTTTCATCCGTGCCCATTTTGCTTGTGGACGTACCTTTTTTTTACCGAGATTGCGCCCTTTCGGGTTTTCACAAGCTCGCCGGCAGTCCTGCTGTTTTTACTCACGGGGCCCTTTCGGGTTTTCATCTATGCCCATTTTGCTTGTGGACATACCTTTTTTTTACGTGACCCATCCGTTTGCCGGTAGGAGCCTATCTATTTGCCGGTGGGACATGGGGGTGACTTCACCGCTGGAGTAGCTGTGCAGCCGATAAGACTTGAGTTGCAACCTTCGTAGTTGAGGATTCGATTGCAATATAGATCTCAAAGGTGGATATCGCCGTATTTGGGACGATGTGCCATGTTTGAGGCGAAATTTTAGTTTAAGGACATTTCGGTCCGTTGTCGCCGTTTGAGGCAAAGTTTTAGTATATGGACATCTCAGTCCGTTGTCGCCGTATTTAAGGTGGAATTTCTAATTTAGGGACTTTTCGGTCCAATATCGCCATTTTTTAGGCGGATATTTTAGTGTAAGGACATCTCGGTCCGTCATCGCCATGTTTGAGGCGGATATTAGTTTAAGGACTTCTTGGTCCATTGTCGCCGTGTTTGAGGCGAAATTTTAGTTTAAAGACTTCTGAGTCCGTTGTCGCCGTTTGAGACGAAGTTTTAGTTTAAAGACATCTCGGTCCTTCATTCGGAAACGAGTATTAGTTTAGGGACGTCTCGGTCCATTATCGCCATTTTCGAGGCGACGGATCTTTTGGATACTACTTTTAGGGTTCTGACTCAGGAAGATAGCGAGCGGGCATAAGCGTCGTCATCTATCATTGACCCAGGTCGTAACCCATTAAGCGTAGTATTTTTTGAGGAATCGGCCGTTTATTGGCCGGAAGGGTCTTTCGCCATGTATATCCATGAGCAGGTAAGCTCCACCTTAGTAGATTTTGTCAATGATGTACGGGCCTTCATAGTTTGGCTCAAACTTCCCCCGTTTTGCACGATTAGGGATCATAGGTCTTTTGACGATTGGCAAGAGTACGCCTTGGCGGAATGTTCTCGGTCTGATCAGTTTTTCGTATGACCGTGTTATCCTTGACTTATAAGCCTCCAGGTTTTGCTATGCTATAAGGCGAGTTTCGTCAAGGGCGTCAAGCTCCTCGAGCCGAAGATGAGCATTTTCTTCATCTGTCAGTTCATATCGAACCGCTACTCGTAGAGAAGGGAGTTCCACTTCCAGGGGAAGCACTGCTTCCATGCTGAATACCAACTTTTCCCCCAATCAGAGCAAAGCTCTGCTGGAAATTAAAAATTCAAATTTTGAAGCAACGCTTCAAATCCCGGGCGCAACGCGCCACGTGTCAGGCGCAGACGCATCAGCGCAGCGCCCAAGAAGGCGCGCCCAATAAGAGCAAAGCTCTATTTTAAGCAAAATTAAAGGAAGCAACGCTTCAGTTGCGCAAGCACTGCGCTGCGCGACACGTGTCAGCGCAGATGCGCTAGCGCAGTTGCGCTGCGCTTTGCGCTGCGTGACACGTGTTACGCGCTGGGGCATTTACGCCAAATAGAATTAAGATTTTAAAGAAATCTTTCTGTTCTTGTTAAAACAAGAAGATTTTCTTCTGTAAAACAGAAGCCCTTGGATCAAAGATCCAACGGTGGGGAAAATTCCCCAAATCACTCAGAGAAAGATCTCTTTAACAAATTTAACTAATTTATGGGCACTATAAAAAGGACCCTAGGCCTCAATTCAAAGGCATCAACGTTTTCTAAAAAAAAAGAGAGAAAGAGAATTCTGAAGAACTCCTCAAGAACAAAAAAGGTAAAAACCTTTAGAAAAAGAGAAAGTTCTTTTATGAATAGATCATAGATCTAAAAACAAGAGCAATGATCTTTAATAAAAAAATAATAATAATAAAATAGTGCTTTGCACTTTTTATGAACATTTGGTTCTCTGAGATTAGAAAAACAAGAAAAACCTTTTTTTTCTTTGATCTAAATTAGATCAAGAAATCAAATAGTGCTTTGCACTTCTGTTTTTGAATCTAAAATATTCTTAGTGCTTTGCACTTCCAAAATGCGCTGTTGCGCTCTTAGGAAAGCGCCACGTGTCAGCATCTGAACCACTTGCGCTATGCGCTTTGAGATAGAGCTTTGCTCTCTGTGATTGGCGCAACTCACCAGAGTGCGCCACGTGTCAGCAGCGCAAGAGCAGCGCACTAGCACAGCGAACTAGCGCAGCGCGCTGCACTTGTGCGACACGTGTCAATACTACAAGCGCTTGCGCTCTCTGATTGGCGCAAAGCGCCTGAAAATGCAATGCATTTTCTAAAGGGCCAGGCCCAAATCAAAAAGACCAACAGGCCAAAATAAATTGCAAAGCAATAAAAAAAAGGGCAGAGCCCAAACAAAATGGATGCTCTGCATCATTTATAAAAGGGCAGAGCCCAGTCCAAACAAAAATAGAAAATAATGCAATGGGCCAAGCCCTAGTACAGGCCCAAAGCAAATAAAATGTTGAACATTTTCATCTATACTTAGCCCAATTTTGGCCGTAAGTCCTCAAATTAGATTGACTGAGCAAGATTGCTCTCTTAAATCAATTTACCTCCGGTTCGAGGGTACATCTCCGAACTCCTTTGACATTTCTCGTTGTAATCCTTCAACGACGTCAGAGAGGCGACAGGTCCCGATGACCATACATCAACATGGACTGCGGGGTCCTTAAACTCGTGGACCGAAACGTCCTTAAACTAATGTTGGACCGAAACGTCCTTAAACTAATAGCGGACCGTCATGTCCCTAAACTGGAATACGGACCACCACGTCTCTAAACTGGAATATGGACCACCATGTCCCTAAACTGGAATATGGACCGCAATGTCCTTAAACTACCAATGGACCGCAATGTCCTTAAACTACCAATGGACCGCAATGTCCCTAAACTGGAACAATAGAGCTCCCAAATGCTCTTTTGTCGGATCTAAACGATCCCGTTTAAGTTGATCTTAGCCTCAAATATGGCTAACGTATCCTTAAACATTCAAACAGACTTTAGTCCCAAATTGGACTATAAAACCCCCAATCAACTTTGGTTCAAGGGTACATCTCCGAACTCCTCTGACACATGTTGTAATCCTTCAACGTCGTCAGAGAGGTGACGGGTCCCAACGGCCATATATTAAATGGACCACTACGTCCTTAAACTGGAAATGGATCTAGACGATCCCGTTAAGTTGATCTTAGTCTCAAATCAGACTAACGTATCCTTAACGAACGTTTAAGTTGATCTTAGTCTCAAATGCGGCTAATGTATCCTTAAACTAAAAACACCAAACCCAAATCTAAGTAAATACGGATTTGGACTAATCCACGTCCTACGGGCGACAGCATTACTCAGTCTCCGTATACAATCCACGGGCAACCACAAACAAAACAAACACCCACGACACGAAGTGAAATTCTGGAGAAGGAGAAAGTTGTTACCGCGATGCGCTAGCGTAATTAACTGCAAGGGCTTGCGCCTGCAGGGAAGAGCGTCCCCACAATCAAAAACCCCTCAAGCGAGGGGAATCTGACGAAGTCTGCTACATCGGCCGCATCCGTCTAAACCTCCGATATACGGTGCCATAAATCAACTTGGCATCTTCGGAGAGGTAGACGGATAAAACCATATAGCATCTGCCCCGAACCTCAGGCCTAGACGTCCCTCACGTCGTCAGCCGCCGTTCGGAGGGGAACAGATTCTGGCACGCCCGGTGGGACGTTTTCCTCTTTCTACTCCACACTTCATGTGTCGTGTTCGTGAATGAATCGCGGTTTGCTGTGGTTGCCTGTGGATTCGAGGTACTAAGATTTGGTGTCTTGCTCCGTGCAGAAAACAGAAGATCAATGGCTTCAAACTGCACTGCTTGCAACTGCAACTCTCGCTCCGTCATTGCTGGAGGAGTGACTTATGGGCCCCAAGCGGCCTCCCTTTTCAAGATGCCAGTGGAGCAGGTAATTCAGGACACCACTGGATTATTATTCGGGACCATGCTCCCACCGTTGAGCTTCAGTGCCACGATGACGTTGCAAGAAGCCCCAAAGAAGTCGGTCTTTGATCAACTTACCACTGCTGCGACCCCTCTCAACGGGTCGCCTAGCTTCAATACCTCAATTTTCAACAGACTGGGCCAGAACGTCTGCAAACCCGCGATACCCGAAGCTGCCATCCCAAAGCGGATAGCTATCCCGGCTCAAGCGAACGAAATCATTGGAAAGGCTCCTCCTTCCAAGAAGTCAGTTTTTATAAGGCTGGCCATTCCGGTTGCTGCTCCAGGCGAGGTCCTCAAAGCTGCTTCCCCTGCTCAGAGGGGGCATGAAGAAGCTTATCCAACAACGGAGGTGATCTCATCCGCACGACATGCTCGACGTCGCCACTGGCGCCGAGTGAGGAAGGCTGGGGGCAACTCCCCCTCTGGATTTACTCCTCCAGCTCCAACGGTAGGGATCGATGCTACTGTTCCAACCGGGAACAGCTTTGAATTGCTGAACACGGTGCACAGAAACTCTCCTACTGCGATGTTGAAACGAACTCCTTCACCTGTGGAGAATACTCCAGAGAAAAAGCTAGAGCAGCCCCCTCAACGGCTGTCCTCTAAAATTTACAAGGTCTGGCGATAGGTCCAAGAGTCGGTAATTGATAAAAACTATCTCCGCCGACAAGAAAAGATGAAGGTGCGGCAGGAGAAGGATTACTCTGTCAAGCCATAAAAAGCAAAAGCTACTTGGGTGCCCACTACAACGGCCCCCTCAACTCCAATCACTCAAAAAAAGAGGCCGCAAAAAGCCCCTATGTCTTTGGCAAATCGCAAAGACACCAGACACAAACGCCCCAAGTCTGGGGGCATGGTGGTGCACACCGTGTATATGGCTTCCGGAAAGGAGGAAAGCCGTGCTTCGACGGGTCACCGACCGCTCACCCGATCTGTGACGAAAGCCCAGGAGCAGCAACAGAAGCTTCAGGAAATGATGACTGTGATGGCTGCACTTACCGAACGGAAAGAAAGTTCGGAAGTATCATCAGAGCAGCGTCACGAGCAAGAGACTGATGCTGACTTCTTACGTAGAATCCTCAAAAAGAAGGACACAGAAGCCGCAGAACAAGAGGCTAACATAAAACAAATGGCACTCCTCTTCCAAGACATGGTAGGGATGATGTTACAGCCGGACCCTCCAGCTGAAGACTCTCCAGTCATTGTCGGAAATAACGGAGGGGAAACATCTGATCCTCCTCCTACTGAAGATTCTCCGATTGTCCTTGAAGATGACAAAGGAGAGACATCGAATCTTCCACCGGCTCTGTCAGCAGCCAAGGAGGAAACCGTTTCCAAGACCGCACTGAATGACTATACAGCTCAACAAATACGATCTCATCAGGCGAGTGAAGCGGCCAGCCAAGTCGTCAAAGCTGGGCGACCATACCCGAGCTGGTACGACCAAATCAGCTACCCGCCGGGATATACGATCCCTAAATTCCACGTGTACAAGGGGACAGGGAATCCACACTAGCATGTCGCTCAATTCAGGGCCTTATGCGGCAATACTGGAGGCGATGACAAATTGTTGCTACGTCAATTCGTCGGCAGCTTAGCAGAAACAGCTTTTGAATGGTATTCGGAGCTACCTAACGACTCTGTCAAAACATTTGCGGAGATGGAGTTACTGTTCTCGCAAAGATTCGCGAGTGCTAGTGAACGCACCCCGATAACAGCACTGATAAATACCAGGATAAGGCCAGGTGAAACGTGGGTCCAATACGCAACACGATGGCGGAACCTATGGTCAAAATGTGAACAACGCATAGAAGAGGCACATACGGTAGGCATGTTCATGGGTACCCTTGACCCTCAAGCGACCATCTCACAATTCATGATATTCTTCAGGCCGACCACCTTCCAGGCCTTGATCGACAAATTAGCCCAAATGGACCAGATGCGCCATGGACCGTCTCCTCCAAAACCTGATTCTCGAAACGAGAAAAGAAAAGAGAAAGTGATCATCGTCGCCAATTCTCAACGACAGCCGAGCAATTCAAAACCGGTCGTTTGCCAAAACAATGTGCGTCCGCGCCCATCCCTCGAGGAGAGACTAAGACGTCCTTACTCGTTTCCTCAAAATAAAACGAGAAGACTGTTCGAGCTGGCAGTGCGCAGCAGATTCATCAATCTGTCGAGTCCAAAGCATCTGTCACAGCCAGACGATCTTAATAATCCCAATTATTGCCCTTACCACCAAACGGTAAGTCACCCGATCGAGGATTGTTTCGTCTTTAAGGGATGGATCGAGGATCAGTACCTACAAGGCAAATTCGCGCTGTCTGAAAATTGGAAGGTAAACCCGCCACAGCCGCACACTCCGATGAAAACAGATACAATGGGTGCAGCTTGTTCTATCGTCGAAGATGAAAACGATGGAGAAAACTCATCAGATGAACCCGAAGACTACGTAGCGACTTGTCATGTGATTTCTCATTCACTGACGGATGATGAGGAGGCTTCTTGCGCTGAGAAATCAATAGCGAACCCTGAGCCGGAGATTCTACAGTCATCAGACGAGTTGATCGATGTCTTCCTAAATGAAATTCGTCTGAAAGCAAAATCCAATCAAGAGAGTGAAATGGCCATACTGGAAAGAGCCAAGGCATTCCCGTCAAATCGAAAGCCATACACTGCGGGTAAAAACAAATTCAAGACGAGGAAAAGGTTCGCCAAAGCTCTATCAGTAGGAATGAAGCTACCGCCCTCTGAAGAAAATACTCTTGCTGAGGTAGAGATGCACCCTAACTTCTGTTTATATCATCAGAAGATCATACATCCTACCAAAGACTGCGAATCCTTTAACTGTTGGTGGCAAGGGTATGTCGCTCAGAAGCAACACTTCGACAGGACAAAGTGTGAAGCTTGTGGACATCGGAAAAATGCGATAGATGAGCGCAAAAGAGCCGCCGACAACTGTCATATAGCCGACTTCAAGGGATCGCAAATTATCACCTTTGGAAGCGACTCTGACAAAGAAGCTACCCCCTAACCCTTCTCTCGGGGAATCTAGTTCAAAAATAAAGGAATTGAGGAGCTGCGAGAACGTTCAGCCGTGCAATCGCACGCTACTCGAAAAAAATCTCAGCTCCGCAAACAACGGAGCGAACAAAAAGGATAAAGGAAAAGGGAAAACGGCCTCCGTCGCCAGCGCTCAACAACAATCAAGTGACCCTAGACCGGTTGCTCGCCAAAGCAATAAGAGGCAACCCCTCCAGGAAAAGTTGAAACGTCCTTACTCGTTTCCGCAAGATAAAACAAGGGGACTGTTCGAGCTGGCAGTGTGGGACAGACTCATCAATCTGCCGAGTCCAAAACGTCTGTTGCGGCCAGGCGATGTTAATAATCCTAATTGTTGCCCTTACCATCAAACGGTAGGTCATTTGATCGAGGATTGCTACGTCTTCAAGAACTGGGTTGAAGACCAATACCAGCAAGGCAAGTTCGCGTTGTCCGAAAATTGGAAGGTGAACCCACCATAATCGCATGCTCCGAGAAAGATGGACACGCTGGGGGCATTATGCTCATTCATAGAGAAAGCCCAACGGACCACTACGTCCTAAAACTGGATAATAGACCGAAACGTCGTTAAACTAACAGCGGACCACTACGTCCTAAAACTGGATATGGACCGAAACGTCGTTAAACTAACGACGGACCGCAATGTTTTAAAACTTGCAAACGACGGACCGTAATGTCCTAAAACTTGCAAACGACCGAAACGTCTTTAAACTACTACCGCAGCATCCTTAGGCTGACGAGATAAAAAAAAAAGAAGAAGAAAAATATAATAAATGAAAACGGTATGTCCAAAAGCAAAAAGGGCACGGATGAAAACCCGAAAGGGGTCCGTGAGTAAAAACAGCAGGACTACCGGCGAGTGTTCGTGAAAACCCGAAAGGGCGCGACCTCGTAAATATATATATATATATATATATATATATATATATATATATATATATATATATATATATATATAATAAAAAGAATATAATAAATAAAAACGGTATGTCCATAAGCAAAAAAGGGCACGGATGAAAACCTGAAAGGGCTCCGTGAGTAAAAACAGCAGGACTACCGTCGAGTGTTTGTGAAAACCCGAAAGGGCGCAACCTCGTTAAAAGACACTTATAGGGTCCTTTCGACCTTGTAAGGAGAAACCGCCCGCGTGAGATCCTTACGACTCACAAGGGAGCAACACACTTAGGGATCCCCACGATTCCTAAGGAGAAATTACACTTGCGAGATCCTCACGACTCGTAAGGAGAACTCTCTTATGGGACCCTCACGGCTCTTAAGATTTGAAAGTCTTAAGTTACAGAGACCTAAACCTATGCTTAAGCAACCTCCACAACTTTCGATATTGCCCTACAAGTGGCTCAATACTGGCTCTTGTATACAATCCACGGGCGCGAATAAACATTTCCCTAACTAAGTCCCATCCGAGACTGGGGATATGTTAGCATGGTGAACAACCCTTGTAAATCCTCTCGATTTACGAGGAGAAAATCCTCTTGTAGGATCCTTACGACGTACAGAGGAAACGAACACTTAGGAATCCTCACGATTCCTAAGGAGAAAATGTACCTACAAGATCCTCACGACTTGCAGGGAGAAATACCTTTGTGAGACCCTTACGGCTCATGAAGTCAAAAGCCTTAGTCGACAGGACCCTAACTCTGGTCGTTAAGCCACCTTTGTTCGACATCGACAGAGGCAGATGATAATTCGCTCCTGGCAATATCCCGGTTGTAGCGGTGCTGATGCCGAAATCGGTGTCCAGTTTCAGGTTTACGACGAAAAACCAGTAGGCTGCACATGCATATGAAATAGCCGAAATGATGGGGCAACTTGCAATAAAAAGCAGCAAGTAAAAATGTATGCATGTAAAATAGCCGAAATGATGGGGCAACTCGCAATAAAAAGCAGCGAATAAAAATAAAGTAAACAGCCGAAATGATTGGGCACCGCGAAAAATAGCCGAAATGATTGGGCAATCGCGATCTTCGCAACATAAAAGCTGAATGATAGAGCATCGCGGAAATAAAACAATAATAAAAAATAATAATAATAATAATAATAAAATAATAATAAAATAATAATAATAATAATAATAATACTAAAAAGAAAAATATGATGAAATTTCTGCCCTACAGGTGAGATCACATCCATCCCTGTATACAATCCAGGGGCACAAACAAAGAAGAAAACACGTCTTCCCTCCCCATACTCCATCAGAAAACGGAGCCAAGTCTTGACGGTAACTCATATAAAACCGGAAAGACGATCGGAGGTCATCTCGCACCACGCGGAGTAGTCACCACCTCGTCGTCCGTCTCAACACAGCAAATACTTGATGTCAACCCATATAAAGCCAGAAAGACAACTGGAGATCGTCTCACACCAGTGTGGAATGGTCACCACCTCGACGTTCGTTTCGATATAGCAGACGAGTTGTCACCCCAGCGTTCTTCATCCAGCAAGGATCAGACGCAACAATCAAACAAACGGAGTCACGACAAAATTCCAGCTCCACCCCGACGTTCGTTTCGATACAGCAGACGAGTTGTCACCCCAGCGTTCTTCCTCCAGCAAGGATCATACGCAACAATCAAACAAAAGGAGTCACGGAAAAATTCCAGCTCCACCTCGACGTTCGTTTCGATACAGCAGACGAGTTGTCACCCCAGCGTTCTTCTCCAGCGGGATTCGGACGCGACAATCAAACAAACGGAGCCACGGCAAAATCCCAGCTCCACCCCAACGTTCGTTTCGATACAGCAGACGAGTTGTCACCCCAGCGTTCTTCCTCTAGCGGGATTTGGACGCGACAATCAAACAAACGGAGCCACGGCAAAATTCCAGCTCCACCTCGACGTTCGTTTCGATACAGCAGACGAGTTGTCACCCCAGCGTTCTTCCCCCAGCGGGATTCGGACCGACAATCAAACAAACGGAGCCATGGCAAAATCTCTAGTTCCAAACCTCGACGGTTCATCAGCAAACTAAAAACAACCGTGACATTCGTCTCGATACAGCAGACGCAATGCCAGCAAAACGAAGCGAAGGCCAAATTCCTAGCTTCAGGGTCTTGACGGCAACTCACATAAAACCTGAAAGACTATCGGAGATCATCCCACACCAGCGCGGAGTGGTTATGACTCATCAGGGCTCGCCAAAATGAGCCTAACCTCAAGTAAAAAGCGGCATGGCAAATCCCTAACGCTTGCTCTTTCGACGGTCAAACTGCCTAAGAAGATTGCTTGAAGACGTCTTGTCCAGCCCCCGAAGGGATCAGAGACACGGCAGTCGCAGGGTTACTCGAATAGCACGATTGCCTATCGAGGACTATATCAGCTTATGCGACGGTACGATGGACAAAACCCTAAGTACCACCAACCTTAACGGGCTTCTGTCGTAAAGAGCAGAAGTTAAATGCAACGTTAAGATGTTCTTGCGTGAAACGCTCGATTCGTCTCGACTTGTGAAGAAATTGTTGAGGCGGCTCGACTCGTGAGATAAAGCCTTAGGCAGTAGGCATAAAAGAAGCCTGTTTCCTAAGCACTGGGACCCTGCAAGTCGATCTAAATGGTCTCTTGCATACTATTCACGGGTCTCACTCTCCAAAGTCGAGTCCAGACGAGGAGGGAAACAACGGCTTACGAGTCCTCTCGACTCGTAAGAGGGAAAAATTCTCTTATGGGATCCTTACGACTTATAAGAGAAAATCACACTTAGGAATCCTCACGATTCCTAAGGAGAAAAACCCACCTATGAGATCCTCTCGATCCGTAGGGAGAAAAATCTCTACGAGACCCTCACGGCTCATGGAGTTGAAAAGTCTTAGGCAGCAGATCTGAACCTGCGGCCTAAGCCATCACTATTTCTTAAGAAAGTCAAGATGCGTGCTCTATTATCTGTTGACCATGTTTACTAAGGTGGCGTGCTGATAATAAAAGAAAGAAAAGGCGGAGAAATGACACAAGACATTACAGAAAATGTGTATCTTTTATTCATAAACTTGATTGGGTACAGAATACATTGTGTTAAAGAATAAAAAATATATATACACATTCTTTTATCTACAAGCACAAACGATACAAAGAGGGATAGCTACTGAGGAGGAAGTGTCTTTAGTAAATCCACAAGTTGCTCTCGCACTTCCTTCAGCGCCTCCTCCTGAGCAGCTGCCGCGGCCACCTCCGCTTCCACCTGGGTCCGCTGCTGTAAAAAGGATGAAAGTTGCTCCTCGGTCGCCTTCTGGGCTGCTTCTTGGCTGGGTGCATCCCGCTCGACAACGTCAAGCTGTTGCCTCAAGGATAACCCTTTAGAAAGACATTGCAGAAGGCCCTCAAAGACAACCTTCAGCCGTGCGGCATTGGCCTCCACCCGAGCATGCAGTTGGGCAGACTTGCTCGAAGTCTCACCGCGCTCCTTACGCCTTGAAATGACTTCCTGTTCAAGGTGACGGAAGTAAGAAGCGCTCTGCTCAATCCATGCTGTTCTTTGATTGCTGGCAGCCAAGGTTTCGGGAGCGGGACGCAGCGACTCCAACTGATGCAGGCGGGCCTCGATCTCCCTGCAATGGTTAACCCAAGATGCGATGATGCCCTCATCATGAAAGTTCACGAGTATTGCCAGCATCGGGTTAACCACCGTAGCGAAGTCTGCGGCAGATGTAGGAGTTTCAACGTCGAGTTCCTCGACATAGTCACTCAACATGCGCAGACTATTCGCGGCGCCTTTTGAAGACGGACTTCTCAGATAAGGACCCGCCGGCATTGTAATACGAGACTCGAAGGGCGCCAAGACCGGAACGACAGCTGAAAAGAAGCAAGATGTGATCAGATAACAGTACAGAAAATAAAGAGAGGGAAGTTATCAATGTGATAGTCGCTATACCAGTTGAGACAGGTGGCAAGGTCGGAAGGGCCGGTGGCGCAGCTAATCTTTTATCCCCTCCTTCAATCTGTAGCACTGCAGTCGATATGAGAAAAAGGGGGTAGAAGTAATTCCATCAATAACAAAAAAAAGAAAGATGTCAGTGGAAATCATACTCACCAACGCCACCAGGGAAAGAAGCAAGTTCGGATGGGAAGGAGAAGTGTGGGAGCAACATCTGATATACATGATCAAAGAGCACTCCTGAAAAGACACAACAATATGACTTTAGTACACAAATTATACGTCTGAAGTATAGGATTAATAAAATGCAAACCCATATCTTCCAACATCTTAGATGGTATGAGAGAGGGTTGAAAGGTGACCACTGCCAAGGCAGTCGTTGAAGGCGCTCCCTCAAGCAGTGGGGCATCGGCGCTGGCTGCACCTGCGTTACAAGAAAGGTGAACTTGTCAGAAAGGATTTTAAAGTAAAGAAAAACAGCAACTTGGGGTTTACCTGAGGAGCTCCCGGCTGAAACGGAGGCGACTCCCTCCTCTATCGACATGAGGCCACCGCCCGTGGCCTCATCACCCGACTCGATGGGGACCGTCGTCGTGCTCGCATGGCCAGGAGACAGCGGAAGATCATAGACGGGGAAGGCAGTGATCGGAGCATTGCCGGACTCTTGAGAGAGAGCGGCTGACTCTTCCCCAAGAGTCGTGCCCATCTCACCCGCTACTTCCTCGGGCTCCGCAATCTCCATCGGCTTATCCACCGCCACCACAAGGTCACCGGCCTCAAGCGCCTCGTCTGCCACCACCCTGGGCTCAGTTATAATGATCATTTCATCTGCCGCCACTTCAGGCGCGGCATCAATGACCTTCTCGGTTACGGACCCCCCAACCTCCATCTCAGGCTCTGAAGCCTCAGCGACGTTGCCCACCGCCGGCTCAGGTTCGACAGGCGTCACTTCCTCTGTTTCCCTGGGTTCAACGGTCTCCGCGTCGACTGGTATAACCCTTATAAAGAAACAAAGGAAGAAAGTTAGGTTAACCATCGAAAAAGATAACAAAATTTGTTTTAAAAAAAGGGGGGTGGGACATACCGGCGCCTGCTAAAGCGCGTTTCTCCTCCTCCTTCTGGAAGGTTTTCAAAGAGGCGGCAATAGCTTCTTCGGTAGAGACACCTGTTGAAAATGGGGAAAAGTATTAGTCAAGAATAATGATGAAAAATGCGATGAAATGATGAAGAGAGCAGCTAATAATTACCTGACTCAGCGAGTTTACTCAACCACGCTTCAAGCCTCGCTAATCGCTCAGAAGCCGCAATGGCGGCCGCTAGGTCGGTGTCTGTGGGGTCTACCGCGAAGCCCTTATTGCTGCCATATTCACTTATTCCTTCGGTAAGAGGGGCCTCAGGCTCTAAGCCAAGAATCGCGTCAAGGGAAAGGAGCGACTTCTTCTTCTTTTGCCCGCCAGCTCTGGATGCACCCGGGACTGATTTACGCTTGGTGGACGCCTTGGGGCGGCGGGTCCCGATATCTGCGCCTACACCGGACTCCGGCGATACCACAGTTACCGTCTCCACTGGAGCACGGGGGGCTGGTGGCGCATCCACAGTATCGTGAAGCGGCAATCCGCGCGGAGGACTCAACACGCGCGGAGGTCCGCCTCCAGCACCTTTCAATGGATAAATAACCGGGGTCCTCGGCTTCAAGGGATCCTTGCGATCGCCGCCGGGAGGCACACCTTTGCGGTCAACCAGCATGCGTTTTTTCCATTTGGATAACTGGACCCATAGCGTGCGCATACCAAGCCACGTACGCGTTGAGGACTTTGGGGACGCAGCTCGGCTCGCTGATGAAGAAATAAGAACCCGTGTTAAGCCGCATAAAGTGGTGCATTGCATTCTTTATCCCCTCTCGACTAACCATGGGCTTTTCCAAGAAGGCTTCCATCCGGATCCCTTGGTTGTAGCTCGATTGCTGAGCAAACCGATGAGGGTTATACCTCATGAAGAGTGCTGTCTCATTCTGCCTGAACACCAGATAGCCCGGCCGAATAGAGTAGAGATGGAGGATTTCCCGAGCCTTCAGTATGGAAGCCCCGTCTTTAAAATCATCGCGTAGCGACACTACCGACCTGGTGGTCTCTGAGCCTATTGTTATGACCTTATCCAAGAAGGAAACCTTCGCCCCGACCAGGTGTGGTCGAAGAAGCAGCCCCCTAGCCTCCCGCGGAGGTGCAACTACGATCGAAGCCCCGACCAACCGTATGACCCTTGGAAGCCTGCATTTCTCAAAAAAGGGAGGAATCCTATGGGCGCCGAACACCCCGTGCACGTGCATTTCCATCCAAGAGGTAAAGTAGTGCATCGGGAAGTTGGCGGGTTGCACCCCAGGCTTACTAGCGTCCGCCGCTACACTAAGTCCATTATAAAGATAAGCCAGCCCGGCGATTCCTACTGACAACTGCAAACCAGCCACCATCCGATGCGCTGGGTAGAAAACAGTCGGCCGCATATGGCGTGGATGCATAGGAAGAGCAAAACTGCACAACCACAAGCCCAAGAACCCTACATAAAAGGTCTCTTCATCCATGTCGGGGACAGCAATTTCTGAAAAAGGGACGACGGCGGCACCGGGAAGATAAAAGTCTTTGTGTTCATCCTCCGATGTGGGTCGACGATCAAAACCGAACCCAAAAGGGTCATCGAGCCGGGCGAACTTCTCGCTCCGCTCTGATAAGAACTCCGGTCGAATGAAGCAAGCAATGAAATCTGCAAAACTGACTCCCCGGTCGCCCGATTCCAGATAAAGTCCTTCATAAATCTCCAATACCTTCACCAAGCCCGGGTACTGGTGCTGAATAGCGTTCTCCGGCGTCAAGTCAAACACCAGCGGCTTGGTGGCAAAGACGTATTCATCGGGAGGAAGAAGCTCCTCGTAAGGCTCTCCCCTCATCAGCAGACCCGAGATTTCAGCAAACTCCTCCAAGGAGATAGAGACTTCCCGGTCCGTCATCAGGAAGGTGTGTGTGGGGATATTCCATTGTTCGATAAAAGCTTTAACCCGCCACGTTGGAGGAGAAGGATACTCAAAGAGCGAGACGTAAATGGCCGAGTACAAACCAATCTTCATCAGATGAGTCCTCTTTGCTGATAGGATGTACCGGGCCCATTGCAAATATCCGGCAGGCGGTCGTGGGATCAATCCAATGTTATAAGCCTGTCCCCAAGGGCGTGCTTCACCCTGACAAATTCTCCTCCCTAAAATATCTATTGCTAGCGGCGGCTGCACGGGGATAGCACCAATCGCAGGCTGGAGGAGGTCATCCGAATTCCAATTTTTGACCTCCACGGCATACTTCACCGGGGGTTCATCTGCGTAGGGGAGTGAAGATGTTGGCTTAGACGGCGTGGCGAAACCAAAACTTCAGCGACCCTGGATGATCTCATTGTACCACCTACCCCACAAGTGAAGATTCTTGTGCTCGGGGTCATGATCCTTGATGAGAGCGAACACCACACGGTCCACCGGTGCCTGGGGAAACCCTCCCTCCGAACGAACAAACGGAAAAGACAAATTGGCAGACATGTTTCCTGCAAAGAGACAAAAATTAGCCGTCAATATTATAATTCCAACGCTCAACATTTTAAAAATTTTATACCATACCGCAATGCAGTGGATAGGGGGACCCACAAAATCTGGATGACAATATGTCAGTTGGTCCCCAGGAAAACATTCCCGTTAATAAAAAAAAGGGGGAAGAATCCCTAGAGACAAGGAGAAAATCTCCTCTTTCAGAGCAAAGCTCTGTCACAGAGTGACACTTGTCAAACTCTGGTCTCAGGGAAATAAGATTCCTTAAAAGAGCATAGCTCTTTGGTAATAATGGAAAGGTCCATTAGAAAATGTTTACACCTAAAGGAATTAAAAAATTTGGAATCTTGAAAAAAAAATCCATGAAAAACTTATGAAAATTTCTTCATTTTTCAGATCTAAAAGATCTACGGATGATTCAAAGAGCAAAGATCTGTCCATGGGTTAGAACCTATGAATAAGATCTCTGCAGATCTATAAGTTTTTGAGAGCAAAGCTCTGTTTATGAAACCCCAATGGGGATCTCTATAGATCAAAAGATCTGTTAGAGCAAAGCTCTTTAGTTAAAGTTAATTTAAGTTAATTTGATTTGAATTAATTTTACCTAAAGTTTCTAACTTTGGAAATGAGCAAAGCTCTGAAATTCTCAAGCAAGAGCAAAGCTCTGGTAATTAAAATCTCGAAGACGGTGAAGATTTTTCTAAGGGCCATAGGTCCTATTTATAAGGCGCTTGCGCCCCTTCAGCTCACCCCATGATCCAACGATCAGGAGTTTGCCACCGCTGCACTCACGTGTGCGCCACGTGAGCGCAACGGTGGGGGGGCATTTGTTTCCCCCAATCAGAGCAAAGCTCTGCTGGAAATTCAAAATTCAAATTTTGAAGCAACGCTTCAAATCCTGAGCGCAACGCGCCACGTGTCAGGCGCAGACGCATCAGCGCAGCGCCCAAGAAGGCGCGCCCAATCAGAACAAAGCTCTATTTTAAGCAAAATTAAAGGAAGCAACGCTTCAGTTGCGCAAGCACTGCGCTGCGCGACACGTGTCAGCGCAGATGCGCTAGCACAGTTGCGCTGCACTGTGCGCTGCGCGACACGTGTCAGCGTAGATGCGCTAGCGCAGTTGCGCTGCTCTGTGCGCTGCATGACACGTGTCACGTGCTGGGGCATTTGCGCCAAACAGAATTAAGATTTTAAAGAAATCTTTCTGTTCTTGTTAAAACAAGAAGATTTTCTTCTGTAAAACAGAAGCCCTTGGATCAAAGATCCAACGGTGGGGAAAATTCCCCAAATCACTCAGAGAAAGATCTCTTTAACAAATTTAACTAATTTATGGGCACTATAAAAAGGACCCTAGGCCTCAATTCAAAGGCATCAACATTTTCTAAAAAAAAGAGAGAAAGAGAACTCTGAAGAACTCCTCAAGAACAAAAAAGGTAAAAACCTTTAGAAAAAGAGAAAGTTCTCTTATGAATAGATCATAGATCTAAAAACAAGAGCAATGATTTTTAATAAAAAAATAATAATAAAATAGTGCTTTGCACTTTTTATGAACCTTTGGTTCTCTAAGATAAGAAAAACAAGAAAAACTTATTTTTTTTTTCTTTGATCTAAATTAGATCAAGAAATCAAATAGTGCTTTGCACTTCTGTTTTTGAATCTAAAAGATTCTTAGTGGTTTGCACTTCCAAAATGCGCTGTTGCGCTCTTAAGAAAGCGCCACGTGTCAGCATCTGAACCACTTGCGCTATGCGCTTTGAGATAGAGCTTTGCTCTCTGTGATTGGCGCAACTCACCAGAGTGCGCCACGTGTCAGCAGCGCAAACGCAGCGCATTAGCACAGCGCACTAGCGCAGCGCACTGCGCTCGCGCGACACGTGTCAATACTTCAAGCGCTTGCGCTCTCTGATTGGCGCAAAGCGCCTGAAAATGCAATGCATTTTCTAAAGGGCCAGGCCCAAATCAAAAAGACCAACAGGCCAAAATAAATTGCAAAGCAATAAAAAAAAGGGCAGAGCCCAAACAAAATGGATGCTCTGCATCATTTATAAAAGGGCAGAGCCCAGTCCAAACAAAAATAGAAAATAATGCAATGGGCCAAGCCCTAGTACAGGCCCAAAGCAAATAAAATGTTGAACATTTTCAACTGGACTTAGCCCAATTTTGGCCGTAAGTCCTCAAATTAGATTGACTGAGCAAGATTGCTCTGTTAAATCAATTTACCTCCGGTTCGAGGGTACATCTCCGAACTCCTTTGACATTTCTCGTTGTAATCCTTCAACGACGTCAGAGAGGCGACGGGTCCCGATGACCATACATCAACATGGACTGCGGGGTCCTTAAACTCGTGGACCGAAACGTCCTTAAACTAATGTTGGACCGAAACGTCCTTAAACTAATAGCGGACCGTCATGTCCCTAAACCGGAATACGGACCACCACGTCTCTAAACTGGAACATGGACCACCATGTCCCTAAACTGGAATATGGACCGCAATGTTCTTGAACTACCAATGGACCGCAATGTCCCTAAACTACCTATGGACCACTACGTCCCTAAACTGGAAAAATAGAGCTCCCAAATGCTCTTTTTTCGGATCTAAACGATCCCGTTTAAGTTGATCTTAGCCTCAAATATGGCTAACGTATCCTTAAACATTCGAACAGACTTTAGTCCCAAATTGGACTATAAGACCCCCAATCAACTTTGGTTCAAGGGTACATCCCCGAACTCCTCTGACACATGTCGTTGTAATCCTTCAACGTCGTCAGAGAGGTGACGGGTCCCGACGGCCATATATTAAATGGACCACTACGTCCTTAAACTGGAAATGGATCTAGACGATCCCGTTAAGTTGATCTTAGTCTCAAATCAGACTAACGTATCCTTAACGAATGTTTAAGTTGATCTTAGTCTCAAATGCGGCTAATGTATCCTTAAACTAAAAACACCAAACCCAAATCTAAGTAAATACGGATTTGGACTAATCCACGTCCTACGGGCGACGACATTACTCGGTCTCCGTATACAATCCACGGGCAACCACAAACAAAACAAACACCCACGATACGAAGTGAAATTCTGGAGAAGGAGAAAGTTGTTACCGCGATGCGGTAGCGTAATTAACTGCAGGGGCTTGCGCCTGCAGCGAAGAGCGTCCCCACAATCAAAAACCCCTCAAGCGAGAGGGAATCTGACGAAGTCCGCTACATCGGCCGCATCCGTGTAAACCTCCGATACACGGTGCCATAAATCAACTTGGCATCTTCGGAGAGGTAGACGGATAAAACCATATAACATCTGCCCCGAACCTCAGGCTAGACGTCCCTCGCGTCGTCGGCCGCCGTTCGGAGGGGAACACCAACGTGTATGATGTTGTATTCGTCACTATTTTGAACGTTATTCGGTATGCCCAAAGAGCTTCATGCAACCTTTCGTGCCAGTCTCTCTTGTTTCTAGACACTGTTTTCTTTATAATCTTCGTCTAGGTCTTGTTGAAATCCCCAGCCAGACCGTTGGCACAGGGATTATAGACTGAAGAATATCTCCAATCTATTTTATGATATTCTGCGATGCAGCTGATTTTATGGCTCCTATAGGCTGGTCCATTATCCGAGATTTTCCGTCGCGGGGTGTCGAACCGGTAGATGACATGGGTTTTGAAGAAATGGAGGATATTATCCGTCTTCACCTCCCTTAGTAGTATTGCTTCTATCCACTTAGAAAAGTAGTCGGTCGCTGCCAGTATGAACCGATGTCCTTTGGATGATGCTGGTTCAATGGGGCCAATTATATCGGTTCCCCACATTTCGAACGGCCAGCTAGCTACTGTTGGGTGTAGAGGATTTGGACGCTGGTGGATGAAGTCCCCGTGAAATTGGCACGAGTGACACCGCTTCGCGTATTCGAGACAATCCTGAATCATTGTGGGTCAATAGTAACCCATTCTTTTGATCTTCAGCTTCATTTTTGGCCCAACTTGATGAGAACCGCAGAGTCCATCATGGGTTTCTTGGATGACTCTGTTCGCTTCTTCTGGTCCCAGGCATCTTAACCACAGGCAGTCAAACGATCTCTTGTATAAAGTATCATTGAAGAAGGCAAAAGACATGGCTCGTTTCATGAGCTGATGTCTCGACGACGCATTTTTGGGCGTTCGTTGGGATTTGAAGTAGTCTACGAAGACTTCTCTCCAATCCTTGACCTTTTCTTCGTCCTCTATTTGGAGGGCTGTTTGTTTGGCCATTTCTTTTTCCTTAGATGGCTCTATTAAATCCTCCGAAGATATTTCTGCTGGCGCGAGAACCCTGCGGCTTTGCACAATGATTTTTATGTCGTCAAGGTCTTCGTCGGCTAATTCCTTAGCCAGCTTGGCTAATGCATCCACCTTGCTATTCTACATGTGGTATGCTCTCTAGAATGTAGGAGGGGATTTGTGTCAGCAGTTGCTGCACTCTTTCTCCATATGTTATCAGCTTTGGCTTGCACGTCTGATAGTCGCCATTTACTTGGCTAACGATCAGCCGGGAGTCTCCATATATGAGGAGATCTTTGATTCCCATGTCAACAGAAATATCGAGACATGCTATCAAAGATTCATATTCAGCTTCGTTATTGGTCCTTGACTCCGTTAAGGAAAGGGCGTAACATAGTATCCCTCCTTGTGGAGTCACGAAGATAAGACCCACTCTGGCTTTGATTTTGGGGTGTCGTGCTTTTGCCTCCTCAAGGAAGATGCTCCATCGAAGTAGAGTTCCTATTGGGAATCATTTTCTTCCTTCTCTCTTTTGATTGTGTCGAAAGCATATTCATCCGGCAACTCACAATTTAAGGGGGAGTCGGCTGGTATCGGATGTTCAGCAAGAAAGTCAGCGATAGCCTGGCCTTTCACTGCTTTGAGAGGACGATCCGTTATCGAGAACTCCATCAGGAGGAGGGCCTATTTGGCAAGCCTTCCTGTTAGTATGGCCTTCGACATTAGATATTTGAGAGGATCCACCTTTGATATAAGATGAATCTCATGTGTCAAGGCGTAGTGTCTGAGCTTCGTTATCGTAAAGATTAGTGCCAGACAATGCTTTTCGATGGGGGAGTAGTCGTTTTCTGCCCCCAAGAGAACTCGACTCAAGTAGTACAGAGATCTTTCCATTCCTTGGTCATTCTCCTATGCCCGTAACACGCCTAGAGAACCCTCAAGGGCTGTTGTATATAAGATGAGGGGTTTTCCCTTAACTGGAGCGGTCAGCACCGACGGATTTTGTAAGTACCGCTTGATTTCATCAAGTGCGTTTTGGCACTTTTGATCCTAGATGAACAGGGTCCCCTTCTTCATTAGATGACTGTAGGGTCAGCATTTTCCCGAGAGGTTAGCTATGAACCGTTGGATATACGCAAGCTTTCCTTGAAGGGATCGCAATTGCTTGAGGGTCCTTGGCGTGGGCATTTCCGTAATCGACTTGATCTTTGAGGGATCGATTTCGATACCCCGGTGCCGTATGATGAATCCTAGGAATTTGCCTGAGGAGACTCCAAACGCGCATTTTAGAGGATTTATCTTCAGATTATACTTTCGAAGTCGTTGGAACACTATGTTCAGATGTTCCAAATGTTCCTCGTAAGACTTGCTTTTCACCACCAGGTCGTCGATGTAGCATTCGACAATCTCATGGATGAGGTCATTGAAGATCTTCGTCATGGCCCTCTGGTAGTTAGCGCCAGCGTTCTTTAAACCGAAAGGCATCACCTTGTAGCAGAATATGCCCAGCGGAGTCCGGAAGGCGGTATGTTTTTGGTCTTCAGGATGCATTTTTATTTGGTTGTATCCTGAAGATCCATCAATGAAGGAGAAAACCTCATGAGTAGACGTGTTACCGATCATCAGCTCAGTAACAGGTACTGGGAAGTTATCCTTCGGGCAAGCTTTGTTGAGATCCCGAAAGTCCACACAGCTGCGCACCGTCCCATTTTTCTTCATCACCGGAATGATGTTGGCGATCCAGTCAGGATATTGAACTTCCTGGATGAAGCCGGAGTCAATTAGTTTCTTAATTTCGGCGTTGATACTCATCTCGAGTACGAGCCGCATTCTTCTTGGCGCTTGCTTGACTGGCTTGATGTCCGGTGATTTGGCCAGTTTATGTACTGCTACTTTTGGATCTAATCCCGGCATCTCAGAATAGTTCCATGCGAAGCAGTCTTTATATTGCATGAGCACGCCTTTTAACGTGGCTACCTGTTTTCTAGATAGCAGCTCACTGACGAACGTGGTCCTCGGATCGTTTTCCGTCCCTAAGTCAATTTTCCTTAGTTTTTCTGTCGTGGTGTGTATCCCGTCTTCCAGCTCTTTTAGTGCCGGTGCAAATTCTGGGATCACCTCATCCTCGTCTTCATTTGTGAAGCACTTGAAAAGGTCATCTATATCCTCACGCCCTTCCCTTTCTGAAAGTGTTATCATATGGCAGGTATGAGTCTGCTTCCATTCTTGATGCTGGGATGGTCCTATCCTTACAATATAGGTTTTCTTTGGCTCATTCTTTTGCGGTGGGGTTACCCTCCAGCTGTCGGATAAAGTGAACATGCTTTGTTGATACTGGTCTTCAATCCAGTCTTTGGAAGCGAAGCAATCTTCAAGGGGATGTCCTATTGCTTGGTGATAGGAGCAATAATCCGGGTGATGGACCTCGTTCATTTGTTCGGGGTGCCGAGACTTCGGGAGCATTACCATTTGATGCCTCATGACAAGGTTGAAAATTTTCCTTGTCTTGTCTTGAAGGAAAGAGTATTCCTGACCCATCTTCTTGATAAATGACGGGTTCCAACCACGTTCTTCTTGATAGCGCGGCTTCTTAGATCTGCCCTATTGTTTGTGAACGTTATTTGCGCTCTTCGTCTTTTTTTTGCCTCTACTTCGAGATTTTTCCTTTTTGCGAGAACATACAGTGAGCTGGGGATGGGGGGCTGACTGATCTATAAAGTGTGTGTGTAGTAACCGCAATCAATAACGGTGTCGCGTGTAGCTAGACCGAGATGAGTACGGGTCATCCTCAGGGAAACGTTGAATCTTTTAATCTTACTTTAGGCGTGTTGATTAGGAAAGGAGGAAGAATAAAAAATGGTGAAGAATGGTTGTAGGTTCTAGATCTACGTCAAACACGGATGCAGGATATAGATCTAGATTAACTACGGATGTAGGTTTTATATTAGAAGGGGGCTTGTAGAGTTCGTTAAGATTTAGTAGTCATGGATGATTAATTAAAGATTACTCCTTTTATTCTTTAATAGATTTAATACTAGATCGACAGTGATGCATGTAGATTAGGGTTTCTGGAGGGAAAAGGGTTCCCACTCTTAACCCCTATCTTGACATGGATCTCCGTTCATGTCTAGCCTTTACCAAAGTAATCGTTAATCTAATCTCAAATCGCGGTCGTGACAATCAATGAATTGGTAGCGCGCCCGATTAGGATGTTAATGATTCTTTTAGTAAAGTTTATAAACTTTATAGGACGTAAAAAGAGTTTAAGGATCTTCATCATCCATTAAGCTACCCTAATCCTACGAACCTTAACAAGCGGAGAATTACTCGCGCATGTTGGGAAAAGAAAAGATAGAGAGGGAAATCATATTGAAAACTACAGAAAATAAAAAGATATAAGAAAACACCTACCTTTATTAATCAACAAGATCAAGTACACTTTGTTCCTTTAGAAAATGATTACAAAACCCTAGTTTGCTTCTCGATCTCTTCTAAGGAGGTAGATGAATTGTTGATGATCAACCAGGATTCTTGAGCCGTCGTGGACTTCGTGATCGCGTCGGTTTGATGATTTTCCAAGAGGCTCTCGGTCCTTATTTATAGTCACAGAGCGAGAACTCTAGTTTCCTAATATGATAACTAGTTGTTAGGATCCCAACCAAAAAAATCCAGAACCCTCAGATGTGCGGAGGAACCGCGGCCAATAGGTGGGTTTGGCCGCGGATCCGCCGCCTTCTGGTGGGATCATGGGCTCTAATTTCTGTGGCTTCATATTTGTAACACTTGGTGATCTTTTGAGTATCTAGACTTTGAAAATCTTCTCTACGTTTCTGCCAGAATTGGTTTCTTCAATTTACTTGAATATCTTCGGCAGATTTGATCTCGCCAACTTGGATTTCCTTGAAACTTCAGTCATGATATAATTCCTGCACAATTATCTCAATAAATGATATTAGTAGAATTTGCTTTTATTGAGATATTATCTTAACCATTTGTCATGATATTTTAGTTTTAAGAGAATTGGTCAAAGATATTTAATAAGGTAAGCATATTTAAATAGACCAAATATTACATGAATATTATATGCTTACATTTTCCTTCGTAATGTTAATTATAATATATAAACACATGAAAATAGTATTTTTACAGATGAACCCTCATATGTGTCATATTTATAATAAACACCTTTTATTATATAGAAGTAGTAGGAAAAATGTCATATTAAAAGTGTAGTTTTATCAACTGAACAAATACCCCCCCCCCAATGTATCTTTGATCGTCCCGAGCAAACTAGTTTTTCAAGAGAAGGAGAAAAAGAAAAACCTAAGTAGCACACTTTCGTAGGCAACACGATTGCACTGAGTACGTGCAACAAGCCGTTAAATCTCTAGGTGTCCCTAGTAGTAGGAGTGTTGTCTCATGAGGGTTTTCAGCGGATTACACCGACAAAATCCTATAATAAAAGAAAGATAGTGAAAGTTACATATAAAAATAAGAACTATAAAAGAAAAAACTTGAAAATAAGAGTTTCCAATTATACCGGTTTTTCGGTTGCTATAAGCCCTATCTTAATGGTCGTGAAAAGATGTTAGAAATCACATCATCCCTCAACAAAACATCGCCTTTAGTCTTCCTCCCTATCTTTCTTCCAAATATTGATCATATACCCCTACGTGTGTGTAAAAGACATCCCTACACTTAGAGAATTCAATTCAAACTATCATACTCTTGTCCATCTTCCAAAGTACTTTTTAGTCAGTGAATTTTTTCTTATGAAATTGCTCACACATCCTTCATGCGACCGTTAATACTTCTTGAGGTACTAACCGACCGATTACAAAATGTGCTTGCGTATTAAGGTGTAATTCCTCGTCTTGCAACACCTAAGCCTTAGCAGTGGCTCCCAAACCAGTTGGTCTAAGGCACTAGGTGATAAAGCACCCTCGCTATATTTTTTATGCTGCCTTGGTAATTACAAAACCAGTGTTCATTTTTTTTCTTCTTCGCCATTTATACTCTTTTTTTTATATACTAAGGCTTTTAGACAAGAGCATTTCAAGGTATCCTCTACCATCCCAAGTTTCAAGATGTGTGTAAGTGCGTATAGTAGGGTATCAACATTCAAATGTTTGGCATCAAGAATAAGGACTATTTTTCAGGCTTATTTTTATCCTCAGATTAGCAATTTCCTTCATCTTACTAACCCTTGGGACAGCAGCTCATAACTACTTATTACTAGTTTTGTTTAAGAAAACTTCTAACTTTCTTGTTTTTTCTCAAACTATTCAAATCTTCATATATAATTATTCACTTTCTACTCTTTTATTATAAATATATATATATAAATATATATTTTAATGCCCAGTGTCAAAGATAATTCAGTGAATACAAACTTCCCTTCCAAACCTGTTTTCAGCAGTGTCCTCACTGATGTTGTCCTTTGAGAGCATAAACCTGTAGATTTGGGAAGAGACTGTAATAGGGGTAAAATAATAAATAAATGAAGACTACCGCTCAATTTGTTCTTTGGCACGCACAAATATTCAGTTAAGTCCTGTTTTTCACTCACCTCCATTCTTTAAGATGATACAATGTTACCGAAACATGGAGGTGAGGCGGAGGAATTTAGTTATGATATAGCGGCTCCTGTAAAAACAGGAGCTTCTCCGCTGGGTCAGCAGAAAAATACGGTTTTAATCTATGCCCATTTACTTTAAAAATTGAACTGTTTTTTATATTTTCAACTTCTACTGCCCATGCGGGTGTACATACCGCACCACAAAAGGTCCTTTCCAACGAGATTTAAGCTTACCCGGATGAAGATGGAGTCGTGAATCATAAAGAATGACCTGTTGTCCAGGTGTGAAAGTTTTTCTGAAAAGGTTTTTATCGTGGAACACTTTAGTCCGGTTTTTTACTATCATCGCATTATCGTAAGCTTCATCGCGGAGTTCGCTTAGCTCATTCAATTGCAGCTTCCGGTAACTGCTAGCTTGATCAAAATCGAAGTTTAGCTCTTTAATAGCCCACATTGCCTTATGTTCGATCTCGACAGGAAGGTGGCATGCCTTCCCAAACACAAGGCGGTATGGAGACATACCAAGATCGGTCTTATAAGCGGTGTGAAATGCCCAAAGAGCATCCGTCAATTTGGTTGACCAATCTTTACGGTTTTTAGAAACCGTCTTCTCCAAAATTTGTTTGATTTGCCTATTCGAGATCTCAGCTTGCCCGCTTGTTTGGGGATGATAGGGCGTAGAAAGTTTGTGGTTGATAGCATATTTCCGCATCAAAGCCTCAAAAGACCGACTGCAGAAATGCGTCCCGTTGTCGCTAATTATAGCGCGAGGGTGTCTGAATCGCGAAAAGATATTTTCTTTAAGGAACTTGATGACAACTTTGTTGTCATTAGTGCGACACGGTATTGCTTCCAGCCATTTTGAGACGTAATCAACCGCTAACAAGATATATAAATTCCCAAAAGAATTGGGAAAATGGCCCATAAAATCAATACCCCAAACATCGAATATTTCCACAACCAAGATAGGTTGGAGAGGCATCTCATTTCTTCGTGAAATCTGACCCAAGTGCTGACACCGCGGGCAAGTTTTGCAATGATTATAAGCATCTTTAAATAGTGTTGGCCAATAAAAGCCACATTGCAAAACATTCTCCACCGTTTTTCGAGGTCCAAATTGACCGCCGCATGCCTGATCATGACAAAATGATAACACACTCTTGAATTCATCGTTAGGGACACACCTGCGAATGATTTGATCGGAACAATACTTAAACAAATAAGGTTCATCCCAGTAAAAGTATTTTACTTGGGATAGAAATCGAAGTTTGTCTTGTTTCGACCAATTGATATGAATAAATCCCGTCGCTAGATAATTCACAATATCTACGAACCAAGATTCGTAGGATACGGTCAAGAGCTGTTCGTCAGGAAATAAGTCATTTATCGGCACGGTCAACGTTAGTGAAGAAGAGATGCGTGAAAAATAGTTAGCTACTACGTTTTCACATCCACTCTTGTCTCGGATGACAGGATCAAATTCTTGTAACAAACAGGATCCAACATATTAGCCTGGCTTTAGCATCCTTCTTCAATAAAAGGTGTCGAAGGGCGGAGTGATCGGTGTAAACCACAATTGGCGAGCCAATCAAGTAGGACCTGAATTTTTCTAATGCAAATACAACTGCCAAGAGTTCTTTTTCGGTAGTTGTGTAATTAATTTGTGCATCGTTCAAGGTCTTACTTGCATAGTAAATTACATGTAGCAACTTATCAATGTGCTGTCCTAAGACCGCACCAATAGCAAAATCTGATGCATCACACATAAGCTCGAACAGGTGGTTCCAATCCGGAGATGATAGAACGGGGGCTGTCGTGAGAGTTCTTTTAAGCGACTCAAAAGCAGCCTCACAATCTGAATCGAAGTGAAATGTTGTATCCTTGGCCAAGAGAAGAGTTAAGGGTCTAGCAATTTTGCTAAAGTCCTTAATGAATCTCCTATAAAATCCTGCATGACCAAAGAAAGATCGTATATCTTTGACGCATTTGGGACGATGGAGATTATGGATGACATCTATTTTAGCTCCGTCTACCTCAATACCTTTTTGTGAAATTATATGTCCAAGGACTATACCTTCTTGGACCATAAAATGGCATTTTTCACAATTCAAAGTTAAGTTCTTATCCTTACAGCGGGTAAGAACCGCGTCAAGATGACGAAGACATTCCTCAAAGGGGTCCCCAAATATGGAGAAATCGTCCATAAATATCTCCAGAAAATTCTCAACCATGTCTGAGAATATCCCCATCATACACCGCTAAAATATAGCGGGAGCGTTGCATAACCCAAAGGGCATGCGTCTATAAGCAAATGTACCGAAATGACAAGTAAACGTTGTTTTATCTTGATCCTTTTCGGTGATGGGGACCTGGTTATAGCCAGAGTATCCGTCCAAAAAACAATAGTATTCATGTCCAGCTAATCGTTCTAACATCTGGTCAATGAAAGGTAGAGGGAAGTGATCTTTCCTCATTGCGGCATTGAGTTTCCTATAATCAATACATACGCGTCACCCAATTTGGGTGTGTGTTTGGATCAACTCATTAGCCTCATTAGTTATGATCGTGATTCCAGACTTTTTAGGGACCACGTGAATAAGACTTACCCATTGGCTATCAGATATAGGGTAAATTATACCACTATCTAGGCACTTGACGATTTCTTTCTTTACCGCCTCCTTCATAACGGGATTTAACCGTCTTTGTGGGTCTCGGGTTGGTTTGGCTTCATCTATCAAATGTATATAATGTTCAACAATTAAGGGACTAATCCCTTTGATGTCAGCCATTGTCCAACCAAATGCTTGCCGATTTGATCTCAATACCGCCAAAAGTGCGTTCTCTTGCTCTAAAGCTAAAGAAGCAGATATGATCACAGGTGAAGAATCATTCTCATCTAAATATGCATATTTAAAATGAGAAGGTAGCGGTTTGAGATCTAGTATTGGCGGAGAGACAATAGAAGGTGGGGTAAGGGAATGATGCTCGGACTCCCTAAGAGGTTCATAACTTGCATATGATATTGACTCGGAAAGTACTACTGACTTTTGCAACAAGTCAACGGATTCAAACTCGGATATGGACTCATCGAAGATATCCTCACTATAGGAATTTTCCAAATCAAACAATGTCGCACTAGTGTTGTCGAGATCATCATAGCAAAGTGCTTCTGCTTCGCAGCTGTCGAAAGCTATCTCGTTGATGGAACGGATATCAAGCAAATGAGTAGAAGGTTCAGATGGTTGACTTCCTAGCTTGTAAATATTAAGCTCAATTGTCATCTTCCCAAAGGATAAGTTCATAGAACCGTTACGACAATTAATTATAGCGATGGAAGTTTCTAGGAAAGGTCGACCGAGTATCACCGGGATTTGGTTGCGTGGGTTAGCCACAGGTTGTGTATCCAAAACAATAAATTCCATAGGGAATATGAATTCCATAACTTTAATTAACACATCCTCTAGTTCACCCCTAGGTTTGGTGATTGATCGGTCTGCCATCTAGAGAGTACAATGGGCGAGTTTCAACTCTCCAATCCCTAACTGCTCATATACGGAATATGGAAGCAAGTTAACGCTAGCGCCAAGGTCGAGTAAAGCACGATTAATATTTTTACCCCCAATAAAAATCGAGATGGTAGGACAGCCAGGGTCCTTACGTTTCTTTGGTATTTGTTGGGTAAAAGCTGTGCTGACATTACTCGTCAGGAAAACTTTTTTCGGCACTTGAGTTTTTCTCTTCCTAGTACACAAGTCTTTAAGAATTCTTGCATAAGATGGGACTTTTTGAATAGCATCTCGAAGAGGAATATTGACATTAACTTGTTTAAACATTTCCATAATCTTCTCCATTTGTGGGTTAGGTTTGTTGGCCCTTAATCTGTTTGGAAACGGAGCTTTATCAATAAGGGTTGGGTCCAACATTGGAGAAGATTGTAGGGATGGAATGGATCCCAAAATTGGAGTGAGGATCGCTTTAGATAGATTCGAGGAAGTGGGCTGAGTGTTCGAGCCTTGTGGGAAGCGTAGAATATGCTCGGAAGTAGGTGGGAGACTAGACGAATTAGGGAAAGAAGTAGAAGCCGGGGTATCATTGGTATCACTAACGTCATCAACTTGTTCACCCACTCGGTTATCCAGCACTCTTCCCAATCTCAACATAGTAACGGCACTCACATTATGATGTTGTGAGTGGCCAGGATTCGGTAGGGGTTGAGATGGGAGTTTCCCTTTTTCTCTCGCACTCATCGCGGCATTCAACTGTGCAATTTGGGCTTCTATTGATTTAATACTCTCACCGTGGGAGGCGGAGTCTTTCTTTATGGTATCAATAGAAGACCTCATATCAGCCGACATTTGGATGGAATGTTTCATAAACAAATCCAAAGTTTGTGCGAGTGAAGAGGATTTATCGGTACCGGTCGTTTGGAAAGAATTATTGGCCGGGTTTTGAACAGGTTGCGATTGAAAGGGGTGCTGACTCTGTGGTGGTGGTTGCTGTTGCTGTGGAAGAGGTCTTTGGTAATTGCTTTGGAACTGATTTTGATTTTGGGGTTGGTTTTGGTTCCAAGCAAAATTAGGATGATTTCTCCATCCCTGATTGTATGTGGAAGAATAAAGATCGTTTCTAGGTCGCTGCTGAAAAGTAGTATTAGTTTGCTCGTGACCTTGAAACGGTGCATTCATAGGACATTCTTCCGTCAAGTGTAATGGATCGGAACAGCAACCACACACGGTTTTGGGAAGCGTTACCTGGTTTAGGGAGACTGGTGAGAATTTGTTTTCAATAGCGTCGAGTTTGTTTTGCATCGCTGCCATTTCTACTTTTAATGCGATGGAAACATCGAGCTGGTGAATACCTCCCCTAGATGAAGGTGGTCTTACGCTTTCCCACTGCAAAGTGTTTTCAGCGAGATCTTCCAGATATTTCCAGGCTTCACCATCGTCTTTGAACATGAAATTGCATTGACACATTGTTTCAAGCATCTGCTTTGTCGCTGGATTAATGCCTTCATATATAATTCGGCACAGATCCCATCTATGTATTCCATGATGAGGACATTGGACAAGCAGATCCTTGAAACGTTCAAAGCACTTCCAAAATGGTTTATTGGGAAGCTGGGTGAACTGGTTGATTTCGCTCATAACACGGGCGGTCTTATGATTTAGGTAAAATTTCTTAAGGAATGCTATCACGAATTCATCCCAATTGGTAATAGAGTGTGCGGCAGTATTATAAATCTATTTTTCTGCCAAGTCCCACAAAGTGAATGGGAGAAGACGCAAGCGCATAGCATCCACGGACAGTTGTGAAGTACCTATCATTGCGCATACGTTTTTGAATTTATTAATGAAAACGTACACTTCTTCAGACTCAAGCCCATGAAATTTGGGCAACAGATTTATGTAGTAGGGTTTAATTTCAAAATTATCCCCGTTGGCTGGTGGAATGGATAGACAAGTAGGAAGGAGACCACGGATAGGATAGCATCTCTCTTGGAGAGAGATGCGTGGTGGATTCTGCTCACCTACCGGCGGTGGCAGCGTGGTGTTATAATTTGATGGAGTACCGTCTATCTCGGTCGATATGGTGGGTGGTGGGGAAAAAGAAGATGAAGAAGCACCGACTTCGGAGTCGATAGTAGGAACGCGGACAAGACGGGCACTAGAATCCCGTGTCCAGCCAAGCATGCACTAAACGGTTTAGCGCAAGTGGCAGCGTGTGTGTGATTTAAAATTGGTTTGTTTTGAAAAGTGGAACTCAAGACAAATCACACAAAAATACACAAACAACCCTAGAACTAAGGTTACCTAGGTCAAGTCTCTAGACCGCTCCTAGACTTCCAAAGGACAAGCCGCAGGATCAATCCTCTATCACCTCTTTATTACCCTTACGGCCAGGTAAGTGCCAGGTAAATGGGAGGTATCCTCTATATGAATCACCGAAAATAGCGGGCCTAATTAAGTAACCACTTGCCTTAGACACACTTACCTAGGCACCACAAAAGTAATGCGGATAAGCGATAGATTACCCACGACCTTCCTCTGTCCTTATTGAGCGCGACATTCCTTAGAGTCTTGTCTAGATTTTTTTAAAATTAATGTATGGTTGATGCGGATGCTCGTTTTGTGATTTGTGGGGCTTAGGAAGGGTGATAAAATCCCCATCTAATCTGAATTTTGGTCTTGCCCCTTAAAATCCGTATTACAATATGAATAAACAAACCAAGTATAAAACTTTGCAAAAAGATTTTCGAGCGGCGATATTTTGCAAAGAATCCTGCAGGAAAGATATTTTATTGGATTTTAGAGGAGAGAGAAAGAGTTGAGAAATTTACCAGAGAAGTTTGGAACCCTAATCCCTCAAATCCACCGCGCTTCCGCCGCACTTTTGCTTATTCGCCGCGGTTCCGCCGTGAAGTGGAGGGATCTCGTGATGATTTTTGCTACGTGGCCTCCTGTGCTCCTCTGGATCTTGATGAATGTCTCTGGCTCTCTGTTTCCTCAATTCTGTGACTCCAGATCCCCTTGCAAAATTCACACAATAATCATTAAATATACAATTTGCAGTTTTGTTTTGTTTATGATATGGATCGAATAAGAATTCAACACGATTAGTAAGAAAAATAAATTACGCATGTATCCCCGGCAACGGCGCCATTTGATTGATCTATAAAGTGTGTGTGTAGTAACCGTAATCAATAACGGTGTCGCGTGTAGCTAGACCGAGATGAGTACGGGTCGTCCTCAGGGAAACGTTGAATCTTTTAATCTTACTTTAGGCGTGTTGATTAGGAAAAGAGGAAGAATAAAGAATGGTGAAGAATGGTTGTAGGTTCTAGATCTACGTCAAACACGGATGCAGGATATAGATCTAGATTAACTACGGATGTAGGTTTTATGTTAGAAGGGGGCTTGTAGAGTTCGTTAAGATTTAGTAGTCATGGATGATTAATTAAAGATTACTCCTTTTATCCTTTAATAGATTTAAAACTAGATCGACAGTGATGCATGTAGATTAGGGTTTCTGTAGGGAAAAGGGTTCCCACTCTAACCCCTATCTTGACATGGATCTCTGTTCATGTCTAGCCTTTACCAAAGCAATCGTTAATCTAATCTCAAATCGCGGTCGTGACTATCAATGAATTGGTAGCGCACCCGATTATGATGTTAATGATTCTTTTGGTAAAGTTTATAAACTTTATAGGACGTAAAAAGAGTTTAAGGATCTTCATCATCCATTAATCTACCCTAATCCTACGAACCCTAACAAGCGGAGAATTACTCGCGCATATTGGGAAAAGAGAAGATAGAGAGGGAAATCATATTGAAAACTACAGAAAATAAAATGAAGAAAACAACTACCTTTATTAATCAACAAGATCAAGTACACTTTGTTCCTTTAGAAAATGATTACAAAACCCTAGTTTGCTTCTCGATCTCTTCTAAGGAGGTAGATGAATTGTTGATGATCAACCAGAATTCTTGAGCCGTCGTGGACTTCGTGATCGCGTCGGTTTGATGATTTTTTCAAGAGGCTCTCGGTCCTTATTTATAGTCACAGAGCCAGAACCCTAGTTTCCTAATATGATAACTAGTTGTTAGGATCCCAATCAAAAAAATCCAGAACCCTAACTCTTCAGATGTGCGGAGGAACCGCGGCCAATAGGTGGGTTTGGCCGCGGATCCGCCGCCTTCTGGTGGGATCATGGGCTCTAATTTCTGTGGCTTCATATCTGTAACACTTGGTGATCTTTTGAGTATCTAAACTTTGAAAATCTTCTCTACGTTTCTGCCAGAATTGGTTTCTTCAATTTACTTGAATATCTTCGAGAGATTTGATCTCGCCAACTTGGATTTCCTTGAAACTTCAGTCATGATATAATTCCTGCACAATTATCTCAATAAATGATATTAGTAGAATTTGCTTTTATTGAGATATTATCTTAAGCATTTGTCATGATATTTTAGTTTTAAGAGAATTGGTCAAAGATATTTAATAAGGTAAGCATATTTAAATAGACCAAATATTACATGAATATTATATGCTTACACTTTCCTTCATAATGATAATTATAATATATAAACACATGAAAATAGTATTTTTACAGATGAACCCTCATATGTGTCATATTTATAATAAACACCTTTTATTATTTAGAAGTGGTAGGAAAAATGTCATATTAAAAGTGCAGTTTTATCAACTGAACAGGGGCATTGTAGTCTTCTTTCTCCACGGACTGCTGGTTGAGGCGTTGCGTCTTGGCCTTTTCATAAATAGCCATTTCACAACTGTGGCTATCCCGAATCTTTTGACAGGCTTCTTTTATTAGTTTGTCAACTTGTTCTTCGAACAATGGGTTTAACGTACTTAGAGTGGGATCTCGTTCTGTTTCAACGTCACAGCTATTTGGAAGAGCGTTCTCTTCTTCACCAGAGTTGTTTATGGCACGGCAGCTGTAGAATCGTACCGTTTCTTGGATCGAACGTATCCGAGCCCGGTTGTTTCCAGCTTTCCGTTGGGTATCTTTCGCTAAGCCCCAGGGATATCCTAAATTTTGTAGAGGTGGGCTTGTCGAACAGTTTGTTCGAAGGGTACACCTTGGCATCTTAATAGTCTTTTCAATCCATCCGTGCAGTATCTTGGCAGACGGATTGGTTGAAGCCTATCAAGTGTAAAATCGGCACCATGCCAGACTTCTTTCTCCACTCTGGTCTCCGTAGATTGGTAGAAGAGGATCGCCTTTTCACCTCTTCTCCTAGGAGGCACGTAGAAAGTCTGTAGTTCCTGTACGCTATATATATCAAGCACATCAAGTTCCTTGTAATGCCGAGGCGGAACCATTGTGATTTGCAGGCTCTGATCTGCTTCATCGAGGGTTTACACTGACGGGGGGATGGAGAACACTGCGTCGGCCTTGTTCTCAGAGTCGCTGCCAAAGACCAGAATAGGGGTCGATGGTCCGGGCCTGTTGTTTTCTTTTTGGGGTTGCCCCAGGTAGACTATTTCTTCATCTTCCTCGGAGTCGCTCCCAAAGATCGGGATAGTGGCGACGGACTTCTGTTTATCCTCCAGCTTATGACACCTCTCCGTATCTTCGAAGTCCGGTAGGAAGTACTTTGCATCTTCATATTTCCGGACCTCGTTTACGGAGAATGGATTCAGTTCCCCTGTGACGGTGCATTCTAAACCATCCTTGAAATACTTCATACACTGATGTTGTGTAGAAGAGATGACGTTGTACTCATGCAGCCAGAGCCTGCCGAGCAGAGCATTATAGCAAGTCTTGGCGTCAATGACATGAAATTTGATGTCAGTGACGAGCAGCCCGAAGCGTAACGTCAGTATTACGGACCCAAGCGTCTGTGACGACTGTGAGTCGAACCCAAAGATGGTAATTTTGTCTCGGGCCAAGTGTTGAACGTTCATGCAAATCTCCTTCAGCACTTTCATATTAAGAAGATTAACGGAGGATCCGTCGTCGATAAGGATTTTGCCTATTTTGATGTCGTGGCAGTACCCGGTGATGTATAACGGGCGATTATGCTCGCACGTTCCGAGGAGGAGATCTTCATCGCTGAATGTAATGTCAGCTGTGTGAACCTCCGCCAGCTCGTCCTTCATCTTCTCTTCTGCGAAGAAAGCTTGGAATTGATCAGGCTCTTGTAATGCCTTGATCAGAGAATCTCGTGCCTCTTTGGACAAGAGGAGAGCATCCAATATGCTCTGTTGTGAGGGTATTTTCCTCAAATGTGCCAGGATGTTGTAATCCACCTTATTTTTCTTAGGCGGGTCCCTCACTGCGAGCTCTTTGGAAACTCCCTCTTCAAGGGTGATTTCCTCAGGGATTTTTTCTTTTCCTTTGTCTCTTTGGCTCGAATCTTTGTTTGTAGGTCCGGGGTTCTTTTCAGGCAGCGTACGGTTACGCAGCTGAATGTTCCCACGGTTCTTCTCCCCCTCTTCTTTTTCGGAGGTGGAGTCTTTGAAGAGAGGGCTGAGGGTCATTTCGTCCTCAGAGTCGCTCTTGAAGGTAAGAACCTGGGGTTTATCCCCTTCCGAACCGGTATCAACCATATGACAGTTACCAGTCGTTTTCTCACGTGCACTTGCCACACTTTTTTTTGCAGTCGACGAGCTTCGCGCTTCATCCTCTTGAAGAGTTTTTGATGGGCAACATATCCTTGCCACCACTTCTTGAAGGCACCGCATTCTACGGTGGGGTGGGTAATCCTCCGATGATATAGGCAGTAGTTTGGATATGAATCCTCTCCATCGAGGCATATGACCCCGGGAGTGTTTCCTACCAGAGGTGGCAGCTTCATTCCCACTGACAGGGTTTTGGCAAACCGCTTCTCTGTCTTGATCCTGCTCCTGTTTACCGCAGGTGTGCTTTGGTCTGGTCAGGGTACTTTACGACTCCTCTTTGCCTCTGCTTGTTCATCCTGACGCTGAAGCTTAGCCTTTTCGTATATGCCTGTTTCACATTCTCGGTCAGCTTTATTCTTCCGAAAGGCTTCGTTTAACAGCCTATTGATCGGGTCTTCTGACAGTTCCGGGGATTTTAGCGCCGATCCTGCCCCCAGTTCCTCTGCATGGTTTTCTGACGCTGAGAGAACTTCTTCGCCATTTAACGACAAATGGGAGACCATATGGCAACTTGATACATAGTCTTCGGTTTCTTCTGATGAGTCATTTTCCTTCTCGTTGTCACCATCTTTGTTCTCAAGAATATGCTTGAGGAACTCTTCGAGGGTGACCGGTGTTCGCGCCTTCTGATTGTACTCCTCTAGCGCGTCAATGTATCTTTGTAGGTCTGTGCGTTTGTCATCATACTTGGCGAGTTGCACAGGCTTCTTGGTCTTCTTCTTTTTCTTCGAAGACTTTGAAGGCTCGACTTGGGGATTTTGCCCTTTGTCGACAGTTTTCGGTACAGAACGCAGTTTCAGCATCCCTTCAATGATTTCCATTTCAAGTGGGCTTCTCCACCTGACTGCCGGACATTGTAGGGTGTTTTTCGTTACCCCATTGAGATGGGAATACGCGCGCGCTTGTCAGGCGCATTATAGATTCCCCCTGCCTAGGGTAGGCCGGGGTTTAATGATTGTGGGGATCTGAATCTCCGGCATCCGCGGACTAAGCTGTCGTTAATTACCCCTCGCCTTTGGAGCGAGAGAACCTCCGATTAACGGGTTAAACTGTTCATGCGAACTCAATGTGCAGTGTTGTGTTTTGAAGGGGTTTTGGATATATCGGGGGGCCCGTAGAATTTTTACGGAGGTCCCGCTACCCGGATAGCGGGCTGGGGGTCAAGGGGGCTAGCAGTTCCCTAACGGGGTGCGGGGCAGCGCCCCGTTAGAAATTTTTTCTAACGGAGGACAGTGTCGTCGAGTATGTGTGTGTGTGTATATATGTATACATATGTGTGTATATATATATATATATATATGTATATATATATAAAAAAAAGGGGGGGGGGAAAGGCATCCAAAGGATCCGTGGGGCCAGTGCCAGCGCTTTGAGCGCAAGAGCACCAGCGCACCACGTGTCAGTACGTGGGCGCTCGAGCACTAGCGCTTTGGGCGCTAGCGCTCTGAGCACAAGAACGCTAGCGCACCACGTGTCAGCACGTGGGCGCTAGAACTTTGGGCGCTAGCGCTCTGAGTGCAAGAGCTCTAGCGTACCACGTGTCAGCACGTAGGCGCTCGGGCGCTAGCGCTCTGAGCGCAGGAGCGCTAGCGCTTTGAGCGCTAGCGCAGGAGCGCTAGCGCTTTGAGCGCTAGCGCACCACGTTTCAGCACGTGGGCGCTCGAGCAGCAAAAGGGACTTGGTCCCTGCAATGGGAGTTGTACTCCCAAAAGGAACACTTATTATTCTCTCTCTCTGTGTGTGTGTGTGTGTGTGTGTGTGTGTGTGTGTGTGTGTGTGTGGAGTTAAACTCCTAGGATGTTCTTGGAGATGCTGAAACGGGCTTCTCCCTTGAGCTCTGGATCTTCCCAAGGTAGGATTTTTAGGAGATGGGTCTCCTTCTTCCTCTGCCGGCGGGATCTTAGAGATCAAGAGATGTGAGATTTTAAAAATCTCTCCTTTTTGAGATCTGAAGGCAGATCTGAGTTCCCCTTTATGGGTTTTATGGTAAAAAAATATTTAGTTTTGGAAAAGAAAGAGTAAAACTCTTGATTTAATTCAAAAGAAATGAGAAGGTTTAGAACCTTGGAGAAGGAGCAGGAGGCACAAAGAACCCTAGTTTTTTGGGGAATGAAAATTGTATATTAGATATTTTCATCATGTTGTTTTATATAGGCTTACATATTTACATATAGCCCCTTGGGCTTTTCAAAATGGCATTTTGCCTATCACATGGCTCATGTGCCATTTCTTTTTACACATAAGCCATGGGCTTACAAAAATTTGGCTTTATGCCCATTTTGTTTACATTCATGCATAAAAAATTACATAAAAATTATTTATTACATGATTTTGTTGTTGGCATGGGGAGGCTTGGCCGCGGGCTCGGCTTGGGGATGGGCCCGCTTGACCTGGGCTTGGGCCCACCTGGCATGGGGTTGACCTTGACTTTGACTTGGTCAACTGGGGTGCAATTTTCGACCCCAACAAAGTGCCCCAATCAATAAATGCACACCACATATGTGGGTCGTGTGTATGAAATTGATGGATCTTCTTTCGCGTGGAGGCGACTTGCTTTGGTTCCCACTTTTTGGGATGCACTGCCCTTTTAACGACATGGACGGTCGACGCTCTGATCCAGAGCGATTTGGTTCCCGATTTGTGGGAAGCCTGCACTGCCCTTTTTGCGACATGGACGGTCGATGCTCTGATCCGGAGCGATTTGGTTCCCGATTTGTGGGAAGCCTGCACTGCCCTTTTTGCGACATGGACGGTCGACGCTTGACGCGTCTCCGAGAAGAAGTGTCCGTGGTAGACTTTTCCCTGGCCCGGAGTGATCTGGTTCCTGCTTTGTAGGAAGCCTGCACTGCCCTTTTTACGACATGGACGGTCGACGCTTGACGCGTCTCCGAGATGGAGTGTCCGTGGTAGACTTTTCCCCGGACCGGAGTGATCTAGTTCCTGCTTTGTAGGAAGCCTGCACTGCCCTTTTTACGATATGGACGGTCGACGCTTGACGCGTCTTCGAGACGGGGTGTCCGTGGTAGACTTTTCCCTGGCTCGGAGCGATCTGGTTCCCGATTTGTGGGAAGCCTGCACTGCCCTTTTTGCGACATGGACGGTCGATGCTCTGATCCGGAGCTATTTGGTTCCCGATTTGTGGGAAGCCTGCACTGCCCTTTTTGCGACATGGACGGTCGTCGCTCTGATCCAGAGCGATTTGTTTCCCGATTTGTGGGAAGCCTGCACTGCCCTTTTTGCGACATGGACGGTCGACGCTCTGATCCGGAGCGATTTGTTTCCCGATTTGTGGGAAGCCTGCACTGCCCTTTTTGCGACATGGACGGTTAACGCTTGATGTACGCATCTCCGAGACGTTGTGTCCATGATAGACTTTTCCCTGGCCCGGAGTGATCTGGTTCCTGCTTTGTAGGAAGCCTGCACTTCCCTTTTTGCGACATGGACGGTCGACACTCTGATTCGGAGAGATTTGGTTCCCGATTTATGGGAAGCCTGCACTGCCCTTTTTGCGACATGGACGGTCGACGTTCTGACCCAGAACGATTTGGTTCCCAATTTATGGGAAGCCTGCACTGCCCTTTTTGCGACATGGACGGTCGACGCTCTGATCCGGAGCGATTTGATTCCCGATTTGTAGGAAGCCTGCACGGCCCTTTTTGCGACATGGACGGTCGATACTCTATTTGACTTGCTCTGCTTCCTGCAGTGTCAGGGGTGAACTTGACTTGCTCCGCTTCTTGCGGTGTCGAGATTGGATTCTGACTTGCTCCGCTTTCTGGGATGTCGGAGTTGAAGTTGACTTGTTGATTGTGATTTGGGCTGACATCAGCATCGCTATATTAGAATATGGTACCAAGAGCGAATCATTATTTGCTATGAGAGGATTTGGGGATTTTGGTTTTGGTCGGCATCTGCATTGCTGCACTGGAATAATGCCAGGAGCAACTCATCATTTGCCCCGGAAGGATTTGGGAATTGGTGGCTTAGGAGACAGGTTTAGATCCCTATCAGCTAAGGCTTTTCAATTTCATAGGCCGTAAGGGTCCCATAAAAGTATTTTCTCCCTACGAGTCGAAAGGATCTAGTAGGTGTATTTTCTCCTTAGGAGTCGTGGGGACTCCTAAGGGTGTTGCTTCTTTGTGAGTCGTAAGGATCTCACGCAGGAATTCTCTCCTCACAAAGTCGAGAGGACTTTGCGAGTGCATTTCATCTCTTTTTTACGAGTTCACGCCCTTTCGGATTTTCACAAACTCGCCGGCGGTCCTGCTGTTTTTACTCACGGAGCCCTTTCGGGTTTTCATCCGTGCCCATTTTGCTTGTGGACATACCATTTTTTTTTTAATTTTTTTTTTGGACTTTGAATATGGTTTCACCGGTAGGACTTGGGAAAGATTGGGATTGTTTTACGCCCGTGGATTGTATACGGTTTTGCAGGATGTATGATCCAGACCGTAGGGCCGGAAAAATTTTGGGACTTTGGTGGCGTCTGCATCGCTATACTGGAATATGGTACCGGGAGCGACTCATCATTCGCCGTTGGGGTATGAGAGTTGGAATTTGGTTGGCGTCTGCATCGCTGCACAGGAATATAGTATCAGGAGCGACTCATCATTCGCCATTGGGGTATAGGAGTTGGAATTTGGTTAGCGTCTGCATCGCTGCACTGGAATATGGTACCAGGAGCGACTCATCATTCGCCACTTGGGGATTGGGGAGCAATGTGTCACGCCCCGCTTCCCAAAATACGGAGAACGAGGGATGACTAGGCCAGCCATGCTCCTACGGTCAAGGAATCATCCCGCCGTAGTCACACTTCGGCTTCTAACACTACATGGTAATCAGTAAATAAAGCACAGTATTAAAGAAATCACATCACTAATTTATTACATTAAAATTTCATTGTTCACAAATTACAGATAATAAGAACAATAACTAACCAAGTTCAATCTCACGATCACTCTAAGATAGGGAGTACACCAGACTATATCTCTGTGAACTCGAAGGGTAGATCCGTCTCCTGTGCTGGTCCTCCCGCGGAATCTGAGCATGCATACTCAGGTCGTCAGAGCGACACAATAATAATATTATTATAATCAGATGAAACAGGTAAATGAGGTAATACTGGTATGAAAATAATGCAAGTAATCACTATGTCACTATATGATGCAGAATATGATATGTGTCCCTATCGGTCTCTACGTCATGTTTGAAATCACATAGTGGAAGGAGGATCATGTTTAACAGGAGTCTCGTACATACCCGAGACAACGGCCCACATGCCCGGGACATAACCCTGTCAGCCGGATCGCTAGATCCTGTCCTACACGTATAAGTATCACGGTTCGAATGATCATCCTCTAAACACGGTCCCGCTAAATACGATACTCTTTCCACTTTGATTTCCCCTTTTTCCCCAGGTTACACTATTTATGATATTGATCTAGTTGTGTACAAGTATACCAATGGCACGGTTTCATCACTGTCCACTGTATCAATCACTGTCATGAATATTCACTTTCCATTGGTGTACTCGTCACTCCTAAACCAGCATCTATCACGCACGATAATGCATTGTCCACACGCACTAACACTGAGTATATGACAAGGGTATGATATATGTATTGTATGCTACCAATAAGCTATGTATGTTATGAATTAACATGCATGTCATGAACTAAAATAAATTGCACAAATTAATATGTTAAGAATTCAGCAAAAATGATGTAAGTAAGATATATAGAACAATCAGTCAGTAATTCATCAAAATTTGTTTCAGTTCAATCGGAATTTCCGTTTTCAAGATATAACTGTTTCAGTTTAAGTGCTCGCGGCTGGAATTTCAGTTTCAGAACTGAACGTCCGTTTCACGCCACGAATTTCACCCAGTTGGGCTCAGAATTCAGCGATGTTACAGTTGAATGAAATCTAGGGTTTCCAATAGTGTATTCAACACAACAGACGGATGCTCAATTGCATCTGTATGTTGAAAGTTATGCACAGTTTAACCTCAATATGTCATTTCAGAATCTGTTCTGAACAGTTATACGTTCTGCCCTTTTAAATATAGTTTAAAATAGCAAACGGCGATGAATCGGAATGGAACCACTTGTTTTGTTTAGCTAACAGAATTATCTCTAATCTACTGTAAAGTTCCGTAACGTACGATTTCAGAAAACACAGTGACGCAGGTCTTTGGACAGAACACAATAATCAGAAACGCTCTGGACTGCAGTTCAGAGTCGCATTCCGATCCAATTTTCTTCATGGTTACATAACAGAAATCATCAAAATTTTACATAGGGTTAAAGTTCGTCGAGTCAGCTTCGATTTAAGCCCTCGAACGCATCTTTCCAGTATGTATATGATTTATGGTGATTTTATTCGTTTTTAGGTACGAGAGAATTCTAGTTTTAACGACATATATGGGGGTATCAATTTTTACCACTAACAATCGTATTTTCCAGCGAGATTCCTACACTATATTTATCATCCTATGGGCCAACAGAAATTATCAATTTCCTTCAAAATAAACAATCATTTCCATTGGGATCTTGCATCGAACACATACGTCACAATATATATCGTTATTCGGGAAATTTATAATTATATTATTTTAAGTTTGTACCACTAATATTGTAGCATGAAGCAAGTAAACACTTGCCTGGAACGTCTCGGGGTCGCAAGGCAGCAACGTCGTCACGAACGCGTGATATGCGCCGTAGAACCGATTCGCGCGAGCTTGGATCGTGATGCGGATCTCGCGTCGGGGTTGTCCGGAGTCGTCTTGTGCGTGCTGAAACTGTAGTCGAGGCTCTGTGGGTCTCCCGGGTGCGCTGGGGTCGACGATGTCGGCCGCGGTCGCTCCGGCGAAGTGCAACAGTGAAAAGTTTGGAAGTGGGTTTGGGTGATCTTGGGTTTTGTGTGGTTTTGGAGAGGGGGAGAGATTAATCAGTGGGGCTTGGGAATTGTGGTGAGGGTGATGAAGCTGAGGAGGTGGGGGTCTACGACGTGGTGGGTTGCCGGCGTCGAGGATGTGTGCAGGGGTGACTCGAGCTCAGTCGGGTAATGGGTTTCTGTGTGCAGAGGTGTGCGTGCAGGGGTCTCGAGTTGGTGGAGGTGGAGTTGTGGAGGGAGGAGTTTGGTAGAGGAGTGATTGAGGGTTGCTGAGGGGGCTGTAGAGGGTCGTCGCCGGCGGCGAGGTGAGGAAAAATTTTGTGCTCGGTGAGTTTCTTGTGAGGGAGAGAGATGAGGGATTCTAAAAAAAGAGGGAGAAGACGAGGGCGAAGAAGATAATGGAGACGAGGGGGTCGTGCGTCGCAGTCGTAACGGCAGGAACGGGGGCGTAGGCGTGGGCGTGAGGCGCGGCGAGGAAAAGGGATCGCGCGCGTGAACAGGGGAAAGTTACCGTTGGGATTTGAAGGGGGAGATGAACAGTGGCGGGTCGGGTCGGGTCTAAGGAGGCGGGTACGGTTTAATGGTAGTGGGCCGGAATCAAAATTAATTGGAGAGTTATAAAAATGAGGTGTGGGCTGAGAATGGAGTGTGGGCCGGGTAAATCTTATTAAAGGATTTATTAAAAAAAATCAGAGTGAGCTGAGGGAAATAGATTGGGCTGAAGGATTTTATATTTAAAAGGGATTTATTTAAGAATTCCAAATGGGCTGGGGAAAGTAGTGAGGGGCCGGCTAGGTTTTTAATTTAGGGATTTAATTAAAAGTTTTGAATGGGCTGAAAGTTAAAAATAGGTTTAAGTTTTAAGTATTTTACTCACTTTGGTTTAATTCGGCTTTGGTTTTGAACCTTGGGTTTTGGCTTTTAGGGATAAATATAAATATTAAGCTTAAACAACCAATTCAAAATATGAAGAAAAAAAGAACCTACTGGAAATCAGAGACTAGGAAACTTTTATTAGAATGGAAACGGGGATTTACATCATACCCCCCTTAACAAAAATTTCGTCCTCGAAATTTAACAAAGATACAAGGAACACTGTACTAAACAAGGAGGTGTGGATAACGATCACGGATATCTTCCTCCCGCTCCCAGGTGGATTCTCCTGGGGAACGACCGCCCCAAGACACTCGGACTAACGGAATGACCTTATTCTTCAGCACTTTCTCTCTGCGGTCGAGGATGGTAGTAGGCTGCTCCTCGTATGATAAATCAGTACCCAAAACTAGCTCCGAATGGTCCAGGACATGGCTCTCGTCCCGAACATAACGCCGCAATTGTGACACGTGGAAGGTATTGTGCACACCAGCTAGCGATGGAGGCAAGGCAACTCGATAGGCCACCTCTCCTATTCGCTCTAGCACCTCAAAAGGTCTGATAAAGCGGGGACTAAGCTTTCCCCGACCTCCGAACCTGATAACTCCACGAGTAGGGGAAATCTTCAAGAACACATGATCTCCGACTTCGAACTCAAGTGCCCTTCTGCTGGTATCTGCCCAACTCTTCTGTCGATCCTGAGCCGTCTTAATACGTTGTCTGATCATTTGAACCTTGTCGACTGTCTGAACAATGAGTTCGGGGCCCAGTAATCTTCGTTCTCCCACATCATCCCAACATACTGGGGATCGACACTTCCGCCCGTATAGTGCTTCAAAAGGAGCCATCTGAATACTAGCCTGGTAACTATTGTTGTAAGAGAACTCGACTAGGTGCAGATGGTCCTCCCAGGAACCCTGAAAGTTCAACATACAAGCTCTCAACATATCCTCGAGCGTCTGAATTGTACGCTCGGATTGTCCATCCGTCTGTGGGTGATAAGCTGTGCTGAATTTAAGGCGGGTTCCCAAACTCTCCTGTAAACTCTTCCAAAAGTGCGACAAGAATCTCATGTCCCGGTCTGACACGATGCTGACGGGAACACCGTGAAATCGTACTATCTCCTGCATATATCTTTCTGCCAGTGATTCTGTCGACTGTCCCACTCGGAAAGGTTGGAAGTGTGCAGCTTTTGTGAGGCGATCGACGATAACCCAAATAGCGTTATTGCCTCTAGGGCTCCGTGGTAAGGCCGTCACAAAATCCATAGTAATGTGCTCCCACTTCCATTCAGGTATCGGCAATGGTTGTAACAATCCTGCTGTCCTCTGATGTTCCGCCTTCACCTGCTGACATACCAAACATCTGGATACAAACCTCGCAATTTCCCGCTTTATTCCGTTCCACCAAAAGTGCTGCTTTAGGTCCTGATACATTTTTGTACCTCCTGGATGCACAGAATAAGCCGAACTGTGTGCTTCAGCCAAAACTTCTTCTCGTACATCTCCCTTAGGTACGCAGAGTCTGCTACCGAATCTCAGAGAGCCATCTTCATTTATAATCAAATCCGTTCTCAGTCCAGCTTCCACTTGCTCTCTGAACTTTTGCAATCGGGGATCATCCGCTTGTGCAATCTTGATGCGATCCACCAGAGAAGATTGCACCTGTAGTTGCCAAAATTGACTTAGTGCGTTCGGAGTAATGACCTCAAGTTCAAGTCTCTGGAAATCCTCAATAATGCTCCTCTGATCGGTCAACATCATGACCGCTGGTTTGCGACTGAGCGCATCTGGTACAACATTGACCTTCCCCGGGTGATACTGAAGGTCCAAATCATAATCTGCCATTAGCTCTAGCCATCGGCGCTGCCTCATGTTCAGTTCCTTCTGAGTGAAAACATACTTCAAACTTTTATGATCCGTGTAAACCTCCACTTTCTCGCCCAAAAGATAGTGCCTCCAAATCTTCAACACAAAGACTACCGCAGCTAACTCCAAGTCATGCGTAGGATAGTTCTTCTCGTGGTTTCTCAGTTGTCGAGAGGCGTAAGCAACCACTCGACCGTGCTGCATTAAAACACAGCCTAAACCCTTCCCTGAGGCATCACTGTGTATCACTAAACCACCGGAATCATCTGGTACAGTAAGAATAGGCGCCGTGGTTAACTTCTGCTTTAGTGTGTCGAATGCCTGAGTGCACTCCTCTGTCCATGTAAACGGCACGTCCTTCCGTGTCAGCCTCGTCAATGGTTCCGCGATTCTTAAGAAATCTTGGACGAATCTCCGATAATAACCTGCCAATCCCAGAAAGCTTCTGATCTCGGCCACTGACTTCGGCGTTGGCCAATCTTTGACAGATTCTATCTTTGCCGGGTCCACCGAGATGCCTTCGCCCGAAACAATATGTCCCAAAAACTGAACCTTGTCAAGCCAGAATTCACACTTGCTCAGCTTCGCATACAACTTCTCTTCCCGAAGCATTTGTAGTACCATGCGCAAATGTTCAGCGTGCTCTTCCCGGGTCTTCGAGTAGACAAGTATGTCGTCGATAAACACAACGACGAACGTGTCCAAGTACTTTGCGAACACTCTGTTCATCAAGTCCATGAATATTGCTGGGGCATTGGTAACACCGAACGGCATCACAAGAAACTGGTAATTTCCGTATCGGGTCCTGAAAGTCGTCTTGCATACATCCTTGGCTGCTACTCTGATCTGATGATATCCAGAACGGAGGTCCAACTTCGAGAATACCTTGGCTCCACTTAGTTGATCGAATAGGTCGTCAATGCGCGGTATTGGGTACTTGTTCTTTATTGTGACCTTGTTCAGCTCCCGATAATCTATACACATTCGCAACGATCTATCCTTCTTCTTTACTAATAGAACTGGTGCACCCCACGGTGAAGCGCTTGGCCGAATAAATCCCTTCTCCAATAGTGCTTCAACCTGCTTCTTCAATTCCGCCAACTCAACTGGTGCCATTCGGTATGGGGCCCTGGATACTGGGGCTGTACCTGGAATCAAATCGATTGAGAACTCCAAGATTCGAGGAGGTGGTAGACCTGGTAGATCTTCAGGAAATACGTCCGGAAAGTCTCGAACAATTTCTGGGGCTGGGCTCTTATCAATCTCCATAGCTGTCGGTTCCTTAGGCTTTGCTCTGTACTTAGCTGGCTCCAAAGATTCGCTTCCGCCCTCAAAAATAAACTCCGGGTGATTGGGAATGCGGAAGATCACCTTCCTTGCACGACAATCGATAACTGCATGGAAAGTGCTCATCCAATCCATCCCGAGAATTGCGTCGTAACTGCCTGTCCTGATCAGAAGGAAATTCGCATAGAATTCCCTGCCACACACTACAACCGGGCATAATCTACATTCTCGTCTAGATATTATAATGCCATTACCCGTATGAATTTCCCATCCCTTAGTTAGTGGTTCATGTGGTATTGAGTGTGTATTTGTGAAATACTCAGACAAGAAACAATGCGATGCTCCCGAATCAAATAGTACTCTAGCTGGTAAGGAATGTACGAGTAGAGTACCTGTAACCACGTCTCCTGACGCCTCTGCCTGCTCAGCGGTCAAGGTGAAAGCCCGTCCCTGACCGCGACCTGTAAATGGTTGTCTCTGTTCCTGGGGCCTCTGCTGTGGCGGTCCAGAACCTCCTTGTATCTCTGCTCGCTCAGGACAACTGTTAATCCTGTGCTGACTGGAACCGCAAATCAAACACTGTCCCTTGGCACGGCGACAGTCCTTCTGGGTATGCCCTCCTCTACCGCAATAGCCGCAAGTTACGCCCTGTCTCTGGGGGCGATGCTGTGGTACGAATGGGCGCTTCATTGGTGTCGTTCCTGCTCTGTGGACCGGTATGGCTCCTCGAGAAGGCACGTGGGTACGTGCTGGAACGACTGGGGGTCTCCTGAACTTGTTAATCAATTGCTCCTGAACTCTTGCCGCGTTGAGTACCTGTGCGAAAGTCTGTAGATCCAACGATGCAATCAGCTGCTGCAACTCAAAATCTAACCCCTGAAGGAAACGCCTGGCCCTGGTGACTTCTGACTTGACCATGTATGGAGCAAAGCGGCTCAGACGGTTGAACTCTGCCGCATATACGTCCACTAGGCGTCCATTCTGCTTTAAAAGAATAAACTTTTCCTCCATTTCTGCTTTGGCTGTGGGAGGAAAATAATGATCTAAGAAGCACTCCTTAAACTTGCTCCATTCAATCGGCTCTTCAAGTCTGCTTTCTTCCACCGACCACCATATACGGGCTTCGTCTTCTAATTGAATCTTTATTACGTCCACTCTATCTTCCTCTGGAACCCTGGCGACTGTCAATAAATTCTCCATGTTTACCAGCCATTGCTCAGCCTCAAGGGGTTCAGCTAGTCCTGTGAAAGCAGCTGGGTGTAACCGTCGGAAATATGATACAGTACCAGCCCTAGTCTGATAAGCTGGTGGAGTAGCGCCCTCGGGGGTGGTAATAAGTGCGGAGGGTCCTCCTGCGGCGGTAATCGCCATGAGTCCCTCAGTGAGTAAATCTGTCTTTCTCTCCTGAGCTTCCGCAAGAGTGGTCAGTGCACTAAGTATTCTTTCCGTGCGATCCTGAGAGCGGGAGTCCGAGGAGGGGTCGTTCGGGGACGTCATATCACTGGAAGATTCAAAAGGATAGGATCAGATTCAAGGATGAAAATCAAGAGTAGTGAAACAAGAATAACGTAATACAGTATAGTTAATGTTATTCCTTGATACTAAACACAGGCTTTGATACCAACTAAACCATGTCACGCCCCGCTTCCCAAAATACGGAGAACGAGGGGTGACTAGGCCAGCCATGCTCCTACGGTCAAGGAATCATCCCGCCGTAGTCACACTTCGGCTTCTAACACTACATGGTAATCAGTAAATAAAGCACAGTATTAAAGGAATCACATCACTAATTTATTACATTAAAATTTCATTGTTCACAAATTACAGATAATAAGAACAATAACTAACCAAGTTCAATCTCACGATCACTCTAAGAAAAGCAATAAAGATAGGGAGTACACCAGACTATATCTCTGTGAACTCGAAGGGTAGATCCGTCTCCTGTGCTGGTCCTCCCGCGGAATCTGAGCATGCATACTCAGGTCGTCAGAGCGACACAATAATAATATTATTATAATCAAATGAAACAGGTAAATGAGGTAATACTGGTATGAAAATAATGCAAGTAATCACTATGTCACTATATGATACAGAATATGATATGTGTCCCTATCGGTCTCTAGGTCTTGTTTGAAATCACATAGTGGAAGGAGGATCATGTTTAACAGGAGTCTCGTACATACCCGAGACAACGGCCCACATGCCCGGGACATAACCCTGTCAGCCGGATCACTAGATCCTGTCCTACACGTATAAGTATCACGGTTCGAATGATCATCCTCTAAATACGGTCCTGCTAAATACGATACTCTTTCCACTTTGATTTCCCCTTTTTCCCCAGGTTACACTATTTATGATATTGATCTAGTTGTGTACAAGTATACCAATGGCATGGTTTCATCACTGTCCACTGTATCAATCACTGTCACGAATATTCACTTTCCATTGGTGTACTCGTCACTCCTAAACCAACATCTATCACGCACGATAATGCATTGTCCACACGCACTAACACCGAGTATATGACAAGGGTATGATATATGTATTGTATGCTACCAATAAGCTCTGTATGTTATGAATTAACATGCATGTCATGAACTAAAATAAATTGCACAAATTAATATGTTAAGAATTCAGCAAAAATGATGTAAGTAAGATATATAGAACAATCAGTCAGTAATTCATCAAAATTTGTTTCAGTTCAATCGGAATTTTGGTTTTCAAGATATAACTGTTTCAGTTTAAGTGCTCGCGGCTGGAATTTCTGTTTCAGAACTGAACGTCCGTTTCGCGCCACGGATTTCACCCAGTTGGGCTCAGAATTCAGCGATGTTACATTGAATGAAATCTAGGGTTTCCAATATTGTATTCAACACAACATACGGATACTCAATCGCATCTGTATGTTGAAAGTTATGCACAGTTTAACCTCAATATGTCATTTCAGAATCTGTTCTGAACAGTTATACGTTCTGCCCTTTTAAATATAGTTTAAAATAGCAAACGGCGATGAATCAGAATGGAACCACTTGTTTTGTTTAGCTAACAGAATTATCTCTAATCTACTGTAAAGTTCCGTAACGTACGATTTCAGAAAACACAGTGACGCAGGTCTTTGGACAGAACACAATAATCAGAAACGCTCTGGACTGCAGTTCAGAGTCGCATTCCGATCCAATTTTCTTCATGGTTACATAACAGAAATCATCAAAATTTTACATAGGGTTAAATCTTGTCGAGTCGGCTTCGATTTAAGCCCTCGAACGCATATTTCCAGTATGTATATGATTTATGGTGATTTTATTCGTTTTCAGGTACGAGAGAATTCTAGTTTTAACGACATATATGGGGGTATCAATTTTTACCACTAACAATCGTATTTTCCAGCGAGATTCCTACACTATATTTATCATCCTATGGGCCAACAGAAATTATCAATTTCCGTCAAAATAAACAATCATTTCCATTGGGATCTTGCATCGAACACATACGTCACAATATATATCGTTATTCGGGAAATTTATAATTATATTATTTTAAGTTTGTACCACTAATATTGTAGCATGAAGCAAGTAAACACTTGCCTGGAACGTCTCGGGGTCGCAAGGCAGCAACGTCGTCACGAACGCGTGATATGCGCCGTGGAACCGATTCACGCGAGCTTGGATAGTGATGCGGATCTCGCGTCGGGGTTGTTCGGAGTCGTCTTGTGCGTGCTGAAACTGTAGTCGAGGCTCTATAGGTCTCCCGGGTGTGCTGGGGTTGACGATGTCGGCCGCGGTCGCTCCGGCGAAGTGCAACAGTGAAAAGTTTGGAAGTGGGTTTGGGTGATCTTGGGTTTTGTATGGTTTTGGAGAGGGGGAGAGATTAATCAGTGGGGCTTGGGAATTGTGGTGAGGGTGATGAAGCTGAGGAGGTGGGGGTCTACGACGTGGTGGGTTGCCGGCGTCGAGGAGGCGTGCAGGGGTGACTCGAGCTCGGTCGGGTAATGGGTTTCTGTGTGCAGAGGTGTGGGTGCAGGGGTCTCGAGTTGGTGGAGGTGGAGTTGTGGAGGGAGGAGTTTGGTAGAGGAGTGATTGAGGGTTGCTGAGGGGGCTGTCGAGGGTCGTCGCCGGCAGCGAGATGAGGAAAAATTTTGTGCTCGGTGAGTTTCTTGTGAGGGAGAGAAATGAGGGATTCTAAAAAAAGAGGGAGAAGACGAGGGCGAAGAAGATAATGGAGACGAGGGGGTCGTGCGTCGCAGTCGTAACGGCAGGAACGGGGGCGTGGGCGTGGGCGTAAGGCGCGGCGAGGAAAAGGGATCGCGCGCGTGAACAGGGGAAAGTTACCGTTGGGATTTGAAGGGGGAGATGAACAGTGGCGGGTCGGGTCGGGTCTAAGGAGGCGGGTACGGTTTAATGGGAGTGGGCCGGAATCAAAATTAATTGGAGAGTTATAAAAATGAGGTGTGGGCTGAGAATGGAGTGTGGGCCGGGTAAATCTTATTAAAGGATTTATTAAAAAAAATCAGAGTGGGCTGAGGGAAATAGATTGGGCTGAAGGATTTTATATTTAAAAGGGATTTATTTAAAAATTCCAAATGGGCTGGGGAAAGTAGTGAGGGGCCGGCTAGGTTTTTAATTTAGGGATTTAATTAAAAGTTTTGAATGGGCTGAAAGTTAAAAAATAGGTTTAAGTTTTAAGTATTTTACTCACTTTGGTTTAATTCGGCTTTGGTTTTGAACCTTGGGTTTTGGCTTTTAGGGATAAATATAAATATAAATATTAAGCTTAAACAACCAATTCAAAATATGAAGAAAAAAAGAACCTACTGGAAATCAGAGACTAGGAAACTTTTATTAGAATGGAAACGGGGATTTACACAATGGCTTAGGAGACAGGTTTAGATCCCTATCACCTAAGGCTTTTCAATTTTATGGGCCGTGAGGGTCCCATAAAAGCATTTTCTCCCTACGAGTCGAAAGGATCTCGTAGGTGTATTTTCTCCTTAGGAGTCGTGAGGAATCCTAAGTGTGTTTTTCCTTTGTGAGTCGTAAGGATCCCACGAAGGTTTGTTCTCCTCATGTATCGTGAGGATACATGAGTGGGCCTTCCCAATGGAGCATAATTCCGAGGGCGGAGACCAGCCGTGGAACTGGTGGCTGCATTGGAGCCTAGGTATGATGAGAATTATTTGAGCCCCATGGATTGTATACAGTAGTCAACTTGGGGACCAACCGTAGGGCTGGAAGAATTTTGGGGAATTGGATTTTGATTGGCATCTGCATCGCTGCACTGGAATATGGTGCCAGGAGCGACTCATCATTCGCCGTTGCAGTTTTTTTTTATTACTGCGATTGCTCTATTATTTCAGCTTTTCTTATCGCGAAGGTCGCGATTGCCCTATCATTTCGGCTTTTTTTCATTTTTATTTTACTCGCTGATTTTTATTGCGAGTTGCCCCATCATTTCGGCTTTTTATTTATTTATATTTATTTATTATTATTTTTTTTTTTTTTTTGTTTTATTTACACACATTTTTTTTACATCCCCAGTTTAACGACTTAGAGGTCGATTATTCCCAGTTTAATGACGTGGTGGTCAATTATTCCCAGTTTAAAGACTTAGAGTTCTACTGGTGTTCCCAGTTTAACGACGTGGTGGTCCTCTGTTTCCAGTTTAACAACTTAGAGGTCATCTGTTCTAGTTTAACGACTTAGAGGTCGTCTGTTTCCAGTTTAAAGACTTAGAGTTCTACTGGTGTTCCCAGTTTAACGACGTGGTGGTCCTCTGTTTCCAGTTTAACAACTTAGAGGTCATCTGTTCTAGTTTAACGACTTAGAGGTCGTCTGTTTCCAGTTTAAAGACTTAGAGGTCATCTGTTTCCAGTTTAACGACGTGGTGGTCATCTGTTTCCAGTTTAACGACGTGATGGTCATCTGTTTCCAGTTTAACGACTTAGTGATCATCTGTTTCCAGTTTAACGACTTAGAGGTCATCTGTTTCCAGTTTAACGACTTGGAGGTCATCGGTTCGAGTTTAACGACTTAGAGGTCGTCTGTTTCCAGTTTAAAGACTTAGAGGTCGTCCGTTTCCAGTTTAAAGACTTAGAGGTCGTCTGTTTCCAGTTTAACGACATGGTGGTCATCTGTTTCCAGTTTAACGACTTGGAGGTCATCCGTTTCCAGTTTAACGACTTAGAGGTCATCTGTTTCCAGTTTAACGACTTGGAGGTCATCCGTTTCCAGTTTAACGACTTGGTGGTCATCTGTTTCCAGTTTAATGACTTAGAGGTCATCTGTTTCCAGTTTAACGACGTAGATCTGTTTCCAGTTTAACGACTTCGTGGTCATCCGTTTCCAGTTTAATGACTTCGAGGTCATCTGTTTCCAGTTTAACGACTTCGAGGTCATCTGTTTCCAGTTTAACGACTTAGTGGTCATCCGTTTCCAGTTTAACGACTTCGAGGTTATCTGTTTCCAGTTTAACGACTTCGTGGTCATCCGTTTCCAGTTTAACGACTTCGAGGTCATCTGTTTCCAGTTTAACGACTTCAAGGTCATCTGACGGGGAGCTTAGAGAAGATACACGATTGAGCAGTTGTCAGGGGCACCGCTGGAGCTTGCCCGAAATTCCTATCACTTTGTCGGTGTTGATGGCCTTGCCCCGGCTGGGGCCAAGGAAAGTCGTTCAAATACCGACTTGCGTTCGAAGATTGCAGTCGAAATTCGTTAACCTGTAAATAGAAACATGATTTCAGTATAGGCAATCGATATGTATATTGATTGAGTTCGCATGAAAGCTTAACCCGAAATATGGGAGGAGAGATTGGTCCCACCGGACGTGCCAGAATCTGTAGGATGTTTTTCGTCACCCCATTGAGATGGGAATACGCGCGCGCTTGTCAGGCGCATTACAGATTTCCCCTGCCTAGGGTAAGCCGGGGTTTAATGATTGTGGAGATCCGAATCTCCTGCAGCCGCGGACTAAGCTGCCGTTAATTACCTCTCGCCTTTGGAGCGAGAGAACCTCCGATTAACGGGTTAAACTAGTCATGCGAACTCAATGTGCAGTGTTGTGTTTTGAAGGGGTTTTGGATATATCGGGGGGCCTGCAGAGTTTTTACGGGGGTCCCGCAACCCGGATAGCGGGCTGGGGGTCAAGGGGGCTAGCAGCTCCCTTACGGGGTGCGGGGCAGTGCCCCGTTAGAAATTTTTTCTAACGGAGGATGGTGTCGTGGAGTATGTGTGTGTGTATATATGTATACATATGTGTATATATATATGTATATATATATATAAAAAAAGGGGAAAGGCATCCAAAGGATACGTGGGGCCAGCGCCAGCGCAAGAGCGCTTGCGCACCACGTGTCAGCACGTGGGCGCTCGGACGCTAGCGCTCGCAGGAGCGCTAGCGCACCACGTGTCAGCACGTGGGCGCTTGGGCGCTAGCGCTCGCAGGAGCGCTAACGCTTCGAGCGCTAACGCTTCGAGCGCTAGCGCACTACGTGTCAATACGTGGGCGCTCGAGCAGCAAAAGGGACTTGGTCCATGCAATTGGAGTTGTACTCCCAGAAAGGAGCACTTATTATTCTCTCTGTGTGTGTGTGTGTGTGTGTGTGTGTGAGAGAGAGGATTTAAACTCCTAGGATGTTCTTGGAGATGCTGAAACGAGCTTCTCCCTTGAGCTCTGGATCTTCCTAAGGTGGGATTTTTAGGAGATAGATCTCCTTCTTTCTCTGTCGGTGGGATCTTGGAGATCAAGAGATGTGATATTTTAAAAATCTCTCCTTTCTGAGATATGATGGCAGATCTGAGTTCCCCTTTATGGGTTTTGTGGTAAAAAACTATTTAGTTTTGGAAAAGAAAGAGTAAAACTCTTGATTTAATTCAAAAGAAATGAAAAGGTTTAGAACCTTGGAGAAGGAGCAGGAGGCACAAAGAACCCTAGTTTTTGGGGGAATGAAAATTGTATATTAGATATTTTCATCATGTTGCCTTATATAGGCTTATATATTTACATATAGCCCTTTGGGCTTTTCAAAATGGCATTTTTCCTATCCCATGGCTCATGTGCCATTTCTTTTTGCACATAAGCCATGGGCTTACAAAAATTTGGCTTTATGCCCATTTTGTTTACATTCATGCATAAAAAATTACATAAAAATTATTTATTACATGATTTTGTTGTTGGCATGGGGAGGCTTGGCCACGGGCTCGGCTTGGGCATGGGCCCGCTTGACCTGGGCTTGGGTCCACCTGGCTTGGGGTTGACATTGACTTTGACTTGGTCAATCGGGGTGCAATTTTTGACCCCAACAGACATGCCTGAAGATCCTTCAGCATTTTTTTGGTTTTAGCTGAAAGAACGACTTCCCATGGAGCTTCTTCCACGAGCGAACATAATGCCCCCGGCTTATCCACCTTTTTAGGAGTGTGCTTCTGAGGCGAGTTCACCCTCCAGTTCTCAGACAGCGTGAATTTCCCCTATTGATACTGGTCCTCAACCCAGTTCTTGAAGACGTAGCAATCCTCAATTGGGTGGCTCACCATTCTGTGATAGGAGCAGTTGTTGGGGTTGTTGACGTCGCCGGGTTACAGTGGACACCGTGGGTGTGGCAATGTGATGAGTTTGTTGCGCACTGCCAACTCAAAAAATCTCATCGTCTTGTCACGGGGAAACAAGTAAGCGCATCCTAGCTTTTCTTTCAAGGATAGGCATGGTCGCGCGTTGTTTTGGCGAGCAACCGGTTTCGGGTCACTCGGTTGTTGTTGAGTGTTGGAAACAAAGGCCGCTTTCCCTTTACCCTTTGCATTTCGAGGGTCCATTTTTTAGGAGGAAGGCATGTGGCCCATCTGGTCTATTTGGGCCGGTTTGTCGATCAGAGCCTGGAAAGTGGTCGGCTTGAAGAACGTCATGAACTGGGACACAGTTGTTTGAGGATCAAGAGTCCCGATGAACATGCCCACAGCGGGAGATTCTTCGATACGCTGTTCGCATTTTGACCATAGGTTCCACCACCGGATCGTATATTGGACCCAGGTTTCTCCTGACTTCACCTTGGCATTGATTAATGCCGTGATCGGGGTGTGTTCGCTTGCGTTGGTGAACTGCTGTGTGAACAGCAGTTCCATTTCTGTGAATGTTCTCACAGAGTCATTTGGGAGCTCTGAATACCATTCAAAGGCTGTCTCTGATAGGCTACCAACGAACAGGCGAAGCAACAATTTGTCGTCACCTCCAGTGTTGTTGCACAAAACTCTGAACTGAGCGACGTGTTGATGTGGGTTGGTTGTCCCTTCGTACACATGGAACTTGGGGATCGTATATCCCGGCGGGTACTTGATTTGATCATACCAGCCTGGATACGGTCACCCAGTTCTGACGATTTGGCTAGCCACTTCATTAGCTTGATGTTCTCGTATTTGTTAAGCAATATAATCATCAAGAACAGCCTTGGAGATTGTTTCCTCCTTGGACACTGATAGCGCCGGAAGGGGGTTTGATGTTTCCCCTCTATCGTCCTCAACAATTATCGGTGGATCTTCGACTGGAGATTCTGGCTGGATCATCATTCCAACCATGTCCTGAAACAGAAACGCCATCTGCTTTATGTTAGCAGCTTGTTCCGTGGCCTCCTTATCCTTCCTTTCAAGCACTCTTCGCAGGAACTCTGTATCGGTCTCCTGCTCTTGATGCTGTTCAGATGCTGATTCTGGGCTTTCTTTCTGCCCGGTAAGTACTGACATTTTGATCAGCATTTTCTGGAGTTTTTGTTGTTGCTCCTGAGCTTTTTTCAACGACCGAGTTTGCGGCCAATGACCCACGGAACCACGGCTTTCCTCTTTCCTGGAAGCCATGTAAACCGTGTGTACGATCATTCCCCTAAACTTAGGGCGTTTAGGTCCAGCGCCTTTGGAATTTACCGCAGGCAGTGGGATTTTCTCCAGCCTTATCCTTTTGTGGGAGGTCGAATTTGAAGGAGCCGTTGTAACAGGCACCTGTGTAAAAGATACCCCTCGCTGTATGATAGAGGGATGGTCTTTCTCTTACTGAACCTTCATTTTCTTTAGTCGGCGAGAGTAGTCTTTGTCGATTTCAGAGTCTTGGACTTTCCGCCAGACCCTGTGAATTTGGGAGGAGAGCCGTTGGTGAGACTGCTCCGATTTTGTCTGCATTATGGCTTCTGCAGGAGGGGGAGATTTCTTCAGTACCGCGATTGGAGAGTTCTTTCGCACCCTCCTAAGCAGATCAAAGTTGTTCCCGGTTGGAACAGCAACGTCAACTTCCACCATTGGAGCCGCGAAGTGAATCTAGAGGGGGAGTTGCCCCCATCTTTTCTCACTCGGCGCCAGTGGCAACGTCGAGCGTGTCTTGCAGATGGGACCGCCTCAGTTTTGGAAGCGGCTGTGGCTTGCCCCTGGTTTTGTTGAGGAGCTCCAACAGTTGTCAGCCTGTTAAATACCGACGTCCTTGGGAAGATTTGAATGGAGACAGTCAGCCTCTCGAAGACCGATCGCCTGACTGGTGAAGCACTTTTGACCGCTTCATTTGCAGCAGGAATTGGGAGGGCTATCCTTTTTGGGGTAGCCCCTTCGAGAATCATGGGCTTCTTTACGGGCCCGCTTGAGCTTTGGCTCAGCCTATTAAAGACTGAGACCCCCTTTTTGGACGGCTCGTTGAGACGAGCCACTGCGGTCGTCATTCGGTGGAAGACCGACTTCTTGGGAACATCGGGTTGCGGCATGGAGGCACCGATGCTCATTGGTGGGAGCATGGTCCCGAAGAACAATCCGGTAGTAGCTTGAGTTACCTGCCCCACCGGCATTGAAAAGATGGAGGCCGTATTGGGCCCGTAAGTCACTCCTCTAGTTAGGGCGGAGCGGGAGTTGCTGTTGCAGGTTGTGCAGTTGGAAGCCATTGATATTCTCTTCTTCTGCACAGGAACAAGACACCAAATCTTAGTACCTCGAATCCAAGGGAAACTATAGCGAACTGCGATTTTGTTCGCGAAATACGACACACGAAGTGTGGAGTGGAAAGTGGAAAAGGTCCTACCGGGCATGCCAGAATCTATTCACCGCCGGAAGACGGACTGGGACGTCGGGACGTCCGGCCTGAATCCTGGGGGCAGATGTTATTTGGATTTATCCGTCCACCTCTCCGAAGATGCCAAGTTGATTTATGGAACCGTATATCGGAGGTTTGGACGGATGCGGCCGTTGTAGCAGTCTTCGTCAGATTCCCCCTCCTTTATGAGGGTTTTTTTATTGTGGGGAAGCTCTTCCCTGCAGGCGCAAGCCCCTACAGTTAATTATGTTACTGCATCGCGATAACCACTTTCTCCTGCTCCGGAAGTTCACTCCGTGTCGTTTGTGTGTTTTTATTTTTATTTTGGTTGCCCGTGGATTGTATACGGAGACTAATTTATGTCGTTGCCCATAGGGCGTGGATTAGTCCAAATCCATATATTTTTTAGATTTGGGTTTGGTTTGATTTAAGGATCGTTAATCTGGTTTGAGATTGAGATCAACTTAAACATATGAGCATTTGGGCTCGATTATTTTAGTTTAAGGACATCGCGGTCCATTATCGCCGTGTTTGAGACGAAATGTTAATTTTAAGGACGTTTCGGTCATTTATCGCCATTTTAGAGGCGAATATTAGTTTAGGGACATTTCGGTCCATCATTCACACTATGCGCACGCGCATTTGTTACGTGGCAGAGTGAATAATGGAGATATAGAATGTGCCCAATTTAGGGCATAATCCGATTTAAGGCATGCACGTCAATGCATGAAGAAGTTATTGGTCGTTGGGACCCGCCACCTCTCTGAAGACGTTGGAGAATTACAACGACATGTATCAGAGGTGTGAAGAGATGTACCCTTGAACCAAATCCTATATTTGAGGGAAAAGGGTTTGTTGTGGGCTTAAGAATTTTTAGTCATATTTGAGACTTTGGAAATTGAGAGCATATGGGCTCGATTGATTTCTTTGTTAAGGATACGTTAGTCCAATTTAAGACTAAGATCCACTTAACAACATTTTAGGATCTTCTTTATTTAAGACCCAGTAACAGAGCATTTGGACTCAGTTGCAAGACTTTATCAACTTATCCAATTTTGGCTTTAGTCTGCTTAGTTTCCCCTTTTCCTGAAAAAGTGCTAAGAACTTGTTTGGGCTCTGTTTATTCAGTCCCTCATTTTTATGCAAAAAATGTTGAGCACTTGTTTGGGCTCTGTTTATTCAGTCCTTCTTTTTTATGCAAAAAGTGCTGAGCACTTATATGAGTTCTGACGCCCACATATAATCATGTGGAGCTTTCAGTCATAGGCATTGCCCAATAAGTGTTGAACACTTTACTCATTTTGTCTTTATATGGAGTGCTAAGCACTCTTTATGGCGTCCACACGGGGAACACGTGAGGCGCTGGGCGCTGCCCAATGAGTGTTGAACACTCGGCCGTCGTGGGTTGCCTGTGGAGTGCTAAGCACTCTTTTCTTCTCTTTTGCGGCGCCCACGTGGAGAGCACGTAAAGCGCTGGGTGCTGCCCAATGAGTGTTGAACACTCAGCCTTTTGGCTCTCTTTTTTTTTTATAGAGTGCTGAGCACTTTAAGGCGCCCTCGTGACTTTCACGTGCGGCGCTGGGCGCCGGGCGCTGGGCGCCGGGCGCTGCCCAATGGGTGCTAAGCACTCTTCTTTTTTATGGTGCCCACGTTAGGAGCACGTGAGGTGCTAGGCGCTTTTAGAGGTGTCCACGTGGGAAGCACGTTGGGCGCTGAATTCTTTTCTCCTCTGTTGATGACATTTTTGCCCATTAATGATCACCAGGATATTTGTTTTGAAGATCTAGGATCAAGCTTCATTTTTAAGAACTAAGTTCTTTTGTAAGAACTAGGTTTCTCTTGTATGCTTTTGTTTTTTAGGAAATCAATTTCTGGTTCTTTTCTGAATCTTTGATTCTCAAGAACAAGTTCTTCCCGATGAGAATTAAATTCTCAACTCATGGGAGACTTGCCTCGCGGATCTCAGATCCAGAGAAAGAACTAAGTTCTTTTAAAAAGGTTAAACCCTTCAATAGGTAAATAAGATGTTTTGATCTCTATTTTTTATTTAGCTAGAGTTTTTGAGGCGGGTAATCTTCTTCCTTAAGAATTTAATTCTCTGTTCCTTTTGAAACTTTCTGTCTCTTTTTTTTAGAAGTTTATGGGGGCTTTCCTCTCTATCAGACCTGCAGTCTTAGGTCCTTTATATGATAGAGGCAATTTGCTAATTAGCTTTGAGGAAATCTCTCATTGAGAGATTCCAATTGATTTGGGGAATTTTACCCACCGTTGGATCTTTGATCCAAGGATTTCTTTTCACAGAAGATGCCGCTCTTGTTTTTAACAAGATTGGGGAAATATTTTTCCCTTATACAGAATTTATTTGTAAAATGGTGATTTTTAATCACCGTTGGATTTTTTAATCCACCGGTTCTCTGTTGTACAGAGAGCAATCTTTCTTATTTTGAAAGATTGAGGGAATATATTCCCAAGAAATAGAATTTTATTCTATTGTTGGATCATTGATCCAACCGAGAGTATTCTTCTTATTTAGAAAGATTTGGGAGATGTTTTCTCCATTGGATTTTTGATCCAACGACTCTGTTTAACAGAGAATATCCCAATCTTTATTGGAGAAATGTAGAATTTAATTCTACAGATATTAACTTGGGTGCTGACGCTCACGTGTTGTGCACATGGGTGCCGCTTAAGAATTTAATTCTTAAGATGGGCATTTCTGTGCTTTGCACACTGGCGCCCGCGTGAGGAGCACGTGAGGCGCCACCATAGGATTTTAATCCTATAAAATTGTCTCTGGCACTGGCGTCCTCGTAGATAGCACGTGAGGCGTTGCCTCATTGAGTTCCAACAGATCTTTGCTCTTTATTAGGTTAAATATTAGGGAAACATTCTATCTAGAACAAAGTTATATCCTTCTTTAGGAAATAAAGAAAATGATATGATATTGCAAAGCATGGAAGGTATATAGTAGCAGTTGTTCAAAATCATAGCATTGCCACTTGGCAACACCAGGTAATATTCACCGACGGAAGCAACATCAAATTATGCTCTGTTCTCTACTCTGAGGGACATATCACCAGGTCCAACCATCCTACATTTTCTCAGTTCCTGTAATAAATTACAGATATGAGATCCTGATCCGGTATCTAGTACTCAGGAGGTAGGACTGACCGAAAAATAGTTCTCAATAATAAGAACACCTGAAGGAGACGCAATAGTATGCTTCTTCTTCATATGGGTCATCAAGGAATTCATGCAATCCTCTTTCCCTTATTCATGCTCGTGATATCTGTCACAAGTCAGAGCCGAATCGACGTTCCCCGGCCTCGAATAAGAATTCGGGTCGATCAAGTCATACATTTTATTATCTTGATAAAGGTGCGGAATGGTAGCTACAATTAGGAGAGAGAAAAGAAACACTCGGTGTATGCTCTTACAAGTTTAGATCGGTTATTATTTTACCTAAACAGGATGACTCCCACTGTTTGCTTGAATTCTCCTTTAAACCTTAAAAAGAGAATTAGTCGGGATCATGTACGCTCCACAAGTTCGCTAACCGTTCATCCATGCAAGTGTTGGTACTCCGAGGGAGGCTCCCCGTGCTTTCGCACGAACCTAATTAAATAAACTCATTTCCATAGAGGCATAACCCCATTAACACCTTTCTAGACACCTAACGGGTTAGCTAGTTGTGAAGTGAAAATCTTCCAAGAGTAATGCTACTCGTCAGTGGGATCGGGACCCAACTATCATCGCGTGATAACCTAGATAGAAACCACTCTAGTTACCACACTCCAGAAGGTATGCAACAATATCAAGTTTCCTGTAAATTTAAAACTCCCGATGTAGTTTTTACCCCTAATGGTTTATGACCTTGACAAAATCCAACAAACCATAAACCACTAGTCAAGTTCAACCTGACATTATCCTGGATTAATTTAGACCCACCCGTATAAACCCTTGACAAAGGCCAACAAGGCTATACGACTGTCTTAGATAATTACATCTCTATGCAACAGACAAGCGATATCTAGCTACCGCACACTACGTCTTGACAAAGGCCAACAAACGAAGCACGAATACTAGGTACTACTCATCCGAAATGACGGAGGGCTACGGCTGGTTTTTGGCGAAAAACTTTTAACGTAATGTACTTGATATCGTTGAAGGAAACTAGTGATTTCGAAATGAGCGGTTCAAGCTCAATTTTGAAAACTTTGGTTTTGTGAAAAACCGAGTAGTTTTGAAAAGAACCGAGTGATTTTGAAATTTGATTCCAACAACATCATTTTTAGGTTTATTTTCTTGCATTAAGTAAAATTAATGCGGTCCCACAATTAAGCCTATGCATCACAGAAAACAACCAAAATAGAATGCAAGTATATGCCACTCGCATTCTCCACGGGGTCCGGGGACTTCACCGTAACGTTACTTAACTTACGGTAGTGCATGGGCAGGGCTAGCGCGGATGCAAAACATATACAACATTTATATATATCATCATATGCAGGTAATAAACATCACAGGCATGCGATAAATAAGATGGAATTAGTGGATAAACTAGGAGCCCCGTGTTTCGTTTGAGCCGCAAACGAAAACCAACGTTCCTTGGTCGTGTGGATAGCTCGAACATCACCTGAAACAAAAAAACCCTATGAGTGCAGCAAGTTACTCGTCGATTCTAGAAGTGAGGCAACCATCACTCAATAAAATGAGTAGGCTACCCGACACTTCATGGAATCCGGCAACTTGAGCACTCCATCGTGGGTCTATCCTAAACTCCTACAAGTGCGGTGAATAGCCCGCCAATCCTAGAGCGAGATGGCTCAAATTCGCCACTGCGATACAACCACCTAGCACACTCTAGAACCCGACTATTCGAGTACCTCTCCGTGGGTTATCCTAATATTAGAATGAATGAATATACAATAGTAATATCGACCTCAACCCGGTCGTGTTCCAATAAAACAATATACAATAAGCGGAGACGACGGCCACAATCAGGCTGCTCGCCCAGAATATCCGAATATACATCCATTTCTACGATGAAGGGGCTATCGACCATAACTATCCGTATCACATCATAAGATATATACCACAATATCAAGATCAAGTGTTTGCAATCCCCTCTAATCGACCTATAACAATTAGACGACGTATACAAACACAAATACGAACTAAAGATATCAACGATGCAAAAGTTTCGAGTTTTAAAACTTTTCGAATTGCCCAAATACAAAGATAACACTAAATGAAATTTAGGCAAAACAAACATGACCAAAAATCACAATTCCTAAAACCCAAGACACTGGACGAAAACGAGAACAAACGGAGCATATAAAACCGCCAGTAGCGGGCAAAAGAGGAATTTTGGCGATTTTTGTTGCTCAGATTTGTCTCGTTTTTGTTTAGTGTCATTATCTTATCAAGAAGATCACTCTGCACTTGTTTTAAAAAAATTTAGTGATCAAAAAAATTTCGACGGAAACATGAAAGTTAAGGTTTTGAAATACGGAAATTTGTCGGTTCGAAACTTTAAATATCGTCTAAAGTAGTTCTAGTGTTTGGGTGGCTCTGACACCATGTAAGTAGATGCGCGTGCTCGTGCCGCTAACTAGAGACCATATCGGAATACAGAACAAAATTTTCTGAACAAAGAGCGCGAACTCTACGACCTAGAATCAAATCCAAACACTAAACTAGCTAAAAATAGAAGGAATTAACTACTCGGATAAACGTTTAGCTACCTTTGTAGTTGTGTCATTCGCCTGCTTTCCACTTCTTACTCTCTTAGGTCCACCAGGAATGAGCTTGGGGTCAGTCTTCTTTGTCAAAGATGATCCACCCGAGAGAACCCTAGCTAAGGCTATAGCTTCACACTAAATACCAAGTGAAGTAACTAGTGATCAAGACTTGCTAGGAATTGGTCACTAGAAGTGGCTATATCTAAGTTTTTCTCTCTTAATCTTTTTCTTTCTCAACTAAAGAAAACTCAAGAAGACGGGAGGAAGATGATGGTGATGGTGATCATAAACTCAAGCATGGCTCACAAAAGATAAATCTTCTCTCTTTTCTTTAATGTAATAATGAGTAGGGTTGTGACTTACCATGATGAGTCACAAGCCTACACCATTCCATCACATACAAGAAGAGTGGAGAAGAGAAGAGAGTGAGAGGGCCACCTCTTTGTACACATATACACATACATATATATATATATATATATATATATATATATATATATATATATATAAACACACATACATACATTCACACACACACACATACATACATACACTAATACAAGTATATGCTACAAATACATACACTTGTATTCGTATCAAAATATATATACCCGTATCCGTATAAAATATGAATACCCTTATTTGTATTAAGATACAAATACTCATATTTATATCAAGACAAAAATACACGTATTTATACAAATACCCGTATTCGTATAAATACCGTATTCTGTTAAAATACGAATACAAAAAAGAGAGATACTAAAAAGAGATATATAATACTAGCTCACATTTCATTCAAATGTGATAATCTGGTTATCTTTCAAACCGGCTAGTATTAACAAACTGTCTGATTAAAAGTACATGCATAAAAACAGTATTTAATCGAACCCAAGTACGTATTAAAATACGTACACTATATCGTTTCGCCTAACCTGGGAAACCCTCTGTGTGGGGCTTTAAAGACTCGACAATACGCTGGCAGTGGGTTTAACCGCAAGCACGTTAGTGGCACTAGCTGTACGTAACGGCTGCCCAGGTATTGATCGAAAGGAAGTCCGACAAGTAAACTTGTCTGTATCCCTACTAAGCCTGAAAGCGACAATCTCCGTACAATCCGGTCTCTTTGTCTGAGAATATCTCATACTAAGTTTAGGGAGGTGGAAAACGTCAAACCCCTAATAACCTAATAAGTCGTGTCGATATGGCCCAAAACCATCCCGAAAAATTACTGATCTCACAATTAGTAAATCTCAACTGTCTTGGCCAAGGTCTTATGGTGATGACCAATCGAACACAGCGTGACATCAACTCCCTATATCAGGAGAGACGAATCCCTTCTATCGCTCATTGCCCCCAAGTGCTTCGGAACTGTACCCAACTAAAACCTATTTGCACGACTCTTTAAAGCCGTGGTAGGATAGAAATCTAAATACAGTGGGAACACACTCGAGACGAATGACGATGTCAGGTCTAAAGACTAACCTGTACCTATATCATAAGAGAAAAACTATCTGACGATATATATATAATCATCTAGAAGTTCTCAGCGAGTTCGTCCAGTGTAACTCATAACCTAATGAGCACATGTATACTATCTTTGGTGCCGAACACCAATGACTGTGGGACATGCCACCTTTCCTCACGGGAATAAGGAACGTATACACTAGTCTATTCCGGAGTATTGATGCCCTATCTCGAAACTCTAACAACTAGAGAAAATTTAAGGATGTGCATATAAACTATCTAGACCCCATGAGTATGATCCCCATCATAACTCTAATAGTCAAGCAAAGATCCTACGGGCTTTACCAACATGTAATCGAGATACGTAATATAAAAAAGAACATATACACATGTTGAGGTAAAGACAAATCAGATAGCATACTATCATATCGAGCAAGATTGTCATGTACATATATATCCCAAGTATCCATATATAATATACAATCCTGTACTGTACAACAATGGCCTCTAGGACATATACATCCAACAGATTTATCCTAGGACTCTCTCCTTAGACCAAAATCTCGCTAAAAACAAAAAAAAGGAATTTTAAAAGATAAAAAATGGTTTAGTTCTTTGATCAATCCCACGTTTCGATCGCTTTTGCAAATTCCGGTCAAGAGAAGTTGAGCGGATAGGAGTATACCAGAGGACCTTCTGTCATAGACTTTTTTCGATCGAGACCCGGGCAAAAATAGTGAGCAAATCTCATTTTTAGCTCTCGGGGTACCCAGACGCCTTGTAAGAAGACGCCCAGGTTCTCGGGATACCCAGGCATCTTCTCAGAAGACGCCCAGGTACCTTGCTCTGCAAACAAAGACATCCTCTGTTTGCAAGCATTCTCCGTGGCAGCTTCGCCTCTTCTTGACTCCCTCCGCTGCTCTTGCGCCTCCCATACCCCCGTACATGCACACTTGCGTTGTGCGGGTGTATTTTGATGCTAAATTCTTCAAAGCAAAGCCGAGTCGTGTCCAATTGGGACTTTCTCGTGGGTAGCCGATTCTGTTGGGTTTCCACAGGGATTTTGCGATTCTTTACCCTCCCTTCTCTGGCTTTCACCTACCTACTTCATTGATTTCCATCTCTTCACACTTTTTTCCCGTGTTTTAGACGCGGGTGGCGACTCCGGTTAACTAACCCAAACCCCGCTACATTTATAACTTTCTCCCCGTTCCTTTCCAAGTTTAGGTGGCTACAATAGTATTAACTATATTTTGTAAAAACACATAAAATGTTAAGTCTTATCTAAATTGATGCTTTATCTTCTAACCTAAGATAACCAAAATCCAACCCGAACCATCCGTTTGACATCTTTAGAAAAGAGCATGGAATAATAGCAGCCAGCCCAATCCAAAAGTGAAGGATTCCGGGTTTGTCATTATCACCCCCGGTACCATATCTAATATAAGGTTTTGGATTTTTGTTGTCATGGCAAAACTTCCACATGTCTATATTTTACCCCCAAAATTTGATATTTCACTTTGATATTTCCATGTATCCCTTCCAAAAATTTGTATTTCAAAATTTCACATATAAATCTTGATATTTCCATATTCACCCCCAAATCTTTGATATTTCTATGTCTCACTTTCAAAATTTGTATTTCCATATTTCGCCAAAAACCTTTAAGTTGTTAAAAAATCTCTCCCCATTTATAAATTGGAGAGTGTAATGACCACGTCGTTTTTAAATAAATAAAATTATAGTTTGATTTTGAATATTTTTCATCATTTTGGTTTATAAATATTTTAAGGGAAATTTCGTTTAAATAGGAAAAAAAATAAAATTATTTAAAAGATTTTTATGGAGAAAAGAAAATTTGTGGAATTATATATATCTATATATATATATATATATATATAAGGACTATTGGAAATATTATTTTAAGGAGGAGGGACTATTGGAAATATTATTTTAAGGAGGAGAATTTACTAAAAGATTGTTAGTTTTGGAGAAAAGAATTTGTATTTTTAAGGTAAAGGGTTTTATTAGATTTTTTTAAAGAGGAATATTATTTTAGAATAAAGTAATAATTAAAGTGAATTTATTAAAATATTTTATTTATGGGAGAAAATAATTTATTAGAATTTACTATAATTTATTTGGAATTTTTAGAATTTATTTAGATTTTTAAACTATATTTTTTAATTTAAAATTAAACCCTAAAAGAAACCCAAAACCCTAACACCAATCTCGGCCCAGCCCAAAGCACAAACTGACCTAAGCCTAACCCAACAGCGCTGACATCATCGCTGATGTCAGCGATGCGGTGGGTTGCCACGCTCATGACGCATGGCTGCCATGTGGAGGGCAAAGGGCTTTAGGGGGGTATTTTTGTAATTTAATGTATTTTCAGCCCTTATGTATAGGCTGTGGTATTTCAGCTGTTTAAACCATGGAAAAATTCAAAATATCTAAAAAAATTCTCAAAAAATACAAAGAACTTGAATTATCTTGTGTCAAAATTTTGAGATGTTTGGGGTTACGTTTAGGGAGATATCACATCGGCAAGTTAACAGTTGATATACCGACTTGCGATTTTGATAAGTTTACCTCTCGTGCGGTTGTTACCAACGTTGTTCTTATACAACCAAGTGTTGGTTGTACCATATGGATGTCATGCTTCTTGTTATTGTTAAGTAGTGTTTAAAAGCCATCATCTTAACATTTAGAAATCGTTTTCATGCTAAATCGGCTACAGGAAGGAAGTTCATTTCTCGTTTAGTCGCTTTCCAAAGTTTGGCCACTCAAATAAGTGGCATTTTATCACCTAGTTACTCATGCTCACTATCATCATTTATTAGAATTTTAAATCCATAGTTTAACCATGTATACAAGTCGGTTCATACCTTATCGATATCGAATGAAACTTCATTCACAAACCCTAGCTAGATTCGAAAATTATTGTTCGAGATAATTTGTCATCACTCATAATTCTAGATAACATACATGCTACACATGTCAACGAGATTGAGACACCATATTGCATGCTAGATCATTAATATTAGCATAAAGTACGAAAACCTAACTTTAGACTTGATCTGCTTTTTGACCTGATTGATACACTTGATAAAATTCATGCTCATAATATTGCTTATTTATGACAATCGTTTATACTTAGAATAATGGATTACCATGTGTGATTGGATGACTGAATCCGTGAATAACGGGAAGATGGCATACGCTATTGTCTGTGTGGATCTAAGTGCTCGGAGAGCTAAGTGCCCAATCTTATGGACGGAGGACACCTTTTAAATCCACGTTGGTTACCTTCAGAATCCCCATATAATATTCCGACATAACTAACGAAATATTCATGATATTACGTACTCTAGTCTATAAATTAGTATCGCATGACAGAAGACCTAAGCAGGCTAAGACTGAGGATAGTTGGAAGCATATCCGGAGTAAAGTACCCCATGGAGCAAAGTATCACTTAGAGCAAAGTGCATGCCATGAGGATGGGTGTACATATTGTATCCATGGATGCTATCTTTTGAATTCATGGGTGTTAACTCTTAAATCCGTATGCATATGGATACTCACCGGAAGCCGTTCATGGTTCCGCACAACAATTTGACATAACAAATAATAACATGCATCATTGATATGAAATGAACTGATTGTTTACCATGATGACCGGACTATTGATTTCACATTGTGTATTACTAGATTAGAATTTAATTAATATTATTGGATTCACTGTCACATCACCCGACACACTCCCTGCATACATGATAATTCCCTGCATGCACTTTGGATACTTTACAACCCGGTAAACTTACCTGAGCGACAGCTCACCGACGGATGTTTCTGTTTGATTGAAATGTTCGTTATGTTTTGACCCAGACAGGGACGTACCGTTGGTTCCTAGTGCCCTCACCGCTAACCCACGGCCAATACAGAATACAAAAACAATTTTTTATGGCACTACATCCAAGAATTTAACCAAACACCTAAACTAGCAAGCACAAAAGGATAGAAATCACAACCTTTTTAGCGTCTTCATTTGCTCCAAATGGGTTGGACTCTGACATGGTCTCAAAAGCTCTGGATCATGCTTGCAAGCCAGTCTTCTTTCGTCGAAGATGATCCATCCGAAAGAATCAAGTTCAAGCTTTAACTTCATCAATGAAGTAACTAAGGATCCTAAGTTGCTAATCTTGGATGCTTAAGATGTGTGTGTGTCTTCTAGCATTTTTCTTTCTCTTTTATTTTCTTATTTCTCAACACATGAGAATGGTAGAATATAACGAAGAATAAGGAGGAGGAGCCATGGAAGAGAGAGAAGCTAAAAAAATGGCAGAATGAAAAATCTCATCTCCCAAATTCAAGCATGCTACAATTGTTTTGTTAAAAGAACTTTTACCATTTTAAAATTACAACCATACTTGAATAGTATATGCAAATGAATTAATATTTATTTGCCCATACACTCCACAATTTCTCTTTTCCACCTCATTTCATAATTTCTTTTTAAACAAAAAGAAAAGTGAATCCTAGAAATGAGGTGTCCTCCTTCTAAAAGTATTCTTGTTTAAATACAAGAATACGTACCTACAAATACATACTCGTATTCGTATCAAAATACGAATAACCAAGAGATACAATGAACATAATACTTATATATATATATATATATATATATATATATATATATATATATATATATATATATATATATCGAAATATATATATGTAAATTATTAAATCAAAACTTGATTTAATAATCCGGCTTAATCCAAAACCGGCTGGTATTACCATCCGTCCGATTAAAGTCCGTGTAGTTAGTACACATACTTAATCGGAACCCTGCACGTATCAATATACGACCACTACATCATATCGCCACTAGTAAAATAGGGGGTTGACCTTACGGATGAAAATATCCGTAGGGGCAGATTTTACTTGGACCTACGGATTAATCCGTAGGGCTAAAAGGTTGTCCCTACGGGCACAGACGTCCAAAAATAAAAATATTAATTCTTAATTTGGTGTTTGCCCCTACGGAGCCGCAAACAAAGGACCTACGGGTATATCCGTAGGGGCAAGTAAATATCTATTTAACAAAACCCCAGATCGATCGCCTACGCTCACTTTCTCTCTCTCTCTCAATCGCGCGCGAGAAAAAACCCCAAATCGCCTCCGTCGTCGCCACCGTCGCCTCCGTCGTCGCCACCGCCGGTTTCGTCGCCACCGTCGTCGCCAGCGCCTGTTTCGTCGCCACCGTCGTCGCCACCGCCGGTTTCATCGCCAAATCGCCACCGTCGTCGCTCCAGCCCACCAGCAGCCATTCAGGTATAAATCTCGAGGTAAATTAAAGCATTTTTGGATTATTTTGGGCTTAGGGTTCATGGCTGGGTCTGGGTTGCGCGCGCGAGAGTTGGGGTTGGGCAGGGGTCGCAGTGGCGGTCGGGGTCGGGGTCGTGGTAGGGTTAGGGTTGGGGTTCGGCGGCTGCTGGGGTGGGGCTGGGGTTAGGGTTACGGTGGGGCTGGGGTTAGGGTTACGGTAGTGGGGCTGGGGTTAGGGTTACGGTGGGGCTGGTTGAATGGCTCTTCTGATTAGTTGACAAATACAATGTTAATCATAATTTACTCGACACAGATGGTAGAAAATCAGAAAAAGATCAAGAAAAAAATAATCGATTTTGATTTTAACATGCAGGGTGTTGATGCAAGATGTAATATCTAGTAGCAGATGCTAGGTATATAGACTAAAGAATAGTTGTAAATGAAACGCTAGCAATTAAATCCTATAATTATACGTACACATCGCTTGACTCATGAAGCCTGAAGCTCTTTCTTTTGGGGGATAAAACTAGTTATATTCCTGCATTGCCTAGAAATAGCAGTGAGTTGGTTAAAACTTTTCAAACACAACCCCCCACCCCCCAAAAAAAAGAAAGAAAGAAAGGACAAGGAAAAAAAAAGAATAGCAACAAGCAATACAAGCTAGCAACCGTAAATAACTGTTGAGATTATGTCTACCTTGGCAATTTGAACAATGATGGTCTTGTCTGGATTGTTAAGATCCACTTTATGGGGGTGAGGAACACATTTTGCAACTGTATTTATGATTTTCATTCTGTCAAGTGTTGAAATAAAAATCAACACTTGACAATCAATCCAAGATGCTCAATAACTTGGTTCAAAACCATAATCTAATCTTGATGATGCTTAATATTAGCGATTTCCATGATCACGACACGTGGCAGATGACGTGTCTCATAACGCTTTATGATATCAGTATCCTATATTTGTAGTTTTAATTGTTGATTGTTATAGATGTATACCATTGCAATAATAGTTTTTGGTTGATGAATGCTATTGCAATGTAGGATGATCAGTTCTATCAATCTTGATCTCAATGGTTTAAAATCATGTTACACATACAACACGAATGCACAACAAACGCATAATTAGAGAGCGACTCGAGATATTCAAGTTAAAACCAATATATGATACTCGATGATAATATGAAACCTTCATATTCCCATCGATACCCATATATGAAACTAAAAGCGCCACTTAGTCCCCGTCTATCGGTTAACATACGTGCGATGCTCGTCGTGACCTAGAACTATACGAAGGTTGTTAAATATCGGACAGTATAGCTCGATACTAACAACCGTCGTATAGTCTACGCGACGAGAAAATTCAATCGTATGGTAACCCATAGATTTGTCCCGTGTGGACAAGTTAAGAATGTATAAAGCAAACGCCTTCATTCACTTGTGTTTTCATCCGTTTCGAAATATTTCGTCGGTATCTTTCCGCTGGTTCTCCGTGTACAAAGATAGATTAGATGTTCATTTCAACGTTGTTTCACAGCTTTGAAATGATTATCTATTCTATTACAGTGTACTCGGAGAACAGCGGGGAGGTGCTGCCGAAATTTACTCGAAACGGTTGAAAACACAAGTGATGGGCGTTCGCTCTATACATTCTTAATGGGATAGAAGCCTACCCCCGACAGCCGGAACACATACATACAAACGCATAATTAGAGAGCGATTCGAGATGTTCGGGTTAAAACCAATATATGATACTCGATGATAATATGAAACCTTCATATTCCCATCGATACCCATATATGAAACTAAAAGCGCCACTTAGTCCCCGTCTATAGGTTAACATACGTGCGATGCTCGTAGTGACCTAGAACTATACGAAGGTTGTTAAATATCGGACAGTATAGCTCGATACTAACAACCGTCGTATAGTCTACGCGACGAGAAAATTCAATCGTATGGTAACCCATAGATTTGTCCCGTGTGGACAAGTTAAGAATGTATAAAGCAAACGCCTTCATTCACTTGTGTTTTCATCCGTTTCGAGATATTTCGTCGGTATCTTTCCGCTGGTTCTCCGTGTACAAAGATAGATTAGATGTTCATTTCAACGTTGTTTCACAGCTTTGAAATGATTATCTATTCTATTACAGTGTACTCGGAGAACAGCGGGGAGGTGCTGCCGAAATTTACTCGAAACGGTTGAAAGCACAAGTGATGGGCGTTCGCTCTATACATTCTTAATGGGATAGAAGCCTACCCCCGACAGCCGGAACACATACATACAAACGCATAATCAGAGAGCGATTCGAGATGTTCGGGTTAAAACCAATATATGATAATATGAAACCTTCATATTCCCATCGATACCCATATATAAAACTAAAAGCGCCACTTAGTCCCCGTCTATCGGTCAACATAACATGCGATAATTTATTCTTTTCAACGACAAACGCACACACAAAGCATATACACGGATTTTCTCCTTTGTCAGTAACTATCCCGTTCTTATATTTCTCAATATAGTCAGCATAACCTACAATTTATATGTTATTCAGTCTAACATGGCCCATGAGTACGTCAGAGTTAAGGACTGGATGTATATGGATTGGAAACAACGTATGCAACCTAAGTTTGTCGCAGGAGTTGCTGCTTTTCTTGAATTTGCACGAGCACATAATAAGATCATAATAGAGAAGATTCTCTGTCCGTGCGATAGATGTGGCAATAAGTACTGGCAGAAGGTAGAATTGGCAGAGCTTCATATTGTAAAACATGGGTTTACTAGACTTTATTCAACTTGGAAATATCACGGGGAAGGAGAAGAATGCAGTACTACGGTAGAAGAAGAAGGAGAACACGATAATGCGGCAGGAGAAGAAGAAGAATTCGGTAATACGGCAGGATACGGAAATTTATTTCCATCAGAAGAAATGGAGAATATGGTAGAGGTTGCCCTAGGTGAATCTATTCGTACCGAAGATGACATTCCTTCCGGTCAAGGACCGCGTGCGGATAAATATGAAAATTTCATGAATGATGCTAGGAAACCAATTTATTAGAATGCGAAGTATTCCACCCTCTCATGGTTCGTCCAACTTTTCCAAATTAAGTGCCTAAATGGATGGAGCAACAAGTCATTCACAATGCTTCTTTCGTTCTTGAAAGATTCTATGCCTCCGGGAAATAATGTGCCCGAAAGCTGGTACGAAGCCCAGAAAATGATGTCTGATTTGGGTCTAAAGTGCGAGAAGATTCAAGCATGTCCTAAAAATTGCGTGTTGTACCGGAAAGAGAATTCATATTTGAAAGAGTGTCCAACATGCGGAGAGGCCGGGTATAAGCCGAAAGATTCTGATAAGAAGCCTGATATACCTGTGAAGATAGCACGATATTTTCCCATAACACAGAGGCTACAGAGGCTATTCAGGTGCAAGAAAACAGCCGAGGCAATGATTTGGCATCACCGTGCTCCTCCAAGCGAAAATGGAAAAATGAGCCATCCAAGAGATTCACCGGCATGGAAGGATTTCGATAGGAGGCACGCAATATTCAGTAGCGATCCTCGCAATGTCCGGCTCGGACTGGCTGCCGATGGCTTCTGCCCATTCAACTATATGGCTGGAAGTCACAGTACATGGCCCGTTGTAATGATAATTTATAATCTGTCGCCTTGGTTGGCTATGGACCAATCATACTTTATGATGCCTCTTCTTATCGACGGACCAAACTCACCGGGGAACAATATCGACGTCTATCTTCGACCTCTGATCGAGGAGCTGAAAACTTTGTTCATTGATGGTGTGGAGACATATGATTCAAACACAAATACAAGCTTCATACTGCGTGCGGCTTTAATGTGGACAATTAATGACTTTCCTGCGTATGGAATGCTATCAGGTTGGTCCGTACATGGTCACAAAGCATGTCCTCATTACCATGAACACACAACATCAAAATTTTTGAATTTTAGCAGGAAGGTTTGTTATTGCGGCCATCGACGTTTTCTGCCTCCAGACCATCCCTATAGGTTAGACACGGTTCACTTTGATGGTCATCAGGAGCTTCTTGGGCCTCCATCCCCATTGTCCGGAGAGGACGTGACTGCTAAATGGGATGGTTACAATAACGTGACCTTCGGGATGGATCCGACGAGACAGGTCAAACCACAATATTGGAACAAGTTAAGCATTTTCTTCGAGCTTCCGTACTGGTCTACAAATTCAGTGCGTCATTGTCTGGACGTCATGCATATAGAGAAGGGAGTATCAGAGCACATACTTAACTTGCTTCTGTGTAAAGACGGGAAATCGAAAGACAACATGAATGCCCGGATGGATCTACAAGAGTGGGGAATAAGAAGTGAACTGCACCCTAAACCGGTAGCGGGTAAACCGGGCAAGTTTGTACTTCCCAATGCCGCTTATCATATGTCACAACCGGAGAAGAAAAGATTCCTGCAGGTGTTGCATGATTTGAAAGTCCCCATAGGTTTCTCAGGATCATTCAGCAAGAAAATAAAAATTTTGAAGGGCAAGATCGATGGGCTGAAAAGTCATGATCACCATGTTATCGTGGAGCACCTTCTTCCATTAGCCCTCAGGACTTCTCTCCCCGACTCGGTTGGTCTAGTAATCAACGACCTATGTTATTTTTTCAGGGAGTTGTGTGCTAAAACACTGGAGGTTACGACGCTGGATAAACTAGAAAATTCTATTGCGTTGATACTTTGCAAGTTTGAGCGTATTTTCCCACCGTCATTCTTCGATATCATAATACACTTGACGGTTCATCTTGCAACTGAGACGAAGTTAGCCGGACCGGTACAATATCGATGGATGTATCTCGTCGAGAGGTACGTGTAATTTTTCGTTTCGCGCAATTTATAAATTTATTTTTGTCCTGTATGCCCGTGTTTATTTATTCAACATATTCTCATTAGGTACCTTTACACTCTTAAGAAGTATATACGCAATAAAAATCGACCAGAGGGTTCTATCATGCAAGGTTATCTTCTTGATGAAGCAACCACATTTTGTTCCCGCTATCTGGACGAGAACATTGAGACAAGGCTTAACCGACCACGAAGAATTCAAGACGGGCCATATGGTAAAGCCGAGTATAAGAGGGTAGACACTATATTTATCAACAAGATATACCGGTTTATCTTGCTTAATTGCGCATGTCTTGAACAAATTAGAGAGTAAGTTCTTTTGGATTAATTGTTATATCTGTGTTTGTGTGTGTATGAAATGACATAATATTAATGTCACAATTATTTGTCGAAAACAGAACTTATTTTAACGAGGTACGTGAGGGGCATCCTGATTGGAACGAAGAGCGTTTGGAAAAATACCATCAGGATAATTTTTGTGATTGGGTCACAGAGCATGTAAGTTATTCGAATTACATTTTATTGCTATCAGTTTTAATCTTAACTTGTATCGTTATGTATTTATCGTAAAATTTGTTTTGTTAGATCCACGATCCGAACTTGTCTGCATCATTTGAGAGTGATTCAAGATGTTTAGCTCAATTTCCTAGTATGGAGGTTGCATATTACAAAGGATTTGGTGTCCTTGGATACAAATTCGAAGTTAAGGACATAGAAACATCTAGAACCACTCAGAATAGTGGGATTGCGACGGTAGGATCGGACGGTGTGATTTACTATGGGTACTTAAATTGTATACTCGACATCCACTATCCCGGACGATCAGAACCCTTTTATATATTCCACTGTACTTGGTACGATCCGCGAACCGATACAGACAGGTGGAGAAGCAGTCTTGGGACTTGGAAAGATGAATATGGATTGACCAGTGTGAACACACTTCGATTTTACGGTCAGGACGATCCGTTTATCTTTCCGAACCAAGCGTTCCAAGTATGCTACTCACAGTGTTTGAAGCATCCGGGGTAGAGTGTTGTATGCCGATGGAAACCTAGAGATGTCTACGATGTCCCAGAATACGAGGACAGCGATGAGGACGAAGAAGAGAGAAGGCTTAAAGTGCTCCGACCGTCTGTTTCGAAGGACGGGTTGTCTTCGACCGATCATGAAGTTACGTGGGTTAGAAATGACATCGACGATGAAATCCAAGTAGATATGTATGATGCGCCCACGAAACGAAAAAAGTTATCAGTAATGTTATATTATTACTTCACATTTTACGCTCTAGATCATATATAGTCAATACTTTTAATGATTGTCTAATGCGTCCACGAACCGTTTATCTAGATTTGATGACGATGTCGGGAGCAGCGAGGGGCGGCAGGAGCTCCAGCCGCGGCAGAGGCAGAGCGGTTCTGCCGTCCGGAGAGCTCCGTAGGGAGCTTCAGAGGGCCGGTCTTGCACCCAGATCGGAGACCCCTTCGGATGCCTCCTTCCGTGTGGATTTTGCCACACCTCCAGGTATACTGCACGCATATCCATTTTCAATGTAATATTACAGATATTCATGCATGTTTATGTCAAAATTACTTATATTGTCAATGTTTGATTGTCTAGTTGTTGGTCCTGCGTCCACATCTGGGACAGAGGCCACCCCCGCTCCTCCAGGTATGTTTATATATCATATAGTGTATGTATATTGATTTAGAATGCTATATCATAAATATACACATTCCTTTTGCTCTTACTTAGCAATTTTTATTATTGTCTAGCTGTAGGTGGTGACACCACCGCACCTGCGGGTATGTTTATATGTCCTATAGTGCATGCATATTGATTTAGAACGTTCTATTATTGATCTACACATTCTTTTTGCAATTACTTATAAAATCTATTTTTAATTGTCTAATTATAGGTGGTGCGTCCACACCTTCCACAGGGGCCACTCCTGCCGCTTCCATACCCTCCGCATCGTCTGCAGGTTAGTATGAATAAATTTAAAATATTTATTTATTTTACATATGCTCTATAGAATAAATATGAACTTCATGGAGATTTAGCGTCGATGTTTATTTTATAGTTGGAGGGGATGCGTCCGGGTCTGGGACCCCGGTTGTTCCTCACCGGAGGAACTATCGTCCCGCTCGTGCTGCTGCTCGGGCCCAGGCTCGTGCGCTATTCACCGGAGGTATATATCACACTTGAATTTTTGTTTAACCTTGATTTCTTAATACAACTTTGTCTTATTATTGATTGTCTTGATATTTCGTGCAGACGCAGGGCCTCTCCATCCCCAGAGGGGGACTCGAGGCCCGAATCAGTCCCATAGGCTGAGGCCTGATAGAGCTAGGGGGGAGGCAGCATTCCCCCTATTTTTTACCCTTGACTATCGCTATACCGGTCCTCATGCCGAGAGGTTCGGCCGGTATTTGGGGGACGAGAGCCGGATCGTGAAGAACTATCCACTTCACGTTGAGTGGGGCGAGCAGCACCAGCGCTCATTCGCCATCTTCTTTGATCAGGCTCGGGTATGTATTAATATATATTTTCATTTGATCTATCCAATATATTTATTATTAACACTTGCAATCTAATAACAATGTTTTTTTTTTGTATTTTCAGTTGGATTACGATTTTCAGCCTGTAGCCGACCCTGATCACCCGGGGAGGGTGCTCGACCTTCATGCTCTGTACAATGGCCTGATGAAGAACATGCAGGCCAAGGTCCGATACAACAGGAATGAGCTGAAGGCCGACTGCTACTCCCTGTGGATAGCGACCCCCGAGGCAGAGAGAGCGGCCCTCCTATCTACTCCGGCGTTTGCGAGAGTCGACGTAGAGACATGGCCTCTATTGTGCGCTTATTTCGACTCCGAACGCAAACAAGTATGTATTTTAAATTTAATTCATTATTTATGATATAATTTATTTCTTTGTGTTTCTTAATTAGAAAACTAAATGTTAATGCGTTGTGCAGAAACAGGCCACTCAGAATACGGAGAACAGGAAGTCGGCGAAGAGGGGTCGCCCCACTTACACAGGTGGCTCGAGGAACATTACTCGAGCCATGGAGTTATCGGTAAATTAAGAGTTATTCTCTAATATTCTGCAATATTAAGAGTTATTCTCTAATATTCTGCAATATTAAGAGTTATTCTCTAATATTTCTAATATTAAGAGTTACTTTCTAATATTGCAGACATCTCGGACCGTGGCGTCAGGTGGTACACCGAGCGTGCTGTCCGCATATCTTGCCGTCCACGGCACCTCGACAGATCCCGCCACGGGCGAGCTTCGATGTCCCGACGTCGCTACCCAGGAGTACTGCGTAAGTGTTAATATTTTTTCTACCCAAATTTGAAATTTTAGTTTTGGAAGGTTCAAGTTTAAATTTTATACTTATACTTTACTGCTTAATGTGGGTGTAGGAGCGGGTGGTTGAGCAGGCCCAGGCCTCGGGGATCGATTTTACCGGACAGAACGATCCGAGGCTGCTGACCCCAGTTCTGGACGCCGCACACGGAGGGCACCACGGAGGTTGGGAGAGAGGCCGGGGATTGGGCCCTAGCAGGGCCCATATGAGGTTGGACTCCACCCCGGCGGTTACTTCCTCCGTCTCCAGTGACCGGCATGTCCATCAGGAACTGGATAGCTTGAGGGCCACCGTTCAGGAGTTGAAGGAGATGCTGGTATGTATACTACTTTATAGTAAAATATCATTTCATATTATATACATATCAACATATCCATAATTAGTACGTAGCTTGAGCTTATTTGGTTTTAGACTTAAGTTTGATTAATCATACATACATATGTAATTAAAATAAACAACGCTTTTCCAAACTAGATATCCAAACAGGGTTTCGAAATAACTTAATAATGAAACGAATTCGAATAATACACAGTTCTTACACGCTTCTTACACACGTTATGTCCAGACGCGACAGGGTAGATCGGCCGAGCCTCCACATGCATCTCCTTCGGCTGCGGCTCCGCAAGCCACTACATCGGCTGCGGTTCCGCAGACAGCTCCTGTAGCTCCACCGCCTACTCAGACTCCCGCAGCCGCGGCTCCGCAAGCGACTACCTCGACGGCGGCTGCGCAGACCACATCGCCAGCTCCACATGCCGCTCAGACTCCCTTATACGTAGCATTGCAGAGTGTATTGACCGAGGAGCAGGCGCGCGTTATTCTAACGTTATTCGGAGGTGGAGCTGGACCGAATTAGGGTAGCTTTTTGGTTCTTATTTTTTGAAACATGTATTTATATCACATTGTATTACATTTTGAAACGATATTGATATTGGTTTGTATTTATATCATATTCAGTTTTTGGGTTTCTTTTGTATATTATGTATATGCGTGAGATGTGATTATGAATACTGCAATATATGATTTGATTGATGTAAATAGTATTATGCACAGGGCGGGAAAAAATCTAGCAGCCCATTTTTAAAAAAAAATACAGACAATATGTACCTACGGATTAAGCCGTAGGTATATATGTTGCCCCTACGGGCATATCCGTAGGGGCAAACTATCAGGAAACCTGATATTTTCCCACCTGATATCAGTGCAGGGTGTTGGGAGTGCCCCTACGGATATGTCCGTAGGGGCCACTGTTTATCCCCTACGAATTTATCCGTAGGGGCAAAATATCAAGTTTCCTGATATTTTCCCCCCTGATCTCAGTGCAGGGTGTTGGGAGTGCCCCTACGGACTTATCCGTAGGGGCCACTTTATATCCCCTACGGAGGTATCCGTAGGGGTAGAACAAGGACCTACGGATATATCCGTAGGTATATACAATATATTCAAAAAAAAAATACATATATGATTTGATTACCCCTACGGAGTACTCCGTAGGGGCTATAACACCTACAGATATATCCGTAGGGGCTCTAATTTGCCCGTAGGGGCAAGTTCAGGGCCTCAACTTGCACCTGTGGCCTTTGCACCTACGGGGTCTTTTTTCGCCCCTACGTACATATCCGTAGGGGCAGTGGGTTGCCCCTACCGATAAATCCGTAGGGGCAACCCTTATTTGTAGTAGTGCGCCTGAACCGGGAAAACTCTCTGTGTGGGACTCTAAAAACTCGTCAATACGCTGGCAGTGGGTTTAACTACAAGTACGTCAGTGGTACTGGCTGTACGTAACGACTACCCAGCTATTGAATGAAAAGAAGGCCGACGATCAAACTCATCCGTACCCTTACTGAGCCTGTCTGTGACAATCTTCATACAGTCCGGTCTGTTCGTCTAAGAATATCGCATACCGGGTCTAGATGGTGGACAAATTCAGACCCCTAATAACGCAATATTACGTGTCGGTATGAAGCCCATTACCCACTGAGAAACTACTGATCCAAATCAGTAATTCTCGTCCACCTTGGTCCAGGATTTCTGGTAAAGGTCGCCCGTGCACAGTGCGACATCTACTCCTAATACCGGGAGAGACGAGTCGCCGATGAGTGTGGCTCGGGACTGTACCTAACTAAAACCTGTTTGTATGACTCTTTTGAGCCGTGGTAGGGTAGTAATCAAATCACGGTAGGAACTCACATGAGACAAATGACGATCTCAGGTCGACAGATTATCCTGTACTCATGTCACCTAAGAACTGCTATATGACAATAGGTATAATACCATCTAGCATGTTCCCGACGAGTCCGTCCAGTGTACTTACTTCTAGTGAGCACTTGTATACTATCTTAGGTGACCAACTAACACCAATGGCTTGTAAGACCGGCCACCGCCTCTCGTCGGGGTCTCGAAAAGTATACACTAGTCTACTCCGAAGTATCGATACCCAGTCTCGATACTCTCTCGACTAGGGACATTTAAGGATGTACTTATGGACCACCCAGCTCCCACGTATATGATCGCCACATAATGCTGGTAGTCAGGCTAAAATCCTATGGGCTCTATCAACATGTAAAAGTGATCTGTAATACCACATAATACATGTACATGATGATAGAGATGAACCAGATAACATACTATCATCTAGAGCAAGATTGTTCTACCTATATAGGTCCTCCCTCAATCATCATAATCGCCTGCCTGCGATTACAATAATTGTCTTGAGGGCATTATAGCCAACAATCTCCCACTTGCACTTAAGACTAATTATTATGATGTCGCATACTCACAGCTTGTGTGCTACCGATCACCCAACTTCTCTACTAATCAGTTTTGCAAAATATGTTTGTGAAATATTCGCGTTCAAGAAATAGACTCAGTGAGTTGATCCGCTCTAATGTTTCTATTTTTATCTCTCTATATCTCAATTTCGCAGAGAACGACCATCTCCCGAAATGAGTGATACTTGTCTTAGAACTTGTCTGGATATCTGTTGGGAGCTTGTTCATAACATGAACACCAAATCCAACAAGCTTCTTAGACTGTATCCATTTGCTGATTTAATCAGCACCCAATGCCATGAACACCTCAGTATTCTGCTTGGAAACTTATCCAAAACACTGCACCTCAAAAGAAGGAAAACTATTAACTCTAACAGTCACCATGTCATCTAGGTCACCTTGAAAGCCTGAAATGATAACCGCCTCCTGAAGTAGGCTGTTGTTACCATATACCAAGAACATCCACTTATGTTCATACATGCTTCTCAATATTTCTCCAGGATTGGATTAATATATACTTATTGCAGCTAATGCAAAAACAATATTTGGTGTGGTACTTAATATCTCATGATTGACTCAATTGCCTAAGCAAGTGATATACCAATCATGCAAATCTCTCTTCTCATCAGTCTAGAAGACATCTTTTTAGAGAGGGTGACTCCATCACTTGTGGGTACACCGCCGTGCCAGGAGTTGTCCATTCTAAAACACTTTAGAATAGTGTCAAAATAGCCGAATTGGGACACTTCCCAAATCTAGATTTAAAACCATAGATCTAGTCACCAGAATTCCTGATGTTTTGTCCAGATCGTATATGAAGAAACACCTTGTGACAATCACAGTATAACCAATCGTAGTATAGGAACATCACTTCCTATAAGGAGTACGTCATCCAAATATCAGGACATCACTCCCTACTATTTTCTTACCAGGTCCATCCGTTGTTCTGATGAAGTCAAATTCTATGACTGTCACATCAAAAATAGACGATATATCTCCGCTATACTTGCTTTAGTCTATAAATAGACATAAGCTACTTATCCATCATACTTCTGCTGCTCCCACTGACTACAATCCTCTAGTAGAGTCATATACACGTGCACTTCTAAAGCTAATTTAGAACGACGTTACAGTCATCCACATGCGAGATCTCATAGTCTAGGACAACAGCAGTGGCAAGTTTAGGTCATCAAAATCTCCCTATCACCGTAATTGAGGAGACCGAAGTACCTCTCCGGTGGTTGAGGTTACCCACCAAATCTGCGGAGTGGCTAATGGATTGTCGAATCCAATTGAATCCTTAAGTTCTACTAAATTTTCAGTAATCGTTTGTAGTTCTGGAATCACTTCTAGTTTTACCATACTCCCACTAATGTTTTCTGAAAAGGATTCATTTTACTGAAATGGGTTGCGAGTCCAGAGCAATATAAATATTGATCCTGCAAATGGTATAATGTTAACCCTCGTCAAAGCCTGGGATAACCCATAAATTGCCATTACTGAAACGTGTCTTGAGTTTATTCGGATTCTGGTTTTAAGCATAAGCCGGACAACTCCTTATACCTTAATATCGTTAAGATATGAATCCATTCTATATCCAATATAGAAATAAGGGCACTAATTTAATTGGAACCAGATTCAAAAATCATACAGCTGTTTCATGTGCATATCGACTAAATGGAAGAAGGCCATGCAGCATTACTCATCAAGGAGCGCACCCACGGATGAGTAACCTAAGAGAGAAGCAAGTTCTCAAATATTTTACTTACGACAGAATACCTAGTATAAGTATCTGCATCTTCGACCTTCTTGAAGAATCCTGATACTTGCAACGTATGGTTCTCTATTTTATTTTTATACTTATAATTTCTAAAAATTTGGATATTGTATTTCAATGAAATGCGTGTTTAAAACCAAAGAAGTCATAAGTAAACGAAATATAGTACGAGTACCAACCCTGTGTCCTAATGGACAACAGACAACATACAATACTTTGTATAAGTCCTCTGAATTTAATAACTCAAACCTGGTGCGTCGTAGGTTGAAAACTGTGTTATAGTTAAGAAGAATTACACCGTTATTGAATGCACCTTACCTAATCATAAACTAATAAAGATAAATGTTAGATACATAATTTCAAAAGTTATATCTCATTTTATAAAATAAACTTACAGATATATCAGATTGAAAATGGTGCATAACAATGGATATTCAAAACCAAATATTTGCTGTTAGGCAAAACCAAGATGACTTCCTCAAATATCACTAATTACAAAGAATTCTGATATTGAGGGTTTAATCACCCAATTTCAAATATTCTACTCCCACTCAGCATCTGTAATGTTATACAGATATGAGAATCAAGTCTGGTAAATACATACGCTGTAGTCAGAAACTAATTGAGAAAGCAGTTTTCAATTAACACCGCACAGTAAAACTGAAATATGAAAATGTTTCAAGGAGGAGGCCATGTATTCCTAATAATTCCTCTTCCACTATCCAGATTCATGATAGTAGTCGCAATTTTCTTTGCTCTTACTTCAATCCCTTTATTTGTCTCTACTTCTTACCTTCTGTACACCATACTTAGGCTAATTGGTTTTCTTCTTTCCCTACCATTCGACATATGCCTAAGGTTTGGAAGAAAACTATCCAATAAGTGTAATAGGTATACTCTCCTAAAACAAGAAGCCCTTACAACCTGAGAGAAGGTAAAGAGAAAAGACAACCGAATAATCTTATTTAATTTCTCCAGAACCGGAATCCATTCTCGAACTAAAATAAGTTTCTTCGAGTTTGTATGTAATTATATGATGGTATATCCAAGCAATATGTGTCACGCCCCGCTTCCCAAAGTACGCTAAAGTGGGCACGTGACATAGCCAACCATGATACCTGTGGGTAGGAAAAATCCTTCCACAGTCACATTACGGCTGTGGAGATATCAAGAACAGGAAAGTAAACTAACTACCTAGTATATGTCCATAAGCCAGAGTAAAAGAATCAAGAGATAACAATATGCGGAAGCCAAAATATACAATAAATGAAACACCTGGAGTGAAACTACGTACCGACAGGAACCTCACCGCTCGTCTAACAGCGACAAAACTCCTAATCAGTCTGCAACAAGGTAGAAGAATCTGGGCCATGCAAAACCCAGACGTCAGCGCGTCAAGTCATCAAGTAATAACATAGTAAACAGGAAATGCGAATATAAACATGAATAAAGCAAGCGTAACAATAATATAAATCAAAGCAGTACAGGGTAGTGTTCAGTGGGTAAACTGGATTGTTCTATCAGGTTTTCTATTCTAGAGTCTTTGAAACCAAATTGATGAATCATCGATGTAACTCAATAGTATCCCGTGCATGCCCGGGACCACGGTCAAGACCCTCGGGGCTGAATCCGAGACGTGCCGCTAGGCAGTAACAGGTAGCAGGATGGGCGAGTGATGTCAGCATCATCACTCCGGGGCTGGCCTAGCCCGTAAGACTGATCAGAACAGGTATCGAACTGTTGAGTTACAAGTCAGGTTTCACCTTTGATTTCCCCATACCCCCAAGTTATGTATGTCGAGTCAGGTATTCAGTAATCAAGAACTAATGCCAACACAGGATCAGGTAAAAGCAGCTTTTTCTGGATAGACAACAGGAACGGTCCATGAGGACTACATGTCAGGTTTGTTGGCATTAGACACAAGATCAGGTAACGGGTCAGGTCATGGTACATCAGGTCAAGTCAACAGTGTACGGTACCATGTCAGGTATATCAATATATACATGTGTAGCAATGTCAGGTCAAGATGTAAACAATATCGTGGGTGTGCTCACAATCAGATATATAATCAAACATGGGTATTAACAACATGAGATAAGCAATGAACTAAGTAATAAGCAGTTTCATTCAATTTGCAATACAGTTATCAAATTTGTCACAGAGATGATTACAAGAGTGCAGTAAGACAAGTATAGCCGTTTAGTCATGTTAACAGGTTTAAGAACCCTTAGAGGTGCAATGATTTATGTAACGGTTCAGTACAGCTATTTCAGGTTAAATGCATACAAGTGTCCGAATGGAACAGAACTATAGAGATAAATGCTATAAGCTACATTAATATAAAAATGTGATTAAACAAGTAAATATGGTTATCAGATTCAATTTGCAACTGTAGGTTCCAAGTTTAACGGTAAAATGATATAATGCGGTATTGTACCCGAAAATGAGAAATGATCGTACCAAGTTAAATTTACAGGTTTTGGGGTGTCATAATATATATGTAAATATTATATAGCATGTAGCAAGGGGTACTTGCCTCGACGGGTCGCGAACCGGGCAAAACGGAACGTAAACGTCGGCAGGGAAATTCGCGACGGGCCCACGGTTCACGGATTGAACCCAAACGACGAACAGTGGAACCACACGGATCAGAGTACCTTGCTGGATCGTCGGGACACGTCGCCGGCACGGCCGGATTCCGGCGAGATACAAAAACAGTGAATAGGGTTTCTAAAAGGTGTAGATCTAGAGAAAGAAAGAAAGAAACAGAGAAAGGGGAAGAAGAAGAAGATGAGGGATACTTACTGGGTCTCAGAGGGCACTAGCAACGACGGCGAGATCGACGGCGGCGAGAACGACGTCTTCGACGATCTGCAGAATTCATCCAGCAGGGTTTTCAGTTTGCGGAAAAAGAAGAGAGGAAGGATGAGATGGAGAAGCACTTACAGGGTATTCTGGGGTGGTCGGGTGATCATCGGCGTCGACCGGAGGCGTTGGCGATGGCCGGAGGCTTCTGGTTCTCGGTAGGGAAGCAACCGCAGTGTGCAGCCTCGGCAGAGAGAAGAAGAAGATGGAGGAAAGGAGAAGGAGATGAGGTAGGCGATGAGGGCGATGACGGCGAGTTACCGGCGAGGTTGGGCTCGCGGTGGTTTGCACAGGTGTCCTCGTCGGGGTGTGCAGCGCTCAGGAACGTGGGGAAATGGAGGAAGGAGGTGGGTGTGGCCGCGATGAGGGAAACGAGGCGAAGAGGTCGGTGATCGTGGTGTCGGCGTTGGGGTTGCAGCGGCAAGGGCAAGACGGCCGGGCTCGCGACGAGGTGGGTTTGGGTTACGTTATGAAAAGAAATGGAGGAGGGAGAGGGATTTTAAAATATGAGAGAGAGAAAAAGATATGAGGAGAGAGAGAGAGGAGAGAGATAGAGAGAGACGGTGAGAGAGAGAGAAAGATACGGGGAGAGAGAGAGGAATAGGAGAGAGGAGAGAGATAGAGAGAGAGATGGGGTGAGAGAGAGTGGGAGTGGGGCCCACGGGAAATGGAGAAGGATGATTGGCTAAAGAGAGGGATAAATGGTTAGGAAAAATTTAAATTAAAGATTTAAAAGATTTGAGGAACAATAATATTTTATATGGTTAACCAAATATATTCGATGGTTAATATATATTAAAATTTGGGATTTTGGCGCAAAATAAAACATTTCCAAATTGCGTCCGGGTCGGATCCAAAAATTTGAAATTGAAATAATAGGATTTTAAGCGGGATCCAAATTTTAAAATAAAGTGTTTTATAATTAAAAAGCATACCCCCAAAACGGACACACGTATGCGCGCGTAGCCGTCCAAACTCGCCCGTTTCACTGAACGGGACGAGAGTACGATGCACGGACGCTACCACGGGGTTAGGGGTACCAAGTAGGCCAAGATGAATATTTTTAATTTTATTTTAGATGCTAAAATTTGTTATATGCAGAAATGAATTTACCGGGTAAAAATTTACAGTAAGCAACACACAAGCAAGATAAAGGAAATACGTGACACCTTACGCTCAAACAGTAACAGAAATTAGTAGCATCGGGCTCGGGTGTTACAATATGGATCTTCGTAATAATACGTAGTGTTCTTGAGAAATGAAAAGGGAAAGTAGGAGTGGCAAGGATATATGCCACTTTGTCGTGAATCATGACAATCCAAAAGCTAAATTGTATAAGAAGATTAGGTTAACTTGGTTCAGGAGTTTTAGTTTAAGGTAAGTCATGGTCGCAAAACCAGAAAGAGAAAAGAAACACTCGGTGTGCACTCTAACATAGATTAGATTGGTTAATCACTTTATCTAATCAGGATGGCTCCCACCGTTTCCTCAAATTCTCCTTCAAACCGTAAAAGGAGAACCAGTCGGGATCATATACACCTTACAAGTTCGCTAACCATTCATCCAGACCAGTGATGGTACTCCGAGGGAGGTCCCCCTTGCTTTCGTACAGACCTAATTAAATAACCCCATTTCCGCAAAGCCGTAACCTCGTCAACACTTTCTAAACACCTAATAGGTTAGTTAATTGTTAAGTGAAAATCTTCCGAGGAGTAATACCTACTCATCAGTGGGAATCGGGACCCAACTATCATTACGTGATAACTTGATAGAAGCCATTCAAGTCACCACACTCCAGAAGGTATGCACATACTTCGTAGTTTCATTTATGTTTGAAACTCTCGATATGGTTTTTACCCCTAATGACTTCATGGCCTTGATAGAGACCAACGTGCCATAAGTCGCTAGTCAAGTTCTACCCGTCATTATCCAAGATTGATCTAGACCCACCCTTAAGACTTTGATTGAGACCAACGTGACTATGCTGCTAACCTAGATAATCGCATATCCATGCTACAGACAAATATCACCTAGCTACTGTATACTATGCCTTGATAGTGACCAACGTACATAGCATGAATACTATGAGCTACTTGTCTGAAATGACGGAGGGCTACGGCTAGTTTTTGGCGAAAAACGTTTAACGTAATGAACTTGATATCGTTGAAAGAACTCGAGCAGTTTTGAAAAGGAGTGGTTTAGGCTCCACATTTTTAGAATGAGTGGTTTTTAATAAAACCGAGTAGTTTATAGTCACGTAAAATTTTGCCAATGAGGTCACTCCCTGTGAAGGGATCTAGTCTCTTTCTTCATCGAATGAGGTGCAGGATATTCCAAATCGAATATCTCGACGCAAAACAAAAGTAAACGCCTATGGTTTTCAAAAATTGGTTCCAATAACATCATTTAGGTTTTTTTCTTGCATTAATCAGAATTAATGCAGTCCCATCAATTAAGCATATCATGCCAGAAAGAAACAAAAATAAGCACGCACATATGCGCCATCCGCATTCGTCGCAGGGTCCCGGGTTTTCACCGTAAGGTTACTTAACTTACAGCAGGGCAGGGACAAGACTAGCGCGGATGCAAAATATATATAGTATCTACTAGATATATATAAAATATATAGCAACATTCGTCTCATGCATAATATCAAGTAACATCATAGAAGTATCACAGCAGAAGCAAATATAGTATGGAAATGTGAATAATCTAGAAAAAAAGTACATTTCAATGGAGCCAAATATGAAATGTAATTTTTCGGTCGTGTGGATAATCCATAGTATCGGATCCTAGATCCCTACGAGTGCGACAAGCTACTTACCAATTCCAGAAGCGAGACAAGCCTAATCAACGAAATGAATGGGCCACCTAGCACTTCCAAAATCCGGTGACTTGGGCACCCCTCCGCGGGTCGGCACCCCTCCGCGGGTCAATCCTATACCCCCTACGAGTATGGAGAATAGCCTGCCAATTCTAGAGTAAGGCACCCTGGTTTCAACGCCATGAGATGGAGGCCCGTTGCCCTCTAGAACCCAGCTACTCGATCACTCCGCCGCAGGGTAATCCCAGTGCATGTAATAAAAACCTGAATATACAACGGTGACTACGTCCGCAATCAGGGCGCCCTCAAAGAATAATAGAAGTCGTGACGATGGCAGTCCATATGTCGGATGCTCATCACTCAATATGAATATAGATTACATCACAGAAAATTATATCTAATACTACATACTCCTGGCTATCAATCGCGACAAATCCAACACAACCATAAACAACAAGCAATATCCACCACAGAACATGCAAACTTGCGAATATCAATTCCGTAACCCCATTTAATTGATATGTATAGCAATTAGACGACGTTTTACCAAACATTATGATACACATAACCATCATTACGTCTACGACAATCGAATATCGCACACAAATAGCCAACACTTAAATTTTCCAAAACACCGAAAATCAAGTGTGCTAAAAACTGACAAAAATTCCATGCTACCGAAATGAGCTCGGATTGATCTAAAACTTCACGGAGGATCCCGGCATAAAATTAGAGTCAACTCGGATTCACTTAGGGGGGTACCTAGCCCATAGGACACCCAAAGGTGGCTACAGGGGCAAGGCAGACCCGAGCCTGCCTAATTGGGCAGGGCTCGGGTCCATAGGCCCCAAGGATACCTTTGGGTGGTCTCAGGGGTGTGGGCCCTCCCTAAGTCCCCGGGAAGTCCTCGGGGTGCACACCTCCCCGCGCCTTCTTGGCCCAAACTGAGAGCCCGCGGGGAGTCAAAACATCAGGTTATCAAGGAATCTGTCACTGGTTTTACAACAGTTTTTGCGGAGCAAAAACCGGCGAGATTTGGAAGTCATGACTATCTAGGTTAGGGTGTTTGGGTGGCTCTTGTTAGGAATATGTATGCCCTAGAGACCATTATTGTACATTGATGTATATTATAGTGGATGATTGGACATATATATAGAGGACTTTCTAGCTCGACATGATAGTATGTTATCTGGTTACTCTTTATCTTAACATGTACACTTAGTATTATTATACTGTCTCTCTCATACATGTTGATAAAACCCTTAAGGTGTTGGCTTGACTACCAGGACTATGAGGCAGATCATTCTACTGGGACCTGGGTAGTTCGCAAGTACATCCTTTAATTGTTCCTGGTCGAGGGTATATCGAGACAGGGCATCAATAATCCAGAGTAGACTAGTGTGTGCGTTTCTTGACCCTGTATGGGGGCGATGGTTGATCCCATAGCCATTGGTGTTTGACATCAAAGATTGTACACATGTGCTCATTAGAGAATGGGTACACTGAACAGGACTTGCCAAGAACTCCTAGTTGGTACTATATTTATCATCAGATAGCAGTTCTCTAGTGACACTGGTACAGGTTAGTCTGTAGACCCAAGATCGTTATAAAGTCTTGAGTGGTTCCCACTCTGCTTTGATTTCCTCCCTACCACGACTCAAAGGAGTCGTGCAAATAGGTGGATTTTGGGTACAGTCCCAAGTCACATGGAGGCAATGAGCGATAGGAGGGGTTTTGTCTCTCCTGGTATAGGGAGTTGATATTGCACTATGCTCGATTGGTTATAACAGGAAGTCCCTAGTTTGGGCTGTTGATGAGATTTACTGATAAGAGTTATCAGTAGTTTCTTATACTGTTATAGGCCACACATCGACATGACTTATCAAGTTATCGGGGTATGAAGATTCCACCCCTAGACTCGATATGTAACATACCAGACGAAGAGACCGGACTGTACGGTAAGTGTTACCTATAGGTTTCATGGGAGTTTGGGCAAGCTTGCTTGTTGATCTTCTATTCACTCAATACCTGGGTAGCCGTTATGTCCAGCTAGTACCGCTGACGGCTTGTGGATGACCGATGTGGTCATCACCTACTGATGTGGTCATCACCTACTGCTGGCGTATTGACAAGTCTTTAGAGTCCCACATAGAAGTTTTCTGGTTCAAGCGAAACAAAGTAGTGCACGTATGTTGATATGTGCGGGGCCCTGATTAAATACGAGTATGTGATACCGTATTCTAATATGGCGGTTATTTGATATCAGTTAGGTTATATGTGATATAACCGGATTATTGAATTAAGTGTTGATTTGATAATGTGATATACAGATAAATGATATTAGTTGGTTATATGTGATATAACTGGATTATTAAATTAAATGTTGATTTAATAATTTGATGTGTATTTATATTTGATATAATTATATATTAACTAATATTATAGCTTATTAATTATTTTCTTATCTTAATATATATATTAATATATATATATATATATATATATGATATATGTATATATATATGTATATATATATTATTTAAGAAGTATGGTATGGATTTTCTATTTTATGAAAATAGAAAAGAGGTGGAAAATAAGGAGATATAGGGGTTCTAACTGTATTGACAGTGTGGCAAAGCATAGGCTCTTATCCCTACGGTGTCCCGAGACCGGAAGATGTTCCGGCGGGTTGTAGTCCTCGCGAGGGGGCATGTATAAAAAGTAGCTGCTGAGGGACCCGTAGGTGCTACGGCGACTCCATTGGATGGGGCCACTGCCTGACTTTCATGGTATCAGAGCTACTAGGCATTGGATGTCGACCTATGAGGGGTTCTCACTGCGTGAGTGCGGCGAAGCATAAGCTCTTACCCCCAGGGTGTCCCAAGACTGGAAGGTGTTCCGACAGGTTGTAGTCTTCGCGAGAGGGCATGCGTAAAAAGTAGCTGCTGAGGGACCTGTAGGTGTCACGGCGACCCCATTGGATGAGTTTGAGGAATGGGGTGAAGCATGACTTTTTATTATTGTTTATTACTCTTGACTCACTATTGAAGCATGGTTACAATTTTTAATTGTTAAAAATTGTATGCTTCAATAAGTGAGGAGATATGAGAGCCATTCTACACTTGCATTCTCTTTACTTGATCATTTTTCTTAAGTTGAGCTACTTGCTCTCTAGCTCTCTCCATTTTCTTTACCTCCTCCTCCAAGCTCAATCCCTCACATGAGTTGTGAACCCTTGAGCTTGTGAGAATTCTAGTGAGCAAACAAAACCCCTGCTTCACCATCCTACACTTGATTAGCAATTAAGTGTAGTGTGTTTCCTTCACTAAAGAGTTTAGTGAAGAGCTAGCTTGGATTAGTGGAGTTCGGGTGGAACATCTTCGGCACGAAGGTCAATGAAAGAAGCTTGTTCATTCTTCAAGAGGAGCCTAGTAGAGTCGTAGGGACTACAACCCGGAGCTTTAGAAGAGAAGGACACGGACTACAAAGGTTGTAGCATCATTTCTTTTAGCTAGTTTAGTTTGATATCATCATAGTAACCCTAATTATCTAGTTTGATCTTAGGTTAGTCTAGTTTATCACCCCAAATTTTTAAAGTTGCATGCTTGATGCCGATTTTAACCTCATGGTGGTGCTAGGGTAGACTTTGATAGTGTGCGTTAGCACCACCACTGGGTTTTACTAGCATCAAGCATGCCGTTTTAAAAATTTTAGGGGTGCTAATCTATACTAACCATGATCTTAAACTAGATGATTAGGGTTTAATTAAGATATCAAAAACTAAACTAAGAGATGGATGGCTACAACCTTTGTAGACCATGTCCTTCTCTTCTAAAGCTCCGTATTATAGTCCACGCGACTCCACTAAGCTCTACTTGAAGGTTGAACGAACTTGCTCCGATGACCTTCGTGTCGAAGATGATCCATCCGAAGTCTGTGAATCCAAGCTATCTCTTCACTAAACTCTTTAGTGAAGTAAACACACTACACCAAAGCGCTAATCTAGTATAGGATAGTGAAGTAGGGGTTATGTTATCTCACTAGGGTTCTCACAAGCTCAAGGGTTCACAACTCATGTGAGGGATTGAGCTTGGAGTTGGAGGTGAGGAAAAGGGAGAGAGCTAGAGAGAAAACTCATCACATGAGTTCAACTCAAGAAAAATTAATCAAGTGTGGAATGAAGTGTAGAATGGCTCATCCATTATTGAAGCATACAATTTTTAACACTAAAAAATTATAGCCATGTTTTAATAGTGCAAGAAAATGAATATAATATAGAATAAGCTATGCTATGTCCATCCCTCCAAAGTCTCCCCATTTTCCACTTTAATTTCTATTTACTAAAAATAAAAATACCATGCCATGCTTCATATATATATATAAAGATAAGCATATAATTAGTGAGCAATAATATTAGTCAATATACAATTATATTAAATATAAATATATATCATATTATTAAATCAACACTTGATTTAGTAATCCAGTTATATCATATATAACCGACTAATATCATTTATCTGTATATCACATTATTAAATTAACACTTGATTCAATAATCCGGTTATATCACATATAACCTAACTGATAACAAATAGCCGCCAGATTACAATACGGTATCTCATACTTGTAGGGTTCCTAAGCACACTAAGGAGGTTCCACAAGGCATCAACCATGCCAAACAAAAATTTTCCGGTGCCGAGAAACCCTAATATAGATCGTTAACTAGAAGTTAAGGCGAAAAGAAATGCAAGCAAACAACTTTGCTACTAAGTGAATGGAAATACAACCTTTGTAGATCCGGTCCTCCACTTCTTTAGCTCCGTGTTGACGTCCCTCCGCTGCGATCATCGGGATCCCGGACTCTAGCAATAGTTTCGTCGGAGAAATGAGTGGGCTAGGTCGTTGACTTCGAGGCCGAAGATGATCTACGTCGGGGAGACTCAAACTCAAGCTATTCCTTCACTTGGTCAAAAACTTTGTGAAGAGAACACCCTATATTACATGGCAAGTAGTAGAGGATGAAGAAATAGGAAGTGGGTTCACTTTAGAATTGGATTTCTTACTCTTTTTCTCATGGCACTATTGGAGCTAGCAAGCTTTTATGAGCTTGATGAAGATGAAGAAGAAGAAAGAGAATCATATGAATTAAGAGAATAATATGAATACTTATCCTTTTAATCATGGCACCATGGTTGAGTTAATCCCTCATGCTTAACTCATGTAGAGAATTAACCATAGCATAAGGTTAAGGGTTGGGTTAGCTAATATCTTAAACAAATGACAAAGAGAGTTGACTTTGTCAATGTTTATCAAGCTTCATGAAGCTTGATAACTTTGACCAAAGTCACACTCTTTTGTTCTATGCTTAGGAAAATAGTAAACCCTAATATAACCTTGATTTGGTTCAAGTCTCATACACACAACTTGTTTGTATCATTAAGCATGATACAAACATGTACACTTGCATATATCATATATAAACAATGTGCACATTCAAGTGAGAAAATAAATCTTAACTGAACCAATACTAGTTAGTGTAAAGTAATATATCAAATATATAATTATACATTAAATCATTAAATCAACACTTGATTTAACGATCCGTTCATATCGCATATAACCGACTAATATCAAGTGTATCAATGTATCGAATCAACACTTGATTCGGTAACCCGGCTATATCACATATAACCAACCGATGATACAAATCACGAGAATAGAATACAGTATCACATACTGGTATTATTCTCGGTCCCGCACATATCTCATATGCACTCCTATTTCGTTTCGCTTGAGCCAGGAAACCCCTGTGTAGGACTCTAAAGACTCGTCAATACGCCGGCAGTAGGTGATGATCATATCAAACACCCACAAGCCGCAAGCGGTCTGCTAAACGTAACGGCCACCCGGGTATTGAGCGATCAGAAGATCAACGAGCAAGCCCGCTCACACACCTGTGAATCCAACCAGTAACACTACCGTACAGTCCGGTCTGTTCGTCTGATATGTCGCATATCTCGTCTAGGGGTGGTAAACGTCAGTCCCAATAACTCGATAGGTCGTGTCGATATGAGGCTCATAACGGGTCGAGAAACTACTGGTAACACTTACCAGTAAATCCCTAAAGCAGCCTTGGCCAAGGACTTCCTGTTATAGCAAATCGAGCACTACACAACATCAACTCCCTATACCGGGAGAGACGAAACCCCTCCTATCGCTCATTGCCTCCATGTGATTCGGGACTGTACCCAAAAGCCATCTTTTTGCACGCCCTCTTGGACGTGGTATGATGGAAATCAAAGCACAGTGGGAATCACACAAGACTCTATGACGATCTCGGGTCTACAGGCTAACCTGTACCAGTGTCACCAGAGAACTGCCATCTGACGTAAGGTATAATACCATCTGGGAGTTCTCGGCGAGTCCGTCCAGTGTACCCAGTCTCCACTGAGCACCCGTATATCATCTCTGATGTCAAACACTAATGGATATGGGATCATCCATCGCCCATCTATATGGGTCGAGAAGCTACACGCTAGTCTACTCTGGTATATCGATGCCCCGTCTCGATACACCCACGACTAGGGACTTTGAAGGATGTACTTATGGACTACCATATCCCCACTAGTATGATCCGCATCATAGTCCAGGTAGTCAAGTACACATCCTAAGGGCTTTACCAACATGTAACAGAGAGACAATTAGTGTACACGTTAAGGTAAAGAGTAACCAGATAGCATACTATCATATCGAGCAAGAAAGTCATCCCTATATATGTCAAAGCATCCACTACAATATACATCCTATGTATAGCAATGGCCTCCAGGGCATACATATAACTAACAATACTCGTATTTAATCAGCCCACGCACATATCAACATATGCGCCCTACTTCGTTTCGTTTGAACCAGGAAACTTCTATGTGGGACTCTAAAGATTCGTCAATACGCCAGCAGTAGGTGATGATCACACCAGTCACCCACAAGCCATCAGCGGTACCAGCTGGACGTAACGGCTACCCAGGTATTGAGCGAATAGAAGATCAACAAGCAAGCTTGTCCAAACTCCCATGAAGCCTATAGGTAACACTTATCGTACAGTCCGGTCTCTTCCTCTGATATATCGCATATCGAGTCTGGGGGTAGAATCGTCAGACCCCAATGATTTGATAAGTTATGCCGATGTAAGGCCTATAACGGTATGAGAAACTACTGATAACACTTACCAGTAAATCTCATCAACAGCCCTGGCCACGGACTTACTGTTATAGCCAATTGAGTATAGCGCAACATCGACTCCCAATACCGGGAGAGACGAAACCCCTCCTATCGCTCATTGCCTCCATGTGACTCGGGACTGTACCCAAAATCCACCTGTTTGCACGACTCATTTGAGTTGTGGTAAGGAGGAAATCAAAGCACAGTGGGAGCCACACAAGACTCTATGACGATCTCCAGTCTACAGACTAACCTGTACCAGTGTCACAAGATAACTGCTATCTGACGATAGGTATAGTACCATCCAGGAGTTCTCGGCGAGTCCTGTTCGGCGTACCCATTCTCTAATGAGCACCTATGTACAATCTTTGATGTTAAACACCAATGGATATGGGATCAACCATCACCCCATACAGGGTCAAGAAACGTACACACTAGTCTACTATGGAATATCGATGCTCTGTCTCGATATTCTCTCGATTAGGAACAATTGAAGGATGTGCTTGTGGACTACCCAGGTCCCAGTAGTATGATCCGCATCATAGTCCTGGTAGTCAAGCCTACATCCTAAGGGCTTTATTAACATGTATATGAGAGATAGTATACTAATACCAGTGAACATGTTAAGATAAAGGAAACCAGATAGCATACTATCATGTCGAGCAAGAAAGTCCTCCGTATATATGTCCAAGCATCCACTATATCATACAGTAATGGCCTCTAGGGCATACATATCACTAACAGACTTTCATGGTATCAGAGCCAAGTTAGAACATTAGGGAAGGTCTTTACGGTGTTAAAGTGTTCGAGCGATTTTTCGAAGCCCGGTTTTGGCATGTTTCTTTCGATTTTTCAAAAGTTGAAAATTTTATGATTAAAAATATGCAGAAAATTATGCAGGTGATTTAGTGGAGCCTCAAGAAATTCGAGAATCAAACTCCTTCAAACGGCCGCGGAACTACGGCCTAACCTCATGTTTGGCCGCGGTTCCACTGCGTGTTTGTATAGTTGTGGTCCCGTTTCTCTTATGCCGCTCCATTTTGTGATTTTGCACTCTCTGGGTATTTTTTATGAGACTCAAGTTGTTGAGGTCTCTAGATTTGTAGGTGTTTGATAAATCGATCGAAATATTTAGCGTCGTATAGATGATGATGATATGTGATACAATATTTGGCATCCAAAACAATTAGCTTTGAGAAAACTAGTTAGTGTTTTATAAATCTAGCGCTTTAGTCTCGGTTCATCGATTGCCACGGAGTTTCGATTCGGATCAAAACTCTATCGCAATCACGTATAGTACGCGAACGACGGTCGGGAATCTTGTTGAATTATCCGACTGCTTATTGAAAAGAGTTTTCAGTTTGAGACTAAAATGCAAGGTTTATAGGGTTAGGCATGAAATTCGGAATATGAGATATTCCGGGTTTATGATGTCTAAGGTATTTGCGGATTCTAAATATTGTAGTTTTTCATTTCTTTTCTACGACCGTAAGTGTAATATGTGGTGTATCTCCGATCTCGTTGCTATATGTCAACGGAATTCGGGATACACATATTTACTTACGTTGATGACATGTGATGTTATGTGTTGCTGTGATATGTTATACTGGATCATCGTGAATGAATAGCCGGGGGTTTTTGCGTGAGATAAGAGTTTTTTAATTTTCATTCATGTAAAAATGTATGTAATATTCTTTTATTGGGACATTTCCGGGTTGAGGATGATGTCACCATTGATGTATATTATTTACTTTTCCGCATTATGATAGACCTAAGGCGGGGAGCACAAGTAATCAGGTTCTGGAGTCTAGTGGGAGACCATCTCGAGGAGTCGAGACCGGGTCTCCTAACTCTAGAATTGGCAGGGTTGCTTGCCGCTCTTGTAGGGGTCTAGGGATGTGGGTTTGGTTATTCATTACGATCGTGGAATCCATTTTTTTTATTATTGGCTGAATTTAAAACACGGACCTCCTAGTATATCCAATATTTCATATGTTGACTTCTGCTGCTTGGTTCTGTGATGTGATAGTATAACTACGTGATACGAATGCTATATTATATATATGATATATAATAAATATTGCTTATGTTTTCCACCCGCGCTAGTCCAGCCCCCGCTCTGCCGTTAGTTAAGTAACCTAACGGTGCATGACGGGGCCCCGTGGCGAATGCGGATGGCATAAGCATACGTTCTATTTTTGTTTCTTTTCTGTGATGTTTAGGAAAACATAAATGATGGGTCTTCATTAATGAGATTAATGAAAAGAAAAGAAACCAAAAAATATTATAGAATCAAAATTTTAAAAAGGTATCTCAACTCGATTGCCATGGAGACTCCAGGAATGTTTGAGATGCCAGTGAGGACCGTAGTGGCTTTCATGAGGGGCTTGTTCTTGCTTTGCATAGTGGTATTCTTTGATGAATATCCAGCACCTCATTCGATGAGGAAAGAGTCGAGATCCCTTCACCGGGAGTGACCTCTTTAGCAAAACTAGCAAATGCTACAACCCACTCGGTTTTATTTTTATACCTTCTCTAGTTCTTGCTTTGCATAATGGTATTCCTTAATGAATATCCAGCACCTCATTTGATGAGGAAAGAGCCGAGATCCCTTCACCGGGAGTGACCTCTTTAGCAAAACTAGCAAAAGCTACAGAAAACACTCATTTTCAAATCACTAGATTCTACAACGATATCAAGTTCATTACATTAAAGGTTTTCTTCAAAACCAGTCGTAGCCCTTCGTCATTTCAGATAAGTGCTATTTAGTATTCGTGTTGCGTTTGTTGACCATAGTCAAGACGTAGTGTGCTGTAGCTGATTAGTGCTTATCTGCCGCATATGATGCGATTGGATTAGGGTAGTCGTACGGCCTTGTTGACCATAGTTAAAGGTCGTACGGGTGGGTTTAATTCAATCACGAAATGACGGGTAGAACTTGACTGGCACTTATGATTTATTGACCATAATTAAGGTCATAAGCTGCTAGGGGTAAAAATAGATATTGGGTATTTCAAGTGTTGAAATTTGCAATGAGATTACATACCTTTTATGAGATAGTTGGATCCCGATACCCACTGCGAGTAAGAGTTATTCCTGGAAGATTTTTCTACTTTACAATTAGCCGATCCAGTAGGTGTCTAAGAAATGTGTTAACGGGATTATGCTCCTGCGGAAACGAGGTTATTTAATTAGTTCCATTCGAAAGCATGGGGAGACTCCCTCAGAATACCAATACCTGCCTGGCTGACCGATTGACGAATTTGTAGGGTGTAATTAATCCCGGCTAATCTTACCTGTTATGGTTTGAAGGAAGATTTGATAACAACAGTGGGAGCCATCCTGATTAGATAAGATAATAACCAATCTAATTTTGCAAAGAGCGCACGCTAAAACGTTTCCTTCTTTCTCTCTCCAGGTAGAGATCAATGACACGCCTTAGTCAAGATAATAACATGGATGTATTGACCGAACCCGCATATTATACTGAGCTGGGGAACGTTGGTTCCCTTTTTTCTTATGATTGTCATAAGTCTGAGCAAGGAATAGGGGAATATCAGGATTCCCACACAACCCGAACGAAGAATAAGCATGTTGATGCATCGTCTTCGGGTGTGTTCGTAACCGAGAACTGTTTCTCAGTTTTCTCTACGTCCTGGATATTGGATACCAAATCAGGATCCCACGTATGTAATTTGTTACATGGGCTAAAGAGAGGCAGAGAACTGGGAAAGGGTGATATGACTCTAAAAGTAGGGAATTGTCACGACCCGCAGGGTACGGAACGTGACTGGCACTTAAGTTACGAAACGTCTCAAGTCGTCCGTAAAATAAGTAAGCCAAAGCCCAGAAATCAAAACCAAATAAGCAGAAGAGTGAAGGAAAACCAATCAAATGAAAGCGAGTTTATCAAATGAGTCATATCAAGCCTTTTTTTAAAAACAATATCAATTTTTCCGAAAATTTCGGCAGAGTCTCATTTGTAAGTACTGGCCCCCAAAATGGATACAACAAGAATATATATAAATACAAAAAAAAGGCATCCCTAAGCGGGAGCTAGCTCTTCGCCACAAGACGGTCACAAATCCCACGCAATGCAAATCAGCAATGTGCAAAATAAGCATTAAAAGGCATAAGTAAGAAGCAACATTGTCGGCTCAAGCGAGCTCGACCCCAAAATACAGCATAAAAAGCCCACAAATCTCACAGTCTAGTCTCTAGGTCAATATACAACAATACTGGTAGATATAGTAGATGGAGTACTCTAGATACAAAGAATATATAAGGTAGTGCAAAAATAATAATACAACCCACCTACGAGCAAAAGCCTCGAGTCCAGGCAAAGTAGACAAAAGAAGCGGTGCGCCCGCCGCTACTGTGCTGACGGAGCGGACCTGCGAAAGACTGTGGCACAACGGGGGTGAGTTGCCAACTCGTGAGTAATAAATAACATCTATAGAGGCTATCGCAAGCATGCACACAAGCATCCTAGCATCTATAATACAGGTATGGCGGGATATACTAGCAGGTATGTATGCAACATGAATATACTGGCAGGTATGTATGCAATATGAATATACTGATAGGTATGTATGCAATATGAATATACTAGCAGGTATGTATGCAATATGAATCAACTCGTGATCTGTATGTGTAAGTATAAGAAATCATCTTTTACCTTTAGGAATCTCTTTTGAAATATCAGCACAATACCAATAGAATCAACCAGAATCCGTGTCCAGCAACGACACCTCAAAACTGTCTCAAATCTCATATATCCATATCGTAGTATCTCTGGCCTCAGCCGTCCGGCTGACCCATCTCAAATATCAATATCTCATCATCTCACGGCCACGGTCGGTATCCTCTGGATATCCGCCGTACCAAAACAGTCACCGGTAGGTAATCCATCCCCTGCCAGGCTCAACGCCATCATCTGCGATCTTCTTGTCCCGGGGTACCTCACCGGGCCCACCATGTACCCGAGACGATTCATCCAACTCCTTGAAACGGGTCTCGAAAACCACAGCAAACTCATGGTGGACGACACTTACATCACTAGAAAACCGCAACTTTTCATATTTTAAAAGATAATAAGTTTGTAAATCTTGCGGCTTTCCTCCGAAATCCAGAAATATCATAAAATCTCAAAAAATCCATCATGGGCGCATATGTCAATGATAATGAATGCATATGGTATCAATGTTCAGGTTGCAATGTATGATTAATAACTAGGCATGAACAAATGATATAATGATATACATGCACATGAGTAGCAATTCTACAATTTTATTTTAAAGATTTATTGCAATAGTACAGGTTTAAGTATCAAATATGGTGACAATATTCTAGATTATAAGTTATCTAGTATCGTGGCATGGCAATTACCAGGGCGTGTGTGTACGCATGAATAGTGCTCGTGCTGCATATAAAAACCCTGGCAATGGTGCATGTGTCCTATAGAATGGGTTCGCATATGTATGACAATATAAAGTATGGATGTAGTAAGATGTTATGCAAACATTTACTCCTAATTACTAATATCACTAGAAATCTTTAAACTACTTAAACTATCGTGCGACTTACGCCATCCAAACGATAGTCCCCCGTAGATGTTATATCTACTCACCGGAATCCCCAGCTAGCTATGTCTAATCACCGCTTTCCCTTTTCGTGCCGCGTCCGAAGTCTCCGCGACCGAACCTGGAATTTGCACCAATACAAAACATAAGGTTACGTATCATGAAATGATGCAATCCCAAACGAAAATATCAATGTTCACAAGTTAGGCACAACGTGTACAAGGTGCGCGGAACATACACGAAAATCACAAAAACTATCTATAATCGTCGTTTTGGGACGCCCGGCAAAACTAAAACCCGAACACACAAAACTCTGCACTCACACATCCTAAATATCATAGGATATGCTAAAAATGTCATCAAGATATCACAAATATATCACCACAATATTTTAATAAAAACTAGTAAGCACAAAAGACTTCCAAATTCGTGCAAACTTCACGGATTTGCGATAAAGTGCACACAACATCGCGCAAACACCCAAGTTAACCATAAATAGCCACTACACTAATTTTCAACACATTAACCATGCTTCAAAACCTATTTTCCACAAGCAAACCCTTTCTTGATTTTTCTAAATAGCAATAGCAATCAAAATTTCACACTAGATTAACTTAGATTAGCATAATTGAAGCCACATAAGCAAAGTAACCCCATTGATTAGGTTAGTGTGATAACTAGATAGCAAAATAGCTTAATTAACCTATTAATGGTTTCTAAAACCCTAGTTAAAATTCAAGCCATGAACTTTAAAACCTAAACTATAAATTAGCTAAACTATTAACACTAAAACCATTCAAATAAAGGAATTAACCAAAAGAAGTTAAATGGGTAAGGATTATACCACAAGATCTATGGATCTAGCAAGAAAAGTTGCCTCCCAAGATGCCTCCTAGCATCCAAGATCCAAGCTAGAATGGCTAAGGAGAAAGGATAGCATAAGGATTTGGTTTGAATTTTGAATAAATTGTGGATTTTTGGAGCAATTTTGGATGAACTTTGATGATGAAAAGAGATGAGACAAGGAGGGGGGATGGGGCTGCTGTAAACTGCAGAATTTCGGCTGTGGAGGAGGAAATGGGGATGGTGTGGGTGTTGTGGGAAAATGCCCAAGTCAACCGTCTCAAATCAATGTACACATGCTTCCAAATTAACCCTTTTAAAACACAACACTTCTTCACATGGTTTTAAGTCAAAAAGAGGCAAGGAAATTTCTTGGGCTGCTGGTTGTGGGGCCGGCCTAGGGGAGAGGAATGAGTGAGAGAGGTTTTACAAAGAAATTCTATGCAAAAAGACCCCCCACAATACCATATTTGCAAGTTTTAGCTCAAAATAAATATATTTTTGTTTCCCATAATAAAAACCAATTAAAACTTGAAATAAAATACTAAAAAATTATATTACAAACTAGATTTTAATTAACATGATTTTAAAGATTAAAATTAGCCCATTTAAATTTGTATTTATCGCTAATTTAATGTATTTTTTTACCGGCTTAAAATATATTAAAAATTGAAAAATTAAGGAAAATTTTTAAATGACCAGAAATTTATAAGTAACTCATTAGCTACTAAAAACTAGCAATTACCTATCCAAATTAGGTATAATTAGGCCTAAACTGCAAAATAACAAAAAAGACGATTTACGGAAAAATACCAAATTTTCACCGATTTTCGGGAAAACACCAAAACGACTTTTCAAGGCGTTACAGGAATGGTGCAATTGTTGCAGCCAAAGCAGTTGGCAAATATCACATTGTATTACCAAGTGGTAATACATTGATTCTGATCGACTGTTATTACGTTCCAAACATAATGTGCAATATTATATCAGTCTCTTTATTACATAAAGAAGGATATAATTTTATATTGGAGGATAATGTTATGAACATTTTCCTAAATCAAACTACAGTTCTAAACGTACAGAACACACACAAGAGGAAAAGTTCAGAAATGAACGATGCCTTCTTATGGTACTGTAGACTGGGTCATATCAATGCGACAAGACTAGCTAAGTTAAATAAAGATGGATATTTGAATCCATTTGAATTTACATCTTATGAAACTTGCGAGTCATGTCTCAAAGGCAAAATGACCAAAACTCCGTTTACCGGACACGGAGAAAGAGCTACTGAACTCTTGGGACTGATACATAGTAATGTATGCGGTCCTATATCTACACATACCAGGAATGGTTTCTCGTACTTCATTACATTCACCGATGATCTCTCAAGATACGGACATGTGTTCCTGATGAAACATAAATCTGAATCTTTTAAGAAATTCAAGGAATATAAGTACGAAGTTGGAAACCAGACGGGTAAAAGTATTAAAGTCCTACGATCTGATCGGAGAGGAGAACACTTGAGCACGGAATTCAGAGACTACTTAAAAGAGAATGGGATTCTCTCTCAGCTTACTCCTCCGTATACACCACAGCACAATGGAGTTTCGGAGCGGAGGAATGCACCCTATTAGATATGGTGCGCTCTATGATAAGTAATGTTGAGTTACCTATTTCTTTTTGGGGTTATGCACTTGAGACAGCTGCATACCTATTGAATAGGGTTCCGACCAAATCCGTGCCTACCAATCCATATGAGATATGGAATGTGAATAGACCATCTCTTAAACGGGTTAAGATATGGGGTTGTCCGGCCTATATTAAAAAGAAAAATCCGGACAAGCTCGAGGCAATGTCTGTTTTGTGCAAGTTTGTGGGATATCCAAAGGATTCATATGGATATATCTTCTACCACACTAAGGAACAAAAGGTGTTTGTTTTTCAATATTCCACCTTTTTAGAAAAGGAATTTCTTATGAAAGAAATTAGTGGCAATGAGGTAGAACCGGAAGAAGTTCCAGCTACACAAACTATAATCGACAATTTGGTAGAACCGGAGGATTCAATAGTCCCCGACGAACCCCAGCCACTCCACAGATCTAGTAGGGTTCCTCATCCACCTGAGAGATATTACGGTTTTCTCATAGACGGTGGGAGCGAGGATTGTATCATGGAAGATGATGACCCAACTAGTTTCGAGCAGGCCATCACAAGTGGAGACTCTGTGAAATGGCTGGATGCTATGCGATCTGAGATGGAATCCATGTACACTATCAAAGTATAGACTTTGGAAATTGCTCCTGAAGGAGTGAAACCCATCGGGAGCAAGTGGATCTTTAAGAAGAAAATTGGTGTAGATGGAAAAGTTGAGACTTTCAAAGCCATACTTGTAGCAAAAGGTTTTCGTCAACGACCAGGTGTCGACTATGATGAAACCTTTTCTTCTGTCACTATGCTTAAGTCCATAAGGATCCTACTTGCCATCACTGCATACCATGACTACGAAATCTGGCAGATGGACATCAAGACCGCTTTTCTAAATGGTGATTTAGAAAAGAGTGTGTACATGACACAGCCAGAGGGCTTCTTAGATAGTGGGAGCAGTGGAAGCGTGTGCAAGCTGCTTAAAATCAATCTACGGATTAAAGCAGGCATCGTGGAGCTGGAACATCTGTTTCGATGAAGCTATCAAAGAGTTTGACTTCATCAAAAACTTAGATGAACCTTTTATATATAAGAAGGAAGTAGAGAGTAAGGTTGTCTTCCTCGTATTGTACTTGGATGACACACTCTTGATAGGAAACGATGTTCCTATGCTACACTCGGTCAAGCTCTTCTTATCACACAAGTTCTCCATGAAAGATCTAGGTGATGTCTCCTACATCCTGAGGATAAAGATCTATAGAGATAGATCTAAGCGGATGTTGGGATTGTCCCAATCTAGGTACATAGATACCATACTAAAGAGGTTTAGTATGGAATATTCTAAGCGTGATAATTTACCCACTTGCGCAGGAATCATTCTTTCTAAAGAGATGTCTCCTAAGACTGATTTGGAGAGGGCTCGCATGCAAGGGATACCCTATGCTTCAGCAGTCGGGTCTATCATGTATGCAATGTTATATACTAGACCAGATGTAGCTTACTCACTAGGTGTAGTGAGTAGGTATCAATCAGATCCTGGAGAGAACCACTAGACAACCATGAAGAACATTCTTAAGTACTTGAGAAGGACTAAAGAAATATTCTTGGTGTATGGTAACGGTGAACTCCAGGTGGAGTCCTTTACCGATTCGAGCTTCCAGAGTGATAAGGACGACAGTAAGTCGGTCTCGGATTTTGTCTTTACCCTCAATGGAAGGGTGGTATGTTGGAAGAGTTACAAACAAGATACCGTAGCAGACTCGACGATGGAGGCTGAATACATCGATGCCAACGATGCTGCCAAAGAGGCTGTTTGGATGAAAAAGTTCATAGCTGAACTTGGTGTGGTTCCATCCATTGAGCATCCAATATCTGTGTATTGTGATAACAATGGAGCTGTAGTTTTGGCCAAGGAACCCCGGTCCCTTCAGCGATCCAGACATATTCTTAGTCCGTATCACCTGATCTGGGAGATAGTAGATCGACGGGAGATCGAGGTCAGGAAAGTTGACACGAAGGATAACACTGTGGATCTACTCACGAAGGTCCCCCTCCCAGACGCAATTCGAGAGACTATTTGGGATGTTGGGTATGGGATACTACAACAACTGGCCTTAGTGCAAGTGGAAGATTGTTAGGAATATGTATGCCCTAGAGGCCATTATTATACATTGATGTATATTATAGCGGATGCTTGGATATATATATATAGGACTTTCTTGCTCGACATAATAGTATGCTATCTGGTTACTCTTTATCTTAATATATACACTTAGTATTATTATACTGTCTCTCTCATACATGTTGATAAAGCCCTTAGGTGTTGGCTTGACTACCAGGACTATGATGAAGATCATACTACCGGGACCTGGATAGTCCACAAGCACATCCTTTAATTGTTTCTAGTCGAGGGTTTATCGAGACAGGGCATCGATATTCCAGAGTAGACTAGTGTGTACGTTTCTTGACCCTGTATGGGGGTGATGGTTGATCCCATAGCCATTGGTGTTTGACATCAACGATTGTACATAGGTGCTCATTAGAGAATGGGTATACCGAATAGGACTCGCCGAGAACTCCTAGTTGGTACTATACCTATCGTCAGATAGCAGTTCTCTGGTGACACTGGTACATGTTAGTCTGTAGACCCAAGATCGTCATAGAGACTTGTGTGGTTCCCACTGTGCTTTGATTTCCTCCCTACCACGGCTCAAAGGAGTCGTGCAAACATGTGGATTTTGGGTACAGTCCCGAGTCACATGGAGGCAATGAATGATAGAAGGGGTTTCGTCTCTCCCGGTATAGGAAGTTGATGTTACGCTATGCTCGATTGGCTATAACAGGAAGTCTCTGGCCAGGGCTGTTGATGTGATTTACTGATAAGAATTATCAGTAGTTTCTCGTACCGTTATAGGCCACACATCGGCATGACTTATCAAGTTATTAGGGTCTGACGATTCCACCCCTAGACTTGATATGTGACATTTCAGACGAAGAGGCCGGACTGTACGGTAAGTGTTACCTATAAGCTTCATAGGAATTTGGACAAGCTTGCTTATTGATCTTTTATTCGCTCAATACCTGGGTAGCCGTTACATCTAGCTAGTACCGCTGACGGCCTGTGGGTGACTGATGTGATCATCACCTACTGCTGGTATATTGACGAGTTTTTAGAGTTCCACATAGAAGTTTCCTGGTTCAAGCGAAACGAAATAGGGCACATATGTTGATATGTGCCGGGGCCTGATTAAATACGAGTATGTGATACTGTATTCTAATCTGGCGGTTATTTGATATCAGTTAGGTTATATGTGATATAACCGGATTATTGAATCAAGTGTTGATTTGATAATGTGATATACAGATAATTGATATTAGTCGGTTATATGTGATATAACCGGATTATTAAATCAAGTGTTGATTTAATAATTTGATGTGTATTTATATTTGATATGATTATACATTAACTAATATTATAGCTCACTAATTATTTTTTAATCTTAATATATATATATATATATATATATATATATATATATATATATATATATATATATATTATTTAAGAAACATGGCATGGATTTTCTATTTTATGAAAATAGAAAAAAGGTGGAAAATAAGGAGATATTTTAGGTTTGAGGAATGGGGTGAAGCATGGCTTTTTATTATTGTTTATTATTCTTGACTCACTATTGAAGTATGGTTACAATTTTTAATTGTTAAAAATTGTATGCTTCAGTAAGTGAGGAGATATGAGAGCCATTCTATACTTGCATTCTCTTTACTTGATCATTTTTCTTGAGTTGAGCTCCTTGCTCTTTAGCTCTCTCCATTTTCATCACCTCCTTCTCCAAGCTCAATTTCTCACATGAGTTGTGAACACTTGAGCTTGTGAGAATCCTAGTGAGCAAAAAAAAACCCTATTTCACCATCCTACACTTGATTAGCAATTAAGTATAGTGTGTTTCCTTCATTAAAGAGTTTAGTGAAGAGCTAGCTTGGATTAGTGGAGTTTCGGGTGGATCATCTTCGGCACGAAGGTCATAGAAAGAAGCTTGTTCATTCTTCAAGAGGAGCCTTGTGGAGTCGTAGGGACTACAACTCGGAGCTTTAGAAGAGAAGGACACGGACTACAAAGGTTATAGCCTTCTTTCCTTTAGCTAGTTTAGTTTGATATTATCATAGTAACCCTGATTATCTAGTTTGATCCTAAATTAGTCTAGTTTAACACCCCAAATTTTTAAAGTTGCATGCTTGATGCCGGTTTTGACCTCATGGTGGTGCTAGGGTAGACTTTCAACTCTGATACCATTGTTGGTTCCTAGTGCCCTAGCCGCTAACCCGTGGCCAATACGGAATACAAAAACAAATTTTTTTATGGCACTAGAAATCTACACCCAAGAATCTAACCAAACACCTAAATTAGCAAGCATAAAAGGATAGAAAGCACAACCTTTGTAGTGTCTTCATTTGCTCCAATTGGATTGGACTCTGACCTCCTCTCAAGAGCCCCGGATCGCGCTTGTAAGCTGGTCTTCGTTTGCTGAAGATGATCCACCCGAGAGAACTAAGTTCAAGTTTCAACTTTATTAATGAAGTAACTAAGGATCCTAGGTTGCTAATCTAGGATGCTTAGGATGTGTGTGATTGTTTTAGTATTTTTCTTTCTCTTTTATTTTCTTGTTTCTCAACACATGAGAATGGTAGAAGATAATGAAGAAGAAAAAGTAGTCATGGAAGAAAGAGAAGCTACAAAAATGGTACAATGAAAAATCTCATCTCCCAAATTCATGCACGCTTCAATTGTTTTGCTAAAAGAATTTTTACCATTTTAAAATTACAACCATGCTTGAATAGTATATACAAATGAATTAATAATTCATTTGCCCATACCCTCCATCATTTCTCTTTTCCATCTCATTTCATAATTTCTTTTTAAACAAAAGAAAAGTAAATCCTCGAAATGAGGTGTCATCCTTCTACAAGTATTCTTATATAAATACAAGAATACGTCCCCGAAAATATATGCTCGTATTCGTATCAAAATACGAATATCCAATAGATAGAAAAATACAATGAACATGATAGTAGAATATACATATCGAAATATATATATGTGGAATATTAAATCAAATTTTGATTTAATAATCCGGCTTAATCTAAAACCGGCTAATATTACCATCCGCTCGATTAAAGTCCGTGTAGCTAGTACACATACTTAATCGGAACCTTGTACGTATCAATATACGGCCACTATATCATTTCGCCTGAACCGGGAAAACCCTTTGTGTGAGACTTTAAATATTCGTCAATATGCACGTCAACGGGTTTAACCACAAGCACGTTAGCGGTACTAGCTGTACGTAACGGCTAACCAGGTATTGAATGAAAAGAAGGCCGATGAGTAAACTCATCCATACCCCTATTGAGCCTGTCTGTGACAATCTTCATACAGTTCGGTCTGTTCGTCTAAAAATATCGCATACCGGGTTTAGGGGGTGGATAAAGTCAGACCCCTAATAACGCGATATTTCGTGTCGGTGTGAAACCCATCACCCACTGAGAAACTACTGATCCAAATCAGTAATTTTCGTCCATCTTAGCCAAGGATTTCTGGTGATAGCCACCCATGCACAGCGCGACAGCTACTCCTAATACCGGGAGAGACGAATCCCCGATGATCCGCTCACTGCCTCCACGTGGTTCAGGACTGTTCCCAACTAAAACCTGTTTCCACGACTTCTTTGAGCCGTGGTAGGGTAGTAATCAAAGCACAGTAGAAACTCACACGAGACAAATGACGATCTCAGGTTGACAGATTAATCTGTACTCATGTTACCTGAGAACTGCTATCTGACAATAGGTATAATACCATTTAGCATGTTCCCGTCGAGTCCGTTCAGTGTACTCACTTCCATTGAGCACCTTTATGCCATCTTAGGTGACCAATTGATACCAATGGCTTGTGAGACCGGCCACCGCCTCTCGTCGGGGTCTCGAAAAGTATACACCAGTCTACTCCGGAGTATTGATGCCCAGTCTTGATACTCTCTTGACTAAGGACATTTAAGAATGTACTTATGAACGACCCAGCTTCCACGTATATGATCGCCATCATAATGCTGGTAGTCAAGCTAGAATCCTATGAGCTCCATCAACATATAACAGTAATTTGTAATACCACATAATAAATTTACATGATGATAAAGATGAACGAAATAGTATACTATCATCTCGAATAAAACTGTTCTATCCGTAGGTCCTCTCTCAATCATCACAATCGCTTGATTGCGATTACAATAATTGACTTGAGGACACTATACCCAACAGAGACGAAGCGACTCCCAGCGATCATGATCCGTCAGCGAGGACATTTCGTGTTTAGCCTCTTTCAGAATTTTTGTATTTTCTGTTGTTTTCAATTACTTTATCCGATGTACCTTGGGTTTGCCTCTTGCTCTGAAGGCATTTCAATGTCACTTTGGAACTTGTATTCCATTATAAACCTTGATTTCTTTGTTTAATAAATGTTGTTGTTGGATTGAATTTTATAATTCTTGTGAGTTACTACCGCATAACAGACGCTTGGCGTGTTTATATCGGAAAGAGATGCTTCTCAGTATAGATATGTCATGAGCCTCATCGCGTCCTTACTATTTTATTATTTATTTTGGAGAGCGGAGCTGCCAATTGCCAATTACAAGAGGACATTATTGAACAACTTAAATTCATTAAACATTGAGGGGCTGAACATAATTAACCATTTGGGGATGGATATAAGTACTCTGATTTATCTTTGCATGGGGCAAAAAAGGGGCATGATAGTGTGAGAGTCGGAGTGACTGTTATTATGGCGATAATAGCATCCATGCTATTGTATCGAACGGTCCAGATCCATCTAACATAGAAATGAACGGTCGAGATTTGTGTGAAACATGAGGCCTTTGGTGTTGATGTATCCTACGAGCAAAGTACGTAGGATTTGTGGGCAGGATCTTTGCAAAGCATCCATGCTATTAGATTTCACATAGCAGCCACCCATTTTCCGATATTGCAGGCCATTAAACTTATATGACTAACAAAACATTGAGGGGCTAAATATAATCAACCATTGAACTTAGCTCCGATAGCACATAACATTCCTGTAGTTTATCCCGTGTGGCACTTATATATCCCTCAAGTAATTTACTGGCATAAACACCCCTGTGCTCATCGATAGAACCCTAGAAAATGCTAACAGATGCTCAAATTCTATTCTAAACATGTCAAATGATTGTCTAATTTTGATTTAATGTCTGTTTTTGTTCTTTAAAATTGATTTTAAGCATGTCTTAAGGTTTTGACCGATGAACAGAAGGAGCTTCTTTGCGCCGAAAAATTACTAGAGAGGTTATATAAGTGCCCCACGTAATAAACTAGATCAATCCTTTTAAGTTATGGACAAGCCGAGTTTTTATTGGGCCTGATCCGCAAAGCAAACCCATTCAATGAGAACCCTTTGTTTTCTCCAGTATGTGCGCTTCAAGCCTCCTCTTATTAGGCCCCGGCCTCGTCGGAGATCCGGCGAACTGGTCCCCGTCGGCCTTTACAGGAAGGTAACTATCCCCTCCTGCATCTTCTTCTTTTTCTTCATTGATGATTCAATAATAAATGATAGAAACCAATGATTATATGCCTTTGGAATTGAGATGTGGATATGAGCTCCTCCTTGCTCCAAACTTATGTAAGATGTAGGGTTTTTGGGTTGGGATTTGGGATTCATATTTCATTGTCAACTAAAATAATATCATATGGAGTGAATCAAGCATCTCAATTTGATGAGTATGTATTCATCACCAACTCAATCAGGACGAGTTGCAAGTTTGCAAGTCTCTACCAAGTCAAAATAAGTATCCATATATATTATTAAGCTTGCTCTCTCTCTTTTTAAACCCTAATATCAAACGAAACCTTGATTTCAAGTCTGTGTTGAAAAATGATTCTAAACTTTGAGAAACCCCAATGTAAAACAAAACCGGGGTTCTGAATACCTGGTTGCCAAACCAGGCCTTAACGTTTTAGTTTACTAGTAGAGTTTTTTTTTAGTTAATGGCAAAATTTTGGATTTTTTTTTGAAATCAACCCCCTTCGGGTATCAAACCTGCGACCTCAAGAGGAAATTGGTACTACCTGAGCTAAGCCCGGTTGGTAAGTTTTGGATGTTGTTTATGGAAATATTTTGAGGATCAAATAGATCTCAAAAGAGTCCTTTCATATGTCATTGCTATAATCTTTATTGAAAATCCTCGTTCCACTTTTGCAGTCTTGCAAGGATTGATAACATCGTTGAAATGGATGGGATAATGATAAATAAGCATTCTTTATGGTAAAATTTACCAGTTAATTAGTTTATTTACTAGAGAAATTAGAGTAATGTTGCATGTATATTGACACCTATAGATCTTTAAAAAAGTTTATAGCTTCAAGCATGAGTAGTTTAGTCATGACTTCAACTTAAATAATAATGTGTGGCCATAACATGGGTTTATTTGAATAACGGTAAGATTTCAATGTAATATATGGAAATTTTAAGTTCTGCGGATGATACAATAAAATAGCTTAGAGCAATATTTGAGAAAAAACCAAGGATATTTTAGACAGAAATTGGAGTTTATTATTTCCCAAAATTAGCGTTTCTCCATTAGCCATCTTGTACGTATTTCTTATCCAGTTTGTAGTTGAAACCATTAGTTGCGATAAACTTTATTTTACATTCCAGCTAGTTCACGACATCAAAACATTAGACCATATCTACCTGCTTCTCTGAACTAGTGGGAGTGTATTGGAATTTTCTTGAGTACATTGGAGTTATCTAGATTTTATTGAAGTTCTTTGAGGTAGAAATCGACATAAGGAAAACCCAATTTGAGATGCTTCCCCGATTCAGGTTTGAAGTAACTTTATTCCAATCACTTTTAGTCGTTGTCATTTTCCTGGTTTTTTCTTATTCTATGTTTCAGCTTTCTAAAATTTCTAAGTTTAAATTCATATCTTTTGGGTGAGATGCTGATATAAAAGAGGAAGAGAGTTATGAGGACAAATTTTATCCTCAGAATCAAAAGAACACTTGGCTCTGATACCATAAGGGAGACAGGATCATAAAACGAGGTAAACAAGAAGATGGAATGAGAACTGGCTTTGATTTTTATTTGAATTGAAAAGTATTTGGATACAGAAGCAAAGAGTAAAGTTTACAAAGTCTAAACTCTCTCTCTGAAACCTCTCCAAAAACCTCTGCCTAGTTACATGAATGAGTTGCGTTTATATAGACTTGAATGCTCCTCTTGAATGCTCTTTGGATCAGCACGAATCTTTTAGTGTTGTCATGTCTTTCTTTCTTCAATAGTTGAGTCTGTCTTTAATGAGTAGATGTCTTGTCCTTCCTTTTTTGAATAGTTGAGTCTGTCTTCAATTATTTGAGAAAGCATCTTTCTTTTCCTTTTGAGCTGTCATCTTTGAGTAGACCTCTTTTGTTTTCTTTTGAACTGGCATCTTTTGATTAGACATCTTTTGTCTTCTTTTGAGCTGGCATCTTTGAGTAGGAATCTTTACTTTTGAGCTGGCATCTTTTGAGTAGACATTTTTCGTCTTCTTTTGAGCTGGCATCTTTGAGTAGGAATCTTTACTTTTGAGCTGGCATCTTTTGAGTAGAAATCGAATTTTTGGCAAATCCGCAGCCATTAACGGATTTAATATGCCTTTACCAACCACCGTTTGAGATTGGGCTAGCATGTAGATTTGAACCGTTCTACATATGACGTTGTTGTGGAGAATTACTTCTCCAGTAAATTGGCTGTTTGAGAGCCATACTCCTTTGGGTTAGGAGCAAACCTTATTTTAAAACGGATTTGATAAGTCTTTACCGGTAGCCGTTTGCTCCGGACTAGCTGTAGTTACCATTCACTATAGAGAACACTAGAAAGATAAGATAAGAAGATAAGATATATATACACATTTTTTTTTTCATAATTCAAAAGGGTCTTGAGCACAAGGCCCTCCCATAGGATCAGTAGAGGATCCTTCTGAGGAATGCTTGGAGTTTGATTTTGAGCTTCTCATTTGTTTCTGCATTTTTTTGAATTTTTGGAACTCCAGAAAAATCTTCATATCATCATTCTCTGAGTCTGAGGAGTTGAAATCTATGACTGCTTTTGCCTTCTTTTGAGTCTTTACTTCTTTTGCAGGAGTTTTTGGTTCAGGCTTTGCTGGTTCTTTTGGAATTTGCTGAATTTCTTGTTGAAGTTTCTTTCCCGTTTGAATGTAATGCACCACTGCCTTCTCATTGCAGTAATCTTGAGTGTAACGGGTCCACCATTTGACTTTGAATTCTCTACCCAGACTGAGAGGGTAGTCACCGTTGTAGTGTTTGAATAATGTAAATGTCCAACAAAATATCCATGGGACTTTGAAGGATTTGTGGAATAGGAAAGCCTTTTTGAAATGTTCACCTCCCGTTCTTTGGACCCAAGTTTGGAAGGCCTTTAGAACAACAGGTGGAAGTATGTCTGGAACGGGGCCAAAACGTAGCCACCATTCATAGAACCAGATAGGAACATTGTCAGCACAATTTGAATGGAAGGTAAGGAACCATGAATGATTGAATGGCCTATAGAATAAGGTTCGAAACCAAGCTATTTGATAGTCTTGGTATGTATAACCTTTGGGAACATAAGTAATTGAGAATTCTTTTGTAGTCCAAATGCTGGACCATTCATTTGGTAGAATAACCTTCTTTATGACACATTTTGAATAAGAAATCAGTGAAGGAGTTTTTCTATCAGGAGTATGAGTGATTTCAGCTGACCCAGAGTCAACTAAGATCAACTCATAGAATTGTTGAGTTTTGAGGGGATCATCCAGCCAATAGGAGTTTGGCGGGAATAATTGATGAGTGTAGATTTGAAGTGTGTTGTAGTGGGGAGGTTCTTTGAAGGTGGTCAAGCAGATATGTTGAACACCAGATTTTGTGAAATATGGGCTGTCTTGATCTTTTGGAGAAGTTTGAACTTGTGGAGTTGAATTTTGAGGTTTCTTGCTTTCTACTACGGATGAGTAAGTCAGAGCAGGGAAATCTTGGAGAATATGGAATTTGTTTGTTGATGAAGTTGCTGTTGTCAATTTTTTCATCTCATAATCCTTTGAAGTGCGAACTTTTGAATTGGGATCACCCATTTCTCCTGTAAAAAATTCCCTAGTCAAAAAGTCTGGTAATGAATTGTCAGTACCTTTTACATGCTCAATGGTAACTTGGATCCTGCATAAATAATCCACAAAGTTAACCCAACGATTTCTGGATAATTTATCAGCAAAATCAATACTTCGATTTATAGGAATAATAGTACCTTGATTTATGAAATGTCCAAGAAAACGAATATTGTTTTGAAATAATTTCATTTTTGTGGCTGAAAGAACTAAGCCATTTTTCTTTACAGTATATAGGAAAGTTTTCAAATGTTTGAAATGCTGATCAAAGTTTTCAGAGAAAACTAATACATCATTAATATAAACAATCATAAACTTTGAATATGGATTCAGAATGTCATTCATTATCCTTTGGAATTCTGAAGGGGCGTTTTTGAGTCCAAAAGGCATTACATTCCATTCGTAATGGCCAAATGGTACAGTAAAGGCGGTTTTGTATCTGTCTTTTTCAGCAACTTGAATTTGCCAAAAGCCAGATTTCATGTCAAACTTTGAAAAGATTTTTGCAATACTTAAACGTTTTAATAAATCTCTTTTATTTGGAATAGGGTAACGAATCCATTGAAGAACCTTGTTGAGAGGTTTATAATTAATAACAAGCCTAGGGACACCACGTTCCTTTTCTGCTTGATTCATGACATAAAATGCTGCACAGCTCCAAGGTGATTTGGATGGCCGTATCAGCTCTTTATCTAAAAGAGTTTGAATTTCCCTTTTACAAACTTCTAATAGATCATGATTCATTTGAATGGGTCTTGCTTTTGTAGAAATATTTCTTTCTGAAAATTCCTTTTCATATGGTAATTCAACGATGTGCCTTTTTCTTTCCCAAAAAGCATTAGGAAGATCTGCACAGACTTCTCTTTTGAATAGATCTTCTAACCTTTGAATTTCTTGTTTTGTGCTGGGTAATTGTAGGTGTTCTTCAATTTGAGCATAAGACAAATCTTCTTTAAGAAAATTTATCTTATTCTGCTTCCTTTGAATAAGGTTGATATGTTGATAAATGGAGTTATTTTGCAAAGCATTTAACTCCTTTTGTCGAACAGGAATCAAGAATCTGAAATGTATAGTATTACCCATAATGTTAGTGTTGATACCTTTGTTATCGACAACAAAAGGGTAAATTTGAGTAAGGAATGGAGTACCTAAAATAATATCAGTGTTGAGATTTTCCACTACAATAAACTGATGTTTAAAGCAGTAGTTTTGATTACATATTTCGGTCTTTGTCAACTTTCCTTTGATTCGAAGAGAAGAGTTGTTGGCTGCTATAAGGACTTCATTAGTAAAACTATAGTATTTTGTTGGTATTAGACCATCTCTGATGCAGCTTTGATCCGCACCACTGTCTAACATTGCAACAAAGGTTTGTTTGAAGTTTCCTATAGAAATAGTTAGATGAACTAACCACTTTTGAAATTGGAATTTCTCAATCGTAGAAATGAATTGAGAAGCTGAAGGTTGAGTAGGGGTAACATTTATTTCTTGTGGAGGAATAAGTGTTTCATCATTTTCTTCTTCTTCTAGATAAGTTTCTTTTCCTTTGGAAAGTCTAGATTGAATAATTGCAATATGAGCTTCTAAAGTGAGATTTTTCATTTCTATACTGTTAGTAGTCTGTCTTAAAGACTTGACTTCTTCTTTCAGAATATGAATTTCTGTTTGCAATTTTCTGGTAGAGATGGACTTAATACCAGAGGTTTGATTCATAGGATATTTTTCAAAAACTTTTGATATACTGAAAGGTTGAATGATATTAAACTTCTCATCTTCTTGCAGAATTAAAGATTTTAATCTTTCAAAAAGTTCCTTTTGTTTGATAGGATCAGGTAATTGTTGAATTATATCAAAGATGAATTCTTTTGTATCAGGATTTATCTTCTTATTATCAGTTGAAGACTTAATCATATTAATCTGTTTACAGTGACAGTCATCCTGACTTTCATTAGAGGAATCATAATTGCCATTATCATTGTCAGTAATATAATTGATCTCAGAATAGATTTGCAATCTGTCTTTTAACTTGTTTCTGATGTTTTCTTCAATATCAGAAATGCCATCAATGATTTCATTTATCTTTCCTTTGCTTCGACATTTGCTAGCAATATGACCTTTCTTGCCACATTTAAAACACTTGAAATCACTTGAATTCTTTTTTCTATTAAATCTCCTAAATTTCTTTGGGGAAAAGGAATCATCTTTATATTCTTTTTTCTTAGAATATCTTTTTTGTGAAAAGGATTTTTGAAGGAATTTTTTCTTTCTTTCAGTGGAAGGAGCACTGATTCCAGTAATTCCAAAAGCTTGACAGAAAGATCCCATTTCTTTTCTCTTACTGCCATATTTAGCCTGGAATTTGAGTTCTTGGCAAGCTGCAAGGGCTTCTTTTTTGACAAAAGCAAAAAGTTGACCAAAGGTCATTGAAGTGAAATCAATTTGTTCTGTTCCCATTTCCTTTTGTAAATTGATCATAATTCTTTGGGAAAACAGAGTTGGTAAACCAGTAATGAATTTTTCCTTCCAGAATGGTGCAGTGATATCTGTTCGTTTAAGAACATGAGTCAAAAACATGTCTTTGTACCATCTGAAGTCACTAAGTGTTGGACACCTAATGTTAGTATGGAATATCTTTGAAGAAGCTAATTCTTCCTGAGGATTTCCTACAAAGTGCATAGCTATGGTAACTATGAGGAAATCACTTGAATCGTTTTAGGTATTAATTTCTCCTTGGGCATTTTCTACGTCTATAGTATGCTCAAGAATGGCTGTTTTGTCTTGCAAGGTCAAAGCATTGTCCCACCAATACTTTAACTGTCCAGTGAAACCAGTTATGAATAAACTTGCAATATCTTGTTCAGAACATCTTTTCATTTTGTATGCCAATTTGGCCATACCCATTTCTTGTAATGTGTTGAGTATTTCATACTCACTTTTTCCATCAATATTCCATTCATAAATGGAATTTCCATCATAATCTTTTGTATGGAATTTTGCTCTTTCTTCATACATAATGTCAGGAGGAGTAGGTCGTGGATAGTAGTCTTTGGTTCTACTAATGTTCCAATTTTTACGAGGTCTATTGAAATTTGGTTTCCTTCCTCTTTCAATTTTGTTAATATCCTGATTTGAGTCATTTTGTAAGATATCATTTTCAACATTATTGATTTGTTGAATTACAGAGTTATCAGAGGAATCAGATTTTAATGAGGAATTTGAAGAATCTGATTCTTCGTTATCTTCTATAGTATCAATATTATTGATTTTTGAGGGACCGTGAAGGTTCTTGTTAATTGAATGAAGTGTAGATGAATCAGAAGATAATGAGGAATCCGAATCTGATTCTTTCTTATCTTCAATATTATTGATTTTTGAGGGACCGGGAAGGTTCTTGTTAATTGAATCAAGTGTTTGATTTAACCTAGATAATAATGAATCGTTTTCTAACGTGAGCTTATTTTCTAAGGCTCTAGGAATACTTCTTGGTTGAAAATGTGGTAAAGAAGTACTGTAAGCGAATGTTGAACTTGTTGGTTTTGAAATAGCCTTAATGTTAGTAGATAAGGAATCTATTTGTGTTGAAATTGTGTGTAAAACTTGATTGGAGTAGTTATTCTGGTGATATAATTTTTTGATATCATCCAAATTAACTTGATCATTTCCTCTAGGGTCAATACTTTCACGACCCTTTTTGAAAGGTGTAGCAATGACTTCTCCTTCTTTGGAATGGAGTTTCAAGGTCTGTAAAGGAGGAGTGATAGCAGTAATAATAGTGCCATCTTGAAGCTGCCATTTCTTGTACAAACTTGTTTGTACATTAATAGCAGATTTTTTGAATGGGTCAGAAATTTCATTTTTTGTAAAATAAAATTCTAACCAGTTTTCGAAATGAAAGGGAGCATGATATTTTTGAATATCTTTTATCCATTGAAGTCGAATCTTAGCTTGACAATATGCATCAAGCTTAGAATACCATATGTAGAGTTCTGATTCTTCTTTGAAATCCTTTTCAAGTTCTTCGATATCAATCTTAACACCAAGTTTAGTGATAACATTAATACCGTGGAATTCTCCATGCATCTGACTGGAATTAGGAGAATTATTAGGAGAAAAATTGAGTTCATTTGAAATGTCAGGAATAGGTGTTTGATTGTGAATCCTTATTGAAGGATCTTCTTGAGTAGAAGGAGTTTCTACAATGACAGATCTAGACTCTCTAAATGAATTTCTAGGAATAGAGTAGGGTCTGACGGATCTCCTATTTTCATTGAGTGAGTTGAAACGAACCAGGACTGTACCATCTTGTTCTTCAACTATCTCTTGAATTTCTGTTCTCTCGAGATTTCTTGGTCTCTGAGGAACATCTATTTGAAAGGCTTCTGGAATGGTAATTTCATTCCATTTCAGGCGTTTAGGAACAAAGGTCTTTGAATAGTCAGCATCAATTTGTAATAGTATTGTCTCATCGGTAAAGTTATTAACTAATTTGCATTTGGGATTAATAGCAGAACTCATTAATCTAAAGTAAATGCGATAAATAATTACAAATTGTTCTGCAAGTTTTTCAAATTCTTCTCCTTGCAGATGAACATCGAGAATTAAGGAATTCATAATTAAAGGATCAGTTAATGAAACTGGAAAATTAGGAATACAATTGAAATAAATAGGACCATTACAAATATTAGTTTGAATCATACTTAAAATTGACGATTTGTATCTTCGCAAACGTTTATCACGTAAAGCCATGTAAACAGGAATGTCTATGCCAATATGAGCAAGTGGTTTGACTGCTACTTGAATCATACCAAAATGAATATAACGAAATCCTTTTTCTAAATATTTTCGTATAGAAATATGAGATAAAAGAGGAATTAATTGAAACTTATTTTGAATGTTTAAAGTCTCTTCATGAATTTTTACGCTAAAAGCGCTTTTGAAATCAAAAGTACCAATTTTGTAAATATTTTCAATATTTTCATTAGGAAGAGTCCAGTTTGAAAAGTCCTCATTAATCATCTCTTCTTTGCTTTGTATTATGTGTCCTGAATTACTTCCAGAACCAGAGAAAATTTTTCTAATAAAACCAGCCATCATCAATAGCAATTTTATGAACTAGACATAGATCATACCTTGACCGGGAACAACGGGAACACTCCACCGGGAACACCACGCACTCTATCGGGCTTACCAACGGGTTCACGAGCTTACCAACGTCTTACCAACGCTCCGGGTACTCACTATGAATAGGTCACTCGTTGCTTTCAACGAAGAGTGGATTTACTAGAACACTTGGCTCTGATACCATAAGGGAGACAGGATCATAAAACAGAGTAAACAAGGAGATGGAATGAGAACTGGCTTTGATTATTATTTGAATTGAGAGTATTGGATACAGAAGTAAAGAGTAAAGTTTACAAAGTCTAAACTCTCTCTATAAAACCTCTCCAAAAACCTCTGCCTAGTTACATGAATGAGTTGCGTTTATATAGACTTGAATGCTCCTCTTGAATGCTCTTTGGATCAGCACGAATCTTTTAGTGTTGTCATGTCTTTCTTTCTTCAATAGTTGAGTCTGTCTTTAATGAGTAGATGTCTTGTCCTTCCTTTTTTGAATAGTTGAGTCTGTCTTCAATTATTTGAGAAAGCATCTTTCTTTTCCTTTTGAGCTGTCATCTTTGAGTAGACCTCTTTTGTTTTCTTTTGAACTGGCATCTTTTGATTAGACATCTTTTGTCTTCTTTTGAGCTGGCATCTTTGAGTAGGAATCTTTACTTTTGAGCTGGCATCTTTTGAGTAGACATTTTTCGTCTTCTTTTGAGCTGGCATCTTTGAGTAGGAATCTTTACTTTTGAGCTGGCATCTTTTGAGTAGAAATCGAATTTTTGGCAAATCCGCAGCCATTAACGGATTTAATATGCCTTTACCAACCACCGTTTGAGATTGGGCTAGCATGTAGATTTGAACCGTTCTACATATGACGTTGTTGTGGAGAATTACTTCTCCAGTAAATTGGCTGTTTGAGAGCCATACTCCTTTGGGTTAGGAGCAAACCTTATTTTAAAACGGATTTGATAAGTCTTTACCGGTAGCCGTTTGCTCCGGACTAGCTGTAGTTACCATTCACTACAGAGAACACTAGAAAGATAAGATAAGAAGATAAGATATATATACACATTTTTTTTTTCCATAATTCAAAAGGGTCTTGAGCACAAGGCCCTCCCATAGGATCAGTAGAGGATCCTTCTGAGGAATGCTTGGAGTTTGATTTTGAGCTTCTCATTTGTTTCTGCATTTTTTTGAATTTTTGGAACTCCAGAAAAATCTTCATATCATCATTCTCTGAGTCTGAGGAGTTGAAATCTATGACTGCTTTTGCCTTCTTTTGAGTCTTTACTTCTTTTGCAGGAGTTTTTGGTTCAGACTTTGCTGGTTCTTTTGGAATTTGCTGAATTTCTTGTTGAAGTTTCTTTCCCGTTTGAATGTAATGCACCACTGCCTTCTCATTGCAGTAATCTTGAGTGTAACGGGTCCACCATTTGACTTTGAATTCTCTACCCAGACTGAGAGGGTAGTCACCGTTGTAGTGTTTGAATAATGTAAATGTCCAACAAAATATCCATGGGACTTTGAAGGATTTGTGGAATAGGAAAGCCTTTTTGAAATGTTCACCTCCCGTTCTTTGGACCCAAGTTTGGAAGGCCTTTAGAACAACAGGTGGAAGTATGTCTGGAACGGGGCCAAAACGTAGCCACCATTCATAGAACCAGATAGGAACATTGTCAGCACAATTTGAATGGAAGGTAAGGAACCATGAATGATTAAATGGCCTATAGAATAAGGTTCGAAACCAAGCCATTTGATAGTCTTGGTATGTATAACCTTTGGGAACATAAGTAATTGAGAATTCTTTTGTAGTCCAGATGCTGGACCATTCATTTGGTAGAATAACCTTCTTTATGACACATTTTGAATAAGAAATCAGTGAAGGAGTTTTTCTATCAGGAGTATGAGTGATTTCAGCTGACCCAGAGTCAACTAAGATCAACTCATAGAATTGTTGAGTTTTGAGGGGATCATCCAGCCAATAGGAGTTTGGCGGGAATAATTGATGAGTGTAGATTTGAAGTGTGTTGTAGTGGGGAGGTTCTTTGAAGGTGGTCAAGCAGATGTGTTGAACACCAGATTTTGTGAAATATGGGCTGTCTTGATCTTTTGGAGAAGTTTGAACTTGTGGAGTTGAATTTTGAGGTTTCTTGCTTTCTACTACTGATGAGTAAGTCAGAGCAGGGAAATCTTGGAGAATATGGAATTTGTTTGTTGATGAAGTTGCTGTTGTCAATTTTTTCATCTCATAATCCTTTGAAGTGCGAACTTTTGAATTGGGATCACCCATTTCTCCTGTAAAAAATTCCCTAGTCAAAAAGTCTGGTAATGAATTGTCAGTACCTTTTACATGCTCAATGGTAACTTGGATCCTGCATAAATAATCCACAAAGTTAACCCAACGATTTCTGGATAATTTATCAGCAAAATCAATACTTCGATTTATAGGAATAATAGTACCTTGATTTATGAAATGTCCAAGAAAACGAATATTGTTTTGAAATAATTTCATTTTTGTGGCTGAAAGAACTAAGCCATTTTTCTTTACAGTATATAGGAAAGTTTTCAAGTGTTTGAAATGCTGATCAAAGTTTTCAGAGAAAACTAATACATCATTAATATAAACAATCATAAACTTTGAATATGGATTCAGAATGTCATTCATTATCCTTTGGAATTCTGAAGGGGCGTTTTTGAGTCCAAAAGGCATTACATTCCATTCGTAATGGCCAAATGGTACAGTAAAGGCGGTTTTGTATCTGTCTTTTTCAGCAACTTGAATTTGCCAAAAGCCAGATTTCATGTCAAACTTTGAAAAGATTTTTGCAATACTTAAACGTTTTAATAAATCTCTTTTATTTGGAATAGGGTAACGAATCCATTGAAGAACCTTGTTGAGAGGTTTATAATTAATAACAAGCCTAGGGACACCACGTTCCTTTTCTGCTTGATTCATGACATAAAATGCTGCACAGCTCCAAGGTGATTTGGATGGCCGTATCAGCTCTTTATCTAAAAGAGTTTGAATTTCCCTTTTACAAACTTCTAATAGATCATGATTCATTTGAATGGGTCTTGCTTTTGTAGAAATATTTCTTTCTGAAAATTCCTTTTCATATGGTAATTCAACGATGTGCCTTTTTCTTTCCCAAAAAGCATTAGGAAGATCTGCACAGACTTCTCTTTTGAATAGATCTTCTAACCTTTGAATTTCTTGTTTTGTGCTGGGTAATTGTAGGTGTTCTTCAATTTGAGCATAAGACAAATCTTCTTTAAGAAAATTTATCTTATTCTGCTTCCTTTGAATAAGGTTGATATGTTGATAAATGGAGTTATTTTGCAAAGCATTTAACTCCTTTTGTCGAACAGGAATCAAGAATCTGAAATGTATAGTATTACCCATAATGTTAGTGTTGATACCTTTGTTATCGACAACAAAAGGGTAAATTTGAGTAAGGAATGGAGTACCTAAAATAATATCAGTGTTGAGATTTTCCACTACAATAAACTGATGTTTAAAGCAGTAGTTTTGATTACATATTTCGGTCTTTGTCAACTTTCCTTTGATTCGAAGAGAAGAGTTGTTGGCTGCTATAAGGACTTCATTAGTAAAACTATAGTATTTTGTTGGTATTAGACCATCTCTGATGCAGCTTTGATCCGCACCACTGTCTAACATTGCAACAAAGGTTTGTTTGAAGTTTCCTATAGAAATAGTTAGATGAACTAACCACTTTTGAAATTGGAATTTCTCAATCGTAGAAATGAATTGAGAAGCTGAAGGTTGAGTAGGGGTAACATTTATTTCTTGTGGAGGAATAAGTGTTTCATCATTTTCTTCTTCTTCTAGATAAGTTTCTTTTCCTTTGGAAAGTCTAGATTGAATAATTGCAATATGAGCTTCTAAAGTGAGATTTTTCATTTCTATACTGTTACTAGTCTGTCTTAAAGACTTGACTTCTTCTTTCAGAATATGAATTTCTGTTTGCAATTCTCTGGTAGAGATGGACTTAATACCAGAGGTTTGATTCATAGGATATTTTTCAAAAACTTTTGATATACTGAAAGGTTGAATGATATTAAACTTCTCATCTTCTTGCAGAATTAAAGATTTTAATCTTTCAAAAAGTTCCTTTTGTTTGATAGGATCAGGTAATTGTTGAATTATATCAAAGATGAATTCTTTTGTATCAGGATTTATCTTCTTATTATCAGTTGAAGACTTAATCATATTAATCTGTTTACAGTGACAGTCATCCTGACTTTCACTAGAGGAATCATAATTGCCATTATCATTGTCAGTAATATAATTGATCTCAGAATAGATTTGCAATCTGTCTTTTAACTTGTTTCTGATGTTTTCTTCAATATCAGAAATGCCATCAATGATTTCATTTATCTTTCCTTTGCTTCGACATTTGCTAGCAATATGACCTTTCTTGCCACATTTAAAACACTCGAAATCACTTGAATTCTTTTTTCTATTAAATCTCCTAAATTTCTTTGGGGAAAAGGAATCATCTTTATATTCTTTTTTCTTAGAATATCTTTTTTGTGAAAAGGATTTTTGAAGGAATTTTTTCTTTCTTTCAGTGGAAGGAGCACTGATTCCAGTAATTCCAAAAGCTTGACAGAAAGATCCCATTTCTTTTCTCTTACTGCCATATTTAGCCTGGAATTTGAGTTCTTGGCAAGCTGCAAGGGCTTCTTTTTTGACAAAAGCAAAAAGTTGACCAAAGGTCATTGAAGTGAAATCAATTTGTTCTGTTCCCATTTCCTTTTGTAAATTGATCATAATTCTTTGGGAAAACAGAGTTGGTAAACCAGTAATGAATTTTTCCTTCCAGAATGGTGCAGTGATATCTGTTCGTTTAAGAACATGAGTCAAAAACATGTCTTTGTACCATCTGAAGTCACTAAGTGTTGGACACCTAATGTTAGTAAGGAATATCTTTGAAGAAGCTAATTCTTCCTGAGGATTTCCTACAAAGTGCATAGCTATGGTAACTATGAGGAAATCACTTGAATCGTTTTGGGTAGTAATTTCTCCTTGGGCATTTTCTACGTCTATAGTATGCTCAAGAATTGCTGTTTTGTCTTGCAAGGTCAAAGCATTGTCCCACCAATACTTTAACTGTCCAGTAAAACCAGTTATGAATAAACTTGCAATATCCTGTTCAGAACATCTTTTCATTTTGTATGCCAATTTGGCCATACCCATTTCTTGTAATGTGTTGAGTATTTCATACTCACTTTTTCCATCAATATTCCATTCATAAATGGAATTTCCATCATAATCTTTCGTATGGAATTTTGCTTTTTCTTCATACATAATGTCAGGAGGAGTAGGTCGTGGATAGTAGTCTTTGGTTCTACTAATGTTCCAATTTTTACGAGGTCTATTGAAATTTGGTTTCCTTCCTCTTTCAATTTTGTTAATATCCTGATTTGAGTCATTTTGTAAGATATCATTTTCAACATTATTGATTTGTTGAATTACAGAGTTATCAGAGGAATCAGATTTTAATGAGGAATTTGAAGAATCTGATTCTTCGTTATCTTCTATAGTATCAATATTATTGATTTTTGAGGGACCGTGAAGGTTCTTGTTAATTGAATGAAGTGTAGATGAATCAGAAGATAATGAGGAATCCGAATCTGATTCTTTCTTATCTTCAATATTATTGATTTTTGAGGGACCGGGAAGGTTCTTGTTAATTGAATCAAGTGTTTGATTTAACCTAGATAATAATGAATCGTTTTCTAACGTGAGCTTATTTTCTAAGGCTCTAGGAATACTTCTTGGTTGAAAATGTGGTAAAGAAGTACTGTAAGGAAATGTTGAACTTGTTGGTTTTGAAATAGCCTTAATGTTAGTAGATAAGGAATCTATTTGTGTTGAAATTGTGTGTAAAACTTGATTGGAGTAGTTATTCTGGTGGTATAATTTCTTGATATCATCCAAATTAATTTGATCACTTCCTCTAGGGTCAATACTTTCACGACCCTTTTTGAAAGGTGTAGCTATGACTTCTCCTTCTTTGGAATGGAGTTTCAAGGTCTGTAAGGGAGGAGTGATAGCAGTAATAATAATGCCATCTTGAAGTTGCCATTTCTTGTACAAACTTGTTTGTACATTAATAGCAGATTTTTTGAATGGGTCAGAAATTTCATTTTTTGTAAAATAAAATTCTAACCAGTTTTCGAAATGAAAGGGAGCATGATATTTTTGAATATCTTTTATCCATTGAAGTCGAATCTTAGCTTGACAATATGCATCAAGCTTAGAATACCATATGTAGAGTTCTGATTCTTCTTTGAAATCCTTTTCAAGTTCTTCGATATCAATCTTAACACCAAGTTTAGTGATAACATTAATACCGTGGAATTCTCCATGCATCTGACTGGAATTAGGAGAATTATTAGGAGAAAAATTGAGTTCATTTGAAATGTCAGGAATAGGTGTTTGATTGTGAATCCTTATTGAAGGATCTTCTTGAGTAGAAGGAGTTTCTACAATGAAAGATCTAGACTCTCGAAATGAATTTCTAGGAATAGAGTAGGGTCTGACGGATCTCCTATTTTCATTGAGTGAGTTGAAACGAACCAGAACTGTACCATCTTGTTCTTCAACTATCTCTTGAATTTCTGTTCTCTCGAGATTTCTTGGTCTCTGAGGAACATCTATTTGAAAGGCTTCTGGAATGGTAATTTCATTCCATTTCAGGCGTTTAGGAACAAAGGTCTTTGAATAGTCAGCATCAATTTGTAATAGTATTGTCTCATCGGTAAAGTTATTAACTAATTTGCATTTGGGATTAATAGCAGAACTCATTAATCTAAAGTAAATGCGATAAATAATTACAAATTGTTCTGCAAGTTTTTCAAATTCTTCTCCTTGCAGATGAACATCGAGAATTAAGGAATTCATAATTAGAGGATCAGTTAATGAAACTGGAAAATTAGGAATACAATTGAAATAAATAGGACCATTACAAATATTAGTTTGAATCATACTTAAAATTGACGATTTGTATCTTCGCAAACGTTTATCACGTAAAGCCATGTAAACAGGAATGTCTATGCCAATATGAGCAAGTGGTTTGACTGCTACTTGAATCATACCAAAATGAATATAACGAAATCCTTTTTCTAAATATTTTCGTATAGAAATATGAGATAAAAGAGGAATTGATTGAAACTTATTTTGAATGTTTAAAGTCTCTTCATGAATTTTTACGCTAAAAGCGCTTTTGAAATCAAAAGTACCAATTTTGTAAATATTTTCAATATTTTCATTAGGAAGAGTCCAGTTTGAAAAGTCCTCATTAATCATCTCTTCTTTGCTTTGTATTATGTGTCCTGAATTACTTCCAGAACCAGAGAAAATTTTTCTAATAAAACCAGCCATCATCAATAGCAATTTTATGAACTAGACATAGATCATACCTTGACCGGGAACAACGGGAACACTCCACCGGGAACACCACGCACTCTATCGGGCTTACCAACGGGTTCACGAGCTTACCAACGTCTTACCAACGCTCCGGGTACTCACTATGAATAGGTCACTCGTTGCTTTCAACGAAGAGTGGATTTACTAGAACACTTGGCTCTGATACCATAAGGGAGACAGGATCATAAAACGAGGTAAACAAGAAGATGGAATGAGAACTGGCTTTGATTATTATTTGAATTGAGAGTATTTGGATACAGAAGTAAAGAGTAAAGTTTACAAAGTCTAAACTCTCTCTATAAAACCTCTCCAAAAACCTCTGCCTAGTTATATGAATGAGTTGCGTTTATACAGACTTGAATGCTCCTCTTGAATGCTCTTTGGATCAGCACGAATCTTTTTGTGTTGTCTTGTCTTTCCTTTCAATAGTTGAGTCTGTCTTCAATTATATGAGTAGATGTCTTGTCCTTTCCTTTTTGAATAGTTGAGTCTGTCTGTAATTATTTGAGATAGCATCTTTCTTTTCTTTTTGAGCTGTTATCTTTGAGTAGACCTCTTTTGTTTTCTTTTGAACTGGCATCTTTTGATTAGACATCTTTCGTCTTCTTTTGAGCTGGCATCTTTAAGTAGGAATCTTTACTTTTGAGCTGGCATCTTTTGAGTAGACATCTTTCGTCTTCTTTTGAGCTGGCATCTTTTGAGTAGACATCTTTCGTCTTCTTTTGAGCTGGCATCTTTTCATAATTCAAAAGGGTCTTGAGCACAAGGCCCTCCCATAGGATCAGTAGAGGATCCTTCTGAGGAATACTTAGAGTTTGATTTTGAGCTTCTCATTTGTTTCTGCATTTTTTTGAATTTTTGGAACTCCAGAAAAATCTTCATATCATCATTCTCTGAGTCTGAGGAGTTGAAATCTATGACTGCTTTTGCCTTCTTTTGAGTCTTTACTTCTTTTGCAGAGGTTTTTGGAGAGGTTTCAGAGAGAGAGTTTAGACTTTGTAAACTTTGGTTTGACTGCTACTTGAATCATACCAAAATGAATATAACGAAATCCTTTTTCTAAATATTTTCGTATAGAAATATGAGATAAAAGAGGAATTGATTGAAACTTATTTTGAATGTTTAAAGTCTCTTCATGAATTTTTACGCTAAAAGCGCTTTTGAAATCAAAAGTACCAATTTTGTAAATATTTTCAATATTTTCATTAGGAAGAGTCCAGTTTGAAAAGTCCTCATTAATCATCTCTTCTTTGCTTTGTATTATGTGTCCTGAATTACTTCCAGAACCAGAGAAAATTTTTCTAATAAAACCAGCCATCATCAATAGCAATTTTATAAACTAGACATAGATCATACCTTGACCGGGAACAACGGGAACACTCCACCGGGAACACCACGCACTCTATCGGGCTTAGACATTCCTGTTTACATGGCTTTACATGATAAACGATTGCGAAGATACAAATCGTCAATTTTAAGTATGATTCAAACTAATATTTGTAATGGTCCTATTTATTTCAATTGTATTCCTAATTTTCCCGTTTCATTAACTGATCCTTTAATTATGAATTCCTTAATTCTCGATGTTCATCTGCAAGGAGAAGAATTTGAAAAACTTGCAGAACAATTTGTAATTATTTATCGCATTTACTTTAGATTAATAAGTTCTGCTATTAATCCCAAATGCAAATTAATTAATAACTTTACCGATGAGACAATACTATTACAAATTGATGCTGACTATTCAAAAACCTTTGTTCCTAAACGCCTGAAATGGAATGAAATTACCATTCCAGAAGCCTTTCAAATAGATGTTCCTCAGAGACCAAGAAATCTCGAGAGAACAGAAATTCAAGAGATAGTTGAAGAACAAGATGGTACAGTCCTGGTTCGTTTCAACTCACTCAATGAAAATAGGAGATCCATCAGACCCTACTCTATTCCTAGAAATTCATTTAGAGAATCTAGATCTTTCATAATAGAAACTCCTTCTACTCAAGAAGATCCTTCAATAAGGATTCACAATCCAACACCTATTCCTGACATTTCAAATGAACTCAATTTTTCTCCTAATAATTCTCCTAATTCCAGTCAGATGCATGGAGAATTCCACGGTATTAATGTTATCACTAAACTTGGTGTTAAGATTGATATCGAAGAACTTGAAAATGATTTCAAAGAAGAATCAGAACTCTACATATGGTATTCTAAGCTTGATGCATATTGTCAAGCTAAGATTCGACTTCAATGGATAAAGGATATTCAAAAATATCATGCTCCCTTTCATTTCGAAAACTGGTTAGAATTTTATTTTACAAAAAATGAAATTTCTGACCCATTCAAAAAATCTGCTATTAATGTACAAACAAGTTTGTACAAGAAATGGCAGCTTCAAGATGGCACTATTATTACTGCTATCACTCCTCCCTTACAGACCTTGAAACTCCATTCCAAAGAAGGAGAAGTCATTGCTACACCTTTCAAAAAGGGTCGTGAAAGTATTGACCCTAGAGGAAATGATCAAGTTAATTTGGATGATATCAAAAAATTATATCACCAGAATAACTACTCCAATCAAGTTTTACACACAATTTCAACACAAATAGATTCCTTATCTACAAACATTAAGGCTATTTCAAAACCAACAAGTTCAACATTCCCTTACAGTACTTCTTTACCACATTTTCAACCAAGAAGTATTCCTAGAGCATTAGAAAATAAGCTCACGTTAGAAAACGATTCATTATTATCTAGGTTAAATCAAACACTTGATTCAATTAACAAGAACCTTCCCGGTCCCTCAAAAATCAATAATATTGAAGATAAGAAAGAATCAGATTCGGATTCCTCATTATCTTCTGATTCATCTACACTTGATTCAATTAACAAGAACCTTCCCGGTCCCTCAAAAATCAACAATATTGACACTATAGAAGAAAATGAAGAATCAGATTCCTCATTAGAATCTAATTCCTCTGAAAACTCTGTAGTTCAACAAATCAATAAAATTGAAAACGATATCTTACAAATCAATTCTGATCAAGATATTAATAAAATTGAAAGAGGAAAGAAACCAAATTTCAATAGACCTCGTAAAAATTGGAACAATAGTAGAACTAAAGACTACTATCCACGACCTACTCCTCCTGACATTATGTATGAAGAAAGAGCAAAATTCCATACGAAAGATTATGATGGAAATTCCATTTATGAATGGAATATTGATGGAAAAAGTGAGTATGAAATACTCAACACATTACAAGAAATGGGTATGGCCAAATTGGCATACAAAATGAAAAGATGTTCTGAACAGGATATTGCAAGTTTATTCATAACTGGTTTTACTGGACAGTTAAAGTATTGGTGGGACAATGCTTTGACCTTGCAAGACAAAACAGCAATTCTTGAGCATACTATAGACGTAGAAAATGCCCAAGGAGAAATTACTACCCAAAACGATTCAAGTGATTTCCTCATAGTTACCATAGCTATGCACTTTGTAGGAAATCCTCAGGAAGAATTAGCTTCTTCAAAGATATTCCTTACTAACATTAGGTGTCCAACACTTAGTGATTTCAGATGGTACAAAGACATGTTTTTGACTCATGTTCTTAAACGAACAGATAGTACTGCACCATTCTGGAAAGAAAAATTCATTACTGGTTTACCAACTCTGTTTTCCCAAAGAATTATGATTAATTTACAAAAGGAAATGGGAACAGAACAGATTGATTTCACTTCAATGACCTTTGGTCAACTTTTTGCTTTTGTCAAAAAAGAAGCCCTTGCAGCTTGCCAAGAACTCAAATTCCAGGCTAAATATGGCAGTAAGAGAAAAGAAATGGGATCTTTCTGTCAAGCTTTTGGAATTACTGGAATCAGTGCTCCTTCCACTGAAAGAAAGAAAAAATTCCTTCAAAAATCTTTTTCACAAAAAAGACATTCTAAGAAAAAAGACGATTCCTTTTTCCCAAACAAATTCAGGAGATTTAATAGAAAAAAGAATTCAAGTGATTTCAAGTGCTTTAAATGTGGCAAGAAAGGTCATATTGCTAGCAAATGTCGAAGCAAAGGAAAGATAAATGAAATCATTGATGGCATTTCTGATATAGAAGAAAATATCAGAAACAAGTTAAAAGACAGATTGCAAATCTATTCTGAGATCAATTATATTACTGACGATGATAATGGCAATTATGATTCCTCTAGTGAAAGTCAGGATGACTGTCACTGTAAACAGATTAATATGATTAAGTCTTCAACTGATAATAAGAAGATAAATTCTGATACAAAAGAATTCATCTTTGATATAATTCAACAATTACCTGATCCTATCAAACAAAAGGAACTCTTTGAAAGATTAAAATCTTTAATTCTGCAAGAAGATGAGAAGTTTAATATCATTCAACCTTTCAGTATATCAAAAGTTTTTGAAAAATATCCTATGAATCAAACCTCTGGTATTAAGTCCATCTTTACCAGAGAATTGCAAACAGAAATTCATATTCTAAAAGAAGAAGTCAAGTCTTTAAGACAAACTACTAACAATATAGAGATGAAAAATCTCTCTTTAGAAGCTCAAATTGCAATTATTCAATCTAGGCTTTCCAAAGGAAAAGAAACTTATCTAGAAGAAGAAGAAGAAACACTTATTCCTCCACAAGAAATAAATATTACCCCTACTCAACCTTCAGCTTCTCAATTCATTTCTACGATTGAGAAATTCCAATTTCAAAAGTGGTTAGTTCATCTAACAATTTCTATAGGAAATTTCAAACAAACTTTTGTTGCAATGTTAGACAGTGGTGCAGATCAAAGCTGCATCAGAGATGGTCTAATACCAACAAAATATTATAGTTTTACTAATGAAGTTCTTATAGCAGCCAACAACTCTCCTCTTCGAATTAAAGGAAAGCTGACAAAGACCGAGATATGTAATCAAAACTACTGCTTTAAACATCAGTTTATTGTAGTAGAAAATCTCAACACTGATATTATCCTAGGCACTCCATTCCTTACTCAAATTTACCCTTTTGTTGTTGATAACAAAGATATCAGCACTAACATTATGGGTAATACTATACATTTCAGATTCTTGATTCCTGTTCGACAAAAGGAGTTAAATGCTTTGCAAAATAACTCCATTTATCAACATATCAACCTTATTCAAAGGAAGCAGAATAAGATAACTTTTCTGAAAGAAGATTTGTCTTATGCTCAAATTGAAGAACACTTACAATTACCCAGCACAAAACAAGAAATTCAACAGTTAGAAGATCTATTGAAAAGAGAAGTCTGTGCAGATCTTCCTAATGCTTTTTGGGAAAGAAAAAGGCACATCGTTGAATTACCATATGAAAAGGAATTTTCAGAGAGAAATATTCCTACAAAAGCAAGACCCATTCAAATGAATCATGATCTATTAGAAGTTTGTAAAAAGGAAATTCAAACTCTTTTAGATAAAGAGCTGATACGGCCATCCAAATCACCTTGGAGCTGTGCAGCATTTTATGTCATGAATCAAGCAGAAAAGGAACGTGGTGTCCCTAGGCTTGTTATTAATTATAAACCTCTCAACAAGGTTCTTTAATGGATTCGTTACCCTATTCCAAATAAAAGAGACTTATTAAAACGTTTAAGCATTGCAAAAATCTTTTCAAAGTTTAACATAAAATCTGGCTTTTGGCAAATTCAAGTTGCTGAAAAAGACAGATACAAAACCGCCTTTACTGTACCCTTTGGCCATTACGAATGGAATGTAATGCCTTTTGGACTCAAAAACGCCCCTTCAGAATTCCAAAGAATAATGAATGACATTCTGAATCCATATTCAAAGTTTATGATTGTTTATATTGATGATGTATTAGTTTTCTCTGAAAACGTTGATCAACATTTTAAACATTTAAAAACTTTCTTATATACTATAAAGAAAAATGGCTTAGTTCTTTCAGCCACAAAAATGAAATTATTTCAAAACAATATTCGTTTTCTTGGACATTTCATAAATCAAGGTACTATTATTCCTATAAATCGAAGTATTGATTTTGCTGATAAATTATCCAGAAATCGTTGGGTTAACTTTGTGGATTATTTATGCAGGATCCAAGTTACCATTGAGCATGTAAAAGGTACTGACAATTCATTACCAGACTTTTTGACTAGGGAATTTTTTACAGGAGAAATGGGTGATCCCAATTCAAAAGTTCGCACTTCAAAGGATTATGAGATGAAAAAATTGACAACAGCAACTTCATCAACAAACAAATTCCATATTCTCCAAGATTTCCCTGCTCTAACTTACTCATCAGTAGTAGAAAGTAAGAAACCTCAAAATTCAACTCCACAAGTTCAAACTTTTCCAAAAGATCAAGACAGCCCATATTTCACAAAATCTGGTGTTCAACACATCTGCTTGACCACCTTCAAAGAACCTCCCCACTACAACACATTTCAAATCTACACTCATCAATTATTTCCGCCAAACTCCTATTGGCTGGATGATCCCCTCAAAACTCAACAATTCTATGAGTTGATCTTAGTTAACTCTGGGTCAGCTGAAATCACTCATACTCCTGATAGAAAAACTCCTTCACTGATTTCTTATTCAAAATGTGTCATAAAGAAGGTTATTCTACCAAATGAATGGTCCAGCATCTGGACTACAAAAGAATTCTCAATTACTTACGTTCCCAAAGGTTATACATACCAAGACTATCAAATGGCTTGGTTTCGAACCTTATTCTATAGGCCATTCAATCATTCATGGTTCCTTACCTTCCATTCAAATTGTGCTGACAATATTCCTATCTGGTTCTATGAATGGTGGCTACGTTTTGGCCCCGTTCCAGACATACTTCCACCTGTTGTTCTAAAGGCCTTCCAAACTTGGGTCCAAAGAACGGGAGATGAACATTTCAAAAAGGCTTTCCTATTCCACAAATCCTTCAAAGTCCCATGGATATTTTGTTGGACATTCACATTATTCAAACACTACAACGGTGACTACCCTCTCAGTCTGGGTAGAGAATTCAAAGTCAAATGGTGGACCCGTTACACTCAAGATTACTGCAATGAGAAGGCAGTATTACATTACATTCAAACGGGAAAGAAACTTCAACAAGAAATTCAGCAAATTCCAAAAGAACCAGCAAAGCCTGAACCAAAAACTCCTGCAAAAGAAGTAAAGACTCAAAAGAAGGCAAAAGCAGTCATAGATTTCAACTCCTCAGATTCAGAGAATGATGATATGAAGATTTTTCTGGAGTTCCAAAAATTCAAAAAAATGCAGAAACAAATGAGAAGCTCAAAATCAAACTCCAAGCATTCCTCAGAAGGATCCTCTACTGATCCTATGGGAGGGCCTTGTGCTCAAGACCCTTTTGAATTATAAAAAAAAAAAAAAAAAAGTGTATATATATATCTTATCTTATCTTTCTAGTGTTCTCTGTAGTGAATGGTAACTACAGCTAGTCCGGAGCAAACGGCTACCGGTAAAGACTTATCAAATCCGTTTTAAAAAGGTTTGCTCCTAACCCAAAGGAGTATGGCTCTCAAACAGCCAATTTACTGGAGAAGTAATTCTCCACAACAACGTTATATGTAGAACGGTTCAAATCTACATGCTAGCCCAATCTCAAACGGTGGTTGGTAAAGGCATATTAAATCCGTTAATGGCTGCGGATTTGCCAAAAATTCGAAAAGTAAAGATTCCTACTCAAAAGATGCTAGCTCAAAAGAAGACAAAAGATGTCTACTCAAAAGATGCCAGCTCAAAAGAAGACGAAAGATGTCTACTCAAAAGATGCCAGCTCAAAAGTAAAGATTCCTACTTAAAGATGCCAGCTCAAAAGAAGACGAAAGATGTCTAATCAAAAGATGCCAGTTCAAAAGAAAACAAAAGAGGTCTACTCAAAGATAACAGCTCAAAAAGAAAAGAAAGATGCTATCTCAAATAATTACAGACAGACTCAACTATTCAAAAAGGAAAGGACAAGACATCTACTCATATAATTGAAGACAGACTCAACTATTGAAAGGAAAGACAAGACAACACAAAAAGATTCGTGCTGATCCAAAGAGCATTCAAGAGGAGCATTCAAGTCTATATAAACGCAACTCATTCATGTAACTAGGCAGAGGTTTTTGGAGAGGTTTTATAGAGAGAGTTTAGACTTTGTAAACTTTACTCTTTACTTCTGTATCCAATACTCTCAATTCAAATAATAATCAAAGCCAGTTCTCATTCCATCTCCTTGTTTACTCTGTTTTATGATCCTGTCTCTTTACTTCTGTATCCAAATACTCTCAATTCAAATAATATCCTAATATCAAAGACAGTTCTCATTCCATCTCCTTGTTTACTTCGTTTTATGATCCTGAACCCCTTTTGTACTGATAATAAGAATTGCAAATCAGAACCCGTTGTAAACTTTTGATATCCTATGAATCAAACCACTTTTGAAATTGGAATTTCTCAATCGTAGAAATGAATTGAGAAGCTGAAGGTTGAGTGGGGGTAATATTTATTTCTTGTGGAGGAATAAGTGTTTCTTCTTCTTCTTCTAGATAAGTTTCTTTTCCTTTGGAAAGTTTAGATTGAATAATTGCAATATGAGCTTCTAAAGAGAGATTTTTCTTTTCTATACTGTTAGTAGTCTGTCTTAAAGACTTGACTTCTTCTTTCAGAATATGAATTTCTGTTTGCAATTCTCTACTTCATATTTCTGGAGTTCCAAAAATTCAAAAAAATGCAGAAACAAATGAGAAGCTCAAAATCAAACTCCAAGCATTCCTCAGAAGGATCCTCTACTGATCCTATGGGAGGGCCTTGTGCTCAAGACCCTTTTGAATTATGAAAAAAAAAAATGTGTATATATATCTTATCTTATCTTTCTAGTGTTCTCTGTAGTGAATGGTAACTACAGCTAGTCCGGAGCAAACGGCTACCGGTAAAGACTTATCAAATCCGTTTTAAAATAAGGTTTGCTCCTAACCCAAAGGAGTTTGGCTCTCAAACAGCCAATTTACTGGAGAAGTAATTCTCCACAACAACGTCATATGTAGAACGGTTCAAATCTACATGCTAGCCCAATCTCAAACGGTGGTTGGTAAAGGCATATTAAATCCGTTAATGGCTGCGGATTTGCCAAAAATTCGATTTCTACTCAAAAGATGCCAGCTCAAAAGTAAAGATTCCTACTCAAAGATGCCAGCTCAAAAGAAGACGAAAAATGTCTACTCAAAAGATGCCAGCTCAAAAGTAAAGATTCCTACTCAAAGATGCCAGCTCAAAAGAAGACAAAAGATGTCTAATCAAAAGATGCCAGTTCAAAAGAAAACAAAAGAGGTCTACTCAAAGATGACAGCTCAAAAGGAAAAGAAAGATGCTTTCTCAAATAATTGAAGACAGACTCAACTATTCAAAAAAGGAAGGACAAGACATCTACTCATTAAAGACAGACTCAACTATTGAAGAAAGAAAGACATGACAACACTAAAAGATTCGTGCTGATCTAAAGAGCATTCAAGAGGAGCATTCAAGTCTATATAAACGCAACTCATTCATGTAACTAGGCAGAGGTTTTTGGAGAGGTTTTAGAGAGAGAGTTCAGACTTTGTAACTTTACTCTTTACTTCTGTATCCAAATACTCTCAATTCAAATAATAATCAAAGCCAGTTCTCATTCCATCTTCTTGTTTACCTCGTTTTATGATCCTGTCTCCCTTATGGTACCAGAGCCAAGTGTTCTAGTAAATCCACTCTTCGTTGAAAACAACGAGTGACCTATTCATAGTGAGTACCCGGAGCGTTGGTAAGACGTTGGTAAGCTCGTGAACCCGTTGGTAAGCCCGATAGAGTGCGTGGTGTTCCCGGTGGAGTGTTCCCGTTGTTCCCGGTCAAGGTATGATCTATGTCTAGTTCATAAAATTGCTATTGATGATGGCTGGTTTTATTAGAAAAATTTTCTCTGGTTCTGGAAGTAATTCAGGACACATAATACAAAGCAAAGAAGAGATGATTAATGAGGACTTTTCAAACTGGACTCTTCCTAATGAAAATATTGAAAATATTTACAAAATTGGTACTTTTGATTTCAAAAGCGCTTTTAGCGTAAAAATTCATGAAGAGACTTTAAACATTCAAAATAAGTTTCAATCAATTCCTCTTTTATCTCATATTTCTATACGAAAATATTTAGAAAAAGGATTTCGTTATATTCATTTTGGTATGATTCAAGTAGCAGTCAAACCACTTGCTCATATTGGCATAGACATTCCTGTTTACATGGCTTTACGTGATAAACGTTTGCGAAGATACAAATCGTCAATTTTAAGTATGATTCAAACTAATATTTGTAATGGTCCTATTTATTTCAATTGTATTCCTAATTTTCCAGTTTCATTAACTGATCCTTTAATTATGAATTCCTTAATTCTCGATGTTCATCTGCAAGGAGAAGAATTTGAAAAACTTGCAGAACAATTTGTAATTATTTATCGCATTTACTTTAGATTAATGAGTTCTGCTATTAATCCCAAATGCAAATTAGTTAATAACTTTACCGATGAGACAATACTATTACAAATTGATGCTGACTATTCAAAGACCTTTGTTCCTAAACGCCTGAAATGGAATGAAATTACCATTCCAGAAGCCTTTCAAATAGATGTTCCTCAGAGACCAAGAAATCTCGAGAGAACAGAAATTCAAGAGATAGTTGAAGAACAAGATGGTACAGTCCTGGTTCGTTTCAACTCACTCAATGAAAATAGGAGATCCGTCAGACCCTACTCTATTCCTAGAAATTCATTTAGAGAGTCTAGATCTTTCATTGTAGAAACTCCTTCTACTCAAGAAGATCCTTCAATAAGGATTCACAATCAAACACCTATTCCTGATATTTCAAATGAACTCAATTTTTCTCCTAATAATTCTCCTAATTCCAGTCAGATGCATGGAGAATTCCACGGTATTAATGTTATCACTAAACTTGGTGTTAAGATTGATATCGAAGAACTTGAAAATGATTTCAAAGAAGAATCAGAACTCTACATATGGTATTCTAAGCTTGATGCATATTGTCAAGCTAAGATTCGACTTCAATGGATAAAAGATATTCAAAAATATCATGCTCCCTTTCATTTCGAAAACTGGTTAGAATTTTATTTTACAAAAAATGAAATTTCTGACCCATTCAAAAAATCTGCTATTAATGTACAAACAAGTTTGTACAAGAAATGGCAGCTTCAAGATGGCACTATTATTACTGCTATCACTCCTCCTTTACAGACCTTGAAACTCCATTCCAAAGAAGGAGAAGTCATTGCTACACCTTTCAAAAAGGGTCGTGAAAGTATTGACCCTAGAGGAAATGATCAAGTTAATTTGGATGATATCAAAAAATTATATCACCAGAATAACTACTCCAATCAAGTTTTACACACAATTTCAACACAAATAGATTCCTTATCTACAAACATTAAGGCTATTTCAAAACCAACAAGTTCAACATTCCCTTACAGTACTTCTTTACCACATTTTCAACCAAGAAGTATTCCTAGAGCATTAGAAAATAAGCTCACGTTAGAAAACGATTCATTATTATCTAGGTTAAATCAAACACTTGATTCAATTAACAAGAACCTTCCCGGTCCCTCAAAAATCAATAATATTGAAGATAAGAAAGAATCAGATTCGGATTCCTCATTATCTTCTGATTCATCTACACTTGATTCAATTAACAAGAACCTTCCCGGTCCCTCAAAAATCAACAATATTGACACTATAGAAGAAAATGAAGAATCAGATTCCTCATTAGAATCTAATTCCTCTGAAAACTCTGTAGTTCAACAAATCAATAAAGTTGAAAACGATATCTTACAAATCAATTCTGATCAAGATATTAATAAAATTGAAAGAGGAAAGAAACCAAATTTCAATAGACCTCGTAAAAATTGGAACAATAGTAGAACTAAAGACTACTATCCACGACCTACTCCTCCTGACATTATGTATGAAGAAAGAGCAAAATTCCATACGAAAGATTATGATGGAAATTCCATTTATGAATGGAATATTGATGGAAAAAGTGAGTATGAAATACTCAACACATTACAAGAAATGGGTATGGCCAAATTGACATACAAAATGAAAAGATGTTCTGAACAGGATATTGCAAGTTTATTCATAACTGGTTTTACTGGACAGTTAAAGTATTGGTGGGACAATGCTTTGACCTTGCAAGACAAAACAGCAATTCTTGAGCATACTATAGACGTAGAAAATGCCCAAGGAGAAATTACTACCCAAAACGATTCAAGTGATTTCCTCATAGTTACCATAGCTATGCACTTTGTAGGAAATCCTCAGGAAGAATTAGCTTCTTCAAAGATATTCCTTACTAACATTAGGTGTCCAACACTTAGTGATTTCAGATGGTACAAAGACATGTTTTTGACTCATGTTCTTAAACGAACAGATAGTACTGCACCATTCTGGAAAGAAAAATTCATTACTGGTTTACCAACTCTGTTTTCCCAAAGAATTATGATTAATTTACAAAAGGAAATGGGAACAGAACAGATTGATTTCACTTCAATGACCTTTGGTCAACTTTTTGCTTTTGTCAAAAAAGAAGCCCTTGCAGCTTGCCAAGAACTCAAATTCCAGGCTAAATATGGCAGTAAGAGAAAAGAAATGGGATCTTTCTGTCAAGCTTTTGGAATTACTGGAATCAGTGCTCCTTCCACTGAAAGAAAGAAAAAATTTCTTCAAAAATATTTTTCACAAAAAAGACATTCTAAGAAAAAAGACGATTCCTTTTTCCCAAACAAATTCAGGAGATTTAATAGAAAAAAGAATTCAAGTGATTTCAAGTGCTTTAAATGTGGCAAGAAAGGTCATATTGCTAGCAAATGTCGAAGCAAAGGAAAGATAAATGAAATCATTGATGGCATTTCTGATATAGAAGAAAATATCAGAAACAAGTTAAAAGACAGATTGCAAATCTATTCTGAGATCAATTATATTACTGACAATGATAATGGCAATTATGATTCCTCTAGTGAAAGTCAGGATGACTGTCACTGTAAACAGATTAATATGATTAAGTCTTCAACTGATAATAAGAAGATAAATCCTGATACAAAAGAATTCATCTTTGATATAATTCAACAATTACCTGATCCTATCAAACAAAAGGAACTTTTTGAAAGATTAAAATCTTTAATTCTGCAAGAAGATGAGAAGTTTAATATCATTCAACCTTTCAGTATATCAAAAGTTTTTGAAAAATATCCTATGAATCAAACCTCTGGTATTAAGTCCATCTCTACCAGAGAATTGCAAACAGAAATTCATATTCTGAAAGAAGAAGTCAAGTCTTTAAGACAGACTACTAGCAGTATAGACATGAAAAATCTCACTTTAGAAGCTCATATTGCAATTATTCAATCTAGATTTTCCAAAGGAAAAGAAACTTATCTAGAAGAAGAAGAAAATGATGAAACACTTATTCCTCCACAAGAAATAAATGTTACCCCTACTCAACCTTCAGCTTCTCAATTCATTTCTACGATTGAGAAATTCCAATTTCAAAAGTGGTTAGTTCATCTAACTATTTCTATAGGAAACTTCAAACAAACCTTTGTTGCAATGTTAGACAGTGGTGCGGATCAAAGCTGCATCAGAGATGGTCTAATACCAACAAAATACTATAGTTTTACTAATGAAGTCCTTATAGCAGCTAACAACTCTCCTCTTCGAATCAAAGGAAAGTTGACAAAGACCGAAATATGTAATCAAAACTACTGCTTTAAACATCAGTTTATTGTAGTGGAAAATCTCAACACTGATATTATTTTAGGTACTCCATTCCTTACTCAAATTTACCCTTTTGTTGTCGATAACAAAGGTATCAACACTAACATTATGGGTAATACTATACATTTCAGATTCTTGATTCCTGTTCGACAAAAGGAGTTAAATGCTTTGCAAAATAACTCCATTTATCAACATATCAACCTTATTCAAAGGAAGCAGAATAAGATAAATTTTCTTAAAGAAGATTTGTCTTATGCTCAAATTGAAGAACACCTACAATTACCCAGCACAAAACAAGAAATTCAAAGGTTAGAAGATCTATTCAAAAGAGAAGTCTGTGCAGATCTTCCTAATGCTTTTTGGGAAAGAAAAAGGCACATCGTTGAATTACCATATGAAAAGGAATTTTCAGAAAGAAATATTCCTACAAAAGCAAGACCCATTCAAATGAATAATGATCTATTAGAAGTTTGTAAAAGGGAAATTCAAACTCTTTTAGATAAAGAGCTGATACGGCCATCCAAATCACCTTGGAGCTGTGCAGCATTTTATGTCATGAATCAAGCAGAAAAGGAACGTGGTGTCCCTAGGCTTGTTATTAATTATAAACCTCTCAACAAGGTTCTTCAATGGATTCGTTATCCTATTCCAAATAAAAGAGATTTATTAAAACGTTTAAGTATTGCAAAAATCTTTTCAAAGTTTGACATGAAATCTGGCTTTTGGCAAATTCAAGTTGCTGAAAAAGACAGATACAAAACCGCCTTTACTGTACCATTTGGCCATTACGAATGGAATGTAATGCCTTTTGGACTCAAAAACGCCCCTTCAGAATTCCAAAGGATAATGAATGACATTCTGAATCCATATTCAAAGTTTATGATTGTTTATATTAATGATGTATTAGTTTTCTCTGAAAACTTTGATCAGCATTTCAAACATTTGAAAACTTTCCTATATACTGTAAAGAAAAATGGCTTAGTTCTTTCAGCCACAAAAATGAAATTATTTCAAAACAATATTCGTTTTCTTGGACATTTCATAAATCAAGGTACTATTATTCCTATAAATCGAAGTATTGATTTTGCTGATAAATTATCCAGAAATCGTTGGGTTAACTTTGTGGATTATTTATGCAGGATCCAAGTTACCATTGAGCATGTAAAAGGTACTGACAATTCATTACCAGACTTTTTGACTAGGGAATTTTTTACAGGAGAAATGGGTGATCCCAATTCAAAAGTTCGCACTTCAAAGGAGTATGAGATGAAAAAATTGACAACAGCAACTTCATCAACAAACAAATTCCATATTCTCCAAGATTTCCCTGCTCTGACTTACTCATCCGTAGTAGAAAGCAAGAAACCTCAAAATTCAACTCCACAAGTTCAAACTTCTCCAAAAGATCAAGACAGCCCATATTTCACAAAATCTGGTGTTCAACACATCTGCTTGACCACCTTCAAAGAACCTCCCCACTACAACACACTTCAAATCTACACTCATCAATTATTCCCGCCAAACTCCTATTGGCTGGATGATCCCCTCAAAACTCAACAATTCTATGAGTTGATCTTAGTTGACTCTGGGTCAGCTGAAATCACTCATACTCCTGATAGAAAAACTCCTTCACTGATTTCTTATTCAAAATGTGTCATAAAGAAGGTTATTCTACCAAATGAATGGTCCAGCATCTGGACTACAAAAGAATTCTCAATTACTTATGTTCCCAAAGGTTATACATACCAAGACTATCAAATGGCTTGGTTTCGAACCTTATTCTATAGGCCATTCAATCATTCATGGTACCTTACCTTCCATTCAAATTGTGCTGACAATGTTCCTATCTGGTTCTATGAATGGTGGCTACGTTTTGGCCCCGTTCCAGACATACTTCCACCTGTTGTTCTAAAGGCCTTCCAAACTTGGGTCCAAAGAACGGGAGGTGAACATTTCAAAAAGGCTTTCCTATTCCACAAATCCTTCAAAGTCCCATGGATATTTTGTTGGACATTTACATTATTCAAACACTACAACGGTGACTACCCTCTCAGTTTGGGTAGAGAATTCAAAGTCAAATGGTGGACCCGTTACACTCAAGATTACTGCAATGAGAAGGCAGTGGTGCATTACATTCAAACGGGAAAGAAACTTCAACAAGAAATTCAGCAAATTCCGAAAGAACCAGCAAAGCCTGAACCAAAAACTCCTGCAAAAGAAGTAAAGACTCAAAAGAAGGCAAAAGCAGTCATAGATTTCAACTCCTCAGACTCAGAGAATGATGATATGAAATTTTGATGGAAATTCCATTTATGAATGGAATATTGATGGAAAAAGTGAGTATGAAATACTCAACACATTACAAGAAATGGAATGAGAACTGGCTTTGATTATTATTTGAATTGAGAGTATTTGGATACAGAAGCAAAGAGTAAAGTTACAAAGTCTAAACTCTCTCTCTGAAACCTCTCCAAAAAACCTCTGTCTAGTTACATGAATGAGTTGCGTTTATATAGACTTGAATGCTCCTCTTGAATGCTCTTTGGATCAGCACGAATCTTTTAGTGTTGTCTTGTCTTTCCTTTCTTGAATAGTTGAGTCTGTCTTCAATTATATGAGTAGATGTCTTGTCCTTCCTTTTTTAAATAGTTGAGTCTGTCTTCAATTATTTGAGAAAGCATCTTTCTTTTTCTTTTGAGCTGTCATCTTTGAGTAGACATCTTTTGTCTCCTTTTGAGCTGGCATCTTTTGAGTAGACATCTTTTGTCTTCTTTTGAGCTGGCATCTTTGAGTAGGAATCTTTATTTTTGAGCTGGCATTTTTCGAGTAGACATCTTTCGTCTTCTTTTGAACTGGCATATTTTGAGTAGGAATCTTTACTTTTGAGCTGTCCTTGCTTTTGAGAGGAATCTTCAGTAATCGAATTTTTGGCAAATCCGCAGCCATTAACGGATTTAATATGCCTTTACCAACCACCGTTTGAGATTGGGCTAGTATGTAGATTTGAACCGTTCTACATATGACGTTGTTGTGGAGAATTACTTCTCCAGTAAATTGGCTGTTTGAGAGCCATACTCCTTTGGGTTAGGAGCAAACCTTTTTTTAAAACGGATTTGATAAGTCTTTACCGGTAGCCGTTTGCTCCGGACTAGCTGTAGTTACCATTCACTACAGAGAACACTAGAAAGATAAGATAAGATATATACATACATTTTTTTATTTTTTTTATTTTTTTTATAATTCAAAAGGGTCTTGAGCACAAGGCCCTCCCATAGGATCAGTGGAGGATCCTTCTGAGGAATGCTTGGAGTTTGATTTTGAGCTTCTCATTTGTTTCTGCATTTTTTTGAATTTTTGGAACTCCAGAAAAATCTTCATATCATCATTCTCTGAATCTGAGGAGTTGAAATCTATGACTGCTTTTGCCTTCTTTTGAGTCTTTACTTCTTTTGCAGGAGTTTTTGGTTCAGGCTTTGCTGGTTCTTTTGGAATATACTGAATTTCTTGTTGAAGTTTCTTTCCCGTTTGAATGTAATGTAATACTGCCTTCTCATTGCAGTAATCTTGAGTGTAACGGGTCCACCATTTGACTTTGAATTCTCTTCCCAGACTGAGAGGGTAGTCACCGTTGTAGTGTTTGAATAATGTAAATGTCCAACAAAATATCCATGGGACTTTGAAGGATTTGTGGAATAGGAAAGCCTTTTTGAAATGTTCACCTCCGGTTCTTTGGACCCAAGTTTGAAAGGCCTTTAGAACAACAGGTGGAAGTATGTCTGGAACAGGACCAAAACGTAGCCACCATTCATAGAACCAGATAGGAATATTGTCAGCACAATTTGAATGGAAGGTAAGGAACCATGAATGATTGAATGGCCTATAGAATAAGGTTCGAAACCAAGCCATTTGATAGTCTTGGTATGTATAACCTTTGGGAACGTAAGTAATTGAGAATTCTTTTGTAGTCCAGATGCTGGACCATTCATTTGGTAGAATAACCTTCTTTATGACACATTTTGAATAAGAAATCAGTGAAGGAGTTTTTCTATCAGGAGTATGAGTGATTTCAGCTGACCCAGAGTCAACTAAGATCAACTCATAGAATTGTTGAGTTTTGAGGGGATCATCCAGCCAATAGGAGTTTGGCGGGAATAATTGATGAGTGTAGATTTGAAGTGTGTTGTAGTGGGGAGGTTCTTTGAAGGTGGTCAAGCAGATGTGTTGAACACCAGATTTTGTGAAATATGGGCTGTCTTGATCTTTTGGAGAAGTTTGAACTTGTGGAGTTGAATTTTGAGGTTTCTTGCTTTCTACTACTGATGAGTAAGTCAGAGAAGGGAAATCTTGGAGAATATGGAATTTGTTTGTTGATGAAGTTGCTGTTGTCAATTTTTTCATCTCATAATCCTTTGAAGTGCGAACTTTTGAATTGGGATCACCCATTTCTCCTGTAAAAAATTCCCTAGTCAAAAAGTCTGGTAATGAATTGTCAGTACCTTTTACATGCTCAATGGTAACTTGGATCCTGCATAAATAATCCACAAAGTTAACCCAACGATTTCTGGATAATTTATCAGCAAAATCAATACTTCGATTTATAGGAATAATAGTACCTTGATTTATGAAATGTCCAAGAAAACGAATATTGTTTTGAAATAATTTCATTTTTGTGGCTGAAAGAACTAAGCCATTTTTCTTTATAGTATGTTTAAAATGTTGATCAATGTTTTCAGAGAAAACTAATACATCATCAATATAAACAATCATAAACTTTGAATATGGATTCAGAATGTCATTCATTATTCTTTGGAATTCTGAAGGGGCGTTTTTGAGTCCAAAAGGCATTACATTCCATTCGTAATGGCCAAAGGGTACAGTAAAGGCGGTTTTGTATCTGTCCTTTTCAGCAACTTGAATTTGCCAAAAGCCAGATTTCATGTCAAAAAAGATTTTTGCAATACTTAAACGTTTTAATAAATCTCTTTTATTTGGAATAGAGTAATGAATCCATTGAAGAACCTTGTTGAGAGGTTTATAATTAATAACAAGCCTAGGGACACCACGTTCCTTTTCTGCTTGATTCATGACATAAAATGCTGCACAGCTCCAAGATGATTTGGATGGCCGTATTAGTTCTTTATCTAGAAGAGTTTGAATTTCTTTTTTACAAACTTCTAATAGATCATGATTCATTTGAATGGGTCTTGCCTTTGTAGGAATATTTCTTTCTGAAAATTCCTTTTCATATGGTAATTCAACGATGTGCCTTTTTCTTTCCCAAAAAGCATTAGGAAGATCTGCACAGACTTCTCTTTTGAATAGATCTTCTAACCTTTGAATTTCTTGTTTTGTGCTGGGTAATTGTAGGTGTTCTTCAATTTGAGCATAAGACAAATCTTCTTTAAGAAAATTTATCTTATTCTGCTTCCTTTGAATAAGGTTGATATGTTGATATATGGAGTTATTTTGCAAAGCATTTAACTCCTTTTGTCGAACAGGAATCAGGAATCTGAAATGTATAGTATTTCCCATAATGTTAGTGTTGATACCTTTGTTATTAACAACAAAAGGGTAAATTTGAGTAAGGAATGGAGTGCCTAAAATAATATCAGTGTTGAGATTTTCCACTACAATAAACTGATGTTTAAAGCAGTAATTTTGATTACATATTTCGGTCTTTGTCAGCTTTCCTTTGATTCGAAGAGGAGAGTTGTTGGCTGCTATAAGAACTTCATTAGTAAAACTATAATATTTTGTTGGTATTAGACCATCTCTGATGCAGCTTTGATCTGCACCACTGTCTAACATTGCAACAAAGGTTTGTTTGAAGTTTCCTATAGAAATAATTAGATGAACTAACCACTTTTGAAATTGGAATTTCTCAATCGTAGAAATGAATTGAGAAGCTGAAGGTTGAGTAGGGGTAATATTTATTTCTTGTGGAGGAATAAGTGTTTCTTCTTCTTCTTCTAGATAAGTTTCTTTTCCTTTGGAAAGTCTAGATTGAATAATTGCAATATGAGCTTCTAAAGAGAGATTTTTCATCTCTATATTGTTAGTAGTTTGTCTTAAAGACTTGACTTCTTCTTTTAGAATATGAATTTCTGTTTGCAATTCTCTGGTAGAGATGGACTTAATACCAGAGGTTTGATTCATAGGATATTTTTCAAAAACTTTTGATATACTGAAAGGTTGAATGATATTAAACTTCTCATCTTCTTGCAGAATTAAAGATTTTAATCTTTCAAAGAGTTCCTTTTGTTTGATAGGATCAGGTAATTGTTGAATTATATCAAAGATGAATTCTTTTGTATCAGAATTTATCTTCTTATTATCAGTTGAAGACTTAATCATATTAATCTGTTTACAGTGACAGTCATCCTGACTTTCACTAGAGGAATCATAATTGCCATTATCATCGTCAGTAATATAATTGATCTCAGAATAGATTTGCAATCTGTCTTTTAACTTGTTTCTGATATTTTCTTCTATATCAGAAATGCCATCAATGATTTCATTTATCTTTCCTTTGCTTCGACATTTGCTAGCAATATGACCTTTCTTGCCACATTTAAAGCACTTGAAATCACTTGAATTCTTTTTTCTATTAAATCTCCTGAATTTGTTTGGGGAAAAGGAATCGTCTTTTTTCTTAGAATGTCTTTTTTGTGAAAAAGATTTTTGAAGGAATTTTTTCTTTCTTTCAGTGGAAGGAGCACTGATTCCAGTAATTCCAAAAGCTTGACAGAAAGATCCCATTTCTTTTCTCTTACTGCCATATTTAGCCTGGAATTTGAGTTCTTGGCAAGCTGCAAGGGCTTCTTTTTTGACAAAAGCAAAAAGTTGACCAAAGGTCATTGAAGTGAAATCAATCTGTTCTGTTCCCATTTCCTTTTGTAAATTAATCATAATTCTTTGGGAAAACAGAGTTGGTAAACCAGTAATGAATTTTTCTTTCCAGAATGGTGCAGTACTATCTGTTCGTTTAAGAACATGAGTCAAAAACATGTCTTTGTACCATCTGAAATCACTAAGTATTGGACACCTAATGTTAGTAAGGAATATCTTTGAAGAAGCTAATTCTTCCTGAGGATTTCCTACAAAGTGCATAGCTATGGTAACTATGAGGAAATCACTTGAATCGTTTTGGGTAGTAATTTCTCCTTGGGCATTTTCTACGTCTATAGTATGCTCAAGAATTGCTGTTTTGTCTTGCAAGGTCAAAGCATTGTCCCACCAATACTTTAACTGTCCAGTAAAACCAGTTATGAATAAACTTGCAATATCCTGTTCAGAACATCTTTTCATTTTGTATGCCAATTTGGCCATACCCATTTCTTGTAATGTGTTGAGTATTTCATACTCACTTTTTCCATCAATATTCCATTCATAAATGGAATTTCCATCATAATCTTTCGTATGGAATTTTGCTCTTTCTTCATACATAATGTCAGGAGGAGTAGGTCGTGGATAGTAGTCTTTAGTTCTACTATTGTTCCAATTTTTACGAGGTCTATTGAAATTTGGTTTCTTTCCTCTTTCAATTTTATTAATATCTTGATCAGAATTGATTTGTAAGATATCGTTTTCAACTTTATTGATTTGTTGAACTACAGAGTTTTCAGAGGAATTAGATTCTAATGAGGAATCTGATTCTTCATTTTCTTCTATAGTGTCAATATTGTTGATTTTTGAGGGACCGGGAAGGTTCTTGTTAATTGAATCAAGTGTAGATGAATCAGAAGATAATGAGGAATCCGAATCTGATTCTTTCTTATCTTCAATATTATTGATTTTTGAGGGACCGGGAAGGTTCTTGTTAATTGAATCAAGTGTTTGATTTAACCTAGATAATAATGAATCGTTTTCTAACGTGAGCTTATTTTCTAAGGCTCTAGGAATACTTCTTGGTTGAAAATGTGGTAAAGAAGTACTGTAAGGGAATGTTGAACTTGTTGGTTTTGAAATAGCCTTAATGTTTGTAGATAAGGAATCTATTTGTGTTGAAATTGTGTGTAAAACTTGATTGGAGTAGTTATTCTGGTGATATAATTTTTTGATATCATCCAAATTAACTTGATCATTTCCTCTAGGGTCAATACTTTCACGACCCTTTTTGAAAGGTGTAGCAATGACTTCTCCTTCTTTGGAATGGAGTTTCAAGGTCTGTAAGGGAGGAGTGATAGCAGTAATAATAGTGCCATCTTGAAGCTGCCATTTCTTGTACAAACTTGTTTGTACATTAATAGCAGATTTTTTGAATGGGTCATAAATTTCATTTTTTGTAAAATAAAATTCTAACCAGTTTTCGAAATGAAAGGGAGCATGATATTTTGAATATCTTTTATCCATTGAAGTCGAATCTTAGCTTGACAATATGCATCAAGCTTAGAATACCATATGTAGAGTTCTGATTCTTCTTTGAAATCCTTTTCAAGTTCTTCGATATCAATCTTAACACCAAGTTTAGTGATAACATTAATACCGTGGAATTCTCCATGCATCTGACTGGAATTAGGAGAATTATTAGGAGAAAAATTGAGTTCATTTGAAATGTCAGGAATAGGTGTTTAATTGTGAATCCTTATTGAAGGATCTTCTTGAGTAGAAGGAGTTTCTACAATGAAAGATCTAGACTCTCTAAATGAATTTTTAGGAATAGAGTAGGGTCTGACGGATCTCCTATTTTCATTGAGTGAGTTGAAACGAACCAGGACTGTACCATCTTGTTCTTCAACTATCTCTTGAATTTCTGTTCTCTCGAGATTTCTTGGTCTCTGAGGAACATCTATTTGAAAGGCTTCTGGAATGGTAATTTCATTCCATTTCAGGCGTTTAGGAACAAAGGTCTTTGAATAGTCGGCATCAATTTGTAATAGTATTGTCTCATCGGCAAAGTTATTAACTAATTTGCATTTGGGATTAATAGCAGAACTCATTAATCTAAAGTAAATGCGATAAATAATTACAAATTGTTCTGCAAGTTTTTCAAATTCTTCTCCTTGCAGATGAACATCGAGAATTAAGGAATTCATAATTAAAGGATCAGTTAATGAAACTGGAAAATTAGGAATACAATTGAAATAAATAGGACCATTACAAATATTAGTTTGAATCATACTTAAAATTGATGATTTGTATCTTCGCAAACGTTTATCACGTAAAGCCATGTAAACAGGAATGTCTATGCCAATATAAGCAAGTGGTTTGACTGCTACTTGAATCATACCAAAATGAATATAACGAAATCCTTTTTCTAAATATTTTCTTATAGAAATATGAGATAAAAGAGGAATCGATTGAAACTTATTTTGAATGTTTAAAGTCTCTTCATGAATTTTTACGCTAAAAGCGCTTTTGAAATCAAAAGTACCAATATTGTAAATATTTTCAATATTTTCATTAGGAAGAGTCCAGTTTGAAAAGTCCTCATTAATCATCTCTTCTTTGCTTTGTATTATGTGTCCTGAATTACTTCCAAAACCAGAGAAAAATTTTCTAATAAAACCAGCCATCATCAATAGCAATTTTATGAACTAGACATAGATCATACCTTGACCGGGAACAACGGGAACACTCCACCGGGAACACCACGCACTCTATCGGGCTTACCAACGGGTTCACGAGCTTACCAACGTCTTACCAACGCTCCGGGTACTCACTATGAATAGGTCACTCGTTGCTTTCAACGAAGAGTGGATTTACTAGAACACTTGGCTCTGATACCACTACTAACAGTATAGAAATGAAAAATCTCTATTTAGAAGCTCATATTGCAATTATTCAATCTAGATTTTCCAAAGGAAAAGAAACTTATCTAGAAGAAGAAGAAAATGATGAAACACTTATTCCTCCACAAGAAATAAATGTTACCCCTACTCAACCTTCAGCTTCTCAATTCATTTCTACGATTGAGAAATTCCAATTTCAAAAGTGGTTAGTTCATCTAACTATTTCTATAGGAAACTTCAAACAAACCTTTGTTGCAATGTTAGACAGTGGTGCGGATCAAAGCTGCATCAGAGATGGTCTAATACCAACAAAATACTATAGTTTTACTAATGAAGTCCTTATAGCAGCCAACAACTCTCCTCTTCGAATCAAAGGAAAGTTGACAAAGACCGAAATATGTAATCAAAACTACTGCTTTAAACATCAGTTTATTGTAGTGGAAAATCTCAACACTGATATTATTTTAGGTACTCCATTCCTTACTCAAATTTACCCTTTTGTTGTCGATAACAAAGGTATCAACACTAACATTATGGGTAATACTATACATTTCAGATTCTTGATTCCTGTTCGACAAAAGGAGTTAAATGCTTTGCAAAATAACTCCATTTATCAACATATCAACCTTATTCAAAGGAAGCAGAATAAGATAAATTTTCTTAAAGAAGATTTGTCTTATGCTCAAATTGAAGAACACCTACAATTACCCAGCACAAAACAAGAAATTCAAATGTTAGAAGATCTATTCAAAAGAGAAGTCTGTGCAGATCTTCCTAATGCTTTTTGGGAAAGAAAAAGGCACATCGTTGAATTACCATATGAAAAGGAATTTTCAGAAAGAAATATTCCTACAAAAGCAAGACCCATTCAAATGAATCATGATCTATTAGAAGTTTGTAAAAGGGAAATTCAAACTCTTTTAGATAAAGAGCTGATACGGCCATCCAAATCACCTTGGAGCTGTGCAGCATTTTATGTCATGAATCAAGCAGAAAAGGAACGTGGTGTCCCTAGGCTTGTTATTAATTATAAACCTCTCAACAAGGTTCTTCAATGGATTCGTTACCCTATTCCAAATAAAAGAGATTTATTAAAACGTTTAAGTATTGCAAAAATCTTTTCAAAGTTTGACATGAAATCTGGCTTTTGGCAAATTCAAGTTGCTGAAAAAGACAGATACAAAACCGCCTTTACTGTACCATTTGGCCATTACGAATGGAATGTAATGCCTTTTGTACTCAAAAACGCCCCTTCAGAATTCCAAAGGATAATGAATGACATTCTGAATCCATATTCAAAGTTTATGATTGTTTATATTAATGATGTATTAGTTTTCTCTGAAAACTTTGATCAGCATTTCAAACATTTGAAAACTTTCCTATATACTGTAAAGAAAAATGGCTTAGTTCTTTCAGCCACAAAAATGAAATTATTTCAAAACAATATTCGTTTTCTTGGACATTTCATAAATCAAGGTACTATTATTCCTATAAATCGAAGTATTGATTTTGCTGATAAATTATCCAGAAATCGTTGGGTTAACTTTGTGGATTATTTATGCAGGATCCAAGTTACCATTGAGCATGTAAAAGGTACTGACAATTCATTACCAGACTTTTTGACTAGGGAATTTTTTACAGGAGAAATGGGTGATCCCAATTCAAAAGTTTATCAGAGCCAAGTGTTCTAGTAAATCCACTCTTCGTTGAAAGCAACGAGTGACCTATTCATAGTGAGTACCCGGAGCGTTGGTAAGACGTTGGTAAGCTCGTGAACCCGTTGGTAAGCCCGATAGAGTGCGTGGTGTTCCCGGTGGAGTGTTCCCGTTGTTCCCGGTCAAGGTATGATCTATGTCTAGTTCATAAAATTGCTATTGATGATGGCTGGTTTTATTAGAAAATTTTTCTCTGGTTCTGGAAGTAATTCAGGACACATAATACAAAGCAAAGAAGAGATGATTAATGAGGACTTTTCAAACTGGACTCTTCCTAATGAAAATATTGAAAATATTTACAATATTGGTACTTTTGATTTCAAAAGCGCTTTTAGCGTAAAAATTCATGAAGAGACTTTAAACATTCAAAATAAGTTTCAATCAATTCCTCTTTTATCTCATATTTCTATAAGAAAATATTTAGAAAAAGGATTTCGTTATATTCATTTTGGTATGATTCAAGTAGCAGTCAAACCACTTGCTCATATTGGCATAGACATTCCTGTTTACATGGATTTACGTGATAAACGTTTGCGAAGATACAAATCATCAATTTTAAGTATGATTCAAACTAATATTTGTAATGGTCCTATTTATTTCAATTGTATTCCTAATTTTCCAGTTTCATTAACTGATCCTTTAATTATGAATTCCTTAATTCTCGATGTTCATCTGCAAGGAGAAGAATTTGAAAAACTTGCAGAACAATTTGTAATTATTTATCGCATTTACTTTAGATTAATGAGTTCTGCTATTAATCCCAAATGCAAATTAGTTAATAACTTTACCGATGAGACAATACTATTACAAATTGATGCTGACTATTCAAAGACCTTTATTCCTAAACGCCTGAAATGGAATGAAATTACCATTCCAGAAGCCTTTCAAATAGATGTTCCTCAGAGACCAAGAAATCTCGAGAGAACAGAAATTCAAGAGATAGTTGAAGAACAAGATGGTACAGTCCTGGTTCGTTTCAACTCACTCAATGAAAATAGGAGATCCGTCAGACCCTACTCTATTCCTAGAAATTCATTTAGAGAGTCTAGATCTTTCATTGTAGAAACTCCTTCTACTCAAGAAGATCCTTCAATAAGGATTCACAATCAAACACCTATTCCTGACATTTCAAATGAACTCAATTTTTCTCCTAATAATTCTCCTAATTCCAGTCAGATGCATGGAGAATTCCACGGTATTAATGTTATCACTAAACTTGGTGTTAAGATTGATATCGAAGAACTTGAAAAGGATTTCAAAGAAGAATCAGAACTCTACATATGGTATTCTAAGCTTGATGCATATTGTCAAGCTAAGATTCGACTTCAATGGATAAAAGATATTCAAAAATATCATGCTCCCTTTCATTTCGAAAACTGGTTAGAATTTTATTTTACAAAAAATGAAATTTCTGACCCATTCAAAAAATCTGCTATTAATGTACAAACAAGTTTGTACAAGAAATGGCAGCTTCAAGATGGCACTATTATTACTGCTATCACTCCTCCCTTACAGACCTTGAAACTCCATTCCAAAGAAGGAGAAGTCATTGCTACACCTTTTAAAAAGGGTCGTGAAAGTATTGACCCTAGAGGAAATGATCAAGTTAATTTGGATGATATCAAAAAATTATATCACCAGAATAACTACTCCAATCAAGTTTTACACACAATTTCAACACAAATAGATTCCTTATCTACAAACATTAAGGCTATTTCAAAACCAACAAGTTCAACATTCCCTTACAGTACTTCTTTACCACATTTTCAACCAAGAAGTATTCCTAGAGCCTTAGAAAATAAGCTCACGTTAGAAAACGATTCATTATTATCTAGGTTAAATCAAACACTTGATTCAATTAACAAGAACCTTCCCGGTCCCTCAAAAATCAATAATATTGAAGATAAGAAAGAATCAGATTCGGATTCCTCATTATCTTCTGATTCATCTACACTTGATTCAATTAACAAGAACCTTCCCGGTCCCTCAAAAATCAACAATATTGACACTATAGAAGAAAATGAAGAATCAGATTTCTCATTAGAATCTAATTCCTCTGAAAACTCTGTAGTTCAACAAATCAATAAAGTTGAAAACGATATCTTACAAATCAATTCTGATCAAGATATTAATAAAATTGAAAGAGGAAAGAAACCAAATTTCAATAGACCTCGTAAAAATTGGAACATTAGTAGAACTAAAGACTACTATCCACGACCTACTCCTCCTGACATTATGTATGAAGAAAGAGCAAAATTCCATACAAAAGATTATGATGGAAATTCCATTTATGAATGGAATATTGATGGAAAAAGTGAGTATGAAATACTCAACACATTACAAGAAATGGGTATGGCCAAATTGGCATACAAAATGAAAAGATGTTCTGAACAGGATATTGCAAGTTTATTCATAACTGGTTTTACTGGACAGTTAAAGTATTGGTGGGACAATGCTTTGACCTTGCAAGACAAAACAGCAATTCTTGAGCATACTATAGACGTAGAAAATGCCCAAGGAGAAATTACTACCCAAAACGATTCAAGTGATTTCCTCATAGTTACCATAGCTATGCACTTTGTAGGAAATCCTCAGGAAGAATTAGCTTCTTCAAAAATATTCCTTACTAACATTAGGTGTCCAACACTTAGTGACTTCAGGTGGTACAAAGACATGTTTTTGACTCATGTTCTTAAACGAACAGATAGTACTGCACCATTCTGGAAAGAAAAATTCATTACTGGTTTACCAACTCTGTTTTCCCAAAGAATTATGATTAATTTACAAAAGGAAATGGGAACAGAACAGATTGATTTCACTTCAATGACCTTTGGTCAACTTTTTGCTTTTGTCAAAAAAGAAGCCCTTGCAGCTTGCCAAGAACTCAAATTCCAGGCTAAATATGGCAGTAAGAGAAAAGAAATGGGATCTTTCTGTCAAGCTTTTGGAATTACTGGAATCAGTGCTCCTTCCACTGAAAGAAAGAAAAAATTCCTTCAAAAATCTTTTTCACAAAAAAGACATTCTAAGAAGAAAGATGATTCCTTTTCCCCAAACAAATTCAGAAGATTTAATAGAAAAAAGAATTCAAGTGATTTCAAGTGCTTTAAATGTGGCAAGAGAGGCCATATTGCAAGCAAATGTCGAAGCAAAGGAAAGATAAATGAAATCATTGATGGCATTTCTGATATTGAAGAAAACATCAGAAACAAGTTAAAAGACAGATTGCAAATCTATTCTGAGATCAATTATATTACTGACAATGATAATGGCAATTATGATTCCTCTAGTGAAAGTCAGGATGACTGTCACTGTAAACAGATTAATATGATTAAGTCTTCAACTGATAATAAGAAGATAAATCCTGATACAAAAGAATTCATCTTTGATATAATTCAACAATTACCTGATCCTATCAAACAAAAGGAACTTTTTGAAAGATTAAAATCTTTAATTCTGCAAGAAGATGAGAAGTTTAATATCATTCAACCTTTCAGTATATCAAAAGTTTTTGAAAAATATCCTATGAATCAAACCTCTGGTATTAAGTCCATCTCTACCAGAGAATTGCAAACAGAAATTCATATTCTGAAAGAAGAAGTCAAGTCTTTAAGACAGACTACTAACAGTATAGAAATGAAAAATCTCTCTTTAGAAGCTCATATTGCAATTATTCAATCTAAACTTTCCAAAGGAAAAGAAACTTATCTAGAAGAAGAAGAAGAAACACTTATTCCTCCACAAGAAATAAATATTACCCCCACTCAACCTTCAGCTTCTCAATTCATTTCTACGATTGAGAAATTCCAATTTCAAAAGTGGTTAGTTCATCTAACTATTTCTATAGGAAACTTCAAACAAACCTTTGTTGCAATGTTAGACAGTGGTGCGGATCAAAGCTGCATCAGAGATGGTCTAATACCAACAAAATACTATAGTTTTACTAATGAAGTCCTTATAGCAGCCAACAACTCTCCTCTTCGAATCAAAGGAAAGTTGACAAAGACCGAAATATGTAATCAAAACTACTGCTTTAAACATCAGTTTATTGTAGTAGAAAATCTCAACACTGATATTATTTTAGGTACTCCATTCCTTACTCAAATTTACCCTTTTGTTGTTGATAACAAAGGTATCAGCACTAACATTATGGGTAATACTATACATTTCAGATTCTTGATTCCTGTTCGACAAAAGGAGTTAAATACTTTGCAAAATAACTCCATTTATCAACATATCAACCTTATTCAAAGGAAGCAGAATAAGATAAATTTTCTCAAAGAAGATTTGTCTTATGCTCAAATTGAAGAGCACTTACAATTACCCAGCACAAAACAAGAAATTCAACAGTTAGAAGATCTATTCAAAAGAGAAGTCTGTGCAGATCTTCCTAATGCTTTTTGGGAAAGAAAAAGGCACATCGTTGAATTACCATATGAGAAGGAATTTTCAGAAAGAAATATTCCTACAAAGGCAAGACCCATTCAAATGAATCATGATCTATTAGAAGTTTGTAAAAAAGAAATTCAAACTCTTCTAGATAAAAAACTAATACGGCCATCCAAATCGCCTTGGAGCTGTGCAGCATTTTATGTCATGAATCAAGCAGAAAAGGAACGTGGTGTCCCTAGGCTTGTTATTAATTATAAACCTCTCAATAAGGTTCTTCAATGGATTCGTTACCCTATTCCAAATAAAAGAGATTTATTAAAACGTTTAAGCATTGCAAAAATCTTTTCAAAGTTTGACATGAAATCTAGCTTTTGGCAAATTCAAGTTGCTGAAAAAGACAGATACAAAACCGCCTTTACTGTACCCTTTGGCCATTACGAATGGAATGTAATGCCTTTTGGACTCAAAAACGCCCCTTCAGAATTCCAAAGAATAATGAATGACATTCTGAATCCATATTCAAAGTTCATGATTGTTTATATTGATGATGTATTAGTTTTCTCTGAAAACATTGATCAACATTTTAAACATTTGAAAACTTTCTTATATACTATAAAGAAAAATGGCTTAGTTCTTTCAGCCACAAAAATGAAATTATTTCAAAACAATATTCGTTTTCTTGGACATTTCATAAATCAAGGTACTATTATTCCTATTAATCGAAGTATTGATTTTGCTGATAAATTTCCTGATGAAATTAAAGACAAAACTCAACTCCAAAGATTTTTAGGTTGTTTAAATTATATTTCTGATTTTATTCCAAAGATGAGACAAACTTGGGCGCCTAATTTCTGATTTTATTCCAAAGATGAGACAAACTTGTGCGCCTTTATTTCAACGACTTCAAACAAATCCTCCACCTTGGACTTCGATTCATACAGGTATTGTTAAACAAATCAAAAGAACTATTCATTCTTTACCTTGCATTAATATTCCTCATCCTGAGGCTTTCATGATTGTTGAGACTGATGCTTCAAATATTGGTTACGGTGGTATTTTAAAACAACGGCTACCAAACTCTTCAAAAGAAGATCTAGTCAGATATCACTCTGGTGTCTGGTTAGGACCTCAAAAAAATTACTATACTATAAAAAAGGAAATGCTTTCAATTGTTAATTGTATTTTAAAATTTCAAGATGATCTTTTTAATAAAAAATTTCTCCTTAGAATAGACTGTCAATCTGCAAAATTCATTTTAGAAAAAGACGTAAAAAATCTGGTTTCAAAACAAATATTCGCTAGATGGCAAGCTTTACTTTCTGTCTTTGATTTTGATATTCAATATTTAAAAGGTACTGATAATTCATTACCAGACTTTTTGACTAGGGAATTTCTTACAGGAAAAAATGGGTGATCCCAATTCAAAAGTTCGCACTTCAAAGGATTATGAGATGAAAAAATTGACAACAGCAACTTCATCAACAAACAAATTCCATATTCTCCAAGATTTCCCTGCTCTGACTTACTCATCAGTAGTAGAAAGTAAGAAACCTCAAAATTCAACTCCACAAGTTCAAACTTCTCCAAAAGATCAAGACAGCCCATATTTCACAAAATCTGGTGTTCAACACATCTGCTTGACCACCTTCAAAGAACCTCCCCACTACAACACACTTCAAATCTACACTCATCAATTATTTCCGCCAAACTCCTATTGGCTGGATGATCCCCTCAAAACTCAACAATTCTATGAGTTGATCTTAGTTGACTCTGGGTCAGCTGAAATCACTCATACTCCTGATAGAAAAACTCCTTCACTGATTTCTTATTCAAAATGTGTCATAAAGAAGGTTATTCTACCAAATGAATGGTCCAGCATCTGGACTACAAAAGAATTCTCAATTACTTACGTTCCCAAAGGTTATACATACCAAGACTATCAAATGGCTTGGTTTCGAACCTTATTCTATAGGCCATTCAATCATTCATGGTTCCTTACCTTCCATTCAAATTGTGCTGACAATATTCCTATCTGGTTCTATGAATGGTGGCTACGTTTTGGCCCCGTTCCAGACATACTTCCACCTGTTGTTCTAAAGGCCTTCCAAACTTGGGTCCAAAGAACGGGAGATGAACATTTCAAAAAGGCTTTCCTATTCCACAAATCCTTCAAAGTCCCATGGATATTTTGTTGGACATTTACATTATTCAAACACTACAACGGTGACTACCCTCTCAGTCTGGGTAGAGAATTCAAAGTCAAATGGTGGACCCGTTACACTCAAGATTACTGCAATGAGAAGGCAGTATTACATTACATTCAAACGGGAAAGAAACTTCAACAAGAAATTCAGCAAATTCCAAAAGAACCAGCAAAGCCTGAACCAAAAACTCCTGCAAAAGAAGTAAAGACTCAAAAGAAGGCAAAAGCAGTCATAGATTTCAACTCCTCAGATTCAGAGAATGATGATATGAAGATTTTTCTGGAGTTCCAAAAATTCAAAAAAAATGCAGAAACAAATGAGAAGCTCAAAATCAAACTCCAAGCATTCCTCAGAAGGATCCTCTACTGATCCTATGGGAGGGCCTTGTGCTCAAGACCCTTTTGAATTATAAAAAAAAAAAAAAAAGTGTATATATATATCTTATCTTATCTTTCTAGTGTTCTCTGTAGTGAATGGTAACTACAGCTAGTCCGGAGCAAACGGCTACCGGTAAAGACTTATCAAATCCGTTTTAAAAAGGTTTGCTCCTAACCCAAAGGAGTATGGCTCTCAAACAGCCAATTTACTGGAGAAGTAATTCTCCACAACAACGTTATATGTAGAACGGTTCAAATCTACATGCTAGCCCAATCTCAAACGGTGGTTGGTAAAGGCATATTAAATCCGTTAATGGCTGCGGATTTGCTAAAAATTCGAAAAGTAAAGATTCCTACTCAAAAGATGCCAGCTCAAAAGAAGACAAAAGATGTCTACTCAAAAGATGCCAGCTCAAAAGAAGACGAAAGATGTCTACTCAAAAGATGCCAGCTCAAAAGTAAAGATTCCTACTTAAAGATGCCAGCTCAAAAGAAGACGAAAGATGTCTAATCAAAAGATGCCAGTTCAAAAGAAAACAAAAGAGGTCTACTCAAAGATAACAGCTCAAAAAGAAAAGAAAGATGCTATCTCAAATAATTACAGACAGACTCAACTATTCAAAAAGGAAAGGACAAGACATCTACTCATATAATTGAAGACAGACTCAACTATTGAAAGGAAAGACAAGACAACACAAAAAGATTCGTGCTGATCCAAAGAGCATTCAAGAGGAGCATTCAAGTCTATATAAACGCAACTCATTCATGTAACTAGGCAGAGGTTTTTGGAGAGGTTTTATAGAGAGAGTTTAGACTTTGTAAACTTTACTCTTTACTTCTGTATCCAATACTCTCAATTCAAATAATAATCAAAGCCAGTTCTCATTCCATCTCCTTTTAGTGGTTGTCATTTTCCTGGTTTTTTCTTATTCTATGTTTCAGCTTTCTAAAATTTCTAAGTTTAAGTTCATATCTTTTGGGTGAGATGCTGATATAAAAGAGGAAGAGAGTTATGAGGACAAATTTTATCCTCAGAATTAGGTGATAGGGTATGTGATTGATGTACAAGAATTTCTCCTAGAAGGAATTAATGCCAAGGGGTTACAACTAATGATCTAAACTACATGGTGGAGCCAAATTTATATAGGGCGATTCTGAAGAAAGTGGTAAACTAAGGACAAATAACGATTAACAAAAAAGGCCTTGCTTGACTTTAGAGTCAAATATAGTTGGAATTTATATTTTGTGAACATGAGCATATTGTTTAACTAATGGTGAGCCGTATTGTTTTCTTTTTCTATTTTTTGGGAGTGGAGGAGGAGTAAAACATTTTGAGGTTTAAGCATAAACTGAAAATGTAAAACATTTTGAGGTTTAAGCATAAACCGAATTTTTTTTATCACATGCACTTCCAAACTTAAATGCATTTCTAAATTCGAATTATCAAGAGAATAATGGCTAAAATAAAATAAATATTTCATATTAATAAGGTTATATGCTGTATATGGTGCCCTTTTTTGGGACTAGGGATGTGACTTTATTGCTTTTTCACGGAAGAGGTGGGGGTGTGTGTGTGTGTGTGGAGAATAAGGAGGGCATCTTGAGGTTTTAGTGTAAATTGAAAATAAATTGTCATTTATCTTAAATTTTCCTTGAAAAAGGAGGGGACACATGGACCCTATTCTGAATGGGTTATAATAATGGAGATTAATAAAACTTAAATTTAAAATCCTAATTACCTATTTTCTGTGACTTCGTCTTTGGAGTTAGGATGACCCAGTTATCTAAACTCCATTTATACCTTTTTATTAATTTTAAAGTTATGGTTGCATCATTTTTGGCTTTAAATGTTGAGCTTGCACACTAGAGATTACATAACGTATAAAATCTATATATAAAAAAAAACTCCAATTATCCTAGCCTCAAAGCCAAACAAAGGCAAAAAACAACTAAACAGATTTTAGATAACTGTAGTTATTTCAACCTTAGAGTTGATTTAACTTACAATGATTCCAAACACATAATTAAACAAGATACAATTAAATTTTGTAGTTAACTCCATAACACTACATTTGTGATTACAACGAGAAGGTCTTGCTCATCATTCATTGGCCTTTTAGGAATATTCTAAATGAGAGTCTCTCTAGAATTTCTAAGCATGTAGCATGAGTAGAGAGCTTTTAGCAATTAAGCATACACATTTAATTTTTTTAGAGAATTCTTCAATGGCGTCAATATGGTGCGTAAGTTTAGATGACCATTTTTTGTAGAGAATTGTTGTGTTTTGTACGTCATCTTCTTCCATGTCAGCGAAGTGCACCGGCATCTTTGGTTAAAGAGGGCACGCCGTTTGGTCTTCCTGCAATGAACATCTCATCCGGTCTATAGTGAGGGGACACTCCTGCGTTGCCGACTTGCCTAAAGGCAGCTCCATTGACAAATGCGTCGTCTATTGATCTCAAGTTCCATTTGTTTCCCCTCCCTGCTCCTGGTTCCTTCCATATTATCTATATTTCAAGTAGCAAAATTTTCTTGTTAGTAATTAGCGAAACTATTTAGATGGTTTAATTATACTTTGCAATGCTCTTAGGGTTAAGGGTGTACTAGTTATATACCTAAATCAAGAGTACCATATAAGATTTAAACTTGGTAAGTGACTTCAAATTTTTTGCATTGGGATATTATGTTTCTACAAAACGGCTTTATGCTATAATGAGTGTCCCGCTGCATTGTTTTCAATGCAAGTTGTTCCGTATATATAGATAAATTTGTAAGGTGATTAACGCAACACTTGATTTCAGATTTCGACGTAGTTGAAACTTAACTTGCAAACATATACCTTTTATGTGAAGTTTAAGACATGCTTGTAAAATAATGATGCAGACTTAAATTCAGACGTAGGGCACAAAATCTTACAGCTTTATTGTCATGCGGAGCAATATAGAGATTGCCTTGGCTCTTGATGGTAGGATTCATGCTCCCTCCCATTGCGTAGTCTCTCCACCCATCATAAAAGTTGTTGACAACATGAGCATACCCATGTCGAATCCTTGGCATACGTTGGATGCAATTAGGTCCAAATTTGTTAAATGCAACCGTAACCCTCATTTCTCGGTCTCGGACGAAGCCGTCTTCGTGCCCGAGAAGCATGACCTTGTCGTGATCTCTGAACCAGTTGTTAGAGATGGTTATCCCAGTCGATCCACGAGTAACATCAAGCAGTCCGTCCTGTCCTTGGTAGAGGGTGATGTGATCGATCCAGATCTTGTGGGATGAGACTATTCTGATTGCATCTCCGTCTGTGCCACCGAGGCTTGTGATGTGGTGGATCTGGAGGCTGTGGATGATCACATTGTTCGCCTGACCAATTGATATTGCTTTTGATGTTAGGAATAGTATCAGCTTAAAGCCTTAAAGAAATAAACTAATTTTTATGAAGCTATAGAACATTAGATTTATAGGCATGTGAGTGCAAGGCACATGTAAATTATCAAGTAAAATATAAGTGATTTCTTATTATATGAGTTTTTTCTTTGCAAAATGAAATTTCTAAACTATTCACATCTTGTCTGATTAAATTGTAATTGAAATTAACAGGTACATTTGAGGTCCGATGCAAAGTAAGAAATTGGGAAGGCCGTATAAAAAGACATGAGAACCCTATCAAAAAGGTCATAGATTTAATGGGTGCAACCGACACAAAAGAAGAGAAGAAGGAGCATTTCTTGAACTTACATGTGTGTCTACCCATACAAAACCGACATAACATGAGCATATCCATTTATTTAAAGAAAACGAGTCTCGTATGTGTCTGCCCTTACACCTCCAAAAGTACTTACATGTTCAATCAAGAAGCCGGCACCATAGGCAATGTGCACGTCAGCTCCGCGACCATCAATGGTAGTAAAGCTGGAAATGACAAGAGGCCTTTCAAGCTTGATATACATATCCTGCTTGAAAGTGATCCATACTTTACCACGCATCATCGTAGCTCCGTGACGCAACGTACCCGGTCGTGGGCGAAACGGGTCATCACTCGGATCAGTGACAAGGTACGGCCTAACACCACTCCCTCGATTATGTATCATCTTTCCTGCAAACCCGACAGAACACATGGCGAGTCTCTGCCTGTTGGCCGCCCAATTTGGGTCCCGCCTCCAGCATCGATCAATCACGTTCATGCCAAAGGCAATTTTGGCATTGAAAAGAAAGGATAGGAGAAAGAAGGCAAGAAAGATAAGCTTAAGGGGTGTAATGGAGGCCATTGATTGTATCATTGTGAGATGAGACAAGGAAGTAAAGTTCTGAGGGTTGCATTTATAGGAGAAGGTTTAAGGTAATGCTTGTTTTAGCTTCATATTGTTGTGTTTGTTCAGTTTTGTGCTGTTTTCTATTAACTTCGTATGTTTCAGAACTTTTCTGTTCAGGATTGTTCAGATTGAAAGGCTGTTATGAGGTTTCTGATAAAAATAGAAACTCTATAATTTGTGTGTGTGTGTGTGTGTGTGTGTGAATCTAATATATATGAGAAAAACAAGGCAGAAATGCTTCGACATCCATTACTTGAATCTGATTTATTATTAAACAAAATGTGTCGGATTGGACATAACAATCCAATACTGGCAAAAGGTCCCGTTTTGATATGGATCCTGACCCCTTACGATGGTAGCTCTCTCAGTATCTAAAACGAACCTGACTAATTGCAGCGAACAACTCAAAATTCCATCCCATTAATATTTTGAGTTCTGCATCATTCCATCATTGTACTGTTAGTTTTACCGTTGACCATGAGAGGATGCTGAGTTAAACGGACATGGTCTAGCGTGCTTCCAGAACTTTATGCTTCATCAATCTAGATTCAGATACATCTTGATGAATTCCATGAGGAATGACGAAAATTTTTGCATAAAATATCCAAGACAAACGATTGCGCACCTCAAATTTGCTTTGGCCCTGCAGGTTCAGTAGTGCAATCAATTAATGCTAACTACTTTTTGTAGCCCTCCAAATAAAATTCAAGGTTTATGTTGACCGTGGACTGTTTCCAAGTCCTGTATCTTTCATTTCATCGTTATAGCGCTTGCAAACTATATGAGAAATTTCTCTATTTTGTACTACCTACTTGATGATACTATATACATGAGTTTCGAATTGAAAAAAAAAGTTGTGTAAAATTTTTAATTTCTGCCTACATATTGATGGAGACTAATCTGCCCTGAACAATATGTTTACTTACGAATTTAACCCCCAATGCATGCTATTAATTGTTGATTATTATCATTCTTCAGTCAGAATCCTATGTTGCAGAACTCAAAATGACTATTCTTCATGTTAATCTTCTTGTTCATCTTTAAACTTACAGCCCCGACCTCGAGCGGAGATGAATTCACCTTCAACAGATTCAAGAACCCAAACCTGGAACTCGATGGCCTCGCATTGATTACATCTGATGGCCTCCTTGAGCTAACCAACACAGCGATGCATGTAAAGGGCCATGCATACCGTCCGCTTCGTCTAAAATTCAAGTCTCATTCTGGTAAAATCCTCTCATTCTCCACCACTTTTGCGTTTGCAGTGCTCTTTCCATACTCTGATATTAGCACCAACAGGATTACCTTCTTCTACTCTCCCACCGCCGACCTCTCGTCTGCTCTCCCTACCAGTTACTTGGGCCTCTTCAATAAAACCAACAACAAAAACCCAACCAATCACATTTTTGCCATTGAGCTTGAAACCGTTCAGAATCCTGAATTATGAGATATTAATGACAACCATGTTGGAATTGATATCAATAACTTGATCTCTAACCTGTCTAGGACCGTTGGTTACTACGATGATAACACGGGTTTGTTTAAGGAGTTGAGTCTTATGAGCGGCCAACCGATGCAAGTGTGGGTGGATTTTGATGGAGAAGAGATGCAATTGAACGGATATCTTATCTCCGATGCAAGTGGCTAAACCGAAGAGGCCACTTTTATCCTCGACAAATCTTTCAAGCTTGCTTCTTGATGCTATGTATGTTGGTATGTCTGGATCGACAGGTTCTGTTCATGCTTCTGATTACATACTTGGATTGAGATTCAAGATGAATGGGAGAACCAATTGAACAATGTGTCTGCCTATAGCTTCATGTTCTTTTGTGATATTAATTGTTGCTGCTGCATGCTCATTGTGAAGAGGAGGCTACTTGAGGACTGAGATCTCCAGCACAGGCCTCGTTGGTTCTCTTACAGAGATTTGTTTTGAGTGACGAAAAAAGAGGAAGAGTTGTTGGATGCTGGAGGCTTTGGTAGAGTTTACAGAAGGGGTAACATCTCCTTTTAAGAGGAGGTTGCAATTAAAATGCCACTCCTGAATCAAGGAATGAAAGAGTTTGTGGCGGTAACTGTTAGTATCAGCCACCTCCGCCACCGAAACCTTGTTCACCTCTTGGGCTGTTGCCGAGGCCGTTGGGTCAAAAATTACACCCCTTTTTGTCCAAGTCGAAAAGTCAAAGTCAACGCCCAACAAGTGGATCCAAGCCTAACCAATCCAGGCCCAAGACCAAGCAAGTGGGCCCAAGCCCAAACCGTCTCGAGCCCAAACGAAACCAAACCGGCCGGCTATCAAGAGGAAAGAGAAAGAAAAGAAGAGAAAATTGTAACAAATAGATTTTATATGCGAATAAGTAGAAAAATGTAATGAAAATGGGCAAAAACCCAAATTATGTAAAGTCCATGGCTAAAGTGTAAAATGTGTGCATATGGAAGTAAAGAATGAGGCAAAAAGCCAAAATTGTAAAGCCTAAGGCCTAATTTGCAAATGTGTAAAGATTATTTAACCCTAACATATGATAAAATGATATTTTTTTTTCTCTTTTCACAAAATACTAGGGTTTTGGCTCTCCACCAAAAAGAGCAAGTCTTTTTCTTCTTCAAAGAGAGAGAGAGCGCTCCAAAAGGAAAAAGAGTTCCTTTTGGATCTCCTTCATCTCTTTTTCCTCAGTACAGTCCATTAAAAAAGAACCCATATCTTTTGGAAACCTCCATCTCAAGAACTCAAGATTCAATATTAAAACCAAAGAAAAGAGCAACTTTTCTTTATGAAACTTGAAGGACAAGAGAGAAGGACTTTCCGGATGAAAGCCCATAGCTTTCGTCCCAAGCAAACATATTCGAACAAATGAACTTGGTGAAAGCTCTTGTTTTTTACTATGCCGGCGCCGATTCTCCCATGAGATTCATGGGAACATGGGTCGCAACCCATATTCCCCAATCAAAACGTGAATATGGGTCAGCTTCAAGACCCCTTCAAAGGGATCTTCTTGCTCTGGAACCCCTCAAAGGGGTTCCTGCCTTTAGGACCCCTCTTAATAGGGGTCCCGCTTTCGGGATCCCATCTTCAGGACCCCTCTCGGGATCCCCCACTTTCGGTACCCCTAAAGGGGTTCTTCTTTCGGGACACCCAACAAAAGGGTCCCCGCCTTCAGGAAGGCCTCTTGAACTTGGGAGGCCATCACTTTCTCTCATCTCCCTTAAAATAAAATTTTGTTTCGGGACGTTGTCTCGAGCCCCGCAAGGGGGCTGCTAGCCTCTTTTGACCCCAGCCTGCTGAGCGGGCTGGGGGACCCTCGTGTGATAGCCCGATATATTCCAAGAGGCTTGAAAATCATTTTCAAACACAACACATATATCATAGAATTAGTTCGCATGATACGTTAATCGGAGGTTCTCTCGCTTGTAATTAACAACAGTTTTGTTCGCGGCTGCTGGAGATTAGAAGCCCCACGATCAATAAACCGTTACCTGTCATGGGGGCATGACGAATCTGTGCACGCCTGAAGCACGTGCACATCCCATCCCCGTGGGGTGATGAAAAACACCCTGCTCTACAGACGCAAAGGAATGCTTCTCTTGGTCAATGAATTCATGCCTAATGGTGGTTTTGACAAGTTCTTTGAGATCATGGGCTATCTTGCACCAGCGCTACGAAAAACTGGGAGGGCAACAACTCCAACTGATGTGTTGCTTGTGGTCATAGGTCAATTCAATTCCCATGCGACTAGTGCTTCATGTGGATTGGGTGCTCAAGAATTGGCGAAGGAGGTCTTTGATTAATACAATGGACCTAAGATTCAGAGGAGAGCAATGCATCAGTGAGGTAGAGTAGGTGTTGAAGCTTGGTTTGTTTTGCTCGCATCTGTTGCCTGCAGCAAGGCCGAGCAAGAGACAGCGATGCGGACACAGGATGGAAATGTACGTCGGAGCTCTCACAGAGCTTTGGCACCATGCCATTACACAATAATTCAAGGTTTGAAGTTTCTATCATGTCTTCATAATCGTCTGTAGCCACTCTTTTTACTCCTTTCTCCATAGCTACCCCAACTCTCGCCTCTCCAGCACATTCGACGCACGCCAAATCCAGGGCCCCTCCAAAACTTTTTTCTTGCATCCCTTTTTCCATTGCATGCACTAAACACACACCAAGAATAAGGGGTAAGAAGGCTGGCCGTCAGGCCGGCGAGTTTACCCCAGGCCGTGGGGATTTCTGCATATCTCATAGCATGTTTTGCAGATGATGTGTGACTTTTTTCAGAGATAGAGGATAGAGAAATCATGGGGTAAAAGAACATCCTAGACATTTACTCCTTAGCAACATGCTAAAATATCTGCCAGAGTATCAGCGAGACTAGGTCTGCGATCGAGCAGTGAGTGCCCTTTGGTTGTTGTGAGCCTGTCTCAGCTTACGGGTAAGCAACCGTTTTCAGTTGTTGTTCCCCTCCAAAGGGCAGGTTCTTACACGTTACTCATCCGTCCACTACTGGAAACACCACTTGCCGTCTGACTGGCATGTGTGTCGATGTTGACAAAGACTACCTACGGCTGAGAAATTTCATGAAAAGTTGAATCAGATATCTAAATTGCAGGGTGAAAGATGGACTTTCCTGCTATCGTATTGGTGTCCACTATAAAGAAGACTATCGAAGACGACTACTCTACTCTAATACATGCTAGCAAGGACCGTTTAAAAGGGCGGAAATAGAATTTGTTCTCTTTTTTGGGAGGTTGACGCCCGATCCAATTAGATTTTCAGTATATGTTGCCATCTTACTATTTTCGATTGGCTGTGCTTCCTAAGGGCATTCTGTTAAAAATTGACACAGGTTATTAGAATGCAACGGCTATGGCAATATGGTAAGCCTGGATTAATGCATGAGTACTTTTGAAATTCATTAGTTTCGAAATTGGTACATTTGACACAAAATGTTCAGAATACATTAAACTTGATGATTATCAATATTGAGTACGAAAAAATGACGGCAATGAGAACTGAGCGAATTAGTGACGTTTCAAAGTGTAACTCTCTAGTATGGATTATGGAAGTGTAGTTTGAATAAAATCTACAAGTCTAAGAGATTTGTGCTAAAGCTTTTGTGTCAAACAATGATTACAAGTCCATACTCAAGGCATCACTTTTTATGCGTTTTCGACGATGGAGCTAGACTTACACATGAATAGTTTCAACAAAATAATAATCCCTTAAATAAGACTAAATAGCCGCGTAAGGTAACTGCACAGAGAGTACACATAATATGAAAAACCTTCCATATTCATGTGGTTGCATCAAAGATGATATATCAAAATGTACCATAATAATAAGCATTGCAGCAGTAAAATGATGAATCACAGAATCGTATACATGGACAATTATATATCCAAAAGGAACCAGGAAAATGAAACAAAGATATCTGATATCTCACTGCACCCTGATGTCGAAAGCTTCAGAGATAACAAGCTCATTTCATACTCGCTCATGAAAACAACCGCCTTTCCCATTGAAGAAATCGTTCATCAACGCTAAGATTCTCTCATTCTCTAGACCGCATCGAGATATGAGGCATATATTGAAGTGAGGGCAAACAAACGGTTTCTTCGAAGTCATGTCAAGGGGAGTGATATCTTTATTCTCCTGTACCAAAAAATGACATGAAAGTGTCTTATATTAACTCGCAGGTAATTTTGTTATAATATGAAGAAAGTTAATTTACAACGGAGGCACCGTCTATGTAATGAAGAAGAAATTTAAAATCACATCTCCTGGTCTGCTCCTTTACCAGTAGTGTAAGCAGTTCCAAATTAGGCAAGCGATGGAGGAAGTGTTCAACCGCTGAGAAATTACCGACCATAGTCCTTCCTTACAACTTAAGATTCTTAAGTTTGTGAAGATTTTGAAGCTCTGATAGCTCTTCCCCTGGGTTATTACCCTTGTCAGTTGTAAAGAAAACAAATTTAGTACACTTGAATTATATTATATCTCGACAATAAATGGATATTGATAATCTTCCCATGGGAATTGATGCTTTGATCATATAAGTTGACAAACATATAATAGGCTTAAAGCAAATGGAACAGAAGAAAAATTTAAAATCGCATATATTTGAAGGTTCGCCAATGTTTTTTGTTGTTGAAAGAAACGTAAATTCATTAACAGAGAGTTAATAAACCACAAAAGTTGTGCAAGAATCTCTACACAATAATACAACCACATGCCCCAAGCATGAGCCACCGATGTTGAAATCAGTTTTAGGAATTAATATTCAACTGGGTCGTTTTTTGAAAAAATTGTCCAATCTTTAAATGCCGTCATAAATAGTTTCACATATCAAAGCCGCTTTGTTTTCCAAACCCCACCCTCAAAACTGAGGTGTACATTCCTCAAATTTTAAAAGATGAAATGGAAGAGAATTGTTATGCATGAGTACCGGGGTCATTTCGTAATGACATAAGAGCAACTTCCATTACAACCTTCCAATGTCTTTCTAGCAAACCACCAAACACTCCTTCGACGTGTAATTATTACTAATTTATAAATAATGTTGTTATGAGCAAAGTGAGCATCCCGTGCCATAGGAGGAAAATTCTCTCATATGGCGGTCAAGTTAAGTAAGCATAATTTCTTTTATGTTGCATGATATTGATCGGATCAGATGATTGTGCTTTCAATACTCCTTGTCCTTGCATCAGATGATTGTAGAGGTTTGCAAACAAAACCCAGAAATCGACATGCAAGAGTATCAAAATTACATGGGAGTAGTAGTAGTAGTTGCTGCTGCTGCTGCTGCTGTGTCGCGCGCGGGTGTGTCTATGGAGAAGACTATGAAGATAAAAAGGGACGTCACATATCTTCAAATTGCGGTTTGACCACCATGGGAGAAAAATTCCCTCCCATGGAGCCTGATACCGACTTCTCTCATGTATTAATCACTAGCATTTAGAGTTAATTTTGAAAAACAAAATGAAATGAAAAAACAGACAAAATAAAAGCTTGCACAAGTAGAAGAAAGAGGAAGCTTAAGGGTACCTGAGTTCTTGGACCAACCAACTCGAGAAGTTCTGGATCACAATGAAAATTACCAATTCTAGCATAGTTCTTAGTTTGTAAAGATGCTTTATCCAGAGATGGAAGGTTCTCCAATACGACATCCTCTGGCCCCATAATATCATGGCAAGCTGATTCCAAAGATTGTAGATTACAATTAGAAATCCGAATTCTTGTCCCTTTGATACAGCAATTTTCTATAGATAACTTCCTTAGAAAATTTGAGGATATATCAGGATCCTCAAGGTAGCAATTGCAGAATTGCAAATCTTCAAGAACTGGGCATTCAGGAACAAGAGACAACAATGAAGCAGTGTCCATATCAAAGCGATAAAGATGCAATTTTTGACGTTATGCCTAATTGCATACTGCATCCATGTAATAACTTGTTCTTGTGCATTCTCAACAACGTCATGTGACCACTTGAGTCGGAAACTCTGCATGTCCACTGCGTCACTGAGCAACAGCACAGTATAGACAAAGGTTGGGAAGTTAATGGTGTTCATTCGTTTTCCATTATTACCGGAAAATGAACCATAGCCATCATCATGAAAGAATAGATTAGGCATAGAGGTCCATAGATTTCTCCATCTTTTCGCGAGAATGCACATGCGCACTACATGCTTTGTATCCAAGTAAGGACTTGATAAGATATCATGAAGGTCACAAGCGTGCAACGTTTGTTTCGAAACCAAGTAAGGATCCGATAACCTATGGTGAAGGATTGCGTCGGGTTGTTGGCTTATCCTATCTTGATCATTTTTTTCTATTGTTGTTGGTGTTGGTTCCATGATGAGGTTATATCTCGAACACATTTGATTCAACAGTCGGCATGCATGTTAACCTGTGAACATGATACATCGGAACATTCAATAAGATTTGTTTTTATAACATTGATCCATAGAAATAAAACCAGAAAAAATACACCGGTGTTCGGATAACCGGAGTTTAATTTTTAGGCAGGGGTATAGCTGCATAGTCATGAAAACTCCGGTTTTCAGGCATTACCTTTACTATAAAGATGGCTCCTTTGTCTCATAAGTCGGTGTTTTGCTTTATGATAGACTTGTATATTTCTTTAAACACCGCAAATTAAGGACAAACAGCTTAAGTAAAAAAATATTATCTTAGAAAAAACTTGATTCTGAAGCATGCACAGTTTATTCAAATCAAGTTCTTCTTATCTTTGCTATTAGAGCTTAGTAGTGTTTGTTCAGCTCAGAAGCAATATAAAAAAGATACCCATCAGTTTAGAAATAGGATTGAAAAGGCAAAAAGCTTTTTAACATTAATCACAGCAATAAAATATCCAGAAAAAGAAGCCCAAAATCGTCTCTATCGATTTAGATGTTGTACCTAAGCGATAGGGTATTAGGGATAGAGATAGAGGATGAGAAAACAGGTCGCTCGATGAGAAAACAGGTCAGATTATATAGTTGTAAGTTTGTAACAAACCTATGGGAGTGAAATAATGATTGAAGATCCCTCAGATTGTATCTTAGTCTCTTACTAAATCCAGGTATCAAGGGCCAGTCCCTCATTTCCATTTCAGAACATCCTAGCCTTAATTGCTATTCATCAAACCACATGGATCGATCTAGTCACTAATAAAATGCATATTCTCCTGAATCACATAAGAGTTTGGCTAGCTCCGTATATGTATTTCATAAGAGAGAAACAATATCGTTGTTGTACAAAAAGATACCAAAGAGAATGATTGCTCATCCTATGCTAGAAATAATCGACCATGGGACGGAAATCCTCTGATTTTGCCAATTCTATTTCTCAATGATATCGACAATTGGTTGAATTCAATGAAACCATTTTAGAAAAGTTAATGAATACTCTTAATAAATCAAATTTTTTTTCCACAGGACCATAAGTAAGCACATAAACACAAAGAGATTAATTCAAATATGAAACCCTAAAATAATTGTATGATTTAATTAATGTGAGAAAACTATAATCAACAAACCTAACCTTGGATGAGTCAAGGACTGCGATCAGTTGCTTCAGCTGAATGTTTAAGGAATGAGCCTATTTGGTTGTCCGGAAATACCGGTAGAACCGAAAGTAATATTAAAGTAGCTTCCAAAAAAGTTGTTATGAAAGTAGACCTAAATCTTACTTCTTGTATTTGTTTGTATGTTTTTTTTGAAGAAGTAAGTAAAAGATATAGTAATTTACTATGTTTCTTTTATAAGAAACAAACAAAAAAGTATTTTTTAATAGTATTATATCATTACTTTATGGAAGTAATAAAAAGAATCATTAAATAATTATTCTTGTGCTCCATGGTAACTTCTCATCCAAAATGAGAGAAAGAAAATCTTCAAAGTAACTATACCGCATAGAATCCACCTCATCATCATAAAATAACTTCTAACTTCCAATCTCTGCTTCCGTCAAAACAAACACAAGAAGTACATGAAGTAGACTTACTTCCAGTAGTTTCATATTACTTCCGTCAAAATAAACACAAAAAGTACATGAAGTAAGCTTACTTTCAGTATTTTCATATTACTTCCATGCAAACAAACATGCCCAGAGAAAGAGAAGATGAAGGAGCGATACATATGAAGTGAAGGGTTTTGAATTTTAATCATATATAACCCCCAAGACTTCTCTATTTCTTATATTACCCCATTATAAGCATCATATTTTCATATAATGTTTTTAATACATGGCCCAAAAACTTATGGATATCCGCAAAACAACCTCTAAAACCTCGTATTTTTTTTTATAAAGAATCTACAGATTTGTAAATAAATAATTTTACTCTCATGATAAGAAAATCATTCAACCCGCATTAAATTTAACTGCTCATAGTAAATTACTCTTTTCCTTTATTTTATTCTTCTTTTTTCCATCTTAAACTATAAACTGTTGTATTGTGTGACGCAGAAATATCAATAGGGATGTAAACATATACGGATAATCCAAGTTTACTTTGTATCCGTGTATCTTATTTTTTTTTATCAAAGATAGCAATTTCCTTCCGCTAATAGCCATCAAATACGGATACGATAACATCTATATCCATTATATATCCGATGTTAAAAATAGTAATTTCTTATTTTATCGGGTTTATTTTTTCTAATATGCATTTCATATATATATATATATATATATATATTGGACTTTTATCAAATACGGATAATAATTCTCATTCACGTTAACTCATGTTTGGTATTATACCTAACTGTTATATAGTAGTTCTCAGGTGACAATGGTATATGGTAATCCTTTGATCTGAGATCATCATAATGTCTTGTGTGTGGAACGACTATACTTTGACTTCTAACCAACCATGTGCATACAGATTTTCGTTGGGCATAGTTCCGAAGCATATGAAAATAGTGAGCAATTAAGATGAGATTCGTCTCTCCCAGTATAGGGAGTTGATGTCGTACTGTGTGTGATATAACAATAGCCATAAATTTTTTGCCAAGATAGATGAGTTAAACTGATAAGTGTTATCAGTTGTATTTCTATAACTATAAATTGATATCAACACGATTTATTGAGTTATTGGGTCTGACAGTTTACCATATCCTGAACTCAATATGACGTGTTTTGACAAAGAGACCAGATTGTACGATGATTGTCACGGACATGTTTTGACCGGTTTGGTGAGTTAGCATGCCGACCTATTCTTTTCGACACATACTTGGGTAGCCTTCACATGCAGCTAGCGTTGCTGTTATGCTTGTGAGTCCAAAAATGCTTCGTGGATTTATGAAATCCTTTTATCTCATCACCAACGTATTGTTGAGCCTTTAAAGTCCCATACAGAAGATGCACCGATCCAGAAAATAATGTCGGGAATTTAATTTACGTATATTGATACATAGTGTAGTCAAAAAGAGAAAAACACTAATTTATTTTGGTTTAAATGAAATGAACTTATTTATGCCAAATGTTGGCTAAGTGTATTTATCATAATTAAACCTGGATAGACTAAGTTTAATAAATCTTAATCATGCTAAAATGACATGTTTATGGAACATGTCATATATTAACTTGGTTCTCGAAACACAAGGAATTACACTGAAATATCAACAATAAGATCTTGAACCATGGAGAGAGAAAAGGAGTTGGCCTCGCTTAGAGCTCGCCTGAAGAAGGAGACCCACCACCGTTGCTCGGTTTTCCCTAACGTGAGGGACAAAGGTAAGAACTTGGCTTCATTTGATGGGTTGGAAGGGGTTATGTCTTCTCTGGGTTCCCAAAGTTTGGGTTCTTCCAAAAGGGAGCAAGATTCGAACTTTAATGTGGTCTGTCACATCCTGCTTCCCAAAATACAGAAACATGAGAACGTAATTCGGCTAGCTATACTATCTATGGGGAAAAAATATCATAATTACATTAAGGCCTCTTGCAGTATATCAAGCGACACAGAAATAATAATAATTCTAATACATGTTTATTGCCACACCAAATAACAATAATGAAAGCAAATACTAGAATAACAAAAGTCTCAAATCTCAGACTGGTTTAAATAATAAGTGAGTAAACGGTACATAAGTCCTAGTCGCTTATGGGCTCACAAAAACAATCTAATGAAATAAAGTACAGTACTGGAATAAACTAAAATAACCTAATGACCTAGATAAGTGAAGATGCGCCTCAAAGTTTGGCTACCTCCTTGAAATACTTTCGATCCCGTGGTTCTACTGGCAATGGATCTGGTGTAAGTCGATGTAGAACACCCCAATACTTATGGGGAGGCGGAATTTTCAAAAACGAACTTGTTTAGTGAACAAACATCGACTAACCGCATGAATCGAAGCTAAACGATAACTAACAACAAACATAGAGTTTCTATGCTACTATGTTTAGGGATTATACCTAACGAATCGTGTCCTTCGTCTTTGTGAACTCCTCCTCCTCCTCGGCCTTCTCGAAGTAGTAGACGATCCACCCGAGAGCTTTACTCCAAGCTTAGCCTCTAAACTTGAGGCAACTAAACTTCTTTAAGTGCTAATCAAAGAAGCTAGGTGAAATATAGAGAGGGTTATGGATTAAGTAGTCTTACTAATCCTTGTACTCAACTCATGAGAGGGGAGGATTAGTGTTTGAAGAGGGAGAGCTTGAGGAGAGAGAAGATGATAAAGATAATGATATGAGAATAGTGAGATAACATGATATATATCAATCATTTCTTTTTATCAAGAAAAGAATAAATAACAATTTAACAACCATGCTTGATAATATCTAGTGATGATTCATTAGATGGACAAAAGACATGCATGAATCATCAAGGTGACTCACTAATCACAATCATTGTATATACCACCTTAACCTCCTTAGTCACCACCTTGTAGAAGCTTCTCGCACAATTACGAGAACGCCCCTCCTTTCCGCAAAAATACGGAAAAACTTTAGACTGTGTAAATCCAATAACCGGATACCAGTAACTGGCTTAAACCAAAGCCGACTGGTAAAAACTGTCCGAAAGTCGTACGTGCGTAAACACACGTATGCGTCCGAACCCTTGTCGTAAAACCATACGACCTCTATATCGTTTCGCCTGGAGTAGGGAAACTCTCTGTGTGAGACTCTAGAGACTCGACTACTACGCTGGTAGTGGGTTTAACCACAGACCGCAAGCGGCACTAGCTGTACGTAACGTTCCCCAGGTAGATGTCGATAAGAAGGCCGATGAGGGAACCCATCCGAACTCCTACTGAGTCTGATGTGACAATCTCCATACAGTCCGGTCCGTTCGTCTATGACTATCGCATATCGGGCCTAGGGGGCGGCAAGCGTCAGTCCCCTAATAGCGGTATAAGTCGTGTCGGAGGGAAGCCCATTACACCCTGAGAAACTACTGGAACCTACCAGCAAATCTCGCTTGCCCTGACCAGGGACTTTGCGTAATGGCTCTCTGACACAGCGCAATATCAACTCCCAATACCGGGAGAGACGAATCCTATCTAACCGCCACTGCCTCCAAGTGCTCGGGACTGCACCCAACTGCTACCTGTTTGCACGACTCCTTTGAGCTGTGGTAGGGTAGCAATCTAAGAACAGTGGGACACACTCGAGACGAAGTAGCAGTGTCAAGTCTGCGGACTATACTGTACTCATGTCACCTGGGAACTGTTCACTGACGACTGGTATAAAACCAACCAACAGTTCCCTGTGAGTCCTGTCCGGTGTACCCGTAACCTAACGAGCACCTGCATACTATCTCCAGTACGATGTACTGACGGCTGTGGGACAGACCATCTCCCCAACTGGGATGAGAAGCGTACACACTAGTCTACTCCGGAGTATCGATGCTCTGTCTCGATAATCCAACGACCAGGGACCTGAACAAGGATGTGCTTGTAGACTACCCAGCCCCCACTAGTATGACTGCCATCACAACGCTGGTAGTCAAGCAAGATCCTAAGAGCTCTATCAATACGTATACTCACATATTAAGATAGAAAAACCAAGTAGCATACTACCATATTTAGCAAGACTGTAATATACATGTGAATATCCCAAGCTTCCATTAAGTAATATACAAACTAGTATGATACAATAATGGCCCCTAGGGCATAAACACTAACAATCTCCCACTTGCACTAGGGCCATGTACTGGCATATCGAAGATCGATGATCTCGAGTAGCCTCTCGAACTGAATCTGAGGTAGGGCCTTTGTGAATGGATCAGCAATGTTCTCTTCAGACGCAACTCTCCGAACCTCGATCTCCTGACGATCAATGATCTCCCTGATCAGGTGATACCGCCTTAAGATGTGTCTGGACTTCTGATGGGACCTTGGTTCCTTCGCTAAAGCTATAGCTCCGTTGTTGTCGCAATACAGAGGTATTGGATCAACTATGGTAGGAACCACCTGAAGTTCTGTTAGGAACTTCTTCATCCAGACTGCTTCTTTTGCGGCATCGCAAGCAGCTATATACTCCGCTTCCATCGTCGAGTCAGCAACGATGTCCTGCTTGGAGCTCTTCCAGCACACCGCCCCTCCATTAAGGGTAAATACATAACCCGACATGGACTTGGAATCGTCCTTATCACTCTTGAAGCCGGAATCAGCAAAGGCCTCCAACCTGAGGTCTTTTCCGCCGTAAACCAAAAACAACTCCTTAGTCCTTCTCAGGTACTTGAGAATGTTCTTTACTGCTATCCAGTGTTTCTCCCCTGGGTCTGACTGATACCGGCTCACCACGCTCAGTGCGTAAGCTATATCTGGTCTGGTACACAACATCGCATACATTATAGAGCCTACCGCAGAAGCGTAGGGTATAATAGACATGCGTTCCCTTTCCAAATCAGTCTTGGGAGACATCTCTTTGGAGAGGGTGATTCCGTGACAAGCCGGTAGATTACCGCGCTTAGAATCTTCCATACTGAATCTTTTCAGTACAGTGTCGATATACCTGGACTGCGAAAGTCCCAACATCCTCTTGGGTCTATCACGATAGATCCGGATCCCCAGAATGTAAGAGGCATCACCCAGGTCTTTCATGGAGAACCTGTGTGACAAGAATCCTTTGACAGATTGTAGCATAGGAATGTCATTTCCTATCAATAGAATGTCATCCACGTACAAGACGAGGAATACGACACTTCTGGCTACAACTTTACTATCTATGCACGGTTCATCTGGATTTTTGATAAAGTCATATTCTTTGACTGTCTCATCAAAACAGATGTTCCAACTCCGCGATGCCTGCTTTAGTCCATAAATGGACTTAAGCAGCTTGCATACTTTCCCGCTGCTCCCACTCTGATTGAAACCCTCTGGCTGATCCATATAGACGCACTCTTCTAAATTTCCATTCAGAAAAGCCGTCTTTACGTCCATCTGCCAGATTTCATAATCATGGAAGGCAGCAATAGCAAGAAGGACCCGAATGGATTTGAGCATAGCCACTGGAGAAAAAGTTTCGTCATAGTCCAAACCAGGTCTTTGACGAAAACCCTTTGCAACAAGTCTAGCCTTATAGGTTTCCACCTGTTCATCTACACCAATCTTTTTCTTGAAGATCCATTTGCATCCTATGGGTTTTACTCCATCTGGAGGAAAGTCCAAAGTCCATACTTTGTTGGTGTACATGGACTCCATTTCGGTCCGCATTGCATCTAGCCATCGTACCGAGTCGCCGCTCTGGATGGCCTGCTGGAAGTCAGTAGGTTCATCATCATCTATGATGCAATCCTCTTTATCCCCGTCTATGAGAAAACCGTAGTATCTCTCAGGCAGATGAGACGGCCTACTACTCCTGCGGAGGGGTGCGGGAATGTCCTGTTCTTCTTGAACTTCCGGTTCTACCAAACTTTCAGTACCAGTTTGTGGTTCTGGAATTTCTTCCAGTTCTATTTCGCTCCCACTAATTTCCTTTTCTAAAAACCGATGTTCCAGAAAATGGGCATTACGAGAAACAAAGACCTTTTGTTCCTCTGCGTAATAGAAATAATATCCCTTGGAGTTCTTTGGATATCCCACAAACATACATTTTACTGATCGTGCCTCGAGCTTGTCCACATGCTGCTTTTTAACAAAAGCTGGACATCCCCAAATCTTCATATGCTGAAGATGGGGTTTCTTCCCAGTCCACATCTGATATGGAGTGGTAGGCACAGTCTTGGTAGGAGCCCTGTTCAGAAGATATGCTGCTGATTCTAGCGCATAACCCCAGAAAGATCGCGGTAACTCAGCATTACTCATCATGGATCGTACCATATCCAATAGGGTTCGATTCCGTCTCTCCGATACACCATTATGCTGTGGAGTGTATGGAGGAGTAAGCTGAGAGAGAATTCCTTTCTCTTTTAGGTAACCTAGGAACTCGGCACTCAAGTATTCACCACCTCGATCAGATCTAAGTGTCTTGATACTTTTGCCGGTTTGGTTTTCTACTTCATTCTTATACTCTTGGAATTTCTCAAAAGCCTCGGATTTATGTTTCATCAGATAAATGAATCCGTATCTTGAGTAATCATCCGTGAAAGTAATGAAATAGGAAAAACTACCTCTTGCATGTGTAGACATTGGACCACATACATCGCTGTGTATGAGTCCTAAGAGCTCGCTCGCTCTTACTCCTTGTCCAGTGAATGGAGTCTTTGTCATCTTTCCTTTGAGACAAGATTGACAAGTGTCATAAGATTGATATTCGAACGAGTCCAAATATCCTTCTCTATGCAACTTAGTCAACCTTCTCTCATTGATGTGACCCAGTCTACAATGCCATAAGAAAGCTTTATTTAAATCTGGAGACTTTCTTTTTAGTGTGTTCTGGACATTGAAAATTTGGAGTTGGTTTAAAATATATATACCGTTATTTAGTGTACCTGACCCAATCAAACCATGATTAAGGTGGATGTTGACAACATCTCTTACAAACGTGAAATCATAACCTTTATTTGATAACAAGGAAACTGATATGATATTACACGTTAAGCTTGGCACAAAAAAACAGTTATGTAAAACCAAAATGTGTCCACTCGCCAATCCTAGGTGATAATCCCCGACGGACGCAGCTCCCACGCTAGCTCCGTTAGCAACCTTTAGGGTCATATCACCTTCCTTCAGCACTCTACGGTTTCTCAGTGCCTGCAATGAATTGCAAATATGAGATCCTGATCCGGTATCCAATACCCAGGAAGTAGAGTTGATCGACAGAAAATTCTCAATTACAAACACACCTGAAGTCGAAGCCACAGCTTGCTTCGGTTCCTGGTTCTTGGCGTTCCACGCCTTGCAATCCTTCTTCCAGTGCCCTTTCCTGTGACAATGGAAGCACTCATCCTGGCCAACTACCGGTACCGCAAACTTTTTCTTTCCCTTCCCTCCCACCTTACTAACACCTCCTCTAGGTTTGTGTGCGGCCTTCTTCTTCCTTCCTTTGGCCCTTGCCTTAGACCCGGAAGAAGATGTACCGCCAACAAACATAGCGGGTGTTTCCCTTGTATTCTTCAAGGTGCCCTCTGTACTTCTTAACATGTTCAGGAGTTCCGGAAGTTCAACTTCTTTTCTTTGAATGTTGAAGTTCAGGATAAACTGGGCGTAGGTGTGAGGAAGGGACTGGAGAATAAGGTCTGTATAGAGCTCATTATCCAAAGTCGTCCCAAGGTCTGCGAGCTCTTCAATATAGCCGATCATCTTTAGGACATGTTCTCCTACCGACGACCCGACAGCCAACCTCGCTCGAAACAAGTTCTTAGAGGTCTCGTATCTTGCTATACGAGATTGCTCTCCATAAAGTTCCTTTGTATGGAGAAATATGCCATCAAGGTCCATATCCTCGTGCCTCCTCTGATGTTCATTGTTCATCGAGGCAAGCACGATGCACTTGGCTTTCGCGCAATCTAAATCCCAGGTTTTACGGATTTCCTTATCCGCATTACTGGATTTGGGACCAGGGACAGCAGGTGCCGTAGCGGTGAGGACGTACCCCAATTTGTCATAGGTCAAAGCCATTTTGACATTCCGCAGCCAATCTTTATAGTTTGGCCCTGTCAGTATATTTTTTTCTAAAAGTAACTTAAGTCCAGTCATTTTCAGGGTCGCTGCAATTAGGAGAGAGAGAAGAAAACTCTTTAGCATGATGCTCTTGCAAGTTTAGAGTGGTTTTTAGTTTATCTAAACTGGATGGCTCCCACTGTTTCTCGAATCCTTCCTCAAACCATAAAAGAAGAATTAGCCATGACTATTCTCACCGTACAATATTTGCTTAACCGTTCAGCCAGGCTAGTGTCGATACTTCGAGGGAGGTTTTCCAACGCTTTCGCGAAGTTCCTTAATTAAATAACCTCTTTTCTCTGGGGGCGTAACCCCGCTGACACCTTTCTGGACACCTACTAGGTTTATAGTATTGATCGTTAAGTGACGAATATCCTGATAAGTAGCATATACTCACAGTAGGATCGGGATCCAAATATCATCGTATGATAATGTTGAAAGAGTGCTACCAACATTCATCAAACTCCAAATGGTATGCATCTCTTTGCAAATTTCAGTTTCTTTAGAAATTCCCGATATAAGTTTTTGCCCCATGCTCTTATGACCTTGGCTTTGGTCAAAATGTTATAAGTCACATGTCAAGTTCTACCCGTCATTATCTTGTCAATTTGAACCCATCCGTATATACCCCTGACTTTGGTCAAATGGTAATACGACTGTCCCAAACCAACTCATCTATCTTATGCAACAAATGAAAACCCAGCAGCTACCAAACACTATGCCTTGACTTTGGCCAAAATGCATAGCTTGAATACTACTGAATACCCAAATGAAATGACGGAGGGCTACGAATGGTTTTGGCGAAACCGTGAACGTAGTGAACTTGATATAACCGAAGGAACCTGATAGCTTTTAAAAGGAGTGGTTAAGGCTCCGCATTTAAAAATATCTGTTTTTAAAATTAACCGAGTGGTTTCTTTTAAATTGTTCCAACGATTAAAACTTTGGTTTATTTTCTTTGCATTATAGATAATGCGTCCCATCATTAACCTATCATTGCAGAAAATAACGAAAATACAACGTCCTCTTATGCCATCCGCATTCGCCACGGGGTCCCGTCATTACCCGTTAGGTTACTTAATTAACGACAGAGCGGGGGCTGGGCTAGCGCGGGTGTAAAACATAAGTGACGTCTAAATAGCTATCATATATATAGATATTTTACATTCGTCTGACGCAATGATATTCATTCCAGATCACAGATGAACTTAATTGGATTTGCAAGCAATCCGTGTTTGTTTTGAGCCTGCAACAAAAGACGGATTACACAGTTGTGATGAATAGCCATTACCCCATCCAAGACCTCCCTGCGGGTGCGGCAAACTACCCGCTCGGCAGTTTGTGCACCCCTCCTTGGGTCTGTCCTAGGAGCAAAAACAGTAAAATGAAATAATACAACGGTGGCTACAACCGCAACCTGGATGTGCCCCGCAAAATAATATTACAACAAATTACATTTACATCAAATGAATTAAATAATAACCCATCACATAACCCCGGCTATCCATCACAACAGTCCAACACAGTTCATATGCACAAACAGATAAAATCCATTACAGAAATGTGCAACCCCCTGCCAACCGACATACTAGCAGTTAGGGGAGGTTTACGAACACATTATACAAACACGGATATAATCCATCAAGCAAATACTGTATAATTTCGATCGATTAAACATTTTTAATTTTGCTCCAATACTGCTCTGTAAATCTGGAACCTGAGCAAAAATAAAATATTACAGAAAATACCAAATATCACAGAGAAGCAACACAGGAAATTTGGGTTCCTGACTCGGCAACTCGGCGCCGGAAGCGCGGCGGATCGGTGGGATCCGCCGCGGTTCCGCGGCTCGGTAGACGATTCAGGAGCCCAAATTTCTTGGGTGTTCTTCTGGTGTCTTTTTAAGCTTTCTGAACTTTCCTGAAAAATTTTAGGACTTCATTTAAAATTCGACAGAAACTTGTGATTTCGGGTTTCTCCGGTTTCGTTTTTTTCGTTCGAAATTCATACAAATTTGCAAGTAAGTTATTTATTGTTTAGCGAGGCTCTGATACCACTGTAAGTCGATGTAGAACACCCCAATACTTGTGGGGAGGCGGAATTTTCAAAAACGAACTTGTTTAGTGAACAAACATCGACTAACCGCATGAATCGAAGCTAAACCATAACTAACAACAAACATAGAGTTTCTATGCTACTATGTTTAGGGATTATACCTAACGAATCGTGTCTTTCGTCTTTGTGAACTCCTCCTCCTCCTCGGCCTTCTCGAAGTAGTAGACGATCCACCCGAGAGCTTTACTCCAAGCTTAGCCTCTAAACTTGAGGCAACTAAACTTCTTTAAGTGCTAATCAAAGAAGCTAGGTGAAATATAGAGAGGGTTATGGATTAAGTAGTCTAACTAATCCTTGTACTCAACTCATGAGAGGGGAGGATTAGTGTTTGAAGAGGGAGAGCTTGAGGAGAGAGAAGATGATAAAGATAATGATATGAGAATAGTGAGATAACATGATATATATCAAGCATTTCTTTTTATCAAGAAAAGAATAAATAACAATTTAACAACCATGCTTGATAATATCTAGTGATGATTCATTAGATGGACAAAAGACATGTATGAATCATCAAGGTGACTCACTAATCACAATCATTGTATATGCCACCTTAACCTCCTTAGTCACCACCTTGTAGAAGCTTCTCGCACAATTACGAGAATGCCCCTCCTTTCCGCAAAAATACGGAAAAACTTTAGACTGTGTAAATCCAATAACCGGATACCAGTAACTGGCTTAAACCAAAGCCGACTGGTAAAAACTGTCCGAAAGTCGTACGTACGTAAACACACGTATGCGTCCGAACCCTTGTCGTAAAACCATACGACCTCTATATCGTTTCGCCTGGAGTAGGGAAACTCTCTGTGTGGGACTCTAGAGACTCGACTACTACGTTGGCAGTGGGTTTAACCACAGACCGCAAGCGGCACTAGCTGTACGTAACGTTCCCCAGGTAGATGTCGATAAGAAGGCCGATGAGGGAACCCATCCGAACTCCTACTGAGTCTGATGTGACAATCTCCATACAGTCCGGTCCGTTCGTCTATGACTATCGCATATCGGGCCTAGGGGGCGGCAAGCGTCAGTCCCCTAATAGCGGTATAAGTCGTGTCGGAGGGAAGCCCATTACACGCTGAGAAACTACTGGAACCTACCAGCAAATCTCGCTTGCCCTGACCAGGGACTTTGCGTAATGGCTCTCTGACACAGCGCGATATCAACTCCCAATACCGGGAGAGACGAATCCTATCTAACCGCCACTGCCTCCAAGTGCTCGGGACTGCACCCAACTGCTACCTGTTTGCACGACTCCTTTGAGCCGTGGTAGGGTAGCAATCTAAGAACAGTGGGACACACTCGAGGCGAAGTAGCAGTGTCAAGTCTGCGGACTATGCTGTACTCATGTCACCTGGGAACTGTTCACTGATGACTGGTATAAAACCAACCAACAGTTCCCTGTGAGTCCTGTCCGGTGTACCCGTAACCTAACGAGCACCTGCATACTATCTCCAGTATGACGTACTGACGGCTGTGGGACAGACCATCTCCCCAACTGGGATGAGAAGCGTACACACTAGTCTACTCCGGAGTATCGATGCTCTGTCTCGATAATCCAACGATCAGGGACCTGAACAAGGATGTGCTTGTAGACTACCCAGCCCCCACTAGTGTGACTGCCATCACAACGCTGGTAGTCAAGCAAGATCCTAAGAGCTCTATCAATACGTATACTCACATATTAAGATAGAAAAACCAAGTAGCATACTACCATATTTAGCAAGACTGTTATATACATGTGAATATCCCAAGCTTCCATTAAGTAATATACAAACTAGTATGATACAATAATGGCCCCTAGGGCATAAACACTAACATCTGGACCATGCAAAACCCAGACGTCAGAGCGTCTAAAATAGTATGATAATAACAATGGCATGAATGTGATGTGATAGATCGTTATAATAAGAACTAGTGACGTGTAGCCAAACAATAAACAATAACAATAATAACTTGTAATATAACAGTCGGAACATGGTAAATTAACATATCATGTGAAATCTAGATGTCAATATCGCTAATTCTTGTCTATCATAATGGTATTTGAAATCAGTTAATGAAATTTTCCTCGTTATTCAACAGGATCCCGTGCGTGCCCGGGACAACGGTAACATACCCCCGGGGATGAATCCCGAAACGTGCCGCTAAGTACTAAATCTTACAATGTCAAGTACAGTCGAAAGATGTCAACATCATTATTCCGGAACACAGAGGCCCCTATCGACTGATCAGTCTCTAAAATGTAAGTTCTCTTGAGCTATGATTTGGGTTCCATTTCTTAATTTCCCATTTTCTCAGTTTTATGTTTCTTGTCAAGTGTCAATCTAATCCTTACTTAATGACAATTCTAGAAAAATCACGTAACATATTATGTCAAGTCAAGTTAAGCAGTAGATCAATCAGTAGGCAGTATCATAAATTCATTGGTATTGGGTAATAATTAAATTGCAAGAATATCCTGACATGGTAACGATTAAACAAGTTCAATCATGGATACATGTAAGCAATCAATATAACTAGAATTATCAAAAATAACATAATTACATCAATAACAATGAATAAGTCAATTGGTCATGCACATGAAAGTTTAGTTCTGGAATTTCAGCAACACTCTAATTTGTAAAATTTAAAAATAACAAACGATCTCTAAAAATATGAAAAAAGCCAAAATGAAGCTAACTCGATAATGTTTACATTGATATAAACTAGAGCAACTCAGTTCATTTATACAGAGAGTTATGGATATTCAAAGTTGGAAGTTTGGATCTGGAACTTCTCTGGACAGCAGTTCAGAGGTGAGTTTCTTCACAGTTTATGATAGTTAAAAAATTTATTTAGAAGGAATCTTTTTTACAGATCTAAGGTATTCCGAGTGAGCTTAGAAACGAGCTAAAAAACACGTGCTAACTATTTTTGTACAATTTATAATAAAATTTTCAACGCAAAATGTGCAGTAAATTTCAAAATTGTCTTCTCCGCTTGGTGACGACATTTCTTATATAAAACTACAATATTTTTCACCTATATTTTGCAACAACGATTATTTGACAGGATATAAATTAATGATCAAAACATGGGTTCAAACAATTAAACTAATTAATATAAAAATTATATTTTTAGGCTTAACGATATATCGTGATCCAAATCTCGATGTCTCGTTGATGGGTTTAATACCAATTTATCAAATAGTAATAATAATATTACAACAAGATTTAATCTTGCCATAACTACCATGTAAAACAAGTATATAAATACTTGTCTTCGGTCGAACGATTACGAGTATGGAAACGACTAGGAAGACGACAAAGCTTGAAGCCGACGGCATGCTCTTGGCTTGGCTTTGGGTTAGGGTTTCGGTGAGGGGTGCTAACGTAGGGTGTGCTTGGGTATGGCTGTTGTTGAAGAAACGAGAAGAAGAAGAAAATGGCGGTGCGGAAAACGAGACGGCAACGATCGGGGTTGGGTCGACGGCTGGAGGTAGGGATCAAGATTTTGAGGGGAGAAAGGAGAAGGATGGGGTTTAAATAGGGTGTTAATATTAGTTAGTATGTATGTATGATTTTGTTTTGTATAGTATATTTCATATTGTAAAATTAATAAATAAATAAGTATTAGTGTATTAGTATGTTATTATAGTTTCAATATAATTTTGGTGGTAATATTATACTCGTATATGAAAAGTAGTTTATTATATATTATTATTTAAGTATATGATTAGCATTGATTGTGAAGTTATGTTTACGAGATATATATGATGTTATTTAAAAAGACTAAAGCAGTTTATATAAATTTAAATTTAGTTATTAAGTATTAGTTAATTTCTATATTGTTATTATATAGTGTGAGAAATATATTAATATATATTTAGTTTGTTTAATCAGTGTGTTATATGTAGAGTATAGTTATTATTATTTATTAAGTTTAATTATTTATTTAATTTGTGTTTCTATCAGATAATTTAATATTTTATTTATCTTAAATAAAATATTAAACTCCAATTAATATAGTTTCATTTGAGCAAATAATAACTAATATCATTACTATGCCGTACAAGTTTTCTTAGATGTTACATCATATCCAACTACAAAAGAATTTCGTCATCGAAATTTACGAAAAACAAAAATGAAAAGAAGAAAAGAAAATTACCGGATTCAAGGAAATAAATTTGGAATTTTTTGACGGATTTCATCTTCACGCTTCCAAGTGGAGTCTCCATGTGAACGACCACTTCAAGTAACGAGAACCAACGAGATAACTTTATTCTTCAGGATTTTCTCTCGACGATCTAGGATAGCAGTAGGTCGCTCTTCATAAGATAGATCATTACCCAAAGTCAACTCCGAGTGATCCAAGACATGAGTCTCATCTTGTACGTATCGGTGAAGTTGAAATACATGGAATATGCCATGGACACTTGCGAAGGATAGTAGTCGGGCCAAATGGTACACCACTTCCCCAATCCGCTCGATAATATCAAACGACCCAACAAATTGACGACTAAGCTTGTCTCGACCACCAAATCGGATCACACCCCTTGTCGGTGATAGTTTCAAGAACACATGATCACCAACAGCGAACTCTAGGGGTCTCCTTCCTGTATCATCCTAACTCTTCTAACGGTCTTGCGCCATCTTTATATGCTCATGAATCAATTGGACCTTATCCACGATCTGAATGATTAACTCCGGCCCCAACAGATTCCTTTCTCCAACATCATCCCAACACACATGTGAACGACACTTACGACCATACAATACTTCAAACGGGGCCATCTGAATGCTGGCCTGAAAACTGTTGTTATAAGAAAACTCGACTAGGTGCAAGTGATCTTCCCACTAGCCCTTAAAGTCTAACATACATGCTCGCAACATATCTTCAACAGTCTGAATAGTCCGTTAGGACTAACCATCTGTTTGTGGATGATATGCTATGCTGAACTTCATTCGAGTACCCAAACTTTCCTGCATGCTCTTCCAGAAATGAGATAGGAATCGAGTGTCTCGATCAGACACGATGCTAACCGGCACCACATGCAGTCTCACTACCTTTTGCATATACTTCTCTACTAGAGACTCCGTTGACTGACCAACTTGAAAAAGTATAAAATGAGTTGTCTTGGTTAGAAGATCAACAATGACCCACACTGCATTATTGCCCTTTGGACTCCGTGGTAAAGCGGTCACGAAGTCCATGGTGATATGCTCCCACTTACATTGAGGAATCTTAAGTGTTTGCAATAAACCGACAACTATATGATGTTCAACATTCACTTGCTGACGCACCAAATATCTAGACACGAAGAGAGCAATCTCTCTTCATGCCTTCCCACCAGAAATGTTGTCGCATATCTCTGTACATTTTTCGTACCTCTCAGATGCATCGAATACATAGAACTATGTGCTTCCTTCATGACTTCATTACGAATCTCACCCTTCGGCACACACAAGCGACTCCCATATCTCAGCGATCCATATTCATGAATTGGTAAGTCCGTTCGAAGAACTGTCTCAACTTGGCCTTGAAACATCTTCAATCAAGCATCTTGCGCTTGTACAACCTTGATGCAGTCTATCAAGGATGACTGTAATTGAAGTTGCATTAATTGCCCTGACGAGCCCGGTAAGACTAGCTCCAACTTAAGCCTCTGAAAATCGACTATAAGCTCCTTCTGCGAAGTCAACATCATCATTGTTGGCAACCGATTCAAAGCATCCGATACTACATTCATCTTTTCCAGATTATACTTCAAATCTAAGTCATAGTCGGCCATCAACTCTAACCATTTTCTCTGCCTCATGTTGAGCTCTTTTTGAGTGAACACATAATTTAGGCTCTTATGGTCGGTGAAAACCTTAACCCTCTTGCCTAATAGGTAATACCTCCATAATTTTAAAGCGAAGATAACTATAGCTAACTCTAAATCGTGTCGGATAATTCTTCTTATGCATCTTCAGCTGTCGAGACACATATGTTATCACATGCCCATGCTGCATCAACACACAGCCCAAGCCTTTTCCCGATGCGTCACTGTGAATCCCCAACCCTTCGGAACCATTCAACACAGTTAAAACTGGAGCAGTAGTTAGCTTCTGCTTCAACAGGTCGAATGCTTGAGTACACTTCTTGGACCATACAAAGGGTTCTTCCTTTCGAGTCAACTTAGTCAACGGCTCGGCTATCCGAGCGAAATCATGCACGAATCTTTGATAATACCCAGTGAGTATAAATAAACTTTGAACCTCCACTACTGTCCTCGAAATAGGTCAATAGCGAACTACAACAATCTTTTCCGGATCCACTGCTATGCTGTCTCCTAATATAACGTAGCCTAAGAATTTCACTTCATCGAGCCAAATCTTGCACTTGCTTAGCTTGACATATAATTTCACTTGCCTCAACGTCTGAAGTACAATTCTCAAATACTTTTCGTGCTCCTCCTTGTTCTTTGAATACATCAAGATGTCATCAATGAAAACCACAATGAACCGATCTAGATACTAGGAAAAGACTCGGTTCATTAGGTCCATGAATACTGTGGGAGCGTTTGCAACCCCAAACGGCATAACTAAGAATTCGTAATGCCCGTATCATGTTCGAAATGCCATCTTGAAAATATCTTCTGACTTCCCTCGAACTTGATGATATCCCGATAGAATATCTAATTTCGAAAACATCCTTGCACCACCGAGTTGGTCAAACAATTCACTGATACGAGGAATGAGGTACTTGTTCTTAATGGTCACCCGATTCAGCTCTCGATAATCGATGCACATTCACCGAGTGCCATTAGTCTTCTTGACTAAAAGAACTGGAGCTCCCCATGGCGAGCCACTAGTATGAATGAAGCCCTTCTCCAAGAGGTCCTCAACTTACTTCTTCACTTCTTCTAGTTCTACCGGTGCTATCGGATAATAGGACTTAGAAATCGGCGCTGCTCTGGAGATTAAGTTGATCGAAAATTCCACATCTCGTTTTGGCGGCAAAACCGAAATGTCCTCAGGGAAAACGTCCATGAACTCACGAACTACCAACGGTACTTCTTCTTGTCTAACTACCAATGGTATTTCTTCTTTGTCTACTTCTATCGCTAATAAGATAGCATTGGTCGGCTTGGCCCTGAAGTCAACTGGCCCGACAGATCTGCCGTCGCTCATGAACTCAAATTCTGGATGACTAGGAATCTAAAACGTCACCTTCGCTCTACATTACATATGGAGTGAAAAGTGCCGAGGTAATCCATACCCAAAACCACATCGTAGCTTCCGGTATCGATCACTAGAAAATCTGCAAATAACTTTCGACCACAGACTACGACGGACACTCCTTACATTCCCTGCTAGAAACAACCATTCCATTCTCGGTGTGTATGTCCTAACCTTTAGATAAAATTTCGTGTGGAATAGAGTGTGTGCTAACGAACTTGGAAGATATAAAGCAATGGGATGCCCCGGAGTCAAACAAAGATAATGCTGGGAAAGAACAGATAAGGAGAGTACCTGAAACCACATCCTCAGAAGCCTCTACCTCTTTGGCCGTCAGGGTGAAAGCCCATACCTGATTAGGCCCTTGCGTGATCTGCCTCTGCCCATATGCATGCTGCTGCGGTGCTCTCGAAACATCCTCTCTCAACTGAATTCTCGATGGACATGTGTTGATCTGGTGGTCAGCAACTCTATAAACCAAACACTGTATGTTCACTCTCCGACAATCCCTTTGAGTATGGCCAGGCCGCTGGCAAATACGACGGACCATGACTTTCTTCTGAGCTGGAACTGGAACAAATGGGCACTTCATGGGAATGACTCCCTGTCTCCGGATAGGAATGCCTCCACGCACTGGAACTCTAGTTGGCACCTGAACCACCTAAAGCGCTGGGACAACCTACTGATGAGTACCTCTTTCTGTCTGTGAGCTTCTACTGCTCTCTAGCTGCCGTAAGAACCTGAGAGAAGGTAGTCAACCCCAAAGAAGTGATGTTCCTTTAGATCTCTACGTCAAGACTCCGCAGGAATCACCTTGATCTATCTGCCTTACTAGCTACCGTGGGGCCCGCAAATCGACTGAATCGATTCCACTTAGCCGCGTGCATATCCACTGGCCTGCCATTCTGCCTCAAGCTGAGAAATTTTTCTTCCATCTCTTCTCTAGCCGATTGTGGGAAAAACTTCTCCAAGAAACTCTAGTTGAATGTCGTCGAACCGATCGACTTCGTCAGACGAATCTCTTCGACGAGCCACCACTCACGAGTGTATCACGAAGCTAAATGCACACCACATCACTCTCTTCTCATCGGGGATTTGAGCAGCGATCAAAAGGTTCTCGGTATCTACGAGCCACTGCTCAGCCTGAAACGGGTCCTCTATTCCCTGAAGTTGGTTGGGTTGAGCTTTCGAAAATCGGCAACGGTACCTATGCACGGACTATGCCTGCTCTCAATAGCAGTGGTAGCAGTCTGTTGGGAAGTTCTCAAGACCTCCTGAAATGTCTCAACCTGCTAGATCAAGTTTGCCTGGCGTTATTGATTCTCTAGCATGCCACACATGACACTGAGGAGCTCGGCGTTGTCATTCGGTGGAGTGGGTGAGTCCTTCTCACCATGATTCTGAAGTTAAGGAAGAAAGACAAAATTAGCAATTGGAAGAAGATTAGATGGAAGCAAAGGATTCAAGAATTTGAATGATAAAGTAGAAAATGTTGCAAGACATGTTCCTAAGGTTCAAGGGATTTAAGGCCAATGAATTTGGGTCTGATACCAAAATACAAATTGAACTCGTTGTCCAAACTAAAACTAAACCTAGGCTCTGATACCAACAAAACCTTTTCACGTCTCGCTTCCTAAAATACGGAAACACGAGAACGTATCTCAGCCAGTCATGCAACCTATGGTAAGGAATCACCCTCTCATAGTCACATTAAGGTCTCTTGCAGTATATCAAGCAACACAGAAATAATAATAATTCTAATACATGTTCATTGCCACACCAAATAATGATAATGAAAGAAAATGCTGGAATAACAAAAGTCTCAAATCTCAGACCGGTCCAAATAATAAATGATTAAACGGTACACAAGTCCTAGTCTCTTATGGGCTCATAAAAGGAATCTAGTAAAAGAAAGTGGAGTACTGGAATAGAATAAAGCAACCTACTGACCTAGATAAGCGAAGATGCGCCTCAAAGTTCGGCTACTTCCTCAAAATACTCTTGATCCTGTGGTTCTACTGGCAATGGATCCGAGCTATGCAAAACCCAGACGTCAAAGCGTTTAAAATAATATGATAATAACAATGGCATGAATGTGACGTGATAGATCATTATAACAGGAACCAATGACGTGTAGTCAAGCAATAACAAGAATAAATTGTGATATAACAGTCAGAACATGATAAATTAACATATCATGTGAAAGCCAGGTGTCAATGTCTCCAAGTCTTATCTATCCTAATGGTATTTGAAACCAGTTAATAAAATCTTTCACTTTACTCAATAGGATCCTATGCGTGCCAGAGATAACGGTAACATACCCTCGGGGCTGAATCCCGAGACGTGCCTCTAAGCACTAAATCCTACAAAACCAAGTACAATCGAATGATGTCAGCATCATCATTCAGGAACACAGAGGCCCCTCTCGACTGATCAGTCTCTAAAATATAAGTTCTCATGAGCTATGATTTAGGTTCCATTTCTTGATTTTCCATTTTCCCGGTTTTATGTTTCATGCCAAGTGTCAATATAATCCTTACCTAATGCCAACTCTATGTAGGGTTCCTAGGCACTCTAAGGAGGTTCCACAAGGCATCAACCATGCCAAACAAAATTTTTCCGGTGCCGAGAAATCCTAATATAGATCGTTAACTAGAAGTAAAGGCGAAAAGCAAGCAAGTAAACAACTTTATTGCTAAGTGAAAGGGACTACAACCTTTGTAGATCCGCTCCACCATTTCTTTAGCTCCGAGATGACGTCCCTCCGCTGCGATCATCAGGATCCCGGACTCTAGCAATGGTTTCGTCGGAGAAATGATCGGGCTAGGTCATTGACTTCGAGGCCGAAGATGATCTACGTTGGGGAGACTCAAACTCAAGCTATGCCTTCACTTGGTCGAAAACTTTGTGAAGATAACACCCTATACTACATGGCAAGTGGTAGAGGATGAAGAAATAGGAAGTGGGTTCACTTTAGAATTGGATTTCTCACTCTTTTTCTCATGGCACCATTGGAGCTCTTAAGCTTTTGTGAGCTTGATGAAGATGAAGAAGAAGAAAGAATCAAATGAATTAAAAGAATAATATGAATACTTATCCTTTTAATCATGGCACCATGGTTGAGTTAAGCCCTCATGCTTAACTCATGTAGAGAATTAACCATAGCATAAGGTTAAGGGTTGGGTTAGCTAATATCTTAAACAAATGACAAAGAGAGTTGACTTTGTCAATGTTCATCAAGCTTCATGAAGCTTGATAACTTTGACCAAAGTCACACTCTTTTGTTATATGCTTAGGAAAATAGTAAACCCTAATCTAACCTTGATTTGGTTCAAGTCTCATACACAAAACTTGTTTGTATCATCAAGCATGATACAAACATGTACACTTGCATATATCACATATAAACAATGTGCACATTCAAGTAAGAAAATCAATCTTAAGTGAACCAATACTAGTTAATGTAAAGTAATATATCAAATATATAATTATACATTAAATCATTAAATCAACACTTGATTTAACGATCCGGTCATATCGCATATAACCGACTAATATCAAGTGTATCAATGTATCGAATGAATACTTGATTCGGTAACCCGGCTATATCACATATAACCGACCGATGATACAAATCGCGAGAATAGAATATAGTATCACATACTGTTATTATTTTCGGTCCCGCACATATCTCATATGCGCTCCTATTTCGTTTCGCTTGAGCCAGGAAACCCCTGTGTAGGACTCTAAAGACTCGTCAATACGCCGACAGTAGGTGATGATCATATCAAACACTCACAAGCCGCAAGCGGTCTGCTAAACGTAACGGCCACCCGGGTATTGAGCGATCAGATGATCAACGAGCAAGCCCGCTCACACTCCTGTGAATCCAACGAGTAACACTACCGTACAGTCCGGTCTGTTCGTCTGATATGTCGCATATCTCGTCTAGGGGTGGTAAACGTCAGACCCCAATAACTCGATAAGTCGTGTCGATATGAGGCTCATAACGGGTCGAGAAACTACTGGTAACACTTACCAGTAAATCCCTAAAGCAGCCTTGGCCAAGGACTTCCTGTTATAGCCAATCGAGCACAGCGTAACATCAACTCCCTATACCGGGAGAGACGAAACCCCTCCTATCGCTCATTGCCTCCATGTGATTCGGGACTGTACCCAAAAGCCACCTTTTTGCATGCCCTCTTGGAAATGGTATGATGGAAATCAAAGCACAGTGGGAATCACACAAGACTCTATGACGATCTCGGGTCTACAGACTAACCTGTACCAGTGTCACCAGAGAACTGCCATCTGACGTAAGGTATAATACCATCTGGGAGTTCTCGGCGAGTCCATCCAGTGTACCCAGTCTCCACTGAGCACCCGTATATCATCTCTGATGTCAAACACCAATGGATATGGGATCATCCATCGCCCATCTGTATGGGTCGAGAAGGTATACGCTAGTCTACTCTGGTATATCGATGCCCCGTCTCGATACACCCACGACTAGGGACTTTGAAGGATGTACTTATGGACTACCACGTCCCCACTAGTATGATCCGCATCATAGTCCAGGTAGTCAAGTACACATCCTAAGGGCTTTACCAACATGTAATAGAGAGACAATCAGTGTACACGTTAAGGTAAAGAGTAACCAGATATATGTCCCAGCATCCACTACAATATACATCCTATGTACAGTAACGGCCTCTAGGGCATACATATAACTAACAATCTCCCACTTTCACTAGGGCCATCTGTAGCAGTGGTTGTAGTATCTCATACTCAACCATCCCATAAAAGTCCCTCTCTGGGAAAAGGCCTTTGTGAGTGGATCCGCCGTGTTTTCCTCTGAGTCTTCTCTCCTAACCTCGATCCCCTGGAGATCAACCATCTCCATGATCAGGTGATACTGCCTTAGAATATGTCTGGATCACTGACGGGACGGGCGTTCCTTGGCATAAGCCACAACTCCATTGTCACACAATGGAAGGAACAAAGTTCATCTCATGAACTAATATACACCCAGACTGCCTCTTTGGTAGCATCTTAAGTAGCGATGTATCCAGCCTTTATCGTCTAGTATGCCACGGTATCTAGCTTGGAACTCTTCCAACATACCGTCCCTTTACTGAGGGTAAAGACAATTCCTGCGACTGACATTCAGTCGTCCTTATCACCCTGGAACCTTTCCAGTGATTCTCTCCAGGATCAATTGATACCTTCTCACTACAACTAGTGAGTATCCTAACATCCAATTAGATCTATCTCATAGATCCAAAACCCAGGATTTAGTAGGTATCACTTTGATCATATATGGAGAATCCTTGTGATAAGCGGAGATTGACCGAGCATAGCATAGGAAACTTCTTCCCTATCAAGAGTATGTCATCCACGTACTCTACGAGGATCACCACCATACTCCCTACTACCTTTTTGTATATACAAGGTTCATCTACCATTTTGATGATGTCAAACTCTTTGACTACCACATCAAAACAGATGTTCCAACTCCGCGATGCCTGCTTTATCACATAAAACATCTTGCACACGTTTTCGCTGCTCCCACTGTCTACGAAGCCCTCTGGCTGTGTACTTACAGACGCTCTCTTCTAAAACATCATTTTAGAAAAGCAGTCATGACACCCAACCACCAGATATCGTAGTCATGGTATGTAGCCATGGCAAGTAGGATCTGGATGGACTTAAGCATAGCCACTGGAAAAATGTTTCATCATTATCCATGCCTGGTCGATGACGAAAAACCTTTAACAAGTCTAGCTTTGAAAGTCTCAACTTTTTCATCTACACCAAGTAATCTTCTCAAGATATACTTGCTCCTGATGGGGATTTAACCCTTCAGATATAGCAACCAAAGTCCATACTTTGTTGGTGTACATGGATTCCATCTCAGATCACTAAGCATCCAGCCATTCTTATAGAGTCTCACTCCTGATGGCCAGCTCGAAATTAGTTAGGTCATCATCCCACGATACAATCCTCGCTCCCACTGTCATAGAGAAACCGGAGTATCTCTCAGGTGGGTGAGGAACCCTACTAGATCGGCGGAGAGGCTGAGGTTCGTTGGTTGCTATTGAATCCTTTGGTTCTACCAAATCATCAGCTGCAGTTTGTATAGCTAGAAATGTTTCCAGTTCTACCTCATGACCAATAATTTCTTCATAAGAAATTCCCTTTCACAAAGGTGGCATGCTGAGTAACAAAACATTTTTGTTCTTCGGTTAGGTAGAAGATATTCCCTTGCGTATGCTTGGGATATCCAACAAACTTCTACAGATCTGACTTTGCCTCGAGCTTGTCCGGATTTTGCTTTTAGACATAGGCCGGACAACCCCAAATCTTAACTGACTTAAGAGATGGGCTCTTCCCTTTCCATATCTTATATGAAATGGTAGGCATCTGATTTGATCGGAACCCTATTCAATAGGTATGCAACTTCATAAGTGCATAACTCCCTAAAAGGAAATAGGAAACTCAGTAGTACTCATCATAGAGCACACCATATCACATAGGGTGTTATTGCTCCGTCCTGATATACCATCGTGCTATGGTGTATACAGAGGAGTAATGCTGAGAGAGAATCTCATTCTCCTTTAGAATAATCCAGGAATTCCGTGCTCAAGTATTCTCTTCCTTGATCACATCAAAGGACATAATAATTTTACCCGTATTTTGGTTCTCTACTTCTAACTTATATTCTGTGAATATCTCAAAAGGTTCGGACTTGTGTTTCAACAGGAACATATGTCTGAATCTTGAGAGATTATCAGAGAATGTAATGAAGTACAAAGAACCAGTCTTGGCATGTGTAGACAGGGGACCTTCATACATCAACATGTATCAATCCCAAGAGTTTACTAACTCTTTCTCTATTTCCAATAAACAGAGCTAGGGTCATCTTATCTCTGTGACATGACTGGCAAGTTTCATAAGATGTAAATTCAAACTAATTTAAATATGCATCTTAATGTAACTTCAGCTAGTCGGGTCGCATTGATATGACCTAGTCTACAATGCCTCAAGAAGGATTCGTTCATTTCTGAACTCTTCCTCTTGTGTGTGTTCTATATACTAAGAACCGTGGTTTGATTCAGAACGTCAATGCTTTTAGATAACGTGCCTGAACCGATCAACTCTTGATATAGGAAATGTTCAAAATATTATCCAACAATACAAAATTATATCCTTCTTTATCTTAAATAAAGAGACTGATATGATTTTGTATATCAGGTTCGGTATCTAGTAACATTTGTTCAGAATCAATGTATTCTGGTAATATAGGGTGACAGTGACCAACAGACTTGGCTGCAACACTTGCACCGTTTTCTGTCTCATGAAACTTATCACCCGTTCTCAGTTCTCTACCTTTCTGTAGCCCATGTAAAAGATTACATATGCGGGATCCTGATCAGGTATCACATACCCAGGACGTAAAGGATACTGAGAAACAGTTCTATGTAACGAACACACCCGAAGATGATGCATCAGCATGCACTTTCTTCGTTTGGGCGGCACGGGAAATCTGGTATTCCCCAATTTCCTGCTCTGTCTTATAACAATTATAAGTTGGAACGGGACCAACGTTCCCCAGCTCAGTATAATAAGCGGGTTCGGTCAATATATCCGTTTTATTATCTTGATTAAGGCACGACATGGTTGCTACATGGAGAGAGAGAGAAGAAAACACTCTGCGTGCGCTCTTGCAAGATCAAATTGGTTATTATTTTATCTAATCAGGATGGCTCCCACTGTTTTTATCAAATCTTCCTTCAAACCCTAAAAGGAAAGACTAGCCGGGATTAATTATACGCTACAAGTTCGCCAATCTTTCAGCCAGGCCAGTGTCGGTACTTTGAGGGAGGTCCCCCGTGCTTTCGCACGGACCTAATTACAATAAACCTCGTTTTCCCAGAGGCGTAACCCCGTTGACACCTTTCTAGACACCTACTTGATCGGCTAATTGTAATGTGTAAAACTCTCCCAGGAGTAACAATTACTCGCAGTGGGTATCGGGATCCAACTATCTCATAGAAGGTATGCAATCTCATTGCAAATTTCAACACTTGAAATTCCCGATAATATTTTGCCCCGAACGATCTATGACCTTGATAAGGTCAACAAACCATAGACCGCAAGTCAAGTTCAACCCGTCATTTCTTGATTGAATCAAACCCACCCGCACGACCCTTGACAAGGTCAACAAGGCCGTACGACTACCCTAAAACAATCTGCATCATATGCATAAACAGATAAATACTGGTTAGCTACCGCACACTGCGCTTTAACAAGGTCAACAAACGCAGCACGAATACTAAGCAGGATTTATCTGAAATGACGGAGGGCTACGACAGGTTTTTCTGAAAACCTATTGCGTAATGAACTTGATATCGTTGTAGAATCAAATGATTTTAAAATGGAGTGTTTTTGAGGCTTTTCTAGTTTTGCTAAAGGGGTCACTCCCGGTGAAGGGATCGTCGGCCCTTTCCTCATCGAATAAGATGCAGGATATATCACATATACCGCTGTGCAAAGCAAGAACTATAGGAGCAATCAAAAGAAAAACTGAGGGTTGTAGCATCTGCTAGTTATTGCTAAAGGAGTCACTCCCGGTGAAGGGATCTCGGTCCTTTCTTTATCGAATAAGGTGCAGGATGTTCTACAAGGAACACCGCGATGCAAAGCAAGAACTGTAGCTACCTGTTTTTGAAAATTTGATTCCACAACATCTTAGGTTTCTTTTTCTTTCATTAATCACATTAATGAAGTCCCATCATTTAAATCACCTAAACATCACAGATAAATACGACGTACACTTATGCCATCCGCATTCGCCTCGATGTCCCCTCGTGCACCGTTAGGTTAGGTAACTAACGGCAGAGCGGGGCATGGCTAGCGCGGGTGTAAAACATAAGTAACGTTTATATAATATATCATATATATAATATACAGTATCTATCATCACATATCAAATGATCACATCACAGATATCGCAGCAGAAGAAACATATGAAACATTGGATATACTAGGACGTCCGTGTTTTCAATACGAGCCTGTATAAAACACGGATTCCACGGTCGCGATGAATAGCCAAACCCACACCCCTAGACCCCTACGAGAGCGGAAAGCAACCCTACCAAATCTAGAGTTAGGAGACCCGGACTCGACTCCTCGAGTTGGTCTCCCACTGGACTCCAGAACCCGGTTACTTGTGCTCTCCTCCTTGGGTCTATCCTAATGCGGAAAAGTAAATAATATACAATGGGTGACATCTTCCGCAACCTGGAAGTGCCCCAATAAAATAATATTACATACAAGTTTATACATGAATGAAAATGAAAAACACTCATCTCACATAAAACCCCCCGACTATTCATGACGCGACGATCCAATATAACATATCCAGCAACACATAACATCACATGTCATCAACGTAAGTAAATATGCGCATCCCAATTGTCGTTGACATATAGCAACGAAACCGGCGATATCACATATTACACTTACGGTCACAGAAAAGAAAGTGTAAAACTACAACATTTGGAATCCGCAACCTCCTTAGACATCGCATGCCTAATCAAATGAATTCCTTAGACATCACATGCCTAACAATTATAAACCCCACATTTTAGTCTCTATATTGAAAACACTTTTCAATATCAAGTCGGGCAATTCAATAAGATTCCCGACATCCTGATCGAATGCTCGTCGCAAACTTTAGTAGACGGCCGCACCCCCATACCGTCGACGAAGTGTACTAAAGTGGAACACCGCTGCCGCGAGCACCCGAACGGATGCTTTCGGCGACGGGGTTCTCCTACAGTCACTTGGTCGGGGCTATGGGGTGTGGCTGACTATTAAGTTTACCGGCGAGTATCCGCGTACGCTACGTGATTGCGACGGAATTTTGATCGCATCAAAATCCCGTGGCAACCGATCAATCGAGACTAAAGTGCTATGTTTGTAACATGCATATTAGTTATCTCATAACTACTTGTGGATTCCAAATATTGTATCACATTCCAAATAAACAGAAAATGTTAAACTTTCCGATCGAACAATCAAACACCCAAGTTTTCCCGAAACAACTCAACTCTTGAAATAAGTTCAAAAACAACCACTTCATGCCACAGTACCAACGGTCCAGCCGTAGAAGGGTCAAGCCAACCCCTCACATGTGGCACGCCGTACTTCCCCAAACCCTAAGGTTCAAAGGGCAGTTCAAGACGGTCACATAATCGAGTTAAGGTTTGTTGTCTTCTAGAGGGTCCATCGCGTTACTTGCACTACTTAGAACGTATTTAAACTACGGAAAGATCCAACACTTGGAAATTTCCCGGCAGTGAAAAAATTGGGTATTTATTTCCGGTCGAACTTTTTAACATATTCTAAATTATCCGGAAAAACACAGACAAAGTTAAAGATTCCGATCGAATCGTCGAACTCCCAATACAACCCAGAAAACTCAACACTTGAGTATACATTAAAAATTTCCAGAAGATTCAGTAAACTAATAAGGAAGTTACTGTGCAAAAATAAAGAATCAATGTGACCGTACGGCCGCGGAACCGCCGCACGAGCCATGCTCGTGCGGCGTTTCCGCGGCGCCTTAGTCGACTTAGCCACTCGTTTTGCACAGTAACTCCTAAAAACGCCTGCTGATTTTTCTGCATATTTTTAATTTGGAAAAATACACATTTTCTACACATTTTCAGAAAATGTACAGAGAAGGGTTTGAGTTAGGGTTTCGGGGTTCGATCGTATTTCTAACATCGTCTACACTTCGCCTAAAACTCTAGCTAGGCTCTGATACCACTGTAGGGTTCCTAGGTACTGTAAGGAGGTTCCACAAGGCATCAACCATGCCAAACAAAAATTTTCCGGTGCCGAGAAACCCTAATATAGATCGTTAACTAGAAGTAAAGGCGAAAAGCAAGCAATTAAACAACTTTATTGCTAAGTGAAAGGGACTACAACCTTTGTAGATCCGCTCCACCATTTCTTTAGCTCCGAGATGACGTCCCTCCACTACGATCATCGGGATCCCGGACTCTAGCAATGGTTTCGTCGGAGAAATGATCGGTCTAGGTCATTGACTTCGAGACCGAAAATGATCTACGTCGGGGAGACTCAAACTCAAGCTATTCCTTCACTTGGTCGAAAACTTTGTGAAGAGAACACCCTATACTACATGGAAAGTGGTTGAGGATGAAGAAATAGGAAGTGGGTTCACTTTAGAATTGGATTTCTCACTCTTTTTCTCATGGCACCATTGGAGCTCTCAAGCTTTTGTGAGCTTGATGAAGATGAAGAAGAAGAAAGAATCATATGAATTAAAAGAATAATATGAATACTTATCCTTTTAATCATGGCACCATGGTTGAGTTAAGCCCTCATGCTTAACTCATGTAGAGAATTAACCATAGCATAAGGTTAAGGGTTGAGTTAGCTAATATCTTAAACAAATGACAAAGAGAGTTGACTTTGTCAATGTTCATCAAGCTTCATGAAGCTTGATAACTTTGACCAAAGTCACACTCTTTTGTTATATGCTTAGGAAAATAGTAAACCCCAATCTAACCTTGATTTGGTTCAAGTCTCATACACACAACTTGTTTGTATCATCAAGCATGATACAAACATGTACACTTGCATATATCACATATAAAAAATGTGCACATTCAAGTGAGAAAATCAATCTTAAGTGAACCAATACTAGTTAATGTAAAGTAATATATCAAATATATAATTATACATTAAATCATTAAATCAACACTTGATTTAACGATCCGGTCATATCGCATATAACCGACTAATATCAAGTGTATCAATGTATCGAATCAACACTTGATTCGGTAACCTGGCTATATCACATATAACCGACCGATGATACAAATCGCGAGAATAGAATATAGTATCACATACTGGTATTATTCTCGGTCCCACACATATCTCATATGCGCTCCTATTTCGTTTCGCTTGAGCCAGGAAACCCCTGTGTAGGACTCTAAAGACTCGTCAATACGCCGGCAGTAGGTGATGATCATATCAAACACCCACAAGCCGCAAGCGGTCTGCTAAACGTAACAGCCACCCGGGTATTGAGCGATCAGAAGATCAAAGAGCAAGCCCGCTCACACTCCTGTGAATCCAATGAGTAACACTACCGTACAGTCCGGTCTGTTCGTCTGATATGTCGCATATCTCGTCTAGGGGTGGTAAACGTCAGACCCCAATAACTTGATAAGTCATGTCGATATGAGGCTCATAACGGGTCGAGAAACTACTGGTAACACTTACCAGTAAATCCCTAAAGCAGCCTTGGCCAAGGACTTCCTGTTATAGCCAATCGAGCACAGCGCAACATCAACTCCCTATACCGGGAGAGACGAAACCCCTCCTATCGCTCATTGCCTCCATGTGATTCGGGACTGTACCTTAAAGCCACCTTTTTGCACGCCCTCTTGGACGTGGTATGATGGAAATCAAAGCACAGTGGGAATCACACAAGACTCTATGACGATCTCGGGTCTACAGACTAACCTGTACCAGTGTCACCAGAGAACTGCCATCTGACGTAAGGTATAATACCATCTGGGAGTTCTCGGCGAGTCCATCCAGTGTACCCAGTCTCCACTGAGCACCCATATATCATCTCTGATGTCAAACACCAATGAATATGGGATCATCCATCGCCCATCTGTATGGGTCGAGAAGGTATACGCTAGTCTACTCTGGTATATCGATGCCCCGTCTCGATACACCCACGACTAGGGACTTTGAAGGATGTACTTATGGACTACCACGTCCCCACTAGTATGATCCGCATCATAGTCCAGGTAGTCAAGTATACATCCTAAGGGCTTTACCAACATGTAACAGAGAGACAATCAGTGTACACGTTAAGGTATAGAGTAACCAGATAGCATACTATCATGTCGAGCAAGAAAGTCCTCCCTATATATGTCCCAACATCCACTACAATATACATCCTATGTACAGTAATGGTCTCTAGGGCATACATATAACTAACACTCTAGAAAAATCACGTAACCTATCGTGTTAAGTCAAATCAAGCAGTAGATCAATCAGTAGGCAATATCATGAATTCATTGGCATTGGGTAATAATTAAATTGCAAGAATATTCTGACATGGTAACGAGTAAACAAGTTCAAGTATGGATACATGTAAGAAATCGATATAACTAGCAATATCAGAAATAACATAATCACATTAATAACAATGAATGAGTTGTATCAATTGGTCATGCACATGGAATTCAGTTCTGGAATTTCAGCAGCTCTCAGATTTGTAAAATACTTTAAAAATAACAAACGATCTCTAAAAATAACGAAACAAAAGCCAAAACGAAGCCAACTCGATAATATTTACACTGATATAAATTAGAGAATCTCAGTTTATTTCTACAGAGAGTTATGGATGTTCGAAATTAAAAGTTTGGATCTGGAACTTCTCTGGACAACAGTTCATAGGTGGGTTTCTTCGCAATTTATGATAGTTACGCAATTTATTTATCAGGAATATTTTTTACAAATTTAAGGTATTCTTAGTTAGCTTCGAAACGAGCTAAAGAACACATGTTAACTATTTTTTTACAATTTATAATAAATTTTCCAACGCCAAGGGTGTAGTAAATTCCAGAATCGTCATCTCCGCTTGGCGGCGACATTTCATGTATAAAACTACAATATCTTTCAACTTTATTTTACAATAATGATTATTTGATAGAATATAAACTAATGATCAAAACATGGCTTCAAACAATTAAACTAGTTAACATAAAGATGATATTTTTAGACTTAGCGATACATCGTGATCCAAATATCGAATTCTCGTTAATGGGTTTAATACCAATTTATCAAATAGTAATAATAATAATATTACAACAAGATTTAATCTTGACATAACTAGCATATAAAGTAAGTATAAAAATACTTGTCTTTGGTCGAACGATCATGAGAACGGAAACAACTATGAAGACGGCGAAGCTTGAAGCCAACAACATGATCTCCGCTTGGCTATGGGTTAAGGTTTCGGCTAGGGGTGCTCGGGTAGAGTATGCTCCGGTATGGGTGCTGTCGAAGAAGGAAAAGGAAGAAAAAGAATATGGCGCGCGAATAATGAAGCGACAACGATCGGGGTTGGGTTGATGGGTGGAGGTAGAAGAGATTTATAGTTTTGAGAGGAGAAAGGAGAAGGATAGGGTTTAAATAGGGTGTTGATATTAGTTAGTATGTATGCATAAGATTATTCTTATGATTTTGTGTTTGTCATGCCCCGCTTCCCAGTATACGGGCAGAGGATGCGACGAGGCCGCTACGTAGTTACTGTGAAGTAAATACGCTAAGCGTATCTAAGCAATACAAAAAAAATATACACAAGAGACAAGATATAATAAAAACAGCAACTTTATTTATTCACATTCTTTCTGTACAATGCATGGAAAGTAAATACAACTGAAATAAAGCAATGCCTAAACAATGGAATAACGGAAATGAAAGTACTGAATGGAAAGTGTACAATGACTAGAACTCGGGGTCTTCACTGAACTGGTCCAAGTCTTCAGCAGTGGGCTTGATCTCTGACGGGTCCAAATCACCCGACGACATTCAAAGAAGAAAGAAAGAGAATGACGTCAGCGAACAGGTTACTCAGTAAGTCCTAAAGACAAGGGAGGAATAGAATAGACAGAATAAGAAGGTATCTTTTAAAGTTGTATTATATTGTTGTAATGTTGTGTTAACACTATTGTTTGTAGCTTGGTACAGAAGGATGCCAGTGTATAAGAGAGGAGTCTCGTTAGACCAGAGACTACGGTGAACTGAATATAGAGTACAAGGCTCCGTTAGAAGGCCCGGAACAACGGCAATTGGATTCATGTTAGGTGTCTTAAATCTTGCAGTCTCGTGCCACTTTTAACACCTTCCGTACCAGTCTACCTCTTAAACCCCGTAGTGTTTTGATTGTATTGTATTGTAAACTGTATAGATTGTATAATTGGATGACTGACCGAAACCATGATATCTGTAACGGATGTAACCGTAGAATCATGTAAATGGATGTAAACTGGAGATCATGTAAATGGAATGTATATCCATGGTTCGGTTCAGTCAAGTTGTATAGATTAATAATTGGATTCATGGATTCATGTTGGATTGTAATATTGTAAAGTGTAGATTGTAGATTGTAAATTGTACTTGAATCATATTCAAGTCAGATTATAATGAGACTCAAACCTGAGTCAGACAATTAGAAAAGTAAATTGAAGTCCTGCTTGTTTTGATGTTATCGGTAACCGCTGCACATGGGCGGCAGGATTTGTGTCTTTTTCAAAGACGATTACCGTATTGATAACACCGTTTGTTAATTGTCTACCTTAGATAGGCAAGAACCCACTTCTCCGGCTCTCTAAGGCTCAAGAGATCGGTCCCGCTTAAACCTATGTTTACTAGGGTCCTCAGGGTAATTTATAGAACTTGAGGGGGTTTTATGTAAAAATACTTTTATATACTTTTCAAAACACACCCCAAGTATTTATTAATCGTCTTTAGAGTTGTAATGAATGTAGATTTTACATTGTGATATTTCTAGTAAAAATATCCTAATTTCATAAATAAAGGTATTTATTTGTAATATTGATTTGTATGGAATTCATGGTATTTTAGTGTAAAAATGATTCTTGTGACATTTTTAGAAAAAGTGGAATATTTGTAATAATTCAAAAATATATTTATTTTGTTACATATACATATATTTATATGAAAATAATTTTAGTATATATATTATATTCTAGAAATCTCGTTTTCTTAAGATGTCGTATTTTAAATCTTTCGAGACCGAATGCTCCTTGCGGAGGTCTGCATCTCGCACTACTAAGCCTGAGGATGTGCGATAATCCGCACCATCCTGAACGGGTTCCCCAAATAGGTTGTAGCGGCGCTTTGCAAAGATTGTATAAATACTAAATTCTTTAGAAAACGGTTTTATTAAGTAAATGGTATTTATTTGCAATGATGTCGTTTTCCCGTATTCTATATTCCCAAGGGTATTGTGCTATGTTGCATATGAGTGTGTGAGGAGGTAGGTCGTTACCTCGTGATCTGCTTAAAGGTATAACAAGTTTTGTGATGTTATATGTAGAATTGAAACTATGTGGTATTTAAATGAAAATGAGGTAAAATGAAATAGCAATTACTTTTGATTTGAAACTTGATCAATATGTTTGATTAGTGTTTAATAGTCAACATGAATTGGTTTAAGCATGATTGTATTAAAGAAAAGTGAGGTTTTATAAAGAAACCGAATCGGAAATCGGTTTTGTTCCGATTCCGTCGGGTTTGTAATTCCGTATTTCTAAAATAGAATAGAGAAGTTAGAAATGTGACTTACGGGTTTCGATCAAAAATAAGAGGAAGGTGGATCGGGAGGAGTCACCGGTACGTCGTTTCGTCTCCGGGAGTTCCTACGGTCGTTACCGGAAATTCCGCCGAAGAATTCGCCGGAGCTTCTCCTTTTGCTCAATTCGATTGCACACAAGAGTTCTTGAGAATTTTAGAGAGTTGTCTCAGAGTTTGGGGTGAGAGGGTAGAGGGTAGGGATGGTACTTATAGGGTTAGGCTAGGGTTAGGGTAGGTGAAAGGTTAAAATGAAAAATGTGATAAAATGTATTAAAAGTGGAGTAATTGGGGTTTTAAAAGAGCTCTGGAAATGGTTTGAGGCTAAAATTTTGCAGGTGCATAGGGAATGTGAAAAGACACAATTTTCATGTTGGGGTCATCGCCGGAATCGGCAGACTCGGGGGTGACTCGGCCGTGACTCGGTCGGAGGACTGAGTCGGCCGAGTCGTGGCCGATTTGGCCGATTCCCGGCTGAGTCAGGCGGCCTGGATCCCTCCCGATGGTTCATCTAATCTCTGGTAATGTTACATTTTTAGGCGTAGTGGGGGTTTTTGTGAGATATGCACGTGTAAACCCTTGGTATTCTAAAGGTTTTTAAAAAAATCAATATTAAAAATAATGTGGGGTATGGGATTTGAACTCTGGTGGCTTGGTTCAGCCGTGCAAGGTATTACCAATGAGCTACAAACTCCTTCTTGTAATTATGGAGCTAATTAATTAATTAAAGTAATAACAGCAAATGTAAATACTCCAAGTATACATTAATTTTTAAGCAAATTTTGTACACTAAAAATGGAGTTGTTACATTCTTTTAACTTGAAATTACAAAGCAAAATAATTACTTATATCTTGTGCTCAGGCTAAAATACCCCTTTATAGATTTTGAAAAAATATTTGAAAAAAATTTGTATAGGAAAATTAGGGTTGTTACAGTGTTGTATAGTATATTTCATATTGTAAAATTAATAATTAAATAAGTATTAGTGTATTAGTATGTTATTATAGTTTCAATACGATTTTGTTGGTAATATTGCACCTATACATTAAAATTAGTTTATTAGATATTATTGTTTAAGTATATAATTAGTATTGATTGTGAAGTTATGTTTACGAGATATATATGATGTTATATAAATAGACAAAAGCAGTTTATATAAATTTAAATTTAGCTATTAAGTATTAGTTAATTTCTATATTTTTATTATATAGTGTGAGAAATACATTAATATATATTTAGTTTGTTTAATCAGTGTGTTATATGTAGAGTATAGTTATTATTATCTATTAAGTTTAATTATTTATTTAATTTGTGTTTCTATCAGATAATTTAATATTTTATTTATCTTAAATAAAATATTAAACTTCAATTAATATAGTTTCTTTTGAACAAATAATAACTAATACCATTACTATACCGTACATGTTTTCTAGGATGTTACACGGTCCCAGGCCATGTCTTGGCTGGAAAGACCAACATTGAGTTGGAAGGTGTTAGACCTTCATCTGAGGAATATGGGGAGGCTGTCTTTCTATGACGGATCATGTGGAAGACAACCAAGACCTAAGCTTACCTACCATCACCATGGTGCAGGTGGTGGTGGTAGGGGTGGTTTTAGACCGCTCAATTGGGGAGGAAGAGGTGGAGCTTCTAGCTCCATTGATTTCCAAAGGAGGAAATTACTTCATAAAAGTAACGAGGATAATAGAATAACGGGGTTCCAACAGAGGGAGGAGTGTTTCCCCAATAAAAGAGCAAAGCTCTGTTCAAAACTCAAGAGGCAGCGCCTCACGTGTCTGCCATGAGGGCGCCAGGGTTAGAGTTAAAAACTCTTAAAAGAGCAAAACTCTGTTCAAAACTCAAGAGGCAACGCCTCACGTGTCTACCACGAGAGCGCCAGCGCCAGAGTTAAAAACTCTTATTGGCACCGCACGTGCACAGTACGTGAGCGCCGGCGCCTAATAGAATTAAATTCTGCTCTCTGTTAAACAGAGCCGTTGGATCAAAGATCCAACGGAGATGATAAATCATCAGAATGCAGAATTAAATTCCGATTGAGGAAATATTTCTCAAATCTTTATAAACAAGAAAGATTACTCTCTGTAAAACAGAGTACCGTTGGATTAAAAATCCAATAGTGATTAAAGAATCATCGATCTACAGAATAAATTCTGTATGGGAAAATATTTTTCAAATCTTGTTAAGAACAAGAAAAATACCTTCTGTAAAACAGAAGCCCTTAGATCAAAATTCCAATGGTGGGTAAATTCCCCAAATCAATTAAGATCTCTCAATGAGAGATTTCTTCAACTAATCAACAGACATACCTCTACTATATAAAGGACCCAAGACTTTAAGTCTAACACAGAGGAACCCCCCATAAGCTTTTAAAAAAAAAGAAGTGAAAGCTTTGAAAGAACAGAGAATTAATTCTCGAGGAAGAAGAACTCTCTTCTTGGAAATTTTAGGTAAATAAAAGTAGATAAAGATCCTGTGGATCATTCAAAAAAAGCGAGAGAGAACTCAGGAGTGTTTAGCACTCAGTGGGCGGTGCTCAGCACCCAGCGCCCCACGTGCCTCTCACGTGGGCGCCATAAAATAAAGAGTGCTTAGTACTCAGTGGCTGGCGCTCAGCGCCCAGCTCCCCACATGCCCCTCACGTGGGCACTATAAAATAAGGAGTGCTTAGCACTCAGTGGATGGCACTCAGCGCCTCACGTGCCCCTTACGTGGACGCTACAAAATAAGGAGTGCTTAGCACTCAGTTGCCGGCACTCAGCGCCCAGCGCCTCACGTGACCCTCACGTGGGCGCCACAGAACACAAAGTGCTTGACACTCATCTTTCAGCGCCCAGTGCCTCACGTGCTTTGCACGTGGGCGCCATAAAGAGTGCTCACATTCCATATAGAGACAAAAGAAAAGAGAGAGTAAAGTGTGAGCGTCAGAACTCACATAAGCGCTCAGCACTTTTTGCAAGAAAAAGGGGACTGAGCCCAAACCAGTGCTTAGCACTTCTTTCAAATAAAAGAAAATTGAGTGGGTCAAGCCCAAGTTGGCTAGGTCCCTAATTCAGATCAACTGAGCCCATGGGTTCATTGCTTCCCAAACATCACGTATAACATCCAAAATGATGTTCATCCCACATTTCCTAAGTTAATCTTAGTCCCCCAAAAATGGCTAATGATTCTTAGATGGTCCACCATGATTTCTTCTCTCAGACACAGGAATTGGTTCAAGGGTATATCTCTCTATACCTCTGATGCATGTCGTTGTAATTCCTCAACGTCTTCAGAGAGATGGCGGGTCCCGACAACCAACTGTTTTTGGGTGCATTTCCCAAGCTGACGTGCACACCTTAAACCAAAACACGCCCTAAATGGGTGTATCCCACATCATTGTCGTACATCCCGTCACATAACAAATACACGGGCATAAAATGGTGATCTGTGGACCTTAATGTCCCCAAACTTCTACGGACCGTAATGTCCTTAAACTAAACCCTCGCCTCAAAAATGGTGATCTACGGACCGTAACGTCCTCAATCAACTACGGACCATAATGTCCTCAAACTAAACCCTTACCTCAAAAATGGTGATCTACGGACCGTAACGTTCTCAAACTAAAACCCTCACCTCAAAAATGGTGATCTACGGACCGAAACGTCCTTAAACTAATAACGGACCGTAACGTCTTTAAACTAAAACAAAGGAAGTCAAATGCTCTTTTGTTGGATCTGAATGATCCTAAAACTTCGTTAAGTAGATCTTAGTCTCAAATTGGACTAACGTATCCTTAACAAAAATTTAAGTTGATCTTAATCTCAAATGAGATTAACGATCCTTAAATCAATTTAAACCCAAATCTAAGATATACGGATTTGGACTAATCCACGCTCTACGGGCGACAACATAAATTAGTCTCCGTATACAATCCACAAGCAACCAAAAATAAAACAAACACACACGACACGAAGTGAACTTCTGGAGCAGGAGAAAGTGGTTATCGCGATGCGGTAACGTAATTAACTGCAGTGGCTTGCGTCTGTAGGGAAGAGCGTCCCCACAATCAAAACCCCTCGCAAACGAGGGGAAATCTGATGAAGTCTGTTGCAACGGCCGCATCTGTCCAAACCTCCGATACACGGTGCCATAAATCAACTTGGTATCTCTGGAGAGGTGGACGGATAAATCCAAATAGCATCTGCTCCTAAATTCAGGCAAGACGACCTACGCGGTTTCATCTCTGTTTTCGGCGGTGAACAGATTCTGGCACGCCCGGTGGGACCTTTTCCTCTTTCCACTCCACACTTCGTGTGTCATGTTCGCGAACAAATCGCAGTTTACTATGGTTGCCCCTGGATTCAAGGTACTAAGATTTGGTGTCTTGCTCTTGTGCAGAGAAAAGAAGATCAATGGCTTCCAAGTGTACCTGCAACAGCAACTCCCGCTCCGTCCCCGCAGGAGGAGTAAAGTACGGACCAAATGCGGCCTACATCTTTTCGATGCTAGTAGAACAGGTGACTCAGGCCACCACTAGATTGTTTTTCGGGACCATGCTCCCACCAATAAGCTTTGGCACCCCAGTGCCATCACATGAAGCTCCAAAGAAGCCGGTCTTCGATCGACTTGCAACCACCACAGCCCCTCTTAACGGGTCGCCCAAGTCTGCCACCTCAGTTTTCAACAGGTTGAACCGAAGCTCAAGTGGGACCGCAAAGAGTCTCGCAATACCTGAAGGGGTTATCCCGAAATGGATAGCCGTTCCAGCTCCGGCGGGTGAAATTTTCAAAGGGGGTTCTCCTGCTAAAAGATTGGTCTTCGAGAGATTGGCCGTTCCAACTCCTGCTTCCGGCGAAGTCATCAAGACTGCTTCCCCTACTAAAAGGTCGGCCTTTGAAAGATTGACCGTCCCATTTCAATTGATGTCACTTTTCAATAGGCTGGCCCCTGCAATAGCCCCTAACCAAAGTAGGGGGCATGAGGAAGCCACTACCACAACTGAGGCAATCCCGTATGCAAGACATATTCGACGTCGCCACTGGCTCCGGGTGAGAAGAGCTGGGGGCAACTCCTCCTCTGAACTTACTCCACCAGCTCCAATGGTGGAAGTTGACGCTGCTGTTCCAACTGGGAACAACTTTCAGTTGCTTAGGAAGGTGCGAAAGAACTCTCCGACCGTGGTGCTGAAGAAATCTCCCCCACCTATTGAAAACATGATACAGGCGAAGCCGAAGCAGCCCCCTCAGCGGCTGTCCTCCCAAGTCCACAGGGTCTGGCGGAAGGTCCAAGATTCTGTGATCAACAAAGACTACTCTCGCCGACTGAAGAAAACAAAGGTTTGACAAGAGGAGGACCATCCCTCCATCATACAGCGAGGGACTTCTTTCACGAAGGCGCCTGTTTCAATGGCTCCTTCAACTTTGACTTCTCACAAAAAGAGAAGGCCAGAGAATCTCTCGCCGCCGGCGGCAAATCCCAAGGGTGCTGGATCCAAATGCCCCAAGTCTGGGTTCATGATCGTGCACACGGTGTACATGGCTTCCGGAAAAGAGGAAAGCCGCACTTCCGTGGGTCATCGGCTGCAAACTCGGTAATTGACAAAGGCTCAAGAGCAGCAACAAAAGCTCTAAGAGATGCTGACAAAAATGGCAGCATTCACCGGACAAAAAGAAAGTCCGGAATCAGCAAGTGAAAAGCGCCTGGAGCAGGAGAACGATACGGAGTTCCTGCGAAGGGTGCTAGAAAGAAAGAATAAGGAGGCCGCAGAACAAGCGGCTAATATAAAACAGATGGCACTCATGTTCCAAGACATGGTTGGAATGATGATCCAACCAGATCCTCCAGCCGAAGATCCACCGATAATTATCGAGGACGACAGAGGGGAAACATCGAACCCTCTCCCGGCTCTATCAGTGGCCATAGAGGAAACAATCTCCAAAGCTGCCTTCGATGACTACACAGCTCAGCAAATAGGAGCTCATCAGGAAAACGAAGCGGCTGTCCAAGTCATCAGAATTGGGTGACCGTACCCAGGCTGGTACGATCAAATCAAGTACCCGCTGGGATATACGATCCCCAAGTTCCTCGTATACAAGGGGACAGGCAACCCGCATCAGCACATTGCCCAGTTCAGAGCTTTATACAGAAATACTAGAGGCAACGACAAATTACTGCTTCGCCAGTTCGTTGGCAGCTTGTAAGAGACGGCATTTGAATGTTACTCGGAGCTCCTAAATGACTCCGTCAAAATATTCACGGAGATTGAGTTACTGTTCACATAGCGGTTCACAAGCGCAAGCGAGCGTACCACGATCACGGCATTAATCGACGCCAGGCTGAAGCCAGGAGAGACCTGGGTTCAATACGCAATTTGGTGGCGGAACCTATGGTCAAAATGCGAACAACGCATAGAGGAAGCTCCGGCTGTGGGTGTTCCCCTCCGAAAGGCGGCCGAGACGTTAGGACGTCTGTGCCTGAGATTCGGGGCAGATGTTATTTGGTTTTATCCGTCTATCTCTCCGAAGATGCCAAGTTGATTTATGGCACCGTGTATCGGAGGTTTAGACGGATGCGGCCGATGTAGCAGACTTCGTCAGATTCCCCCTCAGGGTGAGGGGTTTTTGATTGTGGGGACGCTCTTCCCTGCAGGCGCAAGCCCCTGCAGTTAATTACGTTACCGCATCGCGGTAACAACTTTCTCCTTCTCCAGAATTTCACTTCGTGTCTTGTGTGTTTGTTTTGTTTGTGGTTGCCCGTGGATTGTATACGGAGACTGAGTAATGCTGTCGCCCGTAGGACGTGGATTAGTCCAAATCCGTATTTGCTTAGATTTGGGTTTGGTGTTTTTAGTTTAAGGATACGTTAGTCGCGTTGCGGCTAAAATCAACTTAAACGTTCGTTAAGGATACGTTAGTCCAGTTTGAGACTAAGATCAACTTAACGGGATCGTTTAGATCCGACAAAAGAGCGTTTGGGCTATATTGTTCCAGTTTAGGGACATAGTGGTCCATTTCATGTATGGTCGTCGGGACCCGTCACCTCTCTGACAACGTTGAAGGATTACAACGACAAATGTCAGAGGAGCTCAGAGATGTACCCTTGAGCCAAAGTTAGTTGGGGGAATTTATAGTCCAATTTGGGACTAAAGTCTGTTTGAAGGTTTAAGGATGCGTTAGCCATATTTGAGGCCAAGATCAACTTAAACGGTTGCTAAGGATACGTTAGTCCAGTTTGGGACTAAGATCGACTTAATGGGATCGTTTAGATCCGACAAAAGAGCATTTGGGCTCTATTGTGCCAGTTTAGGGACATGGTGGTCCAATACCAGTTTAAGGACATAGTGGTCCACCGTTAGTTTAAGGACGTCTCGGTCCACCGTTAGTTTAAGGACGTTTCGGTCTGATATTAGTTTAAGGACGTTTCGGTCCACCGTTAGTTTAAGGACGTTTCGGTCCGATATTAGTTTAAGGACATTTCGGTCCAATATTAGTTTAAGAACGTTTCGGTCCACGAGTTTAAGGACCCCGCAGTCCATATCGATGTGTGGTCGTTGGGACCCGTCACCTCTTTGACGTCGTTGAGGAATTACAACGACGGATGTCAAAGGAGTTCGGAGATGTACCCTCGAACCGGATGTAAATTGATTTAGAAGAGCAATTTTGCTCAGTCAATTTAATTTAAGGACTTATGGCCAAAATTGGGCTAAGTCCAGTTGAAATGTTCAACATTTTATTTGCTTTTGCATTGCATTTCTTTTTTTATTTTTATTTGGGCCTTGCCCAGAAAGGATGCAGAGCATCAATTTGTTTTGGGCTCTGCCCATTTTAGGAATGATGCAAGGCATCAATTTTATTTGGGCTCTGCCCTTGTATAAAGGATGCAAAGCATCAATTTATTTGGGCTCTGCCCATTTATTGCCTTGCAATTTATTTTGGCCTGTCAGGTCATTTTGATTTGGGCCTGGCCCTTTTAGTAATGCATTGCATTTGTGCAAAGCACTGTTAATTTGAGAATCTTTTAGATTCAAGAACCAATGGTTCATAAAAGAAGTGCAAAGCACTATTTGATTTCTTGATCTAATTTAGATCAAAGAAAAACAAGTTTTTCTTTTATTTCAGGAACCAAACGTTCATAAAAGTGCAAAGCACTATCTTTTTTTTATTTCTGTTTTTCTTGTTTTAGAGAACTAGTGGTTCATAAAAAGTGCAAAGCACTATTAATTTAAGAACCTTTTAGGTTCAAGAACCGATGGTTCATAAAACAAGTGTAAGGCACTATTGGATTTAGATCTAAGAAAAAACAAGTTTTTTCTTGTTTTTCTTATCTCGGAGAACCAAAGGTTCATGAAAGTGCAAATCACTATTTTATTTTATTTTATTCTTATTAAAGATCATTGATCTTGTTTTTTAGATCTATGATCTATTCATAAGAGAAATCTCTCTTCTTTCAAAGGTTTTTACCTTTTTTTTTTATTCTTCAAGATTTTCTCAGAGTTCTCTCTCTCTCTCTCTTTTTTCTTTTAGAAAAATGTTGATGCCTTTTAATTGAGGTCTGGGGTCCTTTTTATAGTGCCCATAAATTAGTTAAATTTGTTAAAGAAATCTTTCTCTGAGTGATTTTGGGAATTTTCCCCACCGTTGGATTTTTGATCCAAGAGCTTCTGCTTTGCAGAAGAAAATCTTCTTGTTTTAACAAGAACAGAAAAGATTTCTTAAATCTTTTAATTCTGTTTGGCGCAGTGCCCCAGCGCGTGACACGTGTCACGCTGTGCTGACACGTGTCGCGCAGGTTTTTTTTTTTGTTAGTGCGCTGCGCAGCGCACAGTTGCGCTGCGCTGATACGTGTCGCGGAGCGCGCAACTGCGCTGCGCGCGCAATTTTTTTTTTTTTTTTTTTCTGCCCGCGCTGCGCAGCGCGCAGGTGCGCTGCGCTGACAGGTGTCGCGCAGCGCGCAGTTGCGCTGCGCTGACACGTGTCGCGCAGCGCGCAACTGCGCTGCGCGCGCAACTTTTTTTTTTTGCTGCGCTGCGCAGCGCACAATTGCGCTGCGCTGCGCTGACACGTGTCGCGCAGTGCGCAGTTGCGCTGCGCTGACACGTGTCGCGCAGCGCGCAAATGCGCTGCGAGCGCAACTTTTTTTTTTTTTTTAGCTTTGCTCTGTTTGGAGAAAGAACAGAAGCATTGCTTCTTTTTCCACCTTGGAATTTGAACAGAGCTTTGCTCTGATTGGGGTAAACAAATGCCCCCCCACCGTTGCGCTTACGTGGCCTCCTAACGTGAGCGCAGCGGTGGCGGACTCCGAACCGTCGCGCCATCACTTGGAAGCTGAAAGGGCACTTGATGCCTATAAATAGGCCCTTTGGTCCCTTAGATAATTCTTATCTCTAAAATTTTACTTTCAGAACTCAGAGCCCTGCTCTTTATTTTCAAGAACTTTGAGAATTAAACTCTTAAAACTTTTAGATGAAAATTTTAATTTGGATTAAATTAAATTAATTTAATTTTCATTGATAGAGCCTCGCTCTCAATAGATCCCTGATCTAAAGGAAACCTATTTAGGGTTTCACTTAGCAGAGTTTTGCTCTACAGGTCTTAAAAGGATCTAAAGAGAACTAAAGGGGGACCCTACTAGGGTTCCATAGAGCTCTGCTCTCTGAAAGATTTTCCTTGGATTTTCTTAATTCATTAATGGAGCTTTGCTCCTCCCAAATCATATAGAAGAACTCTTAAGAATTCTTCACAGATCTTGGAACTCAAAGATGGCATTTTATTTCTCAGTGCATTATATCGTTTTGCTTAATCAGTCTTTCTGATAATTCTGTTGATCCTCTTTCACAGGAACAATGAACGCCCACATGTATGCTCTTAACGAGATCATCTCTCATGAGGACATCCGCCGACTTGGCCGCTCTCAAAATCGGGAGTTCACAAACGAGGAGTGTGCTGAAATAATGAGTCGCTTGGACGCATACAATGGTCCACTGCTTCCCCAACGTTCCTCTCTTCTTAAACTTATCGTGGGAGCTATCTGGGAAGCGCTTCCCCTATTCTGTTCCGGCGTGCCGCTGAGGGCATTGGATGTCGCTGAGGACAAGGTGCACTCTGTGTACCTATTGAACTTTATCTCGAAGAGACGGCGAGACAGTCTTATTGACCTCTTGCACGAGATCTTTCAACAGTCTGCCATACTCGCTGCTTATCGGAGGGTGGAAGACATCGAGAGGGACCTTGACGCTTGTGCTCGCGAAAGGAAGCACACTAGGATGGTCTGCGAGGCTTGGAAAGTCATAGATAGGATCGCTTTTGAATTCCTCAATCCATGCCCTGGATCTGAGGTTATTCCATTGTAACTTTCGTTTATTATTTTTATGACTGTAAGAACTTCGGGCAATATTAAAAAAAAATTTATCCCAGCTTGTCTTTATTATATATCTTTGTCCTGAGTCTTTTTGCTCATGCATGAATGAATACGTCTTGGACGCTTGATCAAACGTAAATCAGGTGCTCTTTCTGTTGCTTTTCCTCTTTCTCAGCATGTCGTCACAATTAGCAGGTAATAGAGTAAGCTTCTTGATTTCTTCATGAGATAGCGAGGGCTTAAGCCGCAGGTTCAGATCTGCTGCCTAAGACTTTTCAACTCTATGAGCCGTGAGGGTCTCATAGAGACTTTTCTCCCTACGGATCGAGAGGATCTCGTAGGCGGGTTTTTCTCCTTAAGAATCGTGAGGATTCCTAAGTGTGGTTTTCTCTTGTAAGTCGTAAGGATCCTACAAGAGAATTTTTCCCTCTTACGAGTCGAGAGGACTTGTAAGCGGTTGTTTCCCTCCTTGTCGAAGTTCGACGTTGGAGAGTGAGACCCGTGGATGGTATGCAAGAGACCGTTTTGGGCCAACTTACGGGGTCCCAATGCTTAGGAAACAGGCTTCTTTTATGCCCAGTGCCTAAGGCTTTATCTCACGAGTCGAGCCGCCTCGACAATTTTTCACAAGTCGAGACGAATCGAATGTTTCTCGCAAGAACATCTTAACGTCGCATTTAACCTCTGCTCTTTACGACAGAAGCCCGTTAAGGTTGGTGGTACTTAGGGTTTTGGCCATCGTACCGTCGCATAAGCTGATATAGTCCTCGATAGGCAATCATGCTGTTCGAGTAGCCTTGCGACCGCCGTGTCTCTGATCCCTTCGGGGGCTGGACAAGACGTCTTCAAGCAATCCTCCTTGGCAGTTTGACCGTCGGAAGAGCAAGCGCTAGGAATTTGCCATGCCGCTTTTTACTTGAGGTTAGGCTCATTTTGGAGAGCCCCGATGAGTCATAACCACTCCGCGCTGGTGTGGGATGATCTCCGATAGTCTTTCAGGCTTTATATGACTTGCCGTTAAGACCCTGAAGCTAGGAATTTGGCCTTTGCTTCGTTTGCTGGCATTGCGTCTGCTGTATCGAGACGAATGTTGCGGTGGGAACTAGGGATTTTGCCGTGGCTCCGTTTGTTTGATGACGTTGCGTCTGCTGTGTCGAGACGAACGTTGGGGTGACATCTCGTCTGCTGTATCGAGATGGACGTCGAGGTTGTCTCTAGGTTGCTGATGAACCGTTGAGGTTTGGAACTAGGGATTTTGCCGTGGCTCCATTCGTTTAATAACGTTGCGTATGCTGTGTCGAGACGAACGTTGGGGTGGCATGTCGTCTGCTGTATCGAGACGGACGTCGAGGTGGTGACCATTCTGTGCTGGTGCGAGATGATCTCCGATTGTCTTTCTGGTTTTATGTGAGTTACTGTAAAGACGTTGAAGCTAGGAATATGGCTTTCGCTTCGTTTGCTTTGTCATGTCTGAATCCCTGCTGGAGGAAGAACGCTGGGGCGACAACTCGTCTGCTGTATCGAAACGAACGTCAAGGTGGTGACCACTCTGTGCTGGTGCGAGATGATCTCCGATTGTCTTTCCGGTTTTATGTGAGTTACCGTAAAGACGTTGAAGCTAGGAATTTGGCCTTCGCTTCGTTTGCTTTGGCGCGTCCGAATCCTGTTGGGGGAAGAACGCTGGGGTTGACATTTCGTCTGCTGTATCGAGACGAACGTCAAGGTGGTGACCACTCTGTGCTGATGCGAGATGATCTCCTATTGTCTTTCCGGTTTTATGTGAGTTACCGTAAAGACGTTGAAGCTAGGAATGTGGCCTTCGCTTCATTTGCTTTGTCATGTCTGAATCCCTGCTGGAGGAAGAACGCTGAGGTTGACATTTCGTCTACTGTATCGAGACGAACGTCAAGGAGGTGACCACTTCATGTGAGATGGTCTTCGATTGTCTTTCCGGTTTTATGTGAGTTACCGTAAAGACGTTGAAGCTAGGAATGTGGCCTTCGCTTCGTTTGCTTACACTGCGTCTGGTGTATTGAGACGAATGCTGAGGTGGAGCTGGGATTTTGCCATCACTCCACTTTGTTTCGACCATGGGGTCTTTTGTTAACTTTGCATGTACACCCCGCTGGGCTGTGAAGGAACGCCGTTGTTGACATTGCGTCTGTTGTAACGAGACGAATGCTAAGGTGGAGTTGGGATTTTGCCGTTACCCCGCTTTGTTTCGACCGTGAGGTCTTTTGTTGACGTTGCATTTCTGCCTCCAGCTGGACTGCGGAGGAACGCTGTTGTTGACATTGCGTCTACTGTATCGAGACGAATGCTGAGGTGAAGCTGGGATTTTTTCCATCGCTCCGCTTGATGGTGTAACATCTGTGTCCTGTTGGAATGAGGAGGCACACCGTTGTTGGTCTCCAGGCTGTAGACGTGGCCATTGAGATTTGGAACTAGGGACTTTGTCATGGTTCCGTTTCGTTGCGATTCTGAGGTCAGTTGTTGACGTCATGTCTGCATCTGGTTGGAGTAAGGAGAAACGCCGTTGGTGATCTCTAAGTTGTCGATGTTGACGTCGAGACCCTGAAGCTCGGGATCTTCATTTGCTTCATTTGTTGACATCGTGTCTGTAATATTGCGATAAATGTCGAGATTTTCTCTAGGTTGTCTATGAACCGTCGAGATTTGGCTTCGCTTTCTGATGGAGCCTGTTGGGAAGGTATGGTTCCCTCTTTATCTGCGCCCCTAGATTGTATACAGGGATCGATGTAATTTCACCTGCAGGGCAAAAAGTTTCATTCTTTCATTTTTTTTATTCTTTCCGCGATGCTTTATCATTTCAGTTTTTTATATCGCGAAAATCGCGATTGCCCAATCATTTCGGCTATTTATTTTATTTTTTACTCGTTTTTTTATTGCGAGTTGCCCAATCATTTCGGCTGTTTATCTTATTTTTACTCGCTGTTTTTTATTGCGAGTTGCCCAATCATTTCGGCTGTTTATTTTATTTTTACTCGCTGTTTTTTATTGCGAGTTGCCCAATCATTTCGGCTATTTCGTATGCATACATTTTTACTTGCTGATTTTGTTTGCAAGTTGCCCCATCATTTCGGCTATTTCGTATGCATTTTTTTTTGGCTCGCTGATTTTTTTTCGCGAGTAGGGGATTGGGGATCTGATACCAATCTTGGCATCAGCATCGCTGCGACTGGAATATTGCCAGGAGCGAATCATCATTTGCCGTGAAAGGACTTGGAATTTGATACCGGTCTAGGCATCAGCATCGCTGCAACTGGGATATTGCCATGAGCGAATCATCATCTGCCATGAAAGGACTTGGAATTTGATACCGATTTAGGCATCAACATCGCTACAACTGGAATATTGCCAGGAGCGAATCATCATTTGCCTCCGTCGATGTCGAACAAAGGTGGCTTAGTAAACAGGGTTAGGGGTCCTGTCGGCTAAGGCTTTTGACTTCATGGGCCGTAAGGGTCTCACAAAGGTATTTCTCCCTACAAGTCGTGATGATCTTGTAGGTGTGTTTTCTCCTTGGGAATCGTGAGGATTCCTAAGTGTATGTTCTCTTATAAGTCGTAGGGATCTTACAAGAGTGTTATCTCCTTATGAGTCGAGAGGACTCACAAGGGTTGTTCACCGTGTGGACATATCCCCAGTCACGGATGGGACTTGGTTAGGGAAATGTTTATTCGCGCCCGTGGATTGTATACAAGGGCCAATATCGGACCACTTGTAGGGCAATGTCGAAAGTTGTGGGGGTTGCTTAAGCACATATTTAGGCCTCTGTAACTTAAGACTTTCAAATCTTATGAGCCGTAAGGGTCCCACAAGAGAGTTCTCCTTACGAGTCGTGAGGATCTCGCAAGTGTATTTTCTCCTTAGGAATCGTGGGGATCCCTAAGTGTGTTGTTCCTTTGTGAGTCGTAAGGATCTCACGCAGGTGGTTTCTCCTTACAGGGTCGAGAGGACCCTATAAGTGTTTCTCAACGAGGTTGCGCCATTTCGGGTTTTCACAAACACTCGCCGGTAGTCCTGCTGTTTTTACTCACGGAGCCCTTTCGGGTTTTCATCCGTGCCCATTTTGCTTATGGACATACCGTTTTTTTTATTCTTTTTATTTTTATTTTTATTTTCTTTTTTTTTTCTTTTTTACGAGGTCGCGCCCTTTCGGGTTTTCACGAACACTCGCCGGTAGCCCTGCTGTTTTTACTCACGGAGCCCTTTCGGGTTTTCATCCATGCCCGTTTTGCTTATGGACATAACGTTTATCTTTTTTTATTTATTTTTTTATATTCTCGTCAGCCTGAAAATGCTGCGGTAGTAGTTTAAAAATATTTCGGTCATTTGCAAGTTTTAGGACATTACGGTCCATCATTAGTTTAAGGACATCTCGGTCCGTTGTTAGTTTAAGGACGTTTCGGTCCGTTATCCAGCTTTAGGACGTAGTGGTCCGTTAGGCTTTCTCTATGAATGAGCATGATGCCCCCGGCGTGTCCATATTTTTCGGAGCATGCGGTTGTGGCGGGTTCACCTTCCAAATTTCGGACAACGCGAACTTGCCCTGTTGGTATTGGTCTTCAACCCAGTTCTTGAAGACGTAGCAATCCTCGATCAGATGATCTACCGTTTGGTGGTAAGGGCAATAATTAGGATTATTAATATCGCCTGGCCACAACGGACGTTTTGGACTCGGCAGATTGATGAGTCTGTCACACACTGCCAGCTCGAACAGTCCCCTTGTTTTATCTTGCGGAAACGAGTAAGGACGTTTCAACTTTTCCTGGAGGGATTGCCGCTTGTTGCTTTGGCAAGCAACTGGTCTAGGGTCACCTGATTGTTGGTGAGCGCTGGCGACGAGGGCCTTTTTTCCTTTTCTTTTATCCTTTTTGTTCGCTCCGTTGTTTGCAGGGCCGGGATTCTTTCCGAGTAGCATGCGATTGCATGGCTGAACGTTCTCGCAGCTTCTCAATTCCTTTATTTTTGAAATAGATTCCCCGAGGGAAGAGTTGGGGGTAGCTTCTTCGTCAGAGTCGCTTCCAAAGGTGATAATTTGTGATCCCTTGAAGTCGGCTATATGACAGTCGGCGGTGGCTCTTTTGCGCTCATCCATCGCATTTTTCCGATGTCCACAAGCTTCACACTTTGTCCTGTCGAAGTGTCGCTTTTGAGCGACATACCCTTGCCACCAACAGTTAAAGGATTCGCAGTCTTCGGTAGGATGTATGATCTTCTGATGATATAAACAGAAGTTAGGGTGCATCTCTACCTCAGAGAAAGGATTTTCTTCGGAGGGCGGTAGCTTCATTCCTACTGATAGAGCTTTGGCGAACCGTTTCCTCGTTTTGAATTTGTTTTTACCCGCAGTGTATGGCTTTTGATTTGACGGGAATACCTTGGTTCTTTCCAGTATGGCCATTTCATGTTCTTGATTGGTTTTTGCTTTCAGACGAATTTCATTTAGGAAGGCATCGATCAACTTGTCTGACGGCCGCGGAATTTCTGTTTCAGGGTCCGCCATTGATTTCTCAGCGTCAGGATCCTCCTCATCATCCGTCAGTGAATGAGAAATCACATAACAAGTCGCTACGTAGTATTCGGATTCATCCGATAAGTTTTCTCCATCGTTTTCATCCTCGACGAAAGAACAAGTTGCCCCCGGCGTGTCCGTCTTCTTTGGAGAGTGCGGCTGTGGGGGGTTTACCTTCCAGCTTTCAGACAGCGTGAACTTGCCTTGCAGGTATTGATCCTCGATCCATCCCTTAAAGACGAAACAATCCTCAATCGGGTGACTTACCGTTTGGTGGTAAGGGCAATAATTGGGATTATTAAGATCGCCTGGCTGCGACAGACGCTTTGGACTTGGCAGATTGATGAGTCTGTTACGCACTGCCAGCTCAAACAGTCTTCTCGTTTTATTCTGAGGAAACGAGTAAGGACGTCCTAGCCTCTCTTCGAGGGATGGGCGTGGACGCACGTTGTTTTGGCGAGCGACCGGCTTTGAGTTGCTCGACTGTTGCTGAGCGTTGGCGACGATGATCGCTTTTCCTTTCTCATTTCGGGGATCGGGTCTTGGAAGAGACGGTCTATTGCCCATCTGGTCCATTTGGGCTAATTTGTCGATCAAGGCCTGGAAGGTGGTCGGCCTGAAGAACATCATGAATTGCGAGATGGTCGCCTGCGGATCGAGAGTGCCCACAAACATGCCTACCGCAGGAGCCTCTTCTATGCGTTGTTCGCATTTCGACCACAGGTTCCGCCATCGTGTTGCGTATTGGACCCATGTTTCGCCTGACCTTATCCTAGCATTAATCAGTGCTGTTATCGGGGTGCGTCCACTAGCACTCGCGAATCTCTGTGTAAACAGCAGTTCCATCTCTGCAAATGTTTTGACAGAGTCGTTAGGTAACTCCGAATACCATTCAAAGGCTGTTTCTGCTAAGCTGCCGACGAATTGACGTAGCAACAATTTGTCATCGCCTCCAGTATTGCCGCATAAGGCCCTGAATTGAGCGACATGCTGATGCGGATTCCATGTCCCTTTATATACGTGGAATTTAGGGATCGTATATCCTGGCGGGTAATTGATTTGGTCATACCAGCTCGGATACGGTCTTCCGGTTCTAACAATTTGCCCAGCCGCTTCATTCGCCTGATGAACCCGGATCTGCTGAGCTATATATTCGTCTAGGTCGACTTTGGAGATTGCCTCCTCCTTGGCTGTTGATAGAGCCAGCGGAGGATTTGACGTTTCTCCCCTGTCGTCTTCAAGGACGATCGGAGGATCTTCAGCAGGAGGGTCCGGCTGTAACATCATCCCTACCATATCTTGGAAGAGGAGCGCCATCTGTTTTATGTTAGCCGCTTGCTCTGCAGCTTCTTTGTCTCTCTTTTCGAGAACTCTGCGTAAAAAGTCAGCGTCGGTTTCTTGTTCTTGACGCTCATCCGAAGACGTTTCAGAGCTTTCTTTTGGCTCAGTGAGTGCAGCCATTGTAGTCATCATTTCCTGAAGCTTTTGTTGTTGCTCCTGGGCTTTCGTCACGGATCGGGTGAGCGGTCGGTGGCCCGTAGAAGTGCGACTTTCCTCCTTTCCAGAAGCCATATAAACAGTGTGCACCACCATGCCCCCGGACTTGGGGCGTTTGTGTTCGGTGTCTTTGCGATTTGCCGAAGACACAGGGGCTTCCTGCGGCCTCCTTTTTTGAGTGATTGGAGTTAAGGGAGCCGTTGTAGTGGGCACCCAAGTAGCTTTTGCTTTTTGTGGTTTGACAGAGTAATCCTTCCCCTGCTGAACCTTCCTCTTTTTCTGTCGTCGGAGGCAGTCTTGATCGATCACCGACTCTTGAACCTGTCGCCAGACTTTGTAAATTTTAGAGGACAGCCGTTGAAGGGGCTGCTCTAGCTTCTTCTCTGGAATATTCTTCACAGATGAATGAGTTCGCTTTAGCACCGCAGTAGGAGAGTTTCTGCGCACCGAGTTCAGCAACTCAAAGCTGTTCCTGGTTGGAACAGCAGTATCGATCTCCACCATTAGAGTTGGAGGAGTAAGTCCAGAGGGGGAGTTGCCCCCAGCCTTCTTCACTCGACGCCAGTAGCGACGTCGGGAATGTCGTGCTAATGGAGTTGTTTCAGCTATAGGGCTGACCTCCTCATGCCCCCTGTGTTGGTCAGAATATACCGGTACCAGCTTTTTAAAGATCGACGTCCGTTGAACGGGGACGGCCAACTTGTCAGAAGCGGACTTCTGAACATGGGAAGCAACCTTGGTGATTTTGCCAGGAACGGGAGTTGGGATGGCTATCCGCTTCGGGATAACGCCTTCTGGTATGGCAGGGTTCTTCATGGGCCCGATGGAGCTCTGGCCTAATCCATTAAAACCTGAAGCAGTGGAGTTGGGCGACCTGTTGAGAGGGGTGGCGGCAGTGGTGAGTCGATCGAAGACCGACTTCTTTGGAGCTTCTTGCAATGTCATTGGGGCGTTGAAGCTCATTGATGGGAGCATGGTCCCAAAAAATAGTCCAGTGGTGGCTTGAGCCACCTGCTCCACCGGCATTTTGAAAAGGGAGGCCGCTTGGGGCCCATAAATCACTCCTCCAGCAATGACGGAGCGAGAGTTATCGCTGCGGACGGTGCAGTTCGAAGCCATCGATTTTCTATTTTCTGCATAGAGCAAGACACCAAATCTTAGTACCTTGAATCCATAGGCAATCACAGCAAACCGCGATTTGTTCGCGAACACGACACACGAAGTGTGGAGTGGAAAGTGGAAAAGGTCCCACCGGGCATGCCAGAATCTGTTCCCCTCCGAAAGGCGGCCGAGACGTTAGGACGTCTGTGCCTGAGATTCGGGGCAGATGCTATTTGGTTTTATCCGTCTATCTCTCCGAAGATGCCAAGTTGATTTATGGCACCGTGTATCGGAGGTTTAGACGGATGCGGCCGATGTAGCAGACTTCGTCAGATTCCCCCTCAGGGTGAGGGGTTTTTGATTGTGGGGACGCTCTTCCCTGCAGGCGCAAGCCCCTGCAGTTAATTACGTTACCGCATTGCGGTAACAACTTTCTCCTTCTCCAGAATTTCACTTCGTGTCGTGTGTGTTTGTTTTGTTTGTGGTTGCCCGTGGATTGTATACGGAGACTGAGTAATGCCGTCGCCCGTAGGACGTGGATTAGTCCAAATCCGTATTTGCTTAGATTTGGGTTTGGTGTTTTTAGTTTAAGGATACGTTAGTCGCGTTGCGGCTAAAATCAACTTAAACGTTCGTTAAGGATACGTTAGTCCAGTTTGAGACTAAGATCAACTTAACGGGATCGTTTAGATCCGACAAAAGAGCGTTTGGGCTATATTGTTCCAGTTTAGGGACATAGTGGTCCATTTCATGTATGGTCGTCGGGACCCGTCACCTCTCTGACAACGTTGAAGGATTACAACGACAAATGTCAGAGGAGCTCAGAGATGTACCCTTGAGCCAAAGTTAGTTGGGGGAATTTATAGTCCAATTTGGGACTAAAGTCTGTTTGAAGGTTTAAGGATGCGTTAGCCATATTTGAGGCCAAGATCAACTTAAACGGTTGCTAAGGATACGTTAGTCCAGTTTAGGACTAAGATCGACTTAATGGGATCGTTTAGATCCGACAAAAGAGCATTTGGGCTCTATTGTGCCAGTTTAGGGACATGGTGGTCCAATACCAGTTTAAGGACATAGTGGTCCACCGTTAGTTTAAGGACGTCTCGGTCCACCGTTAGTTTAAGGACGTTTCGGTCTGATATTAGTTTAAGGACGTTTCGGTCCACCGTTAGTTTAAGGACGTTTCGGTCCGATATTAGTTTAAGGACATTTCGGTTCAATATTAGTTTAAGGACGTTTCGGTCCACGAGTTTAAGGACCCCGCAGTCCATATCGATGTGTGGTCGTTGGGACCCGTCACCTCTTTGACGTCGTTGAGGAATTACAACGACGGATGTCAAAGGAGTTCGGAGATGTACCCTCGAACCGGATGTAAATTGATTTAGAAGAGCAATTTTGCTCAGTCAATTTAATTTAAGGACTTATGGCCAAAATTGGGCTAAGTCCAGTTGAAATGTTCAACATTTTATTTGCTTTTGCATTGCATTTCTTTTTTTATTTTTATTTGGGCCTTGCCCAGAAAGGATGCAGAGCATCAATTTGTTTTGGGCTCTGCCCATTTTAGGAATGATGCAAGGCATCAATTTTATTTGGGCTCTGCCCTTGTATAAAGGATGCAAAGCATCAATTTATTTGGGCTCTGCCCATTTATTGCCTTGCAATTTATTTTGGCCTGTCAGGTCATTTTGATTTGGGCCTGGCCCTTTTAGTAATGCATTGCATTTGTGCAAAGCACTGTTAATTTGAGAATCTTTTAGATTCAAGAACCAATGGTTCATAAAAGAAGTGCAAAGCACTATTTGATTTCTTGATCTAATTTAGATCAAAGAAAAACAAGTTTTTCTTTTATTTCAGGAACCAAACGTTCATAAAAGTGCAAAGCACTATCTTTTTTTTATTTATGTTTTTCTTGTTTTAGAGAACCAGTGGTTCATAAAAAGTGCAAAGCACTATTAATTTAAGAACCTTTTAGGTTCAAGAACCGATGGTTCATAAAACAAGTGCAAGGCACTATTGAATTTAGATCTAAGAAAAAACAAGTTTTTCTTGTTTTTCTTATCTCGGAGAACCAAAGGTTCATGAAAGTGCAAAGCACTATTTTATTTTATTTTATTTTTATTAAAAATCATTGATCTTGTTTTTTAGATCTATGATTTATTCATAAGAGAAATCTCTCTTCTTTCAAAGGTTTTTACCCTTTTTTTTATTCTTCAAGAGTTTCTCAGAGTTCTCTCTCTCTCTCTCTCTTTTCTTTTAGAAAAATGTTGATGCCTTTTAATTGAGGTCTGGGGTCCTTTTTATAGTGCCCATAAATTAGTTAAATTTGTTAAAGAAATCTTTCTCTGAGTGATTTTGGGAATTTTCCCCACCGTTGGATCTTTGATCCAAGGGTTTCTGCTTTGCAGAAGAAAATCTTCTTGTTTTAACAAGAACAGAAAAGATTTCTTAAATCTTTTAATTCTGTTTGGCGCAGTGCCCCAGCGCGTGACACGTGTCACGCTGTGCTGACACGTGTCGCGCAGTTTTTTTTTTTTGTTAGTGCGCTGCGCAGCGCACAGTTGCGCTGCGCTGACACGTGTCGCGCAGCGCGCAAATTTTTTTTTTTTTTTTTGCGCGCGCTGCGCTGACACGTGTCGCGCAGCGCGCAGTTGCGCTGCGCTGACACGTGTCGCGCAGCGCGCGTGACTTTTTTTTTTTTTTTGCTGCGCTGCGCTGACACGTGTCGCGCAGCGCGCAGTTGCGCTGCGCGCGCAACTTTTTTTTTTAGTTTTGATCTGATTGGAGAAAGAACAGAAGCATTGCTTCTTTTTCCACCTTGGAATTTGAACAGAGCTTTGCTCTGATTGGGGTAAACAGTGGGCATGTTCATAGGGACTCTCGATCCTCAGGCGACTGTATCCCAGTTTATGATGTTCTTCAAGCCGACCACCTTCTAGGCTTTGATCGACAAGATGGCCCAAATGGACCGATTGGCCATAGGCCGTCCTCTTCAAAAACGGACCCTCGGAGTGAAAAGAGCAAAGGGAAAGTGGCCTTCGTTGCCAACACTCAACAACTGCCGAGCAACTTAAAACCGGTTGTTCGCAGAAGCAACGTGCGCCCGCGCCAATCCCTCAAGTAGAAACTAGGACGTCCATACTTGTTTCCCGGTGATAAAACGAAGAGTCCGTTCGAACTGGCAATGCGCAACAAACTCATCACTCTACCGGATCCGAGACGTCTACTGCAGCATGGTGACCCCAACAGTCCCAACTACTGTTCCTACCACAGAGTAGTGGGCCACCCAATTGAGGATTGCTACATCTTCAAAAACTGGGTCGAGGACCAATACCAACAAGGGAAGTTTGCGCTGTCTGAAAACTGGAGGGTGAACCCACCGCAGAAGCACGCTCCTAAAAAGGTGGACATGCACAGGGCATCATGCTCATTTGAGAATAAACTCCGTGGGAAGTTGTCCTTTCAGCTAAAACTAAAAGAATGTTGAAGGACCTTCAAGCATGTCCAGCAATTAGGTGGAAAAGCCCGCTGGAGCCCGAGATCATTGAGGGGATGCTTAAACTGCACCCAACACCGAAAACTACTAACAATGGGCAAGACCTCCAGGCTAAGCCTTCGAAGTCTTCGAAGAAAAAGAAGAAGACCAAGAAACTCGTGCAGCCCGACGACAATCGTACGTACCTGCAAATGTACATCGACGCGCTGGAGGAGTACAACCAAAAGGCGCAGACCCCAGTCACACTCGAAGAGTTTCTCAATCACATACTTGAGAACAGAGATAGTGACATTGATGAGGGAAACAGCTCATCAGAAAAACCCGAGGATTATGTAGCGAGTTGCCACATGGTCTCTCACTCGTTGTTAAAAGACGAAGAAACTCCCTCGGCGTCGGAAAGCAATGCAGAGGAACTAGGGGCAGGACCGGCGCCAGAATCCCTAGAATTATCAGAAGACCCAATTGACAGGCTGCTGAACAAAGCCCTTCAAAAGAGCAAAACTGACCGAGAATGTGAAACAACCATATACGAAAAGGCCAAGCGTCGGCGTCAGGATGAAGAAGCTGTGGTAAGGATGAGTCGTAAAATACTCCACCCAAGCCAAAGCACGCCTGCTACAAACATGGACATGATCAAAGCAGAGAAGCAGTTCGCCAAAGCATTGTCAATGGGAATGAAGCTGCCTCCTCTCATGGAAAACACTCCCAGGAGTATGGGCTTCGATGAAGCGAATGTACATCCGAACTACCGCTTATACCATCGAAGGGTCACACACCCCACCAAAGAGTGCAATGCCTTCAAGAAGTGTTGGTAAGGATGCGTTGCCCACCGACAACACTTCAAACGGATGAAGCGCGAAGCCCGTCGACAACAAAGAAGCGCGACAGACGAGCATGAAAGAACGGCTGGCAACTATCATATAGTTGATACCAGTTCGACAAAAGGAAAATCTCAAGTTCTTACATTCGGGAGCGATTCTGAGGAGGAAATAACCCTCGACCCTGATCGCTCGCTAAAAGCGTGTCGGATATTTAAGAGTTCTATTGTTTAACCGCGATCAGGACGGTGTCTCTTTGCAGCTAGCCGCGATGAGCACGGGTCGATCCACAGGCAGATGGTAAGTTTTACGTTCTTGTTTTAACGAGTTAACAACGTGGCGGATTTGTTCGTTATCTAACCCGTGTGTTATATTCAAGTATAAGGCTTGTTAGGAAACGATAGGATAGTGTAAGTTAATGGATTCCGTATTCAAGTACTTTGAGCCGAACTCAACCAATGAAGCTAGAGCAATCGGCAACAATGTGGATTAGGGTATTTAAGCACGGTATTCGTGGAATCCGGCTTATTGACCCTTGTCCGTCCGTTCTTGTCTCTTGCTTTCGCCTCCGGCCAAACCGAATGCAACCAGTCACGGTTAGGAATCACCTTTACCTTGGTAGGGTAGGGTGCCTAACGGAGCGCTTGCGTAGGGTTTGGGCGGAGTTTCAAATGGAAAAGACGGGAAAAGGAAATGAGGAACGAAATGTTAACTTACAAAATCTTTCTCTTTTCCTAACAACAACATTCACACCATTCACAAAACAAACCAAAAAGAGAAGAACAAAGAGAAGAAAAGATTACAAGCAAGTAATTAAAGTGCATGGAATTTAAGTGCGAGAATTAAAAGAGCAAGAATAAAACACAAGTAAAAGATTAGGAACCAAAGAACATATTGCAAGACATGGGTTCAATAACCCAAACTAAAACTTGCAAGCTCAATAAAGAGGTTGCAAGATCAAGAGAGGGCAAAGAACTCATGGTGAAGGAAGCACAAAAGAACACTTTATTAAACTTCAAGAATGATACAACCCCTTGAGATCAATAACCAACCCTTAAGCTTTCAAGCTCAATGAAGAGGTTGAAGGATCAAGAGAAGGTTAAGAACTCAAGGGGACTACGCTATTTACAAGAAAGGAAAATAGAAAACTTGGACAAAGAATGACAATCTAAGACTAAAGAATGACCCTTGAACCTTTGCCCACTGCCTGCTATTTATAGGCAAAGAAGAAAAGAAAATAAACATTAAAATTAGGGCTACGTGGCAGCAAGGAAGGCACTGTATGAAGCTGCGGCCCACATGAGGAGGTTGGGCCGGCCAGGCCGGCCCAAGTGGTGATGTGGCCGGCCAAATCATGTTGGAATGGTCTCGAACTTGGTGTGTTGACTTGTTTGTCCCCTCACATCACTTTGGCGCAGTTTATTTTCTCTGATTTGGCTTGGTCTGCACCCAGATTTTGGAGGGAATTTCGAATTTCTAAATCAACACCAAATTTTTAGCATTAAATGCTTATAACTTCATTCCCATATGTGCCTAAATCATGGCAGCCCCCATTATGGTTTTGTTGATTTGTCCATTTGATTTTATTTTGCACTTATTATTAGAGGGAATTTTTGAATACAATTCAACACATGATCTTTAGCATTAAATGCTCATTACTCCATTCCCACATGCGGCTTGATTCATGGCTGCCCCATTATGGCCCATGCTGATTTGTTTGATTGCCTTTGATTTGAACACATGCTTTTTAGTCTTGAATGCATATAATATCATATGCATATAAAATCATATCCTTGAATGTATATAAAATCATATTCACATGTGCTTAAAAGTCTTGTGTACTCACTTGTTGTGTTGGACCATTTAGATAAAAAAAAATGTGTGCACAACTTGTTGCGTAAAGGAACTCCTGAAGTATCGGTCGGTTAGCGTTTCTGGTCGCAGTGTCTTCCCTCAAGTGATATATCCGTGCTGTTGGATGCATTTCCAGTATTTTGTCATGGATACCTGTAATCTGTAATACTAAGCAGACACTGGTCAATAATACCGATAAATACAACAATTAGATAATGAATGAGTGGTATTAAAATGCAATTTTCTGATATGAACAGACCCTCTCTTCAAAGAATCCACTTTTGTAAAAGAAGAGGAGGAGAAGAACTGCAAGAACATTCAGCCGCGTAACCGTACGTTGCTTGAATAGAACATAGGGCTTACAAACAAAGGTTCGAGCAAAAGAGACAAAGGGAAGGAAAAAGTCCCTGAGGAAATTGCTCTCGATGATAGAGTCGTCAAAGAGCTCGCAGCTAAGGATCTGCCTAAGAAAAACAAGGTGGATTACAATGTCCTGGCACATCTGAGGAAGATACCCTCACAACTGAGTATACTAGATGCTCTCCTCCTGTCCAAAAAGGCATGAGATTCTATGATCAAGACACTGCAAGAGCATGATCAATTCCAAGCTTTCTTTATGGAAGAAAAGATGAAGGAGGAGCTGGCAGAGGTTCATACAGCTGACATCACATTCGGCGATGAAGATCTCCTCCTCGGAATGTGCAGCACAACTGTCCTCTATATGTCACCGGGTACTGCCATGACATTAAGATAGGAAAGATCCTGGTCGATAATGGGTCCTCTGTCAACCTTCTCAACATGAAGGTGCTGAAGGAGATTTGCCTGAACGTTCAGCACCTGGATCGGGACAAAATTACCATCTCCGGGTTCGACTCGCAGTCATCACGGACGCTTGGGTCCGTGATATTGACATTACGCTTTGGGATGCTCGCTACTGACATCAAATTTCTTATCATCGATGCCAAGACTTGCTATAACGCCCTGCTCGACCGGCCTTGGTTACATAAGTACAACATCATTCCTTCTACACAATATCAGTGTATGAAGTACTTCAAAGACGGCCTAGAGTACACAATTACGGGGAGCAAAACCCGTTCTCCATAAATGAAGTCTGCAAATATGAAGACGCCAAGTACTTCTTACCAGACTTCGAAGACACGGAAAGATGTCGTAAACCGGAGAATCAACAAAAAGCCGTCGCCACTATCCCGTTCTTTGGGAGCGATACCGAGGAAGATGAAGAGATTGTCTATTCGGGGCAATTCCAAGGCAACATGCCCGGACCATCTACCCCTATTTTGGTCCTCGGCAGTGACTCTGAGGATGAGGCCAATGTAGTGTTCTCCGTCCGCCCGTCAATGCACACTTTCACGGGAGCTGATCAGAGTTTACAAATTACCATGGTTCCGCAGCGGCATTACAGGGAACCTGATGCGCTCGATACATACGGCGTGCAAGATTTGCAGACCTTCTACGTCCCTCTTAGGCAAAGAGGTGAAAAGGCGACCCTCTTCTACCAATCTACGGAGATTAAAGTGGAAAAAGAAGTCCGGCATGGTGCCGAACTTGCACTTGACAGGCTTCAACCAATCCGTCTGCCCAGATATTACGCAGAGGAATTGAAAAGGCTATTAAGATGCAAAGGCATACCCTTCAAGCAAACCGCTCGACAAGCCCAGTTCTACAACAAGATTTAGGACATTCCCAGGACTCAGCGAAAGATGCCCAACGGGAGGATGGAGACGACTGGACTTGGATACGTTCGGTCCAAGAAACGGGAGCGATTCCATGGCTACCGTGTCATAAATAACTCCGGTGGAGAAGAGAATGCTTTTCCAGATAGCGCTGATATTGAACCAGAGTGAGATCCCGCCGTAAGAATACCAAGTCCGTCATTCGAAGAACAAATCGACAAGCTAATAAGGGAAGCAAGTCAAAAGGTTCGGAATGACCACATCCGCAAAATGGCTATTTACGAGAAAGCCAGGACGCATCGTCTTACTCAGCAATCTGCGGAAAAAGAAGACTACGATGCCCTTCACCCTCAGCCCGCTGTGCACTCTCATGGCAAGGAAAAAGCCTGACGTAAAGGCAAAAACAAGGTGAAGAATGAGAATGACGTTCTAAACCAGCGAAGCGGATCCAAGAAGCCACGCAATCGAGAAAGAGTCAGTTGGAATCCGTCTTCTATGAATGGGTCGGAAATATTCTTTCCCTAGAGACAAGACAAGGAAAATATTCGACCTTGTCATTAAACATCAAATGATGACGCTCCCGGAGTCTCGGCACCCCGAATAAATAAACGAGGTCCATCACTCGGCATATTGCTCCTACCACTGAGCAGTAGGACATCCTCCTGAAGTCTGCTTCACCTTCAAAGACTGGGTCGAAAACTAGTATCAACAAGGCAGGTTTGCTCTATCTGACAGTTGGAGGGTAACCCCACCACGAAAGCATGAGCCAAAAGCAACCTATATTGCGAGGGTAAGTCCAGATCAACATCGAGCTTGGAAACAAACTTGTACCTGCCACGTGATAACATTCTCAAAGGAGGGGGAGCATAAGAATAAGGACAACCTCTCCCAGTGCTGCGCAGATGAGGATGAAGACGAGGTGATCTCAGAATTTCCACCGGCGCCAAATGAGCTGGAATATAGAATACACACCACGGTGGACAATCTAAGGAAAATTGACTTAGGGACAGAAAACGATCCAAGGCCAACGTTCGTCAGTGAGCTGTTGTCTAAAACACAGGTGGCCACACTAAAGGACATGCTTATGCAGTATAAAGACGGTTTAGTATGGAACTATTCCGAGATGCCGGGATTAGATCCAGAAATAGCGGTGCATAAACTAGCTATATCGTCGGACATTAAGCCAGTTAAGCAAGCGCTAAGAAGAATCTGGCTTGAACTTGAAATGAGTATCAATGCTGAAGTCAAGAAACTAATTGACTCCGGCTTCATTCAAGAATTTCAATATCCCGACTGGATTGCCAACATTGTTCCAGTGATGAAGAAAAATGGAACAGTACACATCTGCGTGGACTTCCGGGACCTCAACAAAGCTTGTCCGAAGAATGAATTTCCAGTACCTGTTACCGAGCTGATGATCGATAACACATCCACCCATGAGGTCTTCTCCTTCATGGATGGATCTTCGGGGTATAATCAAATAAAGATGCATCCCAAAGACCAAAAGAATACTGCCTTCCGGACTCCGCTGGGCATATCTGCTAAAGTGATGCCCTTCGGTCTGAAGAACGCTGGCGCTACCTACCAGAGGACCATGACGAAGATCTTCGATGACCTCATACATGAGATTGTCGAATGTTATATCGACGACCTCGTGGTGAAAATAAAAAGTACGAGGAGCACTGGGAGCATTTGAAAATAGTGTTCCAGCGTCTTCGGAAATATAATCTGAAGATGAACCCTCTGAAATGCGCGTTTGGAGTCTCCTCAGGAAAATTCCTAGGATTCATCGTACGACACCGAGGTATCGAAATAGACCCATCAAAGATCAAGGCGATTATGGAAATGTCCACACCAAGAACTCTCAAACAATTACGGTCTCTCCAAGGAAAGCTCGCATATATCCGATGATTCATAGCCAACCTCTCTGGAAAATACATCCCCTACAGCCATCTAATGAAGAAGGGGACCCCGTTCGTTTGGGATCGTAAATGCCAAAGTACATTGGACGAAATCAAGCAATATCTGCAGAACCCACCAATACTGACCGCTCCGGTCAAGGGAAAGCCTCCCTTCCTTTACACAACAACCCTTGAAAGTTCTTTAGGCGCGCTATGAGCACAGGAGAATGACCAGAGGAAGGAGAGTGCTCTCTACTATTTGAGTCGAGTTCTTCTGGGGGTAGAAAATAGCTACTCCCCCATTGAAAAGCATTGCCTGGCACTGATCTTCGCGATAACGAAGCTTCGACATTATGCCTTGGCACATGAGGTCCATCTCATATCGAAAATGGATCCTCTCAAATATCTGATGTCAAGGGCCATATTAACAGGAAGGCTTGCCAAATGGGTCCTCTTCTTGATGGAATTCTCGATAACATATCGACCCCTCAAGGCAGTGAAAGGCCAGGCCATCGCCGACTTTCTCGCTGAGCATCCGATACCAGCCGATTCTCCCTTAAATTGCGAATTGCCAGATGAACACGCGTTCAACACAATCGAAGGGGAGACGGAGGAAAATAATGTCCAATGGGAACTCTACTTCGACAGAGCGTCCTCCTTGAAGAAGCGAAAGAAAAGTACCCCCATAATCAAAGCTGGGGTAGGCCTTATCTTCGTAACTCTGCAATGAGGGATATTGCGTTTCGCCCTTTCCTTAACAGAGCCAAGAACAAACAACGAGGCTGAATATGAAGCTTTGATAGCGGGTCTTGAGATTGTTGTCGACATGGGAATTGAAGATCTCCTCATCTATGGAGACTCCCAGCTAGTCGTTAGCCAAGTAAATGGCGACTATCAGACGTGTAAACCGGAGTTGGTAAAATATGGCGAAAGAGTGCAGCAATTGCTGACTCAAATTCCCTCCTACATCCTGGAAAGCATACCGCGGGCGGAAAATAGCAAGGCGGATGCGTTAGCTAAGCTTGCTAAAGAACCGGCAGACGAAAATCTCGATAACGTAAGGATCATTATGCAAAGCCGCTGGATTCTCGCGCCAGCGGAAATACCTCCGGAGTCATTGATTAGAGTGGTTTTATAGATCAAAAATATATGTTACCGCAATCAAGAACGGCGTCGCTTGGTAGCTAGCCGATGAATACGGGTCGGTCCACAGGGATGTTGTAAATTTCCTAAATGTTCTTACGAGCTAATTCCAAAAGGTGTTGGATCTTTTATCTCAAAAACTAAGTTGAGTTATACTAGGATTAAGAAACTTGCTAGGATTAGGTTTAGGTAAAGTTTGGTAAATAAAGATCTACACCTCTTTCAATGCCCTAAATTAGATATCATATTAGGAGTTATGGTAATTATTAATAAAGGGGATTAGGATGATCGGGAAGATGTTTCTTCCTCTAGATCCTTGTCCGTCCTTTCTTAATCCTTACCCTAACCTCCATGGAAAACATTCATATCCAGTCTTTTATACTACGGTATCACCGTTACCTCGTGGGTAGAGTGCCGTAGGGAGCAGAATATGAAAGTATGCATGGAGTCCTAATTGTTCATAAGAGATTGGCAAAGAAAGGGGTGAGAGATCTTCATCTCTTAAACCCTTCCCTATTCCTAACCCTAACAAGAGAGGAAACTACTCGCTCATTGAGGGATCTAAGAAAGACATAATTTTTATGAGTTTTGATTTAAGAGATTAAAGATCTACTGCAGATTAATAAAAATTCTAAACTAGATTAAACTAGGGCAAGAATAAAAATTACCTAGGGCAGAAAATAAAATTAAGAACCAGGGCAGAAATTAAACCTACTTACAAATTGATGCTCTCCAAACTTCAAAGAAATCTGAATTTTTATTGATGAAAAGAGGCATGAACTAATACAAGAGTTTGGGTCTCTATTTATAGGAGATAGAAAACCCTAGGTTTACAATTGCCGCACGTCTGCATTTACAAAAATACCCCTAGGAAGACTAGTCAGCGCCGCAACAAGTTATGGTAAAATTTTTATCTCCTACTTGCGCAATACGGCCGCGGAACCGCGGCCGCAGCCAGGGTTTGGCCGCGGTTCCACGTCCAAAAGAGGAAGTTGGGCTCTGAGCTCTTTTGTGCTGCTTCTGGTCATTCTTGTCTTCCTATTTCTTCAGTACTTTTCTCAAATTGGCTTCTAGGTTTATTCCAGATCTCCTAGTGAACAATTGCAGTGGACTTTTACCGTTGCTTCAAAATCTTGGACCTTGCGTTGCCTTGTACTGATCTTTTGTGTAGGCTTGATCAAGATCCTTCTATTTGTTGGTTGCAGTCCACTTTTGCATCATTTTTTTATATCTTTTTCTTTGTTTTTGCTCCAAGAACCTGTAACCTGTACTATGTAGCAGACATAGGTTAAAAGCACTTGTTTATTCGTAAAATGCATAAGAATGGGGAATATAATAATGCAATATTATGATATGAACAGTCGTCTGAAAGAAAGGAAGCGACCAAACAAGCAGCCTTCTAATTAGAGGATGAAGAAAAGGCTAAGGATTGGAGAGAAGTCTTCATAGACTACTTCAAATCCCATCGAACGCCCGAAAACGCATCTTCGAGACATCAGTTCATGAAACGAGCTCTGTCTTTTGCCTTCGTCAATGATACTTTATATAAGAAATCGTTCGACAGTTTGTGGCTAAGGTGCCTGGGACCAGGAGAAGCAAAGAGAGTCGTCCAAGAAACCCACGATGGACTCTACGGTTCTCATCAAGCCGGGCCAAAGATGAAGCTGAAGATCAAGAGAATGGGTTACTATTGGCCCACGATGATTCAGGACTGCCTCGAATATGTGAAACAGTGTCACTCGTGCCAAATTCATAGGGACTTCATCCACCAACATCCAAATCCACTATACCCAACGGTAGCTAGCTGGCCGTTCGAAATGTGGGGAGCCGATATAATCGGGCCTATCGAACCAGCATCATCCAAAGGACATCGGTTCATACAGGCAACGATCGATTACTTCTCTAAGTGGGTAGAGGCAGTACCGCTAAGGGAAGTGAAGACGGAGAACATCCTCCATTTCTTCAGGACACATGTCATCTACCAGTTCGGCATTCCGTGACGGATCATCTCAGATAATGGGCCGGCCTACAGGAGCCATAAGATCAGCCGCTTTGCACAGCAGCATAATATAGACTGGAGGTACTCTTCAGTCTATAATCCCTGAGCTAACTGTCTAGCCGAGGCTTTCAACAAGAACTTGACGAAGATCATAAAGAAAACGGTGTCCAGAAACAAAAAGGTCTGTCATGAGAGACTGCATGAAGCTCTCTGGGCGTATCGAACTGCGTTCAAAACAGCCACGAATACAACGTCATTCGCGTTGGTATTCGGCACGGAAGCGGTACTTCCTTTGGAGATAGAACTACCCTCTATACGAGTAGCAGTTCGATATAAGCTAACGGATGATAAAAATGCCCATCTTCAGCATGAAGAGCTCGATGCCCTCGATGAAACCCGTCTCATGGCGCAGCGAAACGTGGAAGCTTACAAAGCAAGGATGACGCGCTCATACGAAAGACTAACCAGACCAAGAACATTCCGCCAAGGCGAACTCGTGTTAGTCATAAAAAGACCTATGATCCCCAACCGTGCAAAGCGGGGGAAATTCGAGCCAAACGATGAGGGTCCGTACATCTTAGACAAGGTCTACCAAGGTGGGTCCTACTTGCTCATGGATATGCATGGCGAAAGACCCTTCCAGCCAATAAATGACGGTTCCTTAAGAAATACTATGCTTAACAAGTCACGACTCTGGTTAATGATAGATGACGACGCTCATGTCCGCTCGCTATCTTCTTTAGTCAAGACTCTATAAGTAGTATCCAGCAAAACTTCGCCTTGAAGCTGGCCCCGGACCAAGATGTCCCTAAACTAATAATGGACCGTAATGTCCTTAAACTAATACGCCGCCTCAAACACGGCGATAGTAGAATTCAATTCCACAAGTCCCAACGGTGAGGACTGCAACTCAAGTCCCGCTGGCTGCACAGCTGCCTCGGTGGCGAAGTCCCCCTTAAGTTCCATTGGCAAACAGAGGGGTTAAAAAAACGGTACGTCCACAAGCGTAATGGGCAAGGATGAAAACTCGAAAGGGCGCCGTGAGTAAAAACAGCAGGGCTACCGACGAACTTGTGAAAACCTGAAAGGGCGTAATCTTGTTGTTAAAAAAAACGATATGTCCATAAGTGAAATGGGCATGGATGAAAACCCGAAAGGACGCCGTAAGTAATAACAGCAGGGCTACCAGCGAGCTTGTGAAAACCCGAAAGGGCGCAGTCTTGTAAAATTTTCACTTACGAGATCCTCTAGACCCGTAAGGAGAACTCCCTTTATGAGACCCTCACGGCTCTTACGATTCAAAGTCTTAAGATACAGGGATCCAAACCTGTCCTTAAGCTGTCACACTCCCTAAGTTGCCTTACAGGCGGTCCGATATTGGCCCTTGTATACAATCCACAGGCACAAATAAACGTTTCCCCTAACAAGTTCCATCAATCACGAGGAATGTCCTCATATGGTGAGAAACACTTGTAAGTCCTCTTAACTTACAAGGAGAAATTACTCTTATAGGATCCTTATGACTTATAAGAGAACACACACTTAAGAATCCCCACGATTCATAAGGAGAAAATACACCTACGAGACCCTCACAACTCCTGGGGAGAAATACCTTTATGAGACCCCTGACCCTCACAACTCCTGGGGAGAAATACCTTTATGAGACCCCTATGGCTCGTGAAGTCAAAAAACCTTAGTCGACAGGATCCTAACCCTGTTTGCTAAGCCACCTTTGTTCAAATCGACAAAGGCAAATGGTGATTCGCTTATGGAAATATTCCAGTTGTAGCGATACTGATGCCTAAATCAGTATCAAATTCCAAGGCCTTTCACGGCAGATGATGATTCGCTCCTGGCAATATTCCAGTCTCAGCGATGCTGATACCAAAATTGGTATCAAATCTTAAGTTCCATACTCGCAATAAAAATCAGCGAGCAAAAATATGCATATAAAAATAGCCGAAATGATGGGACAACTCGCAATAAAAATCAGCGAGCAAAAAATATGCATATAAAAACAGCTGAAATATTTGGGTAACTCATAATAAAAAGAAGCGAGTAAAAAGAAAAAATAGCCGAAATGATTGGGCACTGCGATAAAAAGACGAAATGATTGGGCAATCATGACTTTCTTGATATAAAAAGCTGAAATGATAGAGCGCCACTGAAAGAAATAAAAAAATGAATGAAAATGAAACTTTTTCCCTGCAGGTGAGTCCACATCGATCCTTGTATACAATACATGGGCACAAACGAAAAGGTACCCCAGGGTCAACAAAATGGAGCTATGACAAAGTCCCTAGTTCTAAATCTCGACGGTTCACAGACAACCTAGAGACCACCTCGACACTCGTCTCATTACAGCAGACGCGATGTCAACAAAGCGTAGCCATGGCAAAGTTCCTAGCTTCAAATCTCGACGGTTCACAAACAACCTAGAGACCACCTCGACACTCGTCTCATTACAGCAGACGCGACATCAACAAAAGCGGAGCCATAGCAAAGTCCTTAGTTCCAAATCTCGACAGCAGACAGTCTAGAGATCAACAACGGCGTTTCTTCTCAATCCAGCAGGATGCAGACACGACGTCAACAAGCGACCCCAAGGTCAACAAAACGGAGCCATGGAAAAGTCCCTAATTCCAAATCTCGACGGTTCATAGACAACCTAGAGATCAACAACGATATTTCTTCTCACTCCAACAGGACGCAGACGCGACGTCAACAAGAGACCCCAGGGTCAACAAAACAGAGCCATGGCAAAGTCCCTAGTTCCAAATCTTGACGGTTCATATACAACCTAGAGATCACCTCGATATTCGTCTCATTACAGCAGACGCAGTGTTAACAAAGGAAGCGAATGCCAAATTTCTAGCTTCAGGGTCTTGACGGCAACTCAAATAAAACCTGAAAGACCATCGGAGATCGCCCCATACCAGTGCGGAGTGGTTATGACTCATCGGGGCTCCCAAACTGAGCCTAACCTCAAGTAAAAAGCATTATGGAAAATTCTTAACGTTTGCTCTTCCGACGGTAATATGACCTAAGGAGATTACTTGAAGACGTCTTGTCTAGCCCCCGAAGGGATCAGAGACACGACAGTCATGGGGCTACTCGAACAGCAGCGTAAAGTCTGCATATCAGGGAATGCATCAGCCAACGCTATGGTACGACGGACAAAACCCTAGTACCACAGACCCTAACGGACATCTATCGTTAAGAGCAGGGGTTAACTATGATGTTAGGACAGGTTTTCCTACAATCCCAAGGAAGGTAAACTACAAACTCCGAAACGAATATACAAACTACTTCACACCAAACCAAGACATCGAAGAAAAGAGAAATGCCAGTATGAAATAAAATATGTCTTTTATTCATGAATTCAAGTGAATAAAAGATACATTTCATAAAGGAATCAAAATGAATACATGTTATTCATGAATCAGAAGTTTACAACCAATACAAGAAAGGGGGTACAATGACAATTATTAAGGAGGAGGCGTATTCAATAAACTGACAAGCCGCTCGTGCGCTCCCCTCAATTCCTTCTCGTGTACAGCTACATCGGCCAACTCCGCTTCGATTTGAGTCCGTTGCTGCAAACAGGATGAAAGATTTTCATCGATTTCTTGCTTGGCAGCTTCACAGTCCTGCGTGACTCGCTTGGTGAAGTCAAGTTCTGCCTTAGCGTCAACCTATCCGAAATACATCGTTGGAGGTTGTCGAAGATAGCTTTTAGTTGCGCAGCATTCGCTTCAACCTGGGCACGCAATTGGGCGGGTTCGCCGGAAGCCACCTCATGTTCCTTTCACCTCAGGGCCACCTCTTGTTCAAAATAGCGAATGAAAGGGACACTTTGCTCGACCCACGCAGCCCGTTGAGAGTTCGAGGCCAACACCTCAGGAGCGAGACGCTTAAGCTCAATCTCGTGCAGGAAAGACTCGATCTTCCTGCAACAATCAACCCAAGAACCGACGAGATCTTCATTATGGAAGTTCACGAGCGTCGCCAGGATTGTATTGACTTCGTCGGCAAAATCTATAGCAGAAGTGAGGGCCTTGGCATTGAGATCTTCGATAAACTCGCTTAACGTTCGCCGGCTATTTGCTACGCCCCTGGAGGATGTACATTTAGCGAAGGGTCCCGCAGGCATAGGAATGCGAGACTCAAAAGGAGGTGGAGCTGGTGTAATCGTTGCAAAATGAATTACGGTCAAATTTTGACTCGGAAGACAAAGAAAACACCTGAGGGATGGAATCTATTGTACCGGCTGTTGCAGGTGGCAGAATAGGGAGTACCGGAGGTGTGGCTATTCTTTTGCTTCCTCCTCCAACCCGTGATACTGTAGTCAAATAAGGAAGGCTTAGCAACAATAAGTCTACTCATAAAAAGGGGGAGAAACATTAGGTGAAGAATATACTGACCAATACCAGAAGGTGGAACGATTTTCGACTGAAAGGAAAGTGCAGGTTTAACACCTGGTACAAATGGTCGAAAAGTACTCCTGTAGCGTCGCGACAATATACAGTCAATACAAGTAGGATTGTATCCACAGTGAAGCAAATAAGTGAGAGACCCATACCTTCCAAGATTTGAGGAGGCGCAGAAGAAAGCGAAGGGACAGCGAACGTCAAAGTGGCGGCCGGCGACACTTCTTCAGCCAGCACAGCCTCAGGGTTTACCGCGCCTGATCGTTAGAAGTTTTTAGCGTTGTCATTTTATAAAGAATTTAAAGTTAACCGCAATCAAGACGGCGTCGCATGTAGCTAGCCGTGATGAGTACGGGTCGTCCGTAGGGAGATGGTGCGTTTTGCGTTCTTGTTATCACGAGTTAATGCAAGGGTCGGAACGGTTCGTTTCTAACCTAAGTGTTGTATATGCAAAGTATAAGTTGTTAGGAATAGAGATAAGTTAGTGTAAGATAGAGAAGTCCGTACAAAAATCCTTTGTGCCGAGTTGACTATTGAAACTAGAGTAATCGACAACAACGTGGATTAGGGTTCTTAAGCATGGTATTGGTAAAATCCGGCTTATTGACCCTTGTCGGTCCGTTCTTGTCTATTGACTTTCGCTTCCGGCCAAATCGAACGTAACCGGTAACGGTTAGGGATCACCGATATCTTGGTAGGATGGGGTGCCTAACGGAGCGCTTGCGTAAGGTTTGGGGGGAGTTCAATTAGCAAATATCGGGCAAAGGAAATGAGAAAATGGAATTCCTAACTCACATAACCATTCTCTTTCCTGACAACACCACTATTTACAAACCATCAAAATAACAAAAAGAAAGTGCAAATGAAATGAAATAAAAGGAATAACACAACATTGCAAGTAAGTAAATGGCAAGAAATAAAATTGCAAGTAAGTAAAAGAGATAGAAAATGAATACTAAGAACCCAAGTGAAAAAATGAAAGCTTTATTAATTCCAAGTGATGATACAAACCATGAGTTCAATAACCAAAACTTAAACTTGCAAGCTCAATGAAGAGATTTCAAGATCAAGAGAAGGAAAAGAATTCAAGGTGAACTAGCTATGTATAAGAACTAAAACAAAATGGAAAGTGAAAAAGAGTTGAACTAGCTCAAAAGTGTATCCAAATCTCTCCTTCCATTGCTCACTGATATGGCATTTATAGGCACAAAATAAGATTAAACAAACAATATAATATGGATGATATGACAACAAGGGAAAGCCAGAAGAAAAATGGGTCTTATTGGACTTGATAAGACCGGCGACGCCGGGTTTTTGGACCATCTCGCCGGTTTTGATTGGGTCAATTGGGCTCGTGTTGGTTCTGTGATGTAGTGCTCTCTCCACAATCCCACTGGTATTGTTTGATCTCTTTGTAGAATCCTGGATTGTACTCAGTAGTTTTGGAGGGAAATCTTGATGCATTAAATCAAATCACAACTTTTAGCACTTATCACACATCATACTCACATGTTCCCACTTGTGCCATGGGCAGCCCCCTAGGTTCATGCATCACAAAAAGGTGTTCACACTTGTATGTGTTGGACCATTTTTGATAAAAAAAAAGTGTGTACACATGCATGTTGTAAAAAGAACTCTTTAAATATAGATCGGTTTGCAGTTCCGGTTACAATGTCGGCTTATAAATGTCATATCCGTGTATTTGAGTGTATTTCCAGTGTTTTGTCACGAATACCTGTAATCTGTATTTATTGAGCAGACATGGGTTAATAGTACCGATACTATACAAAATTGATAATGAATGAGCGGTATTGAAATGCAATTTTCTGTGATGAACAAATACCCCCAAACTTATATTTTGCTCGTCCCGAGCAAAACAAAAAATCCCAACCTCACTTTCGCAGGGAACGCGATTGCACTGAGCTCGTGCAACAAGCCGTTAAACCTCTAGGTGTCCCTAGTAGGAGGAGAGTTGTCTTCTAAGGATTTTCAGCGGATTACACCCACAAAATCCTGTCAAGCTAGTTTCACAAGTTTACTTCGATTCTACTCCTACAGTTTAGTATCTAGGTCAGAAATTCTATCATCCTAAGTTAGAAATATTCAACCCTTATGTTTCACACCTCTTATTTATTCAACCTCAGATCTTATACGTTTTTACAGTTTAGAAAGATCTCAATTTCTCTTGAGTTTTCCTTCTAAAGTGTGGTCTCCATTCAGGGATTTTTATCATCTTTACGGAAAATATAAGTCTTATTCTTTATTCCTATCTTTCCTCCAAACATCGATTGTATACCCCTACGTGTGTGTAAAATTTCACCCTTACACTTAAGAATTCAATTCAAGCCATAGTACCCTTGCCCTAATACCTAATACTACTTCTTTTCGTTAATGATGGACGGTTTTGCTCACATGCCTTTCATGCGACTATTAATGCTTCTTGAGGCACTACCAGCCGATTACTGAATGTGTGAGCTTAAAGTGTAAATAGCAGTTTTTAGGTCTTGACTTTATTTATTTTTTCTTTTTTCTCTTTATTTTTCTTTTTCAAGACCAGATATATTTTTCAATGATGCTCTTTTGGTGGTTAGCTTTAAATACCGTTTTTTTCATACTAGGTTTTCAGGCAAGAGTATTTCTAGGTATTCTCTACTATCCCAAGTTTCAAGGTGCGTGTATGTGCAGTTTGTAGGGTATATACTTTGTAAATTTGGACTCAAGAATAGAAACTATTTTTCAGACTTATCCTTCAGTAAAACTTTTAATACTTTCCCTTCATCTCGACTTAACTTTAAGAACTGAACTCAAGATTATCTACTTCTAAAAAAACTGCAAGAACGTATAATTACCAAGTTTAAACAGAAGGAAGGTTATTTTTAGGGTTTTCAATTCCTAAGCCTAGGATTTAGTTATTTCTAACATATCAACTAAACTTTCGGAATCAAAATCTAAGTTACCCTATCAGCTAACTTGACGACAAAGTATTTATATTTTTGTAAAATTTTCAGATTTTTATGGGTTTTTGAATATGTATGCAAATGCAGAATATACAAATGAATGCGAAGGATAGAAACGCTTACCGAGCACACCCCCAAACTTAAACTTGACAGTGCCCTCACTATCAGGGTACACCAAGAGGGTCAAAATTGTCGGCGCACCCCTGTTGTTGTTGTTTTTGTTTTTTTATAACAGAAAAAAGAAAACAGAATATATATACACAAAAAGATCTCCCCCAAACTTAAGTAAAATATTGTTGCCACTGTTTAAGCGTTAATGTTCAGAGTTAGGGGAGAGAACAATATTAATCTATACAAGGCCTTACACAGGCCAAAAGTTAGAAACAACCATTCAAAAATTTTATCGTGATAATATGCAGGTTGGTGAAAGAATGTGGAGAGGAAAGAAATGGAGAATACGCGAGACTATATAGGGATGGAAGCGGGATACGGTCTCGGTAGAGGAGAAGAATGGCGGAGGGAAAAAAGAAATGGAATACGAACTTAAGGATGGAAATGGAGTGGATAAATTAGTACAATTTGTAATGACCGATATGTAAAAAGCGATTGTATTAATCTATCAACACATTGAGAAATGGGGTCAAACCTCTCAAGATTCATGAGAAAACATGGGTCACCGAACTTAGTAAACCAGACACAGGAAATGAAAGTGATACGGTGTCTTGCGAAGTAGGAATGATGGAAAGGATGGAAGGAAGTGATCGAGGAATGGGATCGGTTAAACGTTCAGGAAGGATAACACAGTGAATGAAAGGGACAGGATGAATTGGAAAATCTGACTCATCAAGTAAAACTACTTCATTCTCAATGTTATCCTCAAAATTCTTCTCAAAAATCTGCTCATTCATGCATTCATCATCAATTTCCGTACACATATGGGGTTCTGGAAAAACAGTTAATGACTCGGGATGATATCCACACGGAAGTGAAAGGACATGATGAATTGGTGAGAAAAACTCATCCAAAACCGTGGATTCATCATCCAAAATATTCCCAGCATCAATATTCTCAATCAAGTGAAAATCAAATTTCTCAGACACCTCATCAAAAGCATGGATTTCAATCAATTCAGGTTCTAGAGTGGAGGTGTAGAGATCAAAAGGATTGGGCTTGGTTTCACTTGAAATGGACCCTTCACAATCCAGTATATCAAACACTACAAAGTCGCACAACTCATTAAACATTCTATCTTCAATTGGTGAATTATTTGGGACACTCGATAGACTTTCAAAACCGGAGTTGTGGAATTCAATTTGCATTGGGTAGATTTGATTTGGAAGGGTGTACCACTCACTCTCATGACTCAAATCCTCAAATTTTCCTATTGCCTCATCATACATGTGAAAATTTTGAGCTAGATAGGAACTAGCTGCTGGTTCATAAGGTTGTATGAGGGCAACCATGGACACATTAAATTCCTCCAGTTGTCGGCATGAAGCTACCCGAAATTTTTCTAACGACTGTTCAAGACTAGACAAAGGTAGTGAAGGGGGTTCAGTAAAAAATTCAAACTCGTTTAGATACTTGAAACTCCTAAAAGGCTGTTCAGAAGGAATGCCTAGGGAAGGTGTAAAAATCGGATAAGATTGATAGGAATCGAATGGTTGGACAGGATTAAGATCAACATTATGATAAAGAGGTGATTGGAATTGTTGATCAAAAGAATTGGAAGTGGTGAAAGGAGTGAAAGATCGGCTACGGGATTGCGCAATACCTTCAGCAATGGACATCGGTTTAAGAGTCGCCACGTTTCCCTCGGAAGGGGTATCAACATGAAGAGGGTTGACAGTTTGAAAAGGTTGATACGACGTGGATTGTGGTGTCTAAGTGGTTTTTCTAGAAGCGTCTATCCGATCTTTCAAAGAGATTTTTGGCATGGATGGATCGTTTGACGTTCTACCAAAATAAGACCCGTATGAAGTAATATCTTGCTGAGGGTACCAAAGTTCGGCAAGAGTTGGTTTATGTGGGGTACCCATGATATGAAGAGAAGAAAAAGAAGAAAAGGAGATGAAAACGAATGTGGGTTTTTTTGTTTGTTATAAAAAAAAAGTATGAAATATACACACAAAAGATAAATAAGAAAAATAATCACGACACAATACCACACACCTAATCGCTCTAGGGTTCACCTAGGTCAACTAGACCTGCTCAAGAACTTGATTGTTGAAGTAAAACTGTGTCGAGAAACGGGCTCAAGATATACTGATCACGAGGCCAGGTAAGTGCAGAGATAAGGGGAGGTTTTCTAACGCTTTCTCGAAGTTTCTTAATTAGAATAACCCTTTCTCTTTTAGCGGTTTCACCGTGAACACTTTCCTAGACACCCTGTGAACGATATACCATTAAGCGGTGTTCTAAACACAGTTAACTTCTCCTAATGAGCGCGAAGTCCTTAAAGGTTTAAAGTCCAGTTTCTTTTAAAATTTGTGCGGGTAAACGTTATGCTCAATTTTGTGATTTGTGGACCATGGAAAATGTGATGAAATCCTTTACCGTATGTTGTGGGGTTCGCTTGCCCTTAAGTCCGTATTAGTGGATGCAATGCGCAAATCAATGAAAAAAATTCAAAACGTCAAACAATCATTTTTTATGTTTCGGCACGGCACTGCAACAAATACGGGTTAGTTACTTTTAGCATTTGACAGCGAATTTGCAAAGAATTTTGCAAAGATAATATATTGGATGCGTTGGATTTGAGAAAGAAGGTGTTAGGATATATGTACCGATAAGTTTTTGGGTTAAGAAACCCTTGTTGAATTGAATCCGAACAGCTTGAAAAGTTCGCTTGCGCGGGTCAAACTATCCGGATCTTTGGCACTGTACTTCCTTAACTTTGAATGTACACTTTGCTCCACACGATCGTAGTTCGCAAATCCGTCAAAATCTGCAAATACCAGAAAAATGGATTTTTAGTGCGAAAAAGCTATATGAATGCCCAAACTCCTGTACACACAAAATAAAAAAAATCAAACAAAAAAATTGGGACAATAATAGAACACTAGAGTAGAGAACAAAATTTGGGAGAAAAATGAGGAGTAATGGCCGGCGGCGCTAGATTTTTGGGAGAAGTCGTCGGGCTACCTTGGGAGTTAGGGCTCTAACTTTCTTCTGATGTCTCTGTGTTCTACCAGTGTCTCAATGTTATTGTTTAATTTTTCTAATTAGTCCTAGAATGTTAGCAGGTCCGATTTCTAGAGAGCTAAAAGTTAGAAATGTCAATTTTTGTTTTGGTTATTTGAAATTTTTGATTTTTAGTTTTTTTATAGAATGGTGTTAGATTTATAAACGGGATATACAGAGATTAACCCGAAATAATAAGAATAAAAACGTTACCATCTCTCCGGCAACGGCGCCATTTGATCGTTAGAAGTTTTTCGCGTTGTCGTTTTATAAAGAATTTAAAGTTAACAGCATTCAAGACGGCGTCGCGTGTAGCTAGCCGCGATGAGTACGGGTCGTCCGCAGGGAGATGGTGCGTTTTGCGTTCTTGTTATCACGAGTTAATGCAAGGGTCGGAATGGTTCGTTTCTAACTTAAGTGTTGTATATGCAAAGTATAAGTTGTTAGGAATAGAGATAGGTTAGTGTAAGTTAGGGAAGTCCGTACTCAATCCTTTGTGCCGAGCTTGACTATTGAAGGTGGAGTAATCGGCAACAACGTGGATTAGGATGCTTAAACATGGTATTGGTAAAATCCGGCTTATTGACCTTTGTCCGTCCGTTCCTGTCTCTTGACTTTCGCATCCGGCCAAATCGAACGCAACCAGTCACGGTTAGGGATCACCGATACCTTGGTAGGGTAGGGTGCCTAATGGAGCGCTTGTGTAAGCTTTGGACAGAGTTCAATTAGCAAATATTGGGCAAAGGAAATGAGCAAATGGAATTCCTAACTCACATAACCATTCTCTTTCCTAACAACACCACTATTTACAAACCATCAAAATAACAAAAAGAAAGTGCAAATGAAATGAAGTAAAAGGAATAACACAACATTGCAAGTAAGTAAATGGCAGGAAATAAAATTGCAAGTAAGTAAAAGAGATAGAAAATGAATACTAAGAACCTAAGTGCAAAAATGAAAGCTTTATTAATTCCAAGTAATGATACAAACCATGAGTTCAATAACCAAAACTTAAACTTGCAAGTTCAATGAAGAGGTTGTAAAATCAAGAGAAGGCAAAGAACTCAAGGTGAACTAGCTATGTACAAGAACTAAAACAAAATGGAAAGTGAAAAAGAGTTGAACTAGCTCAAAAGTGTATCCAAGTCTCTCCTTCCCTTGCTCACTGATCTTGCATTTATAGGCACAAAATAAGATTAAACAAACAATATAATATGGATGATGTGACAACAAAGGAAAGCCAGAAGAAAATGGGGCTTATTGGACTTGATAAGATCGGCGACGGCGGGTTTTTAGACCATCTCGCCGGTTTTGATTCGGTCAATTGGGCTCGTGTTGGTTCTGTGATGTAGTCCTCTCTCCACAATCTCACTGGTATTGTTTGATCTCTTTGTAGAAGCTATTCAGTAGTTTTGGAGGAAAATCTTGATGCTTTAAATCACATCACAACTTTTAACATTTATTACGCATCACACTTACATGTGGCCACTTGTGCCATGGGCAGCCCCTTAGGTTCATGCATCACAAAAAGGTGTTCACACTTGTATGTGTTGGACCATTTTTGATAAAAAGTGTGTACACATGTATGTTGTAAAAAGAAACTCTTTAAATATAGACCGGTTTGCAGTTCCGGTTGCAGTGTCGACTCACAAATTTCATATCCGTGTATTTGAGTGTATTTCCAATGTTTTGTCATGAATACCTGTAATCTGTATTTATTGAGCAGACACGGGTTAATAGTACTGATACTATACAAAATTGATAATGAATGAGCGGTATTGAAATGCATTTTTCTGTGATAAGCAGCGCCTATGCTCAAGACAAACGAAATATCATTAGAAGGGCTTAACAGGATTGAAAAACTCAAAAACAACAACCCAAGGACTACCTGATAGATCAGGGACCGAAACCGCGCCGGAAGCGTCACCAAGTGTAACGGCTTCCGCACTCTCTCTTGGGGTAATAGATTCTTCACCCATAGCTTCATCTCCTGACTCGACGAGGGCCGTCGTAATGCTTGTGACACCCGCCGATACCAAGGAGCCACAAGAAGAAAGAACAGCAGTCTGGACAGTCCCAGATTCCCAAGAAAGAGTGGCCACTTCGGGTTCTGTAATCATCGGTGTTTCACCTGCCATACCATCGCCAGGACTCGGCCCTGCTTAAAAGAAAACACGTATGTTAGAATTCGAGGACCAAGTTCTAATAAAGGACTGGGCGTTACGTTACCTTGAAGTAGCTTTTCAGTTTCTTCTCGACCTGCACGTTCAACCTGTCTATGGGCGGTACACAGGACGGAAGGAACATCCGCCGAAAGAATGTCAGCAGGCGGAATACTGCTTGAGCCTGCACCTGCGGCTAAAACAGCATTGCGTTCCCTCATCGCCTGCTTCCTGCGCTTCCTTTCAGTATGAGCAGTGAGAACCGACCTCCTTAAGGCTTCCAACAGGGGGACATCGTCGTCCAAACCGAGCTCTGCCTCCGGAGCCGCTACGGCGTCCACCATCGGCTGCTTCAGCAATTCCTCCTGTGGTGACTTTAGGATGGCCGTGGCCATAGTAGCTGGTTGTAGAAGCTTTGCTGCATCGCCACTTGGGATTGGCACTGCACTTGGAATGACCTGAGTTACGGTGGTTCCTGCAATAAGGCAAAGAGAAGGGTCAGATCATGAATAAAAAAGAGTAAATGCGTAATGAAACGAATTATACCTAGGCCCAAAGAAGCGCGGAGCCTCTTTTCTTCCTCGAACGTCCTGAGGGAAGCCGCGAGAGCCTCTTCAGCAGAAATACCTGTTAAAAAAAGCGTTAATAGAAGCATAATAAAGAGAGAAGGGATAAGCGTAGAAGAATATAACTAAAGTATACATGACTCCTCAATAGAGATCAACACCGCTTCCTCGAGAGCCAGTCGCTCGGTAGCTGCGAGGGCAGCCTGTAGATCAGTATCGGTCGCAGGCGTGTCGAAAAAACCTTCATTGATGACGTATTCGCACAAGCCCTTACTGTAGGGAGCATGGGGCTCCTGGCCGAATACGACGTCGGCAGAGAATAAAGACTTCTTCTTTTTCTGCGAACGAACACCAGCGGCCGACGATAAGAGCTTGCGATTGACAGGCATCTTCGGGTGGCGGGTCCCGATTTTCGAACGAATGCCAGATTCCGGGGACGCCATGGCTACCGCAGTTGCGGGAACACCCGATTGAAGCTTCTCAGGGAAAGCTCGTGGGACCATAGTCGTAATATCTTCTCTTAAGGAGGGACGAACGGCAGTCTGTCGCTTTAAAGGGACCGATGGATTACCAGCGGGGACTGCATCCTTATGATCGAGCAATAGCCGCCTTTCTTCACTGATAACAGTACCCGTCGCATGCTGGTACCATGCTACGTTAGCGTTCGAAGCTTTCCGCACATAGCTCGGCTCGCTAATGAGAAAATTAGACCCCGTATTTAGTCGCATAAAGTGGTGCAGCGCGCTGCGAATACCTTCCTCCATAGCATCCGGCTCGGATAAGAATGCCTCGAGAGGAACACCCTGATTATAACCAAACTGTTGAGCAAAGCGGTGCGGGTTGTACCTCATAAACAGTACTGAGGTGCTCTGTTTAAATACTAAAAAGCCCGCCCTGATAGAATACAGGTGAAAGATTTCCCGAGCCCTCAACATGGAAGCCTCGTCTTTGAAAGTGTCACGCAACGGTTGCACCACCTTAGTAGATTCCTTGCTGATAGTCAAGACTCTATCGACAAAGGTCATGCTGTCCCCAACCATATGCGGGAGGAGGACCAGTCGCCGAGCCTCTTGCTGCGACGGGTTTGACGCAGAAGCGTCAACCAGATACATGACCTGAGGAAAGTTGTAGCTGTCATAGAAGCGGGGTCATTTGTGAACATCGAAAGCACCGAGCACGTGCATCTCGATCCACGACGTGAAGTAATGCAACGGAAGATGTACAAGCTTTACCCCCGGCTGAGTGGTTTCTGCCGCTAAGCTCAAGCCATGATATAGATGAGCCAGCCCTGCGATCCCAACCGCCACATGCGTCCCTGCGATCATACGGAGGGCCGAATAAAAGACAGACAGCCTCATATAGCGAGGATGCGTCGGAAGCATAAACCAATTCAATCATAGGCCGATGAACCGTAGAAAGAACGTCTCTTCGTTGACGTCTGGAGCAGTGAGCTCTGCGAAAGGGATGACCGGAACATCTGGAATGAAGAAATTCTTCAAATCCTCCTCTGCCGTCAGCAAGTTATCCAAACCAAAACCGAACGGGTCATCAAGCTTAGCGAATTTCGCGGCTTGTTTTGACAAGACTTCTGGGCGAAGAAAGCGGACGATGAAATCTGCAAAGCCGACTCCGTGCCCTCCAGACTCTAAGAACAAACTCTCATAAATGTTCAACACCTTGATTAGGCTCGGGAACTGGTGTTGAACGGCATTCTCTTGAGTAAGGCCCATCACCACTGATTTCATGGCAAAGATATACTCATCAGGGGGGAAGTATTGTTCCCTTATAAAAATAAATAAATTATGAACCATAAGCGATGGGAAAATTCCCCAAATGGAGCATCACGTGCCCACACGTGATGCGCCTTGGAGAAAAAATTATAGGCAGTACGCTTAACAAATAAGGCTGAAATTGAGCCTCACGTGCATGCATGTGAGCATCTATATACAAAATATATAGGCGCCTTCCTAAATTAAATAACAGGCCAGAAGGCGTATCACGTGCCAACACGGATTCTTTTCTCTGGGACTGCTGCATATAAGCAAACCGGCCTAGTGCTATGGGTCGCGTGCGATACATGAGGGTTCCTAATACCCTCTGAGCCGATAGAATTAAATTCTAAATAAGAGGGATCAAAACCCTATTTGGAAAATATTTTCCCACTCTTTCTAAACAAGAAAGATTGTGCTCTGTAAATCAGAGCACCGTTGGTCTAAAGATCCAATGGTGATTAAAAATCACCAAGCTACATAATAAGCTCTATATGGGAGAATATTTTCCCAATCTTTCTAAACAAGAAAGATTGTGCTCTGTAAATCAGAGCACCGTTGGATTAAAGATCCAATGGTGATTAAAAATCACCGAGATACAGAATAAGTTCTGTATGGTAAAATATTTTCCCAATCTTGTTAAAAACAAGAAAAATGTCTTCTGTAAAACAGGAGTCCCTAGATCAAAGATCCAACGGTGGATAAAATCCCCGAATCAATCAAAAAATCTCTCAATAAGAGATTTCCTTAACAAAAATCAACAAACTTTCCTCTGCTATATAAAGGACTCGAGACTGAAGAGAGAAAAGGAGGAGACCCCCCATAAGATTTGAGAAAACAAAAAAAAAAGAGGAGTTCTCTTTAAAGAAAAAGAAACCCTAGGTGAGGAAAAAGATTTAGTGATCATTTTATCTCCTTTTACAAGAGTTTAACTCTTCCAAAAAGGAACTTAGTTCTTCCTCTGGTTGAGGTCTGCAGAAGCAGATCTCCCCACAAGTTGAGAATTTAATTGTCCTCGGGAAGATTCTGTTATGCAGTCCTAAAACTTAGAGGAAAGAACCAAGTTTGAAGAATTTAATTCTTCCAAAGACATAGGAATTTAATTTCTCTGATGGAACTAGGGTTCAACCCTATGTAAGAATTTAATTCTTATAAAAAAAGGGACTTGAAATTCTCAAGACATAGATCAAGAGCTCCATGCATATTAGCGTTTAACGCTATAATGACAGATCATGCGTTCCCACGTGAGCACCTTTAGGGAAAAAAGGAACAACCGAGATCGAGTCGCGTGATCCCACGTGACCTCCAATAGTGCTTAACACTTAGAAAAGAATAGGAAGATAAATTTAAAGGAGGTAGTGCCCAACTTGGTGGCGCCTCACGTGTCTACACGTGATGGTTATAAGATTTAATTGTTTAACACTTATATGTATAGAATGAGGGAATAAGCCCAAAAGAAACAGTGCCCAATATTCAGGCGCCTCAAGTGCCATACATGAGCGCTCTGATGGTTACAAGATTTAAGTGTTTAACACTTATATGTATAGAACGAGGGAATAAGCCTAAAAGAAATAGTGCCCAATATTCAGGTGCCTCACGTGCCACACGTGAGCGCTCCAAATTTCAGTGTTTAACACTGCATAAGAGCCTCACGTGGGAGCACATGAGTGCCAAATATTTCTCAGTGTTTAACACTGTGAGAGGCCAACCTTACCCAAATTAGCCAAGTCTCCTGAGCCCAAAAGCCTTTTGACCATCAATCAACTGAACCTTTCTATACTCAAGACCCCCCAAATCGATCTTAGTCCCAGAGATGACTAATGATCTCCTGACACGTGGTATCTAAAATAATGTTCGTTCCACCATGATCTCTCCCTTCAATCTGGAGTTCGGTTCAAGGGTACATCTCTCCACACCTCTGATATATGTCATTGCAATTCTTCAACGATATCAGAGAGGTGGAGGGTCTCGATAACCAACAGCTCTTGGATGCACTCTCAAACCCATGAACATATCACAATGGACCGTGATGTCTTTAAACTAGCCCATGGACCATAATGTCCTTAAACTAGCTGTGGACCGTAACGTCCCTAACTAAAACGATAGAGCCTAGATGCTCTTTCGTTGGATCAAAAATAATCCTGAACCCCCGTTATGTAGATCTTAGTCCAATATCGGATTAACGTATCCTTAACAAATATTTAAGTTGATCTTAATCCTAAATGAGATTAACGATCCTTAAATCAAACCAAACCCTAATCTAAGAAAATACGGATTTAGCCTAATCCACGCCCTACGGGCGACAACATAAATTAGTCTCCGTATACAATCCACGGGCAACCAAAAATAAAACAAACACACACGACACGAAGTTACCTTCTGGTGAAGGAGAAAGTGGTTATCGCTACGCGGTAACATGATTAACTGTAGGGGCTTGCGCCTGCAATGAAGAGCGTCCCCACAATCAAAACCTCCTCGCAAATGAGGGGGAATCTGACGAAGTCTGCTACAACGGCCGCATCTGTCATGACCCGAAAGTACGGAACATGACCGGCACTTAGGCTACGAACGTCTCAAGGCGTACGTGCACTAAGTAAGTCGAGCCCAGAAATCCAAACCAAGAAAAGTAGTAGAGTGAAGGAAAAACCATATCAAATCAACCAGTATGCAACATAATATACAACGCCTACAGGCGATGATCACAACAGAAGAAATCAAAAGCATGAAATCCAGAGAATATAACGCGCGACTCTAAGGTCGAAAGAATAAACATCACTGGTCTCTATCTCAAATAAGTACATGTTTGGTTGATGGAACTTCTAGATACAACTGAAATATAATATACAATGTATAATGATGGGTACGATACAAATAACCCATCTACTAGCAAGTCACCCGAAAGAAGTAGTGCCCGCAAGCCGTAATGAAACCCGTACGGCAACACCTGCAAGAAACTGGGGCACAACGGGAGTGAGTTGCTAACTCATGAATAGAAAAACATCTACGAACAGAAAATCACATGTATGACGCAATCCTAGGTCATACGATCATAATATATAATCCTCAAATATAATATAACCAGCAGCCTATACAATGGCTAGGGTAAATATCTAACCCAAATGTAATCCCATATGCCCGTGTCAGTGCCTCAGGTAGCAATATGTCATATGGATGATATATGAATGCATGAAACAGAATGCATGTACTGAAGAAAACTGCTTTCATAAATTAGTGAGATTTCTGTATTTAAAAAATGAGGTATCATAATGAAATCAGCATAAAACAGTGCCTAGCATCGACACAAAACATAAATCTCAATATCTCAATATCTCTGTATCACAATCTCTGTACCTCAATATCTCAGAATCTCAATGTCTCAATCACAATATCTAGGGCGCCGTCAGTCCAGACTGGCCCCTACCATCCATCTCATGACCACGATGGTATCCTCCGGATATCCGATGCGTCGGGTAAAATCACCGGTCGGTAGTGCTCCCTCTGCCAGGCTCAACGCCATCTCCTGCGATCTTCTTGCCCCGGGGTACTGCACTGGGCCCACCATGTACTCGAAACGGTTCATCCGCCTCTTCGAATCGGGTCTCGGAATCCATCAGCAAAGCTCATGGTGGACGACTCATACATCATGGGAAAACCACATTTTTATTAAAAAGAGAAAGCAGTTTATATATATGTTTTGCGGTTTTCCTCCAAATCCAGAAAATCTCATGGAAACCCAAATCCAAATCATCAATAGCATGTGAAATCATGAATATAAGCATGAGAATCCATGAATGCAGCATATAATGAATAACAGTATGCATGAAGTGACAAGTAATAACTACAATGTCAAGCTGGCATATAAGGCAAGCATACTAATATCATGTCACTACTAGCTAACAAGCTAAATCAAGCAATAATATTCTCTAAGTGTACGTGACATGGCAATTACCGATGAAGATGTGTGTGAACCGGCAAATAAGTGTACGTGGTACATACGCATCATCGGTAATGGTGCTGGTGTCCTAACAGCAGGATATCAATAATGGAATATGAATCACAACAGTATGCGATGCAGAGCAACAATAAAAATGTGCGGGAGCTGAATACTAAATACAAGGGTAGCTAAACTGCATCTAATGTTATAAGAGTCATCCAGCTACACCAACTATAGGGCTGAACTAATAAGCTAACTGAAGGTAAGGGATACCGCCTAACATCTGAGTCGATACATATATATATGTATATAGTTCGTGATCCCGCCTCGATAATATCACATCCGATACCATATCTCTATAATCGGTTATTCCCAAGTCAAGAGGGCGGATCAAATATCAAAATATAGCTCGTACGTAAATCCGTCGTACGGCATCCCCAAATCTGGGTACGGGTCAATATCACATTCGTCATATCATTCATCTGGTATTCTCTATATCAAATATCAAAATCTGGGTACTGACCTACGTCTAGTACAAAGCTAACATCATCACTATCATCATGATCTGACTACTGATCAACAGTCTCGTATGAATCGATATCATCAGCACATATCATCTCAAGGAGTATACCTCGCCCAAGGCGGCCTATCATACTAATCTTGTCATATCATATCATATCTCGTATCATAATCACATGTCGATCATTTTATGTATATATCACTATTCCTATGGCATCATCATCCCAAAATCCGCAAAAGCATCAAGACGTATCTCAAATATGAATTTTACCATATCACCGATATCATAATCTCGGGTCAAATATCATCGACTCATCTTAAACCCAAGTATCATCCTCACATCCGTATGTGAACACATAGTCCTATACCCACGTGAACACATAACTATATAGAATCCCATAACCACATATGAAATAAGGATGTATGCAAGTATGTATGTGTGTATATGTATGTGTAGTGCACCCACTACCCTAGGGTTTCGTAACCTTTCACCAATCCAACACACCAATATCCATCTTAAACATCATCATAAATCACAATTAACATATAATAATTGTTGGTGTGTATACGCATCCGTATACATCACCACGAACTGCGGGGGTGCTATACGCCATCCACCCGACTTCTCCCCGTAGATATAAATCTACTCACCTAGCTTTATGCGTGCCGGTGCCGATGTCGCCATTTGCATCTCCAACGCCTCGACGCCACGTGGGGTACCTACAGGGATATCACAAACGCTAAAACACATGAAAACCATGTCGGAAACCAAAATGGTGTACGCTACGCCCATAGGTAAAAACCTGTAGCCTCGCGTGCAAACACAGCCAATAACGCTCTGCCGTTGGCGTTCAAACGCCACCCGACAGAAACGAATCACCAATTACCAGAATCCATACGAAAACAAGTCGTAAATAATGCGCCAACTCAAGAAAATCAACCTAGATTCTACCCTGGTTGGAACCAGACAAAACTAGATATACCCTCAAGTTTACAGGTAAAAGAGCCGTGCACGCAAAACGAGGCCGTTTCACCCTGGTCTGGCCGCAAATTGCGGCCAGAGGGAATAAAATGGTGGCCAGGGAAAGGAGGTGGGGTCTAGGGTTTTGGGTGTTGGTTTCTACCAGCCTGCATATCTCACTGCCAAGTCAATTTTATTTTAGGAGGCCCCGGGTTGTAGCAGATTCCAGAAAGGCTTAAAAAGTCGACAAAACGCTAACCGACACTAAATCGAACAATCTGGTATATGGGTGAAATCTGGAACAATCTTGGGTTAAACTGGTCTTAACAGCACCAAATAAGGTTACACTAACATTCAAAACCAACACTTGGTCAAGTCTCACTCAAATTTGCCTAAACTAGCACTAGATCACAAATATAACACTAAATTTCAGCTAAACAACTATAACTTAACAAGAAAGGAGTTAGATTTCAAGATTATACCTCAAGAGGGTCCTAGGATGAAGGAGAAGGGAAGGAGGATGAGGTGGAAGGGTGGGTTGCTGCTGTTAAGCTCCTGCTTGTGGCTGTTCTCTTTCTTGTTGCTGTTGCTGTTGCAGCATCAGGTTGCTGCTGCTTGCAACTCTCATTTTCTTTTCCCTTTCTTTTTCTTGTGGCTGTGTGCATCAGCAGAAGTGTTGGGGTTGGTGTGGTGTGTTTGATGAAGTTGGAGTTTTTGATAGTGTAGAGGCTGTTCTTGCTGCTGTTGCAGCTGATGTATTTGTTGCTGAAGTGTTGGGCTGATGCTTTTGTTGTGTTGAAGTTGAAGTATTTGTGTTGGTGTTGTGTTGGTGTAGCTTTGAATGATGTTGCTGCTGCTGCAGCAGCTGAAGCTGAGCTGAGGTTGTGTATAAGTTGTTGTTGTGATTGAGTGTGAGATGTGAGTGAGAGGGATGTGAGTGTGAAGAGTTGAAAGACAAGTAAAAGTTTTGAAGTGAATGGTGATTGTGACATTACCTAGGAGCCACCTCCCTCTATCTCTCTTAAGGAAAGCTAACATGACCACCATCATGTCTCTCTCTCTCTAGCCACAAGTCAACCTAACCCTAATCACCCTTTAAACAAGGCCAAAACCCTAAGTTAAAACTAATTATCCTAACCAAATGGTTCAATCCACCATGGTCATCTAAGCATGGTGCAACCCTAGGCCACCATGAGTCCATAACATGAGACAAGTGTGGAAAATGTTATCTGCACATTTTGCACAAAAAGCCAAAAATCCCAATTAGCGATTTTTAATCGCGCTTAATACTAAAATATCATAACTTAACCATAAAAACTTAAAAATGACATATTTCCACAAAATGCCCTATTTTAGAATTTCCAAAATTTTCTCCGGAATTTTCCCCATTTATCGGTATTTAATTATACCGACTATTAAAATATTCATTAAAATTTAATATTAAATTATGAAAATTCCCAAAAATAATACTTTATTTTTTTGAAATGTTACAGTCTTCCCCCCTTAAAGAAATTCGGTCTCCGAATTTAAATTTAAACCCCCAAATTTTAAAACATTTCAATAAAATGTCCAAGTCAACGGGGCCCCGAAATCATCAATACATAAAAGGAATCATAGCGCAATACATGCGTATGAGTAACGAGCAGATAACTCGAAACCAAAACTCCGTCAAGCATCCCGCAATCATCAGAGTCAAGGCGAAAACACGAATGCCAAATCCAAAGCAAAACCGATATGTTATAAATCGGGACTATACATGTAAATATCTGAAGGAAAGGTATGCCCAATTCCTTAAAGTCGATGTGCAATGCGCATAACACTGCACAGTGACGGACGTTTCTATAAGAAAATAGCCATATATGTATATATCTTTTGTTTAACATTCACGACCCGCCGTTTTTTGAAAGCAATTTAGAAGGGTTTCCTTATTTTAAACGCTTCGTGTCATATCGGACACGTAGGTAAATACTGAGACTATTGCTCGCTTTTTTTTTGAAATCCCTTTGAAATCTATCAATGCATGCAAAATATATCCAGGCACTGTCCCCTGACTAGTCCTGCTCAGTACGAAAACAAATCGCAATATCATTAAAACGTACTGCTCCATAAGAAATCAGTCCCAAAAGTGCATATGAAAACCCTGTGCGTCCGGTGTGCACGGAAATCAAAATCCATACATGTGCCATACATGTGCACAGAAACAACATCTAGGTGCAACGGGTGCGCACGAAGCATCTGTTATAGGCAACATGTGTGCCTGACAGCAAAAATCAGGTGCATCTGACATGCACGAAAAATCCCGATTTAGTGCATCTGGTGTGCACCAAATCGCATCTCATAACCTGCGCCCAACATGCGCTAAAAATCCAAATCCGGTGCATTCATCATGCACGAAATCATGAAATCCAACATCAAGCGCTGAACACACGAAAAAATCCAGTCAGGTGCATAAAGTGCACAAAACAAATATCGAGCATCACCATCGAAATCGAAGTCCAGTGCATCTAAGTGCACAAAATGCATGTCACTGCACTGCAAGCATATGTAAACTATACAGAGTGCAAAAACCAAATCGTGTGCGTGCATACGCACAAAATCAACTCAAATGTCTAAACCCCATAAAATCACAAACATGTGAAACCAAGGCACGAAAACGATATCAAGTGCAACAACTGTGCAAAAATCGTAAATTCTCAATCATCAAAATCAAATCATGCGAATAAATCGCCCAACAATACCGAAATCAAGTATGGCGGAATAGTTCCACTCAAGCACATCCTCCAAGAATCTCTGGCCAACTGTCGTGGTCACTCGTAGCATATCTCGTCGACGATCCTGAACTCTGGCCTGCTGGTGTGCGTAACATGACCACTCCTGGGTCCAAGTCTTCTCTGTGGATTACCAATCTCACGATCCATCGGCTCATCGGCCCTGTCAGGTGTGCTAACGGGGACGATTCTGTTCTGGCACTTCTCTGGTCATCTCTCGATCAATCATCGCGATCACTCGTAAGGCAGCATGTCACTGGCGTCGGCCTCTGGCTCTCTGAATGCACGTGATACATCTGATCCTGGGTGCAAATATCATTGCAGCAGTGTCCTGGAAGGAATCCTGTTCAAGGCCTCTTCCAAATCTCGTCTCTGCCTACTGTCCGGAAGTCATCGTCCTTTACTATATCTTCTTTTTGTTTCTAAACGGCGGCATACTCACCGCGACTCCTTCTGGAAGGTATATCCAGTACTATGCCTCGGCATAGGCATCGCATCTCTGATGTCGGCGGAGTGGAACGTCATCTTATCCAGATCTGGTACGAACCTCTTACTCCACTTTTCTCTAATGTCGACTGCTTCGGACTCGTCTCATCGTAGCTGCACGAGCTGAGCTCCAACGGCTATCCTCGTATCTGGAGTCTCCCAAGAAACGCATCTAACCACCTAGCATCCGAATTAAGTCGAGCAATCCGATCGATTTGTCAAAGCCTCATAATCCCCCAAGAGCTCAACATCTTGGGTACAGTATAACAGCATCGAGTACATACCACAGCATCGGTGGTCCAGCCGTAGAAGGGCAAACCCAAGCCTCACTAATGGCGCCGCAGAACTGCCGTAAACCCTAGGGTTCAAAATCTTTCACACGGTCATTAAGTCGAGTTAGGGTTTCATTCTTCTAGAGGGACCATAGAATTGCCTGTATGTCTTCCCGAATACTTTAAACTTGGAATAATAGGTTTCTGACATTCGATCGTCTCTGTCGACTCTCAACGTCTCCGCGTGAAGTCGTCTCTAGCTGGAATCAATCTATCTGATGACCTCGCATCGGGGTAGCTAACAAACCACACGTCCTAGTCATTCATCCTCGGGGACTAGCGACCTTCTATCATCTCGTAGTACACTCGTACCGCAATAGCTCTAACATCTGGGGCGATATCTCGTCGTTCGCAGCAATAACTGGCTCACTCGTCTGCACGTTGAACCGTGCCTCAATCATCATGAATAAGCAATACTTCAACGGTCATCAAAATCTGGCTGGCCTCTGTCAGTGGCTCAATTCTCTGGTGCTAATCTGCACGTCCGAGTAATCTCATACAGCGATCCATCCAATGCTCGTGGCGCGAAAACCCAGTAAAAGACACATCTCAGCAATCGTGTGTCGCCAGAATCACGCCCTGGTCAGTCCTCGTTCGTGACGAGCTCATGCTGACCGCAACTCTAGTAGTAGCTCTCCCTGCCCGTAATCGTGGCAGCAAAACCATAACTGGTACTGATGAGGCCAGATCAGGAAGGAATATAATACTGAACAAGAAATGTACATCCTAAGGCTTCTTAAGTGGAGTGGCGTGTCGTAAATATGCCGCGGAACATACCTACGGTACGTCACTCTACTTTAGTCACCTATTCCATCAACCAAGGGTCATCCCATGCTCCGAAGGTAGAACCTAACGCTCTGATACCAACTTTGTCATGACCCGAAAGTACGGAACATGACCGGCACTTAGGCTACGAACGTCTCAAGGCGTACGTGCACTAAGTAAGCCGAGCCCAGAAATCCAAACCAAGAAAAGTAGTAGAGTGAAGGAAAAACCATATCAAATCAACCAGTATGCAATATAATATACAACGCCAAAAGGCGAGGATCACAACAGAAGAAATCAACAGCATGAAATCCAGAGAATATAACGCGCGACTCTAAGGTCGAAAGAATAAACATCACTGGTCTCTATCTCAAATAAGTACATGTTTGGTTGATGGAACTTATAGATACAACTGAAATATAATATACAATGTATAATGATGGGTACGATACAAATAACCCACCTACTAGCAAGTCACCCGAAAGAAGTAGTGCCCGCAAGCCGTAATGAAACCTGTACGGCAACACCTGCAAGAAACTGGGGCACAACGGGGGTGAGTTGCCAACTCGTGAATAGAAAAACATCTACGAACAGAAAATCGCATGTATGACGCAATCCTAGGTCATACGATCATAATATATAATCCTCAAATATAATATAACCAACAGCCTATACAATGGCTAGGGTAAATATCTAACCCAAATGTAATCCCAAATGCCTGTGTCAGTGCCTCAGGTAGCAATATGTCATATGGATGATATATGAATGCATGAAACAGAATGCATGTACTGAAGAAAACTGCTTTCATAAATTAGTGAGATTTCTGTATTTAAAAAATGAGGTATCATAATGAAATCAGCATAAAACAGTGCCTAGCATCGGCACAAAACATAAATCTCAATATCTCAATATCTCTGTATCACAATCTCTGTATCTCAATATCTCAGAATCTCAATGTCTCAATCACAATATCTAGGGCGCCGTCAGTCCAGACCGGTCCCTACCATCCATCTCATGACCATGACGGTATCCTCCGGATATCCGACGCGTCGGGTAAAATCACCGGTCGGTAGTGCTCCCTCTGCCAGGCTCAACGCCATCTCCTGCGATCTTCTTGCCCCGGGGTACCGCACCGGGCCCACCATGTACCCGAAACGGTTCATCCGCCTCCTCGAATAGGGTCTCGAAATCCATCAGCAAAACTCATGGTGGACGACTCATACATCATGGGAAAACCGCATTTTTATTAAAAAGAGAAAGCAGTTTATATATATGTTTTGCGGTTTTCCTCCAAATCCAGAAAATCTCATGGAAACCCGAATCCAAATCATCAATAGCATGTGAAATCATGAATATAAGCATGAGAATCCATGAATGCAGCATATAATGAATAACAGTATGCATGAAGTGACAAGTAATAACTACAATGTCAAGCTGGCATATAAGGCAAGCATACTAATATCATGTCGCTACTAGCTAACAAGCTAAATCAAGCAATAATATTCTCTAAGTGTACGTGACATGGCAATTACCGATGGCAAATAAGTGGACGTGGTACATACACATCATCGGTAATGGTGCTGGTGTCCTAACAGCAGGATATCAATAATGGAATATGAATCACAACAGTATGCGACGCAGAGCAACAATAAAAATATGCGGGAGCTGAATACTAAACACAAGGGTAGCTAAACTGCATCTAATGTCATAAGAGTCATCTAGCTACACCAACTATAGGGCTGAACTAATAAGCTAACTGAAGGTAAGGGAAACCGCCTAACCTCTGAGTCGATATATATATATATATATATATATATATATATATATATATATATATATATATAGTCGGTGATCCCGCCTCGATAATATCACATCCGATACCGTATCTCTATAATCGGTTATTCCCAAGTCAAGAGGGCGGATCAAACATCAAAATATAGCTCGTACGTAAATCCGTCGTACGGCATCCCCAAATCTGGGTACTGGTCAATATCACATTCGTCATATCATTCATCTGGTATTCTCTATATCAAATATCAAAATCTGGGTACTGACCTATGTCTAGTACAAAGCTAACATCATCACTATCATCATGTTCTGACTACTGATCAACAGTCTCGTATGAATCGATATCATCAGCACATATCATCTCAAGGAGTATACCTCGCCCAAGGCGGCCTATCATACTAATCTTGTCATATCATATCCTATCTCGTATCATAATCACATGTCGATCATTTTATGTATATATCACTATTCCTATGGCATCATCATCCCAAAATCCGCTAAAGCATCAAGACGTATCTCAAATATGAATTTTACCATATCACCGATATCATAATCTCAGATCAAATATCATCGACTCATTTCAAACCCAAGTATCATCCTCACATCCGTATGTGAACACATAGTCCCATACCCACGTGAACACATAACTATATAGAATCCCATAACCACATATGAAATAAGGATGTATGCAAGTATGTATGTGTGTATATGTATGTGTAGTGCACCCACTACCCTAGGGTTTCGTAACCTTTCACCAATCCAACACACCAATATCCATCTTAAACATCATCATAAATCATAATTAACATATAATAATTGTTGGTGTGTATACGCATCCGTATACATCACCACGAACTGCGGGGGTGCTATACGCCATCCACCCGACTTCTCCTCGTAGATATAAATCTACTCACCTAGCTTTATGCGTGCCGGTGCCGATGTCGCCATTTGCATCTCCAACGCCTCGACGCCACGTGGGGTACCTACAAGGATATCACAAATGCTAAAACAAATGAAAACCATGTCGGAAACCAAAATGGTGCACGCTACGCCCATAGGTAAAAACCTGTAGCCTCGCGTGCAAACACAGCCAATAACGCTCTGCCGTTGGCGTTCAAACGCCACCCGACAGAAACGAATCACCAAATACCAAAATCCATACGAAAACAAGTCGTAAATCATGCGCCAACTCAAGAAAATCAACCCAGATTCTACCCTGGTTAGAACCAGACAAAACTAGATATACCCAGGGTCAAGTTTACAAGTAAAAGAGCCGTGCACGCAAAACGAGGCAGTTTCACCCTAGTCTGGACACAAATTGCGGCCAGAGGGAATAAAATGGCGGCCAGGGAAAGGAGGTGGGGTCTAAGGTTTTGGGTGTTGGTTTCTACCAGCCTGCATATCTCACTACCAAGTCAATTTTATTTTAGGAGGCCCCGGGTTGTAGCAGATTCCAGAAAGGCTTAAAAAGTCGACAAAACGCTAACCGACACTAAATCGAACAATCTGGTATATGGGTGAAATCTGGAACAATCTTGGGTTAAACTGGTCTTAACAGCACCTAATAAGGTTACACTAAATTCAAATATAACACTCAAAACCAACACTCAAAACCAACACTTGGTCAAGTCTCACTCAAATTTGCCTAAACTAGCACTAGATCACAAATATAACACTAAATTTCAGCTAAACAACTATAAGTTAACAAGAAAGGAGTTAGATTGCAAGATTATACCTCAAGAGGGTCCTAGGATGAAGGAGAAGGGAAGGAGGATGAGGTAGAAGGGTGGGTTGCTGCTGCTGAGCTCCTGCTTGTGGTTGTTCTCTTTCTTGTTGCTGTTGCTGTTGCAGCATCAGGCTGCTGCTGCTTGCAACTCTCATTTGCTTTTCCCTTTCTTTTTCTTGTGGCTGTGTGCATCAGCAGAAGTGTTGGGGGTTGGTGTTGGTGTGTTTGATGAAGTTGGAGTTTTTGATAGTGTAGAGGCTGTTCTTGCTGCTGTTGCAGCTGATGTATTTGTGGCTGAAGTGTTGGGCTGATGCTTTTGTTGTGTTGAAGTTGAAGTATTTATGTTGGTGTTGTGTTGGTGTAGCTTTGAATGATGTTGTTGCTGCTGCAGCAGCTGAAGCTGAGCTGAGGTTGTGTATATGTTGTTGTTGTGATTGAGTGTGAGATGTGAGTGAGAGGGATGTGAGTGTGAAGAGTTGAAAGACAAGTAAAAGTTTTGAAGTGAATGGTGACTGTGACATTACCTAGGAGCCAACTCCCTCTCTCTCTCTTAAGGAAAACTAACATGACCACCATTATGGCTCTCTCTCTCTCTCTCTAGCCACAAGTCAATCTAACCCTAATCACCCTTTAAACAAGGCCAAAACCCTAAGTTAAAACTAATTATCCTAACCAAATGGTTCAATCCACCATGGTCATCTAACCATGGTCCAACCCTAGGCCACCATGAGTCCATAACATGAGACAAGTGTGGAAAATGTTATGTGCACATTTTTGAAAAAAAAGCCAAAAATCCCAATTAGCGATTTTTAATCGCGCTTAACACTAAAATATCATAACTTAACCATAAAAACTTAAAAATGACATATTTCCACAAAATACCCTATTTTAGAATTTCCAAAATTTTCTCCGGAATTTTCCCCATTTATCGGTATTTAATTATACCGACTATTAAAATATTCATTAAAAGTTAATATTAAATTATGAAAATTCCAAAAAATAATACTTTATTTTTTTGAAATGTTACAGTCTTCCCCCCTTAAAGAAATTCGGTCCCCGAATTTAAATTTAAACCCCCAAATTCTAAAACATTTCGATAAAATGTCCAAGTCAACGGGGCCCCGAAATCATTAATACATAAAAGGCATCACAGCGCAATACATGCGCATGAGTAACGAGCAGATAACTCGAAACCAAAACTCCGTCAAGCTTCCCGCAATCATCGGAGTCAAAGCGAAAACACGAATGCCAAATCCAAAGCAAAACCGATATGCTATAAATCGGGACTATACATGTAAATATCTGAAGGAAAGGTATGCCCAATTCCTTAAAGTCGATGTGCAATGCGCTTAACACTGCACAGTGGCGGACGTTTCATAAGAAAATAGCCATATACGTATATATCTTTTGTTTAACATTCACGACCCACCGTTTTTTGAAAGCAATTTAGAAGGGTTTCCTTATTTTAAACGCTTCGTGTCATATCGGACATGTAGGTAAATACTGAGACTATTGCTCGCTTTTTTTTTGAAATCCCTTTGAAATCTATCAATGCATGCAAAATATATCCAGGCACTGTCCCCTGACTAGTCCTGCTCAGTACGAAAACAAATCGCAATATCATAAAATCGTACTGCTCCATAAGAAATCGGTCCCAAAAGTGCATATGAAAACCCTGTGCGTCCGGTGCGCACGAAAATCAAAATCCATACATGTGCCATACATGTGCACAGAAACAATATCTAGGTGCAACGGGTGCGCATGAAGCATCTGTCATAGGCAACGTGTGTGCCTGACAGCAAAAATCAGGTGCATCTGACATGCACGAAAAATCCACAAAATACCCTATTTTAGAATTTCCAAAATTTTCTCCGGAATTTTCCCCATTTATCGGTATTTAATTATACCGACTATTAAAATATTCATTAAAAGTTAATATTAAATTATGAAAATTCCCAAAAATAATACTTTATTTTTTTGAAATGTTACAGCATCCGTCCAAACCTCCGATACACGGTGCCATAAATCAACTTGGCATTTTCGGAGATGTAGACGGATAAACCCAAATAGCATCTGCCCCCAAATTCAGGCAAGACGACCTACAAGGTTTCGTCTATGTTTACGGCGGTAAACAAGTATCTCCTCGTAATGTTCCCCTCTGACGGGTAAGCCGGAAATTTCTGCAAACTCCACTAAGGAAATTGAGACCTCCCGGCCCGATAGAAGAAATGTATAGGTTGGGATGTTCCACTGTTCCAGAAAATCCTTGACCCATCACACATGAGGCGCGGGATATTAAAAAAGGGATGCATAGATTGCAGGATACAGCCCGAGCTTCAGCAGCAGTGACTTCTTGGCCAACAGGATATACCGAGCCCACTGCAGGTAGCCGGCTGAATAGCGAGGAGTCAACCCTATCATATAGACTTGCCCCTAAGGGCGCGACTCGCCTTGGCATATGCGCCGCCCTAAAATGTCCAAAGCCATCAGTGGCTGTACGGGTATTGATGCCATGGGGGGCTGAAGGAGACCCTCCGAGTTCCAGTTGACCTCTTCTACGACATAAGTCACTTGAGGCGAATCAGCGTAATGAATCGCTGAAATTGGATCTGAGGGCGCTGTTGCACCACGGCAGCGCCCCGGCCGTCTATCCGAGGCCAAAATGCGGAATCAAAATTTTTTCCTTACTTGGAAACCGGCGCTACCGCGGACAATGAAAACCCGGATCGTTAACTATTAACCTATACTAGCTAACAAGAGATGGGAAGAAAAGTATACCGAGTGATCCGAGTCCTCCGGTCTTCTCGTCATCGTCCCGATCTCCCGCGGAAAGTCTTGTCTCCACGTCGTCGCCTCCTCGCCGGAAGGGCACCACATCGCCTGCGTCTTTTACGGGCTCCCGCCTCAATACCGAGGCAACTCGGGCATGAAGCCGGCAACTCGACATGCTCAAGATATGCTGTAGAATGTGTAGTGTAGAGGCTATGTCTCATTTGGGGTTTGTTGCCTTTGAAGATGATGGAGGAATCAAGATTAGAAAAATGGTGCTTGCATTTTTCTAGCAAGAAAATGAGATCAAGAATGAAGCTCTCAAGATGAAGCTCTCATCTTCTTCTTTCTCTCAACCATCAAAAACTTATCCTATTAGAAAATGGTGGAAGAAAGAATATGAAGCATGAAGGGAGGTGATGGTAGGAGCACAAGTGGTGACCATAGCCAAACATTATCATTACAAACTTACATCAACCATTCTTATCAATTCTAATCATAATAAAGCATGAAAAGATGAAGGAAAAGTGTGGTATCTAAAGATGCTATCATAATTAATCATCTTACAAATAAAACCTCCACAAAATGTTATTTGCAAACTTGCAAATAACACTCTCCATCGGAAAAGTCCGACCGGGAAAGAACAAAGGAAAACCGGCCGGAACGGAATGCAAACTGGCAACTCCAGAAAACTGGTCCCGTAATAAATTACAGGAAAACCCCTATACTGTGCATACACACCCGCATCTGTATTCCGACCGGATACAAATGCAATGAGACAAAATCTATACTGTACTAAACTAGGACCGGCTTAAGCCAAAGCCGGCTAGTAATATCCGTCCGATCCTGATCCGTGCAATACCGCACGTATCAGATCAAACCCTGCCATATAACTATACGGCTACTAGTACAAAATTGTCCGATCCTGATCCATGCAATACCGCACGTATCTGATCGGACCCTGCCATATCTCCATACGGCCTCTACAGCGTTTCGGCCGAAAGTTTGAGTAACTGTAAGTGTGGTGGACTCTAAAGACTCGTCAATACTATGGCTGTGGATTTAACCACTAGCACGTCAGAGGTATAAGCCAATACGTGACGGGCCACCAGCTATTGACCAAAAGGGACGTCGATGAGCGAACTCATCCTGACACCCTACTGAGCCTGTCAGTGACAATATCCGTACATTCCAGTCCATTCGTCTATGAGCATCGCATGGCGGGCCTAGGGGGTTGGTAAAAGTCAGACCCCCAAAAGCGGTACAAGTCGTGTCGGAGTGTAGCCCAGAACGCCCTGAGATACTACTGGAATACCTACCAGTAAATCTCCTGCCTCGGCCGAGGGCTTTGCGTAATGGCTCTCCTAGACACAGCGCGACCTCACCCCCAATACCGGGAGAGACGAACCCCTGAAGATCCGCTCACTGCCTCCATGTGGCTCGGGACTGTACCCAACTAAAACCTGTTTGCACGACTCCTTTGAGCCGTGGTAGGGTAGTAATCAAAGCACAGTGGGAACTCACACGAGACAAATGACGATCCTCAGGTCGATGAACTAACCTGTACACATGTCACCAGGGAACTGCTATCTGACATCTGGTATAATCCCAACTAGCAGGTTCCCGGCGAGTCCTGTCCGGTGTACTCATAACCCAATGAGCACCTGTATACATCTTAGGTGAACCAACTGACACCAGTGGCTTGTGAGACCGGCCACCGCCCCTCGTCGGGGTCTCGACTGTATACACTAGTCTACTAATGGAGTATCGATGCCTGTCTCGAAACTCCCACGACTAGGGACCTTTTAAGGATGTGCTTATAGACCACCAGCTCTCACGTATATGATCGCCATCATACTGCCGGCAGTCAAGCAAGAATCCTAGGGGCTCTATCAACGTGTAATAGCGACATGCCAGGTCACCTAAAGCAGTACACGATGATAAAGATAAACCAGATAGCATACTATCATCTCGAGTAAGACTGTCCTACCGGGATAGGTCCTCCCTCAATCATTGCAATCACGTGCCTGTGATCCAATAATTGACTATGAGGGCACTATCTCCAACAATCTCCCACTTGCACTCAAGGCTAATTTTTGCGATGCCGCATACTCACAGCCTGTGTGATACCGAACACCCAACTCCTCTACTAGTCAGTCTCACAAAGCTCGTTTGCGAAACTATTGCGTTCGAGGAATAGCCTCAGTGAGTGGATCCGCTGTGACTTTTCTTTCTATGTCTCTCTATATCTCAAGTTCGCGGAGAAAGCCATCTCCCGAAATGAGCAATACCTGTCTTAGAATGTCTGGATGTCTGATGGGACCTAGCTCATAAATGAACTCCAAATCCAAACTTCTTAGACTGTATCGTTAACTGAACTTAATCAGTATCCTGCGCCATGCCACCCTCAGTATTGCCTTAGACCACCTGTCCAAAATACTGCCCCTCGTCAGAAGGAAAACTATAACTCTGACAGCCACTCTGCCATCCAGGTCACCTTGGAAGCCTGGAATGATAACCGTCTCCTAAAGGAGGCTGCCGTTATCATATCCCTAGAACATCAACTTATGTTCTAAAACTGCTTCCGACCGTTTCTCCAGGATTGGATCAATATCAACTTATTGCATCTACTGCAAGAACAACATCTGGTGTGGTACTTGACATCTCATGATTGACTCAATTGCCTAAGCAAGTTATCTGCCAATCATGAGTATCCCTCTCCTTTTTAGTCTATAAGACACCTTTAGAGAGGGTGACTCCATCAACTGCAGGCACACTACCGTGCCAGGAGTCGTCCATTCTAAATACTCATAGAATGCTGTCAAGGTACCCAGATTGGGAAACCACCCAAATCTAGATCTAAACCCATAGATCTAGTAACCAGTATGTCTGATATAATATCCAAGTCCTGTGTAGAGAAACCACTGTGTGACAACCAAAGTATAACCGATCGTAGTATAGGAGTATCACTTCCTACTACCTTCTCAACAGATCCATCCCCTATTCTGATGAAGTCAAACCTATGACTGTCAGGTCAGAAATAGATGATCTATCTCCGCTGTAACTGCTTTAGTCTATAAATAGACATAAGCCTGATGACCACCAATGCTTCCGCTGCTCCCACCGACTACGACAACCCTCTGCGAGAGTCATATAGACGTGCACTTCTAAAGCTAGTTTAGAACGACGCTATACTCATCCTCCTGCCGGGTCTCACAGTCTGGAACAACAGCAATGGTAACTCTGGGTAAACAAGAACCTCCCTGTCACCGTCCTTGAGGCTACCGGAGTACCCCTCGGGTACCTGAGGTTACCCACCTTATCTGCGGAGTGGCCAATGGAATGTCAAAACAGATTGAATCTTTAGGTTCCATATCAAATCTTCAGTAATCGTTTGCGGTTCTGGAATCACTTCCAGTTCTACCATACTCCCACTACTGTTTTTGAAAAAATCCATTTTTAATAAAACTGTGGCGAGTCTAGAACAATATTTCTATTGATCTGCCAGATGGTAGAAAATCAACCCTCGTCATAGCCTGGGTCAACCCACAAACAGCCATTACAGAAACGTGCCTTGAGTTATCCAGAGTCTGGTTTTAATCATAAGCCGGAAAACTCCCCGTACCTTAACAACGTTAAGATGTGAACTGTTCTATATCCAATATAGAACCAGAGGCACTGATTCAATTGAACCAGATTCAAATCATGCAGCTATCTCCAGTGCATGTAAACTAAATGGAAGGAGGCCGATCAGCGTTACTCAACTTAGGAATGCTTCCAATTATGAGTAACCTGAAAGAGAAGCAATTTCTCTTTATCATTACTATCAACTGAATACCATACACAAGTATCTACATCTTCGATCACTTTGAAGAATCCCGATACTTGCTACACCTGGTTCTCTACTCTATTCAAATACCTATAACTCCTCAAAACTTAGACCCTGTGTTTCCACGAAACAGCTGTCTAAAATCTAGAGAAGTCATAAGTAAACCGAATATAGTACGAGGACCAACCCCTCTGTCCTGATGGACGCTGGACAATATGCAATACTCTGTATAAGTCCGCTGAGTCTAACAACTCTTTCACTGTGCGTCGTAGGCTGAAAACTGTACTCATGGTTAAGAAGAATTACACCGCTGTTTGATGCTCCTTACCTAACCATCCACTGATATAGGTAAATGTCATCGACATAATATCAAAAGGTATATCTCACTCTATGAAAATAGACGTACAGATATATCAATTTGAAATTGGTGCACAACAGCGGATATTCAAAACCAAATATTTGCCGACCGGCAAACAGCCCAGATGATCTCCTCAAATATCACCGATTACAACGAATCCCGATATAATGAGGATGATCACCCTATTCCCAATAACTTACTCCCACTCAGCATCTGTAAAACCATACAGATGTGAGAATCATACCTGGTAAATACATACCCTGGAGCAAGTGTCCAACTGGGAAATCAGTTTTCCATTAACAGTACACGGTGAAACTGAAACATTGAAATGTTTCGTCGGGGTATCCTGGTACTCCTAGTAATGCCTCTTCCATTGTCCAGATTCACAACTGTAACCGTATAATTCTTTGCCACCTCTCCAAATCCCTTTATATGTCTTTAGTCATTACCTTCTGTACACCCCTTTAGGCCAAATGGTTTTCTTCCTTACCTACCGTTCGGCACCAGCCTATGGTTTGGAAGAAGACTATCCAATAAGCATAATGGGTGTACTGTCCCAATCCTAGGAACACTCGCAATGCGAGAGAAGGTGAAGATAAAAGACACCTGAATGCACTTTATTCCTATTTCTCCTGAACCAGAATCCATCCCCGAACTGGAACAAGTTCCTTTCGAGTTCGTATATAACCATACGATGGAGTATCTAATAAACTGTGGATCTTCGTAGTGATACGGAGTGTCCTGGAGAAATACAAAGGTGATTTAAGATTGGCGAAGAAATACTTGGTTTGGTCGTGAATATCAGTCGCAATTTACTTTTCCCTCTTACTAATCCCTTGCTTTGTCTTAATCTTAATACCTTCTGCACACCGTTTAGGCTAATTGGTTTTCTTCATTCCCTACCGGTCGGCACCAGCCTAAGGTTTGGAAGAAGACTATCCAATTTGCGTAATAGGTGTGCTATCTCCTAAACCAAGGAGTACTCGCAATGAGAGAAGGTGAAAAGAAAAGACAACTGAATAATCCTATTCGTTTTCTCCAGAACCAGAAACCATCCTCGAAGTCCTTCGAGTTCGTATATAACCATACGATGGTTTTGTCCAATGGAAGTGGACGTTCGTAGTAATACGGGGTGTCCCGGAGAAAAGGGTAAAAGTAGGAGTGGCAATGAGGTCTGCAACTCTGACAATCCAAAAGCCTGTGTTAAGTAGGTTCGGTCAACTTGGTCACTGAGTCATAGTCCAGGGTCGGGTCAATGGTCGCTGCCAGAGAGAGAGAGAGAAAAGAAACACTCAGCGTGCACTCTATCCTAGATCAGAATGGTTATCACTTTATCTAATCTGGAAACCTCCCACTGTACCTCAAATTCTCCTCCAAACCTGAAAGAAGAATTAGTCGGGATCGCCCGAGGAGTAAACCAACTCATCAGTGGGAATCGGGATCCAACTATCATCGCATGATAACGTGACGGAATCCACTCACGTCACCACACTCCAGAAGGTATGTGCATGCCTGGCAAGTTTCAGTTCTTTTGAAACTCCCGATGTGATTTTTACCCCTAGGACCCAAGTGACCTTGACGAATAATCAACAAATCAAAAGGTCCTAGTCAAGTTCAACCCATCATTATCTTGATTGCGTTAAACCCACCCGCACGACCCTTGACGAATAATCAACAAAGTCGCACGACTGTCCTAACCAATCCACATATCCATGCGACAGAAAGCATTACAGAGCTACCGCACACTACGCCTCGGCGAATAGCAACGACAAACGTAGCGCGAATACTATGCAATACTAATCCGAAATGACGGAGGGCTACGAATGGTTTTTGGCGAAAAACCTTTAACGTAATGAACTTGATATCGTTGAAGGAACTGGATAACTTTTATAAAAAATATAGTGACGAAAACCTTTACTAAAGAGGTCACTCCCGGTGAAGGGATCTCGGCTCTTTCCCCGTAGAATGAGGTGCAGGATATTCCAACTGAATACCACGATGCAAAGCAAAAGTAATCGGCTATAGTGAAGTTATTGCCCTGACGCAAACTTCTGTCCAAGGGGTCACTCCCGGTGAAGGGATCTCGGCCCTTGCCTCATCGACTGAGGAGCAGGATATTCCAAATGAATACCACGATGCAAAACAAAAGTGAACGTCCTTGCAATAACAGCTTTTTGAAAAATGTTCCAACAACATCAGAATAGGTTTGTTTATCTTGCATTGATCCGAATCAACGCAGTCCCATCAATGGATCACACCACAAAGAACGAAAATATACTGATGTACGTATATGCCATCCGCATTCGCCACTGGGTCCCGTCATCACCCGTTAGGTTACTTAACTAACGACAGAGCGGGGACTGGACTAGCGCGGATGCAAAACATATACAACATCTACTAATATATATACCAATATATTATATTTCCCTCAAGGCGTGATGAAATGCAACATCACAGAAATGTACAGCATCACAGAACAATACAGATATCTGGGATCCCCTGGTTTCACAGAGCCGCTGCTGAAACCCGACGTTCCCCTGGTCGTGTGGATAGCCTGTGCAATGAAATCCTAGACCCCTACGGGCGCGGCAAGTCACCCGCCAAAACCTGAAGCGAGGCAGCCCCCTTCAGTACCGTGAATGGACCACCCAGCACTTCACGGAATCCGGTAACTTGGGCACCCCTCCTGGGTCAACCTGTACCCCCTACGAGTGCGGCGAATGGCCCGCCAATCCTAGAGTGAAGCCCCCTCCGTCTCAATGCCATGAGATGCGGGCCCGTTGCCCTCTAGAACCCGGCTATCCGTGCACCCCTCCGCGGGGTAATCCTAGTACAGAAAGTAAAATATACATACACCGAGTACATCGACCGCAACCAGGTCGTGCCCCAAAAGAATAATACAAACAGGCAGTGACGGCAGTCCACATGTCGGACGCTCGCCTCGTAATATCAAATGTACATAAAACAACCACAACAGTACTAGCATTGCATCCAGGCTATCCCCCACGACCGATCCGCAACAACACAGCATAAACATAGAACATCAACGTGAAAATCACGTTCGCAAATCCGTCTAACCGGGTTATAGCAGTTAGACAGGATTTACCGATCAAGTGACATTCACGGTCGTAGATATAATGTAAATACTGTGAAATAATGTGTTTAAAAATATCCGATCGATCAAAAATTAACAAGTGGGCCCCAAAGTAATACTGTAGCAGTCACAGAGATTCTGGGCCCAAATTTAATATTCCAAAACCCACAAAATTAGCCCACAAGCCCACTGTATAAATTGGACACACTGAAGAGACCAATGTGCGGCGGAACCGCGGCCCAAGGGAGGGTTTGGCCGCAGTTCCGCGCTACAGTCAACGACTGAATGTGTCGAATTTTTACAGATGTCTTAGAATATCTTGTACATCAGTTTTCTACAACCTGAAAATTTTTTTGAGCAAGAAAAAATTCAACAGAAAACTGATGCATGCAAAAAACGCGGTTTTTGGAATTTTGGTCGATCGGAAATGCAAAACACATTAGAACAAGCTAGGTAAGGTTAATGGCGTGGCTCTGATACCATGTTGCGCCACAGCAGCGCCCCGGCCGTCTATCCGAGGCCAAAATGCGGAATCAAAATTTTTTCCTTACTTGGAAACCGGCGCTACCGCGGACAATGAAAACCCGGATCGTTAACCATTAACCTATACTAGCTAACAAGAGATGGGAAGAAAAGTATTCCGAGTGATCCGAGTCCTCCGGTCTTCTCGTCATCGTCCCGATCTCCCGCGGAAAGTCTTGTCTCCACGTCGTCGCCTCCTCGCCGGAAGGGCACCACATCGCCTGCGTCTTTTACGGGCTCCCGCCTCAATACCGAGGCAACTCGGGCATGAAGCCGGCAACTCGACATGCTCAAGATATGCTGTAGAATGTGTAGTGTAGAGGCTATGTCTCATTTGGGGTTTGTTGCCTTTGAAGATGATGGAGGAATCAAGATTAGAAAAATGGTGCTTGCATTTTTCTAGCAAGAAAATGAGATCAAGAATGAAACTCTCAAGATGAAGCTCTCATCTTCTTCTTTCTCTCAACCATCAAAAACTTATCCTATTAGAAAATGGTGGAAGAAAGAATATGAAGCATGAAGGGAGGTGATGGTAGGAGCACAAGTGGTGACCATAGCCAAACATTATCATTACAAACTTACATCAACCATTCTTATCAATTCTAATCATAATAAAGCATGAAAAGATGAAGGAAAAGAATGGTATCTAAAGATGCTATCATAATTAATCATCTTACAAATAAAACCTCCACAAAATGTTATTTGCAAACTTGCAAATAACACCCTCCATCGGAAAAGTCCGGCCAGGAAAGAACAAAGGAAAACCGGCCGGAACGGAATGCAAACTGGCAACTCCAGAAAACTGGTCCCGTAATAAATTACAGGAAAACCCCTATACTGTGCATACACACCCGCATCTGTATTCCGACCGGATACAAATGCAATGAGACAAAATCTACACTGTACTAAACTAGGACCGGCTTAAGCCAAAGCCGGCTAGTAATATCCGTCCGATCCTGATCCGTGCAATACCGCACGTATCAGATCGAACCCTGCCATATAACTATACGGCTACTAGTACAAAACTGTCCGATCCTGATTCGTGCAATACCGCACGTATCTGATCGGACCCTGCCATATCTCCATACGGCCTCTACAGCGTTTCGCCCGAAAGCTTGAGTAACTGTAAGTGTGGTGGACTCTAAAGACTCGTCAATACTATGGCTGTGGATTTAACCACTAGCACGTCAGAGGTATAAGCCAATACGTGACCGGCCACCAGCTATTGACCAAAAGGGACGTCGATGAGCGAACTCATCCTGACACCCTACTGAGCCTGTCAGTGACAATATCCGTACAGTCCGGTCCGTTCGTCTATGAGCATCGCATGGCGGGCCTAGGGGGTTGGTAAAAGTCAGACCCCCAAAAGTGGTACAAGTCGTGTCGGAGTGTAGCCCAGAACGCCCTGAGATACTACTGGAATACCTACCAGTAAATCTCCTGCCTCGGCCGAGGGCTTTGCGTAATGGCTCTCCTAGACACAGCGCGACCTCACCCCCAATACCGGGAGAGACGAACCCCTGAAGATCCGCTCACTGCCTCCATGTGGCTCGGGACTGTACCCAACTAAAACCTGTTTGCACGACTCCTTTGAGCCGTGGTAGGGTAGTAATCAAAGCACAGTGGGAACTCACACGAGACAAATGACGATCCTCAGGTCGATGAACTAACCTGTACACATGTCACCAGGGAACTGCTATCTGACGTCTGGTATAATCCCAACTAGCAGGTTCCCGGCGAGTCCTGTCCGGTGTACTCATAACCCAATGAGCACCTGTATACATCTTAGGTGAACCAACTGACACCAGTGGCTTGTGAGATCGGCCACCGCCCCTCGTCGGGGTCTCGACTGTATACACTAGTCTACTAATAGAGTATCGATGCCCTGTCTCGAAACTCCCACGACTAGGGACCTTTTAAGGATGTGCTTATAGACCACCAGCTCTCACGTATATGATCGCCATCATACTGCCGGCAGTCAAGCAAGAATCCTAGGGGCTCTATCAACGTGTAATAGCGACATGCCAGGTCACCTAAAGCAGTACATGATGATAAAGATAAACCAGATAGCATACTATCATCTCGAGTAAGACTGTCCTACCGGGATAGGTCCTCCCTCAATCATTGCAATCACATGCCTGTGATCCAATAATTGACTCTGAGGGCACTATCTCCAACAGACGCTGCACAAGAAAAACTGCGCCGAACCCGAATGATCTGATTATACTAAGACCCCTACAGGTAAAGAGATTTCTTCTCCGGGTCATGATCTTTAATAAGCGCGAAGACTTCTCGATCCACGGGCATATCGGAAAAGGCGCTCTCTGAACGTAAGAAAGGGAAGGAAGAGTCGAAGGCCATTGCACCTGCACAAAAGGAGAAGTTCAACTATTGATGTTATGTTCAGAACTTTAACGTTCTTTGATACTTAAAAAATTTCTGTACTGCATTGCAGTGCAAAAGAAAGGAACAAAGGGAGGCCCACAAAATTATGGTGATGCCCCATCATTGATGGGGCAGTCACTCATTAAGAATGGAATCCTAAAAGGATTCTCATTTAATGAGAAATATCATTGGACTAAGCAGTTAAACTCCCTCGAGAGCTGTGCTCTGCAAACAGATTTTCACATCTGTTAGAAAATTAAGGAGGGAATAAAATTCCCCAAAATTTCTTAGAGCCATGCCCTGTAAAACAATGAGATAATCTACCAGAACCCTCAAAAGCAAAGCTTTTTAACAGGGTAAAACCCTAAGATCTTTAAGATCTGCAAGAAGAATCCTAAAAAACTCTAAGAGTTCTTCATGAAAGATGAGTAAAGCTCTGATTAACGGGTTAAGAAACCCTAAAAAACATTTTAAGATTTACGATCTAAGAAGAGCAAAGCTCTGTTAATGGGTTCGATCATAATCCTTACCAAGTTTTTGGCATAGTTCTAACGCTAAAAGAGTTTCTTTGGGCAGAGATCTAAGCTCTGGAAAGTGAATTATATTCTCAGAAAGAAGAAGTTTAGGGAAGATGAATAGCAGTCATCTCAAAGGCCAAAGGCCCTACTTATAGGCACAGGGAGACGGTTCCTCTTCCGAGAAGATCCAACGGTGGAAAAGGTGCCACCGCTACACTCACGTGTGAGTCACGTGAGCGCAGCAGTGGGGGGCATTTGTTTCCCCAATAAAAGAGTAAAGCTCTATTCAAAACTCAAGAGGCAGCGCCTCACGTATCTGCCACGAGGGCGCTAGCGCCAGAGTTAAAAACTCTTAAAAGAGCAAATCTCTGTTCAAAACTCAAGAGGCATCGCTTCGCGTGTCTACCACGTGGGTGTAAGTCCACGTTGCCCACCCCGGTGCTTACGGGAAGGCGGAAACGGTATAAAAATTCGATTTTTACAACTCTAGGCAACATGGACTAACTAAAGGAGGATCTTTGCTAAACATAAACTAACAACCAAGCTAAGAGAGTTAGCTACTCGGTTAAAGGGTTATACCTAAGTCTTGAAGTCCTTCTCTTCTTGCTCCTTGGAGTGGGATGAACGGGTCGTCCTAGTCGCCTTCTTTTGCCGAAGAAAGATCCACCCGAGGGCCTCTACCTTTGGCTCCTACCTCAAACTAGAAGTAACTAAGATGCTTGGTGTGCAAAACCTAGAACCTTAGAAAGAGTAGAGAGTAATTTTGAAGGTTTTATCTCAAAACTTAATGGTTCTCAACTCATGAGAGGGGAGAGCTTTGAGAGAGAGGAAGAGGATGAGAGAGAATGAGAATGAGAGAATGAGAAGATAATATCAACCTTCTCACATATATGTGAATTATGATAATTAAATAATTAACTAAAGATAATTGTGATGGTTAACTTGAAATGACCATTATCATTTCACATTAATGACTTTTGCAAGAATCAAAGAGCATCTTTCATATGAAATGATGATGGTCAATATGTCAACATAGGTCAACAAGTCAACCATAGTCAAATGGTCAACAACCCTAACCATAACACAATTATAATTAATTAATATTAATAATCATATTTCACATATAAACATAAGAAAAAGACAACGGTCATCAACCCTAATGAAAGTCCTCTGTCTCTGCCTTAGTCAACTGTGCATACACACCCGTATCCGTGTTCCGAGGAACACGAATACAATGAGATAAAACCAATCCCAAAACATATACTAGAATCTAGCTTAAACCAAAGCCCGCTAGTATAAGTTGTCCGGACACCAAACGTGCACAAGTGCGCGGATGCGAACGAACCCCGTTGCAAAACCATGCGACCTCTACTCTGTTTTGCCTAAAGGCGAATAACCCTCTGTGTGGGACTCTAAAGACTCGACACTACGCTGGCAGTGGGTTTAACCACAGACCTCAAGCGGCACTAGCTGTACGTAACGGTCCCCAGGTAGATGCTGATAAGAAGACTGACGAGGTAAACCCATCTGAACTCCTACTGAGCCTGAATGTGACAGTCTCCGTACAGTCCGGTCTGTTCGTCTAAGAATATCGCATGGCGGGCCTGGGGGGCGGTAAACGTCAGTCCACTAATAGCGGTACAAGTCGTGTCGGAGTGTAGCCCAGAACACCCTGAGATAACACTGGAAACCTACCAGTATATCTCGATTGCCCTGGCCAGGGACTTTGTGTAATGGCTCTCCTAGACACAGCACGATATCAACGCCCAATACCGGGAGAGACGAATCCTGTCTAACTGTCACTGCCTCCAAGTGCTTCGGGACTGCACTCAACTGCTACCTGTTTGCACGACTCCTTTGAGCCGTGGTAGGGTAGCAATCTAAGAACAGCGGGAACACACTCGAGGTGAAGTGACAGTGTCAAGTCAACGGACTAAGCTGTACTCATGTCACCTGGGAACTGATAACTGACGATAGGTATAATACCAACCAACAGCTCCCGACGAGTCTTGTCCAGTGTACTTGTAACCTAACGAGCACCCGCATACTATCTCAAGTACGACGAACTGACGGCTGTGGGACAGACCGTCTCCCAAGCTGGGACGAGAAGCACATATGCTAGTCTACTCCGGAGTATCGATGCCCTGTCTCGATAGTCCTACGACTAGGGACCTGCATAAGGATGTGCTTGTGGATTACCCAGCCCCCACGAGTGTGACTGCCATCACAACGCTGGTAATCAAGCAAAGATCCTAATGACTCCATTAATGTGTAAAGGCGATATGCTATAAGAAACACATGCACACATTAAAGTAGAAACAAACCAAGTAGCATACTACTATTTTGAGCAAGATTGTCTATACAAGATGAATATCCCAAGCTTCCATCAAGTAATATACAAACTAGTATGATACAGTAATGGCCTCTAGGGCATATACACTGACAATCTCCCACTTGCACTAAGGCCATGTACTGGCGTATCGAAGACCTATCATCTCGATCAGCCGCTCGAACTGAGTCTGGGGTAAGGCCTTCGTGAATGGAGCAGCAGTGTTACCTTCCATAGCAACTCTCCGAACCTCGATCTCCTGGCGACCCACGATCTTCCTGATCAGGTGATACTGTCTCAAGATATGTTTGGACTTCTGATGGGACCTGGGTTCCTTCGCTAAAGCTATAGCCCCGTTGTTGTCGCAATACAGAGGTATTGGATCAACAATGGACGGAACCACCTGAAGTTCTGTCAACAACTTCCTTATCCAGACGGCTTCTTTTGCGGCATCTGCAGCAGCGATATATTCCGCTTCCATCGTCGAGTCAGCAACGGTTTCCTGTTTGGAACTCTTCCAACACACCGCCCCTCCATAGAGGGTAAAGACATAACCCGACATGGACTTGGAATCATCCTTGTCACTCTGGAAGCTGGAGTCAGCAAAGGCCTCGATCTGGAGGTCTTTTCCGCCATACACCAAGAACATCTCCTTAGTCCTTCTCAGGTACTTGAGAATGTTCTTTACCGCTATCCAGTGTTTCTCCCCAGGGTTTGACTGATACCGGCTTACCATACTCAGTGCATAAGCTACATTCGGTCTGGTACACAACATCACATACATTATAGAGCCTACCGCAGAAGCATAGGGTATAATAGACATGCGATCCCTTTCCAAATCAGTCTTGGGAGACATCTCTTTGGAGAGGGTGATCCCGTGACAAGCCGGTAGATTACCACTCTTGGAATCTTCCATACTGAATCTTTTCAGTATGGTGTCGATGTACCTGGACTGTGAAAGTCCTAATATCCTCTTGGATCTATTACGATAGATCCGGATCCCCAGAATGTAAGAGGCATCATCTAGGTCTTTCATGGAGAACCTGTGTGACAAGAACCCTTTGACAGATTGTAGCATAGGAATGTCATTTCCTATCAAGAGAATGTTATCCATGTATAAAACGAGGAATACTACAGTTCTTGCTACAAATCTACTATAGATGCATGGTTCATCTGGATTTTTGATAAAGCCAAATTCTTTGACCGTCTCATCAAAACAGATGTTCCAACTCCGCGATGCCTGCTTTAGTCTATAGATGGACTTAAGCAACTTGCACACCTTTCCGCTGCTCCCACTCTGGATAAAACCCTCTGGCTGGTCCATATAGACACACTCCTCTAAATTTCCATTTAGAAAAGCGGTCTTTACGTCCATCTGCCAGATCTCATAATCGTGGAAGGCAGCAATGGCAAGAAGGATCCGAATGGATTTCAGCATAGCCACTGGAGAAAAGGTTTCGTCATAGTCCAAGCCAAGTCTTTGACAAAAACGCTTTACAACAAGTCTAGCCCTATAGGTTTCCACATGTCCATCTACACCAATCTTTTTCTTGAAGATCCATTTGCATCCTATGGGTTTTACCCCATCTGGAGCAAAGTCCAAAGTCCATACTTTGTTGGTGTACATGGACTCCATCTCGGTCCGCATTGCATCCAGCCATCGTACCGAGTCGCCGCTCTGGATGGCCTGCTGGAAGCTAGTAGGTTCATTATCATAAATGATGCAATCCTCTCTATCCCCATTTATGAGAAAACCGTAGTATCTCTCGGGCGGATGAGACTGCCTACTACTCCTGCGGAGCGGCGCAGGAATGTCCTGATCTTTCGAACCCTCTGGTTCTACTAAGCTTTCAGTAATAGCTCGTGGTTCTGGAATTTCTTCCAGTTCTATTGCGCTCCCACTTATCTGATTTTCCAAAAACTCAGTTTCCAAGAAGTGGGCATGACGAGAAACAAAAACCTTTTGTTCCTCTTCGCAATAGAAGAAATATCCCTTGGAGTTCTTTGGATATCCCACAAACTTGCACTGTACTGAGCGTGCCTCGAGTTTGTCTGCATGCTGCATTTTGACAAAAGCTGGACATCCCCATGTCTTAATGTGATTAAGATAGGGTCTCTTCCCACACCACATCCGATATGGTGTAGTAGGCATAGTCTTAGTTGGAACTCGGTTCAAAAGGTATGCAGCTGATTCTAGTGCATATCCCCAAAATGATCGAGGTAACTCAGCATTACTCATCATGGAACGTATCATATCCAATAGGGTCCGGTTCCGTCTCTCCGATATACTGTTATGTTGCGGAGTGTATGGAGGAGTAAGCTGAGAGAGAATTCCATTCCCTTTTAAGTAATCCAGGAACTCGGCACTCAAGTATTCACTACCTCGATCAGATCTCAGTGTCTTGATACTTTTGTCTGTTTGTTTTTCTACTTCATTCTTATATTCCTGGAATTTTCCAAAGGTTTCGGATTTATGTTTCATTAAGAAGACATATCCGTACCTTAAAAAGTCATCCGTAAAAGTAATGAAGTAAGAATAACCGCTTCGCGCATGCGTAGACATTGGACCGCACACGTCGCTGTGTATGAGTCCCAAGAGCTCGCTCGCTCTTACTCCGTGTCCAGTGAACGGAGTCTTTGTCATCTTTCCTTTGAGACAGGATTGACAAGTTGCATATGATTGATATTCGAACGGATCCAAATATCCTTATGTATGTAACTTCGTCAACCTTCTCTCATTGATGTGACCCAGTCTACAATGCCATAAGAAAGCCTGATTTGTTTCGGAGACTTTCTTTTGTGTGTATTCTGGACATTGAAAATCTGTGGTTGGTTTAATACGTATATACCATTACTTAATGTACTGACCCAATCAGAACTTGATTAAGGTGAATGTTTACAACATTACTTACAAATGCAAATTCATAACCTTCTTTAGATATTAAAGATACAGAAATGATATTATAAGTTGCATTGGGTACAAAATAACAATTACGTAAAACCAAAACATGTCCATCTGACATTCCCAGGTGATAGTCCCCCATGGCCTCAGCATCCATGCTAGCTCCGTTTGCAACTTTGAGGGTCATATCACCTGCCTTCAAAAACCTACGCTTTCTCAGTGCCTGCAAAGAATTACAGATATGAGATCCTGATCCGGTATCCAATACCCAGGAAGTAGAGTTTATTGATAGACAGTTTTCAATAACATACACACCTGAAGCTGAAGCCGCAACTTGCTTCAGATCCTAGTTTCCGGCCTTCCAAGCCCTGCAATCTTTCTTCCAGTGTCCACTCTTGTGACAGTAAAAGCATTCTTCCTTCCCCACAAGCTTTCCCGCTACTTCTGTTGCCTTTGCCTTTCCCTTCGTATCCACTTTACTAACACCGCCCCTTGGTTTGGTGGGGGTTTTCTTCTTCTTTCCCTTGGCTTTCGCCTTGGACCTAGAAGATGAAGATCCTCCTACAAACAAAGTGGATGTTTCCCTACCTTTCTGTAGGGTGCCCTCTGCACTCCTCAGCATGTTGAGGAGTTTTGAAAGCTCAGCTTCCTTTTCTTGCAAGTTGAAGTTCAGGATAAACTGGGCATAAGTGGAAGGAAGGGACTGGAGAATCAAGTCCGTGTAGAGCTCGTTCTCCAACGTGGTCCCAAGGTCCGCGAGCTCCTCTATGTAGCCAATCATCTTAAGCACGTGTTCCGCTACCGATGATCCGACGGCCAATCTCGCCGAAAATAACTTTTTCGAGACTTCGTATCTGGCGATACGGGATTGCTCTCCATACAGTTCTTTTGTATGGAGAAATATGGATTCGAGGTCCATATTCTCGTGCCTCCTCTGATGTTCATTGTCCATAGAGGCAAGCACGAGGCACTTGGCCTTCGCGCAGTCGATTTCCCAGGTCTTACGGATTTCCCTATCCGCGACGTTGGTTTTGGGACCTGGGACAGGGGGAGCTTTGGTGGTAAGGAGATACCCCAACTTGTCATAAGTGATTGCCATTTTGACATTCCTGAGCCAATCTTTGTAGTTTGGCCCTGTCAGTATGTTTTTATCTAGTAGTAACTTAAGTCCAGTCATGATGTTTGGTCGCTGCAATTAGGAGAGAGAGAAGAAACACTTTAGCATGATGCTCTTGCAAGTTTAGAGTGGTTTTTAATTTGTCTAAACAGGATGGCTCCCACTGTCTCTCGAATCCCTCCTCAAACCATAAAGGAAGAATTAGTCGGGATCAATCTCATCGTACAATTCTTGCTTAACCGTTCAGCCAAGCCAGTGTCGGTACTTCGAGGGAGGTTTTCCAACGCTTTCGCGAAGTTCCTTAATTAAGTAACCTCTTTTCCCTGTGGGCGTAGCCCCGCTAACACCTTTCTAGACACCTACTTGGTTTATAGCATTGATCGTTAAGTGAGAAAGTTCCGGAGGAGTAGCATATACTCACAGTAGGATCGGGATCCAAATATCATCGCGTGACAAAACTGAAGGAATCCTACCAGAATTATCACACTCCAAATGGTATGCAGCGCTAGCAAGTTTCAGTTTCTTTAGAAACTCCCGATGTGGATTTTGCCCCATGCTCTTATGACCTTGACTTTGGCCAACAAATCATAAGTCACATGTCAAGTTCTACCCGTCATTCTCCAGGTTAATTTGAACCCACCCGTACCTACCCTTGACTTTGGCCAACAAGACAGTACGACTGTCCTAAACCAACACATCTATCTATGCTGCACATGAATACCCAATAGCTACCAATCACTATGCCTTGACTTTGGCCAACAAACATAGCTTGAATACTTATTGACTATCTATGTGAAACGATGGAGGGCTACGAATGGTTTTGGCGAAACTGTGAACGTAGTGAACTTGATATAATCGATGGAACGAGATAGCTTTTAAAAGGAGTGGTTCAAGCTCCGCATTTAAAAGTTGGTTTTTGAAAAGAACCGAGTGGTTTTGAAAGTGTTCCAAGGACTTTTACTTGGTTTATTTTCTTGCATTAATTTTAAAGCGACCCATCATTTAATCCTACCATTGCAGAAAACAACGAAAATATGACGTACGCTTATTCCATCCGCATTCGCCATGGGGTCCCGTCATCACCCGTTAGGTTACTTAACTAATGACAGAGCGGGGGCTGGACTAGCGCGGATGCAAAACATAAGCAACGCCTAGATAGATATCATATATATATATAAATATATACATTCGTCACATGCAATGATAGCCATTCCAGATCACAGATGAACACATTGGATATACTAGGAATCCGCATTCCGTACGAGCCTGTAACGAAGAGCGGATTACACGGTCGCGATGAATAGCCAAACCCCACCCTAGACCCCTACGGGTGCGGAAAACTACCCGCCAAGTACTCGAAGCGAAGCAACCTCCCTCAACACCGTGAGTAGGCCACTCGGCACTTCGAGATACCCGGTAGTTTGTGCACCCCACCTTGGGTCTATCCTAGGAGCAAAAAACAGTAAAAGAAATTATACAATGACGGCTACAACCCCATCCCGGTTGTGCGGCCATATAAATAATATTACATCAATTTGCATATTACATGAATTGAAAGATAAGGAGAACTCTCATCTCACAACCCCCCGGGTATTCATCCGTGACAATCCAACGAATTCATATACACAAACCATCAATCATTACAGATCACAGATATGTATAACCCCCATTAATCGACGTATAGCGATTAGTAGAGGTTCAATACATATATCACATCACGGATATAACCCATTAGCCAAAGTTTAGAGAAGTTCGATCAAAATACGGATTTGTAATCACCCCAAAAACACATTTGTTCTCTGGAAAATCTGGGCAGAAACAAACTATCCAAAAAATCCCAAAACAACAACATAAGAACACTGCAGGAGAAACGACCCATGGCCGAGTCAACTTGGCCGCGGATCCACGGCAAGAGCATGCTCTTGCCGCGGTTCCGCGGTGAGTTGGTCGACTCGTTGGTTCGTTTTTCTTGGGTGTTCTGTAAAAACCCTGAGCCGATTTTTAGTGTATGATTTATTATTTTTAAAGCAGGTTTAAAAATCGGCAGAAAGTTAGGTTTTTGAAAAGTGTTTTGCGATTTTTTTCCGATCGAAGTTCTAGATACTTTGCTAACTCTTTAGTTTATGTTTAGCTAGGCTTTGATACCACTGTAAGTCCACGTTGCCCACCTCGGTGCTTACGGGGAGGCGGAAACGGTATAAAAATTCGATTTTTACAACTCCAGGCAACATGGACTAACTAAAGGAGGATCTTTGCTAAACATAAACTAACAACCAAGCTAAGAGAGTTAGCTACTCGGTTAAAGGGTTATACCTAAGTCTTGAAGTCCTTCTCTTCTTGCTCCTTGGAGTGGGATGAACGGGTCGTCCTCGTCGCCTTCTCTTGCCGAAGAAAGATCCACCCGAGGGCCTCTACTTTTGGCTCCTATCTCAAACTAGAAGTAACTAAGATGCTTGGTGTGCTAAACCTAGAACCTTAGAAAGAGTAGAGAGTAATTTTGAAGGTTTTATCTCAAAGCTTAATGGTTCTCAACTCATGAGAGGGGAGAGCTTTGAGAGAGAGGAAGAGGATGAGAGAGGATGAGAATGAGAGAATGAGAAGATAATATCAACATTCTCACATATTTGTGAATTATGATAATTAAATAATTAACTAAAGATAATTGTGATGGTTAACTTGAAATGTCCATTATCATTTCACATTAATGACTTTTGCAAGAATCAAAGAGCATCTTTCATATGAAATGATGATGGTCAATATGTCAACATAGGTCAACAAGTCAACCATAGTCAAATGGTCAACAACCCTAACCATAACACAAATATAATTAATTAATATTAATAATCATATTTCACATATAAACATTAGGGTTAAGAAAAAGACAACGGTCATCAACCCTAATGAAAGTCCTCTGCCTCTGCCTCAGTCAACTGTGCATACACACCCATATCCGTGTTCCGAGGAACACGAATACAATGAGATAAAACCAATCCCAAAACATATACTAGAATCTGGTTTAAACCAAAGCCCGCTAGTATAAGCTGTCCGGACACCAAACGTGCACAAGTGCGCGGATGCGAACGAACCCCGTCGCAAAACCATGCGACCTCTACTCTGTTTTGCCTAAAGGCGAATAACCCTCTGTGTGGGACTCTAAAGACTCGACACTACGCTGGCAGTGGGTTTAACCACAGACCGCAAGCGGCACTAGCTGTACGTAACGGTCCCCAGGTAGATGCCGATAAGAAGACTGACGAGGTAAACCCATCTGAACTCCTACTGAGCCTGAATGTGACAGTCTTCGTACAGTCCGGTCTGTTCGTCTAAGAATATCGCATGGCGGGCCTAGGGGGCGGTAAACGTCAGTCCCCTAATAGCGGTACAAGTCGTGTCGGAGTGTAGCCCAAAACACCCTGAGATAACACTGGAAACCTACCAGTATATCTCGCTTGCCCTGGCCAGGGACTTTGTGTAATGGCTCTCCTAGACACGGCGCGATATCAACCCCCAATACCGGGAGAGACGAATCCTGTCTAACCGTCACTGCCTCCAAGTGCTTCGGGACTGCACCCAACTGCTACCTGTTTGCACGACTCCTTTGAGCCGTGGTAGGGTAGCAATCTAAGAACAATGGGAACACACTCGAGGTGAAGTGACAGTGTCAAGTCAACGGACTAAGCTGTACTCATGTTACCTGGGAACTGATAACTGACGATAGGTATAATACCAACTAACAGTTCCCGACGAGTCCTGTCCAGTGTACTCGTAACCTAACGAGCACCCGCATACTATCTCAAGTACGACGTACTGACGGCTGTGGGACAGACCGTCTCCCAAGCTGGGATGAGAAGCGCATACGCTAGTCTACTCCGGAGTATCGATGCCCTGTCTCGATAGTCCTACGATTAAGGACCTGCAAAAGGATGTGCTTGTGGATTACCCAGCCCCCACGAGTGTGACTGCCATCACAACGCTGATAATCAAGCAAAGATCCTAACGGCTCCACTAATGTGTAAAGGCGATATGCTATAAGTAACACATGCACACATTAAAGTAGAAACAAACCAAGTAGCATACTACTATTTTGAGAAAGATTGTCTATACAAGGTGAATATCCCAAGCTTCCATCAAGTAATATACAAACTAGTATGATACAGTAATGGCCTCTAGGGCATATACACTAACAGTGGGCGCCAGCGCCAGAGTCAAAAACTCTTATTGGATCCGCACGTGAGCGCCGGCGCCTAATAGAATTAAATTCTACTCTCTGTTAAACAGAGCCGTTGGATCAAAGATCCAACGGAGATGATAAATCATCAGAATGCAGAATTAAATTCTGATTGAGGAAATATTCCTCAAATCTTTCTAAATAAGAAAGATTACTCTCTGTAAAACAGAGTACCGTTGGATTAAAAATCCAATGGTGATTAAAAAATCACCGATCTACAGAAGAAATTCTGTATGATAAAATATTTCCCTAATCTTGTTAAGAACAAGAAAAATACTTTCTGTAAAACAGAAGCCCTTGGATCAAAAATCCAATGGTGGGTAAAATCCCCAAATCAATTAAGATCTCTCAATAAGAAATTTCTTCAACTAATCAACAGACCTACCTCTTCTATATAAAGGACCCAAGACTTCAAGTCTAACACAGAGGAACCCCCCATAAGCTTTGAAAAAAAAAAGAAAGCTTCGAAAGAATAAAGAATTAAATTCTCGAGGAAGAAGAACTCTTTTCTTGGAAATTTTAGGTAAATAAAAGTAGATAAAGGTCCTGTGGATCATTCAAAAAAAAAGAGAGAGAACTCAGGAGTCCTTAGCACTCAGTGGGCGGTGCTCAGCGCCCAGCACCCCACGTGCCCCTCACATGGGCGCCATAAAATAAAGATTGCTTAGCACTCTGTGGCTGGCGCTCAGCGCCCCTCACATGGGCGCTATAAAATAATGTGTGCTTATCACTTAGTGGCTGGCGCTCAGCGCCCAGCGCCTCACGTGCCCTTCACGTGGGCGCCATAGAACATAAAGTCCTTGACACTCATCATTCAGCGCCTAGCGCCTCACGTACTTCGCACGTAGGCGCCATAAAGAGTGCTCAGCACTCCATATAGAGACAAAAGAAAAGAGAGAGTAAAGTGTGAGCATAACTCACATAAGCGCTCAACACATCAAGAAAAAAGGGACTGAGCCCAAACCAGTGCTTAGCACTTATTTCAAATAAAAGAAAATTGGGTGGATCAAGCCCAAGTTGGCTAGGTCCCTAATTCAGATCAACTGAGCCCATGGGTTCATTGCTTCCCAAACATGACTTATGACATCCAAAATAATGTTCATCCCATATTTCCTAAGTTAATCCTAGCCCCCCCAAAATGGCTAATGATTCTTACATGGTCCACCATGATCTCTTCCCTCAGACACGGGAATTGGTTCAAGGGTACATCTTTCCATACCTCTGATGCATGTCATTGTAATTTCTCAACGTCTTCAGAGAGGTGGCGGGTCCCGACAACCAACTGCTTTTGGGTGCACTTCCCAAGCTGACGTGAACACCTTAAACCAAAACACACCCCAAATGGGTGTATCCCATATCATTTCCGTACATCCCGTTACATAAAAAATACACGGGCATAAAATGGTGATCTGCGGACCGTAACGTCCACAAACTACTACGGACCGTAACGTCCTTAAACTAAACCCTCACTTCAAAAATGGTGATCTGCGGACTGTAATGTCCCCAAACTACTATGGACCGTAACGTCCTTAAACTAAACCCTCACATCAAAAATGGTGATCTACGGACCGTAACGTCCTCAAACTACTACGGACCGTAACATCCTTAAACTAAACCCTCACCTCAAAAATGGTAATCTACAGACCGTAACGTTCTCAAACAACTACGGACCATAACGTCTTTAAACTAAACACTCACATCAAAAATGGTGATCTACGGACCGTAACGTCCTCAAACTAAAACCCTCACCTCAAAAATGGTAATCTACGGATCGAAACGTCCTTAAACTAACAACGAACCGTAACGTCTTTAAACTAAAACAATGGAGCCCAAATGCTCTTTTGTTGGATCTGAATAATTCTAAAACCCCGTTAAGTAGATCTTAGTCTCAAATTGGACTAACGTATCCTTAACAAAAATTTAAGTTGATCTTAATCTCAAATGAGATTAACGAAATCAATCTAAACCCAAATCTAAGATATACGGATTTGGACTAATCCACGCCCTACGGGCGACAACATAAATTAGTCTCCGTATACAATCCATGGGCAAACAAAAATAAAAAAAAACACATACAACACGAAGTGAACTTCTGGAGCAGGATAAAGTGGTTATCGCGATGCGGTAACGTAATTAACTGAAGGGGCTTGCGCCTGCAGGGAAAAGCATCCCACAATCAAAAACCCCTCGCAAACGAGGGAGAATCTGACGAAGTCTGCTACAACGGCTGCATCTGTCCAAACCTCCGATACACACTGCCATAAATCAACTTGGAATCTTCGGAGAGATGGACAGATAAATCCAAATAGTATCTACCCCCAAATTCAGGCAAGACAACCTACACGGTTTCGTCTCTGTTTTCAGCGGTGAACAAGGAGCAAGATGGATGGTGTAACACCCTAGTACATTTATACTATATATTTTGGTATTTTAAATCTTGCGGTAAAATTCTCTTATTCTTTAGCGTTTGGGTTGTGAATGATTCAAGTAGTAGTGGTCATTATCCGACCCGACCCGCATGATTAAAACCCGACATGATGCAAGGTTGTATCCAATATTTGCTAGTACAGGGTATCCATGTGAATCGAGTACTAAAAATATATATAATATATTGTAAGCTCTACATATCTCTTTATAATACAAGATATAAACAAATAATATCCTATTTCTATCTAGCCTTACACGGCAAATCACCCCATATTAGGTTGTTGTGCCTATATATCATGTTTATATCCTAAAAGATAAACAATAAAATAATTAAAAATCCTTACGTATATTTTCGTAGATTTTATTGGGGGTATATGTATTTAATTATAGATAATTTCATTATGGTTAAAATTCTTACGTATGCTCTTTATATTTAAAAACTATAATTTTGGATGGATACGGGTAATATTTGGAGTGATATGGTATTATCTGTAACAATCTTACAATATATATATAATATTACTTAATATTCCTATTCCTATAATATATATATATATAAATATTTATATATAACTGTTCATATATAAATATTATATTAATAAATTTATTTAGTTTTATAAAACTCTCTCTCCTCCCTTTCTCTCCCCCCGTCACCATCTCTCTCTCCTCTCGCTCCTTTTCTCGCGCCGAGCCCCAACCCACGTTCCCGCTACTGTTGGGGTCGAAAATTGCACCCCGGTTGACCAAGTCAAAGTCAAGGTCAACCCCAAGCCAGGTGTGCCCAAGCCCAGATCAACTGGGCTCATGCCCAAGTCGAGCCCGAACATGAAGCAGCCAGCCTCTCCCATGCCGAAATAAAAAATTATGTAATAAATAATTTTGATGTAATTTTTTATGCATGAATGTAAGCAAAATAAGCATAAAATCAAATTTTTGTAAAGCCTATGGCTTATGTGCAAAAAGAAATAGCACATAAGGTACGGGATGGGCAAAATGCCATTTTGTAAAGCCTAAGGGGATATATGTAAATGTGTAAGCCTATATAAGGAAACATGATGTTGAAACAAAGGACGACTTTTCATTCTTTAAAACTCTAGGGTTTTTGTGCCCCCTTCTCCTTCTTCAAGGTTCTAAACCTTCTTCTTTATTTAATTAAATCAAGAGTTTTACTCTTCCTCTTCCAAAAATAGATAGTTTTTTACCACAAAACCCACAAAGGGGAGCTCAGATCTTCTATTAGATCTCAAAATGGAAGAATTTTAAATCTCATCCCCTTTCTCCAAGATCCGGCCAACCGAGAGGAAGAAGAAGGAGACCCATCTCCAGAAATCCCATCTTGGGAATATCCAAGGCCAAAGGGGAGAAACAAAGCAGCCCCCTTTGATCATTTCTAAATATTTTTAGGAGTTTAACTCCATTCAAGATCTATTGGAGTTCAACTCCATAAATTAATCTCTATCAGGAGTTCAACTCCATAAGTCAAATCGGGAGCACAGCTCCCAGTGCAGGGACCAGGTCCCTTTCCCTGCTGACGCCTAACGCCCGCATGCCAAGCACGTGGTAAGCACGGCACCCGCGTGCCACGCATGTGGGGGGCCGGCGCCCGCGTGCCAAGCACGTAGGGCACAGGCGCCCGCGTGCCCGGCGCCCGGTGCCCGCGTGCCAAGCACCTGGGGCGCTGGCACCTAGCGCCTAGCGCCCAGCATGCTAGCGCCTGCGTCCCACGCACGTGAGGCGCTAGCACCCAGCGCCTGCGTGCCACGCACGTGAGGCGCTCGCACCCAGCGCCTGCGTGCCACGCATATGAGGCGCTAGCACCCCACGCGTCCTTTGGACGCTTTTTCCCTTTCTTATATATTTGTATATATGAGTATATAAATATATACACATACACTCCACGATATTGTCCCTGTTAGAAAAAATTTTCTAACGGGACGCTGCCCCGCACCGTGCAAGGGGGCTGCTAGCCCCCTTGACCCCTAGCCTGCTATCCGGATAGCGGGACCCCCGTAAAAACTCTGCGGGGCCCCCGATATATCCAAAACCCCTTCAAAATACAACACTGCACATTGAGTTCGCATGACCTGTTTGACCCGTCAATCGGAGGTTCCCTCGCTCCAAAAGTGAGGGGTAATTAACGGCAGCTTAGTCCGCAGCTGCCGGAGATTCGGATCCTCACAATCAATAAACCCCAGCCTACCCTAAGCAGGAGGAATCTGTAATGTGCCTGACGAGCTCTCGCGCATTCCTATCTCAATGGGGTGACGAAAAACACCCTACAGATTCTGGCACGTCCAGTGAGACCAATCTCTCCTCCCATATTTTGGGTTAAATATCCAAGTGAACTCAATCAACATATACATTGATTACATGTACTGAAATCATGCTTCTTTGTGCAGGGTTAACGACTTTCTACTGCAATCTTCGAACGCAAGTCGTTATTTGAACGACTTTCCTTGGCCCCCTGCTGGGGGCAAGGCCATCAACACCGACAAAGTAATAAGGCATCTCGAGCAAGCTCCAGCGGTGCACCTGACAACTGCTCAATCGAGTATCTTCTCTAAGCTCCCCGTCGAATGACCTCTTAGTCGTTAAACTAGGAACAGATGACCTCTAAGTCGTTAAACTGGAACCAGATGACCTCTAAGTCGTTAAACTGGAAACAGATGACCTCTAAGTCGTTAAACTGGGAACAAATGACCTCTAAGTCGTTAAACTTGAAACAGATGACCACCACGTCGTTAAACTGGAAACAGATGACCAACACGTCGTTAAACTGGAAACAGATGACCACCAAGTCGTTAAACTGGAAACAGATGACCTCTATGTCGTTAAACTGGAAACATATGACCCCCAAGTCATTAAACTGGAAAAAGATGACCACTAAGTTGTTAAATTGAAAACAGATGACCTCTAAGTCGTTAAACTGGAAACAGCTGATCACCACGTCATTAAACTGGGAACCGCTGACCACCACGTCGTTAAACTGGGAACCGCTGACCACCACGTCGTTAAACTGGGAACAATCGACCTCTAAGTCGTTAAACTGGGAATGTAAAAAAATGTGTGTAAATAAATAAATAAAAAGTGTAAATAAAAGAAAAAAGAAAAGCCGAAATGATGGGGCAACTCGCAATAAAAATCAGCGAGTAAAAATAAAAATAAAAATAAAGCCGAAATGACAGGGCAACCGCGAATAGAAAGCCGAAATGATAGGGCAATGGAGCAATCGCGGTAAAAAAAAGGCGAATGATGAGTCGCTCCTGGTACCATATTCCAGTGCAGTGATACCAACCAAATTCCAAACTCAAATCCCTAACGGTGAATGATGAGTTGCTTATGGTACCATATTTCAGGGCAGCGATGCAGACGCCAACAAAACTCTGAATGTCCCAACGGCGGATGATGAGTCGCTCCTGGTACCATATCCCAGTGTAGCGATGCAGACGCCAACCAAATTCCAAATCCCAAAACGGCAAATGATGAGTCGCTCCTGGTACCATATTCCAGTGCAGCGCTGTAGACGCCAACCAAAATCTAATTTCCCAAAATTCTTCCAGCCCTACGGTTGGTTCCCAAGTTGACTACCGTATACAATCCACAAGCTCAAATAATTCTCATCATACCCATGCCCCACCGCAATCACCAGTTACGCGGCTAGTCTCCGCCCTTGGAATTATGCTCCATTTGGGAAGACCTACTCGTGTGTCCTCACGATGCATGAGGAGAACAAAACTTGCGAGATCCTTACGACTCGTAAGAAAACGCCTTCGTGGGATCCATATGACTCACGAAGGAAAAACACACTTGGGAGTCTCCACGACTCCTATGGAGAATATACATCTGCGAGATCCTTTCGACTCGTAGGGAGAAAATGCATTTATGAGACCCTTACGACTTATAAAATTGAAAAGCCTTAGGTGATAGGGATCTAATCCTGTCTCCTAAGCCATCACCCTCCCAACAGGCGAAGGAAAATGATGAATTGTTCTTGGCACCTGTGCTTCAGTGTTAGCAACGCTGATGCCAATCCCTACCCCAAAATTCCAAGCTTCCGATCCATAGACCCCTAAGTCTTTAAACTGGGAACAGATGACCTTTAAGTCGTTAAAGTAGGAACAGATGACCCCTAAGTCGTTAAACTGGAAATGAGGGAGATCCCCCCACGGCGAATGATGAGCCGCTCCTGGTACCATATTCCAGTGCAGCGATGCAGACGCCAACCAAACTCTGAATATCACAACGGCAAATGATGAGTCGCTCTTAGTACCATATTCCAGTGCAGCAATGCAGACGCCAACCAAAATCCAAATTCTCAAACGGCGAATGATGAGTCGCTCCTGGTACCATATTCCAGTGCAGCGATGCAGACGCCAACAAAGTTCCGAAATTCTTCCGGCCCTACGGTATGGATCATACATCCTGCAAAACCGTATACAATCCACGGGCGTAAAACGATCCTAATCTCCTACAGGTCCTACCGGCGAGACCATATTTAAAGTCCCACCAGTGATGAAGATTCCCAAACAAAAAAAAAGAAAATGAAAAGAAAAAAAGGGGTATGTCCACAAGCAAAATGGGCACGGAAGAAAACCCGAAGGGGCTCCGTGAGTAAAAACAGCAGGACTGCCGGCGAGTTTGTGAAAACCCGAAAGGGCTCAAACTCGTGAAAAAGAGATGAAATGCACTTGCAATGTCCTCTCGACTTTGTGAGGAGAAAATTCCCGCGTGAGATCCTTACGACTCATAAAGGAGCAACACACTTAGGAGTCCCTACGATTCCTAAGGAGAAAATACACCTACGAGATCCTTTCGACTCGTAGTGAGAAAATGCTTTTATAGGACCCTTATGGCTCATAAAATTGAAAAGTCATAGGTGATAGGGACCTAAACCTGTCTCCTGAGCCATCGCTCCTCAAAGGGCAGGTGAAAATGATGAGTTGCTCCTGGCATTATTCCAGTGCAGCAATGCAGATGCCGACTAAAACCAAAATCCCCAAATCCCCTCATGGCAAATGATGATTCGCTTCTGGTACCATATTCTAGTATAGCGATGCCGATGTCAACCCAAATCACAATCAATAAGTTAACTTCAACTACGACACCGCAGAAAGCGGAGCAAGTCAAAACCCAATCTCGACATCGCAAGAAGCGGAGAAAGTCAAGTTCACCCCTGACACTGCAAGAAGCAGAGCAAGTCAAATCAAGCATCGACCGTCCATGTCGTAAAAAGGGCAGGGCAGGCTTCCCACAAATCGGGACCAAATCGCTCCGGGCCAGGGAAAAGTCTACCACGGACACTCCGCCTCGGAGACGTGTCAAGCATTGACCGTCCATGTCGTAAAAAGGGCAGTGCAGGCTTCCCACAAATCGAGAACTAAATCACTCCGGGCCAGGGAAAAGTCTACCACGGACACTCCGCCTCGGAGACACGTCAAGCATCGACCGTCCATGTCGTAAAAAGTGCAGTGCTGGCTTCCCACAAATCGGGAACCAAATCGCTCCGGGCCAGGGAAAAGTCTACCACGGACACTCCGCCTCGGAGACGCGTCAAGCGTCGACCGTCCATGACGTGAAAAGGGCAGTGCAGGCTTCCCACAAATCAAGAACCAAATCGCTCCGGCCCAGGGAAAAGTCTACCACGGACACTCCGTCTCGGAGACGCGTCAAGCGTCGACCGTCCATGTTGTAAAAAGGGCAGTGCAAGCTTCCCACAAATCGGGAACCAAATCGCTCCGGGCCAGGGAAAAGTCTACCACGGACACTCCGCCTCGGAGACGCATCAAGCGTCGACCGTCCATATCGTAAAAAGGGCAGTGCAGGCTTCCCATAAATCGGGAACCAAATCGCTCCGGGCCAGGAAAAAGTCTACCACGGACACTCCGCCTCGAAGATGCGTCAAGTGTCGACCGTCCATGTCGTAAAAAGGACAGTGCAGGCTTCCCACAAATTGGGAACCAAATCGATCTGGGCCAGGGAAAAGTCTACCACGGACACTCCGTCTCGGAGACGCGTCAAGCGTCGACCGTCCATGTCGTAAAAAGAGCAGTGCAGGCTTCCTACAAATCGGGAACCAAATCGCTCCGGGCCAGGGAAACGTCTACCACAGAAACTCTGCCTCGGAGACGCGTCAAGCGTCGACCGTCCATGTCGAAAAAAGGGCAGTGCATCCCAAAAAGTGGGAACCAAAGCAAGTCGCCTCCACGCGAAAGAAGATCCATCAATTTCATGCACACGACCCACATATGTGGTGTGCATTTATTGATGGGGTGCACTTTGTTGGGGTCGAAAATTGCACCCCGGTTGACCAAGTCAAAGTCAAGGTCAACCCCAAGCCAAGTGGGCCCAAGCCCAGATCAAGTGGGCTCATGCCCAAGTCGAGCCCGAATATGAAGCGGCCGGCCTCTCCCATGCCGAAATAAAAAATCATGTAATAAATAATTTTGATGTAATTTTTTATGCATGAATGTAAGCAAAATGGGCATAAAACCAAAGTTTTGTAAAGTCCATGGCTTATGTGCAAAAAGAAATAGCACATGAGGCATGTGATGGGCAAAATGCCATTTTGTAAATCCCAAGGGGCTATATGTAAATGTGTAAGCCTATATAAGGCAACATGATGTTGAAATAAAGGAGGACTTTTCATTCTCTAAAACTGTAGGGTTTTTGTGTCTCCTTCTCTTTTCTCAAGGTTCTAAACCTTCTTCTTTTTTTAATTAAATCAAGAGTTTTACTCTTCCTCTTCCAAAAATAAATAGTTTTTCACCACAAAACCCATAAAAGGGAGCTCAAATCTTCTATTAGATCTCAAAAAGGGGAGATTTTTAAATCTCGCCCCCTTTCTCCAAGATCCGGCCAACCGAGAGGAAGAAGAAGGAGACCCATCTCCATAAATCCCATCTTGAGAATATCCAGGGCCAAAGGGGAGAAACAAAGCAGCCCCCTTTGATCATTTCTAAATATTTTTAGGAGTTTAACTCCATTCAAGATCTATTGGAGTTCAACTCCCTAAATTAATCTCTGTCAAGAGTTCAACTCCATAAGTCAAATTGGGAGCACAGCTCCAAGTGCATGGACCAGGTCCCTTTGCCTGCTGACGCCTAGCGCCCGCGTGCCAAGCACATAGGATGCCCAGTGCCCGCGTGCCAAGCACGTGGGGTGCTGGGGCCCGGAGCCCGCGTGCCAAGCACGTGGAGCGCTGGCGCCCGGCGCCCACGTGCCATGCACCTGAGGGGGGCGTAGGCACCCGCGTGCCAAGCACGTAGGGCGCAGGTGCCTGGGTGCCAAGCACGTAGGGCGCCCGGCGCCCGCGTGCCCTGCACGTAGGGCGCTGGCGCCCAGTGCCTAGCGCACAGCACGCTAGCACCCACGTTCCAAGCACATGAGGTGCTAGCGCGGCCACGCACGTGAGGTGTTGGCCCCCCACGCGTCCTTTGGACGCTTTTTCCCTTTCTTATATATATGTATATATATATATATATACACATACACTCCACGACACTGTCCCTATTAGAAAAAAAATTTCTAACGAGGCACTGCCCCGCACACCATAAGGGGGCTGCTAGCCCCCTTAACCCCCAGCCTTCTATCCGGGTAGCGGGACCCCCATAAAAACTCTGCGGGGCCCTCGATATATCCAAAATCCCTTCAAAATACAACACTGCACATTGAGTTCACATGACCTGTTTGACCCGTCAATCGGAGGTTCCCTCGCTCCAAAGGCGAGGGGTAATTAAAGGCAGCTTAGTCCGCGGCTGCCGGAGATTCGGATCCCCACAATCAATAAACCCCAGCCTTTCCTAGATAGGGGGAATCTGTAATGCGCCTGACGATCGCTTGCGTATTCCCATCTCAATGGGGTGACGAAAAACACCCTACAGCCACCTCGTCGCCGTCCCCTCTCGTCACCATCACCACCTCTTCACCCTCACCTCCTCATCACCACCGCAGCCAACGTCTCCTTCCTCCTTCCCTGAAGGCTCATCCGAACCAACCCCACGCTGAGAACCCACCTCCTTCTCCCTCGTCGACGGAACCGACCACCACTATCACCCTCCGTCACCTTCTCCTTCTCGTCGTCAAGCCCAGAGCCCTCATCCCCGATTTCTTCTTCTCTTTTTCGTTTCCCCGATCACCATCCAACCCATCACCACTAATGGGACCTCGCTGTCGACCTCGATCCCCAGCACCTCGTCGCCAACCAACTCCCTCTTCTTTCCACACCCACGTCTAAACTCCAGAACCAACATCTTCTTCTTCTTCTTTCTTCCTCTTCTCTTTTCTTTTCCGGTTTCTCCGGAGTTTCTTACGTCGCCGATGACCTCAGTCATCGTCATCGTCTACTTCAGTCACCACTTCACACAGTTGCTCAGTTCAGGCCAAGTTTTACGTACATAGGTTTTTCCATCATGACGTTATTTGGTGTTCGGAATGTGAAATCCGTATATTTGTCATGAGATTTCGATCATGCAAGTTCTAAACTTACAACATGCTACTTTGCTTATATCAATATTTATATGATTAATTATAGTACATGTGTTTTAATATTCAGCAAATATTATTAATCTACAGTTTATAACCGCAGTATGTATTTCGTACCAATCACGGTTTTATCTAGTTGCATACTGGTTCCTCACAATATTATTATAAATTATATCTTAAAATTTAAATAATATGCATTAGTTATTTCTACAGTATTTAGATAACTGGTTGTTGTTTTCCATCTAGTATTATTTCTGTTTAATACACACTCCCTGACATGTTCACGACACATTACCAGACCTGTTACTTAGACTTTTACTAATGCCGACAATCCTGACTTGTTGTCCTGATAGACATGACTTGTTATATAGATAGACAAGATATGTACCTGCTTGATCCTGTCTTGATATTAGATTGATATCATCAATACCTGACTTGAACACAAAACCTAGGAGTAAGGGGAAATCAATAATGAAATCTAATTTGTAACTCAACAGTTCGATACTTTTCAGAGACTGATCAGTCGATATGGGTTTCGGCCCCAGAATGATGATGGTGACATCATTCGTCTGTACATGATACCATGTTTTTACTGCTTAGCGGCACGTCTCGGATTCATCTTCAAGGGTCTTGACCGTGGTCCTAGGTACGCATAGGATACCATTGAGTTACATCGACGATTCCATTAATTGATCTCAAAGACTTGTAGAATAGATGACCTAGAAGCACAGACTTTAGGATACATATGACTTATCTATAGCTCACTGTTTTCCACCTGTGTTTATTATATTCACTCATGTTTAATCATAGCATTCTATTCTGGTTATTACTATTATTTTGATATTTATGACGCGCTGACGTCTGGGTTTTGCATGGCCCAGATACTTGACATAGCATGTGAGTATTCGACAGAATCGCCGATCAGTGAGGACCACCTCATTGATATAGCTTTTATGCGGGTTAATTATTCTTTGGATCTTTATTTTTTCCGCTGCCATTTCCAGTTATTGTTCTTGTGGCTATTGGACATGTGATATATAGATTTAGTAGTTTACTATTCTTGATATCTAATTGAAAGCCGTAATGTGACTATGGAGGGATCTTTCCTAGCCATATGTAGCATGGTTGGCTCTGTCACGTACCGTATTTACGTATTTTGGGAAGCGAGGTGTGACAGGATTTGTTTGGTATCAGAGCCACAGGATTTAGGGTTAGTCGGGTTTAGTTCTTTTATAATTGGGTATTGAACCCAATACATTAACCAGGAAACCCAGAATTAGGAATATTTCTTGCCACATTACTATCGTGCCATTCTTGAATCTATAACTAGCAATATCTTGTTTATTGAATCATGTTTACGTTACTAATCCCCTTCTGTGTCTTTGGCTTCAGAATCATGGCGGATAAAGATTTGCAGTCATACCAGAGGCGTGTTGATAACGCTGCATTACTTGGAGTTGTATGTGGTATGTTAAAACTAGAAGCGTCAAACTGAATTGAATCAGCGGCAGGCCGAGACTTTCCAGGAGGGTCAGCGGACGGTCCAGCAGTTCGTGGTTACAGCAGCTGAGAGGGCAGCAGTGTCCAGGCCAACACAGCATGAGGGCACCATGGCAGACTTTAGGAAGCTCGGTCCATCCACATTTACACGATTGAAGGAGCCATTGCCAGCGGAGCAGTGGCTAGTTGATACAGAGAACCTGCTCGTTACCGCGTAGATTCTAGATGAGAAGGGTGGATGTAGTACGCATCCAATTGGTAGATTACGCTCGCGAGTGGTGGCTCATAGAGGAGACCTGTCTAACCAAGCCGATCAGTTAGGCGACCTTTTCACGAAGTTTCTTGGAGAAGTTCTTTCCGCAATCTGCTCAGGAGGAAATGGAGGAGAAGTCCATTAGCTTGAAGTAGAACGGTGGATCCGTTGATACACATGCAGCTGAGTGGACCCGGCTCAGTCGATTTGCGGGGCCACTGGTTGCCAATGAGGCAGATAAGGCAAGGCGGTTTATGCGTAGCTTGGATGTGGAGATTCAGAGACACATCATATCTCTGGGATTGACTACATTCTCCCAAGTCCTCAAGGCGGCTAGGGAACAGCAGGGTTTGTCGGTGAAAGTCAAAGGTAATCTACCGTAAGAGGTTGTAGTGTGGAAGACAGCATTTACGCCAAACAGAGCTCTTGTACGTAGAGGCATTCTGGTAAATAAACGAGGGACGATACCCATGAAGAAGCCTTTTGTATCAGATCAGAAAAAGGGTGTGATTTGTGACTTTTGCCATGTACCAGGACACATGCAGAAAGAGTGTCGAAGGAGGCTCGGACTTTGTTTAGTTTATGGATCAGCTGACCATACTATCAGTACTTGCCCTTCGAAGCTATGATCGAGAGACGATATTTAGAAACCACCGCAGAAGCAGATTTATGGGCAGGAGCTGATCACTCATAGGTCTAATCAAGGACGGGCTTTCACCTTGACGGTAGAGGAGGACAAGGCGTCAGATGATGTTGTTTTAGGTATCCTACTTGTTTATAATTTCCCCCATTGGCATTATTCGATTCAGGTGCATCCCATTGCTTCATGTCGTCCAAGTTTATTAGTGCACACTCTGTCCCACACACGACCCTGTTTAGTTGCTGGGACATACACACTGGGAATGGGAGAATTACATCTAGTAGTGAGTGCAAAGGTTGCTCAATTGTTATTTCCAGACGGGAGTTTTTCGCAGATTTCTTGGTGATTGATACTGGCAGCTATAATGTTGTCTTAGGAATGGATTTTCTTGGCATTTTCCACGCTCATATTGATTGTAGGGCAAAGAAAGTGATTTTCCAGATTCTCGGACATCCGGAGTTCATATTTTTAGGAGGTAGCAGATCTGTAAGGCCAGTCGAATTTAGGGCTAGGCCGACAAGTGTCGTTCTTTCGTCGATGGAAGTAAACAAAGAAGAAGCACAAGCAATAGTTCAGGATTTTATGGATGTGCTCGAGAACATTTCAGGTTTACCGCTAAAATGAGATGTGAAGTTCGCGATTGATCTTATTCCTGGAGCAGCGCCGATTTCAAAGACATATTATCCAATTGCACCGGTGGAATTGGAAGAGGTAAAGAAACAAGTTGCCGAATTAGTGGAGAAGGGTTGGATTCGCAGCAGCGGTTCACCATGGGGAGCCCTAGTTCTTCTAGTCAAGAAGAAGGATAGCACGTGAAGGATGTGCATTAACTATCGGAAATTAAATTGGGTGACTATTAAGAATAAGTATCCAATCCTCCGCATAGGCGAACTATTCTATCAACTCAGTGGTACGAGCATATTCTCGAAATTGGATTTTTGATCTGGATATCATCAAATTCGAGTGAAAGCAGAAGAAGTTTGCAAGACGGCGTTCCGAGCTCGATATGTGCATTACGAGTACTTAGTGATGCCATTTGGAATTACTAATGTACCAAAAATATTTATGGACTTGATGAACCGAATCTTTTTACCATTCCTGGATCAATTTGTAGTGGTGTTTATTAATGAGATTCTGGTATTTTTGAGGACCAAAGAAGAGCATGAAGAACACTTGAGGATCGCACTGCAAACGTTGAGACAAGAAAAGTTGTATGCTAAGATGAGCAAGTGCGAGTTTTGGCTCGAAGAAGTGAAGTTCTTGGGTCATGTTGTATCCGGAGATAGGATTGCAGTTGACCCCGAAAAGATTGCAGTTGTTCATGATTGGCCAATTCCAAAGAATATAGGGGAGATCAGAAGTTTCCTTGGACTTGCCGGATACTATAGAAGGTTTGTGGAGAACTTCGCCCGAATGATATAACCATTGACCAAGCTAACATGAAAGGAGGTACCGTTCGTATGGATTGAGAAGCGTGCGTCGGGTTTTGAAGCATTGAAGCAGAGATTGACCACCACTCTTATTCTGACAGTGCCAGATGGTTTCGGAGGACTAGTTATTCACAGCGACGCGTCTGGGAAAGTCTTGGGTTGTGGTCTAATGAAGCATGAAAAGGTCATAGCCTATGCGTCGAGATAATTGAAAACTCATGAGAAGAACTACCCAACTCATGATTTGGAGTTAGCAGCAGTGATTTTTGCTTTGAAAATTTGGAGACACTACTTATTGGGTGAAAGGGTAGAAATATTTAACGGTCACAAAAGCCTAAAGTATATGTTCACATAGAAAGAGCTCAACATGAGACAACGTAGATGGTTACTGCTGATGGTTGACTATGATCTTGATCTAAAGTACCATCCGGGGAAAGTTAATATAGTGTCGGATGCTCTAAGTCGGTTGCCAGCGATACACATGTTGACTGCACAGAAGGAGATTATAGCTGATCTTCATAGATTTGAATTGGAGATTGTACTACCAAATTCTTTGGGACAGTTGATGCAGTTGCAAGTACATTCATCCTTGATCGATAACATTAAGGCATCACAGTCGCACGATCCAAGATTGCAAAAGTTTCAAGAACAAGTAGAAGCAGGATTTCGAACAGATTTGTTGATCCATGAAGATGGATCGTTATGATATGGAAGTCGTTTGTGTGTGCCTAAAGGAGATGTTCGCGAAGAAGTCATGAAGGAGGCTCATAGTTCCGCGTATTCAGTACATCTAGAAGGCACAAAGATGTATAGAGATCCGCGACAACATTTCTGGTGGGAAGGCATGAAAAGGGAGATTGCTCGCTACGTATCAAAGTGCTTGGTGTGTCAGCAAGTCAAGGCTGAACATCAAAGGGTAGCTGGTTTATTGTAACCACTTCCGATTTCTCAATAGAAGTGGGAACATATAACCATGGATTTCGTAATAGCCTTTCCAAATGGCAATAACGCAGTTTGGATGATTGTCGATCGATTGACCAAGGCAGCCCATTTCATACCATTTCGAGTTGGTCAGTCGACGGAGGCTTTGGCAGAGCAGTACATGCAAGAGATTGTGATATTGCATGGAGTACCCGTGAGCATCGTTCTGATCGTGATACTCGATTTCTATCAAACTTTTGGAGGAGTCTATAGGAAAGTTTGGGAACTCGTTTGAAATTTAGCACAACCTATCATCCACAGATAGATAGCCAGTCTGAAAGAATGATGCAAACTCTTGAAGATATATTGAGGGCATGCATGTTAGACTTCAAGGGTTCATGAGGGGATCATTTGCACTTAGTGGAGTTTTCATACAATAATAGTTTTCAGGCGACTATACAGATGACTTCTTTCGAAGCATTATATGAGCGTAAGTGTCACTTGCATGTCTGTTGGGACGATGTTGGAGAAAGAAAATTATTGGGACCGGATTTTATTATGCAAACTGTAGAGAAAGTTAACGTGATCCAAAATCATATGAAGGTGGCACAGGATCGACAGAAGAGTTGGGCTAATACTGGACGAAGACCTTTGGAGTTCGCGGTTGGTGATCTTGTGTTCTTAAAAATATCACCAACTAGAGGAGTAATCCGATTTGGTAGTCGAGACAAGTTTAGTCTTCGATTCGTGGGGTCTTTCGATATCATCAATTGTGTCGGAGAGCTAGCTTATCGATTGGCTTTACCACCACCCTTGGTGGGTGTTCATGACGTGTTTCATGTATCTCAACTCCGCAAGTATGTTCGAGATGAGACGCACGTCCTAAATCACTCGGAATTGACAATAAGAGAAGATTTAACGTATGAAAAGCGACTAATGGCTATTGTGGATCGATGAGAAAAGGTTCTCAAGAATAAAGTAATCCCACTAGTACTTGTTTCATGGGGAAATCGTTCGCATGGAGAATCTACTTGAGAACGTGAATGCGCGATTCGACAGAAGTTTCCACACCTTTTTTCTTAGATTCGTATCTTCTTGTCTTTTCGCTGTTCCGTGAATTTCGAGGATGAAATTCTTTTGTAGTTAGGTATAATGCAACACCCTAGTATATTTATATTATATATTTTGGTATTTTAAATCTTGCGGTAAAATTCTTTTATTCTTTAGCGTTTGGGTTGCGAATGATTCAAGTAGTAGTGGTCATAATCCGACCCGACTCGCATGATTAAAACCTGACATGATGTAAGATTGTATCCAATATTTGCTAGTACAGGGATCCATGTGAATCGAGTACTAAATATAAATATAATATTGTAAGCTCTACATATCTCTTTATAATACAAGATATGAACAAATAATATCCTTTTTCTATCTAGCCTTGCACGGCAAATCACTTCATATCAGGTTGTTGCGCCTATATATCATTTCGTATTCTAAGAGATAAACATTAAAATAATTAAAAATCCTTACATATATTTACGTAGATTTTATTAGGGGTATATGTATTTAATTATACATAATTGCATTATGGTTAAAATTCTTACGTATGATCTTTATATTTAAAAACTATAATTTTGGATGGATACGGGCAATATTTGGAGTGATATGGTATTATCTGTAAAAATCCTACAATATATATATATATATATATATAATATTACTTAATATTCCTATACCTATAATATATATATAACTGTTCATATATAAATATTATATTAATAAATTTATTTAGTTTTATAAAACTCTCTCTCTCCCTCTCCCTATCTCCCCGTCACCATCTCTCTCTCTCCTCTCACTCCCTCTCTCACGCCGAGCCCTAACTCACGTTCCCACCAACTCGTTGCCGTCACCACCTTTTCATCATCTCCTCATCATCACCGCAGCCAACGTCTCCTTCCTCCTCCTTCCCCGAAGGCTCACCCGAGCTGATCCCACGCCGAGAACCCACTTCCCTCGTCGATTTTGTCGACCTCGTCGCCGGAACCGACCACTACCATCACCCTCTGTCACCTTCTCCTTCTCCTCTTCAAGCCCAGAGCCCTTATCCCCGACTTCTTCTTCTCCTTCTCGTTTCCCCGATCACCAGCCAACCCATCACCACTCACGGGACCTCGCCGTCGACCTCGGTCCCCAGCACCTCGTCGCTGACCAACTCCCTTTTCTTTCCTTGCCCACGTCAAAACTCCAGAACCAACATCTTCTTTTTCTTCTTCATTCTTCCGCTTCTCTTTTCTTTTCAGGCTTCGCCGGAGTTGCTTATGTCGCCGACGACCCAGTCACCGTCGTCATCTACTCCAGTCACCACTTCACACAGTTGCTTAGTTCAGGCCAAGTTTTATGTACATGGGTTTTTTCCATCGTGACGTTATTCGGTATTCAGAACGTGATATCCATATATTCGTCGTGAGATTTCGATCAGGCAAGTTCTAAACTTGCAACATGCTACATTACTTATATCACTATTTATATGATTAATTATAGTACATGTGTTTTAATATTCAGCAAATATTATCAATCTACAGTTTATAGCAGCAGTATGTATTTTGTACCAGTGAAGGTTTTATCTAGTTGCATACCGGTTCATCACAATATTATTATAAATTATATCTTACAATTTAAATAATATGCATTAGTTATTTCTACAGTATTTAGATAACTGGTTATTGTTTTCCATCTAATATTATTTCTGTTTAATACACACTGCCTGACATGTTCACGACACATTACCAGACCTGTTACTTGGACTATTACTAATGCCGACAATCCTGACTTGTTGTTCTGATGTACGTGACTTGTTGTCTAGATAGACAAGATATGTACCTGCTTGATCCTATGTTGGTATTAGATTGATATCATCAATACCTGACTTGAACACAAAACCTGAGGGTAAGGAGAAATCAATAATGAAACCTGATTTGTAACTCAATAGTTCGATACTTTTCAGAGACTGATCAGTCGATACGGGCTTCGGCCCCGGAATGATGATGCTGATATCATTCGTATGTACATGATATCCTGATTTTACTGCTTAGCGGCACATCTCAGATTCAGCCCCGAGGGTCTTGACCGTGGTCCCGGGCACGCACGAGATACTATTGAGTTACATCGATGATTTCATTAATTGATTTTAAAGGCCTGTAGAATAGATGATTTAGAAGCACAGATTTTAGGATACACATGACATTTCTATAGCTCGCTGTTTTCCACTTGTGTTTATTATTTACACTCATGTTTAATTATAGTATCCTATTCTGATTATTACTATTATTTTGATATTTATGACATGCTGACGTCTCGGTTTTGCATGGCCCAGATACTTGACATAGCATGTGAGTATTCGATAGGATCGCTGATCAATAAGGACACCTCATTGATATAGCTCTTATGCAGGTTACTTATTCTTTGGATCTTTATTGTTTCCGCTATCTTTTCCAGTTATTGTTCTTATGGCTATTGGACATGTGATAAATAGATTTAGTAGTTTACTGTTCTTAATATCTGATTGACAGCCGTAATGTGACTATGAAGGGATCTTTTCTAACCATAGGTAGTATGTTTGGCACTGTCACGTGCCGTATTTACGTATTTTGGGAAGCGGGTCATGACATATGGCAAAAGGCTAAAAGGAAGAAGTTCATACAAAGGCCCCCGGCGATGAACCGCAACCCCATGGATTTTAGAATCAATGAGAATGGTGAGGAGGAACCCCGTTGCCACAAGTGTGGAGAATGGGGGCACGCAAAATTTACTTATACTGGGGAAAGTAAAATCTTATCTTTGTCATGGTTCTGGCCATCTGTCAAATCAATGCCATTTGGCAACAGACCTGATGGGGGGAGGGGGTTCAGCAAGAACACCACTGAGCGCTAAAGTCTGTATCTCAGGAGCTCCTGACCCTTTTGTGAAAGCTAACGTCTAATTCATAAAGGAAATGTAAACAAAGGAATTGTAGTTAGCTAAGAACTGTGCGGTTGTCTCTGCTATCCATAGTTCACCGTCGGAAGCACATATCAAGGAGGCTTTTCAGCTGCGATGGCCTTCTTTAGGCAGATGGGTGTGGTCGATTAGAAGGTTAGATCAATCGAGTTTTTAGTGCAATTTCCGTCGGAGGGAAGATTACTGGATACTATAAAATGTGGAGATATAGAATTTGGTAAATTTGGCTGGCATTTCAAAGGTGGTATATTGGGTATAATGAATGGCATAAAGAGGAATTTGAGGATGCTTGGATCAACATCTATAATTTCTCATGTGTCTGTTGGAACAGAGATGGTTTTTTGGATGTTGTAAAGGAATTTGGGTGGTTGGCAGATATTGATCCTAGAACGTTGAGGAAGGTGAAATCGGATTTTGCGAGAATTAAAATAAGGACGTACATGAGGGGGATATTTTGGCTGTGGTTTGGACAGAGGTGAAAGGCCACATCTTTAAGGTTAAGATATCGGTCGAGATCAGTAGAGATGTGGCGCCTTTGAAGATTGATGTTCTTCAGGAGGCGGCTACGGACCTTGATGATGCTCGATATCGGTGATCTCCTAGATTAGGACTGTTCCCCTCCGAAAGACGGCCAAGACTGAACGTCTTGCCTGAGATTCGGGGCAGATGCTATTTAGTTTTTTCCGTCCACCTCTCCGAAGATGCCAAGTTGATTTATGGCACCGTGTATCGGAGGTCTAGACGGATGCGGCCGATGTAGCAGACTTCGTCAGATTCCCCCTCGCTTGAGTGGTTTTTGATTGTGGGGATGCTCTTCCCTGCAGACGCAAGCCCCTGCAGTTAATTACGCTACCGCATCGCGGTAACAACTTTCTCCTTCTCCAGAATTTCACTTCGTGTCATGTGTGTTTGTTTTGTTTGTGGTTGCCCGTGGATTGTATACGAAGACTAAGTTATGTCGTCGCCCGTAGGACGTGGATTAGTCCAAATCCGTATTTACTTAGATTTGGGTTTAGGGTTTTAGTTTAAGGATACGTTAGCCATGTTTGAGGCTAAGATCAACTTAAACGTTCGTTAAGGATACGTTAGTCCACTTTGAGACTAAGATCAACTTAACGGGATCATTTAGATCCGACAAAAGAGCATTTGGAGGCTCTATTGTTCCAGTTTAGGGACATAGTGGTCCATTGCATGTATGGCCGTCGGGACCCATCACCTCTCTGACGACGTTGAAGAATTACAACGACAGGTGTCAGAAAAGTTCAGAGATGTACCCTAGGACTAAAGTCTGTTTGAAGGTTTAAGAATACGTTAGCCATATTTGAGGCTAAGATCAACTTAAACGAGATCGTTTAGATCCGACAAAAGAGCATTTGGGGGCTCTATTGTTCCAGTTTAGGGACATAGTGTTCCATTTCCAGCTTAGGGACATGGTGGTCCATTTCCAGTTTAGGGACATGGTGGTCCATTGCCAGTTTAGGGACATGGTGGTCTATCGTTCCCGTTTTGGGGACGGATATTAGTTTAAGGATGCATTAGTCCATGAGTTTAAGGACGCTTAAGTCAATGGGTTTAAGGACCCCACAGTTCGTATCTTGGTTTAAGGACGCATAAGTTCATGAGTTTAAGGACCCCACAGTCCGTATTGTTGGTTTAAGGACGCTTAAGTCCATGAGTTTAAGGACCCCACAGTCCGTATCGATGTGTGGTTGTCGGGACCCGTCACCTCTCTGACGTCGTTGAAGGATTACAACGATAGGTGTCAGAGGAGTTCGGAGATGTACCCTTGAACCGGATGTGAATTGATTTAAGAGAGCAGTCGTGCTCAGTCAATTTAGTTTGAGGACTTACGGCCATGATTGGGCTAAGTCCAGTTGAAGATGTTCAACATTTTTATTTGTCTTTGGCCTATTAGGCCTTTGCTAGGGCTCTGCCCCTGTTTAATAATGCACTGCATTTCTTCTGGCCTATTAGGCCCTTTTAATTGGGCTCTGTCCCCTTTTTACAGAGCATTTTATTTTGGTCTGTTTAGACTTTTCTTTAATTGGGCGCTGCCCCTTTTAATAGTGCATAGCACTTTGTTTGGTCTGATAGACCCCCCTTTTTTTATTGGGCTCTGCCCTTGATAATGCATTGCATTAAATGCTCTGACAGCGCCCAACGTGGCTTGTCAGGCGCTTTGCGCCAATTGAGGAGCGCAAACGCATGTGGAGGTGACACGTGTCACACTCTGGTGAGCGCAAGTGCGCTGCGTCAGTGCGCTGCGTTGTTGCGCTGCTGACACGTGGCGCGCTCTAGTGAGTTGCGCCAACTTCAGAGAGCAATGCTCTATTTTTAAAAACGCATAGCGCAAGTTGTTCTGGAGCTGACACGTAGCGCTCTCTGGTGGCTTGCGCCAATCCAGGAGCGCAACAGTGCATATTTACAAGTGCAAGGCACTGTTTTAATATCTTGATCCAATTTTGGATTCAAGAAAAGAATTTTTAAAGATTCCAGAACCAGTGGTTCATCAAAAGGCAATGCCTTTGTGTAGATCAAATGATCTAATAAAGAAGTATATTACTTCTTATTGTTTTTATTATTATTTGATCTTTTCTTTTTATTTTAAGATCTTGATCTTGTTCTTAGATCATTGATCTTTTCAGAAGAAATTCTTCTTTTTAAAAGGTTTACCTTCTTTTCTTCTTGAATTCTTCTCAAACTTTTTTAAGAGTTCTTTGAATTCTCTCTCTCTTTCTGTGTGTTTTAGACTTGGGGTCTAGGGGCCTTTATATAGTGTCAATTAGTTTGTTAAATTAGTTAAAGAGATCTTTCTCTGAGTGATTTAGGGATTTTTCCCCATCGTTGGATCTTTGATCCAAGGGCTTCTGTTTTACAGAAAACAATCTTCTTGTTTTAACAAGAACAGAAAGATCTTACTGGAATTTTAATTCTGTTTGGCGCAAACGCACCTGCGCTTGACACGTGTCGCACAGCGCAGAGCGCAGCGCGACTGCATTGGCGCCACTGCGCTGACACGTGTCGCGCAGTGCAGAGCGTTGCGCGACTGCGCTGGCGCAACTGCGCTGACACGTGTCGCGCAGCGCCACAGCACTGACACGTGTCGCGCAGCGCTGAGCGCAAATCATCTGAAGCGTTACTTCTTTTAATTTTATTTTAAATAGAGCCTTGCTCTAATTGGGTGCGCTGCCTTGGGCGTTGCGCTGACGTATCAGCTTTTGACACGTGGCGCGTTGCGCGCAGCGCAAGGAATTTGAAGGGTTGCTTCAGTTTTTGAATTTTTGGAATTCAAACAGAGCTTTTCTTTGATTGGGGGAAACAAATGCCCCCCACCGTTGTGCTCACGTGGCGCACACGTGAGTGCAGCGGTGGTAAGATCCTAGCCGTTGGATCAACTGAGGAGTTGAAGGGGCGCAAGCGCCTATAAATAAGACCCTTGGTCCTCAGTAAATGATTACCATCTTTTAAGAAATTTGATTTTCAGAGCCTTGCTATTGCTTTAAGAACTTCAGAGCCTTACTCTCATTTTTCCAAGAACTCCAGAGTTCAAACTTTAGAACATTTTAGGTAAAATTTAAATTAAATTAAATTAATTTTAATTAACAAAGCCTTGCTCTCTTAGATCTTTGATCTAAAGAAACCCCCTTTGGGGTTTCACCAACAGAGCCTTGCTCTCAAGAATCCATAGATCTAAAGAGATCTTGTTTCATGGGTTTTAACATATGAACAGAGTTTTGCTCATGGACCAAATGTAGATCTTTTTGATTTAAAAATGAAGAACTCTTAAGAGTTTTCATGGATCTCTAAGATCCCAAATTTTTAAATTTTTTTTTTAAGAATTAACATCCCTCTGATGGATTTTTCCATCATTATCACAGAGCTAGGCTCTTTTAATTTTTTTTAAGGAAGTTTATTCCCTTGAGACCAGAGTTTGACAAGTGTCGCTCTGTGACAGAGCTTTGCTCTGAAAGAGGAGATTTTCTCCTTGTCCCCAGGGATTTCTCATTAATGAGAATATTCTTTTGAGGGTCTCTTCATTAATTGACAGTCTCATCCAATGATGGGGCTGTCTTATTAACTGATGCACTGTCATCTAGATTTTGTGGGTCCCCCTATGGTCCCCTACCCACTGTATTACAGTGTGTTATAAATTTTAGAATGCCAAGCGTTGGAATTACAACACTGACGGCTGATTTTTGTCCCTCCGCAGGAAACATGCCTGCTGATTTATCATTCCCGTTCGTTCGCTCGGAGGAAGGATTTCCCGAGGCACCGGTAGACCGGGAGGTATTTGCTCTGATTAAGGTTCATGAGCCCGAGTACAAGAACCTCCACCTGTGGGGCAGGTGGTATAATGAGATCATCCAGGGTCGCCGAAGCTTCGGTTCCGCTACGCCGTCTGAGCCCATCTCATCGACCTCTTATGCGGATGAACCCCCGGTGAAGTATGCCGTGGAGGTCAAGGATTGGAATTCGGAGGATCTTCTCCATCCTGTGATTGGTGCCATTCCCGTGCAGCCGCCGCCGGCCATAGACATTTTGGGGAGGCGAATATGTCAAGGTGAAGCACGCCCTTGGGGACATGCTTATAACATTGGATTGACCCCGCGACCACCCGCCGGATATTTGCAGTGGGCTAGGTACATCCTATCGGCAAAGAGGACTCATCTGATGAAGATTGATTTGTATTCGGCAATCTACGTCTCGCTTTTTGAGTACCCCTCTCCTCCAACGTGGTGGGTTAAAGCTTTCATCGAACAATGGAATATCCCCACCCACACCTTCCTTATGACGGATAGGGAAGTCTCCATCTCCCTGGAAGAGTTCGCCGAGATCTCGGGTCTGCCGATGAGGGGGGAGCATTACGAGGAGCTGCTTCCTCCTGACGAATACGTCTTCGCCACCAAGCCGCTGGTGTTTGATTTGACGCCGAAGAATGCTATTCAGCACCAGTTTCCGGGCTTGGTGAAGGTGCTGAACATATATGAAGGGCTCTATCTGGAATCAGGCATCTGGGGAGTTAGTTTCGCAAATTTTATCGCTCGCTTCCTTCGACCGGAGTTTCTATCGGAGCGGAGCGAGAAGTTCGCCAAGCTTGATGACCCTTTCGGCTTCGGCTTGGACCGTCGACCGACATCGGAAGACGATCAAAAGGATTTTTATCTCCCCGGCGCCGCCGTCATGCCCTTGTCAGAAATCGCCGTCTCAGGCATGGATGAGGAGACCTTCTTTTTGGGGTTCCTGGGATTGTGGCTGTGCAACTTCACGCTCCCCATGCACCCGCGCCACATGCGGCCGTCCGTTTTCTACCCAACGCATCGGATGGTGGCTGGCCTGCAGTTGTCAATAGGAATCGCCGGGTTGGCTCACCTATACAATGGACTTAGCGTGGCGGTGGACGCTAATGAACCTGGGGTGCAGCCTGCTAATTTCCCGATGCACTACATCACCTCGTGGATGGAGATGTATGTGCATGGAGTGTTCAGCGTCCATAAGCGCCCTTCGTTTTTCGAAAGGTGCAGACTCCCAAGAGTCATGCGGCTGATCGGCGCCTCGATCGTGACTGCGCCTCCGCGGGAGGCTAGGGGGTTGCTCCTTCGTCCACACCTGGTCGGAGCAAGGATTTCTTTTCTAGATAAAATCATAACTATCGGCTCAGAAACCTCCAAGTCGGCGGTGGCGCTGCGTGACGACTTCAAGGACGGGGCTTCCGTACTGAAAGCCCGGGAGATTCTTCACCTCTACTCCATTCGGCCGGGCTACCTGGTGTTCAGGCAGAACGATACGGCGCTTTTCATGAGGTATAACCCCCACCGGTTCGCCCAACAATCAAGCTATCACCAGGGGATCCCGCTGGAGGCGTTTTTTGAAGAGCCCGCGGCCGGCAGGGAAGGGATACGGAGCGCGATGCACCATTTCATGCGACTGAACACGGGCTCCTACTTCTTCATCAGCGAGCCAAGCTGCGTTCCCAAGGTCCTCAACACATACGTGGCTTGGTACGCGCACGCAATGGGTTCAGTTATCCATATGGAGAAGCGCATGCTGGTTGACCGCAAGGGTGCGCCTACCGGCGGCGACCGCAAGGCTCCCCTAAAGCTAAGGACCCCGGTCGTTCCTCCGCTGAAAGATGCCGGAGCTGGGCCACCGCGCGTGTTGAGCCCTCCGCGCGGATTGCCGCTTCCTAATACTGTGGATGCGCCACCAGCGCCCCGTGCTCCAGTGGAGACGGTAAATGTGGTTTCGCCAGAGTCCGGCGTGGGCACGGATATCGGGACCCGCCGCCCTAAGGTGCCTGCAAAGCGCAAGTCGATCTCGGGTGCACCCAGGGCTGGCGGGCAGAAGAGGAAGTAGAAGTCGCTCCTCTCTCTCGATGCTATCCTCGGTTTAGAGCCTCAGGCCCCTCTTACCGAAGGTATAAGCGAGTACGGCAGCAATAAGGGCTTCTCGGTAGATCCAGCAGACACCGATCTGGCGGCCGCCATTGCGGCTTCTGAGCGATCAGCCAGACTCGAAGCGTGGTTGGCTAAACTAGCACAAGAAGGTAATCATTAGTTGCACTTTTCGACATTTCATCGCATTTTTATCATTATCTTTGACTAATGCTTTTCCCTTTTTTAACAGGTGTCACTACTGAAGAAGCCATTGCTGCCTCTCTAAAACCTTCCAGGAGGAGGAAAGAAAGCGCGCTTTATTGAGCGTTGGTACGTCCTGCCTCATTAAGTATTTATCCTCTTTTCCGATGGCCAACCTAACCCTCTTCCTTTATCTCTTTGCAGGGGCTGCGCCAGCCGCTGCGGGGACTCTCCCCAGGCCAGCTATTGAAGTCCCGGTCTTTTCGGGGCTGCCGCGAGAGTCTCAACTCGAAAAGTCGGTGAGGGATGCCTTAAAGGATTTGGAGGCATCTCTGTACACAGAAGATGACGCCTCGATGAAGGAAGCTTCGAAGAGGTCCGTCTTGACGGCTCGGGAGGAGAGAAAGCGGTTGAGGCGCGAGGTGAAGGCACGCAGAGCTGCTTTGGCCGTGGGATCGGGCCCAAGCACCGTTCCTCATGCTGATACCCCCTCGGAAGAGCCCCTGGTTGCCTTGTCTACAGCTCACAGACAGGCGGTGCGTGCAGCTCGGGAGGCTAATGATCAGTCCACCTCAGGTAATGTATCTTTCAAGATTTTGTTGTAAGAATTGTAAACCTGTCGGTTCTTATATATCTTGTCCTGCAGGGCCAAGTCCAACCGAAGGGGAGGCGGAAACCGTCGAACCTAAGGGGATAGAGGAAGAGGCACCGACTAAACCCGAGCCGACGGTGGGCGACATCGCCGGGGTTGCTTGACCTGAGCCGGGCGCTGAGGAAACTGCACCAGAGAAGGTCGTTGATGCCGAGCCCGAGGTAGTGGCAAATGAGATGACTGCTACAACCGAGCCTGGGGCAGCGGCGGACGGAGCGCCTGAGACCGGCGACCCTATGGCGACGGCGGACGAGACAGCAGCGACCGCCGAGCCCGAAGGAGTAGCGGGTGAGACGGGCATGACTCCCGGGGATAAGCCAGCCGCTCTTTCTCAAGAGTCTGGCAATGCTCCAATCATTGCTCTCCCCGTCTATGGTCCTCCGCCGTCTCCTGACCGCGCTAGAACGACGACAGCCCCCGTTGAGTCGGGTGATGAGGCCACGGGAGGTGGACTCATGTCGATGGAGGAGGGAGACGCCTCCGTTTCGGCTGGCGGCTCATGAGGTAAATTTCGAGTTACTGCCCCTTTTTTTTATCTTGCATTCCTTCCTGACAGGTGTATCTTTATTTTTAACGCAGGTACGGCCAGTGCTGACACTCCATTGCTCGAGGGGGCGTCGTCAACTACTGCCTTAGCGGTGGCCACCTCTCAGCCTTCTCTCGTACCATCGCAGATGCTGGAAGGTATGGATTTGAAACCCATTAGTTTTATCTTTCGGCCGCATAATTTATGTACTATTGTCGTACTATTACGTCTTTGCAGGAGTGCTTTTTGATCACCTCTACCAGGTGTTGCACCCGCACTTCTCCTTCCCATCTGAACTCGCTTCTTCCTCCAGTGGCGCTGGTGAGTATAGTTTCCAATTGATGCATTTCTTTTTTCAGTAATGGAATTATTTCTGACTCTTCCTTGTCCTGATTGCAGTGCTACAAATCGAAGGAGGAGATGAAAGATCGGTTGCGCCACCGGCCCTCCCGGCCTTGCCGCCTGCTGCAGCTGGTATAGTAAACTATCCCATCGATCTTTTTCATATTTCTTGAACCGTCATCTGATCGTATTTTGTTTTTTCAGCTGTCGTTCTGATTCCGGCGCCCTTTGAGTCTCGCGTCATAATGCCGGCAGGCCCCTTCCTGAGACGTCCGTCTTCAAAGGGTGCCGTAATGAGCTTGGGCATGCTGAGCGGATACGTCGAAGAGCTTGACGCGGACTCTCTCCCATCTGCTGCGGAGGTTAACCTGTTGCTGGCGGCGCTTGTAAATTTTCATGATGAAGGCGTCGTCGAGCTTTGGGTTAATCACTGCAGGGAAATCAAGGTTCACTTGCAACAATCGGAGTTTATGCGCCCTTCCCTTGAGACCTTAGCCGCAAGCACTCAACGAGCAGCATGGATCGAGCAAAGCGCTTCTTACTTCCGCCACTTGGAGCAAGAAGCGGCTTTAAGGCTGAGGGAATGCCAAGAGACCTTAAGCCGGACGGCTCGTTTGCGTGCTGAGGTTGAGGCGAACGCTGCCCAGGTGAAGGCTATCTTTGAGGACCTTCTGGGAAGTATCTCTAATGGGCTAAACCTGAAGCAGAAGCTCGATACCGCCGAGCGTGATGCCCAAGGCCGCGAAGCAGCTCGGCAGGCAGTTAAGGAGCAGCTTTCATTCTTCTTGCAGCAGCGGGCTCAAGTGGAAGCAGAATTGGCGGTGGCGGCCGATCAGGAGAAGGAATGGAAGGAAGTGCGCGAACAATTGATAGGGCTATTTAAGACGCTTCCTTCCCAGTAGCTGACCTTGTATCGATGATATACTTGTAAAAAAATTTCTTTTTTGAATAAGATGTATCCATTCTTTATTCTTTATACAATTCACCTTGTACTTGATTGAATTAATGAATAAAGATACACATTTTTTCTTTGCAATGTCTTGTATCATTTCTTTGCTTTCTCCCTTCTCTTATTATCAGCATGCTGTCTTAATAAACATGGTTGACAGATAATAGAGCAAGCATCTTGGTTTCTTCAAGAGATAGCGACGGCTTAGGCCGCAGGTTCAGATCTGCTGCCTAAGACTTTTCAACTCTATGAGCCGTGAGGTCTCATAGAGACTTTTCTCCCTGCGGATCGACAGGATCTCATAGGTGTATTTTCTCCTTAGGAATCGTGAGGATTCCTAAGTGCATTTTCTCTTATAAGTCGTAAGGATCTTATAAAAGAATTTTCCCTCTTACGAGTCGAGAGGACTCGTAAGCGGTTGTTTCCCTCTTTGTCGAGATTCGACTTTAGAGAGTGAGACCCGTGAATAGTATGCAAGAGACCGTTTTAGACCGACTTGCAGGGTCCCAGTGCTCAGGAAACAAGTTTTTTTTAATCTTTGCTTCCTAAGGCTTTATCTTGCAAGTCGAGACGAATCGAGAAGTCCTCGCGAAGACACTAATTTCCTCACGAGTCGAGACGAATCGAGCAACTCTCGTTAAGGACACTAATTTCCCTGAGTTGAAGTATTTTGCCGAGGACACTGGTTTCCTCGAGGTTGAAGCGAATCGAAGTGCTCCTGCAAAGACGCTGGTTTCTTTGTGGGTCGACGCGAATCAAGAAGCTCTCATCAAGGACGCTAGTTTCCCTGAGTTGAGGAGGTTGCCGAGGACACTGATTTCCCTGGAGTTGAAACGAATCGAAGTATTCCTGCAAAGACACTAATTTCTCTGCAGGTCGACGCGAATCAAGATGTTCTCGTCAAGGACATTGGTTTCCCTGAGCCAAAGTATTTTGCCGAGGACACTGGTTTCCTCGAGGTTGAAACGAATCGGAGTATTCCTGCAAAGACACTGGTTTCTCTGCGGGCCGATGCGAATCAAGAAGCTCTCATCAAGGACGCTAGTTTCCATGAATTGAGGTATTTGCCAAGGACACTGATTTCCCTGGGGTTGAAACGAATCGAGATGTTCCTGCAAAGATGCTAGTTTCTCTGCGGGTCGACGCGAATCGAGGTGCTCTCGTCAAGGACACTGGTTTCCCTGAGTCGAAGAGGTTGCCAAGGACAATGGTTTCCCTTGGGTTGAAACGAATCGGGGTATTCCTGCAAAGACGCTAGTTTCTCTGCGGGCCGACGCGAATCGAGGTGGTCTGGTCAAAGACACTGGTTTCCCTGAATCGAGGATGCTGCCGAGGACACTGATTTCCCTGGGGTTGAAACGAGTCGGGGTATTCCTGCAAAGACGCTATTTTCTCTGCGGGCCGACACGAATCGAGAAGTTCTCGTCAAGGACACTAGTTTCCCTGAGTCGAAGTATTTTGCCGAGGACACTGGTTTCCTCGGGGTTGAAACGAATCGGGGTATTCCTGCAAAGACGCTAGTTTCTCTGCGGGCCAACGTGAATCGAGGTGGTCTCGTCAAGGACACTGGTTTCCCTGACTTGAGGAAGTTGTCAAGGACGCTGATTTCCTTAGGGTTGAAACGAATCGGGGTATTCCTGCAAAGACGATAGTTTCTCTGCGGGCCGACGCGAATCGAGAAGTTCTCGTCAAGGACACTGGTTTCCCTGAGTCAAAGAAGTTGTCAAGGACGCTGATTTCCCTGGGGTTGAGACGTGTCGAGGTATTCCTGCAAAGACACTGGTTTCTCTGCGGGTCGACGCGAATCGAGATGCTCTTGTCAAGGACACTGGTTTCCCTGACTTGAGGAAGTTGCCAAGGACACTGATTTCCCTGGGGGTTGAAATGATCCCTGGTGGTCTTTCAGGTTTTATATGAGTTACCGTCAAAACCGTAAAGCTAGAAATTTGATCTTCGCTTCGTTTGTTGGCACTGCGTCTGCTGTATCGAGACGAATGTCACGGTTGTCTCTAGGTTGTTGGTGAACCATCGAGATTTGGCTTTGCTTTCTGGCGGAGCCTGTTGGGAAGGTATGGTTCCCTCTTTGTTTGTGCCCTTGGATTGTATACAGGGATCGACGTGATCTCACCTCTAGGGCAAAAGTTTCATCATCATTTTTTTTATTATTGTTTTATTTCCACGATGCTCTATCATTTCAGCTTTCATATCGTGAAGGTCGCGATTGCCCAATCATTTCGGCTATTTTTCGCGGTGCCCAATCATTTCGGCTGTTTATTTTATTTTTACTCGCTGCTTTTTATTGCGAGTTGCCCAATCATTTTGGCTATTGTGCATGCATACATTTTTACTTGCTGCTTTTTTATTGCAAGTTGCCCCATCATTTCGGCTATTTCGTATGCGTGTGCGGCTTGCTGGCTTTTCGCCATAAGCATGTAATTAGACACCGATTTCGGCATCAGCACCGCTACAACTGGGATATTGCTAGGAGCGAATCATCATTTGCCTCTGTCGATGTCGAACAAAGGTGGCTTAGTGAACAGGGTTAGGGTCTTGTTGACTAAGGCTTTTGACTTCATGAGCCGTAAGGGTCTCACAAAGGTATTTCTCCCTACAAGTCGTGAGGATCTTGTAGGTGTATTTTCTCCTTAGGAATCGTGAGGATTCCTAAGTGCGTGTTCCTCTGTAAGTCGTAAGGATCCTACAAGAGAGTTTTCTCCTTATAAATCGAGAGGACTTACAAGGGTTGTTCATCATGCGAACATATCCCTAGTCACGGGTGAGACTTCGTTAGGGAAATTTTTATTCGTGCCCGTGGATTGTATACAAGGGTCAGTGCTGAGCCACTTGTAGGGCAATATCGAAGGTTGTGAGGGTTGCTTAAGCACAGGTTTAGGTCTCTGTAACTTAAGACTTTCAAATCTTATGTGCCGTAAGGGTCCCATAAGAGAGTTCTCCTTACGAGTCGTGAGGATCTCGCAAGTGTCTTTTCTCCTTAGGAATCATGGGGATCCCTAAGTGTGTTGCTCCCTTGTGAGTCGTAAGGATCTCATGCGGGTGGTTTCTCTTTACAGGGTCGAGAGGACCCTGTAAGTGTCCTTTAACGAGCTTGCGCCCTTTTGGGTTTTCACAAACACTCGCCGGTAGTCCTGCTGTTTTTACTCACGGAGCCTTTTCGGGTTTTCATCCGTGCCCATTTTGCTTATGGACATACCGATTTTTTTATTCTTTTTATTCCTTTTTTTTTACGAGGTCGCGCCCTTTCGGGTTTTCACGAACACTCGCCGGTAGCCCTGCTGTTGTTACTCACGGAGCCCTTTCGGGTTTTCATCCGTGCCCATTTTGCTTATGAGCATACTGTTTTTATTATTTTATATATATATATATATTATATTTTTTTATTTATCTCGTCAGCCTGAGAATGCTGCGGTAGTAGTTTAAGGACGTTTCGGTCCGCAGATAGTTTTAGGACGTAGTGGTCCATCATTAGTTTAAGGACGTTTCGGTCCGACATTAGTTTAAGGACGTTTCGGTCCATCATTAGTTTAAGGACGTTTCGGTCCGGTCAGGAGAAGGTCGGCTACTGCTTATAGAGTTTGAGCTTAGGAAGATAGCAAGCGGACATAGTCATCGTCACCTATCATTGACATAGGCTGTGACTCATTAAGCGTAGTATTTCTTCAGGAAGCGACCGTTTATTGGCCTGAAAGGCCTTTCACCGTGCATATCCATGAGTAGATAGGCTCCACCCTGGTAGACCTTGTCTATGATGTACGGGCCTTCATAGTTCGGCTCGAATTTTCCCCGCTTGGCGCGATTGGGGATCATAGGTCTTTTGACCACTAGCACGAGTTCGCCTTGGCGGAATGTCCTCAGCCGGGTCAATCTTTCATATGAGCGCGTCATCTTTGCTTTATAAGCCTCCAGATTTTGTTGCGCTATGAGCCGGGTTTCATCGAGGGCATCAAGCTCCTCAAGCCGAAGGTGAGCATTTTCTTCGTCCGTCAGCTCGTAGTGGACTGCCACTCGTAGAGAAGGTAGCTCTATCTCGAGGGGGAGTACTGCTTCTGTACCGAATACCAACGCGTATGGCGTTGTGTTCGTGGCCGTCTTGAACGTAGTTCGATACGCCCAGAGAGCTTCCTGCAGTCTCTCGTGCCAGTCCTTCTTATTTCGGGACACCGTCTTCTTTACGATCTTCGTCAAGGTCTTGTTGAAAGCCTCCGCTAGACCGTTAGCTCGAGGATTATAAACTGAAGAATATCTCCAGTCTATATTATGTTGTTTCACGAAGCGACTGATCTTGTGGCTTAAGCGACTGATCTTGTGGCTTCTGTAGGCTGGCCCGTTATCCGAGATGATCCGTCGTGGAGTTCCAAACCGATAAATGACGTGCGTCTTGAAGAAATGGAGGATATTCTTCGTCTTCACTTCCCTCAACGGTACTGCTTCTGCCCATTTGGAGAAGTAGTCAGTCGTTGCCAGGATGAAACGATGTCCAGTGGACGATGCTGGTTCGATAGGGCCGACTATGTCAGTTCCCCACATTTCGAACGGCCAGCTAGCCACTGTTGGATGTAGTGGATTTGGATGCTGGTGGATGAAGTCCCCATGGATTTGGCATGAGTGGCATTGCTTCGCATACTCGAGGCAGTCCTGGATCATCGTAGGCCAATAGTAGCCCATTCGTTTAATTTTCAACTTCATCTTTGGGCCTGCTTGGTGAAAACCACAGAGTCCGTCATGAACTTCCTGAACGACTCTTTTCGCTTCGTCAGGTCCCAGGCATCTCAACTACAGAGAATCAAACGACCTCTTGTACAGAGTATCATTGACGAATGCGAAAGACAGAGCTCGTTTCATGAGCTGATGTATTAAGGACGCATCTTCAGGCGTTCGACGCTATTTGAAGTAGTCTATAAAGACTTCTCTCCAATCTTCAGCCTTTTCCCGGTCTTTTATTTGCATAGTCATTTGCTCAGTCGCTCCCTTTTCTTCGGATGATTCTGGAGATATTTTTGCTGGGGCGAGCACCCGACGGCTTTGTACCACGATTCTTACGTTATCGAGGTTCTCGTCGGCCAGTTCTTTAGCGAGTTTGGCTAATGCATCTGCTTTGCTGTTTTCCGCACGCGGTATGTTTTCCAAAGTGTAGGAAGGAATTTGGGTCAACAGTTGTTGCACCTTTTCGCCGTACTTCACCAACTCTGGTTTACATGTTTGGTAGTCTCCATTTACTTGACTAATGATCAGTGAAGAATCTCCGTATACGAGGAGGTTTTCAATTCCCATGTCAATGGCGATCTCGAGGCCTGCTATCAAAGCTTCATATTCGGCTTCATTGTTCATCCTTGGCTCTGTCAAGGAGAAGGCGGAGCGCATTATCCCTCCTTGTGGAGTTACGAAGATGAGGCCTACCCCCGATTTAATTATGGGCGTGCTCTGTTTGCGCTTCTTCATGGAGGATGCTCCGTCGAAATAGAGTTCCCACCGAGTATCACTACCATCGATCGCATCAAACGCGTGTTCATCCGGCAGCTCGCAATTCAGAGGAGAATCGGCAGGTATCGGATGCTCAGCGAGGAAGTCGGCGATGGCCTGACCTTTCACTACCTTAAGAGGCTAATAGGTTATCGAGAACTCCATCAAGAGCAGGGCCCATTTAGCGAGCCGACCTGTCAATATAGCCTTCGACATTAAATATTTAAGGGGGTCCACATTCGAAATGAGACGGACTTCATGCGCCAACGCATAGTGCCTGAGCTTTGTTATCGCAAAGATCAATGCCAGACAGTGTTTTTCAATGGGGGAATAGTTGCTTTCTGCCCCCAGCAGAACTCGACTCAAATAGTAGAGTGCCCTTTCTTTCCCTTGATCGTTCTCTTACGCCCATAATGCGCCTAAGGAACCTTCGAGGGCGGTTGTATAAAAAATGAGGGGCTTTCCCTTGACCGGAGCAGCCAGCACTGGCGGGTTTTGCAGGTACTGCTTGATTTCGTCTAGTGCGTCTTGGCATTTGTGATCCCAAACGAAAGGGGTTCCCTTCTTCATCAGGTGACTGTAAGGGCGGCACTTGCCTGAAAGGTTGGCTATAAATCGCCGGATGTACGCGAGCTTTCGCTTGGAGAGACCGCAATTGCTTGAGAGTCCTTGGCGGAGGCATTTCCATGATCGCCTTGATTTTTGACGGATCTATTTCGATACCTCGGTGTCGGACGATGAATCTTAGGAATTTGCCCGAGGAAACTCCGAATGCACACTTGAGAGGGTTCATCTTCAAGTTGTATTGTCGAAGGCGTTGAAATACGGTCTTCAGATGCTCGAGATGCTTCTCATATGATTTGCTTTTAACCACGAGGTCGTCGATATAAAATTCGACGATTTCATGTATAAGGTCATCGAAGATCTTCGTCATAGCCCTCTGATAGGTGGCACCGGCGTTCTTTAGATCGAAGGGCATCACCTTGTAACAGAATATACCCAAAGGGGTCCGGAAAGCGGTGTGCTTCTGGTCTTCGGGATGCATCTTTATCTGATTATATCCTGATGAGCCGTCCATGAAGGAGAAAACCTCGTGAGTGGACGTATTGTCTATCATCAGTTCGGTGACTGGCACTGGGAAATCGTCCTTCGGGCAGGCTTTATTGAGATCCCGAAAGTCCACGCATATGCGCACTGTCCCATTTTTCTTCATCACCAGGACGATGTTGGCGATCCAGTCGGGATACTGAACCTCTTGGATGAAGCCAGAGTCAATTAACTTCTTAACCTCGGCATTGATACTCATCCAGCGCCTGTTTGACTGGATTGACGTCCGGGGATATCGCCAATTTATGTTCAACAATTTCTGGATCTAGTCATGGCATTTCAGAATAGTTCCACACGAAGCAATCTCTATGCTGCATAAGCACGTCTTTTAACGAAGCCACCCTTTCTTCAGATAGCAGCTCGCTAACGAATGTCGGTCGCGGGTCGTTCGCCATCCCCAACTCAATTTTCCTGAGATTATCTGCAGTAGTATGTATTCCATCCTTTAGCTCTTTTGGTGCTAGTGGAAATTCTAAGATCACTTCGTCATTGCTGTTTTCGAAGCACCAGGGAAGGCCATCCATATTCTCGGGCTCTTCTTTTGATATTGTTATCATGTGAAAAGTACGAGCTCGCTTCGAAGACCGATATGGGTTTGGTTCTGCTTTCGTGGCTTTGGGTTCGTGCTTCTGTGGCGGCATTACCCTCCAGCTGTCAGACAGAGCGAACTTGCCGAGCCGATACTGATCTTCAACCCAGTTCTTGAAGGTGAAGCAGTCTTCGAGAGGATGGCCTATTACTCGATGATAAGAGCAATAGTTCGGGTGTGAGACTTCGCCTGCTTGTTCGGGGTGCTTGGACTCCGGCAGTGTAAGCATCTGGTATTTTATAGCTCGGTCAAGTATCTTCTTCGTCTTGTCCCGAGGAAAAGAGTATGCTCGACTCATCTTCTTTATAAGGGACAGATCTGGACCGCTCGATTCCTGCTTGCATGGCTTCTTAGTCCCGCTTGGTTGCCGTCGAGCGCCTTTTTCGCTTTTCGACTTGTTTCTGCCTTTGCGTCGAGCCTTTTTTATAACAGGTTGACAGGGAGCGGCATTTTCATCTTTCACGGCCTGTTGGAGGAGGCGTTGCATTTTGGCTTTCTCGTAGATGGCCATTTCGCGGTTGTGGCCGTCTCGGACTTTTTGACCAGCTTCCCTTATAAGCCTGTCCATTTGTTCTTCGAACGACGGACTGGGCACTTTTGCATCAGGAACTTTTACTGGTTAAGGATTAGCGTCCTCCCATTGAGCATCCCCTTCTTCATTGAAGTCATGCACGACGTAGCAATCGCAGAGTAGCTTTCGTTTCTTGGATCGAATGTATCCAAGCCCGATTGTTTCCATCCTCCCACTAGGCAACTTGTGCTGAGTCCCTGGAACGTTCCAGACCCTGTCATAGAACTTAGCTTTTCGAGCGGTCTGTTTAAAGGATATCCCCTGGCGCTTCAGCAGCCTCTTCAAGCCTTCTGTATAATATCTAGGCACGGATGGGCTGAAGCCTGTCAAGCGTACGATCCGCGCCGTGCCAGATTTCTTTTTTCACTTTGGTTTCTTCAGAGCGGTAGAATAGAATTGCCTTTTCGTCCTCTCGCCTGGGAGGGACATAGAACGTCCGCAGCTCCTCAACACTGTAGTTATTGAGCATATCCAGTTCTTTATGGTGTTTAGGCCGCACCATGGCGACTTGCAGACTTCGCTCTTCGTCAGCGGATGTTTGTATTGAAGGTCGAGCAGAGAATATAGTATGGACCTCATCTTCCGAATCACTACCAAAGATCAATGTAGGAGCGGATGGTTCCGGCTTGTTGTATTGGGGCGGACCCGAATAAACTATCTCCTCTTCCTCCTCGGTATCACTCCCGAAGACAGGGATGGTGGCGTTAGCTTTGTTCTCCGGCTTGTGATATCTCTCCGTGTCTTCGAAATCCGGTAAGAAGTATTTGGCATCTTCATATTTGCGGACTTCGTTCACAGAGAATGGGTTCAGTTCTCCCGTCACGGTATACTCGAGACCATCCTTAAAATATTTCATACACTGATGCTGTGTAGAAGGGATGATGTTGTACTCGTGTAACCATGGTCGGCCGAGCAGAGCATTATAGCACGCCTTGGCGTCTATGACGTGGAATTTAATGTCCGTGGCGAGCAGCCCAAAGCGTAACGTCAGTATCACAGATCCGAGAGTTCGTGATGATTGAGAGTCGAACCCCGAGATGGTGATCTTATCCCGAGCGAGGTGCTAGACGCTCATGCAGATTTCTTTTAACACCCGCACATTAAGGAGATTAACGGAAGACCCATTGTCAACCAGGATTTTGCCTATCTTTATATCATGGCAATACCCTGAGACATAGAGGGGGCGATTGTGTTCGCACGTCCCTAGGAGAAGGTCTTCATCATCAAAAGTGACATCGGCCGTGTGCACTTCCTCCAATTCATCCTTCATCTTTTCTTTGGCGAGGAAAGCTTGGAATTGCTCCGGCTCCTGTAGTGCCTTGATTAATGAATCCCTTGCCTCTTTCGATAGTAAAAGGGAGTCAAGAATGCTGAGCTGCAAGGGTAGCTTTCTCAGATGCGCTAGAACGTTGTAATCCACCTTATTTTTCTTCGGCGGGTCTTTGGCGGCTAGCTCTTCCATCACTTGGTCATCTAGGGCGATATCCTCAGAGACCTTTTCCTTCCCTTTATCTTTTTTATTTGAGGGTCCGAGATTCTTTTCAGGTAGCGTACGATTACGCAGCCGGATATTTTCGCAGACCTTCGGCTCTTCTTATTTTCCCGATGTGGACTCTTTAAAGAGGGGGCTAAGAGCCATTTCCTCGTTAGAATCGCTCCCGAACGTGAGAACATGCGATCCCCCGGCGTTAACCATGCGACAATCGCCGATAGTTCTGTTAAGCCCCTCGGTCGTACCTTTCTGCTCCCGACGAGTTTTGCGCTTCTCCCCCTTAAAATGTTGTCGGTGAGCAACATATCCCTGCCACCATCTATTGAAAGCTTTGCACTCTTCGGTTGGGTGCGAAATCTTCCGATCATACGAGCAGTAGGAAGGGTGCATTTCCGCTTCGCCAGTACTGTTTCCGTCAAAGGGTGGCAGCTTCATACCCATTGATATGGATTTAGCAAACCTTTTCCTCATCTTGAATTTGCTTTTATCTGCAGTGGATGTACTTTGATCTAGCAGGAGTGCTTCAACTCTTCCGTCTAGTCACCGGCGTTTGGCCCTTTCAAATATGACCGCCTCACGTTCCCGATCAGCTTTACTTTTCAAAAGAGCTTCGTTGAGGAATGCGTCAATTGCTTCATCCGATGGCCCCAGAATTTCCGGTTTAGGATCTGCCCCCAGCTTTTCAGTGCAAGGAGTTTCTTCATCGTCTGTAAACGAATGGGAAATCATATGACATATCACTACGTATTCCTCGGATTCATCCGACGAACTCTCTCCCTCATCTTACTCTTGAAAGACGTGGTTGAGGAACTCTTGGAGTGTGATGGGAGTCCGTGCTTTCTGGTTGTACTCCTCCAGCACGTCAATCTGCTTTTGTAAGTCTGTGCGCTTGTCGCCAGGCTTCACGGGCTTCTTGGATTTCTTCTTCTTCTTCTTTGAAGATTTTGACGGCTGAGTGTGAGTGCTTGGGCCATTACCACCGATCTTCGGAGTTGGGCGCGGCCTCAGCATCCTTTTAATGATCTCAGGTTCCAACGGGTTTTTCCACCTGATCACCGGGCACGTCTGGAGATCATTCAGCATGCTCTTTGTTTTGGCTGATAGCACGACTTCCTATGGAGCTTCTTCAACAAGGGAGCATGTTGCCCCCAGCGTATTCACCTTTTTAGGGGCATGAGGCTGCGGTGGGTTCACCTTCCATCTTTCGGACAACGCGAACTTGCCCTGTTGGTACTGGTCTTCAATCCAATTTTTGAAGACGTAGCAATCCTCGATCGGATGACCCAATACTCGATGATAGGGACAGTAATTAGGATCATTGACGTCGTTTGGCTACGATGGACGTCTTGGATCCGGCAGATTTATGAGTCGATTGTGCAATGCCAGCTCAAACAGTCTTCTCGTTTTATCTTGAGGAAACGAGTAAGGACGTCCTAGCCTCTTCTCAAGGGGTACGCGCGATGTATATTATTTTGACGGACAACCGGCTTCAAGTTGCTCGGTTGCTATTGAGCATTGGCGACAACGATCGCTTTTCCCTTCCCCTTCTCGTTTCGAGAGTCCGGCTTTGGAGGAGACGGTCTATGGCCCATCTGGTCCATTTGAGCTAGCTTGTCGATCAGGGCCTGGAAGGTAGTCGGCTTGAAGAACATCATGAATTGCGATATGGTCGCCTGCGGATCGAGGGTTCCCACGAACATGCCTATTGCAGGAGCCTCTTCTATGCGTTGTTCGCATTTCGACCATAGGTTCCTCCACCGTATTGCGTATTGGACCCATGTCTCGCCCGGCTTCACCCTGGCATTAATCAATGTTGTTATCGGGGTGCGTTCGCTGGCGCTTGCGAATCTTTGTGTAAACAGCAGCTCCATCTCCGTAAATGTTTTGACGGAGTCGTTCGGGAGCTCAGAGTACCATTCGAACGCCATCTCCGACAAGCTGCCGACGAACTGGCGAAGTAGTAGTTTGTCGTCGCCTCCAGTGTTGCCACAAAGCGCCCTGAACTGGGCAACATGCTGGTGGGGATTGCCCGTCCCCTTATAGACATGGAATTTCGGTATTGTATAGCCCGGCGGGTACTTGATCTGATCATAACAGCTCGGATATGGTCGCCCTGTTCTGAAAACTTGACCGGCTGCCTCAGTCGCCTGATGAACCCGTATCTGTTGATCTATATATCATCCAAGTCAGCTTTGGAGATTGTCTCCTCCTTGGCTGTTGACAGAGCCGGTGGAGGATTTGACGTTTTCCCCTGTCATCTTCAAGGACGATCGGAGGATCTTCAGCAGGAGGATCTTGTTGGATCATCATACCCACCATGTCCTGGAACAGAAGGGTCATTCGCTTTATATTGGCTGCTTGTTCCACAGCCTCTTTATCCTTCTTTTCCAGTATCCTGCGAAGGAATTCAGCGTCAGTTTCTTGCTCCTGGCGTTGATCCGAGGATGCTTCTGGGCTTTCTTTTGGCCCAGTGAGTGCGGCCATCGCATTCATCATTTTTTGGAGCTTCTGCTACTGCTCCTGAGCTTTAGTCACTGACCATGTAAGCGGTCTATGACCTGTAGATGTACGGCTGTCTTCTTTCCCGGACGCCATGTAGACGGTGTGTACCACAATGCCCCCGGGCTTAGGGCGTTTGGGCTCACTTCCTTTGACATTTGCCGTAGGCGTGGGGACTTTCTTTGGCCTTCTTCTCTTGTGGGCCGTCGAAGTTGAGGGGGCCGTTGTCGCGGGCACCCAAGTAGTTGTAGTCCTTTGCTATTTGACAGGACGGTTATTTTCTTCCTGAGTCTTCACCCTCTTCTGCCGGCGAGAGTGATCTTGGCCGATTACCGAGTCCTGGACTCGCCGCCAGACCTTGTAAATTTTGGAGGACAGCCGTTGAGGGGGCTGCTCCGGCTTCGTTTCTGTAACACTCTCCGCATGTGGAGGAGATCTTTTCAGTGTGGCAGTCGGAGAATTCTTGCATACCCTCCTTAGCGGTTCAAAGCTGTTCCCAGTTGGAACAGCAGCATCGATTTCCACCGTTGGAGCTGGTGGGGTTAGCCCAGAGGGGGAGTTGCCCCCGGCCTTCCTTACTCGGCGCCAGTGGCGACGTCGAGCGTGTCGAGCAATTGGGGCTGGTTCGGCGATGGGTATGGTTTTGTCTTTCCCCCTGTCTAGATGAGGCGCCGCTGGTGCCAGCCTCTTGAAGACTGATGTCTTTTGAGTGGCGGTGTCCAATCTGTGAAAGACAAACCCTCGAGCAGGAACGGGAGCCGGAATAGTCAGCCTTGAAAAGACCGACTCTTTAGCAGGAGAAGCCGTCTTGACGACTTCAGGAATAGAGATGGCTGTCTTCTTTGCGATGGCCATGTTAGGGGTCATGGGCTTCTTGGCAGGCCCATCAGAGTTCAGGTTCAGCCTGGTAAAGACCGAGGCTGCCGACTTGACATTGGACGACCCGTTGAGAGGGGCCATGGTAGCAGTAAGCCGATCGAAGACCGACTTCTTGTGCGCTTCCGGTGCGGGCATTGGAATAGTGAAGCTTGCTGGCGGGAGCATGGTCCCGAAAAACAGACCGGTGGTGGCCCGAGTCACTTGTTCCACCGGCATGGCAAGGATGGAGGCCGCTTGAGGCCCATAGGCTACACCTCCAGGTGAGGCGGAGCGTGGGTTGTATTGGCATTTGGAGCAGCTCGAGCAGTTGGATGCCATTGATGCTTGATTTCTGCGCCAGGCAAAAGACCAAATCTTAGTAACTTGAAACCCAAAGGCAACCATTAACAAACCGCGATTCGTTCGCGAAGACGACACATGAAGTGTAGAGTGGAAAGAGGAAGAGGTCCCACCGGGCGTGCCAAGACTGAACGTCTTGCCTGAGATTCGGGGCAGATGCTATTTGGTTTTATCCGTCTACCTCTCCGAAAATGCCAAGTTGTTTTATGGCACCGTGTATCGGAGGTCTAGACGGATGCGGCCGATGTAGCAGACTTCGTCAGATTCCCCCTCGCTTGAGGGGTTTTTGATTGTGGGGACGCTCTTCCCTCCAGGCGCAAGCCCCTGCAGTTAATTACACTACCGCATCGCGGTAACAACTTTCTCCTTCTCCAGAATTTCACTTCGTGTCGTGTGTGTTTGTTTTGTTTGTGGTTGCCCGTGGATTGTATACGGAGACTAAGTTATGTCGTCGCCCGTAGGACGTGGATTAGTCCAAATCCGTATTTACTTAGATTTGGGTTTGGGGTTTTTAGTTTAAGGATACGTTAGCCATGTTTGAGGCTAAGATCAACTTAAACGTTCGTTAAGGATACGTTAGTCCACTTTGAGATTAAGATCAACTTAACGGGATCATTTAGATCCGACAAAAGAGCATTTGGAGGCTCTATTGTTCCAGTTTAGGGACATAGTGGTCCATTGCATGTATGGCCGTCGGGACCCATCACCTCTCTGACGACGTTGAAGAATTACAACGACAGATGTCAGAGGAGTTCAGAGATGTACCCTAGGACTAAAGTCTGTTTGAAGGTTTAAGGATACGTTAGCCATATTTGAGGCTAAGATCAACTTAAACGAGATCGTTTAGATCCGACAAAAGAGCATTTGGGGGCTCTATTGTTCCAGTTTAGGGACATAGTGGTCCATTGCCAGTTTAGGGACATGGTGGTCCATTTCCAGTTTAAGGGCATAAGGGTCCATTGCCAGTTTAGGGACATGGTGGTCCATCGTTCCCGTTTTGGGGACGGATATTAGTTTAAGGACGTATTAGTCCATGAGTTTAAGGACGCTTAAGTCCATGGGTTTAAGGACCCCACAGTCCGTATCTTGGTTTAAGGACGCATAAGTCCACAGTCCGTATTGTTGGTTTAAGGACGCTTAAGTCCATGAGTTTAAGGACCCCACAGTCCGTATCGATGTGTGGTTGTCGGGACCCGTCACCTCTCTGACGTCGTTGAAGGATTACAACGATAGGTGTCAGAGGAGTTCGGAGATGTACCCTTGAACCGGATGTGAACTGATTTAAGAGAGCAGTCGTGCTCAGTCAATTTAGTTTGAGAACTTACGGCCATGATTGGGCTAAGTCCAGTTGAAGATGTTCAACATTTTTATTTGTCTTTGGCCTATTAGGCCTTTGCTAGGGCTCTGCCCCTGTTTAATAATGCAGTGCATTTTCTCTGGCCTATTAGGCCCTTTAAATTGGGCTTTGTCCCCTTTTTACAGAGCATTTTATTTTGGTCTGTTTAGACTTTTCTTTAATTGGGCTCTGCCCCTTTTAATAGTGCATAGCACTTTGTTTGGTCTGATAGACCCCCCATTTTTTTTATTGGGCTCTGCCCTTGATTATGCATTGCATTAAATGCTCTGACAGCGTCCCACGTGGCTTGTCAGGCGTTTTGCGCCAATTGAGGAGCGCAAATGCATGTGGTGGTGACACGTGTCACACTCTGGTGAGCGCAAGCGCAACAGCGCAAGTGCGCTGCGTCAGTGCGCTGCGCTGTTGCGCTGCTGACACGTAGCGCGCTCTGGTGAGTTGCGTCAAGTTCAGAGAGCAATACTCTATTTTTAAAAGCGCATAGCGCAAGTTGTTCTGGAGCTGACACGTGGCGCTCTCTGGTGGCTTGCGCCAACCCAGGAGCGCAACAGTGTAGATTTACAAGTGCAAGACACTGTTTTAATATCTTGATCCAATTTTGGATTCAAGAAAAGAATCTTTAAAGATTCCAGAACCAGTGGTTCATCAAAAGGAAATGCCTTTGTGTAGATCAAATGATCTAATAAAGAAGTATATTACTTCTTATTATTTTTTTATTATTTGATCTTTTCTTTTTATTTTAAGATCTTGATCTTGTTCTTAGATCATTGATCTTTTCAGAAGAAATTCTTCTTTTTAAAAGGTTTACCTTCTTTTCTTCTTGAATTCTTCTCAAACTTTTTTAAGAGTTCTTTGAATTCTCTCTCTTTCTGTGTGTTTTTTATGTGTTTTAGACTTGGGGTCTAGAGGCCTTTATATAATGCCAATTAGTTTGCTAAATTAGTTAAAAAGATCTTTCTCTGAGTGATTTAGGGATTTTTCCCCACCGTTGGATCTTTGATCCAAGGGTTTCTGTTTTACAGAAGACAATATTCTTGTTTTAACAAGAACAGAAAGATCTTACTGGAATTTTAATTCTGTTTGGCGCAAACGCACCTGCGCTTGACACGTGTCGCGCAGCGCGACTGCGCTGGCGCAACTGCGCGGCCACGTGTCGCGCAGCGCTGGCGCAACTGCGCTGACACGTGTCGCGCAGCGCTGAGCGCAAATCATCTGAAGCGTTGCTTCTTTTAATTTTGTTTTAAATAGAGCCTTGCTCTGATTAGGTGCGCCGCCTTGGGCGCTGTGCTGACGTATCAGCTTTTGATACGTGGCGCGTTGCGCGCAGCGCAAGGAATTTGAAGCGTTGCTTCAGTTTTTGAATTTTTGAAATTCAAACAGAGCTTTGCTCTGATTGGGGGAAACAAGGACACGTGGCAGATGACGTGTCTCACAAGAAAGGACCCACAGCGGCCGACCAGACCACTTCTGTGCCCGTCCTACAAGCAAACGCTGGCTCACCTCTGAGCTCCCAGCACAATTGGCCTCCTCGGCCTCACAGCTCGTCTCCGAGCTATCACTGGCCCGAGCCTCCTCGGCCCTCTCAGCTCGCCTCCGGGCTCGAGCAGAATCAAGATACCTCGGCTCTCCCGCTCCTTCGAGAGCTCTTCCGCCGAGGTCATCTTCCTCGGTCTCATCGACCGACCAACAACACCGCTTGCAGGCGTAACCGCCATCCCGCGAATCTCGTCATGCACGAGATCTCCGCCGACCACATCCGACGTTCCACGCCACCACGATCCCCCATTAACGAGCTTGTCTCGCCATTAATGGGAGATCCTGCTCATCATGCAGGCGTGACGTCGGGAGCGTAACGGCCGGCGTGATTCTCGCACCCGCCTCACCTGCTTCCACCGCTATATAAACCCCCTCTTCAGACGATTGAGGTAAGCCATTTTGACTCCACTAAGCCGTTACTCTGCTCAGATCTCTAGTCTAACTTGATCGTCGGAGGGTCCTCGGTGGTACATCCACCCCGGGACTTCCTTGCAGGTAACTCAGCAACCATAACCTCAACCCATTGTGATCCACACGCTTCAGGAGCGACAGCCTCCAGACCAAATCTCAGCCACCCATCGCCGCCATCAGCAGATCAACAGAAGGCAACATCTGAAAGAGATTTCAGGCTCCGTCAGCTGGCGCCGTCTGTGGGAAACAGTTCTTGATTCCATAAAAACAAAAGTTCGCCTTCAGATCTCAACCTAATGGCGAGCGACCATCATGATGATCCAAGCTCCATCCCCGCCTCCCCCTCAACGGAGGCGTGGACGAACCTCCTCAACCGAATTCCATCAACGCCCTCGCCGGCCGGATAGACCGACTTGTGCCCATCGTGGAAGCGCTCGTCAACGTCCAAACGGCAGGGCAAGATCACCAAGTTGTCGCTCCCCTACCTCGGGACCAGGACCCCTATAGAGGGAGAGAAGACTCCGTCCGCATCGGCACTACCGACCACCGAGTCTCTACCTCCCACGGCCGTAGATCTCCCAGGCCAATACGTTCTGAGGCCTGCTAGGCGCTTCGCAGTTCAACACCGAGGTCCGCCGCCAGAGCGCCGCATCCCGAGATCCTCCACGCACCTGTCCTTCCTGAGGAGATGTTTGTCAGCTCGCCTGTTACCAGGCCTGACTGACACCCCCTCCCTCAACGGGGTCGTGCGGACGAGACTCACCACGGTGGCTCGAGGACTACCTCGCCGGGGGTTCTAAGGAACCTCATTGAGAGGAACCGGAGCCGTGGCCAGACGCAGGCCTCCAACAGCAGAGGCCTGGGATCAGAATGCGCCGAGTCGTCGGGGTACCATGGCCGGCTCGACACCCTCGAGAAGAAGATCGGGAGTCTACACCGGGAAGGTCACTGTTCGAGCGACGGGGCTAAGTATGCCGCCGACTCGTTCACAAAACCGTTCACCGAGGAGCTGCTAGCCATCCACGTCTCCTCCCGCAACAAGACCCCAAAGGTCTCCCTCTTCGATGGCATATCTGACCCGAAGGACCACTTGGATGTATTCACCACAGGAATGAGCTTCCAAGACCACTCCGATGCCGCCCAGTGCCGAGCTTTCCCGGCCACTCTCATCCGCTCTGGGCGAGACTGGTTCCGAGGACTCGAGCCGTGCTCGATATCAACCTTCGACGAGCTGGCCACACAATTCCTCGGCCACTTCATCGGGAACAGGCGGCAGAAGCGCACAGTCGACCATCTCTTCACGATCAAGAGCATGGACAAGGAGACGTTCAAAGCATACGTCACCCGCTTCTACAACACCCTTCTCGAGGTCCCAGAGCACTGGGAAAATACGGTCATCACGGCTCTGAGATCTGGTCTTAGGCACAAGGAGTGGTTACGCTCCTTTGCATTAGCGCAACCTAAGATCATGGCCGAGATAAAGGCCTGGACCGAGCGCGAGGTCCAGCTCGAATCCGAGGTGAATGCGAATCTCCCCCGGGTAGAGCAAACCGACCAAAAGAAGAGGGCAAGAGAAGAGAGAAAGGGGCCTGAGCGGTAAAAGCCCTATCTCCCAAAGTTCCAGGAGTACACCCCGCTTAACGTCTTCCAGGCGGTGCTACCGGAGGAGGGCGAGGGCGAGGGGTTCTTCAAGCTTCCCCCGGTCCCGCGAATGGCCTCAAAGCGAACCTGAGGCCCCTGCTGCGGCTTTCATAGGTCGCTGGGCCACTCAACGGAGAGCCGCAAACAACTCTAAGACTATATTGAAGAGCTCATCCGTTCGGGGCACCTCGCAGCGTACCTGAGGGGCAAGCGGCAAGCTGACCGCGAGAAGGAGCAGCGTCCCCTTCCAGCCGAGCTGACCATCGGCCAGATCATGGTAGTGTCAGCAGAGAATAAGTCCAGTACCCACGAAGCTCGGTATCCTATGCAGGGCATAGGTGCCAACAGACATCCGGGGGGCTCGAGCTGCACGAATAAGAACATCTACTAGCATGTATTTTCTTTTCAGAGCAATGTACATCTTTCTTGAGATCTTTTGTTTATATAATAAAGGGATCAATAGAGCATTGCAGAAAAGAAAAATAATTTTATTCGTTCAAGAAGTACTATAGGCTCCTCAGTCGTACATAAAAAAAAGAAAGAAAAGAAAATTACAATAGCGGGGGAACAGGGTGCAGAGAACTCTGCTCATGGTACTCTGACGATATTTCCGCCAACCGAGCCCTCGCAGCATCCAGCCTCTGCCTTCAATCCCCCCCCCCCCGCGAGCGTCGGCATCGAGCCTCAATTGATAGCACTCAAGGACGAGCGCTTCCGAGCGATTTAGCCGGCTCACAGAGATCAGGCCGAAACGCCTCAGTGACCTCAGCTTGCTAACGGCCTCATCCCTCAGCTGCTCGGATAAGGGGTTGTAAAGCCCCGGCGATGCCCTCCAGATGGATTACATCAGCAGCTGGAGGAGGGAGGAACACCGAGGGAGCAGTCGGCCGAAGTGGTCCTCGATCCTGCCTATAACCAACTGCACCGTGTCCTCGGTGCAGTATGGGTCATAGAGGTAGACATCCTCAAAGTTTATGATGTCTTCGATGGTGAAGGGGAAGTCTTGCATCTTTGCGTTTTGGGTGGGAGGAAAGGAACATCAACAATCTCTCCGTTTTATAGCCCACAATTCCCCCGGAGTTCAACGGTCGCCCGCGACTGTGCCGCCACGCGGCAAACATCGCGCTGCTTGATGCGACATCGAAACGACGAGGCTCTGGCGCTTCGCCTCCTCCATGCGTTCGTGGCACGCGTTACTCGCGATGGTCCATCTTCTAAAAGCCCTCACCAAGAGGCAACCGAGTAGCTACCCTGCTCGGCTATCCCTGGCCGGTAGCTTCCTTACCCCACAAAACCAGGGATCAAAGCCCTCACCAAGAGGCAGCCGAGCAGCTACCCTGCTCGGCTATCCCTGGCCGGTAGCTTCCCTACCCTACAACGCCAGGGATCAAAGCCCTCGCCAAGAGGCACCGAGAAGCTACCCTGCTCGGCTATCCCTCGCCGGTAGCTTCCTACCCCACAAAACCAGGGACGAAAGCCCTCGCCTAGATGCGGCCGAGCGGCTACCCTGTTCGACTATCCCTGGCTGCTAGCTTCCCTACCTCAACGAACCAGGGATCAAAGCCCTCACCAAGAGGCAGCCGAGCAGCTACCCTGCTCGGCTATCCCTGGCCGGTAGCTTCCCTACCCCACAACGCCAGGGATCAAAGCCCTCACCAAGAGGCACCGGGCAGCTACCCTGCTCGGCTATCCCTGGCCGGTATCTTCCTTACCCCACAAAACCAGGGATCAAAGCCCTCACCAAGAGGCAGTCGAGCAGTTGCCCTGCTCGGCTATCCCTGTCCGGTAGCTTCCCTACCACACAACGCCAGGGACCAAAGCCCTCGCCAAGAGGCACCGGGCAGCAACCCTACTCGGCCATCCTTAAGGACAAAAAGCCCTCGCCAAGAGGCACCGGTCAATAACCCTACTCGGCCATCCTTAGTAGGCCAATCATGGCACCTCCCACGCTAAGGATGAAAAGCCCTCGCAAAAGGCAACCGAACCCGCCCTTGTTCGGTTATCCCTGGCTGGTAGCTCCCTACCCCAACAAACAAGGGATCAAAGTCCTCACAGAGGCAACCGGACCTTCCATTGTTCGGTTATCCCTGACTGGTAGCTCCCTACCAAACCACGGATCAAAGCCCTCGCCAAGAGGCACCGGGCAGCAACCCTGCCCGGCCCGTCCTTAAGGATCAAAGGCCTCACAAGAGGCAACCGGGTCCGCCCTTGCTCGGTTATCCCTGGCTGGTAGCTCCCTACCCCAACAAACCAGGGATCAAAGCCCTCGCCAAGAGGCACCAGGTAACTACCCTGCTCGGCATCATCCTTAGTAGGCCAACCACGGCCCCTCCCGCGCTAAGGATCAAAGCCCTCGCAAGAGGCAACCAGGCCCCTCCCCCTTGCTCGGTTATCCCTGGCTGGTAGCTTCCCTACCCCACAACGCCGGGGATCCACGCCCTCGCAAGAGGCAACCGGGCCTGCCCTTGCTCGGTTATCCCTGGCTGGTAGCTTCCCTACCCCACAACGCCAGGGATCCAAGCCCTCACCAAGAGGCAGCCCTGCAGCTACTCTGCTCGGCCCCGTCCTTAGTAGGCCCCCTACGGCCCCTCCCGCGCTAAGGATAAAAGCCCTCGCCAGGAGGCACCGAGCAGCTACCCTGCTCGGCACTATCTTTAGTAAGCTACTTACGGCCCCTCCAACAACTAAGGAACATGAACTCAACAAGAGGCATCCGTTCTATCAACGTCTTAGCGATCTCCACGTCGACTTCGGGGCCATGGAGATACCGTCTTCCCGCCGATCCTCGCACACTTGGAAAATGATCAGAGTCAAGTCGACGAGTAATCGCTAGACGAGGAGCATGCCGACCATAAAAGCAGTACTGTGCAGATACAGATGTCTACCAACAAAAGGAAATACAAGCACAAACACTATTGCAAAAATAAAAAGTCTTTATCCAAAAAGCTAAAATTCTTTACAAGGGTACTGTGGGCTCCCCAGCCTTACAAAAATGCCCGAAGGCCTACAAAATACCCGACGCAACAAAAGAAAAGATAGAGAGAAGACGAGGGGCTTCAGGCCCCAGGGCCAGGCACGATACCGATGAGCTTGACGTCCACCACGACTGGGGATGCGTCCGTCGCAGGAGCCTTGGCGTCGCCCTAGCCGAGAGTCCCTTCCCGGGTAGGGCTCCCGGGGGCATCCCCCTGCTCATCATTCCCACGGGGATATTCTGCTCGGAGCTCTTCATCAGCAAACTCCAGCACCCGGGCCTTGACGGCGTCGAGAGCCTCATGCCAGATGAGTGTGGTGGCCGAGACTAGGACGGTGTAGAACTGCTCCGACTTCTGGAAGTTCTCCACCGCCTGCGCCGTCCTGAGGTCGGCTCTCTTCGCCGCCTCCACCGCAGCCCCCAACTCCTTTTGGAGGGTGCTCACTGACTTCTTCATGGTGCCGACGAGCACCTCGAAGCCCTGAAGCTTGGCCTGGGCGGCCTCGTAGAACCTGGACACCTTTTGCTTCGAGGCCGCCACTTGCTGCTTCGCCGCCGCTGCCGCCGCCTCTTGCTTCGAGGCCGCCGCCTCCTGCCTCCCGGCGGCCACCTCGCCCTCAAGGGAAGTGACCCTCACCATCGCCATCTCCAGCTCCCGCTTCGAGCTCTCTCCCAGCGAGGGTTATATCCTCCACCTCCATCCGGGCGACGATGGCGACGTGCTGGAGGACCTGAAGAAATCGGAGGGGGGTCAGAAAGAAAAAGGAGCACCAAATCTCGCAAACAATGAGACGTTGTACGAGCGCTCACCTGCAGGACCTCTTAGGTGATGGACGCCAGTTGAGCCTTCAGCGTCCCCCTATCGACCCTGCCCCCGGCCGACCTCTCCATGTCGTGCAGCAAGCTGTCAGTGACGGAAAGCCCCGAGGGAACCTCGAAGCGGAGCTCCCCCTCGTCCACCAAGATCGGAGAGGCTGGGGTCAGCGGAACTGTTCGGGGGAACCTCTTGAGAGACGACGGCAGAGAGCTCATCTCCACCTTCGAAGCTCGGGTGTCCTCTCCCCGAGCCCTCTTTCTGCTCGGCACCTGGCTGGGCCCCGGAGCACGATCCGCACTTGAGCGCTGGGGCGGGACGGCTGTTGGGGAAGCCGGGACCGACGTCTGACGGGAAGAGCTGGCCCCTCCAGCCTTCGACCCCTTCTTCGGCTTGCGCATAGCTGCTCGGAGGAGGCCCGCGTCCATGGTTTCTGTACAAGACAAATATAGTGGAATCAGCGACACAAGCAAAGTAAAAACAAATACCAACTCCTAACTTATCGACGAACTGGGCGAGGCTAAGCCCGGCCCAACTAAGGGCCCGCTCAGAAAGCAGCACATCAGCCGAGGAATAGGTTCCCATGCCGCCACTCTCGCCATGTCGGGGTCATTGGACGGATTTCCTTGCCAGCACCTATCCCTAGACCACTGGACGGGTACGGGCCAGTCCTCATCCTCTGGCGGCCCAACGAAGAAAAACATCTTCTTCCAATTGTGGATGGAAGAAGGCAGGACGAAAACCCCTGACCTGGCTACACTCCCTCGTTGTTTCCTAAAGGAGAGGTAAATCCACCTCGGGTCGCCCGCATGAGTTCCGGGGTGACTTTTATAAATAAGGGAGGAGGCGAGGATGGATAGACTAAAGGGGATCGTCTGCAACTTCAGCCGGACCAGGAACCCAAGGAGAATTCTCCAGGAGTTTGGCACCAGCTGGCCTAGGGCTAACCCAAAATATTTTAATGCAGCTATAACCTCGGGAGAGAAAGGCAGGCGCATTCCAGCCCAGAGGGCTTCCAGGTACAAAGCGATCTCTCTACCCCTCACCTGATCTGCCCCCTCTCCTTCCTCGGCCAATCGCAGCGTGTAGCCGGAGGGAATATGGAAACGAGCCCGAGCGGTGGCAAGCTCGTCCTCATATCTTACTGAGGACGATGCACTGGGCGCGTCCGCCGCCACCGCTCCCGGAACCGCCCCAGACGCGCGCTCCCGGGGAGAGGATCTGACCCCAACTTCCTGAGGGCGCTCCAACCCAGGGGAAGAATCCCTCGTATCTACCCCTACGACATCCAACATAGGAATAAACTGCATCTTCAAAGGTAGCTTGCTACTTAGTGCCAAACTCCTCAAAACAAGACATCTAATCTGATGGGAAGAAATCCTTGAGAAGAGAAAACGCTGAGATCCGACCTAAAGGGGAGAGCGCCGAGCTAACAAGACTCAGAATGAGAAAATATGAAGAGAAAGAGAGAGACCCCAAATCAGGCCTCCCCTCGATTTATACAGCCGGCGTCCTTATCCAACGGCGACGGTCGACTCCCGCTAAAACGGTTCGCTACACTCAACGGCCATGATCGCTCCACCTGTCGCAAGCACATTGGCAGTGTCCCATCGGATGCCAGAAGTCTGCGACACGTCATATCAGCCAACCGGTACCCGACACGTGGCCCGCCGCTTCACCAAAAAGCACACGATCCGGCGCACCCTCTTTAATGAAAAAGATATCGCCTTGATTCGCTGGCCTCATCCAGAAAAGGCAGCCAATTTCCCAGAGACACGCCCGACGATATCTTCGGAAAGAAGCTCACCTCGGGTGAGCCGGCAAACTACTCTCGACCCGACTCATCAGCTGGTTGGGACGAGAGTGGGGGGCTAATGATGATGCTCGATATCGGTGATCTCCCAGATTAGGACACGTAGCAGATGACGTGTCCCAGGGCTCATAAGAAAGGACCTACAGCGGCCGACCAGACCACTCCTGTGCCCGTCCTACAAGCAAACGCTGGCTCACCTCCGAGCCCCCAGCACAATTGGCCTCCTCGGCCTCACAGCTCATCTCTGAGCTATCACTGGCCCGAGCCTCCTCGGCCCTCTGAGCTCGCCTGTAACGTTTTAAAAATAAATAAATAAATAAATAAATAAAATCGTTTAAGTGAATTTTATGATTTTCGGTAAAGTAAAACGTAGTTTTCATAAAACTAAACCGTAATTATTCTTCACTATAAATTTAAAAATACCTATTTTAATTATGTTATTATTAGTAAATGGTGTTTATTTAGCCACTTATAAATTTTTAGTTTAATTAAATATTTTTCCTAAATTAATTATTTTAAATATTAACATAAGCTTTATTTATACACTAAATTAGTGTAAATTACAAATTTGAATGGGTTTAAATTGCAAAAATGAACCATTGCATATTAGAATCTAGTGTGTATCATGCAAAATTTATTTGCAAATTTTTCTATGTTTCTAGAATTTTCTTTAATTGTTTAGAAGTGAAATGGTTAAAATTAATTAAAATGTTGAAAAGACATAAAGAAGTTGATATTTTGGGGGAACTTTCTATACATTCTCACTCTTTTCTTTCTCTCCCTCTCCTCCATGGTGTGGCCGGCCTCCTCCCCTTGGCAGCCCCCCATTTTCCTCTCTTGATTTTGTTACAAAAATCATCAAAAATCCTACAAAAATCCAAATAAAAATCCACAAAATCCTAATTAATTCCTACCCTCTATTCTTTGTTCATCTTTACATGGATTTTTGAGATGGAAAGCATTCATTTTGGAGGCTTATTTTCATGTTCGGATTGCTTGTTGTGGAGGTATAAATCTTATTCTTTTGATTTATTGTTATTAGATGTTTCATTTAAGCATAATTAGATTTAATAAATAATTTCTATCTACAAGTTTTAAAACTCAAGTTAGGGTTTATAAAATTAAGTTATGGTTTTTATTAATTAAGTAGGGTTCTAATAACTAGTTTAACATTTTTAGAAATGGGAAAAATCATGCATGGTTGATATATTATAATTTGTTCATTCAAATTGTTTAAATGAAGTAAATTTGCAAACTAGATTTATGTATATTATATTTATTGGTGAGATAAAATTTCAATTAATGTTTATAACACTAGAGTGTGTTTTTAAATAGGATATTAACTTGTTGGTGGAATGAAAAACTTAATTTGGTTACTAGTTTCTTTTGATAATTGAAAATTACTAATAAAAATGCTATTTTTGCTAACTAGTTTTTGGGAATTCTTAAATAAATGAGAGTTACAATCTAATTTATGGTTTCATTATACTATTATCATCATGAATTGTAGTTTAGTAAGTTAATTCATGTAAAATCATGTTTAGTTGTGATATTGTGAAATTTTACTTAAAAGTATCGAAATCGGGCAAGTTTGCAAACTAGAATTTTCCAATTAATACAATTGGGGCGTTAAAAATATAGTAATGGGTTGTATAATCTAGTTATGCTATTTAATGAGTTTTATGACCATTAGTTTCATTTAAATGTCAAGTTTTGAAGTAAAACGGTACATTGGCGTTTTCGGGTTTTTTGAAATCGGACGATTTGATTGATTTTTAGGGTTTTGATGGATTAAATCATGTTTTATATTATAAGTAATGAGTTTTTAAACTACAAGTTGTTTGTTGATATTTATCTCGATCAATCGGCGTTTGTACGCCGATATCGAGCGATATTTGGTTCTTTTGCATGAGCGGGACGTAGGTTTTAACCTATGCGCGTTTCGTTCGTCGTTTTGATTTTTGTCCGTGATTCAGTTTACGATATTATATATGTTTGCGTATAGATACCCCTCGCGTGGACTTCGGACGAGGAAGAAGAGGAAGGCGACATCGTTTTCGGCAGACAAGGACCAGGTGAGTAGATGTATATCTACGGGGGGAAGTCGGGCGGATGGCATTTAGCACCCCCCGCAAACGTAGAATAGGAATAAGTAATTATTGTCTTTAGGAAGCCAGACGTGACCTTAGAATTTCGGTGAGTAGGACCCTAGTAGTGACCTTAGGTTGGACTAGATTGATTTAGGAAGACCTTACCCGAGAATGAATATCATGGAGGAGATTCGTAGGTTTCAGGTAGATACACGCACACGCACACACTGAGACTCGACGTGATGAATACGTGTATGTGTATATATATATATATATATATATATATATATATATATATATATATATATATATATAGGACTAGGTGTAGGTATATATATATACACAATACGTATATGTGATACAAGGATGTGATATGATACACGGGGATGAAACAATATAACAGGGCTGATGCCGTGATTCTTGGCTATACAGTCGTGTTATGATATTAGCGGATCATTAGAAAATGAGATAATGGATTTGTATACATGAACAATAATAAAGGGTGGTGATGATATTGTAGTATATGGGACTCTAAAATAGAACCCGGACCGTAACCTGTGCCTGAAATTCTGATATGATATATGTGTGACCTGATTACGACATCATATAGGTGTGACTTGATTTCGATATAATATATATGTGTAACTTGATTACGATATCATATAAGGGTGACATGATTACGATATGATTTAAGTGTGACTTAATCACAATATGATACATATACATGATATTTCTGAGGATAGATTAGCGATGTTTATTTATACTGGTGATTGTTATGTCAAAAACTATTTCTAAACCGCAATCAAGAACGGCGTCGCATGAAGCTAGCCGGTGAGTACGGGTCGGTCCACAGAGATTTTGTGAATCTCCTAGTCGCGCTTATGAGTTAATTCCGAAGGGTGTTCGGATTAATTATTAAATCTAAAAACTGAATTAACCTAGGGCAATTATCTAGATCTACTCTTGCTAGGGCTAGGTTTAGGGATGGTTTGGAAATGTAATTAAATCTCACCGCTTTCAATACCCGAATGAAGATCTGTGAGGAGTTATGGTAATTATCAATAAAGGGGATTAGATCCGTTCGGGAAGGTGTTCCTTCCTCTAGGTTCTTGTCCTTCCTTTAGAGATCCTTACCCTAACCTCCATGGAAAACACGCGCAACCGGTCATTTACACTACGGTGTCATCGTTACCTCGAGGGGTAGGATGCCGTAGGGCGCGGTATGTGCGTGTATGCATAGAGTCCTATTGTAAATATTTGGTGGGTAAGAAAGGGATGAGAGATCTCATCTCTCAAAATCCTTCCTCAAAGCAAAACCCTAAACAAGTTCCTAGGGCATGAAATTAAATCTACCTAGGGCAAGGAAATGAAATCTACACTAGGGCAAGAAATTAAATTACTTACAGATGGCTCTCTCCAAACATCAACGCAGGGTTTTCAGATCTGAATTCATGAAGTGAAAAGAGGCACCGATGCTCTGCAAAAGATTTCTAAATTTTATTCATTAAAGGGAGGCATAAGGTTTACAATCTTTAGAGTTCTATTTATAGGAAATAGAAACCCTAGGTTAAATTTTGATCCGCATGTCTACAATTACAAAAATAGCCCTATAAAGACCAGTCAACGTCGCATCAAGTTTAGGTAAAATTTTCAGCTCCTGATTGCACTTGATGGTCGCGGAACCACGGCTTTGGTAGGGGTTGGGTCGCGGTTCCGCGGCCCAATAGTGGACTTGGCTTGTCAAATTTTTCGTGCTGCTTTTGGGCTTTATTTTCTTGCTGTTTCTACATGTCCTTTTCCATATGGGCTTCTAGGTTGGTTCCAGATCTTCAGTGAACAATTTGCAATGGATTTTTAACCGTTCGCTTTGAGTCGATGTCTTGAATTTTGCTTTGTGAATTGTTCCTTATGTAGGCTTGATCAAGATTCTCTGTTTGTTGGTTAAAGTCCACATTTTCATCGTTTTTACATCGTTTGCACTGTTTTCTGTCCAAGAACCTGTAACATGTAGCAGACATGCATCAAAAGCACTTGTTTATTTATAAAAAGAATAAGAATGGGGAATATAATAATGCAATAATATGGTGTGAACAAATACCCCCAAACTTATCTTTTGCTCGTCCTCGAGCAAACTTATTTTTATTCACTAAAATCCTAACCACACTTTCACAGGGAAACGCGATTGCACTGAGCACGTGTAACAAGCCGTTAAACCTCTAGGTGTCCCTAGTAGGAGGAGTGTTGTCTCCTGAGGGTTTTCAGCGGATTATACCCACAAAATCCTATCAACTTGGCTTTTTCGACTTTTATTCTCCAATTAGGTTTTCTAACTAAGAATTCTATTATCTTTTACTTGTAAATTATCCACCCATATTCTTCACACTTCCTCATTATTTAACTTAAGATTATATATGTTATGTAGACCTACTTAGCTTTCGGCATCTCTTAAGTCTTCCTTCTAGGGTTTCATCTTCACTTAGGAATTTCTATCAACTCTATTAAAGATACAAGTTCTATCTTTCATTCCTTTCTCTTATCTAAACTCTAATCACATATCCCTACGTGTGTGTATGGATCACCCCTACACTTGGAAATTCAAATCAAGCAATCGTACTCTCGTCCATTGTCCAAAGCACTTATTAATTAGTGAATTTTTTAAATGAAATTTGCTTACACATCCTTCATGCGACCGTTAATACTTCTTGAGGTACCAACAACCGATTACAAGATATGTTTGCACTTTAAAGCGTAATTCCTAGTCTTGTAACACCCAAGGCTTTTAGCAATGACTCCCAAACTAGTTGGTCTAAGGCACTAGGTGATGAAGCACCCTTGCTAAATATTTTTTTCTATTTTTTACAGCCTTAAGTAATCACAAAAACCAGTGTTCATTATTTTTCCCTCTTTATTCACTTTTTTTCTTTTATTTTCATTTTCTTCGTACTAAGGACTTTAGACAAGAGTATTTCAAGGTCTCTTCTACTATTCCAAGTTTCAAGGTGCGTGATTGTGCAAATTGTAGGGTATACATTTTCAGAATCTAGACTTAAGCTAGGAACTATTTTTCAAACTTATACTCTAATAAGAACATCAATACTCTTCCTTTGTTTCGACTTAGCCTAAGAAGTGAACTTAAAATTTGCCTATTTCTAAATAAACTACAAGGCATATACTTTCTACCGCTAAATTTTAAGGAATGTTATCTTTAGGGTTTTTAATTCACTAAGTCTAAGATCTAGTTGTTCCTAGTCAGTTAACCTATTTATCAAACTCGAGTCAATTAGCCAAAATTGAATACAATAATTTTTATAATTCTTTTGAATTTTTCAATTTTTAAGGGTTTTCAAATAAGTATGCAAATGCAAAAATATGTACAAATGAATGCGAAGGAAGAAGACGTACCCAGCATACCCCCAAACTTGAACTTGACAGTGTCTTCACTGTCATGCTAAACCAAGAGGGTCAAAATACCGGCACTCCCCTGTTTATTTATTTATAGTTTTTTTTTTTATATTTTTAATGTTCTGAAATTTTTATTTTAATTTTTTTTATAGAAAAAGAAAACAAAAATATATATACATATATACAAAGGTTCCCCCCAAACTTAAGCTTGGCCTTACACAAGCCAAAGGTTAGCACCAACCATTCAAAAATCTTATCGTGGTAATGGTATAGTTGGTGCAAGAAAATGAGAAACACGCGAGACCGTGTGGAAAGAAGAATGGTAGAATATGGTCTCGGTGGGGGGAAAGAAGGGCAGAAAGAAGAAAGAAGTGGAGTACGATCTTGAGAGTGTAAATTGAGTGAATAAATTAGCGCAATATGTGATGACCGATATGTTATAAGCGATTGCGCTAACCTATCTACTCGTCGAGAAATGGGATCAAATCCCTCAAGATTCGCAAGAAAACATGGGTACGCCGAACTTGGTATCGGAGATGAAAGCGTAACGGTCATTTGTACGGTCGGGACAATAGGAGAGACGAAAGGGAGTGAATTAGGGATAGTATCTTTCTCACAGTAGTAAACTGTTTCGAACTTGAAAGATACCATTAATGGTTCGAAACTACTATAATCAACCGAGTCTGATGGATCATCTGAAAATGTAAAGGACTCAAACTCGGGCGGTGAGTCATCAACATCGTCCGAAAAAGTGAAACACTCGTAAGTGTTATCATCTGTGAGAACAGTATCGGATTCAAAGAAAAATCTTTCAAGCTCACAGTCTTCAAGCGGGGTCGGAACGATGGGAAGGAGGGAGGGTGATATAACAGTCAAAGGTTCAGGAGGATGAATTGGAAAATCAGACACATCAAACAAAAATGATTCAACCTCAATATTATCCTCAAGACTCTTCTCGATACTATTCTCAATATTCAACTCATCCATGCCATTATCATCAAAATCTAGACGCATATGAGATTCGGGAGAAACATTTAATAACTCAGGATGATGATTTGAACATAAAATTTCAAGCAAATCGACAGGTTCATCATCCGAAATATTCCCGGCTTCTATATCCTCAATCAAGTGAAAATCAATTTCTTTAGACACCTCATAAAAAGCATGGATATCTATCGATTTAGGTTCTAGAGTGGAGGTGTAAAGATCGAAAGGATTAGGTGCGGTTTCACTCGAAAGGGGTTCTTCACAATCTGGCAAATCAAGCACTACAAAATCACACAACTCATCATTTTGGACACATGTTTGAAAATTGGAGTTGTTGGATTCAATAGGGTATGGGTAGGTTTGATTTGGAAATCCTCTCGCATTCTCACTCTTTCCAACCGCCTCCTTATACATTGAAAAATTTGAAGCTAGTGGGAGACTAGCTACCGGTTCACAAGGTTGCATAAGGGCGGCCATGGACGCTTCCACATTCCTCACCATTTTGTTTGTTGCAGCAATATAAGCCTCCAACGACTCTTCCAAACTAGACTTGGGTGGTGAGGGGGTTGCGGTAAAATATTCAAAATTGTTTGGATATGTAAAACTCTCAAAAGGCTGTGTAGAAACAGGGTCTAGTGACGGTGGGAAAGTCGGGTAAGACTGGTAGGAAGTGGGTGGTTGGACAGGGGTAGGGTCAACATATGGATAAAAAGGTGAATAGTTGTGTTGATCCCTAGAACTGGATGAGTGGGGAGGGGTGAAAGATCGACTGCGAGATTGAGCAATATGCTCAGCAATGGACATCGGCCTAGGAGTTACAGCAGAACTTAGAAAAGTGGTGTCAACATATGTAGATGGTAAAGATAGACTTGGTCGACACAAAGTGGGTTGAAAAGTCAAACTGTTTCTTCTAGACGCCTCTATTTGATCTTTCAACGAAATTTTTGGCAAGGAAGGATCGTTTTTAAATTGACCGAACAAATTAACGTACGACGCAAAATTAGGTTCGGGATACCAAAGTTCGGCTAATGATTTATTGTGTGGGGTACCCATGTTAGAAGAAGAAAGGTGACAAGAAGGAAGGTTGGGTCGTGCAAGGATTTATTTGGGGCTAAAAAATTTTGCAAGTTCTATAAAATATTTGTCCTTTTTATTTTCATTTTTCATTGATTTTTTTCTTTCTCTTTATTTGGAAAAATTTTGTTGCAAAAAGATTTTAGAGAAAAGATATGCAACAGCAAAATCTTTTATAGAAAAGATATGCAACATCAAAATATTACTTGCAATCTATTTTATTTCAAGTGGGGCCCAAAAATCCTGCACAAGATTGTTATTTTGGAGAGGAATATATTTTTAAAGCGCACGGAATCTTGCAGGAATTTCCAGAAAAGATATATGGGGATTTGCAGAGGAGAGAATTAGAAATCAAACCGAGCAAATTTCGCGCAGAGAGGAGGCTAAACCGCCGCGGTCCCGCGGTCTGGGGCCCACTTTTGCCGCGGTTTCGCGGTCTGGTGACGGGATCAGCTCCTGAAAAAAATTGTACCGCTCTATGATGGTACTCTCCCTCTGTTCTGATGTACCCTTTTCTGATTTGCCTTCTGGAAATTTCCAGATCCGTCTTTGTGTAGATCCTGCAAGATTTCAAACAACAAAGTATCCCTTCCAAAAATAACAGATTATATATTTTTATGATTTTTCAGATTTTTATGATTTTTTAAATTTTATGATTAACCCGAAATTGCGAGAAGGAAATTTCTACACCATCCCCGGCAACGGCGCCATTTGATTGTTATGTCAAAAACTATTTCTAAACCGCAATCAAGAACGGCGTCGCATGAAGCTAGCCGGTGAGTACGGGTCGGTCCACAGGGATTTTGTGAATCTCTTAGTCGCGCTTACGAGTTAATTCCGAAGGGTGTTCGGATTAATTATTAAATCTAAAAACTGAATTAACCTAGGGCAATTATCTAGATCTACTCTTGCTAGGGCTAGGTTTAGGGATGGTTTGGAAATATAATTAAATCTCACCGCTTTCAATACCCGAATGAAGATCTGTGAGGAGTTATGGTAATTATCAATAAAGGGGATTAGATCCGTTCGGGAAGGTGTTCCTTCCTCTAGGTTCTTGTCCTTCCTTTAGAGATCCTTACCCTAACCTCCATGGAAAACACGCGCAACCGGTCCTTTACACTACGGTGTCATCGTTACCTCGAGGGGTAGGATGCCGTAGGGCGCGGTATGTGCGTGTATGCATGGAGTCCTATTGTAAATATTTGGTGGGTAAGAAAGGGATGAGAGATCTCATCTCTCAAAATCCTTCCTCAAAGCTAAACCCTAAACAAGTTCCTAGGGCATGAAATTAAATCTACCTAGGGCAAGGAATTGAAATCTACACTAGGGCAAGAAATTAAATTACTTACAGACGGCTCTCTCCAAACATCAACGCAGGGTTGTCAGATCTGAATTCACGAAGTGAAAAGAGGCACCGATGCTCTCCAAAAGATTTCTAAATTTTATTTATTAAAGGGAGGCATAAGGTTTACAATCTTTAGAGTTCTATTTATAGGAAATAGAAACCCTAGGTTACATTTTGATCCGCATGTCTACAATTACAAAAATAGCCCTATAAAGACCAGTCAACGTCGCATCAAGTTTAGGTAAAATTTTCAGCTCCTGATTGCGCTTGATGGCCGCGGAACCGCGGCTTTGGTAGGGGTTTGGCCGCGGTTCCACGGCCCAATAGTGGACTTGGCTTGTCAAATTTTTTGTGCTGCTTTTGGGCTTTATTTTCTTGATGTTTCTACATGTCCTTTTCCATTTGGGCTTCTAGGTTGGTTCCAGATCTTCAGTGAACAATTTGCAATGGATTTTTAACCATTCGCTTTGAGTCGATGTCTTGAATCTTGCTTTGTGAATTGTTCCTTATGTAGGCTTGATCAAGATTCTCTGTTTGTTGGTTAAAGTCCACATTTTCATCGTTTTTACATCGTTTGCACTGTTTTCTGTCCAAGAACCTGTAACATGTAACATGTAGCAGACATGCATCAAAAGCACCTGTTTATTTATAAAAAGAATAAGAATGGGGAATATAATAATGCAATAATATGGTGTGAACAACTGGCAATGATATATGATTGATGTATGCGATTACAGTATAGCACCTTGATTTTGACATGTGTTGATGATGATATTATACAAATAATGAGACACGTAGGTGATACTTGACCCGTACCCCGATATTAGGATGTCGTACGATGGATTTTACTGTATGAGGCATAGATATGATGATTGATCCGCACTCTTGATTCGAGGAAGCTGTACTACGTACGTAACGCAATTGAGGCTGAATCGCCAACTATTAGAGATATGGATTCAGACCTTAGGTGGACTCTTAATTCTTATTGACTAGTTTCTTATGTTTAGTTCCTTAGGAGGTTAGATGGACACTAGTTTAGGCCCGAGTCATATAGTTGTAGTTATACTTGTATATTACAGATGAGTGGTTATTACACATCCGTCTTTACATTCATACCGTAATCATAATGTTGCATGTTCATACATATGGTTCTATAATCAGTATAAAACTCTGCCTGTTAGGACACCAGCACCATTACCGATGATGCGCATATTCCACGCACACTTATTTGCCGGCTCACACACATCATCATCGGTAATTGCTATGTCACGTACACTTTAGATCATATTATCTTTTATTGATTCAATCAGCTAACAGCTAGATCGATATAATATTGTAATTACTCTCTGGTGTTAATATAGACATGGTATTTATTACTTAGACATTTCATGCATTCGCATTTTCATGTTATCATGCAGTATTATAGGGCATATGCCGACACTTATCATATACTTACTCATGATTTTTGGGATTTTGGATTTCTATGAGATTTCTGGATTTTTGGGGAAAACCGCAAGAATATATAAAAACTTCTCTCTCTCTCTCTCCTCCTCTCCTTTTAAAATATAAGATGCGGTTTTCTCATGATGTATGTGTCGTCCACCATGAGATTTCATGTTTTCTGTTGGATTTCGACGAGTGGATGAACCGTCTCGGGTACATGGTGGGCCCGGTATGGTACCCCGGGGCAAGAAGATCGAGTTGTAGACGATGAGCCTGGCAGGAGAGGACTACCTACCGGTGATGTCTGGCGCGGCGGATATCCGGAGGATACCGACCGTTGTCGTGAGATTTGATGATATGGGCCGATCCGGACTGACGGAGCCCGAGATATTGAGACCATGAGACATTGAGATTATGAGGTATTGAGACTTGAGATTTACATGTTTTGTGTCGATGCTTGACACGGATTTCCATGGATTTCATCGTTGATATTTCATATTTCTATACACATTTTACCATGATAAAAGCTAAAGATTTCTTATAAAGATATATCTAGATTACAGGATTGGTTATTTTACATTCATGGTGCATGCATACTCATTCACATGACATAGTACTATATGAGGCACTGACACGAGCACGGAGCTTTTGCACTTGCACGTAGCTTATTATCCTGTCTTACTTGATGACTAGTAGTATATTAGTATATTATTATGACCTAGGATAGCGTCGTGCATTCGATTTCTTTTCGCAGATATCTTCTACTCCCGAGTTGGTAACTCACCCCCGTTGTGCCAAATTTTATTACAGGTTCGATGTACAGGTTTTCCTGGCAGCTTGCTGGCACATCTATTCATTCAGAGTGATTTGCACGGTAGGTTGGTTCATTTGTATCTGGGCCGCCATTGTACTTTTATTATTTCATTTGTATCTAGAAATCTCCATCAACCAAACTTGTATTACTTGATAGTTACTGGACCAGTTATTTATTTCGACCTTAGAGTCGCGCTTGTATTATTATGATATCTGGTGGTTTTGTTTTCTTTGAGTTTTGAGCCTCGCCCTTTGGCGTTGTATACTATTGTGCATTGGTGTGGTTGTTTCCGCCTTTTGGCGTAGAGCTAGCTCCCGTTTGGGGATGCTTTTTTATTGTTTATATGTATTTATTCTTGTTTGTACCCGTTTGGGGCCAGTTTTTACAAAGAAGACTCTGCCAAAATTTTTGAGAACTTGGATGTTGTTTTTAAACTTGTTTCCTACATGTTTTCCTTAACTTCTTCTTCTTTTATGGTTTAGATTTATGGGCTTCGGCTTACTTAGGTTACGTTGCGCCTCTAGACACTTCGTAATCTAAGTGCCGGTCACGTTCCGTACTTTCGGGTCGTGACATCGCCTCTGGGCTCGAGCAGAATCAAGATACCTCGGCTCTCCCACCGAGGTCATCTTGCTTGGTCTCATCGACCGACCAACAGCACCGTTTGCAGGCGTAACCGCCATCCCGCGAATCTCGCCATGCGCAAGATCTCCGCCGACCACATCTCACGTTCTACGCCACTACGATCGCTCATTAACGAGCCTGTCTCGCCATTAATGGAAGGTCCCTCTCATCACGCGGGCATGACGTCGGGAGCGTAACGGCCGGCGTGATTCTCGCGCCCGCCTCGCCTGCTGCCACCGCTATATAAACCCCCTCTTCAGACGATTGAGGTAAGCCATTTTGACTCCACTAAATCGTTACTCTGCTCGGATCTCTAGTCTAACTTGATCGTCGGAGGGTCCTCGGTAGAACAACCACCCCGGGACTTCTTTGCAGGTAACTCGGCAACCACAAGCTCAACCCATTGAGATCCACACGCTTCAGGAGCGACAGTCTCCAGGCCAAATCTCAGCGACCCATCGCCGCCATCAGCAGATCAACAGAAGGAAACATCTGAAGGAGATTTCAGGCTCCGTCAGACCTAGACTCCACAAGCAAACAAGGATGTGTTCAGGAAGATGACGGTTCTGTTGAACTGCCGGTTTTGGTTGCCAACCGGGTGAAACCAATGTTGGTTGAACCGGGCTTTGTGACTCAATTAGGAGGGATTTTAAAAATAAGATGAGACCATTAGGTGGGGATACCAATAAAAAGCTGACCAACCTCCCTACCTTCGAGCTGGGTATGCTTTCTGTACTAGTAGGAACTCAACCCATTCTTTCTTCTGTTGGAAAGAACGGTGAAAAGGCTATTAATTGATGGTGACCTCATTACTGTAGCTAATACAATGGATCTTTTGGGGGGCCCAAGATATTGTGAGGGTTGAGGGTATAATGACAAGTCATGGGGTGGCTCTTTCTGTGAACGAGGAGAGCAGTATGATTCATGTTTCTTCCCATGTGATACTTCTTCAACCATGGATCCTTTTCATTTTGATACTTTGAGTTTCTTTTACCCTGCTGGGGTTCGATTGCCTTCAAGCATGATATTACTTCTGAGCAACAGAAGGTTTTCACGAAGGTGTTCAAAGCGGTGGGCCAGGCAGAAAATGCGGAGGCTGTTGCTCCTCAGATGGAAGAGGTCCTGCGTATTTGTATGGGTTGTGACAAGTGTGGAGAAGGGGTCAAAGGAGCCAGGGCATATCAATTCGTATTATACGGAGGACCCCCAACCTTTTGTCTGGTGGAGCTTGGTGAAAGAAGGAATTCTTCTACGGAGTTACGACGAAGAAATGAAAGCTATCGATGCTAGGGAATGTATTCGACATAACACCAATGACCTTATTAAGAGTTGGGATGGCGAAGATAATTTGGATTGTGTTGATCTTTTAGAGGGTGAGGAGAGAATTAAGGCTTTGATTACGCCAGAGGGTTCGGAGGAGGAAGATTGTGAAGACCGAGAAGTCTGATTCTGATAAAGGGTTGTTAAGGTGGTAGGGGACGGCGTTGGTGTTGCAAGGATGGCTAGTAAAGGGTTCATTGAAAAATAGGTTGAAGGCGATGGTGCGAAATGTCGTAGTGAGATGCAACGTTTAAGAAGAGGAGACAGAGAGCTTTTGATACCCAAGAGCTTATTCAGAACGCAGTGAAGGCGGGAACTTCTATGTACTGCTATTGATTTTATGAATGATGTTTTCCTAAAAAATCTTGCTAGAGTGTGTGGGGTCTCACTAGGTTCTAGTGACGACGAGGTTAGTGCTAATATTGCGATGACCAGGAGTTGGGATTTAGACCGACATGGTTTGAAACCCAAGGTGGTTCCAGTTCGGGTTGGTGAACACCCTGATTGTTCATCAATAAGGTTAGAGGAATTATCAAACTATTGTAGATGAATTAGATCTTTTGGAATGTTAGAGGTACGTGCACTTGCGCAAAACAAAATACTTGTAAGGGATACTTTGAGAGGATCTTATCCTGATATTCTAGGAATACAGGAAACAAGGTTGGAGACACCGGTTGTCTCCCATTTTAGTAGAGGTGGGTTGCGACGGTTAGACCGTTGGTGCTTTATTCCCTCAATTGGCTTTGCCAGGGGTTTGGCCTTGGGGATCAACTCGTCTTTGTTTGAAGTTTTGGAGGAATTAGTGGGTACTTTCTCGATTTCCATGCTGATTAAACGTCGCAGTGATGTTGTGTTTTCCTTTGTACTAATGTCTACGGGCCGAATATTATTTCCCTCCGTGCGGGTTTTTGGGACGGATTGTAATCTCTGTGGAGGTTCTCCAACCATATTTAGGTGATGGGAGGAGATTTTAATATTACTAGATTTGCTCACGAGCATCCTGGGAGAGGGTCCTCGGATAGGGATAGGGACAAATTTAACGATGTGATTAGAAATTGTGGCTTGATTGATATTCCTATTAGAAGCAGAAGATTCACTTGGTTTAATCACCAAGAATCTCATATCCTCGCTAAATCGGATAGGATTCTTGTGTCTGTGGAATGGGATAGAGTGTTTCCATAGTCGGTGGGTGAATCTCTTAGCAAATTCATTTCAGATCATATCCTAATCTGTTTAAAGTTGGGAGAGGGTTGTTTCCCCAATATTTAACCTAATAAAGAATAAAGCTCTGTTGGAACTCAATGAGGCAGCGCCTCACGTGCTCTCCACAAGAGCGTCAGCGCCAAAGCCAATTTTATACGATTAAAATCCTATGATGGCCTCCCACGTGCTCCTCTGGCGGACGCCAATGTGTAAAGCAGAGAAACACTTTCTGAATAAAAAGTCAAACTCTTAGAAGGCACATCACGTGCTATCCACACGGGCGCCAATATGCAAAGCACAGAAATGTCCATCTTAAGAATTAAATTCTTAAGCGGCGTCCACATGCACAATATGTGAGCGCCAGCACCCAAGTTAATATCTGTAGAATTAAATTCTACATTTCTCCAATAAAAATTGGGATATTCTTTGTTAAATAGAGTCGTTGGATCAAAAATCCAGTGGAGAAAACATCTCCCAAATCATTCTAAATAAGAACGATACTCTCGGTTGGATCAATGATCCAACAATAGAATAAAATTCTATTTCTTGGGAATATTTTCCCTCAACTTTTCAAAATAAGAAAGACCTCGATCTGTAAAACAGAGAACCGCTAGATTAAAAATCACAATTTCACACAATAAAACTCTGCATATAGGAAAATATTTCCTCAATCTTGTTAAAAAAACAACAAGAAAATATGTTCTGTAAAACAGAAATTCTTGGATCAAAAATCCAACGGTGGGTAAAATTCCCCAAATCAATTGGAATCTCTCAATGAGAGGTTTCTTCAAAATTAATTATCAAATTGCCTCTACTATATAAAGGACCCAAAACTTTAAGTCTGCAAGAGATGAACCCCCCATAAGCTTCTAAAAAAAAGAAACAGAGAGCTTCAAAAGGAACAGAGAATTAAATTCTCAAGGAAGAATATCTCCATCCTCAAAAACTCTAGGTAAATAAAAAAATAGAGATCAAAACATCACATTTATCTATTGAAGGGTTTAACCCTTTTAAAAGAACTCAGTTCTTTCTCTGAATCTGAGATCCGCGAGGCAAACCTTCCACAAGTTAAGAATTTAATTCTCATTGGGAAGAACTTGTTCTTGAGAATCAAAAATTCAGAAAAGAACCAGAAATTGAGTTCCTTAAAAACAAAGCATACAAGAGAATTCTAGTTCTTAAAAATGAATCTTGATTTTAGATCTTCAAAACAAAGATCCTGGTGATCATTAATGGACAAAAATGCCATCAACAGAGGAGAAAGGTATCCAGCGCCCCACGGGCTTCTCACGTGGACGTCTCTAAAAGCGTCTAGCGTCTCACGTGCTTCTCACGTGGGTGCCACAAAAAGAAGAGTGCCTGGCACTCATTGGGCGACGCCCGGCACCCAGCACCGCATGTGAAAATCACGAGGGCACTATAAAGTGCTCAGCACTCCATAAGAAAAAGAGAGCCAAACGGCTGAGTATTCAACACTTATTGGGCAGCGCCCAGCGCATCACGTATTCTCCATGTGGACACCATAAAAAGCGCCTAGCATTCCATATAAAGACAAAATGAGTAAAGTGCTCAACACTTATTGGACAATGCCTATAACTGAAAGCTCCACATGTTTATATATGGGCGTCAGAACTCGTATAAGTGCTCAGCACTTTTTGCATAAAAAAAAAAGGGACTGAATAAACAGAGCCCAAGCTAGTGCTTAGCACTTTTTCAAAAAATAATGGGAAGACTAAGCAAACTAAAGCCCAAATTGGTTAAGTTGCTAAAGTCTTGCAACTGAGTCCAAATGCTCCGTTGTTGGATCTCAACTAAAATTTGATAATCCTTAAATGTTGCTAAGTTGATCTCAGTCTTAAATAAGACTTACGTATTCTTAGTTAAAAATAAATTGAGCCCGAACACTTATATGTTTAAGTTGATCTTAATCTCAAATTAGATTAACGGTCCTTAAACCAAACAAAACATTTTTAGGTCAAATTGGTTGAGTATATTTTTATGATATCCAAATTGATATCCAATCTAATTCTAGTCTCAAACATGACTAATGATCTCCCATCGATGATATCCAAAATGATATTCATCTCATGTCTCCTAAGTTAATCGCAGTCTCAAATATGACCGACGATTCTTTGGTCCATCACACCCCTTTCCCTCAAATTCGGGATTTGGTTCAAGCGTACATCTCTTCATACCTCTGGTAAATGTCAACGTTTTCAAAGAGGTGGCGGGTCCCGACGATCAACAACTTTTTTTGTTGATGCACTTCCAAACTGACGTGCACACCTCAAATTGGATCGTGTCCCAAATTGGGCACTTTCCATACTCCATTGTTCACTCTGCCATGTAACAAATAAACATGCGCATATGGTGAATGATAGACCGAAATGTCCCTAAACTAACATTCGCCCCCAAATACGGCGATAATGGACTGAAATGTCCTTAAACTAATATTCTCCCCCAAATACGGCGACAATGGATCGAAACGTTCTTAAATTAACATTTCGTCTCAAACATGGCGATAATGGACCACGATATTCTCAAACTAAAATAATCGAGCCCAAATGCTCATATGTTTAAGTTGATCTTAATCTCAAACCAGATTAATGATTCATAAATCAAACCAAACCCAAATCTAAGAATATACGGATTTGGACTAATTCATGCCCTACGCACGACAACATAAAATAGTCTCCGTATACAATCCACGGGGAACCAAAATAAAATAAACATACACACGATACGAAGTGAACCTCCGGAACATGAGAATGTGGTTATCGCGATGCGGTAACGTAATTAACTGCAGGGGTTTGCGCCCGTAGGAAAGAGCGTCCCCACAATAAAAAAAAAACCTCTCACAAACGAGGGGAATCTGATAAAGTCTGCTACAACGGCCGCATCCGTCCAAACCTCCGATATACGTGCCATAAATCAACTTGGTATCTTCAGAGAGTTGGACGGATAAATCCAAATAGCATCTGCCCCCCAGGATTCAGACCAGACATCCCAACGTCCCTGGGATTCAGACCAGAAATCCAAATAGCATCTGCCCCCCTAGGAGACCATATATTTTCTGTTTTGAGAGGATTTAGTTGTCTAAACCATCTCTTAAGCATTGTGTGCTCTCGTCTTGGGGGACTAATACCGTGGGTTTGTCGGGTTTATCTAGTTGGTATAAATGTATTAAAGAGTTAAGGGCGGCGCTGGGACCTTGGGCTAAATTTGAGTTTGGAAACTTTTTAAGAGTTAAGGGTTAAATTTATTGATGACCTAGAGGATAGATCTGAACTTTCGGATAATTTGAGGGAGGATAAGACAAGGCTGCAATTAGAGTTAGAGAACCATAATTTAGCTGAGGAAATTTATTAGAAACAACGCTCGCATATTACCTGGTTGCAGGAAGGGGATGCCAATATGGCATTTTTCTATAGAATGGATTCTAATAGGAGAAGACCTAACAACATCATAGAGTTGGAATTGGATGACAGGTCTGTTAGTTATATGTATGCCCTAGAGGCCATTACTGTACATAGGATGTATATTGTAGTGGATGCTGGGACATATATAGGGAGGACTTTCTTGCTCGACATGATAGTATACTATCTGGTTACTCTTTACCTTAACGTGTATACTGATTGTCTCTCTATTACATGTTGGTAAAGCCCTTAGGATGTGTACTTGACTACCTGGACTATGATGCGGATCATACTAGTGGGGACATGGTAGTCCATAAGTACATCCTTCAAAGTCCCTAGTCGTGGGTGTATCGAGACGGGGCATCGATATACCAGAGTAGACTAGCGTGTACCTTCTCGACCCATACAGATGGGCGATGGATGATCCCATATCCATTGGTGTTTGACATCGGAGATGATATACGGGTGCTCAGTAAAGACTGGGTACACTGGACGGACTCGCCGAGAACTCCCAGATGGTATTATACCTCACGTCAGATGGCAGTTCTCTGGTGACACTGGTACAGAGTAGTCTGTTGACCCGAGATCGTCATAGAGTCTTGTGTGGTTCCCACTGTGCTTTGATTTCCATCTTACCACGTCCAAGAGGGCGTGCAAAACGGTGGTCTTTGGGTACAGTCCCGAGTCACATGGAGGCAATGAGCGATAGGAGGGGATTCGTCTCTCCCGGTATAGGGGGTTGATGTTGCGCTGTGTTCGATTGGCTATAACAGGAAATCCCTGGCCAGGGTTGCTGAGATTTACTGGTAAGTGTTACCAGTAGTATCTCGAATTGTTATAGACCTCATATCGACATGACTTATCGAGCCATTGGGGTCTGACGTTTACCACCCCTAGGCAAGATATGCGACATATCAGACGATCAGACCGGACTGTACGGTAGTGTTACTGGTTGGATTCACTGGAGTGTGAGCGGGCTTGCTCGTCGATCTTCAGATCGCTCAATACCCGGGTGGCCGTTACGTTTAGCAGACCGCTTGCGGCTTGTGGGTGTTTGATATGATCATCATCTGCTGCCGGCGTATTGACGAGTCTTTAGAGTCCTACACAGAGGTTTCCTGGCTCAAGCGAAACAAAATAGGAGCGCATATGAGATATGTGCGGGACCGAGAATAATGCGTGTATGTGATACCGTATTCCATTCTCGCGATGAATGTATCGAATGGTTATATGCGATATAACCTAGTTATCGAATCAAAGGTTGATTCGATAAGCCGATACATTGAATACTAGTCGGTTATATGCGATATGACCGGATCGTTAAATCAAGTGTTGATTTAATGATTTATTGTATAATTATATATTTGATATATTACTTTGCATTAACTAGTATCGGTTCACTTTAAATGGATTTTCTCGCTCGGGTGTGCGCATTGCATATGCGATATGATTTTGTGCACTTGCTTGTATCATGTTTGATGATACATGCAATACTTGGTTAAATGTATGTTTAAACCATAGTTAGTTAATGGTTAAGGGTTTTAAATGATTTATTTATTGTTTTATTTATTTTTGGCAAAAGGAAAATGGTGGCTTTATTTATTTCTTTTGTTGAAGTTTCTTGAACTTTTGAAAAGTCCACCATTTTTGTTTTATGCCAAACCCTAACCACTCACTAACTTTGGTTAACTCTCTACACTTAACTATGGTAAGTGTTATGATAAGTATTGATTTTTCTTTTGATTATTAATTAACTTATCATATCATTTCTTCTTCTTCTTCCTTGAACTCAAGAAGAAAAATATTTCTTCATCAATGGTGAATTGAGCAAATGAGTGAGAAATCCAAAACTAAAGTTTACCCACTTCCTATTTCTTCATCCTCTACCTCTTGCCAAGTAGTAGAGTGTGTTTCCTTCACAAGTTTTCAAGACTTGGTGAAGGTGGAGCTCGATCTAGTGATGCTTCGACGTAGATCATCTTCGGCACGTCGTCGACGACCTAGCCCGTCCAGTCTCCGATGAAGCCGACGCTAGAGCCCGGATTCGATTTGGACAGCGGAGAGGACCTCATCTCGGAGCTATGGAGGTGGAGCACCGGATCTACAAAGGTTGTATTTCCGTATTCTCATTAGCTAAGTTGTTAGCTAGTTTCCTTTTCGCCTAGATTTCTAGCAAACGATCCGTACATTAGAGTTTCTCGGCACTAGAATTTTTGAAATTGGCATGATCGATGCCTTGTGAGACCTCACTAGAGTGCCTAGGAACTCTACAGTGGTATCAGAGCCTAGCTAGAGCCTTAGGCGAAGTCCAGACGGAAATTGAAGTCCGAACGAACCCGAAAACCCAAACATAACATGCTCTCTGTCCAGATTTTAAAATTGTGGATTTTTCAAGATTAAAAATGTCCAGAAAGTCAAGCAGGGTTTTCTAAGAATTACTGTAAAATTCGTGGACCTGATTCCACTTTCCCACCGCCCTTCCGCGGCACGAGCATGGCTCGTGCGGCGGAAGCGCGGCCGTTTTGTCTTTTCTGGCGTCCAAATTTGTACAGTAATTCACAGTATGCTGTTCTGGTTTTCCTGGGTATTTTTAATATTTTTTCAAGAGTTGAATTTTCAGAGGTGGTTTTGGGGTTTCGGAGTTTCGATCGGAATATCAAATTTTGTCTGTGTGGCTTTCCGGATAAATTTTAGAATATGTTAAAAAGTTCGACCAGATATAAATACCCAATTTTTCCCCTGTTGGGAAATTTCCAAGTGTTGGATTTTTCCGTGGTTTAACGACGTTCTAAGTAGTGCAAGTAACGCGATGGACCCTCTAGAAGACAACAAACCTTAACTCGATTATGTGACCGTCTTGAACTGCCCTTTAAACCTTCGGGTTTGGGGCAGTACGGCGTGCCACATGTGAGGCGTTGGCTTGACCCTTCTACGGCTGGACCGTTGGTACTGAGGCACGAACTGAATATTGTTAGACTTATTTCATGTGTTGATCTGTATCGGGAAAACTTGGGTGTTCGGTTGTTCGATCGAAAAGTTTAACATTTTCTGTTTATCCGGAATGAGATACAATAATTGGAATTCACAAGTAGTTATGTGATAACTGAATGAATGTTATAAACGTAGCAATTTAGTCTCACTTGATCGGTTGCCACAGAATTTTGATGTGATCAAAAGTCCGTCGCAATCACGTAGCGTACGCGGATACTCGCCGGGTAAACTTGATAGACAGCTTCACTCCATAGCCCCGACCAAGTGACTGTAGGAGAACCCCGTCGCCGAAAGCATCCGTTAGGGTGCTCGCGGTAGCGGTGTTCCACGGGTTTGGGGCAGTACGGCGTGCCACATGTGAGGCGTTGGCTTGACCCTTCTACGGCTGGACCGTTGGTACTGAGGCACGAACTGAATGTTGTTAGACTTATTTCATGTGTTGATCTGTATCGGGAAAACTTGGGTGTTCGGTTGTTCGATCGAAAAGTTTAACATTTTCTGTTTATCCGGAATGAGATACAATAATTGGAATTCACAAGTAGTTATGTGATAACTGAATGAATGTTATAAACGTAGCAATTTAGTCTCACTTGATCGGTTGCCACGGAATTTTGATGTGATCAAAAGTCCGTCGCAATCACGTAGCGTACGCGGATACTCGCCGGGTAAACTTGATAGACAGCTTCACTCCATAGCCCCGACCAAGTGACTGTAGGAGAACCCCGTCGCCGAAAGCATCCGTTAGGGTGCTCGCGGTAGCGGTGTTCCGCCTTGGTGCACTTCGTCGACGGTATCGGGGGTGCGGCCGTCTACTGAAGTTTGCGACGAGCATTCGATCAGGATGTCGGGAATCTTGTTGAATTACCCGACTCGGTATTGAAAAGTTTTTTCGATAATGAGACTAAAATGCGGGGTTTATAATTGTTAGGCATGCGATGTCTAAGTAATTCATTTGGTCAGGCATGCGATGTCTGAGGTGGTTGCGGATTCCAACTGTTGTAGTTTTACACTTTCTTTTCTGTGACCGTAAGTGTAATATGTGATATCGCCGGTTTCGTTGCTATATGTCAACGAAAATTGGGATGGACATATTTACTTACGTTGATGACATGTGATGTTATGTGTTGCTGGATATGTTATATTGGATCGTCGTGTTTGAATAGCCGGGGGTTTTTATGTGAGATGAGTGTTTTTCATTTTCATTCATGTAAAAACTTGTATGTAATATTCATTTATTGGGGCACTTCCAGGTTGCGGAAGTTGTCACCTTTTGTATATTATTTACTTTTCCACACTAGGATAGACCCAAGGAGGAGGGCACAAGTAACCGGGTTCTGGGGTCCAGTGGGAGACCAACTCGAGGAGTCGAGTCCGGGTCTCCTAACTCCAGAATTGGTAGGGTTGCTTGCCGCTCTCGTAGGGGTCTAGGGGTGTGGGATTGGCTATTCGTTACGACCGTGGAATCCGTGTTTTATACTGGCTCGTATTGAAAACACGGACGTCCTAGTATATCCAATATTTCATATGATTCTTCTGCTGCGATATCTGTGATGCGATCATGTGATGTTCTTTGATAGATACAGTATAGAGTATATATGATATATTATATAGGCGTTACTTATGTTTTACACCCGCGCTAGCCCTCCCCCGCTCTGCCGTTAGTTACCTAACCTAACGGTGCACGAGGGGACATCGAGGCGAATGCGGATGGCATAAGTGTACGTCGTATTTATCTGTGATGTTTAGGTACTTAAATGATGGGACTTCATTAATGTGATTAATGAAAGAAAAGAAACCTAAAGATGTTGTAGAATCGAATTTCAAAATAAAACAGGTAGCTACAGTTCTTGCTTTGCACAGCGGTATATACGATATATCCTGCACCTTATTCGATAAGGAAAGGACCGAGATCCCTTCACCGGGAGTGACTCCTTTAGCAATAACTGGCAGATGCTACACACTCGGTTTGTCTTTTGATAGCTTTTAAGTGTTTTTGCTTTGCACAGTGATATATATGATATATCCCGCACCTCATTCGACGAGGAAAGGACCGACGATCCCTTCACCGGGAGTGACTCCTTTAGCAAAACTAGAAAAGCCTCAAAAGCACTCCATTTTTAAAATCGTTTGATTCTACAACGATATCAAGTTCATTACGCAATAGGTTTTCAAAAAAAACCTGTCGTAGCCCTCCGTCATTTCAGATAAGTCCTAGTTAGTATTCGTGCTACGTTTGTTGACTATGTTAAGGCGTAGTGGGCGGTAGCTAATTAGTGCTTATCTGCATAAGCATATGATGTGATTGGATTAGGGTAGTCGTGCGACTTTGTTGACTATGTTAAGGGTCGTGCGGGTGGGTTTAATTCAATCGGGAAATGACGGGCTGAACTTGACTAGCACTTATGATTTGTTGACTATGTTAAGGTCATATAGCTGCTAGGGGCAAAATATTATCGGGAATTTCAAGTGTTGAAATTTGCAATGAGATTGCATACCTTCTATGAGATAGTTGGATCCCGATACCCGCTGCGAGTAAGAGTTACTCCTGGGAGAGTTTTATACATTACAATTAGCCAATCAAGTAGGTGTCTAGAAAGGTGTTAACGAGGTTACGCCTCTGGGAAAACGAGGTTTACATTAATTAGGTTCGTGCGAAAGCACGGGGGACCTCCCTCAAAGTACCGACACTGGCCTGGCTGAAAGATTGGCGAACTTGTAGTGTGTAATTAATCCCGGCTAGTCTTTCCTTTTAGGGTTTGAAGGAAGATTTGATAAAAAGCAGTGGGAGCCATCCTGATTAGATAAAATAATAACCAATCTATTCTTGAAAGAGCGCACGCTGAGTGTTTTCTTCTCTCTCTCTCCTGGTAGCGACCATATCACGCCTTAATCAAGATAATAATACGGATTATTGACCGAACCCGCTTGTTATACTGAGCTGGGGAACGTTGGTCCCGCTCCAACTTATAATTGTTATAAGACAGAGCAGGAAATTGGGGAATACCAGATTTCCCGTGCCGCCCAAACGAAGAGAGTGCATGCTGATGCATCATCTTCGGGTGTGTTCATTATACAGAACTGTTTCTCAGTATCCTCTGAATCCTTGGTATATGATACCGGATCAGGATCCCAGATATGTAAGATGTTACATAGGGCTACAAAAGGGTAGAAAAACTGAGAACGGGTGATAAGTTTCATGAGGCAGAAAACGGGGCAAGTGTTGCAGCCAAGTCTGTTGGTCACTGTCACCCTGTATTGTAATACATTGATTCTGAACGTATGTTATTAGATACCGAACCTGATATACAAAACCATATCTGTCTCTTTATTAGTAAAGAAACGATAATATTTTGTATTGTTGGATAATGTTTTGAACATTTCCTATATCAAAAGTTGATCGGTTCAGGCACGCTATCTAAAAGCATTGATGTTCTAAATCAAACTACAGTTCTTGGTATATAAAACACACACAAGAGGAAGAGTTCAGAATTGAACCATTCGTTCTTGAGGTATTGTAGACTGGGTCATATCATTGCGACCCGACTAGCTAGAGTTACACAATGATGCATATTTAAATTAGTTTGAATTTACATCTTGTGAAACTCGCCAGTCATGTCACAAAGATAAGATGACACCAGCTCTGTTTATTGGAAACAGAGAAAGAGTTAGTGAACTCTTGGGATGATACATGTTGATGTATGTAGGTCCCCTATCTACACATACCAAGACCGGTTCTTTATACTTCATTACGTTCTCTGATGATCTCTTTAGATTCAGACCTATGTTCCTGTTGAAACACAAGTCCGAACCTTTTGAGATATTCACAGAATATAAGTTAGAAGTAGAGAACCAAAATACGGGTATAAGTATTATGTCCTATGATGAGATCAAGGAGGAGAATACTTGAGCATGGAATTCCTGGACTATTCTAAAGGAGAATGAGATTCTCTCTTAGCATTACTTCTCCGTATACACCATAGCACGATGGTATATCGGGGCGGAGCAGATACACCCTATTTGATATGGTGTGCTCTATGATGAGTACTACTGAGTTACCTTTTTCCTATTGGGTGTTATGCACTTGTGAAGTTGCATACCTATTGAATAGGGTTTGAATCAAATCAGTTGCCTACTGCTTCATATGTGATATGGAATGGGAAGAGCCCATCTCTTAAGTCAGTTAAGATTTGGGGTTGTCCGGCCTATGTCTAAAAGCAAAATCCGGACAAGCTCGAGGCAAGGTCTGTAATGTAGAACTGGAAAAGTTCCAGCTATACAAACTACAGCAGGTGATTTGGTACAACCAAAGGATTCAGTAGATGCCAACGAACCTCAGCCTCTCCGCCGATCTAGTAGGGTTCCTCACCCACCTGAGAGATACTTCGGTTTCTCTATGACAGTGGGGGCGAGGATTACATCATGAGATGATGACCCAACTAGCCTCGAGCTGGCCATCAGGAGTAAGACTCTGTAAGAATGGCTGGATGTTTAGCGATCTGAGATGGAATCCTTATACACCAACAAAGTATGGACTTTAGTTGCTATATCTGAAGGGTTAAATCCCCATCAGGAGCAAGTATATCTTGAGAAGATTACTTGGTGTACATGGAAAAGTTGAGACTTTCAAAGCTAGACTTGTTAAAAGTTTGCATCATTGACCAGCTGTGGATAATGATGAAACCTTTTCAAGTAGCTATGCTTAAGTCCATCCAGATCCTACTTGCCACGGCTACATACCATGACTACGATATCTTGTGGTTGGGTGTCATGACTGCTTTTCTAAATGATGTTTTAGAAGAGTGCGTCTATAAGTACACAGCCAGAGGGCCTCGTAGACAGTGGGAGCAGCGGAAACGTGTGCAAGATGTTTTATAAGATAAAGCAGGCATCGCGGAGTTGGAACGTCTGTTTTGATGCGTTAGTCAAAGAAGTTGACATCATCAAAATGGTAGATGAACCTTGTATAAACAAAAAGGTAGTAGGGAGTATGGTGGTGATCCTCGTAGAGTACGTGGATGACATACTCTTGATAAGAAAGGAGTTTCTTATGCTACGCTCGATCAATCTCCGTTTATCATAAAGATTCTCCATACAGGATCAAAGTGATACCTCCTTAATCCTGGGTTTTGGATCTATGAGATAGATTTAATTGGATGTTAGGATTCTCACTAGTTGTAGTGAGATGGTATCAAGCGATCCTGGGGAGAATCACTGGAAGTGTTCCAGGGTGATAAAGACGACTGAATGTCAGTCGCAGGCATTGTCTTTACCCTCAGTAAAGGGACGGTATGTTGGAAGAATTCCAAGCTAGATACCGTGACATACTAGACGATAAAGGCAGGATACATCGCTACTTAAGATGCTACCAAAGAGGCTGTTTGGATGTATAATGGTTCATGAGATGAACTATGTTCCTCCCATTGTGTGACAATGGAGTTGTGGCTTTTGCCAAGGAACGTCCGTCCCATCAGTGATCCAGACTTATTTTATGGCAGTATCGCCTGATCATGGAGATGGTTGATCTCCAGGCTGATCGAGGTTAGAAGAGCAGACTCAGAGGACAACACGGCGGATCCACTCACGAAGGCCTATTCCCAGAGAGAGACTTTTATGGGATGGTTGAGTATGAGATACTACAACCACTGCTACAGATGGCCCTAGTGCAAGTGGGAGATTGTTAGTTATATGTATGCCCTAGAGGCCATTACTGTACATAGGATGTATATTGTAGTGGATGCTGGGACATATATAGGGAGGACTTTCTTGCTCGACATGATAGTATGCTATCTGGTTACTCTTTACCTTAACGTGTATACTGATTGTCTCTCTATTACATGTTGGTAAAGCCCTTAGGATGTGTACTTGACTACCTGGACTATGATGCGGATCATACTAGTGAGGACATGGTAGTCCATAAGTACATCCTTCAAAGTCCCTAGTCGTGGGTGTATCGAGACGGGGCATCGATATACCAGAGTAGACTAGAGTGTACCTTCTCGACCCATACAGATGGGCGATGGATGATCCCATATCCATTGGTGTTTGACATCGGAGATGATATACGGGTGCTCAGTAAAGACTGGGTACACTGGACGGACTCGCCGAGAACTCCCAGATGGTATTATACCTCACGTCAGATGGCAGTTCTCTGGTGACACTGGTACAGAGTAGTCTGTTGACCCGAGATCGTCATAGAGTCTTGTGTGGTTCCCACTGTGCTTTGATTTCCATCTTACCACGTCCAAGAGGGCGTGCAAAACGGTGGTCTTTGGGTACAGTCCCGAGTCACATGGAGGCAATGAGCGATAGGAGGGGATTCGTCTCTCCCGGTATAGGGGGTTGATGTTGCGCTGTGTTCGATTGGCTATAACAGGAAATCCCTGGCCAGGGTTGCTGAGATTTACTGGTAAGTGTTACCAGTAGTTTCTCGAATTGTTATAGACCTCATATCGACATGACTTATCGAGCCATTGGGGTCTGACGTTTACCACCCCTAGGCAAGATATGCGACATATCAGACGATCAGACCGGACTGTACGGTAGTGTTACTGGTTGGATTCACTGGAGTGTGAGCGGGCTTGCTCGTCGATCTTCAGATCGCTCAATACCCGGGTGGCCGTTACGTTTAGCAGACCGCTTGCGGCTTGTGGGTGTTTGATATGATCATCATCTGCTGCCGGCGTATTGACGAGTCTTTAGAGTCCTACACAGAGGTTTCCTGGCTCAAGCGAAACGAAATAGGAGCGCATATGAGATATGTGCGGGACCGAGAATAATGCGTGTATGTGATACCGTATTCCATTCTCGCGATGAATGTATCGAATGGTTATATGCGATATAACCTAGTTATCGAATCAAAGGTTGATTCGATAAGCCGATACATTGAATACTAGTCGGTTATATGCGATATGACCGGATCGTTAAATCAAGTGTTGATTTAATGATTTATTGTATAATTATATATTTGATATATTACTTTGCATTAACTAGTATCGGTTCACTTTAAATGGATTTTCTCGCTCGGGTGTGCGCATTGCATATGCGATATGATTTTGTGCACTTGCTTGTATCATGTTTGATGATACATGCAATACTTGGTTAAATGTATGTTTAAACCATAGTTAGTTAATGGTTAAGGGTTTTAAATGATTTATTTATTGTTTTATTTATTTTTGGCAAAAGGAAAATGGTGGCTTTATTTATTTCTTTTGTTGAAGTTTCTTGAACTTTTGAAAAGTCCACCATTTTTGTTTTATGCCAAACCCTAACCACTCACTAACTTTGGTTAACTCTCTACACTTAACTATGGTAAGTGTTATGATAAGTATTGATTTTTCTTTTGATTATTAATTAACTTATCATATCATTTCTTCTTCTTCTTCCTTGAACTCAAGAAGAAAAAGCTTTCTTCATCAATGGTGAATTGAGCAAATGAGTGAGAAATCCAAAACTAAAGTTTACCCACTTCCTATTTCTTCATCCTCTACCTCTTGCCAAGTAGTAGAGTGTGTTTCCTTCACAAGTTTTCAAGACTTGGTGAAGGTGGAGCTCGATCTAGTGATGCTTCGACGTAGATCATCTTCGGCACGTCGTCGACGACCTAGCCCGTCCAGTCTCCGATGAAGCCGACGCTAGAGCCCGGATTCGATTTGGACAGCGGAGAGGACCTCATCTTGGAGCTATGGAGGTGGAGCACCGGATCTACAAAGGTTGTATTTCCGTATTCTCATTAGTTAAGTTGTTAGCTAGTTTCCTTTTCGCCTAGATTTCTAGCAAACGATCCGTACATTAGAGTTTCTCGGTACTAGAATTTTTGAAATTGGCATGATCGATGCCTTGTGAGACCTCACTAGAGTGCCTAGGAACCCTACAAGGTCTTTGATTTCGAATCAAGACTTTTTCATTAGAAATTTCGATGAGTTATTTGGCTCTATTTTCCGACTTGATGGTCCTCTTAGAGGAACTTTGCTCACTAGGTTCGGTCCTAACCTATATAGGAGGGGTTTGGAAATTGAGGTGAGTGAGACTAAAATTCTCGCGGCAATTTGGTCTTTAAGTGAGGATAAGGCTCCGATACCGGATGGTTCCCGATCCTATTCTACCGTAACTTTTGGGACATCATTGGAAAAGACTTTATTATTTTGTTGACTAATTTTTTCAATGGCCATCTTTCGACTGAGAGGATTAAATATTCTTGGCTTGTCCTTGTGCAGAAAAAGGATGAGGCTAGAACGGTGAAAGAATTTCGGCCGATTACCCTCTTAAATGCTTCCTTCAAGGTGTTGACCAAAATTCTTGCAACTCGTCTTTCCAAGGTTCTTAATGACCTTATTTCGGTAGATCAGAGTGTCTTTATCAAGGGTAGAAATATCCATGATTCTATCGTGTGTGCTCATGAGATTATTCATAGGATGCATATGAGTAAGGAGAAGGTTTTATACTAAAGTTGGACTTTGAGAAAGCATATGGTTCGGTAAGATGGGAGCGTGTCCTGGAAATTTTTAGGGCTAGGGGTTTTGGAGAAATAGATCGATAGATTGGATGGAGGATTGTGTGTCTGGTGGTCTGACTAGCCTGCTTGTCAATGGAAGTCAAAGGATATATATTAAGTGTGAGCATGGCTTGCGGCAGGGGGATCCCCTTTTGCCCCTAATCTTCACTCTTGTTGTGGACGAATTGACAAGAATGATTAAAGCATGTGTCGATGCAGGCCTCATTTCTCCGGTCGGTAAGAACTATTGTGATGAGGGGTTCTGTATTTTGCAATACGAGGATGACAAGTTACTTTTTGGTCTAGATGACCCGATGAGTACGGAGGCGCTCAAATGGTTGGTTTATCTGTTCCAATTTTGGTTGGGTTTACGTGTTAACTTCCTTAAGAGTGAGATTGTACCTTTAGGGAATTTAGAGAATGAGATTGTGTTTTATAAGAACATTTTCGGTTGTAAAAGGGGGAGTTTCCTCTTTACATACCTTGGGATCCCTCTTCACCCAACCATGCTAAGGAAACCGGATTGGATTCCAGTCATAGAAAGTTTGGATCGTAGGCTGGCTGGGTAGAAGGGAAAATGTCTGTCATTGGGTGTTGGGTGGTAGACGGGTGTTAGTAAATACAATACCCACCTCTTTACCCTTATATATGTTCTTCATTTTTAAAGCACCCAGATGGATGATCAATCATATTGATAACATTATGGGAACCTTTCTTTGGAAAGGTGTACTGGCCAGGTGAGGAGCGTAAAGGCATCCGTTAGTTGAATTGGGGGTATACTTATTGTTAGATATATATGCCCTGAAGGCAATTATTATAATTGTACATGGACCTATATGGATAGAACATTTTTGCTCGACATAATAATATGCTATTTGGGTTTTCTTTATCATTCATGTATATATGTTTTACTTACTATTATGTATCGCTAATAAATGTTGATAAAATCCTTAGGATCTTTGCTTGACTATCAGGATTATGATGCGATTATAGTAGTAGGGCATGGGTAGTCCATAAACACATCCTTAAATATTCATAGTCGTGGGATTATCAAGACTGGACATCGATACTCCATAGTAGACTAGTGTGTACGTTCCTTGATCCCGACTGGGGCGATGGCTGGTCCTACAACTATTGGTGTTTGACACCAAAGATTGTATAGAGGTTCTCATTGGAGAATGAGTACACCAAACAGACCCACCAAGAACTCTTTGATAGTATTATACCTATTGTCAGCTAGCAGTTTTCTGGTGGCAATAGTACATGATAGTCTTTTGACCCGAGATTGTGATACTGTCTTGTGTGTGTTCCCATTGTACTTTGATTACTGCCTAACCACGGCTTTAAAGAGCCGTGCATACATGTTTTAGTTAGGTACAGTCCTGAAGTACATGGAGATAATGAGCGGTCGAGAGGATTCGTCTCTCCCGGTATAGGTGGTCGATGTCGCACTGTGCATGATATGAATGTAACCAAAAATCCCTAGTCATGATGGTTGAGATAAACTAATAAGTGTTATCATTTGTATCTCGGATAGTTATGAGTTCAATATCTGCATGACTTATTGGGTTATTGGAGGTTTGACAGTTTCCACCCTCCAAACCCGGTACGCGATACTCTGTGACGAAGAGACCGGACTGTATGGTAGTTGTCACTGATAGGCTTTGTTGGGTTCGGATGAATTTGCTCATCGACCTACCTCTTGATCAATACCTAGGTAGCCATTAGGTGCAGTTAGTACCGCTGACGTGCTTATGGGTTAAGTCATGAGAGAATTGATTTGAAAGTGTTTCAAATTCAATCGGATATGATCTTATTTAACTCACCACCAGTGTATTGTCAGGTGTTTAGAGTCCACAACGAAAGTGTCTGCCCTGAAGAAATGATGGTGTGGCGTGTGTATGGGGATACGTGCGGGAGTTTGATTGAATACATGTATATGATACGCATACATTAATCGAATATTTGATAATACTAGCCGATTTATTTATAAGCCGGATTATTAAATCAAGTGTTGACTTAATATCCATATATATGATATGGTTACTATTATTGTGTATTTGATGCATACACACATTCTCTATATTTAGTATATGATACTAATGTAAATATATTATGTATGGGATATGATCTTTTGCGAAAGAAGTGTTTTGTAAATAACCGAAATCAAGACAGTGTTGCTAGTAGCTAGCCATGATGAGTACGGGTCGTCCGCAGGGAAACGTGAACTCTTTTTGCTTATTTTAGACGAGTTGATAAAAGATGGGATAGTTTGGTTGTCGTTATATTTTAAAACGGATATAAAATTTATAATGAAAAGGCTTGTAGGGTTCATAGGACTTAGTAGTAATGGATGAATAATTAAAAATGACTCTTTTAACTTTTAACAGTTTAAAATTAGAGTGATGGTGATGAATGTGGATTATGGTTTTTGAAAGAAACTAGGGTTTCCCCACTACTAACTCTTGTCCTTTCATTGATCTCTATTCATGTCTAGCCCTTAACAAAACAAGTGTTAAACCAATCTCAAATCGTGGTCGAGCCTATCAATAAATTGGTTGCGCGCCCGATAAGGAGATTAACATTTATTTTTCTAAAATTTATAAACTTTAAAATGTATAAAAGAAATTAAAAGATTTTCTCATCCATTATTTTACCCTATCCTACAAAGCCTAGCAAACTAGGAATTACTCACTCATGGTTAACTTAGAAGAGAGGATGAATATGAATGAAAACATAATTAAGATGCAGAAAAGTAATGCAGAAAGTAGATGCGAAAAAATAGATGCAGAAAATAAATGCAAAATAAAAACTATTTTATTAATCAACTATTGCATTTACAATTCTCCTTAGAAAGTAGATTACAAGAATCCTAGTTTGCTCTAGATCTCTCTCTTGTTGGAGGTAGATGAATAGATGATGATCACTCTCATAGGTGGATCTCTTGATCTCTTCAGTGATGATTTTGAATGTGCAGCTCTCAGTCCTTTATGTAGTATTTGAAACCAGAAACTCTAGATTCCATATGTGAGGATATACAGTTACGATCCAAATCACAAAATATCATATTCGACGGCTACCAATGAGTCGCGGAACAGCCGCAAATACCTCCTTTAGCCGTGGTTTAGCCGCCACTTGGTGGAATCAGGTTTTGGGATTTCTTCCGGTCTCTTGTGCTGACATGTGGAGATCCTCTTGATGTTTAGATTCTGAAAATAATACTCTGAGTTTCTGCCATTGCTAGATTTCTCGATTTGCTTCTAAAGTTTTAGCAGATTCGGTTTCGATATCCCGATTTGACTCGGATCTCTTACTTGGATTTCAGACCTGAGCTAATATCTGCATAATATCTCAAATTAAAGTGTTAGTAGTATTTGGTATTTTTGAGATATTATTCTAACCATTTATATGATATAATATGTTAAGAATATTGATTAGAAATATTTGATATGATATGCATATTTTAATTATTAAGATTTCATTTAAATATTATATGCATATATTTCCCCTAATTATATTAATTAAAATATAGAAACATATGATAATAAACTTTTTACAAATAAACCCACACATGTTTTATATTTACAATAAATACCTTTTAGTATTTAACAATAGTAGAGCAAATGTTCATTCAAATGTGCAATATTTTGGATTAATCAGAATACATAATATGTATATGTATAGATACATATATTCTTTTATATATATATATATATATATATATATATATATATATATATATAATCATTTGTATGTATATGATATGTATAATATGATGCAAATACCATTTTTCATTAGATGACAAATGATCCTATGTGAAGAGTGTGGCCACCTCTCTCTTAACATGGCCACAAAGAAGAGAGAAAGAAGATGAGAGGATGATGATTCTCATTCTTTTCATTATTTTTTTCCTAAGGAAATGGCTCAAGAGAGCTTCTTCCTTTTCTTCTTCTTCCTCTTCATTTTTAAAAGAGAAGAAATGAAAAGAAAAGAAAAGGAAAAGAGAAAAGAGAGAGTTTTCCACATCAACCACTTGCTCTACATACTTGCAATATGGAGCAACACTCTAACTTGTTGATTATGCCTCATGATGTGAGTGTGAATCTCGATAGGAGGGACATTAATTAGGGTTTAGGTCAGAGCTGGCTCGGGGTTTTTTCCCTGTGTCTTCTGCTTTTACCTTCATTAATGATGGAGGTTGAAGATGTGATGATCTGATGTGTATTTGGAAGAGCATTGCTCCCCATAGAGTTTGGCTTTTCCTCTGGCCGACTATGAATAATTGAATTGTTACAAAGGACAACCTTCTTCTTAGAGGAATCAATGTGCCGAACATGTGTGTAATTTGCAAGAACGAACTTGAATCGGTAAGTTGTCCCCGGGCCAGCAGAGTCTGGGATTGGGTAGGTGGGAGGTTTCTATGCGATGTTAGACTTTGTGACTGGGGCTTTTGGACCGGTGAGTAGAAACTTCTTCACATCTCGCCGAATAAACGAGAGGAATAGGATTGTCTGATTGCTTCTCTTTTGGGTGTATTTGGTTAGATAGAAACCATACATGTTTTAATTTCCTACCCTTGTCTATATTGTTATGTAAGATTCGTGGTTGCTCTACTCTTTGGTTAGGAGCAAAGAGATATCTGGGATGAAGCGCTTGGGACCTTTGTTTTATCACGATCAGACTCGCGAGTGATGGCTGTAGGATGCTTTTCATCACCCCATTGAGATGGGAATACACGCACGCTTGTCAGGCGCATTACAGATTCCCCATGCCTAGGGTAGGCAGGGGTTTATTGATTGTGGGGATCCGAATCTCCGGCAGCTGCGGACTAAGCTGCCGTTAATTACCCCTCGCCTTTGGAGCGAGGGAACCTTCGATTGAACTGGTCATGCGAACTCAATGTGCAGTATTGTGTTTTGAAGGGGGGTTTGGATATATCAGGGGCCCCGCAGAGTTTTTACGGGGGTTCCGCTACCCGGATAGCGGGCTGGGGGTCAAGGGGGCAAGCAGCCCCCTTGCGGGGTGCGGGGCAGCGCTCCGGCCCAAATTTTTTTTGAGAGGGATAGTGTTGTAGAGTATGTGTGTGTGTGTGTATACATATATATATAAAATAAAAAAGGAAAGGGCATCCAAAGGATGCGTGGAAAAAGCGCCAGCCCTTTGGGCGCTAGTGCTTTCAGCGCAAGGGCGCTAGCGCGCCACGTGTCAGCACGTAGGAGCTCGGGCGCTAGCGCTCTGGGCGTAAGAGCGCTAGTGCTTTGAGCGCTAGCGCACTATGTGTCAGCACGTGGGCGCTCGGGCGCTCGCGCGCTCGCGCTTTGGGCGCAGCGCTAGCGCCCCACGTGCCAGCACGTGGGCGTTCGAGCTGCAAAAGGGACTTGGTCCCTGCAATGGGAGTTGTACTTCCAGAAAGGAGCACTTATTATTCTCTCTCTCTCTCTCTCTATATATATATATATATATATATATATATATATATATATAAGGATTTAAACTCTTAAGATGTTTTGAAGCTGATGAAGGGCTTCTCCCCTTGAGCCCTAGTTCTTCCCCAAAATGGGGTTTCTGGAGATGAGTCTCCTTCTTCTTCCTTTGTTGGCCGGATCTTGAAGATCAAGAAATATGAGATTTTAAAAATCTCTCATTTCTGAGATCTGATGGCAGATCTGAGTTCTCCTTTGTGGGTTTTGTAGTAAAAAACTATTTTGTTTTATAAAAAGAAGAGCAAAACTCTTGATTTAATTCAAAAGAAAAAAAGAAGGTTTTAGAATCTTGAGAAAGAAGAAGATCACAGATCTGGATTTTTTGGAGAGAGAAAAAGTTATTGAGATATTTTTATTATCTTGGCCTTTATAGCTATACACTTTACATATAGCCCCTCGGGCTTTACAAAAATGACATTTTGCCCATCCCATGGCTCATGTGCCATTTCTTTTTGCATATAAGCTATGGGCTTTACGAAAATTTGGCTTTATGCCCACTCATGCATAAAAAAAATACATAAAAATTATTTATTACATGATTTCATCTTTGCATGGAGGGGGCCGGCCACTTCATGTTCGGACTTGACCTGGGCATGGGCCCGCTTGATCTGGGCTTGGGCCCACTTGGCTTGGGGTTGACCTTGACTTTGACTTGGTCAACCGGGGTGCAATTTTTGACCCCAACAAAGTGCCCCCCATCAATAAATGCACACCACATATGTGGTTCATGTGCATGAAATTGATGGATCTTCTTTTGCATGGAGGCGACTTGCTTTGGTTCCCACTTTTGGGATGTGCTGCCCTTTTAATGACATGGATGGTCGACGCTTGACGCGTCTCCAAGATGGAGTGTCTGTGGTAGACGTTTCTCTGGCCCGGAGTGATTTGGTAGACGTGCCCCCGGCACGGAGTGTCACTGGTCGACGTTTCCCTGAGGCGGAGTGTCTGTAGTCGACGTGCCCCCGGCACGGAGTGTCTGCTTGACGTTTCCCCAAGGCGGAGTATCGGCTGGCTGACGTGTCCCCGAGATGGACTGTCTGCTTGACGTTTTCCCGTTACGGAGTGTCACTATTGGACGTTTCCCCTGTACGGAGTGTCGCTGATCGACGTTTCACTGAGGCGGAGTCTGTAGTCGACGTGCCCCGGCACGGAGTGTCTGCTTGACGTTTCCCCAAGGTGGAGTATTGGCTGGTTGACGTGTCCCCGAGACGGAGTGTCTGCTTGACGTTTCCCCGTTACGGAATGTCACTGTTGGACGTTTCCCCGGTACGCAGTGTCACTGGTCGACGTTTCCCCGAGGCGGAGTGTCTGTTGTCGACATGCCCCCGGCATAGAGTGTTTGCTTGACGTTTCCCCGAGGCGGAGTGTCGGCTAGTTGACGTATCCCCGAGACGGAGTGTCTGGTTGACATTTCCCCATTATGGAGTGTCACTATTGGACGTTTCCCTGGTACGGAGTGTCGCTGGTCGATGTTTCCTTGAGGCGGAGTGTCTGTTGTCGACGTGCCCCCGGTACGGAGTGTCTGCTTGACGTTTCCCCAAGACGGAGTGTCACTGTTGGACGTTTCCCCGAGATGGAGTGTCGCTGGTTGACATGTCCCCGGCACGGAGTGTCTGTGTTGGACGTTTCCCCTAGACGGAGTGTCGCTGGTTGACGTGTCCCCGGCATGGAGTGTCTGTGTTGGACGTTTCCCCGAGACAGAGTGTCGCTGGTTGACGTGTCCCCGGCACGGAGTGTCTGTGTTGGACATCTCCCCGGCACAGAGTGTCGCTGGTCGACGTTTCCCCGGTATGGAGTGTCGCTGGTCGACGTGTCCCCGGTATGGAGTGTCTGCTGGTTGACGTATCCCCGAGACAGAGTGTCTGCTTGACGTTTTCCCGTTACGGAGTGTCGCTGGTCGACGTTTCCCCGAGGCGGAGTGTCGGCTAGTTGACATATCCCCGAGACGGAGTGTCTGTTGTTTGACGCAGAGGTCGATGTTGGAATTGGTTGGTTTGATTTGTTTGATTTGAGTTGTCATCAGCATCGCTATACTGGAATATGGTACCAGGAGTGAATCATCATCTGTCTTTGAGAGGATTTGGGGATTGGTTTTTTTTTTGGCGTCTGCATTGCTGCACTGGAATAATGTCAGGAGCAACTCATCATTTGCCCCGAGAGGATTTTGGAATTGATGGCTTAGGAGGCAGGTTTATATCCCTATCACCTAAGGCTTTTCAATTTTATGGGCCTTAAGGATCCCATAAAAGCACTTTCTCCCTACGAGTCGAAAGGATCTCGTAGGTGTATTTTCTCCTCAAGAGTCGTGGGGACTCCTAAGTGTGTTGCTCCTTTGTGAGTCGTAAGGATCTCACACGGGAATTTTCTCCTCACAAAGTCGAGAGGACTTTGCGAGTGCATTTCATCTCTTTTTCACGAGTTTGCACCCTTTCGGGTTTTCACAAACTCGCCGGCAGTCCTGCTGTTTTTACTCTGGGAGCCCTTTCGGGTTTTCATCCGTGCCCGTTTGCTTGTGGACATACCGTTTTTTTTTGCGCCGGTGGGACTTTAAAGGTAGTCTCACCAGCAGGACTTGGGAGAGATTGGGATCGTTTTACGCCCGTGGATTGTATGCGGTTTTGCTGGATGTATGATCCAGACCGTAGGGCCAAAAAAATTTCGGGACTTTGTTAGCGTCTGCATCGCTGCACTGGAATATGGTACCAGGATCAACTCATCATTCGCCGTTGGGGTATAGGAGTTGGAATTTAGTTGGCGTCTGTATCGCTACACTGGAACATGGTACCAGGAGCGACTCATCATTCGCCATTGGGGATTGAGGAGCGATGGCTTAGGAGACAGGTTTAGATCCTTATCACCTAAGGCTTTTCAATTTTATGGGCCGTGAGGGTCCCATAAAAGCATTTTCTCCCTACGAGTCGTAAGGATCCCGCAGGTGCATTTTCTCCTTAGGAGTCGTGGGGACTCCCAAGTGTGTTTTTCCTTCGTGAGTTATAAGGATCCCACGAAGGTTTGTTCTCCTCATGTATCTTGAGGACACATGAGTGAGTCTTTCTAATGGACTATAATTCTAAGGGCAAAGACCAGCCGCGTAACTGGTGGTTGCGGTGGGGCATGGGTATGACGAGAATTATTTGAGCCCGTGGATTGTATACGGTAGTCAATTTGGAGACTAACCGTAGGGCCGGAAGAATTTTGGGAAACTGGATTTTGGTTGGCGTCTGCATCGCTACACTGGAATATGGTACCAGGAGCGATTCATCATTCGCCGTTGTTTTTTTGTTTTGTTTTTGTTTTTGTTGTTTTTTTTTGTTTTACCGCGATTGCTCTATCATTTCAGCTTTTCTGATCGCGAAGATCGCGATTGCCCTATCATTTCGGCTTTTATTCGCGGTTGCCCCATCATTTCGGCTTTATTTTCATCTTTATTCTACTCGCTGATTTTTATTGCGAGGTGCCCTATCATTTCGGCTTTTCTTTATTTTTCTTTTATTTACACATTTTTTGTTTATTTACATATATATATATATTTTTACATTCCCAGTTTAACGACTTAGAGGTCGACTATTCCCAGTTTAATGACGTGGTGGTCGATTATTCTCAGTTTAAAGACTTGGTGGTCTGTGGTTTGCTTATCCCAGCTCCTCAAACTTTTGATCTTGGCAGGGCTGTGTTAATGACCATAGCTCTGTGGCTTGTCGGTACATCTGACGACTGTGAGGCTTTCCCGAGTTTGTATTGGTTTTCCACCCAACCTTTAAAAACATAGCAGTCTTCAATGGTATGACTCACCATTCTGTGATATGGGCAGTATATGGGATTGCCGGTCATGTTCATCTCATGTGGCCTCTTTGGAATAGGCAGTTGAAGACCTTTGTTCAAGGTGTCCATGAATATTTCGCGGACTTTATCCCTCCTGAAGGACTATACTTTCTTCTTTCTCTCTATTGGAGTAGTGCCCTTACTGATGCTGGACCCTGAGGACGACCAGTCTTTGGTTCTCCTACTGTCCGCTTACCACGCTCAGTGTACACATCGGAGGGACTGGAGGCTGATCGCGTCCGTTTTTCACAAAGGTGTTCCGCTCTCGGGCTGGAGGGAGCATCGGTCGGCTGCTTCCGGATATCAATCCCCAGCTCATGAACCAAAATTTGATTTCGCTGTAATTGCAATTGGGCGACTTGGGTCGTGAGATCCGCCATGACATTTTCCAGCTCGTCGACTTTAGAATGGACCTTGGCCATCTTCTCATCCCTGTCCTGAAGTTACTTTTGAAGCCATTGGAATAATGCTTGTTCTATAGTTCCGGGTATGACAACGGGGTCATCCCTACCGCCTGAACTTGATTCAGCATGAACCACGGGTTCCTTTGGCTCAATGGCCTGAGCGAGCTCTTCATCATTTGGATTGGGCCGATGTTGGATGGCAACAGCCGCGTCATTGTCATGTTTATAAGGCGTAGGAGGACTTGTACCTCTGAGCTCCATCATATAGACCGTATGGGTTGTGTACCCGTCTATTTCTTCTTCATTGGCAATGTTGCTCGCTTGGCTCTTAGCTTGTTGCCTTGGTCCGCTCTTTTTAGAGAAAGGCAGATGCCTGAGAGAATCAGGTCCCTAAAGGACTTCGGTCTCCGTTTGTATGAAATTGGCGGTTCCAGCTTGATTGTTTGTTAACACGCGAGGGGACAATGATTATGGAGGATTGTGTTTGTGAGATCCTTTGGTTAACCGTGGCCAGGCGATTGTGGTAGCTGATGCTTGAGTTGTGGGCCCGGGGTTAGCTTGTTCCAGTGGTGCGCAATTCAGAAACAGTCTTCTGCAGATTTACAGTTCTTGAATGATCGTGGAGTACAGCCATGTTCGCCTCTACTGAGGGGACAACTTGCTCATGTCCACGTCCGACCACTTTTCCTTAATCGTTTCCGTGAGGCACCGTCCATCGATGCTCGTTGTCTGTGATACTTGAGCACGTTCGGCAGGGTAAAGATCCAGAATCCTTGAATTGTGACTAGAGTGTGCTACGTTCCAGACTCGTTGGTGTGTACCTGATATTGATAGGTAGAGACGTGAGATCCCAGAGCAGGCACATCGGTCAGCTTTCAGTGTTCATCCAAGTGCCGCTAAGGTGTAACGCGACTTGAGAGTCAGTTACTGGTGGGCAGGATGAAAAAGTGAAGTTTCGGATTTCGTTTCAAGGTGTCCGTGTTATTGTGAGCTAAGGTTGAGGATTTGAGACCGGCTGGAGAGTTGCAACCTTAAACCGTTCCGGAGAGGGAATGGGAGCAGATCTCCATGAATTTTCATTATGGCGTCTACCCAGGTTTAGTCAGAGTGTGACTCCATTTAGGGTGTTTGTTGTCCGGTTATTCTCAGTTTGCTCAGTTGTACCTTGTTAAGTTTGTGCGTTGCATGGAGTTCCTTCATGCGTTATATCCAATTGGGGGCACCCTGTTCGCTAGCCGTAGTTGGAAGAAGCTTCAGGAAGCCTTGGGTACTCGTTGAGCTTTAGCTCCGCTTTTCCATCTGGGGGACCATGGTCAGTTGAGCGGACTATACAGACTCTGGAGGATATGCATGTGCGTACGTACTAAATGTTGTTGGCAGTTGGGATTGTCACTTGCCATTGTTAGAGTTCTCCTTCGGTAGCCGTTATCAGGAGACACTCCAATTGGAAACCTTTTGATTTTGTTGTTAGGTGGTGTCGATCTCCATTCTGTTCTTCTGACTCTGCGTAGTAGGATCTTTGGACCCCAGCTAGTCTAGAGACTTCGGAAATGATCCAGTTGGTTCAGGTCAGGATGATGACAGTCCTGTGCGGACAGAGGTCTTATGCCGACCATGGTGGTCGCAGTCTTGAGTTCGCAGTGGGAGAATCATGTATTCCTAAGGATTTTCTGATGAATGACGTGTTGAGTTTTGGGAAGCTTATCCCAGGATTGTAGGTCCTTTTGAGATCCTTAAAGCAAGTTAGTTCCTTTGCCTTTGATTTGGCACTTCCGTCCAGATTATTGAGTATTCACCCCGTATTCCTTGTGTCGATACTTTGCTAATACCTTCATGAACTTTCTCACATGATTCAGCACCAGACCCTTTAGCTTGGATGTGATCTTTTCGTTCACCGGCAGCCATATGTGTTAGTGGCTCGGCAGGTGGAGAAATTTCGGTCAAGGGTCTTGCCATCTGTGGAGGGTTTTCTTGGACGTAGCCGTATAGTGAGGTAATCACTCGGGAGGCTGCGAGCGAGATTGGGAGTTTTGTACTCTTTCTTTGAAGGTACGCTTAATGAGAATTTTAAATTCGGGGACGAATTTTTATAAGGGGGAGATTGTAACGTTTTGGAAAATCGTTATGAGAATTTTTCCGTTTTTGGGTAAAATTGTCGGTATTTTCTGTTTTAAACCGACTGTGATCAAACGACCATACAGACTTGTCAGCACCCAGTTTGGCTAAAATAAAGCTAGTGCGCAAGCTTTGGGGGTATATGCGAGTCAATTTGATTTATCCCAATTTTAATATTATTTTAATGCGGTATTCACATTTTGGGAAATTTCTCTTAAGTGATCGTTTCAACAATTAAGTTTGAGTTATTAAACCCTCACATCATATCTAGATATTTGTTTGGATATTAGGATTAAAATTTAGAGAAAAAGAGAAAAGAATTAAAGGAGATGCATGCATGTGTGTGTGAATGCATTAAATTGCATTTATTGCTAGAAATTCCTAGAAAAACCTACACAATTCCTCAACTACCTCCCTTGGCCGAACTCTTTCCCTTCCCTACTGCTCTTGATCATTTCCTTTCCATTCTTGCATCAATTCTAGCAAAATAAATCCCCAAAATCCCAAATTATATCACAAAAATACCTCAAGTCTTGATTTTTGCTCTTGGATCACTTGGAGCTAGGAAAGCTTGGATCTTGTGAGCTAAAGTTAATAGGTATAATCCCTACTCTGTTACATAGGAGTTTTTATGTTGTGTAGCTCGTTGGTTGCAGCGTAGGACACTTCAAGTAATCGATTTGTGAAATATCGTATTTTTAGTGTCTTTTTGAACCTCTGAGAACTGCTGTGACCTGGAAATTTCAGTGAGTGACCAAACAAAATTGTAGTGATGTACTAGTGACCCTGAAGCACCACCTGAGACACGAGACCCACCCCACCAGCCATGGCCGGCGACCCAAGGCGAAATTCCGGCGACGCCGGCTATTGAGGGAAGTGCTGGGGTTTGGTTTTTGTAGGTACTTGTCTGCTGTTGGTTAGGAGTGTTTGGTACTGTTTACATTTTTAGTATTTACGGTATGAAAAATCTAGGACCTTTTTCCTTTAATCTAGTGTTTTGTGTCTGCGCGATACGTTATACGACATGGACCGTGCACTTTGTGTGTTTTTGCTCTTAGGTTGTTTTCGTCGTGTCGCTACGCACGTTAGCCACAATACGAACACTTGGGAGCAGGTTTGGAGTTGGTGTGTCATTAAAACGTAGTTTGTTCGTGTTCTTGGTCTATTATTAATACATATTTGCTTTATTGTTTTATTATGGTAAGTTCGCAGGCAGGGACTTCGGACACTGCTACAAGGGGAAAAACAAGTAGTTGGCTTCACTTAGCCAGGAGCGTTGGTGAGTAGATTTAACATCTACATGGGAATCGCCCACATGGCGTTATGCGTCTGGGCTATAGTTGTTATGTTTTGTCGCATATTCTATTACATATATAGAATTGCGCATACACATATTACTATTTGGTTAGTGTTGTGCTTGGACTAGTATCCTTAGGACACTGCATTATTATCGACGACTTATGTTGCACGAGCACTGATTGTATGCCACACACACCGTCAATAATTACCATGACACGCACAACACCCCTATAGATATGATATTGTTGCTTAGGGACGTTGGGACATGGTCCTTATTTTTATTGTGCTTATGACATATAGCATACCTGTATACTTACATGCTAGTTACCCATATACCTATATGGTATTGTACCATTGTGATAGGTATATACATATATGAGACATAGCTACATGTACATCTGGTATACATACATACATATACCTGAAGGGTATTATGGATAGGTATAGACACATACCTTGCTACAGCTACTTTGACATCATACATACTTACATATGGACACAGATATCTTGCTATACCGACATGGTTACGCTTACCTTGTTATAGTTACATGTTCACCTGTATATGATGTTGCATATGATTTCGGAGGAATCAGGAACTGCATGATATATTTAATAACTTGTTGCAGTTAAATAGCGGTTTTCCTTTATATGCTCATATTATTGTTTCATGTAGCATATATTACATTCATGGATTTCATATGATGTCTCTGATATTTTTACTCCTGTATATATAACAGTGGAATGAGACGCTGTTATATATGGCTTTACACCAATATTAGTGGAATAGGACGCTCATATATGTGTATTGATTCATGTATTCATACGTATTCACTACTTGATGTTTTCTGGATTTGAGGACCTTGGTGGTTTCATGGAATTATGCAAGTATTCTATTTCTTTACTTGATATTGGATGGATCCACTTGAGATTTGTTTTATACCGATACGGGGATCGAGAGTGTCGGTGTTTGGCACATAAGATTCGAGGACGTATATTACCGATACAGGGATCGAGAGTGTCGGTGTATATTACCGATACGGGGATCGAGAGTGTCGGTGTTTGGCACTTAAGATTCGAGGACGTATAAACATGTATTTTTGTGTCGATGCTAGACACTTATTTCATGATGTTTTTGGGTGTCGATACTATACATTCACCTTATATGAAACATACAGGGTATGTGAGATATTTTGATATTGGACATACAGGATATATGAGATTTACTGATGTTGTACATACAGGATATATGAGATCTACATGATATGAGGGCCAGTTTGAGGGCTGATTTGTGGAAATTGGGAATTGGATTGTCTTGTTGGATTTTGGTCCTACCACGAGGTTAGGATTTCCATGGGAATGACATGTTTTATTCCATACTCCACATTTATTGTTATGCACTGCTTCATGTATTAGTTGTACCTGATAGAGTACCTTACATGATTATTGCATACAGATCGTCATATTATTGCTTCATGTATTAGTAGTACCTGCTAGTGTACCTTTCATGACTGATGCATTACATATGACCATTTACTGCTGATAGTTTGCATATGTTAGATTCGCGCTGTACGTGCATACTTGCGATTACCTGTATATGTTATTTACTATTCACGAGTTGGCAACTCACCCCCGTTGTGCCATAGTGTGTTGCAGGTGTTCTTCAGGATAGTCAGAGGCAGAGCTATTTTCATCCATCGTATCATCCTTTGCTGCAGATACCGCTTCGCCTGACAGTGTGCAGTTTTGCTTAGGTAGGTCTTGCCGTTTTCCGATGTTGCTTGTTGTATATTCGTTGTATCCTGTACTCTCTATCTACCATTGTATTGTATAACTTAGAGACGTGATGTGAGGACGATATTGTATATTATTTTGTGACTTGGAGGTTTTTATGTAGTTTTATTTATATCGTCTCTTTCTTCGCTACGGCATCGTATATCTGTTGTGGTGGTTGTTTTCCGCCGTTTGGCATGGATTTTTGCTGCTGTTTGGGATGCTTTTACTTATATTATGTTGTACCCATTTTTGGGGGCTTTTTTTACAAAGGAGGTGCTGTCAAAATTTTAAAGAAAATATATTGGACTTAAAGAAATTATACTTGAGATTTTCAAAAGTTTAAACAATCTTTCTTATCTTTTCTTGTCTTTTAATGGTTTAGATTTCTGGGTTTTGGCTTTCTTTTACTGCGTTACGCCTGTAGACGTTGCGTAGTATTAGGGCCGTCATGTGCCAGTTTCGGGTCGTGACAAAGTTGGTATCAGAGCGCTAGGTTTTACCTTTCGGAGTGTAGGATGACCTTGGTATGATTGAGTAGGTAGCTTAAAGCTAAGCAACGTAGTGTGTGTATGTCCGCGGCATACTCATGACGCGGTACTCCACCTAAAGTGACCTAAATACAATTTGCTTGAAATTCCTTCTTTGATGATACATATCCTTGTGATTCGATTTCCGTGTTCATATCAAATCCTTCTTCCATTTATAGCCTTTGCCACTAATAACTATGAGGACTTGAGTGATGCAGCGAGAGCCGAGGTCAGAGTGGACTTGCGTGGGACGAGGACTGACCAGGATGGCACGCTCGTTGCATCGGACTATATGGATCCGCTTTCGATAAATCATATTGATAGGCTTGTGGCAGAGATGCAAGACTTGCGCCAGACGATAAGTTCTTTGGTTGAGGCCATTCGAGCGCAGCGACAGGAGGTTGTCACCCCTGTTACTCAGTTGTTCCTTGCAGTTAGCACTCAGCCTTGTGTTACGTATACAGCACTAGTGGACGCAACCGTTTTGACGAGGTGCGTTTTCCGAGAATTGGGAGTTCCGGAACAGAGGAGGGTTCGTACAGGTGTACCAGCCCAGAGACAGAGGCTTAGGCGTCGAGACAGATTTCTTGACCGTCGTGGAAGTAGCAGAGGCCTGGGATGAGGACAGTCGTTCAGCTCTTATCCCCAGGATGGTCAGCAATTTTCTTCTGGATATTATCATGTGAGAGTTTTCCGACGTTGTTCCAGATGAGCCGGCGAAGCTTAGGAAGCTTAAGGATCAGCTGCAGAGTTGTTGGTTGAGGGACTTGTGCGTCCGAGTGTTTCTCTTTGGGGAGCTCCTTTCCTGTTCGTCAGGGAGAGGGACGGCAGTTTGAGGTTGTGTATTGATGGATCGTCAATTAAACCGAGTTACGGTGAGGATAGGCATCTGTTAACCCGCATTAACGATTTCTTCGATCAGCTCCAGAGTGCGAGACTCATTCTGAGTTTGTTTGTGATCAGGTCATCATTGTTGTGGGTTCGGAGTGATGATATTCCGGAGACTGTTTTTGTGCATACTATGGGCTTTATGTGTTTTGGTGGTGTCGTTGGACTCACCAGTGCCCTAGTAGCAATCGTGGATATGATGAACCAGATTTCTTCAAGCCGTTCCTCGACCAGTTTATTGTTGTGTCATTGATGACATTCTGGTCTATTCTAAGAGTCGTGAGGAACATGAGCAGCACTTGGGGATTTGTTTAGCAGACATTGGGAGAGCTTAGAAGTTTGCTAAATTCTCAGAGTGTTCTTTCAGGCTTGGTTGTGTCGACTCCTAGGTCTAGTAGTTACTGGAGACGGTTTTCGTATGGACCCGAGGAGGATCGAGGCCGTACAGCTTTGACCCATACTTATATCCGGGATAGAGGTCCGCGGATTTTAGGCTTAGCAGGTTTTTACCACTGTTTCATGCAGGATTGTTTGTGTATCGCTGCACCGTTGACTGAACTGACCGGGAAGGAGGTTCTTTTTCTGTGGACTGAGGCATGCGTGCGAAGTTTTCAGCAGTTGGAGATTCGGTTGGCAACTACATCAGTTCTTCTTTGCTTTCTGGTTCGGGCAACTTTGTTGTTTACTGTGATGTTTCGCAAGTGGGGCTCGATTGTGTACTGAGGTGACACTATAGAGTTATCGCTTTTACTTCCCGATAGTTGGAGGAAGTACGAGCAGGATATCCTACTCATGATCTGGAGATGGCCGAGGTAGTCGTGCGTTGAAGATCCGAGGACACTACTTGTATGGAGAGTCGTGTCAGATTTTCACGGACCACCAGGGCTTAATGTAGATCTTCCTGCAGCGGGTTTTGATTGTTGAGACATCGTCGTTGGATGGAACGTGTGGAGGATTGTGTTTGTGAGATCCTTTGGTTAACCGTGGCCAGGCGATTGTGGTAGCTGATGCTTGAGTCGTGGGCCCGGGGTTAGCTTGTTCCAGTGGTGCACAGTTCAGAAACAGTCTTCTGCAGATTTATAGTTCTTGAATGATCGTGGAGTACAGCCATGTTCGCCTCTACTGAGGGGACATCTTGCTCATGTCCGCGTCCGACCACTTTTCCTTAATCATTTCCGTGAGGCACCGTCCACCGATGCTCGTTGTCTGTGATACTTGAGCACGTTCGGCAGGGTAAAGATCCGGAATCCTTGAATTGTGACTAGAGTGTGTGACGTTCCGGACTCGTTGGTGTGTACCTGATATTGATAGGTAGAGACGCGAGATCCCAGAGCAGGCACATCGATCATCTTTCAGTGTTCATCCAAGTGCCGCCAAGGTGTAACGTGACTTAAGAGTCAGTAACTGGTGGGCAGGATGAAAAAGTGAAGTTTCAGATTTCGTTTCAAGGTGTCTGTGTTGTTGTGAGATAAGGTTGAGCATTTGAGACCGGCTGGAGAGTTGTAACCTTAAACCGTTCCGGAGAGGGAATGGGAGCAGATCTCCATGAATTTTCGTTGTGGCGTCTACCCAGGTTTATTCAGAGTGTGACTCCATTTAGGGTGTTTGTTGTCCGGTTATTCCCAGTTTGCTCAGTTGTACCTTGTTAAGTTTGTGCGTTGCACGGAGTTCCTTCATGCGTTATATCCAATTGGGGGCACCCTGTTCGCTAGCTGTAGTTGGAAGAAGCTTCAGGAAGCCTTGGGTACTGGTTGAGCTTTAGCTCCGCTTTTCCATCTGGGGGACCATGGTCAGTTGAGCGGACTATACAGACTCTGGAGGATATGCATGTGCGTACGTACTAAGTGTTGTTGGCGGTTGGGATTGTCACTTGCCATTGTTAGAGTTCTCCTTCGGTAGCTGTTATTAGGAGACACTCCAATTGGCAACCTTTTGATTTTGTTGTTAGGTGGCGTCGATCTCCATTCTGTTCTTCTGACTCTGCGTAGTAGGATTTTTGGACCCCAGCTAGTCTAGAGACTTCGGAAATGATCCAGTTGGTTCAGGTCAGGATGATGACAGTCCTGTGCAGACAGAGGTCTTATGCCGACCATGGTGGTCGCAGGCTTGAGTTCGCAGTGGGAGAATCATGTATTCCTAAGGATTTTCCGATGAATGATGTGGTGAGTTTTAGGAAGCTTATCCTAGGATTGTAGGTCCTTTTGAGATCCTTAAAGCAAGTTAGTTTCGTTGCCTTTGATTTGGCACTTCCGCCCAGATTATTGAGTATTCACCCCGTATTCCTTGTGTCGATACTTTGCTAATACCTTTATGACCTTTCTCACATGATTCAGCACCAGACCCTTTAGCTTGGATGCGATCTTTTCGTTCACCGGCAGCCATATATGTTAGTGGCTCGGCAGGTGGAGAAACTTCGGTCAAGGGTCTTGCCATCTGTGGAGGGTTTTCTTGGACGTAGCCGTATAGTGAGGTAATCACTCGGGAGGCTGTGAGCGAGATTGGGAGTTTTGTACTCTTTCTTTGAAGGTACGCTTAGTGAGGATTTTAAATTGGGGGACGAATTTTTATAAGGTGGGGAGATTGTAACGTTTTGGAAAATCGTTATGCGAATTTTTCAGTTTTGGGTAAAATTGTCGGTATTTTCCGTTTTAAACCGATTGTGATCAAACGACCATATAGACTTGCCAGCACCTAGTTTAGCTAAAATAAAGCTAGTGCGCAAGCTTTGGGGGTATATGGGACGTTTTGGTTCAATTTGATTTATCCCAATTTTAATATTATTTTAATGCGGTATTCACAATTTGGGAAATTTCTCTTAAGTGATCATTTCAACAATTAAGTTTGAGTTATTAAACCCTCACATCATATCTAGATATTTGTTTGGATATTAGGATTAAAATTTAGAGAAAAAGAGAAAAGAATTAAAGGAGATGCATGCATGTGTGTGTGAATGCATTAAATTGCATTTATTACTAGAAATTCCTAGAAAAACCTACACAATTCCTCACCTACCTCCCTTGGCCGAGCTCTTTCCCTTCCATACTGCTCTTGATCATTTCCTTTCCACTCTTGCATCAATTCTAGCACAATAAATCCCCAAAATCCCAAATTATATCACAAAAATACCTCAAGCCTTGATTTTTGCTCTTGGATCACTTGGAGCTAGGAAAGCTTGGATCTTATGAGCTAAAGTTGATAGGTATAATCCCTATTCTGTTAAATAGGAGTTTTTATGTTGTGTAGCTCGTTGGTTGTAACGTAGGACACTTAAAGTAATCGATTTGTGAAATATCGTATTTTTAGTGTCTTTTTGAACCTCTGAGAACTGTTGTGACCTGGAAATTTTAGTGAGTGACCAAACAAAATTGTAGTGATGTACTAGTGACCCTGGAGCACCACCTGAGACACGAGACCCACCCCACCGGCCATGGCTGGTGACCCAAGGCAAAATTCCGGCGACGCCGGCTATTGAGGGAAGTGCTGGGGTTTGGTTTTTGTGGGTACTTGTCTGCTGTTAGTTAGGAGTGTTTGGTATTGTTTACTTTTTTAGTATTTACAGTATGAAAAATCTGGGATCATTTTCCTTTAATCTAATGTTTTGTGTCCGCGCGATACGTTATACGACACGGACCGTGAACTTTGTGTGTTTTCGCTTTTAGGTTGTTTTCGTCGTGTCGCTACGCACGTTAGCCACAATACGAACACTTAGGAGTAGGTTTGGAGTTGGTGTGTCGTTAAAACGTAGTTTGTTCGTGTTCTTGGTCTATTATTAAAATATATTTGCTTTATTGTTTTATTATGGTAGGTTCGCAGGCAGGGACTTCGGACACTGCTTCAAGGGGAAAAACAAGCGGTTGGCTTCACTTAACCAGGAGCGTTGGTGAGTAGATTTAACATTTACAGGGAAATCGCCCGCATGGCGTTATGCGTCTGGGCTATAGTTGTTATGTTTTGTCGCATATTCTATTACATATATAGAATTGCGCATACACATATTACTATTTGGTTAGTTTTGTGCTTGGACTAGTATTCTTAGGACACTGCACTATTATCGACGGCTTATGTTGCACGAGCACTGATTGTATGCCACACACACCGTCAATAATTGCCATGACACGCACAACACCCCTATAGATATGATATTGTTGCTTAGGGACGTTGGGACATGGTCCTTATTTTAATTGTTCTTATGACATATAGCATACCTGTATACTTACATGCTAGTTACTCATATACCTATATGGTATTGTACCATTGTGATAGGTATATACACATATGAGACAGAACTACATGTACATCTGGCATACATACATACATATACCTAGAGGGTATTATGGATAGACATAGACATATACCTTGCTACAACTACTTTGACATCATACATACTTACATATGGACACACATATCTTGCTATACCGACATGGTTACGCTTACCTTGTTATAGCTATATGTTCACCTGTATATGATGTTGCATCTGATTTCAGAGGAGTCAGGAACCGCATGATATATTTAATAACTTGTTGCAGTTAAATAGCGGTTTTCCTTTATATGCTCATATTATTGTTTCATGTTGCATATATTACATTCATGGATTTCATATGATATCTCTGATATTTTTACTCCTATATATATAACAGTGGAATCTGACGCTGTTATATATGCCTTTACACCAATATTAGTGGAATGAGACGCTAATATATGTGTATTGATTCATGTATTCATACGTATTCACTACTTGATGTTTTCTGGATTTAAGGACCTTGGTAGTTTCATGGAATTATGCAAGTATTCTATTTCTTTATTTGATATTGGATGGACCCACTTGAGATATGTTTTATACCGATATGGGGATCGAGAGTGTCGGTGTTTGGCACTTAAGATTCGAGGACGTATATTACCGATACGGGGATCGAGAGTGTCGGTGTTTGGCACTTAAAATTCGAGATCGTATATTACCGATACGGGGATCGAGAGTGTCGGTGTTCGGCACTTAAGATTCGAGGACGTATAAACATGTATTTTTGTGTCGATGCTAGACACTTATTTAATGATGTTTTTGGGTGTCGATACTGTACATTCACCTTATATGAAACATACAGGGTATTTGAGATATTTTGATATTGGACATACAGGATATGTGAGATATACTGATGTTATACATACAGGATATATGAGATCTACATGATATGAGGGCCAGTTTGGGGGCTGATTTGTGGAAATTGGGAATTGGATTGTCTTGTTGGATTTTGGTCCTACCACGAGGTTAGGATTTCCGTGGGAATGACATGTTTTATTATATACTCCACATTTATTGTTATGCACTGCTTCTTGTATTAGTTGTATCTGATAGAGTACCTTACATGATTATTGCATACAGATCGTCATATTATTGCTTCATGTATTAGTAGTATCTGCTAGTGTACCTTTCATGACTGATGCATTACATATGACCATTTACTGCTGATAGTTTGCATATGTTAGATTCGCGTTGTACGTGCATACTTGCGATTACCTACATATGTTATTTACTATTCCCGAGTTGGCAACTCACTCCCGTTGTGCCACAGTGTGTTGCAGGTGTTCCCCAGGATAGTCAGAGGCAGAGCTATTTTCATCCATCGTATCATCCTTTGCTGCGGATACCGCTTTGCCTGACGGTGTGCAGTTTTTCTTAGGTAGGTCTTGCGGTTTTCCGTCGTTGCTTTTTGTATATTCGTTGTATCTTGTACTCTCCATCTACCATTGTATTGTATGACTTAGAGACGTGATGTGAGGACGATATTGTATATTATTTTGTGACTTGGAAGTTTTTATGCAGTTTTATTTATATCGTCTCTTTCTTCGCTACGGCGTTGTATATCTATTGTGGTGGTTGTTTTCCGCCGTTGGGCATGGATTTTTGCTGCTGTTTGGGATACTTTTACTTATATTATGTTGTACCCATTTTTAGGGGCTTGTTTTACAAAGGAGGTGCTGTCAAAATTTTAAAGAAAATATATTGTACTTAAAGAAATTATACTTGAGATTTTCAAAAGTTTAAACAATCTTTCTTATCTTTTAATGGTTTAGATTTCTGGGTTTTGGTTTTCTTTTACTGCGTTACGACTGTAGACGTTGCGTAGTATTAGGGCCGTCACGTACCAGTTTCGGGTCGTGACACTTAGGGGTGTCCGGTTTGGGATATCCGTATGGAGACTGCTCACTTGGGAGTATCCAACTTGGGGATATCCGCCCAAGAGGACTCCAACAGTACTTATTAGTGAAAAACTCTGTGAGGCCCCCACAAAATATGAAGCGTTTTATTATTATTATTTTTCGGTGCCAACAAAAGCCAAAAACATTTGGTCTGATGTTTTGTAACTGCAGTAATTTCTTCTTTTGGGTAGAGGCAACTTATAATAATTCCAAACACATAATTAAACAATTAACAATTAGATTTTGAAGTTAACTCAATAAAACAACAATTATGATTACAAGAAGACGGTCTTGATCTCCATTTATAGGCTTTCGTAGAATATTCTAGATGAATGTCTCTCTGGAATTTCTAATGATGTTTTATGAGCAGAAAGCTTTAAGATTTTAGCTTTTAGAAAAGCATAAGCTAGAAGTTTCATCGTCAAGATAGTATCTAAATTTTTCTAGAATTCTTCAAAAATATCAATATGGTTCATCTTTTAGATTTACCGTTAGTCATCAGAGGCTGTCGCGTTAACAGACATGATCTAGTGTGCTTCGAGAACTTTATGCTTCATCAATCCAGATTCAGGAACATCTAGATGAATTCCATGAGGAATGATGGAAAACTTTGAACAAAATATCGAAGATGAATGATTATGTCGCAAATTTGCTTGGTCCTGCAGGTTCAGTAGAGCAATTCAATTAATGCTAAAGACTTATTTCCCCTCAAGATAAAACTCGCCGATGATGTTGACCACGGACTATGTTGAATTTTGATTAAAAAAGGAGAGCCAAAAAACAAAAGTGGTCAATTTTGTCGGTTCAGCCCATGTTTGTTATCATCTGCATGTGGAGGAATGCAAAGTCTAAAAGAGAACAAAGTGGTTGCTGAAAATTTGAAGATGCTTATTTTGTGCCTTTTGTGAAAGGAAAGTAATGGGAAGGCATGAAAGAGGGAGAGAGCGCATGAATATGCTTTTAATAAAGAGATGTTGATTTTAGTGATTGAGCCATGCCTATTTAAATAAGGGTGTTGCATATGTTAATATTAGAAGTGAAGTATCAGACTTCATTCTTCAAAGAGCTTTGTGTGAAGGAAAATACAGAGAGAGTTGAAGAGTTTTGTGGAGAGAGTTGCTCTGCTTTCTTCTCTTCTTTTGTTTGAGATGCTCTTTGCATTAAGAGTTTCTCTTGGAGTGTTCTGTTTGCAGTGAGGTTTGTGTTGGTGATAGAACTTGTATAATCTCGTGTAATTCTTTCTCTAGTGGAAGTTTCTCGTCGCGGTTGTAGAAGTAGGTCCAGTTGGGGACCAAACCAAGGTATATCTTGTAAGACTGGTTGCTTGGTGTGCTCTTTTCTGAGTAGTTTAATTAGTCGATAGTTATATCATTTTCTTTCGATCCTGAAATGCTGGATCCTGTTTTGAATTCCGCTACGCCATATCATTTGTTTGTTTGGCTGTGCCTGTGTGATTCCTTTGCCGTCAGGAGGATCATCGTACAACACAACAGTTTTTATAACAAGTGGTATTAGAGCATTCAGGCTCGGTGGTTTTTTTCGGGTGTTTGGAAAGATGGCGTCGATAAACTACAAGATCGAAATATTTAACGTGTTAGCTTATGGATTTTCATGTGGTTTAATTATCCATTCTCGCTTTATTTTGATGATACTAAAACATGAATAGGTGTTTAATGTCATATACTTATCTTGCTTTACATTATCGACACTAAACTTACATATATTTGATATTTAGCTTGTATATCTTATATTTTGTGTATGTCGAATAATATATCGATATCTCATGTATTGCATTTGATATATATGTTAATATTGATATACTATTCCCATTCATTATTTTGATATTCAAAATATGAACACTTATGTATATACATGCGTTTCTTATATTGGTTTTCATATAAACATGTGTGCGTGTGTGTTATCAATATCTCTTGCTTTGTTTGTGTTTTACATATCGATATAGATATTGATATTCAAAGTTTCGATATCAAACAATGAACGTTCATATATAGTGTTTATTAACTTGTTTATATTTCACAATACTGTATATGATATGCTTGGTCATTTTGAGATTGCTTTTCAGGATATCTCATGACACAAGCGCATAAAGAAGGATGGAGGAAATTGAGCTTAAACAACATATCTATATCGAGGTTGGAGAATTCGGACAAGAGCTTCTCAAATTGCACATTCAAGCTACGATAGCTAAAGAAGTCGAAGTCCGAGATTGAAATGTCTAAGTTTGAAGTAAAATTGAAGATCAATCGATCGACGCTTGTGAGTGGCATGTTCAAGTTTGAAGCTATGAAGTTACGAAACCAAGTTCAAGCGCATGTCAAGGTTCAAGAGCTAGAGACGAAAAGGATTCAAATAATCGAAAATTTGCGAAACCGACATAAAAATCCTTGTAAGTACTCTTCGAATTATGGTTTATATCAATTAGAGCTTTTGAACACTCACACTTGCATACACAAATGTTATACATTGTATAAACATCGGGGTTTTCGAGCTTAAAATTTTCGTTTTCATAAAAACCCCAAATATCAGTTTTCGTGTTTGACCAGACGTCTGCCACTCTGGTCATCAGACATCTTCCCTTTGGATTTTTTCAAATGTCAGAAAAATCTTTAAAAAATGGTTTTTTGAACTGCAGACATCTATCCATTTGTACCGCAGACGTTTTCCTACTTACTGGAATCATTATCAACCCCTTTTTCTTTAAGTAAGCATATTTCTGCATTTTTTGGTGTAGCCATACATCTGCCCTTTTGTACTGTAGACATCTAAATCACAAACATGCAGATGTATGCTGCTTTATTAGACATCTGGCAATTAGTCTCGGGTTGGAATTGTTTGTTCTCCAGACGTCTTTTGTTTTGTTGGCCAGACGTCTGTTGTTATATAGGCCTATGACCACCTGATCTTTAACTAAAGATGTTTTTGTGAACAATGGAATGGTCTAGACGTCTGCAGCTTTTATCGTCAGACGACTGCCGTTCAAAAGTTTTCAAATTATGACTGTTTATAACCATTGGAATATTTTTTCTACAGGGTCATATGTCTGCCCATTCCTTATGCAGACGTCTGCCGTGATTTATTTATGTTGACTTGTTTTAAAAAATGACTAGTTTTTTATGAGGCCTATATTTATGTTTTGCCTTGGTTATTTTGAGATTTAATCACTCAAGCATTTCTGTGCAATATTTCAAAGTGATCAAGAGAGAAAAATCTAATTTCTTATGAGAGTTCAAAAGTGATATTCATTTGCTTATCCATTTACTCTCACACACAAACTCAAGAGCTTCTAATTTGATATCAATCTTTTTGAGTATTAGTGAGCTTCATTGAAAACTCTATTGAGAGTGTTGTGCTTGTAATTTTCTTCTTCTTTTCTTTGTGTGAGGACTCTTGAGTGTAGGGTGTCTTTATAAGAGAGAAGAGTGAGTGTGCTTGTAAAGAGAAGCGAAAAGAGCTTGTAAAAGAGAAGTGTTGCACGTGTGTCGAGCAACGTGTATCTTTTGAGGAGACGTGTGTAAGGTTTGGCCTCCACTGGAAACGGAGTTATGGGTTGCTTGCGGGCAATGTGTTTGTCTCCGAGAAATACGTGTTTAGTGGAACGAGCTTGATCGCTCAAATAAAGTGGGCTAGGGGATCTCCCAAACCATTGTAAAATCGATTGTGTCTGCGTTTGCAATTTCTCTCTTGCTTTATATTTCAATTGCTTTGAAATTTCATGCCAGATTTTCTTATGCCATATATACCTAGTGTTCTTGCTTGATTGCTATATCTCTTACTATTTGTTTATGTTTCACAATTGTATGTGTGCTTATCCATTTATCACTTTTGGTATATCTATTGTCTAAGATTTACAATTTTGTTTTGATTAGCAAGTGTGGTAGAATTTTTAAATTGGGCATATTAGTTGCATGGTCCTATTCACCCCCTTTAGGACTATTGTTGTAGGCTTCCGCGGTTCTACTTTCAATTGGTATCAGAGTTTGGTACTCTTTTTTTGTAGGCTTTATATCCTAGAGTGATCTATATCATCTTCTTTACAAAACTACTCTTCCATTGAAAGTAATTCTATTTATGATCCTCCTTATTTTGATGGAAGTAAATTTTTTAGAGGAAAATTGAGATCTAATGCTTTCTTGAATCCCTTGGTAGATGTTTTTGGAAAATGGTAGATGACGACTATTCTATTCCCACTTGACGCGGGGCGGATCCGTGCCAAGATGTTACCTTTCGTTGATCTGCTGATGGCGGCGATGGACGGCTGAGATTTGATTTGGAGGCTGGCTCCTGAAGTGTATGGATCTTAATGGGATTGAGGCTGTTGGCACCGAGCTACCTGCAAGGAAGTCCCGGGATGGTTTTACCACCGAGGACCCTCCAACGGTCAAGTTAGAGAGGGAATCCGAGTAGAGTAACGGCTTAGTGGAGTAAAAATGGCTTACTTGGACCGTCTGAAGAAGGGGTTTGTATAGCAGTGGCAGCAGGCAGGGCAGGCACGAGAATCACGCCGGCCGTTACGTTCCCGACGTCACGCCCGCGTGATGAGCGGGATCTTCCATTAATAGCAAGGCAGGCTCGTTAATGGGGGATCCTGATGGCGTGGAACGTGGGATGTGGCCGGCGGATATCTCGTGCATGGAGAGATTCGCGGGATGGCGGTTGCGCCAGTGAGTGGTGCCGTTGGTCGATCGATGAAACCGAGGAAGATGACCTCGACGGGAGAGCTCGCGGACGAGCGGGAGAGCCGAGGTATCTTGGTTCTGTGGTAGCCCAGAGACGAGCCATGAGGCCGAGGAGGCTAATTGTGCTGGGCGCTCGAAGGTGAGCCAGCGCTTGTTTGTGGGACGGGCACATGAGTGGTCTGGTCAGCCACTGTATGTCCTTTCTTGTGAGCTTTGGGACACGCCATCTGCCACGTGTCATGATCTGGGAGATTACTGATATCGAGCATCATCATTAGCCCCCCACTCTCGTCCCGACCAGCTGACGAGTTGGGTCGAGAGTGGTCTGCCGGGTCATCCGAGGTGAGCTCCTTTCGAAAATATCGTCGGGATGTATCCCCGGGCAATCTGTTGTATTTTCCGGATGACACCAGCAGATCTGGAGAAAGATCTCTGCACTAAAGAGGGTCGCCAGATCATGTGTACGTTTACTGAAGCGGCAGTCCACGTGTCAGACGCTGGTTGGCTGACGTAACGGGCCACAGACCTTTGGCGTCTGAGGGGATATGCCAATGTGCATGCGACAGGTGGAGCAATCGTGGTCGTCGAGTGTACTGAACCGTTTCGGCGGGAGATGACTGTCGCCGTTGGATGAGAACGCCGGTGGCAATAAGTAGAGGTGGGGTCCGCGTGAGGGCCTATCCCTCTTCATAATCTCCTCGTCTTTGGTCTTGTTAGATCGGCGTTCTCCTCTTTAGGTCGGGATTTCCGTGTTTGCTTTTCTGAGGACTTCTCTTCATCAGGTTAGATGTCTTTCTCTGAGGAGTCTGTAGATGTAATTGGTGTAGAGTCTGGGGAGCCCTCTGTAGAGTCTTCCTCTTCTTCCCTTCTTCTTCTTCTTCTTCTTTTTCTGGACCGGAGTCCTCCTAGGGAGCTAGGGCTAGGTCTCCTTCTCAGGGTCGCCCGATGGGGGCGGCCCCCCGAGTGGAGGTCGCGGATGTGCCTGGCGTGCCGTCTAAGGTGAGGCACGAGGAGGAGCTTGCTAATGCTCGGACTCGTTTCCATATTCCTCCCGGCTACACGTTGCGTTTGGCCGGGGAGAGGGAGAGGGCAGATCAGGTACGGGGCAAGGAGATTGCCCTGTACTTGAAAGCCTTTTGGGTCGGAATGCGCCTGCCCTTCTCCCCCGAGGTTGTTAGAGCGCTGAATTACTTCGAGTTAGCCCTGGGCCAGCTAGTGCCGAACTCCTAGAGGATTCTCCTCAGGTTCCTGGTCCGCTTGAAGTTGCAGATGATCCCCTTCAGTCTGTCCATCCTTGCCTCCTCCTTCATTTACAAAAGTCACCCCGGCACTCGCGCGGGCGACCCGAGGTGGGTTTACCTCTCTTTTAGGAAACACCGGGGGAGTGCAGCCGGGTCGGGTGTCATCGTCTTGCCTTCTTCTATCCATGATTGGAAGAAGAAGTTTTACTTTGTTGGACCACCAGAGGGTGAGGACTGGCCCGTGCCCACCCAGTGGTCTAGGGATAGGTGCTGGCGAGGAAGTCTGTCCAACGATCCCGACGCAGTGAGAGTGGCAGAGTGGGAGCCCATTCCTCGGGCCGACGTGCTGCTTTCTGAGCGGGCCCCTAGTTGGGCTGGGCTCAGCCCCGCCCAGTTCGTCGATAAGTTAGGAGCTTGCGTTTATCTTCATTTCTGTTTGTGTTGCTAATTATACTGTATTTTGTCTTGTGCAGAACCCATGGACTTGGGCCACCTCCGAGCAGCCATGCGCAAGCCAAAGAAGGGAACAAAGGCTGGTGGTGCCAACTCTTCTCGTCCGGCGTCTGTCCCGGTTCCCCCGGCAGCCGTCCCACCCCAGCGTTCGACTGTGGGCCGAGCCCCGGAGCCCAGTCAGGCGCCGAGCAGAAAATGGGTTCGGGAAAAGGGTGCCCAGGCTTCGGAGGTGGAGACCGGCTCTCCGCTGTCGTCTCTCAAGAGGTTCCCCCGAACAGTTCTGAGGACCCCGGCCTCCCCAATCTTGGTGGACGAGGGGGGGCTCCGCTTTGAGGTACCCTCGGGACTTTCCGTCGCTGACACCTTGCTGTCGGACATGGAGAGGTCGGCCGGGGGTAAGATCCCTCGGGGGACTCTCAGGGCCCAGATGGCGGCAATCGCCCAAGAGGCCGTGCATGTTAGTGCCCATACTTTACTTGACTTTTGCTTCAGCTTTTTATCATTCGTGATATTTGGTGCCTCTCCTTTCTTTCTAACCCCCTCTGACTTCTTCAGGTTCTCCAGCACGTTGCCCTCACCATCCATATGGAGTACGGGGAAATTACTCCGGCGGTGCGAGCCGTAGGCGAGCTCTCCTCGCTGGAGGAGAGCTCAAAGCGGGAGCTGGAGGCGGCGATGGCGAGGGTCGCTGTCTTGGAGGGCAAGGTGGCGGCTGGGAAGCAGGAAATGGCGGCCGTGAAGCAGGAGGTGGCGGTCGTGAAGCAGGAGGCTGCCAGGTATCGCGAGGCCGCCCAGGCCGCCGAGGCTAACTTCAGGACTCTAAGGTGCTCATCGGCACCTTGAAGAAGTCGACGAGCACCTTCCGGAAAGAGCTGGAGGCGGCGGTAGAGAGGGAGAAGCGACCCGACCTCAGAGCGGCGAAGGCGGTGGAGATCTTCCAGAAGTCGGAACATTTTTACACCGTCCTAGCCTCGGCCACTACCGCCATTTGGCATGAGGCCTTCGATGCCGTCAAGGCTCGGATGCCGGAGTTTGTTGATGACGAGCTCCGAGTTGAATATCCTCATGGGGATGACGAGCAGGGGGACGGTCCCGGGGGCGAGACCGGGGAAGAGATCCCCGGAGAGAGCGACGCCGAGGCTCTTGTGATGGGCGCTGAGCTTCCAGAGGCTGCGCCTGGCCCTGAGGCCTGAAACCCCTCGTCTTCTTGTTTCTTTTCTTTGCTGTATCGGGAATTTTTGTAGGCCTCCGGGCATTTTGTAAGGCTGGGGAGCCCCCAATACCCTTGTAAAGACTTTGAATTTGTGAATAAAGAATTTTTGCAGTAGTATTTGCGTGCGTATTTTCCTTTGTTGGTAAACACTTGTAGTTGCATAGTACTGCTTTTGTGTCATGTCGGTTCTTCATCTAGCGATTACGTGTCGAGTTGAATCTGTTCATTTACCCAGTGTGCAAAGACGGTATATCTATGGCCCCGAAGTCGAGGCGGAGATCGCTTAGATGTAGACGGACCGGATGCCTCGTGGTGAGGTCACATTCCCTAGAGTGGGAGGGGCCATAAGTGGCCTACCAAGGATGGGCTAAGCAGGGTAGCTGCCCGGTGCTTCATGGTGATGGCTTTGATCCTTGGTGTGTTGGGGTAGGGTGCTACCAGCCAGGAATAATCGAGCAAGGGCAGGCCTGGTTGCCTCTTTCGAGGGCTTTGATCCTTAGCGCGAGAGGGGCCGTAAGTGGCCTACCAAGGATGGGCTGAGCAGGGTAGCTGCCTGGTGCCTCATGGTGAGGGCTTTGATCCCTGGTGTGTTGGGGTAGGGAGCTACCGGCCAGGGATAACCGAGCAAGGGCGAGCCAGATTTCCTCTTTCGAGGGCTTTGATCCTTAGCATGGGAGGGGCCATAAGTGGCCTACCAAGGACAGGCCGAGCAGGGTAGCTGCCCGGTGCCTCATGGTGAGGGCTTTGATCCCTGGTGTGTTGGGGTAGGGAGCTACTAGCCAGGGATAACTGAGCAAGGGTAGGCCTGGTTTCCTCTTTCGAGGGCTTTGATCCTTAGCGCGGAAGGGGCCGTAAGAGGCCTACTAAGGATGGCCGAGCAAGGTTGTTGCCCGGTGCTTCTTGGCGAGGGCTTTGATCCTTAAGGATGGGCCGGGCAGGGTTACTGCCCGGTGCCTTTGGCGAGGGCTTTGATCCCTGGTGTGTTGGGGTAGGGAGCTACTAGCCAAGGATAACCGAGCAAGGGTGGGCCCGGTTGCCTCTTTCGAGGGCTTTTTATCCTTAGCACGGGAGGGGCCGTAAGAGGCCTACTAGGGATGGCTAAGTAGGGTAGCTACCCGGTGCCTCTTGGCGAGGGCTTTGATCCTTAAAGATGGCTGAGCAGGGTTGCTGTCCGGTGCCTCTTAGCGAGGGATTTGATCCCTGGTATTATAGGGTAGGGAGCTACCAGCCAGGGATAGCTGAGCAGGGTAGCCGCTCGGCTGCCTCTTCGTAAGGGCTTAGATCCCTGGCGTTGTGGGATAGGGGAGCTACCAGCCAGAGATAGCCAAGCAGGGTAGCCGCTCGGCTGCCTCTTGGTGAGGGCTTAAATCCCTGGCGTTATGGGGGTAGGGGAGTTACTAGCTAGGGATAGCCGAGCAGGGTAGCCGCTCGGCTGCCTCTTGGTGAGGGCTTTGATCCCTGACGTTATGGGGTAGGGAGCTACCAGCCAGGGATAGCCTCGGATGCCTCTTCGTGAGGGCTTAGATCCCTGGCGTTGTAGGGTAGGGGAGCTACCAACCAAGGATAGCCGAGCAGGGTAGCCGCTCGGCTGCCTCTTGGTGAGGGCTTTGATCCTTGGCGTTATAGGGTAGGGAGCTACCAGCCAGGGATAGCCGAGCAGGGTAGCCACTCGGCTGCCTCTTCGTGAGGGCTTAGATCCTTAGCGCTGGAGGGGCCATGGAAGGCCTGCTAAGGATTGACCGAGCAATGAAGCTTCTCAGTTGCCTCTTGGCAAGGGCTTAGATCCCTGGCGTTGTGGGGTAAGGGAGCTACTAGCCAGGGAAAGCCGAGCAGGGTAGCCACTCGGCTGCCTCTTGGTGAGGGCTTTGATCCTTAGCGCTGGAGAGGCCATGAGAGGCCTGCTAAGGATTGACCGAGTAGTGAAGTTGCTCAGTTTCCTCTTAGAGAGGGCTTTGATCCCTGGCATTGCGTGGTAGGGAGCTATCGGCCACGTATAGCCGAGCAGGGTAGCCGTTCGGCCGCCTCTTCATGAGGGCTTCCCTGGCGTTATGGGTTAGGGAGCTACCAGCCAGGGATAGCCGAGCAGGGTAGCCGCTCGGCTGCCTCTTGGTGAGGGCTTTGATCCTTGGCACTGTGGGTTAGGGAGCTACCAGCCAGGGACTGGCCGAGCAGGGTAGCTGCTCGGTTGCCTCTTCGTTAGATCTTAGCGCTGGAGGGGCCATGGGAGGCCTGCTAAGGATTGACCGAGCAGTGAAGCTGCTCAGTTGCCTTGGCGAGGGCTTAGATCCCTGGCGTTGCGGGGTAGGGGAGCTACCAGCCAGGGATAGCCGACCAGTGTAGCCGCTCGGCTGCCTCTTGGTGAGGGCTTTGATCCCTGGCGTTGTGGGTTAGGAAGCTACCAGCCAGAGACTGGCCGAGTATGGTAGCTGCTCGACTACCTCTTCATGATGGCTTAGATCCTTAGCGCTGGAGGGGCCATGGAAGGCCTGCTAAGGATTGACCGAGCAGTGAAGCTGCTCAGTTGCCTCTTGCAAGGTTGTGTCCGTCCTCCTTGGTGCAAGGACCGGGAAGAGGGACAGTCGCTCTTGACACGTGTCATGACCGCCGAAGTGTCGACACGTAGGGAACGTGAAGCGCCGGAGTGTCGTTTCGATTTCGCATCGAGCGGCGCGATGTCTGCCGCGTGGCAGCACAGTTGCGGGTGAAACGGGCGACTGTTGAGCACCGGGGGCGTTGCGGGCTATAAAACGGAGGGGGTGTTGATTACTCCTTCCTCACACCCGAAACTCAAGAATGGAGGACTTCCCTTTCACCATCCAAGATATCATAAACTTCAAAGACGTGTACCTCTACGATCAGTACTGTACTGATGGCACGGTGCAGTTGGTGATAGGCCAGATTGAGGATCATTTCGGACGATTGCTCCCCCGGCGCTCCTCCCTACTTCAGCTGCCGATGTACTCCATCTGGAGGGCGTCGCCGGGGCTCTACAACCCCTTATCCGAGCAAATGAAAGACGAGGCCGTTGGCAAGCTAAGGTCTCTGAGGCGCTTCGGTCTGATCTCTGCGAGCCGGCTAAACCGCTCGGAGGCGCTCCTCCTTGAGTGCTACCAATTGAGACTCGATGCCGAAGCTAGCGGAGGGCATCGAAGGCAGAGGTTAGACGCCGCGAGTGCTCGGCTGGCGGAAATATCCTCAGAGTACCACGAGTAGTGCTCTCTGCACCCTATTCCCCCCATGTTGTAATAATTTTTATGTATGGCTGAGGAGCCTATAGTACCTTTTGAATGAATAAGATTCTTTTTCTTTTCTGCAATGCTTTATTGATCCCTTTATTATATAAACAAAAGATCTCAAGAAAGGCATACATTGCTTTGGAAAGAAAATACATGCTAGTAGATGTTCTTATTCGTGCATCTTGAGCCCCTCGGATGTCTGTTGGCATATATGCCCGGCATAGGGTACTGAGCTTCGTTGGTGCCAGACATATCCTTCGTTGACATGACCATGATTTTGCCGATGGTCAGCTCGGCGGGAGGGGGACGCTGCTCCTGCTCGCGGTCAGCTTGCTACTTGTCCTTCAAGTATGCTGCGAGGTGCCCCGAATAGATGAGCTCTTCAATGTAGTCACGGAGCTACTTGCAGCTCTCCATGTAGTGGCCTAGCAACCTGTGGAAACCGCAGTATGGGCCCCGGGTTCATTTTGAGGCCATTCGGGAAATCGGGGGAAGCTTGAAGAATCCCTCGCCCTTGGCCTCCTCTAGTAGCACTGTCTGGGAGACGTTGAGCGGGGTGTATTCCTGAAACTTCGGGAGATAGGGCTTTACCCGCTCAGGTCCCCTTCTCTCTTCCCTTGCCTTTTTCTTCTGGTCGGCCTTCTCTACCCGGGGGAGATTTGCATTCACCTAGGATTCGAGCTGGATCTCGCGCTCGGTCTAGGCTTTTACCTCGGCCATGGTCTTAGGTTGCGCTAATGCAAAGGAGCATAACCACTCCTTGTGCCTAAGACCAGACCTAAATGCTATGATGACGGTCTCGTCCCGGTGCTCTGGGACCTCGAGAAGGGCGTTGTAGAAGCGGGTGACGTATGCTTTGAACATCTCCTTGTCCCCGCTCTTGATCGTTAAGAGATGATCGACTGTGCATTTTTTCCGCCTGTTCCCAACGAAGTGGCCAAGGAATTGGGCGGCCAGCTCATTGAAAGTTGAGATCGAGCAAGGTTCGAGTCCTCGGAACCAGTCTCGTCCGGAGCGGATGAGAGTGGTCGGGAAGGCTCGGCACTGGGCGGCGTCGGAGTTATCTTGGAAGCTCATTCCCGTGGTGAACGCATCCAAATGGTCTTTCGGTTCAGATTTACCGGCGAAGAGAGAGACCTTTGGGGGCTTATTGTGGGAGGAGACGTGGACGGCGAGTAGCTCCTCGGTGAATGGCTTGGTGAGAGAGTCGGCGGCGTATTTGGCCCTGTCGCTTGAGCAGTGACCTTTCCGATGCATACCTTTGATTTTCTTCTTGAGGGCGTCGAGTCGGCCGTGTTATCCCGACGATTCGGCACATTCTGATCCCCGGCCTCTGTTGTTAGAGACTTGAGTCTGGGAGTGGCCCCGGTTCCTCTTAATGAGGTTCAGCCCTTGGCGAGGCGGTCTTCGAGCCGCCGTGGTGAGCCACGTCCGCATGACCCCGTCGAGGGAGGGGGTATTGGTCATGCCTGGGAACATGCGAGCTGACCGACAGCTCCTCGGGAGAGAAAGGGTCGTGAAGAGGCTCGGGGCGAGGTGCTCTGATGACGGACCTCGGTGTTGAACTGTGGGGTGCCCAGCGAGTCGCAAAAGGTATTGGCCCAGGAGATCTGCCGCCATGGGAGGTAGCGAGGCGGTGGTCGGCAGTGCCGACGCACGCGGAGTCTTCTCTCCCCCTGTAGGGGTCTCGATCTCGAGGCGGAGGAGCGGCGACCTGAGGAACATGCCTTGTTGTTTGGACACGGATGAGCGCCTCCACGACAGACGCGAGTCGGTCTATCCGACCGGCAAGGGCGTAGATGGCATTTGGCGGAGGAGGTTCTTCCGCGCCTCTGTTGAGGGGGAGGCGGTAGCTGGTGCTGGGATCATCATGATGATCGCTCACCATTAGATTAAGACTGGAAGATGAACTTTTGTTTTGTGGAATCAAGGGTTCCCACAGACGGCGCCAGCTGACGCGGGACGGATCCACGCCAAGATGTTACCTTCCGTTGATCTGCCGATGGTGGCGATGAACGGCTGAGATTTGATCTGGAGGTTGCCTCCTGAAGTGTGTGGATCTCAATGGGTTTGAGGCTGTTGGCGCCGAGCTACCTGCAAGGAAGTCCCGGGGTGATTGTAACACGAGGACCCTCCGACAGTCAAGTTAGAGAGGGAATCCGAGCAGAGTAACGGCTTAGTAGAGTAAAAATGGCTTACTTGGACCATCTGAAGAATGGGTTTATATAGTGGTGGCAGCAGGCAGGGCAAGCATGAGAATCATGCCGGCCGTTACGTTCCCGACGTCACGCCCGCGTGATGAGCGGGATCTTCCATTAATGGCGAGGCAGGCTCGTTAATGGGGGATCGTGATGGCGTAGAACGTGGGATGTGGCCGGCGGATATCTCACGCATGGCGAGATTCACGGGATGGCGGTTGCTCCTGTGAGCGGTGCCGTTAGTCGGTCGATGAGACCGAGGAAGATGACCTCAGCGGGAGAGCTCGTGGACGAGTGGGAGAGCCGAGGTATCTTGGTTCCGTGGTAGCCCGGAGACGAGCTATGAGGCCGAGGAGGCCAATTGTGCTGGGGACTCGGAGGTGAGCTAGCGCTTGTTTATGGGACGGGCACAGGAGTAGTCTGGTCGGCCACTGTAGGTCCTTTCTTGTGAGCTTTGGGACACGCCATCTGCCACGTGTCATGATCTGGGAGATCATCGATATCGAGCATCATCACCACTAAATCTAAACCCAAGTGGAGTAGTCGTGATATAGAGCTATTTTTTTTGAATATTAAAGTGCTTAAAGTTTTATATTCTTCGTTACACATTGATGCTGTTAACCATGTTTCCTTTTGCAAGACGGCTCACGACTTGTGGTGCTTATTGGAAAATATCTATGGAGTGCAATCTATATGCAAGGAAGTGGAGAAAACCCAGGAATCGACATCTATAGTGATTTTAGGTGCGTTTCAATCAAAAGCGAATCAAAAGAGACGATCCAATTCTATGGAGTCGACAAAGGGGTGCTTTGATCTTGGAGATGTAAATAATCTAACTTTCAATTATCATAGACTTACTCATGATCAATTGGTAGATGCTTTCAATGTTCTTCATCGTAGTTTCAATTTGATGACTTCTAGAAATGATTTGTTAGATGAACAAAATTCTTTTTTTATTGATGAGAAAAATGATTTGATTTCTTGTTGTGATTCCTTTGAAACTTTGAACAAAATCTTGATTGCCAAATGTAGTGCTTTAACTCATACTTATGATTCTCAAACCGCTTTAATTGATAGATTAGAAATTGAGAAGAATGAGTTACTTTCAAAACTTGATTTACATTGTGTTTCCATTGATGCTTTGAAGGTTGAAAATGAAAATTTGGTTCTATCTTACAACGTCTTGAGAAAAGAAAACAATGTTTTGATTTCAAGTTTTACAAATAAAATTGATTGAAATTATCTATTGTTTCTAAAGAAGCATTGACAAGTAATTTTACGTCTTTTAGAAAGAAAAACGAGAACTTTCTTTTATCTTGTGAGAGTTTGATAAAAGAAAACATTGATATGATTTCAAGTTTGAAAAACAAAATTGATTTGTTGAAATCTTCTATTGTTTCTCAAGACTCTTTGATTTTCAAAAACACTTCTTTCAAAAAGGAAAATGAGTTTTTAAATTCTTCGCTTGCTAAGTTTTCAAGTGTCGATTCTTTACCTGGCAAGGAAGATGTTTTAAATCGAAGAGAGATTGGTTTTAAATCCTCAAAAGTACAAAACCCTCTTCTACTAGATGTGTCAAACATGCTTCACATCAAACTAAATCTTATGCATATTCTCATGCATATATTTATAGATTTAGTTCAAAATCATCTTTTAAGAAGCATGTGCATCATACACTTGCCATATATCATGCTATTAACACTTCTAGTTCCATGCATGTACATACACACACTTGTCACTTTTGTGGTGCACATGGACACTGGGCATACATTTGCAGTTTAAAGAAGAATATTTCTATGCATGCCAATTTAGTATAAGTTCCTAAATTTAACCCATACGGATTAAAGAAAGTTTGGATACCGAAATCCCCTAACATACCTTATTTTGTAGGTGTGGACTACTTAATGACTTAATGGATTTGGGATCATGATGAGCAAGAGCACTTCGATGGTATATTTGCTTGGCTCATCATTTTGTGCGGTATCGTTTTTCTTTTCTATACCCACTTTAGAATATCGTCTGTTCATTTGTGCTAAGTGTTGATATTCTAAATGCGTATGTTATTATTATGTACTCCTTGTGATTCTCTAGTGTTAATTTGAATATTGTTTTGTGCATTTGTTTCATGTATGAGATGTTATCTATAAGATATTTAATTGGTATCATTATTTTGCCCATATGTGATTCCTTGTGCTTATTTACCTTAAAAAACTTGCTATCTTTTAAATTTGAGCACAACATGGTTTGAAAACTTGTTTAACTTTGCATATCCTTTGGTTTTCTTGCCATAACTCACTCTCACTTGTTTAAAATATGTTTTTAATCTTTTAAGTAAGAGTTCATATCCATATAGTTTTAAATAGTTTAAATCTTTTACAATAGATACTTTTGGCACATGTTTTTAACTTGAACCATCTTCATTCGGTATCCTTTTTTGTGCTTTACTTTTGTATGTGTGTATGCTTAAAACTTGCTTACTTTTATTGCACACACCTTTTTGCTTGAGTCGGTTGGTATTAACTTGTTCTCATCTTGCCAAATATGGCTTATGCAATCCTTTTAGGAGAACCCAATTGTGGATTTCGTTAATTACAACGAATCCTATTCACGAGTCTAGTAGAGTGAATTAGAGACTTTTCACCGGGTAGTCGATTCACTAGATGAGAAAATCAAGTCTTTACTTAACGGCTTAAGATTTCCTTGTTTGTCCTTTTGTATGGATTTGTATTTCAAATTGCATAATTCTTTAACTCATGCTTGGCTTGATCATCACATGTTATTATAACTTTGCATATCTTATTCATGTGAATGTGTTTGATTTATTTATGAGTTAGTATCATTAATTTCTATTACTTATGTTCCATTATATATTACTTTTGAGCTCTAATAGTTTGGTATTCAAGTGATTGTGAGATAGGATTCATGAATGGATCCTTTAGACTTGATTCTCGTACATGGGAGTTTCAAGCTTATGAGGAATGTGATTCGTGTTCTATTGAGGTAAAACTTCATGATTACTTCCCTATATCTCGTGTTATGCACATTTTAAATCAATACTCTTGTTTTTAAAATACGCACATACCTTGTACATGCGTAGTACGATTATAATTTTCGTTAATATCTTATGTTTCGTATTATGACGTGTATTCTAACAATGTTTTAAATTGCGGCCATAGAGGCCGCAATAGTGCTGCTATAGCGTTTTAGACTCTCAGACGCTATATGGGATACACCGGAATAGTTTTATAGTGTGTTAGGACATAGTAGGCGCCATGGCGCCCGCTACCCGCAATATTTGTAGTATAGCAGGCGCTACGGCGCCCGCAAATGATGATTCTACTTCCGACTCCGATGTTGATGGAGATGATTGAGTTTGTTTTTGTGATAATTGATTATTTGTTGAAAACTTATGTCATTTTGTATTTTTGAATTACGATGCATGAAAGTTATGGTTGTTTGCTAGCACTTTTGCTTTTTGCTTTTGGATAACGATGATGGTTGTTCCTTTTATTTTGAATATTGATGTGTATGGAAACTTATGTAAAATATTATTTAATCTAATTTTATAATGAACTTCATTCCATAACACTTGTAGAGCCATTTATAGATAAAGGCCGACATCCGATATCCGCCATGAAACCCCCCGACCGCCATGGACCGCTATACGCGATTTACAACCTTGATTCTAACTCATGAGTTTCAAAACTTGATTTTACTTTTTATGAGTTAGCGCATGTTTTTGAGTTTTTCGTTGTATATTGTTTTCAAAGCATGCTTTTGCTATGAGTTGTGCTCTATTTCAAAATTGTTCATTTTCAATTAGTATCAACTCATGGTTGACTCCACATGTTTTAAAACTTGATCATTCTTTATGCGGATTGTTGCATGTATACTTGCTTTATTTTGCATATCTTCTATATACATGTTTTTGGATACGAGTTATACTTTCAAAATTTTCACTTTACTTATTTTCGTATCTATCTCGTATTAGTTTCTTATGCATACATTTAGGGGGGGGTGATTCAAACGTTTGATTCGCTTTAGTACGCATATGTTTAGAAAAAGTAGTTCAAACGTTCTAAACTCTTTAAACACCCTTTTTGATTATGTCAAAAAGAGAGAGTAATAAGGTGTGATAGTATATCAATATCATTCTTTTTGGATATCTTTGATATAGATATACTATCTCCTATTCATATTTTGTCATCATCAAAAAGGGTTAGAATGTTAGCTTATGGATTTTCATATGGTTTAATTATCCATTCTCGCTTTGTTTTGATGATAGCTAAAATATGAATATGTGTTTAGTATCATATGCTTATCTTGTTTTACCTTATCAACACTAAACTTGCATACACTTGATATTTAGTTTACATATCTTATATCTTGTGTATGTCAAATAATATATCGATATCTCATGTCTTGCATTTAATATATATGTCAATATTGATATATTATTCTCATTCATTGTTTTGATATTCAAAATATGAATACTTATGTATATACATGCGTTTCTTATATTGATTTTTTTATATAAACACGTGTGTGTATTTTGTTTATCAATATCTCATGCTTTGCTTGTATTTTACATATCGATATTGATATTCATATTCATAATTTCGATATCAAACAATGAATGTTCATATATAGTGTTTATTAACTTGTTTATATTTCATAACACTGTATATAATATGCTTGGTCATTTTGAGATTGCTTTTTAGGATATCTCACGACACAAGCGTATAAAGGAGGATGGAGCAAATTTAGCTTAAACGACATATCTCTATGGAGGTTGGAGGATTCGGACGAGAGCTTCTCAAATGCATATTCAAGCTACGAATAGATAAAGAAGTCAAAGTCCGATATTGAAGCGTCTAAGGTCGAAGTACAATTGAAGATCAATCGATTGACGCTTGTGAATGGCGTGTTCAAGTTTGAAGCTATGAAGCTACGAAGCCAAGTTCAAGCGCATGTCAAGGTTCAAGAGCCAGAGACGACAAGAATTCGAAGATTTGTGAAACGGACTTAAGAATCCTTGTAAGTACTCTTCGAATTATAGTTTATATCAATTAGAGCTCTTGAACACTCACACTTGCATACATAAACGTTTTACATTGTATAAACATCGGGGTTTTCGAGTTGAGGGTTTAAAGTTTTCGTTTTCATAAAAATCCCAAATATCAGTTTTTGTGCTTGACCAGACGTCTGCCACTTTGGTCATCAGACATCTTCCTTTTGGATTTTTTCAGATGTCATAAATATTTGAAAAACTGGTTTTCTGAACTGCAAACGTCTGCCCATTTATACTGCATACATTTTCCCACTTCCTAGAATCATGATCAACCCCATTTTCTTTAAGTAAGTATATTTCTGCATTTTTTAGTGTGGCCAGACATCTGCCCTTTTATGCTGCATACGTCTAAATCACAAACCGACAAACGTCTGATGCTTAGAAATTACATGCTAGATTTTCTTATGCCTTATATGCTTAGTGTTCTTTCTTGATTGCTATATCTCTTGTTATTTGTTTATGTTTCACAATTGTATGCGTGCTTAGCCACTTATCTCTATTGGTATATCTATTGTCTAAGCTTTGCAATTGTGTTTTGATTAACAAGTGTAGTAGAATTTTTAAATAAGACATGATCAGTCGAAAATATTGCATTTTTAACACATCAATTTCCATACCATTTGCACTCATCTAAAGGTGTTCGGAATAAATATAGCACATATTAGCAAAACATCCGTAAAATACCAAATAACTTGTGTTATACCTTAAAACCGACATTTTGAGGGAAATTGAGTGTTTATCATTGCATTGCATAATCTTTGTGTAGCGCAACACTTGTCTCGAGAATCTGTGCAGAAAATTCCGAGAAAAGAGCCGAAACTGTCAAAAGTGCTCATAAAAATACGCCAAGTCCAAGACCTGAGATCTGGCAGTGAAGAAGAAGGATTTATAAGATTCCAAACATCAAGAAATAGCACTAAAGTCACCACAAATCACTGCAGGAAATTCCATGCATTGAAGCCTCCAATGGGCCGCGGATCCGCGGCCAAAGGGCCCTTCCCGCGGCCGATCCGCGGCCACGTGATGGTGATGTTAGCGTCGCTTCGCTTCAGACTTCTTCTTTCAGGGCCCACACCTCTTCAAGCCATTGCAAATTCCAGAGATCTCCAGAAGCTTCTGTCCGAACAGCAAAACTCCTTGTTCAAGCTAAACACTCTCAAGCTTCTCAAGCATGCCTCTCAAATAACTACCTAAGCCTAGAAGCTTCTCCCTAACCTCCAAGCTTATGAAGGAAGCTAGCCCTAACTAACTAATTCTAGAAACTTCTTCCTAACTACCAAGCTTACAAGTGAAGCTAATCCTAACCTAGCTTCTAAAGGAAGCTAATCCTAATCAAGGCTATAAAAAGGACCCTAAGGATTCACTCTCAAGGTTGTTCAACAATTCACCCACAAGTTGAGTGACACGACTTGTGCATTCAAACCCTAACCCTAATCCAATCACCAAAGCCAAATTCAAGATCTTTGAGTACAAATCAAGCAAGAAGCCTTCAAGCCTTTTAGAAGCGACGCCGATCTTCAACCGAGCAAGTGATCCAAGACGATCCGTGACTCACGGAGACGATGCGGAGCTAAATCGACGATCGAGTTCTTTCCTCTTGTAGTTCTTGAGAGAATTGTAACAACATTGTTGATAAATAAAAGGTGAAATTTCTTTCTCTTGCTTACTTTTATATTTGAGCATTATGATTAGATCTCAAATCTTGATTGTGTTCTTTGATATGATGCTTGAGTAGAAACTCCGCTCGTGGAGGAGTCGAGAGAATCAATAGATGATGATGTTACAAATCTTGAAACGGTTCTTAATTCCTATAAGTTTTGTAAACTCTATTAAATTGAATCATCGACGACCTAGTTTCGAGCGAGTTGCTTTCTTGAATGTTTTCGCTCTTAATTAGTGACCAACGATCGATATTTGAATTTCCTAGAGGCTAGAATTTGAATGAGATTCATCGAAAGGACAAATAATGAGATGAAGAAACCCTAGTTCCTTCAAGAGATCCTTAAACCTCGATTGATCGTCATCGATCTAGTATCAAATCATTAATTGATAAGAAAACGTAATCACTAGTTTTCATCACTTCTATAGATTTGATCGATTCCTACGAGCCTCACTTTAATTCATGAAACCTAATTCGATTGGATATCATCAATTCTTGATTCTTGATTTTAATGTTTTCTTGATATTAGATTTAGATCTAGATAATTCTTGAAATTCACTTTTAAATCATGAATTGAATTGCCTTTCTCTTTTCTTTAATTTTCAATTCATCTAAATCAAATTCGAACGGATCACATTTTCCCTGAGGACAATCCGTATTCACTAACGCGCTGCAATCGACACCGTTATTGATTGCGGTTTACAAATTTCTTTGATTGTGAAACATCATTTCTAAAACACGACACATCGAGAAATCATACCAATCAAATGACGCCGTTGCCGGGGATCATGTGCTAATTTGTTCGTTTTTGAAATTTGAGTTGAAAAATTTATTCCATCAGAATTTTTAGATTAAAATTCGTGCAAACACTAAACGATTCGTTGTGATTTGTTGCAAGGAAATCTGGAATCTGCGGAGCTTGAGGAAAAATTTTCTGAATATTCCAGAGAGCTCAGGGAGTGAACAGAAGCAGACTCTAAAAATTTTGTGCAGGAATTCTTCTGGATGACCGCGTAAGCGCGGCATTAGGCGATCATTGCGATGGAACCACGGTGATACTGTAGCATCTCTGCCCAAAAACTTCTCAGGTCCTCTCTGACTTTCTTATCTCCTCCTTGATCTGCTCCAATAACCAATTTCTGCAGGTTTCTTTGCAAAAATTCGCAGTGCCGCAAAAAGCAAAAATTGTGCGTGTTTTGATCTTGGTTGTTTGCATTTTTAATACGGAAATTAAAGGGTAAAGACCAAATTCAGATTAGGTGGGGAGTTCATTACCCTTCTTAATCCCCAAAAATCACAAAACTGCATCCGCATTACCCTCATTAACTAAAAATATCTAGACATGACTCTAAGGACCGTTGCGCTCACTTAGGACAGGAGAAGGTCGTGGGTAATCTATTGTTTATCCGCGTTTCTTTTGTGGTGTCTAAGGCAAGTGTGTCTAAGAAAAGTGGTTACTTAATTAGGCCCACTACTTACGTAGTGGAGAACCTCCCACTTACCTGGCACTTACCTGGCCACAGGAGGGACAAAGAGGCAGTAGAGGATTGATCCTGCGATTTGTCTTCTGGCAGTTAGGAGCGGTCTAGAGACTTGACCTAGGTGACCATTAGACTTAGGGTTGTGCTTGTGCATTTGTTGTGATTTGCATCATTTTTTCAAAAATCCGTATCTTTTTCAAAACAAACACCACTTCATCTTTTCCCCTAATTATCATAACGCTGCCACTTATGCTAAACCCTTTAGTGCAAGCTCGGCTGGACACGGGATTCTAGTGCCCGTCTTGTCTGCGTTTTCCCCCGATCGACCCCAAAGTCGGTATTTCTACATTTTCTTTTTCCCACCACCACCGCGATGGACGGATTTCTATCAAACTTTTACACCACTCTGCCACCGTCCGCAGGTGCGCAGAATCCTTCACGCATTTCTCTCCAAGAGAGATGCTATCCTTCACGTGTTCCCCTTCCCGCCTGTCTTTCTATACCACCTGCCAATGGGGAAAATTTTGAAATCAACCCCTAATTCATCAAACTGTTACTCAAATTTCACGGTCTTGATTCTGAAGACGCATACGTTTTTATTTCCAAATTTGAAAATGTATGCGTAATGATTGGAACGTCACAACTGTCTTTGGATGCTCTGCGTCTACGTTTTCTCCCATTCACTTTGTGCGATTTAGCCGAGAAGTTCTTTACAATAAAACCGCACATTCTATTTCAAAATGGGATGAATTTGTTGCAGCATTCCTTAAGAAATTTTATCCCAATCACAAGACCAGCCGTGTTCGGAGCAAAATCTTCAAATTTATCCAACTTCCCAACGAACCATTCTGGAAATGCTTTGAACGGTTCAAGGATCTTCTTTTACAATACCCTCATCACGGAATCTCCAGATAGGATTTGTGTCGAATTATCTATGAGGGTATTGATCTCACTACTAGACAGATGCTTGAAACCATGTGTCATTGCCAATTCCTATCTAAAGATGATGGTGAAGCTTGGAAATACCTAGAAGATTTAGCTCAAAACACATTAGAATGGGAAAGTGTTAGACCACCATCACCTAGGAAAGATGTCAACCAGCTCGATGTTTCCGTCACAGTGAGAGCCGAAATGGCCGCAATACAAAGGAAACTCGACGCTATAGAAAACAAAATCTCTTCAGCCTCCCTAAACCAATACACACTTCCTAAAACCGTCTGTGGCTGCTGTTCAAACCCTTCACATTTGACGGAAGAATGTCCTTTGAATGTACCGTTTCAAGGTCATACTAATGCTGCATTTCAGCAACAATCTAGAAACGATCCTTCTTCTTCCACATATAATCAAGATTTGAAGAATCGCCCTGATCTTTCTTGGATCCAACACTAAACTCAATACACGGATCTAAACCAGAATAACTTTCAATAGGTCCCTCCACCACAACAGCAACCACCACAACTGAGTCAGCATCCCTTTCAATCGCAACCTTTTCAAAACCCGGCCAACAACTTTGATCCTTTTTCTGCCGGTACTGATAATTCCTCTGCACTAGCACAAACCTTGGATATTTTCATGAAACAATCCATCCAAGGGACGGCAAGTTTTCAATCTTCCGTCGATAATATGATGAAGATCATTATCACTCAAAATGAAAATATTAAATCGATGGAAGCACAAATTGAACGAATAAAAGCCGAATTGAGTGTTAGAGAAAAAGGGAATCTTCCAGCTCAACCCCTACCTGATCCTGGACCTTCACATTACACAAATGTGGATGCACTTACCACGTTGAGATCTGGAAGAGTGCTAGACAATCATGTGGGTGAACAAATTGATAATGATGAATTGATCATTAACACCCCGGCTTCCACTTCCACTTCCACTCCCACTCCCACTTCTACTTCTTACCCTATTTCGTCTAGTTTACCGTCTTCTTCCGAGCCTATTCTCCATTTTCCCAAAGGCTCGAACCCTCCACCCACTTCATCCTTCCCACCCCCACAAACTTCTCCACAAATGTTGGACTCAGCACTTATTGATAGAGCTCTATTTCCAAATAGGTTGAGGCCCAACAAACCCAATGCCCAAATGGAGAAGCTTGTGGACATATTTAAGCAAGTTAACATCAACATCACTCCCCCAGATGCTATCCAACAAGTTCCGTCATATGCGAAAACTCTTAAGAACTTGTGCACTAGGAAGAGGAAGACTCAAGTGCCCAAGAAGATATTCATGGCAACGACTGTAGACACGGCTTTTCCCCAACAATTACCAAGGAAACGTAAGGACCCTGGCTATCTTACTATTTCTATTTCTATTTCTATTGGGGATAAACACATTAACCGTACTGTACTTGACCTTGGCGCTAGTGTTAACTTGCTTCCATATTCAGTCTATGAGCAACTAGGTATCAGAGTGTTAAAGCCCTCGAACATAACTCTACAGATGGCTGACCGATCAATCACCAAACCTAGGGGTGAACTTGAGGATGTGTTGATAAAAATCGGGGAATTTGTATTCCCTGTGAACTTTATCGTACTTGATACACAACCTGTAGCGAACCCATGGAACCAAATTCCGATGATTCTTGGTCGCCCCTTTTTGGCTACTTCCAACGCTGTAATCAACTGTAGAAATGACTCTATGAACCTATCCTTCGGGAATAGTTCAATAGAGCTGAACATTTACAAGTTAGGATGTGTACCCTCCGAACCTACTGCTATGGTCTGTTCTGTCGAATTAATGGATGTCGACAGCAGCGAATTTGATGATCCTCATGATACTGATCTAGACTCTTTTCATATGTTGTTTGACCCAATTATGTATCATACACATACGGACTCTTCCACCTAGTTGTCCGGGTCAACAACTAACACTGATTATGAACCGTTTTTGGAGTCTGAAGATCACCCCGCGCTTTGTGATGACATTATTCTTCGGGGTATTGATGAGACTTTTGAGGAGATCTTCGCTGATGAACTCGCGTTTCTGAATGGCACGGGTGTTGAGATGAATCCACATCAAAATAATGAAATTGAACCTCCACCCCTTCTTCTAGACTGTAAAAAGAATGCGAGTAATCCATCACATACACTGAGTCGTCTCTCCAAAACGAGATGCAAACACATTCTATTCTACCACTTACCCTTTCCCCACTTTTTCTTCTACCAACCTATGGACCACATTGATAAAATTTTTGAATGGTTGGTGTTAACTTTCGGTCTTTGCAAAGCTTGGCATCGACCAATAATCTTGACCCTCTCTTATGATTTTCAAAGCTTAACATGGTTTAACTCAAGTTTGGGGGGGGGGGTATAATCTGGCTCTTGAAAAGAAAAATGTTTACTCAAAATTGTGAGCCAAAAATAAGTTTGGGGGAGGATTTTCACATTAATATATATTGCTCCCGTTAATAAATTTCCTCCCAAGCTTACAGGTTTTTGAGATTTAGCGGATGGCAACAGTGAGGACACTGTTGAAAACAAGTTTGGGGGAGGTTTGTGCTTATTTACGCATCATTTGCATCATGCTTTGCATAAGCACAAAACATTTTCAAAATCTATAAAAATTTAAAAAATTTCAAAAGATAAAAATATTTTGTATATAAATAAGATAATAAAAGATTAGATGGTGAAAAATTACATCCAAAAGATTAGAAAAATTTAAGAAAACCAAGAAAATTAGAAGTTTTCTTAAACGAACCAGTAATAAGTATTTATGAGCCATTGTCCCAAGGGATAGTAAGATGAAAGAAGTCACTAATCTGAGGATAAAAATAAGTCCGAAAAATAGTTCCTATTCTGGAAGCCAAACATTTGAACGTTGATACCCTACTATATGCACTTACACACGTCTTGAAGCTCGGGATAGTAGAGGATACCTTGAAATGCTCTTGTCTAAAAGCCAAAGTATGAAGGAAATAAAAAATGAATAAAATATAAAATGGTGAGAAAAATGAACACTGGTTTTGTTATCGCCAAGGCAGCAATAAAAAAAATATAGCGAGTGTGCTTCATCACCTAGTGCCTTAGACCAGCTGGTCTAGGAGTCACTGCTAAGCTTTAGGTGGTGCAAGACGAGGAAAAATACTAATACACCGTATAAGCAAGCACATGAGTAATCGGTCGGTTAGTACCTCAAGAAGTATTAACGGTCGCATGAAAAATGTGTGAGCAAATCCATCTAAATATTCATTAATTAAAAAGTACTGAGGCAGATGGGCAAGTGCATGGCAGCTTGAATTGAATTCTCCAGGTGTAGGGATGTCTTTTACACACACGTAGGGTTATATGATCGATGTTTGGAAGAAAGATAGGAATGAAGAATAAAGACGATGTTTTATTGAGGGATGATGTGATTTCTGACATCTTTTCATGACTATTAAGATAGGGCTCATGACAACCGAAAAGCTAGTGTAGTTGGAAACTCTAATTTTCAAAGTCTTTCTTTTACAATTCTTATCTTTAAAATGTAAATTTCAGGGTCTTCCTTTTATTATGGGATTTTGTGGATGTAATCCACTGAAAACCCTCAGGAGACAACACTCCTCCAACTAGGGACACCTAGAGGTTTAAAGGCTTGTTGCACGTGCTCAGTGCAATCGTGTTGCCTACGAAAATGTGCTAGTTAGTTTTTCTCTTTCTTTATTTTCTCCTTCTCTTTCTAATAAAACAATTTGCTCGAGACAACCAAAAATAAGTTTGGGAGAATTTGATCAGTCGAAAATATTGCATTTTTAACACGTCAATTTCCCTACCATTTGCACTCATCAAAAGGATTTCGGAATAAATATAGCACATATTAGCAAAACATCCGTAAAATACCAAATAAATTGTGTTATACCTTAAAACCGACATTTTGAGGGATATTGAGTGTTTATCATTGCATTGCATAATGTTTGTGTAGCGCAACACTTGTCTCAAGAATCTGTGCAGGAAATTCCGAGAAAAGAGCCGAAACTGTCAAAAGTGCTGATAAAAATACGCCAAGTCCAAGACCTGAAATCTGGCAGTGAAGAAGAAGGATTTATAAGATTCCAAACATCAGGAAATAGCACTAAAGTCACCACAAATCACTGCAGGAAATTCCATGCATTGAAGCCTCCAATGGGCCGCGGATCCGCGGCCAAAGGGCCCTTCCCGTGGCGGATCCGCGGCCACGTGATGGTGATGTCAGCGTCGCTTCGCTTCAGACTTCTTCTTTCAGGGCCCACACTTCTTCAAGCCATTGCAAATTCCAGAGATCTCCAGAAGCTTCTGTCCGAATAGCAAAGCTCCTTGTTCAAGCTAAACACTCTCAAGCTTCTCAAGCAAGCCTCTCAAATAACTACCTAAGCCTAGAAGTTTCTCCCTAACCTCCAAACTTATGAAGGAAGCTAGCCCTAACTAACAAATTCTAGAAACTTCTTCCTAACTACCAAGCTTACAAGTGAAGCTAATCCTAACCTAGCTTCTAAAGGAAGCTAATCCTAATCAAGGCTATATAAAAAGGACCCTAAGGCTTCACTCTCAAGGTTGTTCAACAATTCACCCACAAGTTGAGTGACACGACTTGTGCATTCAAACCCTAACCCTAATCCAATCACCAAAGCCAAATTCAAGATCTTTGAGTACAAATCAAGCAAGAAGCCTTCAAGCCTTTTAGAAGCGACGCCGATCTTCAACCGAGCAAGTGATCCAAGACGATCCGCGACTCACGGAGATGATGCGGAGCTAAATCGACGATCGAGTTCTTTCCTCTTGTAGTTCTTGAGAGAATTGTAACAACATTGTTGATAAATAAAAGGTGAAATTTCTTTCTCTTGCTTACTTTTATATTTGAGCATTATGATTAAATCTCAATTCTTGATTGTGTTCTTTGATATGATGCTTGAGTAGAAACTCCGCTCATGGAAGAGTCGAGAGAATCAATAGATGATGATGTTACAAATCTTGAAACGATTCTTAATTCCTATAAGTTTTGTAAACTCTAGTAAATTGAATCATCGACGACCTAGTTTCGAGCGAGATGCTTTCTTGAATGTTTTCGCTCTTAATTAGTGATCAGCGATCGATGTTTGAATTTCCTAGAAGCTAGAATGTGAATGAGATTCATCGAAAGGACAAAGGATGAGATGAAGAAACCCTAGTTCCTTCAAGAGATCCTTAAATCTCGATTGATCGTCATCGATCTAGTATCAAATCATTAATGGATAAGAAAACGTAATCACTAGTTTTCATCACATCTATAGATTTGATCGATTCCTACGAGCCTCACTTCAATTCTTGAAACCTAATTCGATTGGATATCATCAATTCTTGATTCTTGATTTTAATGTTTTCTTGATATTAGATTTAGATCTAGATAATTCTTGAAATTCACTTTTAAATCTTGAATTGAATTGCCTTTCTCTTTTCTTTAATTTTTAATTTATCTAAATCAAATTCGAACGGATCACATTTTCCCTGAGGACGATCCGTATTCACTAACGCGCTACAATCGACACCGTTATTGATTGCGGTTTACCAATTTCTTTGATTGTGAAACATCATTTATAAAACACGACACATCGAGAAATGATACCAATCAAGACATATTAGTTGTATAGTAATATTCATCCTCCCTCTAGGACTATTGTTGTAAGCTTCCATGGTTATACTTTCATAACGAGTGCAATAACTTTAGCCTATGGAGACTGAAAATGACGGCCCTATTGAAGCAACAAGGTATGCACAAGTTTGTCTTTGCGAAAGACAAAGTTCCAACGACGACCACAGAAACAGAATTAGAAATGATAGAGGACAAGGCTTTCAATTTGATCTATCTTCATTTAGCCGACGAAGTTCTTTGTGAAGTCGAGCAAGAGACTACGACGGTGGGATTATGGAGCCAGTTAGAAGCTCTGTATATGAAGAAATCTCTCACAAACCGTCTCTATCTGAAACAACGGCTATACACGTTGAATATGAAGGAGAGAACTTCGGTCAAAAACCACTTAGACGAGCTTAACCAAATTGATCGTGATAGAATTGCGTAATGTGGAGGTAAAGATAGAGGACGAGGATCAAGCCATTATCCTACTATGTTCTTTGACCCCCAGTCATGGCCAGTTCGTGAAATCGATGGTGTACAACCGAGACAAACTCTCATTAGATGATAACAAGGCAGGTTTACACAGCAAGCTATTGAGGGAGAAGGTGGGGGGTGACAGGGAGTGCCACGGTGATGCGTTGTTCGTTCAAGGCCATTCTCTGAAGCGGTTGGATGGTGGTTCTTGGGGAAATTCGAAAAGCCGAGTTAATGATAGATGTAACTATTTCAAGGAGAAAGGCCATTGGAAGCGAGACTGTTCGAAGTTCAAGGAGAAAGACAAGCAATCGGATTCAGATGAGGGCAGCGATGACTGATGAGTCACTGCTAGATTTGAGGTGGGGCTTTGATTTGTTTGGGTATTTTGGGCCAGGTCGGTTGCAAGTGCGTGATCGATGGAGATTTCAAAATTTTTAAATTTGTTATTATTGTCATGACGACGAATAAGGTGTGGACCCTATATGTGGGCCTTGCACCAGTTCTTTCTCATGGTGGATCCATCTATCATGGCTTCTCGAAGAATTCGTGGGTGTATGTTGCGGTAGGCCAGGTAGAGAAATGAGTCGGTAGGCGCGTAAAGATTTTTCGATCCGATATTGGCAGAAGGTTCTTTTATGTAACATTTTGAAAATTATTAATATTATTTTAGAATTTAAATAATATTATGGGTTTTACGGAAATGATAACCATTGTGGATTTGGGTTTTCATAAATTGGTATATATATATACATTTATTTATGTAATTGGAAAATGTGGAATTTGGGCATGGTTACTAAAACATGTTGGTGTGAGTATTTTGTTCTTCTCATTTTGGGAATTATTTTGAGAGAGAGAGAAACATGGGGGCATGGGCATGAGAGAAAGAGAGAGAGGGGTGGAGGCATAGGCAAGTAAAAGAAAGAGACGGGTGGACGCATGGGCAAGTGTGTGAGAGAGAAAGAGCGAGCCATAATCTCTTCTCCTCATTTTCTTCTCATCTTTATACTCCTCCCAAAACACCTCAACCTCCTCATCCTTCAAGCCATGACAACCTTCAAGTTTGGGTTTTCTCCATCCAAACCAAGTTTTTCCCTCAAGTTTTTCATTTGAAGTTTTCACCAAACCCCCTTGTAGCCACCAAGCTTGGATCGCCTCCTTTTATCATCTTGAAGAGGTAAAAATCCCACTTTGTTTACGTTTTTATATGTCTTGCCATGTTAAATATGTGTTTCAAGCAAAAAGATTACATTTTGTTGGTTTAAATCTTTTAAAAGTGAGTTTTGAAGTGATCCACTAGTAGTGGTGAAAGTATTATGGTTTACTTGGTGAATACACCCTATTTTAGAAAGTAGAGAGTATTTGGTGCAAAAAGAGTTGATTTTAAGGTTTTCAAGAATTTTCATTTTGTTACAAAATTTGTTTCAGCAGATTCCTTCTGCAGACATCTGCTATAGAGAGCTTCAGACGTCTGCTCATGATCCGTGCTTCATGATTTTCCTTTTACAGACATCTATCCTCCAAAGCTTCAGACGTCTGCCGATAAACTGCATTTCTTCATTTTTTTCACCAGACGTCTAAGCTTAGAAGCTTCAGACGTCTTCCTTTAAACCACTTTTCATGATTTTTGTTCAGCAGACGTATGAGCTCAAAGCTTTAGATGTTTTTCTTAAACTAGCTGGTTTGAAATATTTTCTAAGTCAAGCGTCTGATGCTTGATGAGACAGACGTCTGCCTTTGATTTTGTTTTCTTGGGTTTTGGCTTTCAGACGTCTGAAAGCCCTTCTTCAGAGGTCCGTTTTTCTCTCTGTACGACAGTAACAGTTTAGCCAGACGTCTGCCTTTGAGAGCTGGAGACGTCTACCCTTCATTATTTTTGACAGTTTTGATGTTTTCGTCATATTTCGTTCTATTGGGTTTGTATTGATTTTAATGGAGTTTTCTTGCATGTTTATGACTACTTTGGTTATAGGGTCAATTGCGGAGACTTTCAAGACACCAAGGAAGGGCAAAACGATCGTCGGGTTTGACTAGCTCGAGACGGACGTCAGTGAGTAGATTTATATCTGCGGGAGAAGTCGGGTGGATGACGTATAGCACCCCCGAAAATAATTCTAGGGAAAACTTAGTATAAAAAACGTATATACGTAACCCAGATACTTAGCTTAATTAGATAAATTAGGCTATAGTTCATAGACTATGTAATTAGTGTATAATTCATATGCTATATATATAAGTATATATGATTAATGATATGTGCCGTACGTGACTAGATATCCGTACTATATGAGTTATGTATTTACGTACGCGACTTGAGGTCCGTACTGATTGAGATTGGATATTTGGATTGAGATCGTACGAAGTGAGATCCCGTACTTGATGAGATGAGGATAGATTGCCGAATGCGGCCGATATTTATTTGACTCATGGAGTCTTATTATGTATCCCGATTAGGAAAACTATGGATGCTAAGATTATACTATTTGTAAAACTAACGATTCGTTTCCAATTTCAAACTCTAATGCCGAGGATGTGCTGCTAATTTCAAATGAATATATATTAAAAAACATCACAGCCTCTTCCTTTCCAAGCAACGTTTCTTTCTATTTTAAAACTGTATAATTTAATTTATAATGTCTGTTCACGTTATGTTTCTTTTACTCAGTATACGCTCGCGTTTCGTTTAATTTGTTAAGTTACGCTACGCTTATATTATTCGTTCTTATATGCTTCATATAATTAGTTTACGATACCATGCTTGTATGAACACTTATAGAATATTGCACAACTACCAATGATTACTATGTGGCGCCATCATAGACTCGCATGTTACACTATATATCATTGGTACTGCTATGACACTATAGAATTTCCATGCTTAATTATATCCATATTGATGTCAAATGCTGCATATTATGATTTAGTTATATGAATGTGATTGGTTGATATATCCGTATATCTAATTGTCAACTATAGGAAGATGCACGATGCATTGTTGACGATTATGATAATGATGTTATGGATAGGATTTACGAGCTGTTCTAGTACGGATACACTTGATAAAACAGTTGCGCAACTACTAATGATTGCCATGTTGTACGATCACAGATGCATATGCTACACTACACATCATTAGTATTGTCATGACACAGTAGAAACTATCATCCTTATTCGTGTTTTAGTTATCCATGCCGGTATGCATGATACTTGATGATTTCGATATATGAATACTATTACCATAAATATTCGTATATGAATTTTGCCAATTGTGGCAAAGATGAATTATGGATGTGTTCTTGTGAACTTGAGATGAATTATGGATTGTGTTTTTCAGAACTTGATGTTTTTCATGGAATTCGAGAAACCGCGATATGATTTATAAAACTTGCTTGTGTTTTCAAAAGTGTGGTTTTCTCTTGATATGATGAGTTTTTACGAACACGGTGGATTTGGCTGGGGTTCGAGATGAGAATGAATGTGGTGGATTTGGCTGGGGTTCGAGATGAGAAGGGTGGACACGGTCGATATGGCCGAGGTTCCATGCTTAGAATGTAAAGAAAGAGGGTTGATCTAAGGGACGGTGCCTAGGGAAATATACGAGATTTACGTGTCGATGATGGACACAGTTTTGATGATGAGATTTCGAGTGTCAATGATGGACGCTCATTTGATGATGAGATTTTGAGTGTCGATGATTGACACGGATTTGATATATTATTCTATTTGTGAGGGACCAATATAGATGCCCTGCATAGATTGAGATGGTGTATGCTATATAGTAGCCGAATAGGACTGGTCCTAGAGACAGTATCTGAAATACTATTTTCATATATTAATGTACATTAAAAAGGTTTCCAAAGGAGCTATAGTCTCTCTATTTTCCCACGTGTCTATGATGACACAAGAAACTTTCAAAAGGAACTCTCTAAAATCATTTTTAAAAGGCGTGATATATACTTTAAACAAATGCATATATTGATTCATAAATCAACGTCCGTTACTTGTGCCATGACATACATATCATATAGCTATTTTGAAATGATTTACATACATATATTTTTCGGCTACTTTATATGCTTACTTGGATGCATGCTATATATGAGATGTTTATGCGATCTATTGGGATGTACTTATAGTACTTATGCAATATATATATTAAAACTATATTTTATGACTTAGGTAGGTCGTTATTCATATGATTTCTACCTTGTGATATCTTGTTACTCACGAGTTGGTAACTCACCCCCGTTGTGCCTAAGTTTCTTATAGGACCAACCACTCAGATCGGTAGTGATTTGCCGGCACATTTTCTTCTTCGGGTGATTGCTTTTGATAGGTGGGTTACATAGTTGTATCGTAACCATCTCTTGTGTGTGTGTGTGTGTGTGTGTGTGTGTGTGTCTTCTTAGATCTAGTTAAAAACTCCATCAACCACTTGTATATTCAGTGACTTAGAAGCGAGGCTTAGATGTTTATGTATTTTGGGTGTTGTACTCGAGTGGAGTCGACTTGTTGTTGTTATATTATGTTATGGTTTCGCTTGTTATTCTTCGTCTTGTGCGTCTATATTAGCTGCGTAGTTTCTCCACCATTTGGGTGTGGAATCTAGCTCCTGTTGGGGATACTTTTGTATATATTATGCATTGTACAATGTTTTCTTTAAAATTTACAAAGGAGTTGTTGTTCGATTTTTAAACAACGAACATGTTTTAAATCAAACTTTACTTATACTTTTAAAACAAACTTGATTTTATATTAGAAACCCCTTTTCAAAACTACACCTCCATTATTTTCTTACAAATAGTTTAGATTCCCGGTTTTTGGCTTACTTGGGTTATGGTGGGGTCTTATAGACTTCATGTGATCCAAGTGCCAGTTAGCTGCCATCTCCGGGTCATGACAGCTTCACAGGAGTCTACAGGATTCTGCAATCTAAAGAGGGTCATTGCATCAAAACACCATTTTGGATTCTCAGTCGACTAGCATTGCAGAGCAGATGTTCGGACAGTTGGGGAGAACAGGTCTTTACGGCTTACGGCCCGATCTCAATAGGGAGTTTCGGACTGGAGCCTTATCTATTGCCGATTATCTCATCGATCGGTCACATTTTTCTTGGTAGATAAGAAAATTTCTAAAGTATGGACTAGAGAGGCTAAAGATTACTCGGGGCTTCACGATTGGGTGCACCAAGGAGTCGTGGTATAAGAGACATTCTTGTCCGGCTTTGAAGTCGGAGCTAGAGGGTACATGTCGTGGTTTCCTAGTAACCAGTGTAGAGTAATTAGCCAATATGCATGCGTCAAGTCTGCGATGAATCGAAGAAAACAGACTCATGCAGATGGTGAAAAGAGAACAGTTGTGCCACCAAGCACGGTGGAGTTCGATAGTGTCACGCCCCGCTTCCCGGTATACGAGGAAGGGAACGCGACTAGCCCGCTACGTATTTACTCTGAAGTAAACACGCTAAGCGTATCTAAGCAATATAAAATGAAATGTACACAAGAGACAAGATGTAAATAAACAGTAACTTTATTTATTAACATTCTTTTTACAATACATATGAAAATTAAATACATGGAATGGAAAGCAATGCCTAAACAGCGGCATAATAGAAATGGAAAATACATAATGTAAATATGTACAAGGAATCTAAAACTCTGGGTCGAAACCTAGCTGGTCCAAGTCCTCGCCGATGGGCTCGATCTCCTGAAGGTCCGATCCACCTGACAACATTCCAAAGAAGAAAGAAAAGGAATGTCGTTAGAAAACAAATCGCTCGGTAAGTCCCGTAGATAGACAAGAATAGAATAGACAGAATAGAGTATAGCTTTTTGTTGTTGTTATTTAGTGTTAACGTTGTTGTTTGTAGCTTGGTACAAAAGATGCCAGTGTATACAAGAGGAGTCTCACTATACCAGAGACTATGGTATACAGATTACAAGGAACCGTTAAGCCACGGTACAACGACAATGGAGATTCATGTTAAGTATCTTATGGTTGCAGTCTCGTGCCACTTCTAATACCTTCCGTACCAGTCTATCCCTTATAAACCCCGCGATGTCTTGATTGTATTGTTGTATTATTTGTATTGTATATTGAATATAGATAGATGACTTTCCGAAACCATGATATCAGAAATGGAACGGATATAATGGATGATCATGTAAATAGAATATATCCATGGTTCGGGTCAGTCAATATAGATTGAACAGATTGAATATATATATTCATGGATTCATGTTGAATATATACTTGAATCATGTTCAAGTCAGATTTTTTAATATATATATTGAGACTCGGTCTGATTCAGACAATTAGAAAGGAAATTGAAGTCCCGAATTATATTTTGATGTTATCGGTAACTGCTGCACATGAACGGCAGGATTTATGTCTTTTTCAAAGACAATTACCATATTGATAACATCGTTTGTTAAGTTGTCTATCTTAAATTTGCAAGCACCAATATCTTCGGCTCCCTGAGGCTCAAGAGTCTGGCCTCGCTTAAACCTATGTTTACTAGGGTCCTTATTGTAATTTAGTATAACTTGAGGGTTTTTTTATGTAAAATAGTTTTGTTATACTTTCAAAATATACCTCAAGTATTTAATTATCGTCTTTAGAGTTTTCATAGATGTTTCTTTTATTCAATGTGAAATTTCTAGTGAATATGTCATAGTTTTTAAAGTATAAGGTATTTATTTGAAATATTGGAATTGTAGGGCATTTTCTTGTAAATGGAATGTTTTTCTTGAATTTTGGAAATGTGGAATATTATAAATATTAAAAATAGATATTTTGATATTAATTACATATATATTTATTTATAAAAATATATAAGTTTTATTTATAATATAAATCACATTTTCAAAAGAAAAAATGTATTAAAAATCTTTCGAGATCGTATGCTCCTTACGGAGGTCTGCATCTCACTCTATTAGGCCCGAGGATGTGCAATAATATGCACCATACCGAACGTGTTTCCCAAAATGGGTTGTAGAGGCGCAATTGCAAAGATTTGTTAAATACACTTCTTATAAAAAAAGGTTTTATAATTTGAAGGTAGTTATATGTAAAGTCGTATTTTCCCAAATCTATGTTCCCAAATTCCATATTGCTATATTAGATATGTGTGTTGTGAGGAGGTAGGTCATTACCTCATGAGTTTTCTAAGCTAATATGGTTAAAAGATTTAAACATGTCGATATGAAACATAAAGGTATTTTAATGTAAAAATGGAATAAAACTTGCGACGATTATTATTTTGATGTCAAACTTTTCTATTGTCTTCGTTCATGTTTAATGGTCATGACATAAGAGTTTGGTATTATTGTGTTTAAGAAAAATAAAACTTTTTAAGGAAAAACCGAATTGGAAGTCAGATTAACTTCGCTTCTGTCGGGTTTTAGTTTTGAATGTTTTTAGAATAGAGAAAAGAAGAAGAAGTAGGGACTTACTGGATGATTAGCTAGAGAAGAGGAAGAGGAAGAGGTGGGAGTTGCCGGTGTGTCGTTTCGTCGTCGGTAATTCCTTGAGTTGTCGCCAGAAGTTCGTCGGAGCTTCGCCCTTTGCTAACTCCACTTGCACACAAAAGGATCTTGAAATTTTCTTGAGTGTTTTTGTAGGAAATTTCAGTGTGAAGGGGTGTAAAAATAGTGTGGGTATTTATAGGAAAAATTAGGGTTATGGTGTGATAAATTGAGAATTAAAATGCATTAAAATATGGAGTAATGCAAAGTTTTAATTCTCTGGAAAATGCAGGAAAACAAACAGTCAGGGGTTAACAGGGGGAGTCCAAGGGTCTAGGGAAAGTAAAAAAAAATTGCATTTGGCCTTCACTAGACCGGCGGTGCCGGCCTATGGGGTGCTCTCGCCGGTCCGGTCCTGGAGTTGGGGGCTCGGATTCTCTCCACGTATCCCTGACTCTTGGTCTAGCCTCATGCACATATTTGTTTAGGCTGTGACTCTTGGTTTTACGGGTTATGCACGTGTAGACTTTTGGGCTTCTAAAAGTTTAAAAGAATTTTAAATAAAAAGAATGTGTGGCTGATAGGATTTGAACTCCGGTGCTTTGGTTCAGCAGTGCAAGGTCTTACCAATGAGCTACAAGCTCCTTCTTGCTGTTCGAAAATAAATCAAATTCTTATAGTACTTACAGTAATTGTAAATACCCCAAGTATACATTAACTTTTAATCAAATTTATGTACACAAGAATTGGAGTTGTTACAGTCTACCCTCCTTACAAAAATTTCGGCCTCGAAATTTACAATTTTATTTTAAGGACTAGTTTACAAATAAGTGAGGATATCTTACACGCATCTCGTCTTCCCTTTCCCATGTCGATTCTCCTGGAGTGCCTTTTCTCCACATCACTCGAACTAAGTTGACTTCCTTGTTCTGAAGTGACTTCACTTTCCTGTCTAGGATCTCAACAGGTTGCTGCTCACAAGATAAGTCTGGCTGTACAGTGAGCTCGAAATGATCGAGAATATGGCTGGGGTCACACACATACCTTCTGAGTTAGGATATGTGGAACACGTTGTGCACTCCTTCGAATGAGGGTGGAAGTGCCAAGCGATATGCCACTTCACCGACTTGTTCGAGTATGTCGAACGGTCCAATATATCTCGGACTTAGCTTACCCCGTCTTCCAAATCGAATCACTCCACGGTTGGGAGATATCTTCAAGAATACATGTTCTCCCGGCTGGAACTCCAAATGAAGTCGCTTCGCATCAGCCCAGTGCTTCTGTCGATCTTGGGCTATGCGCATCTTTTCTTTAATAGTGCGGACCACATCTACGGTTGCTACTATCATCTCTGGTCCAAGGAGTTCTCTATCTCTGATGTCGTCCCAACTTAATGGCGATCGACACTTCCTTCCGTAATGTGCCGCAAAAGGTGCCATTCCGATGCTTGCTTGGTAGCTGTTTGTTAGTTATATGTATGCTCTAGAGGCCATTACTGTACATGAGATGTATATTGTAGTGGATGCTTGGACATATATAGGGAGGACTTTCTTGCTCGATATGATAATATGCTATCTGGTTGCTCTTTGTCTTAACATGTTGACTTATATACGTGATGCTGTCTTGCTCTCACATGTTGACAAAGACCTTTAGGATGTGTACTTGACACCCAGGAATATGATGGAGATCATACTAGTGGGGCCAAGAATAGTCAACAAGTACACCCTATAATTGTTCCTAGTCGAGCGAGTATCGAGACAAGGCATCGATGCTCCAGAGTAGACTAGCGTATACGCATCTTAACCCATATGATGGGCGATGGATGATCCACATCCATTGGTGTTTGACATCAAAGATGGTGTACGTGTGCTCAGTGGAGACTGGGTACACTGAACGGACTCGCCGAGAACTCCTAGATGGTATTATACCTATCGTCAGATAGCAGTTCTCTGGTGACACTTGTACAAATTAGTTTTTCGACCCGAGATCGTCATAGAGTCACCCGAGATCGTCATAGAGTCTCGTGTGATTCCCACTGTGTTAGTTATATGTATGCCCTAGAGGCCATTACTGTACATTGGATGTATATTGTAGTGGATGCTGGGACATATATAGGGAGGACTTTCTTGCTCGACATGATAGTATGCTATCTGGTTGCTCTTTGCCTTAACGTGTACACAGATTGTCTCTCTATTACCTGTTGGTAAAGCCCTTAGGATGTGTACTTGACTACCTGGACTATGATGCGGATCATACTAGTGGGGACATGGTAGTCCATAAGTACATCCTTGAAAGTCCCTAGTCGTGGGTATATCGAGACGGGGCATCGATATACCAGAGTAGACTAGCGTATACCTTCTCGACCCATACAGATGGGCGATGGATGATCCCATATCCATTGGTGTTTGACATCAGAGATGATATACGGGTACTCAGTGGAGACTGGGTACACTGGACGGACTCGCCGAGAACTCCCAGATGGTATTATACCTTACGTCAGATGGTAGTTCTCAGGTGACACTGGTACAGAGTAGTCTGTTGACCCGAGATCGTCATAGAGTCTTGTGTGGTTCCCACTGTGCTTTGATTTCCACCTTACCACGTCCAAGAGGGCGTGCAAAACGGTGGTTTTTGGGTACAGTCCCGAATCACATGGAGGCAATGAGCGATATGAGGGGATTCGTCTCTCCCGGTATAGGGGGTTGATGTTGCGCTGTGTTCGATTGGCTATAACCGGAAATCCCTGGCCAGGGTTGCTGAGATTTACTGGTAAGTGTTACCAGTAGTTTCTCGAACTGTTATAGACCTCATATCAACACGACTTATCGAGCTATTGGGGTCTGACGTTTACCACCCCTAGGCGAGATATGCGACATATCAGACGATCAAACCGGACTGTACGGTAAGTGTTACTGGTTGGATTCACAGGAGTATGAGCGGGCTTGCTCGTCGATCTTCTGATCGCTCAATACCCGGGTGGCCGTTACGTTTAGCAGACCGCTTGCGGCTTGTGGGTGTTTGATATGATAATCACCTGCTGCCGGCGTATTGACGAGTCTTTAGAGTCCTACACAGAGGTTTCCTGGCTCAAGCAAAACGAAATAGGAGCGCATATGAGATATGTGCGGGACCGAGAATAATGCGTGTATGTGATACCGTATTCTATTCTCGCGATGAATGTATCGATTAGTTATATGCGATATAACCTAGATATCGAATCAAGAATTGATTCGATAAGCCGATACATAGGATACTAGTCGGTTATATGCGATATGACCGGATCGTTAAATCAAGTGTTGATTTAATGATTTAATGTATAATTATATATTTGATATATTACTTTACATTAACTAGTATCGGTTCATTTTAAATGGATTTTCTCGCTTGCTTTGCACAAGTTGTATATGTGATATACTTTTGTGCACTTGATTGTATCATGTTTGATGATACTTGTTAACTTGGTTAAGTGTAGAGATTAAACCATGGTTAAGTTAATGATTAGGGTTTTGCTTTTCTTTCTTATTTATTTATTTATTTATTTTGGAAAGAATAAAGAGAAAATGGTGGCTATCTTTGTTTGTAGTTGAATCTTCATGAAGGTTTGACTTTCTAACCATTTTGTCTTCATGCTTAATCCTAACCATTTAAACAAACCATGGTCTATTCTCTACACTTAACTAGGGTTAGGATATGATAAGTATTCATATTATTTATCCTTTTTCAATATACTTATGATATTCTTTCTTCTTCTTCTTCTTCATCTTCAACATTGAAGAAAGCTTTCTACCAACAATGGTGGAATGTGAAAATGAGTGAGAAATCCAATTCTAAAGTGAACCCACTTCCTATTTCTTCATCCTCTACCTCTTGCCAAGTAGTATAGTGTGTTTCCTTCACAAGTTTTCTTGACTTGGTGAAGTTGGAGCTTGATCTAGCGATGCCTCGACATAGATCATCTTCGGCATCGTCGTCGATGACCTAGCCCGCTTTTTCTCCGATGAAGTCGACGCTAGAGCCCAAGATCCGATTTGTACAGCGAGGAGACTTCATCGCGGAGCCATGGAGGTGGAGAACCGGATCTACAAAGGTTGTATTTCCGTTTACCATTTAGTTAAGTTGTTAACTAGTTTCTTTTTCGCCTAAACTTCTAGCCAACGATCCATATTAGGGTTTCTCGGCACCGTAATTTTTGAAATTGGCATGGTTGATACCTTGTGAGACCTCTTGAGAGTACCTAGGAACCTTTCATTGGTATCAGAGCCTAGCTAGAGCCTTAGGCGAAGTCTAGACGGAGTTTGAAGTCCGATCGACCCGAAACCCCAACTCAAAACGGCTCTCTGGACTTTTTCTGAATTTGTGGATTTTTGAGTATTAAAAATATGCAGAAAAATCAGCAGGAATATCTAAGAGTAACTGTGAATTTCGAGTTGCCAATTCGACCAAGTAGCGGCGGAACTGCGGCAGAAGCATGCCTTCTGCGGCGGTTCCGCGGCAGTATTGTCACATTGCCCAATAAAAATTGCACAGTAATTCCTATATTCAGGTGCTGTATTTTCTGGGAATTTGTAATATTTATTCTAGAGTTGAATTTTCTGGGGTTGTTTTGGGGATTCGGTGTTTCGATCGGAGTATCAGATTTTGTCTATGTGGCTTTCCGGATATTTTAGAATATGTTAAAAAGTTCGACCGGATGTAAATACCCAATCTTTCCCCTGCCGGGAAATTTCCAAGTGTTGGATTTTTCCGTGGTTTAAAGACGTTCTAAGTAGTGCAAGTAACGCGATGGACCCTCTAGAAGACAACAAACCTTAACTCGATTATGTGACCGTCTTGAACTGCCTTTTGAACCTTCGGGTTTGGGGCAGTACGGCGTGCCACATGTGAGGCGTTGGCTTGACCCTTCTACGGCTGGACCGTTGGTACTGAGGCACGAACTGAATGTTTTTAGACTTGTTTCATGTGTTGATCTGTATCGGGAAAACTTGGGTGTTCGATTGTTCGATCGGAAAGTTTAACATTTTCTATTTATTCGGAATGTGATACAATAATTGGAATTCACAACTAGTTATCAGATAACTGAATGAATATTATAAACATAGCAGTTTTGTCTCACTTGATCGGTTGCCACGGAATTTTGATGTGATCAAAAGTCCGTCGCAATCATGTAGCGTACGCGGATACTCGCCGGGTAAACTTAATAGACAGCCTCACTCCATAGCCCCGACCAAGTGACTGTAGGAGAACCCCGTCGCCGAAAGTATCCGTTCGGGTGCTCCCGGTAGCGGTGTTCCGCCTTGGTGCACTTCGTCGACGGTATCGGGGGTGCGGCCGCCTACTAAAGTTTGCGACGAGCATTCGATCAGGCTGTCGGGAATCTTGTTGAATTGCCCGACTTGATATTGAAAAGTGTTTTCGATAATGAGACTAAAATGCGGGGTTTATAATTGTTAGGCATGTGATGTCTAAGGAATTCATTGATTAGGCATGCGATGTCTAAAGGGGTTGCGGATTCCAACTGTTGTAGTTTTACATTTTCTTTTCTGTGACCGTAAGTGTAATATATGATATCGCCGGTTTCGTTGCTATATGTCAACGACAATTGGGATGCGCATATTTGCTTACGTTGATGACATGTGATGTTATGTGTTGCTGGATATGTTATATTGGATCGTCGTGTATGAATAGCCGGGGGTTTTTATGTGAGATGAGTGTTTTTTATTTTCATTCATGTAAAAACTTGTATGTAATATTCTTTTATTGGGGCACTTCCAGGTTGCGGAAGATGTCACCGTTTGTATATTATTTACTTTTCCGCACTAGGATAGACCCAAGGAGGAGACCACAAGTAACCGGTTCTAGAGTCCAGTGGAAGACCAACTCGAGGAGTCGAGTCCGGGTCTCCTAACTCCAGAATTTTTAGGGTTGCTTGCCGCTCTCGTAGGGGTCTAGAGGTGTGGGTTTGGCTATTCATCGCGACCGTGGAATCCGTGTTTTATACTGGCTCGTATTGAAAACACGGACGTCCCAGTATATCCAATATTTCATATATTACTTCTGCTGCGATATCTGTGATGTGATCATGTGATGTTCTGTGATGGATCTGTATATAGTATATATGATATATTATATAGACGTTACTTATGTTTTACACCCGCGCTAGCCCTGCCCCGCTCTGCCGTTAGTTACCTAACCTAACCGTGCACGAGGGGACATCGAGGCGAATGCGGATGGCATAAGTGTACGTCGTATTTATCTGTGATGTTTAGGTATTTAAATGATGGGACTTCATTAATGAGATTAATGAAATAAAAGAAACCTAAGATGTTGTAGAATCGAATTTCAAAATTAAAACAGGTAGCTACAGTTCTTGCTTTGCACAGCGGTATATATGATATATCCTGCACCTTATTCGATAGGGAAAGGACCGAGATCCCTTTACCGGGAGTGACTCCTTTAGCAATAACTGGCAGATGCTACAACCCTCGGTTTGTCTTTTGATTGCTTTTAAGTGTTTTTGCTTTGCACAGCGGTATATATGATATATCCTGCACCTTATTCGATAAGGAAAGGACCGAGATCCCTTCACCGGGAGTGGCTTCTTTAGCAAAACTAGAAAAGCCTCAAAGACACTCCATTTCAAAAATCATTTGATTCTACAACGATATCAAGTTCATTACGCAATAGGTTTTCAGAAAAACCTGTCGTAGCCCTCCGTCATTTCAGATAAGTTGTATATAGTATCCGTGCTGCATTTGTTGGCTTTCGTCAAGGTGCAGTGTGCGGTAGCTATATGCTGCTTATCTGCCAGCATACGATGCGATTGGATTAGGGTAGTCATGCGGCTTTGTTGGCTTTCGTCAAGGGTCGTACGGGTGGGTTTAATTCAATCAAGAAATGTACGGGTTGAACTTGACTAGCGGGCTATGGTTTGTTGGCTTTCGTCAAGGTCATAGCACGTTAGGGGCAAAATATTATCGGGAATTTCAAGTGTTGAAATTTGCAATGAGATTGCATACCTTCTATGAGATAGTTGGATCCCGATACCCGCTGCGAGTAAGAGTTACTCCTGGGAGAGTTTTACACATTACAATTAGCCGATCAAGTAGGTGTCTAGAAAGGTGTCAACGGGGTTACGCCTCTGGGAAAACGAGGTTTACATTAATTAGGTTCGTGCGAAAGCACGGGGGACCTCCCTCAAAGTACCGACACTGGCCTGGCTGAAAGATTGGCGAACTTGTAGCGTGTAATTAATCCCGGCTAGTCTTTCCTTTTAGGGTTTGAAGGAAGATTTGATAAAAAGCAGCGGGAGCCATCCTGATTAGATAAAATAATAACCAATCTATTCTTGCAAAGAGCGCACGCTGAGTGTTTTCTTCTCTCTCTCCTGGTAGCGACCATGTCACGCCTTAATTAAGATAATAATACGGATTATTGACCGAACCCGCTTGTTATACTGAGCTGGGGAACGTTGGTCCCGCTCCAACTTATAATTGTTATAAGACAGAGCAGGAAATTGGGGAATACCAGATTTCCCGTGCCGCCCAAACGAAGAGAGTGCATGTTGATGCATCATCTTCAGGTGTGTTCATTACAAAGAACTGTTTCTCAGTATCCTCTGCATCCTGAGTATATGATACCGGATCAGGATCCCAGATATGTAATATGTTACATAGGGCTGCAAAAAGGTAGAAAAACTGAGAACGGGTGATAAGTTTCATGAGGCAGAAAACGGGGCAAGTGTTGCATCCAAGTCTGTTGGTCACTGTCACCCTGTATTACCAATACATTGATTCTTAACGAATGTTATTAGATACCGAACCTGATATACAAAATCATATCAGTCTCTTTATAAGTAAAGAAATGATAAAATTTTGTATTGCTGGATAATGTTTTGAACATTTCCTATATCAAAAGTTGATCGGATCAGGCACGTTATCTAAAAGCGTTGATGTTCTAAATCAAACTACAGTTCTTAGTATATGGAACACACACAAGAGGAAGAGTTCAGAAATGAACGAATTCTTCTTGAGGTATTGTAGACTAGGTCAGATCAATGCGACCCGACTGGCTGAAGTTACATTTAGATGTATATTTAAATCAGTTTGAATTTACATCTTCTGAAACTTGCCAGTCATGTCACAAAGATAAGATGACCATAGCTCCGTTTACTGGAAACAGAGAAAGAGTTAGTTGAACTCTTGGGATGATACATGTTGATGTATGAAGGTCCCCAGTCTACACATACCAAGAACAGTTCTTTTTACTTCATTACATTCTCTGATGATCTTTCGAGATTCAGACCTATGTTCCTGTTGAAACACAAGTCCGAACCTTTTGAGATATTCACAGAATATAAGTTAGAAGTAGAGAACCAATACGGGTATAAGTATTATGTCCTATGATGAGATCGGGGAGGAGAATACTTGTGCATGGAATTCCTGGACTATTCTAAAGGAGAATGAGATTCTCTCTCAGCATTACTCCTCTGTATACACCATAGCACGATGGTATATCGGGGCGGAGCAGATACACCCTATTTGATATGGTGTACTCTATGATGAGTACTACTGAGTTACCTATTTCCTTTTGAGAGTTATGCACTTGAGAAGCTGCATCCCTATTGAATAGGGTTCCAATCAAATCAGTTGCCTACCATTTCATATGTGATATGGAAAGGGAAGAGCCCATGTCTTAAGCTAGTTAAGATTTAGGGTTGACCGGCCTATGTCTGAAAGCAAAATCCGGACAAGCTCGAGGCAAGGTTTGTAATGTAGAACTGGAAAGGTTCCAGCTATACAAACTGCAGCTGATGATTTAATAGAGCCAAAGGATTCAGTAGATTCCAACGAACCTCAGCCTCTCCGCCGATCTAGTAGGGTTCCTCACCCACCTGAGAGATACTTCTGTTTCTCTATGACAGTGGGAGCGAGGATTGCATCATGAGATGATGACCCAACTAGCTTCGAGCTGGCCATCAGGAGTAAGACTCTGTAAGAATGACTGGATGCTTAGCGATCTGAGATGGAATCTATGTACACCAACAAAGTATGGACTTTGGTTGCTATATCTGAAGGGTTAAATCCCCATCAGGAGCAAGTATATCTTGAGAAGATTATTTGGTGTAGATGGAAAAGTTGAGACTTTCAAAGCTAGACTTGTTAAAAGTTTGCATCATTGACCAGGTGTGGATAATGATGAAACCTTTTCAAGTAGCTATGCTTAAGTCCATCCAGATCCTACTTGTCACGGCTACATACCATGACTACGATATCTGGTGGTTGGGTGTCATGACTGCTTTTCTATATGATGTTTTAGAAGAGTGCGTCTATAAGTACACAGCCAGAGGGCTTCGTAGATAGTGGGAGCAGCGGAAACGTGTGCAAGATTCTTTATAGGATAAAGCAGGTATCGCGGAGTTGGAACGTCTGTTTTGATGTATTAGTCAAAGAGTTTGACATCATCAAAATGGTAGATGAACCTTGTATAAACAAAAAGGTAGTAGGGAGTATGGTGACAATCCTCGTAGAGTACGTGGATGACATACTCTTGATAGGGAAACAGTTTCCTATGCTACGCTCGATCAATCTCCGATTATCACAAAGATTCTCCATATAGGATCAAAGTGATACCTACTAAATCCTGGAATTTGGATCTATGAGATAGATCTAATTGGATGTTAGGAATATCACTAGTTGTAGTGAGATGATATCAAACGATTCTGGGGAGAATCACTGGAAGGGTTCCAGGGTGATAAAGACGACTGAATGTCGGTCGCAGGCATTGTCTTTACCCTCAGTAAAGGGATGGTATGTTGGAAGAGTTCCAAGCTAGATACCATGGCATACTAGACGATAAAGGCTGGATACATCGCTACTTAAGATGCTACCAAAGAGGTTGTTTGGGTGTATGTTGGTTCATGAGATGAACTAGGTTCCTACTATTGTGTGACAATGGAAGTGTGGCTTTGGCCCGGGAACCCCGGTCCCATCAGTGACCCAGACATAATCTAAGGCAGTATCACCTGATCATGGAGATGGTTGATCTCCAGTGTGATCGAGGCTAGGAGAGCAGATTCAGAGGATAACACGGCGGATCCACTCACGAAGGCCTATTCCCAGAGAGAGACTTTTATAGGATGGTTGAGTATGAGATACTACAACCACTGCTACAGATGGCCCTAGTGCAAGTGGGAGATTGTTAGTTATATGTATGCCCTAGAGGCCATTACTGTACATTGGATGTATATTGTAGTGGATGCTGGGACATATATAGGGAGGACTTTCTTGCTCGACATGATAGTATGCTATCTGGTTGCTCTTTGCCTTAACGTGTACACAGATTGTCTCTCTATTACATGTTGGTAAAGCCCTTAGGATGTGTACTTGACAACCTGGACTATGATGCAGATCATACTAGTGGGGATATGGTAGTCCATAAGTACATCCTTGAAAGTCCCTAGTCATGGGTATATCGAGACGGGGCATCGATATACCAGAGTAGACTAGCGTATACCTTCTCGACCCATACAGATGGGCGATGGATGATCCCATATCCATTGGTGTTTGACATCAGAGATGATATATGGGTGCTCAGTGGAGACTGGGTACACTGGACGGACTCGCCGAGAACTCCCAGATGGTATTATACCTTACGTCAGATGGCAGTTCTCAGGTGACATTGGTACAGAGTAGTCTGTTGACCCGAGATCGTCATAGAGTCTTGTGTGGTTCCCACTGTGCTTTGATTTCTACCTTACCACGTCCAAGAGGGCGTGCAAAACGGTGGTTTTTGGGTACAGTCCCGAATCATATGGAGACAATGAGCGATAGGAGGGGATTCGTCTCTCCCGGTATAGGGGGTTGATGTTGCGCTGTGTTCGATTGGCTATAACCGGAAATCCCTGGCCAGGGTTGCTGAGATTTACTGGTAAGTGTTACCAGTAGTTTCTCGAACTGTTATAGACCTCATATCGACACGACTTATCGAGCTATTGGGGTCTGACGTTTACCACCCCTAGGCGAGATATGCGACATATCAGACGATCAGACCGGACTGTACGGTAAGTGTTACTGGTTGGATTCACAGGAGTATGAGCGGGCTTGCTCATCGATCTTCTGATCGCTCAATACCCAGGTGGCCGTTACGTTTAGCAGACCGCTTGCGGCTTGTGGGTGTTTGATATGATCATCACCTGCTGCCGGCGTATTGACGAGTCTTTAGAGTCCTACACAGAGGTTTCCTGGCTCAAGCAAAACGAAATAGGAGCGCATATGAGATATGTGCGGGACCGAGAATAATGCGTGTATGTGATACCGTATTCTATTCTCGCGATGAATGTATCGATTAGTTATATGCGATATAACCTAGATATCGAATCAAGGATTGATTCGATAAGCCGATACATAGGATACTAGTCGGTTATATGCGATATGACCGGATCGTTAAATCAAGTGTTGATTTAATGATTTAATGTATAATTATATATTTGATATATTACTTTGCATTAACTAGTATCGGTTCATTTTAAATGGATTTTCTCGCTTGCTTTGCACAAGTTGTATATGTGATATACTTTTGTGCACTTGATTGTATCATGTTTGATGATACTTGTTAACTTGGTTAAGTGTAGAGATTAAACCATGGTTAAGTTAATGATTAGGGTTTTGCTTTTCTTTCTTATTTATTTATTTATTTATTTTGGAAAGAATAAAGAGAAAATGGTGGCTTTCTTTGTTTGTAGTTGAATCTTCATAAAGGTTTGACTTTCTAACCATTTTGTCTTCATGCTTAACCCTAACCATTTAAATAAACCATGGTCTATTCTCTACACTTAACTAGGGTTAGGATATGATAAGTATTCATATTATTTATCCTTTTTCAATATACTTATGATATTCTTTCTTCTTCTTCTTCATCTTCAACATTGAAGAAAGCTTTCTACCAACAATGGTGGAATGTGAAAATGAGTGAGAAATCCAATTCTAAAGTGAACTCACTTCCTATTTCTTCATCCTCTACCTCTTGCCAAGTAGTATAGGGTGTTTCCTTCATAAGTTTTCTTGACTTGGTGAAGTTGGAGCTTGATCTAGCGATGTCTCGACGTAGATCATCTTCGACATCGTCGTCGATGACCTAGCCCGCTTTTTCTCCGATGAAGTCGACGCTAGAGCCCAAGATCCGATTTGTACAGCGAGGAGACTTCATCGCGGAGCCATAGAGGTGGAGAACCGGATCTACAAAGGTTGTATTTCCGTTTACCATTTAGTTAAGTTGTTAACTAGTTTCTTTTTCGCCTAAACTTCTAGCCAACGATCCGTATTAGGGTTTCTCGACACCGTAATTTTTGAAATTGGCATGGTTGATTCCTTGTGAGTCCTCTTGAGAGTGCCTAGGAACCTTTCACACTGTGCTTTGATTTCCACCTTACCACGGTCAAGAGATCGTGCAAAATGATGGTTTTTGGATACAGTCCCGAGTCATATGGAGGCAATGAGCGATAGGAGGGGATTCGTCTCTCCCGGCATTGGGAGTTGATGTTGCGCTATGCTCGATTGGCCATAATAGGAAATCCCTGGCCAGGGTTGCTGAGATTTACTGGTAAGTGTTATCAGTAGTTTCTCGAACCGTTATGGACCTTGCATCGGCATGACTTATCAGGCTATTGGGGTCTGACGTTTTACCATCCCCAGGCGATGATATGCGACATATCAGATGAATATACTGTACGGTAGTGTTACTGTCAGGCTTTTACAGGAGTTAGAGCGGTCTTGCTTGCTGATCTTCTGATTGTTCAATACTCGGGTAGCCGTTACGTCCAGCTAGTACCGCTGACGGCTTATGGGTGCTTGATGTGATCATCACCTACTGCTAGCGTATTGACGAGTCTTAAGAGTCCTACACAGAGGTTTCACTGGCTCAGGCAAAACGAAGTAGGAGCACATATATGATATTGTTGGATATAGTGCCCTCAGAGTCAATTATTGGATCACAGGCACGTGGTTGCAATGATTGAGGAAGGACCTGTACCGGTAGGACAGTCTTACTCGAGAGGTTTGTATACTATCTGGTTTGTCTTTATCATCGTGTACATGCTTTAGGTGACATTGTAGTTCATTATTACACGTTGATAGAGAATAGTATGCTACCATGGTTTATCTTTATCATCGTGTACTGCTTTAGGTGACCTTACAGGTCGCTATTACACGTTGATAGAGCCCTTAGGATTCTTGCTTAACTGCCAGCAGTATGATGGCGATCATATACGTGGGAGCTGGGGTCTATAAGCACATCCTTAAAGTGGTCCCTAGTCGTGGGAATTTCGAGACTGGGCATCGATACTCCATTAGTAGACGAGTGTATACAGTCGAGACCCCGACGAGGGGCGGTGGCCGGTCTCACAAGCCATTGGTGTCAGTTGGATCACCTAAGATGTATACAGGTGCTCATTGGGTTATGAGTACACCGGACAGGACTCGCCGGGAACATGCTAGTTGGTATTATACCTGACGTCAGATAGCAGTTCCCTGGTGACATGTGTACAGGTTAGTTCATCGACCTGAGATCCTCATTTGTCTCGTGTGAGTTCCCACTGTGCTTTGATTACTACCCTACAATGGCTTAAAGGAGTCGTGCAAACAGGTTTTAGTTAGGTACAGTCCCGAGCCACATGGAGGCAGTGAGCGGATCGGCAGGGGTTCGTCTCTCCCGGTATTGGGGGTGAGGTCGCGCTGTATCTAGGAGAGCCATTACACGAAGTCCTTGGCCAAGGCAGGAGATTTACTGGTAGGTATTCTAGTAGTATCTCAGGGTGTTCTGGGATACACTCCGACACGACTTGTACCGCTTTTGGGGGTCTGACTTTTACCAACCCCCTAGGCCCAACATGCGATGCTCATAGACGAACGGACCGGACTGTACGAATATTGTCACTGACAGGCTCAGTAGGGTGTCAGGATGAGTTTGCTCATCGACCTCCCTTTTGGTCAATACCTAGTAGCCCGTTACGTACGGCTAGTACCTCTAACGTGCTAGTGGTTAAATCCATAGCCAAAGTATTGACGAGTCTTTAGAGTCCCCCACAGACAGTTTTCAAGTTTTGGGCGAAACGTTGTAGAGGCCGTATGATATATGGAAGGGTCCGATCATATACGTGCAGTAGTGCACGGATCGTGATCAGGCGGATCATACTAGTGGGCTTTAGTTTAAGCCGGATCCTAGTATTAGATTTGTTGGATTACTTTAGTCTCATCGCATTCGCATTCAATCGAAATGTGGATGAAGGTATGTATATACAGGTGAGGGGTATCCTTGTGATCCGTCACGAGTTTACTTTAAATGTTGACGTATCTTTTTATTGTTGCAAACATTTGGATTAATGTTTGCATATGAAAATTATGAGCTAGAAATCATCATTTTGTGCATTTAATGTGACATTGGCTTCAATAGTGACTTATGGTCTCTTTTATTATGCTAATGTCATATTATTTGATTGTTTTGTGTTGATATGATGAGAAAAGAGAGAGAGGGGCTGCTATATGCAAGCTTGGTCTTGTATTTTTTACAAACTCACTCTCATTTTATCATTCCATTACAAATGAAAAGAAAGGGAAAAACTTCTTCTTCTTCCTCTTTCTTCTCTAGCTCATAATCTCCATCAATGGCAACACCTTCAACCTCCATCCATCTCATGGATGCAAGAGACAAAGTGATCACAAACATTCTCTACATCACCTTGGTCACGTCGGCTAGCACACTTCGTGCCCGAGTTGCTTTGGATGAAGCGAGAGCCCGTAAAAAGAATCGAAGATGTGGTGCCCTTTCCGACGAGGAGATCGAGACCGGAGATGCCGCGAGGAGCTTGGGATGGTGGCCAAAGACCGAAGGACACGGATCGATCGGTATAGCTTTCCAACCCTTTCTTTAGTAGCTAGTTGTAGGTTAATGGTTCGATCCGGGCTTTGAGCATACGATAGCGCCGGATTCTAGTTTAGAAAAATTTCGTTTCCGCATTTTGGCCTCGGACAGACGGCCGGGGTGCTACCGTAGTCTTACATGGTATCAGAGCCACGCCATTAACCTTTACTAGCTTCCTCTAACTGTCACGACCCGAGAATTCGACTTGTGACCGGCACTTAACCACGCAACGTCTACAGGCGCAACGCGGCTAAGTAAGCCGAACCCAGAAATCAAAACCAATAAATATAGAGTGATTTAAAACATTTTGTAAAAGAAATAGTAAATGTCTGAAAAACTTCCATTTATTTAGTAGAATCCTTTTTAAGTTCAAAAGTTATGAGTTTTATAATTATGGTAACATTTCCTTTTTTTTTAAAACATTAGCCCCGAAAGTCGGGTAAAAGTAAGGTGTAGCGGAAATAACAAGTGATATGGATAAAGCATCACAATATGATATACGACGCCGTAGCGAAGAATACACAGTAAAACAAGGACAATATCATAAAAGATGAGACTGCATAAAGTAAAGTCGGCTCACATGCGAGCTCGACACCAGAATATAAAATCATACATATCGTCCTCACAGCTGTCTCTAAGTCAATATAAAAGGTAGATGGAGAGTACTAGATACATCAATATACAACTGAAAGATAACAGATACCGTACAAAACCCACCTATCAGCAAAAGACTATCTCTGCTCAAAAGGGGTATCTGTACCAAAAGATGAGGTAACAGCCAGCCGTGACTACTCCCAAGGGCAACCTGCAAACACTGTGGCACAACGAGGGTGAGTTGCCAAGTCGTGAATAGAGATAACATATAAAGGTGATCGCAAGCATGCACATATAGCGTGGCTCTACTAATGCCAGCAGATGATATCAATGCATGTCAACAGTGGATACAATAGTAATGCATGTACTCTAACAGGTAAATGCCACAGGATGAGATGTATAGTAATCAATACTGAGTATGGGATAAATAATATCTACATGGACTATGTCAACATGGAAAGCAATGATCGGTGCCTCCAACTGCACCCAAATCCCACCTATACTCAGGCGCCGGCACACCCATCGGCCCTCAAATCCTGTATATCTCGGAGGAATCACGAGTGCCCAACATCGGCACCCAAAACATCATAAAATACTCGTGTCCAGCATCGACACGTAAATCCTCGAATATCGGGCGCCGTCAATCCGGACCGGCCCCACGGGGTCTGTCTGCGGTATCGGCCCTCGGCCCCGGCAGCACGGATCATCCCGCATCCATCACTCGACTCTGGTCAGTATCCTCCGGACAACTGCCAGGTCCAACCAATCACCGGTAGGTACTCGCCCGCCTCCAGGCTCAATCGGCAAATCCCATCGATCATCTCGCCGAGGGGAACCATACCGGGCCCACCACGAACCCGCAAACGGAACATCCACTCCTCGAATCGGGTTTCAAGCACACGTCTCAGCACCGAGAAAACGCGTGGTGGACACACCAAAATATCATATCACGAGGTACCGGGTTTTTCAAAATAGCATATCTTTCCTTAAATAATTCCACGGTCCTCAAAACAGAAATCACATGAAAATCCAATACCAATAGTAAATCCAATGCGAGGTACATATACATCAATCCATGGTATGGGCATAAGGGGAAAACCCCTTTTTAAAAGTAGTTTCATTTCCGGTTTTAAAAGATGTCATGCGGCTCCCAATATACATGAAGGTCATATCAAATCACATATGAGGCGAACTATAGCAATATAATCATGGCAGCTCTATAGTGAGTGTGGCATGGAAATTACTAACGGTGTGTGTGTGTAGCATGTAAATAGTGCCCGTGCAACATAAACCGTTAGTAATAGTGCGGTGTTCTATCAGTTCTAAGCAATATATATATCAACACAGCAGAGAATGCAATATGCGATGACAGTCTATGGGGTGCATGCAACATATAGTAAATAAGTCCTATCAGCCCTGACGCATAACGCCATGCGGGCGATATCCCCGTAGATGTGAAATCTACTCACAGTGTCTTGCGCTAAGTGTATCCAACCACTTGCTTGCCCTTCTTTGCAGCGTCCGTCTCACTGGCCTGCGAACCTAAAATCACATAACATATGCCACACATAAGCTTAAATCACAAAACGCGACATTATAATCCAACAAGAAACCCGTGTCGCAAACCAATCGCGCGTGTGCGCGATACGCTAAAACGTGTAATCACGCGCCACGAAACTACCCCGACGCGCCGCGATACGCAGAACCCAAACCTACTCACGTATCACGCGTGTCGCGAAGGTTTAGAAAAACGGCAAAACAGGTAACTGGTCCCAGATTTTGCTACAGAACTAATCTTAAAAATATATATATACCAAAAGACCCTACACACCAGCAGACACCTACAGAACCCAAAAACACCCAAAACACTTCCTGTCTGGCCGCAATTTGCGGCCAGAATGGCGGTTTTGGCGGCCGGAGTGGGGAGTCAGGGGGTCGGGTTTCACCTATGGTATCAGCTTTACTCCACTATTCCACAGTCCTCTCATTTTCATTCTGAACTCACCGGGTCAATAGCAGTTCCAGAAAACTCACAATTTGCCCAAATACGACATTTGCATCCAATATGAAAACTGGTGGTATTTTAGTGTAATAGGGGTTCAACTAAGTTAACATGGTCATAACAAACCTCAAGCATCCCATTGAAACCAATCTACACCTCATTAGCTCAAAGTTCACACTAAACACCCCATATCGCACTAAAACACACAAAAATCCTTTAACCGATGCAAAACTACACTAACTAGGCAAACTAGGGAAGCAAGATAGGAAATATACCTCATACTTAACCCTAGGGAGCTGGAGGAAGGTGAAGAAGAGAAGAGAAGAGGCTGCAGTCGAAGTTGATGCTTGCTGCTGTTGCTGTGAAGTCCCCTGTTGCTGCTGCTGCTGTTGCCCTCTGCTGATGCTGCTGCTGCTGCTCACTGATGCTGCTGCTGTGCTTCTCTGGTGCTTGCTTCAGCTGCTGGTGTAGAGGTAAGTGTGTGTGTGAGTGTGAGAGTGAGGTGTGAGAGAAAGAAAACAAAGTAATTGAGAGGAAATCATCACCCTAATGTCAACCCCTCACTCTCTCTCTCTTCATTAATTGCAAGCATGGCTTGCCATGATGCACTCTCCCTCTCTCTCACTCACAAGTCAACACACAAAAGAAACTAATTCAAATAAAAGAAATATTTTAATTAACCAATTTAAAACCCAAAAGAATTAATCCTACAATTAACCCACCTTGTTTAATAATTATGGTATTTACTTGATTTAAAAACCCTAGTTTACATGCACATGTGTGTGCAAGCCTAGGAAAATTTTGGAAAAATAATTATTAAATTAGGGAAAATATGTAAAACACAATTTGGTAAACTTTTTATTAAAAAACATTATTTAATTATAATTATACACTAACCCTTATCCTAAGGTGTTACAATCTCTCCCCCTTAAAGAAATTCGTCCCCGAATTTCAAAAATCTAACTAAGGTTACCTTCAAAAAGATGGGGATACGTCTTCATCATCTCGCTTTCGGTCTCCCAAGTGACCTCTTCACGGTTCTGACCATGCCAAAGTACCTTAACTGATGGAATCTCCTTCGATCTCAATTTCTTCACTTGTCGATCCAAGATCATCACCGGCTGCTCTGCATAGGAAAGGTCACGCTCAAGCTGGATCGTCGGATGCTGAATCGCATGCGAAGGATCATGTAGATATCTGCGGAGCATCGAAACATGGAATACGGGGTGCACGTCTGGAAAGCTGGGCGGAAGGGCTAACCGGTAAGCTACTGCACCGACACGCTCAAGGATCTCGAAGGGGCCCACATACCTGGGGCTAAGCTTCCCCTTCTTCCCAAACCTCATCACACCTTTCATTGGGGAGACCCTCAAGAAAACATGATCACCAACAGAAAACTCAAGTCTGCGTCGTCGACGGTCTGCATAAGCCCTCTGCCTACTCTGCGCTGCTCTCATCCTATCGCGAATCAACTGGATCTTCGCGGTCGTCTCCTCGACGATCTGGGGCCCTAAGATACTGCTCTCACTGAGCTCTGTCCAACAAGTAGGCGACCTGCATCTCCTCCCATAAAGAGCCTCAAACGGTGCCATCTGAATAGTCTCCTGGTAGCTGTTATTGTAGGAAAACTCTACCAAGGGCAAATGATGATCCCAGCTACCTCCGAAATCTAGTACACAAGCTCTGAGCATGTCCTCGAGAGTCTGGATGGTCCGCTCTGACTGTCCGTCGGTCTGCGGATGAAAAGCCGTGCTGAAACTCAAGCGAGTGCCCAAAGCCTCCTGAAGCCTCTGCCATAGTCTACTAGTAAACTGGGTGCCTCTGTCGGACACAATGCACGTCGGAACTCCGTGTAGTCGCACTATCTCGTCAATATAGATCTGGGCATACTGAGTAAATCCGAAAGTCGTCTTCACCGGTAAGAAGTGAGCCGCTTTCATCAAACGATCCACAATCACCCAGATGGAGTCATACCCCCGACTAGTCCCGGGTAGACTCACCACGAAGTCCATCGAAATCTGTTCCCATTTCCACTCCGGAATGGGTAACGGCTGTAGCTCTCCCGCGGGCCTCTGGTGCTCAGCCTTGACTTGCTGACAAGTCAGGCATCTCGATACAAAATCTGCAATGTCCCTCTTCATTCCGTCCCACCAGTAAACATCTCTCATATCATGATACATCTTGGTGGAACCGGGATGGACGCTATATACCGATCGATGTGCCTCCTCAAGAATCTCACGCCTCAGTCCCTCAGCATCAGGTACGCACAGTCTGACTCCAAACCGTAGTATCCCCTGATCATCGATCACGAACTCGGAAAATCTGTCCTGTCCCATCTGTGCCATGATCTCTGAACATCGGTCATCACTGAGCTGTGCCTCACGTATACGATCAATCAACTGTGGGCGTGCACGGACATGCGCTATCTGTCCTCCAATCGGCGTGAACTCGAACTGTACTCGACTGTCGCATAATATCTGCCAATCTGCGGATGACTGCTCCTGTACTGCGCTCAAACAAGATAAACTACTCCCGGGCCTCCTGCTCAAAGCATCCGCCACCACATTTGCCTTGCCCGGGTGATATAAGATCTCGCAGTCGTAATCCTTCACTAACTCCATCCATCGACGCTGTCGAAGGTTCAGGTCCCGCTGCTGGAATATGTATTTCAAACTCTTGTGATCCGTAAATATCTGGCACGACTCGCCGTATAGGTAGTGTCGCCAGATCTTAAGTGCGAAGACCACTGCTGCCATCTCCAAATCATGAGTGGGGTAGTTCTGCTCGTGCTTCTTCAATTGTCGCGAGGCATACGCGATCACCCTATCATGCTGCATCAGAACGCATCCCAATCCCACTCGAGAAGCATCACAAAAGACCACAAATCCGCCCGATCCGGAAGGTAAAGATAACACCGGTGTCGTCGTCAGCCGTGTCCGTAACTGCTGAAAACTGTGCTCGCACTCCTCCGTCCAAACGAAAGGAACTCCCTTCCGGGTCAACCCGGTCAACGGTGTAGCAATACGTGAGAATTCCTGCACAAAACGCCTGTAGTAACCGGCCAATCCCAAGAAGCTGCGAATCTCCGTCACTGATGTGGGTCTGGGCCAACGCTGAACGGCCTCGATCTTCCTCGGGTCAACACATATACCGTCTCGTGAAATCACATGACCCAAGAAGTCCACGCTGTCTAGCCAAAAAGCACACTTGGAGAATTTCGCATAAAGCTGGTGCTCCCTCAATGTCTGCAATGTAATCCGCAGGTGCTGCTCGTGCTCCTCACTACTCCGGGAATACACCAAGATATCGTCAATGAAGACTATAATGAACAGATCCAATTAAGGCCGGAAAATACGGTTCATCAAATCCATGAAGGCTGCTGGCGCATTGGTGAGTCCGAACGACATCACCAAAAACTCGTAATGGCCGTAGCGCGTACGGAAGGCTGTCCGGGGAATGTTCTCCTGTCGAACCCACAGCTGATGATAGCCCGATCGTAAATCGATCCTCGAAAAGTACCCTACCCCCTGAAGCTGGTCGAACAAATCGTCGATACGCGGCAAAGGATACCTGTTCCGCACTGTCACCCTGTTCAGCTGGCGGTAGTCGATACAAAGACGCAAACTGCCATCCTTCTTCTTGACGAACAGGACTGGAGCACCCCAAGGAGAAACACTGGGTCGAATAAGTCCCTTGTCCAGCAAATCCTGTAACTGACCCTTCAGCTCACTAAGTTCCGCCGGGGCCATCCGATAGGGCGGTATAGAAATAGGCCCCGAACCAGGAACCAAATCAATACAGAAAGAAATGTCGCGCTCGGGCGACAACCCAGGAAGCTCGTCAGGGAACACATCAGGAAACTCGCTAACAACCGGAACCTGATCCAATGGAACCTCTTTAGCGCGAGCATCACGAACATAAGCGAGAAATCCCTGACATCCCTTCCTCAAAAGCTGTCCAGCGCGAAAAGAAGAAATCACACTGTGAGGGGCGGCACCACGGTCCCCCAACACAACAAAAACCGACTCGCCGGGGAAACAGAATCTAACTGTCTTCTCGCGGCAGTCCACAGAAGCATAGCACGTGGCTAACCAATCCATGCCCAAAAGAACGTCGAAGTCCAACATCTCCAGAAGGATCAAGTCGACAGGCAACTCTCTCTCGCCAATACAGACGATACAGGATCGGAACACGTGCCTAGCAACAAACGACTCTCCCACAGGAGTAGTCACCACTAGCGGCTGATCAAGTAAGCCGGACTCTCTACCCAAACTCGGCACGAAGTGTGTGGATACGTACGAGTGTGTGGATCCGGGATCGAACAATACATGTGCATCAACCGAACATACAGGGAGGATACCTGAAACCACTGCATTGGACGCCTGCGCGTCCTGATGTGTCAAAGCAAAGACCCTCGCCTGTCCACCACCTGTAACTGACTGACCTCTGCCTCGGTCATCTCGTCCCCTCTGAGCAACTCCTCCACGCCCACGACCTCTCGGTGCATAAGTCTGGTGCGGAGCAACGGTAGGCGCAACGGGCAACGCCCTCTGGGGTGGTGAAGGTGGTAAGGTAACATGCGGTGCTGCCGCCTCCCTCCGGTGTGTCTCTGGACAATCTCGAACGAGGTGAAGTAGGCTGCCACATCTGTAGCAACCCCGCGGCGACTGCTGACCGTCCTGGGGATACGAACTAAACATCCGACCCCGTCCCGAATCTCTGCTACCCCTCGTACCGGAACGATACCTGTCGCGGCGTCTGAATGACTGCCTCCGTGCGGAAATACTGGTACGAACTCTCTTCGGCTCTGGAAGTACCGAAGTCTCGACAAGGTGCTCCTCGACCACTAGGGCTGCGTCTACAGCTGCTGCATAGGTCTCGTAGTGCTGCGCGCTGATCGCGAGGAACACTGGTGAAAGCAAGCCTCGAACAAATCTCCGGACTCACAACTCATCGGTGGCCACTAAATGTGGGGCGTAGACTGCTAGCTCTGTAAACAGTACGTCATACTCTGCCACTGTCATCCCTGGCGTCTGGCGCAAAGACTCAAACCTGCGTGCTCGGGCATCTCTAACACTCCGGGGAAGGAAACGGGCTAGAAATATAGTCACGAACTCCGTCCAGGTCATAGGAGGAAGACCTGCTGCTCTGCCCTTCTCCACTGAATCACACCATTTCTGCGCAAGACCTTCCAGGCGAAAGCTCGCGAACTCGACCCATCTCGCATCTGCACATCTGAGGGAACGGCATATCCTGGCCATCCTGTCGATGAAAGACTGTGGGTCCTCAGCTGTATCGGTGCCTGTGAAAACCGGAGGCTTCAGCCTCATGAACTCTGATAGCGATACCGTAATCACCTCCGTGGCTGCAGGGGCAACTGGCTGTGCGGTAGGCACCATCGCGGTCTCTGGAACTGGTGGAGCTACCTCTGGTCACTGCGCTCGAAGCGTCTCAACTAGCGATCCTATCATCTGGCGCATCTCCTGCATACCAGCCCCTAACGAGGCGATCTGCTCTGTCACGGCAGGAACAGCCTGCTCGGGTACAACCGGCGTACTGCCCGGATCAGTCCTCGTCTCGGACGAGTCAACACGAATCTCGGCCCTCGCGGCCGCTCTCTGTGCCCTCGTAGTCTTAGGCGGCATATTGGCTGAAAGAAAATTTGGATTCGATAAGAACACGGAAATCGAATCACAAGAATATAAGGAGGAATCAAATCAACAAGTCCTAAGGTCGCGTAAGCGGAGTACCGTGTCGTGAGTATGCCGCGGAATATACGCACGCTACACTACCCTGCTGCAGCTACCTACTCCATCATACCAGGGTCATCCTACACTCCGAAGGTAAAACCTAAGCTCTGATACCAACTTTGTCACGACCCGAGAATTCGACTCGTGACCGGCACTTAACCACGCAACGTCTACAGACGCAACGCGGCTAAGTAAGCCGAACCCAGAAATCAAAACCAATAAATATAGAGTGATTTAAAACATTTTGTAAAAGCAATAGTAAATGTCTGAAAAACTTCCAATTATTTAGTAGAATCCTTTTTAAGTTCAAAAGTTATGAGTTTTATAATTATGGTAACATTTCCTTTTTTTTAAAACATTAGCCCCGAAAGTCGGGTAAAAGTAAGGTGTAGCGGAAATAACAAGTGATATGGATAAAGCATCACAATATGATATACGACGCCGTAGCGAAGAATACACAGTAAAACAAGGACAATATCATAAAAGATGAGACTGCATAAAGTAAAGTCGGCTCACATACGAGCTCGACACCAGAATATAAAATCATACATATCGTCCTCACAGCTGTCTCTAAGTCAATACAAAAGGTAGATGGAGAGTACTAGATACATCAATATACAACTGAAAGATAACAGATACCGTACAAAACCCACCTATCAGCAAAAGACTATCTCTGCTCAAAAGGGGTATCTGTGCCAAAAGATGAGGTAACAGCCAGCCGTGACTACTCCCAAGGGCAACCTGCAAACACTGTGGCACAACGGGGGTGAGTTGCCAAGTCGTGAATAGAGATAACATATAAAGGTGATCGCAAGCATGCACATATAGCGTGGCTCTACTAATGCCAGCAGATGATATCAATGCATGTCAACAGTGGATACAATAGTAATGCATGTACTCTAACAGGTAAATGCCACAGGATGAGATGTATAGTAATCAATACTGAGTATGGGATAAATAATATCTACATGGACTATGTCAACATGGAAAGCAATGATCGGTGCCTCCAACTGCACCCAAATCCCACCTATACTCAGGCGCCGGCACACCCATCGGCCCTCAAATCCTGTATATCTCGGAGGAATCACGAGTGCCCAACATCGGCACCCAAAACATCATAAAATACTCGTGTCCAGCATCGACACGTAAATCCTCGAATATCGGGCGCCGTCAATCCGGACCGGCCCCACGGGGTCTGTCTGCGGTATCGGCCCTCGGTCCCGGCAGCACGGATCATCCCGCATCCATCACTCGACTCTGGTCAGTATCCTCCGGACAACTGCCAGGTCCAACCAATCACCGGTAGGTACTCGCCCGCCTCCAGGCTCAATCGGCAAATCCCATCGATCATCTCGCCGAGGGGAACCATACCGGGCCCACCACGAACCCGCAAACGGAACATCCACTCCTCGAATCGGGTTTCAAGCACACGTCTCAGCACCGAGAAAACGCGTGGTGGACACACCAAAATATCATATCACGAGGTACCGGGTTTTTCAAAATAGCATATCTTTCCTTAAATAATTCCACGGTCCTCAAAACAGAAATCACATGAAAATCCAATACCAATAGTAAATCCAATGCGAGGTACATATACATCAATCCATGGTATGGGCATAAGGGGAAAACCCCTTTTTAAAAGTAGTTTCATTTCCGGTTTTAAAAGATGTCATGCGGCTCCCAATATACATGAAGGTCATATCAAATCACATATGAGGCGAACTATAGCAATATAATCATGGCAGCTCTATAGTGAGTGTGGCATGGCAATTACTAACGGTGTGTGTGTAGCATGTAAATAGTGCCCGTGCAACATAAACCGTTAGTAATAGTGCGGTGTTCTATCAGTTCTAAGCAATATATATATCAACACAGCAGAGAATGCAATATGCGATGACAGTCTATGGGGTGCATGCAACATATAGTAAATAAGTCCTATCAGCCCTGACGCATAACGCCATGCGGGCGATATCCCCGTAGATGTGAAATCTACTCATAGTGTCTTGCGCTAAGTGTATCCAACCACTTGCTTGCCCTTCTTTGCAGCGTCCGTCTCACTGGCCTGCGAACCTAAAATCACATAACATATGCCACACATAAGCTTAAATCACAAAACGCGACATTATAATCCAACAAGAAACCCGTGTCGCAAACCAATCGCGCGTGTGCGCGATACGCTAAAACGTGTAATCACGCGCCACGAAACTACCCCGACGCGCCGCGATACGCAGAACCCAAACCTACTCACGTATCACGCGTGTCGCGAAGGTTTAGAAAAACGGCAAAACAGGTAACTGGTCCCAGATTTTGCTACAGAACTAATCTTAAAAATATATATATACCAAAAGACCCTACACACCAGCAGACACCAACAGAACCCAAAAACACCCAAAACACTTCCTGTCTGGCCGCAATTTGCGGCCAGAATGGCGGTTTTGGCGGCCGGAGTGGGGAGTCAGGGGGTCGGGTTTCACCTATGGTATCAGCTCTACTCCACTATTCCACAGTCCTCTCAATTTCATTCTGAACTCACCGGGTCAATAGCAGTTCCAGAAAACTCACAATTTGCCCAAATACGACATTTGCATCCAATATGAAAACTGGTGGTATTTTAGTGTAATAGGGGTTCAACTAAGTTAGCATGGTCATAACAAACCTCAAGCATCCCACTGAAACCAATCTACACCTCATTAGCTCAAAGTTCACACTAAACACCCCATATCGCACTAAAACACACAAAAATCCTTTAACCGATGCAAAACTACACTAACTAGGCAAACTAGGGAAGCAAGATAGGAAATATACCTCATACTTAACCCTAGGGAGCTGGAGGAAGGTGAAGAAGAGAAGAGAAGAGGCTGCAGTCGAAGTTGATGCTTGCTGCTGTTGCTGTGAAGTCCCCTGTTGCTGCTGCTGCTGTTGCCCTCTGCTGATGCTGCTGCTGCTGCTCACTGATGCTGCTGCTGTGCTTCTCTGGTGCTTGCTTCAGCTGCTGGTGTAGAGGTAAGTGTGTGTGTGAGTGTGAGAGTGAGGTGTGAGAGAAAGAAAACAAAGCAATTGAGAGGAAATCATCACCCTAATGTCAACCCCTCACTCTCTCTCTCTTCATTAATTGCAAGCATGGCTTGCCATGATGCACTCTCCCTCTCTCTCACTCACAAGTCAACACACAAAAGAAACTAATTCAAATAAAAGAAATCTTTTAATTAACCAATTTAAAACCCAAAAGAATTAATCCTACAATTAACCCACCATGGTTAATAATTATGGTATTTACTTGATTTAAAAACCCTAGTTTACATGCACATGTGTGTGCAAGCCTAGGAAAATTTTGGAAAAATAATTATTAAATTAGGGAAAATATGTAAAACACAATTTGGTAAACTTTTTATTAAAAAACATTATTTAATTATAATTATACACTAACCCTTATCCTAAGGTGTTACACTAACGTGTTTAGAACTTCGATCGAACGAAATTTCCAAAAACTGCATTTCTAAATTCAGAGTTTCTGTCGAAATTGTTTTGTCGTCAAAAAATTATTTTGAGTATTGCAGAAAATCAAGCAGGCTATTCTAAGAACACTGCAGAAAATTGGTAGCATGATATCACTGTAGCGGGGCGGAACCGCGGCCGTACCCCCGTTTTGGCCTCAGATCCGCCGCAGTACTGTAGCAACATAGCACCAAAATTTCTACAGTGCTCTCTGAGTTGGAATTGGGGTTTCTGGTATTTTTTGTTTGGGCCCAGATTTGTTTGAGTACTGGGAATTATGCTTGGGGCCCACTTCGGGAAATTTTGTCAATCGAAAATTTTAAACATGTTAGTTCGCATTATTTACATTATATCTGCGACCGTGAATGTCATTCGAGCGGTAAATCCTGTCTAATTGCTATAGTTCTTTTAGACGGATTTGCAAACGCGATATTCACGTTGATGTTCTGTGTTGTGCTGTGATGTTGAGGATTTGTCGTGGTGGATAGCCTGGATGCAATGGTAGTACAGTTTGGTTGTTTTTGTACATTTGATATTGCAGGGCAAGCGTCCGACATGTGGACTGCCGTCACTGCCTGTTTGTATATTATTCTTTTGGGGCACGACCGGGCTGAGGTCGATGTACCCGTTGTATATATTTTACTTTCTGTACTAGGATTACCCCGCGGTGGGATGCACGGATAGCCGGGTTCTAGAGGGCAACGGGCCCGCATCTCATGGGTTTAAGATGGAGGGGGCTTTACTCTATAATTGGCGGGCTATTCGCCGCACTCGTAGGGGGTACAGGTTGACCCAAGGAGGGGTGCTCAAGTTACCGGATTCCATGAAGTGCTGGGTGGTCCATTCACTTTGTTGAAGGGGGCTGCCTCGCTTCAGATTTTGGCGGGTAACTTTTCGCGCCTGTAGGGGTCTAGGATTTCATTGCACGGGCTATCCATACGACCAGGGGAACGTCTGGTTTCAGTAGCGGCTCTATGAAACCCGGGGATCCCAGATTATCTGTATTGTTCTGTGATGCTTATTATATTTCTGTGATGTTGCATTTTATCACGCCTTGAGCGAATATTATATATTGATATATATACTAGTAGATGTTGTCTATGTTTTACACCCGCGCTAGTCCAGTCCCCGCTCTGTCGTTAGTTAAGTAACCTAACGGGTGATGACGGGACCCAGTGGCGAATGCGGATGGCATATACGTACATCATATTTTCGTTCTTTTGTGGTGTAATTAATTTATGGGACTGCATTGATTCGGATCAATACAAGCTAAACAAACCTGTTTGATGTTGTTGGAACATTTTTCAAAACAAAAAGCTGTTATTGCAAGGACGTTCTCTTTTGTTTTGCACAGTGGTATTCGGTTATGAATATCCAGCACCTCAGTCGACAAGGCAAGGGCCGAGATCCCTTCACCGGGAGTGACCCCTTGGACAGAAGTTTGCGTCATGGTAATAACTTCACTATAGCCGATTACTTTTTGCTTTGCATCATGGTATTCAGTTAGAATATCCTGCACCTCATTCTATGGGGAAAGAGCCGAGATCCCTTCACCAGTAGTGACCTCTTTAGCAAAGGTTTTCGCCACTATATTTATAAAAAGCTATCCGGTTCCTTCAACGATATCAAGTTCATTACGTTAAAGGTTTTTTGCCAAAAACCTGCCGTAGCCCTCCGTCATTTCAGATTAGTATTGCTTAGTATTCGTGCTACGTATGTCGTGCATTGCCGAGGCGTAGTGTTCGGTAGCTCTGTAATGCCTTTCTGTCGCATGGATATGTGGATTGGTTAGGACAGTCATACGGTTATGTTGGCATTGTCAAGGACTCGTACGGGTGGGTTTAACGCAATCAAGGTAATAGCGGGTTGAACTTGACTAGGACTCTTTAATATGTTGGCATTGTCAAGGTCACTTGGGTCCTAAGGGTAAAAACATGCATCGGGAGTTTCTAAAGAAATTGAAACTTACCAGGCATGCGCATACCTTCTGGAGTGTGATAATGTGAGTGGATTCCATCACGTTATCATGCGATGATAGTTGGATCCCGATTCCCACTGATGAGTTGGTTTACTCCTCAGGTGATCCCGACTAATTCTTCTTTACGGTTTGGAGGAGAATTTGAGGTTACAGTAGGAGGTTTTCTGATTAGATAAATTGATAACCATTCTGATCTAGATTAGAGTGCACGCTGAGTGTTTCTTTTCTCTCTCTCTCTATGGCAGCGACCATGACCCGACCCTTGACTATAACTCAGTGATCAAGTTAACCGAACATTCTTAAAACACTGGCTTTTGGATTGTCTGAGTTGCATACCTCATTGCCACACCTACTTTTACCATTTTCTCATGAACACCCCGTATTACTACGAACATCCACTTCCATTGGATAAAACCATCGTATGGTTATATACGAACTCGAAGGAACTTGTTCCAGATTCGAGGATGGTTTCCGGTTCTGGAGAAAATGAATAGGACTATTCAGTTGTCTTTTCCTTTTACCTTCTCTCAGGTTGTGAGTACTCCTAGGATTAGGAGATAGTATACCTATTATGCTTATTGGATAGTTTTCTTCCAAACCATAGGCAGGTGTCGAACGGTGGGGAATGAAGAAAACCAATTAGCCTAACGATGGTGTACAGAAGGTAATAAGTTAAGACAAATAAAGGGATTAGAAAGAGGGCAAAGTAAATTGCGACTGCTATTCACGACCAAACCAAGTATTTCATCTCCACTCCTACTTCACCTTTGTATTTCTCCAGAACACTCCGTATCACTGCGAAGATCCACAGTTATTTGGATACTCCATCGTATGGTTATATATGAACTCGAAAGGAACTTGTTCCAGTTCGGGGATGGATTCTGGTTCAAGAGAAATAGGAATAAGGTTTATTCAGTTGTCTTTTATCTTCACCTTCTATCAGGTTACAAGTACTCCTAGGATTAGGAGAGTACACCCATTATGCTTATTGGATAGCCTTCTTCCAAACCATAGGCCGGTGCCGAACGGTAAGGAAGGAAGAAAACCATTTAGCCTAAAGGGGTGTGCAGAAGGTAACGACTAAAGACATATAAAGGGATTTGAAGAGATGGCAAAGAAATACACGGTTACAGTTGTGAATCTCATAATGGAAGAAGCATTACTAGGAATGCCCGGAAACCCCTTCGAAACATATTCATGTTTCAGTTTCACTGTGCATTGTTAATAGAAAACTGATTTCCTAATTAGACACTTGCTCCAGGGTATGTATTTACCAGGTTTGATTCTCACATCTGTATGGTTTTACAGATGATGAGTGGGAGTAAGTTATTGGGAATAGGGTGATCATCCTCATTATATCGGGATTCGTTGTAATTGGTGATATTTCAGGAAATCGCCTGGGTTGTTTGCTGGACGACAAATATTTGGTTTTGAATATCCGTTGTTATGCACCAATTTCAAACTGATATATCTGTACGTTTATTTTTATAAAGTGAGTTATAACTTTTTGAAATTATGTCTATGGCATTTACCTCTATCAGTGGATGGTTAGGTAAGGAGCATTAAATAGCGGTGTAATTCTTCTTAACCATAAGTACAGTTTTCAACCTACGACGCATAGGATTTGAGTTATTCAACTCAGGGGACTTGTACAAAGTATTGTATGTTGTCCAGTGTCCATTAGGACAGAGGGGTAGGTCCTCGTACTATATTCTGTTTACTTGTGACTTCTCTAGTTCTTAGACATGTGTTTCGTAGAAATACAAGGTCCAAGTTTTGAGAAGTTATAGGTATAAGAGTAAAGTAGAGAACCAGATGTTGCAAGTATCGGGATTCTTCAAGGTAATCGAAGATGTAGATACTTGTGTATAGTATCCAGTTGATAGTAATGGTTTTGAGAAACTTGTTTCTCTTTCAGGTTACTCATATCTCGATGCATTCCTGAGTTGAGTAACGCTGATCGGCCTCCTTCCATTTAGTTGACATGCACTGGAGACAGCTGCATGATTTGAATCTGGTTCCAATTAAATATGTGCCTCTGTTTCTATATTGGATATATAATAGTTCGTATCTTAACAATGTTAAGGTACGGGGAGTTGTCCGGCTTATGCTTAAAACCAGACTCTGGATAACTCAAGGCACGTTTCTGTAATGGCTGTTTGTGGGTTGACCCGGGCTATGACGAGGGTTAACTTTCTACCATCTGGAAGATCAATAGTGATATTGTTCTTGACTCGCCACAGTTTTAATAAAAATGGATTTTTTCAGAAAACAGTAGTGTGAGTATGGTAGAACTGGAAGTGATTCCAGATCCGCAAACGATTACTGAAAATTTGATACGAACCTAAAGATTCGATCTGGTTTGATATTCCATTGGCCACTTCGCAGATGATGGTGGGTAACCTCAAGCACCCGAGAGGTACTCCGGTAGCCTCAAGGACGGTGACTGGGAGGTTCTTGTTTATCCAGACTTGACACTACTGTTGTTCCAGACTATGAGACCCGGTGGGAGGATGAATATAGCGTCGTTCTGAACTGGTTTTAGATGTGCACGTGTATATGACTCTGCCAGAAGGTTGCCGTAATCAGAGTGGAGCAGCAGAAGCGTAGTGGACAAGTAGCCTGTGTCTATTTAGAGACTAAAGCAGATATAGCGAAGACAGATCATCTATTTCTTATATGACAGTCATGGGTTTGACTTCATCAGAATAGAGGATGGATCTGTCTAAAGCAGATATAGCGGAGATAGATCATCTATTTCTGATGTGACAGTCATAGGTTTGACTTCATCAGAATAGGGGATGGATCTGTTGTAACGTTCTGAAAATTCGATTAGGATAATGGTGTATTAAATATTGATAAGACGTACTTTTTCCAGAACAACCAAGATATAATTTTTTTTTTCCACATAGACTTAAATATAGCTAATTTAACGAGGTAATTGCTAGTATTTGGTATTTAATTAGTCTATTATTAATTGCTAGTTTACCCAAATATTTTTCTTAATTAATTAATTTTAATTGTACACATATACTCCAAATTAGCGATAATTACAAATTAGAATGGGTTAATATATGTCTTGTGTACCATGACACATTAAACCAAAATATAACATGTTTTTGAAACGAAAAGAAATTGTCAAGATGGTTCTTGAAACTTTAAGAAAAACTTTATAAAAAAAAGAAAATTTAAAAGGAAATAAATAAACAAAGAAGTATAGTGGTTAATAATTGAGGTATGGAGGGGTTTTTGACTTGAAGTGCTCACACACACACACACTTACCCTCTTCCCCCACTAGATGAGTTTGACAGCAGCCCCTCTTACAACTCCTCTACATCTCAATCCAACCCCATTTTCTTATTAAAATAAATAAATTAACTAGGATTAAGTATTTAGGTGCATTAATTAAGGCTGGGGGGATTTTTCTTGAGTGGGAACCTTCCACACACACACACACTCACTTACCTGCATGTGCCGAGCCCCCTCCTGCTGCTGCCCTCCTTCACTTCTTTTCAATCTCCAATTTTCCACATTCTTCACCTCAATATCCTCATAAAAAAAACAAAAAATAAACAGAGGCTTTTTCCCTTTAGATCAAGAATGGGCGGCGACATCAAACGGCGAGATCCTCGCCGCCGTCGCGGTCTCTGCCTAGTCGAAACCCAATCGGTCGTTGTCATCACCTTCGCCGTCCTCCTCTCCCTCGCCCTCACAGTCTTCCGTCCCCGCCAAGCCGTGACCACCGTCGACTCCGTCCGCCTCTTCTCCCTCACTGCCGACTTCGACATCCCCAATCTCGCCGTCGACCTTAACGTGACCCTGATCCTCAACCTCATCGTCCTCAACCCCAACGTCGTCAGCTTCCGCTACGTCGGCAACGGCGCTACCCAGCTCTACTACCATGGCTCCCTCGCCGGCGACGCCGCCATTTTCCCCCGGTGAGATCGCGGCGAAGGGGACGGAGATGATGGACGTCGTGCTGAAGGTGTTGGCGGGGTGCCAGATCGGCGACAGGCAGGTGTACGGGGACATGGTCAGGGGATCGCTGGATGTAACGACGACAATGACGATTTGGGGCAAAGTCATGGTATTAGGGGTGTTCAAGATCCATCTGGTGTCGTTTGCGACGTGTGTTGTCGCCGTGGGCATTCGGAATCGGACCGTGGAGAATTCCAATTGCAGTGTAGTCGCAGTCGTCCCTTCCAGCGATGTCCGATGGGGCTGTTGATGCTTCAAGAGCTCCGGCTGTGAACTCGTGGTATTCCGGTATGAAACCTGAAAGCTTTGCTCTGTTAACAAACCTGACCATATTGTTCTTAGAGAATAACAAGCTCAGCGGGGAGATACCACAGGGTTGAGTGAGCTTGGGAAGATCTATCACATGAATTGAAGTAGGAACTGTTTGAGGGGAGTTGGCTGTTTTTGTTCCATGGCGTTGATATTCAACTTGGAATGGCGATTGACAGGCCCAAGGCCACACTGGCAGTGAAGAGAAGATTGGCATGCAAGATGGTTAAGTGCTGGCATCAGGCATATGAGAGCATCACTCAGGTACCTGCCTTTGATGGCTGGGCAGAAAAAAAAAGCATCTAGCTTTTATTAAGTGGAAATATGTGGTGGCAAAGGCTTACTATCATGGTATGATTCTTGAGGAAGGAAATGCAGGGAAATCCCATGGGATGGCTGTTGCATCATTGCTAGCAGCAGAAGAGTTTCTCAAAGAGAGCGAAAAGGCCTCTGAATCTTTCAACTCTATGCCTCCTACTTCAAGGAATCCTCCAATTTGGGAATCGATGAAGTACCTTTCAGAGAAGATCCTTAAAGACGCTTCAAGCAAGGTTCGCATTAACCGAGACTTGTACAGCCATGAACGGATCGGGTGCAGAGGTGTCGGACATGGCGCGGAAAGACATGGCGGAGATCGGATCAGAGTAGCCGAGGCGTCCCGGTGAGTAGATGTATACATCTATAGGGAAATCGTCTGAATGGCGCGAGGCGCCCCATAGTTAGGATTATTTATTACTTGCATTTCATATGCATAGTTACCAGCTAAACATCCTTTTGTATCGTACCATCTCACACATATGCAAATAGGTGACATCATCTTATAGGACATTTGCACCATTACCATTGGTTCATGCTGCATGTGCACTATTCATGTGAACACACACACGCCTTTGGTAATTGTTATGCCACGAACACTTAGAAACTTGCTAGATCCGCATCAAAACATGTGCATCATACGCGATATATTGAATTGCATAGCATGTATATACTTTATATCATCATCATGCTTATATAGATTCCTAGTCACAAATCAGTTGCATACCTTTGATATCATAAACATTTGTCATATGCAACATGTTGGGTATTATGATTTTCTTGAGAATTTCAGTATTGATGAGATTTCTGGATTTTGGGGGAAAACCGCAAGAATTTAACAAAAGCTTATTATTATCATTTTTAAAATAAAGTTGCGGTTTTCTCGTGATGTATGTGTCGTCCACCATGAGTTTTCATGTTTTCTGTTTGATTTCGAGACCCGATTCGAGGAGTGGATGAACCGTCTCGGGTACATGGTGGGCCCGGTATGGTACCCCGGGGCAAGAAGCTCGAGTTGTAGACGATGAGCCTGGCAGGGGAAGACTACCTACCGGTGATGTCTGGCGCGGCGGATATCCGGAGGATACCGACCGTTGTCGTGAGATTTGATGATATGGGCCGATCCGGACTGACGGAGCCCGAGATATTGAGATATTGACATCGTGATACATTGAGACAGATATATATCCATATTTGGTGTCGATGCTGGACACGGTTTTCTGATGATTTCATTGATGATACCTCAACTAATTTACAAAAGTTTTAAGATAAGAACGCAGATTTTTCTCTTATCTAACATATAGAGATTTTATGTTGATTATGCATTTCTGTGCATACATATTAGTGCATCGCATCATGTCATGTTATGTAAATTGAGACGCATTTGCGTGCATTCTTCGATAGCCTTATTAGATGTTACTTACTACTCACGAGCTGGCAACTCACCCCCGTTGTGCCACAGTATCTTGCAGGTCGGACCCGTCAGTGCAGTAGCGGCGGGTATATCTTCTATTTCGCCTCTTTGCTTCAGCTTGCAGCTTGCTCACAGGTGGGTTTTGGAGAATTTGCTTTTGCTTCCACCGTGTATTTTTATTTTGTATCTAGTATACTCCATCTACCCTTGTATATTGGACTAGACGTTGAGACTTGAGACTTATATTTGTGGTTTGGTGTCGATGTTCATTTGAGCCGACGTATTTCTTTTATGCTTTACACTTATTTCGCATTATTATGACATAATTGTTGCTTGTGGTTGTGATTTCGCCTTTGGCGAAGAGCTAGCTCCCATTTGGGGATGCTTTTATTCATTTTCTTGTACTTTCTTGTGTTGTACCCGTTTGGGGGCCAGTATTTACAAAGGAGACTCTGCCGAAATTTTCAGGAAATTTTGATGTTTTTTTTATTTAATGCGACTTATTTGGTTTAAAGCACTTTCCTTAAATAAGTTTTCCTTCACTCTATTTCGTTAAATGGTTTAGATTTCTGGGCTTTGGCTTACTTAGATTACGTACATCCCGGGACGTTCGTAATTTAAGTGCCTGTCATATTCTGTACCTTTGGGTCGTGACAAAGTTGGTATCAGAGCCATAGGTTTAACCCTTCTGAGTGTAGGATGACCTTTGGTAGATGGAGTAGGTGACTAAAGCAGAGTGGCGTAGCGTGTGTATGTTCCACGGCATACTTACGATACGATACTCCGCCTAAGTGACTTTAGGATATATATATTTTCTTGTATTTCCTTCAATGATTTCGGAAATCCTTTGATTCGATCGTAATGTTCCTATCAATCCTGTTCTTGCTCCAGCCGCTATGCCGCCAGAGACTACGAGGGCCAGAGGACTACCGCCAGGAATGAGAATAGAGTAGGCTCGTTTGAGACGAGAATCGATCAGGGCGGTACGCCTACCCTCAGGAACAGAGTGATCCGCCTTCTCCAGGCCGGATGGCTAGGCTGGAGTCAAGTATTCAGGACGTACAACAGATGGTTGGATTGTTAGCTGAGGCTAACTGAGCTCCGAAATCCGATGATGTCCTTCCTATTGCGGGAACTGTAATTTTACCTGCTGCACAGGCAGCTGTTTCTGTTGATACCAAGATTATTTCCGTACCCTTACAGGAGTTTTTGAGGCTAAAACCTCCAGTTTTTACCGGCACAGATACATCGGAGGATCCGTAGACAATCTTTGACAGGATGGCTAGGATTCTTCGTTCACATAGATGTTCTGACGAGATATGGGTTGAGCTTACAAGTTTTCGTTTAGAAGGTCTTGCTCAGACATGGTGCAAGTTAGTTGAGAGAGGCCGAGCTGCGGATCAATTTCCTATGACTTTGGTTAAGTTCACAGCTGTAATTCTTGCTCATTTCCTTCTGGAGAGCGTTCGACATGCCTGAGCTCATAGTTTCGATTCCTTGCGTAAGACTTCAGGGATGACGGTGTCTAAGTACGACATTCAGTTTACTTAGTGGTCCGATATGCTCCTTACCTGGTGGACACTGAAGAGAAACGGGTAAAGAGGTTCATATGAAGATTGGACATATAGTTATTTCTTGCTATAGATGCCCCTCATTTTGACATTTACGCCGTTGTTATGAACGTAACCTGATTGTTGATGGAGCGCATTTCTGAGATTCGGTCGTTTATGGATCGAAGCGGATTTGTACCGGTATGCCGGCTCAAAGGCGATTAGACAGACGGATATTCCTTCTGGTGTCATTGAAATAGTATTAATATATTTTGTATCAAAGTTTAGCCGATAGTAGTCCTTACTAAATTAGCTACTTGCGATTTCTTTTGTAGACAAATCTTTTGTCACTCGAAATGTTTCCGCTCGTGTTGTTTGTTCATATCGGAGATAGCGATTTTTCTGTGAATTCGATTCTTCTCGATATGTTGGACTTCGAATTTCTTCTAGGCATGGATTGGTTAGTCACGTATTATGCGTCCGTGGACTGCCGCGAGAAGGCAGTCAAAAAATTAGCTTTCCAGGTGAGCCAGTTGTTATTTCGGATGACTGTAGCATTACCCTTCCCGATTGATTTCTTCTCTTGCGCTAGTAAACTCTTGAGGAAAGGATGTCAGAAATTCTTGGCGTATGTTCGTAATGTTAGAGCCGCAGAGGTCCCGTTGGACCAGGTCCTGATTGTGAGGGAAATTCAAGATGCTTTTCCTGACAAGATGTTTGGTTTGTCGCCACAGTGCGATATTGGGTTTTGTTTTGACTTGATTCCCGGCACGGAGCCTTCTTCTATACCGCTATATCGGATGGACTCGGCAGAGTTTCAGGAACTAAAGAATCAGTTGCAAGATTTGTTGGATAAAGGGCTTCTACGTCCGAATGCGTCACTTGGGGAGCTCCTATCCTGTTCATCAAGAAGAAAGACGACAGTTATATTTATGCATCAATTTTCGTCAGTTGAATTGGGCTACTGTACGGAACAAATATCTCTTACCGTGCATCGACGACTTATGTGATTAGCTCCAAGGTGCGGGACATTTCTCGAAGATTGACTTGCGATCAAGTTACCATCAGTTGCGGGTTCGAGAAGATGACATTCCGAAGACTGCTTTTCAAACACGTTACGGGCGTTATGAGTCTGGTGATGTCGTTTGAGCTCACCAATGCTCCAGCAGCGTTTATAGATTGGATGAACCGAATATTCAGGTGATTTTGATGGTTATTACGACGCTTCTCGGTAATTGAAGAAGTACGAGCAGAACTATTCCACGCATGACTAAGAGATGACTGCGGTGGTTTTGCACTTAAGATCTAGAGACACTACCTATACGACGAGTCGTGCTTGATATTCACGGACCACAAGGGTTAAAGTACATTTTTCAGCAGTGAGATCCAAATTTGAGACAGCGCCGTTGGATGGAGCTAATGAAAGGCTATGACTGCGAGATTAATTATCATTCGGGCAAGGAGAATGTTGTCGCAGATGGTTTGAGTCGGAGGCCCGTAGGTAGCTGATCTTGATTGAGCGTAGTTCAGAGACCGTCGACGGTAGATTAGTAGATTCCTTATGACGGTTGAATACAGTTCGAATTTATGTCGACCGGTGGACAACTTGCCCGTGTCCGTGCACGTCCATAGTGATTTGACCGTATCCGGGAAGCATGGTCCGACGACGTTCGTTGGTCAGAGATCATGGAGCAAGTTCGACAGGGCAGAGATTCACAGTTCGTGATTGATAATCAGGGAATAGTACGATTTTGAAACTCGACTATGTGTGCCAGATTTCGAGGGACTGAGACGGAGATCTTATAGAAGGCATATCAATCAGTATATAGCGCTCATTCAGGTTCTACCAAGGTGTATCATAACTTAAGGGGTGTCTACTGTAAGAGGGGATGAAAAGAGATATCATAGATTTTCCGACTGGGACACCCAGTTCACCAACCGACTATAGTAGAAACTCAAGGAGACTTTGGACACCAATTAAGTTTCAGTGCAGTTTTTATCCGCAGACCGACGGTTAATTAGAGCGGACCATATAGATTCTTGAGGACATGCTCCGAGTTGCGTTCTAGTTTTCGGTGGCAGTTGGGATCGTCAATTGCCCTTGATAAGTTTTCTTATAATAATAACAACTTCCAGACGGCACCCTTGAGGTATTATATGGGGAAGAAATGTCGATCACCCGTATGTTGGACAAAGAGCAGTGCGCAGTTTTTAGGGCCATAGTTTGTACAGGAGATGACCAAAATAAGATTCAGTTAATCCGGAATAGGATAAGAGCGGTCCGGAACAGGAAGATGTTTAATGCTGATAGACGCCGTTGCAGACTTGAGTTCACCTTTGGCGATCATGTTTTCTTGAAGGTTTCTCCGATGTAGCGCAATCTTTCTTTCGCCGAGCAGCCGATATTCATTCTAGATCGGTAGGTGAAGAAACCGAGATCCGAGGTCATACCGACCATATTGGTTCTTTGGTGCAGCCGGATTAGGAAAAATGGACACGTGAGAAGCCGAGGACGAGATGCGGAAGGAATATCCCCATCTCGTTGAGGGTAAGCGTAGTTAGATTTTAAATTCGGAGACCGAATTTCTTTAAGGGGGGAAGATTGTAATGTTTTGAAAATTCGATTACGATAATGGTGTATTAAATATTGATAAGACGTACTTTTTCCAGAAAAACCAAGATATAATTATATTTTTTTTCCACATAGACTTAAATATATCTAATTTAACGAGGTAATTGCTAGTATTTGGTATTTAATTAGTCTATTATTAATTGCTAGTTTACCCAAATATTTTTCTTAATTAATTAATTTTAATTGTACACATATACTCCAAATTAGCGATAATTACAAATTAGAATGGGTTAATATAAGTCTTGTGTACCATGACACATTAAACCAAAATATAACATGTTTTTGAAACGAAAAGAAATTGTCAAGATGGTTCTTGAAACTTTAAGAAAAACTTTAAAAAAAAAAGAAAATTTAAAAGGAAATAAATAAACAAAGAAGTATAGTGGTTAATAATTGAGGTATGGAGGGGTTTTTGACTTGAAGTGCTCACACACACACACACTTACCCTCTTCCCCCACTAGATGAGTTTGACAGCAGCCCCTCTTACAACTCCTCTACATCTCAATCCAACCCCATTTTCTTATTAAAATAAATAAATTAACTAGGATTAAGTATTTAGGTGCGTTAATTAAGGCATGGGGGGATTTTTCTTGAGTGGGAACCTTCCACACACACACACTCACTTACCTGCATGTGCCGAGCCCCCTCCTGCTGCTGCCCTCCTTCACTTCTTTTCAATCTCCAATTTTCCACATTCTTCACCTCAATATCCTCATAAAAAAAAAAAACAGAGGCTTTTTCCCTTTAGATCAAGAATGGGCGGCGACATCAAACGGCGAGATCCTCGCCGCCGTCGCGGTCTCTGCCTAGTCGAAACCCAATCGGTCGTTGTCATCACCTTCGCCGTCCTCCTCTCCCTCGCCCTCATAGTCTTCCGTCCCCGCCAAGCCGTGACCACCGTCGACTCCGTCCGCCTCTTCTCCCTCACTGCCGACCTCGACATCCCCAATCTCGCCGTCAACCTTAACGTGACCCTGATCCTCAACCTCATCGTCCTCAACCCCAACGTCGTCAGCTTCCGCTACGTCGGTAACGGCGCTACCCAGCTCTACTACCATGGCTCCCTCGCCGGCGACGCCGCCATTTTCCCCCGGTGAGATCGCGGCGAAGGGGACGGAGATGATGGACGTCGTGCTGAAGGTGTTGGCGGGGTGCCAGATCGGCGACAGGCAGGTGTACGGGGACATGGTCAGGGGATCGCTGGATGTAACGACGACAATGACGATTTAGGGCAAAGTCATGGTATTAGGGGTGTTCAAGATCCATCTGGTGTCGTTTGCGACGTGTGTTGTCGCCGTGGGCATTCGGAATCGGACCGTGGAGAATTCCAATTGCAGTGTAGTCGCAGTCGTCCCTTCCAGCGCTGTCCGATGGGGCTGTTGATGCTTCAAGAGCTCCGGCTGCGAACTCGTGGTATTCCGGTATGAAACCTGAAAGCTTTGCTCTGTTAACAAACCTGACCATATTGTTCTTAGAGAATAACAAGCTCAGCGGGGAGATACCACAGGGTTGAGTGAGCTTGGGAAGATCTATCACATGAATTGAAGTAGGAACTGTTTGAGGGGAGTTGGTTGTTTTTGTTCCATGGCGTTGATATTCAACTTGGAATGGCGATTGACAGGCCCAAGGCCACACTGGCAGTGAAGAGAAGATTGGCATGCAAGATGGTTAAGTGCTGGCATCAGGCATATGAGAGCATCACTCAGGTACCTGTCTTTGATGGCTGGGCAGAAAAAAAAGCATCTAGCTTTTATTAAGTGGAAATATGTGGTGGCAAAGGCTTACTATCATGGTATGATTCTTGAGGAAGGAAATGCAGGGAAATCCCATGGGATGGCTGTTGCATCATTGCTAGCAGCAGAAGAGTTTCTCAAAGAGAGCGAAAAGGCCTCTGAATCTTTCAACTCTATGCCTCCTACTTCAAGGAATCCTCCAATTTGGGAATCGATGAAGTACCTTTCAGAGAAGATCCTTAAAGACGCTTCAAGCAAGGTTCACATTAACCGAGACTTGTACAGCCATGAACGGATCGGGTGCAGAGGTGTCGGACACGGCGCGGAAAGACATGGCGGAGATCGGATCAGAGTAGCCGAGGCGTCCCGGTGAGTAGATGTATACATCTATGGGGAAATCGTCTGAATGGCGCGAGGCGCCCCATTGTTAGGATTATTTATTACTTGCATTTCATATGCATAGTTACCAGCTAAACATCCTTTTGTATCGTACCATCTCACACATATGCAAATAGGTGACATCATCTTATAGGACATTTGCACCATTACCATTGGTTCATGCTGCACGTGCACTATTAATGTGAACACACACACGCCTTTGGTAATTGTTATGCCACGAACACTTAGAAACTTGCTAGATCCGCATCAAAACATGTGCATCATACGCGATATATTGAATTGCATAGCATGTATATACTTTATATCATCATCATGCTTATATAGATTCCTAGTCACAAATCAGTTGCATACCTTTGATATCATAAACATTTGTCATATGCGACATGTTTGGTATTATGATTTTCTTGAGAATTTCAGTATTGATGAGATTTCTGGATTTTGGGGGAAAACCGCAAGAATTTAACAAAAGCTTATTATTATCATTTTTAAAATAAAGTTGCGGTTTTCTCGTGATGTATGTGTCGTCCACCATGAGTTTTCATGTTTTCTGTTTGATTTCGAGACCCGATTCGAGGAGTGGATGAACCGTCTCGGGTACATGGTGGGCCCAGTATGGTACCCCGGGGCAAGAAGCTCGAGTTGTAGACGATGAGCCTGGCAGGGGAAGACTACCTACCGGTGATGTCTGGCGCGGCGGATATCCGGAGGATACCGACCGTTGTCGTGAGATTTGATGATATGGGCCGATCCGGACTGACGGAGCCCGAGATATTGAGATATTGACATCGTGATACATTGAGACAGATATATATCCATATTTGGTGTCGATGCTGGACACGGTTTTCTGATGATTTCATTGATGACACCTCAGCTAATTTACAAAAGTTTTAAGATAAGAACGCAGATTTTTCTCTTATCTAACATATAGAGATTTTATGTTGATTTTGCATTTCTGTGCATACATATTAGTGCATCGCATCATGTCATGTTATGTAAATTGAGACGCATTTGCGTGCATTCTTCGATAGCCTTATTAGATGTTACTTACTACTCACGAGCTGGCAACTCACCCCCGTTGTGCCACAGTATCTTGCAGGTCGGACCCGTCAGTGCAGTAGCGGCGGGTATATCTTCTATTTCGCCTCTTTGCTTCAGCTTGCAGCTTGCTCACAGGTGGGTTTTGGAGAATTTGCTTTTGCTTCCACCGTGTATTTTTATTTTGTATCTAGTATACTCCATCTACCCTTGTATATTGGACTAGACGGTGAGACTTGAGACTTATATTTGTGGTTTGGTGTCGATGTTCATGTGAGCCGACGTATTTCTTTTATGCTTTACACTTATTTCGCATTATTATGACATAATTGTTGCTTGTGGTTGTGATTTCGCCTTTGGCGAAGAGCTAGCTCCCATTTGGGGATGCTTTTATTCATTTTCTTGTACTTTCTTGTGTTGTACCCGTTTGGGGGCCAGTATTTACAAAGGAGACTCTGCCGAAATTTTCAGGAAATTTTGATGTTTTTTTTTATTTAATGCGACTTATTTGGTTTAAAGCACTTTCCTTAAATAAGTTTTCCTTCACTCTATTTCGTTAAATGGTTTAGATTTCTGGGCTTTGGCATACTTAGATTACGTACATCCCGGGACGTTCGTAATTTAAGTGCCTGTCACGTTCTGTACCTTCAGGTCATGACTTCTGTTAAGAAGGTTGTACGGTGTGATGTCCTGGTATTTGGATGACATACACAGAGTAGGAAGTAAAATTCTTATACTACGATCGGTTATACTTTGGTTGTCACACAATGGTTTCTCCACATAGGACTTGGATATTATATCTGACATTCTGGTTACTAGATCTACGGTTTTAGATCTAGATTTGAGTAGTTTTCCAATCTGGGTACTTAGACAGTATTCTAAAGGTGTTTTAGAATGGACAACTCCTGGCACGGTAGTATACCTGAAGGTGGTGGAGTCACCCTCTCCAAAGGTGTCTTAAAGACTAAAGGGGAGAGGGATGTGCATGATTGGCAGATCACTTGCTTAGGCAATTGAGTTGATCATGAGATGTCAAGTACCACACCAGATGTTGTTTTTGCACGAGATGCAATAAATTAATTTTAATCCAATCCTGGAGAAACGACCGGAAGCAGTTTTAGAGCGTAAGTGGATGTTCTAGGGATTTGATAACGGCAGCCTCCTTCGGGAGACGGTTATCATTCCAAGCTTCCAAGGTGACCTGGATGACAGAGTGGCTATCAGAGTTATAGTTTTCCCTCTGACGATGGGCAGTTGTTTGGACAGGAGGTCCAAGCGGATACTCAGTGAGGCATGGCGCAGGATACTAATTAAGTTCAGTTGACGATACAGTCTAAGAAGTTTGGATTTGGAGTTCATTTATGAGCTAGGTCCCATCAGATATCCAGACATATTCTATGACAGGTATTTCTCATTTCGGGAGATGGCTTTCTCCGCGAACTTGAGAAAAAGAGAGACATAGAAAGAAACATCAGAGCGGATCCACTCACTGAGGCTATTCCTCGAACGCAATAGTTTCGCAAACGGGCTTTGTGAGACTGATTAGTAGAGGAGTTGGGTGCTCGGTATCACACGGGCTGTGAGTATGCGACATCGCAATAATTAGCCTTGAGTGAAAGTGGGAGATTGTTGGATATAGTGCCCTCAGAGTCAATTATTGGATCACAGGCACGTGGTTGCAATGATTGAGGAAGGACCTGTACCGGTAGGACAGTCTTACTCGAGAGGTTTGTATACTATCTGGTTTGTCTTTATCATCGTGTACATGCTTTAGGTGACATTGTAGTTCACTATTACACGTTGATAAAGAATAGTATGCTACCATGGTTTATCTTTATCATCGTTTACTACTTTAGGTGACCTTACAGGTCGCTATTACACATTGATAGAGCCCTTAGGATTCTTGCTTGACTGCCAGCAATATGATGGCGATCATATACGTGGGAGATGGGGTCTATAATCACATCCTTAAAGTGGTCCCTAGTCGTGGGAGTTTCGAGACTGGGAATCGATACTCCATTAGTAGACTAGTGTATACAGTCGAGACCCCGACGAGGGGCGGTGGCCGGTCTCACAATTCATTGGTGTCAGTTGGATCACCTAAGATGTATACAGGTGCTCATTGGGTTATGAGTACACCGGACAGGACTCGCCGGGAACATGCTAGTTGGTATTATACCTGACATCAGATAGCAGTTCCCTGGTGACATGTGTACAGGTTAGTTGATCGACCTGAGATCGTCATTTGTCTCGTGTGAGTTCCCACTGTGCTTTGATTACTACCCTACCACGGCTCAAAGGAGTCGTGCAAACAGGTTTTAGTTGGGTACAGTCCTGAGCCACATGGAGGCAGTGAGCGGATCGGCATGGGTTCGTCTCTCCCGGTATTGGGGGTGAGGTCGCGCTGTGTCTAGAAGAACCATTACACGAAGTCCTTGGCCAAGGCAGGAGATTTACTGGTAGGTATTCCAGTAGTATCTCAGGGTGTTCTGGGCTACATTCCGACATGACTTTTACCACTTTTGGGGGTGTAACTTTTACCATCCCCCTAGGCCCGACATGTTATGCTCATAGACGAACGGACCGGACTATACGGATATTGTCACTGACAGGCTCAGTAGGGTGTCAGGATGAGTTTGCTCATCGACCTCCCTTTTGGTCAATACCTGGTAGCCCGTTACGTATAGCTAGTACCTCTAACGTGCTGGTGGTTAAATCCACAGCCAAAGTATTGACGAGTCTTTAGAGTCCCCCACAGACAGTTTACAAGTTTCGGGCAAAACGTTGTAGAGGCCATATGATATATGGCAGGGTCCGATCATATACGTGCAGTAGTGTACGGATCGTGATCGGGCGGATCATACTAGTGGGCTTTGGTTTAAACCGGATCCTAGTATTAGATTTGTTGGATTACTTTAGTCTCATCGCATTCGCATTCAGTCGAAATGCGGATGCAGGTATGTATATACAGGTGAGGGGTATCCTTATGATCCGTCACGAGTTTACTTTAGATGTTGTTGTATCTTTTTATTGTTGCAAACATTTGGATTAATGTTTTCATATGGAAATTATGAGCTAGAAATCATCATTTTGTGCATTTAATGTGACATTGACTTCATTAGTGACTCATGGTCTCTTTTATTGTGCTAATGTCACATTATTTGATTGTTTTGTGTTGATATGATGAGAAGAGAGAGAGGGGGGCTGCCATATGCAAGCTTGGTCTTGTATTTTTTACAAACTCACTCTCATTTTATCATTCCATCACAAAAGAAAAGAAAGAGAAAAACTTCTTCTTCCTCCTCTTTCTTCTCTAGCTCATAATCTCCATCAATGACAACACTTTCAACCTCCATCCATCTCATGGATGCAAGAGACAATGTGATCGCAAACATTCTCTACATCACCTTAGACACGTCGGCTAGTACACTTCATGCCCGAGTTGCTTCGGATGAAGCGGGAGCCCGTAAAAAGAATCGAAGATGTGGTGCCCTTTCCGACGAGGAGATCGAGACCGGAGATGCGCGAGGAGCTTAGGATGGTGGCCAAAGACCGAAGGACACGGATCAATCGGTATAACTTTCCAACCCTTTCTCTAGTAGCTAGTTATAGGTAAATGGTTCGATCCGGGCTTTAAGCATACGATAGCGCCGGTTTCTAGTTTAGAAAAAATTTTGTTTCTGCATTTTGGCCTCGGACAGACGGCCGGGGCGCTACCGTAGTCTTACAGATATGTGCGGGACCGAGATTAATACGAGTATGTGATACCATATTCTATTCTCACGATATAAAGTATCGATCGGTTATATGTGATATAGCCGGGTTATCGAATCAAATGTTGATTCGATAAGTCGATACTGTATCGGTCGGTTATATGTGATATAACCGGGTTATCGAATCAAGTGTTGATTCGATATAATGATACAAATAATATTAGTCGGCCATATGAGATATAACCGGATTATTAAATCAAGTGTTGATTTAATGTATAATTATATATTTGATATATTAATTTACATTAACTAATATTAGCTCACTTAAATATTTATTTTTCTCACATGTGCACACTTAATATATATGTGATATATACTAATTGTGTTTTATTTTGTGTCATGGTTGATGATACAAGATACATGGGTGTATGGGACTTACACCATGATAAAGATAATGTAAGGTTTATTTATTTAGTGTAAATCAATTATTAGTTGGATAATGGTCACATGGCATGAAGCTTTGAGAAGCTTGGAGACCCATTGACTAGTCCAATAGTTTTGTTTTATACTAGATATTTTGTTAACCCAACCATTATCTTAACTCATGGTTAAGTATCTACATGAGACATATTAGATATTTTCTCACCCTTGGTTGCCATTCTCACTCACAACATTATCTCTCTTCATCTTCTTCTTCAAAAGCTTAAGAGCTCTCTAGCTCTGGATCAAGTGAGAAACCCTAGTGAGAAAATTAATTCCAAAGTGAGAAAAAATCTTACTTCATCATCCTCTACTAGATTAGCACTTTAGTATAGGGTGTTAGTTTCACTAATTCCACATTAGTGAAGAGAGTAGCTTGGGTTAGTGTCTCCTCGACGTAGATCATCTTCGGCCTCGAAGACTTCAAGCAAGATCGCTGCTTTCTTCTCATGGAGCCATCGGCAAGATCATTTCATCGTAGCGAAGGGACTACTACACGGAGCTATTGAAGTGAAGGACCGGTCTATAAAGGTTGTATTCCTCATTCACTTAGATGTTTAGTTGTTAACATTGTTTGTTTGTTTGTTTAAACTTCTAGTTAAAGATTCTTGGTTAGAGTTATTTAGAACGGCAAAAAATTTTAAAACGGCATGGACGATGCCTCCCGAAACCTTGCTGTCGTTCTAGGTAACCCTACAGTGGTATCAGAGCCAAGCTAGAAATTTAAATGATGTTTGTTAGATTACGAAACCGAAACTGCTCCGAAACTTGAAACTACAAAACTGCAGTTTCTGTCGATTTTTAATGTGGTCAAAAAAATTTGCAAACAAGTACAAAATGTTGTATGTAATATAACATGAACACTGGCAAAATTTGAGGCATTTTGAAGAAATTTTGGCCGGCCACGATACCCTTCATCTCGGCCCAAAACCGAGCTCCTCCCCTGAAATTTTGCCTGTGTTCCAGTCTCTGGGTTTTGATGTTTCAGGTATTGTTTGTTTTTTGCTAAATTTGCATGTGATGTTAACTTTCTGTAAAAGCAACTTGGAGTGTTTCGTTGTCGTAATTCTAACATGTATTTGGGTTATTTAGACGATGTTAAAAGGTTTGAACGGATATCAATAACCCAGTTTTTCCCCGCTGGAAATTTTCCAAGTGTTGGACTTTTTCCGAGTTTAAAATTTTCAGAAAATCTTGCAAGCGATTCTGTGGACTCTCTAGAAGAACGAAACCATAACTCGATTATGTGACCGTCAAAACCACCACCAAACCCTAGGGTTTGTGGTAGTTCAGCGGTGCCACATGTGAGGCATTGGTTGACCCTTCTACGGCCGGTTCATAAGTGCTGTGGCAGTTTCTGGGTACCTTTTGAACTCCGCTCAAGTGTTGAGCTTATTGGGAAATTTTGGGTTCTTGTTTATTCGATTGAAAAGTTTAACTTCGTCTAGCTATTTGTGATTGTGATACAATATTTGGAATCCACAATTAGTTATGAGATAACTAGTTAGAATTTTATAAATCTAGCAATTTAGTCTCATTTGATCGGTTGCCACGGGATTTTGATGTGATCAAAAGTCTGTCGCAATTACGTAGTGTACGTGGATACTCGCCGGGTAACCTTACTAAATAGCCACACCCTATAGCCCCGACCAAGTGACTGTAGGAGAACCCCTTCGTCAAAAGCATCCATTCGGGTGCTCGCGGCAGCGGTGTTCCGCCTTAGTGCACTTCGTCGACGGCATCGGGGGTGCAGTCATCTACTAAAGTTTCCGACGAGCATTCGATCAGGTTATCGGGAATCTTGTTGAATTACCCGACGGGTTATTGAAAAGTGTTTTCAATATTGTGACTAAAATGCGAGGTTTATAATTATTAGGCATGTGATGTCTAAGGAATTCATTTGTTGGGCATGAAATCCAAAGTATGTGATACATTGGGTTTATGATGTCTAAGGTGGTTGTGGATTCCAATTGTTGTAGTTTTTCACTTTCTTTTCTGTGACCGTAAGTGTAATATTTGGTGTATCGCCGGTTTCAGTGCTATATGTCAACAACAACCGGGATACGCATATTTACATGCGTTGATGACATGTGATGTTATGTGTTGCTGTGATATGTTATATTGGATCGTCATGCTTTGAACAGCCGGGTTTTTTTTTATGTGAGATGAGAGTTTTTCATTTTCATTCATGTAAAAGCTTGTATGTAATATTCTTTTATTAGGGCACTTCCGGGTTGAGGAAGATATCACCGTTGATGTATATTATTTATTTTTCCGCATTAGGATAGACCCAAGGCGGGGAGCACAAGTAACCGGGTTCTAGGGTCCATAGGGAGACCATCTCGAGGAGTCAAGGCCGGGTCTCCTAACTCTTGAATTGGGAGGGTTGCTTGCCACTCTCGTAGGGGTCTAGGGATGTGGGTTTGGCTATTTATCGTGACCGTGGAATCCGTGTTTTATACTGGCTTAAATTAAAACATGAAATTCCTAGTATATCATATTTCATATGTGATTCTTCTGCTGCTGTTATTCTGTGATGTGATCACTAGATATTCTGAGAAGAATGCTTATATTTTATATTATATATATGATATATAATAAATATTGATGCTTTCGTTTCTTATGTGATGCTTGGGAAGAAAATTATTGGGACTTCATTAATGAGATTAATGAAAGAAAAAGAAACCTAAAGATGTTGTAGAAACTTGTTTTAAAAAAACTGGTAGCTCTAGTTCTTGCTTTACATAGCGGTATTCCTTGTAGAATATCCATCACCTTATTCGATAAGGAAAGAGCCGAGATCTCTTCACCGGGAGTGACCTCTTTAGTGAAACTAGCAGATGCTACAAACTCGGTTTGTCTTTTGATTGCTTTTATAGCTTTTGCTTTGCATAGTGGTATTTGTGAAATATCCTGCACCTCATTCGATGAGGAAAGAGCCGAGATCCCTTCACTGGGAGTGACCTCTTTAGCAAAACTAGTAAAAGCCTAAAAAACACTCCTTTTTCAAAATCACTCGATTCTACTACGATATCAAGTTCATTACGCAAAAGGTTTTCGTAAAAACCTGTCGTAACCCTCCGTCATTTTAGGAAGTAGAGTACTTAGTATTCGTGCTACGTTTTTTGACCATAGTTAAAGCGTAGTGTGCGGTAGCTAAATGATGTCTTCCTACACAGCATATGATGCGATTAATTAGGACAGCCATGTGATTTTGTTGACCATAGTTAAGGGTCATGTGGATGGGTCTAATTAATCACGAAATGACGGGTAGAACTTGACTAGTGCTTATGATTTGTTGACCATAGTTAAGGTCATAAGTCACTAGGGGAAAAAACCATTATCAGGAATTTCAAGTGTTGAAATTTGCAATAAGATTGCATACCTTGTAGGGTTCCTAGGCACACTCAAGAGGTTCCACAACTGATCAACCATGGCAAAATCAAATTTTCCATGTGCCTAACAACCCTAATGATAGATCGATAACTAGAGGCAAAGGCGAAACTACAACTAGTTAACAACTTAACTAATAAGTGAATGGAAATACAACCTTTGTAGATCCGGTCCTCCACTTCTCTAGCTCCGTGTTGACGTCCCTCCGCTGCGATCATCGGAATCCCGTACCCTCGTGTCAATTTCATCGGAGAAATGGGCGGGCTAGGTCGTTGACTTCGATGCCGAAGATGATCTACGTCGAGGCGACTCAAACTCAAGCTCTACCTTCACTTGGTCATGAAACTTGTGAAGATAACACACTCTACTACATGGCAAGTGGTAGAGGATGAAGAAATAGGAAGTGGGTTCACTTTGGATTTGGATTTCTCACTTGGATTCATCACTTGAAAATTTGTAGCAAAGGTTTTCTTTCTTCATCAAGAAGAAGAAGAAGAAAGAAAATGAAAAATGAATTAATTCCAAAAAGAAAATCAAGTGATGGTTATCATAATGCAACCATGGGTGAGGCTAACTCATGTAGAGAATGAACTAGGGTTTAGGTAAATGGTTAGGGTTAAGGCAAAAGACAAAATGGCTAGACTTTTCAAAGCTTCATGAAGCTTCAAGTATCAAACAAAGAAAGCCACCATCTTATATTTTGCCAAAAATAAATAAAAAGAATAAATAAGTAAATCAAACCCTAACCATTAACCTAATCATGGTTTAATGCATACACACACCCAAGTTTGCATGTATCATCAAACATGATACAAACTAGTGCACAAAAATATATCACATATATAATTTGTGCACATCAAGTGAGAAAGTTAATCTTAAGTGAACAAATACTAGTTAATGTAAAGTAATATATCAAATATATAATTATACATTAAATCATTAAATCAACACTTGATTTAATGATCCGGTCATACTGCATATAACCGACTAATATCAAGTGTATCAATGTATCGAATCAACACTTGATTCGGTAACCCGGCTATATCTTATATAACCGTCCGATGATACAAATCGCGAGAATAGAATTCAGTATCACATACTGGTATTATTCTCGGTCCCGCACATATCTCATATGCGCTCCTATTTCGTTTTGCTTGAGCCAGGAAACCTCTGTGTAGGACTCTAAAGACTCGTCAATACGCCGGCAGTAGGCGATAATCATATCAAACACCCACAAGACGCAAGTGGTCTGCCAAACGTAACGGCCACCCGGGTATTGAGCGATCAGAAGATCAACGAGCAAGCCCGCTCACACTCCTGTGAATCCAACCAGTAACACTTACCGTACAGTCCGGTCTGTTCGTCTGATATGTCGCATATCTCGTCTAGGGGTGGTAAACGTCAGACCCCAATAACTCGATAAGTCGTGTCGATATGAGGTCTATAATAGTTCGAGAAACTACTGGTAACACTTACCAGTAAATCTCAGCAACCCTGGCCAGGGATTTCCGGTTATAGCCAATCGAACACAGCGCAACATCAACTCCCTATACCGGGAGAGACGAATCCCCTCCTATCGCTCATTGCCTCCATGTGATTCGGGACTGTACCCAAAAACCACCGTTTTGCACGCCCTCTTGGACGTGGTAAGGTAGAAATAAAAGCACAGTGGGAATCATACAAGACTCTATGACGATCTCGGGTCTACAGACTAACCTGTACCAGTGTCACCAGAGAACTGCCATCTGACGTAAGGTATAATACCATCTGGGAGTTCTCGGCGAGTCCGTCCAGTGTACCCAGTCTCCACTGAGCACCCGTATATCATCTCTGATGTCAAACACCAATGGATATGGGATCATCCATCGCCCATCTGTATGGGCCGAGAAGGTATACGCTAGTCTACTCTGGTATATCGATGCCCCGTCTCGATACACCCATGACTAGGGACCTTGAAGGATGTACTTATGGACTACCATGTCCCCATTAGTATGATCTGCATCATAGTCCAGGTAGTCAAGTATACATTCTAAGGGCTTTACCAACATGTAACAGAGAGACAATCAGTGTACACATTAAGGTAAAGAGTAACCAGATAGCATACTATCATGTCGAGAAAGAAAGTCCTCCCTATATATGACCCAGCATCCACTACAATATACATCCTATGTACAGCAATGGCCTCTAGGGCATACATATAACTAACATACCTTCTATGAGATAGTTGGATCCCGATACCCACTGCGAGTAAGGGTTACTCCCGGGAGAGTTTTACACATTACAATTAGCCGATCAAGTAGGTGTCTAGAAAGGTGTTAACGGGGTTACTTCCCTGTGAAAACGAGGTTTATTTTAATTAAGTCCATGCGAAAGTATGGGGAACCTCCCTCAAAGTACCGACACTGGCCTGGCCGAAAGATTGGCGAACTTGTAGGGTGTAATTAATCCCGGCTAATCTTACCTTTTAGGGTTTGAAGAAAGTTTTGATAAAAACAGTGGGAGCCATTCTGATTAGATAAAATAATAACCAATCTAATCTTACAAAGAGCGCACGCAGAGTGTTTTCTTCTCTCTCTCCTGGTAGCGACCATGTCACGCCTTAATCAAGATAATAATATGGATGTATTGACCGAACCTGCTTATTATACTGTGCTAGGGAACGTTGATTCCGCTCTATCTTATAATTGTTATAAGTCCGAGCAGGAAATAGGGGAATATCCAGATTCCCATGCCACCCAATCGAAGAAAGTGCATGTTGATGCATCTTCTTCAGGTGTGTTCATTACCAAGAACTGTTTTTCAGTATCCTATACGCCCTAGGTATGTGATACCGGATCAGGATCCTGCATATGTAATATATTACATGGGCTACAGATAGGTAGAGAACTGAGAATGGGTGATATGTCTCTAAGTGTTAGAGAATGGTGCAATTGTTGCAGCCAAATCAGTTGGCAAATATCACCTTGTATTAATACATTGATTCTGAACGAATGTTATTACATACTGAACCTGATATACAACGTTACATCGGTTTCTTTATTCAGTTAAAAAAGGATGTAATTATGTATTGGCGGATAATGTTGTGAACATTTTTCCGAATCAAGAGTTGATTCAATTAGGCACGATATATAATATCATATACATTCTAAATTAAACCACAGTTCAAAGTATAGAACACACACAAGAGGAATAGTTCAGAAATGAACGAATCCTTCTTGTGGCATTGTAGACTAGGTCATATCAATGCGACACGACCAGCTAAGTTACATAAGGATGAATATTTGAATACATTCGAATTTTCATCTTATGATACTTGCTAGTCTTGTCTCAAAGGTAAATTGACCAATACTCCGTTTACTGGAACAGAGAAAGAGTTAGTGAACTCTTGGGATAGATACATGATGATGTATACGGTCCTATGTCTACAAATGCCAGGCTTGGTTCTTCGTACTTCATTATATTCATCGACTATCTCTCAGGATTTGGACATATGTTCCTATTGAAACACAAGTCTGAAACTTTTGAGAAATTCAAGGAATATAAGCTTGAAGTTGAAAAACCAAACGGGTAGAAGTGTTAAGTCCTTCGATGTGATCGGAGAAGTGAATACTTGTGCATGGAGTTTCTGGATTTTCTAAAAGGAGAATGAGATTCTCTCTCAGCATACTTCTTCGTATATACCACGGCACAACGGTGTATTGAGGTGGAGGTATCGCACCCTATGAGATATGGCGCGCTCTATAATGAGTACTGCTGAGTTACCTATTTCCTTTTGGGGTTATGCACTTGAGAAGCTGCATACCTATTGAATGGGGTTCCATCCAAATCAGTGCCTACCACTCCATATAAGATATGAAATGGGAAGAGACCATGTCTTAAACGAGTTAAGATATGGGGTTGTCCGGCCTATGTTGAAAATCAAAATACGGACAAACTCGAGGCAAGGTCAGTTCTGTATAAGTTTGTTAGGATATCCCAAACATTTGTGAGGGAATATCTTCTACCACTCTGAGGAGCAAAAGGTATTTTGTTTTTCAGCATACCACCTTTTTAGAAAAGGAATTTCTTTGAAGAAATTAGTGGTCGTGAGGTAGAACTGAAATGAGTTCCAGCTACACAAACTAACAGCTGATGATTTGGTAAAACTAAAGAATTCAATAGTCTCCAACATACCTCAGCCTCTTCGCGAATATGGTAGGGTTCCTCATCCACTTGAGAGATACTACGGTCTTCTCGGTGATAGCGGGAGCGAGGATTGCATCATGGTTGATGATGGCCCAACTAAGTTCAGGTAAGCCGTCACGAGTGGGGACTCTATGAAATGGCTGGATGCTATGCGATCAAAGATGGAACCCATGTACACCAACGAAGTATGACTTTGTATGTTGCACCTGAAGGGGTAAACCCCATTAGGAACAAATGGATCTTGAGAAGATTCTTGGTGTAAATGGAAAAGTTGAGACTTTCAAAGCTATGCTTAACTCCACAGGATCAATGCAAGTATCGCGAAGTTGGAACATCTGTTTTGATGTGGCAGTCAAAGTGTTTGACTTCATCAAAAAAGTTAGATGAACCTTGTATATACAAGAAGGCTGTAGAGAGTGAGATTGTCTTACACGTATTGTACGTAGATGACATACTCTTGATAAGAAATGGTTTCCTATGCTACATGTTCATATCAGAATTTTTCATTATTATATTCCCCATTCTTAATCATATTGCAAATAAATAGGTGCTTTTGATCCATGTCTGATAAATAGTTGCAGGTTACAGGTTCTCATAACAATACAGTGAAAATGGTGAAAGACGCTACAAATGTGAGACTACGACCAACAAACAGATGAATCTGCAAGATGCCGCCTACCAGTTTGAGGAAAAAACGAAGATCAATGAATAGTTCGATTGCACAAAGTACGAGGGTAGCACAAAGATTCAAGACTTCAACGCGAAGCTTTCGGTAAAAGTCCACAAATTCTGCACTGTTGGAAATTTGGAAGAAAGTAGAAAAGATTCTGAAGAATCAAGAGAAGAAAATAGAAGGAAATCGCAACATAAAGCAACCCTGAAAAGAAGAGCCAAAGATCCCTCAAGATGGCCGCGGATCTGCGGCAAAACATGGCATTCCGCCGCGGATCCGTGGCCGTGCTGTGCATGTGTCGGTGCTTTGACCCGGCTTTCTTAGGGTAGTATTGTAATTTCAAATGTGGATCAGATGTAAACCCTAGGGTTTCTCCTATCTATAAATAGGAAAGCCTACAGCCTCTTTTGGGGCATGCCTCTTTTTAATTCTAGATTAAATTTCAATTCCTTTGTAATCGTCAAGAGTGCATCAATAAAGTAAGTTATTTTCTTTATCTTGTGTTCTTATTAATTGCAATTTTATTTCTCTGCATTTTTTACTTGTCTTTATTTCTCTGCAAGTTCATTAGTTAAATAAAAAGAAAATTTATAAAAATGAATTTTGTCACAATTTCCCTAATGAGTGAGTAGTTCCTCACTTGTTAGGGTTAGGATTTGGTAGGTTTGAGAGATGAAAATATCTCACTCCTTTCTTGCCCTCATAACTTTATAAATTAGGACTCTATGTAAAACAAACACCCACCGCTCACTACGGCACCCTATCCTACGAGATAGCGGTGATTCCCTAGTTAGACCGGTAGTGGTTGATTTACATAGAGGTTAGGGCTAAGAGTTAAGAAAGGACGTACAAAGACCAAAAGGAAGAAACTATGTTTCTTCCTAGTCGTGCTAATCCTCTTTGTTAATTATTACCCTAACACCTATGTTCTTAATTAGGGCAAAGGAAGCAGTGAGTAGAATTAACTTTCCAAACTAACCTAATCCTAACCCTAGCAAGGTTTTAATCCAAATCAAATTCAATCTTAGTTTTTATAAAAATCAAAACCTACCAAAAATAGGAATTAACTCGTTAGAACAATTAGAAAAGACACGTTTTCCCTGTGGACCAACCCGTACTCAACTGGCTAGCTACCAAGCGACACCGTTATTGATTGCGGTATTCTATTCTTTGATTTTAAAACGCATACGCAAAAGACCTCTCAATCAAATGACGCCATTGCCGGGGATAATGGTAGTTATTTTCTTTTTGTAATTTCGGGTTAATTAAAAATTAAAAAAATCATAAAAATTGAGAATATAAAAACATAAAAAAATATCATCTTGTTATTTTTTGAAGGGTTTTGTGTGAATTGCGCAGGAATGGAAGACGGACAAATTCAGATCTGGAAAAAGCACAGTGAACAAATCAAGAAGCAGAAGATCTGAACAAATAGAGGAGAACCACAACAGCGCACGGCAAAATTTTGGAGAGCCAACCCACCAAGACACCGCGGAACCGCGGCTGATTGAAGCTTTTGACCGCGGAACCGCGGTCAAACCGTGACGTCAGCGCTTCAAAAAGTCTCTGTAAGTATTTTTATCTTCTCTGTAACCCCCGGATCTCCACTGAAAAATTTTCCTGCAGGGTTCTTTGCGCAAAAACTTCTTTCCTTTCTCCAATAAATCAATTTTGTGCAGGATTCTTTGCGCCGCAAATAAAAGAAAAAAAAATTTGGCAAGTGTTTTAGATTTTTGTCATTCCATTCACTTTATGTGATATAGCTGAAAAGTGGCTATATAGTACAGCATCGCATTCCATAAAAAATTGGGAAGAGTTTGTTAAGGCTTTTCTTAAAAAGTTTTACCCACACCACAAGACTGCAAGAATTCGCAATGAAATTAATCAATTTTCCCAGCTTCCTTTCGAACCTTTTTGGAAGTGTTTTGAAAGATTTAAGGACCTTCTTGTTCAGTGCTCTCACCACGGTATCGAGAGATGACAACTTTGCCAAACTTTATACGAAGGACTGAACCCAGCAACTAAGCAGTTGTTGGAAACCATTTGTCAAGATCACTTTCTTACAAAATCGAGCGAGGAAGCTTGGCAATTTCTCGACGATCTTGCTGAACAAATACTTCAGAGGGAAAGCACTAGACAGACTACTTCATCTACTTCATCAGGTCAGTCTAGAGCAGACATACATCAACTTGATATGTCGATTGCAATGAAGGCCGAAATGGCTGCACTCACGAAAAAACTAGAAGCAATTGAGAGCAAATTCTCATCGCCTTCATCTGCCCCTGCTTTACCCACTCGCACTATATGCGCTTGTTGTTCGGATCCATCACATCTTACTGAAGAGTGTCCTTACAATCCACCTGTTCAAGGACAGGATCAAGTCAATACTGTCTTTCAGCAAAAACAAAGAAATGACCCATACTCTTCAACTTATAATCCTGGTTGGAGGAGCCAGCCAAATTTCGCTTGGAATCAAAATCAACAACAATTCCAAGGTAATAACAATTTTCAAAAGCCTCCTCCACAACAACAAGCACTTCAACGAACTCAATATCAGCAACCTTTCCAACCCCAACCTTACCAAAATCAAATGAACAATTTTGCACCAAACAACTCTTTTCCTTAAAATAATTTTGTTCAACCAAATAACGATAAGGTTTCCTCGCTAGAGCGAAGTCTGGATGCGTTCTTAAAACAATCTACGCAATCCTCAGCCAGCATCCAATCTTCCATTCAGTCTTTGGTGCAACACACTGCTTCACATGATCAGAGCATCAAAACAATTGAAGCCCAAATTGCATAACTGAATGCTGCGTTAAGCGAGCAAGAAAAGGGAATGCTTCCATCTCAACCATTGCAAAATCCCGGTCACACACACAACGCACATGTTGCTCATAAACAACAGAATCATAATGTGAGTGCTGTGACTACATTGAGATCTGGAAAGGTACTGCACAACAACGTTGGCAATAATAATAACACCCCGGCCGCCGCTTCTTCTTCTTCATCATCTTCTTCATCTTCTTCAGAGCCTGTTCTTCATTCTTCACAAGGCTCTACTTCTTTTACTAATTCGAACAGACCCGCATCTCACTCCACGAAAACACCAACACTGGGATATGTTCCAACTCTGCAATCTACTCCACAAACATTGGACTCAATAAATTTTCAAAATGTTCCATTTCCAAACAGGTTGAGATCCAATAAACAAACTCCACAAATGGAGAAGATTGTGGAGTTATTCAAACAGGTTAGCCTAAACATACCTCTCTTGGATGCAATCCAACAAGTCCCTTCTTATGCTAAAATCTTGAAGGACTTATGCACCAAGAGAGGAAATCACAGGTACCCAAGAAAATTTTCTTGGCTAGTGCAGTAAGTGATGCTCTTACCCAACCTTTATCTCAAAAACGAAAGGACCCTGGCTGTCCTACAATTTCAATAACTATTGGGGATAAGAACATCAATCGCGCACTTTTATATCTTGGTGCCAGTGTTAATTTGCTTCCTTATTCAGTATATGAACAATTAGACGTTGGAGAGCTGAAACCCACACATTGTACTCTCCAAATAGCCAACCGATCCATCACCCATCCTATGGGTGAGTTAGAGGATGTGTTGATTAAAGTGGGTGACTTCATTTTCCCCGTTGATTTCATTTTTATGGACGCACAACCTGTAGCTAACCCCCGGAGTCAAATTCCGGTGATACTCGGTCGACCATTCCTTGCAACTTCTAACGCGGTGATCAATTATCGAAATGGTTCGATGAACCTGTCTTTTGGAAACATGACAATTGAACTCAACATTTTTAAGTTGGGGAATCAGCCCTCCGATCCTAATGCTAATATACTTGATGTTTGCTCGATCCAAGAGATCACTCAGGAGGACTGCGAGTTCGAAAAATTTCTGTTCGGTCACAACAATTTTGACGACAATAGTGCGTTCCTCCTTAAATCTGACACTGCTTTCACACCCGATAACGATTACGAGTGTTTCACTTTTTCGAACGATTTCGAAGAATCACCACCCGAGTTCGAATCCTTTTAATTTTCGGATGAGTTAGCTGAACCATCCGACTCGGTTGCTTACACTCGCTTCGAACCTCTATTGGGATCCTTTGAGTTTGAGACAGTTTCACCAATTTTACCTTCAATTGTTTCGCCTCCAAAACTCGAACTCAAGCTATTGCCGTCTCACCTTAAATACGCTTACTTAGGTGAGAATGAGACCCTTCCTGTTATCATCTCGGCCTCTCTAGCCACCGAGCAAGAGAAAGCCCTTTTAACGGTCTTACAAAATAATCGGCAAGCTTTTGGCTGGACTATGGCGGACATCAAGGGGATTAGTCCCCTAATAGTTGAACATCATATTCATATGATGGATGATGCCAAGCCAGTAAGAGATCCATAGAGACGACTCAACCATGTAATGAAGGAGGCTGTTAAAAAGGAGATTGTAAAATGTCTTGATAGTGGTATCATTTACCCTATCTCTGATAGCCAGTGGGTTAGCCCCATTCACGTTGTCCTAAAGAAATCGGGCATAACGGTCATAACTAATGAGGCGAATGAGTTAATACCTACTCGCATCCAAACTGGATGGCGAGTTTGCATTGATTATAGAAAACTCAACGCCGCGATACGAAAAGACCACTTTCCATTACCTTTTATTGACCAAATGTTAGAACGATTGGTTGACCATGAATTTTACTGCTTTTTGGATGGCTACTCCGGCTATAATCAAGTTCTCATCGCCAAAAAGGACCAAGACAAGACCATATTCACTTGTCCCTTCGGTACGTTTGCTTATCGTCACATGCCCTATGGGTTATGCAATGCACCCGCTACTTTTCAGCGGTGTATGTTGGGCATTTTTTCAGACATGGTGGAAAAATTCTTGGAGATTTTTATGGATGATTTCTCCATTTTCGGCGACTCCTTCAAGTGTTTGCTACATTTAGACGCAGTTCTTACCCGGTGTAGGGATAAGAATCTCACTTTAAATTGGGAGAAATGCCACTTTATGGTACGAGAAGGCATTGTCTTAGGACATATCATCTCGCAAAATGGCATTGAGGTAGATAAAGCTAAGATTGAAGTCATTTCAAATCTTCCTCCTTCCAAATGCGTCCGAGACATTCGAGCCTTCCTTGGCCATGCCGGTTTGTATAGACGGTTCATCAAGGATTTTAGCAAGATAGCTAGACCCTTGACTCTTTTGTTGGCAAAGGACACCACTTTTGATTTTGATTCAATCTGCATGAAGGCGTTAGAGTCATTGAAAAACTCACTTATTTCCGCTCCCATTCTTTCATCTCCTGACTGGACGCATCCATTTGAAATTATGTGCGATGCATCTGATTTCGCCATTGGTGCTGTCCTTGGATAGCACATAAATAAGATGCCGCATGTAATTTATTACACTATCCGAACCTTAAACGAGACCCAATTAAATTACACAACAACTAAAAAAGAATTCTTAGCTGTTGTGTTTGCACTAGAAAAGTTCAGGCCATATTTAATCGGCTTTCCAGTCATCGTTTATACAGACCACTCAGCTCTTCGCCATCTTTTCGCGAAGAAGGATGCTAAATCTCGGCTGATACGTTGGATCATCTTACTACAAGAGTTTGACCTTGTCATCAGAGATAAGAGAGGATGCGAAAATTTAGTCGCCGACCATCTTTCACGCCTTCCTTTTTCGCCTACACTTCAAATTCATATTAAAGATGTTTTTCTAGATGAGCAGCTCTTAACTGTATCATGCGAACCTTGGTTCGCAGATATCGTAAATTATTTGGCTACCGGACTTATACCAAACGAATAATCGAATCAGGACAGACTCAGATTTCTATCTCAGGTAAAACATTTTTACTGGGATGAACCATATTTATTCAAATACTGTCCAGACCAAATTATTCATCGGTGTGTCCCCGACAATGAGTTTAAGAGCGTGCTGTCATTCTGCCACGATCAAGCGTGTGGCGGGCATTTTGGCCCCAAAAAGACAGCAGAAAAGATCTTGCAGTGTGGGTTCTACCGGCCATAACTTTTTAAAGACGCATATGAGTACTGCAAGACATGCTCCCGGTGCCGACACTTGGGCCGGATATCTCGGAGAAATGAAATACCGCTTCAACCAATTTTGGTTGTTGAAATTTTTGATGTTTCGGGGATAGACTTTATGGGACCATTTCCCAATTCCTTTGGGAACATGTATATTCTACTCGCTGTTGACTATGTTTCTAAATGGGTCGAGGCTGTGCCCAGCTGAACTACTGACAACAAGGTTGTCGTTAGATTTCTCAAAGAAAATATTTTTTCTCGGTTTGGGCACCCTCGCGCGATTGTCAGTGATAATGGATCTCACTTTTGTAATAGGACTTTCGAGTCCTTAATGCGGAAATACTCCATTACTCACAAGCTGTCAACGCCCTATCATCTCCAAACTTGTAGGGAAGCCGAGATTTCGAATCGGCAAATTAAACAGATATTGGAGAAAACGGTTTTCAAAAACCGTAAAGATTGGTCATCAAAACTTATTGATGCCCTTTGGGCATTCCGTACTGCCTATAAGACCGATCTTGGCATGTCTCCATATAGGCTTGTTTATGGAAAGGCTTGCCACCTTCCAGTTGAAATAGAGCATAAGGCATTTTGGGCAATAAAAGAGTTGAATATATCTCTAGGGGATGCGGGCAGCAATAGAAAGCTGCAGTTGAACGAATTAAACGAGTTGCGGGATGAAGCCTACGAGAATGCAGTAGTTGTTAAAAACCGAACGAAGGTGTTCCACGATAAACACCTTATGCGCATGACTTTCAAACCTGGTCAACAGGTTTTACTTTACGACACTCGGTTGCATTTCCATCCCGGCAAGCTCAGATCTCGATGGAAAGGGTCATTTTTGGTACGCACCATATATCCGCACGGTGCGGTCGATCTAGAAAACCCGGAGGACGGTTCACTATTTAAAGTGAACGGACATCGACTTAAACCGTTCCTCACTGCGGACCCTTCGGAGGAGCTCCTATTTTTACAGGAGCCGATCAACATTGACTGATCTTCCTCTATTTACCCCTAAATTTCGATTATCTAGCAAAAACACCGTTTCAAACAAGTTTGGGGGTATGTATCGTTTGTAATTATATAAAAAAAAATTAAAAAAAATTTGAAAAAAAAAAAATTGGGGTATTTTTGTAAATTTCCAATTTTAATAAAAAAATAAAAAATTTATTTACAAATAATTTCCTCTTTTTAAGAGGGGCTTTTTGCAAATAACCAACACATTTCCCCTATAAATAAAACCCGACCCCTCTCTGTTTTTACCAAACCTTAAATTTTCATTTCCTCAAACCCTAACCGCCGCCGCAGCAAGTTCAGAGAGATCGCTTCCTCCTGCCGCGGAACCGCCGCCTAAAGCCGCATTCAGCAGCGCATCCGCCGCGCCTCTGCTTCATCACCCTCTGAAATTTTCAGAGGAGTTTTGCATCATCTCTCCCTCTCTGTTAAATTTTTTTATAGATCTATGAACTTTCTGAATGGCACCAACCATCCAATTAGAACGCGATTTTTCATAAATCTTTGCACACACAATTTACGGAAGTTATTTTGGTGAGGAGATCACACGGCGAGGGTGGAACTTTTTAATTTACAATCATCCCAATGCCTACGCTCTTCCAGATCTAGTCACTCGTTTTTACGAGTGCATAGAGGAAGGTTGCCTAACACAATACGATTTTATTAAATTATTTTGGGGCGATAGGGAAATAATCATTGACAGGGACTTCATCCATGAAGTCACTTTAATTCCTAGATTACCTGTTCACGACCAACCCCTTCAATTTGAAGACTACATGCCCTTAATGGGTAATGACTGTTCGAGGGAACCTAGAAAGGGAATACAGGCTAGAACCCTCTTTGCCAATGGATTAACCATGTGCCGGTGGGCACAAAACAACATTTTTGGCAGTTCACATAACACAACATTTTTTACCCCATCTCTTCTTATTGTGCACACCTTAATGACTAGGAACACTAGATTTGATATGTGCACGGTTTTAATCAATTCAATTGGTGCTGGCAAAAGAGCTGCAAATTACCCATGCCCTATGTTAGTGACACAACTGTGTCACTATTTCCTCCTTGTGGAGGAATTTGAGTTTTACATGCATGGAGGTATACCCATTAGGCCTCTTATTGAGGGCGTATCCACGTCCTATACCTGCCTAACTGATGTATGGTCGCGAAGGGAACAGGCCGAATATGTGCCCGCCAGAACACCCAGCTCCAGCTCGACCGCGAATGAGGAAGAGCTTACCCCAATAGAACATGCACGTCTTCTTAGAAGAGACATTAGGGGAATTGATAATTTGGTGGGGATGGTGACCAACTTAGATCACCGAGTGACAGAGATTGAACATGGCGTATCTACGCTGCTGGCGCGAGAAGAGCGTTCCCGTTCACGTTCAAGGGGACGGCGAGGGCCTGAGCAGTGAGGGCACTGCTTTTGGTAAGTTTGGGGGAGGATGTGGTTTGTAAATAGTCATCATTGCATTGCATATTTTGATTTTTGTATATATTTTTCTTTTTCTTTCGCATGTTTATTTCTACATTGCATCTTTATAAAAAAATAATAAAAAAATGAAAATAAAAAAATTATAAAAATAAAATCAAATAAAAAATTGAAAAACTAAAAAGAAAAAAAAATCAAGTTGGCCATATTTGACTTAAGTTTGACAAAGCGGTTAATTAGCTAGGAAAAATTAGATCCTAAACTTAGTGAATTAAAAACCCTAAAAATAACCTTTCTCAAAGTTTAACGGTAGAAAATATATGTCCTTATAGTTTATTTAGAAATAGGCAAATTTTGAGTTCAGTTCTTGGGCTAAGTCAAAATAAGGGAAGAGTATTGAAATTTTTATTGAAGTGTAAGTCTGAAAAGTAATTCCGAACCTTTAGTCTAAATTCTGAAAATATATACCCTACAACTCGTACATACACGCACCTTAAAAGTTGGGATAGTAGAAGATATCTTGAATTGCTCTTGTTTAAAATCCTTAGTATGAAGAAAAATTAAATAAAAGTATAAGTATGAATAAAGAGATATAAAAAAATGAACACTGGTTTTGTGATTACTTAAGGCTGCGTAAAATAAAAAAATATATAGCGAGGGTGCTTTATCACCTAGTGCCTTAGACCAACTGGTTTGGGGGTCACTGCTAAAGCCTTAGGTATTACAAGACGAGGAATTACGCCTTAACACGCAAACACATTTTGTAATCGGTCATTAGTACCTCAAGAAGTATTAATGGTCGCATGAAGGATGTGTGAGCAATTTTATCTAAAATTCACCAACTAACAGTTCTTTGGACGATGGACAAGAGTATGATAACTTGAATTGAATTTCCAAGTGTAGGGGTGATACATACACACACGTAGGGGTATATGATTGGGGTTTTGATGAGAGATAGGAATGAAAGATAGGGCTTATATTTTCAGTAGAGATGATAAAAATTCCTAAGTTGAGATGAAACCTTAGAAGGAAAATTCAAAAGATGCTAAAAGCTAAATAAATTTACAGAACATATACGATCTTAAGTTAAATGATAAGTAAGTGTGAAAAATATGGGTTGATAATTTCTAAGTTAAAAATAATAGAATTTCTTGCTAGAACACTGAATTGAAGAATGAAAGTCAATAGGCCAAATTGATTGGATTTTGTGGGTAGTATCCGCTGAAAACCCTCAGGAGACAACACTCCTCCTACTAGGGACACCTAGAGGTTTAACAGCTTGTTGCATGAGCTCAGTACAATCGCGTTTCCCTGCGAAAGTGAGGTTAGGTTTTTTCGAGAATAAATTGGTTTTGCTCGGGACGAGCAAAAGATAAGTTTGGGGATATTTGTTCATATCAGAATTTTGCATTATTACATTCCCCATTCTTAATCATATTGCAAATAAATAGGTGCTTTTGATCCATGTCTGATAAATAGTTACAGATTACAGGTTCTCAGAACAATACATTGAAAATGGTGAAAGACGCTACAAATGTGAGATTACGACCAACAAATAGATGAATCTGCAAGATACCGCCTACCAGTTTGAAGAACAAACGAAGATCAATGAACAGTTCGATTGACAAAGTACGAGGGCATCACAAAGATTCAAGACTTCAACACGAAGCTTTCGGTAAAAATCCACAAATTCTGCACTGTTGGAAATCTGGAAGAAAGCAGAAAAGATTCTGAAGAACCAAGAGAAGAAAATAGAAGGAAATAGCAACATAAAGCAACCCTGAAAAGAAGAGCCAAAGATCCCTCAAGATGGCCGAGGATCCGCGGCTAAACATGGCATTCCGCCTTGGATCCGCGGCCGTGCTTTGCACGTGCCGGTGCTTTGACCCGGTTTTCTTAGGGTAGTATTGTAATTTCAGATGTGGATCAAATGTAAACTCTAGGGTTTCTCCTATCTATAAATAGAAAAGCCTGCAGCCTCTTTTGGGGCATGCCTCTTTTTAATTCTAGATTAAATTTCGATTCCTTTGTAATCGTCAAGAGTGCATCAATAAAGTAAGTTATTTTCTTTATCTTGTGTTCTTCTTAATTGCAATTTTATTTCTCTGCATTTTTTACCTGTCTTTATTTCTTTGCAAGTTCATTAGTTAAATAAAAAGAAAATTTATAAAAATGAATTTTGTCGCAATTTCCCTAATGAGTGAGTAGTTCCTCGCTTGTTAGGGTTAGGATTTGGTAGGTTTGAGAGATGAAAATCTCCCACTCCTTTCTTGCCCTCATAACTTTATAAATTAGGACTCTATGTAAAACAAGCACCCACCGCTCACTACGGCACCCTATCTTACGAGATAGCGGTGATTCCCTAATTAGACCGGTAGTGGTTGATTTATATAGAGGTTAGGGCTAAGAGTTAAGAAAGTACGGATAAGGACCAAAAGGAAGAAACTATGTTTCTTCCTATTCGTGCTAATCCCCTTTGTTAATTATTCCCTAACACCTATGTTCTTAATTAGGGCAAAGGAAGCAGTGAGTAGAATTAACTTTCCAAACTAACTTAATCCTAACCCTAGCAAAGTTTTAATCTAAATCGAATTCAATCTTAGTTTTTATAAAAATCAAAACCTACCAAAAATAGGAATTAACTCGTTAGAACAATTAGAAAAGAACACGTTTTCCCTGTGGACCGACCCGTACTCAACCGGCTAGCTACCAAGCGACACCGTTATTGATTGCGGTATTCTATTCTTTGATTTTAAAACGCATACGCAAAAGACCTCTCAATCACTACACTCGGTCAAGCTCCTCTTATCACAAGGATTCTCAATAGAAGATCGGAATGATACCTACTACATCTTGTGGATTATGATATATGGTGATAGATCTATGTGGATGTTGAGAGTGTCCCAAATCTAGGTACATTAACACCATACTAAAGGGGTTTAATATGGAGGATTCTAAGCGTGGTGGTTCGCCCACTTACTCATGGATCACTCGCGTGCAAGAGATACCCTATGCTTCGGCAGTAGGCTCTATCATGTTTGCGATGTTATGTATCAGACCAGATGTAGATAACTCATTTGGTGTAGTGATCAGGAATCAATCGGATCTTGAGAGAATAACTGGACAGCTGTGGATGACATTCTTAAGTACTTGAGAAGAACTAAAAGAAAGTTCTTGGTTCCAGCTTCCAGAGTGATAAGTTTTTTTGAAAGTCAGTCACAGGAATTTTCTTTACCCTCAGTGGAGGGACAGTATGATTGGAAGAGTTCCAAGCTAGATACCATGGCATACTAGTCGATAAAAGCTGAATTCATTGCTACCAACAATACTACCAAAGAGGTTGTCTGGACATTTCTTGTTCATGAGATGAACAAGGTTCCTACCATTGAGCGTCCAATAATTGTTATTGAGACTACAATAGAGTTGTGGCTTTGGCCTAGGAACACCTGTCCCATCATTGATCCAGGCATATTCTAAGGCAAGTATCATCTGATCAGGGAGATGGTTGATCTCCAACGGATCAAGGAAAGGAGAGTAGATTTTGAGGTTAACACGGCGGATCCACTCACCAAAGCCTGCTTTCCCAAATACAATTTGAGAGATTTTGGGATGGTTGAGTATGGGATACTAACACCACTGCGATATTGTTAGGTATGTGATACTGCGACAAATGGCCTTAGTTCAAGTGGGAGATTGTTAGTTATATGTATGCCCTATAGGCCATTACTGTACATGGGATGTATATTGTAGTGGATGCTTTGACATATATAGGGAGGACTTTCTTGCTCGATATGATAGTATGCTATCTGGTTGCTCTTTGTCTTAACATGTTGACTTGTATACGTGATGCTGTCTTGCTCTCACATGTTAACAAAGCCCTTTAGGATGTGTATTTGACACCCAGGACTATGATGGAGATCATACTAGTGGGGCCAAGGATAGTCAACAAGTACACCTTATAATTGTTCCTAGTCGAGGGAGTATCAAGACAGGGCATCGATACTCCACAGTAGACTAGCGTATACGCATCTTGACCCATATGATGGGCGATGGATGATCCCACATTGATTGAATGATTTTCCGTTGTGTATGTAGAAAATAGTATAGAAATCACAACCAAAAATTATTTGACCGCAATCAACTACAGTGTCGGATGTAGATTGTTAGTGAGTGCGGATCGTCCACAGGGAAAGTGTAATCGTTCGTCTTTTGAATTAGATGAGTCGAAACTTTAAAGAAAAGAAAACAAAACAATTCATGATTTATATTTGAAGTTCAAGAACTAGAAAATCTAGATCTAATAACAAGAAAAAAGATAGAATCAAGAATTGATAGTTTGATGATTTTTCCAACCAAATATCAAGAATCGAAATGAGGCTCGTAGGAATCGATCGGATCTATAGATGTGATGTAATCTTACAATGACGTATTCTTATCCTTCGATGAATTGATACTAGATCGATGATGATCGACAAGAATTAGGGATTTCTTGTGAAACTAGGGTTTCATCTCATCCCTTGTTCTTTCATCGATATCATTCATATTCTAGCCTCTAGTAAATTCAAGAAATGATCATAGATCCCTAATTTCGAGCGATCACAATCAAGAAAGCATCGCAACGAAACTAGGTCATCGATTCTTGAACTTGCTAGGGTTTACAAAACTCGTAGGACATAAAAATCGTTTAAAGATTTGTTACATCATCATTCTATTTATCATCTCGACTCCTTAACGAGCGGAGTTTCACTCACACATCACAACAAGAGCAACAATTACAAATTGAGATCTAATCATGATGCAAGAATTAAAAGAAAGCAAGATTAAAGAATTTCACCTTTTATTTATATCAACAATTTAGTTACATTCGCTCAAGAACTACAAGAGGAAGAACTTGATCGTCGATTTGGCTTCGCTCGGCTCCGTGGGTCGCGGATCGGGTTGGATCACTTGCCCGATTGAAGATCGGCTCAGCTCCTAAAAGGTTGAAGGCTTCTCACTTGATTTGGTACTCAAGATCTTGGATTTGGAGTGGAATTAGGGCTAGGGTTTCGCACAAGTCTTGTCACTAGACTTGTGGAAGAAGATGATGAAAGAGGGAATTTTAGGAACTAACTAATGATTAATGAACTAATGATGAACAACCTTTAACCCTAGGTCTAGGTTCCTATTTATAGATAACTAAACCCTAGATCTAGGATTTCAAATTCTAAGTTTCCCTCCTAAAGTTTGTTGAGGAAATTCAAACTTCCCTCCAAAAGTTAGTTAGGGGAGAAGCTTCTAGATGCGATTAGTTAGGAGGGAGCTTCTAGAAGAGGATTAATTAGGAGCTTAATTAGGATTAGCCTTGCTTAATCTTCTTTGCTGATCTGGCAGTAACTTCTGGAGAATTATGGAATTTGACGTATCACAATGAGATGTGGGCCCTGAGATGAGAATTGTACACTGAAAATTAGCTGATGACGTGGCAAGAGAGCGGCGGATCCGCGGCGCAAGCAGGCTCCCGCCGTGGATCCGCGGCGCAAGCAGGCTCCCGCCGCGGATCCGCGGCTCTTTTGGGGAGTTAGAGGTTGGCCTTTCTGGTGCTTGTTGGGCCTGAGTTGTGGGCCTTTATCTGATATGTGGAATTTTGTTTCTCCCTTTATATTGCTACCAGATCTGAAATTGTTGATTTGGCGTAATGTTTGATCAGCTTCTTTTGATTTTGCTCCGGACTTTCCTGCACAGTCTCAAGACAAGTGTTGCGCAAATACAGAAATGATGCGATGCCATGAAATGCAGTCAATTTCCTTTAAAGTGTCGGTTTAAAAGTCTAATACATGCAATCTGGTATTTTACGACTGATTTTCTAATATGTGAAATATGAATACCGAACACTTCTAAATGAGTGCAAATGATGAGGAAATTGCCGGCTAAAATATACAATATTTTCGACTGATCAAATACCCCCAAACTTAATTTCGATCGTCTCGAGCGAATGTTTTATTAAAAAGAGAAGGAGAAAATAAAGAAAGAGAAAAACTAACTAGCACACTTTCGTAGGCAACACGATTGCACTGAGCACGTGCAACAAGCCTTTAAACCTCTAGGTGTCCCTAGTAGGAGGAGTGTTGTCTCCTGAGGGTTTTCAGCGGATTGCACCCACAAAATCCAATAATAAAAGAAAGATCATGAATATTACATTTAAAGAAAAGAATCGTAAAATAAAAGCCTTGAAAATTAGGGTTTCCAACTAAGCTAGCTTTTCGGTTGTCATGAGCCCTATCTTAATGGTCATGAAAAGATGTCAGAAATCACGTCCTCCCTCAATAAAACATCGTTTTATTCTTCATTCCTATCTTTCTTCCAAACATCGATCATATAACCCTGCGTGTGTGTAAAGACATCCTTACATCCGGAGAATTCAATTCAAGCTATCATACTCTTGCCCATCAGCCTCAGTACTTTTTAATTAATGAATATTTAGATGAGATTGCTCACACACTTTCATGCGACCGTTAATACTTCTTGAGGTACTAACCGACCGATTACTCATGTGCTTGCTTATTTGGTGTATTTTCCTCGTCTTGCACCACCTCAGGCATAGCAGTGACTCCCAGACCAGTTGGCCTTAGGGCATTAGGTGAAGAAGCACCCTCGCTATATATTTTTATTGCCCTTGGTGATAACAAAACCAGTGTTCATTTTTCTCACCACTTTATATTTTTCTTTATTCATTTTTTTTTCTTTTTATTTCCTTCATACTTTTGGCTTTAAGACAAGAGCATTTCAAGGTATCCTCTACTATCCCAGGCTTCAAGACGTGTGTAAGTGCGAATAGCAGGGTATCAACGTTCAAAATGTTTGGCTTCCAGAATAGAAACTATCTTTCAGACTTATTTTTATCCTCAGATTAGTGACGTCCTTCATCTTACTAACCCTTGGGATAATGGCTCATAACTACTTATTACTAGTTCGTATAAGAAAACTTCTAATTTTCTTAGTTTTCTTAAATTTTTCTAATCTCATAGATGTAATTTTTCACTATCTAATCTTTTATTATCTTATTTATGTACAAAAATATTTTTATAATTTTGAAAAAATATTTTAAATTTTTATAGGTTTTAAAAAAATGTTTTGTGCTTATGCAAATGATATGCAAATGATGCAAAAATAAGCACAAACCTCCCCCAAACTTGTTTTCAACAGTGTCCTCACTGTTGCCGATCCGCTAAATCTCGAAAAACCTGTAAGCTTGGGAGGAATTTATTAGTGGGGGCAAAATATTTAAGTGAAGAACCTCCCCCAAACTTATTTTTGGCTCACAATTTTGTAAAAATTATTTTTAGGAGCCAGAAAAACATACCCCCCCCCCCAAACTTGAGTTATGCAATGTTAATCTTTTAAAATCATATGAGGGGGTCAAAAATCAGTGGTCGATGCTAAGCTTTGCAAAGACCAAATGTTAACACCAACCATTCGAAAATTTTATCAATGCAGTGCTCGGGTTGGTGGAAGAAGAAGAAGTGGGGAAAGGTTAAGTGGTGGAAGAGAGTGTGTGTGCGTCTCATATTGGAGAGACGATGCAGTGAATATGATGGATTACTCGCATTCTTTTTACAAGTTACAAAAAGGGGTGGAGGTTCAATTTCATTGATTTGGACATGATTCATCTCAACACCCGTGTCATTCAAAAATGCGAGTTCATCAGCGAAGATTTCCTCAAAAGTTCCATCTATACCCCGATGAATAATGTCATCACAAAGTACGGGGTGATCTTCAGACACTAAAGGCATTTCATAATCAGTGTTAGTTGTTGACCCGGACATCTCGGTGGAAGAGTCCGTATGTGTATGATACATAATTGGGTCAAACAATAACGTATAAAAAGTGTCTAGATCAATATCAGGAGGATCATCAAATTCGCTGCTGTCGACATCCATTAAGTCGACAGAACATACCTGAGCAGTAGGTTCGGAGGGTACACTTTCTAACTTGTAAATGTTCAGCTCTATTGACCTATTCCCGAAAGATAGGGTCATAGAACCATTACGACAGTTGATTATTGCATTGGAAGTGGCCAAAAAGGGGCGACCTAAAATCACCGGAATTTGATTCCGTGGGTTCGCTACAGGCTATGTATTAATTACAATAAAATCTACCGGGAATATAAATTCTCCGATTTTTATTAACACATCCTCCAGTTCACCCCTAGGTTTGGTGATTGATCGGTCAGCCATCTGGAGAGTGCAATTGGTTGGCTTCAACTCTCCGATCCCTAATTGCTCATAGACTGAGTAAGGAAGCAAGTTAACACTAGCGCCAAGGTCTAGTAGAGCACGGTTGATGTGTTTTCCCCCAATAGAAACGGAAATAGTAGGATATCCTGGATCCTTACGTTTCCTCGGTAATTGCTGGGGGAAAGCCGTGTTTATTGTTTTTTCCATAAAAATCTTCTTGGGCACTGGATTCTTCCTCTTCCTAGTGCACAAGTTCTTAAGAGTTTTCGTATAAGACGGAACTTGTTGGATGGCATCTAGGAGAGGGATGTTGGTGTTTACTTGCTTAAAAATGTTCATAATCTTCTCCATATGTGGACTCGGTGTGTTAGCCCTTAACCGATTAGGATAAGGTGCTTTAGCAATAAGCGCTGGGTCCATCATAGGAGAAGGAAGTGTGTGTGGAACCGATCCCAGAATAGAAGTGGGGATCGTCCGTGGAGGGGTAAAAGAGGTGGGCTGTAGTGGCGAGCCTTTTGGGAAACGAAGAATATGCTCGGAAGAAGATGGTGGGGTAAAAGAACTGGGGTCAGAAGTGTGTGTGTGAGGAAAGGACTCAGCCGGGGTGTTATTGATTGATTTATCAGTATCATCAAACTCTTCCCCAAGGTGATGGTCAAGCACTCTTCCAGATCTCAACGTAATCTCATCCACATGATGTGAATAGCTAGGATTGGGTAAAGGTTGAGCTGGAAGTTTCCCTTTCTCTCGTGCACTCATTTCGGCTTTTAGTTGTGCAATTTGTTCTTCCATCGATTTGATGTTATCATTTTGAGAGATAATGATCTTCATCACATTCTCAACGGAAGATTGCAAACTTGCCGTCCCTTGGATGGATTGTTTCATGAAAGTATCCAAGGTTTGTGCTAGTGCAGAGGTATTATTTGTACCGGTCAATTGCAAAAAGTTTTCATGTGGTGAAAAAGTGTTGGCCGGATTTTGGAAATTTTGTGCTTGGAAGGGGTGCTGACTCAATTGAAGTGGTGGCTGCTGTTGTGGTGGAGGGACCCCTTGGAAATTGTTTTGGTTTGGAACCGTGTTTTGAAATTGTGATTGGTTCCAAGCAAAGTTAGGGTGATTCCTCCAACCCTGATCATATGTGGAGGAAGATAGATCGTTTCTAGGTCTTTGAAATGCGGCATTTGTATGCTCAGGACCTTGAAACGGATATTCTTCCGTCAAGTGAGACGGATCAGAACAACAACCACATACAGTTTTGGAGAGTGATATTTGACTTAGGGCGGCAGCTAAAAATTTATTTTCCATATTCTCGAGTTTCTTATTGATAGCTGCAATGTCAGCTTTAACTTCTATGGAAATATCATTGCCATCCCTAGATGATTGACTCACACCCTCCCACTGTAAGGATTTTTCAGCGAAATTTTCTAGAAAATTCCAGGCTTCCCCATCATCTTTGGTCATAAAGTTGCCTTGACACATGGATTCAAGGGACTGTCTTGTGTAAGGAGTAATGCCCTCATAAATGATTCGGCACAATTCCCATCTCGGGATGCCGTGATGAGGACATTGGACTAACAGATCCTTGAAGCGGTCAAGACATTTTGAAAATGTTTCATTTGGAAGCTGGGTGAATTGATAGATTTCGCTACGGACTCGAGCTGTTTTGTGATGTGGGTAGAATTTCTTAAGGAATGCTTTGACGAATTCATCCCAATTTGAAATGGAATATGCGGTAGTGTTATATAGCCACTTCTCGGCTAAATCGCACAAAGTGAATGGGAGAAGACGAAGACGTAAAGTATCCACAGAAAGCTGTGAAGTACTCATCATTGCGCATACATTTTCAAATTTCGTGATAAATACGTATGCATCTTCAGACTCGAGACCGTGAAATTTTGGTAGAAGGTTGATGTATTAGGGTTTTATTTGAAAATTTCCCCTGTTGGCTGGTGGAATGGAAAGACAGGTGGAAAGTGGGCCTCGTGTAGGATAGCATCTCTCTTGGAGAGAGATGCGAGGTGGATTCTACGCACCAACGGACGGCGGCAGAGTAGTGGAAAAGAAGTTCGATGGAGGTGGATCCATCGATGTGGGTGTGGTGGTGGGTAAAGAAAAGGTAAGTGTAGAAATACCGACTTTAGGGTCGATCAGGGGACGCGGACTAACAGGCACTAGAAACCCGTGTCCAGCCTATCTTGCACTAAAAAGGGTTAGTACAAGTAGCAGCGTGAATTTATAATTAGGGGAAAGAATGAATGCGGTGTTTGTTTTGAAAAGATACAGATTTTTAAAAAAATGATGCAACAAAACAAATGCAACACACAAAACCCTAAAATCTAGGGGTCACCTAGGTCAAAGCTCTAGACCGCTCCTAACTGCCAAAAGACAAGTTGCAGGATAAATCCTCCACTACCTCTTTGTCCTCCTGTGGCCGGATAAGTGCCAGGTAAGTGGGAAGGTACTCCACTACGTAAGTAGTGGGCCTAATTAAAAACCACTAGCCTTAGACACACTCGCCTTAGGCACCACAAGAAAACTCGGATAAGCAATGAATTACCCACGGCCTTCTCTTATCCTAATTGAGCGCGACGGTCCTTAGAGTCATCTCTAGATTTCTTTTAATTAATGAGGGTCAATGCGGATGCAAGTTTTGCGATTTTCGGGGCCTAGGAAGGGTAATGAAATCCCTACCTAACTTGAATTTGGTCGTGCCCCTTAAATTTCCGTATTAATATGCAAACAACCAAAAGAATCAAAACACGCACAAATTTTATTTTGCTTTTCCGGCGCAGCGATTTATTTGCAAAGAAACCTGCAAGAAATTGTTATTTGGAGCAGATGAGGTAAGAGATAAGAAAGATAGAGACTCACAGAGAAAAATTGATGCAGAGAGGAGCTAGAACTGCGGCGGATCCGCCGCGGATGAGGGTCTTTTGCCGCGGAAGCGCGGTCCGATCAAGGAATCACTGCACCAAATTTTTAGGATTGGTTTCTGTTCACCTCAGGAGCTCTCTGGTTTATACAGAAAAATTTCTCCACAGCTCCAATGATTCCAGATTCCCTCGCAATCAAATCACAACACTCGTATTAGTGTTTGCACGAGTTTAGATCTAAAAATTGTGATGGAATAAATTGTTCAACTCAAATTTCAAAATACGAACTATTAGCGCACTATCCCCGGCAACGGCGCCATTTGATTGAATGATTTTCCGTTGTATATGTAGAAAATAGTATAGAAATCACAACCAAAAATTATTTGACCGCAATCAACTACGGTGTCGGATGTAGATTGTTAGTGAGTGCGGATCGTCCACAGGGAAAGTGTAATCGTTCGTCTTTTGAATTAGATGAGTCGAAACTTTAAAGAAAAGAAAACAAAACAATTCATGATTTATATTTGAAGTTCAAGAATTAGAAAATCTAGATCTAATAACAAGAAAAAAGATAGAATCAAGAATTGATAGTTTGATGATTTTTCCAACCAAATATCAAGAATCGAAATGAGGCTCGTAGGAATCGATCGGATCTATAGATGTGATGTAATCTTACAATGACGTATTCTTATCCTTTGATGAATTGATACTAGATCGATGATGATCGACAAGAATTAGGGATTTCTTGTGAAACTAGGGTTTCATCTCATCCCTTGTTCTTTCATCGATATCATTCATATTCTAGCCTCTAGTAAATTCAAGAAACGATCGTAGATCCCTAATTTCGAGCGATCACAATCAAGAAAGCATCGCAACGAAACTAGGTCATCGATTCTTGAACTTGCTAGGGTTTACAAAACTCGTAGGACTTAAAAATCGTTTAAAGATTTGTTACATCATCATTTTATTTATCGTCTCGACTCCTTAACGAGCGGAGTTTCACTCACACATCACAACAAGAGCAACAATTACAAATTGAGATCTAATCATGATGCAAGAATTAAAAGAAAGCAAGATTAAAGAATTTCACCTTTTATTTATATCAACAATTTAGTTACATTCGCTCAAGAACTACAAGAGGAAGAACTTGATCGTCGATTTGGCTTCGCTCGGCTCCGTGGGTCGCGGATCGGCTTGGATCACTTGCCCGATTGAAGATCGGCTCGGCTCCTAAAAGGTTGAAGGCTTCTCACTTGATTTGGTACTCAATATCTTGGATTTGGAGTGGAATTAGGGTTAGGGTTTCGCACAAGCCTTGTCACTAAACTTGTGGAAGAAGATGATGAAAGAGGGAATTTTAGGAACTAACTAATGATTAATGAACTAATGATGAACAACCTTTAACCCTAGGTCTAGGTTCCTATTTATAGATAACTAAACCCTAGATCTAGGATTTCAAATTCTAAGTTTCCCTCCTAAAGTTTGTTGAGGAAATTCAAATTTCCCTCCAAAAGTTAGTTAGGGGAGAAGCTTCTAGATATGATTAGTTAGGAGGGAGCTTCTAGAAGAGGATTAATTAGGAGCTTAATTAGGATTAGCCTTGCTTAATCTTCTTTGCTGATCTGGCAGTAGCTTCTGGAGAATTATGGAATTTGACGTATCATAATGAGATGTGGGCCCTGAGATGAGAATTGTACACTGAAAATTAGCTGATGACATGGCAAGAGAGCGGCGGATCCGCGGCGCAAGCAGGCTCCCGCCGCGGATCCGCGGCTCTTTTGGGGAGTTAGAGCTTGGGCTTTCTGGTGCTTGTTGGGCCTGAGTTGTGGGCCTTTATCTGATATGTGGAATTTTGTTTCTCCCTTTATATTGCTACCAGATCTGATGATGATCGACAAGAATTAGGGATTTCTTGTGAAACTAGGGTTTCATCTCATCCCTTGTTCTTTCATCGATATCATTCATATTCTAGCCTCTAGTAAATTCAAGAAACGATCGTAGATCCCTAATTTCGAGCGATCACAATCAAGAAAGCATCGCAACGAAACTAGGTCATCGATTCTTGAACTTGCTAGGGTTTACAAAACTCGTAGGACTTAAAAATCGTTTAAAGATTTGTTACATCATCATTTTATTTATCGTCTCGACTCTTTAACGAGCGGAGTTTCACTCACACATCACAACAAGAGCAACAATTACAAATTGAGATCTAATCATGATGCAAGAATTAAAAGAAAGCAAGATTAAAGAATTTCACCTTTTATTTATATCAACAATTTAGTTACATTCGCTCAAGAACTACAAGAGGAAGAACTTGATCGTCGATTTGGCTTCGCTCGGCTCCGTGGGTCGCGGATCGGCTTGGATCACTTGCCCGATTGAAGATCGGCTCGGCTCCTAAAAGGTTGAAGGCTTCTCACTTGATTTGGTACTCAAGATCTTGGATTTGGAGTGGAATTAGGGTTAGGGTTTCGCACAAGCCTTGTCACTAAACTTGTGGAAGAAGATGATGAAAGAGGGAATTTTAGGAACTAACTAATGATTAATGAACTAATGATGAACAACCTTTAACCCTAGGTCTAGGTTCCTATTTATAGATAACTAAACCCTAGATCTAGGATTTCAAATTCTAAGTTTCCCTCCTAAAGTTTGTTGAGGAAATTCAAATTTCCCTCCAAAAGTTAGTTAGGGGAGAAGCTTCTAGATATGATTAGTTAGGAGGGAGCTTTTAGAAGAGGATTAATTAGGAGCTTAATTAGGATTAGCCTTGCTTAATCTTCTTTGCTGATCTGGCAGTAGCTTCTGGAGAATTATGGAATTTGACGTATCACAATGAGATGTGGGCCCTGAGATGAGAATTGTACACTGAAAATTAGCTGATGACGTGGCAAGAGAGCGGCGGATCCGCGGCGCAAGCAGGCTCCCGCCGCGGATCCGCGGCTCTTTTGGGGAGTTAGAGCTTGGGCTTTCTGGTGCTTGTTGGGCCTGAGTTGTGGGCCTTTACCTGATATGTGGAATTTTGTTTCTCCCTTTATATTGCTACCAAATCTGAAATTGTTGAGTTGGCGTAATGTTTGATCAGCTTCTTTTGATTTTGCTCCGGACTTTCCTGCACAGACTCAAGACAAGTGTTGCGCAAATACAGAAATGATGCGATGCCATGAAATGCGGTCAATTTCCTTTAAAGTGTCGGTTTAAAAGTCTAATACATGCAATCTGGTATTTTACGACTGATTTGCTAATATGTGAAATATGAATACCGAACACTTCTAAATGAGTGCAAATGATGAGGAAATTGCCGGCTAAAATATACAATATTTTCGACTGATCACACATCTATTGGTTTTTGACATCAAAGATGGTGTACGGGTGCTCAGTGGAAACTGGGTACACTGAACGGACTTGCCGAGAGCTCCTAAATGGTATTATACCTATCATCATATAGCAGTTCTCTGGTGACACTTCTACAGATTAGTCCGTCGACCCGAGATTGTCATAGAGTCTCGTGTGATTCCCACCGTGCTTTGATTTCCACCTTACCACGGTCAAGAGATCGTGCAAAACGGTGGTTTTTGGGTACAGTCCCGAGTCACATGGAGGCAATGAGTGATAGGAGGGGATTCGTCTCTCCCGGTATTGGGAGTTGATGTTGCACTATGCTCGATTAGCCATAACAGGAAATCCCTGGCCAGGGTTGCTGAGATTTACTGGTAAATGTTATCAGTAGTTTCTTGAACCGTTATGGACCTTGCATCGGCATGACTTATCAGGCTATTGGGGTTTGACGTTTTACCACCCCCAGGCGATGATATGCGACATATCAAACGAAAAGACCGGATGGTACGGTAGTGTTACTGTCAGGCTTTTGCAGGAGTTAGGGCGGGCTTGCTTGCTGATCTTCTGATCGTTCAATACCCGGGTAGCCATTACCCCAGCTAGTACCGCTGACGGCTTATGGGTGCTTGATGTGATCATCACCTACTGCCGGCGTATTGACGAGTCTTAAGAGTCCTACACAGAGGTTTCACTGGCTCAGGCAAAACGAAGTAGAAGCACATATGTGATATGTGCGGGACCAAGATTAATACGAGTATGTGATACCGTATTCTATTCTCGCGATATAAAGTATCGATCGGTTATATGTGATATAGCCGAGTTATCGAATCAAATGTTGATTCGATAAGTCGATACTGTATTGGTCGGTTATATGCGATATAGTCGGGTTATCGAATCAAGTGTTGATTCGATATAATGATACAAATAATATTAGTCGGTCATATGAGATATAACCGGATTATTAAATCAAGTGTTGATTTAATGATTTAATGTATAATTATGTATTTGATATATTAATTTACATTAACTAATATTAGCCCACTTAAACATTTATTTTTCTCACATGTGCACACTTAATATATATGTGATATATATTAATTGTGTTTTATTTTGTGTCATGGTTGATGATACAAGATACATGGGTGTATGAGACTTACACCATGATAAAGATAATGTACGGTTTATTTATTTAGTGTAAATCAATTATTAGTTGGATAATGGTCACATGGCATGAAGCTTTGAGAAGCTTGGAGATCCATTGACTAGTCCACTAGTTTTGTTTTATACTAGATATTTTGTTAACCCAACCATTATCTTAACTCATGGTTAAGTCTCTACATGAGACATATTAGATATTTTCTCACCCATGGTTGCTATTCTCACTCACAACATTATCTCTCTTCATCTTCTTCTTCAAAAGCTCAAGAGCTCTCTAGCTCTTGATCAAGTGAGAAACCCTAGTGAGAGAATTAATTCCAAAGTGAGCAAAAATCCTACTTCATCATCCTCTACTAGATTAGCACTTTAGTATAGAGTATTAACTTCACTAATCCCACATTAGTGAAGAGGGTAGCTTGGGTTAGTGTCTCCTCAACGTAGATCATCTTCGACCTCGAAGACTTCAAGAAAGATCGTTGCTTTCTTCTCATAGAGCCATTCAAGAGTCCGCAAGATCATTTCATCGCAACGAAGGGACAACTACACGGAGCTATTGAAGTGAAGGACCGGTCTACAAAGGTTGTATTTCTCATTCACTTAGATGTTAAGTTGTTAACATTATTTGTTTGTTTAAACTTCTAGTTAAAGATTCTTGGTTAGAGTTATTTAGAACGGCAAAAAATTTAAAAACGGCATGGACGATGCCTCCCGAAACCTTGTTGTCGTCCTAGGTAACCCTACACTGTTGTTGTATGAAAACTCGACAAGATGTAGGTGATCTTCCCACGATCCTCCGAAGTCTAGCATACATGCTCTAAGCATATCCTCCAAGATATGAATAGTTCGCTCAGACTGACCATCTGTTTGTGGATGATAAGTCGTGCTACAGTTCAGACTTGTTCCCAAGCTCGCTTGCAAACTTTGCCAAAATTGTGATCGGAACTTGGTGTCACGATCAGAGACAATGCAGACCGATACTCTATGAAGTCTCACAATTTCCTATATGAGTTCATGGATATCAGAGATAGTACACTATGAAGAGTTTAAATCTTAAGTAGATTCTTACCTCCATGTACTTCTTTGCTTATTGTAGGGTGTTTTTCGTTACCCCATTGAGATGGGAATACGCGCGCACTTGTCAGGCGCATTACAGATTCCCCCTGCCTAAGGTAGGCTGGAGTTTATTGATTGTGAGGATCCAAATCTCCGGCAGCCGCGGACTAAGCTGCTGTAAATTATCCCTCGCCTTTGGAGCGAGAGAACCTCCGATTGACGGGTCAAACAGGTCATGCGAACTCAATGTGCAGTGTTGTGTTATGAAGGGTTTTGGATACATCGGGGGCACCGCAGAGTTTTTACAGGGGTTCCGCTATCCAGATAGCGGGCTGGGGGCCCCCTTGCGGGGTGTGGGGGCAGTGTCCCGTTAGAAAAAATTTCCTAGCGGGGGACGTGTTTTGAGTGTAGAGTATGTGTAAAATGAGGGGAAAATGGCGTCCAAAGGACGCGTGGGTACCAGCGCCTCATGTGCCTAGCACGCTGGTGTTGGACGCTAGCGCCAGCGCTTGGGCGCTTGGGTTAGCGCTAAGCGCTTGGACTCTGGCGCTAGCGCTTTGGGCACTGGCGCTTTGGGCGCTAGCGCCTCCGTGCCCGGCGCGTGGGCGCTCGAGCGCTGGCGCTAGCGTGCCCGGCACGTGGGCACTCGGGCTCGGGCGTTAGCGCCTCATGTGCCCGGCACGTAGGTGCTCGGGGGCTGGCACTAGCGCCTCACGTGCCTGGCACGTGAGCTCTTGGGCGCTTAGGCACTGGGCGCTAGTGAAAGGAAGGGATTTTTTGACCCCCGGAAATAGGAGTTAAACTCCAAAAGAGGATTTGAGTGGAGTTAAACTCCAAAAGGTCTGGGTTAGGAGTTAAACTCTTTTGAGGATTTGGGTCTTGGAGTTGAACTCCCTAAAAAAAATCTTCAGAGGTTCTTCTCTCTTAAGCCTTGGATCCTTCCCAAATGGGATTTTTGGTGATGAGTCTCCTTCCTTCTCTTCTGTTGGCCGGCTCTTGGAGAACAAGAGGGGTGAGATTTTAAAAATCTCTCCTTTTTAAGATCTGATGGAAGATCCAAGCTCCCCTGTGTCGGTTTTGTGGTGAAAAACTATTTGGTTTTGGAAAAGGAAGAGTAAAACTCTTGATTTACTTCAAAAGGAAGAGGAAGGTTTAGAACCTTGAGGAAGGGGAAGGAAGCATAGACCTTAATTTTTTTTTTAGAGAGAAAAAAAGATCCTGAGATATTTTCATTATCTTTGCCTTTATACACACTTTACATATAGCCCCTTGGGCTTTACAAAATGGCACTTTGCCCATCCCATGCCTCATGTGCTCATTTCTTTTGCACATAAGCCATGGGATTTACAAAAATTTGGCTTTATGCCCATTTTGCTTACATTCATGCATAAAAAATTACATCAAAATTATTTATTACATGATTTTTTTATTTCGGCATAGGGGAGGCCGGCCGCGGGGCTCGACTTGGGCATGGGCCGACTAGCTTGGGCTTGGGCCCGCTTACTTGGGGTTGACCTTGACTTTGACTTGGTCAACCGGGGTGCAAATTTTGACCCCAACAAACTGCTCCCCATCAATAAACGCACACTACATATGTGGGTCGTGTGAATGAAATTGATGGATCTTCTTTCGCATAGAGGCAACTTGCTTTGGTTCCCACTTTTTGGGATGCACTGCCCTTTTTACTACATGGACGGTCGACGCTTGACGCGTCTCCGAGACGGAGTGTCCGTGGTAGACGTTTCCCTGGCCCGGAGTGATTTGGTTCCCGCTCTGTAGGAAGCCTGCACTGCCATTTTTACGACATGGACGGTCGACGCTTGACGCGTCTCCAAGACGGAGTGTTCGTGGTAGACGTTTCTCTGGCCCGGAGTGATTTGGTTCCCGCTTTGTAGGAAGCATGCACTTCCCTTTTTACGACATGGACGGTCGACGCTTGACGCGTCTTGGAGACGGAGTGTCTGTGGTAGACGTTTCCCTGGCCCGGAGTGATTTGGTTCCCGCTCTGTAGGAAGCCTGCACTGCTCTTTTTACGACATGGACGGTCGAAGCTTGACGCGTCTCCGAGACGGAGTGTCCGTGGTAGACGTTTCCTGGCCCAGAGTGTCTATTTGTGATGTTTCCCCGAGACGGAGTGTCGCTGGACGACGTGTCCCCGAGACGGAGTGTTTGCTTGACGTTTCCCCATTACGGAGTGTCGCTGGTCGATTTGTCCCTGGCACAGAGTGTCGCTGGTTGACGTTTCCCCGGCATGGAGTGTCGCTGGTTGACGTTTCCCCGACACGGAGTGTCTGTTTGTGACGTTTCCCCGAGACGGAGTGTCGCTGGCCGATGTGTCCCCGAGATGGAGTGTTTGCTTGACATTTCCCCATTACGGAGTGTCGGCCATTTGACACAGAGGTCGATGTTGGAATTGGTTGGTTTGATTTGTTTGATTTTTGCCTTGTTCAGTGGGACTTTTGAATTTGAGAGGAATTTAGAATTTTTTTAGCATCAGTATTGCTGCACTGGAATAATGCCTGGAGCAACTCATCATTTGCCCCGGGAGGATTTAGGAATTGGTTTTTGGATCGGCATCAGCACCGTTGCACTGGAATATGGTACCAGGAGCGAATCATTATTTGCCTTTGCTTATTGGGAAGCGATGGCTTAGGGAACAGGTTTAGATCACTATCACCTAAGGCTTTTCAATTTTATGAGCCGTAAGGGTCCCATAAAAGTATTTTCTCCCTACGAGTCGTAAGGATCCCGTAGGTGCATTTTCTCCTTAGGAGTCGTGGGGACTCCCAAGTGTGTTTTTCCTTCGTGAGTTGTAAGGATCCCAAGAAGGCGTTTTCTTACGAGTCGTAAGGATCTCGCAAGTTTGTTATCCTCATGTATCATGAGGACACACGAGTGGATTTCCCTTGTTCCCAGTTTAATGACTTAGGGGTCATCTGTTTCCAGTTTAACGACTTAGAGGTCATCTATTCCCAGTTTAAAGACTTAGGGGTCTATTATGCCCAGTTTAACGACTTAAAGGTCACATGTTCCCAGTTTAAAGACTTAGGGGTCTATTATGCCCAGTTTAACGACTTAAAGGTCACATGTTTCCAATTTAACGACTTAGAGATCATCTGTTCCCAGTTTAAAGACTTAGGGTCTATTAGATCGGAAGTTTGGAATTTTGGGGTTAGGGTCGGCATCAGCGTTGCTAACACTGAAGCACATGTGCCAGGAGCAATTCATCATTTTCCTTTTCCTGTTGGAGAGTGATGGCTTAGGAGACAGGTTTAGATCCCTATCACCTAAGGCTTTTCAATTTTATGATCCGTAAGGGTCCCATAAAAGCATTTTCTCCCTACGAATCGAAAGGATCTCGTAGGTGTACTTTCTCCTTAGGAGTCGTGGGGACTCCCAAGTGTGTTTTTCCTTCGTGAGTCGTAAGGATCCCACGAAGGTGTTTTCTTACGAGTCGTGAGGATCCCGTAAGTTTGTTCTCCTCATGTATTGTGAGGACACATGAGTGGGTCTTCCCAAATGGAGCATAATTCCAAGGGCGGAGACCGGCCGTTGGACTGGTGACTGCGGTGGGGCATGGATGTGAGGAGAATTATTTGAACCCATGGATTGTATACGGCGGTCAATTTGGGGACCACCCATAGGGTTGGGAAAATTTTGGAAAATTGGATTTTGGTTGGCGTCTGCATCGCTGCTCTGGAATATGGTACCAGGAGCGACTCATAATTCGCTGCTTGGGGATTTGGATTTTGGTTGGCGTCTGCATCGCTGCACTAGAATATGGTACCAGGAGCGACTCATCATTCGCCGTTCGAGATTTTTTTTTTACCGCGATTGCTCTATCATTTCAGCTTTTTTATCGCGAAGGTCGTGATTGCCCTATCATTTCGGCAAGTTATTCGCGGTTTCCCTATCATTTCGGCTTTATTTTTCATCTTTATTTTACTCGCTAATTTTTATTGCGAGTTGCCCTATCATTTTGGCTTTTTTTTTGTTTACACATTTTTTTATTTACACATTTTTTTATTTATACATTTTTTTTACATTCCCAGTTTAACAACTTAGGGGTCGATTGTTCCCAGTTTAACGACGTGGTGGTCGATTGTCCCCCAGTTTAACGACGTGGTGGTCAACTGTTTGCTTATCCCAGCTCCTCAAACTTTGATCTTGGCGGAGCTATTTGATGACCGTAGCTCTGTGGGTTGTCAGTACATCTGACGACTGTAAGTCTATCCTAAGTTTGTATTGGTTCTCCACCCAATCTTTAAAAACATAGCAGTCTTCAATGGTATGACTCACCATTCTATGATATGGGCAGTATATGGGATTGCCGGTCATGTTCATTTCATGTGGCCTCTTTAGAATAGGCAGTTGTAGACTGTTGTTTAAGGCGTTCTCGAATATTTTGTGGACTTCATCCCTCCTGAAGGAGTATACTTTCTTCTTTTTCTCCATTAGAGTAGGTGCCCTTACTGATGCTGGACCTTGAGGACGATCAGCCTTTGGTTTGCCTAATGTCCGCTTACCACGTTCAATGTACGTATCAGAGGGACTGGAGGCTGATCGCGGCCGTTTTTTGCAAAAGTGTTCCGCTCTTGGGCTGGAGGGGGTATCGGTTGGCTGCTTCCGGATATCAATCCCTAGCTCACGAACCAAAATTTGATTTTGCTGTAATTGCAATCGAGCGACTTGGGTAGTGAGATCTGCCACGACGTTTGCCAGCTTGTCGACTTTGGAATGGACCTTGGCCATCATCTTGTCCCTGTCCCGAAGCTGCTTTTGAAGCCACTAGAATAATGCTTGTTCTATAGTCCCGGGTACGACAATGGGGTCATCCTTACCGCCTAAGATTGATTCAACAAAACCACGGGTTCCTTTGGCTCAATGGCCTGAGAAGGCTCTTCATCATTTGGATCGAGCCGGTGTTGGATGGCAACAACCATGTCATTGTCATGGATATAAGGAGTAGGGGGACTTGCTCCTCTGAGCTCCATCATGTAGACCGTATGGGTTGTGTACCCATCTATTGCTTCTTCATCAGCAATATTGCTCGCTTGGCTTTTAGCTTGTTGCCTTGTTCCGCTCTTTTTAGAGAAAGGAAGATGTCTGAGAGAATCAAGTTCCCGAAAGACTTCGGTCTCCATTTGTATGAAATTGGTGGTCGCAGCTTGACTGTTTGTTAATACGCCAGGGGATAATGATATTTCTCCTGCCTTGTATTGTTTCTCGACCCAATCCTTGAAGATGCAACAGTTTTCAATAGTGTGTCCCAGAACTCAGTGGTATGGGCAAAAGTTGGGATGATCAGTCCTATTCGCTTCACTTATCCTTTTTGGTTCTGGTAGCCGCAGACCATTCTTCAGAGCATCTTTGAATATTTTTTGGACCTTGTCTCTTCTGAAAGAGTAGACCTTATTTCTCTTTTCCTCCAAAGTTGGCTTTCGGGGTTTGTTAGCCTTTGCTTCCCCTGCTTTTTGCTTATTTAGAGAATCGGTGCTGTTGGAACTTTCACCTTTCCGGTTGTCGTCCCTCCGATGTCTCGGTCTATTTGTGAATAGGAGATTCTGAGTGGACTCGGGCTTTGAGTGTTCCAACATTTGAACTTTCTTGGTCAGCTCTTGGAATGTTCTGAGGCCTGCGGTGGACAGGAAAGGTTTCATCCAGTCGTTCAGATTTTCTATAAGAAGACTGACGGATTGGTCTTTCTCCAACGACGGTTCATATTTAACAGAGAGATTGCGCCATTGAACTATAAAATCCATGCTGCTTTCGTTGTTCTTTGGCTCAGTCCTTACAAGGTCGGCAATGGTGATTTTATCGCTGACACTCATGAACCTTTGCTTGAACATGGATTCTATTTGAGTGAACGTCGTGATCGAGTCAACCGGTATGCTTGCATAACAATCGAAAGCAACATCGGTCAAGCTATTGACAAACTGGCGGAGAAGGAGCGCATCATTGCCCCCAGTATTCGCGCATGATGCTTTAAATTGGGCAATGTGCCGGTTCACATTTCCCGTCCCATCGAACCTTTCAAATTTGGGGACGACATAGCCAGTGGGAAACTCCACAAGATCGTACTGAGCAGGATATGGTCTCCCGCTACTGCTAGCATCTTTTTGCTCTCCGGCTTCGGCTACCAATGTTTTGATTTTGTTGGCAACCAAATCCATGATTTGATCTTAAGTTAGCGGGTTGCTGTCATCGGTAGTCAAGACATTTCCCGAGATAGGATGCGGCCGACTTTCATGCAGCTCGCCCACCTTTGGATTCAAGGGAATAGGCGTCGGCTGCCTCGGGACACCGTTTTCCGGTTCATGAGCCGAACCTTGCGCTTAATTGGACGGCTGAGAAGCAACTTAGGCCGTGAGCCGTAATACGACATTTGTCAAGTCGTCAATTTTTGAGTAGAGCTTGGCTATCTCCTTGTTTCTACTTCTGAGCTGCTTTCGGAGCTCTTGGAGAAGTTGTTGCTCTGCGGTCTTAGGATGGAAAGTCGGTCCATCTTCACTTTCCGAGCCCGACTCCTCATGAACCGAGGGCACTCCCTGCTTATCAGCTTCACTGGAAGGGTCTTCATTACCTCCCAGAGGAGGCTGTTCTTGGAATGTTGCAGCCATATTCACACCAGATTGGATTTGAGATGTAGTGGCCCCCTCCTTTCTCTTGCTGCGCGTGCCCACCATGTAGACAGCGTGGACCACATATCCAGCTGTCTCTTTATCATTGGAGGGATAACCCTGTTCTTGGAACTTCATGAAGTTCAACCTAGCATGAGCCCTAGCCCTTTTATTAGCTCTTTATCTGAGCCTTTTCTGTCTTAGCTTCTCGATTTTGAGGGCTTGGCGGGCATCCATTATCCATGAAGCCATTGTGAGTCGATTGGCATGGAGCTTAGAGAAGATACCGAATTGAGCAGTTGTCAGGAGCGTCGCTGAAGCTTGCCCGAAATGCCATGTTGCTTTGTTGGTGTTGATGGCCTTGCCCCCAGCTGGGGCCAAGGAAGGTCGTTCAAACACCGACTTGCATTTGGGTAGTGGTGCCCTCGAGATCACCACATTTGGCCTCTTGCCTTTCGAGGCCGGTTTGTCTGTTACGGGAGCTTGAGGAGCCGGGATGGCGTTAGCTGACACGAACAGAATAGAGCCGAATGGTAGCAGTGGCTCTTCCCATTGTTGCTCGAGACTGGCCAGGAGGACCGTCCGGGAGTCCATCTTCATCGTATAGGAGATGGGAGCGATGTTGATAGCCGAGCTGATCCTTAGAGACATTTTGTTGCGTCCGGAGATTGCAATTTGAAATTTGTTAACCTGTACAAAGAAGCATGATTTCAGTACAAGTAATCAATGTATATGTTGATTGAGTTCGCATGAGTATTTAACCCGAAATATGGGAGGAGAGATTCATCCCACCGGGCGTGCAAAAATCTGTAGGGTGTTTTTTGTCATCCCATTGAGATGGAAATAAGCGCGCTCTTGTTAGTCGCATTACAGATTCCTCCTGCCTAAGGTAGACTGGGGTTTATTGACTGTGGGGATCCGAATCTCCGGCAGCCGCGGACTAAGCTGCCGTTAATTACCCTTCGCCTTTGGAGCGAGAGAACCTCCGATTGAGGGGTCAAACAGGTCATGCAAACTCAATGTGTAGTGTTATGTTTTGAAGGGGTTTTGGATACATCGGGGGGCCCGCAGAGTTTTTACGGGGATCCCGCTATCCGGATAGCAGGCTGGGGGTCAAGGGGGCTAGCAGCCCCCTTGCGGAGTGCGGGGCAGCACCCCGTTAGAAAAAATTTCCTAGCGGAGGACATGTTTTGAGTGTAAAGTTTGTGTAAAATGAAGGGAAAATGGCGTACAAAGGACGCGTGGGTACCAGCGCCTCACATGCCTAGCACGCTGGCGCTGGGTGCTGGGTGCTGGCGCTTGGGCGCTTAGGTTAGCGCTAAGCGCTTGGGCGCTGGCGCTAGCACTTTGGGCACTGGCGCTAGCGCCTGACGTGCCCGGCACGTGGGCGCTCGGGCACTGACGCTAGTGCTTTGGACGCTGGCGCAAGCGCTCCACGTGCCCGGCACGTGGGCGCTTGGGCGCTGGCGCTGGCGCTTTGGGCGCAAGCGCCCCACGTGCCCGGCACGTAGGCTCTCGGGCACTGGCGCTTTGGGCGCTAGCGCCCCACGTGTCCGGTACGTGGGCGATCAGGCACTGGCGCTTTTGGCGCGAGCGCCCCACGTGCCCGGCACGTGGGCGCTGCACGTGGGGCGCTCAGGCGGTGGCGCGAGCGCTTTGGGCGCTGGCGCTAGCGCCTCACGTGCCCAGCATGTGAGCGCTTAGGCGCTGGGCGCCAGTGAAAGGAAGGGGATTTTTGACCCCCGGAAATAGGAGTTAAACTCCAAAAGAGGATTTGAGTGGAGTTAAACTCTAAAAGGTCTGGCTTAGGAGTTAAACTCCTTTGAGGATTTAGGTCTTGGAGTTGAACTCCCTAAAAAAAATCTTCAGAGGTTCTTCTCTCTTACGCCTTGGATCCTTCCCAAATGGGATCTTTGGAGATGGGTCTCCTTCCTTCTCTTCTGTTGGCCGGCTCTTGGAGAACAAGAGGGATGAGATTTTAAAAATCTCTCCTTTTTAAGATCTGATGGAAGATCTGATTTGTCTCAAAAACTATCTATTAACCACAATCAAGAACGGCGTCGCTTTGCAGCTAGCCGGTGAGTACGGGTCAGGCCACAGAAATGTTGTGAAATTCCTATTCGCTCAAACGAGTTAATTCCGATGGGAGCCGGATTGATTATTAAATCTAAAAACTAAATTAATCTATATCTAAATCTTGCTAGGGTTAGGTCTAGGTTAAGTTTGGAAAGTCAATAAATCTCACCGCTTTCTATACCCATATGAAGATCTAATTAGGTGTTATGGTAATTATTAATAAAAGGGATTAGAACCATTTGGAAAGATGTTTCTTCCTCTAAGTTCTTGTCATTCCTTTATCAATCCTTACCCTAACCTCCATGGAAAACAATCACAACCGGGCCTTTATACTACGGTATCACTGCTACCTCGAGGGATATGGTGCCGTAGGGAGCGGTATGTGCATGTATGCATGGAGTCCTATTAATTATATATGATGGGCAAGAAAGGGGTGAGAGATCTTCATCTCTTAAACCTTCCCCAAATCTAACCCTGGCAAGCGAGGAGACTACTCGCTCATTAGGGAATTGAAGAACATTTATCTAGGGCAGAGAATAAAAGATCTAACTAATGCAAGGAATTCAATTTAACTAGGGCAAGAATAGAAATTTAACCTAGGGCAGAAAATAAAGAACTTACAAATTGATGCTCTCCAAAAGAAATCTGAATTTTATTAATAAAGGGAGGCATAAACAAATACAAGGAATTGGGCTTCTATTTATAGGACATAGAAACCCTGGGTTAGAATTGATTCGTACATCTGCTTTTACAAAAATGCCCTCTAAGAAAAGACCTAGTCAAAGATCCGCGCCGCCTCTGAAACTTGGTAAAAAATTAAACTTCTACGAGCTCTGGATGGCCGCGGAACCGTGGCCTCGGCATGGGTTGGGCCGCGGTTCCGCGGCCCAATGATGGCACTGGAGGCTTATTTTTCCTGGGCTTTTTCTTGGACTCTTGGGCTTCTTATTTCTTTGGTTCTTCTATTAAAATAGCTTCTAGGTTTCTACCAGATCTCCAGTGAACAATTGCAGTGGGCTTTTAACCGTACGCTTTGTAATCTTGGACCTTGCGTTGCCATGTACTGATCTTTGTGTAGGCTTTATCAAAATCCTTCTGTTTGCTGGTTGTAGTTCCACTTTTGCATCGTCTTTTCTCTTTTTTACTGTTTTAGATCCAAGAACCTGTAACCTATAATATATAGCAGACATGCGTCAAAAGCACCTGTTTATTTATAAACGAATAAGAATGGGAATATAATAATACAATATTATGGTGTGAACAAATACCCCCAAACTTATCTTTTGCTCGTCCTCAAGCAAACTTATTTTTATTCTGGACAAAAAACCTAACCTCACTTTCACAGGGAAACGCGATTGCACTGAGCACGCGCAACAAGCCGTTAAACCTCTAGGTGTCCCTAGTAGGAGGAGTGTTGTCTCCTGAGAGTTTTCAGCGGATACTACCCATAAAATCCTATCAATTCGGCTTTTCGACTTTTGTTCTCCAATTAGGTTTTCTTACAAGGAATTCTATTATCGTCGACTCATAAATCATCCACCCATATTCTTCACACTTCCTCATCATTTAACTTAAGATTATATATATTCTGTAGACTTACTTAGCTTTCGGCATCTCTTAAGTTTTCCTTCTAGGGTTCCATCTCCACTTAGGAATTTTTATCAACTCTATTAAAGATACAAGTTCTATTCTTCACTCCTTTCTTTCATCTAAACTCCAATCACATACCCCTACGTGTGTGTATAAATCACCCCTACACTTGGAAATTCAAATCAAGCAATCATACTCGTGTCCTTTTGTCCAAAGCATTTATTAATTGGTGAATTTTTAAATGAATTTTGCTTACACATCCTTCATGCGACCGTTAATACTTCTTGAGGTACCAACGACCGATTACAAGATGTGTTTGCATATTAAAGCATAATTTCCTAGTCTTGCAACACCCAAGGCTTTAGCAGTGACTCCTAAACCAGTTGGTCTAAGGCACTAAGTGATGAAGCACCCTCGCTAAATATTTTCCTATTTTTGCAGCCTTAAGTAATCACAAAAATCAGTGTACATTTTTTTTCTTTATTCACTTTTTTTCTTTTATTTTCTTCGTACTAAAGACTTTAGACAAGAGCATTTCAAGGTCTCCTCTACTATTCCAAGTTTCAAGGTGCGTGTTAGTGCAATTTGTAGGGTATACATTTTCAGAATCTAGACTTAAGCTAGGAATTATTTTTCAAACTTATACTCTAATAAAAATATCAATACTTTTCTCTTGTTTTGACTTAGCCCAAGAATTGAACTCAAAATTTGCCTATTTCTAAATAAACTACAAAGACATACACTTTCTACCGTTAAATTTTAAGGAAGATTATTTTTAGGGTTTTTAATTTACTGAGTCTAAGATTTAGTTGTTCCTAGCTAAGAAACCTATTTGTCAAACTTAAGTCAAATAAGGCCAAAATTGAATACATTAATTTTTATAATTTTTGAGATTTTTCAATTTTTATGGGTTTTCAAATAAATATGCAAATACAAAAATATGTACATATGAATGCGAAGGAAGAAGACGTACCGAGCATACCCCCAAACTTGAACTTGACAATGTCCTCACTGTCATGCTACACCAAGAGGGTCAAAATGCCGGCACTCCCCTGTTTATTTATTTATAATTTTTTATTTTTTTAATTTTTTTAATTTTTTATAGAAAAAAAACAAAAAATATATGTACATATATACAACAAGGTTCCCCCCAAACTTAAGCTTGGCCTTACACAAGCCAAAGGTTAGCACCAACCATTCAAAAATCTTATCGAGGTAATGGTCGAGTTGGTGAAAGAATGGAGTGGAAAGAAAGGAAATGAGAAGCACACGAGACCGTGTGGAGGTAGAAACGGGATACGGTCTCGGTGGGGGCGAAGAATGGCGGAAAGGAGAAGGAAGTGGAGTACGATCTTGAGGGTGTAAATCGAGTGAATAAATTAGCGCAATTTGTGATGACCGATGTGTTAAAAGGGATTGTGCTAACCTATCAACCCGTCGAGAAATGGGGTCAAATCTCTCAAGATTCGCAAGAAGGCATGGGTACGCCGAACTTGGTATTGGAGACGAAAGCGTAACGGTCTGTTGTACGGTCGGAACGATAGGAAGGACGAAAGGGAGTGAATTAGGGATAGTCTCATTCTCACTGTAGTAAACTGTCTCGAACTTGAAAGATTCCATCAATAGTTCGAAACTACTGTAAGCAACCGAGTCTGATGGTTCAACTAACTCATCTGAAAATTCAAAGGACTCAAACTCGGGCGGTGAGTCATCAACATCGTCCAAAAAGTGATACACTCATAAGTGTTATCGGCTGTGAGAACCGTGTCAGATTCAAAGGAAAATTTTTCAAGCTCACAGTCTTCAAGCATGATCTTTTGCGTGGTCGGAACGATGGAAAGGAGGGAGGGTGATTTAGTTAAAGGTTCAAGAGGATGAATTGGAAAATCCGACACATCAAACAAGAATGGTCCAACCTCAATATTATCCTCAATACTTTCCTCAATATTATCCTCATAATTCTCCTCAATATTTAACTCATCCATGCTATTATCATCAAAATCAAGACGCATATGAAGTTCGGAAGAAACATCTAATGACTCGGGATGATGAATTGGACATAAAATTTCAATCAAATCGACAGGTTCATCATCCGAAATATTCCCGGCGTCTATATCCTCAATCAAGTGAAATCAATTTTTTCTGACACCTCCTCAAAAGCATGGATATTTATCAATTTAGGTTCTAGATTGGAGGTGTAAAGATCAAACGGATTAGGTGCGGTTTCACTCGAAAGGGATTCTTCACAATCTGGCAAATCAAGCACTACAAAATCACACAACTCGTTTTTATTTTCAACTGGTGAACTATTTGGGACAATCGATGGAAAACCGGAGTTGTGGGCTTCAATTGGGTATGGGTAGGTTTGATTTGGAAATCCTCTCAAATTTGCACTCTGTCCAACCGCCTTCTTATACATTGAAAAATTTGTAGCAAGTTGGAAACTAGCTACCGGTTCAGTAGATTGCATAAGGGCGGCTATGGACGCATCCACATTCCTAACCATTTTGTTTGTTGCTGAAATATAAGCTGCCAACGACTGTTCCAAACTAGACATGGGTGGTGAAGGGATTTCGGTAAAAGATTCAAAATTGGTTGGATACGTGAAACTCCCAAAAGGCTGTGTAGAAACAGTGTCTAGTGAAGGTGGGAAAGTCGAGTAGGACTGGTAGGAATTGGATGGTTGGACAGGAGTAGGATCAACACTTGTATAAAAAGGTGAATGGACTTGTTGATCCCTAGAACTAGATGAGTGGAGAAGGGTGAAAGATCGGCTACGAGATTGAGCAATATGCTTAGCTATGGACATCGGTTTAGGAGTTACAGCAGGACTAGAAAAAGTGGTATCAACGTACGAAGGTGGTGAAGGTTGACATGGTTGACACAAAGTGGGTTGCAAAGTCGAACTGTTTCTCCTAGACGCTTCTATTTGATCTTTCAAAGAAAATTTGGGCATGGAGGGATCATCTTTAAATCGACCGAAACAATTGACGTACGAAACAAAGTTAGGTTCAGGATACCAAAGTTCGGCAAGAGATTTGTGATGTGGGGTACCCATGATAGAAGAAAGAGAAGAGAAAGAAGGTAGGTGGTGCAAGGATTTCTTCGCGGCAAACTTTGCAAGTTTTGTTAAAAAGTATTTTCCTTTTTCCTTTTTCTCTATATTTGGAAATTTTGCAAAAAGATTTTTTGAAAAGAGACTTTGACACAAATGCGATCAACCAAAAATGCACAATCAGGCCTAGATCTAGGGTCACCTAGGTCAGCTAGACAGCTCCTAACTGTTCCAAAGGGCTAGAAATAAGACCTCAAACCGCCTCTTCACCGCTAATTGCGGCCAGATAAGTGCCAGGTGAGTGGGAGGCTCCCCGCTACAAGTAGAGGTCCTAATTAAGTAACCACTCGCCTTGGTCACACTTTCCTAGACACCGCAAAGTCAGGTTAGGATTAACGGCTGATTCCTATAACTAGTCCTCTGTTCTATTGAGCTCGAAGTCCTTAGGGCTGAGTCTAGTATTTTTTTAATTAAGATATGGTCAATGCAAATGCCTTATGTGATTTCTGGAGTCCTGGGAAGGGTGATGAAATCCCCACCCAATTTGAATTGGTCAAAAGCCCCTTAAAGTCAGTTTTAAAGATATGCAAAACAGAAAAATCACTTGCAATCAAATCTTTTTATTTTATGCGCGGCGCAAAGAATTCTGCACAAGATTGTTATTTGGAAGGGGAAAGATTTTTTAAGCGCAAAGAATCCTGCAGGAGATTTTTCAGAAGATATATCGGAGATTTGCAGAGGAGGAGATCAGAAGACTTACAGGTTTTTCTTTTTTAGCCGCGCTTCTGCCTTTTTTGGGGAACCGATCCGTTACCTCCACCGTGGAACCGCCGCGAATAGCCCCTCCGACCGCGGATCCGCCGCCAGTTGGTCGCTTCGGCAGGTTTTTTTTGTGTCACTAGATATCCACGGTCCTTCTTGTTGACTCGGTCCTCCAAATTTCTTCTGTTATCTGTTGTGATATTCCTCTGTTTGTTCGGATTTGATATTTGCTGTTTTGATCTCTAGAGATTTCCAGATCCGAACTTGATTGTAGATCCTGCAAAATTCAAACAAAGATACCCTTCACAAAATAACAAAATGATAAATTTTTATATATTTTTTTTATTTTTCCATTTTTATGATTTTTTTAATTTAGATTAACCCGAAATTGCAAAAAGGAAATACTACGCCATCCCCGGCAACGGCGCCATTTGATTTGTCTGAAAAACTATCTATTAACCGCAATCAAGAATGGCGTCGCTTTGCAGCTAGCCGGTGAGTACGGGTCGGCCCACAGGGATGTTGTGAATTTCCTATTCGCTCAAACGAGTTAATTCCGATGGGAGCCGGATTGATTATTAAATCTAAAAACTAAATTAATCTATATCTAAATCTTACTAGGGTTAGGTCTAGGTTAAGTTTGGAAAGTCAATAAATCTCACCGCTTTCTATACCCATATGAAGATCTAATTAGGTGTTATGGTAATTATTAATAAAAGGGATTAGAACCATTTGGAAAGATGTTTCTTCCTCTAGGTTCTTGTCCTTCCTTTATCAATCCTTACCCTAACCTCCATGGAAAACAATCACAACCGGGCCTTTATACTACGGTATCACTGCTACCTCGAGGGATAGGGTGCCGTAGGGAGCGGTATGCGCATGTATGCATGGAGTCCTATTAATTATATATGATGGGCAAGAAAGGGGTGAGAGATCTTCATCTCTCAAACCTTCCCTAAATCTAACCCTAACAAGCGAGGAGACTACTCGCTCATTAGGGAATTGAAGAACATTTATCTAGGGCAGAGAATAAAAGATCTAACTAATGCAAGGAATTAAATTTAACTAGGGCAAGAATAGAAATTTAACCTAGGGCAGAAAATAAAGAACTTACAAATTGATGCTCTCCAAAAGAAATCTGAATTTTATTAATGAAGGGAGGCATAAACAAATACAAGGAATTGGGCTTCTATTTATAGGACATAGAAACCCTATGTTAGAATTGATTCGAACATCTGCTTTTACAAAAATGCCCTCTAAGAAAAGACCTAGTCAAAGATCCGCGCCGCCTCTGAAACTTGGTAAAAAATTAAACTTCTACGGGCTCTGGATGGCCGCGGAACCGCGGCCTCGGCATGGGTTGGGCCGCGGTTCCGCGGCCCAATGATGGCACTGGAGGCTTATTTTTCCTAGGCTTTTTCTTGGACTCTTGGGCTTCTTATTTCTTTGGTTCTTTTATTAAAATAGCTTCTAGGTTTCTACCAGATCTCCAGTGAACAATTGCAGTGGACTTTTAACCGTTCGCTTTGTAATCCTGGACCTTGCGTTGTCTTGTACTGATCTTTGTGTAGGCTTTATCAAAATCCTTCTGTTTGCGGGTTGTAGTTCCACTTTTGCATCGTCTTTTCTCTTTTTCACTGTTTTAGATCCAAGAACCTGTAACCTATAATATGTAGCAGACATCCGTCAAAAGCACATGTTTATTTATAAAACGAATAAGAATGGGGAATATAATAATATAATATTATGGTGTGAACAAGATCCAAGCTCCCTTTTGTGGGTTTTGTGGTGAAAAACTATTTAGTTTTGGAAAAGAAAAAGTAAAACTCTTGATTTAATTCAAAAGAAAGAGGAAGGTTTAGAACCTTGAAGAAGAAGAAGGAGGCACAGACCTTATTTTTTTTTCTTAGAGAGAAAAAAAGATCCTGAGATATTTTCATTATCTTTTCCTTTATAGGCTACACACTTTACATATAGCCCCTTGGGCTTTACAAAATGGCACTTTACCCATCCCATGCCTTATGTGCTCATTTCTTTTGCACATAAGCCATGGGCTTTACAACAATTTGGCTTTATGCCCATTTTGCTTACATTCATGCATAAAAAATTACATCAAAATTATTTATTACATGATTTTTTAATTTCGGCACAGGGGAGGCCGGCCGCGGGGCTCGACTTGGGTATGGGCCTACTAGCTTAGGCTTGGGCCCGCTTACTTGGGGTTGACCTTGACTTTAACTTGGTCAACCGGGTGCAAATTTTGACCCCAACACTAATGTCTCAGTTGATTGGCCAACTCGAAATGGGATGAAGTGAGCCGATTTTGTGAGTCGATCCACAATAACTTATACCACATCGTTACGTTTTGTGCTGTGAGGAAGTCCAGTCACAAAATCCATTATGATGTGTTCCCACTTCCATTCTGGGATAGGTAATGGTTGAAGTAATCCAGCAGTCCTGTGATGTTCAGCCTTTACTTGCTGACACACCACACATTTAGCGACGCTTCTGGCTACTTCACGCTTCATTCCGTGCCACTAGTAATTTTGACGCAAATCTTTGTACATCTTTGTACCTTCAGGGTGTACTGAGTAAGGAGAGCTGTGAGTTTCTTTTATTAACTCTTCCCGAATAGAACCTTTTGGTACACACATTCTGCTGCCGTATCTCAATGATCCGTCTTCATGGATGATGAAGTCTGTTCTGAGTCCATTCTCCACTTGTTCTCTGATCTTTTGCAACTTAGCATCACTTGCTTAAGCTGCTTTGATCTGATTGACAATGGTAGATTGAACTTGTAAGTTCATCAAACTTGAAACGTTATCTGGTATGACCACTTCAATCTCCATCTGATGTAAGTCTTGTTGAAGCTTCCACTGAGCGATGAGTTTCATTTCTAATGGTTGGCGACTAAGGGCATCAGGTACTACATTCACCTTCCCTGGGTGATATTTCAGGTTGATGTCGAAGTCCGCCATCAATTCTAACCATCTTCTCTGCCGCATATTAAGCTCCTTCTGAGTAAACACATATTTCAGACTCTTGTTATCTGTGTATATGTCCACTCGTTCACCAAGAAGATTATGACGCCAAATCTTAAGAGCAAAGATTACGATCGCCAACTCCAAATCGTGCGTCGGGTAATTGTGCTCATGAATCTCCAGCTGTCTTGAAGCATAAGCCACAACTTTACCGTGCTGATGTAGAACACATCCTAATCCCTTACCGGATGCATCACAATGCACTTCAAAACCTCCAGTTTGATCCGGTATGACGAGAATAGGCGCTGATGTCAACCTTGACTTGAGTTCTACGAAGGCTTATTCGCATGCTTCTGACCACACAAAGTCTTCATCTTTACGTGTGAGCTTGGTCAGGGGTGTTGCTATCTTCGAAAATCCTTCAATGAACCTTCTGTAATATCCAGCTAGACCTAAGAAACTTCGAATGTCCTTCACTGACTTTGGTGTCAGCAATTCGCTTACTGCTGAAACTTTCGCTGGATACATAGAGATTCCTTCGCCTGATATAATATGTCCGAGAAAACCAACTTGATCTAGCCAAATTTCGCACTTGCTAAACTTGGCATAGAGTTGATGTTGTCGTAGAGTTTCCAGGACAATTCGTATGTGCTCAGCATGTTCTTTTCGACTCTTAGAATACACCAGGTTGTCGTCGATGAAGATGACAACGAACCTGTCTAAGTACTCTCAGAAAACATGATTCATTAGGTTCATAAATATTGCTGGTGCGTTGGTCACTCCAAATGGCATCACAAGAAATTTGTAATGTTCATAACGAATTCTGAAAGCCGTTTTGTGGATATCAGATTCCTTGACCTTTACCTAATGATAACTCGAACGAAGATCTAACTTGGAGAAAACACAAGATCCACTTAGCTGATCAAACAGATCGTCGATGTGCGGGAGTGGATACTTGTTCATTATTGTTACTTCGTTCAAGACTCTATAATCGATGCACATTCTGTATGAACCTTACTTCTTCTTCACAAGCAGTACGGGTGATCCCCAACTTGAAGTGCTGGAACGAATCCATCCTTTCACCAACAATTCGTCCAACTGAGTTCGAACTTCCTTCAAACCATCCGGACTTAATCGATACGGTGCTTTGATCACCGGTTGTGTTCCTGCTACTAAATCAATGCTGAATTCAAGAGCTCGATCGGGAGGCAAACCTGATATATCATCAGGAAACACATCGTTGAACTCTCGAACTACTTCTGGCTTTGATCCTTCCTTCGCTTGAATTGCCGCAATCACCGCCTTCTTTGGTTTCTCCTTGTAAGTACTTAGCTCCAGGGTACGGTCTCTACTTTTGAAATAGAAAACCGGATGCTCTGGAATCTCGAATACTACCCTCCTTTGACGACAGTCAATGGTAGCATAAAATGTTCCGAGCCAATTCATACCTAGAACCACATCAAAGTTCAGTATATCCAGCACCTTGAAGTCAGCATAGAATGTTGGCTATAGTACCCTCAAGTCAATTATTGGATCGCAGGCACATGATTGCAATGATTGAGGGGGGGCCTATACCAGTAGGACAGTCTTGCTCGAGATGATAGTATGCTATCTGGTTTGTTTTTATCATCGTGTACATATTTCAGGTGACATTACATGAGAGTTGGGTGGTCTATAAACATATCCTTAAAGTATCCCTAGTCGTGGGAGTTTCGAGACTAGGCATCGATACTCTATGAGTAGACTAGTGTATACGGATCGAGACCCCGACGAGGGGCGGTGGCCGGTCTCACAAGTCATTGGTGTCAGTTGGTTCACCTAAGATGTATACATGTGCTCATTGGGTTATGAGTACACCGGACAGACTGGACGGGAACATGCTAGTTGGTATTATACCTATGTCGGATGGCAGTTCCCTTGTGACATGTGTACAGGTTAGTCTATCAACCTGAGATCGTCATTTTTCTCATGTGAGTTCCCACTGTGCTTTAACTACTACCCTACCACGGCTCAAAGGAGTCGTACAAACAGGTTTTAGTTGGGTACAGGCCCGAGCCACATGGAGGCAGTGAGCGGATCATCAGGGGATTCGTCTCTCCCGGTATTGGGGGTTGATGTCGCGGTGTGCACGGGTGGCCATCACCAAAAATTCTTGGCCAAGGTAGTCGAGAATTACTGATTCGGATCAGTAGTTTCTCAGGTGGTGATGAGCTTCATACCGACACTGAATATTACGTTATTAGGGGTCTGGCTTTATCCACCTCCCTAGACCCGATATGCGATACTCATAGATTAACGAACCGGATTGTACGGATATTGTCACTGTCAGGCTCAGTAGGGTTTCAGGACGAGTTTTCTCGTCGGCCTCCCTTTCGCTCAATACCTGGATAGCCGTTACGTACAGCTAGTGTCACTGACGTGCTTGTGGTTAAAACCCACTGCCAGCATATTGACGAGTCTTTAGAGTCCCACACAGAGGGTTTCCCTGGTTCGGGCGAAACATTGTAGAGGCCGTATGGTTTTATGGTAGGGTTCGATCATATACGTGCACTTGTGCACGGATCATGATCGAACGGATAATACTAGTGGGCTTTGGTTTAAGCCGGATCCTAGTATTATATTATTGGATTACTTTCGTCTCATTGTATTTGTATTCAGTCAGAATACGGATGTGGGTATGTATATACGGATGAGGGGTATTCTTGTAATTCGTTACAAGATAACTTTAATTAATGTCATTTCTTTTTGAATTAAACATTTTGGTTTAAATGTTTAATGGTGGAAAGTGTGACTCATTCTTGGCATGACTTGGATTTTGTCTTGGCTAAGATATTTGTTTTGAGCTTGTGAGATATTTATAGTATGGAGGCAGATCTTTGTTTAGTGGAGATTTTCTTTAGTTGAGCACACAATCAAATATCTCACAACACTCAAAAGAAGCAGCCACTTCATTTTCTTTCTAGGCTTGCTCACATGCTTTTTTCTTTGAGCTTCATACTTTTCTCCATGGGCATCTTCTTCAACCTCCACCCATCCCTCTCAGGAGTTGAGAATCCATGGGTGTTTTGAGACAAAGTATTCGCACACTCTCTCTACTTCACCTTGGGTATCTAGGCTAGCAAACCGGATGCCCGAGTTGCTTCGGTTTTGAAGCGGGAGCCCGTATAAAGAATCCTCAACATGGATCCTCTTCGACAAGAGAGATCGGAGAGCGACCTAGTTCGAGACAGCCACAACGAGCTTGAGGCAGAGGTTGAAGACCAAAGGACACGGATCGATCGGTATAAGCTCTCTAAACTCTTTTTACAGAACTAGTATAGGGTTAATGGCACGATCCGTCATTAAGGATTTCGTTAGCGCCAAGTTTTAAAAGTTTTTGTTCCGCATTTGGCCACGGAAAGATGGCCGGGGCACTGCGTAGCCTTACATGGTATCAGAGCCAACCCATGAACCGCATACTAGTTGGTTTAGACGATGTTAAGGTATCGAAACCGAAACAACTCCAAATCAATACCCAACACATTCCAGTTTCTATCAAATTTTATATAGTCTTCAAAAATATTTTAGTAACTGCAGAAAACTACTAACATGACCACTTGACTACACCCCAAATACGAACCAATTCCACCAGGAAAAAACGGAGCACAATGCTTCAGAATCCAAGTTGGCCGGCCATTGTTGGGAATCTGGACTTTGTATTTGGGTTGTGGTCTGGTCTCTGGAATATTGGTTTAGTGGTATTGCTAGTTTTTCCAAGTTCGGATATGGATGTATCTACTTGTTTGGGGGCTATTCGGGGTTATTTCAAACTCGATAGTTTCTAACATTGTTTAAAGTTTACAGTACTTACATTACTATCTACGACCGTGAATGTCATTAGAGCAGTACAACTTGTGTAATTGCTATAGTTCTTTTAGACAGGTTTGCGAACGTGACATTCATATTGATATTCTGTGTTGTGCTGTATTGTTGCGGATTCGTCATGGTGGATAGCTTGGGTGCAATGTTAGTACAGTTTAGTTTTACTTGTGCATTTGATATAGCAGGGCAAGCGTCCGACTTGTGGACTGTCGTCACTGCCTGTTTGTATATTATTCTTTTGGAACACGACCGGGTTGAGGTCTATGTCACCGTTATACATATTTTCTTTTCTGTACTATGATTACCCCGCGATGGAGTGCACGGATAGCCGGGTTCTGGAGGGCAACGGGTCCGCATCTCATGGCGTTGAGAAGAAGGGGCCCCCACTCTAGAATTGGCGGGCTATTCGCCGCACTCGTAGGGGGTACAAGTTGACCCAAGGAGGGGTGCTCAAGTTACCGGATTCTGTGAAGTGCTGGGTGGCCCATTCACTTTGATGAAGGGGGCTGCCTCACTTCTGGTTTTAACGGGTAACTTGTGTTAGTTGTATGTATGCCCTAGAGGCCAGTATTGTACAGATGATGTATATTATATTGGATGCTTGGACATATATAGAGATGACTTTCTTGCTCGATATGATAGTATGCTATCTGGTTACTCTTTATCTTAACATGTACCTAGTCTCTTTAAACTGTCTTATGGTTACATGTTGGTAAAGCCCTTAGGATGTGTACTTGACTACCTGGACTATGATGCAGATCATACTAGTGGGGACATGGTAGTCCACAGGTACATCCTTCAAGGTCCCTAGTCGTGGGTATATCGAGATGGGGTATCGATATACCAGAGTAGACTAGCGTATACGCTTCTCGACCCATGAGATGGGCGATGGATGATCCCATATCCATTGGTGTTTGACATCAGAGATGGTGTACGGGTGCTCAGTGGAGACTGGGTACACTGGACGGACTCGCCGAGAACTCCCAGATGGTATTATACCTCACGTCAGATGGCAGTTCTCAGGTGACACTTGTACAGGTTAGTCTGTAGACCCGAGATCGTCATAGAGTCTTGTGTGATTCCCACTGTGCTTTGATCTCCACCTTACCACGTCCATGAGGGCGTGCAAAACGGTGGTCTTTGGGTACAGTCCCGAGTCATATGGAGGCAATGAGCGATAGAAGGGGTTTCGTCTCTCCCGGTATTGGGGGTTGATGTTGCGCTGTGCTCGATTGGCCGTAACAGGGAAGTCCCTGGCCAGGGCTGATCAGAGATTTGCTGGTAAGTGTTACCAGTAGTTTCTCGACCCGTTATGAGCCTCGCATCGGCACGACTTATCGGTTATTGGGGTCTGACGTTTACCACCCCTAGACTTGATATGCGACGTATCAAACGAACAAACCGAACTGTACGGTAAGTGTTACTGGTTGGATTCACAGGAGTGTGAGCGGGCTAGCTCGTCGATCTTCTGGTCGCTCAATACCTAGATGGCCGTTACGTTTAGCAGACCGCTTGCGGCTTGTGGGTGCTTGATATGATCATCATCTGCTACCGGCGTATTAACGAGTCTTTAGAGTCCTACACAGAGGTTTCCTGGCTCAAGCGAAACGAAATAGGAGCGCATATGAGATATGTGCGGGACCGAGAATAATGCGCGTATGTGATACCGCATTTCATTCTCGCGATAAATGTTTCGATTGGTTATATTCAATATGACCTAGTTATCGAATCATTGATTCGATAAATCGATACATTGAATACTAGTCGGTTATGTGCGACATGACCGGATCATTGAATCAAATGTTGATTTAATGATTTAATGTATAATTATATATTTGATATATTACTTTGCATTAACTAGTATTGGTTCACTTTATATGGATTTTCTCACTTGATGTGCAAGTTGTATATGTGATATACTTTTGTGTACATATTTGTATCATGTTTGATGATACTTGATTATTTAGTTAAGTATATAGAATTAAACCATGGTTAATTTGATAATTAGGGTTTTGCATATTCATTTATTTATTTATTTGTTTCATTTATTTATTTGGAAATGATTTAAAGAGAATGGTGGCTTTCTTTTGTCTTTAGTTGAAGCTTCATGAAGCCTTGACTTTTTCCACCATTCTTGTCCTCATGCTTAACCCTAACTCTCCAAATGACCATGGTTTATTCTCTACACTTAACCCTTGTTAGATTATGATAAGTATGCATTTTTTCTTTTCAATTTTAATAACTTATCATAAAACTAGCTTCTTCTTCTCCTTCTTCTTCAAGATAGAAACCTTGTTGCCATCAATGGCAACTTGAGTTCTAGTGAGAGAAATCCAATTCTAAAGTGAACTCACTTCCTATTTCTTCACCCTCTACCTCTTGCCAAGTTGTTTTGGGTGTTTTCTTCACAAGTTTCACCACTTGATGAAGTCGGAGCTTGAACTTGCGATGCCTCGACGTAGATCATCCTCGGCACGAAGCCGACGACCTAGTCCGCCCTATTCTCCGGTGAAGCCGACGTTCGAGTTTGGGAATCGAGATGGACAGTGAGAGGATGCCTACGTGGAGCCAAGGAAGAGGATAACCGGATCTACAAAGGTTGTAGCATCTAACCTTTAGTTAATTTGTTAAGTAGTTTTGTATTTCGCCTAGAATTCTAGTCAAAGATCCGCGTTAGGGTTTCGCGGCACCCATAATTTTTGAAATAGGCATGGTTGATGCCTTGTGAGACCTCTATAGGGTGCCTAGGAACCTTTCACTAGTATCAGAGCCTAGCTAGAGCCTTAGGCGAAGTCTAGACGCAATTTGAAGCCCGAACGAACCCGAAACCCTAAACCAAACATGCTCTCTGTACATTTTCTAAAATCTGGGATTTTTCAATATTAAAAATGCTTAAAAAATTCAGCAGGGAATTCTAAGAATTACGATGCAAATTTTTTCCAATGAACAGTGATAAGCGCGGCGGAACCGCGGCCTAAGCCAGCTTAGGCGGCGGTTCCGCGGCGGCTTGATGACGTCATCCCTCCTCCTCTGCACAGTAATTCATAGTTTCTGCAGCTGAGTTTTATGGGTATTTTTAATAATTATTCCAGAGTTTAATTTTCTGGGGTGTTTTAGAGCTTCGATAGTTCGATCGGATTATCAAATTTCGTCTGTGTATTTCCGGATAATTTTTTGAATATGTTAAAAAGTTCGACCGGATATAAATACCCAATTTTTCCCCTGTCGGGAAATTTCCAAGTGTTGGATTTTTCCGTAGTTTAACGACGTTCTAAGTAGTGCAAGTAACGCGATGGACCCTCTAGAAGACAACAAACCTTAACTCGATTATGTGACCGTCTTGAACTGCCCTTTGAATCTTCGGGTTTGGGGCAGTACGGCGTGCCACATGTGAGGCGTTGGCTTGACCCTTCTACGGCTGGACCGTTGGTACTGAGGCACGAACTGAATGTTGTTAGACTTATTTCATGTGTTGAGCTGTATCGGGAAAACTTGGGTATTCGACTGTTCGATCGGAAAGTTTAACATTTTCTGTTTATCTGGAATGTGATACAATAATTGGAATTCACAAACAGTTATGAGATAACTGAATGAATGTTATAAATCTAGCAGTTTAGTCCCATATGTTATTGAAAAGAGTTTTCGATAATGAGACTAAAATGCGGGATTTATATCTGTTAGGCATGTGATGTCTAAGTATTTCATTTGATTAGGCATGCGATGTCTAAAGAAGTTGCGGATTCCAATTGTTGTAGTTTTACACTTTCTTTTCTGTGACCGTAAGTGTAATATGTGATATCGCTGGTTTCGTTGCTATATGTCAACGACAATTGGGATGCGCATATTTACTTACGTTGATGACATGTGATGTTATGTGTTGCTGGATATGTTATATTGGATCGTCGTGTTTGAATAGCCGGGGGGTTTTTATGTGAGATGAGTGTTTTTCATTTTCATTCATGTAAAAACTTGTATGTAATATTCTTTTATTTGGGGCACTTCCAGGTAGCGGAAGTTGTCACCTTTTGTATATTATTTACTTTTCCGCATTAGGATAGACCCAAGGAGGGGAGCACAAGTAACCGGGTTCTGGGGTCCAGTGGGAGACCAACTCGAGGAGTCGAGTCCGGGTCTCCTAACCCTAGAATTGGCAGGGTTGCTTGCCGCTCTCGTAGGGGTCTAGGGGTGTGGGATTGGCTATTCATCACGACCGTGGAATCCGTGTTTTATACTGGCTCGTATTGAAAACACGGACGTCCTAGTATATCCAATATTTCATATGTTTATTCTGCTGCGATATCTGTGTTGTGATTCTGTGATGGATATAGTATATAGTATATATGATATATTATATAGATATTACTTATGTTTTACACCCGCGCTAGCCCTGCCCTGCTCTGTCGTTAGTTACCTAACCTAACGGTGCACGAGGGGACATCGAGGCGAATGCAGATGGCATAAGTGTACGTCATATCTATCTGTGATGTTTAGGTATTTAAATGATGGGACTTCATTAATGTGATTAATGAAAGATAAGAAACGTAAGATGTTGTAGAATCGAATTTTAAAATAAAACAGGTAGCTGCAGTTTTTGCTTTGCACAGCGGTATATATGATATACCCTGCACCTTATTCGATGAGGAAAGGACCGAGATCCCTTCACCGGGAGTGACTCCTTTAGTAATAACTAGCAGATGCTACACACTCGGTTTGCTTTTGACTGCTTTTGGGTTTTTTGCTTTGCACAGCGATATATATGATATATCCCGCACCTCATTCGACGAGGAAAGGACCGAGATCCCTTCGCCGGGAGTGACTCCTTTAGCAAAACTAGAAAAGCCTCAAAATCACTCCATTTCAAAACTTCATTTGATTCTACAACGATATCAAGTTCATTACGCTCATGGTTTTCAGAAAAACCTGCGTAGCCCTCCGTCAATTCAGATATGTAATATTCAGTATTCGTGCTACGGTTGTTTGGCATGCGTCAAGGCGTAGTGTACGGTAGCTGATTATTACTTATCTGCAGCATGAGATGCGATTGGATTAAGGTATTCGTACGGCGTTGTTTGGCATGCGTCAAGGGTCGTACGGGTGGGTTTAATTCGATCACGAATTGTACGGGTTGAACTTGACTAGCGGACTATGGGTTGTTTGGCATGCGTCAAGGTCATAGCACGCTAGGGGCAAAAGCATTATCGGGAATTTCAAGTGTTGAAATTTGCAATGAGATTGCATACCTTCTATGAGATAGTTGGATCCCGATACCCACTGCGAGTAAGAGTTACTCCTGGGAGAGTTTTACACATTGCAATTAGCTGATCAAGTAGGTGTCTAGAAAGGTGTTAACGAGGTTACGCCTCTGGGAAAACGAGGTTTACATTAATTAGGTTCGTGCGAAAGCACGGGGGACCTCCCTCAAAGTACCGACACTGGCCTGGCTGAAAGATTGGCGAACTTGTAGTGTGTAATTAATCCCGGCTAGTCTTTCCTTTTAAGGTTTGAAGGAAGATTTGATAAAAAGCAGTGGGAGCCATCCTGATTAGATAAGATAATAACCAATCTGATCTTGCACGAGCATACGCTAAAGTGTTTTCTTCTCTCTCTCTCCAGGTAGCGACCATTTCATGCCTTAATGAAGATAATAATATGGATGTATTGACCGAACCCGCAGGTTATACTGTGCTGGGGAACGTTGGTTCCGTTCTTTCTTATAAGAGTTATAGGAATGAACAGGATATAGGGGAATGCCAGGATTCCCATGCCACCCGAATGAAGAAAGTACATGTTGATGCATTTTCTTCGGGTGTGTTCGTTACTGAGAACTGTTTCTCCATTTGCTCTACGTCCTGGGTATTAGATACCGGGTCAGGATCCCATATATGTAATCAGTTACATGGGCTAAGGAAAGGTAGAGAACTTGGAGAAGGTGATAAAGACATTAGAGTTGGAAATGGTGCAATTGTTGCAGCTAAGACTGTCGGGGAATATCACCTTGTATTACCAACTGGTAATACATTGGTTCTGAACGAATGCTATTACATGCCGAACCTGATATGCAACATTATATCGGTTTCTTTATTAAGTAAAGAGGGATATAATTTTGTATTACAGGACAATGTTATGAACATTTTCCGTAACCAAAAGTTGGTTGGATCAGGCACGTTGTGCAATGGCATTTATGTTCTAAATCAATCAACAGTTCTGAGCATAACAAACACACACAAGAGGAAGAGTTCTGAACTCAATGAATCCTTCTTATGGCATTGTAGACTGGGTCACATCAATGTGACACGACTGGCTAAGTTGCATAAGGATGAATATTTGAAACCTTTCGAACTTTCATCTTATGACACTTGCCAGTCATGTCTCAAAGGCAAGATGACCAAAACTCCGTTTACGGGACACGGAGAAAGAGTTACCGAACTCTTGGGACTTATACATAGTGATGTATGTGGTCCCATGTCTACACATGCCAGGGATCGTTCTTCATACTTCATTACATTCACTGACGATCTCTCTAGCTTCGGGTATGAGTTCCTGATGAAACACAAATCAGAAGCTTTTGAGAAATTTAGGGAATATAAACAAGAAGTTGAGAACCAAACCGGAAAAAGTATTAAAATCCTTCGATCTGATCGAGGAGGGGAATACTTGAGCAATGAATTCCTGGACTTCCTAAAAGAGAATGGGATTCTCTCTCAGCTGACTCCTCCATATACACCACAGCACAACGGTGTATCAGAACGGAGAAACCGCACCCTATTAGATATGGTGCGCTCTATGATGAGCACAGCTGAGTTACCTATTTCCTTCTGGGGATATGCGCTTGAGACAGCCATGGACCTATTGAATAGAGTTCCTACCAAATCAGTGCCTACCACTCCATATGAGATATGGAAAGAGAAGAGACCACATCTTAATTACATTAAGATATAGGGTTGTCCAGCCTATGTCAAAAGATAGAATCCGGACAAACTCGAGGCAAGATCAGTCTTATGTAAGTTTGTAGGATATCCCAAGAATTCACAAGGGTATATCTTCTACCATCCCGAGGAACAAAAAGTGTTTGTTTCTCGACATGCCACATTCTTAGAAAAGAGTTTTCTTATGAAACAGACAAGTGGCATTGAGGTAAAACTGGAAGAGGCTCCAGCGACACAAACTATAACACAAGACATGGTAGAACCAGAGGATTCCGTAGTTTCCGATGAACCCCAGCCACTCCGCCGATCTAGTAGGGTTCCTCGCCAACCTGAGAGATACTACGGTTTTCTCATGGACGGTGGGAGCGAGGATTGCATCATGGAGGATGATGACCCAACTAGCTTCGAGCAGGCCATCACGAGTGGGGACTCAGTGAAATGGCAAGATGCTATGCGGTCCGAGATGGAATCCATGTACACCAACAAAGTATGGACTTTGGACGTTGCTCCTGAAGGGGTAAAACCCATTGGGAGCAAGTGGATCTTCAAGAAGAAACTTGGTGTAGATGGGAAAGTGGAGACTTTCAAAGCTAGACTTGTAGCAAAGGGTTTTCGTCAAAGACCAGGTGTGGACTATGACGAGACCTTTTCTCCAGTGGCTATGCTTAAATCCATCCGGATCATGCTTGCCATCGCTGCTTATCATGATTACGAAATCTGGCAAATGGATGTTAAGACCGCCTTTCTAAATGGTGATTTAGAAGAGTGCGTGTACATGACTCAGCCAGAGGGCTTCGTAGACAGTGGGAGCAGCGGGAAGGTGTGCAAGCTGCTTAAATCAATTTATGGATTAAAGCAAGCATCGCGGAGTTGGAACATCTGCTTTGACGTCGTTATCAAAGAGTTTGATTTCGTCAAAAATCCAGATGAACCTTGTATCTACAAGAAGGTGGCAGAGAGTAAGGTTGTCTTCCTCGTATTGTACGTGGACGACATACTCTTGATAGGAAATGATATTCCTATGCTGCAATCGGTCAAGCTCTTCTTATCACAAAGATTCTCTATGAAAGATCTTGGTGATGCCTCCTGCATATTGGGAATTAGGATCTATAGAGATAGATCCAAACGGATTTTGGGATTGTCCCAATCCAGGTACATTGACACCATACTAAAGAGGTTTAGTATGGAAGAGTCCAAGCGTGGGAACTTGCCCACGATCTCTGGAGTCACTCTCTCCAAAGAGATGTCTCCCAAGACTGATTTAGAGAGAGCTCGCATGCAAGGGATACCCTATGCTTCGGCAGTAGGCTCTATCATGTATGCGATGCTATGTACCAGACCCGATGTAGCATACTCACTAAGTATAGTGAGCAGGTATCAAGCTGATCCTGGAGAGAGTCACTGGACAGCTGTGAAGAGCATTCTCAAGTACTTACGAAGGACTAGAGAGATGTTCTTGGTGTATGGTAACGGAGAACTCCAAGTGGAGTCCTTTACCGATTCGAGCTTCCAGAGTGATAAGGACGACTCTAAGTCGCAGTCGGGCTTTGTCTTTACCCTTTACGGAGGGGAGGTTAGCTGGAAGAGTTCTAAGCAGGAAACCGTGGCAGACTCGACGATGGAGGCTGAATACATCGCTGCCAACGATGCTGCCAAAGAGGCTGTCTGGATCAAGAAGTTCATTACTAAACTTGGAGTGGTTCCATCCATTGAGCATCCAATACCTTTGTATTGCGATAACAATGGAGCGGTGGCTTTGGCCAAGGAACCCAGGTCCCATCAGCGATCCAGGCATATTCTGAGGCGGTATCACCTGATCCGGGAGATAGTTGATCGCCGGGAGATCGAGGTCAGGAGGGTCGACACGAAGAACAACACGGCGGATCCACTCACGAAGGCCATTCCCCAGTTACAGTTTGAGAGACTCTTCGGGATGCTCGGTATGCGATACTACAGCAGCTGGCCCTAGTGCAAGTGGGAGATTGTTAGTTGTATGTATGCCCTAGAGGCCAGTATTGTACAGATGATGTATATTATATTGGATGCTTGGACATATATAGAGATGACTTTCTTGCTCGATATGATAGTATGCTATCTGGTTACTCTTTATCTTAACATGTACACTAGTCTCTTTAAACTGTCTTATGGTTACATGTTGGTAAAGCCCTTAGGATGTGTACTTGACTACCTGGACTATGATGCAGATCATACTAGTGGGGACATGGTAGTCCACAAGTACATCCTTCAAGGTCCCTAGTCATGGGTATATCGAGACGGGGCATCGATATACCAGAGTAGACTAGCGTATACGCTTCTCGACCCATGAGATGGGCGATGGATGATCCCATATCCATTGGTGTTTGACATCAGAGATGGTGTACGGGTGCTCAGTGGAGACTGGGTACACTGGACGGACTCGCCGAGAACTCCCAGATGGTATTATACCTCACGTCAGATGGCAGTTCTCAGGTGACACTTGTACAGGTTAGTCTGTAGACCCGAGATCGTCATAGAGTCTTGTGTGATTCCCACTGTGCTTTGATCTCCACCTTACCACGTCCATGAGGGCGTGCAAAACGGTGGTCTTTGGGTACAGTCCCGAGTCACATGGAGGCAATGAGCGATAGGAGGGGTTTCGTCTCTCCCGGTATTGGGGGTTGATGTTGCGTTGTGCTCGATTGGCCGTAACAGGGAAGTCCCTGGCCAGGGCTGATCAGAGATTTGCTGGTAAGTGTTACCAGTAGTTTCTCGACCCGTTATGAGCCTCACATCGGCACGACCTATCGGTTATTGGGGTCTGACGTTTACCACCCCTAGACTTGATATGCGACGTATCAGACGAACAGACCGAACTGTACGGTAAGTGTTACTGGTTGGATTCACAGGAGTGTGAGCGGGCTAGCTCGTCGATCTTCTGATCGCTCAATACCTAGATGGCCGTTACGTTTAGCAGACCGCTTGCGGCTTCTGGGTGCTTGATATGATCATCATCTGCTACCGGCGTATTGACGAGTCTTTAGAGTCCTACACAGAGGTTTCCTGGCTCAAGCGAAACGAAATAGGAGCGCATATGAGATATGTGCGGGACCGAGAATAATGCGCGTATGTGATACCGCATTTCATTCTCGCGATAAATGTTTCGATTGGTTATATTCAATATGACCTAGTTATCGAATCATTGATTCGATAAATCGATACATTGAATACTAGTCGGTTATGTGCGACATGACCGGATCATTGAATCAAATGTTGATTTAATGATTTAATGTATAATTATATATTTGATATATTATTTTTCATTAACTAGTATTGGTTCACTTTATATGGATTTTCTCACTTGATGTGCAAGTTGTATATGTGATATACTTTTGTGCACATATTTGTATCATGTTTGATGATACTTGATTATTTAGTTAAGTATATAGAATTAAACCATGGTTAATTTGATAATTAGGGTTTTGCATATTCATTTATTTATTTATTTGTTTCATTTATTTATTTGGAAATGATTTAAAGAGAATGGTGGCTTTCTTTTGTCTTTAGTTGAAGCTTCATGAAGCCTTGACTTTTTCCACCATTCTTGTCCTCATGCTTAACCCTAACTCTCCAAATGACCATGGTTTATTCTCTACACTTAACCCTTGTTAGATTATGATAAGTATGCATTTTTCTTTTCAATTTTAATAACTTATCATAAAACTAGCTTCTTCTTCTCCTTCTTCTTCAAGATAGAAACCTTGTTGCCATCAATGGCAACTTGAGTTCTAGTGAGAGAAATCCAATTCTAAAGTGAACCCACTTTCTATTTCTTCACCCTCTACCTCTTGCCAAGTTGTTTTGGTTGTTTTCTTCACAAGTTTCACCACTTGATGAAGTCGGAGCTTGAACTTGCGATGCCTCGACGTAGATCATCTTCGGCACGAAGCCGACGACCTAGTCCGCCCTATTCTCCGGTGAAGCCGACGTTCGAGTTTGGGAATCGAGATGGATAGCGAGAGGATGCCTACGTGGATCCAAGGAAGAGGATAACCGGATCTACAAAGGTTGTAGCATCTAACCTTTAGTTAATTTGTTAACTAGTTTTGTATTTCGCCTAGAATTCTAGTCAAAGATCCGCGTTAGGGTTTCGCGGCACCCATAATTTTTGAAATAGGCATGGTTGATGCCTTGTGAGACCTCTATAGGGTGCCTAGGAACCTTTCAACTTGCCGTACTCGTAGGGGTCTAAGTTTTCATGACACAGGCTACCAACACGACCAGGGGAACGTCGGGTTTCACTTGTGGCTCAAAGGAAACCCAGGGCTCCCAGATTATCTGTATTGTTCTGTGATGCTTATCGCTTGTCTGTGATATTGCATTTATCATACCTGGAGTGATTATTATATATTGTTATATATATACTAGTAGATGTTGTATATGTTTTACACCCGCGCTTGTCCAGTCCCCGCTTTGTCATTAGTTAAGTAACCTAACGGGTGATGACGGGACCGAGTGGCGAATTCGGATGACATATACGTACATCATATTTTCGTTTTTTTGTGGAGTGATTAATTGATGAGACTGCGTTGATTCAGATCAATGCAAGAAAAACAGACCTATTCGATGTTGTTAGAACAATTTTTAAAAGCTGTTATTACAAGGACGTTTTTCTTTTGTTTTACACAGTGGTATTCGGTTATGAATATCCATCACTTCATTCGACGAGGCAAGGGTCGAGATCCCTTCATCGGGAGTGACCCCTTGGGTAGAAGTTTGCGTCAGGGTAATAACTTCACTACAGTCGATTACTTTTTGCTTTGCATCATGGTATTCAGTGGGAATATCCTGCACCTCATTCTACGAGGAAAGAGCCGAGATCCCTTCACAGGGAGTGACCTTTTTAGCAAACGTTTTCGCCACTATATATTTGTAAAAAGCTATCTGGTTCCTTTAACGATATCAAGTTCATTACGTTAAAGGTTTTTCACCAAAAACCATTCGTAGACCTCCGTCATTTCAGATAGGTAGCACTTAGTATTCATGCTATGTATGTTGGCCTTCGTCAAGGCATAGTGTATGCTAGCTGCTTGTTACCTTTCTTTGCATAGATAGATGCGTTGGTTTGGGACAGTCGTACAGCCTTGTTAGCCTTCGTCAAGCGCGAGTACGGATGGGTTCAAATTAACTTGGACAATGACTGGTAGAACTTGACATGTGATTTATGATTTGTTGACCTTCGTCAAGGTCATAAAAGCATAGGGTAAAAATCACATCGGGAGTTTCTAAAGAAACTGAAACTTGCCAGGTATGCGCATACCTTCTGGAGTGTAATAACTTGAGTGGATTCCATCAGGTTATCATGCGATGATAGTTGGATCACGATCCCACTGATGAGTTAGTTTACTCTTTGGGTGATCCCGATAATTTTTCTTTCAGGTTTGGAGGAGAATTTGAGGATACAGTGGGAGACATCCTGATTAGATAAATAGATGACCATTCTGATCTAAGTTAGAGTGCACGCTGAGTGTTTGTTTTCTCTCTCTTTAGAAGCGACCATGACCCGACCTAGACTAGAACTCCTGAACCAAGTTAACCGGACCTTCTTAAAACACCGGTCTTTGGATTGTCAGAGTTGAATACTTCATTGCCACTCCTACTTTTACCCTTTGCATTTCTCCGGAACATTCCATATCACTACGAAGATCCACATTTATCGGATATGACCATCGTATAGTTATATACGAACTCGAAGAAACTTGTTTCAGATTCGAGGATGGTTTCCGGTTCTGGAGAAATTGAATAGGATTATTCAGTTGTCTTTTCCTTTTACCTTCTCTCATGTTGTGAGGGCTCCTAGGATTAGGAGAAGGTACACCTATTGTTCTTATTGGATAGTCTTCTTCTAAACCATAGGCAAGTGCCTAAAGGTGAGGAAGGAAGAAAACCAATTAGCCTAAATGTGGTGTACAATAGGTAATAAGTAAAGGCAGATAAAGGGATTAGAAAGAGGGCAAAGTATATTGCGACTGCTATCATTCATGACCAAACCACGTATTTCATTGCCACTCCTACTTCACCTTTGTATTTCTCCAGAACACCCCGTATCACTACGAAGATCCACAGTTATTGGATAATCCGTCGTATAGTTACATACAAACTCGAAGGAACTTGTTCCAGTTCGAGGATGGATTCTGGTTCAGGAGAAATGGAATAATGATTATTCAGTTGTCTTTAATTTTACCTTCTCTCAAGTTACGAGGGCTCCTAGGATTAGGAGAGTACACTTATTACGCTTATTGGATAGTCTTCTTCCAAACCATAGGCCGGTGCCGAACGGTAGGGAAGGAAGAAAACCATTTAGCCTAAGGGTGGTATACAGAAGGTAATGAGTAAAGACAAATAAAGGGATTTGGAGAGATAGAAAAGAAATATACGATTGCAGTCATGAATCTGGATAATGAAAGAGGCATTAATAGGAATAGCCGGATACCCCTTCGAAACATTTTAATGTTTCAGTTTCACTATGCGTTGTTAATTGAAAACTGATTTCCCAATTAGATCCTTACTCCAGGGTATATATTTACCAGGCATGATCTCACATCTGTATGGTTTTACAGATGATGAGTGGGAGTAAGTTATTGGGAATTAGGTGATTATATCCCCCATTATATCGGAATTCGTTGTAATTGGTGATATTTGAGGAAATCGCCTGGGGTTTTGCCTGATGGCAAATATTTGGTTTTGAATATCCGTTGTTATGCACCAATTTCAAGCTGATTTATCTGTACGTTTATTTTATAAAGTGAGATATAAAATTTGAAATTGTGTCCATGACATTTACCTATATCAGTTAATGATTAGGTAAGGAGTATTAAATAGCGGTGTAATTCTTCTTAACCATAAGTACAGTTTTCAACCTACGATGCACAGGGTTTGAGTTATTCAACTCAGGGGATTTATACAAAGTATTGTATGTTGTCCGGTGTCCATCATGATAGAGGAGTTGGTACTCGTACTATATTCTATTTACTTGCGATTTCTCAAGTTTTAGACAAGTATTTCGTTGAAATATAAGGTCCAAGTTTTAAGAAGTTATAGGTACAAGATTAAAGTAGAGAACCAGGTGTTGCAAGTATCAGGATTCATCGAGGTGGTCGAAAATGTAAATACTTATGTTTGGTATTCAGTTGATATTAATGGTTTTGAGAACTTGCTTCTTTTTCAGGTTACTCATATCTGGATGTACTCCTAAGTTGAGTAATGCTGATCAGCCTCTCTCCATTTAGTTGACATGCACTGGAGACAGCTGCATGATTTGCATCTGGTTCCAATTAAATCAGTGCCTCTATTTCTATATTGTATATAGAATGGTTCATATCTTAACAAAGTTAAGGTATATGGAGTTGTACGACTTATGCTTAAAACCAAACTCTGGATAACTTAAGGCACGTTTCTGTAATGGCAGTTTGTGGGTTATCCCGAGCTATAACGAGGGGTAACTTTCTACCATCTGGGAGATCAATAGTGGTATTGTTCTTGACTCGCCATAGTTTTAGCAAAATGGACATTTTCAGAAAACGGTAGTGGGAGTATGGTAGAATTGGAAGTGTATATGACTCTGCCAGAAGGTTGTTGCAGTCAGTAGGAGCAGCGGAAGTATAGTGGACAAGTAGCTTATGTTTATAGACTAAACCAGGTATAGCGGAGATAGATCGTGTATTTTTGATGTGACAGTCATAGGCTTTGACTTCATCAGAATAGGTGATTGATCTGTTAAGAAGGTAGTAGGGTGGTATGTCCTGGTATTTGGATGACATACACTTTGTAGGAAGTAAAATTCCTATACTACAATCGGTTATACTGTGGTTGTCACACAGTGGTTTCTCCACATAGGATTTGGATATTATATCTGGCATTCTGGTTACTAGATCTATGGTTTTAGATTTAGATTTGGGTAGTTTCCCAATCTGGGTACTTAGACAGTATTCTAAATGTGTATTAAAATAGACGACTCCTAGCATGGTGGTGTACCTGTAAGTGATAGAGCCACCCTCTCTAAATGTGTCTTACAGACTAAAGGGGAGAGGGATGTGCATGATTGGCATATCACTTGCTTAGACAATTGAGTCAATCATGAGATGTCAAGTACCACACCAGATGTTGTTTTTGCACTAGATACAATAAGTTGATATATTAATCCAATCCTGAAGAAACGTTCGGAAGTAGTTTATGAAAATAAGTAGATGTTCTAGGAATATGATAATGACAGCCTCTTTCGGGAGACAGTTATCATTCCAAGGTGACCTGGATGACAGAGTGACTGTCAGAGTTATAATTTTCCTTCTAACGAGGGGCGGTAGTTTGGATAGGTGGTCCAAGCGGATACTGAGGGAGGCATGGTGCAGAATACTGATTAAATTCAGTTGACGATACAGTCTAAGAAGTTTACTAGATTTGGAGTTCATTTATGAACTGGGTCCCATCAGATATCCAGACATATTCTAAGACAGGTGTTGCTCATTTCGGGAGATGGCTTTCTCCGCGAACTTGAGATAGAAAGAAACATTGGAGCGGATCCACTCACTGAGGCTATTTCTCGAACGCAATAGTTTTACAAACAAGCTTTGTGAATCTGATTAGTAGAGGTGTTCGGTGTTCGGTATCACACGGGCTGTGAGTATGCGACACCGCAATAATTAGCCTTAAGTGCAAGTGGAAGATTGTTGGCTATAGTGCACTCAAGTCAATTATTGTATCGCAGGCACGTGATTGCAATGATTGAGAGAGGACCTATACCGGTAGGACAGTCTTGCTCGAGATGATAGTATGCTATCTGGTTTGTCTTTATCACCGTGTACATGCTTCAGGTGACATTACAAATCACTATTACATGTTGATAGAGCCCATAGGATTCTTGCTTGACTACCAGCAGTATGATAGCGATCATATACGTGAGAGTTGGGTGGTTTATAAGCACATCCTTAAAGTGTCCCTAGTCGTGGGAGTTTCGAGACTGGGCATCGATACACCATGAGTAGACTAGTGTATACGGATCGAGACCCCGAAAAGGGGCGGTGGCCGGTCTCACAAGTCATTGGTGTCAGTTGGTTCACCTAAGATGTATACAGGTGCTCATAGGGTTATGAGTACACCGGACGGACTCGTCGGAAACATGCTAGTTGGTATTATACCTATTGTCATATGGCAGTTCCCTTGTGACATGTGTACAGGTTAGTCTATCGACCTGAGATCGTCATTTGTCTCATGTGAGTTCCCACTGTACTTTGATTACTACCCTACCACTGCTCAAAAGATTCGTGCAAACAGGTTTTAGTTGGGTATAATCCCGATCCACATGGAGGTAGTGAGCGGATCGTCAGGGGATTCGTCTTTCCCGGTGTTGGGGGTTGATGTCGCGGTGTGCACGGGTGGCCATCACCAGAAATCCTTGGCCAAGGTAGTCGAGAATTACTGATTTGGATCAGTAGTTTCTCATGTGGTGATGGACTTCATACCGACACTGAATATTGCGTTATTAGGTGTCTGACTTTAGCCACCTCCCTAGACCCGATATGCGATACTTATAGACGAACGGACCAGACTGTACAGATATTATCACTGTCAGGCTCAGTAGGATTTCAGGACGAGTTTGCTCGTTGGCCTCTCTTTCGCTCAATACCTGGGTAGCCGTTACGTACAGCTAGTGTCACTATCGTCCTTGTGGTTAAACCCGCTGCCAGCATATTGACGAGTCTTTAGAGTCCCACACAGAGGGTTTCCCTGGTTTGGGCGAAATGTTGTAGAGGCCGTATGGTTTTATGGCAGGGTTCGATCATATACGTGCACTTGTGCACGGATCATGATCGGACGGATAATACTGGTGGGCTTTGGTTTAAGCCGGATCCTAGTATTATATTGTTGGATTACTTTCGTCTCGTTGTATTTGTATTCAGTCAGAATACGGATGTGGGTATGTATATACGGATGAAGAGTATTCTTGTAATTCATTACAAGATAACTTTAGTTAATTCCATTTCTTTTTGAATTAAACATTTTGGTTTAAATGTTTAATGGTGGAAAGTGTGACTCATTCTTGGCATGACTTGGCTTTTGTCTTGGCTAAGATATTTGTTTTGAGCTTGTGAGATATTTATAGTGTGGGGGCAGATCTTTGTTTAGTGGAGATTTTCTTTAGTTGAGCACACACTCAAATATCTCACAACACTCAAAAGAAAGTAGCCACTTCATTTTCTTTCTAGGCTTACTCACATGCTTTTTTCTTTGAGCATCACACTTTTTTCCATGGGCATCTTCTTCAACCTCCACCCATCCCTCTCAGGAGTTGAGAATCCATAGGTGTTTTGAGAGAAAGTATTCACACACTCTCTCTACTTCACCCTGGGTATCTAGGCTAGTAAACTGGATGCCCGAGTTGCTTCGGTTTTGAAGCGGGCGCCCGTATAAAGAATCCTCGACGTGGATCCTCTTCGACGAGAGAGACGGAAGAGCGAACTAGTTCGAGGCAGCCGCAACGAGCTTGGGGCAGAGGTTGAATACTAAAGGACACGGATCGATCGGTATAACCTCTCTAAACTCTTTTTACAAAACTATTTAGGGTTAATGGCACGATCCATCGTTTAGGGTTCCGTTAGCGCCGGGTTTTAAAAGTTTTTGTTCTGCATTTGGCCACGGAAAGATGGCCGGGCGCTGGCGTAGCCTTACATAGAATTCTCTGCTGCAGACGACCACTAGACACATGTTGTATCCCATTGTTGCCTTTAGAACGTCATTTCCTGAACTGACATTCTAGTTGGATACAAGCGGGGTGACTGGAATCGCATGAGTTCGGACGAACCGTTGCAACATAAAGCAATGAGATGCTCCAGTATCGAATAGTATGAGTGCAAGGAGTGAGGCTACTAAGATTGTACCTAAGGTATGTGGGATATGTTTTAGGTATAAGGGAAAAAATATATAGATATGTCTATGAACTGAAAGAGAATTTGAAAGGGAAGTGTTACCAGTAATGACTTGGCAGGTGGCTTCAGCCTCTTCCACAGTCATCGTGAAAGCCTGTCGTCTCGGCGCATTCCTCCTTGCTGGAGGAGAATTCCTCTGTCCATTCCTTAGTCCTTGAGGTGGGCTCCTTTGAGCTTGATGGAACTGACGTGGAGGAGGTCCAGTCGGTGGTCCTCTAGGTGGTGGAGTAGGGAAAGTGAGTCTCGGAGCAGGCGCCTGAATGGCTGGGCACTGCGAGTATATGATTGCTGGCCTGGATGCAGCATATGGGTTTTTTCTATGAGGACAAGACCCAATATCATGGGTATCTAAGCCACAGACTAAGCAAAGGCGATTTGCACGTCGGCGGTCTTTCATCAGATGTCCATCTCTCCTGCAGTAGGTACAAAAGGCTAGGCTGGGCCGGTTGATTGGTACTCCCGGTCTCCTGGGCTCAAATGGTGGCCTTGATGAGGCTCCTCCTGCCATCTGGTTGGCAGGGAGCTTAACTCCAGCAGATTGAGATCTGCCCCTCACCTATCGGCGGGCAGCTTTCAGAGACGATTCGTGAGTCAGGAAATCCCCTGTAGCTAATGCAACATGGATCTCCGGATCTAACCCTTATTGGAATCGACGGGCTCTGATCTCATCCGTCGATATCAAGTGTGATACAGATCTGTTAAAGTATTGTGTTAGCTGTGTAGTATGTGACTTATTGAAAAATCGAATTATTGAGACATATCTTACCGACTGAGTATGGTGAATTCAGTATCGTATTCATCCACTAATTTGGTCCACATCGAACCCTGTTGTAAGTGGATGAACTGCTATTCCATGTCGAACCTGGCAGTCTCTGGGAAGTACTTTGCGTCGAACATGTCGTGGAAAGTCTTCCATTTGATAGGTTAATCAAGACGGCTTTCTTCCGCCTTCCACCAAACCCATGCATTGTCTGTGAGCTGCAATTTCGCAACACGAACCCAAGCTATCTCTGGTACTTGTGCCGCTGCCAGGTCATCTTCAATACTTTGAGCCCATTCCTCAGCTTCTAGAGAGCTCTCTTTTGCTGCGAACTGCTTGGGGTGCAAGGCCCTGAATTGCTTCACCCCAGGTGCTTCTGCCTCTGGTCGATTCATCAAGATAGCAGTCTGCTGCTGCTGTCCTTCCAGGAGGCTGCGGATTGACTCAAGCAGACCCGTCTGCTCGTTGATCGGAGCAGCGACGGCAGGTGTGAGCGGTAGTGGTGGGGGGTGTTGTTGACATTCGTGCTGGTGTTGTTTGGGGAGTCCATAACCTTGAAAGAAAAATTTGGGTTAGGACAGATTCAAAGTATATGAAATGATAAGATTCAAGGAATATGAATTGTAAAGAATGTTTTCAGTTCCTGGTTCTTATGTTATATTGCTTAGGTTGTCCATACAGTGCTGACCTACATGGGCCACCAACAAAACCTATCACGCCGCGCTTCTCGGTATACGGGGAAGGGAACACGACTGGCCCGCTACGTATTTACTCTGAATTAAACACGCTAAGCGTATCTAAGCAATATAAAATGAAATGTATACAAGAGACAAGATGTAAATAAACAGCAACTTTATTTATTAACATTCTTTTTACAATACATCTGAAAAGTAAATACATGGAATGGAAAGCAATGCCTAAACAGTGGCATAACAGAAATGGAAAATACAGAATGTAAATATAACAAGGAATCTAATAGTCTGGGTCGAAAGCTAGCTGGTCTAAGTCCTCGCTGGTGGGCTCGATCTCCTGAAGGTCCGATCCACCTGACAACATTCGAAAGAAGAAAGAAAGGAAATGTAGTCAGCGAACAAATCGCTCGGTAAGTCCCGTAGATAAATAAGAATAGAATAGACCGAATAGAGTATAGCTTTTTATTGTTGTTATTTAGTATTAACACCGTTGTTTGTAGCTTGGTACAGAAGAGACCAGTGTATACAAGAAGAGTCTCACTATACCAAAAACTACGGTATAGGAGTACAAGGAACCGTTCAGTCATGGTACAACGGCAATAGAGATTCAGGTTAGGTGTCTTATAGTTGTAGTCTCGTGCCACTTCTAACACCTTCCGTACCAACCTACCCCTTATAAACCCCGCGATGTCTTGATTATATTGTTGTATTATTTGTATTGTATATTGAATATAGACGGATGACTTGCCGAAACCATGATATCAGTAATGGAACGGATATAATGGATGATCATGTAAATAGAATATATCCATGGTTCGGGTCAGTCAATATAGATTGATTAGATTGAACAGATTAAATATATAGATTCATGAATTCATGTTGAATATATACTTGAATCATATTCAAGTCAGATTTTTTTTATATATTGAGACTCAGTCTGTGTCAGACAATTAGAAAAGAAATTGGAGTTCTGAATTATGTTTTGATGTTATCGGTAATTGCCGCACATGGACGGCAGGATTTATGTCTTTTTCAAAGACAATTACCGTGTTGATAACACCGTTTGTTAAGTTTTCTACCTTAAATAGGCAAACACCCATATCTCCGGCTCCCTGAGGCTCAAGAGACCGGTCCCGCTTAAACCTATGTTTACTAGGGTCCTTATTGTAATTTAGTATAACTTGAGGGGGTTTTATGTAAAATAGTTTTGTTATACTTTCAAAATACACCTCAAGTATTTAATTATCGTCTTTAGAGTTTTCATAGATGTTTCTTTTATTCAATGTGAAATTTCTAATGAATATGGCCTAGTATAAGGTATTTATTTGAAATATTGGAATTGTATGGTATTTTCTTGTAAATGGAATGTTTTTCTTGAATTTTGAAAATGTGGAATATTATAAATATTAAAAATAGATATTTTTATATTAATTACATATATATTTATTTATAAAAATATATAAGTTTTATTTATAATAGAAATCACATTTTCTAAAGAAAAAATGTATTAAAAATCTTTTGAGATCGTATGCTCCTTGCGGAGGTCTGCATCTCACTCTACTAAGCCCGAGGATGTGCGATAATCTGCATCATACCAAACAGGTTCCCTAAAATGGGTTGTAGAGGCGTAATTGCAAAGATTTGTGAAATACACTTCTTATAGAAAAAGGTTTTATAATTTGAAGGTAGTTATATGTAAAGTCGTATGTTCCCAAATCTATGTTCACAAATTCCATCGTACTATGTTAGATATGTGTATTGTGAGGAGATAGGTCATTACCTCGTGAGTTTTCTAAGGTAATACGGTTAAAAGATATAAACATGTCGATATGAAACATAAAGGTATTTTAATGTAAAAATAGAATAAAACTTGCACGGTTATTATTTTGATGTCAAACTTGTTATATTGTCTTCGTTAATGTTTAATTGTCATGACATAAGAGTTTGGTATTATTGTGTTTAAGAAAAATAGAACTTTTTTACGAAAACCGAATCGGAAGTCGGATTAACTTCGCTTCCGTCGGATTTTAGTTTTGAATGTTTTTAGAATAGAGATAAGAAGAAGAAGTAGGGACTTACTGGATGATTCGCTAGATAAGAGAAAGAGGAAGAGGTGGGAGTTACCGGTGCGTCGTTTCGTCGTCGGTAACTCCTTGAGTTGTCGCCGGAAGTTCATCGAAGCTACGCCCTTTGCTAACTCCACTTGCACACAAAAGGATCTTGAAATTTTCTTGAGAGTTTTTGTAGAAATTTTAGTGTGAACGGATGCAAAATTAGAGTAGGCATTTATAGGGAAAATTAGAGTTAGGGTGTGATAAATTTTGAGAATTAAAATGCATTAAAATATAAAGTAATGCAAAGTTTTAATTCTCTGGAAAATGCAGGAAAACAAACAGTCAGGGGTTAACAGGGGGAGTCCAAGGGTCTAGGGAAAATAAAAAAAATTTGCATTTGGCCTTCACCAGACCGGCGGCGCCGGCCTATAGGGTGTTCTTGCCGGTCCGATCCTGGAGTTGGGGGCTCGGATTCTCACCACGTGTCCCTGACTCTTGGTCTAGCCTCGTACACATGTTTGTTTAGGCTATGACTCTTGGTTTTACGGGTTGTGCACGTGTAGGCTTTTGGGTTTCTAAAAGTTTAAAAAAAATTAAATAAAAAGAATGTGTGGCTGATGAGATTTGAACTCTGTTGCTTTGGTTCAGCAATGCAAGATCTTACCAATGAGCTACAAGCTCCTTCTTGCTGTTCAAAAGTAAATCAAATTCTTATAGTACTCATAGTAATTGTAAATACCCCAAGTATACATTAAATTTTAATCAAATTTATGTACACAAGAATTGGAGTTGTTACAGATAGTTCCAGGTCTATATTTTTAAAGGTGAGGTGATCAGTACTCCGATTCAGGTGAACATTTTAGTGTAGATTTTGGTGCAGAAGTCTACGAGAGTTGGACACACGGGAGCTGCTGGGGATGAGTCTCCAAGGCAAGGGTTCGGGAGTTCGACAAAAAGTATGCAAGTTTGATTTTTGGCATGCTCAGTGTCAGAGATAGAAAGTCGCGTCAGTTGCAGCCACGTATCGAGCAGGTTCTAGTTCGATACGGAAAGGAGAAAACTAAGCCCATGTCTACTCTGCTAGAGGCGCATTTTATTTGGCGATGCTATCATCATTTATTTGGCGATAAGAACATGTGGAAGTTAAGGACGGGTATGTTAATTACGGATGCAGTGCAAAAGATCAACGCTTCAGTTTATCATCACATTATCAATAATGGAGAAAGTTTTGACAACTGAAGGCGGTTAGAGAGGTTATCTATTTGCAAAGATTGTCAGATGTTTCGGTGTTCCACAGAAGGCAATATGATTCTTCTTGAAAGATAAGAAGAAAGTTCATACTATTAGAAAGGTATACTTATGAAGAGTTCAATTGATGCAGAGGTGGATCCGGTTATCAGGTCGAGCAGTGCTTAGACTTGGTTTTCCTAGTAGATTGTTGAGGGTCATTGAGGCAAAGAGAAAATAAGTCCAAGGTATTGAGAAAGTGACAAGATTTGTAGTCGTTTCTTAATCAAGGTGGAGATTGTTGAATTTTGATTAAAAAAGGAGAGCCCAAAAAAAACGTGGTCAATTTTGTCGGCTCGGCAACCCACATTTGTTATCATCTGCATGTGGAGGTATGCAAAGTCTAAAAGGGAACAAAGTAGTAGTTGAAAAATTGATGATGCTCATTATGTGCCTTTTTGTGAAAGGGACATAATGTGAAGGCATGAAAAAGGAAGACAAGTGCATGAATATGCATTTAATAATGAGGTGTTGATTTTAGTGAATGAGCCTTTCCTATTTAAAGAAGGGTGCTGCATACGTTGATATTAGAAATGAAGTATCGGATTTCATTCTCCAGAAAACTGTGTGTGAGGGAAAATACAGAGAGAGTTGAAAAGTTTTGTAGAAAAAGTTGCTTTGCTCTCTTTTCTCTTCTTTTGTTTGAGCTGCTCTTTGTATTGAGAGTTTCCCTTGGAGTGTTCTCTTTATAGTGAGGTTTGTGTGAGTGGGAGAGCTTGTATAATGTCGTGTAATTCTTTTTCTAGTAGATGTTTCTCTTCGCGGTAGCATGAGTAGGTCCAGTTGGGGGCCAAACCTAGGTATATCTTGTATAACTGGTTGCTTGGTGTGCTCTAATCTAAGTAGTTTGTTGGGCTGTGCCTGTGTGATTCCTTCGCCGTCAGGAAGATCACCGTGCGGTACACAGTTTTTACAACAGACTATTCCAAATCTTGTATCTTTCAATCCATCGTTGGTTCTCGAGAACAATATGAGAAACTTCTCTATTTTGAACTAACAGCTTCGGAAACTTGTACCACCTACTTGATGAATTCGTTGTTGTTGGCATTTACTAATATACATAACAAAGAGTTTCGAATTGAAAATAAAAGTTGTGTAAAAAAATTTAATTTCCAGCTGCAATTAAATTTTGAAGTTGATCCCATAAAACTACAATTGTGATTACAACGAGACGGTCTTGCTCACCATTCATTGGCCTTCTAGGATTATTCCAAATGAATGTCGCCCTAAAATTTCTTAAGCATGTAGCATGAGTAGAAAACTTTTAGCGATTAAGCATACAGATCTAAATTTTTTCAGAGAATTCTTCAAAACAAAAGTATCATTATGGTTCGTATGTTTATACGACCAACTTTTGCAGAGAATCGTTGTGTTTGGTGTGTCATTTGCTTCCATATCAGCAAAGTGCACCGGCATCTTTGGTTAGGGAGGGCACGCCATTTGGTCTTCCTGCAATGAACATCTCGTCCGGTCTATAGTGAGGGGACACTCCTGCATCACCGACTTGCTTAAAGGCAGCTCCATTGACAAATGCGTCGTCTACTGATCTCAAGTTCCATTTGTTTCCCCTCCCTGCTCCTTGTTCCTTCCATATTATCTATATTTCAAGTAGCAAAATTTTCTTCTTAGTAACCAGCAAAACTAGTTAGATGGTTTAATTAGACTCTGTAGTGCTTTTAGGGCTACTAGGTATATACCTAAATCAAAGGTACCATATAAGATTTAAATCTTCTTCTTCTCTATAAAGAAGAATATTTTTCTCCTCTCAAACCTTAGGTAAAAAAACGACAGAGATCAAAATATCTCATTTACCTATCATAGCATATCTAAGAGTTTAACCCTTTTAAAGAACTTGGTTCTTTCTCTGGATCTGAGATCCACAAGACAAGTCTCCCACAAGTTGAAAATTTAATTCTCATCGGAAAGATCTTGTTCTTGAGAATCAAGAATTTAGAAAAGAACTAGGTTAAAAAGAAAGAAAAAGAACTTACCCTATAAGAATTTAATTCCTCTGAAAATAGGGTTTAACCCTAAAAGAAACTTAGTTCTTATAAAATAAAAAAAGAAACATAATAACTTAGTTCTTAAATAAAACCTGATCCCAGATCTTCAAAACAAAGATCTTGGTAATCATTAATGGTCAAAATGCCATTATCAGAGATTCAATCTCTAAAAAAGAAAAGGAATTAACGCCTTACGTACTTTCCACGTGGGCGTCCCCAACAGCGCCCAGCGCCTCACGTGAAAAACACGCGGGCGCCCAAAACAGAAGGCCAGTGCCTCACGTGAAACACCCGTGGGCGCTGAATAAAAGTGCTTAGCACTTCATATGCAGCCAAAACGGCTGAGTGCTTAGCACTGATTGGGCAGTGCCCGGCGCCTCACGTGCACCTTACATGGACGCCATAAAAAGTGCTTAGCGCTTCGCATTTAGTCAAAATGAATAAAAATGTTCAACATTTATTGGGCAGTGCCCATGACTGAATACTTCACATGACATACATGTGAGTGTCAGAGCTCAAATAAGTGCTTAGCACTTTTACATGAAAAGAAAAGTGTTGAACAAACAGAGCCCAAATAAGTGCTCAACACTTTGGAAAAGAAAAAGGCTAAGTAGATTTAGCCCAAATTGGCTAAGTCTCTGAAATATTCTTGCAGCCGAGCCCAAATGCTCTTTTGCTGGATCTTAAATAAAAATGATCCTTGAAATTTTGCTAATTTGATCTTAGCCTCAAATTAGACTAACGCATCCTTACCAAGAAAAAATTGAGCCCAAATGCTCATACATTTTTGTTTATTTTAATCTCAAACATGATTAACGGTTCTTAAATAAAACTAAGCCCAAATTTAAAATATATAGATTTGGACTAATCCGCACCCTACGGGTGACGTCATAAACTAGTCTCCGTATACAATCCACGGAAAACCAAAACAAACAAAAACACACACGACACGAAGTGAACTTCCAGAGCAGGAGAAAGTGGTTATCGCAATGCGGTAACGTAAGTAACTGCAGAGGTTTGCGCCTGCAGGGAAGAGCATCCCTACAATCAAAAACCCCTCATAAAATGAGGGGGGATCTGATGAAGTCTGTTACAACGGTCGTATCTGTCCGAACCTCCGATATACGGTGCCATAAATCAACTTGGTATCTTTGAAGAGGTGGACGGATAAGTCCAAATAGCATCTACCCCCAAACTCAGGGAAGACGATCTATCCCAGTTCGTCTCTATTTTCAACGGTAAACAACATATGCTTTAAACAAATGCATATATTGCTTCATAAATCAACGTCTGCTACTTGTGCCATAGCATACATATCATACAGTTATTTTGAAATGATTTACATACATAAATTTTTTGGCTGCTTTATATGCTTACTTGGATGCATGCTATATATAAGATGTTTATGCGATCTATTGAGATGTACTTATAGTACTTATGCAATATATATATATATATATATATATATATATATATATATATATTAAAACTATACCTTATGACTTAGGTAGGTCGTTATTCATACGATTTCTACCTTGTGATATTTTTTTACTCACGAGTTGGCAACTCATCTCCGTTGTGCCTTAGTTTCTTGCAGGACCAACTACTCGGATCAGTAGCGGTTTGCAGGCACATTTTCTTCATCGGGTGATTGATTTTGATAGGTGGGCTACATAGTTGTATCATAACCATCTCTTGTATATGTATATATATATTTTCTTAGATCTAGTTAAAAACTCCATCAACCACTTGTATATTGAGTGTCTTAGAAGCGAGACTTAGGTTTATGTATTTTGGGTGTCATACTCGAGTGGAGTCGACTTGGTGTTATTATATTACGTTATGGTTTCGCTTTTTATTCTTCGTATTGTATGTCGTATATTAACTGCGTGGTTTCTTTGCCATTTGAGTATGAAAGCTAGCTCCCGTTGGGGATACTTTTGTATATATTATGCATTGTACAATGTTTTCTTTACAATTTACAAAGAAGTTGCTGTCCGATTTTTAAACAACGGACATGTTTTAAACCAAACTTTACTTATACTTTTAAAACAAACTTGATTTTATATTAGAAACCCCTTTTCAAAACTACACCTCCATTATTTTCTTACAAATGGTTTAGATTCCCGTTTTTTGTCTTACTTGGGTTACGGTGAGGTCTTATAGATTTCACGTGAACTAAGTACCGGTCACGTGCCATTTCCGGGTCATAACAGCTTCACAAGAGTCTGCAAGATTCTGCAAGCCAGAGAGGATCATTACATCAAAACACCATTTTGGATTCTCAGTCGACTGGCGTTGCAGAGCGAATGTTCGGACAGTTGAGGAGAACAGATCTTTATGGCTTACGGCCTGATCTCCATAGGGAGTTTTGGATTGGAGCCCTATTTATTGCCGATAACCTCATCGATCGGTCACATTTTTCGGTGGTAGATAACAAAATTCTTGAAGTATGGACTAGAGAGGTTAAAGATTACTCAGGGCTTCACGATTGGGTGCACCAAGGAGTCGTGGTACAAGAGACATTCTTGTTTGGCTTTGAAGTCGGAGCCAGAGGGTACAGGCCGTGGTGTTCTAGTAACCAGTGTAGAGCAATTAGCCAATATGCATGCGTCAAGTCTGCGATGCATCGAAGAAAACAGATTCATGCAGATGGTGAAAAGAGAACAGTTGGGCCACCAACCGCGGTGGAGTTCGATGGTTCCAGGTCCAGTTCCAGGTCCATATTTTTAAAGGTGAGGAGGTCAGTACTCCGATTTAGGTGAACAATTTAGTGCAGCTTTTGGTGCAGAAGTCTACGAGAGTTAGAAACACGGGAGCGGCTAAGGACGAGTCTCCAAGGCAAGGGTTCGGGAGTTCGACAAAAAGTCTGCAAGTTTGATTCTTGGCATGCTCGGTGTCAGAGATAGAAAGTCGTGTCAGTTGTAGCAATGTATCGAGCAGGTTTTAGTTCGATACGGAAAGGAGAAGACCAAGCCCATGTCTACTCCGCTAGAGGCATATTTTATTTAGCGATACTATCATCATTGGTCACTGGTGATAGGGACATGTATAGGTTAAGGACGGGTACGTTAATTATGGATGCAGTGCAAAAGATCAATGCTTCAGTTTGTCATCACATTATCAATAATGGAGGCAATTTTGACAACTGTCTTAAAAGAAGTTAAGGAGATTATCTATTTGCAAAGATTGTCAGATGTTTCGGTGTTCCACAGAAGGTAATAGGGTTCTTCTTGAAAGATAAGAAGAAAGTTCATACTATTAGAAAGGTATACTCATGAAGAGTCCGACTGATGCAGAGATGGATCCGGTTATCAGGTCAACCAGTGCTTAGACTTGGTTTTCCTACTAGATTGTTAAGGGTCATTGAGGCGAAGAGAAAATAAGTCCAAGGTATTGAGAAAGTGACCATATTTGTAATCGTTTTTGAATCATGGTGGAGATTGTAGAATTTTGATTAAAAAATGAGAGCCCAAAAACAAACGTGGTCAATTTTGTCAGCTCGGCAGCCCACATTTGTTATCATCTGCATGTGGAGGTATGCGAAGTCTAAAAGGTAACAAAGCAGTTGTTGAAAAATTGATGATGCTCATTTTGTGCCTTTTGTGAAAGGGACATAATGTGAAGGCATGAAAAAGGGTGACAAGTGCATGAATATGCATTTAATAATGAGGTGTTGATTTTAGTGAATGAGCCTTTCCTATTTAAAGAAGGGTGCTGCGTATGTTGATATTTGAAATGAAGTATCGGATTTTATTCTCCAGAAAACTCTATGTGAGGCAAAATAAGAGTTGTGTTTTGTAGAAAAAGTTTCTCTACTCTCTTTTCTCTTCTTTTGTTTGAGCCGCTCTTTGTATTGTGAGTTTCCCTTGGAGTGTTCTCTTTGTAGTGAGGTTTGTGTGAGTAGGAGAGCTTGTATAATGTCGTGTAATTCTTTTTTCTAGTGGAAATTTCTCTTCGTGGTTGCAGGTGTCGGTCCAGTTGGGGGCCGAACCTGGATATATCTTGTATGACTGGTTGCTTGGTGTGCTCTTTTCTGAGTCGTTTGTTGGGCTATTCCTGTGTGATTCCTTCGCCGTCAGGAAGATCATCGTGCGGTACAACACACAACTACAATAAGAGGTTGGCCATACGGATAAAGCCATAGGGGAAAAGTATTGCCCCTACGGATATATTCGTAGGGGCACAAAAATACACCGTTGGTGCAAAAGCCGCTGGTGCAAGTTTTCGCCCTAAACATGCCCTTACGGAGTAATACTTGCCCCTTCAGATTACACAGTAAGGACATATGTCCCTACGGTGTAATCCGTAGGGCCAAAATATTTATTTAATTTATTGGTTTATAAAATAAAATAGTTGCCCCTCCGGATAAATCCGTAGGGGCAAAGACATGCCCCTACGGAGTTATTCGTAGGTCCAGATATAAGCCCCAATAGTTTTTTTCGTAGGTCCATCTTTAGGCCCCTACGGAGTAATCCGTAGGGACAGACAAAAGCTTCTATAGATATATTCGTAGGGGCAAGTGTAACGCATGTTACTGAGTCCATAAGGGCAACATATTAGTTATCCTGATATTTTGTCCCTACGGATAAATTTGTAGGGGCAAACTATGGACCTACGGATTAATCCATAGGTGCAACATATGGCCCTATGGATTGATCCGTAGGGACAAAATATTAGGTTATTTTTTTTAGAAAAAGGGCTTCCTGTTTTTTCCTCGCCTTGTGCACAATAATATATACAACATATAACCAAATACCGCAGTATTCATAATCAACATCACACGCATAATATATAAAATAAATCAACCCAAACTTAACACGATATCAATCTAAATCATCGTGAACACACAAACACCACCAATATCTTCCAAAATATATACAATATGTATCATATAAGTACATACATGCTTAAAATATAAAAAAAAGTTACGCTAACTCGGTCCAGCTCCTCCACCTCTGATAAACGCCGTAATCTGGCGCATCTGCCCCTCCGTGCAGCCCTGAGCCGTCAAAAACTCGACCAATGAAGGAGCGGATTGTGCGGGAGTCTGAGCGGGCTGTAGAGCTACAGAAGTAGTCTGCGCAACCGCAGCCGAGGTAGTGGCTTGTGGAGCCGCAGCCGAAGGAGATGCATGTAGAGTCGCAGCCGAAATACTCTGTCATATCTGTTCATTTTTGTGTGTAATAAACAAGTAAGAACTGTGTATTAGTCGAATTCGTATCATTATCAGGTTATTGTGAAACCCCAATCTAAGAATACTTAGGGACTTAGGTCTCGTTTGGATATCTATTTTGGAAAACTGTAGTTTATCTTAATTAGACAGTTCTATATAAATATGATTAATCAAAGCTAAGTCTACAACCAAATAAGCTCAGACTACTAATATTGGATATGTTACTATCTATAATATGATATAATATTTTACTATTAAGTAGTATACATACCATCATCTCCTTCAACTCCTGGACGGTGGTCTTCAAGGTGGCAACATCTTGCTCTAGACGTCGCTCACGGGGGGTGGAGGAAGTAACCACCGGAATAGAGTCCAACCTCATATGGGCCCTGCTAGGACCCAATCCCTGGCCTCTCTCCCAACCTCCGTGGTGCCCTCCGTGTGCGGCGTCTAGGACTGGAGTCAGCAGTATCAAATCGTTTGTCCAGTAAAATCGATCCCCGATGTCTCCGCCTGCTCCACCACCCGCTCCTACACCCACATTAACCAGTAAAATATAAGTATATCATTTCAATTTGAACTTTTCAAAACAAAAATTTCAAACCTGTTAGAATAAATATTAACACTTACGCAATACTCCTGGGTAGTAGTGTCGTGGAATCGAACCCGTGGCGGGATCTGTCGAGGTGCCGTGGACGGTAAGATACGCGGTCAACACGCTCGGTGTACCACCCTGCGTCAGGGTCTAAGCTTTTTGCAATTCGCAAAACATTTACATATATTATAAAATAACTCTTAATATTACATTATATCACAGTAGATCTATTGTAATTTACCGATGCCTCCATAGCACGAGTAATATTCCTCGAGCCACCTGTATAGGTGGGGTGACCCTTCTTCGCTGACTTCCTATTCTCTTTATTTTGATCAGCCTATTTCTGCACAACACATTCATATTTAGTTTTCTAATTAAACAACACAAAAAAATAAATTATATACTAAACAATGTATTACATTTAAAATACAAGCATGTTTGCGCTGAGAGTCGAAATATTGGCACAAGAGAGGCCATGTATCTATGTCGACTCTCGCAAAGGCCGGAGTATGTAGGAGAGCCGCTCTCTCTGCCTCGGGGATCACCATCCACAGGGAATAGCAGTCGATCTTCAGCTCGTTCCTATTATATCAGACCTTTGATTGCATGTTCTTCATCAGGCCATGGTACAGAGCTTGAAGATCGAGCACTCTCTCAGGATGATCAGGGTCGGGTACAGACTGAAAGTCGTAATCCAACTGCAAATATAAAAAAAACAATGTTATTAAATTTCAAATGTTAAATAATAATAAATATATTGGATAAGTCAAATAAAAATATATATTAATACCCGAGCCTGATCCCAGAAGAGGGCAAATGAGCGTCGGTGCTGGTCGCCCCACTCAACGTGAAGTGGATACTTCTTTACGAGGCGGCTCTCATCCCCCATATACCGGCCGAACCTCTCGGCATAATCGCCGGTATAGCGATAATCAGGGGTAAAGAAGAGGGGGAATGCTGCCTCCCCCTAGTTCTGTCGGGCCTCAGCCTGTGGGACTGATTCGGGCCTCGAGTCCCTCTCTCGGAATGGGGATGCCCTACATCTACAAGAAATATCAAGAAAATAAATATTAAGACAAAGTGGTATTAAGAAATTAAGGTTTAACGAAAATTGAAGTGTGATATATATCTCCAACGACATAAGCACGAGCCTGGGCCCGGGCAGTAGCATGAGCGGGACGATAGTTCCTCCGATGAGGAACAGCCGGTGACCCGGACGTAAACGCATCCCCTCCAACTAGAAAATAAATATCGATAAAATTACATGAAGTTCATGTTTATTCTTAAAGGATATGTAAAATGAATAAATATTTTATATTTATTCATACTAACCTGCAGAATGAGTGGAGGGTATGGAAGTGACGAGAGTGGCCCCTGCACCAGACGTGGACGCACCACCTATAATTAGACAATCAAATATTGACTATATAAGTAATTGCAAAAACAATGTGTATATCAATAATATAACATTCTAAATCAACATGTATACACTATACGATATATAAACATATCCGCAAGTGCGGTGGTGGCCTCTGCCCGAGATGTTGAGGCACCACCTACAGCTAAACAATTAAAAAATGATTATCTAAGTACGTAAAAGCAAAAAGAATGTATGTATATTTATGATATAGCATTCTAAATCAATATGCATGCACTGTAGGATATATAAACATACCTGGAGGTGCGTGAGTGGCCTCTGTCCCTGATGTTGACGCACCACCAACAGCTAGAAAATCAAACATTGACTATATAAGTAATTTTGATATAAATATGCATGTATATCTATAATATTATTACATTCAAAATGAATATGCATGCAATATACCTGGAGGTGTGGCAAAGCCCACACGGAATGAGGCATCCGAAAGGATCTCCGATCGGGGTGCAAGACCGGCCCTCTGAAGCTCCCTACGCAGCACTCCGGGCGGCAGAACCGCTCTGCCTCTGCCTCTGCCGGTGCCGCGGCTGGAGCTCCTGCCGCCCCTTGCTGCTCCCGTCATCGTCATCAATTCTAGATAAAACGGTTCGTAGACACATTACACAATCATGACATATGCATGCTATATATGTATAGATCGTAGACACACTGGACAAATCTATTGGTTGTCATACGATTGAATCTTCTCGTCACATAGACTACACGACGGTTGTTAATACCGAACTATACCATCCGATATTTAACAACCTTCGTATAGTTCTATGTCACGATGAACATCGAACGTATGTTAACCGATAGACGGGGACTAAGTCGCGTTTGATTTTCATAGATGAGTATCGATGAGAATATAAAAGTTTCATATTATCATCGAGTATTATATATTGGTTTTATCTTGAACATTTAATTTGAATAGCTTTTATGTTTACGTTTCGTTATTAAAGGTTCAAAGTTTTTAGTTTAGGGTAAATTTTTCTTGCGTTTACGTTAAAATTGTACGTTTACGTTATCATCGAGTATCCTACTGAATGAACTAGTGCACCCTGAACCCTAACCCTAAGTAACCCAAATTAACCTAATTAACCCCAATTAACCATAATCATTACCCTAAAACACATTATCCCTAATTAACCCAAACTTAATCCGATTTACCCAAATTAACCTAATTAACCCTAATCAGCACCCAAACCCTTTCAAATTATCACTAATTAACCCAATTAACCCTGTCTATTTTACGTAATTAACCCAAATTAACCCTAGCCTCTAACCCTAACCCTAAACCAAACCCTAACCCTAAACTGAACCCCAACCCCAACTAATTAACCCTAACCCTAAGCCTAAGCCTAAACTGAACCCTAACCCTAACCCTAACCAAACCCTAACCCTAACCCCAACTAATTGACCCTAACCCTAACTGAATCGAACCCTAACCCTAAACTTAACCCTACCCTAACCCTAACCGAACCCTAACCATACATTGAACCCTAACCCTAACCCTAGCCCAATTAAGCAACCCAATAATCAACAATAACATAAATAAATGCATAATTAGAAGTTAAAATATGAAATTTACTAAGCTTAAGCCGGCGATGGAGGAGACTGAAGATGGTGATGACGACACAATCAGCGACGAGAGAGTTCCTAACGTGGACGAGGAAGTCGGCTGTGATGTCGGGGACAACGAGGCGCGCGCAGGAGTGTGGTGGCGACGAGGCGCGGACGGTGGCGACGAGGCACGGGCGGTGGCGACGAGCGAGGAATTTTTGGGAACGAGGAGTTTTCTGTGTTTTATTTTTTTTATTAATAACCCGTATATATGCCCCTACGGATTAATCCGTATGGCCTTCTTTTGCGGCTCCGTAAAGCCAAATAAAAAATTATTTTTTAATATTTTTTAATTAATTCATATGACGCCGTAGAGACAACCATGGAGACTTACGAATTAATCTGTAGGGGCAATAAAACATTATCCCTACGGATTCCTGTAGGCAACCCCTTATTGTAGTAGTGACAGTTTTTACAGCAGACTATTCCAAGTCTTGTATCTTTCAATCCAACGTGGGTTCTCGTGAACAATATGAGAAACTTCTCTATTTTGAACCAACAGTTTCGGAAACTCGTACCACCTGCTTGATGAATTCGTTGTTGGCATTTACTAATATACATAACAAAGAGTTTCGAATTGAAAATAAAAGTTCTGTAAAAAAAAATTAATTTCCAGCTGCAATTAAATTTTGAAGTTGATCCCATAAAACTACAATTGTGATTACAACGAGACGGTCTTGCTCACCATTCATTGGCCTTCTAGGATTATTCTAAATGAAGGTCGCCCTACAATTTCTTAAGCATGTAGCATGAGTAGAAAACTTTTAGCAATTAAGCATACACATCTCAATTTTTTCAGAGAATTCTTCAAAACAAAAGTATCATTATGGTTCGTATGTTTATATGACCAACTTTTGCAGAGAATCGTTGTGTTTGGTATGTCATCTGCTTCCATATCAGCGAAGTGCACCGGCATCTTTCGTTAGAGAGGGCACGTCATTTGGTCTTCCTGCAATGAACATCTCGTCCGGTCTATAGTGAGGGGACACTCCTGCGTCACCGACTTGCTTAAAGGCAGCTCCATTGACAAATGCGTCGTCTACTGATCTCAAGTTCCATTTGTTTCCCCTCCCTGCTCCTGGTTCCTTCCATATTATCTATATTTCAAGCAACAAAATTTTCTTGTTAGTAACCAGCAAAACTATTTACATGGTTCAATCATACTCTGCAATGCTTTTAGGGATAAGGGTGTACTAGGTATATACCTAAATCAAGAGTACCATATAAGATTTAAACTTGGTAAGCGACTTCAAATTTTTTTGCATCGGGATGTTGCGTTTCTACAAAAGGGCTTTAAGCTATAATGAGTGTCCAACTGCGTTATTTTCAACACAAGTTGTTCCGTATATATGGATAAATTTGTAAGGTAATTAACGCAACACTTGATTTTAGATTTCTGCTTGATTGAAACTCATCTTGCAAACATATACCTTTTATATGAAGTTTAAGCTATGCTTGTAAGATAATGATGCAAACTATAATTCAGATGCAAGGGCACAAATTCTTACAGCTTTATTGTCATGCGGAGCAATATAGAGATTGCCTTGGCTCTTGATGGTAGGATTCATGCTCCCTCCCATTGCATAGTCTCTCCACCCATCATAAAAGTTGTTAACAACATGAGCATACCCATGTCGAATCCTTGGCATACGTTGGATGCAATTAGGTCCAAATTTGTTAAATGCAACTGTTACCCTCATTTCTCGGTCTCGGATGAAGCCGTCTTCGTGCCCTAGAAGCATGACCTTGTCGTGATCTCTGAACCAGTTGTTAGAAATGGTTATCCCAGTCGATCCCCGGGTAACATCAAGCAGCCCGTCCTGTCCTTGATAGAGGGTGATGTGATCGATCCAGATCTTGTGGGATGAGACTATTCTGATTGCATCTCCGTCCATGCCGCCGAGGCTTGTGATGTGGTGGATCTGGAGGCTGTGGATGATCACATTGTTCGCCTAATCAATCGGTATTGCTTTTGTTGTTAGGAATAGCTTCAGCTTAAAGCCTCAAACAAATAAACTAATTTTTATGAAGCTATAGATAAGATTAGATTTATATGCTTGTGAGTGCAATTAACATGTAAATTATCAAGTAAAATATAAATGAATTCTTATTATATGAGATTTTTCAATGCAAAATGAAAATTCTAAACTATTCGCATCTTGTCTGATTAAATTGTGATTGAAATTAACAGGTACATTTGAGGTCAGATGCAAAGTAAGAAACCGTGGAGGCCGTATAAAAAGACACAAGCACCCTATCAAAAAAGTCATAGATTTAATGCATGCAACCGACACAAAAGAAGAGAATGACCTATTCCATTTATTTAAAGAAAATGAGTCTCATATGTGTCTACCCTTACACCTCAAAAAGAACTTACATGTTCAATCAAGAAGCCGGCACCATAGGCAATGTGCACGTCAGCTCCGCGACCATCAATGGTAGTAAAGCTGGTAATGACAAGAGGCCTTTCAAGCTTGATATACATATCCTGCTTGAAAGTGATCCATACTTTACCACGCATCATCGTAGCTCCGTGGCGCAACGTGCCCGGTCGTGGGCGAAACGGGTCATCACTCGGATCGGTGACAAGGTACGGCCTAACACCACTCCCTCGATTATGTATCATCTTTCCTGCAAACCCGACAGAACACATGGCGAGTCTCTGCCTGTTGGCTGCCCAATTTGGGTCCCGCCTCCAGCATCGGTCAATCAGGTTCATGCCAAAGGCTATGTTGTCATTGAAAAGAAAGGAAAGGAGAAAGAAAGCAAGAAAGATAAGCTTAAGGGGGGTAATGGAGGTCATTGATTGTATCAATGTGAGATGAGATATGGAACTAAAGTTCTGAGGGTTGCATTTATAGGAGAAGGTTTAAGGTAATGCTTGTTTTAGCTTCATATTGTTTTGTTTGTTCAGTTTCAAGCGGTTTTCTATTAACTTCGTACGTCTCAGAACTTTGTTTGTTTTAACTTCATATTGTTGAGTTTGTTCAGTTTTGAAAGTTTTCCATTAACTTCGTAGGCCTCAGAACTTTTCTGTTCAGGATTGTTCAGCTTGAGAATGAGAGGCTGTAGTGACGTTTCTGATCAAAACAGAGTCTACAATTAGCAGATACGAGGATAATGGAGAAAAAGGTATCATAGTATGAAATTTTCTCGTCGAAAAAATACACCCTCCAATCATTTTTTTCGACGATCAACATTCATCACCTCCATTATTTTCGTCTAAAATATAGATACACCAAATTTCGTGTGATTCTACCATCTTTTCACCGTTGATTTAATGGGTGCAAAATTAATGATTTACCGTCAATAGAACTTTTTATATTGCTAATTCAACGGTGAAAGGTGCTAAAATAACATGAAATTCGGTGTATCCACATCTTAGATGATAAAGATGAAGATAATGGGTACCAATTATCGAATAAAATGGTGGAGGGTGTAGTTTTTTTACGCCACTTGACGAAAAAGCATCCTAGGGCCTCTTATCATTCGGGATCCCAAATTTGAAAGACACAAAATGTGTATGAATACATAGAGATTTTGTTTAGAGTCCTTGCTGAATATAAGAAAAGTAAGGCAGAAATGATTCTACATCCATTACTTGAATCTAATTTATTTTTAACCAAATATGTAGGAATAAATATAACAATCCAATATCAGCAAATAGCCCCATTTTGATACTAAACCCTGACCCTATATGATGGTAGTTCTATCAGTGTCTAAAATGAACACGAATATTTGCAGCGACCAACTCAAAATTCCACCCATCAGTATTTTCAGTTGCAGAATAACGCCGTTAATTCGTTAGTTTTACCGTTGGTGGTGATCATGAGATGAATTCTATGAGGAATGAAGGATTGCTTGCCTCATATTTGCTTGGCCCTGCAAGTTCAGTAGTGCAATTCAATTAATGCTAAATACTTTTCTTGGCCCTCCAAATACTTTTCTTGGCCCTGCAGGTTTACAGAGGGGTGTTACCTCCTCCTAAGATGGAGGTTGCAGTTTAAAAGGTCTCTCATGAATCAAGTCAAGGAATGAAAGAGTTTGTGGCCGGCATTGTTAGCATCGGCCAGCTTCGCCACCGAAACATTGTCCAGCTCTTGGGCTACTGCCGACGCAATGGAGAGCTCCTCTTGGTTTATGATTTCATGCCTAATGGTAGTCTTGACAAGTTCTTATACAACCAGAAAAAGTCTACTATAACCTGGGCACAAAGGTTCAAAATCATCATAGGAGTTGTGTCGGGTCTCTTATGCCTGCACGAAGATTGGAACAGGTCGTGATCCTCAGGGACATCAAGGCTAGCAATGTTTTGTTAGATAGTGAAATGAATGAAGGCTCGGAGATTTCAGGCTTGCACGACTATATGATCATGGTGTTGATCCTCAGACCACTCGTGTTGTCGGAACCATGGGCTATCTTGCACCATAGCTAGGAAGAACCGGAGAGGCAACAACTTTAACCGATGTGTTTGCATTTGGTGTGTTCTTACTAGCAGTCGCTTGTGGTCGTAGGCGAATTCATCCCCATGTGACGAGCGAAGAGATAGTTCTCATGGATTGGGTGCTCGAGAATTGGCCAAGGGGGTTGTTGATTAATACGATGTACCCAAGATTGAGAGAAGAGTATTGCGCCTATGATGTGGAGCTAGTGTTGAAGCTTGGTTTGTTATGCACACATCCTATGCCAGGAGCTAGGCCAAGCATGCGACATCTGCAGCAGATATTGGATGGAAATGTACAACAATTCGAGCTCCCACCAAGATTTGGCACCATGTCACTGCACAATCCTTCGACGTTTGATAATTATATCAAGTCCTCATTGATTGCCACTGTTTCCTCTTCTTTCCCTGGAGGGCGATGACAGGTTTATTAGTGAAAGGGATGATCCTCCCTTGGTATCACATACATCCGTGCTTACTCGAAGCTAGGGTGTTTTATTTGATGTTTTTGATGGAAAATAAAGAACCGTGTGTCATCCATACAAGGGCTTGTTTAATGAAAAAATTAGGAGAATATTATGTTTCACGTAATAATTGTAACAAGCAAAATTTTAGGATATATATGGTCGATTTTGCCTCAAACACTCTAAATAAAACCTGAGAGTTTCACTTTTAATCATTGACAAGCAATCATCAGTTAGCAACTACTGGCGACCTTCACAACTTCCGGCATCCGAGCTCTGTCAGGATCCCTCTAAATCTTTTCTTTTGAGTTGATTCATTGCATGCACTAAACACACACATAGAAGGCTAGAATTAGAGGGATGAGAGCTTTTTAATGTCAGGAGATGGATCTTCGAACGAACACATACTCCGTATTTTTCTCAAAGCATGTCCATGCCAGGTTTCCTACAATTCCAACAAATTGAAATTAAATTGATGCGTCCTTCAATATTCAGAATGTAATGGCAATGGCTAACCTGTATGCCTGAACATCTTGAATTATATTTATGCTAAAATCAGAATACTATCGCCACTAAATGTATGGAATAGAACATAGAATAACCATGAGAACGACGTTGTCCTTTCGAGACGACGACAATTTGTACAATGCTTTGATCGCCTTCCATGTTACATGAGAGGTATTGCGTAGTGCTAATCTTTTAGTTTATCTGAATTTAATCTTTCTTCTATGAACTTATGATGTTACATGGTTTTTGTTTCCCGGTTGCAGTCATATTTCCGAAATTTCTGTTTTCTGTATTTCTGCAGATCAATCATATTACGTTCAAACCTATGACAGTTATGGAAGTAGCCCTTTTCTTTATCTCATGATTAGTCTGGCCACATTTTATTCTTGTTATATCAACACAACTAGAAAGCGGATTGATGCATGCACAAAAGCGAAGGGTATCTGAAAAGAATTTTATGTGCAGAGGCTAAATGGGGCATGGTGACCTGAACTCAGCTCAGCATAGATAATATGTGAAGGGCTTGACGAGACAAAGGAAGTAGGATATCAGTGATGTGTGCATTTGATCAAGTGATGTGAGCATAATGCAAGTAGAGGCATTGAAAGAAAGCAACAGCGGTGTCACTTTGTCCATGTCTTTGTAATGAAGAAAACTGCATTGGTTTTTTCATGTCCATTCCTATGTAACGTAACGATCAAGTGCATGTCTAAATGTTTTGAAAATTTTATGACTGTAGATTATAACTCCTTTATAAATGCATATAAGCCTTGTGCGCTGTTTTTTACACTTGGAATAAATTTGTCATGCACATCGTATTGTCACCTTGATTGTATGCGTTTACTGTTTTGTTTCTGATTTTTAGTAAATATCTGTATATAGGGGGTGTGAGATTTTTGCAAATATCACTTGTAGCGGTCCCTCTTCTTTATATTAAGCGTGCTTCCATATGTTGCATTAAAATAATTTTAAAATACACCGAACGCTAACTATTTTTGTTTTTCCATTAGGTAAGAAGTACTGATGCCTAGGGGTTATTTGGTTCTTCTGCAAATTTGCAGTAGAGAACCTTTAGTGAGGCATGGGAGTAAGAAGTACTGATGCCTTAAAAAAAATTTATAAAGTTTGAATGCTCTTTCTTCCTCTATTTTATATTTTGCAGTTTATTACCGTTATTTTTGGGAGAAAATGATCTAGACCCAAAAACCTGCCAATAACACCATAATACATACAATTCATGTGCTGAGATCCCTAGAACATTTTTGTCTTTTTCTGTTTATTAAATACCCATAATGTACTCATTTCTCTTCCAGTCCCCGTGTTAACATGACTTCTATATATAGCAGTTAAATACTTCATTTATACATCTACATATTCCATTTAATTAATACATTTACCAACTATTTGGCAGTTAACATACATCTACGTATACCATTTAACTACTACATTTATTAGTTAATTAATTAATTTATCAATTGGTTACTATATCACCACAGGAGTAATAAAAAAGGGTTGTAAAGTAAAGGAAAAAGAGCAATGAAATAAATATGGAGGATGGGGTCTTTTGGAGTTATATCTATGATTTGATGTAATTTGTAGGGAGGGTTATTATAAGAATAGTTTTTTTCCTGCGAAATTTATTATATAAAACATAAGTTGTATAAATGCAGTACTTATCAAGTTACACATAGTATTTATCAGGTATATGTGATAACTTCATTTCACTGAATGAAAAAGATTAGCTGGAGCCTGGACCCAACATTATTCAATTAGGGTAGTATAAGAATATTGAATAGCTAGTGTATAAGAAGAGCTAAACAACTGCATGTTTTATATGTGCATTTTTCCGAAAAACATTTTTCCGAAGGAACCAATCCCTACCCTTTTTTGGTCGAGAGACCCAAGACCCTATTTCCCCTTTTTTCTTCCCTGCAGTTGCACATAAATGAAGCCCTAAGCTTGTGTAGGTTGGTCTAAGTTTTTTCGGAAAATTGTCCAAGTCTCTAACTTTGAAAAGCAATACGTTTACGTTCCTGACCCAAAAAAGTTGTAAAAACTCTCTAAACTTAAAGATTCTTATGTTTTAATCCTTATAGTACATTTTTATGCCAACATTGTTCTTGCGGGTAAACTACTACATTTACTTTTTAAAGCACTATAGTTATCTTTCAAAATACTACATTTATATTCTAAAGTACTGTATTTATATTGAAATAGGTCAAATGTAATAGATATAGCAATTTTACTAAAAAAATATAACATTTTCATGTCAAATATAGTATTTTAATACAAATGTGGTAGTTTATAGCATAAATATAGTAATTTGAAAGATAATTATAGTATTTTAAGAACTAAATGTAGTAGTATACCTAAAAGGACAGTGTTGATATAAAACAATAGTAAATTTTCTATAGGAACTAAAACATAACAATCTTTAAGTTTATGGAATTTTTTGCAGTTTCTTTTGGGCCAAAAACCTAAATATATTACTTTTTAAAGCAAGGGAGTTGTACTTCTTTTCCCTAGTTTTTCTTAAGGTTGTTATGTTTGAAACAGATGTTAATGGGCTTTTGGATGGGCCTTGGTCCTAATTGTGGGGAAATAGAGAGTACAGTATAATAATGATGATGGATATATTCCGCATTGTAAGAGGATGAAAAAGGCTCATGAATGCACTTACTTTCACACCTCACTTGACATGACCCAGCACAAGATCTGTCTTTTCAAGCCTAAACAAGTACAATATAATAGTAATAATTATAAAACAATGATCATGTACTATCATAATTCGAAAAATCTTCTTCAGAAATGTTAATTTAGGATTTTCAAAATGCTAGAAAACTCAATTATCTATATTAGAATTTTGTTAAATTAAATATGTTTTACAGATAATAAACATATATTTTAAAATTTAAAATGGTAGAGATAAAGAGAGAGGAAGACGGACCGAAAGAGGAGAGAGAGAAAAAAAAATAGAAAAACACAACTTTTGATGACGTGGACACCTTAAGAGATGGTGTTGGGAAAATTTAGGATTTTCTAAATTGTTAGTGTAACATTTATGGGTTTTACGGAAATAATACCCAGTATGGATTTGGGTTTTTCGAATTGGTATATGTATGTATATTTATTTCTAAAATTGGAAAATGAGAGATGTTTTGAAAATGATAAGTATTTTGCATTTGGAAAATGATATGGTATTTTTATGATATTATATTATGGTAGAGAGGGAGAGTCCATACCCTCTCACACATATCCACACCCTCTCTCATCCTTTCATAACTCCTATCTCATTTCTCTCTTCTCTAAAATAACTCTTACTCCTCTCAAAAAAAAATTATCCCAACTCTCAAACTCCCAAACCTTAACCAAATCCCAAGTTTTTCTCTACTAAAAATCCACGTTTTCTTCATTTAAACACATCAAGCCTTCAAGTTTAGCCACCATAATCTCCAAGAGCTTCAAGTGCACATCTTAAGGACTTGGATCTCCATTTTTCATCACTCCAATTGGTAAAGTTTTCTCTTTTCACCAAGTCTTTCAAGTTATGTAGCATTAGCCATGGGAAAAACTATATATTTAGTATGAAAATGGTATTTTTATGGATTGAATTCTTTGTTGTTGGTTTTTGAAATGATCCACTAGTAGTGGCAAGTATTAGTATGGTTTACTTGGTTACTACACCCTATTTTGGAAAGTATAGGGTATTTTAGTGTAAAAGAATGAATTTTTAAGATTTTGGAATTTTCAAATTTTAGCAAAATTCGTTTCAAAAAAATCCTTCTTCAGACGTCTGCTTATTAGAACTTCAAACGTCTACCGATTATGTTTTTCAAGTTTTTCTTTCTTCAGACGTCTGTCTATAATCTGTGAATCTTTGATTGTTGATTTTCAGACGTCTGATGCTTATGTCACCAGACATATGCTTTTGATTTGGATTTCTTGATATTTGTTCTTTAGACGATTGGAAGCCCTCTTTAGACGTCTATTTTGCTCTTTGTGCAACAGTAACCCCTTAGCCAGATGTCTACCCTTAAGAGCTGCAGGCATCTGCCCTTCAGTATTTTTGACAGTTTTGATTTTTTTTCTCCGTTTGTCATTTGTTTGGGTTTGTATTGGTTTAAATGGAGTTTCCTTGTATGTTTATGACTACTTTCCTTATAGGGATCATTGCGGAAAATTCCAAGATGGCGAGGAAAGGCAAGATGGTCGTCGGCTTCGACTAGTGTCATGCCCCGCTTCTCAGTAGACGGAAACGGTGACGTGGCATGCCCGCAACAAATTTATCCAGAAAAAGTCATTCCCTAAATAAATATACTAAGTAAATTGAATCAATAATACACAATACAAGAATAAATGGAGACTGTAAAATTTTTCAACAAATATCTTTATTTACATTCAACTTTCAATATTTACAAATACATGAGTTTAAGCTGGAAAGTAAATACAATAAGGAAAATGCCTAAACAAGTGGCATACATAAACTGAAGGAAAATGAAGCTGAGCTAACCCTAAGTAGCGATCTGGTTGTAGTCCTCCTCTATGGCTTCAACTTCCTCCATCTCGACCGTATCTGACGAACATTTCAAGAAAAGAAATGTGAGTGGAATGCCCGTCAACGAACTAGCGCTCAGTAAGTCCCAAAGATAGGTAAGAGTAAAGAAAAATGACAAGTGTAGAATATATATAACGAGTAAGAGTATATGTTCATGGATAAGTATATACTATATGTCTCTATATGGTCATTATGTTAACGTTAAGTTCCAAGTGTGAATGTCAACGCAGCTGTAGAAGTATTCACGAGCTCAAGAGTGGGGCCCCATGAGTAAGGAAACACGGGCTCGTTTCATGTGTTAGTATCGGGCTCTAGGCCATGGATGAGTCAACCCAACTGATATTCGAGTAAAATAAAAAAAGGTTAATACAGGACTCCCGAAGCTCCGTTGGATTCACACAAGAAACTATCCCAAGCATCCCAAGTATAATATATTATAACTGGTTAATATACTTAATTGATTTGATTGATTGATTAACATGTCTTGATCGAAACCATAAATTGCAAAAAGGGTGGAATGTAATCGAGTGAGTTGAGTAATATGCGAGTCATGACAATTGCAATCTTGGTTCAAGTAGTTTGGGTTTGAGTTCATATTCGAGTTTAGATTCAAGTTAGGTTAGGATTCGAGTTTGTGTTCAAATTCGAGTTCAAGTTTAGATTCGAGTTTGGATTCGAGTTCATGTCTTTTTATGTGGATTGATGTAAATTGTTAAAAAATTTATGTTCGGGAGAGATCGGCAACTACTGCACATGGACGGCAGGATTTGTGTCTTTTTCCAAGACAATTGACATTTGATAACTCCGTTAAGTTGTCTAACCTGAATAGGCAAGCACTCACTTTCTCCGGCTCCCTGAGGCTCAAGAGAAATGATACCGCTTAAACCTATATTAATTTTAGAGTTCTTAAAATATTGTTTGCATATCTCGATGGGGTTTTATGAAAAATATATATTCATATTGTTTAAAAATAATCTCGAGGGTGATTTGTAATATTTAGGGTTTTCATGAACATGCATTTTAATTGTTGTGGTATTTTGGTGATAAAACTTAGTCTTTTCAAAAGTTTATGGTATTTTTGTGAAAACTGCTACTTTTGAAAACTTGGCGGTATTTTATTAAAAAATTCTAATCTTTCATTTTTTATAAAAAAAATATAGTTTCTTAATTTGTTTTTATTGAAAATACGGGTTCATAATTTTTATATAATTGTTCAAAAAATAGTTTTGTTTAGAAAAGTCGTGTTTTTTAAAACCGTATTTTTATTTTCTTTCGAGACCGAATACTCCGTGAGGAGTCTGCATCTCGCTCTACTGTCCCAAAGATTTACGATAATCCACACCATCCATTAGCGGGTCCCCAAACAAGGGTTGTAGAAGCGTAATTGCCAAGGATTTCGAAATACCAATTTGAAGAACCCGTTTTGAAACGGTATGGTATTTAAATAAAAAAGTTCTTCTTTAAATTAACTATAGCTCTAGAATACCGTGCTATGGAACCATAGCATGCGTGTGGTGTGGGTTGTTACCCCGTGAAGTATTTCTAAAGGTATTTAAACTAATTATCGAGAAGTGTTTTACTAAAGTACATAGTATTTTAATGAAAAGTTCGTTTTATGATAGTTTCACATGAAAGTTTTGATTAAACTCAAAACTAAAAGATTATAAACCAAGTTACAAGTAGTGTGAGAAAGTTATTATAATCATTAATATTTGACTACGCAACACCGGCTAAATTCCAGGATCTATTCGATAAGCTTAACTAAAAACAAACTATAGAGGTTTATCTACTATGGTAGAATGGTTATACCTCCAAGGTCGAGTCCTTCGGGTCTTCTAGTGCTCCTCTCCATGGCTCCTCAGTGATCGGATGATGAAAGGTCCATCGGCCTCCTTACGTCAAAGATGATCCACCGCGAGAGAATGTGCTCCAAGCTCCAACCTCTAAATGAGATAACTGGGGTAGATGGTTCGCTAATCCAACTAGTTTAGGAGATGTTGAAAGTCTAATATATTGTTTAGTCTCACTAAACCCTACGGCTCACAACACATGTGAAGGATTAGGGTTTAGTTTGAGGAAGAAGGAGATGGAGAAACTCAAGAGCGTGTATGAGGAGAGCAACTCAAGAAATGAACTCAAGAAAATAAAATGGCTAAGTGTGAAGCATTGTGTAGAGAATGACTAATAACTCAACTCAATAATTCAAGCATGTAATATTTCTCAATAAGAAATATCACCCATGCTTGAATAGTAAGTCCAAACAAATATAATAATCTAAGGTCATTCTTTATACTATGCTACCAAAGTCTTCTCCATTTCCACCTCATTAATCCATTTAGAAAATGGATAATACAAATAATAAGCTGGCTCCTTCTAGAAGCATGCCTTGCCAAATTACAAGAATGTCCCACACCGTATATACATACCCGTATCTGTATTCCGAAAAATACGGATACACTAAGACGATAACAATCCAATAATACAATACTAGGATCCGGCTTAAACCAAAGCCCACTAGTATCGTCTGCCCGATCAGCATCCGTGTACAAGTATACGTATGTGATCGAAGCCCTGCCGTAAAACCATACGGCATCTACATCAATTGCCTAAAGCAGGGAAACCCTCTGTGTGGGACTCTAAAGACTCGACAGTACACTGGCAGTGGGTTTAACCACAAGCCGTTAGCGGTACTAGCTGCACGTAACGGCTATCCAGGTATCTGTCGATAAGAAGGATGATGAGCAACCTCATCCGAACTCCTGATGAACCTATCTATGACAATCTCCGTACAGTCCGGTCTGTTCGTCTAAGATACTCGCATATCTGCTTAAGGGAATGGTAAACGTCAGACCCCTAATAATGTGATAAGTCGTGCCGGAGGAGAGCCCAATACACCTTGAGAAACTACTGGAGTACCTTACCAGTATTTCTCGACTGCCATGGTCAGGAACTTTGTGTAATGGCTTTCCGAACACTGCGCGATATCAACTTCCAATACTGGGAGAGACGAATCCTATCTGATCACTACTGTCTCCAAGTGCTTCGGGACTACACCCAACTACTACCTGTTTGCACGACTCCTTTGAGCGTGGTAGGGTAGTAATCAAAGTGCAGTGGGAATATACTCGAGACGAAGTAGCGATGGCAATTCAACGGACTAAGCTGTACTTATGCTACCCGACGATAGGTATAATACCAACCAGTAGTTCCCGACGAGTCATGTCCAGTGTAACTCATAACCTAATGAGCACCTGCAAACCATCTCCAGTACGTCATACTAATGGCGGTGAGATAGACCATATCCCCTGTTGGGATGAGAAGCGTATACACTAGTCAACTTCGGAATATCGATGCCCCGTCTCGATAATCCAATGACTAGGGACCTGTATAAGGATGTGCTTATAGACTACCCAGCCCCCACAAGTGTGACTACCATCACAACACTGGTAGTCAAGCAAAGATCCTAAAGGTTCTACCAATATGTATAAGCGATATGCTAAAAGAAACACATGTACATATTGAGATAAAATCAAACCAGGTAGTATACTACCATATCGAGCAAGTCTGTTATTATAACTGTGAAATATCCCAAGTATCTAATATGTAATATACAGTCCAGTATGATACAATAATGGTCTCTAGGATATATATCACTAACAATTATGACCTATTTTGCTTTAGGAAGGGAAGTACAAAGGTTAAAACTACACATATCGGAGTTAACTCCATTTTTCCGATATGTTTTTAGAAGATGGTTTTGAGATGAGAGAAGAGGGACTTACTGCTTTAGATGGTTAAAAAGAGATCGAAAAAGCTCTCGGGGGTCGTGCTTTCGTCTGAGATGCTTCGGTCGTCGAGTTTGGCTCGCTACTCCACTTGAGGAGCTTAACTCCACTTGACACTTAGAGTGTTTGAGAGAATGTTTGCTAGAAATTTCAGAATGGGGAAAAGCTAGGATATGGGTTGGTATTTATAGTGAAGAATTAGGATTTGAGAATTAAAAACGTGGATTAAAAAGCATTAAAAAGGTGTTAAATGGTGAATTGAAGAGTCTGTTTGATTGCAGAAAAATTAAATAGTGCAGGGGAGTTAAGGGTTGCTGAAGGGATGTGTGTGCAAAGCACGGAGGCAAAAGGGCTTATCTTGACCGTCGGGGCTGGCTATATCGTGGGTTTGGGCGGTCAGATCTTGAGGCCTTGTCTCGAGATTCGTGCCAAATGTCAAGTTGGGTGTGTACATCTCATTGCGCCTGTTTGATTTTTCTGAAACTTTTCATTTCTCCATGTATTGCACGTGCGACTCTTGGGCTTCCGAAAAATTAAAAAAAATCTTAAAAATAAATGGGTCTGATGGGATTCGAATGCACAGGCTATGTCACAACAGTGTTGAGGCTCTATCAGTGAGCTATAAGTTATTTCTTGCTTTTATTTAAAAAAAATAACTTTTAACTCTTACACAGGCTGTAATACCCCTTTCTGTACAATAACAAGAAATTTATGTATAGTGATTTCAGAGTCGTTACAAATAGAGCGAGGCACACTTTGGTGAGTAGATTTATATTTACGGGGGAAATCAGATGGATGGCGTATAGCACCCCCTAGCAAATGCTAGGGGACATATAGTATAGAAAGCGCATATATGTAACCCGAATATTTAGACTATTATGTAATTAGTCTATAATTTGTAGATTACGTAGTTAGCATATATATATATGCGCCGTACGCGACTATAAGTCCGTACTTATATTGATTGGATATTTGGTTGATATCGTACGATGAAGATTCCGTACTGGATGTCATGAAGATAAATCGCAGATTGCGGCTTATGTTTATTTGACTCGTGGAGCTTTGCTAAATCCCGATTGGGATATTATTATGATTGTTAGAGCTATACTAATTCTTAAAATTAACAATCCGTTGTCTACTTTCAAATGGTAATGTCAAGGATGCGTTACAATTTCAAATGAATATCTATTTTAAAAACACCGTAACCTCCTTATTTCTAAAACAACGGTTCGTTCTATTTTAAACTACAACTATATAGCTAATTATCTATTATAACGCTCATTTAGATTATGATTATTCGATTTGTTATACGTTTGCGCGTAGATTACTTATTGTTACGCAACGTTATATTATCCGTACTTATACTTCGTACAGTTAGTTTATGATACCATGCTTATATGAATACACTAATAGAACACTGCACAACTACCAATGATTATTATGTTGCACAAATCACATACACGCATGTTATATTACACATCATCGGTATTTCCGTGACACTATAGAATTGCCAGGTTTGACAATGCTGATATTGTTTTATGAATGCGATAAGTGATATATCTGTGTGATTTATCATCAACTAACGTAGATGCATGATGCATTGTTGAAAATTATGATATCGATATTCGAACACACTTGATAGAACACTTGTATAGTTACTAATGATTTCCATGGGACACAATCACAAACGCGTATGCTACACCACGCATCATTAGTATTACCATAACACAGTAGAACTGTTATGCTTTTCATGTTCTAATTATCCATGCTAGTATGCATGATGTTTGCTGATTTTGATATACGAATACCATTGCAATATATATATATATATATATATATATATATATATATATATATATATTGATGGTTGCCAATTGTGGCAAAAATGAATTATGAATTGTGTTCTTATGAACATGAGATGAATTATAGATTTTGTCCTTATGGACTTGATATTTTCCATGGATTTCGAGAAATTACCGTAATATGATTTATAAAACTTGCTTGTGTTTGCAAAAGCACGGTTTTTCTCTTGATATGATGATCTGAGATATCCACCATGAGTTTTCTATGTATTTATAAGTGATGAAAATATCCGATAGCGAGGGGGAGACGTAACCGGTTACGGATACATTGTGGACCCGGTAAAGAGACCTAGGGGCAGGACGTTTGCAAAGGAAGGGCGGGAAGCCTAGCAAGGTTACTCAATACCGGTGATAGTATTGGACACGACGGATATCCTGAAGATACCGACCAGTGTAAATCATGGACACGGCGGATATCCCGGGAATTCCATAGATAAACAGTGAAAGAAAGATGGCTAATCTTAGGGACAATACCTAAGAAAACACATGAGATTTACGTATCGATGATTAACACAGTTTTATGATGATTTTATTAGTGACGTGTTTCCATTTGCGTGATGTGATTGTGATGCACTTTATTTGATATATTATGTATACGTGAGGGAACAATATGGATGCCCTGCACAGATTGAGATGGTTTATGTTATATTGTAGCCGAACATGACTGACCTTGAAGACAATACCTGAAATACTATTTTCATATATCGATATATATTAAGAGGTTTTTAAAGGAGTTATAGCCTCTCTATTTTCTACGTGTCTGTGACGACACAAGAATCTTTCAAAAGAAACCCTTCTTAAATCATTTTCAAAAGGCGTGATGTATACTTTAAAAAGAATTGCATGTATTGCTTTATAAATCAACATCTGTTATTTGTGCCGTGATATACCTATCATACGGTTATTTTGAAACGATTTACATACATATATCTTCGACTACTTTATAGGTTTACTTGGATGCATGCAATATATGTGATGATTATGCGGTCCATTGAGATATGCTCATAGTACTTGTGGATTATATATATATTAGCTACATGGTATGATAGTACTATATCTTAGGGTTTAGGTAGATTGTTATGTATTCGATTTATACCTTGTGATATCTTTTTACTCACGAGTTGGAAACTCACTCCCGTTATGCCTTAGTTTCTTGTAGGACTGACCGCTCGGATCAGTAGCGGCTTGCCGGCACACTTTTTCTTCGGGTGATTTCTTTGATAGATGGGTTACACGGTTGTATTGTAACCGCCTCTTGTACATGTATTATTATTCTTGGATCTAGTTAACAACTTTATCAAGCATTTTTATTATTCACGACTTAGATATGAGATTTAGATTTGTATTGTTTTGGGTGTTGGACCTGTTTGGAGTCCACTTGAGTTGTTTATTTACATATCTTTTTGTTTTCTGTTGTGATTCTTCGCTTTGGGTGTCGTATATATATTGCGTGGATTGTGTCTCGGCCATTGGGCGTGAGCTAGCTCCTATTACGGATGCTTTTATATATTATATGCTTGTATATGGTTTTATTCAAAAATTACAAAGGAGGTACTACCCGATTTTTAAACGACGAAAGTGTTTTCAATTAAACTTTACTTATACTTCAAAATAACCTTGATTTCATTTATAAAACTATTTTAAAACTCCACCTCTACTATTTTCTTACTAAAGGGGTTTAGATTCCTGCATTTTGGTTTACTTGGGTTACGGTGGGGTCTTATAGATTTCACGTGATTCAAGTGCCGGTCACGTGCCATTTCTAGGTCCTGACAATTAGAAATTATCTATTTAAAGTTTTAATTCCATATTATTTAAAAGTCATGACCTTATAAATTTAAATAAAGAGTTGCAAATAAAAGTCGCTTTTATTCATGAATATAAAGGTTATAAAGTGAAATAAATGGTTTCCTAACCCTTCGTTCCATGAAAAATTATGAATTTAAATAAAGAGATATAATTTATATGAAAAGTTGTGAATTTACATAAAAGGTTGCAACCATTTATTATAAAATGTTGTAAATATAACTTCTCATGAAAGGGTTTCAAGACCCTTCACTTCTTCTAAAGGAAATGGACTTTCTCTGTTCCATTCATTCCAAAAATTCCTCTCTCTCGTGTTGGTGTGTGAGTTCGAGTTGAAAGTTAGACTGAAAACTACTTTCGACATACAGATTCGCTGCTTAAATTATCATCCGAGACGAATTTGCAGATACCCTTTGTAGTATAGTGTGCAAATATTATCTTAAGAAAAAAGATATTGATAAATATTTCTCAATTCAAGCAGTAAATTCAACAATTAGCCACAAACTATGATTATGATAAACCTTATAAAGTTTCTAACACATGGAACTCTTTGGTTCTAGTTATAGTAGTAGAGATGTGCGGTGTGCTTTCCACGAGCAAACCCTACTCTGGAGGTAGTTTTCGGATCAGTTTTAGGAGTTTTAGTTTAAACAGATTTTAGCTATTGTAGGTTTTTTTTTATTTCTTTTGTGTTCAAAATAAATGACTTGTTTGATATAGTAAAATAGAAAAATTTGGGTGGTACTGAAATGGCATAGGGGAAGATCTTCATTCTAAATTAGTACAAAGAGAAAAAGCTATGAGAAATTAATTTTTCATAATCAACTTTGTCGATTCTGAACGTCATGGATTAAATCATATGTACTAATGTACACAAATTTTCATATGCTTTTCATACTTTTTGATCTTTAGTTTGGTTTTGGTAAACATTCTATTATAGGTAAAGCATTAAACTTATGACAGTTTGATGGAAGTGCAAAAAGTATTGAAATATCATATAATTCTTTTTATGTGCGTCTTAAATATGCAGATCAAGATAAAGTGTGCCAATCATGTTTAAAATATGTCAATTATTAAAATAATTGATATATTGTTGACTTGCCCACTGACTTGGAGAGAATCCCCGGTGTATCACTAGTAAAAACTGTACGTATTAGAGATCATTTATTAGAGACCGTGTAAATATTTATGGTCCTTAAAAACTTATTAGAGAACGTATATATTATACGGTCTTTAATGAACGGTTGCCAATACATTGACGTCCGTTCACATAATATTAGCGACCCGTTCTAAACAGTCGCTAATATATCGATCAAATAAGAGCCGCGATGGCTCCTTCTTCCTCCTCATTCCCCCAAAGTTTTTCCTGAAAGGTGATTATTATCCTCCTTTTTCTCAAATTTTTCAGAAAAATTATGAAATCTAACCCTAATTTTTTGTAGGTGTTATTATTACAGTTGGTGGTGTAGAACTTGCAATCGCTCTTATTCTTTTCAAATCCGGGCCAAGGTTGATGTTTTCTTCTCCTAAGCATAATTTTTTCAATTAGATTATTAAATTTAGAAATTAGGTGATTATAATATGTGATTTGTGTTGGTTTTGATATATTAAATATGGTTAATGATGAGTTCAATCGGTTGTAGAATGATGGGTTTGAAATTTATTTTGATTTTAGGAGTTGATGGGTTTTATCATTAAAATATAATTGAAGAAAATTGTTTTAGATAGGTTTTAGAATTGAAAATAGATGAAAAATTGAAATATAAATTTGGTAATTTAGATTTAGATTTGAAAATATAAAAATTATAGGTAATCGATGAATTTACTTATTAGATTAATTTAGGATAAAATGGATTATAGGATTATATTAGATGAATTTAAGCTAAAATGTATTATAGTTAATTGAAAGGTTGTGCGCACGGATGCGTGTTTGTGAGTATGTGTAAATGTGTGTTCGTACGAACGTATGTGAGCGAGCGAGTGTGTGTGTGTGAGCGAGTGTGCGCGCGTATGTGTGAGAGTGTGTATGTGTATGTATTTGTGCGTGTGTAGCTACATATGAAATATTTCAAAAATATATTCATCCTAAGATCTATCTTTTATTTTGTAAATTTAATAATTCGATATTCTTTATTTTGTAAATTTAATAATTTGATATCTTGTTGCTTATGATTTACTGTTTAAATTTTTTAATTGTAGCATAATTTATAAACCAAATCAAAATAAAAATCAAATCCTTTAATTCCAATTAAACTATAGTAGATGCATAAATCAAAACTAAAATCAAATTGATTAAGAAAAATTAACACTAATTAATCTATAATATTAATTACATTAATTAAGAAATCTTAATTAAGACCAGATAATAGTGAACCGAGACCCTGATTAAAAAACGATTAAATAGAAAGTTAAAGGATACCCTAAAATTTTGATTAGAAACGTAACTAGAGTTTTCTGTTTTCATTTAATTAGTAAATTTAAGATCGAAAAGTCTTAAACTTATTTAGGATTGACCTATAGTTTTCCGTCTGACAATTGGAGTATGTCAAATCTTTTTCCCGTCGAATTGATAGGATCACATTATATGTTTGTGAGAGTTGAGCATCATGTTCAATTTTTTCAAATATATGTGTAGTATTCGACGAGGAAATTTGATATACAATAATTGTCGGATTTTTCCAGTTTGGACATGTTACGAATGCAACAAGACTCACATCTCACATCCTCCTGTATTTTTGTCCATTTCGAGAAGTTTCGACGGTGATTTCCACTTGTTCCCTATGTACAGATTTATGTACGAACACGGGGAATAGGGGGAAAATGCTGCCGGAATTTTCTCGAAATGGACGAAAAACAGGAGGATGTGAGATGCGAGTGTTGCATTCGTAATGAGAATTAGGACCTTTATCCCTGACAGCCATGAAACTAATTATTCGTTCCGACCTTTTGCCCTGGGTACTTACGACAACCTTAAATGACTTTAGATACTTTGATACGTCCACATCATGAAATCTAATTCAAGACTTGAAAATTTATTTAATGATGGGCTTGTAATAAATTCATAAGATATGTAAAACTTATATTATTATCTATGTTATAACAGATGAGAATTCTTCCGGATATATCATTTATGCACATGGGGAAAAAAGATAGGTATGCTTTGAGAGACACCCGATTTAATGATAGGCTTAAAACCTTTTTAGATTACGCAGAGATGAACCCAAAGCGTAGCCGAGACGGACTCTTGTTCTGTCCTTATAAGAAATGTAAGAATAGAGCCCATTTTCGACATGAAGTGATAGAAAAACATGTGTTTGTAGAGGATTTTGAATCGAACTACATACATTAGCATTACCATGGTGAAAGAATACGTGACGAGAAAACGATGATGGATAATGAGACCGCAGCTTCTCAAGATGAATTGCCGACGGGTGATAGGATAGATGATACACATGAGATGTTGGAAGATTTATTTGCTAGTGAGAAAATGAAGTTAAACCGTCTGAAGGCACCAGTGATTTAGACGAATTACAGAAACTTCTGGAGAAAAATGAACAAGATCTGTATAAAGGCTGTACGGAATTTAGTAGGTTGTTATTTGTAATAAGGCTTCTCCATCTGAAGATGATCAGCGGGATGGCTAACGAGCACTTTGATGTGCTTCTTAATCTCCTACACAAGATAATTCCTGAAGGAAAGGAAAGCATTCTAAAGAATCATTACCAGGCAAAAAATATTGTTAAGACACTTAGTTTCTCGTATGAGATGACCGATGTATGTCCCAATGACTGTGTGCTGTATCGCAGGGATTATGCGTCTCTCGATGAGTGTCCCACTTACAACTTATCTAGATGGTTCACTGCTACAATAAGGGGTTGCCCCTACGGCTTTATCCGTAGGGGCAAACCACTGCCCCTATGGATATATTCGTAGGGGCACGAAAATACACCGTAGGTGCAATGGCCGCAAGTGCAAGTCTTAGCCCTGAACATGCCCCTACGGATAAATGATTGCCCCTACGGTTTGCTCCGTAGGGACATATGTACCTACGGTGTATTACGTAGGGACAAAATATTTATTTGATTTAGTGGTTTATAAAATAAAATACTTGCCCCTCCGGAAATATCCGTAGGGGCAACCTCACGCCTCTACGAAGTTAGCCGTAGGTCCAGATATCATCCCCTACAGATGCTTCATAGGTCCATCTTCAAGCCCCTACGGAGTACTCCGTAGGGACAGATAAAAGCCCCTACGGATATAGTCGTAGGGGCAAGTGTAACGCCTGCTACTGAGTCCATATGGGCAAAATGTCAGGTATCCTAATATTTTGCCCCTACGGCTAACTGTGTAGGAGCAAAACTTGGACCTACGGATTAATTCGTAGGGGGAAAATATGGACCTACGGATTAATCCGCAGGGACAAAATATCAGGTTTTTTTTAAAAAAGGGCTTCCTGTTTTTTTCTCGCCCTATGCACAATAATATATACATCATATAACCAAATACCGTAGTATTCATAATCAACATCTCACGCATAAAATATAAAAGAAATCAACAAACAGAATACGATATCAATCTAAATCATCATGAACACGCAAACACCACCAATATCGTCCAAAATATATACAATATGTATCATACATGCTTAAAATATAAAAAAAGCTACCCTAGCTCGGTCCAGCTCCTCCACCTCTGATAATCACCGTAATTTGGCGCATCTGCTCCTCGGTGCAGCCCTGAGTCATCAAAATCTCGATCAATGAAGGAGAGGATTGTGCGGGAGTCTGAACGGGCTATGGAGCTGCAAGAGTGGTCTGCGCAACCGCAGCCGAGGTATTGGCTTGCGGAGCCGCAGCCGAAGGGGATGCATGTGGAGCCGCAGCCGAAGTATCCTGTCGCATCTGTTCAATTTTGTGTGTAATAAACGAGTAAGAACTGTGTATTGGTCGAATTCGTATCACTATCAGGTTATTGCGAAACCCCAATATAAGATTAATCAAAGCTAAGTCTACAACCAAATAAGTTCAGGCAACTAATATTGGATATGTTACTATTTATAATATGATATAATATTTTGCTATTAAGTAGTATACATACCATAATCTCCTTCAACTCCTGGACGGTGGCCTTCAAGGTGGCAACATCTTGCTTTAGACGTCGCTCACGGGGGGTAGGGGAAGTAACCGTCAGAGTAGAGTCTAACCTTATATGGGCCCTGCTAGGACCCAGTCCCCGGCCTCTCTCCCAACCTCCGTGGTGCCCTCCGTGTGCGGCATCTGAGACTGCCAGCTTTGGACCGTTCTGTCCAGTAAAATCAATCCCCGATATCTCCGCCTGCTCCACCACCCACTCCTACACCCACATTAACCAGTAAAATATAAGTATATCATTTAAATTTGAACTTTTCAAAAAAAATAAAATTCAAACCTGTTAGAATAAATATTTACACTTACGCAATACTCCTGGGTAGCGGTGTCAGGGAATCGAAGCTCGCCCGTGGCGGGATCTGTCGAGGTGCCGTAGACGGCAAGATACGCGGTCAGCATGCTTGGTGTACCACCCTGCGCCAGGGTCTGAGCTCTCTGCAATTCATAAAAAATTTACATATATTATAAAATAACTCTTAATATTACATTATATCACAGTAGGTCTATTGTAATTTACCGATACTTCCATGGCACGAGTAATATTCCTCGAGCCACCTGTATAAGTAGGCGTGACCCCTCTTCGCCGACTTCCTATTCTCTTTATTTTGATCGGCCTTTTTCTGCACAACACATTCAGATTTAGTTTTCTAATTAAGCAACACAAAAAATAAATTATATACTAAATAATGAATTACATCTAAAATACAAACCTGTTTGCGCTGAGAGTCAAAATATTGGCACAAGAGAGGCCATGTATCTACGTCGACTCTCGCAAAGGCCAGATTATGTAGGAGAGCCGCTCTCTCTGTCTTGGGGTTCGCCATCCACAAGGAATAGCAGTCGATCTTCAGCTCGTTTCTATTGTATCGGACCTTTGATTGCATGTACTTCATCAAGCCATGGTACAGAGTGTGATGATCGAGCACTCTCTCAGGGTGATCAGGGTCGGGTACGGGCTGAAAGTCATAATCCAATTGCAAATACAAAAAAACAATGTTATTAAATTGCAAGTGTTAAATAATAATAAATATATTGGGTAAGTCAAATGAAAATATATATTAATACCCGAGCCTGATCCCATAAGAGGGCAAATGAGCGCCGGTGCTGGTCGCCCCACTCAACATGAAGTGGATACTTCTTCACGAGGCGGCTCTCATCCTCCATATACCGGCCGAACCTCTCGGCATAATCGCAGGTATAGCGATAATCATGGGTAAAGAAGAGAGGGAATGCTGCCTCCCCTAGCTCTATCGGGCCTCAGCCTGTGGGACTGATTCGGGCCTCGAGTCCCCCTCTCGGGATGGGATGCCCTGCATCTACAAGAAATATCAAGTAAATCAATATTAAGACAAAGTTGTATTAAGAAATCAAGGTTTAACAATAATTGAAGTGTGATATATACCTCCGGCGACAGAAGCACGAGCCTGGGCCCGGGCAGCAGCACGAGCGGGACGATAGTTCCTCCGGTGAGGAACAGCCGATGACCCGGACGCATCCCCGCCAACTAGAAAATAAACATCAATAAAATTACATGAAGTTCATATTTATTCTTAAATTAAAGGATATGTAAAATGAATAAATATTTTATATTTATTCATACTAACCTGCAGACTGAGCGGAGGGTATGGAAGTGACGGGAGTGGCCCCTGCACTAGACGTGGACGCACCACCTATAATTAGACAATCAAATATTGACTATATAAGTAATTACAAAAAGAATGTGTATATCAATAATATAACATTCTAAATCAACATGTATACACTATAGGATATATAAACATACCCGCAGGTGCGGTGGTGGCTTCTGTCCGAGATGTGGAGGCACCACCTACAGCTAGACAATTAAAAAATGTTATCTAAGTACGTAAAAGAAAAAAGAATGTATGTATATTTATGATATAGTATTCGAAATCAATATGCATGCACTATAGGATATATAAACATACCTGGAGGTGCGGGAGTGGCCTCTGTCCCTGATGTGGACGCACCACCAATGGCTAGACAATCAAACATTGACTATATAAGTAATTTTGACATAAATATGCATGTATGTCTATAATATTACATTCAAAACGAATATGCATGCAATATACCTGTAGGTGTGGCAAAATTCACATGGAAGGAGGCATCCGAAGGGGTCTCCGATCGGGGTGCAAGACCGGCCCTCTGAAGCACCCTACGTAGCTCTCCAAACGATAGAACCGCTATGCCTCTGCCTCTGACGGTACCGCGGCTGGAGATCCTACCGCCCCTTGCTGCTCCCGTCATCGTCATCAAATCTAGATAAAACGGTTCGTGGACGCATTAGAAAATCATTACATATGCATGTTATATATGTATAGATCGTAAAATATGAAGTAATAATATAACATTACTGATAATCTTTTTCATTTCGTAGACGCATTAAACATATCTACCTGGATTTCATCATCGATATCATTTCTAACCCACATAACTTCATGATCAGCCGAAGACAACCCAACTTTTGAAACAGACGGTCGGAGCACTCTAAGTCTTCTCTCTTCTTCATCCTCATCGCTGTCCTCGAAGTCTGTGACATCGTAAACATCTCTGGGTTTCCAACGGCATACGACACTCCATCCTGGATGCTTCAAACACCGTGAGTATTATACTTGGAATGCTTGGTTCGGAAAGATAAACGGATCGTCCTGACCGTAAAATCGAAGTGTGTTCACACTGGTCAATCCATATTCATCTTTCCAAGTCCCGAGATTGTTTCTCCACTTATCCGTATCGGTTCGTGTATCGTACCAAGTACACTGAAATATATAAAACGGTTTTGATCTTCCGGGATATTGGATGCCAAGTATACAATTTAAGTATCCATAATAAATCACACCATCTGATCCTACCGTCGCAATCCCACTATTCTGAGTGGTTCTAGATGTTTCTATGTCCTTAATTTCGAATTTGTATCCAAGGACACTGAATCCTTTATAATATGCAATCTTCATACTAGGAAACTGAGCTAAACATCTTGAATTACTTTCTAATGATGCAGACAAGTTCGGATCGTGAATCTAACAAAACAAATTTTACGACAAATACATAACGATATAAGTTTAGATTAAAACTAGTAGCAATAACATTTTATTCGAATAACTTACATGATCTGAAACCCAATCGCAAAAATTATCCTGATGATATTTTTCCAATTGTTCATCGTTCCAATCAGGATGCCCCTCACGTACCTCATTAAAATAAATTCCGTTTTCAACAATAAATTATGACATTAATATTATATCATTTTATACACACACAAACACAAATATAACAATTAATCCAAAAAACCTTACTCTCTAATTTTTTCAAGACATGCGCTATTGAGCAGGATAAACCGATATATCTTGTTGATAAACATAGTGTCTACCCTTTTATAATCAGCTTTACTATATGGCCCGTCCTGAATTCTTCGAGGCTGGTTAAATTTCGTCTCAATGTTCTCGTTCAGATAGCAGGAACAAAATGTGGTTGCTTCATCTAGAAGATAACCTTGCATGATAGAACCCTCTGGTCGATTTCTATTACGTAAATACTTTTTTAGAGTGTATAGGTACCTAAAAAAATATGTTAAATAAATAAATATGGGCATACAGAACAACAATAATTTTACGAATTCCGCGAAACGAAAAATTCCACGTACCTTTCGACGGGATACATCCATCGATATTGTACCAGTCCGGCTAACTTAGCCTCTGTTGCAACATGAACCGTCAGGTGTATTATGATATCGAAGAATAACGGTGGGAAAATACGCTAAAACTTGCAAAGTATCAACGAAATAGAATTTTCTAGTTTCTCCAGTATCACAACATCCAGTATTTTAGCGTATAATTCTATGAGAAAACAACATAGGTCATTGATTATTAGACCAGCCGATTCGGGAAGGGAAGTCCTGAAGGCTAATGGGAGAATGTGCTCCATAATAAGATGGTGATCATGACTTTTCAGCCCAGTGATCTTGTCTTTCACAATTTTTATCTTCTTGCTAAATGATCCTGATAAACCCGTGGGAATTTTCAAATCATGCAACACTTGCAGGAATATTTTCTTCTCCAGTTGTGACATATGATACGTGGTATTAGGAAGTACAAACATTTCTGGTTTACCCGCTATAGGTTTAGGATGCAATTCACTTCGAATTTCCCAGTCCTGTAGATCCATCCGAATATGTTGATTGTCTTTCGATTTCCCGTCTTTATAAAGAAACAAGTTGAGTACGTGCTCGGATACTCCCTTCTCTATATGTATGACGTCTAGACAATGACACACTAAATTTGTTGACCGGTACGGAAGCTCGAAGAAAATGCAAAACTTGTTCTAGAATGGTGGTTTGACCTGTTTTTTCGGATCTATCCCGAAGGTCACATTATTGTAACCATCCCACTGAGCAGTCACGTCCTCTTCGGACAATGGGGCTGGAGGTCCAAGAAACTTCTGATGACCATCAAAGTGAACAGCGTCTAACCTGTAGGGGTGGTCTAGAGGCAGGAAACGTCGATGGCCATAATAACAAACCTTCCTGCTAAAATTCAAGAATTTTGATATTGTATGTTGATGGCAATAAGGACATGTTTTGTGACTATGTACGGACCAACCTGATAGCATTCCATATGCAGGAAGTCACTAATTGTCCATATTAAAACCGCACGCAGTATGAATGTTGTATTTGTGTCTGCATCGTAAGTCTCTACACCATCAATGAATAAAGATTTTAACTCATCGATCAGAGGTCGGAGATAGACGTCGATATTGTTTCCCGGTGAGTTTGGTCCGTCGATAAGAAGAGGCATCATAAAGTATGATTGATCCATAGCCAACTAAGGCGACAAATTATAAACTATCATTACAACGGGACATGTGCAGTGGCTTCCAGCCATATGGTTGAATGGGCAGAAGCCATCACTAGCGAGTCCGAGCCTGACATTGCGAGGATCGTTACAGAATATTTCGTGCCTCCTATCAAAATCCTTCCATGCCGGTGGATCTCTTGGATGACTCATTTTTCCATCTTCACTTGGAGGAGCACGGTGATGCCAAATCACTGCCTCGGCTGTTTTCTTGCACCTGAATAGCCTCTGCAGCCTCTGTGTTATGGGAAAGTATCGTACTATCTTGATAAATATATCGGTCTTCTTATCAGAATCTTTCAGTTTATACCCGGGCTCTCTGCATGTTGGACACTCTTTCAAATCTGAATTCTCTTTCCAGTACAACACGCAATTGTTAGGACACGCTTGAATTTTCTCACACTTCAGACCCAAATCAGACATCATCTTCTGGGCTCCGTACCAGCTGTCAGGCACGTTATTTCCCGGGGGCATAGAATCTTTCAAGAACGAAAGAAGCATTGTGAATGACTTGTTGCTCCATCCATTTAGACACATAATCTGGAAAAGTTGGACGAACCATGAGAGGGTGGAATACTTTGCATTCTCATAAATTGGTTTTCTAGCATCATTCATGAACTTTTCATACTTATCCGCACGCGGTCCTTGACCGGAATGAATGTCATCTTCGGTACGAATAGATTCACCTAGGGCAGTCTCTACCATATCCTCCATTTCTTCTCCTGAATAGAAATTACCGTCTTATTTTTCTGCCGCATTACCGTCTTCTCCTTCTTTTTCTGCCTCATTACCGTATTCTCCTTCTTCTTCTGCCGCATTACTATCTTCTTCTTCTTCCCCGTGATATAGCCAAGTTGTATAAAGTCTAGTAAAACTATGTTTAACGATATAAAGCTCTACGAATTCTACCTTCTGCCAGTATTTATTCCCACATCTATCGCACGGACAGAGAATCTTCTCTAACATGATCTTATTATATGCGCGTGCAAATTCAATAAAAGCAGCAACTCCTGCGACAAACTTAGGTTGTATACGTTGTTGCCAATCCACATACATCCAGTCCTTAACTCTGATGTACTCATGAGCCATATTAGACTGTATAACATACAAATTGTAGGTTATGATGGCTATATTGAGAAATCTAAGAACGGGGTGATTACTGACAAAGGAGAAAATCCGTGTATGTGATTTGTGTGTGCGTTTGTCGTTGAAAAGAATAAATTATCAATAAACAAAATTAGATTTGAGAATACTCATGTATGAGTTGTATTCTATTTATGTGTGTTTCAATTTATAATTTCGCTTAAGTGTAGGGTTGTTAGTGTGTATGCGATGTGTGTGCATTTGTTGTGTATTCATGTTATATATGTATGTTTCGGCTGTCGGGGGTAAAGCTTCTATCCCATTAAGAATGTATAGAGCAGACACCCATTCGCTTATGCTTTCAACCGTTTCGAGTAAATTTCGGCAACACCTCTCCGCTGTTCTCCGAGAACACTGTAATAGAATATACAATCATTTCAAAGCTGTGAAACAACGTTGAAATGAACATCTAATCTATCTTTGTATACAGAGAACCAGCGGAAAAGTACCGATGAAATAACTCAAAATGGATGAAAACGCAAGTGAATGCAGGTGTTTGCTTTATACATTCCTAACTTGTACACACTGGACAAATCTTCTCGTCACATATCGATTATCATATGATTGAATCTTCTCGTCACATAGACTACACGACGGTTGTTAGTACCGAGCTATACCGTCCGATATTTAACAACCTTCGTATAGTTCTATGTCACGACGAATATCGAACGTATGTTAACCGATAGATGGGGACTAAGTCGCGCTTTGATTTTCATATATGAGTATCGATGAGAATATGAAAGTTTCATATTATCATCGAGTATCATATATGTCACGACCCACCCTAAACACATATGGTATTGTCCGCTCTGGCCGAAGCTGCACGGTTTTGTCTCTTTGAATGAACCGGACTCAAGAAAGGGGCTACTTCCCAGTAGGTCACCCATCCCAGAATTTCTCTGGCTCAAGCACGCTTAACTACGGAGTTCTTCAAACTCCGGAGTTCTGATTCATACAAAAGGAGCCTCCATATTACAGGAGTGGTATCATTCCATTTATAGTTATGATCGTGCCCTCTTTTGGAATGGAATTTGATACTCACTATTGTTCTACAGTGGGTCCTCGTGTGTATCCGTATCGGTTACATCCCCATCTAGATACCGGATAACATCTTACTTCTCACGGGGTAAGTGGTTTTCATCCCCAATTCCACCTGGGGTATTACAATATATTGGTTTTAATTTGAACATTTAACTTGAATAGGTTTTACGTTTCGTTATTAAGGGTTCGAAGTTTTTAGTTTAAAGTAAATTTTTCTTGCGTTTACGGTGAAATTGTACGTTTACATTACCATCGAGTATCCTACTGAATGGACTAGTGTACCCTAAACCCTAACCCTAAGTAACCCAAATTAACTTAATTAACCCCAATTAACCATAATCGTTACCCTAACACAAATTATCCCTAATTAACCCAATTTACCCAAATTAACCTAATTAACCATAATCAACACTCTAACCCTTTCAAATTATCACTAATTAACCTAATTAAGTCTATCTATTTTACGTAATTAACCCAAATTAACCCTAGCCTCTAACCCTAACCCTGAACAAAACCCTAACCCTAAACCCTAACCCTAACCCTGAACCAATCCCTAACCCTAACCATACACTGAACCCGAACTCTAACCCTAACCATACACTGAACGCTAACCCTAGCCCAAGTCCTACCCTAACCCTAAATAACTGTTTCCCCCAATCAGAGCAAAGCTCTGTTCAAAATTCAAATTTTGAAATGAAGCAACGCTTCAGAAGCAGCGCCAAGTGCGCTACGCCCTAAGCAGCGCACCACGTGAAAAGCATGGGTGCGTTAGCGCTAAGTGCGCTGCGCTCTAAGTAGCACACCACGTGCAAAGCACGGGTGCGCTAGCGCTGGAACTAAAAGCTCCCCACCGTCAGATCAAAGATCCAATAATAATGATAAATCATTAATTAATCAGAATTAAATTCCGTTAAGGAAAGATTCCTCAAAATCTTTCCAATCAACAAGATTGTGCTCTGTAAATCAGAGCACCGTTAGATCAATGATCCAATGGTGGTTAAAAATCACCAAAAATACAGAATAAATTCTGTATGGAAAGATTTCCCAATCTTGTTAAAAACAAGAAGATTGCCTTCTGTAAATCAGAAACCCTTGGATCAAAAATCCAACGGTGGGGAAATCCCCAAATCAATTGGAGAAAATGTCTCCTTAACTGATTGAACAAATCAGCTTGCACTATAAAAAGGCCCCTAGATTTCAAGTCTCAAGATATGCAGAAACAAATAGAGGAACCCCCCCATAAGCTTTGAGAGATCTCAGAAAGAAGAGCCAAGCTCTCAGAAAAAAAAGAGTTTCTTCAAGGTAAAACATGAACAGAGAGACGAAATCATCTTATAATTAAAAAGAAGAATTCACTTATTTAAAGATCATAGATCTACAAGACCAAGGTCTTTCACAAAGAGATAAAAAGATCCCATCATAAAATAAAAAGAAGAAAATAATTCTTCTCACAGATCATAGATCTACAAGACGAAGGCTTTTTATACAAAGAGATCATGAACATCTCATTATAAAAAAGGGGGGAGAACAATTCAATTCTCTTAAGGATCATAGATCCATAAAGGCAAAGCCTTTCATCAATACAAGAGATTGAAGCATCTCCTATAAAGTAAGAACTTTTTAGAATCTTGAGACAAAGTCTCTCATAAACAAGAATTTATTTCTCAGATTATAAAATTGATCAGATGCGCTTCTGCGCTATTTGACTGGCGCTCGGCACCAAGTGCACCACGTACTCCTCACGTGTGCACCACTTAACAATTAGCGCTCTGCGCTCTTGGACTAGCGCTTTGTGCTCATAGAGTGGCGCTCAGTGCCAAGCGCACCACGTGCTCCTCACGTGTGCGCCACTGAACTATAGCGCTTTGCGCTTATAAATCAGCGCAATGCGCTTATAGACTAGCGCTCAGCGCCAAGCGCACCACGTGTCCCTCACGTGTGTGCTACTCGGCAGAAGAGCACTGTGCTCTTTGACTGGCGCAAAGTGCCAAGCGCACCATGTGCTGCGCTGATAGAATATAAATTGTTCTTTAATAAGCCCTAGAGCTATGATGAATGCTCAGCATTCAATAATATACAAAAATTGTCAGAAGCTCAAGTCAATGCTTAGCATTGTCAAATGTTTAAACATTTTAACTTGATTGGACTTAGCCCAAGATTGTCCATAAGTCCTTAATTCAGATTAACTAAGCCCATATGCTCACAAATCTTTTGATCTTAGTCTCAAATTGGACTACAGATCTCTCAACCAAAATTGGTTCAAGGGTACATCTCTTTACTCCTCTGATATTTGTCGTTGTAATCCTTCAACGTCTTCAGAGAGGTGATAGGTCCCGACAACCAAACATTCCATAGACTGTGGGGTCCTTAAACCTTTGGACTATGATGTCCTTAACCTTGGATTGTGGGGTCCTTAAACCCATGGACTATGATGTCCTTAACCTTGGACTGTGGGGTCCTTAAACCCATGAACTATGATGTCCTTAACCTCGGACTGTGGGGTCCTTAAGCCCATGGACTATGATGTCCTTAACCTTGGACCGTAATGTCCTTAAACTAATTATGGATCGTAAAGTCTCTAAACTAAAGCAATAGAGCCCAAATGCTCTTTTGTTGGATCTAAATGATCCCGTTAAGTTGATCTTAGTCTGAAACTAGACTAACGTATCCTTAACAAACGTTTAAGTTGATCTTAGTCTCAAATGAGACTAACGTATCCTTAAACCCAACTCCAAACCCAAATCTAAGAAGATACGGATTTGGACTAATCCACGCCCTACGGGCGACAACATAAATTAGTGTCCGTATACAATCCACGGGCAACCAAAAACAAAACAAACACCCACGACACGAAGTGACCATCTGGAGAAGGAGAAAGTGTTTACCGCGATGCGGTAGCATAATTAACTGCAGGGGCTTGCGCCTGCAGGGAAGAGCGTCCCCACAATCAAAACCCCTCAAATGAGGGGGAATTTGACGAAGTTTGCTACATCTGCCGCATCCGTTTAAAACTTCGATACATGGTGTCATAAATCAACTTGGCATCTCCGGAGAGGTAGATGGATAGCACCTAATAGCATCTGCCCTTGAAATTCAGGCAAGACGGACCTACGCGGTCGCGTCCCCATTTTCGGCGGAGAACGGATTCTGGCACGCCCGGTGGGACCTTTTCCTCTTTCCACTCCACACTTCGTGTGTCGTGTTTGTGAACGAATCGCGGTTTAATATGGTTGCCCTTGGGTTCGAGGTACTAAGATTTGGTTTTGCTCTTGTGCAGAAAAAAGAACATCAATGGCCTCTAACTGCTCCAACTGCAACTGCAACTCCCGTTCCGCTTCATCTGGAGATGTAACCTACGGGCCCCAAGCGGTCTCCCTTTTCACAATGCCAGTGGAGCAGGTAACTCAAGCCACCATTGGGCTATTCTTCGGGACCATGCTCCCACCGATGAACTTCAACGCCCCTGTACCATTGCAAGAAGCTCCGAAGAGCTCGGACTTTAATCGGCTCACAACTACTGCGTCTCCTCTCAACGGGTCGTCCAGCTCTAACGCCTCAGTCTTTGACAAACTGGGCCAAAGCTCATTTGGGCTCATGAAGAAGCCCGCGATACCAGAAAGGGTTATCCCTAAGCGGATAGTCATTCCTGCTCATGAAGTCGTCAAGGCAGCTTCTCCAGCCAAATGGTCGGTCTTCACAAGACTGACTGTTTCAGCTCCTGTTCCAGGCGAAATCGTCAAGGCTGCTTCCCCTGCTCGGAAGTCTGCCTTCGATAGGTTGGTTATCCCCACTCAGCGGACATCAGTCTTCAATAGGCTGACAACGACAACTTTTGACCAACACAGGGGACATGAGGAAACCACCCTCGTAGCTGAGATAATTCCAACTGCAAGATACGCTCGACGTCGCCACTGGCGCCGAGTGAGGAAGGCTGGGGGTAATTCTCCATTTGGATTGACTCCGCCAGCCCCAATGGTAGAAATCGATGCTGCTGTTCCAACTAGGAACAGGTTTGAACCGCTAAGGAGGGTGCGAAAAAACTCTCCGACTACCGTGCTGAAGAGATCTCCTCCACCCATGGAGAATGCCCTAAAGGCGAAGCTAGAGCAGCCCCCTCAGCGGTTGTCCTCTAAAATTTACAAAGTTTGGCGACAGGTTTAGGAATTGGTGATTGATCAAGATTACTCTCACCGACAGAAAATGGTGAAAGTTCAGCGAGAAAAGAACCATCCTGTCAAGCCACAAAAGGCGACAGCTGTTAGGTGCCCACTGTAACGGCCCCCTCAACTTTGACCGCTCATAAGAGGAGAAAGCTGGAGAAAATTCCGGTGTCTGCGGCGAATCTCAAGAACATTGAATCTAAACGCCTAAACCCTGGGGGCATGGTGATGCACACCATTTATATGGCATCCGGAAAAGAGGATAGCCGTATCTCTACAGGTCATCGACCGCTTACGCGATCAGTGATTAGGGCTCAGGAGCAACAGCAACAAAATCTCCAAGAAATGCTAACAGCTATGGCCGCACTTACGGGACCGAAGTCCCTTTTGCTGCTCCTTTCTGGGAGTACAACTCCCATTGCAGGGACCAAGTCCCTTTTGCTGCTCGAGCGCTCACGTGCTGACACGTGGTGCGCTAGCGCTCTTGCGCCCAGAGCGCTAGCGCTTGAGTGCCCACGTGCTGACACGTGGCGCGCTAGCGCTCTTGCGCTCAGAGCGCTAGCGCCCACGTGCTGACACGTGGCGCGCTAGCGCTCTTGCGCTAAGAGCGCTAGCGCCCAAAGCGCTAGCGCCCGAGCTCCCACGTGCTGACACGTGGCGCGCTAGCGCTCTTGCGCTAAGAGCGCTAGCGCCCTAGCGCCCACGTGCTGACATGTGGAGCGCTAGCGCTCAGTGTGCTAGCGCCCACGTGCTGACACGTGGTGCGCTAGCGCTCAAAGCGCTGGCGCTGGCCCCACGCATCCTTTGGATGCATTTTCCTCTTTTTTTAAATATATACATATGTATACATATGTACACACACACATACTCCACGACACTGTCCCTATTAGAAAAAAATTTCTAACAGGGCGCTGTCCCGCACCCCACAAGGGGGCTGCTAGCCCCCTTGACCCTCAGCCCGCTATCCGGGTAGCGGGACCCCCTTAAAAACTCTGCGGGGCCCCCGATATATCCAAAACCCCTTCAAAACACAACACTGCATGTTGAGTTCGCATGACCAGTTTAACCCGTCAATCGGAGGTTCCCTCGCTCCAAAGGCGAGGGGTAATTAACGGCAGCTTAGTCCGCGACTGCCGGAGATTCGGATCCCCACAATCAATAAACCCCAGCCTACCCTAGGCAGGGGGAATCTATAATGCGCCTGGCAAGCGCGCACGTATTCTCATCTCAATGGGGTGACGAAAAACACCCTACACCTAAAAAGAACGCTTCCTCATCGATACCTAGAGCGGCAATTTCTGAAAAGGAGACGATCGCGGCGTTTGGAAGAAAGAAATCCTTTTGATCGGCTTCCAATATTTGCCGGCGATCCAAGCCAAAGCCGAAAGGATCATCAAGTTTGGCAAACTTTTCACCTTGTCGTGATAAAACTTCTGGGCGAAGAAAATGGGCGATGAAGTCCGCAAAGCTGACCCCCCGGCTTCCAGATTCAAGAAATAGGCCCTCGTAGATATTCAACACCTTTATCAAACCTAGAAATTGGTGTTGAATGGCATTCTCTGGGGTAAGACCCATTACCACTGATTTGGTGGCAAAAATATACTCATCCGGAGGAAGCAACTCCTCGTAATGCTCTCCTCTAACGGGTAAACCAGAGACCTCGGAAAATTCCTCTAAGGAAATGGAAACTTCTCGATCCAATAAGAGGAAGGTGTGGGTCGGAATATTCCATTGCTCTAGAAACGCCTTGATCCACCATGTAGGAGGTGCAGAATACTGGAATAAGGAAGCGTAGATCGCAAGGTACAATCCGAGCTTCAGCAGCTGCGACTTCTTCGCCGATAAAATATATCGGGCCCACTGCAGGTATCCGGCCGAGTGACGGGGAGTTAGTCCTATGTTGTATGGATGTCCCCAAGGGCGCGATTCACCCTGACATATGCGCCGTCCTAGAGTGTCCAAAGCTACCGGCGGCTGCATGGATATTGCGGCCATAGAAGGCCGAAGGAGACCTTTTGAAGTCCAATTCACCTCCTCCACAGTATAGTTTATCGGGGATGCATCTGCATAAGGGATCGCCAAGATAGGCTCCGAGGGTGTCGCACAAGAAAAGCTCCGGCGGCCTCTGATAATTTGATCGTACCATCTACCCCATAGATGAAGATTCTTGTGCTCTGGGTCATGATCCTTTATCAATGCAAAGACTTCTCTATCCACTGGCGTTGTAGGGAATTCGCCTTCTGAACGGACAAAGGGAAACGAAGTGTCGAAAGACATAGTACCTGCGCGGAAAAGAACAAATTTTCAGCCACCAATGCTACAGTTTAAGTTCGGTACTCGGTACTTTAAATCTGTACCACACTGCAATGCAGTGAAAAGGGACCAAAAGGGACCCACATAATCCAGATGATATTGCATCATTAATAAAACAGCCTCATCATTTGATGAGACTATCATTAAATGAGGAAATCCTCAATTGATTTCGCATTTAATAAAAAAACCCTCGGGCTGAGTAAATCTCCCCTTGAGAGCAGTGCTCTGTGACAGAGTGACATCTGTCAAACTCTAATGATGAAGGAATAAAAATTCCTCAAGAGCCTTTGCTCTGTAAAAATGATGGAATAACCCATCAAAGAACTAAAAGTAAAGTTTTAATGGAATAAAATTCCATGATCTTCAAGATCCATTAACAAACTCTAAGAGTTCTTCACGAGCAAAGCTCTGTTAATGGGTTAAGGAACCTTAAGAAAGATCTCTTTAGACCTATGGGTTCAAGAGAGCAAAGCTCTGTCAACAAAACCATAAAAAAGGTTTTCGTTAGATCGAAGATCTATGAAGAGCAAAGCTCTAGTAATGGGTGAAACCCTAGATTATTAAATGATCTACTCAAAGATTTAACCTTTACCTAAGATTTTGACAGAGTTCTGTCCTTAAGAAAGTTCTTAAACCAAAGAGCTATGCTCTGCAAGAGAATAAAATTCTCAGAAGGAAGAAGATGAATAGAAATCATCTCAAGGGCCAAAGGTCCTATTTATAGGCATTAAGATGCCATTTCAACTTCTGAGTTGATCCGAGGGCGCAGATGCTACCACTGCTGCACTCACGTGTGGGCCACGTGAACGCAACGGTGGGGGGACATTTGTTTCCCCCAATCAGAGCAAAGCTCTGCTCAAAATTCAAATTTTGAAATGAAGCAACGCTTCAGAAGTAGCGCCAAGTGCGTTGCGCCCTAAGCAGCGCACCACGTGCAAAGCACGTGTGCGCTAGCGCTAAGTGCGTTGCGCTCTAAGCAGCGCACCACGTGCAAATAACGGGTGCGCTAGCGCTAAGTGCGCTGCGCTCTAAGTAGCGCACCACGTGCAAAGCACGGGTGCGCTAGCGCTGGAACTAAAAGCTCCCCACCGTCAGATCAAAGATCCAATAATAATGATATATCATTAACTAATCAGATTAAATTCTGTTAAGAAAAGATTCCTCAAAATCTTTCCAAACAATAAGATTGTGCTCTGTAAATCAGAGCACCGTTGGATCAATGATCCAATGGTGGTTAAAAATCACCAAAAATACAGAATAAATTCTGTATGGAAAGATTTCCCAATCTTGTTAAAAACAAGAAGATTGCTTTCTGTAAATCAGAAGCCTTTGGATCAAAGATCCAACGGTGGGGAAATTCCCAAATCAATTGGAGAAAACACCTCCTTAACTGATTGAACAAATCAGCTTGCACATAAAAAGGCCCCTAGACTTCAAGTCTCAAGATATACAGAAACAAATAGAGGAACCTCCCATAAGCTTTGAGAGATCTCAGAAAGAAGAGCCAAGCTCTAAGAAAAAGAAGAGTTTCTTCAAGGTAAAAAATGAATAGAGAGATGAAATCATCTCATAATTAAAAAGAAGAATTCACTTCTTTAAAGATCATAGATCTACAAGACCAAGCTCTTTCACAAAAAGATAAAAGGATCTTATCATAAAATAAAAAGAAGAACATAATTCTTCTCACAGATCATAGATCTACAAGACGAAGGTCTTTTATACAAAGAGATCATGAACATCTCATTATAAAAAAGGGGGGAGAATAATTCAATTCTCTTAAGGATTATAGATCCATAAAGGCAAAGCCTTTCATCAATACAAGAGATTGAAGCATCTCCTATAAAGTAAGAACTTTTTAGAATCTTGAGACAAAGTTTCTTATAAACGAGAATTTATTTCTCAGATCATAAAATTGATCAAATGTGCTTCTGCGCTCTTTGATGGCGCTCAGCGCCAAGCGCACCACGTACTCCTCACATGTGCGCCACTTAACAGTTAGCGCTCTGCGCTCTTGGACTAGCGCTTTGCGCTCATGGAGTGGCGCTCAGTGCCAAGCGCACCACGTGCTTCTCACATGTGCGCCACTGAACTAATAGCGCTTTGTGCCCATAAATCAGTGCAATACGCTCATAGACCAGCGTTCAGCGCCAAGCGCACCACGTGTCCCTTACGTGTGCGCTACTCGGCAGAAGCGCACTGCGCTCTTTGACTGGCGCAAAGCGCCAAGCGCACCATGTGCTGCGCTGATAGAACATAAATTGTTATTTAATAAGCCCTAGAGCTATGATGAATGCTCGGCATTCAATAAAAGACAAAATTTTCAGAATCTCAAGTCAATGCTTAGCATTGTCAAATGTTTAAACATTTTAACTTGATTGGACTTAGCCCAAGATTGGCCATAAGTCCTTAGTTCAGATTAACCGAGCCCATATGCTCACAAATCTTTTGATCTTAGTCTCAAATTAGACTACAGATCTCTTAACCAAAATTGGTTCAAGGGTACATCTATTTACTCCTCTGATATTTGTCGTTATAATCCTTCAACGTTTTCAGAGAGGTGACGGGTACCGACAACTAACCATTCCATGGACTGTGTGGTCCTTAAACTCATGGACTATGATGTCCTTAACCTTGGATTGTGGGGTCCTTAAACCCATGGACTATGATGTCCTTAACCTTGGACTGTGGGGTCCTTAAACCCATGGACTATGATGTCCTTAACCTCGGACTGTGGGGTCCTTAAGCCCATGGACTATGATGTCCTTAACCATGGACCGTAATGTCCTTAAACTAATTATGGACCGTAAAGTCTCTAAACTAAAACAATAGAGCCCAAATGCTCTTTTGTTGGATCTAAACGATCCCGTTAAGTTGATCTTAGTCTGAAACTAGACTAACGTATCCTTAACAAACGTTTAAGTTGATCATAGTCTCAAATGAGACTAGTGTATCCTTAAACCCAACCCCAAACCCAAATCTAAGAAGATACGGATTTGGACTAATCCACACCCTACGGGCGACAACATAAATTAGTGTCCGTATACAATCCACGGGCAACCAAAAACAAAACAAACACCCATGATACGAAGTGACCATCTGGAGAAGGAGAAAGTGGTTACCGCGATGCGGTAGCGTAATTAACTGCAGGGGCTTGCGCCTGCAGGGAAGAGCGTCCCCACAATCAAAAACCCCTCAAATGAAGGGGAATCTGACGAAGTCTGTTACATCGGCCGTATCCGTTTAAACCTTCGATACATGTGTCATAAATCAACTTGGCATCTTCGGAGAGGTAGACGGATAGCACCTAATAGCATCAGCCCTCGAAATTCAGGCAAGACGGACCTACGCGGTCGCGTCCCCGTTTTCGGCGGAGAACACTAACCCCAACTAATTAACCCTAACCCTAACCCTAACTAACCCCAACTAATTAACCCTAACCCTAACTGAACCTAACCCTAACCCTAACCCTAACTGAACCCTGAACCCTAACCCTAGCCCATGTAGCAACCAATTAACCCTAGCCCTAACCCTAACCCTAACCTAACCCTAAACCCTAATCCTGAACCCTAACCCTAGTCTAAGTAGCAACCCAATAATCAACAAAGCAGAAATAAATGCATAATTAGAAGTAAAAATATGAAATTTACTAACTTGTAGGCCGGCGATGGAGGAGACCGGAGATGGTCGAAGACGCAATCGACGACGAGAGCGTTCCTAACGTCGACGAGGAAGTTGACGGTGATGTCGGGGACGACGAGGCACGCACGGGAGTGTGGTGGCGACGAGCCGCAGGCGGTGGCGACGAGGCACGGGCGGTGGTGACGACGCGTGCGGGGGAGAGTGAGGAAGTTGTGAGAAAAAGGAAATTGTGAGAAAGAGGAAATTTCTGGCCTTTTTTTATTATAAAATAACCCATATAATGCCCCTACGGATTAATCCGTAGGTTCTTCATTTGCGGCTCCGTAGGGACAAATAACAAATTACGTTTTAATATTTTTAAATTAAAACGTAGGGCACCGTAGGGGCAACCATGAGGACCTACGAATTATCAGTAAGGGCAAGAAAATGTTGCCGTTACGAATACCTTTATCCGTATGGGCGACCCCTTATTGTAGTAGTGATTAAAAGAAATTCAAACGCAGAAATGCCCGATTTCAGGAAAAAGAGCAAGGAAACTTCAACCAAAGTCCTTCGTTATTTCCCTTTGGTTAAGAGGTTGCAAAATTTATATATTTCAAAGGAAATGGAAAAGAGCATGCGATGACATTCCGATCGTCAGATCAAAGACGGGAAGCTGAGACATCCGGCTGATGCAGAAGTATGGAAGAAATTAGACAGTGTTGATCATTTTGGGGATGAGCCGAGGAATGTACGTCTAGATTTGGCAACCGATGGTTTCATGCCTTATGGACTCATGAGCTCTAGTTGATCCACGTGGCCGATATTGCTTATGCCTTACAATCTGCCTCTCTGGATGTGTATGAAGCAACCGTATATTATTCTTTCCTTATTAATTCCTGGAAAATATTCACCTGACTAGAACATCGACGTCTATATGGAACCTTTAATTGAAGAGATGATAGAACTCTGGGAATATGGAGTGGAGACATATGATGCATACGCCGAAGAGAAGTTTAGAATGCGAGCGGCTGTTATTTGGACAATCAACGATTTTGCAGCATACGACATATTATCTGGACCTTCTACCTACGCGAAGCATGCATGTCCATCATGTGGTCTTGATTACAGTGCCCTCTAGCTTAAAACATGTAGTAAGTTTTGCTATTGGTTTCTTCGTAGGTGGCTATCGGCGAATCATCCGTACAGAAAGATGGCAAATAAATTTGATGGAACATTAGAAAAGGGTGAAGCACCAAAACAATTGTCAGGGATAAAAAATTTTGAGCAGATTTTATCATGGCAATTCCAGTAAAGTTCTAATTATTTTAACTCAGATGGTTCCTTTAATAAATAAAAAAACGGAAGCGGTTCGAAAATAACAAATTGTTGAGTGTGTAGAAGAAGAAAAGCATATTATGGAATCTTCCTTACTGGAAACATCTGTTGATTCGACACAATATTGATGTCATGCATGTAGAGAAAAATGTGTTTGATAATATTACTGGCACATTGTTACATGACGATTTTAAGTTCAGGGATAAGTTGAGTGCTCACGAGTGCTTGGAGGAGCTTGGAATCCGACATAAATTTCATCGGTATTTCGTGATGATGGTGTCTATAAAATTACTAGTTTCGAACCATACAATATCGAAATTGACTATAAAAATATTTTATGAGGTGCTAAAGAGTATCAAAACCCCAGATGGATACTTCTCTAATATAGCAAAGAATGTGCAAGTCGAGCCACCAAAACTATTGAATCTTAAAACTAACGATTGTCATATCCTTCTGCATCAATTGCTTACGATGGCTTTGCATATCACCAAAACTTTGATAGAGTATTGTGTCTTTTTCAATAAATTTTGTTCTAAAGTGATAGATGTGACCAAATTCGAGGAGTTGCAAAAGAGTATTGTTGAAACCCTCTGTAAGTTGGAGATGATATTTTCTCCATCTTTCTTCACCATCATGATTCATCTTTCTATGCATCTAGCTACAGAGACAATAATTGTTGGACCTGCTCATATAGTGGATGTATTCGGTAGAAAGGTAATATATTTTTACAGTCAATTGTGTTATTTAATTCATTATGATATTCACATTTTTCTAAGTGTTCGTTAACGTTTTAGATACTTGGAATTCTTGAAACGACAATTGCGCAATCGAGCTCGACCGGAAGGGTCAATAGCCGAGAGTTATTGCGCCAACAAATGCTTCAACTTCACTGCTCGTTTCTTGTGTGGAGTTGAAACAAGATTAAACCGTTCTTCTCGAATTAACGATGATCAGCTATCCTATTCACAAGGGGAGGATAGATCCTACCGGAGGGAGAGGCTCGATCAAGCGCATTCGTATATCCTTAATAATCTTGAAATTCCTGCCGATCATAGAAAGTATATAAATTAAAAATTTTAATCGTGTCAATATTTTGAGTACCTACACCTATATATGCCTAAATAATTAATACTGCTATTCTTTTAGCTGACATATTGAAGAACTTACAAATGCGATTTCCGGAAAGAGTGCTAATTGGAAAATTAATCAAAAATATAACAAACACATTCCACGGTGGTTCCGTAAACACGCACATATGTCTTGTATATTTCATGTTTCACATGCATATATCACATATAAGTTATACATTTTACGTGTAAATGCATTGTAAATTGAAGATGACATAGCAAAATGAATGCAATTTTCGAATGTAATCGTGCTACTATCTAAACGTCCTTGTTCAAAAGTGAATCGACACGGTTTATATTGTATTAATAACCTAAAATTTCTTACAACCGAGAAATTTACTATCCAAAACAATGGGATTTATTGTTCGTTTGAACAAATGCGCTTCTCATGTTCCCGTGATCAAAGACCGCAGAGAGATAAAAAAAAGAATATTACGGTCAGCTGGAGAATATAATAGAGCTATTTTACGGGAATAATGAGTAATAAAGATTTGTTATGTTCAATATTCGTTGGTGCGCTTGCATCCAGATCGATGAGTACGGCTTTCAGCTTGTCAATCTCAATAAAGAAATTTATCGAGATGATAAGTTCATGTTAGTTTCACAGCTGAGCAGTGTTTCTATGTCAAAGATACTAATCGTGAAGAAACTTGGATTGCATTGATGGCACCTCCTAAATCCTTTTTCGATAGTTCTACTGACGAGATTGACTTTGATGAAGCAGATCCGGTTGACATATGAAAAACTTTGCAGTTGTAAACAATTGTAATCAATTGATATATGTTATAAACTTTGCAGTTGTAAAAACTTATAATCACTTGTATGTAAATGATATATGAAAAACCTAGCAGTTCTAATCACTTAAAATATATTGATTTGTTAGCTTAATGATTTATGCATATTATATATTTTGTATCTCCATTACTCTTGCATAAAATAGATTGGGCGAAAAGGCATATTCGGAAAATTTTCCAAAGCATTTTCTTCAAAGAAAAGAGATCGAGATACTGAATTCTCGACACAGCCTAATACTAAGAGTAGAGGTATATATTACGAGTTTTCAATAATCATCGACCACATTATTTTATTCAAATAACTATTGTATTGGTTATAATAAATTAAAATGTGTAAGTACATCTGATCAGGAGGATGCAGGTCTATCAGTGCAACATAATCTGTATGCACATTTAAATGAGCATTGCATGGACTTGAGTAGGGAACCTGGGGTGTTCTTGAATCCCATCACCGATGAGTGGATTTATCCATTGCCTCTTCCTCGCGATTTACAAAATGAAAAACCGTATCGCGATAAGGACAATGCGAAGGCAATGGCATTGTGGGCTGCTACTCGACCTCAAATCGATATGATGATAGAGGCAATAGACACGAGTATTGATGAGGCATGGGTTGCGGGGGATAATCTGGCCTGGTTTGAACAGCACGGAAGAAATGTTGCAAACAAAATTATGAAATACGATATGTGTGGAAAAAGGGCAATTCTGCAATGGGTAGGTGGGAAGCCCGTAGGTCCGGGTATGTGGGCTACACATTTTCACGGTTATATTGGTATTCTCGTCCATAACACCGACTTCTGGAATGTGGGCTTCACATTTACAGATAACCCCTGAAAAGCATACGTATGGACTTAGCGTCCACTCTTGGTAATGCATAACTTAACTATATTTCAACATTACATACATACCTATTATATATTATAAATTTATTAAATAATATATTTATTAATCTGTATTACAGAAATATTTTGTCTTAGAAGATGATATAGATGGAAATTGGACGCATGTCCAATATGAAATGTCACAAATATTCAAAAAATGGTGTCAAAAATTGAAGAAAAATTTCAAACGGTTAGAGAAATTTACGGATGATTGGGAACGTTTTGCCGCTCTTCCCTCCATCATCCCTCAATATTAGTTTGCGTTTCTCATATTGCATTGGGGTACACCCGAAATAAAGGTAATTAAAAATATACTTAAATAATTTTAATACCGAATTTAGAGTAAATTACATTTAGAGATATTATCTTTTGAATAAGCAGAAAGTATCAGAAAGGAATAAGCAGAACCGAGAGAAAACCACAGATGACTATTATGGTGGATCGATTCCTGCTAATCGGTATAGGGCGATTTTGGTTAGCTTATCTTTAATTAAATAAATGTTCTATTTTTCAATTTCATGATTACACATCTTCACGTATAAATAAATCAAATATTTGTTACAGGAGAAGGCTGGAAAAAAGCCGAGCCTCTTTGAGACTTGGGAGGCATTGCACATGAGAGAGGGCATATCAGAAGAAAGTATGGAAATAGCCACTCAACATGTGGTAAACTTGCATTTTTCAATTCTTTTAAGTAAATTAATTATATTTGTTAACTTCGTAAAGAAAATTAATTATTGTTTTATTTATCGAAAGAGGATTTCGAGGAGGCGGAGAGGACCTATCGGGAATCAAATCCCGAATATCCAGCCGACGATCTTCTTCTTACGGAGGCCGAGGTATCCATTATAGAATAGCTTTTCCTTTAGTCGAGGGGACACGATCGTATTCCCCTATACAGTGGTCCCGTTAGTCTTTCGTGGTCCTGTTCCAGAAGAAATACTTCAATTTTTCCGACCACTTGCTCCAATCAACAATCGGCTGAGGCACAACAGATCAATGAGCTAGAGAAGCAGCTCAGGAGGAGGGATGAAACAGATAAGAAGAGGGCGGAAGATGAAGCGGCTTGGAGAGCTCAAATGGAGATGCGGTTGGAACAATTCTCGCAACAATACGTTCCGCCTCCGCAATCGTGGTCAGCAAAAGGTCTATTCCCGCCACAGCCGACATATTACCTTCCACCGATGCAGTGATCATACTACCCTCTCCCATCATAGAGAACGCCGTACCATCCTTATACACCGCCTCTGCAATCACAAGGAGGGTACTACTCTCGGCCTCCGCCACAAGATCCTTATTATCCTAACCCTCCGCCATAGGAACCGTGTAACCTTGATCAGTCGACCCCATAGGGAGGGTCATTAGGTAACTTTTTTCGCAGAAGGACTTCGACAATGTGAATCGATACTATTCAAGGTGGGCTTCTGGTGGTGATGGTAGCGGTGGGAGTTAGTGATGTATGTATAGTTATTATTTACAGAAATTTGAGCATACAATTAAACTGTATTGAGTTTTGATATTTAAAATTCATGTTGTGCATTCGTAGGGTTCTTATAAGTCAACGGCGAAAGGATTATGTTTTGACGATGGAAGCGGCGGGAGTTAGTGAGGTAAGCATATATATATGTGTTAGTATAGCTAATATTGTTTCGAAAATTATGATTTGAGTTCATATATTTATATATTTATTTATTTCGATTCACAGGGTTAAGTGAGCTATGATTGCGAGTGATTTGGAGATTTTTTCGTATTGTTGGACATATATATAGCGTATGTATTGTGTTGTTCGTATTCAAAACAATTTAGTTTCTGAATGCCTGTTTATTAAAAATTTAGTTCATTTGTGTTTGATTGAGTTGTTGATATTGGTAGATATATCGTGGATAATATTTATATGTTGATTTGTATGCGTATGTGTTCGTATTTGTTGTTGATCTTGTTGGATTTGTTGTGGATTGTGCATATATATATTGATTTGTAATTGAAACGCTATTGTGGCATAATATATTGTGATATTGTGTATTATTGTTTTGAATATATCATTTTTCTGTAAAAAAATTTCAGGAGAAATAGTTATTAGCGACCATATAAGCTACAGGAACGGTCGCTAATATATCATCAGCGACCGTTCGCTGATATTAGGAAATAGATAAATTCGTTGAGATGTCCACGTGTTTGCTTATTAGTGACAGGTGGAAACGGCCCCTGATATATCTATTAGTGACCGTTCGTATTAGAAACCATTCATTAACGGTCGCTCATATATGTATCAGCGACCATCCAATTAGCGACATTTTTTAGCGACCGTTTAAAATATAAACGGTCGCTAATATATATTAGGGACCGTTCATTATTTTTTGAGGACCGTTCCATACGGTCTCTAATAGTGACTGTATATAGTAGTGTATGCCTTTGCACCCCACATTTCTCGAAAGATCTTTACTATTATAACGTACTAGAAGTCTCATGGATGATATCATTAATTAACAAAATAAAAAAAAGGAAAAAAATGACAAAATTTCAATAGCTAAAATGGAAAATGAGAGATGTCTACCTCATCTATGACAAAAGACATAATTAAGAAAATGAAAAGTGAACAATATTTCTCTCTCTCTCTCTCTCTCTCTGATGCTCCAAAACCCAAAAAATAAATATGCCTCATAAAATTTATACATAAGCCCTTATGCCTTTGTTATTTTCTAGATAAATTTTTCAATTCAATTTTTTTTTTTGATATTGGCACATAACTTCTAACCCATGCATACAACATACACAAACACACCCATGCACACATCACACACAAATATACAACACACACGCATCTAGGAGACCCACAAATTTGCCACGAAAGCGTTAATTTGCGGCCATTTCCTTTCTTGGCGTTCGAATCCCGCACTCATCCCAAGAGGAAAAGTGCTCATACCAATTGAGTTATTGCTCATTGGATTTTCTCAATTCTAACAGTGCCTCTAACTGCATCTAATTTGATTTAAATTTAGAAAAACTACAGATATATTTTTTTTAAAACCATGTAATGTGTAGGGTAAAATATTTTACACCCATCTTCATGTTGTTTAAAATATACATAAGTACAAAATCTAGTATGCTAATACTCAAACTTCTTATGAAAGAAAAAATACATAATGCATCCAAATTTGAACAATAGTCCCACCAGAAGTTATTTCAGTACCTGTTCTTTTTATTTTGTTGGGATACAGGTCAATCTATTTGATTTCTCATATATTATGTTATATTTTTGGTAAAATTTGTATTAAAGTGGATATTATATTTTTATAATCCATAACATTTGCTTGTTATAGTGTCCAATCATATGACTTTACATGATTCTGAGATAATGTAGACAAGACTGGACATCTCAACTTGACAAATATTCAAAGTTAAGTCAAACATACAAACAGGACAGGACAAGAGATATAGCAAAACTTAATTAACTTCACAATTAATACTCATACATGCTAATTACAGCTTGGAGGAATCCTAGAGCAAATCATTTCGTCTCCTCCGTATTAAAAAGTAGCCACACAAATTGGAGAAATTTTTCATTGCGCCCGCCACATGTGCCCGGTGATAAAAGAAATAAAATAAAATATGGACCAATCAAGATGTTCGAAGTTTTTTCTTTATTTTTCTTTAGCTTCTATCTGGATGAAGTCCTGACATACCGAATAATTTTCTCCAGAAATTGGCTAAAGATATATGCATAATTCAAATGACAACTCTCAAATTCAAATCATTAAGGATTAAGGATCCTATCCCCACACTTGCATTTCCAATTCATGGGCTTGTAGTTGGAGTTGTACTCATCACCTCTTGAATTGATGATGATGACACTTGAGAAATGCCTCATTTTGTGCGGAGATACAGGCACTTGAATTGCCTCACAATGGCCACATGACATGCATCTTCTCTCACAAATTGGTGGCCTTGAACCAATCATAGAGCTCACACTCACCATCCCTTCACTACTTTCTTCATGCTTCAACTTCAACAAGAACAAAAGAATTTACACCTACCCATTCACAAAATAATGATAAAAAGAAAGAAAAAAAAACTTGTAACCAAAATCTCACCTTGGCAACTTCTACATTACCTTGAGCAAAGCATATCACATGTGTTGAGCTCATCAAAATGAAAAGAAGCATTGAGGTGAGAGCCATTAATTTGAACGAATGAAGGAGGAAAAGGAAAATGGCGACAGCTATTTAAAAATTTCAAACTCTCCTATGTCCACTCACTAAAACAGTAAGCAGAACAAAAGGGACAAAAATAGACAATAGTTGGAGCAAGCAAAGCTAAATGCATCAAGGCATAGATCCAAGAGCCCCCTCAAGCACCAAAAAGATGATAAGAAACAACAAAAAAAAACAAAGGGCCTGAAGAACACAAGAAGAGCTAGAAATTAATGGGGATGGGCTTTCATTTTCTCATCACTCATGTAAGATATTATTATTGCTTCCCCTGCTGTTTGTTTTTTCTTGTAGGGTGAGTGTTCTCTTATGATGTCTAATATTTGCTGGTCTCTGCTGCTGCAAGTTTAACATGACACGCCAAGCGCCCCCCCCCCCCCCCCGCCCCCCCGCCCAATTCTTTGTTTGTTTTGAGAGAAAAAAAATATAGAAAGAGACTGCAGCATTGTATGCTTTTTGAGTGGGGGAGGGAGTTGGTAGTTTAACAAGCAGAGCATCAGGTGTGCCTATAGAGAGTATAGTGTGTTAATATTAGCAGTTAATATGAAATTCATGTGTCAATAATTATGATTAGGTGCTGTCTTTTAGCAATGCATGTGTTGCCAATTGTTGTGAGATGTCCCTTCCACCCTACCACAATTAGAAACTTATTATTGGAATATATTGTTAAAAAATAATTGTTTAAAATGTTTTATCTCAAAACATAAATAAAAAAAGCTTGTAATACCTGTGATCAGAATCTTTGTAAATCAAAAATATGAAATACAAAGTTTATGGAAAAGAGATATGCATTTAAGTACACTGATCTAAGAAACATATCACCTCCCTCTTGACGAGTTTACCGCGGCGATTCAATCCCAACATACAACTCCTCCAGCTCTTCTGGTACTCCGGCTTGCACAAATCGTCGGAGCACCGTTGGTACTTTCTGTTTCGAAGTCAAATGTGTTCGCATTTATTTGAATAAGGAAAAAGTGCGCACTTATAATATGGTTAAAGACTAACGTTACTGTTCAAGTGTCAACACTAGTAAAATAAGGGGTTGCCCCTACGGATAATATCATCCGTAGGGGCAACAAAAGTTTGGCCCTACGGATTAATACGTAGGGCAAAGTGGTTGCCCCTACGGTCGTGCAATATTTATTTAAAATTTATTAAATCTTAAAGTGTTTTTTGCCCCTACGGTGGCGCAAACCAAGCACCTACGGGTATATCCGTAGGGGCATCTAAATAGCGATTTAAGTGATCGATCCCTACGCTGATTATTTCTTATTCCCTTTATCGTTGCGCGCGAACCCAAAATCCCCAAACCTTGACGTTCCCGCCGATCGCCGTTCTCGTCATCGCCAGCGCCGGCTGAATCGTCGTCGCCACCGCCTGCAGTGATCTCGTCGTCGCCACCGCCGGCCGAATCGTCGTCGCCACCGCCTGCAGTGATCTCGTCGTCGCCACCGCCCTCGTCGTCGCCGATTGCGTCTCCGTCGTCTCCTCCACCGCCTAGCCTACAGGTTAGTTAAACATTATTTTAATGATGTTAGGGTAGCGATGAGGGTTAGGGTTAGGTATCGGTTGGGGTTAGGGTTAGGATTAGGGTTAGGGTACGGGTTCGATCGGTTGGGGTTCGACTGGTGTTGGGGTTAGGGTTAGGGTTAGGGTTCGGTTGGGGTTTGGTGTTGGGGTTGGGGTTCGGCTGGGGCTGGGTTGGGGTTAGGGTTTGGTGTTGGGTTGGGGTTCGGCTGGGACTGGGTTGGGGTTAGGGTTAGGCCGGGTTAGGGTTTGGTGTTGGGTTGGGGTTCGGCTGGGGCTGGGTTAGGCTTAAAAAGGTGAAATTTTAGGGGATTGATCTGGAAAATAGTGAAAGTCGATACTGTTTATTTGTGAATAACACAGTCCATGATTTTTATATGAGAAAATGGTCCATGAAAGTCTATGGGATTTATCTAAAAAACGCTGAAAGTTCATGTATTTATTTGTAAACAACAAAATTCATGGTATTTATCTGGAAAACGTTGGAGGTCAATGGTATGTATTTATAAACAACAAAATCTATGAAAATTATGTGAAACGTTAAAACTTCATGGTATTTATTTGTAACAAACAAAGTCTATGGTATTTGTTTGATAAATATTGAAAGACCATGACATTTATATGTAATGGGTCAAAGTCATTTGGGTTATGTCAATCTTATTGGCGATACTTTCTTTTTGTGCATATCCAAAAACTTTGAAAGTTCTTGGTACCTATTAGAAAATATAAAGGGTTCTGTAGTGAAAGGAAAGAATTGGATTTAGAAAAACCGTGTGTAACTTTTAGAAATTCTATACACTCAAGTATATAGAAAAGGGTTAATTGCGGATACAGCCTATGTACTATGGGGATCAAGCACTTATAACCTCTGAAGTATAATAATAAGCACTTTTGTTTGTTTTTCATTAGTGATTAATTTTTAGTTTGCTATATTCTTTTTCAGTATGGATACTTGATAGAATTATAATTGCTTTACTATTGATAGTATGTATATGGACACTATTAATTTCACATCGATTCAAGGGAAAAATTGAGGAAGATTGTGTTTGTTATATCAAAAACCTTTTTGTTGAACCCAACATGTGAAACTTTAGAGTTGTTATAGATAGCTCTACATGTTTAATGCATGTACCATTGTTAAGAGAGTGCAAGGTGGAGAACAATAATTTGTTTCAACGGCACGTTTTTCAAGTTATAACCAATATATGATACTCGATGATAATATGAAACCTTCATATTCCCATCGATACCCATATATGAAACTAAAAGCGCCACTTAGTCCCCGTCCATCGGTTAACATACGTGCGATGCTCATTGTGACCTAGAACTATACGAAGGTTGTTAAATATCGGACAGTATAGCTCGATACTAACAACCGTCGTATAGTCTACGCGACGAGAAAATTCAATCGTATGGTAACCCATAGATTTGTCCCGTGTGGACAAGTTAAGAATGTATAAAGCAAACGCCTTCATTCACTTGTGTTTTCATCCGTTTCGAGATATTTCGTCGGTATCTTTCCGCTGGTTCTCCGTGTACAAAGATAGATTAGATGTTCATTTCAACGTTGTTTCACAGCTTTGAAATGATTATCTATTCTATTACAGTGTACTCGGAGAACAGCGGGGAGGTGCTGCCGAAATTTACTCGAAACGGTTGAAAGCATAAGTGATGGGCGTTCGCTCTATACATTCTTAATGGGATAGAAGCCTACCCCCGACAGCCGGAACACATACATACAAACGCATAATTAGAGAGCGATTCGAGATGTTCGGGTTAAAACCAATATATGATACTCGATGATAATATGAGACCTTCATATTCCCATCGATACCCATATATGAAACTAAAAGCGCCACTTAGTCCCCGTCTATCGGTTAACATACGTGCGATGCTCGTCGTGACCTAGAACTATACGAAGGTTGTTAAATATCGGACAGTATAGCTCGATACTAACAACCGTCGTATAGTCTACGCGACGAGAAAATTCAATCGTATGGTAACCCATAGATTTGTCCCGTGTGGACAAGTTAAGAATGTATAAAGCAAACGCCTTCATTCACTTGTGTTTTCATCCGTTTCGAGATATTTCGTCGGTATCTTTCCGCTGGTTCTCCGTGTACAAAGATAGATTAGATGTTCATTTCAACGTTGTTTCACAGCTTTGAAATGATTATCTATTCTATGACAGTGTACTCGGAGAACAGCGGGGAGGTGCTGCCGAAATTTACTCGAAACGGTTGAAAGCACAAGTGATGGGCGTTCGCTCTATACATTCTTAATGGGATAGAAGCCTACCCCCGACAGCCGGAACACATACATACAAACGCATAATCAGAGAGCGATTCGAGATGTTCGGGTTAAAACCAATATATGATAATATGAAATCTTCATATTCCCATCGATACCCATATATGAAACTAATTAAAAGCGACACTTAGTCCCCGTCTATCGGTCAACATAACGTGCGATAATTTATTCTTTTCAACGACAAACGCACACACAAAGCATATACATGGATTTTCTCCTTTGTCAGTAACTATCCCGTTCTTATATTTCTCAATATAGTCAGCATAACCTACAATTTATATGTTATTCAGTCTAACATGGCCCATGAGTACGTCAGAGTTAAGGACTGGATGTATGTGGATTGGAAACAACGTATGCACCCTAAGTTTGTCGCAGGGGTTGCTGCTTTCCTTGAATTTGCACGAGCACATAATAAGATCATAATAGAGAAGATTCTCTGTCCGTGCGATAGATGTGGCAATAAGTACTGGCAGAAGGTAGAATTGGCAGAGCTTCATATTGTAAAACATGGGTTTACTAGACTTTATTCAATTTGGAAATATCACGGGGAAGGAGAAGAATGCAGTACTGCGGTAGAAGAAGGAGAACACGATAATGCGGCAGGAGAAGAAGAAGAATTCGGTAATACGGCAGGATACGGAAATTTATTTCCATCAGAAGAAATGGAGGATATGGTAGATGCTGCCCTAGGTGAATCTATTCGTACCGAAGATGACATTCCTTCCGGTCAAGGACCGCGTGCGGATAAATATGAAAATTTCATGAATGATGCTAGGAAACCAATTTATGAGAATGCGAAGTATTCCACCCTCTCATGGTTCGTCCAACTTTTCCAAATTAAGTGCCTAAATGGATGGAGCAACAAGTCATTCACAATGCTTCTTTCGTTCTTGAAAGATTCTATGCCTCCGGGAAATAATGTGCCCGAAAGCTGGTACGAAGCCCAGAAAATGATGTCTGATTTGGGTCTAAAGTGCGAGAGGATTCAAGCATGTCCTAAAAATTGCGTGTTGTACCGGAAAGAGAATTCAGATTTGAAAGAGTGTCCAACATGCGGAGAGGCCAGGTATAAGCCGAAAGATTCTGATAAGAAGCCTGATATACCTGTGAAGATAGCACGATATTTTCCTATAACACAGAGGCTACAGAGGCTATTCAGGTGCAAGAAAACAGCCGAGGCAATGATTTGGCATCATCGTGCTCCTCCAAGCGAAAATGGAAAAATGAGCCATCCAAGAGATTCACCGGCATGGAAGGATTTCGATAGGAGGCACACAATATTCAGTAGCGATCCCCGCAATGTCCGGCTCGGACTGGCTGCCGATGGCTTCTGCCCATTCAACTATATGGCTGGAAGTCACAGTACATGGCCCGTTGTAATGATAATTTATAATCTGTCGTCTTGGTTGGCTATGGACCAATCATACTTTATGATGCCTCTTCTTATCGACGGACCAAACTCACCGGGGAACAATATCGACGTCTATCTCCGACCTCTGATTGAGGAGCTGAAAACTTTGTTTATTGATGGTGTAGAGACATATGATTCAAACACAAATACAACCTTCATACTGCGTGCGGCTTTAATGTGGACAATTAATGACTTTCCTACGTATGGAATGCTTTCAGGTTGGTCCGTACATGGTCACAAAGCATGTCCTCATTGCCATGAACACACAACATCAAAATTTTTGAATTTTAGCAGGAAGGTTTGTTATTGCGGCCATCGACGTTTTCTGCCTCCAGACCACCCCTACAGGTTAGACACGGTTCACTTTGATGGTCATCAGGAGCTTCTTGGGCCTCCATCCCCATTGTCCGGAGAGGACGTGACTGCTAAATGGGATGGTTACAATAACGTGACCTTCGGGATGGATCCGACGAGACAGGTCAAACCACAATATTGGAACAAGTTAAGCATTTTCTTCGAGCTTCCGTACTGGTCTACAAATTCAGTGCGTCATTGTCTGGACGTCATGCATATAGAGAAGGGAGTATCAGAGCACATACTTAACTTGCTTCTGTGTAAAGACGGTAAATCGAAAGACAACATGAATGCCCGGATGGATCTACAAGAGTGGGGAATAAGAAGTGAACTGCACCCTAAACCGGTAGCGGGTAAACCGGGCAAGTTTGTACTTCCCAATGCCGCTTATCATATGTCACAACCGGAGAAGAAAAGATTCCTGCAGGTGTTGCATGATTTGAAAGTCCCCACAGGTTTCTCAGGATCATTCAGCAAGAAAATAAAAATTGTGAAGGGCAAGATCGATGGGCTGAAAAGTCATGACCACCATGTTATCGTGGAGCACCTTCTTCCATTAGCCCTCAGGACTTCTCTCCCTGACTCGGTTGGTCTAGTAATCAACGACCTATGTTGTTTTTTCAGGAAGTTGTGTGCTAAAACGCTGGAGGTTGCGACGCTGGATAAACTAGAAAATTCTATTGCGTTGATACTTTGCAAGTTTGAGCGTATTTTCCCACCGTCATTCTTCGATATCATAATACACTTGACGGTTCATCTTGCAACTGAGGCGAAGTTAGCCGGACCGGTACAATATCGATGGATGTATCCCGTCGAGAGGTACGTGTAATTTTTCGTTTCGCGCAATTTATAAATTTAGTTTTGTCATGTATGCCCGTGTTTATTTATTCAACATATTCTTATTAGGTACCTTTACACTCTTAAGAAGTATATACGCAATAAAAATCGACCAGAGGGTTCTATCATGCAAGGTTATCTTCTTGATGAAGCAACCACATTTTGTTCCCGCTATCTGGACGAGAACATTGAGACAAGGCTTAACCGACCTCGAAGAATTCAAGACGGGCCATATGGTAAAGCCGAGTATAAGAGGGTAGACACTATATTTATCAACAAGATATACCGGTTTATCTTGCTTAATTGCGAATGTCTTGAACAAATTAGAGAGTAAGTTCTTTTGGATTAATTGTTATATCAGTGTTTGTGCGTGTATGAAATGACATAATATTAATGTCACAATTATTTGTCGAAAACAGAACTCATTTTAACGAGGTACGTGAGGGGCATCCTGATTGGAACGAAGAGCGTTTGGAAAAATACCATCAGGATAATTTTTGTGATTGGGTCACAGAGCATGTAAGTTATTCGAATTACATTTTATTGCTATCAGTTTTAATCTAAACTTGTATCGTTATGTATTTATCGTAAAATTTGTTTTGTTAGATCCACGATCCGAACTTGTCTGCATCATTTGAGAGTGATTCAAGATGTTTAGCTCAATTTCCTAGTATGGAGGTTGCACATTACAAAGGATTTGGTGTCCTTGGATACAAATTCGAAATTAAGGACATAGAAACATCTAGAATCACTCAGAATAGTGGTATTGCGACGGTAGGATCGGACGGTGTGATTTACTATGGGTACTTAAATTGTATACTCGGCATCCACTATCCCGGACGATCAGAACCCTTTTATATATTCCACTGTACTTGGTACGATCCGCGAACCGATACAGACAGGTGGAGAAGCAGTCTTGGGACTTGGAAAGATGAATATGGATTGACCAGTGTGAACACACTTCGATTTTACGGTCAGGACGATCCGTTTATCTTTCCGAACCAAGCGTTCCAAGTATACTACTCACAGTGTTTGAAGCATCCGGGGTGGAGTGTTGTATGCCGATGGAAACCTAGAGATGTCTACGATGTCCCAGAATACGAGGACAGCGATGAGGACGAAGAAGAGAGAAGGCTTAAAGTGCTCCGACCGTCTGTTTCGAAGGACGGGTTGTCTTCGACCGATCATGAAGTTACGTGGGTTAGAAATGACATCGACGATGAAATCCAAGTAGATATGTATGATGCGCCCACGAAACGAAAAAGGTTATCAGTAATGTTATATTATTACTTCACATTTTACGCTCTAGATCATATATAGTCAATACTTTTAATGATTGTCTAATGCGTCCACGAACCGTTTATCTAGATTGGATGACGATGTCGGGAGCAGCGAGGGGTGGCAGGAGCTCCAGCCGCGGCAGAGGCAGAGGCAGAGGCAGAGGCAGAGCGGTTCTGCCGCCCGGAGAGCTCCGTAGGGAGCTTCAGAGGGCCGGTCTTGCACCCAGATCGGAGACCCCTTCGGATGCCTCCTTCCGTGTGGATTTTGCCACATCTCCAGGTATACTGCACGCATATCCATTTTCAATTTAATATTACAGATATTCATGCATATTGATTTAGAACGTTATATTATTGATCTACACATTCTTTTTGCAATTACTTATCAAATCTATTTTTAATTGTCTAGTTGTTGGTCCTGCGTCCACATCTGGGACAGAGGCCACCCCCGCTCCTCCAGGTATGTTCATATATCATATAGTGTATGTATATTGATTTAGAATGCTATATCATAAATATACACATTCCTTTTGCTCTTACTTAGCAATTTTTATTATTGTCTAGCTGTAGGTGGTGACACCACCGCACCTGCGGGTATGTTTATATGTCCTATAGTTCATGCATATTGATTTAGAACGTTATATTATTGATCTACACATTCTTTTTGCAATTACTTATAAAATCTATTTTTAATTGTCTAATTATAGGTGGTGCGTCCACACCTTCCACAGGGGCCACTCCTGCCGCTTCCGTACCCTCCGCATCGTCTGCAGGTTAGCATGAATAAATTTAAAATATTTATTTATTTTACATATGCTCTATAGAATAAATATGAACTTCATGGAGATTTAGCGTCGATGTTTATTTTATAGTTGGAGGGGATGCGTCCGGGTCCGGGACCCCGGTTGTTCCTCACCGGAGGAACTATCGTCCCGCTCGTGCTGCTGCTCGGGCCCAGGCTCGTGCGTTATTCACCGGAGGTATATATCACACTTGAATTTTTGTTTAACCTTGATTTCTTAATACAACTTTGTATTATTATTGATTGTCTTGATATTTCGTGCAGACGCAGGGCCTCTCCATCCCCAGAGGGGGACTCGAGGCCCGAATCAGTCTCATAGGCTGAGGCCTAATAGAGCTAGGGGGGAGGCAGCATTCCCCCTATTTTTTACCCTTGACTATCGCTATACCGGTCCTCATGCCGAGAGGTTCGGCCGGTATTTGGGGGACGAGAGCCGGATCGTGAAGAACTATCCACTTCACGTTGAGTGGGGCGAGCAGCACCAGCGCTCATTCGCCCTCTTCTTTGAACAGGCTCGGGTATGTATTAATATATATTTTCATTTGATCTATCCAATATATTTATTATTAACACTTGCAATCTAATAACAATGTTTTTTTTTGTATTTTCAGTTGGATTACGATTTTCAGCCTGTAGCCGACCCTGATCACTCGGGGAGGGTGCTCGACCTTCATGCTCTGTACAATGGCCTGATGAAGAACATGCAGGCCAAGGTCCGATACAACAGGAATGAGCTGAAGGCCGACTGCTACTCCCTGTGGATAGCGACCCCCGAGGCAGAGAGAGCGGCCCTCCTATCTACTCCGGCGTTTGCGAGAGTCGACGTAGAGACATGGCCTCTATTGTGCGCTTATTTCGACTCCGAACGCAAACAAGTATGTATTTTAAATTTAATTCATTATTTATGATATAATTTATTTCTTTGTGTTTCTTAATTAGAAAACTAAATGTTAATGCGTTGTGCAGAAACAGGCCGCTCAGAATACGGAGAACAGGAAGTCGGCGAAGAGGGGTCGCCCCACTTACACAGGTGGCTCGAGGAACATTACTCGAGCCATGGAGTTATCGGTAAATTAAGTGTTATTCTCTAATATTCTGCAATATTAAGAGTTATTCTCTAATATTTCTAATATTAAGAGTTACTTTCTAATATTGCAGACATCTCGGACCGTGGCGTCAGGTGGTACACCGAGCGTGCTGTCCGCATATCTTGCCGTCCACGGCACCTCGACAGATCCCGCCACGGGCGAGCTTCGATGTCCCGACGTCGCTACCCAGGAGTACTGCGTAAGTGTTAATATTTTTTCTACCCAAATTTTAAATTTTAGTTTTGGAAGGTTCAAGTTTAAATTCTATACTTATACTTTACTGCTTAATGTGGGTGTAGGAGCGGGTGGTTGAGCAGGCCCAGGCCTCGGGGATCGATTTTACCGGACAGAACGATCCGAGGCTGCTGACCCCAGTTCTGGACGCCGCACACGGAGGGCACCACGGAGGTTGGGAGAGAGGCCGGGGATTGGGCCCTAGCAGGGCCCATATGAGGTTGGACTCCACCCCGGCGGTTACTTCCTCCGTCTCCAGTGGCCGGCATGTCCATCAGGAACTGGATAGCTTGAGGGCCACCGTTCAGGAGTTGAAGGAGATGCTGGTATGTATACTACTTTATAGTAAAATATCATTTCATATTATATACATATCAACACAACCCTTATTAGTACGTAGGTTGAGCTTATTTGGTTTTAGACTTAAGTCTGATTAATCATACATACATATGTAATTAAAATAAACAACGCTTTTCCAAACTAGATATCCAAACAGGGTTTCGAAATAACTTAATAATGAAACGAATTCGAATAATACACAGTTCTTAGACGCTTCTTACACACGTTATGTCCAGACGCGACAGGGTAGATCGGCCGAGCCTCCACATGCATCTCCTTCGGCTGCGGCTCCGCAAGCCACTACATCGGCTGCGGTTCCGCAGACAGCTCCTGTAGCTCCACCGCCCACTCAGACTCCCGCAGCCGCGGCTCCGCAAGCGACTACCTCGACGGCGGCTGCGCAGACCACGACGCCAGCTCCACATGCCGCTCAGACTCCTTTATTTGCAGTATTGGATAGTGTATTTACCGAGGAGCAGGCGTGCGTTATTCGAACGTTACTCGGAGGTGGAGCTGGACCGAACTAGGGTAGCTTTTTGGTTCTTATTTTTTGAAACATGTATTTATTTATATCACATTGTACTACATTTTGAAACGTTATTGATATTGGTTTGAATTTATATCATATTCAGTTTTTGGGTTTCTTTTGTATATTATATATATGCGTGGGATGTGATTATGAATACTGTAATATATGATTTGATTGATGTATATAGTATTGTGCACAGGGCGGGAAAAAATCTAGCAGCCCTTTTTTAAAAAAAAATACAGAAAACATGTACCTACGGCTTACTCCGTAGGTATATATATTGCCCCTACGGACTTATCCGTAGGGGCAAACTATCAGGAAACCTGATATTTTCCCACCTGATATCAGTGCAGGGTGTTGGGAGTGCCCCTACGGATATGTACGTAGGGGCCATTGTCTATCCCCTACGTATATATCCGTAGGGGCAAAATATCAGGTTCCCTGATATTTTCCCCCCGATCTCAGTGCATTGTGTTGGAAGTGGCCCCTACGGAAACAGCCGTAGGGGCTACTTTATATCCCTTACGGATACAGCCGTAGGGGATATAAATAGGACCTACGGGTATATCCGTAGGTATATACAATATATTCAAAAAAAAAATTTAAATATATGATTTTATTACCCCTACGGGGTACTCCGTAGGGGCTATAGCACCTACCGAGTTATCCGTAGGGGCAGAAATTTACCCGTAGGGCAAAGTCCAGTACCTCAACTTGCACCTGCGGCCTTTGCACCTACGGGGTCTTTTTTCGCCCCTACGTATATATCCGTAGGGGCAGTTGGTTGCCCCTACCGATAAATCCGTAGGGGCAACCCTTATTTGTAGTAGTGCAAGTGCGCACATGGCAGAAATTAACTTTAATGACGTGCGCACCTATATATGTAAGTCCATGTCACGCACCCCACGAACTTACGGGGAGGCGGAATATATGAAAAACGATTATCAAAACTTCGTAACACGGACTTGAGCACATGAATCGTATCTAAACCATTACTAACTAACTATGAGAGGTTTAACTACTCGGATTCGAAATTATACCTCACGTTACTTGTCCTTCGGGTCTTCATCGCTGTCCTCCACTCTTCGTAGGCTCCTGGAACATCGGCATCTCAACGGCCTCCTCGAGTCAAAGACGATCCACCCGAGAGCTCCTACTCCAAGCTTGATCTCTAACTTGAGATAATTAGGTTGCTCAAAGTGCTAATCTAAGCTACCTAGGGGATATAGAGTGAGGTTATGTATATATTAGTCTATCTAATCCTTGATCTCAACACATGAGAGGGGAGGATTAGGGTTTCAAGAGAGAATGAGCTTGAGGAGAGAGAAGGTGAGCATAAGAATGAATATTGAAAATGAACTCATTAGAATTTAACAACCATAACAATTTATCAAATAAATAATATAAATGATTAATCACCATGATCGATTCATTGTGATTCATCATATGACTCATGAGTTAATTAATGCATCATTTAATACCATGGATGAATCACACAAATGAGTCATTAAGCAATAAATGCTTATACCACCTTAACCCCCAAGTCACCATGCTTCTAGAAGCTTCCTGGAAAATTACGAGAACGCCCCTCCAATCCGTGAAAACATGGAAAAACTTTAGACTGTATAAATCCAATAACTCGATACTAGAATCTGGCTTAAGCCAAAGCCGGCTAGTAAAAACTGTCCGAACGTCGTACGTGCGTTTAAACGCGTATGCGTCCGAACCCTTGTCGTAAAACCATACGACCTCTGCATCGTTTCGCCTGGAGCAGGAAAACTCTCTGTGTGGGACTCTAAAGACTCGACACTACGCTGGCAGTGGGTTTAACCACAGACCGCAAGCGGTACTAGCTGTACGTAACGGTCCCCAGGTAGATGTCGATAAGACAGCCGATGAAGAAACCCATCCGAGCTCTTACTGAGCCTGCCCGTGACAATATCCGCGCAGTCCGGTTTGTTCGTCTAAGAGTATTGCATGTATGGTCTAGGGAGGTGGAGAACGTCAGACCCCTAATAACCGTACAAGTCATGTCGGTATGGCTCAAAAACCATGCGAGAATCTACTGATCAGTCCATCAGTAATTCTTAATCAGCCCTGGCCAGGGACTTATGGTAATGACCAACCAATCACAGTGCGATATCAACTCCTTATACCGGGAGAGACGAATCCCTAACAGTCGCTCACTGCCTCCATGTGGCTCGGGACTGTGCCCAACTAAAACCTGTTTGCACGACTCCTTTGAGCCGTGGTAGGGTAGTAATCAAAGCACAGTGGGAACTCACACAAGACAAATGATGACCTTAAGTCAACAGACTACCTACACATATGTCACCTGAGAACTGCTATCTGACGTTAGGTATAATACCATCCAGTCAGTTCTCCTGCAAGTCCTGTCCAGTGTACCCGTAACTCAACGAGTACCTATATACTATCTCCAGTACGACGTACTGATGGCTGTGGGACAGACCATCTCCCCAACTGGAATGAGAAGCGTACACACTAGTCTACTCTGGAGTATCGATGCCCTGTCTCGATAATCCTACGACTAGGGACATGTATAGGATGTTGCTTATAGACTACCCAGCCCCCACTGGTGTGACTGCCATCACAACACTGGTAATCAAGCAAAGATGCTAAGGGCTTTACTAATATGTATAAGTGATACGTTACAAGAAACATATGCATATATTAAAGTAGACAAAAACCAAGTAGCATACTACCGTGTTTAGCAAGACTGTATATATATAACTGTGAATATCCCAAGCTTCCATTAAAGTAATATATAACCTAGTATGATACAATAATGGCCCCTAGGGCATATACACTAACAATCTCCCACTTGCACTAGGGCCATGAGCTGGCATATCATAGACCTATCATCTCGAATAGCCTCTCGAACTGCGTCTGAGTAATGGCCTTTGTGAATGGATCAACAATGTTATTCTCTGTCTCTACTCTTCTCACCTCGATCTCCCGGCGATGTACAATCTCCCTGATCAGGTGATACCGCCTTAAGATGTGTCTGGACTTCTGATGGGACCTGGGTTCCTTTGCTAAAACTATAGCGCCGTTGTTGTCACATTACAGAGGTATTGGATCAACACTGGTAGGAACCACCTGAAGTTCTGTGAGGAACTTCTTCATCCAGACAGCTTCTTTTGCGGCATCGCAAGCAGCTATGTACTCCGCTTCCATTGTTGAGTCAGCAACGGTCTCCTGCTTGGAACTCTTCCAACAGACCGCCCCTCCATTGAGGGTAAAGACATAACACGACATGGATTTGGAGTCATCCTTGTCACTCTAGAAGCCAGAATCGGAAAAAGCCTCAATATGAAGGTCTTTTCCGCCATACACCAAGAACATCTCCTTAGTCCTCCTCAGGTACTTGAGAATGTTTTTTACTGCTATCTAGTGCTTCTCCCCTGGGTTTGCTTGATACCGGCTTACTACGCTCAATGCGTATGCTACATCTGGTCTGGTACATAACATCGCATACATTATAGAGCCTACCGCTGAAGCGTAGGGTATAATCGATATGCGATCCCTTTCCAAATCAGTCTTGGGAGACATCTCTTTGGAAAGGGTGATTCCGTGACAAGCCGGTAGGTTACCGCGCTTAGAATCTTCCATACTGAATCTTTTCAATATGGTGTCTATGTACCTGGACTGCGAAAGTCGCAACATCCTTTTTGATCTATCACGATAGATCTGGATCCCCAGAATGTAGGTGACATCACCCAGGTCCTTCATGGAGAATTTCTGTGACAAGAATCTTTTGACTGACTGTAACATAGGAATATCATTTCCTATTAGGAGAATGTCATCCACGTACAAGACGAGAAATACTACAGCTCTTCCTACAATCTTTCTGTATATACATGGTTCATCTGGATTTTTGATGAAGTCAAATTCTTTGACAGTATCATCAAAACAGATGTTCCAACTCCGAGATGCCTGCTTTAGTCCATAAATGGACTTAAGCAACTTGCATACTTTACCGCTGCTCCCACTCTGAATGAATCCCTCTGGCTGATCCATATAGACGCTCTCTTCCAAATTTCCATTTAGAAAGGCCGTCTTTACGTCCATCTGCCAGATCTCATAATCGAGGAAGGCAGCAATAGCAAGAAGGACCCGAATGGATTTGAGCATAGCCACTGGAGAAAAAGGTTTCGTCATAGTCCAAACCAGGTCTTTGACGGAAACCCTTTGCAACAAGTCTAGCTTTATAGGTTTCAACCTGTCCATCTACACCAATTTTCTTTCTAAAGATCCATTTGCATCCTACGGGTCTTACCCCATCTGGAGCAATGTCCAAAGTCCATACTTTGTTAGTGCACATGGACTCCATTTCGGTCCGCATTGCATCCAGCCATTTTACCGAGTCACCGCTCTGAATGGCTTGCTGGAAGCTAGTAGGCTCATCAAAGTCAATAGTGCAATCCTCTCTATCCCCATCTATGAGAAAACCATAGTGGGCGGATGAGATTGCCTACTACTCCTGCGGAGTGGCGCTGGTATGTTCCTTTCTTCTGAAACCTCTGGTTCTACCATACTTTCAGTAACAGTTTGTGGTTCTGGAATTTCTTCCATTTCTATTTCGCTCCCATTTATTTCCTTTTCTAAAAACTGATGTTCTAGAAAATGGGCATTACGAGAAACAAAAACCTTTTGTTCCTCTGCGTAATAGAATAGATACCCCCTGAAGTTCTTTGGATATCCCACAAACTTACACTGTACTGATCGTGCCTTGAGCTTGTCCGCATGCTGCTTTTTAACAAAAACTGGACATCCCCAAATCTTCAGATACTGAAGATAGGGTTTCTTCCCACTCCACATCTGATATGGTGCGGTAGGCACAGTCTTGGTAGGAACTATGTTCAAAAGATATGCAGCCGATTGTAGTGCATATCCCCAGAATGATCGCGGTAACTCAGCCTTACTTATCATGGAACGAACCATATCCAATAGGGTTCGATTCCTCCTTTCTGATACACCGTTGTGTTGTGGTGTGTATGGAGGAGTAAGCTGAGAGAGAATTCCATTCTCTTTTAAGTAACCCAGGAACTCGGCACTTAAGTATTCACCATCTCGATCAGATCTCAGTGTCTTGATACTTTTGCCGGTTTGGTTTTCCACTTCATTCTTGTATTCTTGGAATTTTTCAAAGGCCTCGGATTTATGCTTCATTAAGAAGACATATCCATATCTAGAGAAATCATCCGTAAAAGTAATGAAGTAGGAATAACATCCTCGCACATGTGTAGACATTGGACCGCACACGTCACTGTGTACGAGGCCCAAGAGCTCGCTTGCTCTTACTCCGTGTCCAGTAAACGGAGTTTTTGTCATCTTTCCTATGAGACAAGATTCACAAGTAGCACAAGATTGATATTCGAACGGATTTAAATATCCTTCTTTATGTAACTTAGTCAACCTTCTCTCATTGATGTGACGTAGTATATAATGCCATAAGAAAGCCTGATTTAATTCCGGAGACTTTCTTTTAAGTGTGTTCTGGACATTGAAAACCTGAGCTTGACTCAATACGTATATGCCGTTATCTAATGTATCGGACCCAATCAAAACTTGATTTAGGTGGATGGGAACTACATTGCTTACGAATGTAAAATCATACCCCTCTCTCGAAAGTGAGGATACTGATATGATATTACAAGTCATACTAGGTACATACAGATTACGTAGAATCAATATCTTCCCACTTGTTAATCCTAGGCGATATTCTCCCACGGATTCAGCGTCCACGCTCATTCCGTTTGCAACTCTGAGAGACAAATCACCTACCTTTATAACTCTACGGTTTCTCAAAGCATGTAATGAATTACAGATATGAGATCCTGCTCCGGTATTTAGTACCCAGGAAGTAGAGTTAATTGACAAACAGTTCTCAATTACAAACACACTTGAGGCTGAAGCCACAACATACTTCGTATCCTGGCTACCGGCTTCTAAAGCCCTGCAATCTTTCTGCCAATGCCCAATCACATAACAATAGGAACATTCCTCTTTTACTACATTCAGTCCCGAAACTTTTGCCCTTCTCTTTCTTTCTTCTTCCCTGGTTTCCTTTAGGGTAGAAGGAAGAGACTGCAGAATCAAGTCAGTATCTGACTCGTTTCCCAACCTGGTCTCCAGGTCCTGGAGCTCATCAATATAGCTAGTCATTGTAAGGACGTTGTCCCCTACAAATGACCCGATAGCCAATCCGCTTGAAGCAATTCGTTCGAGGTCTCATATCTTGTGATATGAGATTGCTCTCCATATAAATCTTTGTTATGGAGAAAGATGGAAATTGAGTCTATCTTCTCGTGCTGCTTCTGGTATACACCATCAATTGAAGCCAACACGAGGCACTTGGCTTTCGTTTTATCCTTTTCCCTTGTCTGACGGATATCCATATCCGCGACGGTGGAAACTGGACCTGGGACGGCGGGATCTTGAGTAGTAATAGGGTGGTCCAGCTTGTTATAGGCAATGGACATCTGGACAGACCTTTGCCAGTCATATAAGTCAGATTCAGTCAAATTGTTATCTAGATGTAACCTAGTCATGGTCACAGGGTCGCTGCAATTAAGAGAGAGAGAAGAAAACACTTTCAGCACGATGCTCTTGCAAGTTTAGAGTGGTTTTTAATTTATCTAAACAGGATGGCTCCCACTGTTTCTCGAATCCCTCCTCAAACCAAAAAGGAAGAACTAGTCAGGACTATTCTCACTGTACAATACTTGCTCAACCGTTCAGCCAGGCCAGTGTCGATACTTCGAGGGAGGTTTTCCAACGCTTTCGCGAAGTTTCTTAATTAAAGAACCTCTTTTCTCAGGGGGCGTAACCCCGCTGACACCTTTCTAGACACCTACTTGGTTTATAGCATTGACCGTTGAGTGATGAATCTCCTGATAAGTAGTATATACTCACAGTAGGATCGGGATCCAAAATATCATCGTATGATAATATTGAAGGAATCCTACCAACATTCATCAAACTCCAAAATGGTATGCATCTCTCTGCAAATTTCAGTTTCTTTAGAAATTCCCGATATAAATTTTTGCCCCATGCTCTTATGACCTTGGCGTTAGGTCAAAATGTCATAAGTCACATGTCAAGTTCTACCCATCATTATCCTTGTTAATTTGAACCCATCCGTACATATCCTTGACGTTAGGCCAAAATGATAATACGACTGTCCCAAACTAACACATATATTTATGCAACAAATGAATACCCAGCAGCTACCAAACACTATGCCTTGGCGTTACGTCAAAATACATAGCTTGAATACTACTGAATACCCAAATGAAATGACGGAAGGCTACGAATGGTTTTGGCAAAACCGTGAACGTAGTGAACTTGATATAACCGAAGGAACCTGATAGCTTTTTAAAAGGAGTGGTTAAAGCTTCGTAATTAAAAATTCTGCTCTTTTTAAAATAACCGAGTGGTTTCTTTTAAATTTGTTCCAACGATTAAACTTTGGTTTATTTTCTTTGCATTATAATAATGCGTCCCATCATTTATCCTATCATTGCAAAAATCAACGAAAATACCACGTCCTCTTATGCCATCCGCATTTGCCACGGGGTCCCGTCATCACCCGTTAGGTTACTTAACTAACGACAGAGCGGGGGCTGGGCTAGCGCGGGTGTAAAACATAAGTGACATCAAATAGCTATCATATATAGATATTGTATATTCGTCAGACGCAATAATAGGCATTCCAGATCACAGATGAACTTTATTGGATATACTAGCAATCCGCATTTGCTTTGAGCCTGCAACAAAAGACGGATTACACAGTTGTGATGAATAGCCATTATCCCACCCCAGACCCCTACGGGTACGGCAAACTACCCGCCAAGTGCCCGAAGTGAAGCGGTCTCCCTCAACAACATGAGTAGGCCACTAAACACTTCAAAGTACCCGGTAATTTGTGTACCCCACCTTGGGTCTATCCTAGGAGCAAAAAACAGTAAAAAAGAAATAATACAACGGTGGCTACAACCGCAACCTGGATGTGCCCCGCAAAAGAATATTACATCATATTACAATTACATCGAATGAATGAATATAAAACACATCTCAAACCCCGGCTAATCATCACAACATTCCAATCAAGTCCATATACACAAACATTAAACATTACAGAAATGTGCAACCCCCTGCCAACCGACATACTGGCAGTTAGGGGAGGTTTACGAACACATTAAACATTACAGATAATAACCCGATTAGCAATTAATTTAGAACATCGATCGACTACTTTTATCCGTGTCTACCCCAAAATCAAACCAGTACTGAAGTAACCTGGGTAGAAACAGAATATTCTGGAAAACAGAAAACCAAAAAATATGAATTACTGAGCAAATCCGAGTCAACTCGGAGTTGACTCGGCGGCGGATCCGCGGCCAAAAGCACCATTTTGCCGCGGATCCGCGGCCATCTAATCGAGTTGAAGTCTCGTATTTTCCCAGAATTCTTATATTTCCCTGCTGTGAATTTTAAGGCATATCAAATATTTTTTTCGACATGTTTAAAATTAACAGAAACTGTTAGGGTTAGGGTTTCGTTTTCGCATTTATCCGTCGACCGAAGTTCTAATTAGTTGCTAACAAGCTAGTAATGGTTTAGTTGGCTCTGATACCACTGTAAGTCCATGTCACGAACCCCACGAACTTGCGGGGAGGCGGAATATATGAAAAACGATTATCAAAACTTCGTAACACGGACTTGAGCGCATGAATCGTATCTAAACCGTTACTAACTAACTATGAGAGGTTTAACTACTCGGATTCGAAATTATACCTCACGTTACTTGTCCTTCGGGTCTTCATCGCTGTCTTCCACTCCTCGTAGGCTCCTTGGAACATCGGCACCTCAACGGTCTCCTCGAGTCAAAGACGATCCACCCGAGAGCTCCTACTCCAAGCTTGATCTCTAACTTGAGATAACTATGTTGCTCAAAGTGCTAATCTAAGCTACCTAGGGGATATAGAGTGAGGTTATGGATGTATTCGTCTATCTAATCCTTGATCTCAACACATGAGAGGGGAGGATTAGGGTTTCAAGAGAGAATGAGCTTGAGGAGAGAGAAGGTGAGCATAAGAATGAATATTGAAAATGAACTCATTAGAATTTAACAACCATAACAATTTATCAAATAAATAATATAAATGATTAATCATCATGGTCGATTCATTCACCTTGTGTGATTCATCATATGACTCATTAGTTAATTAATGCATCATGTAATACCATGGATGAATCACACAAATGAGTCATTAAGCAATAAATGCTTATGCCACCTTAACCCCCAAGTCACCATGCTTCTAGAAGCTTCCCGGAAAATTACGAGAACGCCCCTCCAATCCGTGAAAACACGGAAAAACTTTAGAATATATAAATCCAATAACTCGATACTAGAATCTCGCTTAAGCCAAAGCCGGCTAGTAAAAACTGTCCGAACGTCGTACGTGCGTTTAAACGCGTATGCGTTCGAACCCTTGTCGTAAAATCATACGACCTCTATATCGTTTCGCCTGGAGCAGGGAAACTCTCTGTATGGGACTCTAAAGACTCGACACTACGCTGGCAGTGGGTTTAACCACAGACCGCAAGCGGCACTAGCTGTACGTGACGGTCCCCAGGTAGATGTCGATAAGAAGGCCGATGAGAAAATCCATCCGAACTCCTACTGAGCCTGTCCGTGACAATATCCGTGCAGTCCAGTCTGTTCGTCTAAGAGTATCGCATGTATAGTCTAGGGAGGTGGAGAACGTCAGACCCCTAATAACCGTACAAGTCGTGTCGGTATGGCTCAAAAACCATGCGAGAATCTACTGATCAGTCCATCAGTAATTCTCAATCAGCCCTGGCCAGGGACTTATGGTAATGACCAACCAATCACAGTGCGATATCAACTCCTTATACCGGGAGAGACGAATCCCTAACAATCGTTCACTACCTCCATGTGGCTCGGGACTGTGCCCAACTAAAACCTGTTTGCACGACTCATTTGAGCCGTGGTAGGGTAGTAATCAAAGCACAGTGGGAACTCACAAGAGACAAATGATGACCTTAAGTCAACAGACTACCTGCACACATGTCACCTGAGAACTGCTATCTGACGTTAGGTATAATACCATCCAGTCAGTTCTCCTGCAAGTCCTGTCCAGTGTACCCGTAACCCAATAAGCACCTGTATACTATCTCCAGTACGACGTACTGATGGCTGTGGGACAAACCATCTCCCCAACTGGGATGAGAAGCGTACACACTACTCTACTCTGGAGTATCGATGCCCTGTCTCGATAATCCTACGACTAGGGACAAGTATAGGATGTTGCTTATAGACTACCCAGCCTCCACTGGTGTGACTGCCATCACAACGCTGGTAATCAAGCAAAGATCCTAAGGGCTCTACTAATATGTATAAGTGATACGTTACAAGAAACATATGCACATATTAAAGTAGACAAAAACCAAGTAGCATACTACCATGTTTAGCAAGACTGTATATATATACTGTGAATATCCCAAGCTTCCATTAAAGTAATATACAACCTAGTATGATACAATAATAGCCCCTAGGGCATATACACTAACAATATACATACGCATATGAAAGCTAATGCATGAGATAGGCAGCGACACGTGTACAACATGTGTGCGCATCCTTTCCTTGTGCACTTGCAACCAGTGAAGCATGCGCTTCTGTTTAAAATTGTTACAAAAATCAAAATTTTCAATTAATTGACAATTTCACAAACTAAATCAAATCAATTTTGGATAAAGATCAACGGTACGCATGACCTCTAAATTGATATGAATCAATTTAAAATCATTTAAAATCAATTGAATCCTTAATAAATTGCAACAAACCCTAATTAATCCCCCACTATAAACAGAGAGGGGAAAAAAAGAAAGAATGACGTTCATAATTCTTGAGAGAGCCGCCATCTAGAATCGAGCGCACCTCTCTCAAATAAGAAAAAGCTTCATCTTTTTCGATTGTCTTCATCAGCAAGGTAAAAAAAAAGAAGAACAAAGATCATTTTCTTGATAAAATTAAAAATTGATTTGATGATAAAAGCGTTTGTTTTTTCCTGAATCTTTTGATTCATTATATAAAAAATCGAAAGATCTTAGGGCCGATTTCTTTCATATAAAAGTTCATATTTTTACGAGAAATTAATTCTAAGATTTAAGACTTTTATTGACAGATATTTTGATACATATAATAAAAACAGAAACTTTTACTTCTTGAGTAGTTTTGACTCAGATAAAAAAGTCATAAATTTCATAAAAATGGGATAGATCATGAAAGTACTCCATAAAATAAAAGAGCACAGACCATAGTTTTTGAAAGCCACTGCTTTCTGATGAACAGTACGCACTTGACATTAGTGCGCACTTAAATGAAGAAGTTTGCCCATACAGAAGTGCGCATATAAGCACTTAATGAATATAATGCTTCTGGAAAAGTGCGCATCACGTGATACTCACGTGCGCACAAGTGAAACATATCACCCTTCAATACATGCGCACATACACATGCACACATAGATATTTAGCTTGATAACAAATGCACAAACACGTGATATACACGTGCGTAACCCCTCATGACAGTAAGCAAGTGCGCATACACTGCAAGTAAGTGTGCATCATATATAAGTCACATGCGCATTTGGACCAGCAAACTTTTGTTTGATTACTTAATTAAAATAAATTAAGTATAGAAGCTTTTGCTCCTCATAGGTGATCCTATGATCAAATAAAATATATTTTCTAAGTAGATCTTAATTTAAAATATGATTAACGATATTTAGTCCATATCTTCTAAGTTGATTTTAATCCCACATACAACTAATGATTGATAGTCATATTATCCAAGTTGATCTTAGTCTCATATACGATTAACGATCCTTAGATCAATATATATACCCCACGAACTGATGGACCCCATTTATATGAGATATACGCCTAAGTTTAACCCCAAATATAATGTACGGATTTGAATTAATCCGTGCCCTACGGGAGATTGTTAGTTATATGTATGCCCTAGAGACCATTATTGTGATGCATATTATATTGGATGCTTGGACATATATATAGAGCAATTTCTTGCTCGACATGATAGTTAGCTATCTGGTTACTCTTTGTCTTAACATGTTGACTTGTATAAGCGATGTTGTCTTGCTCTCACATGTTGACAAAGCCCTTAGGATGTGTACTTGACTACCAGGACTATGATGGAGATCATACTAGTGGGGCCAAAGGTAGTCCACAAGTACACCCTATAATTGTTCCTTGTCGAGGGAGTATCGAGACAGGGCATCGATACTCCAGAGTAGACTAACGTATACGCTTCTTGACCTATATGATGGGCGATAGATGATCACATATCCTTTGGTGTTTGACATCAGAGATGGTATACGGGTGCTTAGTGGAGACTGGGTACACTGAATGGACTCGCCGAGAACTCCTAGATGGTATTATACCTATCGTCAGATAGCAGTTCTCTGGTGACACTGGTACAGGTTAGTCCGTTGACCCGAGATCGTCATAGAGTCTTGTGTGTCTCCCACTGTGCTTTGATTTCCACCCTACCACGGCTCTACCGAGTCGTGCAAACAGGTGGTTTTTGGGTACAGTCCCGAGTCACATGGAGACAATGAGCGATAGGAGGGGATTCGTCTCTCCCGGTATTGGCGGTTGATATTGTGCTATGCTCGATTGGCCATAACAGGAAATGCCTGGCCAGGATTGCTGAGATTTACTGGTAAGTGTTGTCAGTAGTTTCTCGAACCGTTATGGACCTTGCATCGGCATGACTTATCAGGCTATTTGGGTCTGACGTTATACCACCCCCAGGCCGTGATATGAGACATATCTGACGAAGAGACCGGACTGTACGGTAGTGTTACTGATTGGATTCGCAGCAGTACGAGCAGGCTTGCTTGTTGATCTTCTGATCGCTCAATACCTGGGTGGCCGTTATGTTTAGCAGACCGCTTGCTGCTTGTGGGTATTTTATATGATCATCACCTACTGCCGACGTATTGACGAGTCTTTAGAGTCCTACACAGAGGTTTCCTGGTTCATGCGAAACGAAGTAGGAGCACATATGTGATATGTGCGAGACCGAGATTAATGCGTGTATGTGATACCGCATTTTATTCTCGCGATATATGATATCGGACGATTGTATGTGATATAGCCGGGATATCGGATCAAGTGTTGATTCGATAGATTGTTACATTTGATATTAGTCGGTTGTATATGATATAGCCGGATTATTAAATCAAGTGTTTATTTAATAATTTAATGTATAATTATATATTTGATATATTATCTTACATTAACTAATATTAGCTCACTTAAGATTTCTTTTCTCACTTATGTACACTTAGTATATGTGATATATATTAATATACATTATTTTGTGTTATGCTTGATGTCACATGCTTCATGGGTGTATGAGATTTAAACCATTCTTTTAATAATGTGAGGGTTTTGTTTATTTAAAGTAAATCGAAATTAATAGTAATTAGTCACATGGTTCAATCTTGTAGAAGCTTGTGGAACCATTGACCAAGTCTACTCATTTTGTTTTACTTGAAGATATTTATTAACCAAACCATTATTTTTAACCCATGGTTTATTCTCTACATGGGTTAGTGTATAACTCTAACTCACCTATGGTTGCTATTCTCACCTCATGAGTTCATTCTCTCTTCCTCATTCTTCATCTTCTTCTTCAATGAGAAAAAAGCTTGCTAGCTTTTTCTAAGGTGATAAAATATTGTGAGAAAAAGAAAACTAAAGAGAGCCCATTTCCTACTTTATCATCCTCTACCATTAGCCATTTAGTTTAGGGTGTTTGCTTCACTAATTCACATATTAGTGAAGAGATATCATGAGCTTGAGTCTCCTCGACGTAAATCATCTTCGGCCTCGAAGACTTCGTGCAAGTTTGTTCATTTCTTCATATGAACCCTTACTAGTGTTCGGGTGTTCACTACTTGGAGCGAAGGAACTACTACACGGAGCTTTAGAAGTGAAGGATCGGTCTACAAAGGTTGTATTCCTCATTCACTTAGTATGTAAAGATATTTTCATGTTGTATTGTTTAATTCTCTAGTTAAAAATTCTAGGTTAGGGTTCTTTAGAACGGCAAAATTTTGAAAACGGTACGGACGATACCTCCCGAAACCTTACTGCTACCCTATAGAACCCTACAGTGCCAATCCCAAGTGGTGATGCAACAAAGCTTCCAGAACCACCGATCACGGTCGCGGCCCACCCAAGGCCACCACAGGAGGCGTTGCTAAAGCAGCCGATGATGGACACCGTAGCAGCTCCAGAGGCAGAGCTCGGTTCGGATGACGACGTCTCCCTGTCGGAAGTATTAAGGACGTAGGTTCTCACGGCTCAGGTTGAGAAGAAGCACAGAAAGCATGCGGTGAAGGAATGTGATGCTATCTTCAATGTTCCGCCTGCTGACATTCTTTCGGTGGATGTTTTTTTCTGCCCTGTCTACTTCCCATAGATAGGTTATGCGTATAGCTCATGAAGAGATTGAAAGACTACTTCAAGGTAGAACAATGCATGGTCCTTAATAACAGCTCATCCCCTCTTGCCTATTTATTTAACATACGCATTTTTTTATTTACAGGACCAAATTTGGATGACGGCAGGACAGGTGAAGCGCCGACAACTAAAGAGCATGAAGCGTCCAATCTTTCCCTGGAATCTGGAACCGTTCCAACTGCCGCTCTTTCCTCCTGTGGATCCTTGATATCGGTGGGTGACACAAGCGTTACGACAGCCCTTGTCAAATCAGGAGATGAAGTTGTAGGCATTGAATCTGCTCTCCCAATGGAAATTGAAGAAGCCGTCACAGCTGGTGACGCTTCGGGCAAGGTTTCGGTTTCTGACTTGCCAGGTATTCCTTGGGTTAATATTTTTGAGCTTTTAATCCTGTTAAGCCACTCTAATGATATTTCGTTTTTCTTGAGTATAGGCGCGATAAACCCTGAAGCAGTGCCGGCTAAAGAATTATCGTCGGCCGCCACTTTGACGATCACGGTTCCTTTGTTTTCTTCTGTGCCTCCTCAAATTTTGGAAGGTAAAGGTTTCATTAGTTGCTTTATTGTAGATACCAATTTTCTTTGCCTTAATCATATATTGCCACAACCTTGCAGAAGTGCTCTTTGACCGCTTGTACCAAGTCCTACACCCACACTTTTCCTTCCAATCGGAAGTCGTTCCCTCTTCCAGCAGTGGTCAGTATATTCTTTGTTTAGTGTTTCTCTTTTTCGTGAGTAAACTTTTTGCTGATAAGCCTTTTTTATATTAACCACAGTATCACAGTTCAAAAGAGGGAGTGAAGGAACAGCCAAGCTTCCAGAGCTTCTTGTTTTGCTACGTTCAGTAGCCGGTACGATAGATTCCGTCCCTCAGGTGTTTTCTTTGTCTTCTAAGTTGAAATCTGACTGTAATTTATTTTGCAGCGATTGCACAGGCTTCAGCTCCTTTTGAGTCCCGCATTCCTACACCCATGGGGCCCTTCGCTAAACGTCCATCTTCCAGGGCCGCAGTGAATAGCCGGTGAATATTAAGCGAGTTTATTGAAGATCTCGACGCCGAGGCCCTCACCTCTGCTAAGGATTTTGTCGATGAAGCCAATCCAATGCTAGCGACGCTCGTGAATTTCCATAATGAAGATCTCGTCGGTTCTTGGGTTGATTATTGCAGGAAGACCGAGGCTTGCCTGCATGAGATTGAGTTTAAGCATCTCGATCCCGAGGTATTGACTTTGAACTCTCGACGGGCTGTGTGGCTCGAGCAGAGTGTCTCTTCCATTCGCTATTTTGAACAAGAGGCGGCCCTGAGGTGAAAAGAGCATGAGGCGGCTTCTAGAGAATCCGTCCAATTGCGCGTCCAGGTTGAAGCGAATGCTGCGCAGCTGAAAGCTATTTTTGAAAACCTCCAACGATGTATTTCGGACGGGCTGACGCTAAGGCAGAAGCTTGACTTCACCGAGCGGGTCACACAGGATTGGGAAACTGCCAAGCAGGAAATAGATAAGAAGCTTTCATCCTGCTTGCAACAACGGGCTCAAATCGAAGCGGAGTTGGCCGCCGTAGCTGAACGCGAGAAGGAGTTGAGGGGAGCGCGCGAGCGGTTCATCAGTTTGTTGAAAGCACCTCCTCCTTAATAAATGTCATTGTACCCCCTTTCTTGTACTGATTGTAAACTTCTGATTTATGAATAACATGTATTCATTTTAATTCCTGAATGAAATGTACATGTATTCAGTTAAATTCATGAATAAAAGACATATTTTATTCCATACTGGCATTTCTCTTTTCTTCGATGTGAAGTAGTTTATATACTCATTTCGGAGTTTGTAGTTTATTCACTCATCCCGGAGTCTCTAGTTTATGGACTCATTTCGGAGCTTGTAGTTTATTCACTCATCCCGGAGTCTCTAGTTTATGGACTCATTTCGGAGCTTGTAGTTTATTCACTCATCCCGGAGTCTCTAGTTTATGGACTCATTTCGGAGCTTGTAGTTTATTCACTCATCCCGGAGTCTCTAGTTTATGAACTCATTTCGGAGCTTGTAGTTTACCTCACTTGGGCTTGTAGGAAAACTTGCCCTAACGCATGGATAACCCCTGCTCTTTGTGACAGAGGTCCGTTAAGTTTTGTGGTACTAGGGTTTTTATCCGTCGTACCATCGCATTGGTTGATGCATTCCCCGATATGCAGTCTTTACGCTGCTGTTCGAGTAGCCCCGCGACTGTCGTGTCTCTGATCCCTTCGGGGGTTGGACAAGACGTCTTCAAGTAATCTTCCTAGGCAATTTGACCATCGGAAGAGCAAGCGTTAGGAATTTTGCCATGCCGCTTTTTACTTGAGGTTAGGCTCAGTTTGGGAGCCCCGATGAGTCATAACCACTCCGCACTGGTGTGGGATGATCTCTGATAGTCTTTCGGGTTTTATTTGAGTTGCCGTCAAGACCCTGAAACTAGGAATTTAGCCTTCGCTTCCTTTGTCGACACTGCGTCTGCTGTAATGAGGCGAATGTCGAGGTGATCTCTAGATTGTTTTATGAACCGTCGAGACTTGGAACTAGGGACTTTGCCATGGCTCCGTTTTGTTTTGACCCTGGGGTCGCTTATTGACATTGCGTCTGCATCCTGCTGGAGTGAGAGGGAGCGCCGTTGTTGACATTGCGTCTGCTGTAACGAGATGAGTGTCGAGGTAGCCTTTAGGTTGTTTTGTGAACTGTCGAGGCTTGGAACTAGGGACTTTTCCATGGCTCCGCTTTGTTTCGACCCTGGAGTCGTTTGTTGACGTTGCTTATACATCCTGCTGGAGTGAGAAGAAATGTCGTTGTTGACATTGCGTCTGCTGTACCGAGATGAGTGTTGAGGTGGTCTCTAGGTTGTTTGTGAACCGTCGAGACTTGGAACTAGGGACTTTGATATGGCTCCGTTTTGTTTTTGACCCTGGAGTATTTGTTGACGTCGCGTCTGCATCTTGCTGGGGTGAGAAGGAACGCCGTTGTTGACATTGCGTTTGCTGCAACGAGACAAATGTCAATGTATGCTTTAGGTTATTTTGTGAACCGTCGAGGCTTGGAACTAGGGACTTTGCCATGGCTCCGCTTTATTTCGACCCTGGGGTCATTTGTTGACGTTGCATCTGCATCCTGCTGGAGTGAGAAGAAACGCCGTTGTTGACACTGCGTCTGCTGTACCGAGATGAGTGTCAAGGTTATCTCTAGGTTGTTGGTGAACCATAGAGACTAGGAACTAGGGACTTTTCCATTGATCCTCTTTGTTTCGACCCTGGGATTGTTTGTTGACGTTGCATCTGCATCCTGCTGGAGTGAGAAGAAACGCCATTGTTGACACTATGTCTACTGCAACGAGACGAATGTCTAGATGGTCTCTAGGTTGTTTGTGAATCGTCGAGACTTGGAAATAAGGACTTTGCCATGGCTCCGTTTTTTTGACCCTGGAGTCTTTGTTGACGTCGTGTCTGCATCCTGCTGGGGTGAGAAGGAACGCCGTTGTTGACAATGCGTCTGCTGCAACGAGACGAATGTCGGGATAGTCATTTGGTTGTTTGTGAACTATTGAGGCTTGGCTCTCCCTTTGACGGAGTCTGGTGGGAAAATATGGTTTCCTTTTTGTTTGTGCCTATGAATTGTATACAGGGGTCGGTGTAGACTCACTTGCAGGGCAAAAGTTTCATCATTTTTTTATTTCTTTCCGCGATTCTCTATCATTTCAGCTTTTTATATCGCGATTACCCAATCATTTCGGCTTTTTATCGCGTGCCCAATGATTTTGGCTATTCTTTTGTTTTTACTCGCTGCCTTTTATTGTGAGTTGCCCAAACATTTTGGCTGTTTTTATATGCATATATTTTGCTCGCTGATTTTTATTGCGAGTTACCCCATCATTTCGGCTGTTTTTATATGCATATATTTTCTCGTTGATTTTTATTGCGAGTTACCCCATCATTTCGGCTATTTCATATGCATTTTTTGCTCGCTGATTTTTGTTGCGAGTATGGAACTTGAGATCTGATGCCAATCTTGGCATTAGCACCGCTGTGACTGGATTATTTCCAGGAGCGAATCATCATTTGCCGTGAAAGAAGTTAAAAATTGACACCTGTTCAGGCATCAGCATCGCTGCGAATGGAATATTGCCAGGAGCGAATCATCATTTGCCTTTGCTGATTTGAACAAAGGTAGCTTATTAGACAGGATTAGGATCTTGTCGACTAAGACTTTTGACTTTATGAACCGTTAGGGTCTCATAAAGGGTTTTCTCCCTATGAGTTGAGAGGATCCCGTAGGTGTAGGTTCTCCCTAGAAGTCGTGAGGACTCCTAAGTGATATTTTCTCTTACAAGTCGTACGATCTTACAAGAGTGTTTTCTCCTTATAAGTCGAGAGGACTTATAAGTGTCGTTCACCATATGAGGACACTCCTTGTCATTGGTGGGACTTGGTAGGGGAAATCGTTTATTTGTGTCCGTGGATTGTATACAAGGGCCAGCATTGTACCGCCTGTAGGGCAACTTGGGTGATACGACGGCTTAAGAACAGGTCCAAGTCCCTGTAGCTTAAGGCTTTGAATCATATGAGCCATGAGAGTCTCATAAGGGGAATTCTCCTTATGAGTCGAGAGGATCTCGTAAATGAAAATTTTACGAGATTGTGCCCTTTCAGGGTTTCACAAGCTCACCGGTAATCTTGCTGTTTTTACTCACGGCGCCCTTCCGGGTTTTCATCCGTGCCCATTTCGCTTGTGGACATACCGTTTTTTATTTTAAACTTGGGTTGCAGTCTTTTCCGTTGGTGTTTTGATTGCAACATAGATCCCAAGAGAAGATATCGCCGTATTTGGGGCGATGCGCCATGCTTGAGGCGGAGTACTAGTTTAGGGAGATTTCGGTCCATTGCCAGTTTAAAGACATAGTGGTCCATTGCCAGTTTAAGGACGTAGTGGTCCACTATCAACATTTTTGAGGTGAAGTTTTAGTTTAAGGACAATACGGTCCGTTGTTAGTTTAGGGACATCTCGGTCCATTATCGCCGTGTTTGAGGCGACGTTTTAGTTTAAGGACATTACGGTCCGTTGTCGCCATTTTGGAGGCAACGTTTAGTTTAAGGACATTTCGGTCCTCATCGCCGTGTTTGAGGAGACGTTTTAGTTTAAGGACATTACGGTCCGTTGTTGCCATCTTGGAGGCAACGGTTAATTTAAGGACATTTCGGTCCGTTGTCTCCATGTTTAGAGTGGAGATTCTGTTGGATACTACTTTTAGATTTTTGACTTAGGAAGATAGGAGCAGACACGAGCGTCGTCATCTATGATTAATCTGAGTCGTGACTTGTCAAGCGTAGTATTTCTTAAGGAACCGGCCGTTTATTGGCCGGAAGGGTCTTTCACCATGCATATCCATGAACAAATAGGCCCCACCTTGGTAGACTTTGTCTATGATATACGGGCCCTCATAGTTTGACTCGAATTTCCCCCGTTTTGCACGGTTGGGGATCATAGGTCTTTTGAAAACTAGCACGGGTTCGCGTTGGCGGAATGTTCTTGGCCTGGTTAGTCTTTCTTATGAGCACGTCATCCTTACTTTGTAAGCTTCCAGGTTTTGCTGCGCCATGAGACGAGTTTCATCGAGGGCATCGAGCTCCTCAAGCCGAAGATGGGCAATTTCTTCATCTGTCAACTCGTATCGAACTGCCACTCGTAGAGAGAGTAGCTCTATCTCCAAGGGAAGTACCACTTCCGTGCCGAATACCAACACGAATGGCGTTGTATTCGTGGCCGTTTTGAACGTGGTTCGTGTAGGGTTCCTAGGAACACTAAGGAGGTCTCACAAGGCATCAACCATGCCAATTTCAAATTTTACAAGTGCCGAGAAACCCTAATACGGATCGTTGAATAGAGATTAGGCGAAAACTACAACTAGTAAACTACTTTACTAAGAAGTGAACAGAAATACAACCTTTGTAGATCCGGTCTTCCACCTCCAAAGCTCCGTGATGAAGTCCCCTCGCTGCGATCATCGGATCCCGGGCTCTAGCGTCGGCTTCATCGGAGAAATGGGCGGGCTAGGTCGTCGCCTTCGATGCCGAAGATGATCTACATCGAGGCAACACAAGATCAAGCTCCAACTTCACCAAGTCAAGAAACTTGTGAAGAAAACACCCTATACTACATGGCAAGTGGTAGAGGATGAAGAAATAGGAGGTGGGTTCACTTTAGAATTGGATTTCACACTCATTTCATCAAGTCACCATTGATGGTTGCAAGGTTTCTTCTTCTTGAAGAAGAAGAAGAAGAAAAGAAATATGATAAGTCTTATTTTAAATAGAAAATGAAAATGATACTTATCATATAGCAACCATGGTTAAGTGTAGAGACTAAACTAGGGTTAGGTGAATGGTTAGGTTTAGGAAAGAAACAAAGTGGTCAAAGCTTCATGAAGCTTCAAGGTCAAAACAAAAGATGCCACCATTTTGTTTCTTGCCCAAAATAAAATAAATAAATGAATAAATAAATAAAAACCCTAACCATTTACTTAACCAAGGTTTAAACCAAAACTACACCCAAGTTGGCATGTATCATCAAACATGATACAATCTTGTGCACAAAAGTATATCGCATATACAACTTGTGTATTTCAAGTGAGAAAATCCATTTAAAGTGAACCAATACTAGTTAATGCAAAGTAATATATCAAATATATAATTATGCATTAAATCATTAAATCAACACTTGATTTAACGATCCGGTCATATCTCATATAACCGACTAATATCAATAGTAACAACTTATCGAATCAACACTTGATCCGATAACCCGGCTATATCGCATATAACCGATCAATGTCACAAATCGCGAGAATCGAATACAGTATCACATACTGGTATTATTCTCGGTCCCGCACATATCTCATATGCGCTCCTAATTCGTTTCGCTTGAGCCAGGAAACCTCTGTGTAGGACTATAAAGACTCGTCAATACGCCGGCAGCAGGTGATGATCATATCAAGCACCCACAAGCCGCAAGCGGTCTGCTAAACGTAACGGCCATCCGGGTATTGAGCGATCAGAAGATCGACGAGCAAGCCCGCTCACACTCCTGTGAATCCAACCAGTAACACTTACCGTACAGTCCGGTCTGATGGTCTGATATGTCGCATATCTCGCCTAGGGGTGGTAAACGTCAGACCCCAATAGCTCGATAAGTCGTGTTGATATGAGGTCTATAACAGTTCGAGAATCTACTGGTAACACTTACCAGTAAATCTCAGCAACCCTGGCCAGGGATTTCCGGTTATAGCCAATCGAACACAGCGCAACATCAACTCCCTATACCGGGAGAGACGAATCCCCTCCTATCGCTCATTGCCTCCATGTGATTCGGGACTGTACCCAAAAACCACCGTTTTGCACGCCCTCTTGGACGTGGTAAGGTGGAAATCAAAGCACAGTGGGTATCACACAAGACTCTATGACGATCTCGGGTCAACAGACTACTCTGTACCAGTGTCACCAGAGAACTGCCATCTGACGTAAGGTATAATACCATCTGGGAGTTCTCGGCGAGTCCGTCCAGTATACCCAGTCTCCACTGAGCACCCGTATATGATCTCTGATGTCAAACACCAATGGATATGGGATCATCCATCGCCCATCTATATGGGTCGAGAAGGTATACGCAAGTCTTCTCTGGTATATCGATGCCCCGTCTCGATACACCCACGACTTGGGACCTTGAAGGATGTACTTATAGACTACCATGTCCCCACTGGTATGATCCGCATCATAGTCCAGGTAGTCAAGTACACATCCTAAGGGCTTTACCAACATGTAACAGAGAGGCAATTAGTATACACGTTAAGGTAAAGAGTAACCAGATAGTATACTATCATGTCGAGCAAGAAAGTCCTCCCTATATATGCCCCAGCATCCACTATAATATACATCCTATGTACAGTAATGGCCTCTAGGGCATACATATAACTAACAGTTCGATACGTCCAGAAAGCTTCATGCAGTCTCTTGTGCCAGTCCTTTTTATTTCTGGACACTATTTTCTTTATGATCTTCGTCAAGGTCTTGTTGAAAGCCTCAGCTAGACCGTTAGCTCGGGGATTATAGACTGAAGAGTATCTCCAGTCTATATCATGCTGTTGTGCGATGCGGCTAATCTTATTGCTTCTGTAGGCCGGCCTATTATCCGATATGATTCATCGCGGAGTGCCAAACCGGTAGATGACATGTGTCCTGAAGAAATGGAGGATGTTCTCCGTCTTTACTTCCTTTAGCGGTACTGCCTCTTCCCACTTAGAGAAGTAATCGGTTGTTGCCAATATTAACCGATGTCCTTTGGATGACGCTGGTTCGATAGGCCCAATTATATCGGTTCCCCACATTTCGAACGGCCAACTAACCAGTGTTGGGTGTAGCGGATTTGGATGCTGGTGGATGAAATCCACATGAAACTCGCACGAGTGACACTGCTTCGTATATTCGAGGTAGTCCTAAATCATTGTGGGCCAATAGTAACCTATTCTCTTGATCTTCAGCTTCATCTTTAGCCCTGCTTGATGAGAACCGTATAGTCCATCGTGGGTTTCTTGGATAACTCTTTTTGATTCTTCTAATCCCAGGCATCTCAGCCACAGACGGTCGAATGATCTCTTATATAAGTATCATTAACAAAGGCGAAAGACAGAGCTCGTTTCATGAGCTGATGTCTTGAAGATGCATTTTCGGGTGTTCAATGAGATTTGAAGTAGTCTATGAAGACTTCTCTCCAATCCTTAGCCTTTTCTTCATCGTCTAATTAGAAGGCTGTTTGTTTGGTCACTTCCTATCTTTCAGACGACTCCGGAGATATTTCTGCTGGCGTGAGAATCCGGCGTCTTTGCACAATGATCTTTATGTCATCGAGGTTTTCGTCGGCCAGTTCTTTAGCGAGCTTGGCCAATGCATTCACCTTGATATTTTCCGCCCACGGTATGCTTTCTAGGATGTAGGAGAGAATTTGCGTCAGCAGTTGCTGCACTCTTTCACCATACCTGATCAGTTCTGGCTTGCATGTCTGATAGTCGCCATTTACTTGGCTAATGACTAGCTGGGAGTCCCCATATTGTTGGGTTAGCCTAGCACCTCATGAAGGGTTTGGAAGCATCACATGTACCAAAGATGGAATTTTTAGGGTGCTAAGTTAACAAGCACCGGATCGTTCCTAGAAAAATTAGGGTTTCTAAAACTTGCATATCATCTCATGAAAGAAAAACTAGGGTTTTGAGAGTACAACCTTTGTAGCTCCCTACGCTAGACTCCTCGGCTACTTGGGGTTTGGAAAAGCTCCGCTTGAACTCCTCTAGGTCACCGATGATCCACCCGAAGTCCGCTTTGTCCAAGCTTGCAACTTCACCCGATCAAGAGAATGAAATGAAGCTAACACTCCAAACAAGTGGGCTAGACTTATGTAGAATGGTGTTGTGGTTCTCTTTCTCACTTCAAAATCCTATCTTGATGAATAATTTGCTCACTTGAAAATTCTAGAGAGCAAGAGATCAAAGTTGAAAAAGATGATGGCTATTTTTGAAGAAGAGAAGAATAACTCCAAATAGAAAAAGAAAAACATAAGTATATATATTTTCATCTCTCATCTCAAACCATGGTTAAACAATATGGATATTTATTTCATATTAGTTAAAAGAGAAGAGGAAGATAAATCATGGTTAAATGGTTGGTGAATATGGTTAGGTCAAAAGAAGAGTGTAGAAGATAACCATTCATTCACCTTTTCTCTTTTCTTTTGTTTTAACTTTAAATAGAAATAATTATCCATATATATAAACATGGTGTGAGTCTTATAAAGCCACCATTTTCAATGTATAAGCAACCATGATAGATGATGTATGTATGTATGTATGTATGCACATCCATATGTGTATGAAACTAAAAGAAAGAAAACATACATGCATGCATACATCCATCATGTACAAGAAAGGATTTCAAGTGAGAAAACCAATGGTTAAATGATAAATCAACACTTGATTTATCAATCCGGCCATATCACATATGACCCCACCAAAAGCAAGTCGCCCAATCAATATACGATATCCTATATGCGCATTTTAACCGGGTCCATGCGCATATCGCATACACGCACCACAACGTTTCGCCTGGACTAGGTAACTCCTTTGTGGGAATCTAAGACTCGTCAATACACCGGCAGTGAGTGATGATCATATCAAGCACCCCCAAGCCGCAAGCGGTCAGCTAAACGTAACGGCCACCCGGGTATTGAACGATCAGAAGAGAACAAGCGGACCTGCTATAACTCCCGTCGAGCCAACCGGCAACACTACCGTGCAGTCCGGTCTCCTCGTCTGATGTGTCGCATATCAAGTCTACGGGTGGTAAACGTCAGACCCCAATAACCGATAAGTCGTGCCGATGTGAGGCTCATAACGGGTCGAGAAACTACTGGTAACACTTACCAGTAAATCTCCAATCAGCCCTGGCCAGGGACTTCCCTGTTACGGCCAATCGAGCACAGTGCAACATCAACCCCCAATACCGGGAGAGACGAAACCCCTCCTATCGCTCATTGCCTCCATGTGACTCGGGACTGTACCCAAAAACCACCGTTTTGCACGCCCTCATGGACGTGGTAAGGTGGAAATCAAAGCACAGTGGGAATCACAAAAGACTCTATGACGATCTCGGGTCTACAGACTAACCTGCACAAGTGTCACCTGAGAACTGCCATCTGACGTGAGGTATAATGCCATCTGGGAGTTCTCGGCGAGTCCGTCCAGTGTACCCAGTCTCCACTGAGCACCCGTATACCATCTCTGATGTCAAACACCAATGGATATGGGATCATCCATCGTCCATCTCATGGGTCGAGAAGCGTATACGCTAGTCTACTCTGGTGTATCGATGCCCCGTCTCGATACACCCACGACTAGGGACCTTGAAGGATGTACTTATGGACTACCATGTCCTCACTAGTATGATCTGCATCATAGTCCAGGTAGTCAAGTACACACCCTAAGGGCTTTACCAACATGTAACTCTAAGACAGTATAAAGAGACAAGTATACATGTTAAGATAAAGAGCAACCAGATAGCATACTATCATATCGAGCAAGAAAGTCATTTCTATATATGTCCAAGCATCCAATATAATATACATCATCTGTATAATACTGGCCTCTAGGGCATACATACAACTAACAATCTCCCACTTGCACTAGGGCCAGCTGCTGTAGTATCGCATACCGAGCATCCCGAAGAGTCTCTCAAATTGTGTCTGGGGAATGGCCTTCGTGAGTGGATCCACTGTGTTATTCTTCGTGTCATCCCTCCTGACCTCGATCTCTCGGCGATCAACTATCTCCCGGATCAGGTGATACCGCCTCAGAATGTGCCTGGATCGCTGATGGGACCTGGGTTCCTTGGCCAAAGCCACCGCTCCATTGTTATCACAATACAAAGGTATTGGATGCTCAATGGATGGAACCACTCCAAGTTCAGTAATGAACTTCTTGATCCAGACAGCCTCTTTGGCAGCATCGTTGGCAGCGATGTATTCAGCCTCCATCATCGAGTCTGCCACGGTTTCCTGCTTGGAACTCTTCCAGCTAACCGCCCCTCCGTAAAGGGTAAAGACAAATCCCGACTGCGACTTAGAGTCGTCCTTATCACTCTGGAAGCTCGAATCGGTAAAAGACTCCACTTGGAGTTCTCCGTTACCATACACCAAGAGCATCTTTTTAGTCCTTCGTAAGTACTTGAGAATGTTCTTCACAGCTGTCCAGTGACTCTCTCCAGGATCAGCTTGATACCTGCTCACTACACTTAGTGAGTATGCTACATCGGGTCTGGTACATAGCATCGCGTACATGATAGAGCCTACAGCCGAAGCATAGGGTATCCCTTGCATGCGAGCTCTCTCCAAATCAGTCTTGGGAGACATCTCTTTGGAGAGAGTGACTCCAGAGATTGTGGGTAAGTTCCCACGCTTGGATTCTTCCATACTAAACCTCTTTAGTATGGTGTCAATGTACCTGGATTGGGACAATCCCAATATCCGTTTGGATCTATCTCTATAGATCCTAATTCCCAATATGCAGGAGGCATCACCAAGATCTTTCATTGAGAATCTTTGTGATAAGAAGAGCTTGACCGATTGCAGCATAGGAATGTCATTTCCTATCAAGAGTATGTCGTCCACGTACAATACGAGGAAGACAACCTTACTCTCTGCTACCTTCTTGTAAATATAAGGTTCATCTATGTTTTTGACGAAATCAAACTCTTTGATAACGACGTCAAAGCAGATGTTCCAACTCCGCGATGCTTGCTTTAATCCATAAATAGATTTAAGCAGCTTGCACACCTTCCCGCTGCTCCCACTATCTACGAAGCCCTCTGGCTGAGTCATGTACACGCACTCTTCTAAATCACCGTTTAGAAAGGCGGTCTCAACATCCATTTGCCAGATTTCGTAATCATGATATGCAGCGATGGCAAGCATGATCCGGATGGATTTAAGCATAGCTACTGGAGAAAAGGTTTCGTCATAGTCCACACCTGGTCTTTGACGAAAACCTTTTGCAACAAGTCTAGCTTTGAAAGTCTCCACTTTCCCATCTACACCAAGTTTTTTTCTTGAAGATCCACTTGCTCCCAATGGGTTTTACCCCTTCAGTAGCAACTTCCAAAGTCCATACTTTGTTGGTGTACATGGATTCCATCTCGGACCGCATAACATCCAGCCATTTCACTGAGTCCCCACTCGTGATGGCCTGCTCGAAGCTATTTGGGTCATCATCCTCCATGATGCAATCCTCGCTCCCACCATCCATGAGAAAACCGTAGTATCTCTCAGGTTGTCGAGGAACCCTACTAGATAGGCGGAGAGGCTGAGGTTCGTTGGGAGCTACTGAATCCTCTGGTTCCACTAAATCTTCTGTTGTGGTTTGTTCAGCTGGAACCTCTTCCAGTTCTACCTCAGGGCCACTAATCTCTTTTGCAAGAAAATCCTTTTCTAAAAAGGTGGCATGTTGAGCAACAAATACTCTTTGTTCCTCACTGTGATAGAAGATATACCCTCGCGAATGCTTGGGATATCCAACAAGTTTACACAAAACAGACCTTGCCTCGAGTTTGTCCGGTTTTTGTCTTTTGACATAGGCCGGGCAACCCCATATCTTTATAAAATTAAGATATGGTCTCTTCCCCTCCCATATCTCATATGGGGTGGTAGGCACAGATTTGGTAGGACCCCTATTCAGTAGGTATGCTGCTGTTTCCAGTGCATATCCCCAGAAGGAAATAGGTAATTCAGCTACACTCATCATAGAGCGCACCATATCTAATAGGGTGCGGTTCCTCCGTTCTGATACACCGTTGTGCTGTGGTGTATATGGAGGAGTCAGCTGAGAGAGAATCCCATTCTCTTTTAGGAAGTCCAGGAATTCAATGCTCAAGTATTCACCTCCTCGATCAGATCATAGGATTTTAATACTTTTTCTGGTTTGGTTCTCAACTTCTTGTTTATATTCTCTAAATTTCTCAAAAGCTTCTGATTTGTGTTTCATCAGGAACACACACCCGAACCTAGAGAGATCGTCAGTGAATGTAATGAAGTATGAAGAACCATCCCTGGCATGTGTAGACATGGGACCGCATACATCACTATGTATCAGTCCCAAGAGTTCAGTAACTCTTTCTCCGTGTCCCGTAAACGGAGGTTTGGTCATCTTGCCTTTGAGGCATGACTGGCAAGTGTCATAAGATGAAAATTCAAACGGATTCAAATATCCATCTTTATGTAACTTAGCTAGTCTTGTCGCATTGATGTGACCCAGTCTACAATGCCACAAGAAGGATTCGTTCAGTTCTGAACTCTTCCTCTTGTGTGTGTTTGTTATACTCAGAACTGTTGATTGATTTAGAACATAAATGCCATTGCACAACGTGCCTGATCCAACCAACTTTTGGTTACGGAAAATGTTCATAACATTATCCTGTAATACAAAATTATATCCCTCTTTACTCAACAAAGAAACCGATATAATGTTGCATATCAGGTTCGGCATGTAATAGCATTCGTTCAGAATCAATGTATTACCAGTTGGTAATGCAAGGTGATATTCCCCGACAGTCTTAGCTGCAACAATTGCACCATTTCCAACTCTTATGTCTTTATCACCTTCTCCAAGTTCTCTACCTTTCCTAAGCCCATGTAACTGATTACATATATGGGATCCTGACCCTGTATCTAATACCCATGGCGTAGGGCAAATGGAGAAACAGTTCTCTGTAACGAACACACCCGAAGAAAATGCATCAACATGTACTTTCTTCATTCGGGTGGCATAGGAATCCTGGTATTCCCCTATATCCTGTTCAGTCCTATAACTCTTATAAGAAAGAACGGAACCAACGTTCCCCAGCACAGTATAACATGCGGGTTCAGTCAATACATCCATATTATTATCTTGATTAAGGCATGACATGGTCGCTACCTGGAGAGAGAGAGAAGAAAACACTTTAGCGTATGCTCTTGCAAGATCAGATTGGTTATTATCTTATCTAATCAGGATGGCTCCCACTGTTTTTATCAAATCTTCCTTCAAACCCTAAAAGGAAAAACTAGCCGGGATTAATTACACCCTACAACTTCGCCGATCTTTCAGCCAGGCCAGTGTCGGTACTTTGAGGGAGGTTCCCCGTGCTTTCGCACGGACCTAATTAAAGTAAACCTCGTTTTCCCAGAGGCGTAACCCCGTTGACACCTTTCTAGACACCTACTTGGTCGGCTAATTGTCCTGTGTAAAACTCTCCCAGGAGTAACAATTACTCGCAGTGGGTATCGGGATCCAACTATCTCATAGAAGGTATGCAATCTCATTGCAAATTTCAACACTTGAAATTCCCGATAATATTTTGCCCTAAGCATCCTATGACCTTGACGGAGGTCAACAAACCACAGGGTGCAAGTCAAGTTCAACACGTCATTTCTTGATTGAATCAAACCCACCCGCACGACCCTTGACGGAGGTCAACAAGGTCGTACGACTACCCTAATCCAATCTGCATCACATGCATAAGCAGATAAATACTAGTTAGCTACCGCACACTACGCCTTGACGGAGGTCAACAAACGTAGCACGAATACTAAGTAGGATTTATCTGAAATGACGGAGGGCTACGACAGGTTTTTCTGAAAACCTATTGCGTAACGAACTTGATATCGTTGTAGAATCAAGTGAAATTTTGAAATGGAGTGATTTTGAGGCTTTTATTAGTTTTGCTAAAGAGGTCACTCCCGGTGAAGGGATCTCGGCTCTATCCTCATCGAATAAGGTGCAGGACATATCATATATATCACTATGCAAAGCAAAACTCCAAAAGCAGTCAAAAGTCAAACCGAGTGTTGTAGCATCTGCCAGTTTTGCTAAAGAGGTCACTCCCGGTGAAGGGATCTCGGCTCTTTCCCCATCGAATAAGGTGCAGGGTATATCATATATACCGCTATGCAAAGCAAAACTGTAGCTACCCTTTTATTTGAAAATTTGATTCTACAACATCTTTTAGGTTTCTTTTCTTTCATTAATCACATTAATGAAGTCCCATCATTTAAGTCACCTAAACATCACAGATAAATACGACGTACACTTATGCCATCCGCATTCGCCTCGATGTCCTCTCGTGCACCGTTAGGTTAGGTAACTAACGACAGAGCAGGGCAGGCCTAGTGCGGGTGTAAAACATAAGTAACGTCTATATAATATATCATATATACTATATACTGTATCCATCAGAACATATCAAATGATCACATCACAGATATCGCAGCAGAAACATAGATATAATATGGGATATACTAGGACGTCCGTATTTAGTATTTAGCCAACAATAGAAAATACGGATTCCACAGTCGTGATGAATAGCCAAGCCCACACTCTGGACCCCTACGAGAGCGGCAAGCGACCCTACCAATTCTGGAGTTTAGGAGATCCGGTCTCGACTCCTCGAGATGGCCTCCCACTGAACCCCAGAACCCGGTCACCTGTGCTCCCCTCCTTGGGTCCATCATAATGCGGAAAAGTAAATAATATACAACACTGGTGGCATCAACCTCAACCCGGAAGTGCCCCAAACAAAAGAATATTACATTATATTTGAATTTACATGAATGAAAATATAAAACTCTCATCTCACATAAAAAACCCCCGGCTATTCAATCGCGACAATCCTGCACATCATATCTCAGCAACACATAATATCTCATATCATCAACGTAAGTAAGTATTTATACACCGATTGTCGTCGATGTATAGCAACGACAATCGGCAATACCACTATATACTACACTTACGGTCACAGAAAAGAAAGTGTAAAAATGCAACATCTGGAATCCATATTCTCTTTAGACATCGTAAATGCGAAATATCACATACTTCGTATTTCATGTCTACTAATATGAATTCCACATATTGCATCACATTCCAGATAAACAGACAGTATTAAAGTTTTCGAACGAACGATCAAATACCCAAGATTCGCTAAAGCTCAACACTTGAGCGGAGTTCAAAAACCCGGAGTGTGACACAGTAGTAGCGGTCCAGCCGTAGAAGGGTCAAGCCAACGCCTCACATGTGGCACGCCGTACTGCCCCAAACCCTAAGGTTCAAAGGGCAGTTCAAGACGGTCACATAATCGAGTTAAGGTTTGTTGTCTTCTAGAGGGTCCACCACAAAACTTGCATGTATCTCCAAAATATTTAAACCCCGTGAAAAGTGAGCAAATGATACTCGTTCAAACACTTCAATACTTTCTAATTTATCCGGAAAAGAAACACGAAATCAAAATTCCAATCGAATCGACGATTTCAAAATAAACCCCAAAAATTACTCAACACAGGAGTCACAATAAAAATACCCAGAAAGATGCAGGAACAGTACTGGAAATTACTACATGAAGAACCGTCCCAAATACTCCTACTCTGCCGCGGAACCGCCGCCAATGGTGGCATAATGCCGCGGTTCCGCGGCCACTTGGAGGCTTTAGGGTCTCGTTTTTCATCGTAACCCTTAAAATTACCTGCTGATTTTTTAGGTATTTTTAATTTAGAAAATACACAGTTTTTAAAAAATGTACAGAGAGGGGTTCATTTCGACGTGTACGGGTTCGCTCGGAGTTTTAACTTCGTAAAAGTGTCGCCTAATGTTCTAAGTTGGCTCTGATACCAATGTTGGGTTAGCCTAGCACCTCATGAAGGGTTTGGAAGCATCACATGTACCAAAGATGGAATTTTTAGGGTGCTAAGTTAACAAGCACTAGATCGTTCCTAGAAAAATTAGGGTTTCTAAAACTTGCATATCATCTCATGAAAGAAAAACTAGGGTTTTGAGAGTACAACCTTCGTAGCTCCCTACGCTAGACTCCTCGGCTACTTGGGGTTTAGAAAAGCTCCGCTTGAACTCCTCTAGGTCACCGATGATCCACCCGGAGTCCGCTTTGTCCAAGCTTGCAACTTCACCCGATCAAGAGAATGAAATGAAGCTAACACTCCAAACAAGTGGGCTAGACTTGTGTAGAATGGTGTTGTGGTTCTCTTTCTCACTTCAAAATCCTATCTTGATGAATAATTTTCTCACTTGAAAATTCTAGAGAGCAAGAGATCAAGGTTGAAGAAGATGATGGCTATTTTTGAAGAAGAGAAGAATAACTCCAAATAGAAAAAGAAAAACATAAGTATATATATTTTCATCTCTCATCTCAAACCATGGTTAAACAATATGGATATTTATTTCATATTAGTTAAAAGAGAAGAGGAAGATAAATCATGGTTAAATGGAAGGTGAATATGGTTAGGTCAAAAGAAGAGTGTAGAAGATAACCATTCATTCACCTTTTCTCTTTTCTTTTGTTTTAACTTTAAATAGAAATAATTATCCATATATATAAACATGGTGTGAGTCTTATAAAGCCACCATTTTCAATGTATAAGCAACCATGATAGATGATGTATGTATGTATGTATGTATGCACATCCATATGTGTATGAAACTAAAAGAAAGAAAACATACATGCATGCATACATCCATCATGTACAAGAAAGGATTTCAAGTGAGAAAACCAATGGTTAAATGATAAATCAACACTTGATTTATCAATCCGGCCATATCACATATGACCCCACCAAAAGCAAGTCGCCCAATCAATATACGATATCCTATATGCGCATTTTAACCGGGTCCATGCGCATATCGCATACACGCACCACAACGTTTCGCCTGGACTAGGTAACTCCTTTGTGGGAATCTAAGACTCGTCAATACACCGGCAGTGAGTGATGATCATATCAAGCACCCCCAAGCCGCAAGCGGTCAGCTAAACGTAACGGCCACCCGGGTATTGAACGATCAGAAGAGAACAAGCGGACCTGCTATAACTCCCGTCGAGCCAACCGGCAACACTACCGTGCAGTCCGGTCTCCTCGTCTGATGTGTCGCATATCAAGTCTACGGGTGGTAAACGTCAGACCCCAATAACCGATAAGTCGTGCCGATGTGAGGCTCATAACGGGTCGAGAAACTACTGGTAACACTTACCAGTAAATCTCCAATCAGCCCTGGCCAGGGACTTCCCTGTTACGGCCAATCGAGCACAGTGCAACATCAACCCCCAATACCGGGAGAGACGAAACCCCTCCTATCGCTCATTGCCTCCATGTGACTCGGGACTGTACCCAAAAACCACCGTTTTGCACGCCCTCATGGACGTGGTAAGGTGGAAATCAAAGCACAGTGGGAATCACAAAAGACTCTATGACGATCTCGGGTCTACAGACTAACCTGCACAAGTGTCACCTGAGAACTGCCATCTGACGTGAGGTATAATACCATCTGGGAGTTCTCGGCGAGTCCGTCCAGTGTACCCAGTCTCCACTGAGCACCCGTATACCATCTCTGATGTCAAACACCAATGGATATGGGATCATCCATCGCCCATCTCATGGGTCGAGAAGCGTATACGCTATTCTACTCTGGTGTATCGATGCCCCGTCTCGATACACCCACGACTAGGGACCTTGAAGGATGTACTTATGGACTACCATGTCCTCACTAGTATGATCTGCATCATAGTCCAGGTAGTCAAGTACACATCCTAAGGGCTTTACCAACATGCAACTCTAAGACAGTATAAAGAGACAAGTATACATGTTAAGATAAAGAGCAACCAGATAGCATACTATCATATCGAGCAAGAAAGTCATCTCTATATATGTCCAAGCATCCAATATAATATACATCATCTATACAATACTGGACTCTAGGGCATACATACAACTAACACATACATGCGGAGGTTTTCGATTCCCATGTCGACAGCAATCTCAAGACCCATTATCAAAGCTTCGTACTCAGCCTCATTGTTTATCCTCGGCTCTGTTAAGGAAAGGGCGAAACGCATTATCCCTCCTTGTGGAGTCACAAAAATGAGGCCTACCCCGACTTTGATTATAGGGTGTTATGCTTCCGCTTCTTCATGGAAGATGCTCCATCGAAGTAGAGTTCCCATTGGACATTATTTTCTTCCTTCTCCCCTTCGATTGTGTCTAACGCGTGTTCGTCTCGCAGTTCGTAATTTAAGGGAGAATCAGCTGGTATCGGATGCTCAGCGAGAAAGTCTGCGATGGCCTGACCTTTCACTGCCTTGAGGGGTCGATACGTTATCGAGAACTCCATCAAGAGGAAGGCCCATTTGGCTAGACTTCCTTTTAGTATGGCTCTTGACATCAAATATTTGAGATGATCCACATTTGATATGAGATGGATCTCATGTGCCAAGGCATAGTGTCTGAGCTTCGTTATAGCAAAGATCAGTGCCAGGAAGTGCTTTTCGATGGGGGAGTCGTTGTTTTCTACCCTCAGGAGAACTCGACTCAAATAATAGAGAGCTCTCTCCTTCCCCTGGTCATTCTCCTGTCCCATAACGCGTCTAGAGAACCTTCCTGGGCTATTGTGTACAAGATAAGGGGATTTCCCTTAACCGGAGGGTTCTGCAGGTATCGCTTGATTTCGTCCAGTGCACTTTGTCATTTATGATCCCATACAAACAGGGTCCCCTCTTCATTAGATGGATGTAGGGGTGGCATTTGCCAGAGAGGTTGGCTATGAACCGCCGAATATACGCGAGCCTTCCTTAGAGAGACCGCAGTTGTTTAAGAGTTATCGGCGTGGTCATCTCCGTAATCGCCTTGATCTTCGATGGGTCAATTTAGATACCCCGGTGTCGTATGATGAATCCTAGGAATTTGCTCGAGAAGACTCCAAACGCGCATTTCAGAGGATTCATCTTTAGATTGTATTTTCGAAGACGTTGAAACACTATGTTCAGATGTTCCCAGTGCTCCTCGTACGATTTTCTTTTCACCACAAGGCCGTCGATGTAGCATTCAACAATCTCATGGATGAGGCCATCGAAGATCTTCGTCATGGCCCTCTGGTATGTAGCGCCAGCGTTCTTCAGACCGAAGGGCATCACTTTATAGCAGAATATGCCCAGCGGAGTACCGAAGGCAGTATGCTTTTGGTCTTTGGATGCATTTTTATTTGATTATACCCAGAAGATCCATACATGAAAGAGAAAACCTCATGGGTAGACGTGTTATCGATCATTATCTCGGTAACGGGTACTGGGAAGTCATCCATCGGGCAAGCCTTGTTGAGGTCCCGAAAGTCCACGCAGATGCGCACCGTCCCATTTTTCTTTATCACTGGAACGATATTGGCGATCCAGTCAAGATATTGAACTTCTTGGAAGAAACCGGAGTCAATTAGTTTCTTGACTTCGGCGTTGATACTCATCTCGAGCTCGAGCCACATTCTTCTTGGCACCTGTTTGATTGGCTTGACGTCCAGCGATATCGCCAGTTTATGCTCCGTTATTTCTGCATCTAGTCCTGCCATCTCGGAATAGTTTCATTCAAAGCAGTCTTTATATTGAATAAGCACGTCCTTTAGTGCGGTCACCTGTGATTTAGACAACAGCTCACTGACGAACGTTGGCCTAGGATCGTTTTCAGTCCCTAAGTCAATTTTTCTTAAATTGTCCGCCGTGGTGTGTATCCCATCCTCCAGCTCTTTTGGCGTCGGTGGAAACTCTTAGATCATCTCGTCTTCGTTCTCATTTGCGAAGCACTGGGAGTGGTGGTCCATATTCTCTTGATCCCCCTCCTTTGAGAATGTTATCGCGTGGCAGGTACGAGTTCGTTTCCAAGCTCGGTGTTGATCTGGACTTACCCTCGCGATATTGGTTGCTTTTGGCTCATGCTTTCGTGGTGGGGTTACCCTCCAACAGTCGGATAGAGCAAACCCGCCTTGCTGATACTGGTCTTTAACCCAGTCTTTGAAGGTGAAGCAGTCTTCAAGAGGATGTCCTATTACTCGATGGTAGGAGCAATAAGCCGGGTGATGGACCTCGTTTATTTGTTCGGGGCACAGAGGCTCCGGGAGCATCATCATTTTATGCTTCATGATAAGGTTGAATATTTTCCTTGTCTTGTCTTGGAGGAAAGAATACTCCCGACCCATTTTCTTCATCAGCGGTTGGTTCCAGCTGACTTATTCTCGATCGTGTGGCATCTTAGATCCGCTTTGCCGTTTTCGAACGTCGTTCTCGTTCTTCTCTTTGTTGTTGTCTTTGCATCGGGCTTTTTCCTTGCTATGATAGCGCACAGTGGGCTGAGGGTGAAAGGTATCGTAGTCTTCTCTTTCCGTAGATTGCTGAGTGAGACGCTGCGTCCTGGCTTTCTCGTAAATGGCCATTTTGTGGCTGTGGTCATCCCGAACCTTTTGACCTGCTTCCCTTATTAGCGTAGCAAACTGTTCTTCGAACGACGGACTTGACGTTCTTATGGCGGGATCTCGCTCTGGTTTAATGTTATGACTTCCCTTCTTTACCTAAGCCATTTATGACACGGCAATTGTGGAATCGCTCTCGTTTACTTGACCGAACGTATCTGAGCCCAATTGTCTCTATTCTCCCGTTGGGCAACTTTCGCTGAGTCCCGGGGACGTCCCAAGTCTTATTGTAGAACTGGGCTTGTCGAGCGGTTTGTTTGAAGGGTACACCTTGGCATCTTAATAGCCTTTTCAATCCCTCTGTTTAATATCTGGGTAGAAAGATTGGTTGAAGCCTGTCAAGCACAAGTTCGTCACCATGCCGGACTTCTTTTTCACTCTGGTCTCCATAGACTGATAGAAGAGGATCGCCTTTTCATCTCATCATTTAGAAGGGACGTAGAAGGTTTGTAGCTCTTGTACGTTGTATGCATTGAGCGCATCAAGTTCTTTATAATGCCGTGGCGGGACCATGGTAATTTGTAAACTCTGATCAGCTCCAGTGAAGGTCTGCATTGATGGACGGACGGAGAACACTGCGTTGACTTCGTTTTCAGAGTCATTACCAAAGACCACAATAGGAGTAGATGGTTGTAACGTTTTGAAAATCGTTTCGGTGGAATTTCGAAAAATCGGTAAAATAAGGGGGTTTTCTGTAAAAAGTCAAAATACAAATATCTTATTATAAAAATTAAATATACATATTCTAGCTATGTAATTGCTATTATTTGGTGTTTATTGAGCCGCTGGTGAAATTTCAAATTTTCTGAAAAAAATATTATTTTATTATTATTTTAAGCCGCCACTAATACATTTAATTAGGGAAAATTACAAATTGGAATGAGTTGAAACAAATTTTGTGCATCATAAAACATTAAATAAAATTTTATCATGTAGTTTTTGAAATGAAAACGTTTGCCAAAACGGTTTAGAAATTATCGATGAAAAAGGCTTTTTTCGGTGAAATTAGTGTAAAGGGAAATTGGGGTATAGTATTTATCTTTTTTTTCCCCTCACCCACACTCTCCACACTCTCTCTCCTCACCCCCTAGGCTGCTGTCCGAGCCCCCCTTGGCAGCCCCAAAATCTTGTCCCCTCATTTCACAAAAGAAAGAATTAAAAAGGAAAAGAAAGTATAAGAAAATGAGGTATGGGTTTGGGTTGACTTGGACTTTTCTTTACATGGTTTTTCCCCACACCACACCCTCTCTCTCCTCTCCTCTTGGCTCAGCACCAGGTCCCCCAACAGCCCCCCAACAGCAGCCCCTATTTTTCTCCTCTCATTCTCATCCAAAAATCCATCTTTTTGCCTCAAAATCAAGCTAAAACCTCTATAATTCTTCAATCCAACTCTTACCCTTTATTTCTTTGCCCAAGCTAGCATGGATCTTGGAGGAAATTTGGCATTTTGGAGGCTATAATCTTCATGTTGATCTCTTGATCATGAGGTATAAAGATTCATCCATATTTGTTAGTTGTTAATTGAATGTTTAAATCAAGCTTAAATTGGTGTGTTAAAATAAATATAAGGGTTTTGAATTCAAGTTTGGAAATTCAAGTGGATGGTTTTAGATTATAGTTAGGGTTTTGTTGTGTGATTATGGTTGCAAGTGGAATTGATCATTTTGTGGAATATGAAACATAATCAACTTGTTAGTTTGCAAATTGTTATATGTAAATTGTCCTAATTATGATTGTTTTGCAAACTAGATTTTTGTAATTTATATAAAGTAGTGAGATTAAATTCTAGTTAATTGTTGTGTGGCTTAGTTAATATGTTTTATTGAGGATTATGGCCACTAAAATTGTTAAAATATTTAAAGTTGATTAAAACACCAAGTTTTGAGCTAAAATGGAAAAATTGTGTTAATTATGCTAAATTGTAAACCAGGTTTCTAAAATAGTTATGTTCTTGTGAAATAAAATTCAAATTAAGGTTTCATGTCATTATAAATATTATATTGAGTGGTTTAATACTTTAGTTCATGAAAAACCAAGCTTAATTGATGAATTGTGAATTTTGCTTTAAAATGTGTCAAAAATTGATATTTTTGCAAACTAGGATTTTGGAAATTATGCAAATTTATGAGATTAAATTAGGGAAATGGTTTTTATGACTTATTTAAGATATTTAGTGAATATTGTGGCCGCTAGATTCGTTTATACATCGAGTTTTGTACTAAAACGGGTAATTTTGCTTGCTAGTTTTTCGGAAAAACGGCTTTTAAAGTGAATTTGGGGTTTTTGTGAGTTTTAACCTATTTTATATTAAAATTTGTGTTCGTGAATGTGCAAATGAGTGTATTTGGGTTTTTCTCGATGGTCTGGCGTTTGTACACCGACGTTGAGGGTTTTTGGGTCGATTTGTGAAAGCAACCATAGGTTTTGACCTATGTGGGATTCGTGCGTCGTTTTGATCAT